>OX336388.2:1702549977-1705049977 GCA_946902985.2 Meconema thalassinum | reverse complement strand
AGACGGTTCTCAATATCTACGAATCTATTACAGCAATCAAACTGAAATTTTGTATGTTGATAGTGATTAACACAAGTTGGATGTATGAAAATAGGCTTTTTAGTTCTTCACGGGACTAATTGTCGATAGTTCCGTAACAAGTTACTAAGACATGTGAAACCTCCACGAATGGTGTGACAATGTAAAATATACTTCATGCATTTTTTGTTGCTTATCGAAAGAGTCACATTCACATCCCGTATAGTGGCATGGTGGTGCAGTGGTCAAGCTGCTTCCCTCTCACCAAGGCGGACCCCGTTCGATTCTCGGTCTATGCATGTGAGATTTTCAAAGTGAAATGCTTCGGATTCCTCGTAAAAATGGTGGTTCCATGGCTCAGGATCACGTAAAACTACAAGTTTCCTTCCCTTTCTTCATTCCATTCTTCCTTCCTTTCATTCTTTCTTCCTTTCTTTCTTTCTTTCTTTCTTTCTTTCTTTCTTCCATCCATCCTTGTATCCTTCCATCCATGCTTCCTTCTTTCCTTCCATCCTTTCTTCCTTCCATCCTTCCTTCCTACCTTTCTTTCTTTCTTTCTTTCTTTCTTTCTTTCTTCCGTCCTTCCTTCCTTCATTCCTTTCTTCCCTCCTTCCATCCATCCATCCTTGCATCCTTCCATCCATGCTCCCTTCCTTTCTTCCATCCTTCCTTCCTTCCTTCCATCCATCCTTCCTTCCTTCCTTCCTTCCTGCCATCCCTCCTTCCTTTCTTCCATCCCTTCTTCCTTCCATCCTTCCTTCCATCCCTCCTTCCTTTCTTCCATCCCTTCTTCCTTCCCTCCTTCCATCCATCCTTCCTTCCTTCCTTCCTTCCTTCCTTCCCGCCTTCCATCCTTCCTTCCTTCCTTCCATCCTTCCTACCATCCTTCCTTCCTTCCATCCTTCCTTCCTTCCTTCCTTCCATCCATCCATCCATCCTTTCTTCCTTCCATCCTTCCTTCCATCCTTCCTTCATTCCATCCCTCCTTCCTTCCATCCTTCCTTCCTTCCTTCCTTCCTTCCTTCCTTCCTTCCATCCCTCCTTCCTTCCATCCATCCTTTTTTCCATCCCTCCTTCCTTCCATCCATCCTTCCTTCCTTCCATCCTTCTTTCCATCCTGGCGTCTCTAAAAGCCAGTGTAGTTAAAAGGGACGTAAAACCAATAACATTATTATTATCTTTCCATCCTTCCTTCCATCCATCCTTCCTTCCTTCCCTCCTTCCATCCATGCTTCCTTCCATCCTTCCTTCCATCCCTCCTTCCTTCCATCCTTCCTTTCTTTTATCCTTCCTTCCTTCCTTCCCTCCACCCTTCCTTTCTTCCATCCCTTCTTCCTTCCATCCTTCCTTCCATCCCTCCTTCCTTCCATCCTTCCTTTCTTCCATCCCTTCTTCCTTCCCTCCTTCCATCCATCCATCCTTCCTTCCTTCCTTCCCGCCTTCCTTCCATCTTTCCTTCCTTCCTTCCATCCTTCCTTCCTTCCTTCCTTCCTTCCTTCCTTCCTTCCATCTATCCTTCCATCCTTCCTTCCCTCCTTCCTTCCATCCCTCCTTCCTTCCATCCTTCCTTCCATCCCTCCTTTCTTCCTTCCTTCCATCCATCCATACGTCCTTCCTTCCATCCATCCATCCTTCCTTTCATCCTTCCTTCCATCCATCCATCCATCCTTCCTTCTATCCCTCCATTTATCCTTCCATCATTCCATCCTTCCTTCCATCCATCCTTCCTTCCATCCATCCATCCATCCTTCCTTCCTTCCTTCCTTCCATGCATCCATCGATCCATCCTTCCTTCCTTCCTTCCTTCCTTCCTTCCCTCCTTCCATCCATCCTTCCCTCCTTCCTTCCATCCTTTCTTCCATCCCTCCTTCCATCCTTCCTTCCATCCCCCTTCCTTCCATCCCCCTTCCTTCCATCCCTCCTTTCTTCCCTCCTTCCATCCATCCGTCCTTCCTTCCCTCCCTTCTCCCATCCTTCCTTTCTCCCATCCTTCCTTCCTTTCTTCCATCCCTCCTTCCTTCCATCCTTCCTTCCTTTCTTTCTTCCATCCATCCTTCCTTCCCTCCCTTTTTCCTTCGATCATTCCATCCTTCCTTCCATCCATCCTTCCTTTCTTCCTTCCCTCCTTCCATCCATCCTTCCTTCCTTCCCTCCTTCTTTCCATCCTTTCTTCCATCCCTCCTTCCATCCTTCCATCCATCCCTCCTTTCTTCCATCCCCCCTTCCTTCCTTCCCTCCTTCCATTCATCCTTCCTTCCCTCCTTCCATCCTTCCTTCCATCCTTTCTTCCATCCCTCCTTCCATCCATCCCTCCTTTCTTCCATCCCCCCTTCCTTCCTTCCCTCCTTCCTTCCCTCCTTCCATCCATCATTCCTTCCTTCCCTCCTTCCATCCATCTTTCCTTCCATCCTTCGTTCCATCCTTCCTTCCATCCATCCCTCCTTCCTTCCTTCCTTCCATCCTTCCTTCCATACCTCCTTCCTGCTTCCTTCCATCCTTCCTTCCATCCTTCCATCCTTCCTTTCTTGCTTCCTTCCTTCCATCCTTTCTTCACATCCCGTATGTTTATCCTTCCACCCGTCCAGGGCTCGTCTCTGTAGTACTCCGTCTCGCCTGCTGGAACAGTCTTTCTTTCGATAGTCTTGTTACTACCGTTTCATTTAGGGGCTTTGTCTGACAACCTCTGTTATTGTGGTGTATGCATTTATAAGTGGTACATGGATTGGGAAGGAGGTGGCCTTAGTCTTAAATTGGTAACCATTGCGGCATTTTTCTGAAATAGAAGTGGGGAACAACGAGGAACCCCTTCTAGGATGACTGAAGTTGTCAGTTTTGCCACATGAGTCTGAGTGCACCCCCTCTCCCCCGATTCAGCTCTCAGACCAGAATTAAATTTCTTCGCTGAGCCGAAAATCGAACCCGAACTTCAGGGGTTACAGCCAAGAATGTTCGCCACTGTGACCATCTCTTGGTGTAGCCGCTAGCATTCTTGGCGGTCGCTCCGGAGGTCCGGGTTCGATTCCCTGCTCTGCCAAGAAATGTTGATTCTGGTCTGTGGGTTGGAACGGGTCACACTCAGCCTTGTGAGGTAAAACTGGGAAGAGGAGGGTTTAATTCTCATGTCAGCCATCTTGGAAGTAGTTTTCCGTGGTTTTCCCACGCATATTCCTGGCAAATGCCAGGAGGGTCCTAACGACCACGGCTACCTCTTTCCCAGTTCTCGCGTGAATTACAAATACACACACTAATACTGCCATCACCAACATACAGGTTATTATCAAATTCCACACATTGACCAAAGTACACAGAGCTACGTGACCACATGTCGCAAAGCCCCTAAATTAACAACAATAACAACAAGCTAGTCACTGTGCCACGAAGTTGTTCGGAACTTATGAGTCCAATGATGAAAATCCGCCTCGTTGCGTAGCAACTAGCAGTCTTGGCTGTCACCGTGAAGGCCCTGGCTCGATTCCCGGCTCTGAGGGCTGGAACGGGGTACGCTCAGCCTTGAGAGGCAAAACTTAGAAGAGGCAGGTTCGATTTCTACTTTAGCCATCCTGGAAGTGGTTTTCCGTGGTTTCCCCTCTTCTACTCCGGGAAAGTGCTGGGATGGTACCTAACTTAAGGCCACAGCCGCTTCCTACCCAAATCCTACCTCGATTACAAATGCACACACTAGTACAGACATCACAGTGACACAGGTAATCAGGTAAATTCTACACCCACTTAAGTGCATGGGGTTAGATGACCATGATGTTGCGAAGCCCATAAAGAATCTACAACAACAACAACTCAATCGTAAATGCCTGAAAAGAATCCGCGGTAGAGACAGTTACTCCAATTATAAGCATACAGCATGAATAACCAGTTGAGCTCTGTGTATTTGTCTAAAGTCTAATAGGATTTGAAAACACTGGAGCTTGATCCACCAGTATGATCCTTTTTCTCCTGTAGCCTACATGTTGTAATGATGTCGCTACTTCGCCACCAAATTACCTGCCCACTCGTACTGTCCTTTTCTCTTTAGATGTCTTGTTCACTTGTCTCTCTTTCTCTCACGACCAATTTGAGTCCACTTTCAAATGGTCTTGTGTTAGAAAGGCGGCTTTTCATTGTGGCTTTCCAGTCGCTCCTCACTGTCGGGTGACTCAGTGCGGCACGGCGCTTCCAGAGGCAATGGACCGGAAAATCACATTTTCCTATAAATTAAACAGGTTTAGTTAATGGCGTTCTCGGGCGAGCTCTCCAGGCTGCCGGAGTGTGCCGTGAGTGGGGGCTCTTTGTAAAGAAAAAAAGCGCTTTTGCGTGAAGACGGAAAATATCACTTGCCATTTTCCCGTCTTCTCTCTTTTTCTCACCCCCTCTTTCTCTCTTTATGGTCTTTTCATTGATTCTTCAATCCTGGACTTCACAAGGGAGGAGCTACTTAGCGGCATCGATACAACTACCAACGTTATTGGATTTTTGCCCTCTTCTATTTCATTACGGGAAAAATTGTATTTGTGCCCGCTCATCCGTGAGGCTAATTTCACTTACTCTGTTTCACACACTGAAAGGTATGGAAGTATTGTAGATGTGATGATCGTGTGAGCTCAGTTAACAGGAGCACGGGGGGAGGAAATTCTTAATCATTCATTTAGGGGCTTTGCGACATCGTGTTCATGTAGGCTGATGCCTTTGTTCTGTAATTGTGTCCTTGGATTTTGTAATATCAAAATAAAATCTATCATTTCAAGCCATTTATTTGCAATAAAAATTTACAATTAGGTTATGTATTACCATCGTACAAGTTCTGAAATCGCAGGAAAGTTTTGAAATACAGCTTACTAAGGCTGTGTCCCAAAACTACATTTTCAGCCGTAGTGAACTAGATAGTCGACTAATATTTCGGATGTGACATCACAAGTCATGATCCAAAGGTGCTTAGCACATATAAATCAAGTGCTTTTACCTCTTTGCCTCTTTGCCAATTTCTCAACAGTGTTTCAACCCACGTGCTCTGTTGTTCTGTTTATTTCATTTATTATAATGGATAGTTCTTCTGAAAACTTTCTTCCCGTGGAAAGCAGAAATGGTGCGGAATTTAAATGCTGTTTTTTTTCTTTCGGAAATCACGACCGAGGATTGAAACGACATCTCGATTCATACTCTCTAGCACACAATAAGGGCCTCGTCTCAAGTTTTCAACTTGCCGCTGCCTTATTAACATGATTGCCCTTCTTTTCTTCCTCCTGAACTGAATTCGCTTAATCAGCCAAACACAAACCATAATTAAGGCTAGGCTAAAAAGAGATATGCCAAGCGCATCCATGATGGTATCCAAAGCAATCTAAAGAATTGTGTCGTTATTTTAAAACAGCTGATATCTTAAATTTGAACCTTCGATCTAGATTTGAACACTCCGCACTCGTCTTGAAAGCGCAAAAAGCTTACAAGGAGTAGCAGATGACCACCATCTTGAGCGCTGGTTTGTTACCAGCATGTAAGTCCAGTGAGTTTCAGAACACAAGACTATGAAGGAGGCTGTGATCAAGCACACATGTCCCAAAGCTCCGTAGCGCTTAGTATCTAATGAGTAGTTGCTAGCAGCTAGTCAATAGCAGACAACTTGAGCTTTGGGACACAGCTTGAGAATATAATCGCGTGAACTCCGCAGTGCTCTGTTAACATGCGAGGGTGGGAATGTATCGGAATCTGGTAGATTTCAAATTGTGGACAGAAACGTTCAGTGCCTCCCACCCTATAGTTTGTATTTGGCAAATTTTAATACAGTAGACAATTTTAAATTCAACGAGGGCATGTAAGAATAAATGAATTATCCAAATATTAAATTAACCAGAAGCCTCCGTGGCTTAGGCGGCAGCACGCCGGCCTCTCACCGCTGAGTCCGTGGTTCAAATCCCGGTCACTCCATGTGAGATCTGTGCTGGACAAAACGGAGGCAGACAGGTTTTTCTCCGGGTACTCCGGTTTTCCCTGTCAAAATTTCATTCCAGCAACACTCTCCACTCTCATTTCATTTCATCTGTCATTCATTTAATCAATGCCCCAGAGGAGTGCGTCAGGCCTCGGCAGCCGGCACAGTTCATATCCTCGCCGCTAGATGGGGGCTTCATTCATTCCGTTCCTGACCCGGTCGGAGACTGGAATCAGGCTGTGGATTTTCATTAAATTAACCAACCGTACGAATATTCAGCTGGTGAAGAATTAAGCATTTTCTCCAGGATATACTGATCTTGTCAATCCCAATCAAGCTACTCGTAAATATAGATATTCCAAATAATTCTTCTCCTACCCTATATTGTGCCCGTTTACTGTACACGGATGATGATCAATCAGCACTCGGCTTTTGCTCTTGCGGTATCGGTGTGTGTTACGTTCCCTCCACCGCTGATTAAACATCGGATATGGAATACTCAAGGTTCACAAGGATTTGAGGAAGAACACAACATTATAATTTTACATAATTTAATTCATAAAAGAAAAATATATTCACTCAAAACATATTAAAAAAATCAATCACTTGGCATAGTCTCTTCAAGTATCACTCAAAATATGTAATAAAATAAAATAAAATCACTTTGTTAAAAATTCATCAAGATTCATTATAATGTAATTTCATTATTCTATGAACTTTGTAACCACTTTGTCTTGCTTAAATTTAATTATAATTATTTGTAGTATATTTTACTAAGGCGTCGAGCGCGCCTATCATTTAAGTTATATATTTTCTACAAGGCTTTGGACATTTATATTAATTTCAATCTTTACCCTTCAGGGTTTCTTTAATGTTTACATAATTATCATTTATCTATCACTTATTTAGTCCTTTGGATCTTACTAATTTTTCTTCACAAAGCCTTAGATTTTACACATTTAAAATACTGTACAAGAACATGCCATGTCTGTGGATCTAACCCCTATTCCACCAGTTCCTTTCCCATGCATCAGGTGATCTTTCTCTGCAGCGTACCATGCACTGTGTTATTTATTTTTGTGGGATCTTTATTCATCTTAACTACATTGTTTCATAACCCGTTCTTTCATTCTTTTTGAGGAAGGAATCCTTTTATTTACAATAAAAGTGTTTGACAAAATCCGTCAAAATTCATATAATTGCTTCAAAAGTATATTCTGTAGAATGGTCTCCATCCCAGCATTATGATTTTATAGGTTAATTTGAGCTTGCATCTTTTAATAAAAACTTTCCCATAATGGCCTTTTTATTACTAATCTTTGACAGACCCTTGCTTGACCGCGGAACTCTTTAACTTTTCTGTCTCACTCATTACGGTAGGTCGGGCTCTAACAGCTGCCTCGTCCCTCTGGTGATACTTCACTTGATTTATGGCGTCTCGCCGGCCGCCACGCTTACAACGTTGTTTATTCTTTAACCATATGATTCCTAAGACTTATATATCACTTCTAAAAGCGACTATTTGTTCCTGCTTTTAATATTATTATTATGATTATTCATATTTCGTTTTTACAGGATATTTATAACTTATTCCGGAGAGGATGCCTAATAGTTGACTACACCAACCTTAATAACAATTTGTATGACGCCTTTTCACAATATTATTTATAACAATGCCTTTATCGGCCTTACTTGGACATTTCATTCGACGATTATTGCCTACATTATTTATTTATAACAATGCCTTCATGGTCTTACATGTATATTCGCTTACAACGCGTTATTTCGACGATTATGGCCTACAATATTTATTTTATAACAATGCATTCATGGTCTCACATGTATATTTCATTCGACAATTTTGGCCTACAATATTTATTTTAACACAGCCTGATCGGACTTACAATGTAACTATTATTTTCGACGCTTCAATATGGCAATACTATTTATGGGAATTTCACGTTTTCATACAACAACAATACAATACAACAATCTTTCATCCACAATATTTCGATGAGACTCTCCATCTCCCGACTAATTATATCCTGATTAACGCACATTTATTAGCTTGAAGCTACATTTATTTCTGATTCGGCCTTTTCGGCAACACGATTTCTTGCTTGGTTATTCGCGGTTTATTTAATATCTCATATAATACACACATCAAAAAAAGTTTTGCATCACCCCGGTTCCCAGATCTCCGGCATATAGACGTTGACTGTGTATATTGTATCCAAGATACAGTCCCTTTGACTGTTCATAGATGTCACTAAAACTGCTCAAAGATGTAAACAACCATGCATGAGCAGGGCCTATTAGACGGAGGGGGTACGACAGCCGATCAGTTCCAGTCATTCCACCAGGACGAAGGTACGCTGCTCATGTTGTCTGTAGTTCTACCATGCCTAGAAGGTCAATACCGCAGTTCGATCGCGTCCGCATTGTTACTTTGTGTCAAGAAGGGCTCTCAACAAGGGAAGTTTCCAGGCGTCTCAGAGTGAACCAAAGCGATGTTGTTCGGACATGGAGGAGGTACAGAGATACAGGAACTGTCGATGACAGGCCTCGCTCAGGCCGCCCAAGGGCTACTACTGTAGTGGATGACCGCTACTTACGGATTGCCGCTCGGAGGAACCCTGACAGCAATGCCACCATGTTGAATAATGCGTTTCGTTCAGCCACAGGACGTCGTGTTTCAACTCAAACTGTGCGCAATAGGCTGCATGATGCGCAACTTCACTCCCGACGTCCATGGCGAGGTCCAGCTTTGCAACCCCGACACCATGCAGCGCGGTACAGATGGGCCCAAGAACATGCTGAATGGACCCCACGGAATTGGCATCACGTTCTCTTCACCGATGAGTGTCGCATATGCCTTCAACCAGACAATCGTCGGAGACGTGTTTGGAGGCACCCTGGTCAGGCTGAACGTCTTAGACACATTGTCCAGCGAGTGCAGCAAGGTGGTGGTTCCCTGATGTTTTGGGGTGGCATTATGTGGGGCCGACGTACGCCACTGGTGGTCATGGAAGGCTCCGAAACGGCTTTACGATACCTGAATGACATCCTCCGACCCATAGTGCAACCATATCGGCAGAATATTGGAGAGGCATTTGTCTTCATGGACGACAATTCTCGACCTCATCGTGCACATCTTGTGAATGCGTTCCTTCAAGATAACGACATCGCTCGACTACAGTGGCCAGCATGTTCGCCAGACATGAACCCTATCGAACATGCCTGGGATATGTTGAAAAGGGCTGTTTATGGACGTCTTGACCCACCAACCACTCTGAGAGATTTACGCCGAATTGTCGTTGAGGAGTGGGACAATTTGGACCAACAGTGTCTTGATGAACTTGTGGATAGTATGCCACGACGAATACAGGCATGCATCAATGCAAGAGGACGTGCTACTGGGTATTAGAGGTAGTGGTGTGTACTGCAATCTGGACCACAAATGCTGAAAGTCTAGCTGTATGATGGTACAACATGCAATGTGTGGGTCTCATGAGCAATAAAACGAGCTGAAATGTTGTTTGTGTTGATCTCTATTCCCTTTGTATTTAAAGGTTCCGGAACTCTTGGAACCGAGGTGATGCAAAACTTTTTTTGATGTGTGTATTTCATTTATAGCGGTAAGACCTCGGCCTTCCTATCTTTTTATTTTCATAATTCTGGCTTGATAGCCTGCGATAATGCATTTTCTTTAAGTGTTTTTATTCACCAATTACTTTTGGAGATTTACAAATTGATCATTTGACAACAATACGTCAAGATATTATTTATTTCGTTCCGTTTTATTACTTGAGTTCCTTATTACGATTTTTATTATCACTTTATTTTTAGAGTATAACAACTCGATAATATTTATATTTATTATTTTCGTTTCAAACTTTCAATTATTTTTCATTACAACTTTTTGTTATTTGCCATTTAATTATAAAATCCAACTATTTTATATTTTTCCTTTTCATTATTTATTTTAACAACTTATTGTATGTATGTCTACCCCTTATTATTCCCGTTTTCCAACGGGGTCGGGGATGAGATGCGATGGAAGTCTTTGTGGCGATGTTTTTACGGCTGGATGCCCTTCCTGACGCCAACCTCATGAGAGGAGTTAATGAGAGATGAAATGAATGATGGTGAATGAAACTGGGCAAGGATGTGGAAGGAAGCGGCCGTGGCCTGTCAGAAGGTACCGTCCCAGCATTTGCCTGGTGTTGAAAATGGGAATCCACGGAAAACCATTTCAAGGACGGCCGACGGGGGGGCTCGAACCCACGCGTCTACCAAGTCAGCAGCGAGCTTGGCCCCATGACCTAATGCTGAGCTTTAGCCAGCGTAGCCACTACTGTCGGTTTTAACAACTTATTATGATGCATATTTATTTCATTATGTGCTTTTACTATGGCGAAATTCTAAGCCATTTAAGTTATTATTTTCGATTCCTTCCTCCAAATCATTTATTATTTATTATTTCATTTCTTGGGTTTTTATTACTTTATATTACTGATCCCATTCATATACTTATTTTTCAAGGTCATTCTCGCAGTTATTTATTATTATTATCCCAACATTTCAGTTATATAAGTGCATTCAACTACCCGATGAGTTCGATCGTTAAACTCCCTAGTTACGATCGATCCCATCGGGTCAGTACATCGTACATCTGCAATTTTAATGAAAAATCATGACTCACCAGTGTGCTTCTTCTGCTTCATCCTTAGGAAGGATTCACCCACCAAACGACATAATTAACACTATTCCATGACACTTTCTTTTGTGAGCGGCACCTCACTTAGGTCCAATCGACCTTCACTTAAATTTAAACACATCATTAATTTGTAAAATACTGTATTAACACTAAAACACATATATCTTGTAACTTATTTCCACTGCACTAATTTTCACCACATCTCAGTGACTCTTGGCACGTTTTATTGGTGATCGACACCCTGATGAGATGCCCGGACCCTGCATTGGACGTGATGCTAACTCGAACGGCTCCTAATTTTTCACTGGATCTAGTCTCTGCCCTGTCCTTTTGATTGTCTATTTTGACTTCCTTTATCGTCCTTTCATAAGCGATTTGCAATTTTCACTTGCCCTACGTTTACGTAGCGGTCTATCGAACCTATGGCCCGCTTACTACTTGACCGTACTTTGTCCTTATCTGACACAAGTTTTCCTTATTTCTCCTACGAGAATGTCTTTATTTCTACGTTCCTATTTGACACACTGTAGCTTCGCTAAAGTTCACTATATTTTTGTTCTTGGGTCTCGAACCCGTGTCCATTTACTTGAATTATTGGATTTCGTTCCAATGTCGGTTCCTTACTACTGTAGTCTTTCACTTGACTTTCACGGAGACCTGTCTATGTTATTGATACGATGACCTCTAGCGTAGTGTTTCTACTGATCTGGACTGCTGTATTCTAGCTAATTACTGTTCTAGAATTTGTCGCGGCGCAATTTTACTTCGTCACGGTTTTCGAGTATCGTACAATTTATTTGATCTATCACAAGTGCTCTAGTGATCACTTACAAACAACCGTACTTTTGACGTAGCGGATTTATATTACCACGCACATACAAACTTTTGTTGAAACCGCGGATACTGATGATTGTTAATTTGTCTTAACACGATCCACTTTAGCGGTTGGTGACGAACTGCGTTACTCGCTGTGACATCTCCATATAGGAGTACGATGAGTCCTTTCTAATGTGATGACGAACTTCCGTCCAGGCAGCTTGATAATACTGCGTACTGTATACTTATATACTGTGCGGAATTGCGCTGAGCCTTCCCGGGCTTAACTGAACTGCGACGAGTATAATGCAGTGTTTCTGCATTTTATGAGACAGCGTGTAGCATCTCCCCGCTTACTGATGGTGAACTGCTTTTGATACAGCCTAAAGCCTCACTTGGCTGACGGATACTGCATGCTCTCTGGTTGAAACCTGGGCTATTTATTGGGAACTTGCAAAAATAAACTACTTTTGTCTTCTTCTTGGAGCTAACTTCTGAAATAGACGTCGCACGTCTTTGAAAAATATATCATTATGTTCCCTATAATCCAAAAGTCTCATTATCATTTCGTTTCCTGAAAATCGATCGTCTATTTAATTTAAATAAAATCTACAAGGCTCCTCAGATGTGTGGGCGAATGAGTTCTTTTTCTTCTTCCCACGACCTCCTCTTAGCTCCGCCTAATGACGTAATTGCTGACTAAGTGCTTTTTCCCTGGGCCTAAATTATTCACTTTTAACCTTGCTTAATTCCTAATTTCCCGGATTAACCTGATCCATGGAAACATATTGTTGTAATTTTGCATTGTTTCCGCGAAAACAGCTTATTTCACAATTTTGCGGTGTTGATTTGCAATCCAATGTTGCCAGAAAAATGATGATGTTAGCACTCTGCGGTGACTCCCCTGCCAATCTGCTCTGGTTGATTCATCACGGCGTGACTTCCCTCGTGATTCATATATCGCTTGCACCACGTATCTCTAGATAAAGCTGTCAATGTTCTGCGTCATGGCCTGAATCACTTCCTATTTCCTCATGGCTAGCTTATTACTTGACATCTTTTCATCTTAAAGATCCGATGTTCATATCCTGTACCAACCCCAGTTGGGTACAATATTCAGTAGAACACACATAAGAAATTTAAACACAAGTATACACACACATAGAATATATATTTTGGAATTCCTACAAAGAAATATATAGTTTGAAAAATTAATATACCTTAGTATAGAACTTAAATAAGCATTTTCATTTAAATGGCATTAACTTTAAAAAAAAGTGATCGTTGGTCTGTCTAACCTGACTCAATGAGCAAAACATTCAACTTCACAGATTACATTGAAAATGTCGTCTTTAACACTGGTTGAGATTCAGCGAATCTTATTAGGGTTTCCGCACATCAACCCACTTTTCGTAATAAGTAGGGGAGAAGTTAATACCTATTGTTAAGTGAAGCTTGAGATGAATGAAGAGTCGCAATATTAATGATGCTTCGAATGATCCAAAAACGTATAATTAAACGCGAATTTAGCGTTGTTCTAATTACAAATATAGAGGAGGGTATACATATTCGTTCGAATTAACTTATCTCTGCTGTAACTCAAGAGTTTTCAAACCCATTATTAGTAGCATACAATCGCTAAAACAAAGAACCTTTATGTTTGTGGCAGGGATTACAAGTATATATTACAAGGTTGCTCTACTCATACCTTCGAGGTTTGGGTCTGGGTTCGAGAAAGAAAGAAAGAAAGAAAGAAAGAAAGAAAGGAAGAAAGAAAAGTTTGCAGTAACCATAAATAGGTTTATGCTTTGTTTGAGCTACTCGCTTGCTGGGATCAAGGTTGCAGGTTCGTATCCTGGCGCAGTCAGCTGGCATTTGAGGGTGCTCAAATGCTAGGGAGCCGTGTCAGTAGATTTACTGGCACGTTAAAGATCCCCTTCGGGGCAAAATTCCGGCACCCCGGCGTCTCTAAAAGCCAGAGTAGTTAAAAGGGGCTTAAAACCAATAGTCTTACCCCTATTTGAGCTACTGTGCTTCAGCCTCGAATCTGTTAGCTCTGAGTCCCATGTCTGGTCACATTGAGTATATCAGCATACGATCGCAATGAAAACTTTTTTTTAAATCTGTGTCCTTCAGTGACCGTCAGTTACTTTCCTGGCCTAATTGGTGAATCGATCTGTGATATACAGTATTGGGAGAGTATCTCCCATGTGTTACCTCATAGATTTTTTCTCTGCCTTATACAGTGGCCACTAGATGTTATCTAATGCTTTGTCGATGTCAGTTTCAATCGGAAACAGACATCCGTAGCTTTGTAGCCGGTAAATCCACAATCCACTTCACTTTTGCTAGCAAAGCCATCACAGCGCAGCAGAGAATGCTCGCGAGAACAAATGGACTTCGCATTCCGTTCTGATTGAGTCTAGTTCATTGCACTTCAGGTTCGATGTTGTTTCTATAGAGCACTGCCACCGGTTTGCGTGTCAAGAATGAAGGATGTGTTTGTGTGTGCTTGAAAGTTCTTTTTTCTTTTTATTTTCTCTCTCGGTCTGGGTTGAAATCGTTGCATTCAGATTACCCGAGCAACAAGTGCCTTATTGAAAGTGGTATAATGGTCGTTAATGGGGTTTAGGCTATTGTTTTGCAATGAAAATTAAGAGTGTCATTAGGGTAATTAAAGTTCGTATTTATTTCCAGTGAAATAATCAGAGAATTTCATGCCAGAGTAAAGCGAGTTTTTATTTCTTTCGTTTTATTTCCGGTTGTATATAATCTTTTTTTTCTGCAGACACCTTATTCTTCACTGTCCTTTAGCTGCTGTACCCGTTGTTGACGGGTTAGTTCTCGTATGTTGGCAGAGAAAATAATATAAGGTGCGTTCAAAAAGTAACGAGCCGGAGGCATAATTACAGAAACCAGTACCTGTATGTTACACGTATTGGCCCTGGCTGTTGAGGCACTTGTCCCACTGTGACACGAGGCGGTGAATGGCTGTCTCATAAAATTCCCTGGGCTGCGATGTGAACCAGTTCCGCACGTACAGCTGGACGTCGGCGTCCGAAGTGAATCGTTGGCCCCGCAGAGCCCTTTACAGGGGACCAAACATGGCGTAATCACAGGGAGAGAGGTCTGGACTGTATGGAGGGTGGCCGAGAACCTCCCATTTGAATTTCTGCAGGAGTGCCGCGACTGTGTTGGCCGTATGAGGTCGTGCATTGTCGTGGAGGGACCACGGCGGCTATGGCGTTCACTGTCACTCGGTGGTCCTGGGTAATGAGTGCATCAACCAGCTGGACGTTGTCATCGGTAATGCAGGGGGGTGCCCCAGACCGGGCATCATCGGCTAACAACACCCGTCCTTCCCTGAACCGCTTGTGCCACGCCTTGACCCTTGCAAGGGACATGCAGTGTTCGCCGTACACTTGTGACATTCGGCGGTGAATGTCCGTTCCCCCTACTCCTTCCGCTGTCAGAAACCGAACAACGCCGGTTTTCTCTTCGTTTGACGCCTCTATGTCACTGTTTTCAATGCGACTGGCAGCGTTGGACGATTGATGCATGCTGCTGCTCGCTTTGTATCGTCACGTGACGTGCACCCGTGCCCTCTAGCGACGGGCTGTGACCTTCCACCCTCTGGTCGGAACCACACCTCGTTACACACGCCACGATCAGCCGATGTAGTCACCGGTTTGCGCATTCCAGCCTCCGGCTCGTTACTTTTTGAACGCACCTTATAATACCCGCTTCGGACAGCATTGGATGTCTCTGTTTTTGTCTAGAGAAAACCTTTGTTGTTAATTCCTTTGAGGGACTTGGGGATCTTGGCCATTAGCCCCGTGGCTAACTACAACCACGCGCTATCCTCATTAGCTTGCAGCTACTGATCGACAGCCCTCCAGCAACAAATTCACCCTGTATAATTATATCCACTTCGGACAACATTGGAGGTCTCCGTCTTTGTCCAGATAAAACCTTTGTTGTTGTTGTTAATTCGTTTGAGAGTCCTGGGACATTTTGGTCATCAGCCCCGTGGCTAACTACAACCACGCGCGCTCTTCACTAGCTTGCAGCCATTGGTCGACTGCGCTCCAACATGAAACTCACTCTGCCTTATTAATAACCGCTTCGAACAACATTGGACGTCTCAGTCTTTGTCCAGAGATCTTTGTTGTTGTTGTTAATTCGTTTGTTGACCTTGGGACATCTTGTTAATCAGTCCTGTGATGTTGGATGTAAGGACTTGTCTGGTAACCTGTGTGTCTGTAATGCTTGTAGTAGTGTGTGTAACTGTATTAGGGACAGGGATGAGGTAGGTGCCGCGGGACTTGAAGTAATGTACTATATCGGCATATCCAAAAGAAATCCATTGGAGAATAAATATAAAAAACTTCTGAGGACAAGCGTCCACCATTTCTCCTGAGCGCCCGTACGAAGTGAATTCTATCTAAGCTGGTTTATCTCCAATAATAGGAATTTCGCAATGACATGCCTCTCATCACATGTTATCGGGCTGTGATAATACAGGGTTATACAGTATTTATATATCAGCACCGTCGCGCGCGGGGATTTTCCACTCGGCTGTTGCCCGCGCATCGGCCGACCGCGACTGATGTAATATGTTAAGTACAGTGCCTTTCATATACTGTATTACTGCTAGATACTGCTCGGTTTCAAGCTATTTGAACTTGCGGGGGGAGGTGACGTGGGAGGTGGGAAGAGAAGGGCCTATCAACAGCCCGCAGTGTTATCTGGAATTCCTGTCTATTCCAATACTGGTAACATAGGGCTGTTGCCTAAACCACCGTGGTGTTGCGAATAAGTGAGTGAGTCACCGACCAATGTATTTGGTTCTGTTACTACGCACGGACTGGGAACCCCCCACATTTATCCTCATCGTCTGCGATCCACATTCCTCTCAGGTTCACTGAGCTTGGACTCGAGCAGTAGGTGTCTCTGTTTTGTATAGCGAGCAAGGTAGAGATGCTTGTTGATATTTGATGATGCACTTCCTTGATAAATATATCCTGTTGTGTTTGGAATCTCGTATACGAAAGAACAAGACGTGATTGATGTCTCCTAAGGATAGTTTGTCACAATGATACTCTTGTAAAGCAACAGTTCCAACACCCCGAGTCTATAAGGCCATAACAATTTAACGGGAGGATAAACCAATAACATTATTATTCCATAACCCGATCCCAACTGCGGTCACATTTACAAGTGTTACTCAACAGTTTATGACCACTCCAAGGGCAGCTATTCCCTAAAGTAATTTCTATGATTATTCCAGTTTAATATTACCAGTTAACTAGGAACATTGCTTCTTTGTTATGACATTTGTATTCGATCAAGATGTTGGGAAAAGCTCTTTTTCCTGCTGATGGCATCAATATAAACATAAATAATTTTATATGATGAATATTTAATAAAATCACGACTCCGGTTAGTAGCGTATTCAATCCGACCTTGCTGCCATTTCATTTACGCGATACTTAAGTTATTCAAGTTAATTAATTAGGGTTTTAAAAGAATTCGTTTTGTAAAAACCGCCGTGTTTTTAGAGACTCCAGAGTTCCTGAATTTAACTCTGAATGGGATTTTTAGTTTGTTAGTAAATCTACTGACACAGGTATCTCACTTTAGAGTGTCCTTAAAATCCAAATTGCGTCAGGATTTGGTCCCCCAACCATGGGCACAGGGTACGAACTGTTAATTGTAATCGGCCGCTATGCAAATGTCAGCACGTTGCTTAAATTAAGATCTCGACTGCCTCCTTCCAAATCATACTTCAAATGCACGCACTTGTAAAGACAAGATAGGACACAAGTTATCAGGCAAAGTCTACACACAACCAAATGCTTGGAGTAATACCACGATGTCAGAAAGCCCCTAAATGAAACAACAACATACTGTAAATGGAAAGGAAGGACCAATTCCCCGTCCCCTCATCACGACTGAAGGAAGATGTCAACAAATCGGGAATCCAGTTATACACTTTAACCCTCCCTCCAATCTGTGTGCTGCTAGCTTTGTGACTGAACAGCCCACATTACGTGATCCTACTCCAGAATACGAGAACCTGGACATTCATCGGCTCCCTTCTAGCAGCGCTTGGTTGAGTTTACCTGTTCACCGTCCTTCTCATAATCAGATAGTTTAAGTTTTTTCAAGTTTGTGATCTTGTTAATGATTCCTGTTTATTATTATTATTATTATTATTATTATTAAATTACGCCTATTATTATTATTATTATTGTTTCGTTTCGGCTTAGAGGACCACATCATTTCAACTGTTTCCTTTAAGCTTTAAAATTAGTCCAATATTTCTTCATTCGTAGACGGTGTTGTTCCTTTCTCTCTACGCCTTTCCAGTTTTCACCGTCGGCTTTGGTTGGAAACTCCGATGTTCGAAGAGTTTTTTCTTAAGCTGGCCACGCCCCTGGATATCTTCACATGAGATCCCAATCTCGTGCAGATATTTTTGTATCTCACTGAACCAGGCTTCCTTTCTCTTTATCTCTTGGAGAAAAGTGAAAATGCGGTTGGTTAACCGTGTTGATGTCATTAGAATCACGTGTCAATGAAACGTAATTCGTCTTTTCCGCATCGCATCAGTAATGTTCTCCACATGCGTAGGCCTATATTAATCCTGGTTATGGCGTCTTCTAAACTTACCATTTCTTTGGTTTCCAATTTCTCCACCATCTCTTTTTATTATTATTATTAGTCTATTATTATTATTAGTATATTATTATTGTTATTTATTCTTATTATTATTCGTATCCTGGCGCAGTCAGCTGGCATTTGAGGGTGCGCAAATGCGAGGGAGCCGTGTCAGTAGATTTACTGGCACGTTAAAGATCCCCTTCGGGGCAATATTCCGGCACCCCGGCGTCTCTAAAAGCCAGAGTAGTTAAAAGGGACGTAAAACCAATAACATTATTATTATTATTATTAGATAATAATAATGTTATGAGTTGCTGCGGTGCCAAAGGTGTCAAACTCCCTGAAATGGCAATTGACTGCGCCGGATTAGATCCCGTGACCTTGGGCGCAGCAGGCAGAACCTTGTTACTGTGCTAAGCAGCCAGCCTTACTGTTACGGTCCCATGTTGTGTACGTGAGTCGCGTGCATAGTTGTGCATATCAGTACTGCAAGGACCGATTAGGTTTCGGTGTCTAATGAGACCGTCTATCGTGTGGTCCGTTCATAATTACATGCATTAGTGGGGCCATTAATGATAGTGTCTGTCCGATAGTCGAGAACACTACATCGATCGCTTCTTGTGGGTTATTGTGAGTATGGATTAGGGTTATTCTTTGTAGAGATCCATACGTTAATGACTAATGTTTATTGGAGCACGAGGACAGCTTTTACTTAGAAGAGATATAACAATCGACTAATAGCCCAGTCAAATGGTAGTTTGACCAAAATAAAAATAGGGTAGAAGGTTTCTCGACGGATTCTTATGTTTTTCGGTGTGCTGAATCCGAATCTGAAGTTTGCCAACAAAAAATATGACGGCTTCACAGTGAAAATAGCAAAAAAAAACTAAACATTTCGGACTATTTTCACAAAATCGCTTATAAGTTGAAAAGTATGCTTCCTAGTAAATTTTTCACTATTTACAAAATTAAAGTAGCTAAAATTTCCTTCAAAATTCACTGGTCAGTTTTAATTTTTGAGTGCAGGACACCGCCGCTAGAGCATATTTTTCAACTTATAAGCGATTTTGTGAAAAAAGTCCAAAATTTTTAGGATTTTTTGCGATTTTCACTGTGAAGCCGTCATTTTTTTTGTTGGCAAACTTCATATTCGGATTCAGCACACCGAAAAACATAAGAATCCGTCGAGAAACCTTCTACCCTATTTTTTTTTTTTTTTTTTGAAACAGGCACTTCTGAGCACCAAATGACTGGGCTAAAAAGGCAAAGACAAAAAAGGAAGAAGTTTCACTATTGCAAATTGAAACATCCAAAGAGTTTTAAGTTTATATAGCGTACAGTAATATTGAGTTCGTACAGTTCGTGCACTTTTCCATTACAGACCAATAATTTTGTCCGTTAGTTGTACGCTACAGTTGGCATTTAGAAGAAATCGTGTGTCCCATTTCCTCTATAAACTGAGGAAACATCACTGTGTCATACTAAAGTGGCTTTCCGTGGATTTCCACTTCACGTCCAGGCAAACGGTACCAATCGTGTGGCAACAGCTGTCTCCTAACCAAGCACAGACAGAGATTTTCACTCAATTACTATTTTAGTTGTTTTTACGTTGATGTTACGCTCGCTAAGGCGCTGCACAAGGACATGGGGCCAAACTATCTGCTGACAAGTGGGTTCAAAATCCCTACCGTCGGCCCCTCTTGGAAAGATTTTCCATTATTTTCAACTCCAGGCAAATGCTGAGACGATACCTTCCAACTTCTTGCCCAGTTTAATTCATTTTATCACTCATTGACTCCTCTCACAACGTTGGCACAAGGAGGATATCCACCACATAGAAATCCATCGAATCTCATCCGGACGTCGTTGAAAGGAACACGATAGGGGATGAACATACTATTTAGATTGTTTACACACATTTCAGATGAAATCAACTACGTATTTTGCTGATGTTCATTCATTGCTTAGTCGTTAGCAATTGTGAGATAACACAATATTGATGTTTGCCATGTCAAAAGAGATGTTTTACGTTGTCGATGGGGACAACCTACAAGTGTAGGTGGTGTTGTATTCGTACGGAGTGTATAATGTTAAGCCTATAGGTATTGGTTCTGTTTGTCGTTTACATTTTACAGTACACTTTCTATAGTTTTTAAATTAAATATGTTTAATTTGTTACATTTCTCCAATGGATGTTTTTTTTAAACCTGAAGTTCTTTAACGGTGATGAAACTAATTCTTGTAGACAAGACAGGCAGATTATCAGAGAAATTACAGGCACACCTTCGTACGGCGCTGATGCCCACGGTATCCCTAGCTTGTAAATTATACAATAACCACCACAAATCACATTGACATAACGGGGAGATTTACTAATGTTTGACAATGTAACTACTAATTACTAAATATAAAAATCAAAATAATAGCATAGTCGAAAAGTTAAATGATGTATTATTAATGTATTATTATTATTATTATTATTATTTGATTCGTTATTCTCATTTAAGGAGCGCGTTAGAACTTGATTAGCACAATGTTTTATCTTTTCTTCGCAATATCTCTTCATCAGTTCACCATGCTCTCTTTTGCGTTCTTCTGTCCATCCTGTATTCTTCCGTGTAGGTTTCTCAGCAAATTTGTATTTGTTTATCAGGGTTCTAAATTTCGACCTATTGTAAATTATTTCTTCTTTAATACAAATTTCTTGAAGGCCTTTTGCTATTTGTACCAGCCAAATTTTATTTTTATTTTTTAAGAAATACTGCTTGGTTAAAAATTTCTTTGTTAGCGTACTGTCATCCATTCAAATTTAGTCTCATTTTCCTAAGAAAATCTGTTACTTTTTCAATACTCTTATGGATTTCATGTGACTTCTTTTTCATACAAACCCCGTTTTCATATTTTGTTCCTAAGATCGTTCTGAGGATTTTTCTCTCTTTTTTCTCGATGTTTTTGACTTGATTATTATTAGACTATTATTATTTTTAATTTTTAGGTTATGTCATTGTCATAAAAATGAATGAAAAATTGTTCTATGACGACTCATGTTAAATGTTTTCGTCAAGTTTTCCTGATTGCAAATTCATGGATAAGTCAATTCCCTGCAGTCTTCGCTTGCTAAAGAGAACAGTCATTTATATGACCGCTCTCCACTAGTAATAGATGTTAGGATACACATTCTACGAGCGATGACGAGACTAGAAAAACAAATCTTTCTCGAGAACGTTTCTAACAATTTCCGGCTGTACACGTGACAATAGTATAAATTATTCAAAAATTATTTAAATGTAAACATTTTTCAATTAACTGTAGTGCGTCGGGCTGTTTTGCCGCGTCCCGAATTTCTTTGTTGCTGACGTTTCGTCATCGTTATATTAAGCTTATTTAGTAATGGTAGACGACTCTAATCTCGGGTAGTAGACATAATCAATGGTTATGTCTGTCTCTCATATTGTTTATTATGTAGTGTCAGACCGCTGCCTGCGACTGGCATAGATACCGTCTACCGTATTACTAGTGGAGAGTGGTCATTCAGTGTCTCAGAAATACCGTACACGGTCATTTAAATAATTATACTGACTTATTTGGCGATGGAATACTGATAGTTTACAAGGAATGCACTTATCCATGTTTCATTGTTTCTCTATGACAATTTAATATCAACTAGAGCTAACAGATATAACAGCTTAGGCTTTCACGGCCGGCGTTCATAACTATGTTCAAGATGTCCAGGCCACGGACCACGGCCTACAAGCTCGGACAACTTCAACATAGTTCTAGCTAACAGCATCATTTCCGGCTGCGAAAGTCTACGAGAGAAAATGATTCATTTAATTTGAAAGGTACATCATCTGAGTATCTTTTCCCAACAAGTTTAGGATGCCTTTAAATGTCCTTCGAAGAAAGAGTGCGTAAATTATTGACAACGCCCCTTATTCTTTGTTTAGTTCGTTGTATACGATGGTCTTTCTCCTAGTTTTGGCATAATTCTATCTACTATTATGATATAGCCTATGCACTTTCATATCGGATTTTCAATCAAATTCTACTTCGCTGTGATTTTCATCTTCTCGATTTCTTTTCATTCTCCTACGTTTATCGAACTGATAGCCCTATGTTTGAGTTTGATAAATTTGTCTACCTCTTTTCCATAAAATTTAAACCGTTCCCTGAGTCGATTGACATGAAATAGTTATACAAACGTAGTCTACAGTACAGCGTCACTTACCGTAGCTATCTCATTCTGTAGAGCCTCGTATGTTGGAAACGTTCTAAAATGTCAGTCGTAAATACAGGTATTTACACAACCCAATTTCTCATTAGAACATGTAGCTATACCATCCCCGGTGTTCTAATGCATCTAATAATTGTTTGACGAAACTCTACAGGTGCCCAACCTTGCCGACCAATGATTCGTTGATAATTGTATTTCGGAAGTAACTTTTCATTGCTGTCACTCTTGATTTTATCTTGAAGCTTCATCCAACACATGTAGAACCACAGAAGTAGGCATGTACAGTCTATACTTCTTTTCCAAATATAAAACATTATGAATTTGGTCTGAAGGTTGCTGTACCTACTAGAATATTAATGAATGTATTGAAAATGCTGAAAACTACGAGGGCTGATTTTTTCTATCTCCTATGGCTCATATAAAAATTGTTATAAGTCCGCCTCGTTGCGTAGTGGCTAGCATTCTTGACGGTCACCGCGGAGGCAAAATACACACACATACACACAAATACACACACATCACAATAACGCAGGTTACCAGGCACACACCCAATTACGTGGTGCTAAATGGCCACGATGTCCAAACCTCTCAAATAGAAGAACAACAACAGCAACAACAAGTACTGTACTGTAATTTCTTTTTTACATCTGTGTATTTGGATACTCAGGGTGAGTCATCATATTCAGTATTCTGTATTGTTATTATTCCCGTTTCAACGGGGTCGGGGATGAGATGCGACGAAAGTCTATGAAGCGGATGGTTTTTACGGCCGTATGCCCATTCAGATGCCAACCTCATTAGAGGAATTAACGAGAGATGAAATGAATGATTATGAATGATACTGGGCAAGGATCTGGAAGGAAGCGGCCGTGTCATTTGTCTGAAGTTGAAAATGGGTAACCACGGAAAACCATTTCAAGGACGGCCAACGGCGGGGCTCGAATCCAAGTTTACCGACCCCGCAGATAGCTTGGCCCCATGGCCTAGCGCTGCGCTTTAGCGAGCGTAGCTATCGATTCAGTTACAAATTCTAACAAGGGAAGTATCAGGTTAGACAGGTCGAAACCTATCTTGAAACTTTGTGGACTCAATCCTTGTACTATAAGAGGACAACGTGCGGAAAATCAGCCACCAGATTGAATTGCAAGGCTCCGAAATCGTACCTGACATCCTGGTACGCAGGCATGACGGCTGGAGAAGCTGGACATCTCTGGTACTCGGAGTAGTCACGTGGTGGGGCGTATATGCTGACTGGAGCGTGCCACTGCTTCCCACCAGCCTTGAGTGGCCGAGTCGTCAGGGCTGTCCGTTCCAACATGTACGGTACTCGCTACTTCCCATTGATTTATATGAGAGATTCGCCACAAGATTTTGGAGCCTTGTAGTTCAATCTGGCAGCTGATTTTCCGCACGTTGTCCTCTTATAGTACAACGATTGCGTCTACAAAGTTTCAAGATAGGTTTCGACCTGTCTTACCTAATACTTCCCTTGTAAACCATATTATCTCTCCCTTAGAATTAGCTTCGAACATTATTCAACACTTTTATATGCTTATACAGTTAGAGGTCCTAGTATCCTGGGGTGTGGCCATATAGGCTGTAGGTTAACGTAGTGGTAAATCCTTCCCCGATTGAACCTCGCATTACTTGAACTGTCGGAATGCAACGTAAGATCTTCGACGCGCGCCGTTTGGAAGGCATGTCTATGAGCACTAATATGGAGTGGCAGGGTTGATTTTCCCTCGTGTGCGATCAACTATTATTTTGTCTGCTCGCAGATCGTTCGCTCAGCAATGTGAACCGACCCGTGACAATTTTATATAATAAGGCTGTGAGATTTCTCGTTAAGGACATTAACTTCTTGTTCAAATTACTTACGAGGCACCCTTTTCTTATTAATTATTCCCTCTTTTTTGTTTTTCACTTCGATCGCAGTGTAATCAAATTATCGTGCCAGCCTTCAACTGTTGCGTGTGCACAAGTTGAGTTTCCATTACGGAAGTCGTTGTTTAATTTAGCTGCCCAAGCGAAGTTTGGTCTCGCATCCATATCGAGACTGAGTTCTCCCAATTCATCGCCACTGATACTAATAACAATAATAATAATAATAATAATAATAATAATAATAATAATAATAATAATAATAATAATAATAATAATAATGTTATTGGTTTTACGTCCCTTCTAATTGCTCTGGCTTTTAGAGACGCCGGGGTGCCGGAATGTTGATCTGAAGGGGATCTTTAACGTGTCAGTAATTTGTGCACCCTCAAATGCCAAATGACTACTCCAGGATTCGATCCTGCAATCTTGGGAACAGCAGGCGAGTCCGTTACCGCTGAACCACACAGCCAGTCAATCACATCGACACTAGCTGCGGTTACTATTTAGGGAGTTGCCTTCTGGTATATTGAGGCTCCTGTCCCAAAGCTCCATAGATTAATTCCAGACTGCCAAAAAATAATTTTGGTCTAAGGGCTGGAATAGGACACGCTCAGCCTCGTGAGAAGAATATTGAAAATGAAATGTATTCGATTCCACCTAGAAATGCTAGTCCACTTTTCTTCCAGGTAAATGGTACCACGACTGCCTCATTCCCAAATCATATCCCCTATTGCAGGTTCACGCACTGAAAGGGCGATCATAGAAACAAAGGTTATCAAATATATTCAACACACACACCTAAATACACGAGACTGATGTCCACGGTATCGCAAGCCCCATAAATGAAACAACAGCAACAATTATTGAGGACACAGTCGTCTGTACAGCATTCGGAAACTTCAGCATACAGGATGTGTTTCGCTAGTAAGTACCTAGGTAGCCTAGTTTCGATTCCGTTCCAATGCAGGTGAGATGTTAAAGTAGTCGCATATGATGTGTAACATCTGACATAGAAGAAACCTCATGTGAAATTGTTGATACTTCGGTATTTTATAATATTATTGGCACAAATATTAATCCATTGTAAAAGGGAGTGTTTTACAGATATTGTAGTATATAATACGGAACTCATTTTATTAGATGATTTGTAGCTTCCACCAGCACTAGCCTAAATAAAGAATATGATATGGATCAACTAGATTAATAGACGCGACACCGCTCATAACCTTAAATTCCTTATAAATAGGCCAACTTGCGAGTAAATGCAATGTGCACAGCAGTAGATCATGAAAGGCTTGCCCAGTTCCCGGACCTCTTGATTCACAGACCAACACGTTACTTCATATGGATTCTGTTAAAATGAGTCATATTGGTATGATTAGCAGCAGAGTATCAAGAAGGCAGTGCGAGAGTAGAAATATCAAGTAGGCAGTGAAGAAAAAAAAAGAGAGTCTTGGAATCGTTATGTATTATTAGTGTGTAAATAATACAGATTTTTGTGTGGTGATGAATGACCAGGGGGGATACGATCCAGCTGGTAGTGCGTCTTACACACTTCCGTTCGATCCACTTCCGTCCCATTTTTCAAAATCACTCCCACAAAAATATCCAGCAACCGAGTGGAAAGATGTTACACATCAAAAATGAAAAAAAATCTCATTCATTGGTTCACATTCTACATAAAAACTGAAGTCCCGCAGCTTATGATCGCAATATTTGGATGCACGTAAAAGTTCAAGCTTCCTTTTCCTTGCAATAAGAAAAGGCATGGAAATGTATTATTATTATTATTATTATTATTATTATTATTATTATTATTATTATTATTATTATTATTATTATTATTATTATTATTATTACATAATGTGACAGTCAAGTGTCCTTAGCAAAATTCCGACACCCCGGTGTCTCTACCCACAACAGTTTAAAGGGTCGTTTAACCCGTAACATTACTGTTAGCAGGACGAATAGAAACAAATAGTGTCATCACTCCGCTCCTAAAGCATTGTAGTTCATGGTCCAGCCAGTGCGTGGCGCGGAAGTCGCGCCGAACCTTACGCACGTGTGACAAGTATTTTCGCGGTTAGTCAACTGTAACATCCTGTGCGCGAGAAGTCATGCTATGCGAGTGAATTTGTTTCTTTATAATAGTTTACGAATGTCTGTGTAGTGCTTTGTGTGTGCAAACAACTAAATTTTCTGCTGTTTCGGGAAAATGTCGTACTGCTTCGTTCCTGGATGTAAATCTGGTTATGGAAGGAAAGCTGATGGTAGACATTTTTTCACACCGCCAAAAGAAACAAATTTGTTTGCGAAATGGGCGCGAGTTATTCCGCGGAAAGATCAGCAATTGTCGACCAAAAGTAGGATCTGTGACGTGCATTTTTCGGAAGATTTAATTATAAAGGCGGACTGTTTCGTAGTGAATGGTGAGAAAGTGGAACTTCGTCGTGTCAAGTGGAAATTAAAACCAGGATCGGTACCTCACATTTTTCCAAATTTACCGAAATATCTATCCACTGAGGTAAAATCACGAAAGGCCCCCAGTAGGAAACGGAATGAAGGCAGCATCAAGGGGGCAAGAAACAAGAATCGCAATGTGAGTGAAACAATTATTCCAACAGCAAGCGGTGAAGTTCAAAGTCAACCTAGTTGTTGTCAGATTCAGGGCCAACCTAGTTCTCTTACTGATGCCGAAAAGACAATATTGTCTCTCAAAAGGCGACTAAAGAATGCAAATCGTAATTTAATGCGAGCAAAATGTAGTCTGTCCTCAGCCAAGGTTAAGATTAATGTCCTACAGAGACAGATTAACAACACGGAAGTTCAATTTAAAGATTGTAAGTTTCTTAGTAAAAAGCAAAAAATTATTATAGACACAATGTTAAAGAAATGCCAAGTAAAATCTCCCCATGGTATGAGATACAGTAGTGATTTTCTTTTAGAGAGTTTATTACTTAGAATAAAATCACCTAAAGGATACAGACACTGTCTGCGGCATAACCTGTTACCTCTTCCCTCTGAAAGCCATTTGAGGAAACTCTGCAAAGGACTTAAATGTCCCTATGGAGTAAATCCCCATTGTATAAGTGCTATTTCCAATTATTTCAAGGATGAAATGGACGAGAATAAACGGTATGGGGTAGTTATATTCGATGAGGTTAAGCTAAGAGAAGAGATTCAATTTAATGGTTCTTCACTGAAAGTAGATGGCTTAGTCGATTTAGGTGAACTTACACCAGATTGTCAAAGAAATCAGATGGCAAATCATGCATTAGTTTTTATGTTTGTACCTTTTTTACAGAACTGGATTCAACCTATAGCCATTTATGCAAGCAGAAATGCAACTCCAGGAGATATCCTTGCTAAAATTATAATACAGGTTATAATGCAGCTAGAGGCGGCTGGGGCTAGAGTGGTAGGATTCACGTGTGACGGTAGTCAGTCAAATAAAAAAGCCTGGAAATCTTTAGGAATTAGTGGGAAGAAAAAACAAGCGCAATGCTATATTCTGAATCCAGCAGATGTGAAACGGAAGATCTGGGCTTTTTCAGATTTTGTGCATATATTAAAATGTATCAGAAATTTTTTCCACGATAAAGTAGAACTATCGTACAATGGAAATAAAATCAAATTCAGCTTTTATAGGGAACTGTTTAAGGAAGATCTTTCTGGGTACGCAGGACTTCGAGCTTGCCCCAAGTTGACAACAGATCATTTAGATCCCTCCTCCTTTCAAAGAATGAATGCCAGGCTCGCATTTCAATTGTTGAGCGATAGTGTCGCCAAAGGTCTGCGATTTTATCGAGAAATGGGACTGACATGATTTGTAGGCAGTGAGGACACTGAGGCATTTACAAGTGACTTGAACAACGTTTCTGATGCACTCAATGCATTCATACCTTGTAAGGCTCTTTATAAAAACTCATCAACCCACAGAACTCTCCTAAATTTTCTTCAAATTCTAAAATCTACAGACAACACGTTTGCCTCGTCTAGGACTATGGAATCCTTAATGGTAACTATTCAAAGTACATTAGAGATGAGTGAATGGCTTTGGGAAAGAGGATATGCGTATGTACTGACAGGAAAACTCACTCAGGATCCTTTGGAGCGACACTTTGGAATCATGCGTTCGCTCAGTTCGGATGACCATCCATCCACGATTGATTTTCTTCATTTACATTTACTACAATGTATCTACGTTCCTGTGAAGCAAGCACTATCCTCTGGAGGAAATTGTGAGCCGAAAAGGGAATTAGTACTAACGTCCTTTGTAAACCAAATGCGAATGTTGGCCCGAAATGTGAAAGTGCACAACGAGACTGTAAAGAAATCAGTGGAAACTCCCATAAAAAGCAAAATCGTTATTCAAGACTGTTTAAATATTGAAGATTGGGAAAGTGCTGTGCCGGAGTTGAACCCAGTTCCCGATGCTTCGATTGAAAAGTGTTTAGTTTATCATGTGGCCGGGTATGTTATTAGGCAATCCTCGAAATTTATTAAGTGTTTATCCTGTGTCCGTTCTCTCCGTGACGAAAGTGAAAGTCGTTTTTCAGCTCTTACGGAAATAAAAGATTACGGATCCGATAGTGGCACGAAGTTTTTAACACGTCCCTCCAAAAGTGTGTGTGACATTCTTTTCCAGACTGAAAGGAAAATCAATGAGAAACTGAGCTCATCTAGCTCGATGTGGGGTGACATTTTTTACGAGTGTCTTGATTCAATTGAGACAATTTCAGTTGTGCCATCAGGGGTTGGCTGTTGTATTGAACATACTTTGGACATTATTCCTAAACTAGTCTACCACTATTTAAAGTGCCGATTCTTCTTCAGAGCGAGAGAAATCCGCAGAGATCTTCAAGCTCGGAAATCTGCTAAGTCTACTCGTAAACTTTCGAAAGTGGCCTCAAGCTAGTTTTGGTGAGTAATTTACTTCATTTGAGTTGTTTTGTTGCCTGTTATTTTAGGGCTGTGATATCGTGGTTATATATTCCATGTACTGTATTTGGATGTTTGTGTATAGTGTGTGTGTATAATCGCTATATCAGCACTCCTGCAAATCACTGATGACTCACTGACAGCATATTACATCATTGAGCGCCCTGGGGTTACCAATCGGCAATCCCACATGACTAGAGTTACACGTGTAGAGTTATTTTTAGGCTCGTCATTCCACAACTCAAAGAAAAATGCTTACGAAGGTATGGTGTAATATGATCATAACTTGAACTGTTAGCTTGATATTAAAACTGAAACGAAACATGAGGCTGTCAGACCCATTCGCGACTAACGGAGGGTTTTAAAAGATATTTCTACATGGGGACTGAAAATATTAATAATAAATCTTTGAAAGTAATATTCATAAGTCGAAACAAGGAATGTGCTGTAATGACCGTAACCAGGGCCTTCGTAAAGAGTTTTTTTTAGGCCGGGAGTTATTCCAGTTTTGAACAGCTGACTATGTAGCGTTGGGGGTCTGCGCTGCTAGCGCTCGCCAAGAGCGGGGCGCGCATGAACTCGATGAGTGATAACACTATATTATTCTATTCGTCCTGCTGTTAGTAACGTCCAAACCCGTGGCTAAGTGGTTGGTATTCTACAGCAGGCTTTGGGCGGAAAGGTACCGGGTTCAATTCCAGACCAGGCTTTGGAGGAAAATCATCCCTATTGTTTAAATCCTCTGGCTTGGGGACTGGATGGTAGTGACGTCTTCGTCGTTCATTTCATCCTTATTACGATGCTCAGAGCGTCAATTGGAAAGACCTGCACTAAATCTTTAACGAGGCCACACTCCCTCACCTCATATATATTATTTCACTACGGATTGCAAAGTTTTGTTTAATTTTTATGCTTGGTGTTTCGTTTAATCCTATTTAATTGTATTAGGAATAATTTTGGTATCAGATCCTGGGTTTACTACTTGGAAATGTTGTTTGATTTAGGGACTTGAACATTGTCATTTCAGCCTCGTAGAAGCTCCACTGTCATCCGCCTACTGCGCTCTGGCTATCAAATAGCCGTATTCATAACTTTCAAAGCAGTTGATATACCCACCTTGGTTTTGCAGCAAAGAACGAGTAAATAAGTAATAGCATGTATACAGGTAATCATACTCTGATACTTTAATATTATTTTATTAGAATAACTTCTCGATCAATTCGCGTAGTCAAAGAAGACAAAGCATACCCGTAGAATTTCCACTTTCATCCGCCTTCTGCGCTCTGCCTATCAAATGGCCTTATTCATAATTTCCAAACCGATGGATATACCCACCTTGGTTTGCAAGCAGATTCTATTATACCGTCGAACATTGTACACACAGAAATTCTTTAAAACATATCTGAGTCTCAATCTACAGTATGAATATCAATATGTTTTGTTTTGTGCTCAATGGGCAGAGAGGGAAGGATTGAGATTGATTCACAATCCCAAACTGAGACCATCTTTCAACAGCGGTAGATGGCATAGAGGTTACAACCCTGACAACATTTTCATAAGTGAGCAAGTGATAAAACATGTAGTTAAAGTGGTGGAGGAACCCATCCCTAGGACACAACATAGCCCAATCACATGTTCAGTTCGAGGAGTGGTCAGCCCTGAGGAAGTCCCTTTTAAACGACGTTTCAATTTTAAAAAGGCAAACTGAGAGGGGTTTTCCATTGAGCTGGATGAGAAACTGTCCAAGTTACAACCAGAGCCAAGTCATTATGAAGACTTTGTTGACCTTGTGAAGAAGATCTCTCGTAGACATATTCCCCGAGGCTGCCGTACCCAGTTCATTTCTGGCCTCAATGCTGATTCTAAGGATCTGTTAAAAGATTACCAGGAGAAATACGAGACAGACCCTTTTGCAGATGACACCATTCAGACGGGTGAAGAACTCATGAGAAGCATCGCTGACGGAAGAAAGGAAAGATGGATGAACTTACTAGCAAACCTTGACATGGCCCAGAACAGTAGAAGAGCATGGAAGCTGGTCAAAAACTTGAGCAACGACCCTAAGAGTCCACCAGTGGATCTCACCAAGGTTACACCAAATCAAATAGCTCATCAGCTGCTCCGTAACGGGAAAACCATCAAGAAGACTCAGCCTGTGAAGCTGAAGCCTAGTGAAGATGAGAATAATTTTCTCGGTCGTCCTTTCACATCAGCAGAATTAGAACATGCCATCAAGCTGATGAAAGTCAACAAAGCTGCGGGCCCGGATGACATCAGGGCAGAACAAATCAAGAACTTTGGACCAGGAACAATCCAGTGGCTGGTGAATATGATGAATAGATGTATCGAGACCCTGCACTTACCAAAGCTATGGAGGAAAGCTCATGTGGTCGCACTGCTAAAACCAGGCAAGGAACCAACGGATGCAAAGAACTTCCGTCCTGTCTCTCTTCTTTGCCACCTATACAAGGCATTTGAAAGGTTGATCCTTGAAAGAATTGCAACATTCATTGATAACCGGCTAATTCAAGATCAAGCTGGATTTAGACCAGGGAAATCATGTTCCAGCCAAATTCTGAACCTGACACAGCATATCGAGGATGGCTATGAGAATAAACTTATCACTGGTGTCGCCTTTATAGATCTCAGTGCTGCATATGATACAGTGAACCATAAGAAGCTCATAGCCAAGCTGTACAACATCACTAAGGACATGAATCTAACAAATGTCATACGTGGGATGCTCCAGAACAGAAGGTTCTATGTTACACTTCAAGGGAATAAAAGTCGATGGAGGAACCAGAAAAACGGGTTACCTCAAGGCAGTGTGTTATCCCCATTACTATTCAACATTTATACAAATGACCAGCCAGAATATTTAGAGGCCAGGCGATTTATTTATGCGGATGACACCGCTATTGCTGTACAGGGTAGGAGCTTTGAGGAGGTGGAGGGAAAACTGTCCAATGCTCTTGAGAGATTAGACAATTATTACACCCAGAATCACCTGAAACCTAACCCTGGAAAGACACAAGTATGCGCATTTCATCTTCGCAACAAAGAGGCCCGGAGAAAGTTGAATGTTGTCTGAAAAGGAGTGACACTCGAAAGCTGTGAAACGCCTCGATATTTGGGAATCAAGCTTGATCGTACCCTCAGCTTCAGGAAACATTGTAGAGAATTGAAGTGCAAGATCAGCTCAAGAAATAGCATAATGTGGAAGTTGATAGGTTCAACATGGGGAGCGAACCCTCAGGTTCTACGTTCAACAGCATTGGGACTTTGCTTTGCAGCAGGAGAGTACGGATCATCAGTGTGGGGAGCATCTGCCCATACCAAGCAAGTGGACATAGCTCTTAACGAGTCCACACGTATTGTCACTGGATGTCTGAGACCTACTCCAGTGCAGAAGATCTACCCTCTCGCTGGCATTGCACCTCCAGTTATTCGACGCAGGGTGGCAGCAGAGAAAGAGAGACAAAAGCTTGAAACAGATCCCAGACATTCTATGTTCAACCACAAGGTGACCACTCCTCGCCTAAGATCCAGGAGGAGTTTTATTAAGAGAACAGTACCCCTCCATACCAAGTCAGACGTCCGGCGTGTGTCACTCTGGAAACAAATAGTACCAGAGGGGTTTACCCCTAAAGAAGAACTGAGCAGTGGTAGTCATTTGCCTTATACCACCTGGAGGTCCTTAAACCGGATGAGAACAGGAGTGCCTAAGTGTCGTAGCAACCTTGTGAAGTGGGGTTATGCAGAAGATCCACGATGTGCCTGTGGAGAAATCCAGACTCCACAACACCTGCTCACGTGCAAAGATCTTAATGAAACCTGCAGCCAGGAAGACCTTATGTTGGCCACAGACCGAGGGATAAGAGCTGCAGAGTTCTGGAAAGGAAGAATTTAGTGTGTCTCCCGGACACGGAAAGTAAAGTAAAGTAAGTATCAACAACATCAATTTCAATTAAATACGTTCCCAACAAGAACGATTATACTGCTAATAACTAGTTGACGGGTTAATTTAGTTGTTTAGTTATAATAGTTACAATAGCCGTTGGAGATACGCGACCTCAATGTTCCGCACTACAACAATGACTCCACAGCGTAGCTGTAAGTCGCACACCATGGCTGCGGTCAGTTGTTGTAGCAAGGCCGGTATCGGAGGTTAGAATTTCAGCGCTGACAGCGGCTATCCTATGTGAAGTTTGGTCACTCTATCTCTAGGAAAAGGGCGGGATTCCGGGAGGACCTTATTTCAAATTCCGAGACACTTACCCTCAAAAACACATGTTAACATAATATATGGGGATGATAACCATGATACCCTAAGTCTCGGAAACGAATTATGCACAACGTTGTATGACTGCGTGTAAAAGTGAAAGAAGTACCTAATAGGAGATTTTCCCGCTCCTTGCTCTCACCTTTGAATCTTGCTATCCATAATTAGAAAAGTACTGGACAGAATGTATCTGAGGTTTAATATCAAAGTGTGTCCGTTGTAAAATTAAAACTCCCTCCTCAAAGTTTAAAATCAGCAACTGTGGCTCTAAAACTGTCTGTGCTTTGGTGACCGGCTGGAAAAGAATTCCAATATATCTGTGGAGCTGCGTTAAATTGTTATAAAATGCGAGGGATTGAAGACAAACAGACAATGAGCGAGAGGAATTTGTCTTCACAATGGTGAAATATCAGCTCTGAATTGATAGTGCCCTTTGTAACAAGTGTCCTTGTTAGGCCTGGCGGCCTGCTGAATATGCAGCAGTGGACGGAATCAATCCAAGCCCAGCAGTCTTCCGTCGCCTTTCAACCATATTGCCTCTTGCCAGCTCTTCCCACTCGACCACGCCAAAGCGTGTGTACAGGAATGTCACACAGCTAGAAATATCTATTCAATGAAAGTTTTTAAAACATCCCAGAGTAGCAAAAGAATCTCAGTCGTTCTCTGTGATGAAGTAGCAGGTTATATTATGAAAGTGCCAGTGCTGTTAAGACACACAAATCGATGATAAGGTAAAGCCCTTTTTCGGTCAAAATATGTCTTTAACAAAATCTGCTAGCATGCTGAGCTTCTATGCCCAAGATCGCGGGTTCAAACCCGGCCTAAGTCGTCGGACTTTTTAAGAGCGTTAAAAATCTCGCAGTATGCCTTCCTTCGGAGGGGAAGTAAAGCCGGCGGGCCCATGTCATAGATTTCTGGCATATGAAAGAACATTTCACTAACTACTACAGTTGTGTGAAGCTAAATTTGTAGGTTCGATTTGATTAATGCTCTCTAAGTTCCAGGTGCCGGTTGCGATGACATCTAGTAGCCAAATTTACAGCTAGGTGTCGTTGATTGTAGCAATTGGTAGCAAAAGTAGGAACTACTTGAAATTGATCGTCTGTGGTCCGTATCTGAATTACACTAATACAACCATCACAATTAACACTGGTTGTCAGATTCTACGTACACCCAAAGTACATGGGGCTACATGACCGCGTTGTCGCAGCCCCAAACTGAGGAACCAACTAACCAAAATCTGTTGACTAAAGGTATTATTGTTTTATGTGTAGCCGCTTTGGTTAGTGATAAAAAAAATTACTGTCATACACGGCCCTCTCTGGAGAGGTGTAAGCAGGAGACGTGTCCCCTATTGTATTTGCGACTATTCTACTCATACGTCACTCTTTCGATTTGGACCAATAACTTTTAAGAATACTATTTAAATCGGCCAATTATAGTGCTCTGTTTCGGTAATAATGCGCCATATCTGTTATCGCTGAAATCTTGTCATACCAAGCAACGTTTAATTTGCAGTAGTTCACAATGAACAGCAACAAAGGATTAGTGGTTTTATGCTCCGTGTTTTTGATTTCTTACATTGACAACCTTCTTTTGTTGCCAAAGAACTGAATCATACATTGTATGTTCCAGAATACATTACATCCCAATAAGATGGTCGTAATTAAAATACAATATATCCCGGAGAATTTAAAGAAACATATTTTGATCGTGACTATAAATGCAACTCATACTTTGGAAGTTATATGCTTTAGGAGTGCTCTTTCTCCTTAGTATTATTGCCCTAGTAGACTGTGATGTGTGATTGCATGTGAGTGTGTCTGGTGACAGACTGTTTTAGAGGTAGTATTTGTTGTTGGTGGAACTCGAGTATTTTTTCGTTAGTAGAGTTTTGGTATTTAATCGTTAGTACAGTAGAAGGTTAGTATTTTTGTTAGTAGAATTGCTCTTTACTTATTCAGAAAGGGAGTAGCAGCCTTTCAGAATAAATCAATTCTTTACTAGTCTTATAGACGGTTAAGATATTGATAATATAAGCCAAATATTGGCTACACTGCGTCCTGCTGCACGGCTGAAAGCAAGGGGAAACTACAGCCGTTTGCTATTCCCGAGGATATGCACCTCTCTATGCATAAATACATGTGATGATGGCCTCCTCCCTTGTAAAATTTCAATCCGGAGGTAAACTAGTCCCCCGTTCGGATCTCCGGGTGGGGACTACTCGAGAGGGGGTTAACATCACAGAAGTGACAAAGAGGAACTCTGACATTCTACGGATCGGAGCGTGGAATGTTAGAAGTCTGCTAGGAAATGGAAGGTTAGAAAACTTAGAAAGGGAAATGGATAGGTTGAGGTTGGATTTGGTTGGGATTAGTGAAATGCGCTGGCAGGAAGAACAGGACTTTTGGTCAGGAGACTATAGGGTCATTAGCACTAAATCAAACTATGGCCAAGCAGGAGTTGGCCTCATATTGAGTAGGAAACTTGGACAGCGGGTGGAATATTATGAGCAATATACTGAACGGATTATTGTAGCAAAAATAAATACTAAACCTACCTGCACCACAGTGGTACAAGTCTATATGCCTACCAGTCAAGCTGATGATGAGGATGTTGAAAAGGTCTACGAAGAAATAGACGAAATTCTGAGGTATATCAAGGGTGATGAAAATGTAATAGTAATGGGAGATTGGAATGCTGTGGTAGGAAAAGGGAGAGAAGGGAAGATAGTAGGAGATTTCGGATTAGGTGAAAGGAATGATCGAGGAAGCAGGCTGGTAGAATTCTGCACTGAGCATGAGTTGGTCATAGCTAACACCTTATTCAATAACCACAATAGAAGAATATACACATGGATGAGACCAGGAGATACAGGGCGTTACCAAATCGACTTCATTATGGTCAAGCAGAGGTTTCGAAACCAGATATTGGATTGTAAAACATATCCTGGTGCTGACATAAACTCTGACCACAATCTGGTTGTAATGAAATGCAGATTAAAGTTGAAGAAACTGAAGAAAAGTCAAAAGCCAAAAAGATGGGCAATAGACAGACTGAAAGAGAAGGATGTAAACGAAAGATTCAAGAAGAGTATAAAGGAAGGACTAATGAAAAACCCTAAACAAACTTCAATTGCAGACGAATGGGCACTTTCGAGGAATGAAATAACAAAATCCGCAGAAGAAAACATTGGTAGGAAAGAGAGAATAGGTAGAAAACCGTGGATCACTCAGGATATACTCGAATTGATGGATGAAAGGCGGAAGCACAAGAATGTAAGAGATGAAAAGGGGAAAGCAGAATACAGACGTCTGAGAAATGAGGTTAACAAGAAGTGCAAGGAAGCGAAAGAAGAATGTTTGAAAGAGAAATGTGCTGGTATAGAAAATTGTCTGAAATTAGGAAAAGTAGACACAGCTTATCGAAGGATTAAGAATACTTTTGGGGAAAAGAAGACTAAGTGCTGTAATATTAAGGACACGAATGGAAAGCCTCTAACAGATAGGGAAGAAAAGGTTGAGAGATGGAAAACTTACATAGAGAGTTTGTATAAGGGAAAGGAGATTGAGAATCATGTAATGGAAAGGGAGGAGGAAATTGATGAGTATGCGAAAGGAGATTTAATATTGAGATCAGAATTTGATAGAGCTTTGGAAGACTTAAGCAGGAACAAAGCACCAGGCATAGATGATATACCGATTGAGTTGCTACGCTGCATAGGAGATGAAGGTCTTATCAGGTTATTTCACTTGGTGTGTAGGATTTATGAGACAGGTGAGGTACCCCCTGATTTCAAGAAGAATGTAATCATCCCTATACCAAAGAAAGTGGGAGCTGACAGATGTGAAGGTTACCGTACAATCAGCTTGATTACTCATGCTTCAAAGATCCTGTCTAGAATAATTTACAAGAGGATTGAGAGCCAGATAGAAACGGAGTTGGGTGAAGACCAGTTTGGTTTCAGGAGAAATGTAGGAACAAGGGAAGCTGTACTAAGTCTTAGGCTGATTTTGGAAGGTAGAATAAGGAAAGATAAGAGAACGTTCATGGCTTTTGTAGACTTAGAAAAGGCTTTTGATAACGTTGATTGGACTAAATTGTTTGACATTTTGAAATCGATTGGAATAAAGTACAGGGATAGGAGGGTGATATACAATCTATACAGAAACCAGACAGCAGTCATTCGAGTTGAAGGACATGAGAGAGAAGCTGGTATTCAGAAAGGTGTAAGGCAAGGCTGCAACTTATCACCCATACTTTTCAATCTTTACATTGAACAAGCAATGAAGGAAATTAGAGAAAAATTTAAAGTGGGAGTGAAGATTCAAGGAGAAATAATTTCAACTCTGAGATTTGCTGATGACATCGTCATCTTGGCCGACAAGCCTGAGGATTTGAATGAGTTTTTGAATGGTATGGACTCCGTCTTACGGAAAGAATTCATGATGAAAATTAATAAATGTAAAACAAAAATACTGGAATGCAGCCGAAATAAATCAGAAACCTCTATGGAGATCAAATTGGCAGGTGAAAAGCTGAAGGAAGTAGGAGATTTCTGTTACTTAGGAAGCAGAATAACCAGTGATGGACGAAGCAAAGAGGATATAAAAAGTAGGTTGGCTCAGGCAAGAAAAGCATTTCTACAAAAAAAGGAATCTGCTGACATCGAATATAGATTTAGGTATTAGGAAGTCATTTTTGAAAGCCTTTGTCTGGAGCGTGGCGCTCTATGGAAGTGAAACTTGGACTATTGGTGCAGCAGAAAAGAGGAGAATTGAAGCATTTGAAATGTGGTGTTACAGGAGAATGATGAAGATCAGATGGGTAGATAGGGTTACAAACAAAGAGGTATTAAGACGAGTGGGAGAGGAGAGATGTTTCTGGCGACTGCTAATGAAGAGAAGAGATAGGTTGGTAGGACACATACTAAGACACCCAGGAATAGCAAGCTTAGTTATGGAAGGAAGGGTCGAGGACAAGAACTGTAGGGGTAGACCAAGGTTAGAATATGTTAAACAGATTGCCTCGGATGTAGGGTGTGGTAGCTATGTAGAGATGAAACGATTAGCTCAGGACAGGGAGGCATGGAGGGCTGCATCAAACCAGTCAAAAGACTCAAACAACAACAACACAACAGATATCCTTATTACAAATATGTTAAGTTATTCGGTAACATGCCAATCGCCTGAAATAAGGCTGCAGAATCGTACGTGCATCCTGTTATTATTAATATTTACCTACATTCCCCTTAAAAAATTGCGCTAAAAACACTAAAATCTAGCTTTTGGTGGTGCCTCTTTTATTCTTTTTATCTTCCCAAAAACCTTTCATCCATTCACTGTGTGCTTTCTTCTCTTCATCTGTCTATTTACGCCTATTTCTTTTGGGTTGTGATCTAAATTCAAATTTCTGGTTTCTGCTGTTTTCTCTACAAATGCTGCTGTCGTGAATGTCTTCTATGGCGATATGTAATTGTTTTAAGTCTTCCGTAGTTTCTTGGCACCAAGTAGTACCCAATTTCGACGTAGAAATTATGTTGAATATTCTTTTAGTCAGTCGTGGTGTCGTCCATTCTGGCGATATGTGTAAAGAACTTCACTCTGCGTTTTCTGATGAGTGTCGTGATAGATTCAGTATTTCTGTATAATTCTTCCGTAGATCTTGTTTTGCCAGAAATTATCTCTGAAAACGGCGCCGTATATTTTCTTGTTATTAATATTAATATTAGTATTATTTCTTTAAATTAGAGTGCCATATTCCCTCCAGGGACGTAGGTGACCTCAATTAAAGCCCTTGACTTCGTCGAGGGATAACTAACCAGGCATCCAGTGCCGGAGTTTGCGTGTGGTAGGGTGGCCAGTTCCTTTCCACTCCTCCTCCTGCCATAGCATCCGGCAGGTTCCCATTTTGCATCACGAGGCTGGGAGACGCCGTACCAGACCATACCAAGACTTTTAAATTATTGGCAGAGCCGGGGATCGAACCCCGAATCTCGGGGGCGACAGCCTTCAATGCTAGCCACTGCGCCACGAGGTGGTCTAATATTATTATATTTTATTGAAAATGAAAATCCACAGCCTGCTTCCAGTCGACCGACCAGGTCAGGGAATGGAATGAATGAAGCCCCCATCTAGCGGCGAGGATATGTACTGTGCCGGCTGCCGAAGCTTGTCGCACTCCCTTGGGGCAATGATTAAATGAATGACAGATGAAATGAAATGACAGTGGAGAGTGTTGCTGGAATGAAATTGTGACAGGGAAAACCGGAGTACCCGTATAAAAACCTGTCTGCCTCCGCTTTGTTCAGCACAAATAGCACATGGAGTGGCCGGTATTTGAACCACGGACCCAGCGCTCAGTATTTCAGCGCCATCGACGTTATAGTGCAGTTAATGGTAGTCTCTTTGAACACCATGACTCATGCAGTGGCGTAACTAGGGTTTGCTTCTGGAAGGGGATGAGTTGAATTAAAATTACACAGGGGTGGAGTTCAGACATAATGAAACATAATCAGTGAAAGCAAATATACGATCCAAAAGTTTTCAAAGCCACGGAGGCTCCACTATTATATATTATTATTATTATTATTATTATTATTATTATTATTATTATTATTATTATTATTACATTCATTTCACCACATAAGCGGGACATATCTACATATCGTCGCCTTGTTTGCAAGACGGTATGGCTAAATCTCTTAAGGTGGCACATTGAGAAACGAGCGAACAATGGAACAGGTCTCCAAGATGACGGCCTTCTGCATGGTGATATGTAGACCAGGATGTATTCCCAATATTTGTAGATTGCGAGCCAATGATTTAGGGATGATGCCGGTAGAAGAAATTACTATGGGCAGAACCACTACACTTTCCTGTCTCCACATTTGCCGTATTTCCTCAGCCAAGGGCAGATATTTGGTGATCTTATCACAGCAGGTTTGTTGCAGATTATGGGAATTGGGCACTGCAATATCAATAAGGAAGGTTCTCTTCTGCACCTTGTCCACAAGAACTATATCTGGCCGGTTTGCTGGTATGGTTTTATCAGTAATAACTGATCGGTCCCATAACAACTTGTGACTAGGATTTTCCAAAACGGCGTCAGGAACATACTGATAGTAAGGCAAATTATTATCAGATAATACGTGCTTTTGAGCAAGGTGTAGGTGCATTATTTTGGCCACTTGGTTGTGCCTTTTCATGTAATCAGTACAGGAGATTGCTTGGCAGCCTCCTGTGATATATTGAATTGTTTCCGGTTCTAGTTGGCATCTTCGGCATTTATCATCCTGAATATTTTCCTTAACTATATATTTAAGATAGTTTTTGGTAGCCACAACTTGATCCTGGATTGCAACCATGAATACTTCAGTCTCAGTGGATAGGTCCGCATGAGTCAACCAGCTGTTCGACGCATCAATGTCGACATGTTTCTGGTTCAGATCATACGGATGACGACCGTGCAGAGCTTTCTGCGTCCACTGCTGAAGCTTGATGGCTGAACATTCCTCATCAATGGCTAACTGTATATCCAGCGGTGTGAACTTGTCATCTGCCTTCACAGCGGCTTGATGTATGGGAGTCATGTCTGCCCAGAAAGTATCTCTGAAGGTTCCTCACTTGCTTGCATGCAATTGGATAGTTTCCGTGAGCCCTCGTCCACCTCCTAGACGCGGGATTGTCAATCGCTCAACAGCTGACTTAGGGTGAAGCCATCTGTGTTTTGTTAAGATGATACGTGTCCTAATTAGGATGTTATCTAAGTCAGTCTGCGTCCATTTGATAATACCGAAAGTGTATGTCAGAGCAGGAATAACATAAGTATTAATAGCCTTAAAGGTGTTCTTTCCATTCAACTTTGATTTTAAAATCTTGTTAAGGCGTTGATTGTAGATAGCTACGGTTCTATCTTTAAAACCTTTATGATCTATTCGATTAGATTGCATGAGACCAAGATATTTGTAGGTCTCATTACCTTCTATACGCTTTATGAAACAACCGTCATCAAGTTGAAATGCTCGGGTCTCTAATTTTCCACGCCGACTGGTCAGGGTGCGACACTTATCTAATCCGAAGGACATTACAATATCAGAAGAAAATGAAGCAGTTATTGCAATTAGATTCTCGATGTGTTTCTCAGAGGATGCATATAGTTTAAAACAACCGTCATCAAGTTGAAATGCTCGGGTCTCTAATTTTCCACGCCGAATGGCGAGGGTGCGACACTTATCTCATCCGAAGGACATTACAATATCAGAAGAAAATGAAGCAGATATTGCAATTGGATTGTCGATGTGTTTCTCAGAGGATGCATATAGTTTAATGTAATCCATTATTATTATTATTATTATTGTTGTTGTTATTAAATTACGATAACATGTACTTATTTGTTCTGCTTATTACAGAGGGGTCCAAACCTATGAACTCATTTTTTGTTAATGAATAGCTCGGGAACCAAATGACAGACTTTCCATTCTCGCGTCATAGTGAAGTTTAATGCTTTCTCAAGAGTTGCACTCGAGTCATTGTATGCAGAATCCAGAGGATTTTCCATTCTCACGTCATTGAGCGTCCACCGCGGTCTCCAGACCTAACACTCTTGGACTTCTACCTATGCGGGACTGTGAAGAATGACGTTTATAGGCAAACACTGGGAGCGCTACGTGATTCCATCAAAGCATCGTGCAAAGCCATCACACCGGACACACTGACATCCGTAGTTCGCTCAGTATTTCAGCGCCATCGACGTTGTAGTGCAGTTAATGGTAGTCTCTTTGAACACCATGACTCATGCAGTGGCGTAACTAGGGTTTGCTTCTGGAAGGGGATGAGTTGAGTTAAAATTACACTGTGTGTGGGGGGGGGGGGGGGGAGAGAGAGTTCAGACATAATGAAACATAGCCTAATCAGTGAAACCAAATATACGATCCCAAAGTTTTCAAAACCTCCTATCTACATTTATTTCGTATTTTATTTCATTAGCATTTAACACGTTGTATTTGCACTTAACAATGAGCAATTGCTCGAAAATTAACAATTTTGTTGATATCTCTACTTAGTATAAAACAAAGTCCCCGATTCTTGAATGTCACAGATAATCTGGAGAACCTCTGGATGGATTTTGATGCGGTTTTCACCATTCAGTAAAGGATATCTCGAGGAAGGTTTCTGTTGCAAATAATTTACTTATGATCAAAGGAACCCAAGCAGTAACGATTTCAGTGAAAAAGTCGAAAGAAAAACCTAGCGTCCGTGCGCTTTTTAAGCTTACGCTGGGCAAACCGTTAAACATATCAATATACTATGTGTGTAAGAATTGTTCAACATGAAAAGTTCTACAAAAAAAAAAAGCCCGCGTGAGCATATCTCTATCTTCAATACATCGCCCACTATAAATATTTTTTACTTTTTCATGTCTTCCAACAATCTCCATTCAATTACTGAGGCGACAGTTTACGAACTAGCTAGGGGCAAACCTATCACCCCAGTTATAGCCTAGCTAGCGGGCGAGCCTATTATCCCAGATACAGCCAGCAGCAAACTATCTAGTTACATTATAAAGTCCAGTTTTCTTCGCGAAAAGCATCTGACTCTATTAGAGGGATTAATCCCCCTAATCATCCCCCGTAGTTACGCCACTGGATTCATATGATCATTGCCACATGTTCATAAAACATTACACTACATTACGGCGCAAGAACTGTAAGTCCAAGCAATTTGGTTCCTGAGATATTGATTAATATAGAGTGAGTACTTACATAGTTTTGGACCCTTCTGTATATACTGTGCCCGCTGGCCGAAGGTTTCGGGGAGTCACCGGTTTCAAATGATCCTTCCGAGACCCTCTTCCAGTTAACACACAAGTATAGGGGACGACACATTCATAGGCTGGTGTTGCACAAAAGTCTGCACTCGGGGGTATCGGGAATTGGTGAGGTTCGATTCTTAACCAGCTCAGAGGAATGCATCGATAACAAAACTAAGCAAGAAAAGAGAGGTCAGTCTTATGTTAAAATCACGAATAAATTTTATTCAGAATAGATCCCTAGCCTAGCATGAGAGTTGCAAACGGCTAGTCCGATACTATTCTGCCCTGAAAGAAAATATAAAAATAGTTCTAATCAGGATCTAAATTACTCTCATGGTCCTAATAGAAAATTTGAATAAGAACGAATAAGCTAAGAGTATGGCACGTAAGATCAGCCCTAAGTAATTACATCGAAAATGACTACGGGTGGATCCAACATCAAAAGAATCTACTGCAAAGCAAGACATTTACTTGTTTACAAATACTAGAAACATTTACATTTAATAGCAAGGGGAAATGTTGTCCTATGCTATGATGGTGCCATCTCCAACATTTATTTTTAAATGTACATGTTTAGCTAGTCCTAAATATCATTAATTAATAAACGAGACGCGTTTATTACAAAGAAAATCAAGCTATGTGCACAACGTTGCTGAATAAAAAAAGAGCTATGCTAATACAACACAAATGCATACAATAATTCAGTACTCCTATGGTTGTGCAATTGGCACAGCATGCGTAGTCGATTTGTTACTGTTTGTAACAAATGGTCATAGTTTCAAAGTGTTAAGAAAGTTAGAAAAATAGGAAAGTCTGCAAATACGATGGTAATTAAACAATTACATCGACTCATATTGCTACCAATCTGATGTATGTGCTCCTGTTATCACATCACCAATTGGTTGTCGACTATTCATGTAAAATGTATCTAAGATAAATTAACAATAACTAAGTGTCGAACATTTGGTCCAGAAAATATTTTATTTTTAGTATTTATTATTGACACCCGGATGGCGTCCGCGTCGCTTCCACTGCAAAATCACCTCCAGATGACATGCCCCAACAGAAAAACACCAAAAGGGGTAGAAGGAAGGTGGAGAAGGGGAACGCACAGCCTCGACTACAGACACCCCCCAATAACTAAGAGAACTGCTGCCGACGAAATAATGCCACAACAGTTGCTTAAAAATTTTAAAAGAAAATTTAATGTTAAAAATTTAAAAAAAAAACACCTTCACCAGAAAACAGAACATGCATAAGGCAGCATAAATTTCAAAATAAAATAAAACCACAGCTAGAATTCTCACTGTAGAAATAAAAAAAATTAAGGCCGATATCAATAAACAATTACCTGAGGTAAGAGAATGAAAAGCTACAAACCAAATAAACACTTAATAAACACCAGACATATTCCCAAAAAGGACCATGAGGGCCTTGGAGAATCAGAAAAAAAAACTAGTGCAAAAAATTACCATAAACAAGGTAACGAAAGAATAACGTAGGAGTACCAAGAAAACTCCAAAAAAGGAAAACCAAAGGAAAATTTAAAACAAATAAGTTAACCAACACCACCATGACCCAAGAACGTGCACTTCAAAAAAACACGCCAGAAAACAAAACCCCACAATGCACTTCTGTCAACAAGTTACCATGGCGACCAAGAACAGTTGAAGGTACATCAGTACGTATTTATGTGAAACGCGTAATTTACAATTTTAAATTAAATCTTCTCCAGTGAGAAAAAAAACGAGATGTAAACAAACTCTAGACATTACGAGATCAAATAGTTTTTAAAGGCAACGGGTCAGACTAAAAACCGACCGACTAATGAACAAATTTAGGCCTGGTGTTAATAGATTCGTCTGGCCAGTACCATAATATTATAAGAAGAAAATGCCTTAGCCAGATGCCAAATAATAAAATAAGAAGAAAAACAGTAGTGTTCCCCGGACAAATATAGTTTAACAAAAATTTACATTTTCATAGGTGACATCCTTCAGAACAAAAAAAACCTTCAGTACACAATGCAAAATATGGAGCTCCAATAATTTAAAATAAATAAAAAGCAAAACATACCTTTAGGGGAGACACTAAATTTTTCTTTTCTTTAAACTACTTAGATATCCTTAAAGGATTTATATCATCAAAAAATAAAATAAAATATGAGATGGCTGACAACTGCCGATCGAAGAGAAGCACACCAATATCGCATTTCCATATTAAGGCCGAAGAAACTATTTACACGATTATCACAGATGATAGTTGCACACTAATACTTCATGTATCATCAAATACTGGGATATATTCCCAAGTTAGCGTGGACGAGGGCAAAGCCCTCGCCCTGGCGAGATTCACAATATGCGTAGTTCTTCTCCCAGCAATCACACAACTCCTTATTCACAAGATGGATGAAAAAAAGCCAAGAAGGCCACCCAGCATGCACCAGGTTTATTTAAATTGGTCCAATTAAATTTAGCCACATATTACGACAATGTGAAAACCAAATAATTTTCACACGACACCACTAAAATGTTTTGGCGGCATGAAGTATATATAGTCTTTTGTTTCATGACGTAGAATCACAATAGCCTTCTAAAATGACACGAATAGGATTAGTTTATAAGGCACCATCAACACACTCTAGTGGTGAAGAAGAAGGAACTACGGCTAGCTGCGCCGAAGTCCGATAGCAGCTGCCATCTCGTGTTCACTTGTGGAACCAAGCCATCCAGGCGGTCGTTTCAAAGGTCGTGAAGTCACATCCAAGGAAGATACATATTTGAAAACGTTGGTACGGGCAATGCACGTAACAATTATCTTTATTTTTTTGTCGATTATTCATGTAAAAATGTATCAAAATGTATCTAAGATAAATTAACAATAACTAAGTGTCGAACATTTGGTCCAGAAAATATTTTATTTTTAGTATTCATTATCTTTATTTAGGCTCAGGGGGAATTATGAGATTTGTTTAGTTACACAAAATCGTATCTTTGATTATTAAAGCTTCACACAATTATTTATTCCTCACAGTATAGTTGTTCAGTTTATGGACCTTTAATTAGCGTTCAGTGTACTCAGGTAACGTGTGTATCCAACTAATGCATAATAACTTAATAGTTTAATAGACACCCTGTGTCTCCGCCAATACTTCATTATTATTAGACACCCTGTGTCTCACTCTCTCAATTACGGATTCATCAATCCTGGCGCCATCGGTTTGGTACGACTGCAGTAGCTCGTTACCACCGAAATAACCACAATAACATGTCGGAGGTATCAATCCACCATCACGACTCATTTCAATAATACAATAATAACGTTAGTTACAATAAGTGTGGATCCCTGAATTATACACGTTTTAAATACTGATCATAAAGGTTATGTGAGTAGAAAACACATTCTAACAACGCTCTGAATTAACATGAAGGCTTCTGATACAAACTAAAGTGTGCGATTGTGCATTTATTAAATTGCCTCTTCCCTGAATGAGGTCGAACCTATGTTCTCTGGTTACAAAATACTGTTTCCTACATTGCCTGTCTGGCTTCTCGTAATGAAATGAACCAGTTTTCAAGTATTGATATGTCAAAACAAATGTGAATAACGGAACTCTGCATTCCGATTATATAATACTAGGAATTTCACAGCCTTCTAAATAAATAATGCACTGCCTAAGATCTAGTGTGCTGTGTAGTGGTTTGGCTTGTAAACATGTAACCTTGGCCTTGTTTTAACATCTGCCAAAACTCGTTTCTTTGTCATCAGCTTGACAAAATAAAAGTTGATAATAACTGTTCTGAAATGATACGAAATGGACATTGAAAATACTGCCTTCCTGGCGTTTATAAATTTATAACGAAACTGTAACTTTCCACACGTGGTCTTATAATAGCTACCTGGGTTGTGCTCTTCAAAGGAAACCATACTAAAATTAATCTACTGTTCCAACTCATTACAATAACGCTACTGATACATGATCTGACTTATAGATTGCAGCGACCCTCGTTCGAGACCCGCCATGAGGTGTTATAAGCGGTGTCCTCAATGGTCTTAGATCATCTCATCATTGTTTCGGTCACCTTCCGTTATCAATTCCCCACGCATGATTTAGTAATCCATTTCCATTGCGTGATTGGGATTATATTCCAAAATTAGATGATTCAGTACTTCCATAATGTTGCCGTTGGTGATATAATTACACATTTTAAAGATACTTGCACTCACAGATTCTAAGGTGCGGTAATAAATTGCCCATTTTTAGCCTATTTTCAATTTTGAAAAAATAGGCTTATGAGATCACCTTTTGTCCGTGTGTGTGTGCGTGTGTGTGTGAAGTGTGTGTGTGTGTCCCTAATAAATTCTAAACGGCTGTAGCGATTTGAATGAAACTCGGTAAGTGCATAGCACTATTCCGGGCGACCCCGTCCGTACCCTTCAAATTTTGTTACGTCTCACCAATCCAACATGGCGGCTGTGCGAAATATTTCACCAGCATTCAATATCTCCGAAACTATTCCCGATATCACCCTGGAATATTTTGCGGTGATAAAGGGAACTACTAGAAGTTCACCTATGTGACTTTTGAAAAACTGGTAACTACAAAACCAACATGGTGGCCACGCGAATTTGCGACTTTTAAATAGACGTTTCTCGCGATTTAACCAACGAAACGCAATACAGCTTGGTACAGCATATGTTTATACACATTGTAATGCACCGACATCTAACTTAGTTCAATTGTTTACATAACCACAAGATGGCGGGTGTGCGAAATATTTCACCGGTATTCTATATCTCTGAAACTATTAGCGGTATCACCCTGAAATTTTGTACGGAGATAAAGGGCACTACTAGAAGTTCATCTATAAGACTTTCAAAAACTGGTTAACTACATAACGAACATGGTGGCCAAGCAAATTTGAAAATTTTAAATAGACCTTCCTCGCGATTTAATGTTTCAAACGCAATGAAATCTGGTACAGGAAATGTTTATACACATTGTAATGCACTGGTATCTAATTTAGTTCAATTGTTTATATAACCTCAGGATGGCGGTTGTGCGAATTCTAAAATTAAGTTGTTTATTTCTTGTGTCGTAATCATGCGATCGAAGTGAAAGTTTGAGTAATGAACCTACGCAATAATTTTCCTTTAATGGTACATGACTCTATGGCCTATACATTTAAAAATCCAACTTGGCGACCATCCGAAATATTTAGGCGGCTCTGAATATCTACGAATCTATTATAACAATCAAACTGAATTTTTTGTTCATAGGGACTATGAACTTAAGTTCACCTATATGACCTTAAAAACGTGGTGATCACAAATCCAACATGTCGGCGACGCGAAGTATAAATATTCACATGGACGTTTCTCGCAATTTAACCATCCGAGTGCAGTGAAACTTGGTACAGTAAATCCTTATACGAATGTTAATCAACTGGCATCTAATTTATTTCCATTGTTTCCATAACCACACGATGGCAGCTGTGCGTAATTTTAAAATCTCCTTGTTACTTCTTGTGTCCTAATCACGCGATGGAAGTTTGAATGCTACACGCTCACAATAATCTTCATGTAACAGTACATAACTCTAGGAATTACATATATAAAATCCAACATGGCGACCATCTGAAATATTTAGTCGGTTCTCAATATCTATGAATCTATTACAGCAATCAAACTGAAATTTTGTATGTTGATAGTGGCAATTAACATAAGTAGGATATATGAAAATAGGTTGTATAGTTCTTCACGGAACTACTTGTTTTTCACTCCGACACTGGCGTTAAATTATCGCTTGTGCGATGCTCACTCGCAACTTTTCACTAATTATTTACACTGAAAAATATAAATCAAGATAACTGCCCATCCGGCAAAACTTAAAATACTTCTAGATTTTCACAGGTTATCAGTTTCACAGTTTTATGATGCACTTAGATGCGACCATGCGGTCTTAAATTTTGCGTACAACGCTTCCATAGTTTTCACTTCGTGGATCAAAAATATTTCACTGTTTAAACATTAAAAATTGTCTACAATTACTTGGTTAGTAGATTATGACCTGATGGCTGTCCATTCTCGTAATACGGGGGGCGTGGTGGCTCAGCGGTCTAGCTGTATGCCTCTCACCAAGGCGGTCTGGGTTCGATTCCCGGTCAATGCATGTGAGATTTTCGAAGTGAAATGCCATGTCCTGTGGTTCGGATTCCACGTAAAAAGGAGGTCCCGTGGCTCATGATCACAAGATTAACGGTCACGTTAAACTACAAGCTTCCTTCCTTTCATTCTCGTAATACACTTGGATTTTTCCATTGCACATGGGTTCCGTTCACGGAACGTGTCCTCACTCGTGCTTCACTTGTGCTTCACTTGCACATAGGTGTTGCTTCAACAAACGACAAGTAGGTAGGGCCTACTGGCTTCACTAAGCATGGCGTTCACTCAGGACATGAGTTAGCCGCATAAATTGACGGTTTCGCTTATCTGCGATGTACACCGTATTTTAAATAAGCAGAATTACGTTGATTATGTTATTAATGATTTATGGAATGTCTAAGGTGCATAAAAATGTTATTATGTTAAAATATATAGTAAAGTTATAATTATCGTCGAACATAAACAGTCGTATGCAACTCGCCTATAATGGTAATTAAGACAGTCGTATGGAAATTATAAAACTCGCATACGCTCGTTTTATAAAAAATACTCATGTCTTAATTATAGCCATTATAGGCTCGTTGCATAATGTACTATCATAATTTATATTGTTTCGGCTTCTTCCCTCCACTCGCAGGGTATGTTCAGTTATTCTTCAGCATGGATTTTGGTCTTTGTTACCTGTGCAAACATGCCTCAACGGGCGCAATACAGTACGAGCATTTCCGTCCTATCGTTACGGAAGAGATTTTCCGCTGAGGACTAGGGTACTTGAAGCACGTACAATAAAGGCTGAAAGAATTAATTCATTTTGGGAATCCATATAATTGGTATCAACAGCGTTGGAGCGGTAGGGATATAATGCTTAACGTTGTGAGAACCCTTCTTAAGAAAGCCCATATCTCATTTAAAGAAGGAATCAGTGCAGCTGTTGAAGAGGAGGAGGAGGGAGCAAGTCTTTTATATATCTGGGAAACACTCTCCATGCTTTTCTTTTGTGTAAATTAAATTAAGAAGTATTTTTCTTTTCTCTTTTGAGAGTATGAACTTCAGTGATCTTTTTATACGGTGTGCAGTCTCTTCCTTCTTCCTGGGGTGCTGCGAAGAATATTGCGTCTAGGAGCTGGAGAGGTTCTATTAGTTACACATCAACGATCTTTAATTAAAATATAACGCCAGTAGCTGCTCTCCTGCATTCCTCTGCCTCACTCTGAGGTGTGTTTTACATTCATCTACCCACCTGGGGTCATCTCACTTCTTTCTTTCTGCTTTTGAATTAAAAATGAGATGGCAGCCAATTTTTATTTTAATTGAATACCGTAGACTTATTTAAAAGGAGTAAAAGTATAACAAAAACATAATTAAAATATCCCGTTACATTCGGACTGCAATCGTATTATGTGAGAAAGGAGCAAGCTTGCTTCTCTTGTGTGAAAGAGATTCCCTGTTTTGTTTTGTTTTATATATGCACATTACTTTTAATTATCGTTGTGTAATGGAATATTTGTGCTGGAAGTAGTTCGCAGGAATTCCGTTAATGATGCAGTCTCGCCCAAATCAAATTACTCGGCGGAAGTGCTTGTGTTTGAAGACAGTTCGATACGTGCCGCTGTTGTTAATTTCTGTAATAGACCCATTACTTTTTTCAAAGCAGTGACTTTTCGTTCTTGTTCAAATAATTATTTTTAAATTACCAATGAAGAGTATAGTCCAGTGCCCTCATTCGAGTTAAAAACATGGCTATCGAAGCGCCGGTACCAGAAGGTTGGTTGGTTCCTTAGTTTAGGGGCTGCCACAACGCGGTCATGTAGCCCCGTGTACTTTGGGTGTGTGTAGAATCTGTCTGATAACCGGTGTTAATTGTGATGACTGTATTAGTGTGTGTTATCTGTTTTTAATTCAAGTAAGGACTGCAGACGATAATTTCAAGTAGTTCCTACTTTCGCTACCAAATGCTTCCGTTCACGACACCTTGGTGTGAACTTCGCTACTACTAGATGCCATCGCAACCAGCGTCCGGTGACGAACGTTGTAAATTAAAAGCATTAATCAAACCTATCCTACAAATTTTCGCTTCACACAAGTGTAGTTAGTGGAAGGTTCTTTTCCATGCCATAAATCTATGACATGAAAACGCCGGCTTTACTTCCCCTCCGAAGGAAGGCATACTGAGGGATTTTTAACGCTCTTAAGGAGTCCGATGACTTTGACCAGGTTTGAACCCGTGACCCGGTGCCAGAATTGTGAATTACCTTCAATAGGCTACTACGCCAAATCACCGCGGATTACACAACACGCGGTCTAGCTAGAATCAACAACTACTATTATAACAACAACTACTACTACTGCTACTACTACTAGTATGGCCTCAGCTACAGTTGCGTAGAGCTGTATTTTGAGAGAGAAAACTAAACCTCTACTGGGCGACCTACTGTACGGCTGATATTTAATTAATTTTGTCGTGTTATCGCATGATGTGATACAGGATAAACTGAAAAGAGCCGAACGAAAAATACTGTAAATGGATTGAGAAACTGATAAGAAGGCATATCTATGTTCCGTGTTCATTCTTAGTTCCATTAAATAAAGCTTTCCAGTCGGTCAACATAAATTGTGACCAATTACGCTATGCGGGAGAACAAGTATTTACACACCCTAACCTGAAAGAAGTGTTACATAAGATATGTATCACAAAATAACATGCTTTTATGTACAAACATGGGGGATGGGATACTCAATTGAATGACATGTTTCGATCAGTAAGCGATCATCATCAGATCCTGCTCCCTTAGGCTTACATAATGCATATATATTAGAAAAGTTTGTAAAAGCTTGTGTAACGAGTCAATCATATTTAGAGATATTATTGCTCATTCGGTTTGAAGGCTTCGGTGGCGTAGTCGGTAGCATGCGGAACTGCTATGATCGCGGGTTCAAACTCGGCCGAAGTCGTCCGATTTTTTACGAGCTTTAAAATCCTTCAGTATGCCCATATCATAGATTTATGGCTTGAAAAACCTACCATTAAAATTGGTAGTGAGTAGCTAAATTTGTAGGTTATTTGGTGAAAAACGCTCTATTAAGTTCCAACGTTCGCCGCTAGGTGTTAGTAACAGTGGCGTCTGGTAGCCAAAATTGGAACTACTTAAAATTGAACTTTCATTCATCTTCATTCATTTAATCTCTCATTAACTCATCTCGTGAGGTTGGCGTCAGGGAGGGCATCCAGCCGTAGAAATCACGTGGCATTTCATCGCATCTCATCCCCGATCCCGTTGGAAACGGGATTAATAAGGAGTAGACATATTAGTGTTCATTAGGTTTGAAGCACTTCTATAGTTGTTATGTTATTATTAATGTAATTTAAGTTTGTTAACCTGCGACTTATTATTGTGACGAACTTCAGGAATGATGTTGTCTACTACACTACTTTGTTATTTATGTTCTAAATCAACCGTTCCTATTTGAACTAGTGGCCTATTTTAGTGTGGTCATCTTGTCAGTGTGGCGAATACACAAATGATACAATACACTAGAATGGAATAACATTATCTAAACTTGGCTGGTATTTGAATGCTGAGTCCTATCCGACGTCTGTTCTCGCTCACTGCTCACCTCAGACATCATTCCTTGAAGGCAGGGTGATTGTTGGGCGAAGCAATTAAGGTCTTGAGTCGCTCTGTGAATTCAGTTAATGTACAGCTGCAGGGTTGTTAATCATTGACAAACCTTGTCTTTGCATTGCTATCCTAAATGGAATATGACAATTGATGTTGCAATTTTTCAGTTGGTGTAAATATTTGTTATGGACTACGGAGACAAATACACACTTAATGGCCAAAAGTCATGGTAAGGCAAGGAATATGATGTTAAAAACGAGTTGCTCCTCCGCGAGCCCTGAAAACGGTAGCACCACAATAACACAGATTATCAGACAAATGTAGCCACACCCAACTACATGGGGCTAAATGACCACAATGTTGCAAAGCCCCTAAATGAATTAACAACAACAGGAATGGTATCTGACAGGTGGTGTGCATGAGAAAAGCTACTGCTACACGTACACACATCTCACTGTCACCCCTCTGGCTAACTGATGAGCCGTTTTCTTCAACCTGTAAACACCCCTTTTTTCTTTCCTTCTGCGTGCCAATTATCGGAATTGTTCTCTTTTCTTCTCGGTTGTTACTGGCCAGAATAACCGGGCAGATCAGAGGGCATTTCTATAATTGCCGATCAAGGTTCGTTATAGTAATTTCTTGCTATGCCGAATCGTGATTAATGGCACCTCTTCCCTTTTATCTTCTCTTTTCCGTCACCAGTGACAACCCTTTGTTCGTCTTGAGGCAGTCTTCAGTTTTTTCTCTCCGATGTAGCTTTTTATATTTTGTGCTCCCGCTCTCGTTTTCGAGATGCCTTGCTTTTATATCCGTTTTTACCCGCTCGTTTGTGTTTATTATAAAGGTGCGCGTAGGTGCGTGAATTTAGTTTATTTTGTGTAATTCCGCGATGCCGGATTAAGCAGATCCATCAAGATAGGTCACATCTTTTTGTCTTTGCTTATCGTATGGAGTACTAGGGCGTATCGCCTATTCTAGTATGTTCATTGTGTGTGTGTATGTATCGTTCCCGTTATCTTTGCCCCCCTATCGTCGTATCTTTTTGTGTGGGTATTTGGTTCGGTTTACTGTATTGTTAGTTCACCAGTAAGACCTATGCCATACCTCTTATCTTTTATTTGCCTCCCTTATCTTAAGATTGCGTCTTCCTACGCAAGTCTATGAGTATGACTTAATCCCTTTCTGACGTAACTTATTTTGATGGACATCTCTTATTTTGTGTAACGTAACGTCTCTCGTGTTTATTCTATTTCGGTTTCTTGTCCCTCATTTTTGGTTTATTTATCTACGTCATATTTACGCGCGCTTTTATTAAACTCTGTCCTGTCTTGTATTCCCTCACCTACTCTATTTCTTCTGGGCTATTAGAGTTACCGTTCGTTCTTTGGCGGTAGATTCACTTTTCCTGACACCTTGTCTAGCCATTTTATCATTCGTATTTCACAATGTAATTTTACTCTTTACGAGTATTCCCTCCCCATATATTTTCCTCTCTTTTGCCTTTACCTCTTACCTCCTATAACCTTAACGTCACGGTCCTTTGAATCGTTAGTTTAACTTATGTCTTATGTTTGGCAACCACATAACCTCACCTTAGCATGAAATGCTTCCTCGTCATTCCTTAAGCCTATTTCCTTTGGAGAGTACATTACCGTTCCTTTACTTTAGTGTTGAGTATGTGTACCTTATTTAGTACGTTATTCAGTCTTTATTTCTTTAAGCTAGGCTAGGCTAGGCCCATGGTTCTTCGTAGTTACAGGATTCGAATTGAACTTGCATTCACGGCAATGTGGATGTACGTTCAGTCCACTGCCTCTGTTTCTGTTATCCTTTCACCACCTAGTCATTGTATCATGGGCCCAGCGCAAGACACATAGATACACACTTCCACTGCGACAACATCTGCGAACAAGGCCGGACGGCACACTGAATAGAAGGCCATTTTGCTCATTGAGTAAGTGTTAGAGGCCAAAAGTCATGGGAAGGCACGGAATATGATGTTAATAAGGAGTTTCTCCTCCGCGAGCCCTCAAAACAGCAGCAATACGACGAGACATCGACTAGACAAGAAATGGGTTCCTGACTCCCAACATTGACCTGGGCGGTGATCTAACTCACAGTAGCCCTTCGATCCAGCCCGGCATGGTTCTGCTGAGGTGACGTGGTATACGTTCGTTAAACATCTGTGGTCGTCCCGTGTGACGCGGATGGTAACATTATCTCTGCGATATTGAAGATCCACCCTCGCACTGTTCACCTCGGAAACCCAAATTCGCATGTAATCTCCGAAATGCTATGACCCATGCGCCGTGCGCCGATGATTTTACAGTATATTTTCAATCACATAGGCCTGTATGTTTTCCAGGTATTTTTTTCTCATGCCCCAGTAATTGGGATTATTTTGTGTAGGCAAAGTCAAAAGTTGCCATATCAATTGTCAATAAGGTGACACTGAAAATGGCTTCAAAGCTCTCTATATACATTGAATATGCCATGCGTGAGCTCGTGTCAGGCTGTAAATGATGGTCCAGATTTACAACACGTGCAATAAGAACTAAAACGTATCTTAATGAAACATGTGCCGACTAATTTGCGTTGAAAGTACGAACACACGCACACACACACACACACACTGCTCTTCGCTATATTATGCAGAAGGCTTGGTTGGAAACAAATGGCGACCCCGCCAGTGTTTTGTTTGCTGCTTGATGCTCCCTTGATTAATTACTTCGCCTCTCTTCCTTCCTAGTGCCGACACGGCCCTTATTGGAGATTTTTAACTCCCTTTACGGGTTAAAATGGAATATTCTTTTCTCCTGCCGTTGAAGGGTGACCTAATTGTCATATGCATGGCACTCGTATTGCTACGCTTCCATATTGACCGAAGAACGAACTGAATTAGATTGGTTATTTGAATCGTGATCTGCTTAATATGTGGTCCCGTGACTTATGACTGCGAGATGAACGGCCTCGTAAGACTACACGCTTCCCTCCCTATCTAGATTTCGAATTTTAGATTTAAAAAAAGCTATTTTGTTCCTGTGAACGTACGCTCTTCCCTAGGTGTTGGACCTCGGGTTCGATTCCGGGCTCCGTCAGGGATTTTAGAAACTGACGTGAGCGCTGGAACGCGGGATGCACTCAGCCTCGTGAGGTCTATTTATTGGCTGTCTGATCAAGGAGATAGCGCTCTGGTCAAGAACACCAAGATTAACGTCCATGTAGTCAACATTTTCCAAAATTGAACATACGCCGAGAATGTGACCCAAGGCCTTACTTACCATGCTTGTCACATTTGCGACATTTACCCTCAATTTCTGTGTGTTTTCAGATTAATCTCCTTTAATTCCTTATTGGAATGACTCTGTCTTTGATAGCCAACACGAATCCAGTGATCTCTCCAAATTATTGACCTTGTTGGAGCCAACTGTTATTCGAAGAAGAGTCCATTTCAGGTTCCGTGTTGACGTTTAGTAATTAAGTATAACAAATTTAAAGTTTCCGCCTAATCAACACTCATTTAATATTTAGTTAGCTTATGGGTACATGTTTCGGAATTAGTACAATTCCTACTTCAGCCCTTCATAATTCATGTTCAGAAACATCATAGACTAAAGAGACTAAAAAGACCACGTCCATGTAAGAAACATAACACACTGATATTAAAATATTATAAAAAATATTATAAAAACTGGTTGAACACTTTAAAACATGACATATTATGGACATTACATACGATAAAACAATAAAAACATTCCTGCTGTTAACAATCAAATTGATTACTAATCACTCCTATGCACATTCTTGAAAGGTATGCGCAGGTCAAATTGTGCAGTCGTTAATTTGTAAATAAAAACAAAGAGCACATAACATTAGTGTTCAGGACACAAATAACTTGCTGTACTGATAAATGTTGACATAGGTGGAGACTTTGTTCGGCACTTTATTAAAAGTGCGCTGACATGTGCTTAGTAGATGCAAACGGAGAAACGGATTATTAAGCTTGTATTTTGCACATTAACTGGGTGTGTTTATCTTGAGCCGAACGCTCCACGGACGTGCAACGTTTGAGAGCAAAACGCCAAGGTCAATGACTATGGTGCTGGGTGGTAGGCTCCCACATCGGCGTGACTTTCGGCTCAAGATAAACACACCCAGTTAATGTGCGAAATACAAGCTTAATAATCCGTTTCTCCGTTTGCATCTACTAAGCACATGTCAGCGCACTTTTAATAAAGTGCCGAACAAAGTCTCCACCTATGTCAACATTTATCAGTACAGCAAGTTATTTGTGTCCTGAACACTAATGTAATGTGCTCTTTGTTTTTATTTACAAATTAACGACTGCACAATTTGACCTGCGCATACCTTTCAAGAATGTGCATAGGAGTGATTAGTAATCAATTTGATTGTTAACAGCAGGAATGTTTTTATTGTTTTATCGTATGTAATGTCCATAATATGTCATGTTTTAAAGTGTTCAACCAGTTTTTATAATATTTTTTATAATATTTTAATATCAGTGTGTTATGTTTCTTACATGGACGTGGTCTTTTTAGTCTTTTTAGTCTATGATGTTTCTGAACATGAATTATGAAGGGCTGAAGAAGGAATTGTACTAATTCCGAAACATGTACCCATAAGCTAACTAAATATTAAATGAGTGTTGATTAGGCGGAAACTTTAAATTTGTTATACTTAATTGCCAACTGTTATATTCATACTTATCTGTATATGGTAGGTCCAGCTGGTGTGGATTATTGATATTATTATTATTATTATTATTATTATTATTATTACTATTATTATTATTTCCGATCAGGCCTGCTATGGACCACGCGCCAATTTCACACTTTGTTGTACGATATATTGCTTTAAACTTGGTATTTAGACTAAGTCCGGCCCCAGTTCATGTTTTAGGATACAAAATTAGAATTATTATTATTATTATCATCATCGTCATCATGATAATGATAATGATAATTCCCCAGATAATATTAAATCCTCTCAATCCAAACACAGTCATAACTCTAATTTAGATGACTGCTATAGACTCAGGCTCTGTTATTGTATTTTGTTTGATATAATACAGTACATCCATCGTATGTATTAGAAAGCCATTATTAGCCTATTTTCAATTTTGAAAAAAAAAAAAAAAAAAAAAAGCTTATGAGATCACCTTTTGTCCGTGTGTGTGTGTGTGTGTATGTGTGTGTGAGAGAGAGAGGTGTGTGTGTGTGTGTGTGTGTGTGTGTCCTAATAACTTCTGAGCGGCTGAGCGATTGCAATGAAACTCGGTAAGTTCATAGCACTATTCCGGATGACCCCGACCGTGCCCTTGAAAGTTTGTTGTGTCTCACCAATCCAACATTGCGGCTGTGCGAAATGTTTCACCAGCATTCAATATCTCCGAAACTATTCCCGATATCACCCTGGATTCTTTTACGGTGATAAAGGGAACTACTAGAAAATCACCTATGTGACATTTGAAAAGCTGGTAACTACAAAACCAACATGGCGGCCACGCGAATTCCCGACTTTTAAATAGACGTTTCTCGCGATTTAACCAACCAAGCGCAATAAAACTTGGTACAGTATATGTTTATATACATTGTAATGCACCGACATCTAACTTCGTTCAATTGTTTACATAACCACAAGATGGCGGATGTGCGAAATATTTCACCGGCATTCTATATCTCTGAAAATATTAAAGCTGTCACCCTGAAACATTGTACGGAGATAAAGGGCACTACTATAAGTTCATCTATAAGACTTTCAAAAACCGGTTAACTACAAAACGAACATGGCGGCCAAGCGAATTTGAAAATTTTAAATAGACCTTTCTCGCGATTTAATGTTCCAAACGCAATGAAATCTGGTACAGGAAATGCTTATACACATAGTAATGCACTGGTATCTAATTTAGTTCAATTGTTTACATAACCTCAAGATGGCGGCTGTGCGAATTTTAAAATTAAGTTTTTATTTCTTGTGTCGTAGTCATGCGATCAAGGTGAAAGTTTGAATATTGAACCTACGCAATAATTTTCCTTTAATTGTACATGACTCTATGGCCTATACATTTAACAATCCAACATGGCGACCATCCCAAATATTTAGACGGCTCTGAATATCTACGAATCTATTATAGCAATCAAACTGAATTTTTTTATGTTCATAGGGGCTATGAACTTAAGTTCACCTATAGGACTTTGAATAACCTGGTGATCACAAATCCAACATGGCGGCGACACGAAGTGTAAATATTAACATGGACGTTCCTCGCAATTTAACCCTCCGAGTGCAGTGAAACTTGTTACAGTAAATCCTTATACGAATGTTAATCCACTGGCATCTAATTTATTTCAATTGTTTCCATAACCACAAGATGGCAGCTGAGCGAAATTTTAAAATCTCTTTATCACTTCTTGTGTCCTAATCATGCGATTGAAGTTTGAATGCTACACGTACACAATAATCTCCATGTAACAGTACGTAACTCTAGGACCTACATATATACAATCCAGCATGGCGACCATCCGAAATATTTAGTCGGTTTTTAATATCTGCGAATCTATTACAGCAATCAAACTGAAATTTTGTATGTTGATAGTGGCTATTAACATAAGTAGGATATATGAAAATAGGCTGTATAGTTCTTCTCGGAACTACTTGTTTTATTATCTGTGCTACTACCTTGGGTGGATGATGTTGTTCATTATGCTCCTTAAGAGTCAATTAGACTACCACTTGGCTGCTCGCTGGCTTGATAGACGGTTAATTACTCTGCTGATTGCATTGTGTTGCGATACAACAACGATATCGCCGCACCCTTCTCACTAGTCTCAAGTTCTCAATTTATTCTGTTGAATATCATAATTATCATGTTTGTTACACAGTATGTTTCACGATGAACGAAACAAATGTATTCAGCACGAGCAATGCAGACAACTTATAGTTTTTTTTAACGCGTCGATATCTTCATAAGCAGAACAGTGTATTAACATTTGTGAGTCCCTTTAATTTTTTGGAATTAAATTGATTTTATTTTACACGCCTTATTCAAGTCGAGGGGTGCAAAAGATAGTTTTGTGTTTGTTTACCATATATTGCTTTAAACTTGGTTTTCAGACTATACCGGCCCCAGTTCATGTTTAGGATACAAAAATTTGGTCAGTTTTATCTCTTTGCTCGTAAGTAATGTGTTGACATCGGCCTTTTAGGATCTAGAATGCAAATACTTTTGCCATTGTTAGCAATTTTTTTTGTGACTCGTATTGATAGATGAATTTAAAGTTTAGTTAGTTAGTTATTGTTGTTTAAAGGGGCAGAACTACGAGGTCATCTGCCCCTAATTTAAAGTTTAAAATGAATGCCAAGCAATACTTGAATTAAACTATATCTATCCTTAGGATCTGAAAATTCATTTTAGCCTATATCTTATGAATGATTTCAGCGCATCTTTCATAATGTTCACTTCTAATGCAGTACTTTTATGATTGGCCTTTAACCCTAATAATAATAATAATAATAATAATAATAATAATAATAATAATGTGGTCCCACGAGTGATAATGCAATGTGGATTAAGAGGAGAACAACGGACCACTATTCCTTAACTGTCAGGTTTACTGATGCCGTACGCAAGATACGCTTGAAATTCTATGATCATATGTACAGAATGGACAGCGACAGACTAACCAAAAGATTGTCAAAAGATAATTTAAAGTAAACAACTGCAAGAAGATCAAAATAAACTGGCTATAAGAAATTTAGGCAGACCTCCAAGAAAGAAATATCACAGATAACATCATATACAATGAAGCATTTAGTGCAATAGTATGCAAGCACAAATTCGTGGAGAAACCTAAAAAGAGAACTTGGTAGGAAGTGTTCCACAGTGCGTTCATGAAGAGAGTTTGGGAGGATAAGAAGGCAATAACCATCAGACCAACTGACAAGTTCAAACCCACTCTTTGAATGGGCATAACTATGTTATAGTTTGATTTACAGTCCGCCGCGCCGCGCCGTAGCTTAACGCGTTAAGACCATGGGACCATGCTATCTCCGGACTCGTCGCGTCGGTCGCCCTTGAAATGGTGTTCCGTGGTTTCCAATTCCCAACTCCGGCAAATTCCGTGACGGTTCCGTCTAATACGGAGTAAGCCACGTAAAATGCCTACCAACCCCTTGCTCAATTTCATTCATCTTAATTCATTTCTCTGACGAGTTTGTCATCAGGAAGGGCATCTGGCCGTAAAACCCATCCGCAACATTAAAAAATGTATTTCACTTCATCACCGACCCCGCACGAAATAATTGTATTGGTTTTACGTCCATTTTAATTACTGCGGCTCTTAGAGACGCTGGGGTGGCGGAATTTTGTTCCCGGAGGGGATCTTTAACGTTCCAGTAAATCAACTGACACGGTTCCTCGCATTGTAATGTTAAACGCTGAAGAAGATATCAATGAATATCGAAACATGTACAGCAAGTGAATAGATGTTTCATAATTTGTATTGATAGGCTTTGTATTTTGAAGTGTTAGAGTTCAACTGTATTAAACTTTGCTCGTAGTTTAACGTTACTCGTACTCCCTTCATGTGTCTTTCTACAACTTACCTTACTCTATGTGAATATACAACATCATGCATATATTAGAGGATGACCACTTGAAACCTGAATTGCTGTACTTGTAATGACCGATGTCTAATTTATGTTTTTTTTTCTCTCTTTCTAGGTAAGTGTTCTCCAGTTACCGTTCTAAAAATCTCCACGGGGTGAGTTGACTCTGCCAAGTTACAGTACAACACCTACTGATTTATTATTGTTCCTTGTTGTTAAAGCCTGAGCAGTAGCCAAGTTAACGATACTTGAAAGGCTGGCTTGTACAGTTCTTGGTGTATTGAGTTAAACTTAGATAAAAAAAAGGGCTTAGTTTTTTTTTTTTTTTTTTTTTTGGAATACCTGTGTGACTTTAAATTCCGTTCCCACAACCTGTTTATATTCAGATATATGATTAATAACATAAGTACGAACAATAAGGCTTCTATTATTCCAACTACTGCTTGCCTCCCACCAGGGTGGACCGAATTCGATTCCCGGTTAATGCATGTGGTATTTTCGTGGTGAAATGTCATGTCTGCTGTTTATAATCGCGATATTAAGAGTCACGTCAACTAACTGACTGACTGACATTAGGATATTTTATTTCGTGACATATTCATTCATTCATTCATTCAGTGAATGTATTTATAGAATGTCCTGCCTTTCTGCTTACATTCGAAAACAATAATTTCTATTTATGAGTTTAGCTTTCAAAGTATTATTAGTCTATTATTATTATTATTACAGTATTATTCTTATCATTGGTAATACAGTAGTAATAGTATTGCTGCTGTTGTTATTATCTAATGGTTATGGAACATATCCCTCATATTAAATGGAAACTGAGGGTTTTGATTTCCTTCAAGAAATGTGTTGGTTGTGAGGAATGTTGCTATCGAAATGGTATTTTATAGAGTGTCTCTAGATATCAATATCTTGGAAGCAAACAAATCCAAGGAAAAGTTTCGTGTAAAGAAAACAATGTTCTTGTCTATTTTCTCAAGAACTTCCTCCCCAAGTTACGCTAGAAGTGCCGGGGGCGCGGTCTGGATATTGACTGAGAGCTGGGAAATCTTTCTTTTATCCAGTGCTGGCATCGGTTACTGAAATATGTGCGCGCTCCTTTACATCTTTTTAACGGGAGCATCGTATGGTAATCGCGGAGAGAGCTACTACCATATGTTAAATCACATTACTTGCGAGAATTCCAAATCAAGTCACGTCTCCGAGTTTTCTCTTAGATAGGTAATATCCAGGGTTATCAATCTCTTCCTTAATGATATACTGTTACATTCTGCAAGATTAGCATTGCATTTATTTTTACATTTAGTCCAAGTTAGGCGTTGCAGGCGAATCATATATCAAAGAGAAATTCAAAACAATTCTTAGAAAGGAAATTCTTGTGTAGGCTATTGTGTTTTAGCTAACTTTTGAATTCCGTGAAAATTCTTTTATTTTTTGTGTTTTTGGACGGAATTTCCCGTGCAAATGAAAGTCTAGTGTAAAACATGTAGAGTTACACTCTAATATAAACAGCTCATGTCGCACAATAATCTTCAGTTTAGTGTAAGATTAATTTTTCAAATGGAGAGGTGTTTGGTCTTGACATATCTGTCATGCGCTATCCAATTCAGAGCTTGGAGTGCCCTACGATGTCATTACGATCTCGAGATTAGATAACACTTGGCAGGCCTCTCACAGACAAACAGCTTACCAATAAAAAACCAACGTAGTGATCAGATGTCAGACAGTCACTAAGTATCTGGGAATTACGCTAGACCGCAGAGTTTACCTTCGCACAGGAAGTTATAGCGCGTTCTAATCAATCGAAGGCGGTTCTGGCGCAGCTCTGGCCTTTGATAAGGTCTCAGGGCGCACTACATGACTTCAGCAAGCTTCTTACAAACAGCACGATGGTGCGTTCCGTAATGGAATATGCCTGTCCCGTCCGGGGATACGCTGCCCCCTCTACAGGTTATTCAGAATCGAGCGCTACGTACGCTATCACGATCTGTGTGGTACGTACGTATCGCTCAACTACACGCTGATTATCAGCTCCCCATGATAACGACACGTATTAGGAACCAGGCAGAAAAACTTGATTATAAAACACAAAGAGCAATAAACAGGTTGGGTGATTACCAGGCCACCAGGTGTCGACATAAGCGTCACTGGATCCTCGGGTCCAGCCAGCCAGCTATTTGTTTCTTGACTCGCACTATGAATACTGTCAAAGCTGAGGCGTTGTGCGTGGAAAAATAGGTTTTGTTGGCCGATTTCCAAGTTGTTGTTTTAATTCATTTAGAAAATCATGCAGCCCCGTGCACTTCGGTGTGTATGTACTTAGTATAATAATAATAATAATAATAACTCCCTTGAAGATAGTGCAACACTCAGGACATAACCCCACAAATCGGCACTGGTGAAAGGACAAGGAGCATCCCCTATCCACTTCACACGCCCCTCTCAATTCTGCCAACTTCTGCTCTAATGGAAATTATTGGTAATTAGAAAAAGTAAAGCTAGCTATCATTTCTGTTTTATGAAGCTCTTTATTTAAAGCAACCAGTAAGTCAACGTGGCTGTTTGGGTTTCATTAGCCTGTATTTCGATAATACTTGAATCTGGTGAAATTAAGTCACTCGAAAAAGAATGTTTGTTTGCTTAGATGTTTCTACGTACAGCGTGTTCAGTCACACGGTAGCGTGTTCAGTCACAAGGCGTGCAGGCCGACGTACGATGTTGACAAAGGCTAGTCTGAACTAGGATCATAACGAGGACCATGTCCACTTGACTTTCAGTGTACAAACCATTGACGAAGTCTAATTTCTTAAGTTCACCTCTACCCCCAACCCCAGGTTTTGGCAAAGGGGCAACGTTTCCCTTTAGGATCTGGGATGAAGTGAGAGGAGTTTCTATATGACATTGGGTTTTACAGCCGGTTGCCCTTGTTTACTCTAACCGCATGAGCGGTGTTAATAAGGGATGAATGTAGGTGAATGAAATAGGGCAATGAATTGGAAGGAAGTGGCTGTGGTCAATTATAAGGTACCATCCTGTCATTTTCTTGAAGTTGAAAATGGAGTAACCACGGAAATCCATAGGAAGGACGTCTGACAGTGGGGTTCGAACCTACTCGTCTTTCGAATCTCATAGTCTTGTGCCTCAACGCGTGTAGCTATCCTAGTAAAAGATAAATACTGCAAATGTCAATGTTTTGTTTTTCACTGTATTCTTGTGTTTTGTATTCCGATTATCAGATATGCTGCTTCCTCATTGCGAAAGTGGTTCTCCTCAGTAATAATGTGTTGGTAAACATTTGCAACTCAGTATCAGTCAGTATTGAAATATTCAGGTATCTACTCATAAAAGTGATTTGCGCACATCTATTCAAATATGTTACATAACTTTCATAAAATTACAGGACCCAACGAAAATTTCTTTACGCATTTTCACATTATCGATAACTTAAAAGAACCAATACATTGCATTAGAAATACCGATTGTTTCATGAAATTTCTGTCCATCCACGTCATGAAACGTTGTTGATACTTAAAACCTTTTTAAGGTTTTAATAAATATCAATTATACTAACACACCATTTCTGTAGAACTCCATTATTATTATTATTATCGTTTTAACCACTTACGGGCTGCGATTACATAACTTTCGTAAGTTCTCTCTATCCTCTTCATCCTTTGACTTGCTCGTGCTCGTTCTTCGGCCGAGTATACTCTGTTCTTTATCGCCGGACAGATCCTTCATTCCCGCAATTTTCCTTCTGAATATTTCTTCTGTCTTAATCCCACACGTTTCTAAATTCCGGTGGACTTATTTGACCCATGGGACTTGCGTTTTCCCGGAAGGTGAAATTCTGTTGGCGAGCTTTTCTGATCCCATCCTTTTAACATTTCTATAGTAAGTCAATCTCCTTCTATTCATTGTAGTAGCGATATTTTCAAATCATTCATACAATTCTCGGTTTGGTCTTAAGTGGAAGGAAAATTCATATGTTGTCGAAACATACTTCCCTTGTAAGAAGGGGCCGATATCTTAGATGTTAGGCCCCTTAAAACAACATTTATCATCATCATCTTTCTAATGAACTTCCTTCCTCTTACAATTTTGATTATTATTATTATTATTATTATTATTATTATTATTATTATTAATTGACGTAGTTATTCGCCCCTCCCCTCCCCCATAAAATCATTACATGCCCATGGTAACTAAGTAAACTCGTCTTTACCAGATGTCCCATGCAAATCTTTGAAATTGATCCCTTGTTATGGGTGATTAGCAAGTCAACGATACCGTTCATACTAGATTTAAATTTCTCGTCAGAGCTGGGAGTTGAAGTGTCAACTAATCATACTAACCACTACACCACGAGTCGTGCACGCCATTGGTAAAAATGCTGTGTGTAGTGCAGACAGCCAGTACTTCACCTCCCTGTGCTAGCGTATATTGCTTCTTTTTGTAACCTAGCTTAACTATTTCTATCTGCATTCATCAGTGCATTTTTTGCTTGGCGTGCTGGCGCAGAACGATGTTGACACACGTCCACCTAAATTTAATATTCCTCTCTCGACTAACTCGACAAGGGGAAGAGAATGGCGCCTCTCCGTCTGATACTTCATACCGTCCTTCTGTTAACTACTGGACAAATACGAATTTATCGTCAGGACATTGTGCGATAAACGATGTAGCCCTGCTGCTGCATTCCGTAGTCTGGTGGTACTTACTGAAACGTATTGAGACTCTGATTCCTAAGGTTCGATTTCCAGCCCTGCCACGAAATTGAATTCTCGACTAAGGGTTAGAACGGGGTACACTCAGCCTCATGAGGCAACGATAAGTAGAGATAAGTTCGATCCCCACTTCAGCCATCCTAGAGGTGTTTTTCTATGGCTTCCCGCTTCTACTCGAAGCAGATGTCGGTAGTTCCCAAAGTAAGGCTAAGGGTGCTTCCATCTCAATCCTCTCCTCAATTTGGGGCCGATAACCTCGATGTTAGGCCCCTTAAAACAACAATTATCATCATCATCATCTCCTCAATTTGCAAAACACAAAACTACACTATAACACATTCTATCAGACCAATCATGCATTCATCCATTCATTCATATAGTATATCATATCATCATATACACTATTTCAGTAGTATAGATCCCTCCTGCGGCGCTCACAAGCGACCGATCGTGACAAATGAGCATTCAAATGAAGGAGAATAGACATTAGCAGTGACGAATTGCACTTTAATTTCATAAATATCTATAATTTCTTTAAAAAAATGACTTTAAGAAATGTACGAAGTGTGCGATTTGCAGATACTGTTGCTGTACGAAAATACGCTCCATAATTGCTGTCCACTTCACATTTTAACTGCTGTTACGCCTGTTTCATGTCTTTTTTTAACATATGAGGTCTTTCCTTTATAATTGTTCATGGATTTCAAAAACAGTAAATCAAAGGAATGAGTACTCAAATCGTATCATTTCATAAATATCGAATAAATGGCGAGTGTTATGATGATCCAATTTTCAGTGATCGCCTTCTTAAGGTAGGGAACGTAAAACTGGAAATTATAACTGAAATGTAGATAATGCTCTATAATCATTTGGTTGAAATAAAAACATAACAACCTTTCTCCTTAAGTCTCTCATTATAAACCTATTGGGGAAAGTGTGGTTTATGAACATGCGAGATTTCTCGCACGGGTCCCCTAGTACGTAGAGGAGACATTACTAAATCTGCAATATTTAGGGGTTGATGGGAAGCATGATAAATTAAATGGAAATATTTAAAAAGAATTAACATAGAAATAATATTAGGCTACTTCATATTACTTCTGACATGGGTTGTCTAAAACATCTAACACAAAAAGTGATGCTAGTGGCGTTACCTTGTCCAAATGCGAAATGTGATAGATCTTAGAATATGCCTCATTAGTCATTACTAATACAGTGAGTCCGGGAATATTCTCCGCAGCGCCTACATGCGTCTGCGAGAGCTAGCTACAGCAGTTACGTTGGTAGCACGGCTGCCGCTTGCATCATCTCTACTTAGTATAAAACAAAGTCCCCGTTTCTTGGATGTTACTGGTAAACTCAAGAACCACTGGATAGATTTTGATGCGGTTTTCACCATTCTGTAAAGGATATATCGAGTATGATTTCTGTAGAAAATAATTTATTTTTGATCAAAGGAAGCCGAGCAGTAACGATTTTAGTGGAATAGTCGATTTAAAAAAACCTGGCTTCCGAGCGTTTTGTAAGCTTACGCTGGGCAAACCGTTGAAAATATCTAAATACTATGAGTGTAAGAATTGTTCAGCATGAAAAGTTCTACAAAAAAGTCCGCGAGAGCATATGTCTATCTTCCATACATCGCCCACTATAAGGGAACAACTGAAGCTTGTCTCTTACAGCTTTATGTGCTGTCGACTTGGAGATTCCTGTTTGTTGAGCTAATTTTCGTGTTGATTTACTTGGGTTTCGCAGCATTATATCGGAGATTTCATCAAGTTTTTCGTCTGTTAAAAGCGTAGGCCTGCCTGTTCCCGGTACATCGTGAACTGAGCCAGTCACACGAAATTTACTTACCAAATCCCGAATGGTATCACGGTTTGGACACTTTGAATTAGGAAACCAAGCCTGAAATCTTAATTTTACATTTTCTGTAAACCGATCGCCTTCGCGAAAAACGTATTCCACCAAAAAAAAAAAAAAACTCCCTCTTCAGTAGTAAACATTACCGCCTGTATACTGTTGAACTCTTCCAATAGTAATTATCTGAACGCTCGCTGACTGTAATACACGCTGAGACCTGCAGGCTCGCGTGCTTATCGCGATGCACATCGACAGCTCACACGGGGAAGTCCCGCTTTGAAGGACACAGTGCAGTGCAGCCAACTAAAACTCATGACTCAACCACTCACAGCTGCACGTACCCACTGCGGAGAACATTCTCGGGCGCCCTGTACTACCGCGTAAATTAACCGCCGAAATACATGAAGAATTATTAAAAATGCTTCACAAAATGTTTCAACACGGATTTTCACGATTTTACCACTAGATGATAGCATTTGTTATTTCGAAATGTATAGCCAAGGGTAACTGAATAGTTAACTCAACACAACTAGCGATATTAACTCGTTTCTTGCACTGGGATAGCCTAGGCCTATATCTGCAGAAAAAGTATATTCAAAGTAATTTACTGCAGAGTTAGCAAAGTTTACCCTTATAACCTACAGTATATATTGCTACAGCTTGTACCGACAGACAAATACTATAGCATACTCATGAAAAGATGGGCACATGGATGTCGAAGCAAGCACTCAGTTCCTTGTGGCAGAATTAAGGCTTTCGGCATAGTAATTGCTAGCTGGGATGATCTCATCTACCGTGCTTCCTGAGACCTAAGCGATATTGCCTGCTCGTCCCACTGTCTAATGCACTTTGATACCGAGCCTGGCCGCAGATTCGATTCTACTCGTGGCTGGCTGGACAAGGGGAATGAGGAAACGATATTGAAGCGTAAATGTGCTTACGTTGCCAACTTGACACCATCATAATCTCGTCCGTGGACCTCAGTGGTTTCATTCAGGAAATGAAATTACTATATTTTCACGTGATTAAGCCTCCGTGGCTTAGGCGACAGCACGCCGGCCTCTCACCGCTGGGTCCGTGGTTCAAATCCCGGTCACTCCATGTGAGATCTGTGCTGGACAAAACGGTTTTTCTCCGGGTACTCCGGTTTTTCCTGTCAAAATTTCATTCCAGCAACACTCTCCACTATCATTTCATTTCATCTGTCATTCATTTAATCATTGCCCCAGAGGAGTGCGTCAGGCCTCGGCAGCCGGCACAGTTCATATCCTCGCCGCTAGATGGGGGCTTCATTCATTTCTTTCCTGACCCGGTCGGAGACTGGAATCAGGCTGTGGATTTTCATTTTCATTTTCACGTGATCCTTAGCCCAGTGGCGACTGCTGATTTTTATAATGTGTAGGGCGTAATAATGATAGGCTTAACTTAAGATAATTATTAGTCTATAGCTGGGCTAAATTGAGATATTGGACTCAGTCTAATATTAATTCTTCAGTCGCACATCACTCTTACGAACACATTACACAATACAATACAATCGAATAATATTCCCAAGATGTGCACACGCTGAAAACAGACTATCCATTCTGACCGCGCGAAATCGCAACCAATAAGCCCGTAGTGTTGGTTTAAATTCATCCAGTAGCGAGACTTGGGTTGTCAGTCGACGTCCTCAGCGCGCCATTAAACAGATCAAACCTGCCCCTTCCTCTCGCGGGCTTTCATACATTTCTAAAGCAATAAACACATGCTTTGAGAATGCAAGGCTTCCTTCCTCAGCTTTCTACTCCGGGCGGTGAAGGTCACACTTCACCCATCTAGGGGGTGAAATCTAGATCTAATTACAAGTACTGACAGTGACAGTGAGACAGACCTTATCGAGAGGGTAGCACCAAAGACTATTTTACCAAACAATTAATTTAAATTTTTAAAACAGTTGCAGATGAGAGCTGACTGTAGGATGATCCTCACGTCCTAAATGAAGGAATCGCCACTGCCTTAGTAGTGTTTTTAATTGTATTGACGTCACTTCCCCATCACGATTGTAGAGACCCAAGCTGAATGTAGGATTGCTTCATAATCTTGTCCAATGCTACTTTTGTTCATATTTCCTGTCTGACATTCTGACGATCAACGTGTTTTTTTTTTGTTTTTTTTTTTTTCATCCCAACTATAGTACGCTCGGAGATCCGGCTTCTGGTCTTTGTTATATACATTGTACCCCACCCAGTCATTTGGAAAAACTTGTGTTGACCGACTGAAGAGTTGCAACTAACAGTTCAGTTCGTCTGTCATTAACTCACCTCAGGAGGTTGGCGTCATGACGGACTTCCGGCCGTAAAAGCCATCCGCCACATATACACACATCAAAAAAAGTTTTGCATCACCTCGGTTCCCAGATCTCCGGCATATAGACGTTGACTGTGTATATTGTATCAAAGATACAGTCCCTTTGACTGTTCATAGATGTCACTAAAACTGCTCAAAGATGTAAACAACCATGCATGAGCAGGGCCTATTAGACGGAGGGGGTACGACAGCCGATCAGTTCCAGTCATTCCACCAGGACGAAGGTACGCTGCTCATGTTGTCTGTAGTTCCACCATGCCTAGAAGGTCAATACCGCAGTTCGATCGCGTCCGCATTGTTACTTTGTGTCAAGAAGGGCTCTCAACAAGGGAAGTTTCCAGGCGTCTCAGAGTGAACCAAAGCGATGTTGTTCGGACATGGAGGAGGTACAGAGATACAGGAACTGTCGATGACAGGCCTCGCTCAGGCCGCCCAAGGGCTACTACTGTAGTGGATGACCGCTACTTACGGATTGCCGCTCGGAGGAACCCTGACAGCAATGCCACCATGTTGAATAATGCGTTTCGTTCAGCCACAGGACGTCGTGTTTCAACTCAAACTGTGCGCAATAGGCTGCATGATGCGCAACTTCACTTCCGACGTCCATGGCGAGGTCCAGCTTTGCAACCCCGACACCATGCAGCGCGGTACAGATGGGCCCAACAACATGCTGAATGGACCCCACAGAATTGGCATCACGTTCTCTTCACCGATGAGTGTCGCATATGCCTTCAACCAGACAATCGTCGGAGACGTGTTTGGAGGCACCCTGGTCAGGCTGAACGTCTTAGACACACTGTCCAGCGAGTGCAGCAAGGTGGTGGTTCCCTGATGTTTTGGGGTGGCATTATGTGGGGCCGACGTACGCCACTGGTGGTCATGGAAGGCTCCGAAACGGCTTTACGATACCTGAATGACATCCTCCGACCCATAGTGCACCCATATCGGCAGAATATTGGAGAGGCATTTGTCTTCATGGACGACAATTCTCGACCTCATCGTGCACATCTTGTGAATGCGTTCCTTCAAGATAACGACATCGCTCGACTACAGTGGCCAGCATGTTCGCCAGACATGAACCCTATCGAACATGCCTGGGATATGTTGAAAAGGGCTGTTTATGGACGTCTTGACCCACCAACCACTCTGAGAGATTTACGCCGAATTGTCGTTGAGGAGTGGGACAATTTGGACCAACAGTGTCTTGATGAACTTGTGGATAGTATGCCACGACGAATACAGGCATGCATCAATGCAAGAGGACGTGCTACTGGGTATTAGAGGTAGTGGTGTGTACTGCAATCTGGACCACAAATGCTGAAAGTCTAGCTGTATGATGGTACAACATGCAATGTGTGGGTCTCATGAGCAATAAAACGAGCTGAAATGTTGTTTGTGTTGATCTCTATTCCCTTTGTATTTAAAGGTTCCGGAACTCTTGGAACCGAGGTGATGCAAAACTTTTTTTGATGTGTATATTCTTCGCGTTATCCCGGACTCCGTAGAAATGGGAATAATAAGGTGCAAGCATGCACCGTGTCGCAGAAAATTCGGTTGGTCCAAGGTAAATAGAAGAGTAACAATTTGCTTCTTCATCAAGAGACTGCAAGAACGTAACTATTTTGTCCGTCACTAGACATTGATGAGACAGCGAGGTGTCTACTCGTCTTCTGGTGAATGAGGCAGTCAGCATTCCTCAAAAGCTTTCTTTGTGAAACTATTGCTTAAAAGATCGACGCTAAATATAGGTAAATTATTAAATAGCATTTCCATTCTGCCTGATTTTGGTTTAGTTATTTACATAAGCAGTGGAAGTTTAAATTCTTTTCATTTGCTGTTGTTGTTGTTGTTGTTGTTGATCGAGTCTTCAGTCTTTTGACTGGTTTGATGCAGCTCCCCATGTTCCCCTGTCCTGAGCTAATCGTTTGATCTCTACGTAGCTACCACACCCTACATCCGAGGCAATCTGTTTAACATATTCTAAAATTGGTCTACCCCTACAGTTCTTGTCCTCGACCCTTCCTTCCATAACTAAGCTTGCTATTCCTGGCTGTCTTAGTACGTGTCCTACCAACCTATCTCTTCTCTTCATTATCAGTCGCCAGGAACATCTTTCCTCTCCCACTCGTCTTAATACCTCTTCGTTTGTAAGCCTCTCTGCCCATCTGATCTTCATCATTCTCCTGTGACACCTCATTTCAAATGCTTCAATTCTCCTCTTTTCTGCTGCACCAATAGTTCAAGTTTCACTTCCATAGAGTGCCACGCTCCAGACAAAGGCTTTCAAAAAGACTTCCTAATACTGTAAATCTATATTCGATGTCAGCAGATTCCCTTTTTGTAGAAATGTGTTCCTTGCCTGAGCCACCATACTGCTAAGGCTTGTTTAAAGGGGCACGGCGGCAACGTTCTCGCTACTGTGTCCAAGGTTGCGGGATCGAATCCTGGCTCAGTCAGTTGGCATTATTTGAGGGTGCGCAAATGGGAGGGTGCCGTTTCGTCGTATTTACTGGCACGATAAAGATTTCCTTCGGGCCAATTATCCGGCACCCCGGCGTCTCTAAAAGCCGCAGTAGCTAAGAAGGACGTAAAACTAAAAACATTATTATATTACTTGTTTTAAAATACTTGGTTCATCTAGGTTAATGAATTAGCACTCCATTAAGCTACAAATAGATACCTCAGCATCGCTTTTACTTTATGCGGACGACATGGCAATAGGTTCAGAAAACATAGAAGAGCTCTAAGAGGTCCTCAACAGGCTCACATCATGGACAGAAGGAAATGGTCCTCAAATTAACCACAGCAAAACCAAACAGTTGACCTTCAGGAAAGGAGGAAGGCATGCACTTAAAAACATAATGACCCTGCACAACAAACCACTAGAAGTAGTGCCGAAATTCAAGTATCTCGGAGTCGCCCTCCAAACTACTCTTAACATCTTACAATATCCACGTTAAAAAAAGAGCGGCCGCAGCAATAAAAGCCATCTATCACATCGAACAACCTGAACAAATATAATTGGGTACAGCAATGCTACTGTTCAGAACAGCCATTTCACCAATAGCAACATATTGGATTAGCATTACCTGGGAAAAACTCACACTCATCGACCTGATGATAATAGAAAAAGTCAAGGCCCGATATCTTAAGAGGATATTAGCCATAGGAAAGTTTACCCCATCAAGGTTGACATATGTATTAACCAAAGAGGACTACTTCATCGACGACATCAAAATACAGTTTTACCTACCAAACACCAAAGCCTATGAGAATGCACGCCGAACCTTAAATGAGAAACGAAATGCCATTTGGTCCGACTTTTACTCCACAGTTGTCATAATGACGAAAGAGTGGAAACAAGCTAATTACGAGCTATGACACGTAATTACAAGTTACGCCACCCATGGATTTCATTATAGATTCTGCAAAACCAAGAATTTCCACCAACCTAATGAAGACTGTGTATGTGACCTGTGCAACGAACACTGTGAAAGGTACCACGCACAAAACTGCAAAATGAGGACAACCTCAATAATAAGACTGGCATTAGCATAATTGATCATTTGTTCAAATATGTCTTTGCACATTGTGCGCTTTTCTTCTAATACTAATTAAGCTACAAATGGGTGAATGTCGATGACGAGTAATAGAGATTCAGAGGGCGTGGTATGACAGTTCGGTGAGCCGAGCTATTCGATAGCAACAAGTCCAGAGTGGGAAATGTAGATTTGTGCAATCGAGTTGTCATCAGCAAGTAATTACTGCTTAACAAGGCTAGTTATATAGCAGACTATCATAAGTTGCGGACTTCATAGATCATAGCGTTAATGGAGCAGCCAAATGTCTATTGATTTACTTTGGTCCTCTGCTATTTAGGCCACACCGTCAATTAGTGTAATTAATTGCCACTGTTGGCTGCCTGTCATGAGTCTGCGTTTTCTCCTTCACAGCTGCTGGTTTCCAATAGCAGAAAAACGGCTCTATTGTTCTCGCACCTATTGTCATTATTGCATTGCTTTCTACTCTCTGGTCCGATGTCCACACCGTCACGTCGGGCTCATTGAAACTAAAATATACTCTTCTGCTTTTTCAGTACTAAGGTCCGCCTCTTTGCGTAGTGGCTAGCATTCTTGGCTGTCACCATGAAGGCCCGGGTTCGATTCTCGGCTCTGCTAAGATATTTAATTCTGGTCTGAGGAGTGGAATGGGGCACACTCAGTCTCGTTAGGCAAAACTGAGAAAAGGCGTTTCGATTCCTACCTCAGCCATCCTGGAAGTGGTTTACCGTGGTTTCCCACTTCTACTCCAGGCAAATGCCGGGATGGTATCTAACTAAAGGCCACAGCCGCTTCTTAGCCAAATCCTACCTCGACTACAAGTACACACACTAGTATAGATATCACAGTGACACAGATTATCAGACAACTTACACACACCCAAGTGCACGGGTTACATGACCACGATGTTACAAAGCCTTAAATCAATCATCAACATCAACAAGTGAGAAAATAAACTTGCTTGAAACTGCTTGCAATGGGAATTCTATATCTGAGTTAATTTGGTGTGTATGTCTGCCCCGCATAAATCCCGTTTTCCATGAGATGCGATGAAAGTCTTTGTGTGACGGATTTTTTACGGCCGGATGCCCTTCCTGACGCCAACCTCATGAGAGGAGTTAATGAGAGATGAAATGAATGATGGTGAATGAAACTGGGCAAGGATGTGGAAGGTACCGTCCCAGCACTTGCCTGGAGTTGAAAATGGGGAAACCACGAAAAACCATTTCAAAGACGGCCGACGGTGGGGCTCAATCCCACGTTTACCAAGTCCGCGGAGAGCTTGGCCCCATGGCCTAGAGCTACGCGTTAGCAGCGTAGCTACCGCTGTCGGTACTGAGTTAATTTAATGTGTTATTAGTACGTTCCTTCAGCAATGCCATTCACTGCGCTTCATGGACACCGCAGGGCCGATAACCTGGATGTTAGGCCCCTTAAAACAACAATTATCATCATCATGGACACCGAAAAACTCTGGCTTATGTGGGAGAGCGAGTAAGATCACTGCTCAGACAGAACTGGGCCTGTATCAACACCAACACACTCGACTCTCTACTACACTTCTGGGCCATATAAACAAACACAGAGCTGGAGAGATTTTTATGGCAGTGCATACGACCAAGCTCTTTTTTTTTCTGGACCGCATTACACTTATTTACTAGTTGGTTAAAAATTGCGCATTACACCACAGCTTGGTCAGTTGTTTCTCCTTTCGCTGTCCTACTTCAAGATAGATAAGTTCAAACTTTAGAATGAAGGGGTAGACACGTACACCAATGTTTCACGGAATTTTAATTTCTACACATTCTCGCATTGCATGACAGTCAATAGTGGGCCCGTGAGAACCATTCGCTCTTTACTACAAGACCAATGAAAAGAGAGCAGAAATCGCATAAAAAAGAGCAAGTTGTATTTAATTATAGCAATTTAAATTGAGCACAAAAATAAATACATACACATACATTGAGACACAGACATGTCCCTACAAAATGTCTTTGTACACAGCGTTGGACGTAATAGTGGAACCTGCAGTTATTTTTTGTGCGCAGTGGCTCCTCTGGCAGGTGATAATGGAAGTTCGGATACAAACATAGTTTCAATACTTCGCGCGTTTAGAGCACAAGTGGATCAAGTCCATTCATGGGCGATTATAGATATTCACCCATAAAGTTGGCAGCCTTCTATAAATTCCACGAAACATGTGATAATTGGATTTCACGATATAATAACGTAAAATATGTAGTGCGAAGATTGATTATGACAACAAGGAGGACGCGTTCATATTTCTACAGTGTTTGAGTGAACTACAGTAGAAATCATTTTGGTTTCACTTGTGTTCGGAATATTGTGAAGTTGTTGTTCAAGTCCAAATATTTTATTTAGAATGGAACAAGATTGGAGTATTTCTTTATAAACGAAACTGATATGTAGCCTATACATTTACAATTCTTGAGGCACATAAACACATTCTTACGAACGTCACTCCATTCTTGTTCACGATGACACAACAGTAGTAATATTCTCACTGTAAAGAAAGAAAGAAAGAAAGAAAGAAAGAAAGAAAGAAAGAATGGATAATATGGGTAGATCAAATCAAAAAGTTAAAAACTACGTTTACAAAACATTTGTACTTGTACCACTTGTGCTCCGAAGACAAATGACATTCTACCCAGTGAACAAAAAATTTCTACCTTTTGCGGCCTATAAACAAACAAATAAACTAACTAACTAACTACAGAGCGTCCCTTATGGTACAGTAGACATAGGGTATCTTGAGCAATATATATCCTTGATGCCATTTTTCAGTGTTTTCCTGATTGACAATTGATATTTCTACTTTTCAGTCGGTCAACGCAATATAATCCTAATTACTGGGACATACGAAAAATTAACCTGAAAAAAATACATGTGATTAATTATTGTAATTAATAGGATCCATCCCGGCAATTGTCTGGAGTAGAAATTGGGAAACCACGGAAAACCACTTCTAGAATGGCTGTGGTAGGAATTAGTCCCGCCTCTTCTTAGTTTTGTCTCACAAGGTTGAGTGAACCTTGTTCGAGCCCTCAGACCAGATTTAAATTTCTTTGAAGGGCCAGGAATTGAACCAGGACTTCCGGGTCGACGGATAAGAATGCTAGCCGCTACAGCACGAGGTGGTCGATATATTAAGGCATCAAGCATAAAAAGGAAACAAACATAGGCATAGGCAAGCAAAACATAACGTCCGAGGTAAGATTCGATCTACCTAACATTAGTTCTTTAATGGTCAAAGCATATTCTCCCCTTGACCACAGTTTCATGATGCAAACAGTTGCATATAACGTAACTTCATATATAACTTATATCGCCGAGCATTTGTCTTTGATCATTTCGTACGAAATACGTCTGTAATAGCTTGGCTACTATACATATTAAGCAATCGTAAGTTTATTAATGACAAGTTCGCTGGAAAATTGGGATTAAGGACATGGCCGGAGCGCAGTGCTTCCCGAGGCGGATGTAAATGAACTTCGGAAACATATTATTTTAAATAAGTCGGTTTTATTATCCCGTATAGTATTTCACAGCAGTGCTTTTAGCGGGTTATTGTTGGAGAGCTGCTACCGATCGTGGGTTTTGTAGAACAATTTTGTCTTGTTTATGGAGATCTGATGATGCTCGCTTGACGAGCGAAACATGCCATCCAATTAAACCCCCACCATTTTTGAGAGAATTGTGTTAATAATTGCGTAAACTAATTCATGTAACATTTCGGTCAGGTAGTAGGATGATGAAATAATTGTCACTTCCCGCCCAATTTAATTAGGCACACTTGTGTTGACCGACTGAAAATCAACTCTATTGAATGACCAGTTATCCTGTGTCCTGACGCTTCTAAAGAATGTTCATTTATGTAATCCCGTCATGTAGTCTCCTAAATATTGGTTCCAAACCGTTCGCAATCCTTAATGATCCTAAATGACATGATAGTGATTACGATGATGATATACGCGTAACTATTGATTCGCCATCAAGTATATCCTGTATGTTCTACTAAATACAGTATTCTTCGAATATTGTGAGGTTTGAAGCCATTTTTCAGTGTTGCCTAAGTAAACAAAAGTTTGGTGCTTTTCAGTCGGTCAACACGAATGTACCCAAAAAGAGCTGGGTTGTGCCCTTATCCTGAAATAAATTACATAAGATTAATAAATACACTAGGATGACCAGTTTCGATCGTCAAGCGATCATCATCAGATCCATTACACTTAGGCTATAACATCTATGTTTGAGAATACAGGTGAAAAATATATAAAATATGTACAATTATTTAGTTGCAGTGTTGGTAATGCAACAGTCGGTGTATGTTAAATGTGGTATATCTAATGTTAGGTAAACTTCTAAAATAGTGATGAAAATCCGGAATTTGTCTGTTAGGGGTGATTATATGGTTTTACAAAATCAACTATGGTTATACTGAAATAATGCAAGCTTATACTTATCGAGTTGTCTCTTTAACTGGAACTTGAAGCAGTTGTAGTCGACTACAACTGGTGTCTATGGCAACACGTCAACTGCTTCAAGTTCCAGTTAAAGAGACAACTCGATAAGTATAAGCTTGCATTATTTCAGTATAACCATAGTTGATTTTGTAAAACCATATAATCACCCCTAACAGACAAATTCCGGATTTTCAACACTATTTTAGAAGTTTACCTAACATTAGATATACCACATTTAACATACACCGACTGTTGCATTACCAACACTGCAACTAAATAATTGTACATATTGTATATATTTTTCACCTGTATTCTCAAACATAGATGTTATAGCCTAAGTGTAATGGATCTGATGATGATCGCTTGACGATCGAAACTGGTCATCCTAGTGTATTTATTAATCTTATGTAATTTATTTCAGGATAAGGGTATAACCCAGCTCTATTTGGGTACATTCGTGTTGACCGACTGAAAAGCACCAAACTTTTGTTTGATTCTTCGAATACAAAATTAATCTCGTGCACATGAAAATGAAAATCCACTGCCTGCTTCCAGTCTCCGACCGGGTCAGGAATGGAATGAATGAAGCCCCCATCTAGCGGCGATTATATTACCTGTGCCGGCTGCCGAGGCCTGACGCACTCCTCTGGGGCAATGATTAAATGAATGACAGATGAAATGAAATGATAGTGGAGAGTGTTGCTGGAATGAAATTTTGACAGGGAAAACCGGAGTACCCGGAGAAAAACCTGTATGCCTCCGTTTTGTCCAGCACAGATCTCACATGGAGTGACCGGGATTTGAACCACGGACCCAGCGGTGAGAGGCCTGCGTGCTGCCGCCTAAGCCACGGAGGCTTCAATCTCGTGCACATATGCACTGTAAATTTGTAGCCAAATATGCCGGGAATCGACCTCACTAATTTGCGTTCAGGTAGACAGCTCCCAACTAACTGTATCATTCAGTCGGTAGATGTGGCTTTTTTTTTTATAACTAGAAACGAATCATATATATTTTAATGCCAATGTAACGAATACGTAGACAGCGAATGAATGGCGTACAATTGTATTTATGAAGATTATTCATTGACTCAGATGGTTTCTGAAAGCGAGATACTAATTATATTGATTGCAGGCTCTCCATCCTGATTGCGTAGCTGTCAGGACCGATTTATTTAAGAATAGCTGTGGTTATATCGAGGTGTGAGTTTAGTTGAGGAGTTGGTGTGTTTGGAGAGAGATATCGCTTGGAGCTGTTTCTGAGGAGCTTTTCCTCACTGCGTCTCAAGTACTTGCGGTCCCCTTAGACGCGTCGCGCACCAATAGACAGCTAGCTACCTGAGAATTGATTTTAGATGTAGAAGTTGATTGTTTTTTTGGTGTAGGGGACGGGTATTTGATTGGTAATGTGGCAGGCACATAGGGTGTGTGGGAAGGCTTGTTTGCCGCCACTCTCTAGGGCGTGCTCTGCCTCGACCCGGCCGTCCATTACACTAATTGCCTCACTTTGCACAGTACAAACTAGATGTTATTATACTTCCAGTATTGAGAGCAAAAAGCAAAGTTCACGTCGTACCAGGCTACAAGTTTGTTGCTGTCCCTGGCAGTTACTCTCCTATAGCGAGCATAGTCCAACATGCAAATACTGGTGACCTATCTCGGAGAAAATACTTTAATGGACACTAATCGCTTTGTCGACTCGTATCAAACCCTCCAGAACTGTGCTAGTCTGCTCGCCTCTAGCGCGTGGATTAAGACCGACAGAATAAAATTAATTAATTAAATAAATGAATAAATAAAGTGATATTAAAAGGGTGAATATGTAATGCATATAAATAAAACATCACCATAACAACTGTCTGTCTTTTTTTATTTCGATATTTAAACGTTTAGATCTATTCCAAACGAATGGTGGCTGAACAAGTTTCGCGTCTTTCTGTTTGTGCCATTATCATGTGTCATAATAATAATAATAATAATCATAATCATAATGCTATGGTTTTACGTCCCTTTTAACTACTGCGACTTTTAGAGACGCCGGAGTACCGAAATTTTGCCCTGAACAAGATCTTTAACGTGCCATTAAATCTATTGACACGGCTTCCGCGCATTTAAGCACCCTCAAATGCCAACTTACTGCGCCGGGATTCGATCCAGCAATTTGGAGCACAACCCTCGAGAACGTTACCTCTGCGTCACCCAATGATGATAGTAATAACATATCCATGATTCGATATTTCTCAGTATAGCGGAGGAACTTTTAACTTCAGACGACAAAATATTATGAATGGAATACTATTAAATAGAAATTTACTTTTAGAAATTCCATTATTTATCCCTCAGCAATTCTTCTAGGTTTGTGCCGTGTCTTGTGTAGGGTTTCGCCTAGGACACCAAGCTGGCTCATCAGTGGGCTCTCGGTGTCCCCGCTCGGACCCCCACAGGAGTAGCGAACTGCGCGCTACCTCCCTTTTTATGAAGCGCACCTGTGCCACTACCTGTGCCACTTTACTGTGAGAACTAAAAGCTCAAGCAGCCATAACCTCCCTATGAAGGCTTCCAAGGCCAGTGAAATAAAACTGAACAATTCTTCTAGGTTTGTGCCGTGTCTTGTGTGGGGTTTCGCCTAGGACACCAAGCTGGCTCATCAGCGGGCTCTTGGTGTCCCCGTCCGGACCCCGCTTCATTGAAAGGGAGGCAGCGCGCAGTTCGCTACTCCTGTGGAGTCCGGACGGGGACACCAAGAGCCCGCTGATGAGCCAGCTTGGTGTCCTAGGCAAAACCCTACACAAGACATGGCACAAACCTAGAAGAGTTGCTGAGTTTTAATTCACTGGCCGTGAAACCAATATGCCATCTTCCATTATTTATATGTATCTTTCCATGGATAACGTTAAAGTCTAGCGATTCTCAGCAAATATAGTTTGCAACTCTGTGCACTCTCACAGCTTTTGCTGGCTGACTACATCTCTAGTGAATGCTTGTGATTTGTATGTGATCTCAGATGCTCTTTGTTCTACAGTCTGCCGGGGAAGAGACATGGCAAGTAATGATCAGATCATTACAGGAGCGGCAGTATTCAAGTGTCATTCACAGCGGTGTGATGCAAATGAGGTGCTTGCTCAAATGTGAAATACCTTCAGTTGGAGGCCACGATTGTCGATTGAGTCAAGGTAGGATGGATTTCTTTTGGAATGATGAAATTCTACCGTTGATTCTTTTCCTGTCACACTCTGTGCAAGGTCATGTTTCGCCTCTAAGCCCTAGGATGGGTCTATATGTAATCTTTGTAAATAAAAGTCAAAGTTTGTCTGTTTCATTTATTTTACTGTGAGTTGCGGTATCATTGCATAATGATGCCAAAGTTTCCTCCACTCAAAAAGCAAATCGATAGTTCAAATTGATGTGAACAAGCAAGTCTACCAAACCTTATTACCCTATAAGGCTAGTCTAATCCGGCCCGCGACATGGTTTCGAATTAATAGTACATTATGCAACGAGCCTATAATGGCAATAATTAAGACACGAGTATAATTTCCATACGAGTGTCTTAATTACCATTATAGGCGAGTTGCATACGACTGTTTATGTTCGACGATAATATAACTTTCTTTATTTAATTTTATGTTCGAACAGAAATATTCATAAATATCTGTTGAGATTCTGTCACTTGAATTTAGTGATAGGAGTGTAAGCGCCGAGTGTGCTCTCTGTGCCTTCCAAGTTCGCTGACCCACCACGCATGCGCTCTGTCTGTTTGGCAATGTTAACAGCCTGCTGTCTGCACTTGCATTCACTCAAACTGTCACCGAAGTTGTATGAAAGAATGCCCTGTGTAGAAATTTCAGTTGGGGATATTACCCTAAAAGGTTCGTGCTGATTTTGTCTTTGTGTTTGCCATTCTAAATACAATGGTTGATCGGATATCTTTTGCATTGTCAACTTTCAAATCATGTAATTCATATTCGACATGTTGGATTCTTTGTTCAAGTACGAAGCTATCAAGTACCTAATAATTGGTCACACATAATACATCTTGAGCTCTTGAAAAACTTGTACGGTACTATAATGACCCTCATTAGCCTATAGTACAGTTTTCTGACATATAATAGTAAGGGTCGAACATAAACTACCTACAATTACACATAGGTCATATTTCCTATTATGTGTACCTAGAAGTGAAAGACTATTTCAATCTCATTGTGTTTATGGGTTTTGTGTAATGCAGGGTCATTATCTTTGTGCGCCCCGGTAAACACGGCAAGCTAAGCTGGCGCTGATCGCGGGCGCGCCTACGCGCTTCAGTTGGTAGTTGGCGCTCACTTTTACACCTTTTACCAAATATGTTCAATAATGTGTACTTACAGTGCTCATAGTCGATGCTGAAAATGTCCTCCCTCTCTAGTAACACACACCTGACATCTTCTGATGAAATAATGGACAACTATCTCATCTAGTTTTTGTTCTGTAAGAACACAACGTTGTCTGTTACCTTTGATATTATTTACGGAGCCTGTTTTCTTGAATCGTTTAGCGAGCCTCCTAATTGTAATGGCATTAGGTACATGTCTCCTGGAAACTTGATTCGAAATTGTCGTCTTGTTTCAGAACAAGACTTTCTGCTTTTCATATACGATTTATGGATATACACACGTTCGCGCAATGCGAATTGGTGTCTTGGCATGACCAACAATCGCAGTAATCACAATACTCAGGAAGCGTGCAACACTAACGCCTAAGCTTTACAGATACATGTCCATATGAATTGCAAACCACATGTGAACTAACGATATGAGTCAGCGGAGTGGGGTATTGCGAGGTCCACTCTCTCCGCACCTGGCCAGCCCAATGACGCCATAGTTTGCCGTGATTATCGGGGCACACAAAGATAATGACTCTGTAACTTTTTGTGCGAAAAATATTCACGACGAATTTGAATGATGATTTCAAGACTTCAAAGTTATTGATTGGACGTTTTCAGCATGCCATTTAATATTGACTGTGAAACAGTAAAATCAGAGTTGTAGCTAGAACTGATTGAGTTACAATGTAACAATGAATTAAAGCAACTATTCATCAACGTTTCGAAAGTTGCGATCTACAAGGCCCTACCAAAATCAAGCTTCCTAAACTTGAAATCTCATGCACGAAGGATAACTGCCAAGTTCGCATCTTACTATATCTGTGAACAGGTGTTTTCTACAATGAAGCATCTCAAGAATAGTGTCAGAAATAGATTGACAGATCACCATTTAGCTGCGCTACTAAGAATCAGCCAAACGTAAACCCAGGATAAAGGTTTGGGATTTTGATAAACCAGATAAGAGGTCTGAATACCAGTTGAAGATTAGAGACCAACTGCCTAAATATGAGACTGGATCAGCTGAAGGAGAATGGCTTGGATTTAAGAAAATCCTGGTAGATACTGCAGTAAATATTGTTGGCAAAACAAGCAGCAGATTAAGAGAGAGAGAAACCCCATGGCGGAATGAATCTGTCCGAAGAGCAATAAAAGAGAGAAATGAAGTGTGGAAACTAAGGGACAGAGAAACTCAGAAAGGAGAGAAATTTCAAGAACTCAGTCAGCTATACAGGGCCCTCAAACTTGAGGTGAAAATAATCATTTCTGCAGAAAAAGAGAAACACTGGACAGAATTCACACAGAGAAGAAGACTGCAGGAACAACAGGAAGCTATTATTTCAAGTGGTGAGGAATAAGAAAAACAGCTATGAACCAATAAAGGCTGTGGAGAAGGAAAATGGAAACAACACATGGAATGAGAAGGAGATTAGAGATGAGATGGGACAGTATTTCGAAAAATTATATAATGATCAAAATTCAAATACCAAACAAGAGGAGACTAAAAGAGAAGAAAACATCCCGGATATGGAGTACCCTCGAACATGGATGGAAATGGAAAATGCCCAAAAAACATGAAAAAAGCTAGGGCAACAGGCATTGATGATGTAAGCGCTGACATGATCAAGGCAGCTGGAGTACAAGGATTGCAGTGGTTGTTTAGAGTCCTAAACACTATTTGGAAAGAAGAAAAAATACCAACAGACTGGACTAAAGGTGTTATCGTCCCTCTATTTAAGAAGGAGACAGGCGGAAACCTAGCAACTACAGGGGAATTACTCTTCTATCTTTTGGCCTGAAGATAATGGAACGAATCATAGAACACAGATTAAGAATTATCGTTGAACTACAGCTTGAAGAAGAGCAGTACGGTTTCAGACGGAACAGGGCAACAACAGATCTGATATTTTCTGTCAGGATGATTATGGAGAAGCACCGGGAAAAAGGAAAATACATCATCTTCATTTTTCTAGATATTGAGAAGGCTTACGACAGTGTACGGAGAAATACAGTCTGGGAATGCCTTCAAAATAGATAAATACCATGCGCTTTAATAAATAAAGTGAAGATGCTATATGCACACTGCCAGAGTTGTGTCCAAATAGGTGATGGCTATTCAGAGTGGTTCGACACTAAGCAGGGTGTACAGCAAGGCAGCGCTCTATCACCACTTTTATTCATTACTGTAATGGATGAAATAATTAAGAGAGTTAAGAGACTCAATAAGACCTCTGAATTTAAAGCTTTAGCGTTTGCAGATGATGTTGTAATATGGGGTGAAAATGAGGCTGAAGTACAACAGAAGCTGAATGATTGGAATGCTGTATTCAAGCAATTTGGTCTGAATATAAGCAAGTCCAAAACGGTTGTGATGCCCGTTAGTCGACAAAACATCTGTACTAACATCACTCTAAATGGTACAAAATTAGAACAAGTACATCAGTTCTGTTACCTTGGCAGTGTAGTGTCCACAGATAACCAACCATCTGCAGAAGCAAAATTTTATCATCTCGTGAGAGGGCTTCTTTGGGATAAGCAAGTTCCTTTAAGATCAAAACTAATACTCTACAAGAGCTTCTTTGTACCTGTTACTACATATAGCTTAGAAACCTGTACCCAATCCAAGAGAAATACCAGTAAACTACAGGCGGTGGAGATGAAGTTTTATCACTTTAAATGATCTTGTCGACTTCGTCGTTACGCTGGGGTCTGGCGTTACGTTACGGTGACGGGACGAAATGTACCCAGATGCACTGAGGTGTGTGACGTCATAGTACTGCTTGGTGCATGTGTTCCCCGACAATCTCTACTTCGTTAGTATAAGACAAAATCCCCGATTCTTGGATGTCACGGGTAATCTCGAGAACCACTGGATAGGCTATATTTTGATGCGGTTTTCATCAATCTGCAAAGGATATCTCGAGGAAAGATTCTGTAGAAAATAATTTATGTATGATCAAAGGAAGCCAAGCAGTAACGATTTCAGTGAAAACGTCGAAAACAAACTTGGCGTCCGTGTGCTTCTTAAGCTTTCGCTGGGCAAACCGTTAAAAATATCAATATACTATGAGCGTAAGAATTGGTCAGCATGAAAATTTCTACAAAAAAAGTCCGCGAGAGCATATCTCTATCTTCAATACATCGCCCACTATACGTGTTTTTAGACTGGATGGAAGGCGCACGTCTGCGCGCGCTCTGGTGAGCGTGACGGCATCCCGCGCGCTTGAGCTTGCTTTGCCCTTGGTTTGCACTTGCCGTTCGCGAGTTATTTGAAACAAGATAAGCAAGATAAGTATTATGCAGATAATTTTCTAATATGTCAAGAGTCTTTGGCTTCGAGCGAAGCGAGAAGCCTCCAGCCTTTCTAGCATTTTTCAGCATTTGTAGTATTTAAAATGATACAAAGTCTAGTCTTTCAGACTGACTGTCAGTTTTTAAGAACTATGAATCAGAAGACAAGGAGGGACAAAATAAAAAATGATGAGATACGCCATCTTGTTCAAGTAGAACAATCTCTTAATGAGATCTGTGTTGAAGCCAGGCTGAAATGGTTCGGTCATCTCAAGAGAATGGACACACAAAGAACAGCTAGAGTGTGGTTTGAGAAAGAACTAAAAGGCAAGAGACCAAGAGGTCGACCGAGGAAGAGATGGATCGACCAGGTTAGAAATGATCTTGCAGGGAGAGGTCTGGATGTGCAGCGGATCATGGAGGAGGAAACATTCTTGGAAAGAACTAAATGGAGAGCGCTCATTCACCGCACCCGGGAAACTGGAGCCGGTTCATGATGATGATGATGATGACTAAGAATCAGCTCATCCCAGTTTCAACCAGATTATGAAAATCTTTTAGAAGCACAGTCATAGTTTCACTTGTCACTGACTCCTTCCTCTCTTAACAGATAATGAAGGCGTGTTCTTTTTTCCTAAGTTTTCTACCATTTGTAGCTTATACGTTTTGTTTGATTTAAAAATCAGAAATAAAAAGTTTATGATCTGTCTATAAACATGTGTTGTTCTTTCGGGCCCGCCTAGATTATTTTGTATTGCATCTGGCCCTGCCCCTAAAAGGTTTGCCCACGGAGGTGGGATTAAGGTGGATTGAGATCTATGAAACAATATGAAGTGATCTTTTGGAGCAAATTAATCTCAACTTAGGGAATTTTATTTTTTGCGAATTTATCCGCATTTGGCTGTTTTATGCATGTTTCAGATTATTTGATCTAGAATGCGCTTAATATTCGTTTGTTTGTTTGTTTGTCTGTCTATTTGCACGCTCTGCCTTCGAAATGACTGGGTGGATTAAAGTAAGTTTTTATATCTGTATTAACTACGCGCATGGTCCAATATTGCAACAGTTTCTTTTTTACCGCATCATCCATTCAAAGGGAGAGGATTACGATCAGACCTTTTTAAAAAACAACGGTTTTATTTGTTGCAATACGAGGACCGGACAAAGCTGACTTCAAGCTTCTCGATGCTAGAAACGAACTTAATGTTCAGGCATTTTGATAACCAGTTTAAGGACCATTGGACGAATGGTTTCATAGATATTTGTACCACCTAAGTCAGCAAGCCGGTGCCACGCTCTAAATACTAGCTCACTGACAGATCTGATAAGACTTTCCATTGCTGTACACTATTTTCTAACGGATAAAAGGAGACTTCCACTTACAAGGCCGCTCAGGGAATGGGTTCTTCATTCGGACGAAGAGAGAGTCATGTTCGATTTTAAGAAAGTATCTTTTCCATGCTTTTTTTAATTTTAAATGTTTTGTTTCGGATTCCATATGTTTGCTATTCATATGATTTTGAATACGTGGGTGTTAGTCGAGATAAATTTATGAATGGTATTATGCATCGCATTTTTGTAGCGGCTACGTTCATTAAACATTTCATGCACATTATGTGCTGTTGGAATCAATGAGCACATTACATACACGATGAAGCATTTCACTCGCACCATGTATTTTTAAATTGATGGTAAAATTGTATTATTAAATTTCACTCGAGCGCCGAAAATGTTCTTGTACCTTCAAACTGTATTGTGTTAAAAATTTCATGCGTGCCATCCGGTTTATGTAAAACAGTCTTCTGTTCTGATTTAAAGGATATATATTTGTGGCAGAATAAAGTGGAACGATGAGTACCCTACAGCCAGATCTAGAGAGAGTCGAAATTCACCACTCAAGAATTCACGAAAGTTTTCAGAATGATCGATAAGATCATACAAGAAATAATTGTTTCACTGAATTACAATTTTCATTCGTTGTTAACCAAGAGTTTATCCCACCTGCAGCCTTGCATCTCTCTCTGCTCGTTCGGGGGGCAAACTGACTGATTATTCAGCACTTTTTCAGAGGAAATGAGATATCCACATCATGGCTCTTACATCTTTTTCTTCTTTTGCTTTAGCGTTTGTCCCGCCTCGTTGCAGGGTCCGCTATGTGAATCCGCTGTCTCCACTTTACTCGGTCATGGCCCATGTCCGGATGTAGGTTGACGCTTTTCAGATCCCTGTGCAGTGTATTGGCCCAACGTTGTCTCGGTCGCCCCTTTGATCTTTTCTCGGCGACCTTTAGTGTGTAGCCCTGTTTTGCAATGGTGTCCGCTCCTGAACTTAGCACATGCCCAAACCATCGCAGACGACCCTCACGCATTTTGTTGTTGATTGCCGCGATACCAAATCGTCCCCTTATTCTTTCACTGGGGATGTGATCCAACCTAGTAATGCCAGCTGTCCATCTAAGCATCTTGGTGTCCATGACACTTAGCCGACGTTCTGCTTCCTTGGTGGTCGGTCAACATTCAGTACTATAAAGCACCACGGGACGAATGACAGTGCGGTAAATCTTCGATTTTAGGTGGTCTTTCATCTGGCGATCGCACATGACACCTGTCGTTGTTCGCCACTTCATACAAGCAGCATTAATTCTTACGTTGACCTCCTCGGTGAGACGACCGTCAGCAGTTATCGTAGAGCCAAGATACTTAAATGTTGTCGTTCGAGGCAGATCATCGCCGTCGACTTGGATTGTTCCGATTTCTCCTGCATCCGTTGTCCTATATTCTGTTTTAGCTTTGTTAAGCTGCAGGCCATATTGACTTAACCTATCACTCCATTCCTGGACTTGATGTTGGAGATCCAGCTTGTTTTGAGCGGCCAACATAACGTCATCAGCGTAAAGAATGGTCCAAGGTAACGGTTTTCGTAGATCTGCTGTATCTCTTACATATTAAACGTAATCAATGATCTATTAATGCTTTTAGAGAAACCATCACAGCGATGTAAAAGCAAAACATCAGAGCCTATTATGAAGAAAATACTCCAATCCCAGCCATAAGCTCTTAGCCATTAGCAAGTTACCATGTTTATCACACGCAACTTATGTCATATTGTTATTATAACTTTTATGGCCTGCAGTAGCCAACTAATCAGAAAGGATTATACGGTACAGTACGTTTGTGTTGTTGAAAATTATTTGAACTGAAATCCTCGCAATTTTAAGCTCAGGCCAGTGCTCTAGGTTGTCAATACCACTGCAACCCAGCTCCGACATATTGCATTTGAGGGAGTACATCATCCTGACGTGCTGAAAGTGTTGCATGTCGACTATCCAACGTAGTGTTAGCTTGTTGCGGACAAGCGTTTGTCGTTACAGTCCACAGACTGAGCTCCTACGTACAACCGTTGCTATTGGCTCGCCAGTAACTGATTTAGCTGTTGAAACTGAAAGGATCTCTAATATTACTTTATACTCGGATCTTAATAATAATAATAACTATATATTTTTGAGATGGAGCTGTCTATTGTAGACCAGTGATTCCCAAAAGGTGGTCCACCGACCCCAGAGGACCGCGAGTGGTTTGCAAGGAGTCTGCGACTAGCTGGTAATATTTTTTTAAAATGAAACCTAGAAGACAGGATTGAAGCAATACTTAGGCTATAAAGTTTGAAGTCTGGTCAACACGAGTTAAAACTAATTCACTTAAGAACTTCATTTCTGTACAAACCTTTTTGGAATCTAATCATGAGAACTAATCTTAAAAACTGAAAACTGAAATATCGGTACATCTTACGACCTTAGCAGTCTCACTGAGTATTTTCCTGCTCCAGGCCCTACAAACAGTTGGATTAGGAATCTATTTACCACCCCAAGCGAAATTGAAGACTTAAATATGACTTAAGCAGAGCAAGATCAACTTATTGATTTGTAAAGTACTGTAATGGAATGCTCAAAAATGCTTATAATAATGATAAAATATTAGATTTCTAGCTGACTGTGCATCGAGACAAGGAGTTATCTCTAAGAGCATTGACACATTTAACTCCATTTTGTACAACCTACACACATGTGAACAAGCTTTCTCAAAACTTTGTTTCATGAAGAATAAATATACCGACCGGCAAAAAAAAGTGGAACACTTTAATTTTTTATGTAATTTCTTAATTTATTCCACTAAAAAATATCGGTTTTCCAAAATTTGCATTATTCATGTAAATTTTAGATGGTTGGCTATAGAAAATACCGAAACATGGTTTACAACACGCTATAACTCACAAATTGCATTACATTTTGCAAATCTTACAATTTTCTATTTTTAGTAATGTTCTTTTGGGCTGGTTTTTATCAAACGTATTGCCAAACAAAACAGTGTTAATGTTTGCACTGCACTGCACGAGAACACTGGTCACTAAAACGAGTGTTTCCACCCTTAGCGTCTATGACAGCTTGTAAACGCTCAGGCATACTGTTCACAACTCGTCGAATGGCATCTGCCGGGATGCGATCCCATTCCTCCGGCAGCGATCTTCTCAGTTGTGCCAAGGTGGTGTGGTCACGCTGTCTGACGTTTCTTCCAAGCATATCCCATACATGTTCGATGGGGTTCAAGTCAGGACTACGAGCTGTCCAGTCCAGGGTTTGAATCCCCACTTCCTGCAGATATTGTTCAACACAGCGAGCAGCATGAGGGCGGGCATTATCCTGCATCAGCATGAAATTCTGACCAATGAAAGGCGCAAAGGGCATCACATGGTTCATCAGGATCTCTTCGATGTAACTTTGCGAATTGAGCGTCCCGTGATCAATGCACACCAACTCAGTGCGGGCCATAACGTTGATGCCACCTCACACCATAACCGAGCCACCTCCAAATGGAGTCCTGGAGGAGAAAGCAACAGGGCTGTACCTCTCCCCGCACCTTCTCCACACTCTCTCTCTTCCATCAGGAGATCTAAGATCTATAGCGACTCTCGTCAGTGAAGAGAACAGAGGCCCACTGCTCGTGGGTCCATCCCAGATGCTGCCTTGCGAAGCGAAGACGCGCCTCTCTGTGATGTCGTTCGAGTGCGGGTCGACGTGCAGGTCTCCTGGACGAAAGATGAGCTTCTTCAAACCTTCTTCTTACTGTTCGCTCACCAACTCCACATTTCTGTCATTTTCCAGTTGATTTCGTGCCTGGACTGCTGTGGTATGGCGATCACGCAGAACTTGCAGAGTGAGAAATCTGTCATCCCTGGCACTTTGTACTTCTTCTACGGCCTGACCCTCGTCTCCAATCGTATGTTTGGAGTTCTCTGTAACGTTGCACTGCACGGTGAATGCTACCGAGAGACGATCCAATGACCTCAGCAACATAACGAAAGCTGCGGCCATCCTCCACCAATGCAACTGCCTGTGCAGCTCCTTCACGGCTAAGAGGCATGTTTTAGTGTGAGCTGCACATGGATAACTTACTAAAATGTATGACAATGGTTCACAGATGTTCAACAAATGCCAGTTGTTATCCCTAGAACAACAATAAGCGAGCGGCAACACTCATAAACCTTAAAAGCTTACAGTGCGCTTCCCGCCACAAAAGCATTAAGATAGGCTCATCGAAGATTGGGGGTAATTGGTGGTAATAAACCACCCTAAGAAATGTCATATTATCAATTTCTATTCACGGATGTTTCAGATGTGTGTTCTAATACATGAAAAGCTTTTAAAATATGATTACATCTTTTTCATGGCTAATTTTGTACTATTTATATTACTTTTTTAACTGTTCCACTTTCTTTGCCGGTCAGTTTGATGATGTCCGTGTTGATGTTTCCAAATTGCGGTTCAACAAAGAAACATTTTGGAGAAAGAAGACAGATTCATATTTCTCGGTGATTAAAAAAAAATGTGGCTATAATCATAGAGAGGCTCTGGCGGCAAAACAATTTCCTGTTAAGCTTAACAATACTTTCGCCTAAGTTGTAAAAATGTCATCAAAACTTGTTTAGCTCACGTTCATAGTTAATGAATGAGGTAGACACTCTATCACTGATCCAACGAAGAGGCTTCTCTACAGGTCTGTGAATGTTTTCCTGTGCCTGTCTTAAAGACACACACACGTCTAGCAACCGTATTAACTTTTTCCCTGCCGGAAACAAAATATTGTCGCTCTTATTGGAGTAAAGTCAATAATCCAATCCGTCAAAGCAGTGAGGACAACCGTGAAGAAGGTTGTTTGAATCTTACCTCAGTCATCGTACAAGAAGTTATCGCATAATTTCGTTAACATAAAGTCACCGCCACATTCCTCCCCTAGGCCCCGTTACAAGCACGTACACTAGAACGGACAACACATAACACAACTTATCACACAAATCCTAGAAGGCACATATAATAACCTGGAGCTAATGACCTAGATATCGCAAGTTCCTAAACGAGGGCTCGGAGAGAAATCGTTCATAAGCTTTTTATCCTCCTCTGTAACTTCGGGGACAGGGTCGCTGCAGTTTCAGAGATCCAGGGTTTGAACCCCGACACTGGTAGTGTGATATTCCCCAGGGTTTTCACTCTCTGCAGACGAAGATGGTGTTTAATTTCAAAGCCTAGGGCACTTTTCCTAATCCCAGACCCAAATAATTACAGATACACGCTCTACTACAGGCAAGACAACAACGCAGTTTATCAGATACCAGTCCAATCCGTGGCTAAATGGTCAGCGCGCTAGGTTTTGGTCCAAAGTGCCCCGGGTTCGATTCCCGGCCGAGCCATCGGGGATTTTAATCTCCTGGGGTTAATTCCCGTGGCACGGGGGCTGGGTATATGTGCCGTCTTCATAATCACTTCATCCTCTTTACGACGCGCAGTCGCCCACGGGCGTCAACTAGAAAGACCTGCACTGGGCCTCTCGGGAGGCCACACGATCATCACCATCATCAGATACTATACACACATACTGTATGTTAAGTACATGGGGCTGAAGTAACAACGTCATCTCTTACAACAAGTAGAAAAAGGAGAATGTATTCAAACACCACCACCCGCCCCTGCATTGCCCTTCATGAAGCTCACCATCATCGGCCGTGATTGGACTGTAAAGCGCGGATATTATATTTAAACTGGGAAAGCAGTATTACAGACTTGTGGGATTGCTCATTTTTCTGTTCCACCTCTCTGGTGGAAAGTTTCTCAAACTACTCTTTTATTGCAAATAGCCTGGGGAATATTCACTGAAAAAGCGTTTTATTCTCAGTTCGTTGAGAGCACACAGAGTAGACAATCATACTTTCATGTTATGAAACTAGAGAAGCTTATGATAGAATACATTGAGATAAGATTTTTCTGATGCATTTTGATATTGGGGGAGGAACAGTTATAAGCTATCGAAAGTAGGCCCTATATACGGTGATGGTGCTGGCTGGTACATCGACGTCATATGACCAGGTTGTAACTGAAATACGATAGGCTAATTGCAATTATTATATTGCAACTTTTCAGTCGGTCAACACAATATAATACCAATTACTGGGACATGCAAAAATAACCTGAAAAAAAAATACACGCGATTAAATAGAAATATTTATGTATGTCTTATTCTTATTCTTCTTATTATTATTATTCTGCTTCGTCTTCGTCTTCTTCTTCTTCTTCTTCCAAAAACGTTTCTGCTTATGCAGGTCGTTCACAGAGCCTCTTCCAATCGTCTCTTCTCTCCCACATTCTGTCATTCAGCACTTCCTGCCATTGTAGTCCTCTCCGGTTCACATCATCTTTCACTTGATCTGTCCATCTTGTCCGTGGTCTCCCTGTAGGTCTTCGCCCAGACTCTCACCACTCCAAAGCTCTTTTTGGTAGTCTCTCTTTAATCTCAAATTATAAAATCCGCCTTTTCAATCAGTAAGAAGTTTAATAATTAAATTAAAACGTACATGTTTCGGTATACAATGATACCCTCGTCAGCGTAGATTAAATAATAAAAAGAATCTTAAAAACTATGTTAACAAATATCAAAGAGAAAATGGATATCCTTACAAAAACATTAGGCCGGTCCCGTGGTGTTGGGATAGCGCGTTTGCCTCTCACCCGCAGGCCCCGGGTTCGATTCCCGGCTCCGTCAGGGATTTTAGAAGTGACGTGAGGGCTGGAACGGGGTGCACTCAGCCTTGTGAGGACAATTGAGTAGCTGTCTGGCAGTGAGGCAGCGCCCCGGTCACGAAAACCAAGATTCATGGCTGAGGGGACCCGATGCGATGACCACGTGTCACCCCAATATCTGCAGGCCAAATGGCTGGGCAGCGGTCGCTTGGTAGGCCTAGGCCCTTCATGGGCTGTAGTGCCAGGGGTTATTATTGTTATTACAAAAACATTAGAATTTAAATTAATAAATGTAAGGTCACAAAGAAATTGTTAACATAGTTTTTAAGATTCTTTTTATTATTTAATCTACGCTGACGAGGGTATCATTGTATACCGAAACATGTACGTTTTAATTTAATTATTAAGCTACTGAATGTTTGACAAGGCCGGTCCCATGGTGTTGGGGTAGCGCGCCTGCCTCTCACCCGGAGGCCCCGGGTTCGTCGGTTTTTTAAGAGCGTTAAAAATCCTTCAGTATGCCATCCTTCGGGGGGGGGGGGGGGAAGTAAAGCCGGCGGTCCCATGTCATAGTCTTATGGCATGTAAAAGATCCTTACACAGACTAAACATGTGCGAAGCTAAATTGGTAGGTTAGATTTCGTCGGAACGCTCTATCAAAGTTCCAACGTTCACCACTAGGTATCATTGATATCTGGTAGCAAAAGTTGGAACTTCTTGAAATTGAACGGAACTTGTAGCTCACCATAAGGGTGTCCGCTGGAAGCAGCTACAAACTCTGGCGAGCCGAACATCCTCGGGCACTCCCAACACTAAAAGCCATACGATAAATGAATAAATAACGGCCGAGGGGACCCGATGCGCTAATCACGCGTTACCCCAATATTTGCAGGCCAAATGGCTGGGCAGCGATCGCTTGGTCGGCCTAGGCCCTTCATGGGCTGTATAGTGCCAGGGGTTGTTGAGTGTTTGACAAGGCGGATTTTATAACTTGAGTTTAATATCAGTCAACACGGATAATATTTAATACCATCTTCATAATGGTTAGTGTATATGCATTTTAGTCTCCCTTTAACCAATCGCTTTACATGTCCGAACTATTTCAACCTATTCCTCTCCATTATTAGTGGATTGAACTGAAGTGTGTTCCGTATCGTCTCATTTATTAACCTGTCATTTCTTGTCTTTCCCAGGATCCCTCTTAGATCCCTCTCTGTCGCTTGCAGTCTACTCAGCTTTCCTTGTCCAGGTCCAACATTCTGATCAATAGGCCCAAAATTGGGAGCTAATATGATTTGTATAACATGATCATTACTTTGGTAGGTACGGTATGTTCCAATTCCTAATTATGTCCGACTCGCTATAATCAGATTTTGAGCAATTTCCTATCCTCGTCGAAATTTCTTCTTTAATGTTACCTTTCATGGTTAGTTTACCTCCTGTTAAGCTTCTGTTTCTTTGAGAATTTTTCCATTACAACTAACATCCTTAATCTTTTCATTTTCTCTGCTGAGTTTCATTACTTCAGTTTTTGTGAAGCTAATTTCCTTGCCTGCTTCATCAATTACTCTCTGCCATGTATTGAACTGTTCTTCCAATTTTTGCTCTTTGGCTTCCCATAACATCAGATCATCTGCATATGCAATAATTTTCATATCATCTGCTGTTGACCTTTGACGAACTTTCCGTATGATGTTGTCCATAACTATATTGAAGAGCACTGGGGAGAGGCAGGGTCGTAGAGAGCGACCGCGGGCCCCATGACTAGAACTTCCGGGCCCCTTATTTTTTATTCGTCCCGTTTCATTATCCCCCCCCCATCCCGCGCAAAAGAAAACCTCCGTGTAATTTAATATATTTAATTAAATATGAGTTTTCTTGTTATTCAGAGCTCTATTATTAATTGTTTTACTTAATTCTTGATTTTGATCAATGTGGATTTTAGTCATTTATGTTGCATGTGACAGTTTATGCTCAACACAAAGACAAGCAAGACGCTTTTCAGAACCATGTTAACGAATTCGATTTTTCAAATATTGACTTAGAATCATTCGGCCCTAAAGCAATTATTTAATTTCAATATGTCTTACATTAAATTAATAACTCTGGAAACTTTGGTATTTTCCTGGAAGAGACGCTAAAAGTGGCATGGTTATCATAAAATTCGTTTTATGTTCTCTTATGATGTTTTGCAGATTATTCACTGGTTGCTGGTACATTGAATAATATAGCATTGTCGGAAGAACTAGAAAATCTAAGGGGAAATAGAATAGGTTTTTCATGTACCATTTTCTTTTATTATCAATATTTATTCCCTAAAGATTCCCCTTTAAAATAGTGTATTGCACATTGCTGTATTATGAATATGTAACTATGATAAATTTGCATATATCTGAGATGGAGTGTGGCGCTATTCTGCTCGCCATTTGCCTTGTAGGACTACATATCTGTCAAACTTTTCTCTTCGACTTTCAAACCTCCCATCTTTCAGTGGGACATGTATTTGGTGGAAGAAATATAATATAGCAAACCTTATGGGAATGTTGACATAAGCTTGAGTGCGTGGGACACGTGCAAAAAAGAATGACTAGAGTTAGAAGACTGAAGACAGCTTCAAAAAGAAATAAACTAGGCGATGGAGAGACATTCGATGGTAAAGGGAGGCTGACTCATGCAGTAATCGACCACATTCAGAATTGTTTTGGGCTAGCCATCAGACAAAATACAGCCTATGTGGAAAACTGTGTTGGCTCTGTATTATCACTTTGCCTCCACAAATGAGGCTCCCCAACATGGATTGTGTCCTGAAGGTGAAAACAGCTGGTGTAAATATAATAAGGGGAACATAATTTGGAAGACCTGCAATCATCACTGTTAGTTTTAATGTAAATCTTTATTTATCAAGTGAGAAATACAATACAAAATACAAATCATCTTTTGAGACGCTTGTCACATGTCACGCGAACACGCACAGACTTTGCACTGACTCGTCTTTTGTTCTCTTCTTTATTGTACATGTCTATTTCACCAGGTGGCGCTACTGTGCTATTTTTCTTTCAAATATTAACACTTCCTCCAAAGAAAAATCAAATACAAATAAAAATAAACAAGATGAACTATTGAACACTTTTCAGCCTCTAAGATGTCATCTTCTGCACTCCAATCCTCTCACGCAGCATCTCGAATCTGACCCTCTCCAGAGGTTTAGTTAGAAGATCAGCTAATTGATTGGTCCCGTCGATGTGCTCCAGCTCAAGGTCTCCGTCCAAAAATCTTTCCCTCACATAGAAATGACGTACCTCAATATGCTTGGATTTTCGATGGTACTCCGGATTTTTAGCCAATTTAACTGCACCAGCATTGTCGATGTAAAGCGTAGGAGGTTTGTCAGCAGTTCCCAGTAATTCAGAAAACAGTCTTTTCAGCCAAATCAACTCCTTTGCTCCTTCACTTGCAGGCACAATTTCAGCTTTAGTTGTCGATGTTGACACAGATTTCTGTAACTGACTTCTCCACGATTGTAGGTCGAAATGACACCCGTCGTTGAACGTCTCGTCCTCTTGTCACCGGCGTAGTCAGCATCACTGTAGACCTTCAAAACGTCCTCTTTCATATAGACGATTCCATGGTTCACTGTGCTCTTTAAATGTCGAAATATCCGTTTCACTTGACTCCAGTCTTAAACTGTAGGATTCTCCATGGCTCGAGCAGCTTTGTTGACCGCGAATGCGATATCTGGACGTGTAGCTGTAGTCAGGTATATCAAGGATCCCACCGCCTCACGATAAGGAACCCTGGCCGAAACCTTTTCTCCGTCTTTACTTCCTTCGCGTCCAACTGGGGTAGACACTCCATTTGACTCGGCCATCCCAAATTTTTCTAGGATTTTCCTCTGATAATCCTCTTGACTGATTGCAATTGATCCATCATGGTTTTGTTGTATCTTCATGCCCAGGAAATTGTTGAGAGATCCTCTGGTCGTGTGAAATTCCTGCTGAAGTTTTTCCATGAACTGCTCGATGTCTTCTTCGTTGCCAATTACCAGACCATCATCCACAAAGATTACAACAGCCAACCACTTTCCATTTTTGTTGCTGTAAAAGAGACAAGGATCAGCTTTGCTGTTTTTGAATCCAGCTTTCTCCATGAATTTTTTGAAACGCTTGTTCCAGCAGCGTGGAGCCTGTTTTAAACCATATAAGCTTCTTTTTAGATGACACACTCGGCCAGTACCGTCCTGATGACCTTCTGGCTGTTCCATGAACACATCTTCTTCAAGCTCGCCGTTCAAGAAGGCCGTCTTGACATCAAATTGACCAAGTTTCATCTCCTTTTCAACAGCTACTGCCAACAGAGCTCGAATGGTATCATACCGTGCAACAGGGCTGAATGTTTCTTCATAATCGATTCCTTGCTGTTGCACATAGCCTTTGGCTACCAATCGTGCCTTGAAGCGAACCTCGCTTGCTGGGCCCAAGGTTGCAGGTTCGTATCCTGGCACAGTCAGCTGGCATTTGAGGGTGCGCAAATGCGAGGGAGCCGTGTCCGTAGATTTACTGGCACGTTAAAGATCCCCTTCGTGGCAAAATTCCGGCACCCCGGCGTCTTTTAAAGCCAGTGTAGTTAAAAGGGACGTAAAACCAATAACATTATTTATTGAAGCGAACTTCTCCACTGTCCGTTGTCTTCTGTCGAAGAACTCACCGATTTTTCAGGATCCGTGCACCATTTGGACGCTCAACCAATTTCCAGGTATCATTTTCCTTTAAGGACTCCAATTCTTCATTAATTGCTTTCAGCCACTGATTTTTATCACTAGACTGCAGCGCTTCAGAGTATGAGTCAGGATTCTTTTCAACGATAGATGGTCCAGCCATGTACATGTAATTTCCACTGATCATCCACGATGGCTTCTTACTTTCACGTTTGCTTTTCCTTCTTTCTTCAGTCTCTCCTTCTTCCTCATCTTCGCTTCCTCCGGAACTGGATGCCGAAGCAAAATCTTCAATTTCGCTTAAGTTCTCATCTGACTCTGACCTCCTCTGTAGGCCTACATCAGACGATGAATTAGACTGATTCCTCTCCACACGTTCTTCAAGCGTGACTTCAACCTTTCCGGCGTTGGCGCGCAGATTGCAGACAACTTCAGGTTTGAATTTCACATCATGGCTTAGAACAACCCTTCCCTGAGTTGGAATCCAGACTCTAAATCCATCCCTGTCGTTCATGTACCCAACCAGATGTCCAAAAAACAGCTTTGTCGTCGAACTTTGAGCGAAAATTCTTGTCGATATGCACGTAGCATTCTGTTCCGAAGATCTTCAGATGACTGAGACTTCCCACTGGTCGTCCATACCAGAATTCATAGGGAGATTTTTTTTCAATTGATGACTTCCCAGTGCGATTCAGGAGGTACACCGCAGTGTTGCAGGCTTCAGCCTAAAGTTGTTTCGTTAACTTGCTTGGATTCAGCATAGATATTGCGCACTCCACAATCGTCCGATTTTCACGTTCCGCAACTCTGTTTTGTTGTGGTGTGTACGGCGTAGTAATGCTGTGTTCTATGCCTCTGCTTGCGAGTAGTTCAGAAACCTTCTTGTTATCAAATTCTTTTCCTCCATCACACCTGAACAGCTTCACGACGTGTCCATTTGTTTTGGCTTCATTCAGGAACTGTTCCAGAACGGTGTACACTTCACTTTTGTGCTTTAAAAAGAAAACTCGTCGAAACTTGCTGAAATCATCCTTGAAACATACGTAGTAGCGTGCCTTTCCAAGAGATTCAGTAGACATTGGTCCATTCACATCGGCGTGGATTTGTTCACCGGTGGCTGTTGGTCGATTCATTCGTGTTTTGAATGACAGTCGATGCATTTTTCCCAGTGCACATCCATCGCAGAAATCCTCTTTACACATGCCTACATTGATGTTCATCTGCTTCAGTACATTCTTGACATGCGCTTTGTGTTGATGACCAAATCGTTCATGGTAGATCTGCAGTTTGTCCGACGATGTAACTTAGCTAAATTCACTTGAATGGGTTGCGCCGGTTTCACGACGCGCATGTCAAGTACATACAGACCATGACTCACACGTCCAGCCATCATCGCCTTTCCAGTAACCTTGTCTTCAATTCTAACAGTTAGGTCGTCAAGTCTTGCACAAAAACCTTTCCTTGCAGCAGCTTTCACAGAAAACAGATGAGCCATTGCATCGGGAACATACAAAACTTCAGTCATCTCAGCACTCAACCAAGCGTTGTTCAGCCGCACTTGAATGTTTACAGTTCCTTTGCCGTGAGCTAGCATGCTCACACCTCGTTTTCCTAGCAAAATCTTCTCTGGAGCAGCAAACTTGACGTATGTTGTAAAATACTGTTTGTTCGCGGTGATGTGATTTGTGGCGCCACTGTCGCAGTACCACTCGTCGGCTTGAACAAAGTCGCCGTCTAACGCACTCGTAGCATGTGTCAGAAACGAAGCATTGTTCTCCTTATTTTTGTTTCTAGTGTCACCCTCTTTCTTCTTCACTGGACATTCACTTGCCCAATGGCCCAATTCCTTACATTTGAAACATGGAAACTTCTGCTTTACTTGTTGAACATTTTTCTTCGACTTGTCATCAGTGCTGCCTTTGCCACTGCCATACTGGGAATGCTTTTTGGGAGCACTACGTACCACAAACGCAGTCGATTCCACGTTTCCTTGGTCACGCAGTTCAATCGTGCACAATTTTTCAATCAACAAGTTCACAGTTTGATTTTCCGTCGGAATCGTGTCCCACACATCCTTGAAATTATCATTCTTTTCCCAGCTTGGATAAAATTCGACCGTTCAAAATCCTTTCAGATAACGTGTTTTCGTTGTGCTTTTGGAGTTCGTCGTTCAGATCCTGATAAAGCTTCTGTAACTTCGCGACATGGGTGCTGATGTCCTTGTCGTCACGTGTCACTCGGAAGAATGACTCGATCAACATGTTCAGTCGCTGCGTACTGCTTCGTTCGAACCGTGCGCTCAATTTTGTCCAAATTTCACTGGCATTGGTGCACGTCAACACGAGCTCGGCAACAGATTTTCCTAGCGCACCTGCTAGCAAAATGGCCTCTTTCGCGTCTTCTTTCAACCACTGCTTATATGCCGCTTTTTGTTGCGCAGTTGCATCTGCCGGCAACACAGGACACTTTTTCGAACCATCAACAATATTTTCCAGTTCATACGACCGCAAAACCATCAACACATGCCATTTCCTCTTTGCCCAGTCTTCAGGTCCTTCAAGTTTATCCACTTGAACTTTGTAGTCACTGCCGGTTGCCATTTTGAGGTTATACTTACTCACAAAAAAAAAAAAAAAAAAAGCACGTGTTCCACAGGCGCTCAGCTTCGGATCCACTCACGAGATAATACCATTTACACGTGGCCTGGGTCCATAACCTGTTAGTTTTAATGTAAATCTTTATTTATCAAGTGAGAAATACAATACAAAATACAAATCATCTTTTGAGACGCTTGTCACATGTCACGCGAACACGCACAGACTTTGCACTGACTCGTCTTTTGTTCTCTTCTTTATTGTACATTTCTATTTCACCAGGTGGAGCTACTGTGCTATTTTTCTTTCAAATATTAAAAATCACCATGGTTTACCAGCAGTAATAATGGATGAGATCTAACCTATCTTCACTGACTTGGCTGATAAAAATTTCCTAAATAAATGCCTTCACGGGAGAACCCAGAATCCCAAGGAGTGTATCAATAGTGGAATATGGAATCGTCTACCTAAAACAGTCTTTGTATGTATTAGCACACTCCATTTTGGTGTCTACGATGCTGTGCCATCTTTTAACCAGATAAATATCACCCAATGCCAAGTTCTAGAGATGTTGGGATTGCGTTCTGGCAACCAGACAGTGCACGCCATGTTGACTCTAGATAAAGTTAGGCTAAAAAACGCAGATAATGCTGAAGAAATCTTAGCCAAGAGAGCAAGGCAGACCATAAAGGGTGCCAATAGAAGACTACAAGATGCCTTCGGAGGGGATGAAGATGATCCAAACTATGGAGCAGGCATGTTTTAACTTTGAACTCAATTACCCGTAAGTTTCCTTTTCCTGTATCAGGGAACATTTTCTCAGCTTCTGTTTAACCGAGAACCAAGAAACTTTAGTGAACAGTTCACTAGAGTGTTTCACATACACTGAAATAATTTCATGTTGATATGTAATTTAGAAAAAAATATAATGGTGATAATGTAACGAAAAATGGAGGTAAAAACGTTCTTAGGTAAAAAAAAAATATATATCTCCCTCATTATACACACTGATTTTTTTATCATTTCAGTATATGCACAATGCCTATGTTCATACGCTGTAAAAATTTGAGTTGTGTAGCTATCATGGTTTCTGAGAAAATGTACCTATAAATTAACATTGTGAAGACAGGCGATTCTATTTCCCCTTAGAAAATACGTTCAGTGAAATTTTCTACTTTGGACTCTTCTACCGCCCCGGGCCCCTCAGCAAGTCCGGGCCCTAGGGCTAAAGCCCCGTTTGCCATTCCCTCTCGTCGGGCCTGAGGAGAGGACACTTCGTTGTTGAATCCCCCTATCTGTTCGAAACCATTCTGATTTCTTCCCATCTATTGTAACACAATTCAGACATTTGCATGTATTTCTGATTCTGTGTTGCATTTCTTTTGACAGTCATGTAATAGGCTATATATATATATTTAATCCCTTTTTTTAGGTTCTTTTTTCGCATGTCCCAGTAATTGGGATTATACATAGGTGGCCAATTTATTATAGTAAAACTAAATAGAACCAAATTCTTCATTGTTGATTGGTTCACAGAACCTTCAACAATGCATAGATTTCCTGTACCCTGATAAGGAGACTGTGTTTTTGTTGCATCCTAACCAGATCAGTGTTGGCCCCCAATTGAGCTACAGCGGTTGGAAATTAATTAAATTAACTATTTTTAATCGATGATTAGCTATAAAATAATTCCGTTTATTCTAAATATTCGTAGGCCATATACTACTCGTAACAAAAGAAGAAACGGTAACAAAGTTCCTTTCAGAACAGGGCAAGTTCCGACACCAGACGTTTTGCTTTCTTAAGGTCCTTTAATGTGTATTGTCTAATAGAAAATAAATAAGATTAAAGCGCTTTAAAGATAAATGCGTAAAACATGAGTAAATGCATACGATGTTGGTTCGTAAAACTGTTGTTTCGTAAAATATCTAGTGTAGCACATTTGGTGAGACAAAACACAACTACAAAAGATCTTGCAGCGGAGAATCGGACTCGAATAAAGTCTTCCAATGTAATACATTACCATTATCTTAATTTTCAATAAAGAATTTGATTCTATTCATCTTTGCCATAATATTTTGGCCACCTCTGTATTTTGTTGACTGACTGAAAAGTTTCATTTCAATTGTCAATAAGGCAACATTGAGAAATGGCTTCAAAGCTATCTTTAGGTAATTGCATTCAACGAGTGTTCGAAGATAGCATTCGGAGAATCTTATTTGCAATAAAAATAATAATAATAATAATAATAATAATGGTATGACCTCGATGTTCCGCCCCTTAAAACAACCATCATTATCAACCATGTCTTCGGTAATGCGTTGTTCCCAATTGGCGGTATAGTGGTAAATCACTGCCTGACAATTGCTGAGGAACAAGTGACTATTGCCCAGGAACGACGGACAAATGCGAAAGAACAACCGACCAATGGGAGTAAAAGGCACTTGAGAGGGCGGGACGTGTTATCTGCAGCGAAAAGACATCTCACTCCTAGTCAGTTAGCTGCAGACCTTGCAACCACTACCGGTACACATGTATTTGCCAGAATCATTTCGCGGCGATTGCATCCGAGGCATTTAACAGGCTTCCGAGCATACAAACCAGTCGGATGTTGTTGTTGTTTCCTATGGCTAGCCCGGATTCCAATCCATCAGCTTTCTCACACAACTCAAGAAAGCTGATGGATTGGAATCCGAGCTAGCCATAGGAAACAACAACAACAACATCCGACTGGTTTGTATGCTCGGAAGCCTGTTAAATGCCTCCTACTTCAACCACGCCATCGTCGAGCAATAGTTAGTTTGTTGGTGTAAAGAACATGGTGGTTGGAGTCAGCAACAATGGTCCAGAGTGATGTTCTCCGACGAATTCCGCTTCACCTTGACAAGTGATTCTGGCCACCAGTTAGTGTGGAGAGAGAGAGAACACGTTACGCACCTCAGAATGTTCATGAGCGCCATCGGTATGGCCTCGGCGTTATGGTGTGGGCAGGTATTATGCACAATGGCCGAACACCGCTGTATATCTTCGAACGAGGTACCGTGACAGCACAGCGGTATTGCAGTGAGATTATTCTGGATCACATTCGTCTTTTTAAGTGTGAGATTGGTCCCGACTTTCTGTTTATGGACGACAATGCACGCCCACACAGGACCACTACAGTAGCGGTCACACTGGAAAGTGAAAATATTGAACGTATAGAATGGGCTGCGTACTCCCCGGACTTGAATCCTATCGAGCATGCTGGATGCTCTTGGCAAACGGGTTTCTCAACGTATATCCTCTCACCGAACCGTGCAAGACCTTAAAATCACCTTGAGAGAGGAGTGGGTAAATATCCCCCAAGAACTCCTCAACAGTTTAGTACACAACATGATTAACAGGTGCACAATGTGCATTCGTGTCCAAGGAGGGCATGTTCTTTACTGAGAGACTGCTATCGACCTTCATTTTTTGAGTCTGAACTGTTTCCAACAAGAACGTCATGTATTGATTTCTTTATATCTGTTACCCTGCTATCCCATGAGGTGAAATCTGTACTAATTTTCGTTATAAATATACCACTCCACCTCTTACGTATGTACTGTGTTGCATGTATTCCATCCTTGCCTGTGAATATTCCTTTCTACCAATGTGTCTGTTCCTTAGCAATTGTGTAGAATCACGGCGCGAAGGGTAATGCCATGAACTCGCAGATAGGATGAAGGAAGATTTTTATCCCCCTTCGGAACTTAACTAGAGTGAAGACTGGGAGAATTATTATTATTATTATTATTATTATTATTATTATTATTATTATTATTATTATTATTATTATTCAATTCGTAAATTGCTGTATTGAGGATGATAGCTGGCACTAATTGACAGGAACAAAATTGGGAAAGGATTAGTTCAGTGCATAAAATTTAAATGTTGTCAGCATATGATCAAAACTATTTATTTCTTACAAAATCACTTACAGAATGATTGAGATGGGAATGGATCCCAGGACCTTTTCATTCGCATTTCAAAGCAAGCTGTAATTCGTGCCATTAGTCTTTGTATGTTTTCGTGGAAGATTTCATTGAAGTATAAGTTATGCTTAAGTAAAGGACCTTGGAAAATCCACACACACGTGCGAAATTTATTTCGCGTTAAATAAGCAAAAGGACATTCTGAAAGAAGTCAGTTCCTATGAACAAGGTCAAATTGATCGCTTTTATTTTATCAAAATAACTTGTTATAATTTTCAAAAAGAGATAAAAAGAAGCATTAATTTTATGATACAAGTAACACTAGGTGTTAAGTATGGACGAATTTAAGTATTTTTATGATAATGAAATGAAATTGAGGTTTACAATTTATGTTTCAAATGTGCAATGCAAAAAGTACCCTCTGTTAAAAAGGAAACAACAAACACGATTCCTCAGTGTAATATAGATTTTGAACTCTCGTATTCCAGTGCAGATTACAAAGTAACAATCGTTTCTATTAACATATTTTAATTTTAGTAATTGTGCTGTGAAATTTACAATCGCCTGTCTCAATACAATTTGTGTGACCATGGAAGGCAGCAATACTGAAAAGTTTGTATGTATGTAAGACTAGAATCAGTGTTAGGAATTAAGTCATCTGGTGAAGAAGCATTTCAAATCAATATAGCCACGATAAGTAATATTTAGCTATTATGTTTGTTTATTGTGTATATGTTTTATGCAATTACAGTATTCATTGCACAGTTGATTTGCATAGCTCTTGTTTTGTTTCGATCCGAATGGGAGTTTTATTCCCATAACGAACGGTACACAGATTAGCTAGCATTTCATATTTCAATCGCAGGTATTATGCTAACTTATATATCGTTCTGTGACAGAAAAAAATGGCAGAGCTACGTTTTTATTTCGCTTTGTACGCGTCCAGAAACCCGCTTATGCTCAGATTATATATCAATGTTTTGTTGACTCTGCCTTGCTGTGATTAATTGTGCCATATTTTATACTGTACTAGTTTTATGTGACTCCATACAGCTCGGCGTGATTCAACTTTGATAAGGTTTTTATTTTTATTTTTTATTGAAGCACTTGGGGATGAGTGTGTTTTTGTTTATCGTAGTTTGTAGGTTGTATATTGGCATATAGCCAATATAATAATATTAATACGGTAATAATAATAATATTAATAACATTTTCATTTGAGACCGTTTTGCCTAGTCTAGTCTACTGTAGTCTTGAAAGCTTCTGTTTGAGAACAAGGCGCCTCCATGATCCCCTATTAGCAGTTAGCACAATAATAATATGAATAACAATAATAAAATAACACTTTTAATGGCTCAGGTTATAATATAAGAGACGTAACATAATAACAATAATAATAATGCTATTGGTTTGACGTCCCTTTTAACTACTCTGGCGTTTAGAGACGCCAGGGTGCCGGAATTTTGCCCAGAAGAGGACCTTTAACGTGCCAGTAAATCTACTGACATGGCTCCCTCGCATTTGCGCACCCTCAATTGCCAGCTAACTGCGCCAGGATACGAACCTGCAACCTTGGGCCCAGCAAGCGAGAACGTTGCCGCTGAGCCACGCAGTCATTCGAAGATGCGTAACAGCAAGGTATATTGCCCGTAAGAAGAAAGAAAGAAAGAAAGAAAGAAAGAAAGAAAACTTGTAGTTTTACGTGACCGTTTATCTCGCGATCATGTGCTACGGGACCTCCTTATTGTTTGTGGAATCCGAACCACAGGATGTTACATTTCACCTCGAACATCTCACAGGCATTAACCGGGAATCGAACCCTGTCGATTTGGTGATAGCCCAGCCCTTAGAGCAGAATTAAATTTCAAGGCAGAGCCGAGAATCAAAACCAAACATCCGTAACTGTTTTTCTGTGAAAACTTTAGCAGTGTGTGTGTGCAGCTGTAACTGTTGGGGTTAAGGAATACGATAGGTGTCTCGGAACTTGAAATAAGGAAGGAAGAGTGCGGAGATAAGTGGCACTCAGGATGGACGCTATCTCCGAACTTCCAGCTCCCCATCCACGAGTCCAGATGCGATATATACTGTGTTTCTCGGCGTGGTTGTTCCAGTGTCTATGAAGGGCACCCTCTCTAACGCCACATCCGCTTTAGGTATCACTGTGGGCGCCCGGATATGATTGACTAAACGATGTCAATCAAATTCTCATTTGGTTGTGCAATAAACAATTAGGGAATAGATTATCATTTCGCTATGTTCGACCAATATTGGTATTTTGCTAATTTTATAAAATACTGGGTTCCAGATTATAATTGGAACTTGATTTGATTTTTCCCCCGTTAATATGACAGAAATGTGAGACCTGGACGTCGCGCTCTTCACTGGACAAGGGGTGGGTGATCCTAGCACATGATCACCTGCTATGTGCTTGCCACGGTGGGTGAGTGGTTATCGTGTTGGTCTACTAACCCCAAGCTTGCAGGTTTACTCCTGGCCGTGGTAAGGGATTTTTGAAAGGCGGCAAAAATACGACACGCATGTCATACGATGTTGGCATGTCAAAGAACCCATTTGAATTCAGTAGGCCGTGTTCATAATGGCAAAATTAATCTCGTGAGTTTCCGCCAACTCAAAGTTGCTCATTTCTCTACTAGAAAGCGCTATAGTGTTCAAGGAGCTTAGATATCAAACTTCCTTGACTTTCATAGTGCTTGAAGGAACAACGAAATTCGACATGCAAGCTACCCTCTGGGTGTCAAATAACAAAGCTTGCACCCGGCATCCGAGGCCATACGATATTATTATTATTATTATTATTATTATTATTATTACTACCTGCTATGTACAGAAATGTTTATCGTGTTTCACTTAGCGAGTTAGGGCATCGTTGCCATAAACGTCGACCATGCGGCGTTGCTGTGCGCGTTAAAATCGCTCACCACGACCGCGAGCTGGTGCTATAGCAATTCCGGAGATTGGAGGTTCGAATCCCGGCCCTGACAGTGACTATCCTGAGAGTGTTTATTCAAAGGTTTCGATCACTTCCTCCAGGCAAATACTGGAATAAAGTCTTATTTCAAGTCCCGGAGCACCTACGCTAATAATTAGAGTTACTTACATTTTTACAGTAGGCGGCTTCGGTGGCGTAGTTGGTAGCATGCTGAGCTTCTATGCCCTAGGTCGCCGGTCCACACTCGGCCAAAGTCGTCGGATTTTTTAAGAGCGTTAAAAATCCCTCAGTATGCCTTCCTTCGGAGGGGAAGTAGCTTAAAGCCGGCGGTCCCATGTCAGATTTATGCCATGCAAAAGAACCTTCTACTAACTACACTTGTGTGAAGGCAACATTTGTAGGTTAGAATTGATAACGCGCTCTTAGTTCCAACGTTCGTCGCCAGGTGCTGACTGCGATGCCATCTAGTAGGCAAGTCCGCAAGCTAGGTGTCGTGGACGGTAGCATTTGGTAGCAAATGTAGGAACTACCTGAAATTACTGTCTGCAGTCCTTACTTCAATTTAAAAAAAAAAAAAAAACAGATAACACACACTAATACAGCCATCACATTTAACGCCGGTTATCAGACAGATTTTACACACACACAAAGTACACGGGGCTACATGGCCGCGTTGTCGCAGCCCCTAAACTAAGGAACCAACCACTTTTACAGTGATCACAGAAACACACCTTATCAGACAAATAATTTGATCACATGCCAAAGTATATGGGAATGGTGACCAAGATGTACCAAGCCTCTAAACCGAAATTACACTGCGATGCGAGCGATTGTTGGGAACATAACGTCCCCTTGAGGATATTAAGGGTTCATTAAGATATTGTAAACTGCCAATGAAAAACGGGAAAATGAAATACGCCCTAGATCTAGGATACACTAATACTGTCGTTGGGAAAGACAGCATTGTTGACGAAGGAAGATCGACAGGGAAGCAGAAGTACAAGTGAATGCAATGGTAGACTCAGTTAACTTGCCATGGTTGCCAAATCGCGTACTTCACGTTGTGAGTCCCTATGGAAGGCGAATTCGGATACGATGTGAACGGTGGTCACTTAATTCTTTATCTTAGGATATCTAGGTGAATAGGTCATCTATTGGTCTAAAGGGCCCCGCGTTTGATTCCTAACTACGTACTGTTAAATGCAACCCGATAAAGTTGGAGTGTGACGTCTTGCGGTCAAAGCCTAAACTAATGCTCAGTGTTGCTGTAAACTCTTTCGCCGCTTCTGTTTTTTACTCAAACCAATTTTGGTACTTCTTCGCCATAAACTACCCCTACGGGATATTGATTTCTATCTAACTGTTCTTATCTTTTTATTAAACTACAAGCTGTACCCGGCATGCGTTGCAATGCCAATCAAAGAAAGTGTTGGCGTTGAAATTCTGTTTCTTGAAGTGCTTTTGGATACACAACATGTTAACTGCCTCTAAGCTATCGTAAAATGGATTTTCTAATTTAGAACCATTCGTGGAAGCGTGCACAACAACTTTCAAAAGTTTCATCGCTGTCACTCATTTGTTGAATCCACTCGTACGCTACCTGTTGTGAAATGGATTTACTAAGTCGAAACCCTTCCCTGGCGTGTACACAATAACTCATCAATGATTCATCGCAATCGGATGAATTGTATATGCACGTATACGGGGTTTTGTTTAAACGATTCGTGCGCTGTCACTCATTTGTTGAATCTACTCGTGCGCTACCTATTGAGAAATGTATTACTAAGTCGAAGCCCTTCCCTGGCGTGTACACAATAACTCATCAAGGTTTCATCGCAATCGAAGAATGTTATATGAACGCAATAGGGGATTTTGTTGAAACGCTTCGCGCGTCGTCACCCATTTGTTGCATCTACTCTTGCGCTACTTATTGTGAAATGGATTTACTAAGTCCCCTTCCCTGGCGGGTACACAATAACTGATCAATGTTTCATCGCAATCGGATGAATAGTATATGAACGCATACCTGATTTTGTTTAAACGATTCGCGCTCCGTCACTCATTTGTTGAATCTACTCGTGCGCTACCTACTGTAAAATGTATTTACTAAGTTAGAAACCGTCACGTAAGTGTCCACAACATCTCATCCAAGTTTCATCGCTATCGGACTAATGGGATATGAAGACATAGGGGACTGTATTGAAACGCTCCGCATGTCGTCGTTCATTTGTCGAATCTACTCGTGTGCTACCTACTGTGAAATGTATTTACTAAGCCAGAAACCTTCCTTGGAGTGTCCACCATATTTCACCCAAGTTTCACCGCTAACGGCAGAATGGTATATGACCTTATACGGGACTTTGTTGAAACGCTTCGCGCGTCGTCCCTCATTTGTTGAATCAACTTGTGCGCTGCATATTGTATAGTGGATTTACTAAGCCAGAAATTTTCCATGACGTGTGCACAACATCTCACCCAAGTTTCATAGCTACGGACGAATGGTACATGAATGCATACGGGACTTGGTTGAAACGCTTCGCGTGTCGTCGCTCATTTGTTGATTCTACTCTTGCGCTACATATTGTAATATGGATGTACTCAGCCAGAAACCTTCCCTGGAGTGTACACAACATCTCACCCAAGTTTCATCGCAATCGGATGAATGGTATGTGAACGTATACGGGACGTTGTCGAAACGCTTCGCGCGTAGTCACTCATTTGTTGAATATAAACGTGCGCTTCGTATTGTAAAATTGATTTACTTAGCCAGAAACCTTTCCTGGAGTGTACACAACAATTCACCAAACGTTTATCACTATCAGACGACTGGTATATGACTTTATACGGGACTTTGTTGAAACGCTTCGCGTGTCATCGCTCATTTGTTGAATCTACTGGTGCGATACCTATTGTAAAATGTATGTACTAAGCCAGAAACCTTCCCTGGAGTGTACACAACATCTCACCCAAGTTTTATCGCTATCGGATGAATGGTATATGAAATTATATGGGACTTTGTTGAAACGCTTCGCGCGCCGTTGCTCATTTGTTGATTCTACTCGTGCTCTACCTATTTTTAAAGGGATTTACTAAGCTAGAAACCTTCCCTGGAGTGCACACAAAATCTTAGCCTAGTTTCATCGCTATCGGACGAATGGTATATGAACGCAAACGTGACTTTGTTGAGATGCTTCGCGCGTCGTAGCTCATTTGTTGAATCTACTCGTGCGCTGCCTTTTGTAAAATGGATGTACTAAGCCAGAAAATTTCCCTGCAGTGTACACAACATTTTACGCAAGTTTCATAGCTATCGGACGAATGGTATATGAATGCATACGGGACTTTGTTGAAATGCATTGCGTGTCGTCGCTCATTTGTTGAATCTACTTGTACGCTATCTACTGTGAAATGTATTCGCTAATTTTGAAACCTTCACGAAGTGTACACAACATCTTACCCAAGTTTCATCGCTATCGGACGAATGGTATATGAACACATACGGGACTTTGTTGAAATGCTTCGCGCATCGTCGCTCATTTGTTGAATCTACGCGTGCGCTACCTATTGTAAAATGGATTTACTAAGTCAGAAACCTTCCTTGGAGTGTACTCAACATCTCACCCAAGTTTCATCGCAATCGGACGAATGGTATATGAACGCATAGGAGACATACATACCCACAAACTATCACGTTACATTGATTTTTATATATATAGATTAAGCGTATGGCTTTTAGTGCCGGGAGTGTCCAAGGACATGTTCGGCTCGTCAGAGGCTGTACCTGCTTCAAGCGGACACCCATGGGGTGAGCTACAAGTTCCGTTCAATTTCAAGTAGTTCCAACTTTCGCTACCATATAACACTGATACCTACTGTCGACCAAAGTATTATGTGCACTCGAGTTTGAAGGTTGTTTGTGAAGTAACCAATAGATCTACATAAAATCCAATAACATCATCATTTTCATCGTTCTATTGCACGTTAGCTCATGTAGGTTTGGAATTTTTAATTTATATTTTAATATTTTTTGTCGCTGTTGGAGCACAAAAAAGTGCACGTTTTTAAGCGTGTTTCAACCATGCGTCACATTTAAGAATTATTATCTCAAAAACCCGTCATCAGATCGAATCCAAATTTTAACACAATATACATTGGAATGTTGTATAACTGGTTTATTGATTTCAAAATGTTGCGTGTCCAATAAAAAAAGTTGTTATCATTTTTGTAAGGTAACTTTTTCTCGGCTCGGGGTGGTTGAAAAATGTAGTTTTTAGTTGCGATGTAATCCTTATACATTAAAACGTTATGCTGTATGACTTTGAAATACGCAAATTAAATCACTTATTTTATAACGGTTTGTATTTGTAGGCGGAAATAACACATCGTTCACCACCTACCCGCTCCCGGAAAAGCTGTACAGCGTTGCCGAAATAGAGCCCATCACGCATCATGGCGTGCCTCGCTCGGAAGTGATGGGCTCCATCACAGCAACGCTGTACAGCTTTCCCGGAGCGGGTAGGTGGTGAACGATGTGTTATTTCCGCCTACAAATACAAACCGATATAAAATAATTGAGTTAATGTACGTATTTCACAGTCATACAGCATAACTTTTTGATGTATAAGGATTACATCGCAACTAAGAACTACATTTTCCAACCACCCCGAGCCGAGAAAAAGTTACCTTCCAAAAATGATAACAACTTTTTTTCTTGGACACGCAACATTTTGAAATTAATAAACCAGGTATACAACATTCCAATGTATATTGTGTTAAAATTTGGATTCGATCTGATGACGGGTCTTTGAGATAATAATTTTTAAATGTGACGCATGGTTGAAACACGCTTAAAAACGTGCACTTTTTGTTTTCCAACTGCGACAAAAAATATTAAAATATAAATTAACAAGAAGTTCCGTTAAGAACTATACAGCCTACTTTTCATGCCAATGATTATTCTACAGAATATGAACCTATCTAGAATAATGACGAAATTAAGTTGCTAATATCGAAATTTCCAATTAGTTCGAAATACTGTATACCTGGCATAATGTATCCTAATAGAGCACTACAGTTGGCAGCCCTGATGACTGAATATATTCTTAGTTCCATCTCTTAAGGTACAAAATACAAAATTTGGTTGAAGTCCAATGAATCGCATGGACGTTACATGCAGTTAAACATTGGATCTAACAGCGCGCGTAAAATCATGTTGGCAACAATGTCATGCATGTATTGGTCAGAAATAATCTGAAATAATGTGATCTATTGTTGTGCCAATTTTGAATGAAATCCATTAGTTAGTATAGAAGTTACATGCATTTTAAAATTGGACCTATCAGCAGGCTTAGAATCATGTTGGCAGCATTAACGTATATTAGTTACTCCAAATTCGTCTAGAATGCCAGGTACTATACGTGTGAAAATTTTAGAGCTATTGGCTTGCATACTTTCTGATATATTGATATTAGGGTAACAAAAATAGGGACAGCACATATTAACAGTTGGCAGCCCTGGTTGCTCCTTAGAATACGCATAGTCATATCTGTTATGGTACACATAACACATACGAAATTTGGTTGAAATCCAAATGATAGTATGGAAGTTGCATGCATTTAAAGTTGGACCTGTCAGCAGGCTTAGAATCATGTTGGTAGCACTGACGTATATAAGTTACTCCAAATTAATATAGAATGTCAGGTACTATACGTGTGCATAGTTTAAAGCTGTCGGCTTGCATACTTTCTGATATATTGGTATTTGGATAAAATAAATTAGGAGCATTTATTAACAGTTGGCAGCCCTGGTAGGTCTTAAGAATACGCTCAGTCATATCTGGTTATGTACACATACAACATACGAAATTTGGTTGAATTCCAATTGATAGTGTAGAAGTTATATGCATTTAAAAATTGGACCTATCAGGAGGCTTATAATCATTTTGGCAACACTGCCATGTTTGGCCTCCTGGAAATTAAACTGAAATATTATGGTCTGTACGTGTGCCAATTTTGAAATAGCTCCCATTCATACTTTCCATGATATCCAACATGGAGCTCAAATTTCAATTGCGATTTTTTAGCAGTTGGTAGCACTGACATCATTTTCAAATATGGCCGTGAGATATTCAGGTGTAGATCTTTACTCCTACCAAATTTTGTTTCGATTGCTGCAGCCGTTTAGGAGTTGATAGGGGGGGGGGACACACACACAGCCAGACAGACAGACAGAAGGACAGACAGACAGACAGACAGACACACATTTGCCCGATCTCATAAGTCTACTTTTTCCTCATTTTTGCAAAATGTGAAAAGTAGGCTAAAAATTCCAAACCTACATGAACTAACGTAAAATAGAACGACGAAAATGATGATGTTATTGGATTGTATGTAGGTCTATTGGTTACTTCACAAACAACCTTCAAACTCGAGTACACATAATACTTTGGTCGACAGTAGTGGTCAACGTTGGAACTTTGATACAGCGTTTCAACGAAATCTAACCTAGAAATTTAGCTTCACACTAGGGACAGATTACCTCGTAGTTCCGCCTCTTAAAACAACATTAACTAACTAACTAGCTTCACACAAGTTTAGTGTATGACATGGGACCGCCGGCTTTACTTCCCCTCCGAAGGATTTAAACGCTCTTAAAAAGTCCGATGCCTTCGGCTGGGTTTGAATCCGCGATCTTGGGAACAGCCGTTCAGCATGCTACCAACTACGCCACCGAAGCCGCTAATATCAGCTGGTAACGAAGTATAACTCTTACAAAATTGGTTTCAAACCTTCCTCCACAACAAGAATTGACAATACGTCGAATTATTACAGATATGCCGGCCCTGTTGAGTTGGGGTAGCGCGCCTGTCTCTCACCGGAAGGCCCCGAGTTTGATTCCCGGCTCCGTCAGGAATTTTAGAAACTGATGTGAGGGCTGGAACGGGGTGCACTCAACCTTGTGAGGACAATGGAGTACTTGTCTGACAGTGAAACAGTGCCCCGGTCACGAAAACCGAGATTAACGGCCGAGGGTACCCGATGTGCTGAACAAGCGTTACCGCACAATCTACAGCTCAAATGACTGGGCAGCGGTCGCTTGGTAGGCCAAGGCCATTCATGGGCTTTGGTGCCACGAGGTTTGGGTTTTATTACTGACATACCGGTACAGTACTTTGTTTCAATCAATCAATCAATCAATCAATCAATCTCAAGAATTGGAGCAGGCCATTGTTGTATTTAAATAAGTAATTGAATGAGATTATGAAATACACGTAGTCATTTTTCAGGATTAGGGAACCACCCATTACAATTGGATAAAATCGTGTTGACCGACTGAAAACATTAAATCTCCTTTACTAAGGCAACACTGAAAAATTACTTTCAATACGATAAAGAAAATAAATAAATAAATCAGTCAATCGGATTGTTCCACAAAAAGCATAAATATGGAACTTGGGCAGAAGCAAAGCGAAAGAACGGAACCAAAAAGCGTTGATGATATTGCCAGCCTACAGTAGGTTGTGTTACCATAGCAATAGTAGGAATAATCGACTGTTTAGCGACACACGCTTTCTCGCATATCCCATCTTATGTTGGAAATACTATAATTCACCAGCCTAGGAATAATCAACTGTTTACCGACACTGACGCTTTCTCCCATATCCCATCTTATTTTGGAAATACAGTACTGTAATTCACCTGTCGAGGCGTTTGTGACGTCTTCATCACAGATTCCATCGTCATGGAAACGCGCGGGTCGTGCACGGGCATTAGTTCGAAATGTTTTCACCATGCCTCTCCGGAGGCCACATCTCAGGAATAAGTGGTAAGTGAAAGTGTTCACGTTGCCAGCAAGTCAATGAACCGTGACGCTCTGTTTCTGTTTTCTCGCGGTGACGGAGTATCGAGCGGTGATTTGTGGCTGCTTCCCGCGCTCGCCCCTGCTTGGGGAAGGGACGTGATCTCAGGGGATGAAATTAAGATGGTGCGTGGCCGATAGCAGTGCAGGTCACCCCATTGTGCAGACTCATTAAAATGTACACGCTACAGGTCGCCCGCCACAACATGCTTTATGTTGGAACTCAACCAAACTAACATGTTTCTTTTATCTCTACGTGCACAAACATTAGAACACCAAGGTGTACTTTAACATAATTTACCTACAGTAAATTTGTTCTGCGTAATGAGTTGTTTTATTGTAATTTACGTTAAAATATTCTAGAAAGAGTCAATAAAGATAAAGAGAGACCCTAGTTGTAACAGATTAGCGATACCACATAAACCTTTGATAGTATATGAAGTGATCAAGGGGACGAACATTTGGGGAAAGCAATGCCTGATTTTTAAGGTACATTGGGAATACATTTTCAAATTTCTGTTCTTATTATTAAAGGATTGTCCTTTAACTTGTCACACCGAATCCTCTTATTAATAACTTTATTAATGCAGCCAATTGCCATTTATTTTCTATGTAGGATGGATCTGGGAAGGGATTTTGGAAGTAAATTGGGCTAATAGAATCGTCCTGGCATTTGCCTGGAGGTAAATATGGGAAACCACGAAAACTAATTTCAGGACAGCCGATGTGGGATTCGAACCCACGCTCTCCCGATGCCAGTGATGCGCTTTCGGCCACTGCGGCCGGTTGAATCCTCATATTAGTAGGCCTATGCAGGATAGGCCCTACTACTGTCTTACAATCATATGTCTAATCTCTGTCAGATGCGGCTCCGCAGGATATTACCTAGACGTTTTGAGAAAGGAAACGTACATTATGAGCCTGTTTATATTCAATCTTTTCTCATTGTTTAGAACATATTAGATTGTTTAATAGGGTATTTTGTCTTCGGAATGTATTAAATTGCCCACTCTCAAGAAAGTTTGTCCACAGTGTGTAGTGGAGTGAAGTGGACGTAAATACAGGAACTTTCAGAAATCAGCCAAGTCGGCACAAGCACATTATCAGCTTAATTCCGTACACTTCTTTAAAATATTGTGATGATGATGATGATGATGATGATGATGGATAATTGTTGTTTTAAGTGGCCTAACATCTAGGTTATCGGCCCCTAATGGTTTGGGTGATAGTGAAAGATGAGATGAGAATGAAAACTAGAACTAATACTAACTACAGACTTACATACTAGAAGAAGAAATGGTAAATACATAAAGGATAAGGCAAATAAAGGACAGGAAGAAAAGAAATGCCCTCAACCCTCGAAGAATGAGGATTGAGGGACTTTGAAGGAAAGAGAGCCATGAAAGGCAGATAGGAAAGGGAAATAGGAGAGGGCCCGCCCTAAAGTCAGCGGAAAAAGGGAAAAAAAACGGACCCAGCTCAGGAATCCCTCGGGATTGCCAACTCCCGAACTCACCAGCCGTGAGCCCTTGAGGATATAGCACAATCCAGGGTGCACCATAAGTGGTGGGGCTGCATACACCCTGTCTCCTTGAGGGCCTTGAGCAGAAGGCAGGAGATAACATGAAAAGAAAAAGAAGGCTGACCCCTTACAGAAGGAGGGTATCAGGAAAGATGAGACAAGAGCCAATTAAGGCGGGAAAGGAAGAGACTCCCTAGGCCTCGGATACCCTAATACCGTCGGGGTAGAAAAAGAACAAGAGTTGTCCAAAGACAGGAAAGAAGATGGAGAGGAGCCCGGCACAAGTAAGTGGAAGCAATGCCGGACTCAGCTGAGGTCCCGTGTATTTCATTACAAACAGACATAATGGGGATGTGTATTTTTACATACGGTACCTGGCGGGCATGATAGCTCAGCTGTCAAGTTACTTGCACCTAACCAAGGAGGATCGCGTTCGATTCCTGGCTAATTCATTTGAGATTTTCTTGGTGAAAAGTCACGGCCAGGGGTTCGCATTACATGTAAAAAGAATGAGGTCTAGTGGTTTATGATTACGAGGTAAAGTAAACTTGTGCAGCCCACTGGCCTGGTACAAATTTGACAACACTTGGATGACTTTCATGTCAATGGTACCATTCCAGTACCTACAAACCAGAATTAAATTTCTTGGCAGAGCAGGGAACCGAATCTGGACCTTCTAACAATAATGTGTTAGGAACAGTGCTAACCACTACACTTTTAAAAAATACAACCCTAAAACCATTGACCGGACTCGAACGGACGACAAACACGCCAGCCAAGAGCTACATTACCATTCTCAGAATGAAGATACAGTAAGTGAAGGGAATACGTGCACTGTACATATCGGGAGTAAATGTAATTGAATATACTGGTTTTTAATTAATAAAAATAACGCCTTTTAAGCTAATATACTGTAATAGTATTTAAATTAATTCCATTTTAATGGGTCTGGTTGTAATAATTCCTCTCAAAATTCACATAGCCATTCATTCTACACAAACAGTGTAATCCATTAAAGTGCAGTATATATACGTCAGAAATGGAGGGATAAAGCTGTCTAAGTATATTGAACGTTATTATTATTTCATCTAGAGGATTAATAATGTTAATAATGTTATTGTTTTTTACGTCCCTTTTAACTACACTGGCTTTTAGAGACGCCGGGGTGCCGGAATTTTGCCCCGAATGGGGATCTTTAACGTGCCAGTAAATCTACGGACACGGCTCCCTCGCATTTTCGCACCCTCAAATGCCAGCTGACTGCGCCAGGATACGAACCTGCAACCTTGGACCCAGCAAGCGAGAACGTTACCCCTGAGCCACGCAGCCAGCCCATCTAGAGGATTATAACATTGTTATCATCAGCCTCGTGTACTCTATTGTGTGTGCAATCTGTCTGATACCTGTGCCATCGTGGTGTCTCCACTAGTGTGAGTGTGTGTGTATGTGTGTAGGCTACTTATAATTAGAGCTAGTATTTGAAAAGAGGTGACTTTGGTCTTAACTTAACAATCTACCTGGCATGTGTCTGGAATAGAAGTGGAAGCCAACAGGAAACCCAACTCATCGCTTCTGAATATCCTCATGGTACTGTGTGTACCTTGTTCCAGCTCTCACACTAGAATTAAATGTTCTTGCTGAACCGGGAATAGAGCGCAGGGGTTTTGAGATATGAGTCTCAAAAGTATCATTAGGTCACAGAAGGCGAGCAAGTACGATTGAATAAGCTACAATGTATGTATGTATGTATGTATGTATGTATGTATGTACTACAGGGTCATCCGTTTGGGATGTCAGAAAAGTAAAACGCTATACACAAGAAACTATGCACATTTATTGCTTGTTAACGGTACATACGTGTTAAGGAGAGTCTGGAGTTTGTGTCACAGCACATTAAATTAATTGGTATTCTGCCCAAAGGCAGGTCCGAGCCTCCGAAGAGGCTATCCTCAGCCGGAGCTTACGTGCGGTAGGGTGCGCAGAACCTTTCCGCTCCTCCTTATGTTGGCGAACAGCGCACAGTACCTAGAACCGGTATACCATCCAAGTTCCAACCACGCCCAATGTTGTTTAACTGCGGAGTTCTCATGGGATCCGGTGTTTCAACATGGCCAGGCCGTTGGCCCACTGCACATTAGCACTCGACATGTCCACCATCGCGCACGCGGCACAAATGATACCTCGAATCCATGTTGCGCCACCTGACACGGAGCATTTCTGGAGTGATTTGCTGAAAGGCCGCTGTAATCTCCCTCCGCAGGTCAGCCAGATTATGTGGTCTTTATGCATACACTGTCGACTTGACGTAGCCCCATACAAAGAAATCTCGATGAGCTAGGTCAGGGCTATTAGGCCATGGGATAGGTCCATCACGGCCGCACCAGCGATCGTTGAATATGAGGTTTAATTGTTCCCTCACCATGATAGCCCAATGCGGTGGAGCACCATCCTGTTGATTGATAATCGTGTCCAGTATCCCATCTTGCTGTAATTGAGGGACCACATACTGCTCGATCATGTCAAGATAATTGACGGCACGAACAGTCTCCTCCGCAAAAAATAATTGTCCGTAGACTTTCTCAGAGGTCACTCCGCACCACACATTCACTTTAGGGCTGGCTCTTTCGAGTTCGTATGAGACATGTGCATTTTCTGTTCCCCAAATGATGCAGTTATGCGTGTTGACTCGGCCACTCGCATGGAATGTGGCTTCGTCCGTGAACATCCATCGTTTTAACCATTGATTGTCACCTTCCTGCCGCTCACACATCGTCGTAACAAAACTGAGTCGAGCTCCGTAATTCAGCTGTGTTAATGCTTGCAGGCGCTGCATACGGTATGGACGCATGTGAAGATAACGCCTAACAATCCTGTGACATGTTGTGTATGGTGTATTCTGCTCTATTGACAAGCGGTTGAGTGACTTTCGTTGACTCTGCGTCATGGCTTGTCGAATGTCTTCCTCCTTGTTGCTATCACGCCGCCTTCCACCTGTTTGAGGCATCTGCACTCAATTTTCCAAAAATATGTTGTACCATTTAACAATGTCCCGATGTGATGCGACATCCCTAACGTTGTACTGACGTCTGAAAGCTCGCTGGCTCTTCACTACACTGGAACATTTGGCACACCATATGACACACTGAGCGCGTTGTTGTGGTGTAACGACCATCTTCACTCAACTCTGTAACAACGCTGAGCACTGAGTGCGCTCTAACGTGTACCGCTCTGTACCTGACATCTGGTGATTGCACTATGAACTACACTGCTGCGTTTTCTCGCGGAAGTCATTGTTGCAAAGGGAATCATTGTTAACTCGCATCATTGTCACGTACATTACAGAAAATTGCAATGCATTAACATAATAGCTATAACGTTCTAATTTTCTGACATTCCAAACGGATGACCCTGTATATGTATGTTGTATATCAGTTATTATTACCGTTTTATGGGGTTAGGGACAAGGTAAGATGAGTTTTGTTTGTGATAGATGGTTTTTACGGCCGGATACCCTTCCTGAGGCCATCCTTAACAGAGAATTCATCGGAGATTAAATTAATAAAGATGGAGTTACGAAAGTAGCCGAGGACTATTAAAAGGTAGTTGTCGAATACATAGAATAAGATGTGGTGGACTGTATAATGAAATATATTTGACATTGTACGTACATGATTAAACACTGTTTAAGTAGATATTACATGTACTGACACCATGTCCGGTAGCCAGTGCTACCTGCTTGCTAGTGAGTCCTGCTTGACGCAGATAGGAAAACGACCCTTTCTCATAATGGGTCAACAACCCTTCCAGCAGGAGGACCAACTGCCATTAGAGTATGTACAGTGTCAGAGTTGCCAAGAGTAGTGTTCCAGTGTTTGCCCGAAGTTAAATATGGGAAACTATAGAAACCATTATCCGTGGTTTCCCATTTCTACTCCAAGCAAATGCCGGGATGGTTTCTAACTTCCATGGCTAACTCTTTCCAAATCCTAACTTACGTTACAAATACACACACTACTACAGCAATCACAGTCAAATCGATTCCACACACACACCCAAGTACATGGGACTATATAACTACGATGTCGCAAAGGCTCTAAATGAATCAACAACAAGAACGGGGAACCTTATTGAGAGCGCATTGATCCTTGTAGAGGTAAACATTACCTTTATTTTCGGTCCTCGTAATACTGCTGACGAACAATGTATTTTTAACTATAACAATTTTCTTAACGGTAATTGAAAAACGATATGTTTTGTTAATTAAAACTGAAAACTCTTGTAATTAATTCGTGTACATTGCGCGTGTTGTTTTTCTTGTGGACTCTCGTTGTACAACCTGATGAAGTTTTCCTAGGGCTCCTTATCCCTGAAGGCAAATGCTGGGTTGACTCCTTGTTTGCGTTCTAAAGTGGTTGAGTAGCATTCTCCTCTCAGCCTTTCACGATTCCTATACTGTTTACAATGCCTTAATGAGGAGTTACGCTGAACAAGGGACGGCATCGGTCTTGAATCCTCGATATTTTATTTGTCGAGTGTTTTACGTTAATTAACTTCTTATTGGCATTTAACAGTAAATATTAAACAAACCTGATATTTTTTCAGCTGTCTCTTTTAGAAATTAAATAAAAATAAAAAGTAAGGTAAATGTGCCCAATAAGGCCCACTCAACGTTTAAAGATTTCTTGTATTTTTACTAGTAGGGGAAAAATCTGAACCATGTGCTGGATTTATCTTGAAGGCAAGCAGTAATGAAAACATGGTTTGATAATTAGAATTACTGGAAAATATTTCAGTAATAATACAATATTTAAAATGTGCGTAACGGGCCTTGTGTGGAACACCCGCGCCAAATAAGGCCCATATGTAAATTAAAAGAAATGAACACTAAGCGGAAAATATCAATACAGTATATTAATCTACAAATCACTTTCTTTGAAATTATATAAACCAGGTTTATGTTTGTTAAATTTCAAAAACATGAATAAGGTTTATTAAAATACCTAGAAATAGTAACAAAAAGAGCTTCGGACGCCGTTTACTACTCGGCTGAAGCAAATATCGCGGAATCGTTCGCTTCAACAGTTGTAGTTTCTAGTCTAGCCGTTACAGGCTAGTAGCTATTAGAAACATTAAGAATCTTGTAGAATTTAGAATATTCTGCTAATAAAATCACAGATTGGCCTTATTTGGAACCGGGCCTGATTTGGCTCAAGTACATTAATTTTATTTGCCAAACATTTTCCAATCAGACGACTCGTAGTTGATTCCTGACTCTGCCGTAGGGTTAGTCAATACCGGTATGGGGGTTGGAACGGGGTACTTATATATAAGAAGATTTACTTGAATATACAAAAATACTCCTCAGATTGAAATATATTGTTTGATTCCCCCACAAAGAAGTATTAGAAGCTATTTTTCAGTGTGACCAAATTATTAGAATTAAAATATCATTCCCTAATGTCACTATTTTGGGAAGCATGATGGCGCAGTGGCTTAGCTGCTAGTATTTCACCCGGATGGCCGGGGATCGAATCCCGATGACAGTGGGGTGGAATTTTCACCTAGAAAATCACGTGGCGTCAGGAAGGGCATCCGGACTTAAATCCCCGGCCAATACCAAAATGAACCTGGTTGGCTCCGGCGACCCCAACTAATTGGGATAAGCCGAAGAAAGTTAGAAGAAGTATTTTAAGCCGGCCCAGTGGTGTTGGGGTAGCGGGTCTGCCTCGCATCCAGAAGCCCCGGGTTCGATTTTCGGCTCCGTCAGGGATTTTAGAAACTGACGTGAGATGTGGAACGGGATGCACTCAGCCTCGTGAGGACAATTGAATAGCTGTCTGACAGTGAGGCAGCGCCCCGGTCACGGAGACCAAGATTAACGGCCGAGAGGACCCGACGCGCTGACCACGAGTCACCTCACAATCTGCAGGCCAAATCAATGAGCAGCGGTCGTTTGATAGTTCTAGGCCCATCAACATCAATAATAATGTGAGTGATTATGTATCAGTACCTAATTTAATTGTATTAATTTATTTCCAACGTTTGTGGTTTAAACGTACCTCAAATATCTAAAAATATCAAAGTACCGGTATTCATTTACTTTAAGATGGTCAATACTGGTATGAGAATGATCGTTACCAGCCTGCTTTGTCTGGAAAAGCAATATAGCACATTGTTCTAGTAACATGAACACGTATTTATTAGAAACTTTGCAGTCGGTCAACACGACTGTGCCCAATTAGATTTGGTGCGGAGTTACAATTAATTCTCTAGTGTCTGGAGACCATGATGTCTCAAGGTAATTAACAAGAACAGTAGTATTACTTGATAATGAATCATACATAACCTTCTCTGTATTAGGTTACCAGCTATTTCTCGTCAGAAATCAGAATTTTTTCTAGGTTTATGCTGTGTTTGTGTGGGGTTTCGCCTAGAAACAACAAGCTGGCTCATCAGCGGGCTCCTGATGTCCGTGCCCGACCCCCACAGGAGTAGCGAACTGTGCACTGCCCCCCTTCTTATGAAGCGCACCCGCGCTTTTTTTTTTACTGCGAGAGCTAAAAGCTCAAGCAGCCTTGGCCGTGAAAACAAATATACCATCTATTTCTGGTCAGTTTCCCGAAAGTCTCTGTCTTTCCTTGTTATTTTCGTTTATTCTTCTTCTCCATGGATTATGGCTTCATGCCACGGAATATTGGTAGCACGCTCAATTTCTTCATCGCATCTCATTATTTCTCTTGCTCCCTTCGCTTCCTTACACAACGTCGAACGTTAAATCTTTCTTAGGGAAACTAATCTCCTCGTGATGAGTCCTAAGTATGATATCTTGAGTTTCACTGCCTTCGCTTCTAATCAGTAGCCTATCGCTGCCTACACTGTATCTTGGACATGTATGCTGAAAATAATAAGTATGATAGAAGGGATCAAATTGAGTGAAGGATTTTCAATCCCGGTGTGCATCCCACCTATGATCCACAGAGCATCGAAGTGATGATTGGGTTTCTTAATATTAAACTACAATTTTGCCACAATTACGTACATTGTGGTAGGATAAAAAATAAATGTATTAAAGTAAACTTGTAGAACCCACTGATCTGGTGTAAGTCTAGACATTTACACCAATTGAGTGACTTCCATGTCAACAATGCCGTTCCAATTTCTTCGCAAACCCGGGAATCGAATCCAGGCCTCCAGGGTGGTAGCTCTAACAATACTAACCACTTAACCACGCGACGTACAATAAATAACAAACAATAAGTCCCTGATACTTCGTTTTATCTCGACCATGTATATCTTAAGAGAAAATGTCCCGAAACTTTGTGGTGGTATTAGTGAATTGGATCAGTTACAGTTGTATCTTAGTAAATTCCTGAATTTCTCATAAATTGTGTTGTACAGTATAAGTTTCCCTGTCCAAGTCGTGACGTAGTGCCTTGCATTCTTGGCTGTCACTGCGAAGGCCCAGGTTCGATTCCCGGCTCTGTCAAAGAATGTAATTCTGGTCTGAAGGCTGGAACGGGGTACACTCAGCCTTGTGACACATGGGGTTTTTCGTGGTTTCCCAACTCTACTCCCAGCGAATGCCGCGATGATTCCGAACTTAAGGCCTCGGCGCCTCCTTTAGAATCCTAGACTTAATTACAAATACACACACTACGGCAGACATCACATTCAAGCCATTAAATGAAGCAACAACAACTATTGTTTAATTTGATTATTTAGCGAATAAATACAAAATCAAATAAGAAATGATAATAAATAAAATAATGTGAAAGTAATCAAATACGTTATATCCACCATTAAATGACCTTGATGTTCCACACCTTAATAGAACAATTATCTCCAACCTATTCTGAAAAAAAAATAACGGAAGTACACTGTTTTATTTTTCCATTTAAATTCTTTGGTAACATAGAAAAAATCAACTAGGCTGCAGCGTAGCCGTGCTCGTTAAATCACGCACCACGCCCTCAAGGTCAGCTGCGGGAAGTCAGGAAATTGGAGGTTCGAATCCCGGCGCTGACAGCGTCTATCCTGAGTGTTGATCTTCCTCGAGTTTTTCCACATTCCCTCCATGCAAATGCCGAGATAGTAGGTACCGTAAGTTACTTCACGTCCCGGGACACCTACCTCATCCCTGACCCTAATACAGTGTCACATAAATACAGGTTATCCGATCAAGTTCAACCCACACCTAACTACACGGGTCCCAAGTATCTAAAATTAATAAACAACTAATGTGATATTTCAGTGCGCTGTTCTCGTGAATTTATATCAAATCAAGTGTAATGAAACATAACGATGTACGGTAATTGTGACCATGGACAGACCCGACTAGAGGAAGGGGCAAGAGGGGCTGTAGCCCCAGGGCGGTAAAAGAGCTTAGAGTGGACAACTTCACTTTCATTTTGAAATATTCTTATAAGACTTTATTCGGTGGAAATGAACCAGTGAATAGTAGTAACCGAAACATTACAAAGATAATATATTCTGAATTTTATAAATAACCATTGTGTGTTTCGCTTGTCTGCCAGAGTAAGGGCACAGTTGCCAAAATGCTCCATTTAATTTATAAAGTACGAAAGTTCCATAGGGCGGAAAGGTCTAATTCAATCTCTGAAAAATTCTTCTATAAAGGCTACTTCTTACATTTCTGAAAAAAATATGGCTTATTCTTGTGGTGACCGAACACGCAATGAAATTGACACTTTAAATTCATGGTGATCAACATCTTGAAGTATATGCAATGTGAGACATAAAGAAGAATGGTTGGGTAACTGAAAACCAAGTGTAAACTTATATTCGAAATTTGATGTTTTTCAGTTGATCAACACGATTGTACCCAATTGTGATGGGTTATTCCCTAATCCTGATTTTTAGCCTATTTTCAATTTTGAAAAAATAGGCTTATGAGATCACCTTTTGTGCGTGTGCGTGCGTGCGTGTGTGTGTGTGTGATTCGTGTGTGTCCCCCCCCCCCTAATAAAATCTAAACGGCAGGAGCGATTTCAATGAAACTCGGAAAGTTCATAGCACTATTCCCGGCGACCTCGACCATGCCCTTCAAATTTTGTTACGACTCACCAATCCAACATGGCGGCTGTGCGAAATATTTCACCAGCATTCAATATCTCCGAAACTATTACCGATATTACCCTGACATTTTCTATGGTGATAGAGGGAACTACTATAAGTTCACTTATGTGACTTTTGAAAACCTGGTAACTACAAAACCAACATGGTGGCCAAGCGAATTTGCGACTTTTAAATAGACGTTTCTCGCGATTTGACCAACCAAACGCAATGAAATTTCGTACAGTATATGTTTATATGTATTGTAATGCACCGACATCTAACTTCGTTCAATTGTTTACATAATCACAAGATGGCGGATGTGCGAAATATTTCACCGGCATTCTATATCTCTGAAACTATTAGCGGTATCTCCCTAAAATTTTGTACGGAGATAAAGGGCAGTACTGGAAGTCCATCTATAAGATTTTCAAAAACCGGTTAACTACAAAACGAACATGGCGGCGAAGCGAATTTGAACATTTTAAATAGACCTTTCTCGCGATTTAATGTTCCAAGCGCACTGAAACCTGGTACAGGAAATATTTATACACATTGTAATCCACTGGTATCTAATTTAGTTCAATTGTTACATAACCTCAAGATGGCGGCAGTGCGAATTTAAAAATTAAGTTTTTATTTCTTGTGATGTAGTCATGTGATCGAAGTGAAAGTTTGAATAATGAACCTACGCAATAATTTTCCTTTAATGGTACATGACTCTATGGCCTATACATTTAACAATCCAACATGGCGACCATCCGAAATATTTAGACGATACTGAGTATCTACGAATCTATTTTAGCAATCAAACTGCATTTTTATGAACTTAAGTTCACCTATAGGACTTTAAATAACCTGGTGATCACAAATCCAACATGGCGGTGACGCGAATTATAAATATTCACATGGACGTTTCTCGCAATTTAACCATCCGCGTGCAGTGAAACTTGGTACAGTAAATATTTATCCGAATGTTAATCAACTGGCATCTAATTTATTTCAATTGTTTCCATAACCTCAAGATGGCAGCTGTGATTTTTTTTTTTTAATCTCCTTGTTTTTTCTTGTGTCCTAATTATGCGATTGAAGTTTGAATACTACACGTTCACAATAATCTACATGTAACAGTTCATAACTCTAGGACCTACATATATAAAATCCAACATGGCGACCATCCGAAATATTTAGTCGGTTCTCAATATCTACGAATCTATTACAGCAATCAAACTGAAATTGTGTATTTTGATAGTGGCAATTAACATAAGTAGGATATATGAAAATAGGCTGTATAGTTCTTCACGGAACTACTTGTTTAACATGAGATTAACACATGTAAATATCATGCAAAATATTTTCTGGATTAGGGAACCCATCACAATTGGGTACTATCGTTTTGACCGACTGAAAAACATCAAATTTTGATTACTAAGGCAACACAGAAAATGGCTTCAAACACCATAATAAACTGATATTGAATTTGAAAAAGTTCAATTCAACGGAGTTTTTATGGGTTAAAAGAAAGCCAGATTAGGCCAACTACTGTACTTCCAAAATAATGTCTCAGGCTGAACAAAAATGGATCGGCCCTGAAAACTCGGTCCTAGGGCCCGTGATCGCTCTCCATGGCCCTGACCCTGGACAGCTATGATTGGTTGAAATTCTTGATGTTCTTGTACGGGTTTGGTCACTGATTCATGAGCAAGACAGTCTGAAATAACTGTGTAGCAGTTTGATGTCGGAGAGGATTAGCCTGTGAGGGCGTTACACACACTCGAGCAAGCCCAGCAGTCGTGGAGTCAGCCCCATTGTTCCACGTCATCATTAGCTGTGAGGTGAGACTACTTGGCTGCAGCCCGCGGGGCACCAAGCTGGGTAACACAATGGGTGCCTTTCAACGCACCGCCTACATGACATTTCTCAACGACAAGGTGCCAGCGCTAGCCATGAAAACAGAATCGTAAACCAACGAGAAATGTACAGGCATTTCCATTGCCCAAAAGTAGTAGATCCTAAACCTTTACAGATTTATTGTTGTTTTCATTTAGGGGCTTGAGACATCGTGGTAACCAGCCACGTGCACTTGGCTATGTGTGGGATCTGTCTTATATTATTATTATTATTAATATTATTATTGCATGTATGTCTACCTCTTATTATTCCCGTTTCCAACGGAGTCGGGGATGAGATGAGAGATGACCTGAATGATGATTAATGAAACTGGGCATGGATGTAGAAGGAAGCGGCGGTGGCCTGTCAGAAGGTATTTTTGATACCGTCCCAGCATTTGCCTGGTGTTAAAAATTGAAAACTACGGAAAACCATTTCAAGGATGGCCGACGGTGGGGTTCGAACCCACGTCTACCGAGTTTGCAGAGAGCTTGGCCCCATGGCCTAGCGCTGCGCTGTCGGTTTATATTATTATTATTGTTATTATTATTATTTAGTGCATGTTGAAACTATCTAATTTATTATGAGGGGATTATCAAGTTCTCAGCAATTATAAATTTCATAAATTTACATTAGTAATTCCAGACTTAGATTGACATTCTTCGTCTAAAACGCATTTCATGCTGTGCCAGTTATTTTAACTGTTCCACTAATGAGACGGGGGTGATAAAATCCTCTGCTTCTCTCGGGATTTGTGTCGCTAGTTCAAACTGTACGAATATATGTTTCACTTTATTGTGCATGATTTAACGCTCGTAAAAAAATAACAAAACGAGCCCTACAACCTCGTGGGCTAACCACCAATCCTCGCGGGATTTCAGCGAATTATGGTGGGAAAAAGTTTGTGATATGAATTTATTGTGATGACTACGCAGTATGACTGGGGCAGATAGGAACAAACCATAGGATTCTTCTCTGGGGACTAAGAATCCGTGCTCACTTACATAGCCTAGCGAAGCAAGCGTTCAGACACCTGAGGTTCGAATCAACGTCACGTAACGTTTAGTAGTCATCCTGAGCATAGGCGCCGATTTCCTTCTGAGGGAGGGGGCAAGGCACTTCTTCCCCCTTCAAATTGTAACGTAGGTCCATTGCTCGCATCTCCACCACCTGGCTCTCGATTTCATTGCAGGATAAGCTTCTCATTTCTAAATACCTAGCGTCAATTTGTCATCAAGATGCAGTAGCAGACAAGCTCATCGTTGCGTAGTGGTTAGCGTTCTTGGCTGTCACCGCAGAGGCCCGGGTTCGATTCCTTGCTCTGCCAATAAATTTAATTCTGGTCTGAGGGCTCAGTCTCGTGCGGTAAAACTGAGAAGAGGCGGGTTCGATTCTTACCTCAGCCATCCTGGAAGTGGTTTTCCGTGGTTTCCCACTTCTACTCCAGGAAAACGTCGGGATGGTACCTAACTTACAGCCACGGCCGCTTACTACCCAAATCCTACCTCAATTACAAATACACACACTAGCACAGCATCACAGTGACACAGGTTATCAGACAAATTCCACACAGACACACCCAAATACACTACGACGAGCAGTGACGAGAAATCTTGATGTCACAAAAAAAACAACTAAATGAATCAACACAGTAGTTCATTATGTGGAAAGAGCTGAAGACAGAAAACGCGACTCAACAGACTAATTTTAAATTAAAATAAATCAATCGAATCATGAGAACCTGCATAAATAAAAAATACCGGGTTGACGGAGTCTGTCTATCGTGAGATGGAACCAATTATAACACAATGAAGAAGTGGTTGGTTGGTTGGTTGGTTCTTAAGTTTAGGGGCTGCGACAACGCGGTCATGTAGCCCCGTGTACTTTGGGTGTGTGTAGAATCTGTCTGATAACCGGTGTTAATTGTGATGACTGTATTAGTGTGTGTTATCTGTCATTTTAATTTAAGTACTGCAACTTAGAATTTTTCAAATAGTTCCTACTTTTGCCGCCAAGCGCCACCGTCAACGACTACTAGGCTAAGTTCACAACTCAGCTGCTAGACGCCACCGCAGTCGGCTCTTGGCAACGAACTTAGAAACCTAAGAGCGTTGTTTACAATAACCTATCAAATTTAGCTTCACACAGGTGCAATTAGTGGAAGGTTCTTTAACATGCCATAAATCTATGACATGGGACCGCCGGCTTTACTTCCCCTCCGAAGGAAGGCATACTGAGGGATTTTTAACGCTCTTAAAAAATCCGACGGCTTTGGCCGGGTTTGAACCCGCTATCTTGGGCATAGAAGTTCAGCATGCTACCGACTACGCCACCGAAGCCGCCACAATGAAGAAGAATGGATCTCCTTTTTCTTCCACATCTTACGACAAGTAGTGATGAAAAATCTCGAATAGAAGACAGGAGGAAAATGGATCCAAGAAATCCAACAGGACCTCAAAACAGTTGGCCTCGAGAGAGCAGATACAGAGAACAAAGATAAACAAATTAACACCCTTCTCATTAATATTCTGAAGAAATGACACACATAAGCTGATATATATTTCAGACGAATTGATAAAATTGCAATTTAACGGAATGAAGGGGTACTGGGCAGATCGCAAGAACCAAACAATACAACCTTCAAAGAAATGTGAACATGTAACGACTCAAGTGGTCCATTGTGATCAATAAAGTTAATAATAATAATAAAATTAATTAATTAATTAACGTAGGTAATGTAGCAAGTGATTTTGAACTTACCGATAAGTGCCTGAGAGCGAGACTGTTTATCTAGAGGATTTAAAATGTCCGGTTTTATTTATAGTGACTATTTGAACTGCAATAAATGTTTAACGCAATCCTTCAGTTCTCCTGGGTACCGGTATAATACATATTTAATCATGACCATGTTTTTTATATATTCATAAACAATTTAAGTGCTGATTTTCGTTGTCAATAAAAGAACGACAATATGCATTGTCGAAAGAATGTAAAGAAAATAATGACGTAAGCGTTGTGATCAGTAAAGAAGGAAGGTGTTATAACCACTGCTACTACAGATATGGTGCTTTATTACATAAATATAGCTCTATAATAACATTGTATTGTTTTAATCAAATTCTTGCAAGTTATTGGTCCAAATCGAAGGAGTGACGTATGAGTGGGATAGTCATCCCCATCCCCTCACCAAGACTTAAAAGAAGACGTCGGTATCTGTGGTCCTGAGATAAGTACTGGAATGGTACCTGGAGTTAGGATGAACTACGAAGAGCTCCAGCGTGTAGCAGTGTGTGAGAAGAAGAACACAAACCGCTCCCTCACGTCCACTCTCATTTGCCTGAGGAAAGTCACGTGGGAAATCCACACTAAGTATGGCGCTGACAGCAACGGGGTTTGAACCAAGGATCTCTGATCTGGAGTTCCCCATTGCAGTCGTGAATCATGACTCAACGTTACGCTGTTGGGTGTTAGGAAGTGAGCTTCGACTCTTGGTGCAGCAGAAAAGAGGAAAACGGAAGCAATTGAAGCGTAGGAGCAGTGTTGCCAATTTGGTGTTTTTAGCACCAGATCTGGTGTTTCTGAAGTTGGTCTGGTGCCAGAAATGTTCTAATAGCGCCATAGCAAAATACTGGTGTTATTTCAATAAAACCAGTGCCAAATCTGGTGCTTAACGGATTTTTCCATGAAATTGTCTCCTATGACAAATAAGAAAATCCTGAAAGCCATGTAATAGTTTTAATAAAATTTATCAATTAAGATAGGCAATGTTCAGCCTCACACATGTCAAGGTCAACACTCCAGCAGGGGAAGTCCCTGAAATTCTCATTCTCGTGCTTAAGTGTTAAGTAAGCGCAACATGCAGGGCTCAGTGCAAATGCACTTGTTCAAAGAATCCACCTATCATCTATTTTCTTCCCAGCTCCCAGGGAATTTTCCAGTTTCACGCGAAGGCAGTTTATGTACGTTCGCTCCTTCACTCTAATGCAGATGTAGGGAGAGTGCTCAGCCAAGTTTAATTGGTGAAAACAAAATGAAGAAATCGAATGAAAGTTCAAAAATTGCATTCCATTCTGTGTGTGCGATTTGGACTAATGGGAAAATGCTATCACGTCTACGATCTTCCGAAGGATATAATAGAGGCCAAAATTGGAAGTATGCAGAGCTACAGGAGTACTACACCTTCCTGCTCTAAAGATATTATAGCAGTAGCAGGCTCCGCAAGTGAAGAAGAAGATTTTTAATGAAAGAAATGTAAGTAAAGAGCCGTTTATATATTTATAATTGTTGGTGTTTTTCTAGTGTTTTGAATCATAGAGTCCAGCTGGTGCTTTTCTGGTGTTTTAAAGCATAGGGTTTAGTTCTTTCCCATTTCAAGATTTGGCAACACTGCCTAGGAGTGTACGTGAATAATGAGTATTAGATGTGTAGATAGAGTGACCAATAAACAGGTAAGATGATGATGCTTGAAGATCGAGGTAATCTGTCTCAGGTTGAGTTGAGGAGGAGAAGATGCGTGTGGACTAATCTGATGAGTGAAAGAGAAATATTGCAACACACGAATAACTAACATTCTTCACGAAGAGTGTAAGACAATAACAGTAGAAAAAGGCCAGTGGTAGACTAGTTAGCCTAAGATTTCTAAAGATGTAAGGTTAATTAGCTACTGAGTGTAAATGAATCGACCAAGACGAGATGGGAAGTAATACCGAGCTGTATGCGGGCTGATAATATTGAAATGTACAACTTAAACCATACCCGTCCTCAGACATCACTGAGTTTATACTCGCAGTTATTTGTGATCCGCTAATTCATAGTTTTATGTCGGTTGTTGTTGATTTATTTAGGGTCTTTGCGACATTGTGGACCTGTGTCTGTGTGGATGTGTCCGGGAACCTGTGTTATGGTGATGGCTGTATTAGTGGGTGTATTGTTATATATGTGTGAGGAATTTGAGGGATGCATTTCCACCTCTTATTTCTTTTACATTCACATAAAATTGTACTCGAGATGTTCATTTACAAAGAAAATTGTGTTCATCATCCTTGCACAGATTCTTGAAGTGTCGGGGATGATGGTTAGTTGACCTATCTTCTCTGGCATCCTTAATTTGTGACACACATATAATTATGAGGAACAAAGTATGGGGTCAAATATTTTACCTTTCATGGTGCCGTCAATATTTGTTACCGGTGCCATATATTTTAATCCGTCTCCTTTCTTTTTTTTTTAAATGTAGGACTCGTTGAATGCGAAATTTAATGCCAACTTTGCGTTTCAGTGAGCTTCATCATTCGTGCTAATGATCTAATTAGCTGCAAGCCAGTTCGTCGTGTGTGACTGTTCTGTGGTTTCCATTTGTTACCCTGAGTGACGCAAAGGGTCTCGTGAGGAGAGCCGTCCACTAGTATCGAACGGCTGCCCTTCAGTATCTACAATAAAATGATGTATACAAATTAGCACACCTCACGTAACATGTGCAAGGGTTTCTCATAACTACCGGGACTGTTGTGGTGCTCGTAATTTATTAGGAAAAGTGCAATTCGAATCCAGTGATTATATCCAATTTTTCTTATGAAAAATTACGCCGTTAGGTTTCTCAGGCAGTAGCCTACTAATGGTGTATCAAAGGAATGATAACACTGCATTAAATTATTCTTAAAAACTTGCATCCAAATTCAATCATCTTCAAGAAAAGGCTACAGCTTATACATACTTGTTATACTAATGTTGGCCTTGTGTTAAAATGACATTGTCAGAAATTCCATGTGGAATTGAAATTACGGAGATGAAGTAAATTATTGTCGGTAGGCCTAGAAATATAATGCGAGTTATTGATTTTATCGATACGCTCTTCTTTCTTCCTTCCTTCCTTGAGTGAATACTTATAAGAAGGGCCATGCTCAGTTTTCTTTTCGTGTATCTAGGATTGTTTGGTATAGCCTACTCTGTTCATCAGGGCAGTCCCAGCGCTCGGGGAAGTCTTGTAAATATAATAAAAAGATATGAAAAAAAAAACCACAGTAATTTTGGAGCGTTTTGACGTCAGAGCTCGTAGATCTACTACTCACTTTCTCAGCCGTGAGGTTGCCCTGTGCAATTAGGGGAAAGGAAGGCGTTAGAGAACGATGAACTCTTTCTCTCGCCTTCCCGCCATTTGTCCACAGAGGTTATTAGCGAGCATCGCACTTATTTCCTCGCTCCCTGCCTCACAACTACACCAGTTGGGCTATCCTGATCTATAACATAGACTCCTCTGCAACTAATGTAATATTATGAACCATTAAGATGGTATATTGGCTTTCGAGTGCAATAAGTGACGAAGTGAACTGCTCTCAACAGGACCGCGCAAGACTCAACCAGATAAGTAGCCTGTACAATACAATCTGAATTGACAATTTACAACAACCACATATTCACTCCAAACAGGCAAATTCCGGAGGTCAATCACCACCTCCAGTATCTCAACAAAACATCACATAGACTACAGCTAACAAATACTGACGAGTTGCATTATCTCAACTAATACTGCAACTAAATAAATGTATATTGTAAATATTTTCACCCACCCTTTCAGACATAGATTTTATAGCCTAAGAGTAATGGATTCGATGATTATCGCTTGACGATCGAAACTGGTCATCCAAGTGTTTTTATTATTCTCATGTAATGTTTTTCAGGATTAGGGAATAACCCATCTCATCGTGTTGACTGACTGAAAAGCACCAAACCTTTGTTAGGTTAGAGTGTATTGTGCCCGTTTGGACAGAGATCCAACGACCACATTTTGTAAAATACCGACATCAGATTAGCACGAGAAAATATATCTCAGGGTCTATCTAGGTGAATACTTGGGTCTAATCTGGCATCCCTGATCTCGGTAATTCACAAGTAAGGTTAGGTGAGAAAAAATTATTTTTGAACTAGCACATTCCTTAAAATCTCAATTTATTTATAGATAAAAATATGATTTGAATGGCAAAAACCTCAACAAAGATAAAAAAAATCACACATGAGAAATCAACAGTCCCTAAAATATTACTAGAATGTCGCAGATGTGATAATCAGAAAATTAATTAGTCCATTCTGATATCCCAAAAAAATTCAAAAAGAATATTTACACTGGTAATCACTGTTCAATAAAGAGTTCTGAGTGATCCCTAATATTTACATGTTCGTAGTTCACTTTTCGAAAGAATGCATTTTATTTTTCAAATATTCGTAGCAAAACATTCCCCCCCCCCCCCCCCAAATAGTCACTTGATTCATTCGGTGTTATTCCAAAATTAGACTTATTTGAAAAATTATCATATCACTGGTTCGTTGTTTCATAACAATATCAATACTCGACTGACATAAAGTCGAATGTTAATAATTGTTCATAATGATTTTCAAATAAAAAAAAATGTTCAAAAAAACTTTTCATTATATTTTGAAAATTTAACTTTCTTCTTTTCTCACTTTCATTTGTTTAAATGTCACAAAAATTTTAAATTATTTTCATATGTTATTAATAGAGACGGGATTTTGCCTATTTGCCTATTTTATTCCTGTGTTTAGAAACGTAGGCTTTCGAGATATAAATCCGTTTTAGGGTCTTTTAGGCTAGATTTCGTTGGTTTTATTGTGCCTATAAATGCCTATTTCAAGGGTTTGTGCCTATTTGGAGTATAATTGCCTATTTGATGCCTATTGACTGTATTTTAAATTGCATTATATTGCAGCTGGTGTGCTCGACAGAATTATATTCTCATTTCTCAATATGTGTTTACCCCACGAACAAGAATGGGAATTCTCGGAAGTCACCAGAAATAGCACTTGGGAAATTTCCATCAGAAGAAACAAGGAACAATTTGACCTCGAAGCCTTCAACCCCCCCAAACCTCGCAAGACAAATGCAAGAACCAATCAACGTCGAATTATGCTGCACAACCCGTATCCCCTACCTCCCTCTCGATGCAAACTGTGAAAGCGTACGCTTTATCTTCACTTCAGATTCAGAATTTACTGTGATTTATTGTGAAGAAGAAGTGTGTCCGAGGCAATCCCGAAATATAAATTATCGAAGTCTTACTGGCTGAAGCAGTGGATCACAGGGGATACCAATTTCACTACCGATGGAAGAGTAGTCTTCTGCCAAGCTTGCTGTAAACAGTTCATTCGCTTGTTTCTTTTATGTTTTTGTGATTGAGAAGTACGATCGCATTTCTTTGTAGCATTTATAGGCCTATTAATTTATGTATTGTGGCAAGTTGTTTTGTTGGAATGCTGTATTAGACATGAACTCTCAGTAATATATACAGTATATACAATGTAAATAATTATTTAATTACTGAACGAGGAGTTAGAACGCTGGTGGTCTCTTATCCCAGAGTGGATGAAAATTAAAAATCGGTATTTTGAACTCTGACTCATTTCCTGTGAAAGTAGAGATTTACAACTTAAATGCATTTTTTTTTCAAAGTCGCGAGTAACTTTCACCAGCGCTATGTGTGGCTCTAGTCTGGGGGAGCGATAAGCTCCCAGGTTAGGACCGCGAAACTGCCAACAAGCCTCTAGCATCCCCTCTAGAGTCTTGCTAAATTGTGGCAAAAAGTAAGGTTATGGGCGAATGCCACAATTTCAAATTACGCGGTTTTCTAATTTTCAACGAGGATTACAGGCTTGTGGGTACACATCATGCAGGATCTATTGCAGGCAATAGAAAATAGAGAAGAGTGGAATACCCCTGGTGGAGTCATGTTGGATTGTTGAAGTAGTCAGGGGAAGGTTGGAAGGAACCTCTGGGAAGATAGCCGCTGTCAGGCAAAAGTTTGATGGGTCCTACAGAGGAATCCAGGATGGGAAGTAGTGGTAAAGGTAGCAAGTGTGCTACGAGGTGAGATATATGAAGCAATTGACCTAAAACCAGATGCAGTGGCTTCGTTAAAGTTTTGCCCAATCACTTCATGTGATGTTGATAGATCTTTCTCCCAATATAAAAACATTCTTCATGACAGGAGAACAAACATATTACCAGAAAACATTGAAAAGTTGCTTGTTGTTAATTCTTATTATAGTAATTAAATATGTTATTAAATTATAAGAAATTTTTTCATGCCTATTATGTTGCCTATTTTACACGTTAGTGCCTATTTACAAGCCTATTTTGGCTATTTTAAGAGCCTATATGCCTGCCTATTTTAACTGTTTTTAGTGCCTATGGCAGTTAGGAGGCCATGATAGGACGCAGTTTGCGATCTGGTGCAACATATTTGTTTTTATAATTGGTTTTTATGCTGTTTTATAGGGATCATCAAGTCTATTCAATGAACATTAATGTTTTTCTAGCGTGTGTGCATATTTTCTTCAGGATTGGTGATATATTTTTAGATAATTTTAATCAATTTGTAGAATGTACTGCGATGTCTTGGATAGCTGCCATGTTGTTTATGAAGCGTTGATTGGATATTTTCTTTTGTAGTTCCTTGCTTCAACAGGGTCATGCCTTGCCATTCCAAAGCCGCATAACGTCGATGATGGAGAGCACTCGGGCCTACACCGCCTTCTACGTAATGCCCAAGACAACCCACACGTTTATGTGAGGTGTCCGATCTTTACACTTGACAATCAATCAATAACCATTTTATGTTATGTAGCTGGTGATTCCTGCCTTTGTATTATCTTTTGTATTGATAGAACATTTTATATGAAGATTTTTTTAAAATATATATCCTTTATTATTATGTCCCACCGAGTGACTCCCGGAATAAGGAGTCCCCTTCTACCAAGTGCCAACGGTCTCCTTAGAGAGCGGATGAGCGGGTAGAGGTCCAGGGCTCTCTCAAGCCCTTGGGGCAGGAAACTTCCCCTAAAGGCGGATGAGCCACTAGTTGGCCAACGGCATAGGATGAAGAAGGCAAAGGGAAACCACTTCATTAAAGATCTATTAGGATATCCCAAGTATCAGCAGCTCAAGATGATGTTAGCTTCTACTACAGTAAATTTTTCCGGAGGTAAAATAATCCCCCACTCGGATCTCCGGAGGGGGACAGATAAAGAAGCCAATTTAAGAAATAAGCAGAGAAGAATCGGTACCTGGAATGTACGGACCTTACTCCAGACTGGAAAGTTAAAGAACTTGATCATGGAGATGGAAAGGATGGATTTACATGTATTGGGTATAGCAGAAATGAGATGGCCACATGCAGGAGACTTTTGGAGTGGAAATTATAGGATAATTCATTCTGGTACAGCAAATAATAAACCAGGATATGGTGGAGTAGGCATTATATTGCATAAAGAACTAGGAAACAGAGTAAAGGGATTCGTGCAATATAATGAACGATTAATTTTAGTACGGATCGAAACTAAACCAAAGGATACTGTGATAGTCCAAGTTTATATGCCGACAACACAAGAGGTTGATGAAGAGGTAGAGAAATGTTATGAAGATCTAAGTGAACTTATAGCTAAAATAAAGGGGGAAGAAAACCTTATTTTACTTGGTGACTGGAATGCAATTGTCGGAGAAGGAACTGAAGGAAATGTTGTTGGTAAATACGGATTGGGGAGAAGAAATGAGAGAGGCGAGAGACTTGTAGAGTTTTGTATACAGCATAAATTAGTTGTAACGAATACTATATTCCAACACCATCCAAGGAGGAGATACACTTGGAAAGCTCCGGGAGACATAAGAAGGGCCCAAATAGACTACATATTAGTAAAGGAAAGATTTAAGAACCAGGTGAAAGATAGTAGAAGTTACCCTGGAGCTGATGTCGACAGCGACCATAACCCAGTCGTCATACGCTGTGAATTAAAGTTCAAAAGATTAAAGAAGAAAGAAAATAAACATTGGGATATTTCTAAGCTTAAAGATGAGTCCACTCAAATACTCTATATGGATGAAACAAACAATAACATAAGAGACATTGAAGAACACTTGGAAGTAGAAGAGAAGTGGATCAAAATAAAGAAGAGCATTTTAGACTCAACAGAAACTGTTTTAGGAAAAAAAGAAAAAGAAAATAGGAAAGAGTGGATAAGTCAAGAAGTTGTGGATATGATAAGGGAAAGAAGACAGTATAAAAACTCAAATGATGATGATGAAAAACAAAAATACAAGACCTTAAGAAACAAGATAAATAAGAGGGCAAAACAAGACAAGGAACAGCATTTAATGGGAATCTGTGCAGGCATAAATAACAACATGAAATCTGGACAAATAGATATGGCCTATAAAGATATTAAGAGGTTCTTTGAAACAAGGAAGCCCAAAACAATGAGCATTGAGGACAAAGATGGGAAGTTAATATATGATGACGAAATGATAGTAAAAAGATGGAAAGAATATTTGGAACAACTATACAGTGGGAACGCTATTAACTTGCCCATTGAGAAAGAAGATGAAATAACAGAGGATGACTTGGGGGCACCTATTATGGAAGAAGAGTTTGAGAAGGCGTTGCAGGACCTCAAAGGAAAGAAAGCTCTTGGAGTTGATAACATACCAGGAGAACTATTGAAACAATCAGGTGACAAGTTAAAAAAGGAACTGTACAACTTAATATGTACTATTTACAAGACTGGAGAATTGCCTGAAGACTTTGTGCAATGCATAATAGTACCTATACCTAAAAAATCAAATGCAAGGTCATGTAAACAATACAGAACATTGAGTCTGGTGTGTCATGCATCAAAAATAGTCACCAGAATTATTATGAAGAGAATAGAAAAACAAATCGATGAAAACCTATCTGATGATCAATTTGGTTTTAGGAAAGGAGTAGGAACAAGAGAAGCAATCTTAGCATTGAGGCAAGTGATAGAGAAGCAGATGAAGAAAGGCAAACCTACCTTCTTAGCGTTTGTCGACCTTGAAAAGGCGTTTGACAATGTGAACTGGAATGTTCTATTCAGCATTCTTCATCAAACAGGTATCAACTTTAGAGACAGAAGACTGATCTACAATATCTATAAGCAAGAAATTGGAATAGTTTGTTGTGGTAGCAAGGAATAAACAGCACACATCAGAAAGGGTGTACGGCAGGGTTGTTCCCTTTCCCCATATCTATTCAATATATATATGTACAAAAGGCGATCGACCAAGTAAGAGAAGAATTTGCCACAGGAGTGAATATTCATGGAGAAAAAGTTGACATGATAAGGTTTGCTGATGACATAGCGCTAATTGCAGAAAGTGAAGAAGACTTACAAAAGATCCTGAGCAAGATGGACAAAATAATGGATGAAGAATTTAATATGAGAATAAATACAAACAAAACAAAAATTTTGGTCTGCAGTAGAAATGGCGAAAACCAGACAACAATAGAGTTAAGAAATGAAAAGATACACGAAGTGAATGAGTTTAATTATCTGGGAAGTAAAATAACGAATGATGGAAGAAGCAGCAGAGAGATATTAAGTAGGATTGCCCAAGCCAAGAACGCTTTCTATAAAAAGAAGAACCTATTTACTGCAAGGAACATCAATCTTGATGTGAGGAAACTAATGTTGAAGACCTATGTATGGAGCGTCGCGCTATATGGCAGCGAATCTTGGACAATAGGAGAGAGAGAGAGGAAAAGACTACTGGCATTTGAAACCTGGTGCTATAGAAGGATTATGAAAATCAGTTGGAAAGAAATGGTCACAAATGAGGAAGTCTTTAGAAGAGTGGGAGAGAGAAGATGTTTCCTTAAATATTTAAAAAGAAGAAGGAATCACCTCGTGGGCCACATACTGCGACACAATGGACTGATTAAGCTTATAATCGAGGGAACAGTAGACGGCAAGAATTGTAGAGGAAGACCCAGACTGGAGTACATGAGTCAAATACTGCAAGATATGGATTGTGGCTCATACTGTGAACTGAAGAGGAAGACTGAGAGACGGGAAGAATGGAGAGCTGCTGCCAACCAGCCTCACGGCTGTTAACCACAGAGAGAGAGAGTGCCTATAATTCTCGTCTCTAGTTATTAACTTTACAAAAAATTGTTGTAAACAATGTAAATTATTGCTATCCACCATCAGCGGATTAAATCATTAACTTTTCACCAAAAATTTCATATCATCAAAATTTTCATATAATCTCAAAAAAATAATCTAAAAGATTTATTATTATTAATTAATAAACTTCAAAATTTCCCTTCACTTTATTTATAACGAGTTTTCTCAACCTCTCACATGATGAATATTTTATTTGCTCATTTCCACTGTTATTATTATTATTATTATTATTATTATTATTATTATTCCAAAAATATATATTTATTGATTATTTATTTTAATTCATTTGCACTTTCCATCTTATTATTATTTTTTCTTTGTCAGGTTCAACAAATCTAAATTCATGTTCTTCAATTATTTATTTAAGCATACCATCGGAACTTCGAGTTGATCCAGAAAAAAAAATCGTTTAATACTTGGATTGACAGAATAGTGAAATCTGACAAGAATATGGGGCGATCCACATTGCCTAACCCTTCTTTTACAAATTAGCCCACCGGCTCTTTCAAACATACGCACATCCTTATGTGCCCACAACTACGGGAACAAAAGCCCACTTGGATGACCACCAAGGTCTCCACCACTTTAAGTGTCGCCAAATGCACACTAAAATCATCACCACAATATTCTGCGCACAACATCATATTATTCTCTTTTTTTCATATATTTTTATATATATATTTTTTGTAATATTCTGTCAATAACTAGACTGAGTTCTTCAGTGTTATTTTACCAATTAAATAAATTCTGGTCAAACTCTCCTTGCCTCCCATTTACATAAATTCTCCCTAACTTGATACATTAAATACCTGCCGTTCCTTTCTTTCATCTGAATATATTTATTTTTTATAAGTGCTTTTGGAAGAAAAAAAATCTGAGCTCAAAAATCTTACTACTTCATTCTCTTCATCCATAAACTCATTTAAACTTCCAAACTTTTATTCAAAAATAAACAAAGTTATTTAATTTAAGTCCTTCCAACTATTAAATTCATCCACAAATAATAATTATTATTATTATTACAAAAATATTTAGGCATCATCAATGTCATAAATGATTATTATCGCCCTATTTCTTTAATAAATAAATATTTAAATCTCATCTGTAAATAATTATTATTATCATCTCCTATTATTTTTATTTAATGCATTAATTATTTAATCACCATAAACAATTATCAATTAATTTAATTTAGTTTCTAATGTTCGGTATTATTACTCCCTAATTATTTATAACTTTAAATAGCATTGTTATTATTTATAATATTATTAACTTATTCATTTCACACTTTATTATTATTATTATTATTAGGCCTATTATTAAATAAATCAAATTATTTAAATAATCCAAGTCGCAATTACTTCTGCTCTCATAATAAGAATTAAAGAAAAATACTCCTATCCCTTGGAATAATCGAAATATTTCATGTCGGAACATGAACTAATGCCTGTCCTGACAAATCGTAGATCGAAAAATAAATTGTCAGACAGCAGTTCCATTTGTCATCCAGACAAATACAATCGAAAATCTAGCTACGGTGAAAAGTGTGTTGATTTCTGATCGTGACTGTTCAAAAATATGGAATTCTCTAATACTACAGGTTAGTGGATAGTACATGAATAGTTGTCTTACTTCATTCTTGATGTGTAGGAAGAGCGTGTCATGCGGTGGACACTATTCCAACAGTGTCTTCCCCATGGCCATCTGCTGTATCCATATACCTCGTTTGTCTCCATGTTCTACCAATCCTACGAGTAGTTTTAGCGGCGCATGTTGATATTTGCAGTCACTCGTTCGAAATAACTCCCGCTATCACCAGTACTGTGTAACATGATGAAAAGTTGCTCAGTCATAGACTGGTACAGTACTCTTGTAGATTTGAGAATAAATCTCATATTCAAATAATGCGGTTTCGTTTGCACGCTAAGACAGAAACACCTATTAGCTGCATAAACGAACTGATGAAATAAATACTTCTCCTGATGAAATTCGAAGTGCCTGATGTACAGTCACCACAAGAAATACATAGTTCTGTAGGCTAACTTCTGTGAATGGTTTCGACACTACCATCACCTGACTGTAGAATATGTGACCTGAAAGTCAGTGGATATTCTAAGTCCATTCGCTGCCAAAAGTTAAGTTTGTTCACTCGAACAAAAACTAAGCCTTCCTGACCACTGGTACAGCGACTAAGTCCTTCGACCGTCAGAATCTCGGCGTGTATACTGTCACTCCACGTTACGTAGTTCCGCACTTGAGCAAATGCTCCGTTGTAATGATGTAACTATGTTGAGAATCGTGCCCTTTATATAGTCCAGCGAGAAAATGTTCCAGAACCTTCCATCTCGTATCTCGCCTTCTACTGGACCGATTTTAACGCTTGATGGCTCAAATTCCTTCTCTTGTAATTGCCAGTAAAGTGTGTTAATTTCCTAGCGTCCATCTCTTCTCCTAAAGGCAATTCCAGAAAAAAATCTCGTGACGTATGTGGGCTCCACGTCACAAACTCACGTCACTCGCCCCTGCGATGCATGCTTCCCTCAGCACTCTTGAGTCTCCTCCGCGCGTTATTCAAACCATCCATTCCCTCAATCTCTTCAACTAATAACTCTTCTTTCCAAAATAATAATGTCAACAATGTCACGGACGCGTGAACGATCCGGGTATAGTATAAATACTTGTTTTCCCGCCTAATGTAATTGGGCACAAATTGTGTTAAGCAACTGGAAAGCTTTCTTTAATAGAACTAGGCAACACTGAAAAATGTCTTCTATCACTTCAATTCTGTAAGGTAAGGTTAGGAAGGAGAGCAACATATCGGAACGCATGCCACTCGCAGGTTGGATGAGTTCTAGCTATATCGATAATTCAGCTGTGTGCTATTCTCCTCTTCGCTCACTTAGGTAAATTGAAGCTTAAGGCGGGATCAGAGTTTGGTCTCGCCAACTCTCTAAGTAAACTGGTTTACGCCACGAGGCCTGCCTGCTGTTTTTGTAACCATCTCGTGGGGGGTATTGATCGCGCCATTCCTAGTGCTTGTAAACAATTTCTCACCGAATGGAATTTAGCTGCATGTATCGTTCCCTCACCCATAGCTGAGCCCGATAAAATAGATTCCACGGCGGGAGTTGGAAGGAAAAGTTAGGTAACGGTTTGATCTCAGGCCGCGGCATTATCCTGAATGTGTTTTACAAGATTTTTTTTACACGTACCTACTCGTGGCAAATTATTTATTGTTACCATAATTAGAACCCTGGAGCACCTAGTGTAATATTCGACTCTAATCCAGCGGCGGCCAGCCTTTGCTCGCTCGGCGTGCCAGCTATGCTGCGGCGCACGCCGGCTGGCTGATTCCTGCCTCTCTTGGCTGGGCTGCCTGCCGGCGCTGCGACAGCTCTTGTCCGCGTCTCATCGAGTCAAGTTGGGATCACTAGCGCATCGAACGTAAATGTAAACAAACTATAAGTCCAATGCGTTAGTTGTCCGACACATCTACATTGTTCCTCGCGCGTTACACCGCGTGCCGGTATTTGCAGATCATGTGCTTAGCATTAAAACCATCAGAAATATTGATGATGTATCTTGAAACTCATTTATGGTATTGTAATTTCGGTCACATTATTGGTTCTTTCCCCCTTGTTTTCATTTTGTTTCAATTTGTTTTCATATTTACAATATACTGAATACCTTTTGACTTTCGACCGATCAACAACAACACAGCTATGGCAGTACAGGAGAGAGTGAGACGGGAAAGCGAGCGAGAGAGATACACTGCTGCGAGGCCGTCCGCGCCAGGAGTACGCCCGGCGTGCTATATGGGCACCTCTGCTCTAATCAAATACTCAGTTTTACACGCTCGAATACACTGGACGCCAATGTACCCCCTGGTCTCTAAATAAATCAATAACAGTGACATGCAACATATTTATTAACATTTATGCAACATATTTATTAACATTTAACCATGACGAATAGAAATAAACAGTGTCATCACTCCGCTACTTAAGCATTGTAGTTCATGGTCCAGCCAGTGTGTGGCGCGGAAGTCGCGACGAACCATAAGCACGTATGACAGTAACCCACGAGGTTAGTACTGTAATATCCTGTGCGCGAGAAGTCATATTATTCGAGGGAATTTGTTTCTTTGTAATAATTTACGAATGTCTGTGCAGTGTTTTGTGTGTGCAAACAACTAAGTTTTCTGTTGTTTCGGGAAAATGTCGTAAAGTTTTGTTCCTGGAAGTAAATCGGGTTACGAAGAAAATCTGATGGTAGACATTTTTCACACCGCCAAAAGAAACAAATCTGTTTTCGAAATGGGCGAGAGTTTTTCCGTGGAAGGATAAGCAATTGTCGATCAAAAATAGAATCTGTGACGAACGTTTTTCGGAAGATTTAATTATTATAAAGGCGGACTCTTTCGTAGTGAACTATGAGAACGTGAAACTTCCTCGCGTGAAGTGAAAATTAAAACCAGGATCTGAACCTCAAATTTTTCAAAATTTACCGAAATATCTATCCACTGATGTAAAATCACGTAAGCCGCCCAGTAGGATACGGAATGAAGGCAGCCTTCCATGGTTACTTGTTCTATTTCGTGCCATCCTTACCTAAAACAAAAAAAAATCCGTCTTAATAATAATAGGCCTAAAATAATAATAGTTATTGATTCTTTAGGGACTTAACGACATCGTGGTCACGTATCCCCGTGTGTTTGAGTTTGTTTAGAATTCGTCTGATAACCTGTGTCAATATGATGTCTGTAGTAGTGTGTGTATTTGGAATTGAGGACGGATTTGGGTAGGAAGCGGCCGTGTCCTTCAGTTAGGTACTGTCCCCGTTTACCCGGATAGTAGGCTGTCAGATATCCGCCCCCTCAGTCGGATTGCCAATAATCAAACGCACCGGCTCAGCTACTCCAATGAAAATGGCACTGACAGATACTACCGAGGTTTGAACACAGAAGTTACCAAGAAAATTATTGTGGAACACACCAAAATAGACGGGGGTTCATACTTACTTTTACTTACCTCTCAAAAATAATCTCGGGGATTGGGTTGACAACAGGATCACTAAAGTATGCTCCCACAATAATCTTGACCATGACATTTAAAAATGAACCAAAACGAAGGCAAGAACTTTGAACTGTACAAAAGCTTTATTTCAAATAAAGGGTATGACTTTAACAAACTCAACAAAATAAATGTGGCTATCAGTAGCCCATGTCAATCTGACTATGTCCTCCTAAAGGACTTGCAAAGTTATCAAACAATATGTTAGCTCCCATGAGCTCAAATAACGTAACATTCAATACACATTTGGATTGGATGAGGAAGTCAGGATACGACACATATATATATAGAGCATTTGGTTTCTTTTAATAAACATGACACTTGTATTAATAGGCGCAAGGCCAGAGTATCGACCTCACCCGCTGATAACCAGATGTCTGGCCGGCTGGTCTACTCTTCAACCTGGCGTACACCTGTCAAATGGGGTTCACTTGTCACGCCACACTGCGTAAGAATTCAGCTCCTTTCAAAGCTTTAAATGTCTACAAGACAACTTATATATATTGACGCAAATCTTTCAAATGCTTAACTCACATACCACTGGATTATTCTGACAATCCCTAAACTTGTTAAGTTATCATCCAAATGTTTAATAAGCATAGTTTAGAGTATAAAACACACTCTTAAATGTTTATAACAAAATCACATAAATTATTTATAACAATTAGAAATTGTTTATAATATTGTCGAAGATAATTACAAAAATTTTAAACACGCCTTTAACATTACTTTCGTTCCACATTATTGTCAAAGATATTTACATTTATTATTTACAATATCAACATTTAAATTATTTAAATTATTAATTTAAGAAATACATTGAACCACATGTTCATCCGGTTGGTAATTTTATAATCGTGTTTATATAATCGACCAATGAAGGTTAGTTATACATGTTAATGTCACAATCTGGTTTAATAAAGGTTGTAATAATTATTATTATTTGTGACGGTAATCTTCATTCAAAATCTTATCTCAAATTCTTTCAAAACTCTTGTTAATTATAACAGTAAATTCACTTGATTAATTTTCAACGAACTATGACAATACACTCCAGCGGAAAATACTTCGCTTACAAAATAATGCACACACTGCATTAAAAATAGGCCCAAAATTCATAATATATTAAAATATACGGCCTCAAAATCTTCCACAGAATTTACAAAAACCTCCACTAACACAATCTTTATCATCATTAATTACTGTGGGAATCTCCTTCATTTATTTAAGGGCATATACATCAGCGACTTTCAACATGTCCGCTGCACTATCGATTATACATTCATAGTTCCACTTAAAAATTCTTATAATCATTAATTGTTTCAAAACTGTTGTCATTTAACCTTCGTGGATTTCATTCATGAATCGAAATGAAGTAAAAACTTGCCAATCACAAACAAATTTAATAGTGAATACGCTTATATACGCCTGTCTGGTCTATCAAAATTTAAGATTAACATCTTAAAAGAATTGTAGTATAAAAATACTATCATCAAACAAAGTGCGACTAAGCTGCAAAATAGTCGAATAGAATCCAATTAGACTGGGGATGCAAACATCATTATATAAATCTCTAATTGAGAAAAAACCCCTAACAAAATTTCACGAATTTAATGCAATCAATAATTCATAATTAAAGTTCATCTTTCACAAAATGGTCTATGATGCAATGATCGTTCATGACTGACGATAAATGTCTGTGTTGCAATCAATTCAAATAACGACTAGTATTTCCAAGATCGTCGACAACGTACTGGATTTTAACGCTCTAAAATCATTTAAATGTTCTTCCTTCTTGATGATGACAGAAAATTGGTCAAAGTAATTAAACTGGGGTAGAATTACTTTAATAAAGTGACACGCTGTCTGAATTTAAATCTGCCATAAAGAACATTAACTTACAGTCAAATCGTGACTACAAAATAAGCCAATTACTGAAAAATCTAAATATCAGTCTCAACTGATCCAAAATCGTTTAACTATGCCCATGACATAACAATGTCTTAATAAAACGTCGAAAAAGGCATAACTCATCAAGGTGTACTGAGAATAAGAATCTCAAACAAGAATATGGGCAAAATACATGAGGACAAAAATATGGGAAAATGGTTGCTCAAATATTGCTAAGAAACTCAAATACAATAAATGTTCACGACTACCTTATCTGCCGATTGACGTTCCAGAGGAAAATTCCCCAAAGAAGACTGTTGATGGATCCATTTCACCAAGTTAAAGCTGAGCTCCATCCTCGAAACAAGAAACAGCACCCTCGGAGAACCGAACTGCTTCACGAAGACGAACGACATCCTTCCGGCAATAATCTTCTTTGTGAGTCGGGACAACCCTGACCTCTCTTGAAAAATCCCTGAAGTTCCAGTTGAAAATCGCCATGAAGTTTTTGTAGAAATTTCCGAAGAAATATTCATATTCAGAAAGTATGAAATCATTTCCATTGCTGTTTGATAGTATTCAGCCTTTAATCACGAAACATGGGTGTAGATGGTTATTTACCACATGTTCGCTTGTATGGAATAGCAATTAGCGAAGTTCCATGCTGCTATCTTACTCCGTTGAAATATGTCCCAATTGCATTAAGTCCTTTAGCCTTCCATCTTCTCTTCAGTTATGGTAATAGAAGAACAAACTGCCATATTAAACTGTTCCATAATACTGTAGCGTTTTGTCACAAAAGCAATCTGAAGTCTCCCTATTTCACTAGCCGTGTCAGCCGTAGCGTAGATTCTGGCTATACAAAGTGCTTCTCATGTAGCGAGAAAATCACTTTTGTCAGTCGTCTAAAACTGCTAATATCTTCCAAAATAATTACTCGAAATTGTTCAGCTTTTCTACAGTCCTTAATGTAGCAATGCACAAGAGAATTAGCTTATAGGCGACCGCTAACTGTTCACAGCTAATCTTGTAGAAGCGTTATAATGTGCGTTTCAACTTCACCTAGATTTACTCACAGTAAATCTGCACTGCTTGCATACACGACTCTCGTTTAATGCAGTGGATTCACCACGCGTTATAAAGACGACTCTTTCACTACTAATCTCACTCGACGTTTCACCGAAATGACTATGTGAGATCTGACGATTGAGAATGAGGCTCCTCTCTTCTGCGCAAGGCCTTTTATGAACTTCATGAGGGGCGTATCCATCCCTTCCATTGTGTGTTACTGCGTCATCGCTAGAAGTTCCAACTTCGTCAATACATGACGGATTTTCAAAATTCAAAAACTGAAAATAAATTTCACCAAAATTCCAGAACAATGCCCCTACTGCAAATGGATTTCCACAATTCTGCATTCCAAAAAGTAATAAAAATACCATAGTTTCAGCAATCTCCGTCTTCCTTCAAACTATCGTTCATTGGTTCAAGCCTCCCCTCCAATAGCATAATTTCTTCCTCAGCAGAATTCCACGTTTCCTGCGACTGCGTCGTAGATCTCGGATCTTTCTCGAATAAATGCTGACGTCACTGAGAATCTCAGCTCAAGTAGCCTGCTGGCATAACGTCTGCGTCATCCGCGCTTACGTCATGACTACCCACGTCATAACTATGACAGCCATAACTTTCTTTATAATTTCCAATAAAGCCACCGTGGTCTCTATATAATTCAATTACGGGGGCAGTACCATCCTGGCATTTGCCTGGAGGAGAAGTGGGAAACCACGGAAATCCACTTCCAGGATAGCTGAGGTAGGAATCGAACGCGCCTCTTAACATTTTTGCTTCACGAGGCTGAGTGAACACCGTTCCAGCCCTCAGACCAGTATTAAATTTATTGGCAGAGCTGGGAATCGAACCCGGACTTGCGTGGTGATAGCCAAGTGGCCAAGAATGAGTCGGACGTATAATAATGGCCAACCTGCCAATAAAATAAACGGTCATCCAATTCTTCGCTTCCGTTACCGTCCTCCTGATCTTCGGATCTTGTTTCAACTTTGTCTTCTGTATCAGAGTCACAAATTCCTTTGAAATTACTGAATCATGAACTAGCTATTCGTTATCTTTCAGCAGAAGGTGACACGCTTCATCTGCATCCTTAGTTTTTCGTAAGGCGCAGTCTCCTTACTGATATTAACTAAGGCAACATACTAAGCCAAATAATCGTTATAACAGCACACCTGCCACTCACTAACAGAATGTAACATCATTGGGAGCGCTGGTACTATCAATATCACGCTGACCAAGTGTTACACGTGATAACGTTATTTTTAGGCACGCTATTTCACAACTCCAGAAAAAATGCTTACTATGGTTTGGTCTAAGATGTCACGAGACGATAAGATCATAACTTGAACTGTTGGCTTGATATTAAAACTAATATAACGAACCATGGAGCTGTCAGACCAATGCGCGACTAACGGAGGGTTTTAAACGATAGTTCTACATGGGGACAGAGAATATTAATGCTAACTTTTTGACAGTATTATTCATAAGTCTAAACACACAATTTGTTGTAATCAGCGTAACCGCAGCCTTCGTAAAGAGGTTTACGTAGCCCAGCGCGTATCCCACTATTGAACAGCTGTCTGTGTAGCGTTGGGGATCAGCGCCGCTAGCGCTAGCAAAGCGGGGCGCGGTTGAACTCGGTGAGTGATTAACTTTAATACTCTGCAACGGATCCCAACCAACTTTCTTAACCAGAGGTGCCAATTCTAGTATTGTTTGATTGTTCTCACGAGACTTGTGATACCCCTGTCAGTTCCTCTAAATAGACACCTGGGCTGGCACAAAAGCAGCATCCCTACCCTTAAATCTTCACGACGGGTCAACAACCATTTAGGTATCAATTTTCTGAACAAAATTTCCAAATTTTTTACAATCACTTTATTTGGTTTTTGATTAGTAGGAAATTATAACCTGATGTTGCCAACACTGCTTTTGAAGATCGAGCCAACACTGCGGGCGGATTTTTATAAGCTGTACCTAACGTGCGTTGCAATGCCAATCAAAGTAAGAAAGTGTTATGTTAATATTAAGTTGGAAAACGAATGGATGCAATGGTAAGTATTAACATGAAAATAATAGACTAGTAATTGGGAAATATGTTAAAAACGTGAAAAAAATAATGAAAAACCACAGCCTGCTTCCAGTCTCCGACCGGGTCAGGAATGGAATGAATGAAGCCCCCATCTAACGGCGAGGATATGAAGTGTGCCGGCTGCCGAAGCCTGTCGCACTCCTCTGGGGCAAGGATTAAATGAATGACAAATGAAATGATAGTGAAGAGTGTTGCTGGAATGAAATTGTGACAGGGAAAACCGGAGTACCCGGAGAAAAACCTGTCTGCCTCCGGTTTGTCCAGCACAGATCTCACATGGAGTGACCGGGATTTGAACTCGGACCCAGCGGTGAGAGGCCGGCGTGCTGCCGCCTAAGCCACGGGGGCTACGTTAAAAACGTGAAAGGGTATTAAATCAAAGAGTAAATAAATTAGTACGGAAAGCGCTCGTCGGAGCGTTGTGAACAGTTTTACTATCGTGGTTGGAATATCTAACATTACGTTTAATATGTATAGAACTAATTTAAGAAAGCAAAGGCAATAATACTGTAGTAAAAGGGAAAGTTTATTGTGAAAACTTTTAGGAATATGTATTAACGATAAAAATCTGTTAAATAGATACCGCATGAAAATTATAGGTTAGAAGAGAAATAAATACGGTATATGAAATGAGTAAATAATGATGAACAGTATGTAAATGAAATAATCTCTTAGAGCCATAGATGGACAATTAAGTAAAGGAATTAAGCAAATTATGTCACACACTGAATTGTCGCAGTATTTGATTTAATTCAATTCTGCCAAGCGTGCGCACTCATACAACGAAAACAAAAAACTGCCGCTAAACTGTATAAAATACACGGATTGAAACGACTCACCAACCATCTATTTTAAAATGGACCTTTTAAAATTCAGGATCCTTCGCGGACTTGCGCACACCTCAACAAAGTTCATTTATAGAAACGATTCGTGCGCCACCTATTTTAAAATGGATTTATTAATACAGAAACCTTCGCTGGACTGCTCACAACAATTCATCAAAGTTTCATCGTAATCTGATGAATGGTATTGGAACGCATAGAAGACGAACAAACTAATATTTTTTGTTATAGAATAAGATTTTTCTGCTGCAGAACTTTCTACTGAATACTCCATTTCGTTTGGCATTTGAATGCACTTTTATGATACTACCGCCATGGACCAATACCACCTAGATGACGAGGCATGAACATAAAAGCAAAATGGCGGAACAGCGGTAGTTCTTTCAAAGGTTTTCTCAGTATTCGTTTTTGCACTAATTAATAGACGATAACCCTTTTTTTTAGTATCTATATAACGTGTCCTCAAAATAGACCAAATGCGTAGTGGCTAGCACCCTTTGCTGTCCCCTCGAAGGCTCTGCCACAAAATTTAATTCTGATCGGAGGGCTGGAACAGGATACACTCAGCCTCGTGAGGCAAAACTGAGGAGAGATAGGTTCCATTCCCACCTCAGCCATCCTCGAAGTAGTTTTTCGTGGTTTCCCACTTCTACTCCAGGCAAATGTCGGGATGGTTCCTAAATTAAGGCCACGGTCGCCTCCATCGCAACCCTCATCCGAATTACAAATACATGCAATGATACAGCCATCACAATAACACAGGTCATCAGACAAATTCCACACACACACACACACACACACACACACACACACCAACGTACACGGGGCTGCATGACCACGATGTCGCAAAGTCTCTCAGTGATTCAACAACAATAACAACAATTGATGTAATAACGTTCTATTTTGCAATTATAGCAAAAAGCTTATACGAAAATTTGTTTCAGTGGTCTATTTTGCACTTTCACTTGAAAATATTTGGTGTATGTACCGTTTTTTTTTTGTTTGTAAAATTCCCTACTTGTTTCATGGTCCACCACCCCCGCTGAAATAGTCCCAATTTACCATGTGGTCAGTAAAATAGGCATGTTCTCGAATACGTGCTACATGTTCCTTCAGGAAAGTACCTCACTGTCTCGCCGGTTTTTTACTCATTCAAAGATTCGGTTTCAAATTTCTCATTTTGCTGCTACCACAGTTCCGCTTGTGTTTTTATTCCTACTAGCTAATGACATACGTCCACAGCTTTAAATGGATCAATTTGGAAAACAGCAGCTGCAGTTTTCCCACACATTACCGCAGCTGTCCACAGTAATTCCAACACAGTAATTAACTCGATCAGCCAGTAATGCTTCTGCTAAACACTTGGCACTCATCTGTCCTGTTTGCTGTTTATAATATTTAACCACGATAATTTCTGATTTATATGTTGCCGACCGGGGTAGCTGTGTTAAGGCGGAAGATGATGGTACCAGGCTCAGTAGACGAGTGGTTCCGAACGCCACCATTGACCGTCCTTGAAATAAAATTGTTCCCCACGGTTACAGCTCTAGGTAAATGCCGGGACGTTAACTTAAAAGGCCACGTCCGCCTCTTTCAACTCATTAACCAGTTTCATTTATTTATTTATTTATTTATTTATTTATTTATTTATTTATTTATTTATTTATTCATTCATTCTTTCATTCATTCATTTAATCTCTCGTTAGCTCCTCTGATGAGGTACTGACGTGGGGAAGGGGGGCATCTGGCCGTAAAAATAACTACACGCCACATAGAAACTCGCCTCACCTCATCCCGTAGCCGGGAATAACATGCAAGTACAGATTTATGTCGTTGTTGTTGCTTCAATTATGGGCTTGGGATATCTTTAGTCATCAGCCTCGAGTTCTTGTTTATGTTTGCTATATCTCTGATAATCTGTATTATCAATCTATACTTTTCAGTCGGTCAACACGCTTTTGCCCAATTAGATTAGGCGGGGTATAATATTTATTTATATGATATTGTACTTAAATAACAATATGAAATATAATTAACTTACTACAGTATGTGATGAAGAATGTACATACTGTATTTATAAAACAAGACTTTCAGCGATCAAGAAAACAAGTAAAATTGCACAGTATTTTAGTGACAAGGATAATGTCTATAAGTTATAAGCTATGTGCTTGAACAATGTACGGGTATGTCCTAATATTTAACAAGAAGTGTAACATGTTTTTCTAGGGGGTTTTATGCCACTAACACAAGTTAGTTGGACTATTTCATATTTGTTAAACGCGGCAATAATCCGGCCAAGTTAAATTATTTCAGTTTATTCAATTTCATATTATTATTATTATTATTATTATTATTATTAATAATATTTATTACGTCATTTTTTTGGAGCTTTTAAATTTGGAAGATTACAGATAGGATTTCTACTAGTAGAAATCCGTATCTATATTGGATGATTCCAATATATAATATTGCACGGCAAATCATTTCATACGTAAAGTCGGGATTTTATTCATTAGGGCTAAGGGAGAGTGGTGTGTGACTCACTGGGTATTTCAATACAAGAATAGATTGGGGTACAATGGAATTACGAAATCCGAGGGAACACTTCAAAGCAAGAAAACGTGTATGATTTACGTCTTGCCCGGAAACGGAAAATATAAAAACGGGGAAGGAGTCTCATGGCGGAAAGAGCCACGTAAGGTGACCAGCCAATCAAGGAAGAAGCAACGTAGCAGGGGCATGGCGAGATACGTGACGCACGCGGATTGGTCGAAGCAGCGAAGCCGCGGTGTTAAGCTAGACCCTGGTGGGAGAAGATTGAAGCATATTGTTTTAGATCCCTTATTTAGGGGTGGTAGGACCTAAAACGGAAGAGTTACTGTATTGATTTTGAATGGAGTGTCTAAAAGGGGGTAGCTGCCTTTGGAGGGGCAAGCTGACCAGTGTGGAGTGTTGTTTAGCGTTAGGAACTAGGGGGCGCTCCTATAAAGACTGTAAATGTGGTTTAAGGGATGTAGCCTTAGCACGCGGGTCGATGTACTAGTCGCCCAGTCGGCTACTTATTATATAATCACCTTGCTAGTGTCAGCGGTTCGGCACGCGCTTCACTTGAGCACGCGAGCCGCTGTGAGGAATACAATGACGTCTGAGTTGGCGTTATTACTACGGTGTGTCACGTCTGACTGTGACGGGGGTAAGGAAGGACGTTGGGACGTGAAGAAGAGTGTAGATCAGTAATGCAAGTGTAAGAGACTGACCAAGTGTTTATTGGTCAGCAATGAGTAACTGTTAGTCCCTTTTAAGGGATCTTGTGATGTTATAATGTGAGTACAAACTGTGGGTGTTAGGTTACAAAAGTAGGATTCTGAACACTGACTGACTGACTCACCTCGGTTGACACTGTCGTTAGCCTCCGGCTGTCTCGTCGAAGCACTGATGATGGAGAGATCCTCGTGACCCACTTAAGGCACCTTTTATACCTTTAGCCTCTGTTCTGTCAGCGCGTTGTGGCATAGTTGAACCAGTTTGTAGTATGTCGCTGTGTGTCATAATTACGCAAGGGTTGAGCTGCTTTATGGAGTAGCCAGCTGCCCTTATAGTATTGATGGATATTGGGTAGGCTTTTAAAGGGTTGCCTTTTATGAGATTTAGACAGATGATGGGGGGGATGATCTCTAAGGGGTGCATACCCCTTGGGTATTGTACAAGCCTCTTCCTCCATTTGGTCGCGTCCTCGCGACCGGGAAGGGCACTTGGGGTTGGGATGTTGTCGTAGTAGTTTTTGAATCCCCCTCGTCTCTTCTGGTGGTGGCGTCGTAAGCGTCGTCGTATGGAACGGGTGTCGTCGTGCAGAAGTGTAGGTGTGCGGTCAGCCCGTGTTCAGAGGGGAGGGTTATGGGGTGTACATAGATATATATGTATATAAATTTTACATTGCATGGTGAAATGTGCATTAACATTGTTGAATAAAGAAAATAATTGCTATTGAGGCACAATCGCCATTGCCGTTGTCGGCATAAAAAAGAAAAAAAACATGGTTATACATGGTTACATAGTTGTGCAGGGAGGAAAAACCCAGGGCCGAACGGATGATTGCGTCGTCCGCCCTATCTTGGGGAAAAAGTGCTCCCTGCAATAAAGAAGATAGGAGAGAATAGAAAAAAATGGGTGTTCCAGGGTATAATTTAAAGGAAATATTTAAAATGTATTTATTGGTGTGGGATAAAACGGAACACCCTGACAAATGGGGAAGTTAGAAGAGAGAAAAATGAAAGAAAACAATTCACAGACATTGGTTACGTGTTACCTTAGCAAACGAAACAAAACAAAACAAAAATATAGACATCGTGTACACGTGAACTTGATAAACAGACAAAAATATATATAGTGTTTAATGTATTATGTTGCGATGCTGACATTTAGGAATTTCCATTGGAATAATTGCCCGTGGGCGCATGAATATGTATGTAGTTTACTCTTTAAAATTATGAACTACAATGACCTTATGTCTACTTAAGCGCGCTAAACCCTTATAATTCTAGTTTTTGTTTGGATCCTCGCGTGCACGCTACCTGTTTGTACGTACGCTTGCCGTATCACGGCTGATCCTATACGGCCACCTCTTGGCACGGTTGAGTGGTCGTACCGCTTGCAGTGTATTCTTAATACCTAGTCTGTGAAGCATCCTCTGTGGGTGAATGCTTGCACACTTGGCCATGAGGGTCGCCGCCACATGCCGGTTGCGCCCTCATCGCCGTAAGCTGCGTCGCATTTTGACGCTTCAAGTGTTTTTGTTTTATGCAGATCTGCCAGCAAGCCTGATGCCCCACAGGCATCATTCCTGCTGTGCAGATTATTGACGTGTAGCTGTAAAAAAAAATGTAGTGAGTGTGTAAGTGAGAATGAATGTTAAATGGAGGTTAGTATGCACAGGTATAATACTACAATAAGGGGGCATTAAATAGCATGTTGCTGCTGTCTGGCAGCAAAATCATAATTACACGTGTCATATTCTAGGTGACAATGCCTGCAAAAAAAAATGGAGAGGTTAACAAAACATTGAAATTCCCTATTCCATATGCCGCTTCCTGTGGCAGCGTTGCCACAGTCTGAAGCCCCTTTTTACCTGTGAAAAGAATGGCATGGTTATTATTACTCGATATATGGCCGGGCTTACCCTATATGGTGCCGTGACGTCATTTCCTAATGTGTTGTAGTATGGGGCTTACCCTGGCAACGAATTTGGGCCGCCAGGCGCCGAAATTTTACCTCAATATATGTATTAAAAAAAAATTGTCTTAAATGTAAGACTATGCTACATTATAATAACTTATCATGAGTTATCGGACTTACCCTGATGACGGATTTGTGGGTCATCAGGCGCCGAACGGCGTTCTCTTATACTACTTATTCTACTTATGGTATATATAAAAAAAAAACTACATCTAAGCCGAGAGGGTTGCCTTAATCTATTGCCGAAAGATGCTGTGCTGAATTGCAACAGTGTTCATTAAATTTGCTTAATCCTAGGTTGCGTGTCAAATGCAACCGTCTATAACTAAATTTGGCCTAGGACGATCGCCTGGGGCAATTAAATCCCCAGATCACCACCCGCACGAGCCCCAGAAACACCGGTTGTCTCTAGGGTCGCTAGATTCCGTCCCCTTAACTCTAGGTGTCGACGTCTATTACTAGGACTAATCTATGCGCAGGCGCTTACGGTGCCACTAAGCTAACCGTTTCGCCCGCTGTAACTTTCGTGTTCATAACCGGGTGCTGTTCCTATTTGACGTAGGTGAGCCGCCCACTTGGCTCCTGTGAGGGGCGCGCAATGCCCCTCTCTGAATGCCCTCTGGTTGCCCGTTGCGTCGCCATTTATGTGGGCATTGGACAGTGTGGTCCAATGGCATAATATCCTCCGGGAAGAAAGCGTCCGGGGAGTCCTCTTCGCCTGTGTCGGCCGCAATATTTGTATTCATGTGTCCTCCGGGAAGTGAGCGTCCGGGGAGTCCTCTTCGCCTTAATCGGCATTGCTGGGTTGGCCCACTGAACCCTTTTGAGTGCCCGCTATGCTACTCATTTAAGAACTCTGGCGACCCGTTGTCGTCCATTTACGTGGGCGCAGGACCGAATGAGCGCGTACATTCCATATATATATATTCATATTTCATTCTGCATTATTGATTACCGTCGTGGTCTTCACCTTCACCTCGCGGGGTAAGGACTTGTCGGATCTAGGATTGGTCCTGCTGAACCCTTGGATCCTGCTTCACTCCTGACGAATAGGAGTCTGACTCCCCGCCATGGAAGTCCTACTTACGTAAATTTAACTAACAGTCTAGTCATAATATGGTCGTCTCTAGGGATAGCTCCCGATGTCGACGCGGAGTGAGCTATTTCTCCCGCCATTCTCAGAAAGTCTCCCTGCAGGTCTTGGCTTCGACGACCGTGGCTCAAAGTGGGTTTAGCATCCCTTCCTCCCAGGGGCGGTTTATGCGCACCTAGGATTCCAGAGCTTGCCCGACCAGGCCGCGAATGCTTTGACCTTACGTGGTTCGTCTATTTGGTCTAGTCGTCAGTAATTTGATGAGCCGACTGGGGTAAGGGTCCACATCGCCTTCCCCAGCTCTGCTCCTAGTGTTGTGCTTTTGACCTTTGGCTAACGCCGGTATCATCAGCCAGGGTGTTTCAGATTCCCTTTTTTTTTTTTTTTTTTTTAAATATAGGTGTAACCTGTGTAAAAAGTGTCAAATGTAAAATACTTCCAGTGTGGTGGGCTGGTAAAACCTCTACATACGTAGACTACTTTAGGCTACCTGTGCTATATCAGCTTCTCCAGCGATAATGCTCTTTTTTAACCTTGATGGAGGTGTTAGTAGGGTCTGTGGCGTCAGGTACCCTGTTATTGTGATCTGGGGGTAGTTATCTGTAGAGTGGGTTAAAGCAGGGTAGGAGGAGGTTGCGCACTTCCGAATTCCGCGTTAGTGGCGGCCTGGAACCGGTTTTTGTGCTGGGATGCTCCTACAGTGAGTGGAACGGGGCAGGTAATTCCCGGGGTTGCAAAAAATAAAATAAAAATCCATGCCGGTCTGATATCAATATCCCCTGGTGAATGGATGGGATATACATGCATGCGTCTGGATATGAGGCGTTTGCACTCATGTATGGATAGGTGTAGGTTGAGGCATAATACTAATATATTTCCCTCTCATGCGGGATGATTTAAATTTAAAAAAAAATGGTTAGTATTTATTACTTATGGCCTCATCTCTCATATGGAGATGTGCATTACGCTTAGTTGGTGTTTGCCGATGCACCCCTCTCATTCAGGTGATAGCGGTGGGGCTCAAGGCGTAGCATGCCCTTTCTGTAAACACATGAAGTTTACCAACCCTTATGTATACTTTGTAGTGTAGTGTAGCTGTTCTGGTCGTGTTCATGTGTCTGCGTTGTTTATGTTTGGACGTGAAAAGGTTATGGGAAGGGAGTAGAGTGGGACGCTGTTAGCATGTTCTCTTGTCATCCTCCCTTGGTCCATGTTGGTTTTCTATCCGCGCTTTGGGATAGCGAAGCTTCACGACCTACTCTGGTCCGTTATAGGGCTAAGTCCTAGTCGCCTGGAATGATTTGTTTCGGGACTAGGGTCGCAAAAAGAAGTTGTTAAGGGGAGGTCCCGTTTCCTCAAAGTCCCTATGTTCGCCCCTGATTGGTGAGCGCGTTTGTGTGTGTGTGTGACTACGCTCCGCTACACCACGCGGACGCCTGGTCTGCTGTAGGGCTAAGTCCTACTGTGTATATTGTGTATGGGTAGGAAGCGCCCGTGGCCTGCCAACGTCTTTACGAACGTGCTACTCTGGGCCTGCGACAAGTTTTGGTCTGTGACGTCTGCTTGTTGATAAATGCTTTCGCAGTGTTGAAAAATGTATAGTGTTATGATTGTTCTGCATTTGTTTATTCATGGTCACTGCCACTACACAATCGCGTTTTGTCATCGACAGTGTTGCAAAGTGGCTAAGTCTGCAAGTCATCAGTTTGTGTGTGTAACTTCAGGCCGGGATTTTATGTAGGTTAACCACTGTTGCGTGTTTTTCTGCACGTATGCCAGTGTGGTCATTGTGTTAAATTCCTGGCGGCCCGATGTGGTAATCCGCCCTGCTACTATTGCCGTTGTGTGGCCATTATTCCGTAAGACCGTTGTCTTACGAAATTTATATGTCTCTGTCTGGAAAGTCCATTTTCCCTGTCAAGTGTATTTCTGGAATTTTATGCCTGTCATTTGGCCGCAGGAATGTAGTATTATCTGTCTAAGCCGTTATATGGGCCAATTTTGGTGTGATTGGAAGGCCGTCTGCTTGTTTTTCCCTGGCGTGCAATTTTCTCTGGGGTTCGAACCCGTGTTCTATGTAATTCTCTGTGTTATATGTCTGCGTTGTTCATGTTCTGCGGGCATTCTGTCTGTATTTTGTTTGTGTTTCTCGTACCGAAAATACCGTTGTTTAGTTAGTTTTCGGTACGAGGTTTTTGTGTGTGGACATGGGTTCGAAGCCGGTTGTCTGTAAAGATTTGGTGGCCATTTCTGTGCCGCCTACACTATGGCAAATGGGCTGTGTGTTTTTCTATGCGCAACCCCTAGTATACCTTCCTGCGAGGAGTTTGCTTATTTTTGCCCTCTCCTCGTAGTGTACATTTTGAAGATATAGGGTTCTTGGGTTGGCTATGAATGATTCCGTGCAGTGTGCTTTGGGAACTGTCGTCTGTAAGGCTCGCAGTTTATCACTGAGGTCTGCTTTACTGCTGAGTATGGTGGTGTCGGGTTGCAATGTCTTGCGCGCTCGCTTGTTTACTTGTTTCGATAACGCTGTGTATCCGAACATGTGTTCTTAATCAGCCTGCTTTCTGTTAGTGCTCTTCGCATTATAAAAAGGCAAGAGGGGAATTTTGTGGTTTAACGTGACCATTTCTGGAGATCATGTGCCACGGGATTTCCGTTTTACTTGGAATCCAAACCACAGGCCATGGCATTTCACTTCGGAAATCTCATATGCATTGGCCGTCTGTAAAAGAACCTTCCATTGACTACACTTGTGTCCCCGAGTGTTGTGTTATGTATACCTATGTATAAAATATATATATAGTTTATTTGGCCATTTTTCTTTCTTGGGCTAAATGTGTGAAACAAAAAAAAATTATTTATGCCCCGCTCTGAATTAAGAGAGCACATTGAAAGAAAATAATAGTAGGTGGCGTTAGTCTCTAAAAATTATGTCGTGAGCACTATGTTTTTGAAAAAAAATGGTGATTGGGACCTGAGTGTAGTATTTACCATTTTGGTAACGTGAGTACTACCGTAATCTGGTTACGTCTCAGGGGAATCTACCGACACTGTCTAGTACACCTTAGGAAGGCCATTGCCAGACGTAACTGATACCCTTGTATCCACGTCACGAGCAAAGCCAGTGCACTGTGGGAGTCAAACCTGCCTATCAAAGTAATTGTAACTCACCAAAATGACAGTGTCTCATCCCGGTGTGCAATTGGGCTTTTTAGTTGGTTAAAGCACACCTCCCAAAATTTTTTTTTTTGAAACTAGTTTGAGATTCTTAATTCTTGCCATGCTTACGGTTTTCGCCCGCAACAAGAGAATCTGTCAAACTGTGGAACCATAACGTAGAACGTCTAGTCATTTCTACTTAGAAAGACTCCCTTAAGCTCTATGCTGTGATTTTATGCCTAAGTTGTGTTCAAAATATCTCTTTCCGGCCTTAAGCCTGATGGGCTTTCACTTGGCTTAGTGATGGCCTAATAGAAAGATGCCATGGTTCCCAAAAAAAAAAAACACAGAAGGATTTAAAATTACTCACTTCTAATTTGGCCATGTTGCCCTGTATATACATAAAATACGAGAAAGAAAAAAAAATGCGCAGTTTATGTTTACTATGTAATTGTCGGTCTATTTTCTGATATCTCCCGCGTGAAAGAACTTGTGTGGCCATTTATGATGGGGGAAGTGATGTTATTTTATTTCTTTGGCCTTGGTGGAAGTCGTTATCGTCTTTCGAGCTTCAGTGCTCAGAAAGGTGAAGGGTTTTGCCCTGTTACGATATTATAGGCCTCTGAAATCCATTGAGGTGTTTCTTTGCTGTTTTCCGGCGGAATTTCTAGCAAAGTAAGCCTTGCCCTACTTCCACCGTAGCGCGTGTTTCTAGGTCTAAGTGTACCTGTATTTAAGGGCGTTATTGCGCTTGGCGCTATCTTAGCAGATTTTGCGGGAGTGTATGTATGTTTGACTGCGAGGTTTTGTGGGGTGGGTAATAATACCTTTCCTAATCCCCGTGTATTGTATGGTAATGCCTGTTTAATCTGTATGTGCGTGTACCGTGCATCCTGAGGGACTAATGCCGGTGTTCGCCTCCGTTCTGGCAAATTTGCCCTTTGAACTGGCGGTGAGGGCCGCTTAAGTGCCTGTTTTTGTCCTGCCAATGTGGTGTCGTGTAGCCTGTCCGCTTTCTGGCCCGTGGCCACGGCAGACTCCTGCCACTGTGTTATCCTATCTGTGTGAGTGTATGTAGGCTTTATATGTGGTAGGTCAGGCTCTACGTCGTCAGCCCATGACGAGGTTACCTCCTGTTGTCCCTCTGTCGTATTATGTGTGATTGAAGGTCCTGGCTTCAACTCCCTCTCGTTCATCCGGTCCGAGGGGATTGTTCCAGGCTCTTCCCCTCGGCTTGGCAAAATTGCCTTCCGATCCGGAGCTGGAGGACGTGTGTCTGTGTAGGATGTATTCTTTAGTATGTTGGAGCCTAACCTGGCCGTCTCCTGGACTGTGGCCACGGCGAACTCCTGCCACTGCGTGGCAGTACTTGTCGAGAGGGACATCCTCGCAAATTGTCGAGTTAGCGTATCTACGCTTATGTCCTCTCTCGGCTGGGCTGGTGGCCCTACCATGAACTCAAAAATGGCCTTGTTGGTTTGGAGTTCACGGTATTCGTCCCAAATTTGGGTGTACTGCCTATTGAGGCATATGGCCTGTTTGCAAGTGCTTATGTGCGCATCTTAATCGCGCTGTCCTACCCTCTGACGGAGTGTATGGCTGTTTGCCCTGTATTGTCCCGATTTTCTGTTTTGAGTGTCCGTATTTGTGTTTGCCTGATCTGTATGTGCCTTTGGCATCTAGCCAATAATGCTACTAATATTGGCATACCCCTATTACCTTCATGGCTTGCAATCTCTTCATGAGGTGCCATTCTGCCTGAAGTGTATGGGCCTAAAGTAACAATAGAGAGAAAAAAAAATCTGTGCGTGTTTGCCAGTGTATTCCTATATCTCTCTGGTTCTGTATGGGGCTAGGGGGTTGGTTTATCAAGCCTTTCCCTTGTGTAGCTAGTTTAGAGCACCAAAAAAAAATATGGTGCTTTCTGTCTGGGGGAAAAAAATTTTCACTATCTGCTTGGCTTTTTGCGGTTCAGAGGGGGTCGTTTTGACTACGAGGGCTCGTTGGTTGAGTCCTGTTACTGCGCGTAGTACCCCGCCTCCACCATCTGTTTTAGATCCCTTATTTAGGGGTGGTAGGACCTAAAACGGAAGAGTTACTGTATTGATTTTGAATGGAGTGTCTAAAAGGGGGTAGCTGCCTTTGGAGGGGCAAGCTGACCAGTGTGGAGTGTTGTTTAGCGTTAGGAACTAGGGGGCGCTCCTATAAAGACTGTAAATGTGGTTTAAGGGATGTAGCCTTAGCACGCGGGTCGATGTACTAGTCGCCCAGTCGGCTACTTATTATATAATCACCTTGCTAGTGTCAGCGGTTCGGCACGCGCTTCACTTGAGCACGCGAGCCGCTGTGAGGAATACAATGACGTCTGAGTTGGCGTTATTACTACGGTGTGTCACGTCTGACTGTGACGGGAGTAAGGAAGGACGTTGGGACGTGAAGAAGAGTGTAGATCAGTAATGCAAGTGTAAGAGACTGACCAAGTGTTTATTGGTCAGCAATGAGTAACTGTTAGTCCCTTTTAAGGGATCTTGTGATGTTATAATGTGAGTACAAACTGTGGGTGTTAGGTTACAAAAGTAGGATTCTGAACACTGACTGACTGACTCACCTCGGTTGACACTGTCGTTAGCCTCCGGCTGTCTCGTCGAAGCACTGATGATGGAGAGATCCTCGTGACCCACTTAAGGCACCTTTTATACCTTTAGCCTCTGTTCTGTCAGCGCGTTGTGGCATAGTTGAACCAGTTTGTAGTATGTCGCTGTGTGTCATAATTACGCAAGGGTTGAGCTGCTTTATGGAGTAGCCAGCTGCCCTTATAGTATTGATGGATATTGGGTAGGCTTTTAAAGGGTTGCCTTTTATGAGATTTAGACAGATGATGGGGGGGATGATCTCTAAGGGGTGCATACCCCTTGGGTATTGTACAATATAGTGGACGCTGGGTGAGAGAAGACATTGATTAAGACATTACGCTTGGTACAGTAAGGCGTACTTTGTTCGTTAGTCCCAAGTGGGACAATTTTATTCACGCTAACTCCGCTGATCACATCAGATCATGGGTTCCACGCGTCTTGCAGTGATGAGGCAAGCGACGTGTTGTGGCTCATGGAATAGACTCCACCACAAGCTGTAACGATTACTTTTGATCAACGAGGAAGGGCCTGACGCCGTCAACACCAATGCAGAACATCCAACGCCACGAGACTTCAAGAACGTGGAGACAATGTTTCCGTGGGTAAGCATAAGTAATCTACGACACACACTCTCTGTTTTTCGATAGGGCCAATATAAATTCTTTAAGCATAAATTTGGAAATAAGTTAAATTCACGTTATTCTCCCGACCGGCGTATTAAGTAATTTTGTTCGTGGCAATGGTTAAAGTAGTGTGCTCCGTTAACAGTGTTAATTTTATTCATGTTGCCATCATATTTTCTAAGTGTATTAAATTCAATTATTACAAAGTAGATTCTTTAATTCCAGTAGGTAGCAATAGTTATAATACCACATCCTTCTCCACAATCAAATGTTGTCTGGGTTGATGATTCAATCATCCCACGGCCTAGTCATTAAGAGTTTCTCATATGTTCTACTCACGCTAGGGGTCGATATTAAATATATAAATTTAGCTTGGAACACAGTGTATCCAGCTTGGAGCCCAACATAGATCAAACTTAGCAGTAGTATTTTCTGGCGAATAGTCCGCCCAGGTAGAAAACATTACATTTGTACGCTCAACGCAAGGAGCAGTAAGCACATTACCTTTAACGACCAACTTGGGGCATAATAACCATTACAGAAGTTCCGTGACGAACTAAAGAGCCTACTTTTCATGCCAATGATTATTCTACAGTATATGAACCTATCCAGAATAATGACGAAATTAAGTTGCTAATATCAAAATTTCTAATTAGTTCGAAATACTGTATACCTTGCATAATGTTGCCTAATAGAGCACTACAGTTGGCAGACCTGATGCCTGAATATATTCTTAGTTCCATCTCTTAAGGTACAGAATACAAAATTTGGTTGAAGTCCAATGAATAGCATGGACGTTACATGCAGTTAAACATTGGATCGAACAGCGCACGTAAAATCATGTTGGCAACAATGTCATGCATGTATTGGTCTGAAATAATATGATCTATTGTTGTGCCAATTTTGAATGAAATCCATTAGATAGTATAGAAGTTACATGCATTTTAAAATTGGACCTATCAGCAGGCTTAGAATCATGTTGGCAGCACTGACGTATATTAGTTACTCCAAATTCATCTAGAATGCCAGGTACTATACGTGTGCAAAGTTTAGAGCTATTGGCTTGCATACTTTCTGATACTGTATATTGATATTAGGGTAACAAAAATAGGGACAGCACATATTAACAGTTGGCAGCCCTGGTTGCTCTTAAGAATACGCATAGTCATACCTGTTATGGTACACATAGCTCATACGAAATTTGGTTGAAATCCAAATGATAGTATGGAAGTTACATGTATTTAAAGTTGGACCTGTCAGCAGGCTTAGAATCATGTTGGTAGCACTGACGTATATAAGTTACTCCAAATTAATATAGAATGTCAGGTATTATACGTGTGCATAGTTTAAAGCTGTCGGCTTGCATACTTTCTGATATATTGGCATTTGGATAAAATAAATTAGGAGCATTTATTAACAGTTGGCAGCCCTGGTGGGTCTCAAGAATACGCTCAGTCGTATCTGGTTATGTACACATACAACATACGAAATTTGGTTGAATTCCAATTGATAGTGTAGAAGTTATATGCATTTAAAAATTGGACCAATCAGCAGGCTTATAATAATTTTGGCAACACTGCCATGTATGGCCTCCTGGAAATTAAACTGCAATATTATTATCTATACGTGTGCCAATTTTGAAATAGCTCCCATTCATACCTTCCAAGATATCCAACATGGAGCTCAAATTTCAATTGCGATTTTTTAGCAGTTGGTAGTACTGACATCATTTTCAAATATGGCCGTGAGATATTCGGGTGTAGACATTTACTCCTACCAAATTTTGTTTCGATTGCTCCAGCGGTTTAGGAGTTGATAAGGGGGGGGGGGGGACACACACACACAGCCAGCCAGACAGACAGACAGAAGGACAGACAGACAGACACACATTTGCCCGATCTCATAAGTCTACTTTTTCCTCATTTTTGCAAAATCACGATACTCATGTCATACGTTGTTGGCATGTTAAAGAACCCATTGGAATTCAGTAGGCCGTGTTCAATGGCAAAATTAATCTCGGGATTTTCCGCCAACACAAAGTTCCTCCATTCCCTACTTAAAAGCGCTGTAGTGTCAAGGAGTTTAGATATCTAACCTCCTTGACTTTCATAGCGTTAAAAGGAACGACGAAATTCGACATGCAAGCTACCCTCTGGGTGTCAATTAACAAAGCTTGCACCAGGCACCCGAGGCCATACGATATTATATTATTATTATTATCATCCCTATACCAAAGAAAGTGGGAGCTGACAGATGTGAAGATTACCGTACAATCAGCTTGATTACTCATGCTTCAAAGATCCTGTCTAGAATAATTTACAAGAGGATTGAAAGGCAGATAGAAACGGAGTTGGGTGAAGACCAGTTTGGTTTCAGGAGAAATGTAGGAACAAGGGAAGCTGTACTAAGTCTTAGGCTGATTTTGGAAGATAAAATAAGGAAAGATAAGAGAACGTTCATGGCATTTGTAGACTTAGAAAAGGCTTTTGATAACGTTGATTGGACTAAATTGTTTGACATTTTGAAATCTATTGGAATAAAGTACAGGGATAGGAGGGTGATATACAATCTATACAGAAACCAGACAGCAGTCATTCGAGCTGAAGGACATGAGAGAGAAGCTGGGATTCAGAAAGGTGTAAGGCAAGGCTGCAACTTATCACCCATACTTTTCAATCTTTACATTGAACAAGCAATGAAGGAAATTGGAGAAAAATTTTAAGTGGGAGTGAAGATTCAAGGAGAAATAATTTCAACTCTGAGATTTGCTGATGACATCGTCATCTTGGCCGACAAGCCTGAGGATTTGAATGAGTTTTTGAATGGTATGGATTCCATCTTACGGAAGGAATTCATGATGAAAATTAATAAATGTAAAACAAAAATACTGGAATGCAGCCGAAATAAATCAGAAACCACCATGGAGATCAAATTGGCAGGTGAAAAGCTGAAGGAAGTAGGAGACTTCTGTTACTTAGGAAGCAGAATAACCAGTGATGGACGAAGCAAAGAGGATATAAAAAGTAGGTTGGCTCAGGCAAGGAAAGCCTTTCTACAAAAAAGGAATCTGTTGACATCGAATATAGATTTAGGTATTAGGAAGTCATTTTTGAAAGCCTTTGTCTGGAGCGTGGCGCTCTATGGAAGTGAAACTTGGACTATTGTCGCAGCAGAAAAGAGGAGAATTGAAGCATTTGAAATGTGGTGTTACAGGAAAATGATGAAGATCAGATGGGTAGAGAGGGTTACAAACGAAGAGGTATTAAGGCGAGTGGGAGAGGAAAGATGTTTCTGGCGACTGCTAATGAAGAGAAGAGATAGGTTGGTAGGACACATACTAAGACACCTAGGAATAGCAAGCTTAGTTATGGAAGGAAGGGTCGAGGACAAGAACTGTAGGGGTAGACCAAGGTTAGAATATGTTAAACAGATAGCCTCGGATGTAGGGTGTGGTAGCTATGTAGAGATGAAACGATTGGCTCAGGACAGGGAGGCTTGGAGAGCTGCATCAAACCAGTCAAAAGACTGAAGACTCAAACAACAACAACAACACCATCACTGATCCGCCACTGTAAGTAACTGTTTCCTGCACGTTGCAAGGCAAATTTCGTTCTCCATGACATCGCCAGACTCGACTACGACCATCTGACCGGAAAGCTTGAATCTGAATTCATCGGCAAAGAATACTGGCGTCCAGTGTCGGAGCTGCCAGTTGTGCAAACTGCAGATGGCATCTTCGGTGATGAGGGGTCAACCGGGACACGTCTCCGGAAATTGAGCTGACCTTCCCATAGTCTATTGCGGACTGTCTGTGTACTAACGACAGTCCCATATGCATTAATTAGCTCACCTCGTAGGTTCCTGGCTGTACTGCGGCGATTTCGGAGGGCCTGTAAACGAATAAATCGATCATCAGCTGGCGTTATTTTCCGTTTTATCCCTGAATCATGTCGGTGTTTGACAGTGTGTCGCTCTTGATATCGCTGCCACCACCTGCAGATGACTGGTTGAGACACTTTGAGCCGCTCTGCCATGTAACGGTGAGTGCGTCCTTCCTGCAAGAGGGTTACTGCACGTATGACTTGTTCCGATGGTAAATGCCTCCCCATGTCTTGTGCTCTAACCTGCATATGCTGTTGACCAATACGACAGCTCACACAGCACAGACAGACCTTGCTGTACGTCACAAACCACTGCTGTTTGGGGCGCGGTCACAATGATAACTGCTACGACTGGAGGGTTATGTCCTTGACTTCAATATTCCACCACATTAATGTCACCAAGTGATAAATAAACAACCCTGCAGAGCACCATGGATGTGAAACAGCAGCATGTGTGTACGGTAGTTCATACCAAAGTTGGGATGCGATTTTTTTTTTGTGAGCAGTGTATAAATATATAGGCTAACACACTTTCGGGGGGGGGGGGGGGGGGTAAAATGTATTAATATTAATTACTTACCCTTTATTTTGATGAAATGTCTTTGAAATTTTAATTATTCCGAATTATAAAATATTTAATAATGTTCAAGTCAAGACGTAAATTTATTATTCTATATGTACAATATCCAACAATGGATAAGGCAACAATGGAAAAATTGCCTCAAAGTTATACAATATCCAACATCTGATTACTTGTCTGTGATCTATGATTTGTTCCGTGTTTATTTCTTTGTTTTAATCCTCTTTGAACATTGGTTTGCCAAAATGTATATTGTACCGTGTGTAGTAATTGAAACAGTATATAAAACGCTAAGTTGTATGTTTCACAAACGCAAACTCGTAAACCAGAGGGAGTTAGAAGGTTTGGTTTGTGTCAAAATCTTCCAAATCGTGTCAATGGCACAGGAAAAATGTTGCATTTTTGTAAAATCAACAGACATATAATTATTTGTTCATAAAGTGCGTTTAAACAAATAAACAAGACGGCCAGCCCGCATAACAGTTAAGTCGGCCGGTGGTTTACACATGCGAGATTTATAGCACAGACCCTCTAGTTATAAATAAATAACTAAATTGATTAATTAATTAACAAATGCATACATAAATGAATATTTGCACCTTCTTCTTGGTATTTAATTTGTATGCTACTCATGAGCACAGTCGATCCTAGCGCATCTCGTCGGCGGTACAATAGAAGCTACACGAGTGACCTCTCTTGTTAACCTATCAATACAATCATATTCCTGATGAATGCCTGCACCCTATTCGCGGGTCAGACCGCATCACTTGTCCACGGACCTCGCCTCATGTGATAATGTAGCATACCAACCCCCTTCATTTGCTTAGGGAATTCACGTTCGACAACAAAACATCAAAGAGAGTACATTCACGGCTCTGATTTGCCAATTTTCCTCATTAGCTTTACTAAATAATACAGCAGGCTGGTTAGCGTGGCTCTGTGCCGGCAGTCCAATCCCCAGCGACCTAGTCGTTCAGTGTACAGCTGCCACAATGTGTGACATCGGACAATAACGTAAGGAATATCAGGACCCAGCGTTTTCTATTTGATTCTTCAGTCTTCTCCTGCATTTCCCCTTTATTATTATTTTCAGTGTTGTCTTAGTAAACGAAAGTTTGATGCCTTTCAGTCTGTCAACACGAGTTTTTCCCAAAAGCGATGGGTTATTCCCTAATCCTGAAAATAAAAACATTAGATTGGGAATAACCCATCGCTTTTGGCAAAAACTCGCGTTGACCGACTGAAAAGCATCAAACTATCATTTCATCATTATTTGAAAGCTGTTTCATGTGTAGAGAACAGTATCATTGGCTGGGCTCAGCCGAGGTTAAGAAATAGCCTATACCCACGAGGTCAGGCGCGGATCTAGAGTTAGGTTTTGGGCGGGGTCAGGGAATCGATCTAGAGTTTGGCTTGGGGGGGGGGGGGGGCGGGGGGGGGGGTCAGAGAATCGAAACTGTTAAGAAAAATGGTATCACTAAAAACGCAATCACAAAATAACCAAACGTACAAAACCAGACCAATTTTTTTGCAAGTTTCATGGATAGAAATTTGATGCGTTTAGCGCACCAAAAATATTCGTACAAATTGCAACGGCGTGTTTTGCGACTTTTACATCGAGCTTCGAGAAAAGGATCAAGGTACGTAACAGTTTCGGCAAGTCGAGTTGGTACCGACAAAGGGAGAAAGTCACAGCTTAAATTGCCAACCAAGCTTGCAGTTTGGACGTCGGCAAAAATTTTTGGTGCGAAAAAAGCCCCAGTTTCTTATTCGTGCATTACTGCACATTCATCGTGACATCACTATAAACACAGATTAGGTAATCACAAGGTTTGCTAAACAAAATAGACGAGTTGATTTTGTTGTATAACTAATAGTTTTTATACAAAAGGTTAGAAGTTGTAAATATGTACAGTTGTAACAGAACATAATAATTCCAATAAAGATAATTCAGTATTGAATAAAATGAAAAAAAAAACTGTTTTTCAGTTAAAATTCGTTAAGTTTTATTTGTCTGGTAATTGTGTTTTCGTTTTTTGAGTTTGCAAAAAAATTTGGTCTCCGTTTGGGGGGGGGGGGGTGGTCATGACCCCCGTGACCCCCCCCCCCCCCCCCTTGAATCCGCGCCTGCACGAGGTTGTCCCTATCCATTGCGACAACGCTCTGTATTGATTTGTAGATCTCGTAACGAAGGCTTGCATACGAACTCTGGAAATATTCGCATACACACTTCAGAAAATCAGGTGTCACATTTTTGATGTGTAACATCTTTCCGCTCGGTTGCTGGATAGTTTTGTGGGAGTGATTTTGAAAATTGGGGACGGAAGTGGATCGGAACGATCGAGCTGGCAGTGGTGGATCGAATGGAAGTATGCATTGCCCGCTCGATCAATCGAACGGAAGTGTATTAACTGGCAGTGGTGGAAAACGGAAGTATGCACTGCCGGCTGGATCGATCGAACGGATGTGTACTAGCTGGCAGTGGTGGAAAACGGAAGTATGCATTGCCCGCTAGATCAATCGAACGGAAGTGTATTAACTGGCAGTGGTGGAAAACGGAAGTATGCACTGCCCGCTGGATCGATCGAACGGATGTGTACTAGCTGGCAGTGGTGGAAAACGGAGGTATGCACTGCCCGCTCGATCGATCGATCCAGCTGGCAGTGGTACGAGAAACAATGAGCGCGCGGTGTCGGAAATTGATACCATGACGTAGCCTACTCTCGGCCATGTGGAATGTATATGACATACTGAACGGAAAACGCTCATGCGAACTCTGGTGTCAAGTGATTGAAACAAATGACATGGTGCATGTTCGAAGTCTTCGTATCAGTATTTAAATGGTAAAATGCCTTAATATAAAACATTGTAAGTAGGCGGCATTGCCGGTATTATGTTTCTGCACAATGGCTATTCAAATATTAACCCACATAACGGTAATGCAGTCATCAATATCATATAATCGTTGCGGTTATACGAGAATTGAGCAAGCCTTCATGAACTATTACTGAATACATTCTCTTTCCTCACAAGAGGGCCTATTCATAAGACATTTTAAACTCAATTTCACGCAGGAACGTTATGGAAACAAGCAAAATATAAATGAAACTTAATTCCGTAATGCAGTATCATTGGAACGTGGAAATAAGTCACCATCTTGTACACAAAATTTGCATAGTTGAAATAGCCGTGCAGTTAGTGCTTATGACTGTGAATCTAGAGATCTTGGGTTCGAATCCCGGACGGGGTAGATATTTTTGATACCAGATTATCATTTTAAACGATATTTATCATATGAATATGACTCATTTTAACAGAATCCATATGAAATTACGTGTTGGTCAGTGAATGAAGAGGACCTGTTTTTAAGGAATTTAAGGTTATGAGCGGTGTCGCATCTATTAATCTAGTTGATCCATATCGTATGCTTTATTTAGGCTAGTGCTGGTGGAAGCTACGAATCATCTAATAAAATGAGTTCCGTATTATAAACTACAATATCTGTAAAACATTCACTTTTACAATAGATTAATATTTGTGCCAATAATAGTATAAAATACCGGTGTATCAACAATTTCACGTGAGGGTTCTTCTATGTCAGATGTTACACATCACATGCGACTACTGTAAGGCTCGTAATTTTTTATACACACGAACTATGCAGTAGGCCTATACAAAATAAAGATAAAATGGCCGTTTATTAATGTTCCATATCAATCGGAAATACATTTATTTACTGAATTAATTATAGCCTAATTGTTGCATTTCGATCCGCGCTGTTCACATTTTCAAGGCTTATTCAACAGATACGGCTGCTCCAGGGGAAGGTATTCCCTAAAGCCATGATTCTATAATCGAGGAGCTTAGTTTCATTGTCAGTTATAAGGTTCACATTTAGATTTGGATTCTCACGACCGCAATGATACAATTTGAGGTTTTATGCTATTAGGACGTAGCCTACAAGCCATTTGTACGCCGTTAACCTGGTGCAGGCCAGCGTCACACATGAATCATTGCCGAAGTGAGACTCAAATATTTGGTTGGTTGGTTCCTGAGTTTAGGGGTTGCGACAACGCGGTCATGTAGCCCCGTGTACTTTAGGTGTGTGTAGAATCCGTATGATAACCGGTGTTAATCGTGTTGGCTGTATTAGTGTGTAATTCAGGTAAGGACTGCGGACGATCAGTTTCAAGTAGTTTCTACTTTTGCCACCAAATGCTACCGTCAACGACTCTTAGCTGTGAACTTGGCAACTAGATGCCACCGCAACCGGCACCTGGCGGTGAACGTTGGAACTTAATAGAGCGTTAATCAAATCTAACTTACACATTTAGCTTTACACAATTGTAGTTAGTGAAAGGTTCTTTTACATGCCATACATCTATGAAATGGGCCCGCCGGCTTTACTTCCCCTCCGAAGGAAGGCATACTGAGGGATTTGTAACGCTCTTAAAAATCCGACGAATTCGGCTGTGTGTGAACCTGCAATCTTGGGCATAGAAGCTCAGAATGCTACCAACTACGCCTCCGAAGCCGCTACAATCAAAGATTTATAAGGTGGTAGTCTTAATTTTAGAATTATATATATGTTCATTTACAGGATTTGCGTATGTAGTGTCTGTAGTTACTTTGAGAGATGAAGGTTATTATTATTATTATCATTTCCTGGAGCTTACAACGTGTGCGTAGGTGACCACTGGGCTGCATACTGTCCGACATTATTTTCACTTGTACTGCGCTGCGCTCTCGTAATAGCCTACATTTTATACGACTGTATATTAGCCTTTCAAGATACGAGTGCCGCTGTACTTGGTGCGCCAGCGTTTGTTAGCCATAGCAGCTGGAGCCTTGCAGGATGAGGAACCCCGGGACACAGCAATGACAGGAGTGCAGTTTGCGCATAAGTCAAGCAGCATTACGCGCGCTACTTGTTTTAGACAGAAGTTATAATGTGAATGGTGAACAGCATAGGAGTCCATGTCACCACGGAGAGTAAAACGATGAATGAAGCTACTGGACCTTAGTCATATCTCACCTGTGTGACGGTATCTGTCAGCTAAGCAAGGCCACAAGTAAACAAAGAATGTTTCCCACATCGGCCACCGGCACTCGTATCTTCAAAGGCTAATACATAATAATTTAGCGTAACCTTCCGCCACTGAAATGGTGACTCCCTGCAAGTACAGAGCAATGCGCCCTATTTCTGGATGCTGGATCAACACCCTCCTAGTTTTGCCTACTTGGTTGGGTGACAAGTCGCTAAATCTAACGATATTCATATCGCGTTCATTTGAATTTAGCATTGTTTGAATATGCATTTAGCGACTTGTAAAGCCCCTTTAGTGACTGGTATAATTATTGTCTGTTGATATGATAGAAATCTGGCGACTTTCGACTTTTATCTAACCAATAGAAATTGGCAATGGTGCAAGTTTCCCAAGTGGGACACTATTTCTACTTCAGTACAATCTCCTTTTGCTGAATCAAACGTTCTCACGTTAAATCTATGAGGGAACGTTGCGAAGAAGAAGAAGAAGAAGAAGAAGAAAGTAATTTATATGATGGGAACAAGAAGTGAACGAAAAATAAAAACCTGTGCAATCGCTGATCACAGAAACTATCTGCCTTCCAATATCAGTTTCTGATTTATAGCGGGCGAAATGTGAATTATTTATTTATTTGTTTGAATGTATCGGCTTATTAATGTCAGGGAATGTGGCCTCCTTCTGCGTGAGATGCGCGTTAAACGAACGAGGTGGAGAGGAAATTAATAATGAGAGAAGAACCGAACTGAGGGGAGAGCGAGCAGCGAGGCAATGAATCATGGGATGTGGGTGCAACCTCGCGGGTGGCATAAATCTGCTAATTGAGGTTAACCAAAGCTCCGACCGCGTACAGCGCCACTAGCAAACCCACGTGCTAAATAACGCGCAGCTACAGGAGTAACAGCGGCCGCTCGTCCCGCCCCGCCCCGCCCCAGTCCTTAAGATACTTCTTCGGCGAATTACTCTTTCGAGAGGTGGCTTTGCTTGCTTTCAAACTTCACCCCCAGGGGCTCACAGCTGATGAGCCCTTGGCTTCAGTTCTTAGGTACTTCTACGGCGAGAGGTGGCTTGGCTTGCTTTGAACCCACACCACTATGGGCCCTCAGATATACTGTAAGCCCCGATAACCTGTCTACCATAGGTTCCATGTACTTGGCCATTCCAGCTATCTGATAATAATAATGCGTCGCATAATACGATTAGCAAAAGTCTGCAAGATAGCTTCGGAGGCGTAGACGGTAGTAAGCTGAACTGCTATGCCCAAGATCGCGGGTTGAAACCCGGCCGAAGTCGTCAGATTTTTAAGAGCGTTAAAATCTTTCAGGAGGCCTTCCTTCGGAGGCTGGCGGGCACAAGTCTTAGATTTATGGCATGTAAAAGAACTTTCCACAAACTAAAATTGTGTGAAGCTAAATTTCTAGGTTAGATTTGATTAACGCTCTATTATGTTCCAACGTTCGCCGCCAGGTGCCCGTTGAGGTGGCATCTAGTAGCCAAGTTCGCGGCTAGGTGTCGTTGACGGTAGCATTTGGTAGGAACTAATGGAAATTGATGATCTGCAGTCCTTACCTGAATCTCAGATAACACACACTAATACAGCCATCACAATTAATACCGGTTATCAGACAAATTCTACACACACCCAAAGTACACGGGGCGACAAGACCGCGTTGTTGCAGCCCGTAAACTGAGGAACCAACCAATCAGTGTCTTTCCAGGTCTCAGTTACTTCCAAAAGGAGTAACTTGGTTAACATTGGTGTTAATGGTCCTTCTCAAGGACATTGATTCCTATTTCCCCACACTGAACACAGTTGCAGAAAGGCTCACGACGAAGGTATGATTTATGTAAATGTCATAGCAGTGACTGACAATCCAATTGTACCTGCCTTTTCAAAAGGCTAAGAGTTAGTTAGCTCAGCCACAACGCTCTCTTGAAGCTGGTCAAGTTTTAGAGGGGAACTGAAGCTTGAATTTTATACTTGATTGCAACCCAAAAGTGAAGTCATGCGCGAAACGTAATAATCGTGTCCTGACTGTTCGTGGGATTCTGCGAAGAGCAGTCGTCGGGTGTCGAAATATCGCAGATCGTAAATGTAACCTGGTGTAGGCCAACCTTTAGGAGAAAGCTGCCGAAATAAACAGGTTGGAGCATTCTGCTGCACTTTGGAACGCTTGCCGGTTGGTACCAATGATAATCGTGATGGAGCACTTCCGTGATACAGAGAACACAATATTAGCTTAATTTCAAGATAATATTCCATTTTTGTAAAATGTGACTGCAGTATTAGTTGCTCATGATTTTTCCCCCTTTCTCAAATATTGTGGCTGAAAATGTACATGCTGCCTTCAAAGTGAAAGTTTCCGAAAAATAATATCTAAAGAAATGTGTTACGGTACTGAAAAATGAAAGTGTATTGTAGAATACCCAATCATGTTCCCTAGTCCGTTGTCACTCGATGTGACTGCAGTGGGGAGCTGCGAGTTCGGAGTTTTGAAGTTGGATACTCGGCGCAGACATTGGCCATGCTAAGTGTGTTTCTTAACACTCAACACTTGGCAAATGTCGATATGGTACCTTTTAAAGTCTACCCCAATCTTGGCCTTAATAAATATAGTTTTACATTGCATTGCAGTCCAGACAAGAGAAAGTGAATTGTAGTTGAAACACAAAAGCTCTACTCACAGGATGCTCATATCCAATAGAGAAGAGGTCGCCAAACCGTCGTTGTTTTAAGGGGCGGAACATTGAGGTCACCTGCCCACAAAATTACTCTCGCGACAGATGTAGGCGTACCTTAAACTTGACTGATGTATCTTCGGACATGGATGACTGAGCTACTGATAAGTTTAGGATGTTATTTATTTTTTGGGTAATAATTGAAAATGAAATTACCATCGGGATTCAAACCTGCATCTCCTGTATTCGAGTCGGTGCTACCTTCTACACTACGAATTGTTTCCGCCCGACCATGAGTATTTTTCAAGTAATTTATATCAATCTATTGCTGGTATTTTTTCCTGTGTTTTTTTTTTTTTTTTTTACCATTTTTCAAGTGAGGAATCTTGAAATACGGTAGTGGAATCATTAGCAACTCTCCCGTACAGTCTTCTCAGACCTGGTCTCTGTTTGCTATCCTCGGACCGCAGGTTTTGTAGTCTATTTTATAGCGAAGAGAAGGCTTGTGACGTGTGTCTGCTCTAGTGAAGAGTAAATCCCTGAGCAGGCAGCTGCGACGGGCTTACCATATCGCAACCCACATCAAGACACTGCCAGAATAATTAGAGCAGCCTCTTAGCTGGGAGACAAAGAGACCCTTCACGGGCTTACTGCAAATGACACCAGTGCCATTAGTACATACTTTACCCGCTTTACGATACATACTGGACTGATGACATGTCATCTTTTAATTGGTTCACCACAAAAATTGCTAACCTATACAGAAATCCTGATCATAGTTCCCGCATGTATTACGTAATTTTTTGTCGTTCTTTCTATTTATTTGTCATTTTCTAAAAGTATACATCATTATTTGGTAATTTTATGAAATTTATTGGACTATTTTATAATTTTTGAGTCATCTTCTCATATTTTTAGGGGTTTTAATGCACTTTTACGTACGGTATTGGATATTATCGGAACTTAAAGTGAGGATGAATACCGGGACATGAGAATCTTCTTAACTCATTGTCAATCTGAAGACTAAATTAACTTTGTTCAGTCCTTCGTGGAAATATCCACATTCCAGGAGACACACTTGCCTTGCAACTAATCCGGGAGCAATGTTGAAAACGAAGGCAACAGGACAGACTACAGTAGGCCCAGTAATACCAGTACCTCAGTGCAACCATTCGTGTGCTGAGTGAATTTGTGTTATCGGCTGCGATTGTTATTTCGAGTGTATTTAAAATGCTGAAGTTAAAGCCATCTAGGGCTGTTCATTTCAAACAAATAATTTCAGAATTCAGCGGGGATATTTTTTCAGCGATGGTGAAATTGTTTTCTGAAAAATAGGCTGTGTAAAGTGGAAGTTAATGTTTGCATTTCTTTGTGTGTTGATATTATGTTAGCAAAATAAATATACCTATATCAACTCGATGAATAAATAGGTTTTAAATTTTCATTCAAAATGATAGGTCACTTTTAAAAGTTTACATGCCATTTTATTGAATTTTTGAAGTTATAGATCATCAAAATCTACGCTCTACTGATGAGGAAACAGGAGAACTCCCAGTCTACCCTCAATTCAGGCAGGAAACTGTCCCAACTATAATAAACAATAACCCCTACAGCCCATGAAGGGTTTAGAACTACCAAGCGACCGCTGCCCAGCCATTTGGTCTGCAGATATTGGGGTGACGCGTGATCAGCGCATCGAGTCCCCTCGGCCGTTAATCTTGGTTTTCGTGATCGGGCGCTGCCTCACTGTCAGACAGCTACTCAGTTGTCCTCACGAGGCTGAGTGCACCCCGTTCCAGCCCTCACGTCAGTTTAATTCCCTGACGGAGCCGGGAATCGAACCCGGGGCCTCCGGGTGAGAGGCAGGCGCGCTACCCCAATACCACGGGACCGGCTACTGTCCGAACTAGGGACCTATATAATAATAGTGAAATCAACGCTATCCTTACATTTTTTGTATATTTATTCAAAAATTTGAGTCGTGGTGACAAATCGATTGTTGTGTCACTAATTCCAAGAGTTGCCGCTGCAATCGCTGCGGATTAGGGGCCGAGTAAGTGTCCACTGAATCTGACAGCCAGGTCACGCTCACCTACTAACGGCAATCGCAGGAGTATGGCTGGGCAGCGGTCGTTTGGTAGGGCTGTGGTGCCATGTATAAATCTGTTAAATCAAATTATCAATAGTTAATTGAAGGCCAATTACAGTGGACTGATATCCTCGATGTTCCGCCTCTTAAAAACAACAATCAATCAAAGGGGTGAAAATAAAACCATTATAATTTCATACGTATGACATTTACACTGTAAAGAATATCAATATTTTCTCACATGCTCAAAATGTAGGTAATCGTACATTTTCAGGACGCACAGTATGTATGTGTAATACTGTTTAGTCCTATTAATGGTATGGAGGCCGTGCATCATGCTTTTAGATTTGCTCCACTGTAATTGCTCATCAGTAATCGCTGTTTATGTACTTACGACAACTCTATTATTCAAATTCCCACACAAAACTCTATTATTGTTTATGCTTTCGGTGTTCCATAATCATTAAGCCGATCTGTGGCCAATTGCAATGTCCAATTTAGCCTGCAATATGTTAGCATGGACCTGAGGAAAGATATCATTATTCCGGGTTCGATTTCCCGCTATGCTAAGAAATTTAATTCAGGCCTGAGGGTTGTAACGGAAGAGTGGGTTCGATTCCTACTTTCAGCCATCCTAGACGTGGTTTTCTGTAGTTTCCCACTTCTACTCCAGGCGAATACTGGGCTGGTACCTAAATTAAGGGTTCAGTCGCCTCCTGCCCAAATCACAACCCCAAATACACACTTGTTCCACGGTGTAGGCGAGCTCGTTATATTGTGCACCACGACCGTGCAGAAAGTCCGGATTTCCTAGGTTCGAAGCCGACAGCGGCTAACATGAGTGTTTTCCCCCACACACTTTCTCCAAGCAAATGCTGGGATAGTACTTTATTTAAAATCCCGGGGCACCTTCTTGTCCCAAATACAACTACACACAGTAGTCTATCACAGTCTACAACTACACACAGTAGTCTATCACAGTCATCACATAAATACAAGTTATCAGACTAATTCAACACACACCCAACTACACTGGGCTGATAGCCAAGATGTCCCAAGCCCCTAAAATGAATTAGCAACAACAAATACGCACAACGAGTACAGCCATCACAATGACACACCTATAACAAACTAAGAATAGTAAACGAAGTTTGAAGCTTTTCAGTCGGTCAACACAATTGTACCGAATAGTGAGGGGTTATTCCCTAATCCTGAAAAATAAAATTGACATGTCTATTTTACTTCGTTTTCTAAGGCAACACTGGAAAATGGCTAAAGCCCTGCGCGGATGCGGATACCCGCGGATAAACCCGCGGATATCCGCAACATTTTTCACCGTGCGGATATAGTTTGCATGGCGGTGCGGATAGCGGATAAGCTGCGGATAATATTAAGAGTAAATTTGCGGATAGTTTTTAGAATACAATGTTGAACAGGATTCTTTTCTTAATAATTTTAGTTTTTGCTAAGATCTGCGTCTTTCACATTTCTTGTTATTTCCTATTTCCTTTCGCTTGGATCGTATAAGAATAGTAGAGAAGTGAGAGAAGCCAAATCATGAAAATACTCTCAATTAGTATTGACTTTTGCTGAAAAAATAGTCCTTGATACCTGCGTGCGTACATCCGACGACTAAGTAGCCACCCGGAGTTTCACATAGCGTTACTTAGTGGGACATAACTCAGCAATCATTTTCTTACGATTCACACATAGCCTAGGGGGACAAATTTCTCCTCAAGTGTCTAAATGTTCTGCTTTAATAATTTATCTAATAAATAAAAAATATTATTGTAATGTCAGCGAATTTTAATAACAAACGTGCGGATACGGATACAAGTTGTGCGGATGCGGATAACATTCGTGCGGATGCGGGGCGGATGCGGATAATGTTTTGTTTATCCGCGCAGGGCTCTAAAAATGGCTTCAAACATCATAATGTTCTAAGAATATTACTTCTTCCATCTCTAAAGAAGCATTTTTAGTTACTGGTGGTCAAAACCTCAGATTAATTCATTGCTTTAGAAGTATGAAAAATATGAACCAAAGTGGAAGTTCTGAAAAAATTGACGACTCGAGTGTTCTAGGTAAACGTACCGGGAAATTGTAGCAAAAGTGGAGCCTGTACCAGCAAAATCGGGACGAATGAGATCTCTAAACAAGAAGCAAGTATAATTCATCTAAATCCTCTCAAGTTGAGGAACGATACGACCTCGTATTCAGTGCATAATTCTCATTCTTGTACAAAGCTCATGGCTCATATTGTATGTACAGTATACTTGGCAAAACTCGGTAAGTGTTGAGCAAGGCGCTAGTCTGCTCGCGCACACAATAAGCCGGGCTTCCCGCCATTATCCGTAGCTATTGTTGAGGCCGACAATGACGTTAAAAGCTTGTATTATTGGTGCGACGCCTGTGACGTCATGGCAGAGAAAACTCTCCCGCCCGATTCTTTGATTCCTTTCCCTTTTCGGCAAGAAGTGCTCCAACCAGACGGATCGATGAGTTTGGCTCGCACCGCTGTCGCTCGTAATTGATTAATGGAGTAAAATAAAAACCGAAATTGTAACATTTTATTGTTTTTTTCATTTGAGGTACATGGACATAGTGGTCATGACTTTGACTTGGCCCATTGTGTACGTGTTTTGGAGCTTGCAGTTGAATATTCGGCTGGCAGTTTTTCATAATGATAACCAAAAATGCAAGTTATAAAATCATTTTCACCCAAGAGAAGATCATGATTTGGTAACGTGGCTATTCGTGTTTATTTCCCTTCAATTATGGCATGTGCACGTGTGGCGAATGGTCTTCTTCTCCTTTTTCATATTTGTTCTTTGGAAGTGACGACTGTTATCCAGTCGCGATATTCTTCTGCCGACTCCACTATGACCTATCTTGCTCGAAGAATGATGTGGCAGCCAACATTACTCTCAACTCACAGCTTGACCAAAAAAAAAAGTAATATACTGACAACTGACACTAATTAATTTTAGCCTATAAGCTTATGAGATCACCTTTAGTGTGTGTGTGTCCGTCAAAAAATCTAAACGGCTGGAGAGATTTTAATGAAACTTGGTAAGGACACACTGCTACCTCGTCAGATCTCGACCATGCCTTCCAAATTTTAATATGTTTCACCAATCCAACATGGCGTCGCGAGAAATGTTTCACTGGAATTCCATATTTCCGAAACTGTTAGTGCACCCTGATATTTTGTGTGGTGATACAAAATATTAAGTTCACCTACTTGAATATTTTAAAACATGTTAAGTACGAAACCAACATGGCGACAAGCGTAGTGAAAATATTTAAATGGAATTTTCTCGCGATTTAATCATGCGAGTGCAGTAACACTTGGTGCGGTGAATGTTCATACAAGAATTAATATCTAATTTAATTCAATTGTTTTCATAAACTCAAGATGGCGGCAAAACTGTATAGGCCCATGTTAAAAAGAAGCTTCATATTCATAAATTGTGAATTTTAATGCAGTGTGCCGTACCACTAATTGTATAACTTAAAACTCCAGCATGTCTTCAAGGATTTTGCCGTACCTGTTCCTGGGTATAGGCCCTACCTAGGGAAAAACTCCGACGGACACAGCAGAAACCTAGAATATAAAGTGTAGGTCAAAACAATAAGGACACGACCCATAAAGTAAGATTTGCCTGTTGCCCTCAATATATTGGTAATGCGCTATTTTCTTAATTATTAAAAATCCTATAGAGAATGAGTAGGCGTTTAGTACAAAAGCATGAATTTTGGTTGAAAAATGCGAAAGTTATTGGCAATTTGTTTTTTTAAGTATGGCACAAAAATTAACACTCTTATGCACGGAATCCTCGTCCTAAAAGAAAACGGAGGCACATACACATTTGAAACTTGGCATATCAATAAACCTCATAAAGACCTATCAAACATGTAGTGTAAAAATATCGAGAAAAAATGTTAGGATGAGTGAGAGAGTGATAGATTTATTTGAAATTCTTTGAAATATTCAGGAAAAGTCCCAATTTTTTATGGTCTTATTAAAACTTTATGTTTGGCACCAGCGCTCAAATGTTTTCACAGCTTACTTAAAACACGTCTGTTTAGGCGGGAAATGATGTTTGGGAACAGCTTTGTTCTCTGAGCAGGTTGTGGTATTTTTGATGTTAAGTGCGTGCTTCGTAGAGTTCGGGAATTTGTTGAAACAAAATGGGTCGTCAAAGTGTTCCAGATGAAATAAGGTAGCAAATTATAGGTATGCATAAGGGTGGCATGAGTTATCGACAAATTGAGAATAATTTGGACGTTAGCAAAACATGTGTAGAGCAGACATTGAAGAGTTTTGCAGAGACTGGCAACATCAAGAGTGAAACCCATGGTGGTAGGCCAAGGAAGACTTCTCCTAGACAGGACAGAAAGCGTATTGAACTGTCTAAAGAGAATAGGAGGGCTAGTCAGGGTGATCTAAGTACTGCTTTAAACCGAGAATTCAATATCCTAGTCAGTAAGTCAACAGTTAGCCGACGATGGCTTGAGGTTGGTCTTCAATTTCGATATGCTTTGCGAAAACCTCTACTTACAGAACAGCATCGACTTAAAAGACTACAGTGGTGTCGTGAGAATAAAGGTTGGCTTGCAGAAGCTTGGAGGCGTGTAGTTTTTTCGGATGAGAGTCGATTTGAGTTACTGTATTTCCACGCAGAAAGGTTCGTGTCAGGAGCACGGAAACAGAGAAACTCTTGCCTCAATGCCTGGCCCCGTCAGTTCAGCAGGGCGGTGATGCCGTTATGATCTGGGCATGCATTACCAGCGAGGGACCTGGGGTGTTATGTGGTAGATGGTTCTATTAATTCAGAACGTTACTGCACAACCCTGGAGGAAGTCATGTTACCATCTGTCAAACAGCTGTTGGGAGAGAACTTCATCTTCCAACAAGACCATGCCATACATCCCGCGTCTTGGAAGGCCTGGATGGAGACCAATGGCGTGGAACTGCCATCTCGTAGCCCTGATCTCAATCCTATTGAGAACCTGTGGAACAAGATTGGGCTACTGCTTGACAAGAAGAAACCGAAGAATAAGGAAGAGATGCGTCTAAATCTGCTTGAGCTCTGGAGGAAAGTGACCAAGGAAGAGTGCCGCAGCCTTATTGACTCTATGGTGCAGCGTGTTTCTGCATGCAGGAAAGCCAAAGGTGGCCACATCATGTACTAACAGTGTAATGTATGTGAATTGATCTCTTGTTAATTTGTTAATTTTGAAATACAATACATGACTTAAAAATACAAATTTTCCAGTTTATGGGAAGTGTCCTTATTGTTTTGACCAGCGCTACTGGATTATAATTACTTGGTCGTGAAAGCCAATATTCCGACTAACGTATAACATCGTCGTTTTGCTTGTTTTGTAGTTCAGTGAAGAATTAAATAACCCATTTTCATATATCCTACTTATATTAATTGCCTCTATCAACATACAAATTTCAGTTTAATTGCTGTAATAGATTCGTAGATATTGAGAACCGTCTAAATATTTCGGGTGGTCAACATTTTGGATTTTTATATATATGCCTTAGAGTTAAGTAGTATTACATGAAGATTATTGTGTTGGTGTTTCATTCAAACTTCAATCTCATGATTACGACACAAGAAATAAAAACGAGATTTTAAAATTTCGCTCAGCCGCCATCTTGTGGTTATGAAAATAATTAAAATGAATCAGATGCCAGTGGATTAAAATTTATATAAGCATATACCGTACCACGTTTCACTGTGCTCTGATGGTTAAATCGCGAGAAACTTCCATTTTAATATTTAAATTTCGCGTCGCCGCCATGTTGGATTTGTTGGATTTATTGAACGTCCCATAGGTGAACTTATGTTTATAGCCTCTATTCACACACAAAATTTCAGTTTGATTGCTGTCATAAATTAATAGATATTGAGAACCGTCTAAATATTTCGGATGGTCGCCATGTTGGATTTTAATATATGTAGGCCATAGAGTTATGTACTATTAGATGAGGATTATTGTGTACGTTCATTATTCAAACGTTGATTTCGATCGCATTATTAGAACTCAAGAAATAAAAACTTAATTTTAAAATTTCGCACAGGTTATGAAAACAATTGAACTAAATTAGCTATCAGTGCATTGCAATTTGTATAGTCATTTGCTGTATCAAGTTTCATGCGTTCGTATGGATAAATCGCGAGAAAAGTCTATTTAAATGTTTCAACTTTGCTTGGCCGCCATGTTCGTTTTGTAGTTAACAGATTTTCGAAAGTCACATAGGTGAACGTCTAGTAGTGCCCTTTATCTCCGTACAAAATTTCAGGGTGATATCAGTAATAGTGTCGGAGATATAGAATGCCGGTGAAATATTTCGCACAGCCGCCTTGTTGGGTGATGAGACGTAATACAATTTGAAGGGCACGGTGGGGGTCGGCCGAAATATTAGTAGACTATGGCCTTACCGAGTTTTATTGAAATCGCTCCAGCTGTTTAATACACTGAAGAAAATGGAAATTGCTACACCATGAAGGCATTGGTCGTTTGTGTTGATTTTCAAGATATGGAACGATGCCATGTAGGTATGTAAACGATCAAAGTTTCAGACCCATTGGATTGTTGCTACAGGTCTCCCCACGTAATTGGTCGTGGAGGAATCAACTCCAGTATACGGACTCTGGTGTAGCGTAGTTGACTCGCAGTCTGTGCATTGAAGTGTTCCCCGTCAAACATGCCTCGACGACAGAGAAGAGCACGCTATCAACAACTGTCGCCGTTTGAGAGGGCTCGGATAATTGGGCTGTGTGAGGCTGGATTATCGCTAAGGACTGTCACTGCACGTGTTGGCCGACAGGCATCTACGGTACAACGTGTATGGCAGCAGTGGTCAAATGAAGGTACCCACACTCGTAGACCTGGCACAGGCCCAGCGCGACAGACAACTGTGAGAGAGGATTGCCGCGTCATTCGGATGGCCCGAATGGAACCCCATGCAACAGCAGCGCAAATTCGAGCAGCTGTGGCACCCCACGTTACACAACAAACAGTTGGTAATCGCCTGCGTGCAGCTGGCTTACGATCCCGTGTCCCTGCAGATGGTGTTCCATTGACCCCACAACAGCGACGTGTAAGGCTGGCCTGGTGTCGAGGACGATCGACGTGGGTCGACGAGTGGCATAGGGTCGTCTTTAGTGATGAATCGCGCTTCTGTCTTGCCCGCAGAGATCGCCGGAATCATGTGCGCCGACGTACCGGGGAGAGGGGCCGCCCAGACCTTATTGTCGAGAGGCACACAGGGCCAACACCAAGCATTATGGTCTGGGGAGCTATTGGCTTTAATGTGAAATCACAATTAGTGCTTGTTGAGGGCACTATGACTGCTCGACAGTACGTTGATAGGGTACTCAATCCAGTGATTGTCCCTATGATGGCAGACATTGCTAATGGGATGTTTCAGCAGCACAATGCCCGGGTTCACACAGCACGCATCTCCAGAGAAGCTCTCCACGTCATCACAACCTTAGAATGGCCCGCCAGATCCCCGGACCTCAGTCCTATTGAGCATGTGTGGGACATGATGGGTCGACAACGGCCAGCCGTCCTCAGCCATCCACAACTCTGGAACAACTGACCCGTGCAGTGCAGCAAGCATGGGCCACAATTCCTCAGGAAGCGATCCAGGGCCTTATTGACTCCATGCCCCGCCGAATTCATCAATGTATTGCAGCTCGTGGTGGGCACATCCTGTATTGATTGTTGTCCAAACTTGCGGTCAGAGGGACCTGAAAGTGTTATCATCGAATCACAACCGAACACTCGTCCTGCATGTTCAATTGCAGCAATGTAGCACCACTCCTTCTGGGTGTTGCAATTTCCATTTCCTTCAGTGTAGTTATTAGGGAGAGGGGTAACACGAACGAACGAACAAAATGTGATCTCACAAGCTTCTTTTTTTTTTTTTTCATAAATGAAAATAGGCTAATAATTAACCATGTCGAAATACTTTGTGCAAAAATTATTACTGTACTTTGGCCTATTGAATTTTAACATTAAGTGGATGTATTTCAAACGGTATGCTTAATTCTTATTTAAACGCTTTAAAGAATTCAGAAATAAATAAAATATTTCCTAAACCTGCTTATTTTAAAGCACAAACGGTCAATTAAATATTGTCGGTAGATCTTCCGTGAAGATAAAACGGACAGGCACGAATATATATTTTGACGTCATCCACCTTAAGACTGGAAACAGGCTGTGGATTTTCATTCATTCCACCTTAAGTACTGTAGGTCTGAGATATGAAGGAATCTCAAATCTCCTCAAATAAATCGAAGATGGTGACAGAGCACTACTGCTGTGTTTATTTTAGCATTGAAAAAGAAAGCTTTGCTATTCGCCACGTGGAAATGCGGTTGTAAATATCTGAATTGGTAAATCTACCAAATTGGAAATAAAGCCAATTTTCTGATCCCTTTTGCATCAGGAGTAACATCTGTTTAGAAAATAAATTAGGTATGATGATGAAGAACCGCCTTATCGGTGTGTTAGCACATCGATCAAAGACAAAATGGGATTTGCACTTTCGAAATTACATTTGTATTGAGGCGTGTTGTTTAACATAACCGCACCGCAGGTTTTCCTTGGGAGGTGGGAGCTAGGGTTGCGGTCACTAGAGCACTACATCATTACCGTTGTGTTCGCTCATCCCGTACTGCCACTAAATCACTGTCCCCCCAAATAGCGGGCATTCTCCGCCCGCAGTAATCGGACTGCGACACGACCGTAGCCTCCCGGGGACCATCAGAACACCTGCTAGGGCTCGACTGGACGGGACAGCCTTCTTCCGGCTAAAACATTCTACTCGACTGCATAAACATTAACGACAGAGATTTCCTTTGGTACTAAAATAAAATCCTTGAGGAATTTGTGCTTGCGATTTGAAAAGGAGAAGTGAAGTTGTTGTTAATTATAGAAAAATTCATGTAAATGTTATGGAGTTTGAAGCCATTTTCAGCGTTGCCTTAGTAATCGAAATTTGATGTTTTCAGTCGATCAACACGATTGTACCCTAATGTGATGGGTTATTCCTTAATCCTGTAAAAACATTACATGAGATTAATAAATAAACATCAAATTTCGATTCATGTAAATGTGTTGATACAACATAATTATTACTGCAGGCTATAGTTTATTCTTTATAATTCTAGGGCAATAACATACGTAAAATTGTGCTCTAAGAGGCAGCTCTAGTGGCAAAAGAAATCAAAAAGTTATTTTTCCACTGAAAAATTGTATACGATTTACTTTAAAAGTTTAGAAATAGATGTATGTTCATGAATCGCAATATAACAATTCAGAAAACCATGTGTTTGATATTTAATAATTTACTTTCAAAAGTAACTATCTTACAGTTACCGTTACTTGTTAAAAATAGTAACGATGTTACCGTTACAGTTACAATATTGTCGAAGTAATAAATCGTTACTTTTTTGCTACTTTTGTATAAATAAAGTAGTTGCTTAATAACATTTTCCCCGCTATTATAATTTACTTGATTTGAACGGAATCGTAGTTTGCATTAACATGGAAAAACGAAATGAACTATCACTACAACGCTCGTCGTGTGGTAGAACATCTCATGGCTTAGAATATGTTGTTAAATTGTAAAATAACTTGTAACCATAATAATAATAATAATAATAATAATAAATAATAATAATCCATTGACTGCCAGGACCAAGAATTCATGGACTGAAGAACGGAGGAAGATTTTCAGTGTCCAAAAGAAAGAAAGAAAGAAAGAAAGAAAGAAAGAAAGAAAGAAAAAACATCATTAGCTAAATTTATTGTATTGCGCTCCACAAATGGGCATAAAATATTGTTACAGTGTGTCAGTTTTTATTACAGTATTTTATTAGTTTGCTTGATGCACATTAATTTAAGGTAAAAGAAAATTGTTTGGAGTCGTGATGCCATAATTGTAAACTTCAGACCTGGCAACCCTGCCTTAAAACAACAACTAGCGATCTTGATTTTTGTTGTTGTTGCTTATTTTAGGGGCTGCGACATCGTGGTCATATAGATCCGTGTATTTAGGTGTGTGTGGAATTTGTGTGATAACCTGTGTTATTGTAATGGATGTACTAGTGTACAAATGTACACTGGGGATAGGATTGGGAAGGAGGTGGGCCGTGGCCTTAAGTTAGGAACCATCCCAGCGTTTTCCTGGAGTAGAAGTGAGGAAACCACGGAAAACCATTTCCAGGATGACTGAGGTGGGAATAGAATCCTCGTATTCTTAGTTTTGCCTCACACTGACTGTGCCCTGTTCAAGCCCTCACACTTGAATTAACATTTCTTGGCAGGGGTGGGAATCGAACCCGGACCTCCGGGACGACATTCAAGAACGCTAGCCGCTACACGAGGTGGGTTCTTGAGTTTCCTTAAACTTGTGGCGTGTAAAAAAACGTTTTCCTAAACTTGATTCGGTTTATCCTAATGAATTGAAACAGCCGCCGTCAATCAAGTTCACTTTAGTTTTTGACGAGTACTTAAGGCTGGTTGCCCTTCTCGAGGCCACGTGATTTTTCAAGTGCAAATTCCACAACGCTGTCATGGGATTCGAACCCCGACCGCCCTAGTGAAAGACAAGCGGCTATGCCACTGCGCCATCAGGCTCTCCTTGACACACTCTCCTAGATGAAACTTTATTCTTTGAAGATGAAGAACAAATTAATTAATATACGGTGATGCTATTAGGTCTATAATGTTTCATTTAACATCCAGTTCTCTCCGACGCTCACCATAACAAATCATAACTGTAGTGCCTACAAAATGTGGAGCTACTAATGCCCATGGGTAGAGATTTGTATGATATTCCTTAGAATAATCCAGATATGGCTTGCGATCTAACTCCCGTCCCAAGATGAACAATTATAGCCACCAATCCAAGGAAAATAACCTTCCCCTTCTGGGAGAGGGAGAGTCTTCCCTCAGACGAGGAGATTGAAAACAATTAGGGTAGGGGAGATACGAAAATTAAATCAGTGGGAAAAGATTTAACGATTTAATTGATTCACTTTTTATTATTACCAACTCAAATTTAGGTAAGAGGGGTTCCTCTTTTCCTCGTCTTATTTTCCTTACTAACATCCTCTTGCTTTTGCCATTTTTTTTCACTTTTTGTTTAATTAATTATTTGTTGTTCAACCAAGCGAAGCAACTTCGAGCGTGTTACGATTTGTAATCATCCTTCTAGTGTTAGCTAGCTATAATTCACGTACAAGTCTGTCTTCCAGTCAGACAACAAACAGATTGGGGATGTGCACAAGAGGTCTCGATCAGATTGCACACTAACATGTCCACAGCTCGTGAAGACAAATATTATGGAATATACAGTTCACCGTAACTTTCAACATTTTACTGCTGGTTTTTTTTTCTTTTTCTTTTTTTCTTAATGCATTTTAGGTGGTTTGGACACAAATTATTGTACATTAACCCCTTGCACTTGGATGTATGTTAAATTCGTCTGTTAATCTGCGTTTCTATGATGACTACTTATTAGAGTCAGAACTTGAAATCAGGTAACCCCCTCCGTTTTCCGGGAAGGAGTGTGGAAAAAAAGAGGAAAAACCATACGCAGGATAGCCGTTCTCAGCGCTGGGATTCGATACTTAACGTGCACGGCTACGGCTCTGGATCAAAAAATTAACTGCAAAAGTCTGACCTAAATTGGACACTACAAAGGCAGAAATTTGTATGAAATTCCTTAGAATAATCCAGATGTGAACTGCGATCTCCCTCCCGACGTAAGATGACCAAGGTCATCAAACATTTGTCTGGTCTGAAGCAGTCCAAAATGCTTGTATATTTTTCATTCTCTTTAATCGAGTTTATGCAGCCACCATCCCTTGCTTCAAATTAAATGGTCTCAAATGTACTATGCTGATATTCAATGTTTATTATTATTATTATTATTATTATTATTATTATTATTATTATTATTATTAGTTATTTATGTAAGTGATATAGGCTAAGAGATCAGCGTCGGGTTCTTTTCTGAGCCAATGATGTCCGTGCTCAAGATCTTCCGAGCAGATTACTGAGCTTATTATTATTATTATTATTATTATTATTATTATTATTATTATTATTATTATTCATAGGCCGCATTTGAAACGTTGAAGTATGCGCGGGTCATGATCGCTTGGATTAATTAGCTTATTTTTTGCAACTTATCTTCCAGTAAGTGATGCTGGTGATTGTGTTATTTTAAGGAGTGGAACATCGAGATCATCTGCCCCAGAGGAAAATTTTAGTTGGTGAAAGCCTGTCATTTGCTATGGGAAAATTCGTAGCGGTTAGTTTGTAGGCTATTTTTTAAAATCTTATATTATGCTGTTGTTGTTGATGATTTTAGGGGCTGCGGCATCGCGGTCACATAGCACCGAATTTTGTGTGTGTGTGTAATTTGTGTGATTGTGATGGCTGTACTAGTGTTTGTGTTTGTAAAGACAGGAATAGGGGATAGGATTGAGGATAGGATTGAGAAGGAGACGTTAGTTAGTTATTGTTGTTTTAAGGGGCGGAACTACGAGGTCATCTGCCCCTAGAACGAGATGGCCGTGGTCTTTAAGTTAGCAACCATCCCAGAATATTCCTGGAGTAGAAGTGGTGGGGGCAACACGGAGAACCACTTTCCAGGATGGCTGAGGTGGGAATCGAAACCTCCTCTTCTCAATCTTGCCTGACGAGGATGAGTGTATCCCGTTCCAGCCCTCCTTCCAGAATTTAAATTTCTTGGCAGAGCCAGGAATCGAACCCGGGCTTCCGGGGAGAGAATGCTAGTCACTACACCACCAGGTGGTCCGTGTATTATGAATGGATCTACTATTAGAGTGTGAATACGTATCGAGGTGTAGGCTATAGTTAAACCATCGTTACTTCCGGCTTGACGTTTCAGTGCTACGCTAGAGCTATCTAGCGGTTAAAAGTAAAATCACTTTAACAAAACCAATCACAGACAGCCATTCAAATCGATATATCACGACAAATCGAGTTTCGTATAATATTAATACTCGTGTACAATGATGATGTGGAAGCTTGTGTTTCTATTCCCTGTAAATAACTTGACGCCCGATCAAAGCATTACGCTTTGTTACTGGTTAGTTCACGGAAGTCACATGAAACGGACCAATCACTGCAGGTCCCCAGGCGCGTTTGTTTTGATCAGGCAGCAAGTTATAAGGAACAGGGTAGGCCTATCTATATACATTTGATTATAGGAGCGGGCACATCCCAAGTGTTCGTCCGAGTTATTCCGTTGTACTCATCGATCATCGAGCACATAGTCTGCAGTATTGAAACAAATTAACGTACCAGACTAGGTTTATAAAATAGAGAATCGTATTATACGAAACCATTCTTTTCCGGCGAATGTCTGTGTCAGGATTCACCACGTGACTGAGGACGGATTACACTGCTCATCAAACGTTAGACAAAAGGCACAGATAAAAACCCACCTTCAAACAAAACAGTGCGGTGTCCGTCAAATCAGCCATAGTGAACATTCTGATAATTGATGGAGTTGGATAAAAGTGCTGGGCGCTGATTTGTGTTAATTTTGGTTGGTATCGAATTGTCTGCCGAGAGCTCCAGCTTTACTAGGTAAATGGCGTGCAGCGTTTGGGTAACAAAGGGACAATGCAGTCTCACCTGATCGTGAAGCTTGAATCCCCGTGTAAAGCCTTGCGCGGATGTGAAAGGCTTTCCGCAAAATTTTACTTCTGGTTGATATATACTTCTACGGTAAAGATAGCATTTAAGCCATTTTTTCAGTGTTGTCTTACTAACAATTGATATTGTAACTTTCAGTCGGTCAACACAAAATAATTCCAATGACTGGAATATGTGAAAAAAAAAAACCTGCTCTCTCCCAGAAACTAAGTACCGAATGCTATTATTATATATAAGAGTACAATGCGTTTGAGCCTTTAGGAAGCAGGTAGATCTGCAGCATTGATCTTGATTTTCTTATCTTCCCAAAACTCCTCATCCTTTCGCTATGTGCCTGTCTTCTTTCCTGTGTCCATACTTCTTCGAGTTTCCTTGCCGTCAAAAACTTGGATGGAAACTCATATGAGTTTATTTTATGTTTATATGCAGTCCGTGTTTTTGTTAGTGGGTCAATAATGATTTCTGTGAGGTCCTTTTGGGTGTCTGCTTGCCAGCATACTTTGTTTATTATTATTATTATTATTATTATTATTATTATTATTATTTATTTATTTAATTAATCGAATAGCACTATTACAGAGCACGTAAAATCAATACTTCAAATCTTGCCACATTTTTTTTCTTCTATCTGCCCACATTCGCTTCATCCTCTCTGATCTCTGCTTCCGGAGCTGTTCAATGTTACATGGCTGATTTAGTTGTCTTTCTAGTTCCTCCCTGATGATCACTTTTTGAATTTTGTCCCGAAATAAATTCCTATTATATGTATCTGTAATCTCAATGTTGGCTTCCTTAAGATCCATTGTTTAATGCCTGTGTAAACCACGCTGGTTGAACTTTAATTTTCAAAATTTTATTAAAAATTTGTATTGTTGGCCAGTCATTATTCATTCTATTTAAATGCCCAAAAAATGACATTCGCCTTTTGCCCATGGTGTGAATTATGTTTTCCACATGCATGTATATTTCCTTGTTAGGTCGTGTTTCTGTTTTCCTTGGGCCAAGGATGCATCGAACCAATCTTCTTTCCATGAGCATGATTTTGTTTATATCACCTTTCCGCATTAACTTTAATGTTTCAGCTCCAAAGAGTGCTTTAGGTCTCACCACAGTATTGTAATGTTTAATTTTAATGTCCCATGGTAATGCCCTCTTCTTGTATACTTTTCTGGTGATCTGAAATGCTACGTTCATTTTCTTTGCTCGGACCTGTAAGCTGTTTTTAGCCTATTTTCATTTATGAAAAAATAGGCTTATGAGATCACCTTTTGTCTGTGTGTGTGCGTGTGTGATTCGTGTGTGTGTCCCTAATAACTTCTAAACGACTGTAGCGATTTAAATGAAACTCGGTAAGTTCATAGCACTATTCCGGACGACCCAGACCGTGCCCTTCTCACCAATCCAACATGCCGGCTGTGCGAAATATTGCACCTGCATTCAATATCTCCGAAATTATTACCGATATCACCCTGGAATTTTGTACAGTAATAAAGGGAACTACTAAAAGTTCACCTATGTGACTTTTGAAAAACTGGTAACTACAAAACCAACATGGCGCTGCCAAGCGAAGTTGCGACTTTTAAATGGAAGTTTCTCACGATTTAACCTACCAAACGCAATGAAACTTGGTACAGTATATGTTTATACACATTGTAATGCACCGACATCTAACTTCGTTCAATTGTTTACATAACCACAAGAAGGCGGCTGTGCGAAATATTTCACTGGCATTCTATATCTCTGAAACTATTACCAGTATCACCCTGAAATTTTGTACGGAGATAAAGGGTACTGCTGGAGGTTCATCTATGAGACTTTCAAAAACCGGTTAACTACAAAACGAACATGGGCGGCCAAGAGAAGTTGAAAGTTTTAAATAGACTTTTCTCGCGATTTAATTATCCAAACGCAATGAAACTTGGTACAGCAAATGTTTATGCACATTGTAATGCATTGGTATTTAATTTCGTTCAATTGTTTACATAACATCAATATGGCGGCTGTGCGAATTTTAAAATTAAGTTTTTATTTCTTGTGTCGTAATTATGCGATCGAAGTGAAAGTTTGAATAAAGAACCTAAGCAATAATTTTGCTTTAATGATACATGACTCTATGGCCTATATATATAACAATCCAACATGGCGACCATCCGAAATATTTAGACTGATCTCAATATCTACGAATCTATTACAGAAATCAAACTGAATTTTTTATGTTCATAGGGGCTATGAACATAAGTTCACCTATAGGACTTTCAATAACCTGGTGATCACAAATCCAACATGGCGGCGACGCGAAGTTTAAATATTCACATGGTTGTTTCTCGCAATTTAACCATCCGAGTGCAGTGACACTTGGTACAGTAAATCCTTATACAAATGTTAATCCACTGGCATCTAATTTATTTCAATTGTTTCCTTAACCACAAGATGGCAGCTGTGCGAAATTTTAAAATCTCGTTTTTACTTCTTGTATCCTAATCATGCGATTGAAGTTTGAATACTACACATACACAATAATCTTCGTGTAACAGTACATAACTCTAAGACCTACATATATAAAAATCCAACATGGCGTACATCCGCAATATTTAGTTGGTTCTCAACATCTACGAATCTATTACAGCAATCAAACTGAAATATTGTATGTTGATAGAGGCAATTTACCTAAGTAGGTTATATGAAAATAGGCTTTAGTTCTTCACGGAAATACTTGGTTTCATTGTTGTTGATAGTTATCCATTCACCTAAATACTTAATTATTATTATTATTATTATTATTATTATTATTATTATTATATTATTTTTTCTTCCTCTTCTTCTTCTTCTTCTTCCCATTCAAAGAGCGCGTTTGAATTTGTTAGTTCGCCTGATGGATTTCGCTTTCATCCCATAATCTCTTCATGAATGCACTGTTGCATCTTGTGTTCTGTGGACCACTTTCTACCAGCTTTCTTTTTAGGTTTCTCCACGAATTTGTGCTTGTCTACTATAGTACTAAAGGCTCCATGATTTTCTATGATGTCGTCTGTGATATTTATTTCTTGGAGGTCCGCCTTAGTTTCTTCTAGCCAGTTTATTTTGACCTTCTTTGAGCTGATTAAATAATCTCTTGGTTAGTCTGTCGCTGTCCATTATATAGATATGGCCATAGAATTTCTGACGCCTTTTGCGTACGGCATCAGTGAATCTGTCCGCTTTTCTCCTCTTAATCCACATTCTATTTTCTCTCGTGGGACCATAAATTATTTTATTATTATTTTTATTATTATATTTAGCCGTGTTCCATTTCTTTACTGGCAAACTGCTATACATAGGCCTATTAGGTATTGCAATATCCACGGATGGGTATATTGGTAGGTATCCGTGGATGTGGTTGTGGACAAAGGGCATGCGGATATGGAGCGGATGTGGATAATGCATTGTACTCGCACATCTAGGATTGAAGTCCTCCAGACGGGGAGGAACGAACATGTGTGTGTTCTAGGCTGTAAAGATGGGCGTAAAAGTAACGAACACAACAGTTAAGTAAGGTGCAATAAAGAAAGAAGGGAATTGAGTTGCGGTGAAGTATATTAAACAACAGTTTGTGAGGATGGATTCGCTGCTTCCTCGCCCCGTTCCATTTACGGGCAAATAAATCAGCTTGACGCCTAGGTTAAGAGCTTTCTTGAGTGACATCGAGTACGTCTTCACAGAATGAATCTGGTGACCAGCACACGTATTGATTACTAGCGGTGGTACCTGGGTGAGCAATATAATTAAGGACCACAGGCAAGAACCAGACATCGCAATGTACCGAAACAGGAAGGAGGACACAATATGCAAGATGGGATTGAAAAAGTAAATCCATGGTTAGAACTCAAATTAATCTTCGGTGAGTTAGCCGTGGTCGTTTCGGCGTGGCTGCAGGCAGTCGCTCACATTCGGGAGGCGAGGAGGTTCCAATCCCCCCGCCGGCAACCTTGAAGATGGTCTTCTCTGGGTTCCCATCTTCCTTCCAAGCAAATGCCGGGATTGGTCCCTAAGTATAGGCCACAACCTCTACCTTCCAATTCCTTGTCCTTACATTCACACTTTCCTCCCCAGACAACACTCTACACGCAAGGGTACTTGTAGCTTACCCCATGGGTGACCGCATAGAAGCAACTACAAACTCTGGTGAGCCGAACATGTCCTCGGATACTCCCGGCACTAAAAGCCATACGCTGAATTCTTTAAAAAATAAAAAATCTTCCAATTTGTTTTATTTACATGTACGGTACCCAATTGTAACTTATTGGATGTTAAGCCCTAATCCTGGAATTAAAAAAAAAGACATGAGATTTATAAATTCGCTTAGACAACCAGTTTCAATCGTCAGGTGTTCATCATCAGATCCCTTACACTTAGGCTATTGAATGTATGTCCACATATCTGTGGATTAAGCTACTGTATTAACAATATTTACACTTACATAAGTTAATCTTTAACTTGCGGAGCATGTCAAGATTGTTAATTTTCTGTGATTTTTATATGATTTTTATGGTGGCTATTAACCTGCAGATTAGCTTGTTTAGTGTGATAATCTGTGGTCATTAGTAAATGATCAGGTTAGTGTCTGTAACTTGGGAATTGATTAAAGAACTTAGCTGGTGGTTGGAACGATGTGTTATCCTTTCTTGTGCCTGTTATCTCTAGCACTGTCCACACAGCATACCACCCAATGCAATTGGGTACAGAAAAGCATAAATTTCGTTTACTAAGGCAACGCTCAAAATGACTTAAAACACGATAAAGAATTTTGATGTGTGTTAAGTCATACACTAGACGTTTTTGTTTAATTTGAGGAGGTTGGACATCGTATTTATTTAACCTCCTGTACTCGTATGTGTGGAGTTTTTGTCTGACAATCTGAGTTATTGTGATAGCTCTATTAGTATCTGTATTTGTAATGCAGGTGAGGATTAGGAAAGAGGCGGCCGTGGACTTAAGTTCGAACTCATCCCGGCATTTACCTGGAGTGGAAGTGGGAAACAACGGAAAACTACTTCCAGGATGGCTGAGGTGGGAATCGAACCCACCTCTTCTCGGTTTTGCCTCACAAGACTGAACGTACCCTGTTCCAGTCCTCAGACCAGAATAAAAATTTCTTGGCAGAGCCGGGAATCGAACCTGGACTCCGGGGCGTCAGCCAAGAATGCTAGCTATCACATCACGAAGAGGGGGGTCTCATGCACTAGATAAACACCCCGCGGCCTAGCCGTGTTTGTTAATTCACTCATCACGACCACCATGGGAGCTGCAGCAAGTCTGGAGATCAGAGGTTTCAATCCGCTGTCAGTGGGTATCCTGAGTGTGGCTTTTCCCCGGCTTTCCCCCACTCCCTCCAGGCAAATGCCGGCAAGTCCAGGGGCACCTACCCCATCCCCGACCCCAATATTTGCAGCTACGCAAACTACTACAGTCTCCACAGAAACACAAGTTATCATACAAATTGAGCACACACCCAAGTACACAAGACTATTGACAAATGATGTCCCCAAGCCCCTAATACATAATTTAGAAAAACAAATCTCGTATTTTGTTTCTAAATGAAGTTTTAATAAATTATGTTCCTTGGCCATCACTTTTATAAGGTCTCCAAAATAATTTGCATTGTTACTGTAGCCGTGTCCATGTCAGTAAATACCTGGCCATTTCGGATTATCAGAATATTCCGAGCGAAAGATGTACAACACATTCTGCAGTGAAACTCATTCATGTTAATGTTCTGGCTCCATTGAAGCTCGTATCAAATTGACAGAAAAAGGAAAATCCTGCATTGTGATAAATATAATGTTGTGTATGATATTCAAATTGAGCCTCGCAGTGCGGTGCGCCCTCTGTAGTGAAACAAACTGTAATGTTGGTTGACATGTGTACTCCTCTCTGTGCGTATAATATTATCCCAGCATATTGACATTCGCTGTACTTGATGTAAAATAAAGGAAGATAATTTATAACAAAATAGAATGGGGATTTGTGGTCTTAAATTGGAGGTATGTCCTGATGCATTGCTTTATTTACGATAGGATGTAACTTATCTCTTAAATCATTAGCTGTCAAGGGGGTGTTTTAAACGGTATTTCGTTGTTTACGAGAATGAAGAGGGTGTGATAATCCACAGTTTGACATTGACATACCGGGCATGTTACAAGTTAAAATATTGGTACAAAACAAAAAAGGAAAACAATTTTATCAATATGGATTCCTTTCGATCCGGTACCGATGTACAATGAACTGTACTATGCTGTGTGAACTGAAATTAGTTGATTTATGAAATACGTTGCCCATCAGCCTCCATTCTTTGAACTCAATTATTTATACACACCATATTTGACAGGCACAATTCATCACATTTTGTCATGGGACAACTTTGTTGTGTTTGTTGTTGCTGTTGTTGTTTTCTATTCCCATCTCCCATGGCTCCATTTCACATTGATTCTGACTCTAATAATTTGGGTTTGGTAAAACAGTTATCTACGCGAGCTTCAACAATAACGCATGTACAATCAGTTTATGGCACAGTGTAGTTTTATCAAAGCATACAAAAAATATACGTAACCATATTAATATCTCTTTTGCATATGCATTGCATTTATATTTTTGTGGGGAGTACATTTATAGTTGATGCTCTGCGACCCACTCCTCCCACGTAAATTTACAATATTTCAGCTTGCAGATTTCCCACGGGCTCCATTAAAAACAATGAGTTGGTTTAATATTGATCTCTCACTTGGGGGTTAAGCTTCGTGACATTTGCGCGAAAAGCTTTCCCTTCAGTTATCTTTGATTTGTTAAATGGTAGCAGCACTCTTAATGAGGGCTTGGGACTAGAAACGAGAGAAGAGGCGTCTGCACTTCGTATCAACTCGATGGAAGGTTGCTAGCCTCTGCGATTGATGGAACTAGATTCTGAAAATGTGGTTATTTCATCAGGAGCAAAACACTGATCCTTAGAGGTGGTTGTTTTTTTTTTTCTCTTTCTTCTTTTAAGTGTTGCTTTAAGGGGTGGAGCAGCGAGGTCATCTGCCCCCTCTTTTAAGTGTATGTGTGTGACTATTTATGGTAATTCATATGTGAGGGCCGTTCTTTTTCAACCTCTGATCTCGCCTTTAAACAACCAATAAAGCAGTACGAGGCGTGTATGCTCGGATGGTGACTGTGCATCTCCCCCAATATAACCACTGTCACTTCCAAATTCGATACACCATTTTGATCTGAAATGCAGTGAAAAGCATGGCTGCTACAATTGATTCTCCCACCAAGAGTGAGTTGCGTACGTAGTGTAATTCGGTTTCTCCAAACAGAAGGGAGCAGTGAAGCGAAAATTTATTAAAGATGCGTTCTTCTTATTCATGACAACGCCCGTCCTTACAATGTTGGTGTAACCCAACAATTTCTTCGGCAATTTCGATGGGAAGTTTTTGAACACCCTGCGTATAGCTGAAGCTTAGAGTCTTCCACCTTTTCACTGAACTGAGAAACTGGCTAGGACAACAGAGGTTCCAGACTAATTAATAACGATCTTCAAAACAACGTTAAAGCTCATGTCAATTCATTGACGGCAACATTTCATGAAGAAGGGATTGGAAAGCTCGTCCACAGAATGACAATCTTCACGGTGATTATGCCGAAAAGTAACCAAGTATTAGAAGCCATTTGTCAAGTGTTGCCTAGTTTGTAGAAACTTGTGTAACGTGCCAATCTTATTTACAGATATTATTTCTCAGTCGGTTTAATTTTGACATTTAAATAATAGTAATAATAATAATATCGTATGGCCTCGGGTGCCAGGTGCAAGCTTTGTAATTTGACACCCAGAGGGTAGCTTGCATGTCGAATTTCGTTGTTCCTTAAATTACTATGATCTAAGCTCCTTGAACACTATAGCGCTATCTAGTAGAGAAATTAGGATCTTTGTGTTGGCGGAAACTCCCGAGATTAATTTTGCCATTATGAACACGGCCTACTGAATTCAAATGGGCTCTTTGACATGCCAACAACATCGTATGACATGCGTGTCGCATTTTTTCCGCCTTTCAAAAATCACTTACCACGGCCAGGAGCGAACCTGCAATCTTTGGGTTTAGTAGACCGACACGCTATCCACTCACCCACCGTGGCAAGCTAAATATTAGTGTACATGCATAAGTGTAATACATAAACATCGTACATTAACTAAGCCTAAGTGAGCAGGATCTGATGATGATCGCTTGATGATCGAAACATGTCATCCAATTAAATTCGCCCCCTTCCCTCTCTTTTTGTACAAAGACGCATGGTATTTTGTTATAAATATCTCATGTAATATTTCTTTCAGGTTAGGGTATTTAAATACTTGTTTTCCCGCATAATGTAATTGGGCACAACCCGTGTTGTCATAAGCGTTGGTAATACATTCGGTTTGTTATTTATACTTGTACTTTTTATAACTCATCGGAGGTTGAAAAAAACTGCCTAAATGAAGTTTGTTAAAACAATACCTTTTGTACGTTTCACATCAACACTTTTTGGATAAAGAACATTTTCAAACACCTGTACTGATAGGCCATCCTAGCCCTATTAAATAAATGTGCCCAAACATTTCAGAATATAAAGCACTATAACTTTCTAAGTGGGTAGTGTGGGAGGTGCTTATTGTCATCCCCATGGTGTAGCGGTAATGTCCTTTTTCGGATCCGGAGGCACAGGGTTTAATTAATTCCATACTTCGCTAGAAATAGGAACTGAGTGCTTTGGGCACAATGGATGAAACAGTAGCGTCTCAAGGCCTAAAATAACGGTAATAGACTTAGGGTGTCATTGCACTGGCCAAGCGAAGTCTTTGAGTCGAGCAGCATTTTCCCTTGGATTTGTATGGTCTTCTCAAACCTAACAGTCATTATTATTATTATTATTCATCGTAGTTCCTCCCCTTAAAACAACAATAACTAACTAACTATTATTATTATTATTATTATTATTATTATTATTATTTAATAAAAGAACAGGAAAGGTAGGTCTTCCACAGAACAGATGCATAACCTTAAGACAATCCTACGAATTCGTAAAGGCAGGCAACGGTGATTACTTTTGTAGACTTCAAAAAGGCCTTTGACTCGATAGACTGATCGACTCTCGTCCGTGTTCTGGAAGAATTCCAAGTATACAGGAAAACTAGATAATTAATCAAACAAACACTAACAGGCACCACTTCAAATCTTGGGGGGAATTATCTGAACCATTTGATGTTAAAAAATTTCCTCTCGGCACGCCGGAAGGCGGAGGTAGATTTCACCGGGCAAACTAGGGGATAGGCTATAATAGACAAAATATGCAGGTTTTCGTAGAAGGATCAGACCTCATTTATTGCGAGAAAGTATTTTACAATGTAATTGGAGCTCAATTAACTTTTCTTTCGTCTTACTATGCATATTTTTAACACTTTATTGTGTTAGGGGGACGGTAACCTTCTTGTCATTTGGGGTCCATTTTTATACTTGTGGTCATACCGTCCTTATGCAAGGTTTGGAACTGATGTGTAACTATCTAACAGTCTGTTACTTCTTCACGTCAAATTTTATCTCCCGCAGAGATGTTGGTTGATTCCTCAGTTTAGGGCTGCGACAACGCGGTCATGTAACCCCGTGTACTTTGGGTGTGTGTAGAATCTGTCTGATAAACGGTGTTAATTGTGATGGCTGTATTAGTCTGTAATTCAGGTAAGGACTGCAGACGGTCAATTTCAAGTTGTAGTTCCTAATGAATGAAAATCCACAGCCTGCTTCCAGTCTCCGACCGGGTCAGGAATGGAATGAATGAAGCCCCCATCTAGCGGCGAGGATATGAAATGTGCCGGCTGCCGAGGCCTGACGCACTCCTCTGGGGCAATGATTAAATGAATGACAGATGAAATGAAATGATAGTGGAGAGTGTTGCTGGAATGAAATCTTGACAGGGAAAACCGGAGTACCCGGAGAAAAACCTGTCTGCCTCCGTTTTGTCCAGCACAGATCTCACATGGAGTGACCGGGATTTGAACCACGGATCCAGCGGTGAGAGGCCGGCGTGCTGCCGCCTAAGCCACGAAGGCTTCCAGTAGTTCCTAATGTTGGTACCAAATATACCGTCAACGACACCTAGTTGTGAACTTGGCTACTAGACGCCACCGCAACCAGTAACTTGCAACGAACGTTGGACTTCCCCTCTGAAGGAAAGCATACTGAGGGAGTTTCAGCGCTCTTTGAAAATCCGACGACTTCGGCCGACTTTGAACCCGCGACCTTGGGCATAGAAGTTCAGCATGCTACCAGCTAGGCTACGTCACCGAAATAGTCAGATGGAAAACTGAATGTGATCTCGTTGTCATGGCAACCTCTGATAGCTCATCCCTCATCAATTTAGAAGCGTTGTCATGGTAACCTCTGATGACTCTTGGCATTTTCTTCTAATTCCGAAATCATTTTTCTCATCCCTTGGCGTAATGGTGGGTTGTATCAAAAATTCTTTCAGACAAAAGTTTTAGGTAATTATTAGGGCAATATCGTCCATTTTGTACGGTTTTGATATTGTGCCTATTAAGAGAGATATGATTAATGTTTCCCGAAAAACCCACTTTTTTCCACCCCATTGGCCAATGGTTGGTGCTTTCAAAAAACTGTTTAAACATAAATTTTTGGCACTTATCCGACACATAATATGAACTTTGAAGGGATTCGATATTTCACATATTAAAAGTGTTATAGTGATATTTCACTTTTTCGGAAAAAGCCCCCCATTTTTACCCCCTTCGACCGATTTTGCCCATTAACGAACTCGACCGAGATTTTATAGGGATACATATTATGTAAAAAATTCAAAGTGATTGGTGCAATATTACGGCAGGTATCGTGTCCACAAGGAACTGATATATATATAGATAGATACATATATACATAAATTATATATAAACTTTTGAACTGACGGTGGTTTTGGTGTCAGGGGGATGTGAAACGCGAAGATATGTCGAAATTTTCCGGAAGTAGAAAGATGGTACCCATTGCAATAGTTAGCTTTCTAATGAAATCTACCTAACAGGAGTCCGGCAAGGAGATGGGTTGTCCCCGCTATTGCTTAATCTTGTTCTAGAAAAAGTAATTATGACCTGGGAGAAAGAAGTTAAAGGAATAACCCTTGGCAGAATACGTGGTAACAAAATTCATTTACGTTTTTTGGTCTTCGCTGATGATCTCGCAATCTTGTCCAATAACAGACAGGAAACGATTGCCTCCACGGAAAAAACTTCACGAATAACTTACATACTCACTTGGAACAGATATAATAAAAAAATCAATATCCAGAAATGCAAAATTACGGCATTACAACACTTTAATCAAGCCTCAAACACTATATGCTTCTGAAACGCTGATTATTGGGGGCAGATAATTAATTAAAGTTGTTGAAAAGCAAGAAAGGGAATTCCTAAAAAAATTGGACCAGCCTGTACAGGGAGTCTGGATGAAAAGAAAATCCCATGACTTCACTCGGAGAAAATCTCAGACACATTTAGGAAAAGACGATTGAAATTGTACGTGCATATCCTCAGGATGGGCAATCAGAGACTGACCTAAAGGATCCTTATCCTTGCCCTGTCAATGAAAGTTAAAAACACGTGGCTGCTTGAAGTTGGAAAAGATCTTCAGGCAATAGGCATCACAGATAACATTGTACTAGTAACTAGACAGAGCTAAGTTCAGAGAATTAGTCGATAATCACCGCTTTGCAGACCATCCAAGCACTATCACCAACAAAACCTGGTCAGAAGATCGCAAGAAACGCCACAGTGAGAAGATGAAGGGATTTTGGGAGAAGAGAAAGGCAATGACATCAGCTAAATACGTTCAATCGCGCTCCTTAGTCGGGCATGACGAAGAAAGAAGAGAACTACTGTATTTATTTATTTGATTATTTATATATATATATATATATTTATTTATTTATTTATTTATTTATTTATTTATTTTTAACGCTAGAGTCTGCAGTGATCAGTGTAGCCTATCGTTTTCCAACGAAATGTATGTTCAGTAAATTGTTGATAGGTTGACAATCGGCTGCTATCCATCAACATTAGTTCACCTGTGGAAGCATACAGAGACAAATTATCCACTATCCGTCAGTGTTAGGTTACCTGCCGATACACAGCCATATATCTCGATTAGAGCACTGAGTGGTGCTTGATTAAATACTATTTATCTGTCCAAGATAGTTTTCCGTCTTGTTACTTTTTGCATTTCATACCATGCTGTTCCATATCGTTGTGATTTACTCCATTGTAGTTGCGTGTTATAAGATTTATGACATTTTCAGGTTTAGTAGTCGATACTTCTCCTCACTACTAACTTTCATTATCGCTAGGAGGCGTATTCAGCCTTTTCCCAACATGTTTAGGACATTGTGTATTAACTGATGACTTGCAATATAATCCTAATGCATTATTATTTTCTACCACACAGTTCTTGTTAAATATCCTCTGCCAAGTAAACCGACCAGTACGAAGGAATGGGCTGAGATTTAGCAGGTGTTGATTAAACTGTGAGACAAAATGTGTGAAAAAGTTACAAGTGTATCATTGATGTTTTAATAATAATTCAATTGCAATGCATTGTGATTTTAAATTCCTCTTATGGTTTGGTTTATCTTTTCTATTAGAAAAGATAGTTTAAGATTGAGTATAGTCTATAAAGTTCTGAATAACATTTAAGATATAAATAATATTTTAATTATTATTTCCATATTATACCGATAGCGGTAGGCGCAGTGCTAGGCCATGGGGCCAAGCTTGGTAGACGAGGGTTCTAACCCCACCATCGACCGTCCTTGAAATGGGTTTCTGTGATTTCTGGTCAAATATCGCGACTGTACCTTCTAATCGGCCACGGCCGCTTTCTTCCAACTCCTAGCTCAGTTTCATTCATCTTCATTCTCTCCATCTTCAATTAATTCCTCTCACGAGGTTTGCGTCAGGTAGGATATTCGGCCGTAAAAATCAACCGCCACATAGAAATTCATCGCATGTAATCCCCGACCACGTTGAACCGGGAGAAATAGCCTACATTATTTCCATACCAACTCTACGTAAAATGGTCTTCAGTCAGTCAATGAGGATCCCAATTATCTCCTGTGGTTGCTGTCAATATATTCCACGCAAATACCTCAAATAAAATACACACACAAGTTGTACTCTTCACTACTTAAAACAATTAAAGGATGCCATGTTTCGTTCGTCGAGGGAACATCTTCATTCCATGTTAGTTACGTTAATAAGTGTTATTTTGTATACGTGATAATTAGTGTTACTGAAGTACTACTAACACGTTGATGTAGCCATCATTCCAACGGACAGAGCAGCATTTAAAAGCAGACCAAAACTAATAAGATAGGCCAAGTTTCACATTACAGCGTTTTAACACAGTAGGCTATGTGAAGACCAATACAACTTTTGTTTTGTTTTAGTGATAAGCGCTCTGAATTAGATCTGTAGACAAATGATTAAAGCAGTTTCGTTACATCACTGTGACTATATTACTGCATTTGACACAGCACAAAATTTTACAGTAATATAAAAAAATCTCAAAAAACTGTTTTGTCACATATTTCTTACATTTCATAAGTACTCCATGTGTGCTCCCGTACTGATTCCGCAGATATCAAGTCTATAGTGAAGTTCTCCCCACACTCGATGTAACATGTTCCTATCAATAAGTTGAAAGGTATTGTTGATGCGAGTTCCCAGTTCTGGCAGGTCTGCTGGTAAAGGTGGTACACAAACACTGAATCTTTCAGATAACCCCACACAGGAAATTCACACGGATTTAGGTCAGGGGAGCGTGGAGGACATGCCAGGAAGTTATGATGATTATCATCCCCACCACGACTGATTAATCGATTTCTCAAACTTGTGTTTAAAAATTCACGAACATCGGAATGCAAGTTGGATGGAGCATCATTGCGTTGGCAAAAGAAAACAAAACCTGTTTTCTATGTAGTTGTAAAGTATTCTGATGCTATGTCAAATAATATAACCACTGTGAACTAATTAAATCGCTCCATTATTTTGTAATAACCTTGTAATTGTAATTTCGCGTGGCCATCATCTTGGTTTTATGCTTAATGTTTGCGCGCCATCAGGTATTAATTGCAGTCTACAATCAGGGTTGGGTGGCGTAGTACTAAGTCTTTACCAAATCTGACTGATATCATTCTAGCAAATAACAAGTTATATGGGACACACACAGACAGACAGACCGACCGACTGTCTGACAAACACACAGTGGCAAAAGATGATCTCATAACACTGTACACATTTCATATGATGAAAAAAAAAAAGACTAATAAACGAGCGCTGATGTATGATGGTTTCGGATCCCAGCTTTGAACATGATTGAAGAGCAATTTCCGGCTAAGGATGTGAGTGCTAGAGATTAATTCTCTGCGTCATAAGTTATGGTGTGTACCATTTACGCAGCTAATATATTATTATTAGTATTATTATTTTTTGCTTGTTTATTCATTATTTTGAATATGTAATCTCGCATATCATAAACGTGGCATTTTTCTACTATTTCAGGGAACTGCAGTACTGGCTTTACTTTGTAAATCAATTAATCGAACATAAAAATCGATTAGTTGCTACAAATAACGATTAATATATTGTACGCTTAATCGATTTGTCGGTTGATCAAAAATTGTATGGCGATTAATCGATGTACTTGCTCCTTTCACTTCGCTCTCACAAAAGCAAAACAGACATTTAATTAATTAAATTATAATATATTTTTAAAGAATGTGCCTTCTTTGTGAAAACTAGGCTAAAACAAAGTAAAACAAAAATGTTCCTGTCCTGAATTGTAAACATTGAACAAGATTTCAAAACCTATGCTGAAAACTCTTCGTTTTCTTTTTTCGAAACCCTTCCCAATTTGATTAATGTTTGTCCTTCCACTGTCACTGGCTCTTATTTGGTTATTGTTAACATAAACAAGGACGGACACTTGGTATAATATATATTTATCCAAAAAGTAACTTTTATAACTTCTATACATCATTCCGAAAATAAGCGTAACTCAACTTAAGCGATGACCTCTCATTTAAACTATTTTCTTTCCTCGTGTCTACTAATCAATTTATCGATTCTTCGGTTAGCCGATCAATCTATTAGTCGATTAATCGAATTAATGGGTCGGTCGATTAATCGTTCTAGATTAATTTCAAATTATTCGATTATTTGATTAATTATTGGATTAACCGAACATGGCTTATTACCAGCTGTAGTCCTGACGTCTTGTTAGCGAGACCAGTCGATGGGGGAGAAACAAGGAAGGCATGGTGTTTAAACATGCCACCTCATTTGGAAAACAAAGAAGAAATGAGGCAGGTTTAAGCACATTAATTTTAATCAGCCTTGCCAACATTGCAACTGTAACTCTCTCCCTCTTTCTTTCTTCTCATTTCTTTCTTCTTTAGAGGCTTTATCCCACGTCTCTTTTCAGAGAGTTAGCAGCGAAGTAAGCTTGCGAGGGCAAGATGAAAAGGAGTATTAGAATAGAAGATAAAGATTGAGATATAAAAATGAAATGAAGATAAATTGCGGTTATTAAAGGTAAATCCGTAGTGGTGTAGTGGGCAGAGAGGGAGGGAAGAGCCGGATGATCTATAGCCGCTAAATTGATACTAACGGTGGAGGATTAAAGCGAGGGGGATACCCACCACTCAGGGGCTCAGCGAGCTTCACTAAAACAAAATCCGCTCAGGACATCAACTTCGTTTTTATTGTTGGTGCCTTTGCTTCATTCGACATCTTGGTCATTTAGTCCCATGTAATCGACTGTGTGTAGAATTTGTTTGATAACCTGTGTTATTGTTGTAGGTCTATGTAGTAGGCCTACACAGGTGCCCAAATTATTATGGTAAAGCTGAATAGAATTAAATTCGTTGCTGGTAATTGGTTCACAGAACCTTCAACATTGCATAGATTTCCTGTACCTTGATGAAGAGAATCAGATCAGTCTTAGCTGCCAATTGAGCTAATGCGGTTGGAAATTTAACGGAATTAATGAGTTCCAATCGATGATTTGCTGCGAAATAATTCCCTCCATTTAAAATATTCGTATCCCATACACTGCTCACAACAAATTAAGAAACGGCGACAGATTTAATTTTAGGACAGGGTTAGTTTCAAAAGCAGACGTTTTCTTCCTTAAAAAATTGGTCTTTCAATGTCTATTGTCTAATAGGAAATAAAATAAGATAAAAGCTCTTCAAATTTAAAAGCGTAAAAGGTTCGTAAAATATTTCTTGTAGCACATCTGGCGAATACTTGACAAAATACTACCAAGAAAGATCTTGCTACGGAAACTCGGGCTCAAATAAAATCATCCATTTTAATGCATTTTATCTTAATTTGCAATAAACAATTTGGTTCTATTCAGCTTTGCCATAATAATTTGGCCACCTCTGTGGTGTGTGTATTTGTAATTCTGGTGAGGTGGGCTTTACGTTAGGAACCATCCCGGCATTTGCCTGAAGTTGAAGTGGGAAAACCACGGAAAACCACTTCCAAGATGACTGAGCTGGGAATCGAACCCGCCCTTTCTCAGTTTTGCCTCACGAACTTGAGTGTACGCCGTTCTAGCCCTGAAAGTAGAAATACATTTCTTGCCAGAGCCGGGGATTGTACCCGGACCTCCGGGACGACAGTCGAGAACGCTAGCCACAACGCAACTAAGAAAAGTTATGGTGTTGCAGAGCCAAAACATAGAATTACCTAGTTAGTTATTGTTGTTTTAAGGGACAGAACAGCGAGGTCATCTTCCCCTAAAACATAGAATCATGGATATGTTTTTATTGGTGTTTTACAAATACCGCCTTCGACTTGTGTATGGTGATCGTGCACGCTTCAACCAGGTGTCAAAAATTTGTCCACGCTGAATTGTCCACGCTAATCCCAGATAGATCCGCAGTTAGAAAACATATCCATGTTAAAAGAGAAAGGCCATGAAAGGTGGAAAAATGAAAAAAATCCTTCTGCCTCGGTTACCGTCAGGGTTCGAAGAGATCAAGAGCTGACCAAGGGAGGGTGACGGAGGAGCCAGTACAAGTGGGAACATAGTCGGACTCACTGGGAGGGCATGGTTATTAAACCACGATCCACAAGCTGGTTCCTGAGGGCTGATGATCCTGGAGCAATTACTATAGGATACTAACACCGGACACTTCCTGGTAAAATTTACGATAGTGCGTTCTCTATGGAATTTTACAAATAGTTCGCCAAAATTTCCATGGCGGTGTACGTCTTGGTATTAATGCGCGTTTCAACTCAATATTACTCTTAACTATGAGCGTTACATAGAAATCAATTTATTTTCTTTGTAGCGACAATCTTCAGAAATAAATTCGTCTGGAGAAAACTAGGTTGATTTCTGTAAGCACTGCGCTGCGCCTCAGTGGTTTGTCATCAACCGATTACTTCCTGCGAATGTCCGTTATTATTATTATTATTCCGTAGCAAGCTATTTGGCTGATGTGAAATGATTGGCAATATATTGCTCTAAACTGTTGGAAAATAAATACCCTCTAGCAGCGTAGGATAGGCCTACTTCTTGCCCGTTGAATGAAAAATAAGCCTGTACCCTTTTCCTCATTACAAGCGCACACTCACAGTGTTGCCTGATATAGAGATTTATCCCTCTATGTAGGAATGTTGCATTTGAAAAATTATGTAAGGATACTTGAATGTAATTTAGCAGACTGAACAGACTCCCCAGACCAAAAATACGACAAAAATCGACGTAAGTCTCGCCAACAATAGTATTGTAGTGACAATGCACATTAGAACTTGTTTAGAGCTTGGTTGCAATGTTTGAACTGAAATATGAGTGTCACATCACTAGAACCAGCTTATACTGGTCCTCACTCGGTAAAGAAACGGACGCAGAAGTTTTTCGATGTCGAGATAAACGGAAAAGTAAAATGAATCTCGATCGATCGCCTGAAAGCAGCCTTCATACTGGGAGAACAACCATTATCACCCTCTTCTGGATCAGTTGAGACAAGCAACATTCTCGCCTACTGTACCGTACTTCCTATAGGCTTGGCGTTGATTTGAAAAACACTAAATCAGGACGGAAGGTTCACTTTCCTCCAAGGTTTATAGACTCTGTCAGATTTAATTAGGAGGGGGTGTGGTAGTGGGTAGTGATAATGCACATTTAGCTGTTTGGAACTTGGTTGCAATGATTGAACTGAAATATGAATGTTATATATTTTGCTTTCCTTCTTTGTTCCTAGTTTTTTGTTTCTTGTACTTAGTGTTGGGCATAAGAGTTAATAAAAACGAGAAATGACTAGATAGAACATCGCACACATTATTATACTTATTAATCTACAGTATTGATGTTTTCCTCCTTACGATATGGTTGTCTTTCCGAAATACCCTGTGTATTCATTAATTAAAATATTAGATTTATTTCCTACCCATTAACTAAGTAGTACTTTATACTAGAGCGAGATGGCGACATCTCCGGGTTAATCCCCTAAAAACCTCTTATTTCATCAAGTCCGTCTCGATGCTACTTGTCAAAGGCGACTGAAGGCGTCCTCTCATTTCCTTAAAATATCCTGCTTACTAGTGAATTCACTTTCGAAAATTGAAATTGATGCTGGAATGGGAAAATATTTGTCCTTTCAATTTGAGTACGCCTTCATTACTGTGGGAGCCGAGAAATTAATGTGTCTGTAACATTACAGTGTGTCAACAGACTGGTACCCCTCAACGCATGACTGGATATCGCCTGAGTGACATTGCTGAAGAGTATTACTTACCCAGCTAGTCTTCAGGGAGTTCGTACCTAATTATTCCATCGAATTGTGATATATTAGTCTCGGCATTTCCTTGCGTTATTTATTCTTAGTTCTAATTGACGATTGTATCGAGTAGGAAACCATTTTTCAGTGTTGCCTTAGTGATCGAAACTAATGCTTTTCAGTCGGTCAACACGATTGTGCCCAATTGTAATGGGTGTTTCCCTAATCCTGAAAAAAATCAATGAGATTAATAAATTAACTTGGATGGCCAGTTTCGATCTTCAAGTCATCATCATTAGGCCTAATTCTTTTCACTTGGGCTGTTTATAAAACCTATGTCTACAAGTATGTGTCTGATGATATTTACAATGTAAAATACAGTTATGTAGTAACAACAGTTATTATAATCTTCCGCAACTTGTCAAGATTTGTTAGTTATATGCGATTTAGTCCACTTTTCACATTTTGTAAAAATGAGGGAAAAGTAGACTTATAAGATCGATCCGGGCAAATGTGTGTCTGTCCTTCTTTCTGTCTGTGTGGGTGTGTGTCTGTCCCCTCCTGTCATGTCCTAAACGGCTGCAGCTAACGAATCCGAATTTGGTATGTGTAAAGATCTATACCTGAATAACTCACGGCCATATTTGAAAATGACGTCAGTGCTACCAACTGCTGAAAAATCACAATTGAAATTTGAGCTCCATGTTAGATATCTTGGAAGGTATGCATGGGAGCTATTTCAAAATTGGCACACATTTAGATAATAATATTTCAGTTTAATTTCCTGGAGGCCATCCATGACAGTATTGCCAACATTATTCTACGGCTGCTAATAGGTCATATCGTTATATGCATGTAACTTCCATACTATCAATTCGATTTCAACCAAATTTCGTATGTACTAGGTGTACCATAATAGATATGACTATGCGTATTTTTATGAGCAACCAGGCCTGCCGTTAATAAATGCTCTCTCTATTTCATTATCCTAATACCAAAGTATGCAAGCCAACCGCTCTAAACTTTGCACACGCATAGTACACGACCTACATTAATTTCGAGTAACTAATATACGTCAATGCTGCCAACATGATTCTAAGCCTGCTGATAGGTCCAGTTTTTGAATGCATGTAACTTCTATACTAACAAATCGATTTCAACCAAATTTCGTATGTGCCTTGTGTACCATAACTGATATGACTATGCGTATATTTAAGAGCAACCAGGGCTGCCAACTGTTAATAAATGCTCTATCTATTTTTGTACCCTATCATCAATATACCAGAAGGTATGCAAGCCAACAGCTCTGAACTTGGCACACGTATAGTAGTAGGTAATAAAGAGCGGTTCTGGGACAGGGGCTAATGGGCAAAATGGCCGCCGCGCGCAACTGCCCTGTGTTATTCTTATAGAGAGGTCAGTCATAGCTGGGTCAGGGGCTAATGGGCAATATGGCTGCCACGCCCTGAGACATTGCATGACGTCACAGAGAGAGGTTGACAGTGTAACGTTGCTAAATGGAATATTTATTATTATTATTATTATTATTATTATTATTATTATTATTATTATTATTATTATTAGGTAATCATGCATTGATCACGTACAATCAAGACCAGTCTTATATTGCCCCACTTTATGGTGTAGTGGCTAGCATTTTTAGCTGTTACTTTAGAGACCCGGGTTTGAGTCCTGGCTCTGTCAAGAAATGTAATTCTAGACTGAGGGTTGGAATAGTGTACACTCAAACTTGTGAGGCAAAAAAAATCAGAGCAGCTATGTTTAATTCATACCTCAGCCATTCTGCCAAACCGAACTGAACCTAACCTAACCTAACTTGAAAGTAAAAAGAAAAAAAAAACTGAGAGCAAAAAAATGTAATCAGAAAGTAACAGCAAATGTAAGAGCACATATAATAAACTTAGTTAAAACCTAACCTAACCTAAACTAACTTCACCTAACCTAACCTAACCCAACTTAACCTAACCTAACCTAACTTCAAAGTGCAAGCAAAAAAAGTGAGAGCAAAAATTGTAATGAAAAAATTAAGAGCAAATGTAAGAACACAAATAATAAACTTAGTTATAACCTACCCTAACCTAACCTAACCTAACCTAACCAAGCATTTCCTCACCTAATTTCACCTAACCTAACTTCAAAGTAAATGCAAATATAAGAGCAAAAAATGACAGCAAAAAGTGAGATCAAATAGTGTATGCAAGAAAGTAAGAGCAAATGAGAGAGCACAAATAATAAACTTAGTTATAACCTAACCAACCCTAACCTAACCCACAGAAACCTCATTTTAAGATTTTAGATTTTACATTTTAACATTTTACATTTTAACATTATAGATTTTTGATTTTTTTCATTTTACTTTTTTAGATTTTACATTTTTGATTTTTTGTATTTCAGTTTTAGTTTTTTTTTAGATTTTACATTTTAAATTTAATATTTTTTGATTTTAGATTTAACAATTTCCATTTTCCGAAAAGAGTCACTTACCTAACCTCACCAAACCTAACTTTACCAAACCTAACTTAAGCTAATCCAAAGGGCTAATGCACATACACAAAGTATATAAGGACACATGCAACTCTCCTTATGCTAGTCTTATTGGCTACTGTACAACATGATCACTACCCCAACCGTCTTTTTTTTTCATTTTGTTGTTTACTCATTTGTCAATTTTCCAATTTCCCATTTTCAGTTTTTTTAAATGTCAGTTTTAAGTTTTTTTAATTTCATAATATGGAAACATGGATTTTGCATTTTGTTGTTTACACATTTGTCAATTTTCCAATTTCCCATTTTCAGTTTTTTTAATGTCAATTTTAAGTTTTTAAATTTCATGATATGGAAACATGGATTTTTGCATTTTGTTGTTTACACATTTGTCAATTTACCAAATTCCCATTTACAGTTTTTAAAATTTTAGTTCAATGTTTTTTCTATTTTGTCAATATGGAAACATAGATTTTCCAATTTGTGTGTTTTACATGTTCATTTTGCATTAGGAGTAGAGAGAGGTGGGTAGTAATTAAAAATGTACAAGCAGTGTCCATACAATATTTTTTATTTTAAATACATGTACACTATTTACACTTAAATACATTTTTATATATAGTCTATTTTTTGTTATAAATTGTACAGTTGTTTTTATTTTTGTTTTCTATTTTATTTATTTTTGATTATGAATACTATTTTTTTATTTGTATAGTGCCATGGTTTTATTTACTAAATAGTTTTGTTTTATGTATTTGCTAGTTGCAGGCAGAAGATTTTGATATTCATAACTTAACTCTTTAAGCATGGTCAATGATTGAGTAATGACCATAGGCATGTGTACCTATACCATTAGCATCAATCACTCTTTTATCATCACCAGGACACAAAGCAATTTTGTTTAGCCTTATAGATGATATGTCATGTTGTTTAGAAGCGATAATGTTCATGGGTATTCTTTTTACATTGTTTTTCATGACACAATCCTTATAATCTTGAAAGCTTATACAATTTTTGACAACACCTCTGCTAATACCTTTAATCTTTTTGATTTCTTTACCATTTATGTCTAAAGCATACATTTTAGCTCTAAGTCCAACAAATGCTTTTATAATTTGTCCACAAGCCTCGTCTTTAAATTTCCCCAACGTTTTCTTGTTTGATGTAGAGTAACATATGTGATTAGTAGGATAATCTGATGTGTCCAGGTGTTGTAGGAAATCCAACTTGTCTTGATATACATCTGGGGTGTTAACCAAATATATGAACGAGTCAGTATCCATATACATGAGTTTAAGATTGTCCATGCCATAATAAGGTAGCAGGACATCATAGTGGTGGGAATACATGAGAGTTTTTGAAATATCCAGTATACACATTCCAATATATATAGGCTTATTGAATACAATGTTACGTTTAGCCATGTGGAAAGCAGCTAGGTTAGGGCCATAAATTGTTCTGTCGATAAATGTCGGCTTTGCTATTAGCTTTTCTGCCTTTTTGCTGTCAGTCACAAGACGTATGTCTATTCTTTTACGGATATTTTCCATTGTTTTCCCAAAAATGGCATTGTTGAATAATTTGTACAGATTTTTCTCAAAATCATTTTTGGCTTGTTTTCGAAGGTTGTTATTAAAATCAACGTATGCCTTTAACCAAGGTCTTTGTTTAAACTTTAACACACGATGAATTTTTATCAATTTTATTCCATGATCTAAAGCCTGTTTTAATGCCATGTAGTGAACAACATATCGCCTTCGATTTCCAAGATGAGGAATTAGTTTTTTCAGAGACGAATCCTTAGGTTGTGTACACTCTGGTAGGAAAGGTAAATCGTTGTGTAGATCATGAAGGTCAGATGGGTAATCAACATCAACGTCTAGAATGTATCCCACAGGATCGTCTTTCTTTAGTTTTTCTAGATCAACAGTATCTGGAGAAACCCACTGAAATCCACCATAAGGAAGGGAGTGGCACATAGCCCACCCGTATTGGTTGTTGGCATCATCATAGGTAATAAACTGCGATGGTTTCTCAGAATCATAGGTTTCCATGTATTTATTGTTAGCTTCAGCATACCGATGAGACACTTGGCATATGCCTCCACGTATTCCAGACTCGATTAGAAGAATCTGATCGTAATCCTGTAGCAATTCCAGTTCAATTCCTGTGTAAAGGAGCATTGCCTCAAAACTTAAACCAGGCGAAGTAAAAAAGTGTGCAGCATCCACTCGGTGTGTTTCTAGTGTTTTGTTTCTAAACGTTTCAAAGCTGTCTGCTAGAAGGAGTACATCTGAAGTTAGGTAGAGGTCACAATATTCCCCTAGAGTTTTAATGTTGAACTGATTCCACACATTTTTGGCATGTTCATAGTCTTCTTGACTAACATCTTCTTGACTTAATTTCTTAAAGAATGCCTCTTTTGGAGGTAAACACGTTTCACTTAACTTTTCCCAAGAGTCAATGTAGTCATAACAAAATACCCCTTTACGAGTCATGAGCATTGCATTTTCTTTTCCAAAGTACTTGTCTGTTTCAGGGTATGATGTTAAGTTGGAAACTAAGTTTTCCAAACTACTCGGCATTAACCGAAACGTGTCCACAAATCTAAGCTTAACATTTCCTACATATTTGGTAAAGGAAATGTACTTTTCTTTGGAGTTAGCGATAACATCCACTCTCTCAGTAGTACATCCCAATTGCTTTACAATGAAATTTGCGTCGTAGCCACTCATATTATGTAGAAACACAGGAACGGGGTTACGTGTTTTACACCTCAAATTACAGTTATTGTGAGCACTTCCACGGTATTCCCCTGTAATATGGCAGTGGTCTCGAACTTTCCAGTCCTGTTGGGTAAATGGTTTTTGACACAAATAACAGGTTTCAGAACATTGGAACTCTACTTCTTGATCCTCAGTTAAAGCCTTCGGAACATTTAAGCTGTAAAGGCGATCGATTTCATTAGCTATTGAAATCAAACAGTCCATAAACTTTTCTGCAGCGTCAGGTCCACGATAAATAAGAGGTCGGCTTGGAAGGTTTGTCTTTATGTGTTCCACAGCAGGTGAGAGTTTAACGTATATACCAAAGCTCATAGGAACATGACTCTGGTATGGCACTGTATAACTTGCTTCAGGATTGGGTAGACATGTTTGATAGGGTAACAGTATACTTTCAAAATCAGCATAGATAACGTAAGGTATTCTCAGCATTTTTTCCACGTTTAAAAATTTAACAATGGAGTTTTTAATAGGCATTTCAACCCTAGCAATGTCATGCTGGACACACAAAGCTCTATGTTCTTTCAATTTTTCCATTCCTTGTTGTCCATATCGATTATCAAAGTGTGTAAAACACCGTTTACACGTATATATCTTATGTTCATAGCGGGTAATCTGATGTCTTACTAGTTTATCAAAATCTTTGATAAAGACGTAGTGGTTCTGAGCGGATGATGAACTTAACAGGAGGAGGTCGCGATGGTCTTGCAGCTCTTGATCCACAATCTTTAGAGGAAACACTTTGTTGTCTTTTTCCAGTCCAAATACATTAATGGATATATCGTTGGCTTTTTCAAATTTGGGAATGTCAGCTAGTAATGTAGGAAATGATATTACAGAAAAATCATACTTGTTGTCCAGGTCCTTGTATTTACTAACGCGTTCAGCTTTCGTTTTAACCAGTTTTGCTAAAATGGCATACATAAAACACTTTTCATCCTTTAAGTTTTGAGGATTAATGCAGGCTTTTCTTGCTTGTATAGCTGCTGGTAATGGAATATATGTGCTGCCACGCAAGGGATTATACTTATTTATTTTCAATCGTACTCCTTCCACTGCTAACAAAGCCCAATTACTACCTTTTAGCTCAGATTCCTCCATTTCCGTAGTTAACTTTGTAAATTGTGTTTCCAAGAAACTACTTAAGTCCGTTTCCAAAAATAGGGCCTGATTTCGTGTTTTAAAAGCACGATCTGTAATTTCATTGGTAGATGTATGAATGAATCTACATTCAGCCACAAGATTAACTTTTATCGACTTGTGCATTGCTAGTTCTTTCTGCATAGCTTGTATTATTTGCTGTTTGGACTCTTTAAGGTATGAATTTAAATCCTTGCACGTATCGCAACGAATGAAATAGGATTTAAGTCGACCTTCAAAAGATGTCTCATATTCAATAAGTCCATTTTTGTCAAGGACCAATGACAGTAGGTAATGTTTTGTAGGCTCTGCTTTTTGTCTTTTAGCTGCCGACACAACATTACAACATTCTTCATGACGACGTCCGTTGTAGGCATTGTTGAATGTACAGCCACACGTTTTACACTCATGAAATTCCCCACACGAAACTTCATGACGCTTCCTATGATAGTCCCGAAGAAAAGTCTTTCCACACTCTTTACACATATAGCTAGGAATGGGTTCTTCCATCACGAATGTTGATTTCTGCAAACAGCTGCTTACTGCGTATCACAAGGCTAGAGGTTGGTCGGAGAGACGGTCTTTCACGATGTGAACACCATGAGAGGTAGTAGTCAACTGGTGATATTCTTGTGAAGGGTCCTCTAATATACCCCTAGTCTAGACCAACAACTCTTTACAGCGTATGACAAGGCTGTAGACTGGACAGTGAGACGGTATTTCACGATGTGAACACTGTAACAAGTAGTAGTCAACTGATTATATACTTGCTAAGGGTTCTCTAATATACAATAGTCAAGACCAACAGCTACTTACTGAGTAGTACAAGGCTGTACAATAGTTGTTTTGACAGTCTTTCACGATGTGGTCACTGTGAATAATGGTAGTCAACTGATGATATTCTTGATAAGGGTCCTCTAATATACCCCTGGTTAAGGGTAACAGCTGTTCACTGCTTATGACAAGGCTAAAGACTGGTTGCTTCAACGGTCTTTCACAATGTAAACACTGTGACAAGTAGTAAACTGAAAATATTCTTATGGCCTACTCAAGGTTATCAGGTACTTACTGCATATCAAAAGGCTGTACACTCATGTGTGTTAGGCACTCTTTTTTGCTAAGGACCCCAATATTCCCTACACAAGGCTATACATGTTAGTTCTAAACACTTAGTGGTTAATTGTATATTCAATTTTTGTACAAAGCTTATACAAGCACGTTTTATGAGGTAAAACTTTGTTAAATAACTGCATGCGACACGCAAAGTATGTTTCCGCTATCTAGCAGTGACTATGAGTACTACTTGAACGACCAGCATGCTACCTAGCGCTCCATTTCAACACTCGCTCACTGAACGATCAGCATGCTATCTAGCGGTCGATAGCAATACTCCTCAACTACCAGCCTGCTATCTATCGGTCAATATGACAACTCACTCAACTACCGACATGCTACATGGCTCTTTTGGTCAGTTTTTTGTTGGCTTTTTTTGGTCAGTTTTTGTTGGCTTTTTTGTTGGCCTTTGTTGGCTTTTGTTGGCTTTTGTTGGCTTTTTTGTTGGCTTTTGTTGGCTGTTGTTGGCTTTTGTTGGCTTTTGTTGGCTTTTGTATTAGCTCTTTCATATTTGCTCTTGCTTGTGGGGGCTTATTATTTGGTCTTGGAAAGTATGTCAGTCCTTTTTTTATGGCTGCAAAATGCTTACAGCCATGTTTGTAAGCAGCAACAACAACAACAACAACACACAAAATTCAAAAAAAATCCAAAGTACTCTAAGGTTTATCAATGACTCTCAACTCTTACACTTACCTCTACCCCATGCCTAGTCAAAAAAGTAGTGTATTTTTCAAATTTTTCAAAAAAATATTTGGAAAGTAGGCTATATCATTAAACTAAAAATCCTGAAAAGACATATGTTAACTCCAACACCTACCTCTATACCACTCTCAGTCCAAAAATAATGTATTTTTCAAATTTTCCAAAACATATTTCCGAAAATGGGTTATATTTCCGAAATTAAAAAGTTAACAAAAAATGTTTGTTTGACATAAATGAATGGCCTTTGCCTCCTCTACCACTGTACCAAGTCCCAGGTCTCCAGGACAAAAAAAATAAAATTTTTAAAAAGGGTTTTATTTCCAAAATTAGGAATTTTACAAAAAAGTTTGTTTGACATAAATGAATGGCCTTTACCCCCTCTACCCCCACACTAAGTCTCATGTCTCTAGGACAACAAAAATAAAATTTTCAAAATGGGCTTATATTTCCAAAATTAGGAATTCTACAAAAAAGTTTGTTTGACGTAAATCAATGGTCTTTACCCCCTCTATTCCAACACCAAGTCTCAGGTCTCTAGGTCAACAAAAATAAAATTTGGAAAAAATGGTCACTATTTTGGAAACTAGGAATTCTACAAAAAAGTTTGTTTAACATAAATGAAAGGTCTCTATCCCCTCTACTTGTAAACCAAGTTCCAGGTATGTGAGACAAAAATGAAAAAAGTTCAATTGGGAAAGTAGGCGATTTTTCATATAACCAAACATTCAAAAATGTGTTCATTGGGCTGCAAATAATGGCCTCTATGTCCTTTATTTTTATAATAAAACGTTTTTATTTTTTACATTTTTTTGAAAAAAGTTCAATTTTGAAATTTTTATAATTTAGAAACTAAAGAGTTTTCAAAAAATTTTGTTTGACATAAATGAATGGTCTTGACCCCCTCTACCCCCAAAATAAATTTCAAGTCTCTAGGACAAGAAATAACAGTAGTGGAGTAGGGGGGTTCTGCTTTACTTGGCGTGGCCGCCATCTTGGTTTGTTGGGCACTACTTGTCACAGTGTTTACATTGTGAAAGACCGTTGAAGCAACCAGTCTTTAGCCTTGTCATAAGCAGTGAACAGCTGTTACCCTTAACCAGGGGTATATTAGAGGACCCTTATCAAGAATATCATCAGTTGACTACCATTATTCACAGTGACCACATCGTGAAAGACTGTCAAAACAACTATTGTACAGCCTTGTACTACTCAGTAAGTAGCTGTTGGTCTTGACTATTGTATATTAGAGAACCCTTAGCAAGTATATAATCAGTTGACTACTACTTGTTACAGTGTTCACATCGTGAAATACCGTCTCACTGTCCAGTCTACAGCCTTGTCATACGCTGTAAAGAGTTGTTGGTCTAGACTAGGGGTATATTAGAGGACCCTTCACAAGAATATCACCAGTTGACTACTACCTCTCATGGTGTTCACATCGTGAAAGACCGTCTCTCCGACCAACCTCTAGCCTTGTGATACGCAGTAAGCAGCTGTTTGCAGAAATCAACATTCGTGATGGAAGAACCCATTCCTAGCTATATGTGTAAAGAGTGTGGAAAGACTTTTCTTCGGGACTATCATAGGAAGCGTCATGAAGTTTCGTGTGGGGAATTTCATGAGTGTAAAACGTGTGGCTGTACATTCAACAATGCCTACAACGGACGTCGTCATGAAGAATGTTGTAATGTTGTGTCGGCAGCTAAAAGACAAAAAGCAGAGCCTACAAAACATTACCTACTGTCATTGGTCCTTGACAAAAATGGACTTATTGAATATGAGACATCTTTTGAAGGTCGACTTAAATCCTATTTCATTCGTTGCGATACGTGCAAGGATTTAAATTCATACCTTAAAGAGTCCAAACAGCAAATAATACAAGCTATGCAGAAAGAACTAGCAATGCACAAGTCGATAAAAGTTAATCTTGTGGCTGAATGTAGATTCATTCATACATCTACCAATGAAATTACAGATCGTGCTTTTAAAACACGAAATCAGGCCCTATTTTTGGAAACGGACTTAAGTAGTTTCTTGGAAACACAATTTACAAAGTTAACTACGGAAATGGAGGAATCTGAGCTAAAAGGTAGTAATTGGGCTTTGTTAGCAGTGGAAGGAGTACGATTGAAAATAAATAAGTATAATCCCTTGCGTGGCAGCACATATATTCCATTACCAGCAGCTATACAAGCAAGAAAAGCCTGCATTAATCCTCAAAACTTAAAGGATGAAAAGTGTTTTATGTATGCCATTTTAGCAAAACTGGTTAAAACGAAAGCTGAACGCGTTAGTAAATACAAGGACCTGGACAACAAGTATGATTTTTCTGTAATATCATTTCCTACATTACTAGCTGACATTCCCAAATTTGAAAAAGCCAACGATATATCCATTAATGTATTTGGACTGGAAAAAGACAACAAAGTGTTTCCTCTAAAGATTGTGGATCAAGAGCTGCAAGACCATCGCGACCTCCTCCTGTTAAGTTCATCATCCGCTCAGAACCACTACGTCTTTATCAAAGATTTTGATAAACTAGTAAGACATCAGATTACCCGCTATGAACATAAGATATATACGTGTAAACGGTGTTTTACACACTTTGATAATCGATATGGACAACAAGGAATGGAAAAATTGAAAGAACATAGAGCTTTGTGTGTCCAGCATGACATTGCTAGGGTTGAAATGCCTATTAAAAACTCCATTGTTAAATTTTTAAACGTGGAAAAAATGCTGAGAATACCTTACGTTATCTATGCTGATTTTGAAAGTATACTGTTACCCTATCAAACATGTCTACCCAATCCTGAAGCAAGTTATACAGTGCCATACCAGAGTCATGTTCCTATGAGCTTTGGTATATACGTTAAACTCTCACCTGCTGTGGAACACATAAAGACAAACCTTCCAAGCCGACCTCTTATTTATCGTGGACCTGACGCTGCAGAAAAGTTTATGGACTGTTTGATTTCAATAGCTAATGAAATCGATCGCCTTTACAGCTTAAATGTTCCGAAGGCTTTAACTGAGGATCAAGAAGTAGAGTTCCAATGTTCTGAAACCTGTTATTTGTGTCAAAAACCATTTACCCAACAGGACTGGAAAGTTCGAGACCACTGCCATATTACAGGGGAATACCGTGGAAGTGCTCACAATAACTGTAATTTGAGGTGTAAAACACGTAACCCCGTTCCTGTGTTTCTACATAATATGAGTGGCTACGACGCAAATTTCATTGTAAAGCAATTGGGATGTACTACTGAGAGAGTGGATGTTATCGCTAACTCCAAAGAAAAGTACATTTCCTTTACCAAATATGTAGGAAATGTTAAGCTTAGATTTGTGGACACGTTTCGGTTAATGCCGAGTAGTTTGGAAAACTTAGTTTCCAACTTAACATCATACCCTGAAACAGACAAGTACTTTGGAAAAGAAAATGCAATGCTCATGACTCGTAAAGGGGTATTTTGTTATGACTACATTGACTCTTGGGAAAAGTTAAGTGAAACGTGTTTACCTCCAAAAGAGGCATTCTTTAAGAAATTAAGTCAAGAAGATGTTAGTCAAGAAGACTATGAACATGCCAAAAATGTGTGGAATCAGTTCAACATTAAAACTCTAGGGGAATATTGTGACCTCTACCTAACTTCAGATGTACTCCTTCTAGCAGACAGCTTTGAAACGTTTAGAAACAAAACACTAGAAACACACCGAGTGGATGCTGCACACTTTTTTACTTCGCCTGGTTTAAGTTTTGAGGCAATGCTCCTTTACACAGGAATTGAACTGGAATTGCTACAGGATTACGATCAGATTCTTCTAATCGAGTCTGGAATACGTGGAGGCATATGCCAAGTGTCTCATCGGTATGCTGAAGCTAACAATAAATACATGGAAACCTATGATTCTGAGAAACCATCGCAGTTTATTACCTATGATGATGCCAACAACCAATACGGGTGGGCTATGTGCCACTCCCTTCCTTATGGTGGATTTCAGTGGGTTTCTCCAGATACTGTTGATCTAGAAAAACTAAAGAAAGACGATCCTGTGGGATACATTCTAGACGTTGATGTTGATTACCCATCTGACCTTCATGATCTACACAACGATTTACCTTTCCTACCAGAGTGTACACAACCTAAGGATTCGTCTCTGAAAAAACTAATTCCTCATCTTGGAAATCGAAGGCGATATGTTGTTCACTACATGGCATTAAAACAGGCTTTAGATCATGGAATAAAATTGATAAAAATTCATCGTGTGTTAAAGTTTAAACAAAGACCTTGGTTAAAGGCATACGTTGATTTTAATAACAACCTTCGAAAACAAGCCAAAAATGATTTTGAGAAAAATCTGTACAAATTATTCAACAATGCCATTTTTGGGAAAACAATGGAAAATATCCGTAAAAGAATAGACATACGTCTTGTGACTGACAGCAAAAAGGCAGAAAAGCTAATAGCAAAGCCGACATTTATCGACAGAACAATTTATGGCCCTAACCTAGCTGCTTTCCACATGGCTAAACGTAACATTGTATTCAATAAGCCTATATATATTGGAATGTGTATACTGGATATTTCAAAAACTCTCATGTATTCCCACCACTATGATGTCCTGCTACCTTATTATGGCATGGACAATCTTAAACTCATGTATATGGATACTGACTCGTTCATATATTTGGTTAACACCCCAGATGTATATCAAGACAAGTTGGATTTCCTACAACACCTGGACACATCAGATTATCCTACTAATCACATATGTTACTCTACATCAAACAAGAAAACGTTGGGGAAATTTAAAGACGAGGCTTGTGGACAAATTATAAAAGCATTTGTTGGACTTAGAGCTAAAATGTATGCTTTAGACATAAATGGTAAAGAAATCAAAAAGATTAAAGGTATTAGCAGAGGTGTTGTCAAAAATTGTATAAGCTTTCAAGATTATAAGGATTGTGTCATGAAAAACAATGTAAAAAGAATACCCATGAACATTATCGCTTCTAAACAACATGACATATCATCTATAAGGCTAAACAAAATTGCTTTGTGTCCTGGTGATGATAAAAGAGTGATTGATGCTAATGGTATAGGTACACATGCCTATGGTCATTACTCAATCATTGACCATGCTTAAAGAGTTAAGTTATGAATATCAAAATCTTCTGCCTGCAACTAGCAAATACATAAAACAAAACTATTTAGTAAATAAAACCATGGCACTATACAAATAAAAAAATAGTATTCATAATCAAAAATAAATAAAATAGAAAACAAAAATAAAAACAACTGTACAATTTATAACAAAAAATAGACTATATATAAAAATGTATTTAAGTGTAAATAGTGTACATGTATTTAAAATAAAAAATATTGTATGGACACTGCTTGTACATTTTTAATTACTACCCACCTCTCTCTACTCCTAATGCAAAATGAACATGTAAAACACACAAATTGGAAAATCTATGTTTCCATATTGACAAAATAGAAAAAACATTGAACTAAAATTTTAAAAACTGTAAATGGGAATTTGGTAAATTGACAAATGTGTAAACAACAAAATGCAAAAATCCATGTTTCCATATCATGAAATTTAAAAACTTAAAATTGACATTAAAAAAACTGAAAATGGGAAATTGGAAAATTGACAAATGTGTAAACAACAAAATGCAAAATCCATGTTTCCATATTATGAAATTAAAAAAACTTAAAACTGACATTTAAAAAAACTGAAAATGGGAAATTGGAAAATTGACAAATGAGTAAACAACAAAATGAAAAAAAAAAGACGGTTGGGGTAGTGATCATGTTGTACAGTAGCCAATAAGACTAGCATAAGGAGAGTTGCATGTGTCCTTATATACTTTGTGTATGTGCATTAGCCCTTTGGATTAGCTTAAGTTAGGTTTGGTAAAGTTAGGTTTGGTGAGGTTAGGTAAGTGACTCTTTTCGGAAAATGGAAATTGTTAAATCTAAAATCAAAAAATATTAAATTTAAAATGTAAAATCTAAAAAAAAACTAAAACTGAAATACAAAAAATCAAAAATGTAAAATCTAAAAAAGTAAAATGAAAAAAATCAAAAATCTATAATGTTAAAATGTAAAATGTTAAAATGTAAAATCTAAAATCTTAAAATGAGGTTTCTGTGGGTTAGGTTAGGGTTGGTTAGGTTATAACTAAGTTTATTATTTGTGCTCTCTCATTTGCTCTTACTTTCTTGCATACACTATTTGATCTCACTTTTTGCTGTCATTTTTTGCTCTTATATTTGCATTTACTTTGAAGTTAGGTTAGGTGAAATTAGGTGAGGAAATGCTTGGTTAGGTTAGGTTAGGTTAGGTTAGGGTAGGTTATAACTAAGTTTATTATTTGTGTTCTTACATTTGCTCTTAATTTTTTCATTACAATTTTTGCTCTCACTTTTTTTGCTTGCACTTTGAAGTTAGGTTAGGTTAGGTTAAGTTGGGTTAGGTTAGGTTAGGTGAAGTTAGTTTAGGTTAGGTTAGGTTTTAACTAAGTTTATTATATGTGCTCTTACATTTGCTGTTACTTTCTGATTACATTTTTTTGCTCTCAGTTTTTTTTTTCTTTTTACTTTCAAGTTAGGTTAGGTTAGGTTCAGTTCGGTTTGGCAGAATGGCTGAGGTATGAATTAAACATAGCTGCTCTGATTTTTTTTGCCTCACAAGTTTGAGTGTACACTATTCCAACCCTCAGTCTAGAATTACATTTCTTGACAGAGCCAGGACTCAAACCCGGGTCTCTAAAGTAACAGCTAAAAATGCTAGCCACTACACCATAAAGTGGGGCAATATAAGACTGGTCTTGATTGTACGTGATCAATGCATGATTACCTAATAATAATAATAATAATAATAATAATAATAATAATAATAATAAATATTCCATTTAGCAACGTTACACTGTCAACCTCTCTCTGTGACGTCATGCAATGTCTCAGGGCGTGGCAGCCATATTGCCCATTAGCCCCTGACCCAGCTATGACTGACCTCTCTATAAGAATAACACAGGGCAGTTGCGCGCGGCGGCCATTTTGCCCATTAGCCCCTGTCCCAGAACCGCTCTTTATTACCTACTTATAGTTCCTGGCATTCTAGATTAATTTGGAGTAACAAATATACGCCAGTGCTGCCAACATGATTCTAAGCCTGCTGATAGCTCCAATCTATAAATGCATGTAACTTCTATACTAATAAATGGATTGCAATCAAATTTCGTATGTGCTTTGTGTAGGCCTACCATATGACTATCCGTATTCTTAAGAGCCAGCAGGCCTGCCAACTGTAAATGAATGCTCTATCTATTTTTTATCCTAATATAAATATATCAGAATGCATGCAAGCCAACTGCTCTTCCTTCGCACACGTGTAGTGCCTGCCATTCTAGATTAATTTGGAGTAACTAATATACGTTAGTGCTGCCAACATGATTCTAAGCCTGCTGACAGGTCCAATTTTTAAATACATGTCACTTTTATACATGTAACTTATTGGCACAATAATGCATACATTTCAGATTAATTCTCAGCAACATATATATGACATTGTTGCCAACATGAGGTCACGCGCTGATAGATCCAATGTCTAACTGTATGTAATGCCCATGCTATCCATTGGATTTCAACCACATTTTGTAAGTACATCCTGTAACTTTAGAGATGGAACTAAGAGTATATTCCGCCACCAGGGCTGCCAACTGTAGTGCTCTAATAGGCTACACTATTTCAGGTATATTTCGAACTAATTACAAATTTCAGTATTAGCCTACCAACTTAATTTCGTCATTATTCTAGATAGGTCTATATCATAGATTAATCATTGGCATGAATCTTAAATTTTAAGAAAATTAGGCTCTTTAGTTCGTCACTACAGTACTTGTTTGTTAAGATATTGTTATTGGTTATTGACATCCAAGTTTGCTTGTTTAGAGTGATAACTGTGATTGTTAGTGAATGGTCAGTTTGGAATAGAATATGAACTTGGCTTGTTGTTTGAGTGATGTGAACCCGTTCTCGTGCAACTGTGATCACTTCCACTGCCTACACTGAACTGGAGGGAATTTCCTTGTGCAGGCTGCTATCTCGTTATCCCTATGGATGCGCCCCTAGAATAGGGTTGCTATAACGTTAGGGTACAAAATCAGGTCATTGTGACGATTATAATAAAAGTCTATTGAGTGACTATGGTCTGTCTATGATAACCAAAAATAATAATTCCATAGAATTTAACTAAATAACATAAATTGTATTTTCCTTACACACTCATGAGGTCATGAGGAAGTCTCCGTAAGTCATACATTCCTGAAGTATGGGCATGTCATGTCTTTTAAATTATGTTAATTTATTAGCATTGCTTTAAGTCTAAGTCTGTCATTTGTCCATTGTGAATTCATAGCAGAAAATATTCTTTCTGCGCATGAGACATTTTTTCATATCCAGTAATTACAAACACACAATCCTGCTGTTTAAAAACACCGCAACAATTTCGAAACACGTTTTGTTATGTTGGTAGAAAAGACTATCGGAAAAGAAAATTTATAATAACCAAAGAATTAGAACATGAAGTAGCCTATCTTTGCTTGTATTCAACGGAAGTAAGTTACCAATGAACACGTTCCTCGACTTTCAGTATCGCTTTGTTTTTCACAAATTGGACGAACAGTGCCGCCAACGTAACCAAAATGTAGAAACATTTAAACAAAACTAGACTTTCAAGATGCGACTTTTAAAATTCAGGACATTTAAGTATATTTAAATACGAAGAAGGACGTTCTATTCTTTGCCTAAAATCGGGACAAGTCCAGCTTTTTCAGGACGTATGGCAACCCTACCGTAGAATCAAGATGGGCTACTTGTTATCTGCAGTTCAGATCCCGTGCTGTGAGCGAGATTCAAACTGCTAATAAAACATTCATGTGGGCTGGCTGCAGAGAGGATTCTACTTGCTAATTGAAGGCCGAGAGGAATGAAGCACATCCCAGAGAAAGTGATTAATGATTCTGCCCGGCTCCAGGATTAGTTATTGTTTTACATCGTCGAAGAAGTGAGGCGACAACGGCGCTCTCTTGAGAGCGGTTCATTTCTCTATTTAAAACTATGTCACTTATAAAGTTAAGCTTTGGGTGTTCAAATGAAACATAGACTGTGCATAACTATCGGTAATCGGCAATACTTTGTTGTTGTTGTTTCTAGGCTCCTTTAGTAGCATTCAAGCTGCAGTTCATGGACGTTAGGAAATAAAAGCAAAAGCTCTGCATGGGGTTCAGGCGACAGGACTCGCAAGAGTCAACCCTATGCTAGACTTTGGTCCGAAATAATTGTTGTTGATTCTTCAGGGGCTTTGTGACATCGTGGTCATGTAGCCCCGTGTACTTGGGCGTGAGTAGAAGTTGTATGATAACCTGTTTCACTGTGATGTGTGTAGATCAACTTGTATTCGTGGTAGGATTTGGGTAGGAAGCGGCCGTGGCCTTAAGTTAGGTACCATCCCGGAGTAGAAGTTGGGAAACTACGGATAACCACTTCCAGGATGGCTGAGGTAGGAATCGAACCCGCCTCTTCTGAGTTTTACCTCACGAGGCTGAGTGTACACCGTTTCAGCCCTCAGACCAGAATAACATTTCTTGGCAGATCCGGGAATCGAACCTGAGACTCAACGGTGACAGCCGAGAATGCTAGCCACTACGCAACGATGCGGATGGTCTGAAATATATCCTCGGTTCCTGAGTTGTGGTATTTTAACCTCTAATTGTTACTACAGCAGCTCGAGGACTTGTTTGTGGCATCTTTATCATCATTTCATATTCATCACGACGCGTAGGGCGTCTATTCGAAACATCTGGCCTCTTCAGAGGACACATTTATTGCTGCCTTAAATGAAACGATGGTACTTATAGAAATATAAGTGAAGGGTTCTGATGAAATTGCTATTGGTCAGCCATGGATTTTCCTCCATACGCGCATTTAATTTCATTACTTGCTTTAATTCAAAGTATTCTCCTTATTGTAAGAACCGTTTATTTCTAGAATACGGTGATTTAGTAGAAGCAGACTATTTCGCTAAGCAGGTGCGTGTTTAAGGGAGCTTCGTGTGGGTTTCATACTCACCACAAACACCGAGGATTATCGGTTAAAAGGAAAAGAATAAAAAGTGCGCTATAACCTGTGTCATTATTAAATGCTAAGAGGGTTACAGATGGCCATGAATACGGCCTCGTGCGTGTAATTATTACATCTCGGGACCAGCTAGCCGCTAACTCGAGATCATATTTTACCTTATTTTTTCCCAACCAAGCCGCTGTGCATTGCGGAGTGCCTTCGATGAGGTTGAATTGAAAGTAACGTCTGTTGGCTTGCTGTAACGCAGTGAAATATTTGAAGCCATTTTTAAGTGTTGTCTTGTTCTATTTTAGAAAGCTATTCAGTCGGTCAACACAAATTACATTAGGCGGGGAAACCAGTATTTAAATGCTCCAACCTGAAAGGAATATTACATGGGATATCCAATAGAAATCGAACCCGGACCTTAGGGATGACAGCCAAGAATGCTAGCTACTACAGAATTACTTTATATACAATATATATTATAGTATTTGGCGACAGTTTATACAGGGATTTAGTGACGTTTAAGTCCCTGTAGCGATATAAATATTTTTCCTCAATGATAACATTGGAATCTTGCGATATTTTAATATTTCCTAGCGATTTCCAGCAAACATAATTTGGCAGCACTGGCCGGAGAAGCAGAGTCATCATCATCATCTTGCACAGTTTCCAGCCACTGGCCGGGTCTGTTTGGAACACAAGCCTCTCCAACGTCTTCTGTCTTCCCACCATCTCTCAGCCTCCACCCTTGTCCAGTCTTCTCCTCTCTTCTTCACGCTTTCTTCCACCCCCTTCAGCCACCTGTCTCTCGGTCTTCCTCTCGGTCTCTTTCCTTCCCACTTCGTCTCGTGTATCCTCCTGGGTATCCTCTTCTCCTCCATTCGTTTTACATGTCCATACCATCTAAGTCTAGATTTCTCTATACCATCCTGTAATGGTTCCTCCTTCATTAATTCTCTGGTCCTCTCATTTCTTATTCTCTCCATCTTTGTAGCTCCAATACTGCTTCTCAAGAACCTCATCTCACTGGCCTGTATTTTGCTCTTCTCCCTTCCTTTCATAACCCAGGTCTCCGAGGCATACGTCAGGATAGGGACATAGTACGTCCGATATATGATCTTTTTGCTGTTCTGAGGGACATCCTTGCTCCATAACATGCTTCTCACACTCCTCCGAAATGCTTCTGCCTGCCTCCCCCGCTCATTTATTTCTCTATCGTTTCTTCCATTATCTTGTATCAGGCTTCCCAGATACTTGAAACTCTCAACTTTCTTCAGCTGTTCCCCACCAATTATTATTCCCGTTGTGGTTCTTTCCTTCTTCCTTGTTGTGATCACCGTTTCACTCTTATTTATGCTAAATTTCATCCCATATCCTTGTATTATTCCTTCCCACACGTCCAACTGTTCCTGTACCTCCTCCTCCTTGTTTCCCCAAATCATCTGCAAACACCATTGCTTTCATCTTTCCTTCCCCAATTACTTGTGCCACTTGGGTCATTATGTCATCCATCACCACAATGAAAAGTAACGGTGACAGTGCACTTCCTTGTTTCAGGCCGTTTCTCTGTTCCAACCAGTCCGATCTCTCTCCTCCCACTTTCACACAGCTCACGCTTCCCTTGTACATCTCCTTTATCCTCTTTATAGTCCATTTCTCTACTCCTCTATCCTCCAGGGACTTCCATACTTTGTTTCTGCATACACTGTCATATGCTTTCTCAATGTCCAGGAAGGCCATCAGTAGATCTGTTCCATACTCATAGTGCTGTTCTTGTAACTGCCTTACAGCAAAAATCAAATCCACTGTGGACCTTCCTGCTCTGAAGCCATGTTGTTCTTCCCTCATCCCTCCTTCTATCCTTGTCCTAATTCTCTTTTCCAAAACTTTCTCGAAGATCTTTGCACAATGACTCATCAGTGTTATTCCCCGATAGTTTCTGCAATCTGTTCTACTACCTTTCTTGAAGATCGGGACAATTATTCCTTTTTTCCAGTCCTCTGGGGTCTTCCTTTCCTTCCATGCTGTCCTCATCACTCGGTACAACCACTGTATCCCCACCTCTCCAGCTGCTCTCACCATCTCCACACTCAACTCATCCACACCCGGTGCCTTCCCTCCTTTCATCTTGTTCACTGCATCCTCCACTTCTTTCCATGTTAAGTCCTTTTCTGTTTGCAGTTCATCTTCCTTTTCCCCGATTTCTTCCTCCTCACCATCTTTTCCATTTGGGTTCAGAAGTTCTTCAAAATATTATTTCCACATTTTCTTCAGTTCTTCCCTATTTTCAATCTCTTGTCCCCTTTTGTTCACCATTCTAACATAATCCGTAGGATCCTTCCGCCTCTTATTTTTTACCATCCCATACAGGACCTTTTTTGTACCTTCACTATCCTCCTTCATCATCTTTGTCCACTCTTCCATCCACTTTCTTCTCTCCTCAGCCACTACTCTCTTCGCCTCCTTCTTTCTTTCCTGGTACTATTCCCTTGTTTCTACCGTCCTATTTTGATACCACCTCCTAAAGGCTCTATTCTTTTCCCTTACTATATCTTTTGTCTTCTCATTCCACCATGGTGTTTCCTTCCACCTCTTCTTACTACTTGTCCTCCCACATACTGCTTCTGCTGCACCTACTAGTGTCTTCTTAAATCTACCCCATTCCTCTTCCACCCCTATTTCTTCATCTGTTGGAATTCCTTCCTTTACCATTTTGAGGTACTCGACCCTTCTATCCCCTTCTTTCAGTTTCCATATCCTTATACGTCTTTCCTGGTTCTCAGTCCCTTTCTTCTCCTTACTCCCTCTCAGGTTCATTACCAGCAATCGATGGTCGCTATTCAGGTTCTCCGATGGTATAACCTTGATGTCCGTGATGTTCTTATTTAGTTCTTTTTCATACAGTATATAGTCGACCACCGACTTCCTGGTCAAGTCATCACTGTACCATGTGATTGTGTGGCTCTCTCTTTTCTTAAACCAGGAGTTCCCAACTAGCAGGCTGTTCCTCTGGCAGAAGTCCAACAGTCTCTTTCCTTCCTCACTTCTTCCGCCCCAACCCTCTGGTCATAGAACACTCTCATAACCTTGTCTTTCACTTCCTACATGGGCATTGAGATCCCCCATAACAATCGTATTTCTTCCGACCAGCTGCTTCTGCAATTCCTCTTCAAACTCCTCCTTCTCTTCAGAGGCGCAGCCTACTTGTGGAGCATACACTTGCACTATTTCTACGGTCTCTCCCCTCAGTGCTACTTTCACTTTCATCATTCTATCACTTATTCTCCTCACTTCTTCTTTTAAACCATCTCGTACTACTACTCCCACTCCATTCCTCTTTCCCTCTTCGTTCCCACTCCAGTACAGTCTATAGCCTTTTCTCAGTTCTCTCCTTCCTTCCCCTTTCCACTTTGTTTCTGCCAATCCCAATAAATCCAACTTCCTTCTTTCCATTATATCCACTATCTCCTCCACCTTCCCCGTCAGCGTTCTTAGGTTTAAAGTTCCAAATCTTAGTCCGTGTGTACAGCCGTGTCGTCGTCTATTAAATCCATCCTGTCCGAGGCTCGTTCCATTTTTGAAAGCATTTGGTTTCATCCACTACTGGCTTGCTGGGCCTATCGTAGCTTCACCAGAGCCCCGTTAGACGTCACTTTTCAGGGTTCCTGTAGGACGTTCACATATACCGTAACGGTCCCGGGGCACACGAAGTCCCCACTGTACTTCGCCCCTACAGGCGATCCCCTACTTTGTGCCGTTGCCCGTCTCCCACGACGTGGACGAGGGGTTGGACTTATGGTGGTAAAGATATCTATCTCCGCCTTCTCTTCATCTTATTCATTACGATGGTGGAGGATATAAAACATGCTGTGTGTACTCAGCGTTGGCCATCATCCAGGACGTTGGGGAAACATATGGGGTCTTGTCCAAATGATGCTAGGGCATGACCATAGATGTTGGATACGCCACCTAATGCTAGGGCCATGCTCGCCCATCCACATTCCTCAGTCAAGGCCACCTGACACCTCTATGAGTCATCTCAAATCCCTCATGTCGGCCCTTTGGCTCTTCACATAGCCTACATATCTCTCCTACTTTCGTGTCAGAAGATAGCTGCCATGATCAAGGAGCACACAACTGGGCAGCGAATGCTAATATGCACACCAACATGTTTTGATTATTTTCACGTGGAGATGCTTCGCATGTATTTCTTCCCCCTAAATACAGTATATGGGCCTCACAGTAACAATAACTGTTTCGTTTCCAATCCTAGCCTCAATTTAAGTTACACACGCTCGAACACAAGTTGCATGACTGATTCCACACGCACTGGTTACAGGGGTTTATTGGTCACGAATGTGCCATGAATGAACAACATTTCGTAACATTGTTGACTGTATGTTTTCCATTGAATATTTTCAGTCAGATTGTGTGTGTTCAATTGAAATCCATTCGAATCATGTCACGTGATGTGCTGTTGCTTGAGTTTCGAAATACGCATGCTAAGTGGAGTTGAGTGTATGGCCCTTGCGCTGTGGAAGGATAATTGCGCTTTGCTTTGTTTGTAGACACGTGCCATTACAATCATCAAGATGGCTGATGAGTTTCAGAACCCGTTCAAGTTGGTTTTTTTTTCTTTTTTTTTTCGTGTGACCTCCTGAGAGGCCGAGTGCAGGTCTTTCTAGTCGACGCCCGTGGGCGACCTGCGCGTCGGGATGAGAGATGGAATGGATGAAGATGAATGAAACTGGGCAAGGATGTGGAAGGAATCGGCCGTGGCCTGTCAGAAGGTACCGTCCCAGCATTTGCCTGGTGTTGAAAATGGGAAACCACGGAAAACCATTTCAAGGACGGCCGACGGTGGGGCTCGAACCCACGCGTCTACCGAGTCAGCAGAGAGCTTGGCCCCATGACCTAACGCTGCGCTTTTAGCGAGCATAGCCACTGCTGTCGGTTACCCGTTCAAGTAAGACCAACGAACAATATTCCAGCTTTTCACGGCAGATGATTGCAAGTCAGTAGAGATGAATCCTGCGTCTCTGTTCATATTGTTAAAATTACGATAGTACAATATCAATACGTAAAGCATATGAACATATTCAGTCAAGCAATTATTTTCTCCACATCTGGAGAGTTGTTTTCAGTGTGCAGAAAAATTACGGGCTTTCAAAGCCTCAAGAAACTTGTCACTTGAAAATTTGAGCTGAAAGTTCAAATTTTACAACAAAGCGGTTCTGTAGTTGTCGAGAAATGAATTTCAAAAAAAGTCACTGAAAGTGTTAGTTATTTTTATGAGTTGATACTTTATTATTGTAATTTTAGACAATAGCGGCAGTGATGCAACTTTTTTTCTTTAATTTCAGCGGAGGAATAATCGCTAATGGGTAATGATGTAATGTGTAGTATTATTGGTATTATTGGTTAGAGTAAGACCGCCTCATGGATACAAGAAGGCATGCACGGGTAATAGAGTGCTTAATACGAGGGATAGCGTCATATTTCTTTGGCCGAGTGCAGGGTCTCGCGTCGATTGCACTGCAGTTGGCAGTTGCTCGCCGAGTAAAAGGCCCATCCACAATGCGCAGTCGGCAGTCGCTAGTTGGTAGTCGGTAACTGCAGTCAGAAATTGGTAGTTGACAACGTAGGAATTCACAATGCGCAGTCTTAACGACTGCTAGGAATAAATAATACAGTGACATTCTTTTATTCCTTGTGCACAGGTGCGTTGTCGATAACCTCAAAACTTCCAATTTGGATGATTTGGAGATGTAGGCCTACGGATTATTTTGTTATAAGTAACTGGTACCGTGTATTTAAGATTAAGAAGGTACGGGTTGCGAAGGTATTTCACTTATATGCTCTTTGCACACGGCACAGAACAACAACGTGACGTGCACTGATTGGCTGTTACATTGCTGCAGCCGACTACCGGCTGCCAACTGCCAACTGCATGTTGCATACGGTGTCTATAGTATACACGGGGATGACCGCGACTGCTGACTGCGCATTGTGGATGGGCCTTAAGCGCGAGTGTGCCGATGTCGGGTTGCTTGAAGCCGTGCCCTATTTCAAAGCGCGTGATGGGAACGTGTGCAACGCACGCGACTGCAGGCCACTAGTCAGCACACCACCACCTACAGTAGATCTACTGTCGACCAAAATATTATGTGTACTCGTTTTTTTTATCGCAGTTGGAACACAAAAAGTGCCAGTTTTTAAGCGTGTTTCAACCATGCGTCACATTTAAGAATTACTATCTTATAAACCCGTCATCAGATCGAATCCAAATTTTAACATAATATACATTGGAATGTTGTATAACTGGTTTATTAATTTCAAAATTTTGTGTGTCCAAGAAACAAAGTTATCATTTTTGTAAGTTAACTTTTTCTCGGCTCAGGGTGGTTGGAAAATGTAGTTCTTGGTTGCGTTGTAATCCATATACATCAAAAAGGTTTGCTGTATGATTGTGAAATACGTAAATTAATTCACTTATTTTATATCGGTTTGTATTTGTACGGGGAATTAAGACATGGTTCACCAGTTAGCCGCTCCGGTGAAAGCTGTACAACGTTGTCAAGATGGGCTCCATCACGCGTCATGGCGCGCCTCGCTCGGAAGTGATGGGCTCCATATCAGCAACGCTGTACAGCATTTCCCGGAGCGGCTAGCTGGTGAACCATGTCTTAATTCCTCGTACAAATACAAACCGATATAAAATAAGTGAATTAATTTACGTATTTCACAGTCATACAGCATAAACTTTTGATGTATAAGGATTGCAACGCAACCAAGAACTACATTTTCCAACGACCCCGAGCCGAGAAAAATTTATCGTACAAAAATGATAACAACTTTCGTTTTTGAACACACACAATTTTGAAATTAATAAATCAGTTATACAACATTCCAATGTATATTGTGTTAAAATTTGGATTCGATCTGATGACGGGTTTGTGAGATAATAATTCTTAAACGTGACGCATGGTTGAAACACGCTTAAAAACGGGCACTTTTTTGTGTTTCAACTGCGATAAAATATATTAAAATATAAATAAAAAATTCCAAACCTACATGAACTAACGTAAAATAGAACGATGAAAATGATGATGTAATTGGATTTTATGTAAGTCTATTGGTTACTTCACAAACAACCTTCAAACTCGAGTGCACATAATATTTTGGTCGACAGTAGGTGGTGTTGGTCAGCATAGGCTACTCGGAATTTATCTTGTTTCTGCGCTTGCCAGTTCATGTGATAATTTTATTTCTGTATCATACTATTTTTGTCCGATGATTATTGAGCCGCGATCAATAAGAGAGGATATCATATTATCTTATTACATTTGGAATTGTACTCTCATGTGCTTTTTATGCAGTAAAATTGCCATTTTTCTTATGTGTAAGTCACAGGTAACCAAACACAATGTACTGTACGTATATTAAAACCGGACGCCATGGCTGTCCCATACAACGTTGTCAAACTTAACGTTCAAGCCTGTAGTGGTCCCTGCGAGTGGGTATGCGGTTGCCATGGACGCCTAATCAGCTGTGAGCCTCTTGGAACGAGGGTGTTATTGACACCAAGTTGAAAGATGTGTTTTTAAAACCCGCTGGTCTGGTAAATTTTCATTTCATAGCTGAGTCACCCGAGTGGCTTGGCCATTAAAAAAGGAATCTCATTTGCAGAAGTTCATTTTTTCCCCCTGTTAGATATTCCCTTTCGGGAGCAGAAAGGGTAATTGTTTTTAATGGCAGTAATGGGTATGTTTGTGCTCTGTGGTATACATGGCGGGGTCGCTTTCAACGCCGTAACGAGCCGTGAAATGTCGTTATTAGACAATCACTGGTAGCCGAGGACACTTCTCATATTCTGAATTCCCTCGAGAACAAGCATTAGGAGTCGTCATAAAGACTCTTGTATAAGACCGTTCTCTCCTCCTCGCACCAGAAAATGAAGGAAGTAAGCAAGCAGAAAGAGAGCAAAGGATGCGAAAATATAGCTCAACTTAATACCATCCATCTCACAGAATATAAAAATACGTAGTACTTTATGAAAATTAAGATTCAAAGTTAAAGAAAGAAACCTTATTTCTTCTTTTAAAAATAAAGTGGGAAAGGAGAAATTTTTCTGCTGGTATAGCATTGTGATGCAATCAAATACTCAAACTACGCAGGGAATGCGCTGGTGCTAATATTACATATTAAATCCTGGCTATACTCTGGTTAATTCCCAGACCGAATTATTGTCCGAATTCATCCCTGATATGACCATATCCGTGGGTAGCATTTGCATTTGAGGCCTTAAATACGCCATTGATTTTTTTTCTTTCTGGCCAACATTGTCTTCTAGTAATTTGTTACCATAATAATTCATTTATGGGAACCTTCCTGGATATGCGAACTTGGGGAATCACGCGATTAATTCGTTGGTTCCTTCACGTGTCGAATGCAGTGTCGTGGAACGGTGTGGTATTGGTGAACATGTCTTCTGAGAGTTCTCTCTTGTAGGTCACACGACACACGGCTCTGACACCATCATTACAAGGGGTTGTGTGTTCTCTGTGCGCAGGCGTACCCACTCAACCAGAGGGAAATATGCATTTCGTTCGTAATAATAATACTAATATCATTATATCATGATACATCTGGTTTCAAAGTCTGCCAGGCGGCTCCGGTGGCGTAGTTGGTAGCATGCTGAGCTTCTATGCCCAAGATCGCGGGTTCAAACCCGGCCGAAGTCGTCGGATTTTTTAAGAACGTAAAAAATCCCCCAGTATGCCTTCCTTCGGAGGGGAAGTAAAGCCGGCGGTCCATTGTTATAGATTTATGGCATGCTAAAGAACCTTCCACTAATTACACCTGTGTGAAGCTAAATTATAGGTTAGATTAAACATTTGACTAACGTTCTTAGGTTCCTACGTTCGTCGTCAAGAGCCGACTGCGGTGCTATCTGGTAACTAAGTTCTGAACTAGTCGGTCGTTGACGGTGGAGTTTGGCGGCAAAAGTAGGAACTCCTTGAAAAAATTCATGATCTGCAGTCCTTACTTGAATTAAAACAGATACACACACTAATACAGTCATCAGAATTAACACCGGTTATCGGACAGATTCTACACACACGCGGCTACATGACCGCGTTGTCGCAGCCCCTAAACTGAGGAACCAACCAACCAACAGTCTGCCGGTTTGGCGCAGTTGTAGGAGCGGTGGTGGCCAATGCGGAATGTCGTGGTTTTGACTCCCACATTCGTCAGACATTTTAATTCTGAATCTTCTATCGATATGATTTGTACGCTTGGTAGAATACACGACATTTAATAAATGGAAACTATCCAACTATCAAAATCTTCATCAGAACTGAAACAATGACCGAACTGCCAACTTTGATTCATATTTGAGTTCTTCCCAAACGGACGAACAAAATTACAAATGTCTACAAATTATGTAGTTCTATGATCTAATTCTAAAAGCTTACAACTTTCTTAGGAATATCTGAAAACAAGGCTATGGGAACATATTTATTATTTGCAATAAGCCATTCAATTACTGTGGCACATGCAAGCTATTAAGCCTTCGAATTCGAATAACTGTCGATGCTGTAGTATGGAATAATATAAATAGCTTTGTACACTGTTGTACGTCTATCGGTTACAAGTGAAATGATGGAACAGCGCAAATATAGATGCCGTGTTGAATATAAAGCGGAATGTGTGTTGGTGTGTATGTTTATCCGCATTCTACTGTGGAGTGTGAATCATCCTTAATGGGCCTTGTTAGCGAAATGTCCACATTCTCTTTCATTTGGGTACTAGTTTTAAAAGTGGTCGGATAGATGGCAGTGTGGTTTGGTGAGAGGGGTGCCTCCACCCCTCCCACTTTAATGGTGTAACAACGCCAATTAAAATCCTCATTACCTGTTGCGTATGTCTTTTTTATTTTTTTATTTTTTTCCCAGACACAACATATTATCACAATTCGACCATGAAATATATTACGAATTTTCATTTACAACCTAGCTCGGTCTGACAGAAATGGACTACCGGTACTTGATAACTTCAAACACTTCATTTCAGAAAAACATACGGCATTTGAAAGTCAACGGTGTGAAGAAATAAGCTGAAAACGTCCATTATTTGTCCACGAGTGGTCGCTCAAACTAAGGATGAGCGCACTTTTGGTGACTACACCAGTTTCTTTCTATCAATTTATAGCCATTTTTTGAATACATTACTTCGAGTTTGTAGTTACCCTACTGCCATAAACTTCATTCCAGTCGACTGAAGATTAGCCCAAGATGGTAAAATATATTCTTCAATGTGGACAGTTCCTTCATCTTTTCAAATAATTGATTATCTATTTTTACAAATCATCAAAGTAAATTTTCTTTCGATTTTACTTTGTAAAATTGAATGAACTTATTAAATTATACATATTATAAATAAATATTATATTTCCTGAAGTATATGTCCCTCTGATGTAATTGACCTATCGTCGTGTTGCTATATGACATAAGAGAATTATACTGTATGTCTGTAGGGCGTGATGGTGTAACAGTCGATCTGCTTGCCTCTCACCAAGGTGGACCGGGTTTGATTTCCCGGTTAAGCCATGCACAATATTCTCGAGATTAAATGTCGCATCCTGTAGTTCAGATTCCATGTAAAAAGAAGATTCGGTGGCTTTTGACCCCGGGGTTAATCATCTCGTAAAACTTCCTTTCTTCCTTCCTTGCATGTCGGTGCATTGTTTATATAGTCGCTGGAAATTTAAAAACCATTTAATTATAAGTAAAATATTCGAATAACATATTTCTTTAAACTTTATCAAATCGTATTGAAAACTGAGAATTATTTTCGTAATCATTCATGTATTATTTTTCTGCGTACATTAAATTAATTCATTGGTAATTAATACAGTTCTGTAATTCATATTTTATTCATAAATTGGTTGACTGTGGTGTTGCTCACAGCAACTCTAAACTGTGCTTACAGTAAATTTTGTTGAGTAGTTGCAGTTGGACATCTAATTGAATAGTTTAAGACAAGTATTTAGCGATGATTGATTTTATATTCATACAATATGTTTCGAAATGGTGGTACATCTTTCCAGGGCACACACTGTAGGGAGATATCCGCAACCTCCACAGGCACTTTGTTACGGAGTCTCAAAAATTAAAATATTATTTCACATGGGAATAGTATTGTGAGTGTCTCCTTCCTGTCACGCACAGGGTGTTTTCTGCAGGACATGAGAATGAGTTACAAGACATTTGAGCACAGGAGAGCCAATCATTCGAGACGTGGCATGGTATCGTCGTCTGGATACGTGAGGCCAGTCTACCTCGTATGACAAAAGAAACGCATATCGATGTAGGGACAATAAACAAACGGTAGTCACTATATTATTATCTGACACTTAACAATACAACCTACTTAGAAACATCTTTCTGGGCATCTAGTTTGAGTGGCTGCATGGCAACATTGGGTAGTGGATGAGATAATTTCCTATCGGAAACGCCCTGAATAGGCGGTGTAAATTTTTGAAACACCTTGCATTATTTAGTACCTATTTATACTTTTTTATTTAAGTCTTCAAAAATTATATTTGTATTATTTAATTGTCTCGTGTTTATGCTCCTAATTGGTATTTTTAGTAGTGTTATAATTATTGTTAACAAGTGCAGACGAACTCCGTTATTATGTCACCGAGGATGAGACTTGTTCTCAAACATAACTGTCGCTTCAGTGACATCGGCCAAAAGCAAACTTTTTCAAAGATGATTGCCATGTGGAAAAATCATCTCATCAATGGGGTTCTCATCACGAGTGTTAAAATTAATGTAGGCATATATTAAGAAAGTAAAATATATATATAAAAAAGTGCAATAATTTAAAAACTATAATAATAATAATAATAATAATAATAATACCGTAATAATAATACTGTATTTAAATAATAATAATAATAATAGCAATAATAAAAATAACAATAATGTGCAAAGCCCTAGCTCAAATGTGAAAAAGGAAAGGTAAAGAAGCCGTGGTGGGCCCTTGAACGTGAGTATACCATACCAACGTATGGATGTTGCGATGAAAGCAGAGTGGCCCGGACGTAGCGGCAGTGCTTTGTTCTGTTAATGTTGCCCACTGAATAATCTCACGGATCGTTAACTCAGCTCCACGCATAAACTACCGGCCTAGCTTCAACATTTTAATGTTGTTTTTTTTTCTTTTTTACTTTATTGCGTCATGCGATGTAATGTAAAGAGGATGTTTTGAGTTGCTTACTTCTGTAACTTTCTGTTTTGTTTTGTTTTGATAGTCTATTTCCTTTAGCCGGCTTTTAGCGACTGAGATGCATACTGATTTATGAAGCGTTACCCACTTCCCATTGCCCCTACTTGATGCGCTTTTCTACTACACTAGCTTGAAGGAAGATGCCCTAACGAGCTACTTAGAGTGTGGTACAGGATCTTCTCATTTTGTTACCCGTGACTCAACCATGATAGCTCTCGACGGTTGTACATGGATCCTTTGTTGCTTTCAGGAAATATTTTTCGCAGGGGTGGGGGATATTTAGGGACTATAGGAAAATGTAATACATTAACATGTGACATTGCCATCAGGAGTACAATAATAATAATAATAATAATAATAATAATAATAAAGAAATATGTAGGCCTAGGCTACAGTAATTGTTCATAATATGATAAAACTATTGTGACTTTGTTTGTGTTTCTCTAATCCTGTACAGAATATTGATTCAGCTAAAGAAAGCCATTATTTATATAGAAACAAAATTAATAATACCCTAATCATTTTTAATGTTCCTCTGAAAGGGCATACAAGTAAGCATACTTATTATTTAGGTTACCGGTACTATAGTCATTGAGAGATTTCAACTTCCTGCATCGACATTTTCCACACCTTTGGTTACGCCAACACATATGCATTTGTTATTGGGATAAAGACATGTCTATATCTAGCAAATTTTAAGGTGAAAACCATGAATAGCGTATCTCGCAACATGTCTTTGGTCTTGATTTTCTTCAGTCCACTTTCTTTCAAGCATGGAACTTGAACTATAGCATTTCATGCCTATATCCATCATCTTAAGTATTCTTCGTTTTGGAAGTGCTAATTTGGCATTGGCGCGTAGATATTCAATATAAAATTGCTGGTTCATAGGCTAGTCTTGAGAGAGCTGTGTTTACTACTCCTAGCGCAAATTTTAGGAAACACGCTTTTACTTTTTCGCTCTCTCGAGATCACTTATTGTTAAGTTTTCCCATACAGTTTTGAGACCATACAGGGTTAAGATTTATATGTATTAAAATGTGTACATATATGAAAATATTTAAAAAAAATGGTCAGTAAAACTAAAAAGTGTCAAAATATGTGCATATATATGTAAATATATTTTGTAAAATATGGACAAGAGAGTTAATTTAATCACTAAACTCTACATTTTGTTACATTTAGAACCTACATAAGTGCATTAAAAATATTGGATTTATAAATTAAATTATTCATATTTTTTTCAGTTCACTTGGTACTTTTTATTTGTTATTCATTCATTAATTGATTTATTTCTGCTACCATAACAGTATGCCACGAAATATTGTTTTAAATGTTCAAACTTGGAGCTTCTCCTGTTGTCTCGCAAAAGTGATTTGTATTGGCTGAACTTTCGCTCTACCGCACATGAGGTGATAGGCGCATATTTCAAATTCACTGTATCAGCAGGAGATATAATGTGATTCTAGTTTTACGTTACACATTTCCTCAAAACTTGAATTCCTTGAAAACTTGCGCATCTCAAGGCCCAGGTCTTTCTTTTTATAAACACTGGTATCTGATTCAAAGGGATGCTTGCTACTGTTTCAGCCACATACATTTAGAAATCCTTCTTTGCTCAAAAACAATTTATATGTAGGCTACATAATTGTAAACTTGTCCTGTGTTGTCTTATGTTCTGTCACTCTAAACGACAATTCCATATATTTTTATTCCTAAGAATAAAATATATACAAATATTGTATATAAGTCACTAAATATGGAAAAAATATTTATTTCACATATAAATATGTACTAATATCAGAAATATGTAAAAGATGTAAAATATAAATTGTTTAACAGTATATAGGACAGCATAAATGATGGAGAAAAGTTTATAAAAATATATCTATCTGTGTAATAAAGAAATATAAATACAGTACATATAAATCCTAGCCCTGGACATTATCAACCACGCTGCCTATTGCCTCGAACGTCTTTACGAGTTCGTGTATAGATTACTTGACGAGTAGAATTCGGTAAAGAAATGTTCTTTTACTCCTTTCACTGACCTGCCCTATGAGTAATAGGCGATATGAAGATGATGATCTGGCCTCCTTCGCAGCTGTATTTTTGTGTCTACATCGGGGATTAGCTTCACCTCCATTGTTGCCTACCGTCTCCCCGCGACTTTTCCTTTCTCGCAGTTTCGCTCTCAGTTCGCGATTAAGGTCAGATCAGTGTCAACGTGTGTCGTTGACAATTCTCTGCGCGGAAAACCAGTTATGTATTATTATTATTATTATTATTATTATTATTATTATTATTATTATTATTATTATCACAGCTTTAACACGGCGTAGCTCGGTTACATTTTAAGTTACAACCTGGTTCGGCCTTAGCAAGGAACCATCTGTACTGAATAAAATGTATGTAAATTAGCCTAAACTGTACAGACACCTCATATTACATACATTTTGTGCACGTGCTCTTCACGAGTCTCCTTCGTTTGTTAAATGAGCTAAGCTTGCATCCGAATCATCTTCGTGTCTTACTGAGTGCTGGAGCGGCTATGTGACCGCGTTGTCGCTGCCCCTAAACTAAGGAACTGAGTGATGGAGCGAAGTTTTTTTTTTATCCAAGAAACTTCCTGACGATTCGATATGACAGAACTGCCGTCTGTAGTTAAATATATATCAGTGGATACAGATTCAATACTGATAGACTACTGTGGAGGGTTTTGAGTGTAAATTATTATTATTATTAGTAATAGTATTATTATTATTATTATTATTATTATTATTAAATAATTGAGAGGTAGGCTATGCCTTGAGGCATCTTGATAAATTCCAAGCAGTTATAGATTTTTTTGGCAAATAAATAATTATGAAATTAAAACAATAATAATAATAATAATCTGTCATGACGCCTTGAAGTTCATAATATGCTCATTACGTGGTTGGATTCGATTATCTTGGCCCACATTGCAATTTATTATGGTATATTCAGGTTGGTGAGTGAAAGGGGAGTTGCTTGTTTCATACAAGTGGTTTGTTGGAGTTCTCACTTTCTCTGGCGGCTCGGTATCGATAACAAAAGATCTACTTGAACACATCATTAACGAGGCTGAGAAGATGATCCGCCTCTCACAAACGGAAAGGAATATCCTATATGTTTCAAGAAGGTGCTCTGCTTTCACCAGTATTCTTCTGTTTCCAATTTAAATGCATCGGTTCGGGCATACGTTTAGAAAGGAAATCCTCCATTCAGAGAAATAAACAAATAAAAGGTGTTTGGTATTGATTATTTGTAAACATTGCCTTTGAGGGTTATCTATCGGTTGGGTAATTCGAAACAAGTGTACGCTTGTCATCCATATTCCGTGTGTCACTCGAGCGGACCGCCTGCCTACACTCCTAACTTTCATGTTAAATATTCTACTCGTTCCGTTTTGTTCGCCCGAGTTTTCCTACACTTTGTGAACGCCTTCGCTCTCCCTCCCTCTCTCTCTCTCTCTCTTTCTCGCCCCATTACGCTGATATACATGGTGTCCTGTCATCATTTCATATGACTTTCATATCCTTTGTTTAGAAAATAGCCTTCAGTGGTCTTGGAGCACGTAATGTTGTTGTTGTTTGAGTCTTCAGTCTTTCGACTGGTTTGATGCAGCACTCCATGCTCCCTGTCCTGAGCTAATCGTTTCATGTCTGTATAGCTACCACACCCTGCATCTGCGGCAATCTGTTTAACATATTCTAACCTACAGTTCTTGTCCTCGACCCTTCCTTCCATAACTAAGCTTGCTATTCCTGGGTGTCATAGCATGTGTCCTACCAACCTATCTCTTCTCTTCATTAGCAGTCGCCAGAAACATCTCTCCTCTCCCACTCGTCTTAATACCTCTTCGTTTGTTACCCTATCTACCCACCTGATCATCATTCTCCTGTAACACCACATTTCAAACGCTTTAATTCTCCTCTTTTCTGCTGCACCAACAGTCCAAGTTTCATTTTCATAGATTGCCACGCTCCAGACAAAGGCTTTCAAAAATGACTTCCTAATTCCTAAATCTATTTTCAACGTAATGGGTAGAAGTAAATGATCTTCATTTTAGGGGCTTGAGACACGAACCCGAAGCTCATACGTTTCGGACAGGTCTGTTTTCCGATTGCACCCGGACGGTCGTTGCCTAGAGGAAAGAGAAGGAAGTTCGTCCAGATACGGGCGTTCAGCAGTGCACTTGACCTTGAGAGCTCAGCGGTAAGAGAATGGTGTAGAGCGGTGCGGGGAGCGGGACGAATACTGTACTTCCCTATATGGGGACATTGACAGGCGTGGCACTAGGTTCTCACAATCATACAGACACGCTCAGCGTGGCCAATGTTTTACGCTGCAGTAGTATACCGGGGGAGTGGGATGGGGAAGCGCAGAGCTAACCGCCGGTGACTGTTAATCTCGCGATCATGAGCCACATGACCTCCCATTTTTACGTGGAATCCGAACCACAGGACACGATATTTCACTTCGAAAATCTCACATGCATTGTGCGGGAATCGAACCCGGTCTGCCTGGTGAGAAACAAGCAGCTTGACCACTGCACCACCACGCCCCCTTGCCTAGAGGAATCTCACTTTCTTGTAAACATAACTTTTGTTATTACGTATTATTGTTGCATTAGGGACTTGTGAAATCTTTGATCAACAGCCCCATGTAGGCCCTACTTGTTTGCCATTGGTAATTGTTTAATAACTCGTAGAGAAGATGATCTCGCTGTTCCGCCCCTTAAAACAACAATAACTAAGTTAATAACCCGTGTTAGTGTGATAACTAAGACACTGTGTGTGTAGTTGTAATACCTAGGTATATGTAAGATTGGGGTAGGTATCCCGGGACTTGAAATAAGGGGCCATTCCGATATTTGCTTCTTTGCTTGGAGTGATTATGGAAAAACTTGGAGGAAACCACACTTAGGATGACCACTATCAACGCAGGGATTTGAACCTAATCTCCCCATTGCAGTCACGGTGTGATATGTTGCTTTTAACTTGTCTCACTTGTAATATCTTGATACGTAGTCGGTAGCATGCTGAGCTTCTATGCCCAAGATAGCGGGTTCAAACCCGGCCGAAGCCGTCGGATTTTTTAAGAACGTTAAAATCCCTCAGTATGCCTTCCTTCGGAGGGGAAGTAAAGCCGGCGGTCCCATGTCATAGATTTATGGCATGTTAAAGAACCTTCCACTAATTGCACCTGTGTGAAGCTAAATTGGATAGGTTAAGAATGTAAACAACGCTCTTAGGTTCCTATGTTCGTTGCCAAGAGCCGACTGCGGTGGTGTCTAGTAGCTAAGCTCTGAACTTGGCCTAGTAATCGTTGACGGTGGCGCTTGGCGGCAAAAGTAGGAACTATTTGAAAAAATCTAAGTTGCAGTACTTAAATTAAAAAACAGATAACACACACTAATACAGTCATCACAATTAACACCGGTTATCAGACAGATTCTACACACACCCAAAGTACACGGGGCTACATGACCGCGTTGTCGCAGCCCCTAATCTTAAGAACCAACCAGCCAACCAATATCTTGATGCACCACTATCTTTGTTTTAGACTATTAGAGATACAATTGCTATTTTTCATTTCACTTTCTGTTTACCCCCACCTATGCATGTTTTTAGCAAGCACCTCCATTAGCGATCCTGTCGTAAATGATAAGTTAATTGTGTTTCTCTTACTTGATGCAGCTGGAATTAAAAGTTCCATTAGGAATATCTCATCTACAGTACTCTGTCGAGAAAGTTTTAAGGTCACCCATGTGAAGAAGATGTGAAATTAATTAATGTTGTACTCCTCACCTTATGTTGAGTTGGGCCGAGAAACTTCACAGTTGATACATTTGGAAATCTTGTAGGCCTACTAACTTTTGCTCGGAGTAGGCTACCCTCTTCTGATACGGTGCTATTAGCGACGAACGGCATCCTAGGGAAGGAGGAACTAGTTTTGACAGTTGAGTCACAGTGCCATTAGCGTACAAAGAAATGTCGCCGCGTATTTACAGTAAGTAACATACGATGTGAATCTTTAACGAGGCGAGTAAGATTGATAGAATACCTGTGCAGCACTCAACCCAACAACAAAGTCAACCCCTGGCACTATCCAGCCCATGACGGGCTAAGGCCGACCAAGCGACCGCTGCCCAGCCATTTGGCATGCAGATATTGGGGTGACGCGTGATCAGCGCGTCGGGTCCCCTCGGCCGTTAATCTTGGTATTCGTGATCGGGGCGCTGTCTCACTGTCAGACAGCTACTCAATTGTCCTCACGAGGCTGAGTGCACCCCGTTCCAACCCTCACGTCAGTTTTAAAATCCCTGACGGAGCCGGGGATCGAACCCGTGCAGCACTGCGAGTGTAAAATTCGATACGAGTGACAAGAGATCTAAGAATGAAATGTTTATGATACTATAACACTTTACAAGAAAAAAAAAATGAAAAGGTCAATATTGTTAGCGCTAACCAAGCAAAGCAAGCAAGCTTGTAGTTTAACGTGACCGTTAATCGCGAGATCATGAGCCACGGGACCTCCTTTTTACGTGGAATCCGAACCACAGGACATGGCATTTCACTTCGAAAATCTCACATGCATTGGCCGGGAATCGAACCCGGACCGCCTTGGTGAGAGGCATTCAGCTAGACCGCTGAGCCACCACGCCCCCTAAAGCGCTAACCATACCTGTAGCGCTAACCATACCTGCGTGCCCCTTTTTCGTTAGCACCTCAATTATTATTTCAGGTGGTCCTGTCGTAAGGATTAGCACAATGTTTGCTAGACCATACATTTACGACAGAGGGTCTGAAGACCCGTGGACGCCATTGACCCGCAAGGTTTACTGTACTCGGCCACATCACTATCCGATCTTTGTTTTGCCTTAGTCGCCTCTAACTATATCGGTCGTTTATAAGGCAAGTTTTACCTCTCTTCATTGAAATAAACTCCATAATTAACCGGACTGAACCTAGGTTAAACACAGACAGAATATGAACCGGACTGAACCAAGTTTGACCCAGACAGAATGACGGGTTGACACAGACAGGATATGAACCGGACTGAACCTAAGTTAAGACTCAGATAGAATAACGAGTTATTAAACCAAATGTGTCCCACAATACTGGGAGCTGTCATAATTCAGTCAGCATTCCGTCGCTAACGGGAAACTCAGGACTATGAAAATTTATTGCTGCTCGCAAATGGGACACTTAATGATCACTTCATGATCTGTCGCAAATGGGAATCGTCGCTAACCGGAAGACACCCTCTCTTCTACCGGCAGACGGACAGTACCTCGGGACCAGTGTGTCAGGCTCTGGAATTGTGCGATGTGTTTGCTGCCTGCTCGAGTCCGGCCTCGGGCAAGGGTGTTTATGTTGCCTTAAACTATGTGTTCACATCATCAAGTATTCAATTCATTATGTACCATATCAACAAATGATCCAACAACAAATTTGTGTATCCCAATCAACTCCACTCAAATATAACATGTGGCTGGCTTATGATCGATAAGATAGAAATCAAAATTAGGCCTAATATTTTTTACCGACTTTTAGCGAGAAAATTCTGAGAAATGTCAACTATTCTGCCCCTTAATTAGCGTATGATCGTGTATAGTTACATCATAAAAACTGCATCATACTTGCTCAGATAGATTTAGGTACGGTATTAGGAAGTCCATTTTTGAAAGCCTTAGTTGTAGCGTGGAAGTGAAACATGGACTGTTGGCACAGCAGAAACGAAGAGAACGGAAGCATTTGAAATGTGGTGTTACAGGAGAATGATGAAGACCAGATCGGTAGATAGAGTAACAAATGAAGAGAAGATATAGGTTGGTAGGACACATACTAAGACACCCATGAATAGCAAACTTAGTTATGGAAGGAAGGGTCGAGGACAATAACTGTTGGGTTAGACCAAGGTTAGAATATGTAAAACAGATTGCCTCGGATGTAGGGTGTGGTAGCTATGTAGAGATCAAGCGATTAGCTCAGGACAGGGAGGCATGGACAGCTGCATCAAACCAGTCTAATTACTGAAGGTTCAAATACAAACTTGTTCAGAAGGTATTTATTTTGTCCACAGTTTTGGTTCGTTAGGTGTCGGACAGTCGACACCTCGAAAATAGAGTACACAATGCTGATGGTCACGATGTTTCAGACCCCTAAATAATAGTGAAATGAAAATCCACAGCCTGCTTCCAGTCTCCGACCGGGTCAGGAATGGAATGAATGAAGCCCCCATCTAACGGCGAGGATATGAACTGTGCCGGCTGCCGAGGCCTGACGCACTCATCTGGGGCAATGATTAAATGAATGACAGATGAAATGAAATGAGAGTGGAGAGTGTTGCTGGAATGAAATTTTGACAGGGAAAACCGGAGTACCCGGAGAAAAACCTGTCTGCCTCCGTTTTGTCCAGCACAGATCTCATATGGAGTGACCGGGATTTGAACCACGGATCCAGCGGTGAGAGGCCGGCGTGCTGCCGCCTAAGCCACGGAGGCTCTCCTAAATAATAGTAATAATAATAATATTAATAATAATGGGAACTCTTGCAGTACTCGGTGTCCACCGCCATAAAAATCCGATTATTTTAATAGGAATGGGTAATGTACAGGAGTTGAACATTTTATCGCATTTTTTCAGTAGTGCCAACATTATTATTATTATGCGTTGCTTTTGCCGCTTAGTTTTAAACATGGAATCGCTGCCGGAGATAGTGTGTTCATTGCAGTGGTGAACGCGGAATAATGTTTTACATACAAAAATAAACCTAACACCTTGCTTGTAGTGCAATCAGTCATTTTCGTCGAGTCAGTCATCTAACCTAGTACAGGCCAATGGTTTCGTCCAGGCAGTCGTCTAAGCAAGTAGCGACCAATGACTTCGTCCAGACACCCATTTTAGTACATCAGTAATTTTCGTCCAGACAGTCGCCTTCGCCTAACCTCGCTAAAGGGGAGTGCGCTGAAGCGAAGTCTGATACAAGCCTTATCGAACATTGCGACGTGTTTTTTCGTCAGTTTATTACTTGAAAGTGAATGTTGATAATTTCCTTATTTTAAAGTGTGAACGTGTGTGTGTTAAAAGCAGTTAGCTTCAGTAACGTGGCACTGTGAGTACAAACAATTTCCAGAGTGCTACTAACAAAAATAACAAAATTGAAACGGGAGCCTAATAATCTGTCTTTCTCGTAATAGAAGTCAAATTATATTATACGGAGCACACTATTGTAATCTTGTATTCACTTATAAACAACTAAAACCACGAGGGAGTGTGCAATATCTTTAGCTTGGGCTCTAATTGTAGAGAAGGCGCGACGGTGAGTAACAGTGTAATGTAACGATATCCATCCTCCGTGGTCTGGTGCAGAACGACTCCATTAGCTTACCCCTGGCGCATTAACCCACCCCTACGTGCAGAAAGAAGAATAAATGCGGCCACATAATCCACGTTTGACCTTAACACTATGCACTGCTTTCATTTCCGCACCATTAAAGTAAACTGTAATTATGTGGCTCACTTTGAGAGATTGCTGGGCTCATCTTCTTGTACTGCCAGTGGATGAGGAAACTCGCATCCGCAGCATACCTTAAGCTGTACGTGTCCCCTGGATGGTGCTAAACGAGTTTCAAAGTTGGCAGCCAGACTTATCTTTTACAGATCTCCTGGCTTAAACATAATCACGCAACTGTATCACTAAGGTCCTTCTCAGGACCAACCAATCAGACATCTGGGTCATAGACTCATAGCATTCGTATTTTACAACTCAACGTTGAAGGACTAAGCCGATCTAAATCCCAACACCTTTCTCGTTTGTTACTTGATAATCGTGTGGATGTAGCAGTGATGCAGGAAACACGTGTAGGTGATGAGGAGAACTTGAAGTCAAGAGGACGCATGGCTGTGCTACTTATATACGCTCTAACATTGAAAATGTGCATTTGATATCTGCCGACGTTGTACGAAACATTGAGAATATCACAGTTAAAGTTGAGGACATCACTATAACAAATATCTATAAACCTCCATCAGATAACTGGCCAGCTCAGGTTCTTCTTATTTTCTCACATCCTTGCATATACGGTATATTGGCGATTTCAACAGTCATCACACTATTTGGAAATATAATATAATTACGAAAATGGTGAAAATCTTGTACATTGGGCCGAAAACAACAACCAGATCCTAATATTTGATTCAAAGGACAAGGGGACTTTTAAATCTGCAGCTTGGAAGAAGGAGTACAATACTGATTGTAACACAAGATTCACAGGGGCAACCTCTCAATACAGTAAGGACGGTTCTTGGAGGCTTTCAAAAGGCTTTCAAAACAGCCAACATCGACCAGTAATTCTTGATATTGGAATTCAAATACCTATAATTAGATCCATCCCCAGACCTAGATGGAATTTCAGAAAAGCTGACTGGTCTAAATTCTCCAAAGATCTGAATAAAGTGATTAGATGGATTGCTCCAATAAGTGAAAATTATGACAGATTCGTTGGAGCAGTTCTTGCGACTGAAAAATATTGCATGCCCAGAGGATTCCGGAAGGAATACATTCCAGGCTGGAGTAATGATTGTGAAGAACTATAGGCTATCAGTCATATTTAACCACCGGTGACTGTGCAACTGCTAAGGAATTGTTAAAACGTCTTGATGAAGCTCGCAAAGAATGCTGGGAACGAAAAACGGAGGGTTTAGATTTTAAGAGATCATGTAGAGAGGCATGGAGTCTCTTAAGAAAATTAGGAGGGAGTCGGCCACCTATCCGAAAAAGTCCTGAAGTAACACCAGATCAAATTGCAAACAGAATAACTTCCCTCTCTAGAGCACCCTCAATTAAATCACATACTAGAGTGGTCAAGAAAGAACTTAACATTCTTAAAAAGAAGGCACCAAGGAGATCAGAGTACTCCAGAGAATTCACCTTAGATGAGGTTAATGCAGCCATCAAAGATATTAAGACAGGCAAAGCCCCAGTATTTGATGGAATACGCCCGGAATTTTTGATCAACTGCGGAATTAAGACTCGTAAATGGCTTACAAACTTCTTTACAAAAATCATGCTATCGGGCAATCTACCAAAAGCCTTCAAAAGAACAAAAATCATAGCTATGCGAACAGAGCTACTAGTTACCGTCCAATTGCACTCCTGAGCTGCTATTACAATCTTTTAGAAAGACTTATCCTTAACAGAATTGGTCCAAAGATCCATGAAGTCACTCTCATTGAACAAGTAGGATTTAGGCCTAATAGAAGCTGCACAGATCAAGTTTTTAGTCTAACTACGCATATAGAAGCTGGGTTCCAACAACGCCTTCGATGCAAGACCAACCTGAAAAAATAGGGGATCCTTCCAGCAGACGCAGACACCTCTTGTGAATGTGGAGCTGAACAAGACCCAAGCCACCTACTTATTTATTTATTTATTTATTTATTTATTTATTTATTTATTTATTTGAGCAATATGAAGGAACACAGGCACCAGCCCAAATACATTCCTTCTTGACATTATCTGATTAAACAACAACATGTATCAGTGAAAAATAGAGAAAACAGATTACACAAATTACACAAATGAAGAACAGAAGATAAATACTACAAAGGAGATCGTGAAAATATAAACCATAAAATGAAAACAAAACTGTACGAAGTAGAAAAAAGAATATACAAAAATAAAGGAGAAAAGAGTATCCAGTATTCAAGGAACAGCTGCTTTTACTTGTTTATTGAATAAGTTAGCGGCAGCGAATAAATCTACTTGAACATCAATTGAATTTTAAAATGATAATATTTTAACTAAAGGCGAATTAGAATGGTGAACAGTTTTAGATCTTGGGATGTGAAAGAGTGCTTGCTGTCGAGATCTTACTTGTGGTACACGAAAAGTAATGAATTGAAATAATTCTTGGCAGTCAATTTTTCCAGTTAACATTTTCCTCAGCAGTTGCCCCCTCCTGGACAACCCATACACAATGGAAGATGTTTTAGAGGAAGCAACAAGGTCATCGCAGCTGCAATTTTTTGGAAATGTTGACCGGACACGGAAATGAATGATGAATGAACAACGCTTTAAAACTTCCGCGGCCTTTGTTGATCTTACAGCTGCCTATCCTATGATACGGTGTGGAAAGAGGGAGTCCTATACAAATTAGTAAATATTATACCCTGCCAAACCATGATTAGACTTGTAAATAGCATGCTATCTGAGAGATACTTTCGAGTGGTCATCTGTAATCATTAAAGCAGGCAGAGGAAACTTATATACTTCTGACCTCCGTGTAACAGTAGCAAGGAAATTCATTTATGCAGATGATCTGGCTTTGGTCACTCAACATAAAAGTCTTGAAGCTGGAGAAGCGGTACTTTCTGCTGATTTAACGACAATGCATGAATACGGTACTTTAAAACGTGGAGATTAACACCAAGCCCAACGAAGACTGAAGTTAGCTGCTTTCATCTTAATAATAGAATGGCTGATGCAAAGTTAAATGTCAACTAAAATGGCCAGGCTCTTCATCATCAAGTTTTTCCGAAATATTTGGGCGTGACTCTGGATAGAACTTTTATCATACATAAGTCATATAGAAAACACCGCAGCAAAGCTGAGATCGCGAAATAACATCATACAGAAGTTGTGCGGAACCTCATAGTTTGCAACAGCTACAACACTACGATGTTCTTCCTTAGGACTCGTCTACTCTACTGCTGAATACTGTGCTTCAGTATGGCTAAACCGCCCACATGTGGGTAAAATCGATGCCCAGCTAAATGTGGCAATGAGAACAATAACAGGGTGCATAACTTATACTCGTCTTCACTGGGTACCGCCTCTAAGTCACATAGCGCCACCAAATCTGCGGAGACAGAACGCCCTCCTAAATGAATATAACATTAATTATCAATCCTCAGCTTCCAATCCACTCTGATGTACCTGTACTTAGAAAAAGCCGATTAAAATCCAGACGGCCACCCATCATACTGGCAGAATCGTTGCAAGCAATGAATTTCAACATGAACAGGAAATGGTCAGGAATGTGGACTAATGCTGCACATGAGGACTACCAGGCTCTCGTTAGACCAGGTACACAGCCACTTGGCATGGAACTACCGCGACGTGTTTGGAAGACACTTAACAGGCTCCGTACAGGCCATGGCATTTGTGCAGAGAACCTCCACCGATGGGGATTGGCGGCATCTTCCCAATGTGACTGTGGCAGTGAACATCAGACCATCAAACACATTCTAACATGCTGCAGCAGACGAGCTTATTCTGGAAGTCCAGAAGATTTCTTTGAAGTGACGGCTTCTGCCCTTCAATGGAATAAAAACTTAGACAGTAACTTGTAGATTTTTAGTATTTGTAAACTATGTATATTAGTTGCTCTTCAGTAGCCATACGCTAAATAAATAATCCAGAGGTTTAAAAAATAAACAAGTGCTGGAGAAAACACGAGTACCTTTGACAGTTATTCAAAATTTTCTCCCTGGTGCAAATGCGCTGCTTAACATCCAATATTTTATTATTTTTATTTACAAGTTCATGTTTACTGTGACCAACGGGGAAGCCATGTTGAAAAGTCGAATCCTGTGAAACGCCCTAAGTTAAACAACATTGCGCATGATCAGTGCACGGATAGATGACAGAATGGAGGAACTGGTCCCTTTACTCCAAGCATACGCTGGATCATGAAATAACATGTTCATTTCTATAGACAGGCTTTGTCAGACGGGCAATAATGCTGCTGGTTACCAAGCTGGCAATTCAAGGTACAACTCTGTGCACTTAGTAAAACTATTTTGTCTCTGGTCAATTCGTCGAAGGTAACCTCCTGTCAGATGCCAGTAACACTGTTTTTCTGCTCTATTTTATGAAATACCTTCCGATTCTTTCTCAAAAACCAGTATTGATTTCCCCACAAGACCTGCTTATTCCATTTAATGCCTTTAGAGGCCGATACCCTAGATGTTAGACCCCTTAAAACAAACAATTATTCTCATCATCATAAATGCCAGTAGATTGGTTATTCATAAGCTGGAGTTACAGTGCACGTAAATGGAAAGATTGATTACTGGTACAAACAAGTGGGAGCATTGGAAGAAGGGTATCCATAATGAAGAAATGAAGGCCAAATTGGAGATCAGCCCGTTGGATGAAAGAACAATTACTCCCACTACCACCACGTTTGAGGAAGCTGATGAATCGACTTACAGAGTGGTGCCATACGATGTGCGTGGATGAAGAGAGGTTACCTATGAAACCATTATCTGTGAAGAGTAGATGCACAGGTATGCACGTAAGATACGATGGTTAGACTCAGTTTATTACGATTTCAAAGTAAGAGGTGGAGGATCGGATAAGAATGTTCGCTATAAAAGATAATTAGTTAGCATGCAGGAACTAACGCTATGAGACATAGACTATAGTCAATAATTTCGTGGACTGGGTTTTTCGTACCGTAACGGCAAGATTTATATACCCATACACTTCCACATCCACCCTACATCGCGTCCTACGACAATAGGCTACTTGTATTGAAGGATGTGGACGTTTTGGTCGAGCATGCCCAAGTACCTTGTAATAACTATTTTAAAAACCCACAGTCCAGACAATTATTGACTGTACCACTTGGACCAAAATTTGTATAAATTACTGTACTTATTAGTATTACTAATCTCGAAGGTCATATGCAAACCCTTAGTGGTTTTAAGGTTTAAAACCAACATGTAAGCATAAGAGAAGAACGGAATTTTGTCATTGTAGGCCTATATCAAGAGTAGCCCTGATTTAATGGACTTTTTCAAACACGCATTTTACAATAAAAAGAGTATGTGAATTACTTCTACTGAGCACTTCTTGTTTACTAAGATTTGAGTTGTTTAATTAAAATGTTAAACCAGCGAGCTCCAGAACATCCTCAGTTCTAAATTAGTGATGTTTTGTCGTACAGTGATACAATTTCTTGTTAGTGTTGATCAAATGCGTTTCTTAGACCCACCGCTCCGTCACGTAGTGTTGAGCAGCAATTACTGGTCGGTACTCTGTGGGTTCCAGTCTGCTATTATTAATATTTACGGCAGTTGGCGCCCAGCGCCTGATGAAGCGCCACGCCGAGGGGACGCATTCTGCCAAGGCAGCCACTAATAACAGTAACATGGTTGCATCGGCTAACGCAGAGCCATGGCCTCAGGGGAATGCTGTAATAAAATGCTGCTGACCAGAATGTAATGTGTTGAAATGGAACTCGAGGCCCTGCAGGGATATAAAGTTGACGACTCACACATTTAAAAGAAAGATTTTGTATGTATTATTTAGTTGTTTTAACACTGCTTAATATGGTCCCTAGAGGCCGCAACGAATGTAAAGCTGCTTCCCTACCTAACCAAATTTTCCATAGACGCCTGAAGTTCTATTCCTAATGCGGAACGGCTTCAAATTACAAGCAAGATTATTTAAAACCGAATTACTAACTCATGGAATATTATATTAATGTTTTAACATACCTTCGAGTTTTAAATTTGACAAATTAAGAGCTCTGTTACGCTACGTTCAAGATGAAGATGACTTACAGAGGTCAGTCAAATTTTGACTTGAACAGAACACATTGATTCTTAGATTTAACGAAACAAAGAAATAAGTTTCTAATTTTAAATTTCAGTTACGCCCATATTTTCAACACTTCGTAATAGATTTCTATTCAAGCTATTTATAACAGCTCTTCCGTTGCTCCAAAAATGAGAATATTACATCTTAGAAACCTGCGTAGAACAGCTAGCTCCAAGAAGTACCCACATTTGGGAGTATGATTCGGAAGTGGCCACCGAGACATATTGCAAAGAGAAACGAAACTATGTATAGGATCGCCGAACGAGAGATTCGAACCCACCTCTCTTCTCAGTTGTCCTCACGAGGTCGAGTGCATACCATTCCAATTGCCATATACTAAAATAATTGGGAAGAAATTTCACCTTTTACTAAATCAGAAATAACTTGACAAGTAATTGTGCTACAACAACGTTTGTTGGCTTGAAACAAAATGCACGCTACGCATTATCCACATTTGGGAGTATGATTCGGAAGTAGGCCACCGAGACCTATTGCAAAGAGAGAATATTACATCCTAGAAACCTGCTTAGAACAGCTAGCTCCAAGAAGTACCCACTTACTTGATTGTGTCATCTGAGGATTAAGATAAACTGAAATGGGATGGGGGCGTGAAGGGGCAGTGGTTAAATTGCGTGCCTCTCACCAAGAGTTCGATTCTCGGTTAAGGTTATCGCACAAATTCCACACACACCCAAATACACGGGGCTGTATGACCACGATGTCGCAGCCCCTAAAATAAGCAATAACAATTCTTGGTTAATGTTGTGAGATTTTCGAAGTAAAATATCAGATCCTGAAGTTCGGAGTCGACGTAAAAATTGAGGTTTCGTGGCTCATGATCGTGAGAATAACGGTCACGTAAAACTACAAGCTTCTTTCCTTTTAAAACTCGAATGTATTGACAGGTAATAGTGCTACGACGACGTTTGTTGGTTTGAGACACTATGCACGTTACGATTATCCATTGAACCCCAACTTGCTTGATTCTGTCATCTGTGTATTAAAATAATTGCGAATATTTATTTCACCAAGGTCATTCTTCTAAAGGGAGGAGTGAGTCAAGTGTTCTTGAAACACGCATGCGCTCAGGAGCCAGTTGGCCTGCCCCACTGCAACTTGAAAGTGCTGGCTGGTATTTAGTTTCAGCATTCGTTCTTAGAAGTTGTGTGTGATCACAAAACGATGGTTCAAATAACGAGTCGGAGGCGAACCTCAATTACAGATGTTACAAAAATGAAAGTCGTCTGGTCATTAGTATAAAGGCATGCGAACAGCAAGTGTATGGAAAGATATGCTATAGGATTGTTCAAGCACGGGTCTTCTAGTTAAGATTAATATCCTCCATAGCATAGCTCGTAATCAAACATGGATCCTCTGTGCGGAAAGCTACACGAAATAGAGCGTTTAGAATATTCGTAGAGGAATTCATGGTTTTTGATATTGTTGCTAATTCGGTTTAGGGGCCTGGAACATCGTGGTCATATAGCCCCGTATACTTGAGTGTGTGTTGAATTTGTCTGATAATTTATGTTTCTGTTGTGCCAGTTGTAGTCTGTGCAACTATAATTTATTAGTGTCTATGATTTTTTTTATCATATCTTCTTTTTTAAACTTTTTCTTTCTTGTTCTATTTAGGCTACTTTATTTTTTATTTCGTTTATGTAAAAAGATCCCAGTCACTAAGCCAGGGGAAATAATTATAGGAGGTTAAAATCCCCTCGGCTTGGCCGGGAATCGAACCCGGTTATCAGACAGATTCTACACACACCCAAAGTACACGGGGCTACATGACCGCGCAGTCACAGCCCCTAAGCTGAGGAACCAACCAACCAGATCTAATTGACTTTTACTAAATCAGCTACACATTGGTTACGAATGTATGCGACTGTTTATTTTTTGAATACAAAATGTTGCTAATCGTTTATTGCCTTAACTGGTGTGATCTGTTTCCGAGTCTCCAGAGAATTGTTCCGATAGCGGATCAATAGGCAGAGCAATCCCGTCCATGCTGGTTTACGAGCTACTTGTAATTAGGGCACGTCACCTTGTAACACTGGACAGAGTGGGGGACAGACATATGGTGCGCTATGTTAATACCTTCTCGTCACCTGCCTTTTGATTGATATAATTATAGTTTGATTGATTCATTAACTGATTGAATAATAGCAGTCTGATAATAATCAAAACCAGATTAACAAAAAGGATATTCGAGTACCTTTGGGAGAAAAGGTCAACGACTAGAGGTAAAGAAAGATTTAGAAAGAAATCATATAAGAGAAGAAGACACTGTGGACAGAGATAAGGTGTTAAGTATGCAAGGATTCCAGGAAAGAGTGGAAAGGAAACCTGGGGTTAAGTGGTCTGAGGACAGAAGGAAGCAGCATAGTCTAAGCATGAAGAAATATTGGGAAGAACGGAAGAGATAACAGCAAAGAGTGAAGAATTGAAATTGGCGCGTGGTCCATAGCAGACCTTATCGGAAAGAAGAATAATAATCATAATACGTAATGTATTTTCTGTACCGTATTATTCCCGTTTCTACGGGATCGGGCATGAGGTGAGAAGAGTTTCCATATAGTGGATGAATTTTATTTTTGGATGTCATACCTGACGCTACCCTCACCAGAGATAAGAAATGAATAAAGATGAATGATATTAGGTAAGAAGTTGGAAGCGGCCTATTATAAGGTACCGTCCAGGGAACCGCGGAAAACCTTACAAGGACGAAGGGATTAGAACCCACTTGACTACCAGTCCAGAGATAGACTGGTCCCATGACCTTGGCCTGATTACCACTGTTGGTAATAATAATAATAATAATAATTATTATTATTATTATTATTATCGTACGAAAAAAAAACAGTACAGTACATGGAAAATCTACATCAAAATAACAAAACGAAAACTCCGCTAAAGATGGAAAATGGCACAATTTCACTGGTATCCTCCTTCAAATACCTTGAAGAAATCATATTACCATCGGGACTAGACAGTAGGGCCAACGTAGAAAGAGCTACCAAACTCCATAAGACTAACGTGGAATTACTACAACAAAAGAGTCATATCGCGTAATACTAAATTACGACACTAAAGACAGTTGTTTTGCCGTGAGCTTTACACGCCTCAGAAATCATTGGTGGTCACTCTAAAACTATAGAAAGCAAAAAGCAAGAACGGAAAATTCTCCAGAAATGTTATTTTTCTACGAAAGAGAATGGAATGTGGATTAAGAGAACAGCGGACCTCTATTCCTTAACTGACAGGTTCACTGATGCCTTGCGCATAAGGCGTCTGAAATTATATGGCCATATCAATATAATGGGTAGCGACCGACTAACCAAAAGATTATTTAAAGTAATCAACTCAAAGGAGGTCAAAATAAACTGGCTAGAAGGAACTAAGGCGGACCTCCAAGAAATAAATATCACAGACGACATTGAAGCAGTTATTAGTTAGTGCCCCATGTTGGTAGCGACAAATGTAATGGTTTCGCTAGTCCACACTGTTGGGAGAAAATGTAATTGTTTACCCCTGCCTAAGCTATGTTGTTTTAATGGGCGCCAAGACTTCAACGCAATGCTGAAATCTAAATTTGTATTTAACAACGTCTAGCTCTGGTAGAACACCTTCAAGAATCTATTCACTCAGATCGTGGTATGATTTGATCATTAACCCAACAAACAATTGTATCAGGAGAAGGAATTGGTCTATATCTAATGCTACCTACTGAAAGCAAAGATTGCATTGTAAAAGAAAAGAATTTATTATATAAAACAAGTATAGCAAAATTAATAATCATAATAAGTTTAAAATTTAAATTGGAGCGTTGTGATTTTAATATTACCGATAGAAAATTACGTGAAAACGGAGTCTGATAAATTGATTTTACTCTTATTTCCAAGCTATGAAGTTACTGAAATATGAAATGTAAAACAAAGAAAAATGAGAGATTGCGTATTTCTGCGTCATTTGCGCTTACCATTGGAAATTGCCAAGGCATTTCCCTCGTACTTGCTGATGCTGTGTGCTTCCCACAGTCTCCTGGACGTCGTCATCTCCGTCGAAATTTGATGATATTCTGGTAGATTAGATAATTCTATGGTCCGTACCTCGGACCCAAACACTCGTACAACCGCACTGGTTAAGTTATACAAAAGTTAGTCCTCCAATCCACGGAACATCGGAGCGATTCCCGCGTACAGCATACTCGTCCAGTATTTCACAGATTGTCCACGTCCCACGGAACATCGGAGCGACTCCCGCGTATATCCACACTCGGCAAGAACTATACAGGTTGTCCTTAACTCCACCGAACATCGGAGCCACTCGCACGCGCACCCATACTCGTCAAGTATTTCACAGATTGTCCTCGTCTCACGGCGCGTCGAACGATATATTCACCTGTCGGCTCCCCCACTCTTCAGCCGGCTTCAGCTTGCGTGGTCCTCACTGATTGGTTGAGCACGCCGCTAGTTCCCCTCCTCTGCCTCATTACACTCGGCGCGCGAGAGTTCCGTTTCGACAATTCGCCTTTTCTAGACCTTGCGTAATACTTCTCGACAGGAATCAGCTTGCATTTGAATTCCCAGTGAGTCATGTCTCTCAAATACCCTAACTGACAAAACTCCGTAAAATTCCGTAATCAGATAATTTTCTATGATATCGTCGTTCGTAATAATTTGCTTGATAGCGTTTTCTAAGACATAGAAAACCTATCTGTATGCTTATAATTTTTATAAAATGCTCCGAAAATATCTAAATAATAATTAAAATAAATTAATAATAATAATAATAAATTAACATGAAAACTTCTCTTGGCTGAACAATTTGCAGCGTAAATAAATATAGAATGGCTTCCTACTGACTTATGCCAGTTGCATAAAACCCCTCGAAAAACACGTTACATATTCGCCTCGGATCATCGGATGATTTACCGTGACGACGGTCCATTATCCGATTATCCCAGACACGTTAATAAACCCCATCCAAAATACATATTACATAAATGAAATCACCCTAAATTACAGATATATACACTCATATTTTTTCTTCACGCACTTTGCATCAAAGTTTGTTGTCACTATGGATTGCACTTTGCAACCAGTCCAATGTTTTACAGATTGAATAGTGTTCCACGGATATTTCCGCCTCTCAAATTTCTCTATGTTGGAGAAATAGACATAATTAATGTGTGAGCACTATGTATTTATGATGTCATATCACACGCATTGAAGGTGTTCTGATATATTTATATCACCATAGAACTTCCTAATTTCACTGGAGGTCTCTTCCTTATGGTGAAATTTAATCTCACTTATCACTGAGCACACGATCACACTATTGTGGCAGCGCCTCGTGACCATAATACTTAATCTCTCTTTGAAGTAGATTAAATTAATATTGACTTCTGAAAAAAAAAACAGTAAATGCGCATTACATATAACACCAAATATTTCTGTGCCGTAATCGCCCTGTCTTGTTAAGTTCCCGTTAACCATATTCTACTTAATACTTAGTTCTCAACACAGATCAGTTCTTCTCACACAAATAATACCTCTGTACAAATTATCTTAAATTACACACTTACAAATCTTACATGGCGAGGCCGTAAACAGAAATCACGTGTGCTGATATGTATGAGTTTCATGAAGGACTGTCTCGCATTCTGATGGCCCATCTTTTATCTCGTGGACGCCTTAAGCTAACAAGCCCTATACAAGCGCTCCCCCATCTCTTGGAGATAAATGGGAACCCATCAGCGCTGCCAAAATGGCCTTGGTGCATCGAGACAATTTAGTGCTCAACAGCATCCGACAATCCCGTCATATTTCCCTGTACCTTAAAAACTCTCATTTACTTACATACTACCCCCCCTGTGTGACTTCTGATACGCCTGCCTTAAGACCAGATCCTCCACGCACCAGATACCACACTTACTCATTTGATAGGCTGGCTCGCCAGCTAAACACACTCACTTTATGACACATACCTTCGTAGACTATGTATATTATACGTTCCGTATAATCTGTTTCCCTCACTATTCTCCAGCACATATGCTGTTTTGCCAATACGTTTGGAAACTATAAATGTTTCTGCGTCACCTGCTTCCAACCTTGCAAGTAGCTCCCTTAAATTTAACGTCATCACGTTGCTCTACCTAGCATATTTCTCAGTGTCTGTAACGATGCCCTGTTGCTACTGTCCACACATGCACATATTAAAATACCATCCTCTGCTTTAACCACAGGATAATCCCTACATAAATTAGTGTCCCTCGATAGCATGTCTGCAAGAATGTTATCTTTACCTTTAATATATTTTACTGTGAATTCGTATTCCTGCAGAGCAAGAATCCACCTACTAACTCTGTTAGAACTGAGTTTACAAGTTCTCATATACAGTAATGCATGGTGATCTGTGTGGATCTCAAATTTCCCCCCTACTAAATACATTCTAAATTTCCCTAAACTGAAAACGATACCTAAAAGCTCTAACTCAGTAATCGTGTATCTTTTCTCTGCTGCTGTCTGTCCTCGCGAGGCTAAAGATACAATGCACAGATTACCCTCATCATCTTTCTGACATAATACTCCAGCAATGCCTATATGTGAAGCATCTGTCATAACCACATATTCCTTATCTTTTAACGGATATTTCAGCACTACAGCTTTCTCAAAACCTTCCTTCAGCGCTCTAAAAGCCTGATCATGCTTGGACTCCCATCTCCACCGAGTCCCACTTTTAAGCAATTCCCTGAATGGTTCTACCAACCCTGAGTATTTAAGAATGAACCTCCTGAAAAAGTTGCAAATTCCCAGGTAAGTTTTTAACTGTTTAACATTCTGTGGCACCTCTGCGTTAAGTATCTTATTAACCCTACTTTCTTCTGGTGTTACACCTCTACTCGACACTCTATGACCTAAAAATGCCACTTCTGACTGACAGAATGACGACTTAGACAGCTTCAAAGTGAACCCTGCCTGATCTAACTTCTGAAAAACTATATTTAAATGACGTAGATGCTCCTCAAAACTGCGTGAACTAATTGCCATATCATCTATGTAAATGGTTACAAACTCTCCTGTGTCATCCCCTAATGCGATGTTTAAAGCCCTAATTAAAGCTGCTGAACTACTCTTTAACCCATAAGGTGTTCTACAAAATTGATACAGGTTATATTTATGACTAAAAGCTGTAAATGGTCTATCTTCGTACATAAGTGGCACTTGCCAAAAACTGGAACTCAAATCTACACAAGTGAAATACTTCTTCCCCTCAAATGTTTGCATTAATTCTTCTATTGACATAGATTTCAGCTGATCTGAACTAATTCTACTGTTAACCAAACGAGCGTCTAAACAAATACGAACAGTGCCGTCGGTCTTGGGTACCGTTATCAAAGAATTAACATACGGACTGTTAGAGTGCTCAATAATCCCATCTTCAAGCATCTGATTAATTTGTGCCTCAACTGCACTCTGATAAGCGAAAGGTACAGGATATCTATGTCCTGTGAATACTGACCTATCAATAACGTTCAATGAATGGGTATAGCAATTGGCCATACCAATGCGATCCTCAAACACTCTCCTATTACACCATAACACATCATAGAGCCGAACACATTGTTCCACCTCTATATTACCCTGAAATGCAGCATCACGTAACGAGTCCTCTAGACTTCCGTTCGTAATCACACTGCCCACAAAACATGGAGAACCCCGCTCTACGGCTGGCGATATCTCATTTAAAGTACAAATCACACCTACAATACTACTTCTCTGAATATGGTCATTGAACGCTACTTCTACTTCAGAATCTCCCCATTTAAATTTCAAACTCCCTACATCATAACATAAGTTACCAGACACTCTACTTAGCCACTCTGATCCCAAGATAACACTGAATACTAAATTTGGAATTACAAGACAAATCTGCTTCTCTACATGATTATTAATTTTAATGTCTACTAAAACTTGCTTAGAAATTACTTTAGACCTCTTCCCAACAGCTGTGATAACAAAAGTGCTTTTAATTGGCATCTCCTCAAAATTTACTCCAGTTCCTTTCATTTTATCATAAAATGCACTACTTATGCAACTCTTCATACAACCACTATCAATTAAAACATCTGTGTACGCCTCGGACACGTTAAATTTAACTATGGGGCTCTTACTAACCACTTCCTGAATAATACCTTCATCATTTAGTTCATGTAATAATTCATTTCTTACATTTAGGTCATAGGGTTCCTGTATAATTGTATGGACAGGGCATGCTACAGACTGAGATTCTGACCTTACTTCGCAGCCTGGTTCGCGTTTAAAGAACCGCTACAGCTGTCCGTAGTACTACTAACTACTAAACTGGTCTGGTTGTTCTGGGCTGTGTTGTCATTGTTTGGCTGTATATTACTACCACTAGGCTGTCCTCTTCCTTGACCCCTATTCTGGTTGTAATTATTGTCATTATAATTTCTCCCTTGATTTCCCCTGAAATCATTGTTTCTCCCTTGATTTCCCCTGTAATCATTGTTCCTTCCTTGATTTCCCCTGAAATCATTGTTCCTCCCTTGATACTGATTACCATAGCCATTTCCTCTGTTCTGATTTAGCTGATTATTATTATTTCTATTTTGAGCGTTGGCTCCTTCGCCACCGTTCCCTTGAACTTCTTGATGCCTGGCTTCATTAGGCCTATTATTATTATTACCCTGGTTCCGATTGAAATTGTCCTCATAACCCCCTCTCCCTAGTGCATCAAATGTGCTTAACAAATTTTCTACTTGTGATATAGTCTTTACATTCTGGATACAAGCAGCCTCCTTGATCCTATAGGGAAAGTGCCTAAGTAGCAATCTCACCACATCACTTTCCTCCTTCAAGCCATCCAGATATTTACACACTAATACCTGCCCTAAAAAGTATTCGGTCATGGTGGAGCTTCCTTTAGGGTTATATTTACCACACACTACTCCCTCACGATGCTGCGACTTAATAACCTCATTCCAGAACTTTTCACAGAATTTCATTTTAAAATCATTGATATCAGTAAACTTGTCTCTGTAGACAGCAAACCAATTCCTCGTTTCCCCCACAAACACTTGTTCTAAAATTTCAACTACCTGGCACCACTCAATACTACCATTTTCCAACCTCTCCCCGAATTTATTTTCTATAGTGTTCATGAACTCCATTGGGCACCCCTGTCGATTGCTGAACTTACCCAGTTCTACCTCCCTGTGTGTGCTATTCACCAAAACTGGCCTATTCTGACTATTTTCTTGCCTGATCCTAGCTTTTAATTTTAATTCTAATTCTGCGATTTTCTCCTCAGCCTTCCTCTCAATACTGTTTACTGTTAATTTAATGTTTCCATCTGATTCTTCTACTTTATCATATAGCTTTGCTTGTTTCTCCTCAATCTTGCTAATGCTCTCTCTATTACTCTCTCTTAAATCATTTACTTCTGCAACTATTTGTGAGTGGACTTTCTCAATTCTACCCCCCAGCTGTTCCTTAACCTCTTTAGTAGCTACCTGAATTTTGTCAATTTCTCCCCCCAATTGCTTTTTGACCTGCTGTGTTTCCAGTTGCACTAGTTCTTTTAAATTTTCAGCCTGTGTACTGATTCTAATTTCCAACTCCTCCTGTACTTTTCCTAATTTTCTGTCTACATCTGCAATAATCTCTTTAGCCTTTTCTTCCATCACCCCCCTGATCTCACCTCTAATCAGTTCAAATTTGTCACTCATTTCCCTACTGTTTTGTTCTAATTTAGCATTTAAAGTTTCAGTACTCTCTCTATTTTCCTTACTGTTTTGTTCTAATCTGGCGTTTAAAGTTTCATTACTCTCTCTATTTTCCCTACTGTTTTGTTCCAGTTTTGCGTTTAAAGCGTCTGTACTTTCTTTATTTTCCCTACTGTTTTGTTCTAATTTTGCATTTAAGGCATCACTACTAACTTTGTTCTGATACATGAACTCGAGAAGTAAAGTTTTTAATTCTGGTTGGCCGCCTACACTCCCTGTTTCAGTATCGGGATTTACCTCCGCTACCCCGGTACTACCATCACTCGACATACTGCTCGTATCATCACTCTCCAGCTGATAACCACTACGTAACCTCATCTGTCTTTCTTTCTCATCCCCCATAATGATATACACTGATAAAGACAAATAACCCCCAAAATACAGGCACAGAAATATATACCCTTCTCCTTCCACAAATGTTATTAGGTTTTCATCCCCACGTTGGGCGCCAAATGAAGCAGTTATTAGTTAGTGCCCCATGTTGGTAGCGACAAATGTAATGGTTTCGCTAGTCCACACTGTTGGGAGAAAATATAATTGTTTACCTCTGCCTAAGCTATGTTGTTTTAATGGGCGCCAAGACTTCAACGCAATGCTGAAATATAAATTTGTATTTAACAACGTCTAGCTCTGGTAGAACACCTTCAAGAATCTATTCACTCAGATCGTGGTATGATTTGATCATTAACCCAACAAACAATTGTATCAGGAGAAGGAATTGGTCTATATCTAATGCTACCTACTGAAAGCAAAGATTGCATTGTAAAAGAAAGAATTTATTATATAAAACAAGTATAGCAAAATTAATAATCATAATAAGTTTAAAATTTAAATTGGAGCGTTGTGATTTTAATATTACCGATAGAAAATTACGTGAAAACGGAGTCTGATAAATTGATTTTACTCTTATTTCCAAGCTATGAAGTTACTGAAATATGAAATGTAAAACAAAGAAAAATGAGAGATTGCGTATTTCTGCGTCATTTGCGCTTACCATTGGAAATTGCCAAGGCATTTCCCTCGTACTTGCTGATGCTGTGTGCTTCCCACAGTCTCCTGGACGTCGTCATCTCCGTCGAAATTTGATGATATTCTGGTAGATTAGATAATTCTATGGTCCGTACCTCGGACCCAAACACTCGTACAACCGCACTGGTTAAGTTATACAAAAGTTAGTCCTCCAATCCACGGAACATCGGAGCGATTCCCGCGTACAACATACTCGTCCAGTATTTCACAGATTGTCCACGTCCCACGGAACATCGGAGCGACTCCCGCGTATATCCACACTCGGCAAGAACTATACAGGTTGTCCTTAACTCCACCGAACATCGGAGCCACTCGCACGCGCACCCATACTCGTCAAGTATTTCACAGATTGTCCTCGTCTCACGGCGCGTCGAACGATATATTCACCTGTCGGCTCCCCCACTCTTCAGCCGGCTTCAGCTTGCGTGGTCCTCACTGATTGGTTGAGCACGCCGCTAGTTCCCCTCCTCTGCCTCATTACACTCGGCGCGCGAGAGTTCCGTTTCGACAATTCGCCTTTTCTAGACCTTGCGTAATACTTCTCGACAGGAATCAGCTTGCATTTGAATTCCCAGTGAGTCATGTCTCTCAAATACCCTAACTGACAAAAACTCCGTAAAATTCCGTAATCAGATAATTTTCTATGATATCGTCGTTCGTAATAATTTGCTTGATAGCGTTTTCTAAGACATAGAAAACCTATCTGTATGCTGATAATTTTTATAAAATGCTCTGAAAATATCTAAATAATAATTAAAATAAATTAATAATAATAATAATAAATTAACATGAAAACTTCTCTTGGCTGAACAATTTGCAGCGTAAATAAATATAGAATGGCTTCCTACTGACTTATGCCAGTTGCATAAAACCCCTCGAAAAACACGTTACAACATCATAGAAAATCATGAAGCCTTTAGTACAATAGTAAACAAGCACAAATTCGTGGAGAAACCTAAAAAGAAAGCTGGAAGAACATGGTCCACAGAACGCAAGATGCAACAGTGCATTCATGAAGGGATTTTGGGAGGATAAGAAGGCGAAAACCATCAGGCGAACTAACAAGTTCAAACGCGCTCTTTGAATGGGCATAATGAATAATAATAATAATAATAATAATAATAATAATAATAATAATATAATAATAATGCAAATTGGGAGATAACTGGTTTGGTTCCTGTCTTCATTTGAATTGTCCTGATCACGTATTTTGATTAATGGTGCCATTTTTCATACACCCTATAAATGCCATAATCTTGCGCCAGTCAGATCACAATAATACAATTTAGATAGAATATGCTCACCACATGAAGTGAGAGTGTATCAATGTTGTTGTTGTTGAATAACTTAGGGGTTTTGAGACATCGTGGCCAGGTAGCCCTGTAGGCCTATACTGTGTAAGATATGTATGACCATCTCGTGGTGTAGCGGCTAGCATTCTTGACTGTCGCTCCGGAGTTCCGGGTTCGATTCCCGACTCTGACAAGAAATTTTATTCTGTTTGAGGGTTAGAACGGGGTACACTCAGTCTCGTGAGGAAGAACTAAGAGGAGGTGTGTTCGATTCCTACCTCAGCCATCCTGGAAGTGGTTTTCCGTAGTTTCCAACTTCTATTGCAGACACTCAGAACAGAAATAAATGTTTTAGCATAGCCGGGAATCGAATCAATGTCCTCTGGATCCCGAGTCTCAGTATGTACCACGAGATAACAAGTGTTGCGCTGTAAGTTATTTTGTGTGTTATTATTTGGCTACGATGTGGCGATTGGCAACTATGGATGACGTCACACTAGACGAGACAAAGCAGGCAAAGCCGATTAGCGTATGTTGCCAACTTTCAAGGTAGGCTACATTACAAATGCCAGTTTCAGTGCCTACAAGTAGTTCGCGATCATGGTGACTTTGAAACATGAGTGGCAACAGTGACTGCAACTCAGATTCAATTGTCATTTGTAGCTCTTCGGTCGGTCTACATGATTATGCCCAATGAATAGTGGGGTGGGGGGTACAAGATATAAATATAAAAATACACTTATGGAAAATAATTACATGTAGGCTATTAGTTAATTATCACAATTAAGTGGGGCAATTTAGGATTACGCGTTTCAACCCTCAAGCGGCCATCATTAGATTCTGATCACTGTGTTGAGGTTTAAATTTTCAGTAATGTAAATGTTCTAGTATTGTTCAGTAGCTTTTTTCTAGGAGTGTATTTTTATATTTATATTTTGTACCCCGCCCATTCATTGGGCACAATCATGTTGACCGACTGAAGAGCTACAAATGACAATTTTGTATAGGCAACACTGAAAGAATGGCTTCAAATCTCTACTACTCAGATTCAACCCAACGCAACGGCAAAAAACTTGCTATTCAATCGAACGTCTATAAGTCGAACTTCTGCGTATATCTCGAAGTAATTTTAATTTCCGGGCGACGTTCTACAGAATTTATGTGTCATGTTTTTTCTATAAGTCAAAGTTCTATTATTCGAATTTTTTGATAACTCGAATATTTTGTTCCCCAGACATAAAATATGTGTCTTTATTCCGAAATTTGGGGTGAAAATGCAGTTAAATTACGTTCTTTAGGTGTGACATGGGAATTAACATTTGGATTCAGTTTTGTAGGGCACCTGGACTGTGTATTTATGTCAGTAGCTTATTATAAGGCTGGAAGACAGTGAGAGTAAGTGGGGTAAAGCCAACTAACAACACTAGCAACAGTTCATTATTAATGTATTTATGATAAATTACAATAACATTTATCATAATTATTATATTTGAATTGCAGCCAATGACCATAGCGAGGTATTTTTTAATTGAACACCCTTAGGCTCCCCATCAAGTTCAATTTCCAGTAGTTCCAACTTTGGCTACCAGAGATGTTACTGACACCTAGCGTCGAACGTTGGAACTTGATAGAGCGTTTCTAACCAAATAGCCTACAAATTTAGCTACACACTACCAATTGTAGTGATAGGTTCTTTTACAAGCCATACATCTATGACATGGGCCCGCCGGCTTTACTTCCCCTCCGAACGAAGGCATACGGAAGGATTTTAACGCTCTTAAAAATCCGACGACTTCGGCGGGTTTGAACCCGCGATCTTGCGCATAGCAGTTCAGCTTGCTACCGACTAACCCACCGAAGCCGGTAATTATCATAATGGAACCCCCATTTTCATGTATTTCAATATCTAGAGTTTTCGATGGCTCGAAGTAATTTCTATCTCCGAAAGTACTTCGAGATATTGAAGTTCGACTGTGCTAACAAGGGAAGTATCAGGTAAGACAGGTCGAAACCTATCTTGAAACTTTGTGGACGCAATCGTTGTACTATAAGAGGACAACGTGCGGAAAATCAGCCGCCAGATTGAACTGCACGGCTCCGAAATCATGTGGCGAATCTCTCATATAAATCAATGGGAAGTAGCGAGTACCGTACATGTTGGAAGGGACAGCCCTGACCGCCCAAACACTCAAGGCCGGTGGGAAGGAGCCGCACGCTCCAGCCTCGCTACTACTCCGAGTGCCACAGGGATGTCCAGCTCCTCCAGCTGTCATGCCTGCGTATCAGGAAGTCAGGTACGATTTCGGAGCCTTGTAGTTCAATCTGGCGGCTGATTTTCTGCACGTTGTCCTCTTATAGTACAACGATTGCGTCCACAAAGTTTCAAGATAGGTTTCGACCTGTCTGATACTTCCCTTGTAAGTTACTACGGGTATGTGTGTATTGATGGAGGACAAGTGATAAGTTTTCATCTTTAATAACTTGTTTAAAGTGACGCTGACTATTCCCCGAGACCCCCTAGCGCACCTTGTGTTCTCAGTTACTGGAGGCATCTCGGGTCCCATTGAAAACTGTCGTTGAACGTGGTTTTCAGAGTGAAGTATCCAGTGTTGTGTATGAATGAAGACAGTCTGCACATTTTAATTGGATCTCTCGGCTCTCCTCGCTGACTAAGAATACCATAAATCTAATTAATTCGTATTTGTGGAGTGTGTGCTGCTAGTTAGCACTGCTCACTTTATGTGTTGCCTTTCTTGCCTCGTTATGGTGATACATGATGACATGATGAGGCTCCTCGTGTGATGACTCGATGTTGTACCCAAAGTCAGGCTGCTCGGGACTCGGAAGACAAGAGTGGTTACGGACCCCGTTAGCGCCCATTCTTGGAACGATTTTCCCTGGTTTCCCCATTTTTACTACAGGCAAATACCGAAATGGTACCTCCTAATAGTCCACGGATGCATCCTTCCAACATCTTGCCCACAATCATATTCACTCATTTGATCTCTTATTAACTCCTGTTCCTGTAATAAGATTGATGTCAGGAACGGCATCCGACCGTAAAAAGAGCATTCGTCGCACCTCATCGCCGATCCTGTAAATAATTATACGGGGCAGTAGTACACTAATAGTCGATGGATCAATTTATGAAACTCCATCATGTCCCACTAGCGGGAAGGAGGAGGAGTCAACCAACCCCCTCCCTGACTTTCTGTTCTCAGAAAGCAAGATGCGGGGCTGTGAATTTAGACCTTAGTAGATACAACCATGCATGCGTTATTTTCAGAGTCATCAGGGTTGTCAGACTATCTATTAATGCTCTCAATACTTTTGAAACCTAGACTTAATATCTCAGAATTGAACCAACTTCAAACTGTGCACACTTTAGGTCCAAAGTGGTATTGCCATAGCCGCAATAGGACGCATAGGACCTAAAACAAACGACAATATTATTAGTATTGCCATTATTTATAGTAGGCCTAAATAATCAATTCGTCTTTCAAGCCCTTGAGAGTGGCAATGGTAATGTCCCGTATATGATCTTTTGGGAGGCTTGCAGAACTCCAAAAGTTCACTAGAAACCGTGAAATTGTACCATTAGTCCCTTTACCGAGACATGGTCCAAGGAATACTTTTTTCTGTTGTAGTCTACAGTTGTGTCGTAAATGGCTCTTTTTTGACGATCGATCTTCTCGCGATGGCCGCTGTGGGACTCGAATAGGATGGTTAGGTCCAATATCACTCCAGTACGCAATGATGTCGATGCGTCTGTTACGACCTTCCGCAGCCGGCTCATAGCGCCAGTGCCACCATCCCTACCTCCAGTCAATTCCAACGTATAATTGAACAGAAAGGTAGTGGCAGTGACTTTAGTAATAGGGTTTTCATATTCCCCTCCGCGGTTTCGAACTTAAATTGCGCAGTAGCTATGACAGACGTAGCAAAGCGACTCATAACAACAGATACAGCACATCTACAAGCTTCTTACATATTTTAAGAAAATGGTCGAAATGCACATCCTTAGTCACGAGGCAAAATTCAATCCTGTATTTCAATTCTTATCATAGATATCCCAACATATCACGGTCGAAGACAGCGAATACAAGCGTGATCATTTCTCGCAGTTCTACTAAATCATGTGGCGTATGGGACACACACACACGATTTTGATGTAACTCTGTATTCAATAATACACATGGGGTTAGGTCTGGTAACCGCGGAGGCCATTGAAGAAAGGGACTCCTCTGAAGTACTGTAGCTCGTCCCATCCAATGATCTGCAAATTAAGCATTGCGATTATCACGGAGACCGAATTAAAATGTGGTGGGGACCCATTCTGTTGCATAATGAAATCCTCTCTATCTTTACTATCTAATCCCGGTTATAATTGCACAAGTAACAATTCGTTCAGCATGTCTAAGTAGGCCTACATCGAACCGGTGACAGTTTGTAACGTGTTTTTCGAGGGGTTTTATGCAACTGGCATAAGTCAGTAGGAAGCCATTCTATATTTATTCACGCGGCAAATTGTTCAGCCAAGAGAATGTTTCATGTTAATTTATTATTATTATTAATTTATTATAATTATTATTAAGGTATTTTCGGAGCATTTTATAAAAATTATTAGCATTCAGATAGGTTTTCTATGTCTTAGAAAACGCTAACAAGCAAATTATTACGAACGACGATATCATAGAAAATTATCTGATTACGGAATTTTACGGAGTTTTGTCAGTTAGGGTATTTGAGAGACATGACTCACTGGGAATTCTAATACAAGCTGATTCCTGTCGAGAAGCGTGACGAAATCCTGGGTCGCAAGGTCTAGAAGAGGCGAATTGTTGAAACGGAAAACGACTTCTCCCTCTCGCCCGCGGAGTGTAATGAACCGGAGGAGGGGAAGTGGCGGCGTGCTCAGCCAATCAGCGGAGACAACGTAAGCTGGAAGACGGTACCATGGTGGGGAGCCAACGTGTGCATATAACGTTCGACGCGCCGTGAAACGCGGACAATCTGTATAGTTATTGCCGAGTAAGGTTATACGCGGGGGACGCTCCGATGTTCCGTGGGACGAGGACTATCTGTGAAATACTTGACGAGTATGGATGCGAGTGCGTGTCGCTCCGATGTTCAGTGGAGTTAGCGACGAACTTTTGTAAAACTTGGTTGTACGAGTGTTTGGGTCCGAGGTACGGACCATAGAATTATCTAAGCTACCAGAATATCATCAAATTCCGACGGAGATGACGACGTCCTGGAGACTGTGGGAAGCTCACAACATCATCAAGAACGAGGGAAATGCTTTGGAAATTTCCAGTGGTAAGCGCCAATGACGCAGAAATACGCAATCTCTCATCTCTCATCTCTCATTTTCTTTGTTTTACATTTCATATTTCAGTAACTTCATAGCTTGGAAATAAGAGTAAAATCAATTTATCAGACTCCGTTTTCACGTAATTTTCTATCGGTAATATTAAAATCGCAACGCTCCAATTTAAATTTTATACTTATTATTATTAATTTTGCTATACTTGTTTTATATAATAAATTCATTTCTTTTACAATGCAATCTTTGCTTTCAGTAGGTAGCATTAGATATAGACCAATTCCTTCTCCTGATACAATTGTTTGTTGGGTTAATGATCAAATCATACCACGATCTGAGTGAATAGAGTCTTGAATGTGTTCTGCCAGAGCTAGACGTTGTTAAATACAAATTTAGATTTCAACATTGCATTGAGGTCTTGGCGCCCATTAAAACGACATAGCTTAGGCAAAGGTAAACAGTTACATTTCTCACCCAACAGTTAGGAGCTAGCAAAACGTTTCATTTGTCGCTACCAACATGGGGCACTAATTAACGTTTCATTTGGCGCCGACAACTTGGGGCTGAAAACCTAATAACATTTGTGGAAGGAGAAGGGTATATATTTCTGTGCCTGTATTTTGGGGGTTATTTGTCTGTATCAGTGTATATCATTATGGGGGATGAGAAAGAAAGACAGATGAGGTTACGTAGTGGTCATCAACGGGAGAGTGATGATACGAGCAGTATGTCGAGTGATGGTAGTACCGGGGTAGCGGAGGTAAATCCCGATACTGAAACAGGGAGTGTAGGCGGCCAACCAGAATTAAAAACTTTACTTCTCGAGTTTATGTATCAGAACAAAGTTAGTAGTGATGCCTTAAATGCAAAGTTAGAACAGAATAACGCTAAACTAGAACAAAACAGTAGGGAAAATAAAGAGAGTAATAGGGAATTGAGCGATAGTTTAAACGCCAGATTAGAACAAAACAGTAAGGAAAATAGAGAGAGTACTGAAACTTTAAACGCTAAATTAGAACAAAACAGTAGGGAAAATAAAGAAAGTACAGAAGCTTTAAATGCAAAATTAGAACAGAATAATGCAAAATTAGATAAGAACAACAAGGAAATTAGTGTGAAAATGGAGCAGATTAGAGGAGAAATCAGAGGAGTAATGGAAGAGAAGGTTAAAGAGATCATTGCAGATGTAGACAAGAAATTAGGAAAAGTACAGGAGGAGTTAGAAATTAGAATCAGTACACAGGCTGAAAATTTAAAAGAACTAGTGCAACTGGAAACACAGCAGGTCAAAAAGCAATTGGGGGGAGAAATTGACAAAATTCAGGTAGCAACTAAAGAGGTTAAGGAACAGCTGGGGGGTAGAATTGAGAAAGTCCACTCGCAAATAGTTGCAAAAGTAAATGATTTAAGAGAGAGTAATAGAGAGAGCATTAGCAAGATTGAGGAGAAACAAGCAACGCTATATGATAAAGTAGAAGAATCAGAAGGAAACATTAAATTAACAGTAAACAGTATTGAGAGGAAGGCTGAGGAGAAAATCGCAGAATTAGAATTAAAATTAAAAGCTAGGATCAGGCAAGAAAATAGTCAGAATAGGCCAGTTTTTGTGAATAGCACACACAGGGAGGTAGAACTGGGTAAGTTCAGCAATCGACAGGGGTGCCCAATGGAGTTCATGAACACTATAGAAAATAAATTCGGGGAGAGGTTGGAAAATGGTAGTATTGAGTGGTGCCAGGTAGTTGAAATTTTAGAACAAGTGTTTGTGGGGGAAACGAGGAATTGGTTTGCTGTCTACAGAGACAAGTTTACTGATATTAATGATTTTAAAATGAAATTCTGTGAAAAGTTCTGGAATGAGGTTATTCAGTCGCAGCATCGTGAGGGAGTAGTGTGTGGTAAATATAACCCTAAAGGAAGCTCCACCATGACCGAATACTTTTTAGGGCAGGTATTAGTGTGTAAATATCTGGATGGCTTGAAGGAGGAAAGTGATGTGGTAAGGTTGCTACTTAGGCACTTTCCCTATAGGATCAAGGAGGCTGCTTGTATCCAGAATGTAAAGACAATATCACAAGTAGAAAATTTGTTAAGCACATTTGATGCACTAGGGAGAGGGGGTTATGAGGACAATTTCAATCGGAACCAGGGTAATAATAATAATAGACCTAATGAAGCCAGGCATCAAGAAGTTCAAGGGAACGGTGGCGAAGGGGCCAACGCTCAAAATAGAAATAATAATAATCAGCTATATCAGAACAGAGGAAATGGCTATGGTAATCAGTATCAAGGGAGGAACAATGATTTCAGGGGAAATCAAGGGAGGAACAATGATTACAGGGGAAATCAAGGGAGAAATTATAATGACAATAATTACAACCAGAATAGGGGTCAAGGAAGAGGACAGCCTAGTGGTAGTAATATACAGCCAAACAATGACAACACAGCCCAGAACAACCAGACCAGTTTAGTAGTTAGTAGTACTACGGCCAGCTGTAGCGGTTCTTTAAACGCGAACCAGGCTGCGATGTAAGGTCAGAATCTCAGTCTGTAGCATGCCCTGTCCATACAATTATACAGGAACCCTATGACCTAAATGTAAGAAATGAATTATTACATGAACTAATGGATGAAGGTATTATTCAGGAAGTGGTTAGTAAGAGCCCCATAGTTAAATTTAACGTGTCCGAGGCGTACACAGATGTTTTAATTGATAGTGGTTGTATGAAGAGTTGCATAAGTAGTGCATTTTATGATAAAATGAAAGGAACTGGAGTAAATTTTGAGGAGATGCCAATTAAAAGCACTTTTGTTATCACAGCTGTTGGGAAGAGGTCTAAAGTAATTTCTAAGCAAGTTTTAGTAGACATTAAAATTAATAATCATGTAGAGAAGCAGATTTGTCTTGTAATTCCAAATTTAGTATTCAGTGTTATCTTGGGTTCAGAGTGGCTAAGTAGAGTGTCTGGTAACTTATGTTATGATGTAGGGAGTTTGAAATTTAAATGGGGAGATTCTGAAGTAGAAGTAGCGTTCAATGACCATATTCAGAGGAGTAGTATTGTAGGTGTGATTTGTACTTTAAATGAGATATCGCCAGCCGTAGAGCGGGGTTCTCCATGTTTTGTGGGCAGTGTGATTACGAACGGAAGTCTAGAGGACTCGTTACGTGAGGCTGCATTTCAGGGAAATATAGAGGATGAACAGTGTGTTCGGCTCTATGATGTGTTATGGTGTAATAGGAGAGTTTTTGAGGATCGCATTGGTATGGCCAATTGCTATACACATTCATTGAACGTTATTGATAGGTCAGTATTCACAGGACATAGATATCCTGTACCTTTCGCTTATCAGAGTGCAGTTGAGGCACAAATTAACCAGATGCTTGAAGATGGGATTATTGAGCACTCGAACAGTCCATATGTTAATTCTTTGATAACGGTACCCAAGACCGACGGCACTGTTCGTATTTGTTTAGACGCTCGTTTGGTTAACAGTAGAATTAGTTCAGATCAGCTGAAATCTATGTCAATAGAGGAATTAATGCAAACATTTGAGGGGAAGAAGTATTTCACTTGTGTAGATTTGAGTTCCAGTTTTTGGCAAGTGCCACTTATGTACGAAGATAGACCATTTACAGCTTTTAGTCATAAATATAATCTTTATCAATTTTGTAGAACACCTTATGGGTTAAAGAGTAGTTCAGCTGCTTTAATTAGGGCTTTAAACATCGCATTAGGGGATGACACAGGAGAGTTTGTAACCATTTACATAGATGATATGGTAATTAGTTCACGCAGTTTTGAGGAGCATCTACTTCATTTAGATATAGTTTTTCAGAAGTTAGATCGGGCAGGGTTCACTTTGAAGCTGTCTAAGTCGTCATTCTGTCAGTCAGAAGTGACATTTTTAGGTCATAGAGTGTCAAGTAGAGGTGTAACACCAGAAGAAAGTAGGGTCAATAAGATACTTAACGCAGAGGTGCCACAGAATGTTAAACAGTTAAAAACTTACCTGGGAATTTGCAACTTTTTCAGGAGGTTCGTTCTTAAATACTCAGGGTTGGTAGAACCATTCAGGGAATTGCTTAAAAGTGGGACTCGGTGGAGATGGGAGTCCAAGCATGATCAGGCTTTTAGAGCGCTGAAGGAAGGTTTTGAGAAAGCTGTAGTGCTGAAATATCCGTTAAAAGATAAGGAATATGTGGTTATGACAGATGCTTCACATATAGGCATTGCTGGAGTATTATGTCAGAAAGATGATGAGGGTAATCTGTGCATTGTATCTTTAGCCTCGCGAGGACTGACAGCAGCGGAGAAAAGATACACGATTACTGAGTTAGAGCTTTTAGGTATTGTTTTCAGTTTAGGGAAATTTAGAATGTATTTAGTAGGGGGGAAATTTGAGATCCACACAGATCACCATGCATTACTGTATATGAGGACTTGTAAACTTAGTTCTAACAGAGTTAGTAGGTGGATTCTTGCTCTGCAGGAATACGAATTCACAGTAAAATATATTAAAGGTAAAGATAACATTCTTGCAGACATGCTATCGAGGGACACTAATTTATGTAGGGATTATCCTGTGGTTAAAGCAGAGGATGGTATTTTAATATGTGCATGTGTGGACAGTAGCAACAGGGCATCGTTACAGACACTGAGAAATATGCTAGTGGAGCAACGTGATGACGTTCATTTAAGGGAGCCACTGGCAAGGTTGGAAGCAGGTGACGCAGTACCATTTATCGTTTCCAAACGTATTGGAAAAACAGCATATGTGCTGGAGGATAGTAAGGGAAACAGATCATACGGGACGTATAATATACATAGTCTACGAAAGTATGTGTCATAAAGTGAGTGTGTTTAGCTGGCGAGCCAGCCTATCAAATGAGTAAGTGTGGTATTTGGTGCGTGGGAGGAGATGGTCTTCCAGGCAGGCGTATCAGAAGTCACACAGGGGGGTAGTATGTAAGTAAATAAGAGTTTTTAAGGTACAGGGAAATATGACGGGATTGTCGGATGCTGTTGAGCACTAAATTGTCTCGATGCACCAAGGCCATTTTTGGCAGCGCTGATGGGTTCCCATTTATCTCCAAGAGATGGGGGAGCGCTTGAATAGGGCTTGTTAGCTTAAGGCGTCCACGAGATAAAAGATGGGCCATCAGAATGCGAGACAGTCCTTCATGAAACTCATACATATCAGCACACGTGATTTCTGTTTACGGCCTCGCCATGTAAGATTTGTAAGTGTGTAATTTAAGGCAATTTGTATAATGGTATTATTTGTAGGAGGAGAACGGGTCTGTGTTGAGAACTAGTATTAAGTAGAATATGGTGTACGGGAACTTAACAAGACAGGGCGATTACGGCACAGAAATATTTGGTGTTATATGTAATGCGCATTTACTGTATTTTTTTTTCAGAAGTCAATATTAATTTAATCTACTTTAAAGAGAGATTAAGTATTATGGTCACGAGGCGCTGCCACAATAGTGTGATCGTGTGCTCAGTGATATGTGGAATTAAATGTCACCATAAGGAGGGGACCTCCACTGAAATTAGGAAGTTCTATGGTGATATAAATATATCAGAACACCTTCAATGCGTGTGATATGACATCATAAATACATAGTGCTCACACATTAATTATGTCTATTTCTCCAACATAGAGAAATTTGAGAGGCGGAAATATCCGTGGAACACTATTCCATATGTAAAACATGGGACTGGTTGCAAAGTGCAATCCATAGTGACAACAAACTTTGACGCAAAGTGCGTGATGAAAAAATATGAGTGTATATATCTGTAATTTAGGGTGATTTCATTTATGTAATATGTATTTTGGATGGGGTTTATTAACGTGTCTGGGATAATCGGATAATGGACCGTCGTCACGGTAAATCATCCGATGATCCGAGGCGAATATGTAACGTGTTTTTCGAGGGGTTTTATGCAACTGGCATAAGTCAGTAGGAAGCCATTCTATATTTATTTACGCGGCAAATTGTTCAGCCAAGAGAATTTTTCATGTTAATTTATTATTATTATTAATTTATTATAATTATTATTAAGGTATTTTCGGAGCATTTTATAAAAATTATTAGCATTCAGATAGGTTTTCTATGTCTTAGAAAACGCTATCCAGCAAATTATTACGAACGACGATATCATAGAAAATTATCTGATTACGGAATTTTACGGAGTTTTGTCAGTTAGGGTATTTGAGAGACATGACTCACTGGGATTTCAAGTACAAGCTGATTCCTGTCGAGAAGTATTGCGCAAGGCTGGGTCGCAAGGTCTAGAAAAGGCGAATTGTTGAAACGGAAATCGACTTCTCCCTCCCGCGGTGTGTAATGAGGAAGGAGTGGGGATCTAGCGCGGAGGGTGCAGCCAATCAAGGAGGACGACGTAAGCTAGATGTCGGTACCATGGTAGGGGAGCCGGCGTGTGTATATACCGTTCGACGCGCCGTGAAACGTAAACAATCTGTATAGTACTTGACGAGTATGGATGCGCGTGCGAGTGGCTCCGATGTTCGGTGGAGTTAGCGACTATCTGTGTAGAACTTGCGGTGTACGGTCGCAAGTGCGTGACGCTCCGATGTTCAGTGGAGTTAGCGACGAACTTTTGTAAAACTTGGTTGTACGAGTGTTTGGGTCCGAGGTACGGACCATAGAATTATCTAAGCTACCAGAATATCATCAAATTCCGACGGAGATGACGACGTCCTGGAGACTGTGGGAAGCTCACAACATCATCAAGAACGAGGGAAATGCTTTGGAAATTTCCAGTGGTAAGCGCCAATGACGCAGAAATACGCAATCTCTCATCTCTCATTTTCTTTGTTTTACATTTCATATTTCAGTAACTTCATAGCTTGGAAATAAGAGTAAAATCAATTTATCAGACTCCGTTTTCACGTAATTTTCTATCGGTAATATTAAAATCGCAACGCTCCAATTTAAATTTTATACTTATTATTATTAATTTTGCTATACTTGTTTTATATAATAAATTCATTTCTTTTACAATGCAATCTTTGCTTTCAGTAGGTAGCATTAGATATAGACCAATTCCTTCTCCTGATACAATTGTTTGTTGGGTTAATGATCAAATCATACCACGATCTGAGTGAATAGAGTCTTGAATGTGTTCTGCCAGAGCTAGACGTTGTTAAATACAAATTTAGATTTCAACATTGCATTGAGGTCTTGGCGCCCATTAAAACGACATAGCTTAGGCAAAGGTAAACAGTTACATTTCTCACCCAACAGTTAGGAGCTAGCAAAACGTTTCATTTGTCGCTACCAACATGGGGCACTAATTAACGTTTCAAGTTCTGTCCACAAATAAAAAGGGTAGATGGATATTTGTCGATGAAACCGCACATAATACTTTCAGTTTAGGGAAATCACTGATATGTTCCAGAATTTCGTCAGAAATTTCAGTGCCCCAAATGCGCACATTGTGGCTGTTCACATGGCAGGGGGATAAAAGGTGGTTTCATCACTCAACATTTCTCGACAGAACCATTGGCGCTCTTGTAATTCCACACATAACTGGAAACAAAAATTAAGATCAAGGAGCTACAGCGCCAGCAACGTCTCCATTTACGTAGAATACGCCAGTGAGTTGTAATTCCCGACAACCAGCTGATGTCTGTTGAAGGCTCCTTGCCACGCAAATGATCGATGTTCTCTACCGTTGATCGCAACCGGTCTCTTCGTTTCGGATCATTTCGGACCTGTCTTCGTGAACTTGAACCACGCATGAATTCCTTTGACTGCAACGTCTCCATCTGAAATGGTTCCGGGGCCGATGAACCAGATGATAGGCTCATTAAAACAATAATTATCATCATCATCATCATCATCATCATGCATCGGTTCCACTCGCAAGCTTTTGCTTAGAATACGTCAAACAGTAAATATTGACTGGGACTTGTAATTCCCTCTAGTGATTAAATCTGAAAATTCACTATGCTCCCTTTTATGTATGGAAACTGGAGAATTATGTATCTGTTTCTGTTACTGTTAGTCGCTTTGGTACATCTGACATAGTTGGTGCATATTAAGGTGCAAAACCCCATTACTATGGCATATCAGCTGTTTCTCAGCGTAATGTGTGTTTTAACCAATGTGCTATCTCTTTTCTCATTGGTTTTCTGGGTACATTTTTGCTTCAAGAGAGCCGCCTTCTGTGGACTTGTGGGTACGTATGGAGACTCCATATCCAAATGAACTGGGTTCGATAGCTGGCTCTGCCAAGAAATATAATTCTGGTCTGAGTGAGGCAAAGCTGAGAAGATATGAGTTCGCATTCCCGCCTCAGGCGTTCTAAAAGTGGCGTTTCGTGTTTTTCCCCCACGTATAACACAAGGCAAATGCTGTGATAGTACCTAACTTAAGTCCACGGCCGCCTCCTTCCAATTCCTAGACTCAAGTAAAAATACGCACAAAACCATATTCATTACAATAACACAGGTTATATCAGACAGATTTCACACACACACTGAAGTACACGGAGCTACATGCCATAGGCTGGCTGCGTGGCTCAGCGGTAACCTGTGTCCAAGGTTGCAGGATCGAATCCTGGCGTAGCCAGTTGGCATTTGAGGGTGCGTAAATGCGAGGACACCGTGTCAGTAAATTTGCTGGTACGTTAAGGATCCCCTTTGGGGCAAAAATCCGGCACCCCGGCGTCTTTAAAAGCCGCAGTTGTTAAAAGGGACGTAAAACCAATAACATTATTACGGTATTATTATATACTGTACAGTACATTATCACAATGTCGCAAAGCCCCTAAGTAAATCAACAACAACAACAACAACAACAACAACGACAACAACAACAACAACGTTTCAAAATAACTGTGGAAAATGATTTGTCGGGATTAAGTATCGCCACTAGATTGTCACTAGATTGAGCGATTTGAATTGCTTTTAGTGGCGAGCTATTAGGCCTACATATTTTCTATTTCTTTAAATGGAGGTTTCGAAAAATGTAACAATTGTGTGTAGATTTCAAATATATTCGTAATAATTATTAATTACAAAAAAAAATACGAATTTTGTACAACGGTGGATTGCTTTGGCATTTAACAAGTAAATAAACAAACTCCGCTGAGGGGCAGATGACCTCGTAATTCCGCCCTTTAAAACAACAATAACTCACTAACTAACTAACTAACTAACTAAACTCCGCTGTTACTGATATCGCGCCAGGAGATGGCAGTCGGGTTTGAACTGCAGTTGTCTTCCCGCTCACTGCGTATCGCGCATTCCAAAAACATTAAGTTGGTCACTGTTTCCATTACTGTACCTGATACTGCCACACTGTTAAAAGTAAACACAAAGGCTTGCAGGAATATCGACAGTAGGAATAAAGGTAACAATGCACACACACGCGATGCTCGATAACAAATTATCATGCAGGAAGTAGCTGCAACTGACTGCCAGTCGATACATTTAGGTTTGGAATAGGTGGGCCGCGCATGCGTACTGCAAGACCTCACCCCCCCCCCCCCTTTTAACCCGTCGAAGCGTGTTGAACTGCCATCTCCAGGCGTGATGACTTTTTTTTATATAAGGGGGAACATACAGCTTAAGGAGCCAAAACAATTACGATTTTAATGGTATGCCTGTGTCTGTAATAAATCTTGTACAACAATTATATGCATTTCCAAGGAAACACACCTTACTATAGGAAGCAAAGTTTTAACTTTTCAGTATCAAATCCTAACTATTTTTATCCATTTTTCAAAATTTGGTCATTGCTTTGTACTGACCTTCACCGTTTCCCTCATATTTCTCAGGCTTAAGGGAATTTTTTGACTTTTTATGTTTTTAAAGTGGGTTTCGTTCCTTCAGCTACAAAATAAAACTCACTGAAACCTTTGTGGCTTTAATTAGACTTTCTATAAAACGTTGTTGTTGTTGTTGTTGTTGTTTGAGTCTTCGGTCTGTTGACTGGTTTGATACAGCTTTCCATGCCTCCCTGTCCTGTGCTAATCGTTTCATCTCTACACGGCTACCACACCCTACATCCGAGCCAATCTGTTGAACATATTCTAACCTTGGTCTGCCCCTACAATTCTTATCCTCGACCCTTCCATAACTAAGCTTGCTATTCCTGGGTGTCTTAGTATGTGCCCTACAAACCTATCTCTTGTCTTCATTAGCAGTCGCCAGAAACATCACTCCTCTCCCACTCGTCTTAATACCTCTTCGTTTGTAACCCTATCTACCCATCTGATCTTCATCATTCTCCTGTAACACCACATTTCAAACGCTAAAAAATATATTTTTTATTTTCCTCAATAGAAATGAAATGTATGGATGTATAGCCTATATGTATGTACAGTATGTCTACCCGTTATTGTTCCTGTTTCCAACGCGGTCAGGGATGAGATGACATTCTATATGGCGGATTGTTTTACGGCCGAATGCCCTTCCTGATGCCAACCTCATGAGAGGAGTTAATGAGAGATGAAATGAATGAAGATGAATGAAACTGGACGAGGATGTGGAAGGAAGCAGCCCTGGCCTGTCAGAAGTTACCGTCCCAGCATTTTCCTGGAGTTGAAAATGGGGAAAACACGGAAATCCATTTAAAGGATGGCCGAGGGTGGGGCTCGAACGCCCGTCTTCCGAGTTCGCAGAGAGCTTGGCCCCATGGCCTAGTGCTGATCCATATAAACCCCTGGGTAAGGTATTCTCGCATCGCTACTACCGGGATCTAGTGATGGTGCTAGACAAGACGGATTTCTCTGATTAGCCTTAGTCTTGTGACAGGTAGGACAAGCTTGGGTCATCCTTTCCATGGAAGGTTCAAATAAAGCGTGTAGAGAGCAAGAGAGAGGATAAGAACAACGATTGAGACAAGTTGACAAGACAAATTATTCTGGAAAAGTGTTGAAAAAGAGGGAGAGACAGGCAAGCAAGGCTCCTGACGGGACAAAGGGCGAGCAGTGATGGCTGTCTTAATTACACAGGTTTTTGTCACACACCTACTTAATTTGTGTGTCTCTTTCTTCATGCTCCGTAATGACTCTTTTCAGAATAGTTGTGGACTTTTTATTCCAAGGCTGCTTGCACGCCACTTTACTTAGCTGCTGTATTCGTTAGCAATGCACTCCCATGTACGAGAACACGTCTCCGAACTCGGATCACTTTAGAGAATAATCAAATCACTTGGTTTGCGTACCCGTCGCTAACAGGTCAACCTATTGTGCTCCTACTCTTCCAAGGACATATCCGGACGGTTTGGGGGCTAAATGTCCCTTCGTAAATGCTCCTGATATTTTCCTAGCGGCAATTTTTGGCGTTATAAACCATATTTTAATGCTGAAAACGTTTCTTATCAGACAAATGAGCAAAAGCGTAAAATTAAGCAATTTCCTCAATTGTGCCAAACGTTGAAGGGCTAAAGGGCCCAAAAAGGTTTCAAACTGTGAGTCTTGGAGAGCTCTATCAAACAAAAACAAAACGAAAATATTCAAAAATCACTACCGAAAAAACCCAGCCTAAAATTGCTTGTTTCTTTACTCGTTTTCTTTTTAATTCAAATGCCCCTCAGGGGCTCACATCTAGTGGGACGTGGGTTGGTGACCACGGGGCCCCAGCTGAGTCCGGCATTGCTTCCACTTACTTGTGCCAGGCTCCTCTCCGTCTTCTTTCCTGTCGACCTCACTTGGTCAACTCCTGTTCTCTTACGACCCCGACTGTATTAGGGTATCCGAGGCCTAGGGAGTCTCTTCTTTTCCCGCCTTAATCGGCCCTTGTCTCATCTTTTCTGATACCCTCCTTCTGCGAGGGGTCAGCCTTCTTTTTCTTTACATGTTATCTCCTACCTTCTGCTCAAGGCCCTCAAGGAGGCAGGGTGTATGTAGCCCCACCACTTCTGGTGCACCCTGGATATTGCTACACCCTCAGGGGCTGGTGAGTTCGGGAGTTGGCGACCCCGAGGGATTCCTGAGCTGGGTCCTGTTTCCCCCCTTTTTCCATTGACTTTGGGGCTGGCCCTCTCCTCTTTCACTTTCCTGTCAGCCTGGCATGGCTCTCTTTCCTTCCAAGTCCCTCAATCCGCATTCTTCGAGGGTTGAAGGCATTTCTTTTCCTCCTGTCCTTTCTTTGCCTTATTCTCCTTTTGTTTTCCATTTCTTCTTCTAGTATATAAGTTAGTAGTTAGATTTAGTTATAGTTTACATTTCATTATCATTTTCACGATCACCCAAACCACTAGGTGCCGATAACCTCGATGTTAGGCCCCTTAAAACAACAATTATCATCATCATTTGATTCAAATCCTAGCCAAATTTACTTATTTATATAATTCTCTTTCTTTAATGTTTAATTCTTTCTTTCTTTCTTTCTTTCTTTCTTTCTTTCTTTCATGGTTCAATGCCCTCAGGCGTTTTTTTTTAATCTTCACACCGGAAGTAGTTATAAGGGCTTAAGTGACACTCTGCATTGACTCACACTAGCGCTAGTACTGGTAGAAACGGCAAACTGCTAATCTAATCGACCAGATATGGTTAAGTTTCCGGTGAATAACGAAGTCTACCGCGTGCCATCTTGCCGGCACCTCGTAAGAAACGTTTAGTGTGTCCTCGTTTGGAAAAGTGGAGAAAACGAATATTAATTACAAATGTATCAAAAAAGGAATAGTGTTCATGGAAGATCTAGTTTCCAACATTGAGTTGCTTGTCTTAAGGGCTAACACTGGATTTTTTCAACGTTGAGGAGCTTGGTATCAAAGTTGGAAAACTCCATTTTTGTCAGTTTTGAGATTTGGGTTCAGTCTTGTGTGACTTTTTATGCTGAATGTGAATCTACAACTGTTCTGCTTCAAAAAGAAAGAAAAAAGGACAGAACTTAGGGAGAATAGCATGTATTTGCTCAGTTCAGAATCAAAATATGGACAATTCCACCATAGTTTCGTTTCAAAAAATGACAACTCCTTCAGTAGCTAATGAGAAGCTTGCCTCCATGCAATCTGCTCCCAACATACGCTGCAAATTCATCATGGCTGAATGTTTAACCTGTAACGACACTGGTAATATTCTAAACAGTGGACATTGTAAGTATGATGAGTTGGAGAGTGCAGACTTTGATGTACTAGGTCTTTCTGAGTTGTAAGAATAACTCAAGAAATTAAGTTTTGTCAAAAGGCGTCTCAGTACAATTTGTTCATGTCATCTTAAACTATAAGACCGATTTCATATGATTTTGTTTTAATACATGAGACATAATTACATTATTTTAAAACACCCTCAGACATTAGAAGTGTAGATGAACAAAATAAAATTAATTCATTGATATCGATATCATAATTATTTTGTTCCAAAAGAGAACAGATTCAATTTCAAAAACAGACAACTCCATGATTCGGTTTCATACATGGACAACTCCACTATTTAAATTATAATTTCGGCTTAAATATTCATTTAATTTTAATAATGAGTATGAAAAACTGTTTATGTGGCCAATAAGAATGAAATTTTAAAAAATCACCATGATACTGACGACCATATTGTGGATGTAGTTTTCCACCTCTCCTGTCCAACTTTGATACCAAGCTATGGATATTAAGAAATCCTCTAACGTAGCTGAGAGGTGTAGGCATGTTCCACGGCTGGTCTGGACAGATAAGCGTACGGAGATCCGAGGTTGCAATCCCGGCGTTGACGGCAACTATCCTGAGTGTAGTTTCTAACACTCCCGGTACTTTAGTTCTGGGGCACCTACCCTAATCTCCAACACAAATACAGTTATTGAGAGCTTTGAAGCCATTTTTCAGTGTTGCCTTATTGACAATTCTGCAGTGCCGAGGAAAAGTGGCACAAGTCGAAAAATTAAATTTTATGAAAGAGTGAAAAATCTCTCATAACGAATACATTATTGACATTTTTAAAAACTTCAGTTTCTCGTTTTTAACTGCCAAATCACTTGTGCCTCTCTTTTCAAGTTGAATATGATACAAATGCCCACTAACTAACTAAGGAATATTGACTTAAGTCACTTTTCCCCGGCACTACAGAATTTATATAACAACTTTTCAGTCGGTCAACACACTATAATCCCAATTACTGAGATAATGCGAAAAAACGAACAACCAAAAAGAATTACTTGTGATTAAAAATGTATATTTGTTATGGAAGATTTACGATGACATGTTTCGCTCGTCAAGCGAGCATCATCAGATCCAAATATACAAGTCAAAATACTACCAAACCCACAATGACACCCACAAGCAGTCGATGCCCTCCAAAAACAAGAAAGCAAGGCAAAGGCTTTGCAAATGTGGCAACCAACTATTTCTGTTAAATACTAAAGCGTTAAGCACCCGAAAAAGAACTACTTATTTTATTAACATGTTGACCGACTGAAAAGTATCAATATCATATACTGTACTGTTACATACACACCTACAATAACTCATATAATCTGAGAAATTCCATACTCTTAAAAGCATTTACAATATATTGTATTCTCTGGCACGTTGATAGCATAATACAGTAGGCCTACTGTTCAGTTTTATGGAAATACAGTACAAGTTCATAACATTTAGTAACATTAATTTTTCTTCTCTTTACGTTTGTATTTTAATAGTACATTATGCAACGAGCCTGTAATGGCTATAATTAAGACACGAGTATCTTTATAAAACGAGCGTATGCGAGTTTTATAATTTCCATACGAGTGTCTTAATTACCATTATAGGCGAGTTGCATACGACTCTTTATGTTCGACAATAATTATAACTTTATTATATGTTTTAACATAAATATTCAGAAATATCTGTTGAGATTGTCACTAGAATTTTGTGATCGGGTGCTGCGCTGAGTATAGGATATCTCTGATTTCCAAGCTCTCTGATCGACCGACGCATGCGCTCTGTGTGCTTCAATGCCATATGTGCAGATTGAGCGCCAGTATTCAGTAAAAATGTCACCGAATGCGTTTGAAAACATCGCGCTGTGTAGAATTGGATTTGGAGATATTAAGGTACAGTGCTATTTCTTGTCTCATATTCACCAGTTTATTTACGCGAACATATGGACGGTGCACTTTCGGTAATTTATACAGACATGTTGGATTTTGATCGCATGCGCGAAGGTATCCTTATCTAATTGGTCAAACAACTGTTTCTTGAGCTGTGATTGGTGGGAGAAACTGTTTCATAAAGAACAAGAAGTTCCGTGACGAACTAAAGAGCCTACTTTTCTTAAAATTTAAGATTCATGCCAATGATTAATCTATATGGATCTATCTAGAATAATGACGAAATTAAGTTGGTAATATCGAAATTTCTAATTAGTTAGAAATACTGTATACCTGGCATAATATAACCTAATAGAGAACTGCAGTTGGCAGCCCTGGTGACTGATTATATTCTTAGTTCCATCCCTTAAGGTACAGAATACAAAATTTGGTTGAATTCCAATGGATAGCATGGACGTTACATGCAGTTAAACATTAGATCTAACAGCGCGCGTAAAATCATGTTGGCAACAATGACATACATGTATTGGTCAGAAATAATCTGAAATAATATGATCTATTGTTGTGTCAATTTTGAATGAAATCCATTAGTTAGTATAGAAGTTACATGCATTTTAAAATTGGACCTATCAGCAGGCTTAGAATCATGTTGGCAGCACTGACGTATATTAGTTACTCCAAATTAATCTAGAATGCCAGGTACTATACCTGTGCAAAGTTTAGAGCTATTGGCTTGCATACTTTCTGATATATTGATATTAGGGTAACAAAAATAGAGACAGTATTTATCAACAGATGGCAGCCCTGGTTACCCTTAAGAATCGGCATAGACATATCTGTTATGGTACACATAGCACACACGAAATTTGGTTGAAATCCAAATGATAGTATACAAGTTACATGTATTTAAAGTTGGACCTCTCAGCAGGCTTAGAATCATGTTGGTAGCACTGGCGTATATAAGTTACTCCAAATTAATATAGAATGTCGGGTACTATACGTGTGCATAGTTTAAAGCTGTCGGCTTGCATACTTTCTGATATATTGGTATTTGGATAAAATAAATTGAGAGCATTTATTAACAGTTGGCAGCACTGGTGGATCTTAAGAATACGTTCAGTCATATCTGTTTATATACACATAGCACATACGGAATTTGGTTGTAATCCAATTGATAGTGTAGAAGTTATATGCATTTAAAATGTGGACCTATCAGCAGGCTTATAATCATTTTGGCAACACTGCGATGTATGGCTTCCTGGAAATTAAACTGCAATATTATTATCTATTCGTGTGCCAATTTTGAAATAGCTCCCATTCATACCTTCCAAGATATTCAACATGGAGCTCAAATTTCAATTGCGATTTTTCAGCAGTTGGTAGCACTGACATCATTTTCAGATATGGCCGTGACATATTCAGGTATAGAATTTTACTCCTACCAAATTTTGTTTCGATAGCTGCAGCCGTTTAGGAGTTGATTGGGGGGGGACACACACACAGCCAGACAGACAGACAGAAGGACAGACAGACAGACACACATTTGCCCGATCTCATAAGTCTACTTTTTCCTCATTTTTGAAAAATGTGAAAAGTAGGCTAAAAATAGTGTTATAATGACCATCATTATGTTACAGTTTTCAGACATATAACAGTCAGGGTCGAACATAACCAGTATTAATTTGATTGAAAAATGAATTTATTATCATTGTATTGTAACATTTAAAAATTCATCTCAGATCATGATTTGATAAACTTATGAATGGTGATGATTTTATGAATTCTCCCCCCTACGAAAATAAATCATGGACACGTGCCTGTACGCTTATTCAATTCATGCTTATGGCTGAACCGTCGTTGCATACAGTCATCACAATTAACACCGGTTATCAGACAGATTCTACACACACCCAAAGTACACGGGGCTACATGACCGCGTTGTCACAGCCCCTAAACTTAAGAACCAACCAACCGTATTGGCATTGTTGTCTTTCACCGCGGAGGCTCGGGATCGATTCCCGGCTGTGCCAAAAAAATTATTTCTGGTATGAGGGTTGGAACGGGGTGCACATAGCCTCGTGAGGTAAAGCTGAGAAGACGGTGGTTCGAATCCTATCCCAGCCATCCTGGAAGTGGTTTTCCGTGGTATCCCACTTCTACTCCAGGCAAATACCAGGATGGTACCTAACTTAAGGCCACGGCCGCTTCCTACCCAAATCCTAACACAAATACACACACTAGTACAGACATCAAAGTGACACAGGTTATCGGTCAAATTCTACACACACCCAAGTACATGGGGCTACATGACCACAATGTTACAATGCTCCTAAAAGAATCAACAACAACTAACTACCTCCGGGTACATGAGTTATCTTCGTTGTCCGCGTATACAAGCCGGACGTTTCTTTTAGACGATTGCCCTCGACCTTGAAGCTGCGGGTGAGCCAGTACACAGTCACTCTCTAGCCCTCTCGCTTCACATTTTGTCATCACCGGTCCGATGTAATGGAATTCCAGACTTGAGCACGTGATGACACCACCGTGCAGACAGTACAGTCCACGTCGAAGTATTGTGTGACGCGGGAGTACACGTTACATAGTTACGAACAGAACGCCATTATATTTGCCAATGACTGTACTTCAGCAGAAGCGTGTCATAGCTTTGTCAATCATCGGACCGCATGGAGCAGGTGACAACAACACAGGTACTGTAGCAACTGGCCTCCAGGCTTCCATTAAGATTTTTCACTCGTCTAAAACAAACGTCCGGCCCTTTTTTTTACACCTGTGCTTTAATTCTGAAAGTATGGTCACATGGTAGCGTTGCTCAAGTTGTGTCATCTGAATGTCGCTCTCGCGCATGAAGTCTATCGGTGTTAGCTTGTTGTGGGAGTTCGTGGAACTCTAATTAGTTCAAGGTGAAAGTTCCCGGTGCCATCAAGTGTGCGCACATTAAAACTTTTAATTCCACTTCCTTCGCCTCTACAAGTTTGCAACTCCTCAACAAATTTCACCTCCTTGACACACTTTTGTTTTCCTAAGAAGGGTCCTAGTTTTAGGATGTCCTAAAACCGTTAGTACTTATAAAAATTAATTTACCTTAATGTAGCCTTAATGTTGGCCAGCTTCAACCAAGCATGAACAAGCCCTACATGGAATGGAGATGAAAATGTTACGTTGGTCCATGGGTGTTACAGTGCTTGATCATGTCAGGAATGAACAGATCCGGAAACAGATGGGAGTTGCAGCCATTACCGATAAAATGAGAGAAGCACGGCTTCGGTGGTATGGGCATGTCACTAGAAGTGATGAGAACTCTGTGGCAAGAACAGCTCTCCAATACGATCCAGGAGGAAATCGACCCCGTGGACGTCCAAAGAAAAGATGGCTGGACAGAATCAAGGAAGACTTGGTGATGTGTGGCCTTAATTAAACCTGAAGATGCTCTGAAGAAGTGGCGAACAGCAATCAAACAAGCGGACCCTGCACCATCGCGGGATACACGCTAGGAAAGAAGAAGTAGCCTAAATCCGGGTAACGACAGTGACCGTCCTGAGTATAGCTCCCCCTCACCCTGGCTATTGGGATTATCTGTGCTCGTTTCAGTAAAATACCAGGTTAGCACTTAAATTCATACCCCGGAGTGTCTTTCTTGGACCCTAATCAATGAGGTTACACACCTCAATACAGTCACCACAATAACACAGATTATCACACAAATATGCTGCTCCAGCTTGTGTAGCTACGCGCGCCAAGGCTCAAGCCCGTGGGACCAGGTTTCCACGACATGATGCACTAAATCTTATATATAAAATTGGAAATGTATATTTGTCCGAAGTTAATCCTAGAACATTAAACTTTCGTAATTTTTACGACGGTAGGTAGCAGTACGGTATCGTGTATTGCCTTCCGCGCATGCGTGCCTGCCGCCAATTTGTGTAGCTGAATTTCTCGAACAGTTGTTGACTGTGGCGGGTGCGATTGTTGATATTTGCTCATTCTTATAATAATTGGGTGGGTGTCGTCATATTGACGAACGGTTAGTGATAGTGCAATACTTACAAGTATAATGTTTCTTAGTAGCTTTTTTACATTTATACTTATTTCATTTATTTTCATGGTAGTTTAGGTTTCTTTGTGGTATAAAGAACCCACATTTATGGTTTTAAGGGTTTATTTTAATATCTAGTATAATAACATTAAGTTCTTATAAAACGTGTTATTTAATGTTTTATGTGGATCAAGTTTGCTATACAGGGTCTTTCATATAAAGTAAGAACGGCAAGCGGCACTTTTGTTATTCGCTGCTGCGGTGGCCTTGGCCGAGCTTGTGGCGCGCCATGGCCCCCTGCTGTACTATTTAAAGCGCGTGCATAGTACATACGAGGGCTGTTTTTTTTTAAGTTCCGCTGGACTGTATAAAAATAACAGATTGACATATCAAACTGATTTTACTAATAAATGTTTGCTTATTCTATTCTCATGTCAACATAATCGCTAAAACGATTGAAACATTTCTCGTATCGTCACACCAGCTTTCCAATGCCCTCGGCAAAATATTCTGCCGCCACTGAGGTGGGTACGTCTAGACAGCCTCCTGAAGTTTTTCCTTTTTAGCGAGGCGTTGCCGCCCAACCATGCCTTCAATTCTCGAAAACGGTGAAAATCATTCACGACCGCACTGTACCAACGTTACGATAGACTTTTACAAAGAATTCAAGTGTGAAGTTTGGACCATCTGCCGTTTAGTCCAAACCAGCACTGAATGATTTCCACCTTTTTTCGAGAATCGAAGGTATGTTTGGGTGGCAACGCCTCGCCAAAAAGGAAAAACTTCAGGAGACTGAACAGACGAACCCACCTCAGTGGCGGAAGAATATTTTGCCGAGGGCGTTGGAAAGCTAGTGTAACAATACGACAAATGTTTCAGTCGTTTTGGCGATTATGTTGACATAGGAATAAAACAAGCAAACATTTAGTAGTAAAATCAGTATGGTATGTCAATCTGTTATTTTTATATAGTCCGTCGGAACTTGAAAAAAAAAACCAGCCCTCATATATACTATGCACGCGCTTTCAATAGTACAGCAGGGGGCCATGGCGCGCCACAAAGCTCGGGCAAAGCCACCGCAGCAGCGAATAACAAAACTGCCGCTTGCCGTTCTTACTTTATATGAAAGACCCTGTATTTAACAAATAATCACATCAAATGATTTAATATCTACGTATTTTGATTCATGACCTGTTTATGAATCTATAAGAGCTCGAAATATCAAAAATCTTGCCAAATAGTGTCTGTAACGTAGTAAATATAACAATTATAATTTGGAGTAGTCAAATTTACGAAGGGTTAGTAATAATGAGCGGCGAAAGAGGGTTAGTGTTCTAGGGTGGACTCCGACAACGTTTAACCGATTGCATTGACATTTTGTAAGGTTGTAGTGCACACCCCAACAATAATTTTAGATAGCCCTCTCCATTCTCTTCATTTAGGCCCTTTGGCACAAATCTACACCGTTCCACCTATCTGAACCGACTTTTACGTACCTACCCTTTCGAACCCGACGAATAATACTGTCTGCTTGAAATTTCGGACAGCCCTCTCCATTCCTTGTATTTAGGCCCTTTGGCACAAATCTACACCGTTTCACCGATCTGAACCACTTACCCTTTGGAACACGACTTGAAATGTCGGACAGCCCTCTCCATTCCCTTCATTTAAATACTTTGGCACAAATCTACACCGTTTCACCAATCTGAACCAAATTTTAAGTATTTGCAATTTGGAACCCTGCGGGTAACACCGTCCACTTGAAATGTTGTACAATCCTTTCCTTTCTCCAGATTTAGGCCCTTTACCACAATTCTATACTAGTTCACCTATCTGAATCAAATTTTACGTACTTACCATTCGAAACCCTGCATGTCAACTTGAAATTGGACAGCCCTCTCCATTTCGTAGATTTAGGCCGTTTGGCACATAGACTAGTTATCGAATTTGTCATAGAAGGACCAATTTAGGCTCATTCCTCTTAAAGGAAGAAACAAAACTCGGGACGTAAACGTTGGTTCAGTTTGGTGATTTGGTAGATTTGTATAAATGACAGATAAAGGGACCCTAAAACCACGATTTAAGGCCCTAGAACCAATCTTGTCGAAAGATTTTCGGTGTACTAGCGGTCCAGAGATGCTGGGAATTAAGGTGTAACTGTAAGAATATTTAAAAAGTCTATTGTTGACTGGCAAAGCGGGTTGCATCACGCCACCCCTACCACCGTTCTGGTGTGGAATTGCGAAAATAGTTACATCTTACGCTGCTTAAAACGTATTTGGACAGCCCTCTCCAATCCCTAGATTTAGGCCGTTTGGCACACGAACGAAATATCGAACATCGCTATGTGGCGAAAATGACACCATTGCACCCTCAGGACCTTGGGACAGCCGACATTTTCAGATGTGCTCCGAATTTCCTACAGCGCTATGCGACAAAATACGATTGCTCTCTACTTTCCTTACAGCCAATGAGATATAGGCAGTGTCTTTTATTTCACTAATACAATTTTACAATTCGTTGGTAAACTACATGTTTAGTTTTATAATTATAATTACGGGAAAATGACCTGGACGTTACGTCCATTTTACTATTTGTCACCAGGCTGCGGGGTCTTACTACGTAAACAGTGCTATCAGATTAGTATCGCACAAGTTGAGATGATGCATGCCCTATGAACTGCCAGCCCGTCCACAACAGATGACGAACTATGCGATCAGTCCATTTATCCGCTGTACGTCACATGATTGTGTTCATAGGGACATCTGATGGTTACAGGATAAGACCTCGTGCGAATGGCGATATTTTAGCTGCTGGCGCACCGAGCGGCAACTCGCTCACTGAGTCCGTAGGAGTAGTGTGTGTGTGTGATGGCTTGTGCTGGAGAACCGAGTAGGACAATAAAATAAATGATTTAATGGTGAAATGTCGTCATCCATGGAAATTTATCTGGGTTTAGGGAATATTCGGAGGGATACGTCGTATTTCATAGACTCTCAGCTTAAGAAAGGCGGAAAGCTCATTGTGAATTAAAAGTCGGGAGAAGACATAATAATACAGTTTGTGTTTGCGAGAAGCTAGCATTAATCAACCATCTCATGCTGTTAAATTTGAGTTGCAGTGCCTTACGTTTTGCACTGTTAATCATATATATTAATTTAGAATAGTATTATCAACGTGTCGCCTCCGTAGCGTAGCGGTCAGCACGATTAGCTGCCGCCCCGGAGGTCCTGGGTTCGATTCCCGGCTCTGCCACGAAATTTGAAAAGTGGTACGAGGACTGGAACGGGGTCTACTCAGCCTCGGGTGGCCCAAATGAGTAGAGGGGGTTCGATTCCCCCTCAGCCATCCTCGAAGTGGTTTTCCGTGGTTTCCCACTTCGTCTTCGGGCAAATGCCGGGATGGTTCCCTTCTTCAAGGCCACGGCCGCCTCCTTCTCTCTTCCTTGTCTATCCATCCTAACCATCCCTTACCTTCCCTCATGTTTCGCTTTGCAGGTGAGGCCGCCTGGGCGAGGTGCCGATCCACCTCACCAGTTGTATCCCTTCCGATTCGATGTTCCCAGCTCTAGAACACTGCCCGTAGAGGTGGTAGTGGTGAGTTCCCTCGCTGAGTCCGTGGGTTCCACCAACCTGGAGGGTAAACGACTAAAAAAAAAAATTATCAACGTACAACTTTACTTTTCTCTTTCCCATTTTTTAAAATATTTATTTAACGGATTAATTGCAATAAGAAATCTCAATCCCCTGAGAGTGGATGTAAACCATGTCTTAAAATGTAATCCTTTGTAGGTTTCAAAATGTTTTAAACACATTACGAGAGAGATTATTTGAAGTCTTCCTTCCTGCAACAATGGAAAAAAAAACTAAGAACGTAGCCGTGGAATATTGTAAACTAGAGGGTGTGAGGGGAAGAACACGGTAAACTCAGACTTGTGAGGCTACACGTATGACCGTTTGACTGCAATACAAAGAAATTAATAATAAAGCACCTCAGGTATCCTATAGGCCAAGTTGTCTTTCTTGGTTTCCCCGGGAAAATGCCGGGGTGATTCCTAGTAATATAGGCTTTTAAACAATTTCTAGACACACGCAAGTACATGGCCACAAATAATGAGCAAGGAACTTCAGGAGTTGTTTATTGCACGAATACTGCGTAGGGGAGCCGGATTTCTAAAAGTACAACCTTGATGCTACTGCAACCTGTACGGAATATTGCTATATAGGTCAGGACTGTCTCACTCTTACGTAGATTGGGTGCCCCTATTCATGTTGTGATTGATGACAATACGCGCAATGTTAACTGCGGTGGTGGTGACATCAAGCTCGCCTGTCTTATCACTATCTCTGGTCATGATATCTGTCGATATACTCGCGTTACATAACCCCTGGCACTACAGCCCATGAAGGGCCTAGGCCTACCAAGCGACCGCTGGCCAGCCACTTGCCGTCCTTGAAGTGACTTTCCGTAGTTTTCCATTTTCAACGCCACGTTAATTCCTGAACAGTCACGGCCACTTCGTTCCGATTTCTTCTCCAATTTCATTATCAATTCTTTCATATCTCATCAGCTCTACTTGGCGTCAGGGAGGGCACCCGGCCGCAAAAAGAAAGTCGCCAATCTCTAAACTCACATCACCTCATTCATGATCGAGTAGAAACAGGAATAACAAGTAATAAAAACACATCAGAAAAGTACAATGCTCACACACACAAGTATACAGGGTTGATAACCAAAGATACCCCAAGTCCCCAATTAAAGCAACAACAATCAGAAAGAAAGAAAGAAAGAAAGAAAGAAAGAAAGAAAGTGGTGGAGAGAGAGGAACACTGACAAGCCGAGTTGTGGAATTTGAAAGCGGAAAAGAGCAAGTCTGTTAATTGGTAATGCTCGATTCATTTAAGGGCTTTGCGACATTGTGATCATATAGCCTCGTGTGCTTTGGTGTGTGTGAAATATGTCAGATAATATCTGTTATTGTGATGACTGATGTGTCTTTGTGGCTAGGATTTGGGCACGAGGCACCCGTGATCTTAATTTAGGTACCGGGTTCCATCCCGGCATTTTCTTGGAGTATAAGTGGAGAAAACTACAGAAAACCACTTCTAAGTTGGCTGAGGTATAAATCGAACCCACCTCTTCTCAAGGGGCAGATTACCTCTCTGTTCCTCCCCTTAAAACAACAATAACTAACTAACATCTCTCAGTTTAGCCTCATGAGGCTGAGTGTACTCCGTTCCAACCTTTAGACTAGAATGCAATTTCTTGGCAGAGCTGGAAATCGAACCCAGGACATTCGGATCTAGAGTCTGTATACGTGCCTCGATAGCACAGAAGGCGTCTCCGTTAATTGAACACCCGGTATAACCTTCATAAAATATTCGAGTCATTTGTGTAACGTATTTGTTCGCATTTGATTGTACTTTAATTAACTCCCACTAGACTACGGTATTTTAGAGTGCTGGCGTGAAGATATTATCAGCCGACTGAAGTCACGGGTTTCTTCGTTGTTTTTTCCATACTTTTCCACGCTTCTTTGCACATAATGATAATAAGGATGATTAATGATTCGCTAACAATGTGAAGTCTTCCAAAGAGTAAACAAGGGCCTTAGATAAATGAGCCTATCGTTGTGTAGAAGCCTCCAATTCAAAATCAGTTGGCAAGAAGTGTCTCGTTCCTCCGACAGCTGAGGGTAGGGGTGTGGAGAGTATGCGTATTACTAACATACTACAGTTTCTTATTCAAGGCTGTTGTAATTAATCGCATACCATATTTCACGTAGCTTACTGTACTTATTTCTTCTGATTCTCTATAGTCGAAACAATATTGCGTTTTGATGATTAAATATTCGTATAAATAGGCCGACTAATGAATATGCGCAGGTGTTATATGCACAAATAACTCTCATCTACTATTTGGAGAAAAACAAATACGCAGAAGAAAGTTGTGCTTTTCAGTCGGCCAACACGATTGTGCCGAATTGTATTGAGTGTTATGCTCTGAAAAACTTACACGAGATTAATTACACATGGATGACTAGTTTCGATCGTTAAGCGATCATCATCATATCTCGTACACATTGGAAAAAAATAGGTCTTAGAAAATCACTTGACAAAGGGAATAGTTAGGGCCTAAGTGGAAAAGATACGTCGATGATGTAATATGGGTTTACGACACGGAGTTAACAAACGAAGAAACCATACTCCAAACAATCAATACTGACCTTAATTTAGGAGCCATCCCGGCATTCTAGAGTAGAAGTGGGAAACCACAGACAGCCACTTCTAGGACTGGCAAGGCGGGAATTCTTCTCAGTTTTCCCTCATGAGGCTGGGTTTGCCCCGTTCCAAACCTCATGTCAGAATGTTGTTTTTTTTGGCAGAACCGATAGTCAAACCACTCTATCCCGCTATGCAATTTTAATGTATTTAGTAGTTGTAATATTAACATTAAATATCAAAGACAAAACGCTAAGTAAAACTGCACTAGCCTTCGAGCCCAAACTTTGTAAATCCCCCTCTGAGTATCAGTGTAGTGCGAAAGTTCGTTATAAAAACTTCTCGAAATCCTTCCGTATTTGAATCACGAACTTTCAGCAGCTGTATGTAAGTTTCCAAATAAACTTGTAGCTAGGATTTTCTTATTAGGCTTTATTAATATTATTCGTCAACGATCTCTCGTAAAATTTGTTTTAATTCCAGCATTTAAACACTCCGTTGGGATTTCATTGTAGTGTAATTGAATTTTTAGGCTGTTAAGAATATTTACATTTGTAATAGAATACTGACGCACGAATATATGAATTAAATCTCCATTATATCATTCATTCATATTCACAAGCCAGAGGAGAAGTTTTACAACTTGCAGTATTAAAATAAGCTAACATGGCCTGGTGGACTTGAGCCAGTTTAGAGCTGATTGCCAACATCAATTCCATAGCCACTGGCCAGTAGCGCAGTGAGGAAGCGCGCTGTCCTTTGCAAATACTCTCCGCAAGTCTCTGTGGCACTTCACCCGCCAGTGGTCGCTAGAACGAAAGTTACGCGAGTGACGTTGGGTACGTTGGGCAAATGCTCACACTGTGATATGACTGTATATCATACATAGCACCGACCGCGCTACCTCGTGCCTCGCTGGCATCGGGAGAGAGTGGGTTCGAATCCCACCTCGGCCGTCCTGAAAATGGTTTTCGTGGTTTCCCATTTTCACCACCCGGCAAATTCCAGGACGGTTCCTTTCAACAGGTCCACAGCCAGTTTCCTTCCAAAATATCTTCCCTGTCCCGTCATGAAAAGAAAATGCATGGCCATTAATAAAATTAATAAATAATAAATTAATAATATAATAATATCGTATAGCCTCGGGTGCCGGGTGCAAGCTTTGTTATTTGACGCCCAGAGGACAGCTTGCATGTCGAATGTTTGTAGTTCTTTGGAGTGCTATGAAAGTCAAGGTGGTTAGGTATCTAAGCTCCTTGACACGATAGCGTTTTCCAGTAGAGAAAGGAGAAACTTTTGGCGAAAAATCCCGAGATTCATTTTTCCATTATGAACACGGCCTACTGAATTCAAATGAGTTCTTTAACATGCCAAAAAACGTATGAAATGCGTGCCGAGATTTTTGTCGCCTTTCAAAAATCACTTAGCATGGCCAGGATCGAACCTGCAAGCTTGGGGTTGGTAGTCCGACACGATAACCACTCACCCACCGTGGCAATAAATAAAAAAGATACGAGCCTTACAGTAGTCGCATATGATGTGTAACATTTGACATGTTATCCTACTCGTATACTACACAGCTTGGACATTCTTAAAATGTTAATTTACACTCCATTTTCATACTCTCACCAAGGTAGACCGGGTTTGATTCCCGGTCAATACATGTGAGATTTTCGAATTGAAATGCCACGTCCTGTGGTTCGCTTTCCACGTAAAAGGGAGGTACCGTGGATCATGATCGTGAGATTAACGGACATGCAAAACTACAAGCTTCCTTCCTTCCTTTTACATTAATAATTCATAATAACAAAGTGACACACAACGTCGACAGTACTCTCAAATACTGTGAGCACATTCCTCAGTAACTAAAACATTCATTATTCTCAAGGCTCTCATACAGTTCGTCGTAAACAATCAAAACATGGCTTCCTACAATCATGAAATGACCTAGTCTCACATATGATGAAAATACAGCTTTTATTCCACTCATATAACAACATTCTGTTATGCATTTAATATTTGACTACTCACCCACAGCTTTACAATAATGCCGCTTACTTATATGCCATTTGTCGTCTTTGTCCTACCCCATGTGATGTTCAACCTTGAACGTGAAGCTTCATAAACTGCTCAATGACAAATGAAAGTCGGTGAAACATTTGCCACTGTGCTCGTCAAACCAGTGCCTGCTGAATGCACTGCCTACTGTATTGCCATAACATTCTCGCGCTACAGAGCACACACTGCCTTGTTTCCAATACACACATTTTCAATTGTACATCCAGCTGGCAGTGCGTCTTCACTTACGTCCGATCCACTTCCGTTCGATTCACTTCCGTCCCATTTTTCTGGCAGTGCGTCTTCACTTCCGTCCGATCCACTTCCGTTCGATCCACTTCCGCCCGATTCACTTCCGTCCCCAATTTTCAAAATCACTCCCACAAAACTATCCAGCAACCGAGAGGAAAGATGTTACACATCAATAAATTAATAATAATAAAATAGCAACTGATTTCATGCGTAAATATATTTGCAAATTAAATAAACCTTTCTAAAAGAGTAAGAAAGCACCTCACAAAATTTAAACACTTAAAAAGTAAAGATTTTCAAGGTTGTGTAAGCGAGATGTTCCCGTTTCATTTTCTTTAAATCAAATACAGTTAAAACCGTCTCATTGAATTGCTACCCTGGAATAATCTGGAACTGTCCCGTCATAGCTCTAGGTATGTGTGTTTGAGTCTTCAGTCTTTGACTGGTTTGGTGCAGATCCCCATTGCTCACTGTCCTGAGCTAATCGTTTCTTCTCCACATAGCTAACACGCCTTACATCCGAGACAAGCTGTTTAACATGTTCTAACCTTGGTCTACCCCTACAGTTCTTGTCCTCAACCTTTCCTTCAATAACTAAGTTTGGTGCCTTCTCATGTGTCCTACCAACCTATCTCTTCTCTTCATTAGCAGTCGCCAGAAACGTCATAATACCTCTTCACTTGTTACTCTATCTGACCATCTGATCTTCATGTAATGAATTGAAATGCAACTAAAATAACATTTTGTTGTTGCTTATATTAGGGGCTGCGATATCGTGGCCATATAATCCCTTGTATTTGTGTGATAACCTGTGTTATTGTGATGGCTGTACTAGTGTGTGTATTTGTAAATTGGGGGATAGGATTGGGAAGGAGACGGCCGTCAGGACCTATCCCAGCATTTTCCTGGAGTAGAAGCGGGGAAACCCACAGAAAACTACTTCCAGGATGGCTGAGATTGAAATCAAATCCTCGTCTTCTCGGTTTTGCCTTACGAGGTTGAGTGTACCACGTTCCAGTCCTCATACCAGATTTTTTATTTTTTTGCTGAGCCGGGAATCGAGCCCTGAAGTAACGAAAAACGCTAATTCTTGAAAATACATCTTTTGAGTGTAAATACCTATAAAAATAGTCAAGAATATTCAATGTCAATCTAATTAGTCCAAAATGCATTCTACGAGTGGAACTTCTTGAATAATAGTAATAAAATAATATTATGTTATATAATGACTAGCAACCCACCCCGGCTTCTTGACGGTTTACCCAGCGTAAGCTTAAAAGCCGTACGCAATTCAGAAAAGCCGAGGTGAACAGTGAAACTCCAAACACATATAGGCCTACTCTTCTCTGAAGTCTAACTCGACACGACTCAACAGTTTGATGCTCGCTCGCTAGCGTGTAAACTCGTTTCGAAGCTAGTAATTTAAATTTCCACTGAATGGAGATTGTTGGAAGATCGCGGTCTTTTTTTGCAGAACTTTTCATGCTGAACAATTGTCACTCTCATAGTAGGCTATATGTTTTAACGGTTTACCCAGCGTAAGCTTAAAAGGCGAACGGATGGCAGGGGTTTCCTTTTACTCGATTCACTGAAATCGTTACTGCTCGCCTTCCTTTGGTCATAAATGAATGTTTTTCTACAGAAACCTTCCTTGAGAAATCCTTTACAGAATGGTGACAAACCGCATCACAATCCATCCAGTGGTTCTCGAGATTACCTGTTACATCCAAGAATCGGGGACTTTGTTTTATACTGTGTAGAGATAAGTCCTAAGAACACAGTTTATGAATTAATGAATATAAATGGCGTTTCAAAATATTGTTGGATCATTTAAGAACTGATGGACTGCTGCATTGTTGCTTTTTGTGCTATTATAACTGTGTATTCGATCTTTTTCCACAAATTGTTGAAACATATGAATGCCCCGGCTCTTAACCCTATCAATTTTGTAGTTTTGCTGTGGTATTTTACCTTGTGACAGGGATTGTTGGATTATTTATAATTATGTTTATTTTTGATGTTACAACTTTACCTGGCTGATTAGGAATACTTTTAAGTATGAACTTATAATCAGTGTGGATTCTATTCCAGGTGACAGGATTCGCGCTCTCTTAAGAAAGGAAATGATGAACGAATAATAATAAATAGAAAACACATCCTAAAAGAAAATGCAGCATATAATAATAATATAGTATGGCCTCGGTGCCGGGTGCAAGCTTCGTTAATTGACGCCCAGAGGGCAGCTCGCATTTCGAATCCTACCGCTCCTTGGAGCGTTATGAAAGTCAATGAGGTTAGATATCTAAACTCCTTGTCACTATAGCGCTTTCTAGTAGAGAAAGGAGGAAAATCCCGAGATTAATTTTGCCATTATGAACACGGTCTACTGAATTCAAATCAGGGGCGTATAGAAGGGGGGTGCTGAGGGGGCTCCAGCCCCCCCCCCCCGAAAAAGCCAACTTGGGTACAAAATACAATGTATTTCACAGTACAGTACTTTTAAGAAATGCTTATCAATTTGTAAAATTTGCTGAATAAATTAACAAGTAATCCAAGAGTTTAGTGCTTTTCAGTCGGTCAACACGAATGTACCCAAAAGAGATGGGTTATGCCCTAATCCTGAAATAAATTACATGAGATTAATAAACCACTAGGATGACCAGTTTCGATCGTCAAGCGATCATCATCAGATCCATTACACTTAGGCTACAAAATCTATGTTTGAAATACAGGTGAAAATATTTACAATATGTACAATTATTTAGTTGCAGTATTGGTACTGCAACTGTCAGTGTATGCTAAATGCAGTATATATGTTAGGTGAAATGCTAAATGGTGATAGCTATCCGGAGATTGTACTTTAGAGAGATTATATGGTTGTAAACTATGGTTAAACTATAAAAATTTTGGCTAACTACTTATCTGATTGTCTTCCGTATTACAGCTACTCGCAGTTTTCGTGAACACTGGAACTCGCTGTGCGGTCGACTGCGGTGGTTATCTTAACGACTGGTTTTTCCCCTGCCTCCTCCCCCCTGTCCCTACGTGCTGTGGGGAGTGATAGCGATGTGTTTATGTGAGGTGTTGCCAACCTAGATAAGATGTATGTTATTGAATGAGGTGGGTCCACAACTATTAAAGACCGTGGATTGGCCCTCGCCACGCGTGGAGCATAACCCATTCGAACTAAGCGTTGACGGTCTTATGAGGACGTCCCGGCACCTTTAATACTGCCACGAATATGGGCCTTGGTTTATTGCAGAAGCAAAGTACATCGTACACGTGATCCAGATAACATTTACCTATTAAAACCCCCTAATTTCCCCCCTTTTTTTATCTAGCTTGGCTGTGTCGCTAAATTGTGTTTTGTTTCCGACAGGGTGTGTTTTTTTTAGTAGCGTGAAGAGGGGTGAGCTCTCCATGAACGTGTGTTCATTTAGATTGTTGGGATTGTTTCGTTTGGCTAGGTGTATCTCGATTGCTTCCTTTATGTCAAGAGCTCTGCCTTTCGATTCGTGATGGATTATTTTAAGGTCCGACTCTATGTTGGTAAAGCTGTGCCCTGCGTCACACATATGTTCGCACACGGCTGAATGTGTTCCGTATCTTATCGCATTCCTATGTTCATTATAACGTGTGTCTACTCGCCTTCCACTCTGCCTGATGTAATTAGCTTGACAATCGGTGTCTTGGCACGTTATAGAATATACCCCTGACCTTGAATACGGGTCACGTTTATTTAGATTACTATTTAGGAGGTGCCTAGCGGTTGTGTTTTTCGTCGTGAAAGCTATCTTTATGCCTTGTTTTTTGAATAGGTTAGTGATTTTATATGTATTCGCATTCACATAGTTGAAACGCGCAAATTTTTTCTCATTACTGTCCGGTTTGGGAATCGTTTTATCTTTATTTTTATGTTTGGCTATAATTTGATTTATTTTGCTTGGCGAGAAGTTGTTTTCCTTTGCTATTTGCATAATAGTTCTTATTTCCTTATTATAGTTGTTTTTTGACATGGGTATGTTTAAAGCTCTGTGCACCATTGAATTGAAACCCGCTAGTTTGTGCGTACTGGGGTGATTAGACTGATTGTCGATTGCATGCGAGGTTTGTGTTGCTTTCCGGAATATGGAATATGAAAGGTCGTTGTCTTTACGTTCAATAGTTATATCGAGATAATTTATTTTCCGGTCTATTTCGGATTCCTTAGTGAATTTGATAGAGTGGTGAAGGCTATTAATGGATTGGAGAATTGTTTCTTCGCTTGTTAGTTCAGTATCGTAGATGCAAATTACATCATCTACGTATCTTTTCCATATTACTATTCCCTTTGTTGAAGTCTTTTCTAAGAATGCATTTTCTAGTGCATTGATGAAGATGTCAGCGATTAACCCACTTAGTGGCGATCCCATTGCTAGGCCTTCTCTCTGTGTGTATATTTTATTGTCGAATTGAAACACGTTTTGGGTGAGAACGACCCTCAGTAATCTCACAATCTCTTCAATTTCTTTTACCGAATTGTTGGATTTTAAGTTGTTTTCGATAGTGTTGATTGCTTCAATAATCGGAATATTGGTGTACATGTTAGTTACGTCGAAGGATACTAGCCTGAAGCTAGGTTTCATTTGTAGGGTGTTCAATGCTGTTACTAGTTCTGTTGTGTTCTTTACAGAGTTGTTTTTGTCGTTGGAAAGACGGCATTTTAAGATTTTTAGTAACTCTTTGCTGATTTTGTAATTAGGAGCATTCCTACAATTGACTATTGGTCTCATTGGGCATTCCTTTTTGTGTATTTTTGGTTGTCCCCTCAATGACGGTATTTTCGGGTTCATGTTTATTAGTTTTGATTTTTCGGCTTTGGTCAGTATGTATTCTATTTCTTTTAGCGCACTTTTTATTTGTTTTTGGAATTTGTTGGTGGGGTCTTTTGTTAATTCCTTGATTTCGTTGTTGTTTAGGAATTCGACTGTTTTTTCAATGTATTCTGTTTTGTTCAAAATTACTGTAGTGTTTCCCTTATCTGCTTTTGTGATGATTAAGTCATGATCTTTTATTTTTTGTTTCAACGACTTTATTTCTTTGAGGTGTTTGTTGTTATGAATGTTATTGCTATCGCCCTCTCGTTTGAGGATTTTTTTGGCTTCGTTGGTGGCAAGATTTTTGGTTAATTCCCTGTCTTCTGCTGGGAGCTTGTGACTAGCTATCTCAATATCTGTGATTAACTGTTTTATATTGTGGTTCGTGTGTGCGTCTGTGCAGTTGTATTTCAAACCTTTGTCTAACATATTCATTTCACCTTGAGAAAAGGTTACGTTCGTTCTGTTGTTTACTCTGCTGTGGAAATTGAATTCATTGTTATTCGTGTGTTGTTCGTTAGATTGATGGTTCTGTGTTTCTCCGAGTTTTCTTAATTTATTTTCTAGCGTTTCATGCTTCCTCGTTGCTCTGATTTTGATGTTGTCATGTAGGTGCTCGGTGAAGCTGTCCCATTGGGCCGCGTGCCAGAAATTACTTAGTTGCAATTGAATGTTGTATAATTGTTGGTTAATTTTTTGCTTTCTTATGTATGCAAATCTTAATTCGTTTTTTATCCAAAGCGCTTTGGCTTGTTTGGTTGAAATGATCGTGGCTGGTGTGTTCGGTACGGTTTTAATTGGTACGTATTTAGGGGTGAGGTTTAGTTCTATACATTTTTTGTTGAACCAAAAGTTTAGTGCTAAACTCTTGTTTACTAAGGCAACACTGAAAATATGGCTTCAAACACCACAATGTTCACGGCTAGTCAGGCAAATCGTGAAGCCAAGAAATTCAAATCACTCAGGCTTAAACTCATGAATTTAGACAAGTCAATTTGGTTCAACAAAAAATGTATAGAACTAAACCTCACCCCTAAATACGTACCAATTAAAACCGTACCGAACACACCAGCCACGATCATTTCAACCAAACAAGCCAAAGCGCTTTGGATAAAAAACGAATTAAGATTTGCATACATAAGAAAGCAAAACATTAACCAACAATTATACGACATTCAATTGCAACTAAGTAATTTCTGGCACGCGGCCCAATGGGACAGCTTCACCGAGCACCTACATGACAACATCAAAATCAGAGCAACGAGGAAGCATGAAACGCTAGAAAATAAATTAAGAAAACTCGGAGAAACACAGAACCATCAATCTAACGAACAACACACGAATAACAATGAATTCAATTTCCACAGCAGAGTAAACAACAGAACGAACGTAACCTTTTCTCAAGGTGAAATGAATATGTTAGACAAAGGTTTGAAATACAACTGCACAGACGCACACACGAACCACAATATAAAACAGTTAATCACAGATATTGAGATAGCTAGTCACAAGCTCCCAGCAGAAGACAGGGAATTAACCAAAAATCTCGCCACCAACGAAGCCAAAAAAATCCTCAAACGAGAGGGCGATAGCAATAACATTCAAAACAACAAACAGCTCAAAGAAATAAAGTCGTTGAAACAAAAAATAAAAGAACATGACTTAATCATCACAAAAGCAGATAAGGGAAACACTACAGTAATTTTGAACAAAACAGAATACATTGAAAAAACAGTCGAATTCCTAAACAACAACGAAATCAAGGAATTAACAAAAGACCCCACCAACAAATTCCAAAAACAAATAAAAAGTGCGCTAAAAGAAATAGAATACATACTGACCAAAGCCGAAAAATCAAAACTAATAAACATGAACCCGAAAATACCGTCATTGAGGGGACAACCAAAAATACACAAAAAGGAATGCCCAATGAGACCAATAGTCAATTGTAGGAATGCCCCTAATTACAAAATCAGCAAAGAGTTACTAAAAATCTTAAAATGCCGTCTTTCCAACGACAAAAACAACTCTGTAAAGAACACAACAGAACTAGTAACAGCATTGAACACCCTACAAATGAAACCTAGCTTCAGGCTAGTATCCTTCGACGTAACTAACATGTACACCAATATTCCGATTATTGAAGCAATCAACACTATCGAAAACAACTTAAAATCCAACAATTCGGTAAAAGAAATTGAAGAGATTGTGAGATTACTGAGGGTCGTTCTCACCCAAAACGTGTTTCAATTCGACAATAAAATATACACACAGAGAGAAGGCCTAGCAATGGGATCGCCACTAAGTGGGTTAATCGCTGACATCTTCATCAATGCACTAGAAAATGCATTCTTAGAAAAGACTTCAACAAAGGGAATAGTAATATGGAAAAGATACGTAGATGATGTAATTTGCATCTACGATACTGAACTAACAAGCGAAGAAACAATTCTCCAATCCATTAATAGCCTTCACCACTCTATCAAATTCACTAAGGAATCCGAAATAGACCGGAAAATAAATTATCTCGATATAACTATTGAACGTAAAGACAACGACCTTTCATATTCCATATTCCGGAAAGCAACACAAACCTCGCATGCAATCGACAATCAGTCTAATCACCCCAGTACGCACAAACTAGCGGGTTTCAATTCAATGGTGCACAGAGCTTTAAACATACCCATGTCAAAAAACAACTATAATAAGGAAATAAGAACTATTATGCAAATAGCAAAGGAAAACAACTTCTCGCCAAGCAAAATAAATCAAATTATAGCCAAACATAAAAATAAAGATAAAACGATTCCCAAACCGGACAGTAATGAGAAAAAATTTGCGCGTTTCAACTATGTGAATGCGAATACATATAAAATCACTAACCTATTCAAAAAACAAGGCATAAAGATAGCTTTCACGACGAAAAACACAACCGCTAGGCACCTCCTAAATAGTAATCTAAATAAACGTGACCCGTATTCAAGGTCAGGGGTATATTCTATAACGTGCCAAGACACCGATTGTCAAGCTAATTACATCGGGCAGAGTGGAAGGCGAGTAGACACACGTTATAATGAACATAGGAATGCGATAAGATACGGAACACATTCAGCCGTGTGCGAACATATGTGTGACGCAGGGCACAGCTTTACCAACATAGAGTCGGACCTTAAAATAATCCATCACGAATCGAAAGGCAGAGCTCTTGACATAAAGGAAGCAATCGAGATACACCTAGCCAAACGAAACAATCCCAACAATCTAAATGAACACACGTTCATGGAGAGCTCACCCCTCTTCACGCTACTAAAAAAAACACACCCTGTCGGAAACAAAACACAATTTAGCGACACAGCCAAGCTAGATAAAAAAAGGGGGGAAATTAGGGGTTTTTTAATAGGTAAATGTTATCTGGATCAGGTGTACGATGTACTTTGCTTCTGCAATAAACCAAGGCCCATATTCGTGGCAGTATTAAAGGTGCCGGGACGTCCTCATAAGACCGTCAACGCTTAGTTCGAATGGGTTATGCTCCACGCGTGGCGAGGGCCAATCCACGGTCTTTAATAGTTGTGGACCCACCTCATTCAATAACATACATCTTATCTAGGTTGGCAACACCTCACATAAACACATCGCTATCACTCCCCACAGCACGTAGGGACAGGGGGGAGGAGGCAGGGGAAAAACCAGTCGTTAAGATAACCACCGCAGTCGACCGCACAGCGAGTTCCAGTGTTCACGAAAACTGCGAGTAGCTGTAATACGGAAGACAATCAGATAAGTAGTTAGCCAAAATTTTTATAGTTTAACCATAGTTTACAACCATATAATCTCTCTAAAGTACAATCTCCGGATAGCTATCACCATTTAGCATTTCACCTAACATATATACTGCATTTAGCATACACTGACAGTTGCAGTACCAATACCGCAACTAAATAATTGTACATATTGTAAATATTTTCACCTGTATTTCAAACATAGATTTTGTAGCCTAAGTGTAATGGATCTGATGATGATCGCTTGACGATCGAAACTGGTCATCCTAGTGGTTTATTAATCTCATGTAATTTATTTCAGGATTAGGGCATAACCCATCTCTTTTGGGTACATTCGTGTTGACCGACTGAAAAGCACTAAACTCTTGTTTACTAAGGCAACACTGAAAATATGGCTTCAAACACCACAATAACAAGTAATCCATTTAGATACTTGCCATTCATACTCCACAGGCTATAATAGAACATTCATTAAGTACTCACAAGCCTCCGTGGCTTAGGCGGCAGCACGCCGGCCTCTCACCGCTGGGTCCATGGTTCAAATCCCGGTCACTCCATGTGAGATCTGTGCTGGACAAAACGGAGGCAGACAGGTTTTTCTCCGGGTACTCTGGTTTTTCCTGTCACAATTTCATTCCAGAAACACTCTCCACTATCATTTCATTTCATCTGTCATTCATTTAATCATTGCCCCAGAGGAGTGCGTCAGGCCTCGGCAGCCAGCACAGTTCATATCCTCGCCGCTAGATGGGGGCTTCATTCATTCCATTCCTGACCCGGTCGGAGACTGGAAGCAGGCTGTGGATTTTCATTTTCATTAAGTACTCACAATTTTCCAGGATAGTCAGCCCCCCCCCGAAAAAAATTGTATATACGCCCCTGATTCAAATGGGTTATTTAACATGTCAACAACGTATGACTTGCGTACCGAGATTTTTATCTCCTTTCAAAAAAAATCTCTTGTCACGGCCAGGAGCGAACCTGCAAGCTTGGGTTTGGTAGTCCAACACGATAACCACTCACCCACCGTGGCAAGCATGTAGCAGATGATTGATGTCGTAGATACACCTCAGCGCAGAAACCATCGATCACATCATCGGTGGCTGCTCTACGCTGGTTGGTATAGTATACCAAAAGGCACAATGGTGTTGCTAAGATCTTTCTTCAAGAGCTAGCTGTAAAATGTGAACTTCTGGATACTAGCGTGATGTACTACAATTGCCAGCCTGCCAACGTGCTTGAAAATAAGTATCATAAAATGTATTGGGATAGACCTATTTTAACCGACCAGAAAATCTTGGCCAATCGACCAGATATTGCCTATCTCAATAAAAGGAACCAAATGGCCTACTTGATAGACGGTGCTGTTACAACAAAAAAGAAACAAGTACGCACCGTTGCGTTGGCTGAAGAAATACGGAAACTATGGGGACAAAAATGCGTGAGAATTTTACCAGTGGTGATCTCTTCCACGGGAGTTGTTCCAAAGCCGTTGGTATTGGTCCAAAGCCGTTGGTAATGGTTCTGAAGGAACTGCAATAAAACACCTGATGCCAGAATACAGAAGGCAGTGGTGCTGAATATTTGTCACATTGTTAGGCTATTTCTATCACAGTGATTGACATGATACTTTGTGAAATCCGTATCTTGTATACTGAGTTGTAAGGTACATTTTTTAAAATTAGAAATTAAAAGATGATAATAGTAATAGGCCTATGCTCACTTGTGTCAAAGTGTATGCTTTTTAATATCTGCATTCGCTTGAAAATACACTTTTCGTTTGATGCGTAATGTAGCATGGGAGGCAACGAGCTGCGTTATCTCTAGAGAGTTCATTTGAGTCTGGGAGTGTTGGCGTTGCCGTAGGAGCTTACAAATGTGTTTCCCTCATATGGTAATGAGGGATGTGAAATTGAATTTTGTGTAGGTTAATTTTCATATTCCCTTGTAAAGTTATTTCCGCTTACCAAAAGTAGTCTCCAGAAGTGCTGTAGCATCTACCTCGAGTTACAGTACACTTCTTCCCCCCATCCATTCAACAGATGACAAAGTAACATCGTAATAAAATATTACATCAAAGTGACGTCACCTGACGCTCTAGCTGATCCCTTGCGGGCGCAGGAAGAAGCCACCCACCCCTCATTTCCTAAAAGCTCCCCCGGATGTGAGGCCATTGATTGATGGTACAGCCTCCACAGGTAAACACATGAACCGAACAACTTTACCTTTTCCGTACCGTAGAGAATAAAATCGACTCCTTATCAAAATGCCTGCCACCTTCCGTGGTCTTGGGGAACGAATTGAAACTCCAGACCAAAGGCCTTGGGTTTGACTTCGGGCTTTGCCTAGAAATTTAATTCTAGTTTGAGGGTTGGAACGGGGTGCACTCAACCCTGTGAGGCAAAATCAAGAAGTGATGGGTTCGATTACCACCTCAACTGACCAAGAAGTGGTTTTCCGTCGTTTCCCACTTCCCGGATTGGTTCCTAACTTAAAGCCAAAGGCCAGATGACCTCGCTGTTCTACCCCTTAAAACAACAATAACTAACTTAAAGCTACAATTTTCTCCTTCCAAAACCTGGTCTCATTTACAAATACACACACTAATACATCCATCACAATGACACACGTTATCAAACAGATTCCACACACACCGAAGTACTCCGGGCAGCATGACCGCAATGTCGCGAAGCTCCAACATCAAAATGTTTCCATGGTGTTTGAAAGCTATAATACTTCGAAAAACCGCAGCCGTCTAGGTGGCGTTGATGTAGTTCGGCCGTCGCCGCTTACGAGAACTCTCTATATTTCTTTAATCAACTTATGGTCACATATTCTTTCCGACGCTCTGCATATTTACTGACGAAAACTTTCCTTGAACACAATTCTGAGCCCGATAGGTTTAGCCGTTTCTTCAGACGATCTGTTAAAAACAAAAACATATGTTCGATTATGTTGAGGACTAAGATATAAAATAGGCTGTAGGCTAATATATTTAAATTTTACTTTAAAATTTTTAATCGTTGTATAGCAAATGCCAGTGTTTTTAACTTGCATAGCCTATGTTGTAAAAATAATTGTATTGTATGGCAATTTTCTGTATAAGAGTGCTCCATTGTAGCTGAAGAAGCTCTTTTATACCCAAACACTAGTGTAAGAAAAAGATTATTGTATTGAAAAGTGGAGAAAAGCTTGAATATATTAACAATTCGATACCGTCAAATTATGACTTATGTAGTAGGGACCCTGATTTATGGTAATATAAAAGGATTCAAAGTGGTGAAATAAAATGTTCAAAGCGGTGAAATAAAATATCCAACAAACAACCCCTGGCACTATACAGCCCATGACGGGCTAAGGCCGACCAATCGACCGCTGCCCAGCCATTCGGCCTGCAGATATTGGGGTGACGCGTGATTAGCGCGTCGGGTCCCCTCGGCCGTTAATCTTGGGTTTCGTGATCAGGGCGCTGTCTCACTGTCAGACAGCTACTCAATTGTCCTCACGAGGCTGAGTGCACCCCGTTCCAACCCTCACGGCAGTTTTAAAATCCCTGACGGAGCCGGGGATCGAACCCGGGACCTCCGGGTGAGAGGCAGGCGCGCTACCCCAACACCACGGGGCCGGCAAATAAAATATCCATATCGGTGAAATAAAAAAGAAGAGATGTGAGTGTGCTTAATAACTGTGTAGGTGCACGGATATGTTAAATAATGAACAATATAGACATATTTGGAGTAGTTACAAACAATTTATTCTACGTTCTTATTCTTCTTCTCCCCCTGAAAAATAACGAAAACTCAAATGAATTATATTTTCTGTGTTAAGTTAATACCTAACCTAAAATTGACTTCAACAAATACATTTCATGACTACAATAGTCCCTTTCTCACTAACTCGTGAAACGTATGTTGTGCCCAAAGTATGAGCAGAGCATTGTCTTCATTATTTCAGGACTACAACCAATTAAGCTCGAGAAGGGACTTGTTTCCCGTATCTTATGAAACATTTATATTTAAGATTTCATATTTTCTAACAAAGGACAGATAGTGGAACTATTTCAATGCATTTTAAAGTACACATTAAAATAAAAATCTTATTATCAGAATTTTGTTGTTATTTAGCATTTTAGGGTGAAAATAACACATTTCGCAAAATAACTTTATTTAGTGATATTTCGCGGCTTCCATGTCGAAAACAATGATATATTTGGGGTAAATATATCAGTGTGATAACATATATATGTTTGCTGAAATATTTCGCGGATATCCTTAAAATCAAAACTCCGGGGTTCTACTTACCGTATGTCACAGAAATATCACATCCATCCATCCTATTCACCTGGCATGTATCCCTGTGACCACTGCCATCGCAATGTACAGGCCATCATGCAGCGACTCTTATTAACGATTGATCAGCTGATCGGTAGGGGGTAGAGATGGCGACCATTTTGCTTTGTGCTGTGTTGTTTATATCTTTTATGAATGAGTATCCGCGTGAAAAGTGATACTTGAGAACGCTTCTACTTACGTCATCTAGAATGAGGATTATTTATTTTCTGAAACAAATGTTCATTTTGTAGGTAGGTTATTGTTTCTACGCAAATTTTGCGTTGCATGTTTGTCATCACACAGAAGGTTATGTTTAAGTTAGGACCTCTATATCACTTATTATTTCGACTCATACAAGGTTTTTTGGATGGTAATAAAATGTTGTTAGTTCAGGAAACCTCCTTCCCAGGTCGCAGGTATGTCAAACGTTTGTTTATATAGCAACTACCGGTATTATGAAAGAAATGATAATGTGGCTTGCTTCTCCTTCCCCACCACGACAATTTAAGAAAGCACTGCATACACAACATTCCTAGAAATTATTGGTAGGTACATTACGGGGAATACAAGAGTGTGTGTTAACATTTTCCTGAAAGCAAGATACCATTCTTCGGGAGAGAAGAGCTAATCGCCTTGATGGTAGGTTGTTAGTTAATATGGCTTCAATTACTGTAAGAAGTTCCCAAACTTCAGCCTAGCCTATGCTAGGACTGGAAACATTTCTAATATGATAATGCTGAGGTTAAGTTACTTACCGTATGTAAATCAGAGAAGCGATATCCAGTATTCAGTATCTACTGAAGTCAGTCCAAGTTACATTATTTGTGAGAATGGTCTCTCGATCAAGCTCAAGTGATTATGGTAATGTTTTCGTGGCAGCATTTGTGTAGGCTACTGTATTTACATTAATGGGATTGTTAGCACCTGGTGTATGTACTGTTGGTTATTGATACCTGATTTCAAAATTACAACCCATTGTAAATTCCTGATGCAAGAAACAAGTTAGATTGAGTCATAGAAAATAAGTGCTGTTAGGATAGGCCCTGTTTAAGTCACCTTGAGAGTGGCCTGTGCATTGATTCAATGGCAGTGCCTGTGACTATGATTTTTTGCAAGATAACCAGTCCTACTGAAGCGTTTTCATGCTTCAGGTGTTCAGGAGGTCGAGTGCTCCGTCATGAATATCGACAAGGCGACTTTGCTACTACCGTAGTATCCCACCACACATCTGGCAACGGGTACACTATGTTCCAGGGGATTACATTGAAGGCCTGTTTTAGTGGTATGGTGGTTCTATGTTCAGACTTTATGTATTGGTCTCGTATATCATATTGACATTCAAGGAGTACTGCTGTCAAGAAAGTAAATCGAAAATCCACCTCTGAGCAGATTTGCAGGGATTTGAAGTAGAGAATAACAAGACTAATTTTCTCTCAGCCCTTCGTTTACGGTTACACTCCGATGACTAAGTGATGGTTTTAATTTGCGTATGCTCGTATGCTCATTATAAACCAGCGCTGGACCCCATGCTGGCAGGTACTGCCATGTAGTATGCGGCGAGGCTACGTCTTTGTTTTGTATGCCTGGTAACATAATTACTTGCACTTTAACGTCTTCCCCTCTATTCAGCTCTTCCGTGCTCTCCCCTGCATTTTTCACCCTCTCCCACCCCTTCAACCTCCGCCTTTTAGCCAGGTCTATGAAAACGCCCGCGGAGAATAAATTGGCATAGAAGCTGTGTTGTAATAATATTATGTAGCGCCGCACGAAAACTCAAAACCGTCTTTGAATGGTAGTCATAAAAATAAACTGTATTATTTAATATTTATTCATTTATTAGGCCTAGATAGAAGCGTTGAAGCATGTCTTGTGTTTCTCTAATCATCCCTGTATCATCGTTTTAAAGTTATGTTGCCTGCAATAACATTGCGTGTGGATTAATAATAGTTATTGTTTCCTTAAGAAGCGGAACAGCGAGGTCATCTGCTCCTAGCTTAGTAATAATAATGATAATAATAATAATAATAGAGATGAAGCAATTAGCTCAGAACAGGGAAGCATAGAGAGCTGCATCAAACCAGTCAAAAGACTGAAGACTCAAACAACATTTCTAATAATAATAATAATAATAATAAAACAACAACAACTTGAAGCTACAGACTTGGACATGAGATTACCATCTATAGGCCTACCTAAAGTTGGACCACCACTAGTAATATTTTACATTATACTTGGCATGCTGCTTAAATTTATGCGCAAGCAAAAGAATCACGTAGCCTATACAGGGTGAAAAAAATGCCGCACTTTGAGGTCGGCATGCGACTCCTCATCCAAATGCAAGACCATGCCATAGAATTATGGTTTGTAAAATAACCTTCCACTAACTACAATTGCGTGAAGCTAAATTTGTAGGTTAGATTTGATTAACGCTCTATTAAGTTCCAACGTTCGCTGCCAGGTGCCGGTTGCGGTGGCATCTAGTGGCTAAATTCACTGCTAGGTGTCGTTGACGGTAGCATTTGGTAGCAAAAGTAGGAACTACTTGAAATTGATCGTCTGCATTCCTTACCTGAATTACAGATAATACGCACTAATACACCCATCACAATTAACACCGGTTATCAGACAAATTCTACACACACCCAATTTACACGGGGCTACATGACCACGTTGTCGCAGCCCCTAAACTGAGGAACCAACCATCACTTTTATATACATCAAGAAAATTTGTCAACATGTGTAAACTAAAATACAAAAAAAAAAAAAAAAAAGTCCCGTTGTGTTATAATTTAGAATTCGCTGAAAATATCTAAGAGAAAATATCCTTGAAATAATAATTAGGAATCTTAATTTATCAAAAACAGGGGCGTGTTGACTTTATCACTCAACTTAAATTAACTACGCACTTCCAAATTCGGGTATGAATTTGCCCGCTCCCTTCCCTCCCGTTAAACTTCACAACATTGAATATTCTTATCTTCGTGCCTCTTGGTTCAGCCCATGGACTAATACGTTTTAATATACTGTATGTATATACGATATGGGTATATATAAACGATGTAAACTGCTCTTTCTTCCATATTTGCTGTTTATTCCTCATTCCTCCTGATTTGTGATATTCTGTATGTGTGTATTCTAGAATCTATAACTTATTTCTCTTTTCTCTTTGGTTTCAGCGGACAAACTTCCAAGTGGCTTCCCGCAGATCACGCAAGCGCCTAGTACGAAGGTTGTTGAAATTGGGCACAATGCTATCCTACTGTGTGCAGCTGCAGGGAACCCCACACCTCAGATCTCATGGGTGCGTGACATGTTGCCGGTAGTAACGCAGGGGAACACTCGCTACACTGTTCTGGAATCAGGTATGCCAGGTATGTTGTATAGAGGCTGCTGACACTGCTGCAATCTACTAACCTCAAGATCCAGCACAGTTCTCTGCCTATCTAGAAACAAGCTTTTGCAAGTTAACAAAATACTGAATGGAGAACATTGGTGATGGGAAGTTTCTTTATTTTTCTTTCTTTATGATATTGTGAAGTTCATATATGAAGTGTGGTTCAACATTATTTGTCAATGTTTACAGCAGTCCAGTCTCAAAAGCGAAACAACTTCTTAAAACACCGTACTGAAATTCATCATTGGTATTTCAGAGAGACATGAAAAGAAAATGCTTTCATTTGTCCAAAGTATTATTTTTGTTTTCTCGTAATATATTGTCCTTAAGCATGTTAATGATCAATTATTAAGCTCTTTGAAAGCAAGTCTATTGTTTAGCCAATACCTAGGCGCACCTACTATAGCCTATCCATTTCTTTCTCCTCCTTACCAACTAGTCGAGTTATCTGTTAGAGACTAATCGATGCTAAAGGTAAAGCGCGACCTTTACCCATATCCTAATAAGTTACTATCAGTTTGATCTCAAGTATGTTGTGTTATGAAATGTCTGTCGATTAAGCTCTTTTACTGTCTCATGTTCAGTACCGGTACTAGATGATCAAAGCTATATTATTATTATTCAATCTACTATTTAAATTCAATTTTACTTCTTATGGTCACATATCTACTATTTGTTTTCCTTGCTAAATCAATTGAATCTCTTCTTTTCGGCTTTACATTATGCTACTTGCGGTACCTAGTTTGTAAACATTACAATGCTCGTACCAGGCATTCTGAAACTACGATTAATTCTCACATTAATCATTAATATTTATAAGCAGGGTACTAAGAAGTTTTAGATGTGCCGGTACAACGTTTTCGTAAAAACATGATCTGAAGTCCATCTACTGCACGTAGGCTATAGGTTGCAAATTATGAGACATAGTTTGAAGCAATTTGATATAATAATGTCTTATTTAGTCTCTTCCTTGTCAGAACTTTAAAAAGTCTTCTTGTGAGTTTGAGAATTCTTCTATCGAAAAATGAGTGGTGATCTCAGAATTTACACTCATAACTATTTTCTTGTAGTCATCCATCACTTTACTATATCTTTGTATATCACCTTCTATTAAAATTGAGATATCATTGAATTCTTCGAATTTTACTGATGTGTGAATTGGGTTGCCTAGTCCTTTGAGTCTACTGAAATTTGTCACATCATTCCATACGGCATTCTTTTTGAAAAAATAAATTGTCTTATACGTCATTCCATTCTACACTATTAGATTCCTGTTCTCGATTTGTTATTGTAAAACTTGCAAGAGTGTTTATGCTTTGTGTAACTTCCTTGGTGTTGGCTGATCGTTCAGGGTCTGCCTCTTCTGTGTGCTTGCTTTCGTTGTTATTGAGGAATGGCCTCACCACTAATATATTAGGTAGAAACACTGTACATGAAGTAGATATTCCTTCTACACTGTGTGTGAGGTGCTTATGCAATATCTGCTTCTTCCAAACGTTAGTGCTCTTATATAGCATACCTTCTTCTTTACATTGGAGATCCTAAGTTTCAATGCTTTCAATATGCCTCGTATCTAACAGTATGTGTGGTGGAGTGAGCATGGAAGTGATTTGTATAATACACGGAATGTAATGTAATATAGTTTGTACTTTGTGTGTGTGCATATAGTTAAGTAAACTGTTTTTGCTTATAACATACCAATTTCTCTGGTACGCTATCTACCGTTCTTTCTGTTAAAATAGAACTTAATAATACAGTATGTAGATGTGCACTGCTTGCTTTTAAGGTGAAAAGAATATGACATTTCACGGTTGAAGTAAAAGAATAAAAAAGCTCTGCTTTCCTAGCATGTGAAAGGTTATGTTAATGTAGACTGATAATAATTAGTACCAGTATTATAATGTTGTTGAATCTTATGTTTCAGCGGAAAACACCTAAATAGGTTGATATCAGATATTAGCCTACTAGATAGGGTTATTAATTACTAGGTACAACAGCGTTCAGGATGGTACGTGAATAAAGAAGTGTACCTGTTATAGGTTAGCGCTGTTGAATGCAAGTGAAGGCATTTCACTTTAGGTTGTGTCAATTTTCTTTTGGATCCAGATTAGTAGTCAGGAATCGTATTAGAAAGGCTATTCGCTGTGATTTTCCTCAAAGAGCAAATTCTAGGGCGAATCGGAACTGTGAGGATGGAAGCCGAGTCTCAGGGTAGTGCGGTGGTCTGGCTTGGGGTTGCAGGATACTGCATATTAGGCGCCTCAAATAGTTGCACCTTTAAATTACAGTAGATGCGGCCAACGTAATGTTAATTAATTGCTCATGTAGTTCGATGCTTGAAGCATCTTTGGTCTTCAACCCCAATCATATTTAGCCTAAGGATGCACGCATTAGTCCAACAGTGTGTTCTATTAAATGTCCTACATGTACTTTCACCAAAATACAATTTAATCAATGACAAAATCACTTGTTTGGCAGCACTGTAAGGATATATAGATAAATTAAAGTTTGTCTGTTTTTCGTGAATTTCTTCGGAATTTTGCGTTATTTACGTGTCTCAAACTGTTTTATGATGAATACGCGCAAACATATTTTTTGTCTGTCTGTTTGCACGCTTATAACTCGAAAACGGCTTAGTGGATCAACGTAAAATTTGGTATGGGTATTCATCTCAGGACAGGCTCCAATCATTTATATAACTCATAAACCTCTCATAAACAAGGACTAGCGGGGAAACCCCTTCAAATTACATGCGAAATTAGGCGAAATATCAAAGATGTCGTAGAAAGACGAGACAAAGCTCATTTTAAGCCCCATGATGTGGGAAAGAAAATTTGAATGATCCTATAGGGACCGCAAAAAAAACACGTTTTAAGGCCCAAGAATCAACCGTTTGCGAGATATTTGTATCGTAGCATTCCAGCTTTGGGGACAGTCCGAGCAAAGGCTGGATCTAATAATATAGACTAACTACACTAGTGTCGAAAAGTTAAGCATAAGTCACGAATAAACAGGGCAACAGGAAATAGACCGCAAATCGCACGACATATGCACCTACCAACCTTACGTGTTCGGTCTGTATAAGAACGGAGCATTCCCTGCTTTGACTAGCGGCGTAGCTGCAAGGTAAACTCATCAGCCAGTGCGTGCGCTCCATATTCCTTCAGTCGTGTTTGCCCTATTATAGTGTGCGGAGTGTAGCCTCGTGGTGAACGTGAAAACATAATGGCACAACGACGCCATTTGGACCCCGTTTTGCAGGGTAGAATACTCGGTCGCCTGGAAGCAGGCCAGACACAGACCGAAGTCGCCGTATCCTTGAATGTGCCACAAGGAGTCATTTCCAGGCTTTGGAGACGATTTCGAAACACAGGAGATGTTAGTCGTAGGCCAGTACCAGGTCGACCAAGAGTAACCACCCCACAGCAGGACCGACCGATATCTGGCCTTAACCGCCCGATGAAATCGGAGTGCACCTGCAAGACAATTGTCAGTGGAGCTTGCAGCCGTCTCAGGGGTTGCCGGTTGTGTACCGGAGGCTCAGAACAGCAGGATTGTTTGCCAGACGTCCAGCGGTGTGCGTCCCGCTCACTCCAGCACAGAGACGGGCCCGTGTACTGTGGAGCTGTCAACGTCGAAACTGGACCATGAATGAATGGAGGCATGTGCTCTTCACAGATGAATCCCGCTCCAGTTTGCAGAACGATTCCCGTCGCACAGTAATCTGGAGAGAACCGGGTAGCCGATACAACCAAAGGAACATCGTGGAATGGGGCCAGTATGGTGGTGGTGGCGTCATGGTGTGGGGCGGCATCATGTTGAATGGCCGTACGGACCTACACATCTTCAGGGGTGGTCCGAGGAACACTGTGAACGCTCGGAGATACAGGGATGAGGTACTAAGACCACATGTTTGACTCTTCAGAGGTGCGATTGGTCCAGACTTCCTCTTAATGGACGATAATGCCCGACTGCACCGCGCTGCTCTGTTGGAAGTCTTCTGGCCTGCGAGGTGTGCGGATCTGAATCCTATAGAACATGTATGGGATGCATTGGGGGAGGCGAAATGCATCCCGTCAGCCTCCACCAAGGACCCTCCAAGACCTTCGCATTGGCCTTTCGGAGGAATGGGATCGACTGCCACAAGAGCTCTTGGACCATCTGATAGAGAGCATGCCACGTCGCTGCGAAGCGTGTGTGGCCGTTGGAGGGTAACTATACACCCTATTAACAGCATATATGTGGTTGTGAAATACATTGCCAAGTTTTGTTAGTTGTTGTCAAAGGTGTACCTTAGCTATCAGAACCTTTCTGACACTGTTTTTCTTGGACAAGTTGTGTGACATATGGTGTGTGATTCAGCTTCCTTTTGTTCAGCAATCCGTCTGACATTCGTATCAGGCGGTATGGCCTCGTTTAGTGATTTTGCTTAACTTTTGGACACTCGTGTACATTAAGAATACGTGATTATGTGAGAGTTTCTTTTCCCGATAAGTACACAAAGCCGTTCGAAGAACGGGTACTTCTGGTTTTGTTAGTACATAATAAACAAACAAAATGACAGTTAATTACCGCGGTTATTTTTCTGACTTCATAGATGGCGGCCAATTCAAACACAGTGCTGATACCTCTCGGCATCCGTCCACTAGCACCTGGGCTTCTATGCATTGCCCAATTAAGGTCCTAGGCTACCTATTACGATTTTAATTTTAAATAATATCACATCGAGGTAATACGGTCCTATAACACCCATTAATAGCACATGTGAGTTTGAAAACGTTGTACTCAGCGTCTCCTAGGGAACTACCGGCAGCAGAGGCGGAGAGGGGGGAGGGGTGGGGGGTGCAAAAAATTAGGCCCAAATTTGTGAGTTATAGATCATTTGGGTGATTGTTTTTGTGATATTTTGAAGTAAAAATGAATGTTAACAATTTAAAATAAAGAAACGTTTAAAAACTTTATGAAATTGTTTTGAATTGAGAATAAATTGTGTGATAGCCATTTTAAGTCTAATATTTATTGTATTCTAAATTGTTGTGGAAATCATACCTTTATGGAGTATGGATTAAAACAATTTTTAGAGATCCGTTAAAAATTTGTAATTCTTTCAAATGCAATTTTTGAAATAGATAATTTACATTTTGATATAGAGTATTTAAGTGTGAAAGAATTTGTGTAAAGGAAATATTTTCCTCAGAAGCTTAAATATGTTTTCAATGCAGTCTATAACAGCAAGATGAATCACATTATATAAAAGTTGATGTTTTGAAATTTGAGGTTTCACAAAAAAATGAACAAATTTTCTTGACAAACATAATTTAACCAGAAACATTATATTTATATTTAACATAAAAGCAGACTGTTCATCTTACATAATACGTTTATGGAATCTTCTTTTTTTTGTCCAAACCTATCAATGGTATTATTGTAATCAGTAAATATAATTAAATTATAAAATAATAAAAATATATTATCATAAATATGTCTCTATGGATGAACATTAGAGCCAATCCATTGAGTCTGGTTTCTGTAGTCCTCGATCTCAGGTATGTTTTCAGGAGACGGAGAGTCAAAAATCACCGTTTGGCACTTGCAATGCTTCAGGAAGTGTCAGTATTACTTTGTGCATAGTCTTCACCAATGGCAATAAAACTTGGTGGAAAGCCTCAAACGCACTATACCACACCCAAAACAACTGTGAACATGGGCTAGCCCAGTAGCGTGCGTCCAGCTGAGCACTGTTGCCACAGCGGGGATGACACGGCTCTACACTCGCAGTATATACGCACGACCTTTTCCGTGAACACAAGGCGCTCCGAATGTAAGAACATGTACGAGCTGGGGGGCCTAATCCTACGAATATCTATGCTCACAACGAAGTGCGCACAATCTGATATGAGGCAGATATAAGATATCACACAAACGTTATTTGTGCACGTGTCCACCTCCTGGTGTAGCAACCAGCATTCTTGGCTGTGGCCCAGGAGGTCCAGGTTCGATTCCCAGCTTTGCCAAGCAATTAAATTCTAGTCTGAGGACTGGAACGGGGTACACTCAGCCTCGTGAAGCAAAACTGGGAAGATGTGAGTTGGATTCCTACCAAAACCATCCTGGAAGTGGTTTTTCTGTGGATTCGCACTTCTAATCCAGGCAAATGCCGGGATGGTACCTAACGTGCCACGGCCGCTTCCTATCCAAATCCTACCTGACTTACAAATGCACACACTAGTACAGACATCACAGTGACACAGGTTATCAGACAAATTCCACACACACCCAAATACACGGGGCTACATGACCACGATGTCGCAAAGCCCCTAAAACAATCATCAACAACAACCCGTGAGGTCCGGATTCGATTCACGGTTCAAACATGACATTTAGTTCTGGTCTCTGGGTTAGAACTGGGTACACTGTGCCTCGTGATGTAAAACTGTGAAGAGGTGAGTTTTATTCGACTCAATTATAAGTAAAAACATAATTGCTGACACCATAATAACACAGGTTATCAGATTTTGTGTTTTCACGTACAGTACTTCTGTATTCGAAAGCTTCTTTTAAAGGCCATATACCCTGAAAATTATATTTCTTGCCTGGCTGTGTAAAACTGTTCGGCTGCCACTGGGCTTGCTAAGGGACATTGTTATGAGTTCAAAACTTCAGCTCACAGCACTTGTTAAAGCTCCACTACTGAATTGATACAGCAATACCGTCACTCTTCGTTATCTACCCTAGTGAACCTAAATATTTCAACATCTAAATCATTCTCTCTTTAATTATGCCTTCAGTTCAAGGGCAAATGTTATCTCCCGAATGGATGGTCGTAGCGTCACGGGGTTTGGACAGTCAGTTTCAAAATTGTTAGCTCTGTAACATAGGGTCATCAAAAGAATTGAATAATTAATTATTTTCGTGCGTGGAGAGAAATAACGATTTCGTACGGCGCAGCGAGCCCAGCTAGTTGAGTTAACTAGGCAACGCCGCGCTATGCTATTGGCTGGCGCGAGTGAGTGTCTGAATCTGGCTCCTCCCTCATGTTCACAGTTGTTTTGGGTCTGGGATAGGTACAGTTGATGGGATGGTGGCCCCATTGTCCAGTTAAATAATCCATTTTGTTGACCACTGGAGATATTCAGCTTTTAGTTTCTTATATATACACTTCTTCTTGTATTCGAAACAAATTGGCATATTTCTTAGTACCGGTAACCATCTTCAAGACTTTATTTTGGTCTTTAGTATCAAGATTAGTAATGCTGTTTTTAACAACATTTTGGGGTAAATTAACGATAGTTGATATTTCTTCAACAAGTTGTACATTATACAAAAGTAAATTCAGAGGTACATGTGTTTTATATTAACTGTATTAAATATATATGAAAAAATATTGAAGATGATGGTTTAGTTATGTTCAGTTCATTTTGAATGTTACAATTGTATCTGTATTGGAGGACTACTACTGTAATTTAGACACCATGTCCTGAATGTAGTATTTATTGTTCTTTACAAAATAACAGGGGTGTGTACGTTTGGTTCTCTAACCTATAGAAAAACATTTACGGTATGGTAGGTAATATTTGCAGGCAGCTAACGGAACACAAAAAAAAAAAAAACACCTCAAGTGTAGGAAACATTCACAGCATAGTTCCCGTTACTATTAGTCGGCCTGGTAGATAACAACAACAGTCAGTAGGACGCGTGCCAAATATAAACAAAAATGGCGATGTGGAATGGTTGGATACAAGACCATCTTAATAAACACTAGGCAGTTACGAGAACGACACATCACTGAGCGGTTTACCAGAACATCACGTACAGATAAGTCGAGTTTAGAGAGCACAGAACTGTCTTTTGCTCGTGGATGACTATATCGTACCATTCAAAGAACAAGAAACCCAAATTGAAATACATTCTTATTTGTCACTGGCTGGACTCAGTAGGCCCTACTTGCAGATCCACGGTTTGAATGCTGGCATTGACAGTGACCACCCTGAGTGTGGTTTTCTCTAGGATTTTTACACACTCCCTCCCAAGAAAGGTACCTTATTTCAGGTCCCAGGTCACCTAACCCTATCATGGTTTAATTTTTATAATCTGGCCTTCAAATTATATATTTTGTATATTTTGATTTAACAAGTATGCAACTGTAAATCTGTTTTCATATTGATCTACATTCCAGATTTGAATTTTATTAAGATTTTTTTTTTGTATTCAAGGAAAGTTAGTTATTTGTAATGTTATCTTCCTTTCATGTCTCAACTGAACTATCGGTACTTGTTACTTTTGAATTTTAACTGGAAAGCATAATTTTTTAAACTGTGGTGATGTCCTTCAATAAACTTTATAAACTATAAATATGTTTCAAGAATTCTTGAAAACTTCAGTGTTACTTCCCAGATTTGGTAGTGTGATTCTCTCGTTTCAACATAATATAATTTGATTATTTTGAACATCATTCCAAATATTGTAAGAATACATTAGAACCTGTAACAATATTAAGCTCTATTTCATAAAATCCATTGAAATGCTAGCTGTGATACATTGGTAGATGTGATACCTAGTAATATTTCATTAATACCGATGAACTTAAGAACTCCCATACAGTAGAGATCTCAAGTCTTTTACTCCAATTTACATGGTATTGTTTGCGAAAAGACTGAAACACGTTTTCTGAGCTATCATAATACTTTATAAAAACAGTAGATGTAGAAATTCATTTGGTTTATTTACAAATATCTAAGGGATTCTTGTAAAGTTTAGAACTGTTCTACTGATATGATTGCAATTATATGGTAAGAATCAATGTATCTTTATCTCCTCATAGGTACTCTCCAGATCACTGGCAGTGAAGAAGAGGATCAGGGAAAGTATGAATGTGTAGCAGAAAATACAGTAGGAACAGAATATTCACACCCCACCATGCTTTATGTTAAAGGTAAGCTCATTATAGTTCATTTTCTAATAAAATATTTTTAATTATGGTGTTGGAAAGTATTTGGAAGCAGCCCCTAAATATTATGTTCTTAAACTGAACTAGGTTTGGTTCTATTGAGTCAAGTTGAAACTGATAGCTTCACTGAGAATGCTAAGAAAGTGAAGACATGAAAAGTCCTAGCAAATGGTTGAAGTATACCAACACACTGAGAATTATTAACTGGTAATAATTTACAACTCAAATCAATGATGAAGAAAGCCACAAGGCATGTAGGTATCTACAGACTGTGATTAAATTTTACCTCTCTTACACTAGTGATAAAAGATGCCATTCTGAGTAATTATGTTAAGAAAATTGAAAAAAATGAAAATCCACAGCCTGCTTCCAGTCTCTGACCGGGTCAAGAATGGAATGAATGAAGCCCCTATCTAGCGGCGAGGATATGAACTGTGCCGGCTGCCGAGGCCTGAGGCACTCCTCCGGGGCAATGATTAAATGAATGACAGATGAAATGAAATGATAGTGGAGAGTGTTGCTGGAATGAAATTTTGACAGGGAAAACCAGAGTACCCAGAGAAAAACCTGTCTGCCTCCGTTTTGTCCAGCACAGGTCTCACATGGAGTGACCGGGATTTGAACCACGAAGAAAATTAAAGCTCTAAATTTCACTGGCCGACAAAAAAAATAAATCGTGCACTACCACCTGCATGGAGGCTCTAGTAGAGCCTGTTGGTCCACCTTTAGCACATTGTAATGCAGACAGGTGTGGAGGCACACAGGTTTCATATGGAATCCTACAGCATATCTGTCCATATTTGGTACAACTGCTTCTTAAGATCTTGCATACTCCTCCGCAGTTGGTGTCCCGGGTATTCCAGACATTGGTGATAAATCTGGGGATTTGTAAGTCACGGCAGTGTGCCAACGTTGTAGGGACAGTCCTGTGCCACCTTTGGTGTTAGGTTGGGCATTATCCTGTTGGAATATACCACCTGGACACCCTGCAATTGTAACATGTTTTTCTAGGGGGTTTTATGCCACTAACACAAGTTAGTTGGACTATATCATATTTGTTAAACGCGGCAATAATCCGGCCAAGTTAAATTATTTCAGTTTATTCAATTTTATATTTCATATTATTATTTTTATTAATATTTATTACGTCATTTTTTTTGAGCTTTTAAATTTGGAAGATTACAGATAGGATTTCTACTAGTAGAAATCCGTATCTATATTGGATGATTCCAATATAAATTGCACGGCAAATCATTTCATACGTAAAGACGGGATTTTATTCATTAGGGCTAAGAGAGAGTGGTGTGTGACTCACTGGGTATTTCAATACAAGAATAGACTGGAGTACAATAGAATTACGAAATCCGAGGGAACACTTCAAACCAAGAAAACGAGGTATGATTTACGTCTTGCCCGGTAAAACGGAAATGTACAGGGACGCTTCTTGTCCAGGGGAAGGAACCTCATGGCGCGAAGAGCCACGTGAGGTGACCAGCCAATCAAGGAAGAAGAAGCAACGTAGGTCGGGCATGGCGAGAAAAGTGACGCACGCGGATTGGTCGAAGCAGCGAGGCCGCGGTGTGAAACTAGACTCTGGTGGGAGAAGCTGGAAGGCCATATAGTGAACGCGCTGATTGAAGAGAGGACTTTTTCATTGAGACTTTACGCTTGGTGCAGTAAGCACATACTTTGTTCGCAAGTGCCAAGTGGGACAATTTATTCACGCTAACTCCGCTGATCACATCAGATCATGGGTTCCACGCGTCTTGCAGTGCTAAGGCAGGCGACGTGTTGTGGTTCATGGATTATACTCCACCACAAGCAGTAACGATAACTTATAATCTACGAAGAAGAACCTGACGCCGTCAACTCCAATGAAGAACATCAGACGCAACGAGACTTCAAGCACGTGGGAGACAATGTTTCCGTTGGTAAGCACATGTAATCTACGACACACACTCTCTGTTTTTCGATAGGGCCAATATAAATTCTTTAAGCATAAATTTGGAAATAAGTTAAATTCACGTTATTCTCCCGACCGGCGTATTAAGTAATTTTGTTCGTGGCAATGGTTAAAGTAGTATGCTCCGTTAATAGTGTTAATTTTATACAAGATGCTATCATGTTTTCATGTATATTAAATTCAATTTTTACAAAGTAGATTCTTTGATTCCAGTAGGTAGCAATAGTTGTAATACCACATCCTTCTCCACAATCAAATGTTGTCTGGGTTGATGATCCAATCATCCCACGGCCTAGTCATTAAGAGTTTCTCATATGTTCTACTCACGCTAGGGGTCGATATTAAGTATATAAATTTAGCTTGGAACACAGTGTATCCGGCTTGGCGCCCAACATAGATCAAACTTAGCAGTAGTATTTTCTGGTGAACAGTCCGCCCAAGTAAAAACATTACATTTGTCGCTACCAACTTGGGGCGAAAAGACGTTACACATTGAGTGACAAAGGATATCCTGCACATATCGATGCACTGTTATTGACCTTCATAGCACTACACACCAGCAGAAGTGGCGGCTGCTAATAAATTTGCAGTGTTGCTCAACGACTGGATTTTTTCAATAAAATTAATAATACTGTAATAATAATCATAAATGTTCAATTATTTTGTAAAATTGGTTACCAAATACAGTAATTAAGAAGTAATTTCATAGCATGTATGAACTTTTACCACTTTGTAATGGGCAGGAGTTTCTTCTTGCACTATTTTACCTAATAATTAAGAATTCATTGGTGCATTTCATCACTTCATAATATTGAACACTTCAAGAAATTTAACCAAATACCAAGGCTTAAGGCTTAATTTCTAAATGTAGAAGTACCAGAGCTTTGAAGCACCAGATTCTGGGGGTTATGAAACACACCCCAGAACATAAGTTCTGGAAATTCCTTCTAGAAATTTGAAAAATTATAGCCCTAAGGAAATTCTCTTGTATCCTTTAAACAAAATGAACAAAAAAATAAAACATTGGCATTATTTTACTTCACTAATAGTCATGCAGTTTGAACCCATGTGGGCTAGTTTTATCTTAACTAGCCATTATATAATCAAGAAACTACTGTTTTTCCATGGATTTTAATAAATTCTTCATAGCCCTACAGAGCTTTTGTCCATAACATACATGTTAATACTAGCTCAGCGTGAGATGATCAAAATTTTATTAAGGTGAGTATAGAGTCCAATATAGTAGGCTACAACAGTACTATGAGAAGTACTGGAGCAATGCTTTGGACCACTCCAGCTGAAGATAAGCCCTGCTAAGTAGGCTCTCCATTTCAACTGTCTGCTGACTGGATCTGGACAAGGAAGCATGAGATTAGCAAAGGTCATTGCAGGTTAGGCAGAACCTGATCCCTTCCCAGTGAGATATAAATACTTTTAACCACCCCAATATTGCTTGTAAGTGAACCCAATAAATGAAGACAAGTTATGAATTGCAAGTAACAGATCATATGAAACAATTACTTTACAGTATTTTCTTCCTTTAATTAATACATTTTGAAAGGTGCAAGTTTTACTTCCAATCTACTGAAAGAATTTTTGAGAAATCGTTATATTTTTGAAGTGTGCTCTTACCCAGAATTGAAAGAGATGGGGATGTATTTGTTGGATTTGTTGATGACTTCAAAATGTTCGACCAGTGCCTACCATTAAAGCTTGTCCTTTGCCAGCAATTGCAGTTGAAGGAACTATCAGTGCATTAAAAGATGTCCGATGAATAGAAGTAGTCTAAACCATGTTAACATAATTAATTATTTTCTATGCTCAGCTCATTAACAACGGAGTTGTCCAGATCCAGTCAGCAGACAGTTGAAATGGAGAGCACTGTTCTAATGCAACTAAGGGGAGTAGTAATCAGTTGCCAACTAGTACGGTGCAATTAGACCCAAACCTCAACATCCAAAGTAAAGTTTTCCTTCAGCTCCAAATTGTTCTATACAGTCCACATGTTGTTCGGTAAAAAGTCTCACCATTTTGAGCGTCGGGTTTCGGGAGGTGGGGGGTAGAAGTTGGTAAATTAGTAGTTTTTATCAGTTTATCTTAAATATTTCCACAGCTATGGGGTTTAGCGCAAACAGTGTCATATACAAAAATAATCTACATTAAATTGCAAACAAAAATGATCCCGTGCATAATCTTGCTCAAGTGAACGGTTCCAGAGTTACGGAGGGTGTAAAAGTGGATATTTTTTGTATTTTTTGTTTTTTTGGAAACAATATGACATTATCACTAAGGAAACTAATTTTGTTTATATAGGATTGTGTTTTGTAAAAGCAAATACCGATTTTATTAACCGATGGTATACAAAACAAAAGTTTGGTGCTTTTCAGTCGGTCAATACGAATGTACCCAAAAGAGTTGGGTAATACCCTAATCCTGAAAAAAATTACATGAGATTAATAAATACCTACCATCTCATGTAATTTTTTCAGGATTAGGGTATTACCCAACTTTTCGGGGTATATTCGTGTTGACCGACTGAAAAGCACCAAACTTTTGTTTACTAAGGCAACACTGAAAAATGGCTTCAAACCCCATGACCGGTGGTATGTTAGTGATAAGCCCTTGAAGGAACGTCAACCTCACCACCTTCTCAAGGGGTGCTACTTTAAGGGAAAAGAGGCTTCCACTGGCCTAGGCCATAGAAAACCTGTGTGGTACAGAGAAACTCACTCTGTACTATTAAAACTAATAAAAATGTAGAATGTTAAATGCGACCTTAAATTAATGTAAAGTAGGCTATTCATCAGTAATCAGTCGTCTTCAAACAAAGCACTTTCCTCTTCTAGATCTTCGTCTATGATGTTCGTGTCCCTGTTATCACATCCTAGGCCTGAGCAATTACCGCATATGCTCGAGCAGTTTAGACCACTCTTTCTGCACTCGCAATTACGGACGCATTCGTCTTTGCAAGCACACACTATGAGGGAAAGTAATTCCTGGGGAGCTGCAGTACGTGCTGTTGTAATTGGTCTCAGGTATTCGCCAATCTTCTTCCAACCCCACTCGAGCGGATTCTTCTTCTCATTCAGCCACTGCTGCACCTGGTGGTAGGTTCTAAATGAATGCTGCCTGGAAGCTGCCGAAGTGGGGGGAAGTGCAGCCAACTTGAACAATGAATGTATAGGCTGCTTTGCAATAGCCTGCAAGTAACACTGGTATCGAAAACAATCTAGATCTTCAGTGTTCTTGGCTCCAAACATCGCAAGAAGGAAATGCTTTCTAGCTTCAGCCACTGCACTGGGGTCAGCTTTGGGGTCGTTGAAGACTAGAAGTTTCGTACGAAGAGCTATGTTGGCTTGCACTTTCCCATACGGTGTAATTTTCCCCTTCTTGTAGATAGCTGATACAGTGTCACATCCTGTGAAGGCATATATTGCTAAGAGTACACCTTTCATATCTCATGCCTCGCTGAATGTCAGAAATAGTGTACACTTTTTCCTGCTGATTGCCTTTCTATGGTACAACAATTTTCAATTTGTTCTCTGAGGGTGCATGGACAGTCAACAAGACTAGTAAGCCCGTGTCGTCACCAATTACACAAACGTCAACTCCTTTCTTAGCTTCATCAATCGCTGTTAAAACTTTTAATACGTCAGCGTCACCCGATGCCTGATGAACTGTGCAACCACCTCTTTGCAAGTGCACTGTAAGGAGAGAAATAAGGCCCAATTTGTTTATAGCGTTAGCAAGAAATTCACTTTGATTGATATTTACATGGATTGAGTCTTCTACTTTCACTTCAATTTTAGTGGTAGAACGTGATCTGCATAAGTGTTCTTCATCTTTTGTGTTTCCTTGCTCGTATCCATCAAAAACAACAGTTGCTGGCCCATAATGAGTGATTATGTAATCTGTGTATTGCTCGCAAATATGTCTGAAGGTAGCTGGGCGTCGCCACACAACACGATGAAGGAGGTGACCTCCATCAATGATGTAGGACACTTTTTCTGAATCTGGGGTGATTGATGATTCATTTGAATCTGGAACCAAAACAGTCACCATTGAAGATTTGCTTACCTTCTTCATCAAGCGAGATTCGTCGAAGAGGGATGGAGGATAAGCACATAATTCAAATTGAAATATTTCTTCAAGTCTCTCATCACTCCTTACTGTGCACACCATCCGATGTAATAGAGTGTTACGGTTTACACATACAATGTTGTTGTTAATTGTTATAGACTTGGTTATAGAGCGTAGGGACTTAACATCTAGCTTTCTTTTCAAGTGTATCTCATTGAATGTTTTGTTCCCAATCTCTTTCAAGGCTAGTGTTCCAACTTCAAACGCTTTATCACAGTTCACGTTTTCATCTGCTACAACCCCTGTTGATAAGGAAGAGAGTTTAGGTGTTTTAGAAAACGTATTATGTTCCTCAAGCCAAGAAATAAAAGTTTGCAGGTCCTTGCAATTTATTTTCTGCCTTGCCTCTCGTTGCTCTACTTGCTGCTCTGAAGAGACGCTGCGAATACCTGTAAATTCTTCCATTGCTTCACACAACCGAGAACAAGCTGGCATGGAGTTGATCCAAGTTGCAAAATTAATATAATGATTAATGATGAGGAGTGTCTGTGCAGATCCAAGCTCTGTCACAGTATAACCACATAGTTGGCACATTATTCTAAAGACGAACAATTAAAAAAATGACAGCAGAACTTCACTAAAAATAACAAATGCATTCAACGGGTCTCCCAATACGAATGAGGGAAAGAGAGTAGATGAGAGAGTGTGTGAGTGGTAGGGGCAGGCGGCAGGTGCAGGGTGGAGGTGGTCGACCGGCCCCTTACGCACGGCTTTGTACTGGTGGCTGCACTTGTACTAAACCGGTTTTGTTCCCAGTATTGTTACGCTTCTAACCCTGTGGGGTGCCTCAGCCTCTTTTGGAATACAATACGATTGTACAATATTACTTTTTAATAAAATTGTTTAGTTATTTCTGTGTACATAGTAGTTATAATTTCATTTATCCAAAAAATCTATCAAAATACGAAAAATTGCTACTTTTGCACCCTCCGTAGCTCTGGAACCGTTCACTTTAGCAAGATTATGCATGGGACCTTTTTTGTTTGCACTTTAATGTAGATTATTTTTGTATATGACACATTTTGCGCTAAACCGCATATATTTCGAAATATTTAATAAAAACTGATAAAAACTACTAATTTACCTACTTCTGCCCCCCCTCCCCCCCAAACCCGACGCTCAAAATGGTGAGACTTTTTACCAAACAACATGTGGACTGTATAGAACAATTTGGGCTTGGAGGGAAACTTTTACTTTGGATGTTGAGGTTAGGCCATTTTTAGGACTAATTGCACCCTCCTTTTAAATATCTTACGTTGTCAAGGGGAAATTTAAGCAATCAAGACCCAGCATCAACATTCCGTTTTCTAAATGTAGATTGCTTGTTGGTTATGACTACTTTTCCAGCTTCATAGTACCTAGTTTTTTAGAGTGAACATTGCATGATTTTAATTATTTCAATCCTGATTCAAATTCATGATTAGTTTCACAACAGTGCTATTAAAGGAAAGTACTTAATGTCAAAGTAATTGTTTTTAAAATTCTAATTGTACTGTTTACTTTATTTGTAATATACTATTTGTACTTTTTGAACTGCATAAATGTATCATACTGTATTTTGGATTTTGTTGAGATTGATCATTCTTTTAATGCTGTTGTTTCCTCTACAGTTCGGCGTGTCCCTCCACAGTTTTCTATTCCACCCCCTCCAGTTCATGAAGTAATGCTTGGTTCTGCATTGAATTTGACTTGTGTGGCTGTTGGTTCACCTATGCCATTTGTAAAATGGCGTAAAGGGGTTGCGAATGACATAACTCCTGAAGATAAATTACCTATTGGCCGCAACGTCTTGGTGTTGACGAACATTCAGGAGTCTGCCAACTATACGTGTGTTGCTGCCAGTGCCTTAGGAGTAATAGAGTCTACAACTCAGGTTAAAGTTCAAAGTAAGTTGGAATGTTCAGCATTGTTTGAATTTACTTAAAGTGACATATATTTACCCTACACTTCTTCAGACTTGTCTAGAGATCCTTCTCCATATCCACATTTTGATATCTCTAGTTGATCATTCTCCCCTTTTCCAACTGTCCAGCTTTCACTTTCACACAGTCCAAACATCGAACTTTGTAAAAAGCCTTCCTTGTCTTTGTATTCATGTGCATTGTTACTAAAAGATCGATTTAGCATTGAAATTCAAGTTAAGCAAGTTTAACTTTGCTCAATTACATAACCAGAAGGGTGCTATGTGATAATTACACACCATATGCCTTGTGGTCACCTCTGCACCCCCAAGAGCATGCCCAATGATTTAGGAGAAAACGGATAATATTTATGAAAGTAATATTTTTCATGTTTTAAAAAAAGGAAGAGAGAATGCAATAAACATATTTCTCTGAGTAAACTTGCCAGGAAATTCAATTAATTAATTAAATTTTGTCTGTCTGGCCGATACAATTTGAAAATGAAGTTACGGTATATAGTTTGTAACTTATTTAGTGTTTGAATACATTTAATATATTTGCAAGGTACTTTACTGTGTAATAGGTAAGTTTCAATGAAATTTATTTTTACTAATATCCCGTCTGACCCCTTGCCTTTCAAATTGTAATAAGTGTCACCAATCCAACATGATGGCCATGCAAAATATTTCACTGATTCTCAATATCTCCAAAACTATTACAGCAACCTGAAATGTTATGTAATGATAGAAGACTATGAAGTAAATTCACATAGCTTACTGTATATGATCTACCAAAACATGATAAGCACAAGACCAACGTAGTGGTCATGCAAAATTCAAATAACATACTTAAACGTACCTAGTGATTAAGTTTCCCAAGTAGCAGAACTGTTTTACTTGTTCAAGTCTGGAGAATCTGAGCTTTAAATTAGTATTAAATCTATGGTTGTTGTGCTCACTACTAAAATCTTTGTAAGTTTGAACTGTATGAGTGCATCTGCCAGTATCTAATATGCTAATTTCTCTTCTCAATTTCAATTTCCCAGCGTTACCTGGACCTCCTACGAATGTGCGAGTGTCCGAGGTCACAGCCACTTCGGTTCGACTTACGTGGTCCTATAATGATCCTGAGAGTTTACAATATTATGTGATCCAGTACAAGCCCAAATATGCCAACCAAGCCTACAGTGAAATATCGGGAATTATCACGATGTACTACACTGTCCGTACGTTAAGTCCCTACACAGAGTATGAACTGTATGTTATTGCTGTCAACAACATTGGCAGAGGACCACCTAGTGCACCAGCTATTGTTACCACAGGAGAAACAGGTCAGTAGCTCAGATTTCTTTCTTTTCAGTGTACTTCATAGTTAGAAATATTATTCACCTCCATATTCGTCTTTCGCTCATTGTTATCAGAATAAGTTTATTTGGAGTTTTTTCTTCTCTTCTGTCCATAATGAAGAGCTTTCACTGCTGTGCAAGTTAGTGTAATGTAATCCAATAAATGCAAGATAGATTTTAGTTAGGGAATATGCTAAGAATTCTTGACAAGGTAGCATTAACATTAATAACACATTAAGTCTGAAGTTAGGCAAATGGTACAGGTTAGCATGAGTCTCACAAAGAACTGTTTTGCAGTAATGGCTCTCCATGAATGATGTCAATTTAACAGGCATGTTATTACATTGTCTTATAAATGAAACTCACAAGCCGTATATCAGGTTATGAGGAAATGACCCTTGAGTATGGTATCTGTAAGTTTAATTGATTTTCTAATGATGTGTTTCACTTGTCAGATGACAATATAAGCTTCCCAAAACTATTGAACCACAATTGAGATAAGCTTTCTGCTCTGTCGTCCAGAAACACCTGTGACTGAAATAATTGTGTTAAAACGTTTCGGTACAATTGTCACACGTTTTCTCAGAACAAGGGGAATAGCCATTAAAACAAGGGACAACCCCATTAAAAGCAGGACATCTGGCCACCTTGTGTACTGCCAATTCTACTCTTAAAGAACTATTTTCATTCATTATGTCATACAATATAAATCAAGGTGAACTGCTGTGACTTCTACTTGGATGAGAATGATCACCATTTCCAACAACTGGTATGAAGTACAGTTAAGACTAAACTGTCAGTAAAAAATATTATCAGTAAAATAGTTTATTGCTGTGCACCATGCTGTGGCTTTCCTCCGTGGTAAATCGAGATATTTGTGATACTCATCCCAGTCAGTTACATTTGCCTCGTCTATACAGGGTGTAACTTAATTATACCGATAAAAAAATCAGGCACGCTCTGCGTGTTATTTAAAAGACAATGCCGCAGTCGAATTGGCGGAGAAATTTTTTCCGTTCGAGAAAATGAGGTTACTTTGTTACTTCCGGGCGCACAATTCAAATCTACGAACTCGCCGTATTTGTGCTGTGTGAGCCAGAGAGCAAGCCGCTGGCCGCTGCTGTGCTTCATGCACATGTGATAGAAGGAGACGGAGATATGCTGGCGGGAATGCGCAAGTTTCCTCGTTCACTTCGGCTTGCACTCTGGCTCAGCAAATACGGTGAGCCCGTCAATTTGAATCGCGCGCCCGGAAGTAACAAAGTAACCTCATTTTCTCGAAGGGAAAAATTTTCTCCGCCAATCCGATTGCGGCATCGTCTTTTTCATAACACGCAGAGCGTCCCTGATTTTTTTGTCGGTATAATTATTTACCCTGTATAAAGAAAACATGAATAAAACACCAACTGGTTTTGTGTGTTCTCTTAACCTTGTCTTTATAACAAATGATTTGCCTGTTTCAAAGACCAGTTAATAATATCATTTTTGAGTCAGGGGTAAAACTGACACTTTATATCTGTTATATACCAGTATTAATTTATGTTTCTTTTTGTAATGTTAATAGGTGCATTAGCTCTGTCAGTTTTGTTTAATGAGGTGTGATTTACTATATTTTTGGAACAAGAATGGAGGATTTCAATGGAAAATTAATACAGGCCATTTTGTTACTAACTTTTTGTAAACAAACATTCAAACCAGACAGTGGCTCTTGTAACAGAATTAGATGTTCAAAATGTGATACATATAACTGGCATACCATTTTATAAATTTGTTTATCAATGGACTTGCTGGATGACTGTTTTAATACTTGCTGCTTCATTGCATATTGTCTGGCAGAAAAGATCCATGTCTTCAATCTACTAGGCAAATACAGTACCATATACAGGTTATTAGATTTCCTCTTCTTCTGCTTAGTGTTCTCCTCACAGATGGGTATTATCTTGAAAGAGATTAAATAATATTTTTGATAAATTTGTCAGGTACATTCTATCAAATTTAGCTTTTCATTGGGTAAACTAATTTATTTTTATTCCCCCCATAAAATAAAGGCTTTGGAAGCATGAAAAGACTTGTAAATTATTTTTTTATTTTGAACTAATAGAGTGTGAAGTAAAACTGATCAGCTAATACAATTTTTGATATTGAATATTGATGCTTTTGATATGAACTTCTATGAGTATATTTTATTCAGCTTTAACAACTTTTGCAATTTAATTGCCATTCATGATATTTTTGTTTCATTTGAATATCATATCATACTTAGATATATTTTTTAATGGATTTTGTATGCGGCTTTTCCGATAAATTGGAATTTCTCTCAGTCAGTATAAAATAATATTTTCAATAATTGATTGTATACTTTGAGCTGTAATGTAACTACATTTGTGTGTTGTTTTAAAAAGGAATTCAGTCTTTGTAGATCAAGAATATAGTGTTTTATCTTTTTTCTCTCAAATATTGAATAATGATACATAGCTTCAATTGAAGGTACATGGTTTTCAGTGGTACCATAGGTGAGTAATCTACATAAGTGTCTGAAATACAAACAAACCCTTTTTTTATTTTTTTTGTTACACAACATTTCTGTGCCATAAGAAAACTAAGAAGACTCTTCTTTACTTCATCATCATGATACCTTTCCTCTACAGCATTCACATATGGAAGGTTTCAGGGGTTTTAGGTAACTAGTTCTTTCTGATCATTTCCAGATACTATCATATTCATATTTTCACATCAGTTCATCTTGCATAATTTCACATTACAGTATTGAATTTTTCTACTATTTTGTTTGGCAGTCAGCCATCATTATAGAACAGTTTTAACAATAAGTTTTGAATTTTACTGCTGTCTTTTTCCGACAGCTATTTTTGCTCAAACTATTTTAGCTAAAATTCTGTATTTTTGAATAAACTATAGTGAACTTTGTATTTTTGTGAATGATATTTGGTTAATTTTTTGATGCAGAAAAGCTTGTATTTTTGCTCTTTTAAAGATGCAACCTTTTTAAAATGTGATTTTTGAAAGAAAAATTTTTTGACTTTCATGCCCATACTTGGAATCTAATCGTTTAAGTAAGTTTTTTATTAAACATGTGTAGTGTGCTTTTGTGAGAAAGGTAATGAATGTTAATATGTGTATGGGTCTGTGTGTGATTGTGCAACTCACCTAGCTTAGTGTCATTTAGACTTGGAACATCTCACTTAGTTGCTAGGTCACCACACCACATTCACTTCTTCTAGTAGTTCCATCGGATTCATTCTGCACTGTTGTAGAGACTGTGTCAATATTCCATCACTCTGTCACACTGCCAACATGCACATTTTCCTTGGTGCTGCCACACATATTAATATGCACTTGCCTGTGATGTCACCGTGAAACCAGTTTCTGCAATTTTCTTTTTTATGCAGAAATATTGAATGTTGAAGTAGCAAAAATTAATATTAAGAGCAGTGAGCTCACAGGGTAATTTTATTTTTGTTGTTATCCTATTTTCTTTTGTCTCTTTCTAACTAAACTGTACTTTTTCATGTATATTGTGTTTGCATTAGAAGCAATATTTGTCTTCTAATTATCTTTCTTCTTTGTCTTTCTGCTGAAATTGCTGTTTATTTCTCCCCACACCTAAGATGTAGTAATATTTCAGTTGCAGTAAAACAAATTTTACTGTTTATACAGTTTTTTGTCTCTTCCAATAATGGACAGATATTTTGGATTGTGTACTTTACGGATAGCCTAAGAAAGAACTGATATACCGTACCTTAAACATAATTACTTTCTTGTGGTACGGTATTAGTATGAAACTAGCATGCTTTTAGAAAGTAATTTATTTGTATGATTGAAGGTTGTGTGCAAACTGCCATATTCCCAGTCTGTATTTTATTTGATCTGTTCAGATCTCAGATATGAAAAACAGAGGATATATTTTTGTCTGGCTGTAAGAGTTTGGTTATACAATACGAGTATACTTACTTTTGTTTAGCACATACTGCACTTTTTGCTAAAAGCTTAGCACTGTTTGGCCAAAATTATGAACAATACACGATACATACATTTTTGACCATGATGTCACAAAGCCCTTAAATGAATCAACAACAACAAAGAAAGGTTATAGAAGATGTTAATTTAGGGGCTTGGACAATGTGGTCCATTCAGCTTTTTGTTCATGGGTGTATGTGTATATAGAATTTGTTTGATAACCTGTGTTATTGCAGTGTCTGTAGACGTGTGTGCATCATGTAGGTAAAACTCGCCTTAGATAAACAACCATTTCTTAATGTCTACGCACCACAAGTGAATTGCCCAGAAATAGAAAAACACGAATTTTGGGAGGAATTACAGACTCATCTTGCAATTATACTCCAAACAGAACAAAACATTATATGTGGGGACCTAAATAGTTACGTAGTAGTGGACAGGGGTGGCTTTGAAGGTTACCATGGTGGCTTTGGATTTGGAGAACAACATAAAGAAGGGGAGACGTTTCTTGAATTTTCAGCCTCCCATAACCTTGCAGTAGTGAACACGTTCTTTCAAAACAAGGATGCACACCTTATAACTTATAAGAGTGGTGAATTCAAGATGCAGATAGACTATATCCTGATAGACAAAAGAGATTTGGGACAAATTGAAGACTGTTATTCCAAGAGAACCACTTACTTCCCAACATAGGCTTCTATTAACAGCCCTAAAACTAAGAAAACATATAAAGATACAAAGACCAAAAATTGAAAAGATTAAATGGCATTAATTGAATAGTGGAAAAGGTAAGTGTTTTGAAAAATTATATTGTGGATTATTTCCTCAAAACCCCAACAGTACTATGGTCTGGCTTTGAAACATTTTGTGTCGCTACAGCGAAACGGGAATTAGGTATTAGCAAAGGTGCCCTACATATTGCAAAGGATTTCATATGGTGAAACAACCACGCCAAGAACAGCATAGTTGAGAAGAAACGCTTGTTTAGAATTTGGCAGAATATTGGTACTGAGGAAGATGAAGAGAATTACTAACAGGCAAAGAAAGCTGCAAAGAAAACAGTTGCAATTGAAAGAGGAAAAGCTGATTTTGATTTCTACCAGCGCAACGTTTAGAATTAGCCAATAGCAACGATATAGACAGTAAAAGGTAGCCAAGCGCAAACGTAATGACTGAAAATACTTTAAAACCCCAAAAATACATTAAAAATATATAAGGCAATTTATTAACAAACGACAAGGACATCTTTGAAAGATGGCATGAGTATTATTATGATTTATTAAATGAAGAATTTCCCAGGCGAGAAATCACAGAAGAGGAAGTTAGGAAAGCCATCTCTAAAATGAAGAATCATAAAGCAACGGGCCCAGATGAGATACCTGCTGAACTCTGGAAATCTCTTGAAGCGGATGGAGCTGTATGACTTTCAAGGTTATTCAATGACATCTTAGTTCACGAACAAATGCCAGATGCCTGGAGAAAGAGTACGTCGGTCCCGTTCTACAAAAACAAAGGAGAGGTTCGATCTTGTGGAAACTTCCGTGGTATAAAACTTACATCACACACGCTCAAGAACTAAGAATGAGTCCTTTGTGAGCACCTTCAAAATTTGATAGGATAATCAGCTGCTGGAAAAGAAACCATTGCCGCAATCCATGCGATAAGGTTGGTAATTGAAAAAGCTCATGAAAACAAGCAGAGTTTATGTATGGTTTTTATAGATCTCGAGAAAGCCTTCGATCGTGTGCCAAGACCGTTAATATGGCAAGCATTAAGGTCGCAAAACATTCCTGAACTATACATAAAACTCATCATGAATATGTGTAACAATATACAGACATGTTTCAGAATCCAGCTGGTTTATTCGAAAGCTTTGATATCAAAGTTGGGATTTGTCAGGGAAGTGCTCCGAGTCCACTGTTATGCAATATTGCTATGGACTACCTAACAAAACAAATTCAGACACCCTTACCGTGGAATCTTTTGTACGCGGACGATGTGGCACTCATATCTGACAGTATTTATGACCTGCAGGAGAGTTTAGACCAATGGAGACGAGATCTCGAGTCTAAAGGACTGCTCATTAGTAGAACCAAGACTGAATGTATGGCATGCAACTTAAACCACAATATTTATTTATTTATTTATTTATTTATTTATTTATCGTATGGCTTTTAGTGCCGGGAGTGTCCGAGGACATGTTCGGCTCGCGAAAGGCTGTAGCTGCTTCAACCGAACACCCATAGGGTGAGCTACAAGTTCCGTTTAATTTCAAGTAGTTCCAACTTTTGCTACCAGATGTCACTGATACCTAGTGGTGAACGTTGGAACTTTGATAGAGCGTTCCAATGAAATTTAACCTAGAAATTTAGCTTCACACAAGTTAAGTCTGTGGAAGGCTCTTTTACATGCCATAAATCTATGACATGGGACCGCCGGCTTTACTTCCCCTCCAAAGGAAGGCATGCTGAAGGATTTTAACGCTCTTAAAAAATCCGACACTTCGGACAGGTTTGAACCCGCTATCTTGAGCACAGCAGTTCAGCTTGCTACCAACTACGCCACCGAAGCCGCATCAACCACAATAAATCCAGTATGACAAAAAATATGGAACTTCAACTAGATGGCGAAACCTTACCAATAGTAACAAAATTTAAATATCTAGGTACTGTCATTGCTGAAGATGGCACGATAACTGCCGATATAATCTATAGGACAATGTCTGGTTGGAACAAATGGCGCGAACTAACAGGGGTTTTATTTGATCCGAAAATACCCATAAAACCAAGGGTAAAGTTTATGAAACTGTCGGAAGACCAATCCATTTCTATGGTAGTGAAACATGGGCTACTACAAAGGCACATGAGCAAAAGCTACATACCACTGAAATGCATATGTCACGTTGGGCAGGTGGAGTTACCCTCAAAGATAACATCCGTAATAAACATGTGCGAGGCAGTTTCAGAGTAGCGCCTATAACTGAGAAACGTTTAGAGTCCATGCTAAGGTGGTATGGACATGTTATGCAAAGACCGGAAAATCATGTACTAAAGAAGTGCCTGTCCATGACTACATATAGGAGAGGGAGCGGCAGACCTCGAACAACTTGGATGATTAATGTCCAAAGGGTCATGATGATGCTTTGCAACGAAACGACTGGCGCCTCAGGATTAAGAAAGCCGATCCCGCGTAATGGGTAAAGGTGAGGAAGAAGAAAATTGTACAGAAAAATAAGAAATCATCATTGTTCTTTTAAGTGATTTCTTCTCACCACGTGACATTGGTTTTACTGATAGAATGACGAATTCATGATTAATTCTTTGCAAGTTCAAAGGGGGGGGGGGGCACTGCTGTTACACACTCTGTACATAATGTTGGTCAGCTATACAAGGCCTTGCCGCTACGCATGGCCACTTCCCCTACCCTCACTGCCAACCTAAGAAGGCTGATGCACTTATAAGTTCTCCCTACTTGTCTGAGAGCACTTGGCTGTGCATCACTGTATTAGAATCACTATATAATTCAACTAATAAAACCTAACCATTGGGCAAGACAGGCTGACGTTTGTTGCTCTGCGATGTTTTCATCTGTCTCGCCTTCCAGTCCACCAGTCTCCCATTAGACTGAGCTGACCAATACCGGTCAGCAGACAGTTGAGCTGGAGAAGCCTGTTCTACAGCACACTTACGGCAATAGTCATCAGTTGCCCACCCTTCTTTTCAGTGACTTGTGCTATATGGGGAGCACACGTTTCCGTTAAAAATATATATTTAGCACTAAAATGAATGGAGGACATATGCAGCCTACACTATGCTGGAAATGTTATAGACAGGTCTTAACATTTACATGAATGTCATGAGGTTCAGATGCAAACATACAGGTTCTGAATTAAATACAAGAAGGATGGTTGAGTATGATGACCTCTTTATTGTAATGCAAGTTCTTTGTGTGATTGACACACACCATCAGGGTCAGAAATCAATTCAGCAAGTATACCATATGAAGATCAGCAAAAGAACAGTATATAGGATGTGATGTGAAGAAAACGTGTAATACAGGAGCATTACTTCAGTGCCTCTATTCACCATGTCTGTACAGTTTCTCTTGGAGATCATGGAATGGGGGAGGAAAGTTCAAATGATAATGGTATTTGATCTCTGGGGAGGCCTGAAGCAGGTCTTTCAAGTTAATTCCCATGGACGACCTGCACATCAAGATGAGGACAAGTGAGTGATACACCCTATCCCCAAGCGAGGGTAATTAAGCATGGGAGATTAAAATCCCCACGGTTTCGTCATGAAACAGATATGGGACCTTTCAGGTCAAGCATAGAATGACAACCACTTAAGCCGCAAGGCCGGGCAGTTCAAATAAGACTGGAAATATTATTTTCTTGGCACTTTTTCTGCCATCAAAATCTTTGAAGTCATATTTTTCAGCCCTGTGTATTGCTTGCTTTCCAATCATAGATATAGCTCCATGATGAAACTACCATTAAACTAAAACATACTTTGATTCAGCAATAGTGTGACAGCTATGAATATCTTCATTAGCCATACAGAGAACAAACTTTTGAAAGAAGAGAATTCTTATGAAGCAGTGCAGTACAGATACTCAATGGTCGAAGGGTCAGTCTTGGCCTTGTCAATACTTGGCACCAAAGCACATGTGAAGCTGTTGTTTATTGAGAATAGGTGTCTTACAGCCTTCCGATTCATAAGTGTATTCTGGCTGATCGTGTGCTGTCTTCTGTTTCATTAATGAGAACTTTATCATGATGCTCACCAGCATGCTGCTGTCTGAATGTAGTCAGGATTGAGGGCATGGTGTGGCCAGTATCCTTGCTAGACATGCAGGTGAAATTACTAGTAGTCATGTTGCTCCATCATGTGTTGATGAAGACTTGGAGCTGGCTGTTGATTGTCTTTGTGACTTTCCATGTTTCACAGATAAATCCAGCCCACAGAAGCACTTTGATGGGTTACCATAAAGATGATCACGGAAAATGATCAACGAGAAAAATTAACAGAAAATTAAATAAATAGTTTGTTGAGAGCATATTCTCAAATCAGTGCATTTTACCCACTAGTCATTAAATATAGGGAGCATTTGAAAAAGTTTGTTCGCTTCTTTTTGTACTGAGGTGTTAGGTCAGGGTGCTCATGTTGTGTCTGTAAAGTTTGTGTGGTTTCTATGTTCTTAATGGGGCTGATGACCAAAGCATCCCAAGCTCCTAAAATGAATCAACAACAAACTATTTTTGTAACTTAGTTTCAGCAAACTGATTTGATTCATGATCATCATTCACCCACAAAGAATTTCCTGCAGACAACATATTTTGGTAATGGTCAAAGACCCATGAAAATCAAGTTGACCATAAGGACAGATGAATAAATCTGAGGGTGATTAGAAGCCAATAAATAAATGTAAACTTGCATTCATAAGTAAACAGCCTTTTGCCTAACACCACTCATTAGGTTTATGAGGGATTATCTCTCACTACAACTACTTTCTTCAGCAACCTTATCATAACAGTTTGCCAGTGCCCTTGTGATTGAGGTTAAGACCTTTAATCTCTTTGTGCACTAATTATGGGCATGTGCCAGCTAGGCCTTGGTCAGATTTATAGCCTCATGGGGCTATCTCGGCTAATTTTAAAATTGGGAAGAGGGGGGCTATAGACAAATTCCACCATAGTTTGAATACCGCTGGTATAGACAAGTGGACTACTTGAATATGAGTTTTTTAAATTTCTTTCTTCTAAAATAAAATAAATAACCCCTGGCACTACAGCTCGTGGAGGGCCTAGGTCTACCAAGCGACCGCTGCCCAGCCATTTGGCCTGCAGATATTGGGGTGACGCGTGATCAGCACATCGGGTCCCCTCGGCTGTTAATCTTGGTTTTTCGTGATCGGGGCGCTGCCTCACTGTCAGACAGCTACTCAATTGTCCTCACGAGGCTGAGTGCACCCCGTTCCAGCCCTCACGTCAGTTTCTAAAATCACTGACAGAGCCGGGAATCGAACCCAGGGCCTCTGGGTGAGGGGCAGACGCGCTACCCGAATACCATGGGGCCGGCTTCTTTCTTCTACATTATGTTAAGAATTTTGTACTAACTACTGAATTAGTGCTTGAAGTAGATTACTGTGACACTATTATTTTTCAGAAGGTATTGTTTTAATCCGAACACTCATTGGAAAGGTAAGAAAGTGTTTAATATGATTGTATTGTAACAAGCATCTTTGTGTACCATGTGCTGTTCTTACAAACTCAGAGTTCATCTCTAAGATAATCATATCCAGTTTGCTTATTTTACTCATTACCTTTATGCTCACTGGAATAGTTACTGAACATCAATTTCACCCATACCCCATAGTAGCAAACTTTAGAAAAATAGAAGATTGATGAGGATGATACAAAACCTCCCAGTACTCTGTCCATTCACCTCTTGTTTCTTTTCTTCACTCATGATGTGAATACAAGCTGTATAAATGATAGAAGAGTATTAGAGAGCTTTTTAGCCTACGTCTCTTTTTGTGCCATATCGGTGTAAGTTAAGACTTACACAGTTCATCATGTTAAAACCCACACTTTGTTTGGAACAGTAGCTCTGTGACTGGTAAGCAGGGAGAAAGTGAAATATTATCCAAATTAGGATTTAATAGTGATGCTATGGATTTCATATGGCTTTTAGGGACACCAAGGTGCTGGAATTTTACATTGAATAAGTCAGTAAATATACTGATATGATTCCCTTGCATTTAAGCACCCTCAAATGCCAACTGACTGTGCCAGGATTCAATCCCAAAACCTTGAGTACAGGGGCAGATGACCTCGTAGTTCCACCCCTTAAAACAACAATAACTAACTAACCTTGAGCACAGGAGGCAAGAATGTTACTCCTGACTACCATGCACTCAACCATTCGATAATGAACAATTGCATAGTTTTAACATTTCATTTTGAAGATTTCTCATTTTCTGCTGGCCAGTCACAGAGGATGAACTGAAATTCAGACTGTAGTTTAATAATTAATTTTTCTCTTTTGACACTGATGAACTAGTCTTGTCTTTCTTAGTAATTGACATTTTGTTTTTCTAGCTGATTCTTCTTTTGGAGGTGCCAGTAAGTTTTCTCTCTTCATCACTCTGCATGTTGTGATTGTATTGTTGTTTTGTCTTCTTGTGCTATCTCTTTCTTTCTTATTCTTTCATTATTGTAATTTGATTTGTAGTTATTGGCTCGTGTTGTATTGATTTTTGTGTTTGGACAGCCATTTCGAAGAATTTTTGAATTTTTCTTAACTATGCATTTAGTTTTCTCTGTTTTCGCCTTCTGTATTTATGTTATTTTAAACTATAGCTCACCCTGTTTCATGCTTGAGTGTTACATCAGATTATATGTTGCTTGGCTAGTAAGTATGGTTCAGTTGTGTTGACCTATATTTTCTTTTCTGGTTTGTAGCAAACCCTATTTTTGGCTGGTATCATACAAACTATACCAAATTGCTTGATTTTTCTTTTTTCATTTTTATCCTCCTCTCATTTAGATAATTATTAACATGTATTTCTGATATATTATCACTAACAATCCTTTTTTTGGTATAATATGTGATTAAGAATTTGTCTTTGTTATTGCTTTACACTTGTCTTCTTACTGTATAGGATCCATGTTTCTGTACTGAATCTTTCATTTTACGGTATGTTCTGAGACACCAAGGAATGGTCATGCCACTTGTAATTTGGTAGATTCTGTTAAGGCAGGGGCATGCAATGGTCAATTCAGTTACTTGAATTGCAGACCTCTAATGATTGGGCCAGCCACCTTTTCACTGACTGTGGTAACTATGGTGCAAGGCCTTGGGACCAGGATATCTCTGGGCTCTGTATATGAGTGGATTTCATCCTCACCATTGGCCATCCTTGAAATAGTTTTCAGAATATTGTCCTATTTTCATTTCTGGGCAAATACCGAGACTGTATCATCTGATAGTTCTTGGCTGCTTCTTTCCAATTCCTGGCCATCTTCATTCATTTCATCAACTTCTCTCGTGAGGTTGGCATCAAGAAGGTAATCTAGCCATAAAAACCACCCAACCCACAGAAGTTCATCCCCATCTCATCCCCGACCCCACCTAAATGGGAATAATAAAGTAGACATGCACTGTAATCGCTGATTTCCTTTTTTAAAAATGCCCATTCAAATAATTGTAGGGATCAGAACAATAAAAATAAGATTCATAGAGATTAGAGTATAGCCTCTCTTGTGAACTCAGGTAGCCAACTGGCCTGTTGCAAGTCTTCAAAACTGACACCACTTAAGTGATTTGCACATCAACCATACCATTCCAATACCTCAAACTGGAATTACATTTCTTGGAAGAGCTGAGAATAGAACGCAAGCCTCCAGTGTTTACCACTACACCATAAGGCAGACATGAATGCAAGAGTTAAAAATGAGACCACCATCGAGTATGGCACTCATGCTTTTGCATCAAGAATTGACAAATAAATCACTTCGGACATGGACCATTCATGATGTAATTGGTTTGTGCACCTGTCCAGAATACAGAGGACTTGGATTCTACTCCCAGTGGGGATCTCATTTTCAACTCTTACACTTCGAATAAACTTTCTTTCTTTTTTTTCTGTCTCTTATTTTTTTCTCTCTTTCTTGCATATTTTCTTTCTTAATGTGAACATTGCTTACAACTGAATTTCTTTTTGCAGTGAAAAGTTCTTGCTTTCTCTTCTGTGATTGTTTGTTCATGTACTATCCTTCATTTATGTAGCAATGGAGTTATTGTTTTTTTTTCCTGCTTAATGAACGAACATGGCTCAAACAAAAAAAACACATGTGTAAATATAATATACAGAATGCAACTGATGGTCGTATTGTAAAGCAAGTTTCTTGCAGAGAATCTATCATAGAGCTTTACAATGAAATTGTTATTCTTCCTAATAACTGAGTGTATTCTTCACAGAACCCGGGACTGCGCCTCGGAATGTGCAAGTTCGACCACTGAGTTCGAGTACCATGGTGATTCAGTGGGATGAACCAGAAACGCCCAATGGACAAGTTACAGTAAGTTGTCGAGTTCTACAGTCGGTGGCCATAATGATATAGACGAATTTCTATTTACATAATGTCTTAACTTCTCAACAAGTTTATCCCATGCTCCACTACGTTAGATATGAAAAGACAATGTCTACCTATCACCTACAATAACTTTCAGTTTTTAAAATATATCAACTTGACCAGACTCTATTACAAATAAGGACTGGAAGTCTCAAGGTGTTAAGCACCATATTTTACGCCCTCATTAGAGCACTTTAACCCTTTCCTTGTTGCATTTCCAGGTTTGATATCCCCAGAAATCACGCTATTATTTTAGAATATGAAGTACTGTGGATATGGGTATAAACTCTTGCACATAACGTTGGAACTATATAATACAGTACACTTAAATAAAATGAAATTTTACACGTGCATTATCTACAGTCTTGCAATGAACTAACCTAACCCCGTGGCACTACAGCCCTTGAAGGGCCTAGGCCTACCAAGCGACCGCTGCCCAGCCAATTGGCCTGCAGATTTTGGGGTGACGCGTGGTCAGCGCGTCGGGTCCCCTCGGCCGTTAATCTTGGTTTTCGTGACCGGGGCACTGTCTCACTGTCAGACAGCTACTCAATTGTCCTCACGAGGCTGAGTGCACCCCGTTCCAACCCTCACGTCAGTTTTAAAATCCCTGACGGAGCCGGGGATCGAACCCGGGGCCTCCGGGTGAGAGGCAGGCGCTCTACCCCAACACCACGGGGCCGGCAGTCTTGCAATGACCCACAGTAAATTACACTCACTTGGGGTCCTTGGTTTGAAGTCTGCCCTCATATAATCTGGGCACAATTTTAAAACTATATGATCTGGCCACATAAACAATTATGAAACTAAGTTTTAAAAAATGTGTCAGTAATGGAATTTGCACAAACTGAACACATATTTAAATTGTTTTCCATTTTATATCCTGAGGTCCCCGGTTCAGAACCACTTCAGCATCTTTTTATTTCTCCCAGGATTAGTCACATTAGCCCATACTACAAAAATTGTCAAATCCTAATTTAAATATGCTAATATATACATCTTGGTAGCCTGCTCTATGGAGTCCTTAGTTCCCAATTCTACTCCCATTGCCAGTAAAATCATCTGGCAGAGTAAAAGGCAGGGAAGGTTGAATACTTGGTTGTAGGCTACCGTCACCACCGGCATTTACAGTATGCTAGTTTACTGTATCCCCATCAATACCACTGTCACTGTCATTTACATCTAAATCACACAGAAAATCACTTCCACATGAGCTTTCCGAATCACTAACATCGCTTCTATTCAATTCTATTAGGACATGGACATATGAAAGACCAGCCATGTTGCCTCGCAACAGCTGGGAGAAAGGCCAAGGAACAAACATTCATTCTTACCGCTAAAACTAACTATGCTTTCTGAATGCTGTCCTATGCCTGCCTGACATATTACCTATAGTTCACAATTAGTTTTAATTCCACACCAATACGTAAGGTGGCAGGAGAATGCCAGAACATACACGGGCACTTTAGAGCGCTTTAGCAGGGAGCTGTGACTTTCATATCGGGCGCTTTGAGAAGGAAAGGGTTAATCAATACAAATACAGTTAAGTCTAACAATGGTATTTGGAGATTAGCGATTCAGCTTCAGCTTCTTCTGCACCCAAAATTTCTTCATTCTATCTGACCTGGCTGCCCTTGGTTCATCTGTGATGGTGTAGTTTTTCCGTTCAAATGTTGTTAATGTGAATCGTAAGTATGTATTCCTTAACATATTCTTCTCTTCACTATTTTTAATTTGGAGCATCGTTAAATTTAATTCATCTAAATCATGCTGGATCTCTTTGAACCAGTTGTTCTTTGTATTACTCTTCCAGAAGTAACTAAAGAGCTGTTTTATTAGTCTGGTAGGCGTGAGATATGGCAGAAAACTTTCAGTTTCTGCTTTTCCGCATTGTATCTATTATTGATTCACTCCCTCGATATACCACTTCATTTGGCAGTAATCTCCATTGGCCATTTACTTGGTGTTTTTTGTTAATAATAATTGTTCTGATGATTCTTCTGTCTGATTTCTGCAGTTTGTCAGTTGTTGATTTGATGTTCAACTTGAAGAGTGTTTCAGTACCATAAGTTGCCTCGGGTTTAACAACGGAATTGTAATGCCGAAATTTGCCATTCATTTATTATTAATCATCATCATCATCATGAACCGGCTCCAGTCTCGCGGGTGCGGTGAATGAGCGCTCTCCATTTCGTTCTCTCCAAGAGTATCTCCCCTTCCACGACCTGCTGCAAATCCAGACCTCTCCCTGCAAGATCATTCCTAATCTGGTTGATCCATCTCTTCCTCGGTCGACCTCTTGGTCTCTTGCCTTTCAGTTCTTTCTCAAACCACAATCTAGCTGTTCTTTGTGTGTCCATTCTTTTGAGATGACCGAACCATTTCAGCCTAGCTTCAACACAGATCTCATTAAGAGGCTTTCTGGAAGAAGTAACAGTGTCAAATGAAAGTAATGTGTCCAGTGTAAGAGAGGGCCATGAGCCCTAACTTTGCCAGTACTAAAGAGATAAAATAAAAATAAATACCGTAGTAAGCATATCGATCAATCAAAATTTAATGGTTTTCAGTCGGTCAACAAAATTGTACCCAATTGTAAAGGGTGTTCCCCTAAACCTGAAAAAAAAATAAAAAATTACAGGCATGAATGCTAGTCACTATGCCAGAAGGTAGATGTCTTTATGAGAAGCCAGTAGCTAGATTACAATACTGTCACACCACCACTAATTTAATATAAATGTGTATAAAGTACCTATTAAGGTGAGTTGTATTTTAAAATCTATTCTTGTCGTTAAAATGTTGCTGTTTTTTTCTAGGGATACAAAGTATACTATACAACAAACCCTTCTCTTCCCATGGCATCCTGGGAGTCTCAGATGGTTGATGACAACCAGCTGACAACTATCAGTGATCTCGTCCCACACACCATCTACACCATTCGAGTCCAAGCGTTCACGAGTATTGGTCCAGGACCTCTGTCTGCACCAGTACTGGTGAAGACCCAACAGGGTGGTATGTAGCCCCACTACCATATTTATTATTTACTGCTTGATTGTGTGAAATTTTGGGCTGGCACATAATACTGTGTATGGAAATGTTATTGGAGAGTTGAAAAATAAGTTTCCCTTTTTGTTTCTGTAGAATGCATAGAACTGGTGGGTTGTTAATGTGTTGTGTTCTCATAAGTGACCTCCATCACAAAAGTGGCTCGGGCACAGTGCAATGTTAAATTCAGGATGATGGAACAGTGGTGTTGGAGCAATGCTGTGTTACAGTACAGACAGGACAATGGAAGAGGCCTGGCCTTCTCGCAACAGGAGTCATCCCGAGACCCTATATGGAAGCAACAATGATCATCTTCTGTTGAGAGCACCTGGGCAATTCTTCTACAGTCCCAACCTGTTGCCCAGAGGCTTTCACTTCTTACCTTCTTTGAAGAGAAAACTGAAAGGACACTGTTTCACCATCCTGATGACCCTGAAGCAGCCATACTATCCTCCATGCCCAGGACACAGACTTTTACCAACACAGATTCTTTAAACAGTGGGACAAATGCAGGATGGTCAGGTGCAACTAGGTAGAAAATTTGCAATTAATGCCGTTTTTGGCCCACATCATTTTGTATCTCGGCAATAAAATTTCGTGTGGATGGCAGACTAGGAAAACTTATTTTCCATCTACCCTACTTACATAGCTCTGACAATGTAATTCTGAGGTAGCACCTTGTAGACTGATTTGAGTAATCGGATCATAATATTATCATATCTTATTGTGCTTATACATTTTTTAATATGGCTATTTATCATTTTTATCTAGATTTATGTCATGATTGACATTGTTGGATCCTGGGTGATTATTTTGTGTGCACTTTGTATATTGCTCGTGTATCCTTGTTTTGATATTCTAGTCTCTCATATTGTCAACTATAATTGTGAGTATTAATATTTCAGTTCCTAGTCAACCTAGTAATCTTCGTACGAGCGACATCGGTGAGACGTCAGTCACACTCCTATGGAATCGTCCATCTCATTCGAGTGAGAATATCGTCAGTTATGAGCTCTACTGGAATGATACGTATGCCAAGGTATAATGTGCTTCCTGTTGACTTGGTTATGACACTTATGTAATAATAATCATCTGCAAACAGGCAAAAATTGGTTTCAATTTTATTGTTTTTAGAGTGCTTGCAATGCAGAATGTACTTTTGTTTAATATTATTTACAATGCTTTAAGTTCCTTCATCAATAACATTCATGTTTCTAACACTGCACACGTGGCAGGAAGAGTAAAAGCCAAGCCCACCACCAGTCATGCTAAACTAAAAGCCAGGAACTGTTCTGCAAGCATGCATACATTTGTTTTCATATAAATAGGCTTTGGCATTAAATTTGTTGTATTACGCATAATTAGTTAAATTATTTCAAAAAGATGAATTCTTATCGTTATAATTGCTCATATAGAGATTTTTGCCAAAATTAATATTTAGTTGGTTTTGTTTAATCATTCTGAAAGAAGCTTATAATGTTCTAAGGGGGAAGATGACCTCGCTGTTCTGCCCCTTAAAACAACAATAACTAACTAATGTTGTAAGTACCGGTACTCTTCTATATACCATCTGAACTGATGGTACAAATTAGATAAATTTGATGCATATATTGAAATAGATTTTACGTATTATTTATACTCGATAATCATGCAACATTTTAAGTACTTGGGCTGTGTATTCTCTCAGGATGGTAGTAGCCTATGGGGAAGGAAATAGAGTCAAGGTGTGAAATAGCCAATGCAGTGAGTTCTCACATGGGATCTACAGTATTCGGTAAGAAAGAAGTTAGTATAGCGACGAAACTCTCCCTTCATCGCTCAGTATTCAGATCGACCTTGCTGTATGGAAGTGAGAGCTGGGTACATTCAGGATATCTGATACATAAGCTAGAGGTAACTGATATGAGAATAGCACGAATGATTGCTGGGACAAATAGATGGGAGCAATGGCAGGAAGGTACTCATAGTGATGATATAAAGGCTACATCAGAAATGAATACGCTATATGAAGCTGTTCATATGAGCTGACTGAGATGGTGGGGTCATGTGAAGAGAATGGGGGAGGAGAAATTACCCAAGAGGTTAATGAGTTTGGCTGTGGAGGGTAAGAGACGCAGAGGTAAACGTAGGTGGCGATGGTTAGATTCAGTGTTGAACAATTTCAAAGTGAGAGGTGTAAAAGCAGAGGAGGCCGCAGTGCTAACTGCTAATAAGGGTGACTTGTTCGCAAACAGAGAGGCTTGCAGACTGGACTGAAATGCAAAGCAGTTCAAAAGAAAATCATGCAATGTCTTATAGTTTGTGTCATTTTATAAACTTCAAAAACTCATTTTTTAAAATATATTGTATGTACTACTGTTCCAGGAGAAACATCACAGGCGCATTCCCGTGACAGAAAGCTATTCATTGAGTGGACTGTATCCAAACACCCTGTATTACATTTGGTTGGCAGCCAGGTCACAGCGCGGAGAAGGAGCAACTACACCGCCTATCCCTGTCCGAACGAAGCAGTACGGTAAGGCTGACCTGACTTAAGGCAACTAAGCTCCTAGCCGCAGGATGACTAGGCAGTCCTATCCAAAGTACAGTCCTGCCTGTCATTGTGTTTTATGGCAAACAGTAGGGTCTTGTGTGCGTAAGGTAAGTTCTACCAGCAATCTCGGCCAGAACCTGAGACGTCTGGACCCGCCACCTGTTCACTGCTACACACCGTATCATAGTACAGCAACAAGCACCTTATTAAATACATTTTAATAATTGGTAAATACCTTACAAGTTTGACAACATGTACCAACATTGTTGGCCGCTAAATGCAACCTTCACAGAAAGTGCAAAGAAGCCTCAAGTAAGAATTTTGACACAGAATTGTATAAGCAAGACATTTGAATGTGGTATAAATATAGAAAAACACACATTGAAGTAATATCTTGTATGTATAAATATGCATTCAGATGTAACCTTTCCATTGAATCTAATCTAATTTACTGTATCTATAAATTATAATCCTGGAAATTATTGGAACATGGAATTAAACTCTGGACTGTTTGCAATATACTGATTAAGCTTTTGTTATTAGAGTAATTGAAATATTATGAAATACTGGGGTTATGTTACTTAGCTTTCTTGTTTTTTTGAATGTTGTTATTCTATATTTGTTAACCACATTTTAATGCAGTGAATCATTCTTCAGTGTAATTCTAGATCTCAATAATAGCTTGTGTGTTTTGTAAACACTTGATATGAGAGAACCTGGAACTTTTTACTGTTGCAAATAACCTTTATCAAAATCAGTGGAAAGTTCTCACCATAAATATATTCTGTAGATTAACAATCAAGGTCATTAAGCAGTAGAAGAAGGACTTAGTAACCATCCTTATCCTGTTGTTTTTTATTTATTTTTAATGGGTTCGCTGCCCCCTCCCTCCCTCTGTCCACACCTGCCTGTTATTGTGTTAGTCCTTGCTTTGTGTTTCAATCCTTTATGTCCTGTCCATTGGTTGTTTATATGCCTATCTTGTTGTAGTTTTCAATAATCTGGTTCTGAAGTTTTGAACTTTTTGCTGTAACAGAATTTAAGGCTCCTACATTTTCTAACCCCTCTTCTAAGGAAATGACACTTCGTTACGTTGAATCTTTAGTTAACCTTTTCACTCCCAAGCCCGAGTCAACTCGGACATCCGAGTGTCTTCCGCTGTCCCAACCACGAGTTAACTCATATTTCAAATACCCCGCTCTCTCCTGGTCCCGAATACTTGGGAGTGAAAAGGTAAAAAAAAAAAAAAAATAGTGCAAACTTCAACAATACCAGTAGGCTAATTGTAAAATGTTTTCTCCAAGTTACCCTTAAAATGAAGGATAGATTATGTTAATTAAATGTGTTTGAAATTTCTGTTAAATTTTGAGATAAAAGGGTCATTTATGTGTCGACCTATTAATCCTCTATTAAAAAGTCAGTTTTGAAATTTTTTAATGCCATATTTACCTTCCTGCATAACATTTATGAAAATAATTGGGTTGCATTGTAGCCCAAGTCTGAAGATAAGTAATTGAATGGTTTAAAATTTACATTCTGTTAATTTGTGGGCTGTAGTTTAATGAGCATAATATGGTTGAAGGATAGATATAGAAAATATGCGAACGGAATGAAGGCTTGTGGAAATGATGATTATGGAGTGTGGTATATTTATCTATGTGTAATTATATTCATACAATGGTCAGATTTTGCTTTCAATATGTGTACTTACTGTACTAACATTATTTTCCATATTTGATAGTACCGGTATTTATTCTCTTTATCAATTGTTTATGAAACTGCACCTAAAGTTTTTGGGATCTTACTTTTTGCCATCATGAGGCTGATGATGGTACCATAACATTAGCATAAAGGAAGACTAATTCCATCACTATTTAATCCAAATGTTGAAAAATTGTAATAAAATGGCAAAACCTAGGAAGGGAAAAAATAGAAAGGAAGAGTTACTCACCTAAGTAAGTAGACAATAGATACATAGTACAGCAGAGCAAATACAAAAATCACAATTATTTTGACTGAAGTTATCATCGTTGATAGAGAAAAAGTGAATAAGCGAATTTTTTTCAAAATAGTGCTCCATTGGGTGATAATTACAGGGTGGGGGTGGGGGTGGGGATGGGGGTGGAAAGTGATCGAGAAGAAAGGTGAAAGAAATTTGTGGAGTGTGAAACCAAGGTCAATTCTAGAATTAAGATTAAACTGGTGTGCAATCTCAAGTCACATGCCTGATCCCATAAGACCACCTTGGATGAGTGTTTCACTGCGACCGGCTACGTGGCGCATCAGTAGGCCTACTGCAATGCCCAAGGTTGCAGATCAAATCCTGGTGCAGTCAGTTAGTGTTTGAGGGTGCGCAATTGCAAGGGAGCTGTGTCAGTAGATTTATTGGCATGTTGAAGATCCCCTTTGGGAGCAAAATTCCAGCACCCAGGTGTGTCTGAAAGCCACAGGAATTAAAAGGGATGTAATGCCAATAACATTATTATTACTGTTTCACAGCAGGTGAAGTTTTGAAGCCAATTCTCAGTGTTGCTTGTACAAACTCTTAATTTATACTTTTCAGTCAGCAACATACCTTTTGACCAATGTGATTGAACACTGGCTCTGAAAATTATATGCAGGCTATTAATATTATTCACTGATCCTAAATTGCCCCCTTATTTATGAGTGGATAATATTAATATATAGTGTAACCCTGCTCAATCATATTGGACAAAAAGCGTGTTGATCGACTGAAAAGTATAATTTGACAGTAAGATGGTATATTGGCTTTCACGGCCGGTGAATTAAAACTCAGCAATTCTTCTAGGTTTGTGCCGTGTCTTGTGTTGGGTTTCGCCAAGGACACCAAGCTGGCTCATCGGCGGGCTCTTGGTGTCCCCGCCCGGAACCCCACAGGAGTGACGAACTGCGCACCACCTCCCTTTATATTAGGTGCAACTGCACCACTTGACTGCCAGAACTAAAAGCTCAAGCAGCCTTAACCTCCCTATGAAGGCTTCCAAAAAGATGGTATATTGGCTTTCACGGCCGGTGAATTAAAACTCAGCAATTCTTCTAGGTTTGTGCCGTGTCTTGTGTGGGGTTTCGCCAAGGACACCAAGCTGGCTCATCGGCGGGCTCTTGGTGTCCCCGCCCGGAACCCCACAGGAGTGACGAACTGCGCACCACCTCCCTTTATATTAGGTGCAACTGCACCACTTGACTGCCAGAACTAAAAGCTCAAGCAGCCTTAACCTCCCTATGAAGGCTTCCAAAAAGATGGTATATTGGCTTTCACGGCCGGTGAATTAAAACTCATCAATTCTTCTAGGTTTGTGCCGTGACCTGTGTGGGGTTTCGCCTAGGACACCAAGCTGGCTCATCGGCGGGCTCTTGGTGTCCCCGCCCGGAACCCCACAGGAGTGACGAACTGCGCATCACCTCCCTTTATATTAGGTGCAACTGCACCACTTGACTGCCAGAACTAAAAGCTCAAGCAGCCTTATCCTCCCTATGAAGGCTTCCAAAAAGATGGTATATTGGCTTTCACGGCCGGTGAATTAAAACTCAGCAATTCTTCTAGGTTTGTGCCGTGTCTTGTGTGGGGTTTCGCCTAGGACACCAAGCTGGCTCATCGGCAGGCTCTTGGTGTCCCCGCCCGGAACCCCACAGGAGTGACGAACTGCGCACCACCTCCCTTTATATTAGGTGCAACTGCACCACTTGACTGCCAGAACTAAAAGCTCAAGCAGCCTTAACCTCCCTATGAAGGCTTCCAAAAAGATGGTATATTGGCTTTCACGGCCGGTGAATTAAAACTCAGCAATTCTTCTAGGTTTGTGCCATGTCTTGTGTGGGGTTTCGCCAAGGACACCAAGCTGGCTCATCGGCGGGCTCTTGGTGTCCCCGCCCGGAACCCCACAGGAGTGACGAACTGCGCACCACCTCCCTTTATATTAGGTGCAACTGCACCACTTGACTGCCAGAACTAAAAGCTCAAGCAGCCTTAACCTCCCTATGAAGGCTTCCAAAAAGATGGTATATTGGCTTTCACGGCCGGTGAATTAAAACTCATCAATTCTTCTAGGTTTGTGCCGTGTCTTGTGTGGGGTTTCGCCTAGGACACCAAGCTGGCTCATCGGCGGGCTCTTGGTGTCCCCGCCAGGACCCCCACAGGAGTGACGAACTGCGTGACAGTGTTTCACAGTTAACAGGCTCCCCTCTCTGCTCCCAGAGACTCTTAAGATTGCACACCAGTTGATTCTTGATTTTAGAACTGACTCTGAGCTCAACTTCCGTACACCACACCTGTAATGCAACCCTTTCGCCTTACACTTTTCCCTCCACACTCTGACTTTCACCTGACGAAGCACTACCCAGGTAGAGTTCAATCTATCGTCTTCTCTCTACCACTGATGATGTCTTAGAAGTAAAAATTATTTTTTTGTTCATCCTGCTGTACTATGTGTGTATCTGTTATCTACTTACCTAGGTATTTTCCCATTCCTAGCTTGATAATCGTATGTTGGTTGTATGGGTGTCAAACTTCTTACCGAGAGGCTTGCTGATCCTGTAGCACAGTAGTGACTCTTTGATCGCTCTCACCACTGTAATGATAATTAGCTCACTTGGATTGGTTGTGTTTATTCACTGTGTGTGTATTGTATTCCATGAGCATTGCATGTTTCATATTGGAATGTTTGATATATATCCTTTTTTATTATTATTATCATTATTATTATCATTATTATTATTATTATTATTATTCAATGGCTTAATTTTTCACTGTTCCAGCACAGCCTAAAGTATTTATTACACCACTGCACCAATTTGCATCGTTATATATTCGTTGTGCATTTTGAGTGCACCTCTACGTAAAAAGTAATTTTATATATTCTCACTCACACGTTTTGTATTAGTGTGTGAGAGTGCGTGAGTGTGCGTGTGGGATGCACAAATTAGCAATTTATCCTGTTTAATCGTTCTCTTTCTTCTCAGATTTTTTTTTAAATGAAGGAATTGCATTATTGTACGATACCATAAATTCATTTTTGGGTACGTACATCGTTTTTCAAAATAATGACATGCTCGACAAGAGTTGTTACATTTTATTTACTCGTTAAGAATATTTTACTCTCCCTACAAATGATACAATGTACCATATGGTACCTAGCACTGAACACCCACACAGCAGCCGTCCTTACTTTAAAAGAAGTAATCCTTCCTTCAAACATATATCTTAACATCCATTTACTCAGGATCATAAGATCAGTCCTTTACCATTCCACTTCTCATTATTCCTTTAATTACGTGTGTATTTAACGTCCTATTGTTAGCTGAGTGATGGTTTCACTCATTGAATTTTGATGTTTTTTATGAGGTAGGTACTTCCGCAGAATGGTCAAGTTCAGGTTAGTATTATTGGTGGAGGGAAACTTAAAAAATAAAATAAAAGCAGAATGTCAGGGTTAGTCAGTTTGTTGACCAAAAGTATCCCCCCAGTTCCCGGGGCGCCCCCTCAGAACGTGACTGGGGAGGCAGTGGGTCCAACATCTATCCGAGTGTCTTGGTTTCCACCTCCCGCCGAGCGGAGCAACGGACGGATCGTGTACTACAAGCTCCAGGTGGTGGAGAGTGGACGTTCGGACTCTGAGGCTGCTGTGATCACCCTCAACGCCACATCGTTTGTGCTGGACGAACTCAAACGCTGGACCGAGTATCGCATCTGGGTCCTGGCCGGCACAAGTGTCGGTGATGGCCCGCCCAGTTACCCCATCACTGTGCGTACTCATGAGGACGGTACGTACTACACAAACAAACCAGAAAACAACTTTGGGTGGGATATAAAAGATAGATTACATGAGCTTCATACTTTCTTTAAAACTGACAGAATTACAAATTATTTCAAAATCCAAGAATGTGAGTAGTTTGTTAATATTCAAGCACAGATTGATTGGAGAAATATAGTTTACTGTAGTATGAATTTGTAAATAATGTAGAGTTTTCAGACTTCTTTTCATTAAGTAATAATTTGTATTCTGTATCAGAGTAGATGATATTTCATGCCAGTAAACCAATCATGAGCTTTTACTACTTACATGAATGTAACACTTGAAATTAATTTGCCTGATTAGAGACTAATGGGTCACAAAGAATGGAGATACCCTCCTTTGAGGAATGATTCGTGATGTAGCTTGCAATGTATTTGTTATATTCCTGATTGACTATTAAGCAGTTTGATAATATTTGTGGTTTCTTTTTAATAGATTTATTGTGAAGTATATCTCCTAACATATTTGTGTTTGAATATCCTAATCTTGTATTCCAGAGTGCAATCCACACTAGCCAACTAAAGCTAATATTGAATATTAGGTTTTGATATGATATTTATTAGATATCTTAATGTAATATAATTTTTTTATGTAATTATTATATTTTATTTTATCCAGTATAAATTTACTCTGCAAATCAGCAGTCCATTTCTTTCTTGTTCCTGGAATGGTGAAAAGAATGTTGTTCCTTAGAAGAAATGAGGTATATTACTGGAATATTGTTGGTTTAAAACTGAAAGAGACTAATAATGCTAACTACTCACATTTTGGACATATTTACAAAGAAACTAAAAAGCAGTTAATTATTAGGTTGTGAGAATTCAGAGAATTAGTGCTATATCAAAACGTGATTTATTTCATGGTTAGTAGGTAATCATTGATTTCCTATATATCCTACATTAAAATTAAAATCTGATAGGAACTACGAAAATTCAATCAAAAGACCCATCCAAATACTTCAAAGCATTCTATATTTCTTATCCCTCACCTCAATCCTGAATTCCTTCATTAACTTACCAATTCCAGATCATGATATAGCCTACAATCACTTATTCATTTTTCCCTGCCACAACTGTGGAGCAAAGATTAAGAAACACTTTTTTTCATCGAACTACTGATATTTTTGTGGGAAAAATAATATTTTTGTGAGATAACACACTGGATTTTTTGCAATGTGAAGTTTTTTGATACATGAATTTTTTGATAACATTGTGATGGATTTTTGACAATGCTATTTTTTGTGTGTGTGTGTATGATACTGAGATAAAGTATTTTTGACTCTCTGCGGATTAAGTGCAAAATGATCTTTTGCTAATTGTGTTTCTGTTTTTTCTCTCACAAAAGCATTTCCAGCTGCAGATTGGGGAGAGGTTTTGATCTGTCCAATTTCTATGGCTTGTTAATTATAATTTTTATAATACTCGTACTGTCGGCCCTCAATTTTTCGTGTTTAAAATATTGGAAATTAACGTATCCTCCCGCAGATTGATTTCTCTTTTCATTTTTTTCATAAATGTTTGGCAAAAACGTAACCACTCACTCTCACATATTGTAATGACCCTGCTTTTCACCAGCACACTTTGAGTCACTTGAATGTTTTTTGAAAAGATATCACACACAGCACCAATTTTGTTTTTTCTTATTATTTTGTTTAGTTTTTCATTATTGTTTTTTAATATACTTTATCTATTTTATTGCACATCTTGTATCTTTAGATTGACAATTTCTTGCATGCTGAAGTCACTCCTCTTGCCCATCACGCAGCTCCAGTGCCAATTCACCTGCTGTATCATACCTAAGAAACCTTGAACCTCCCTCAAATCTTGAGGTCTTAATTTTAGGCAAAGCACATTTTGTTCATGTTGAATCACTTAGGCACTCACTAAATCTGGCACTCTTTTCACTGTGGTTAATTCTGCACCTGTGATTGTGTTTTTTGTCTCACTGTTATGTACTAATCTCATTTGTGTGTGGCGTGGGTGTGTGTGCGTGTCTTAGAAAAATGTGCATTCATATTTACATAATCTGCTTGGAAGAATCAATCTTTGGTCTTTTAAAATGTATAAATCACTTATAAATTTAAAATCAACAAAAATCTTTCCTACCTTGATTTGACTCGAGATTAAAGATAATAGTACTTTTTTTTTCTTTTTTTCTTTTTAAAGGTCAGTTTGAGTTTCTCTGAAAAACAACTTAAAGTTACTTTTATGATGAGTAAGATTTTTTCTTCAAATGTAAATATGAATTCCCATAGCTACACTTCACTTTGCACTGCAGTATTTCAGTATTACTAGCAATATTTAGATACTCACAATATCTTTTTTGTTTGCATCTGACATAAATGTGGGATATACCCCAATCTTTTTTGCACATAACACTGTTGATGCAGTCTGTGAGAGGTATGTGAATGGATAATAACAACATTTATGTATCATATAGTTAATATGTAGATTCACTAAAGATTTCAATATCTGAAACTTAACTTCTGTTGATGAATGTTGTTCTCACAGATTGTATCTGTAGCTGCTAATATCCATAGAAAACTTCCCTTACAAAACACAGTACTAACACATTTACAGTGGCAATTATGAAGCCTGTAGTCTTAGAGCTGTTATTTGTCTCATCAAACTTGCACATGGATCACATTTGAATACCAATACACGTTCAGGACACGTTGAGTGGCATTCAACAAACCAATCTACGGAATTTGAAGGAGTATCTCTTTCTCTTTCTTTCTCACTTGTTATCTGTGCATGGGCTGACTGCAGTTCACTTGCTCTTCAAGTGAGAAATTTTATGCCTTCTGTTTCTTAAGAATATGCTGCCTTTAAAGGAATGAAATTATTCATTGTTTTAATTTTTGCAAGATTTTCTTTCTGAAATTTGTTTTATATGAAAAAAATACTGTATTATTAATTTTGAAGATGTATTAAGAACTGATATTTTTGCATGCGTTCTTAGTTTTTAAATTTAAATGGAAAAATATATTTTTAAAACTTCAGTTCTAATCATTATGGCAGCATTATCCTGGAAATGGTTTGCACTGTGTGTGGCTGCGAGTGTGGTTGCGTTCTAGGCTCACAGTTTGAAGTTGCGTGCCTGTATGAGTGTGTCTCACGAGTCTTGCTTTTAGAATATTTATTTCATATCTGTGTTTCATTTTTTTAATCCTCTGTATATAAAATTCCTGCTCTTTTAGTTTTACAAATGACCTCTGCAAGGAACTAAAGAGTATGGAAATCAAGTTTTCTACTCCATATTTCCTCATTTCATTTTTCTTTTATCTTTGGTTCCTGTGTAATCCCTTTGTTATCCAGCTCAGATGGTGTAGACTTTGATTCCTGTATAGTTTACCTTCTTGCAAGGCTCATTTGAGACTATGCTAATAGCTAACATAAAAGTGGCATAGATTAAGGTACGGTAGTTAGAAAATAGAAAATAACTTGAGAGTATTTTCAAATCCACTTGCTACCTGTTAAACTTAGGAGGCCAATCAGTTTCCTGCTCATACCACTATAGTAAAGCCATCATTACTTCCGACTTGACGTTTCAGTATTACCCTAGAGTTATCTAGTAGTCAGAAGGAGAATCACTTTAACTAGACAATCACAAGCAGCAATTCAAATCGATATACCACGACAAATTGACTTTCGTTCGCGATTTAGCGAAAGAAACTCTAGCCTAACACTGAAACGTCAAGTCGGAAGTAATGATGGCTCTACCATAGTCACATTTCTAGAGCACTGTGGTATATGGATTATGAAGGATATTGGGTACTTTCAATAGTGATGTGAAACATAGGGTCAGCATAAGGGTACTTCAGGAGAAGTTACGATGATTATGGGAATATTTTTTAAGATTTTATAGCTTTATTGTGGAGAACAATGTATCCAAAGTAGTAACCGGCATAGATCTATGTAAATATAAGAAAAGCATACTGGTTGTCTCATGAGACATTTTTGCTCGACAAAGTGGAGGCAGGTCAGATTTTCTCCAGGGTCTCAGAATGTTCCTGTTAATTTTCTTCCATTAATGCTTATTAATCATTTTTGCATCACCCTGGAGGAGTGTGACTAGCTAACATGTTAACACTTCTCCATTCCTTGGTGCTACATGGGGAATCGTTTTTTTTGCTTAACCCTCCAGTGGTCACGCTCGAAAATGTAACACCAGTAGTTACGTGGATTACAATCGTAGGCCAATTTTTAATGGGCTAAATATTATTTTTAAATTTTGATTTTATATGAAGGATGGAGATAAATACACTAATCATAGACAAATTATGGAGGAGGAAACATTCTTGGAGAGAAATAAATGGAGAATGCTCATTCACCACACCCGGGAAACTGGAGCTGGTTCAAGATGATGATGAATACAGACAAGTACTGTACATGAAATACCAAATATTTTGACACAGCATGCATATCGTATTTTATTTGACCTTTTGAAAGAAATTTAGTATTATTACCAGTATTGAGTAAAAACATGAAATATTAGTTCTAATACTCAATCGGCAAATTTCACTAGAGAACTATGCTTACAGGCGATGACAACTCAGAGCAGTGACGTACGCAGAATATGGTGTCTCGACAGTGGCGCCACTTCACATATCTGTGGCGACCCTGCGATTTCTTCGAAGATCGATGAGTCATGAAGGGGTGTGGTGAAATTGGCTGATGATTCAACGGCAGAGATCGTGGGAAAAGGCAGTGTTCGCTTATCTACGCGCATTGCGAACGAAGAGATAGATGTCTCTCTCTCAGATGTTTCTCACGTTCCAGACCTCAGGACAAACTTGCTGTCGGTGGGAAAGATCACCGACCACGGCCACGAGGTGATTTTTGACAAGGAAGGCGCAGTCGTCTTGAACGAAAAAGGTGAAGTCTTGATGCGAGTCGAGAGAAAGAATAACCTATATTACGTCAGTGAGAGTCAAGAACGAGCAAATATGGCTGCATCGCCCAAAATAATTGATCTAAAATTGCTTCACCGTCGGCTCGGACATGTCAACATGGGCGACATCTTGGTAGCTGTGAGAAAAGGGAGGGTTTCTGGCGTTGAGCTGAGGAATCCATCGATGACTCTGGACTGTAGAGTCTGCCTCGAGGGGAAGATGTCCAGGACGCAGTTTCCAAAGAAATCCAATCGACGGACGGAGCTACTCTATTTGATCCACACGGACGTATGTGGACCGATGCCGACTCCATCTATGGGAGGTTCAAGGTACTTCTTGGAATTCATCGACGATCACTCTCATTGTAAAGGTGATCCAGTCTGACAACGGCAGGGAATACCTGAATCGAGAGTTCGACAACTACCTGAAGAAGCGCGGAATCACAAGACGCCTCACAGTCCCTCACAACCCCGAACAAAACGGGAAATCGGAGAGGATGAATAGGACTTTGATGGAGACTGCCAGGTGCATGTTGTTCGATGCCGGATTACCTCACCGCTTCTGGGCGGAAGCAGTGAATACTGCAAATTACATCCGTAATCGCCTGCCATCAAAAAGTATCAGAGGCAAAACACCGTACGAATTGTGGACAGGTGAGATTCCTGACATCTCGCAATTCAGAACATTTGGAAGCAAGGTTTACTTCCTGGACAGGGATCCCGGAAGAGGGAAACTGGATCAACGAGGCAGAGAAGGTGTGTTCATGGGTTACTCCGAAGAAACCAAGGGCTTTCGCATATACTCCCCTGACAAAGACAAAGTTTTGATCAGCCGAGATGTAAAATTCTTCGAGAATGAAAAGCCACTGGAAGAGACTAGGATGGAGCGCCCGGAATCCTCGAAGCAAGATATTTGTTGGGAGCTGTTCTTTGCTGAACCACTGCCACAATCACCAAGAGAAAAAAGATCAACCAGCTGTCATGGAGGAACCAGTCTCTCAACCTGAAATCGGAGAAGATGATGAACCTTTCCTCGGTTTCGATGTGACGCCAGTGGATGATCATGATAGTTCGACTGTCGAAACATCCGATACTACGCCTCAATTGATACAAAGACCTGGTCGATCCAAGATTCTGCGAACTGGAGAATGGGGAAGACCGAAGAAACTTTTTCAAACAAATCTCCAAGATGTGGAGGAGCAAGAAGAAGACGAGGAGATTTTTCTAGCAGAGATTCCATTCAAGGAGGCAATAATAGGACCAAACTCTAACGAGTGGCATGGTGCCATGGTCATGGAAATGGAATCTATCCTGAGAAACAATACATGGGTGCTGGTGGATCCTCCCCGTGATGCCAAAGTCATCGGATGGCGGATGGTGCTGCGCGACAAACTAAAACCTGATGGAACACTTGAGAAGAGAAAGGCCAGGCTGGTGGCTCAAGGTTTCAACCAGGAGTATGGAATCAACTACTTTGACACGTTTGCACCGGTGGCACGAATGGAATCAATTCGATTGATGGTTTGTCTCACTGCCAAGCTCGGTGTAAAAATCAGACAGTACGATATCACAACGGCTTATCTGTATGGTGACCTAGACGAGGAAATATTCATGAAACAACCGAAGAACTTCAGGGAGATGTTTGAGAGCATTGCGATGTCTGGAACTGACGACGAAACCAAGGAGAAGGCCAAGAACATGCTTCACCAGTTGCAGGGAGGCGACAAGGTCTGCTTACTACAAAAATCACTGTACGGATTGAAACAGGCCGGTAGAAACTGGTATGCCAAGCTGCGTGAAGTCTTGAGGAAGTGCGGTGCCAAACCAACCGCATCGGATCCGTGTCTATTCCAAATTGGTTCCGGAAATAACATAACTTTGATTGCCGTTTACGTTGACGACATGATGGTGCTGTCAAAATGCAAAAAGACGATTGCTGAGATTTCCAGAGTCCTGAGTGAAAATTTCAAGGTCAAGGACTTAGGATTGGCCAAACACTTCCTAGGCATCGAACTAATCCAGGAGACCGGATGCATAGCCATGCTACAGCAAGGTTACATTGAAGAGCTTCTCCAATGCTACGAGATGGCCGACTGCAACCCTGTAGTCACACCACTCGACCCTGGAACGAAATTGAGCAAAAATGAGAATCCCAGTACTGACGAGTTGAAGTTGCCTTACCGCGAATTGTTAGGCGCGCTGACATGTCTGTTGACAACTACACGCCCGGACATTTCGTTCGCTGTCAGCTACCTGGGACAGTTCAACAATTGCTTCGGAGTCGAACATTGGAAAGCTGCCAAGAGAGTGCTGCGGTACTTGAAGGGGACTTCGAACATCGGGCTGATCTACGAAGCAGACACCGAACCGATCCAAGGATTCGTCGACGCCGACTGGGGAAGCTGCCTAGAAGATAGGAGGTCCTACACGGGGTACATGTTCCTGCTCGGTGGATGCCCTATATCGTGGGACTCGAGAAAACAAAGAACCGGGGCCCTTAGCACCACGGAGGCCGAGTACATGGCGTTGTCAGAGTGCGCCAAGGAAGCTGTGTACTTACGTCGATTTCTGCTTGAGTTAGGCTTCAAAGACTTAGCCACTATGTTCATCTTTTGTGATAATCAAAGTGCAATTAATTTGGCAAAGAACGCGATGTATCACAGTAGAAGCAAACATATTGATATCAAACATCACTTTGTTCGTGAAGTCTTTGAGTGTAATTTTTTTGTTTTGAAGTATATCTGTACGAACGATCAAGTTGCTGACTTTCTCACGAAGAGTTTAAGTCGAATGAAACATGAACGTTGCTTGAAGTTTGCTGGTTTGGAGAGAATAAAGATTGTATGAACCTGTACTTGAGGGGAAGTGTTGTAACTTTGGTAGTTTCATACTTTGTTTAACAAGTATGCGGTTCTGTATATGTAAGGTGCTGCCACCTGCCCTTTATGCTTCAGTTTGTCTAAAACCCGCGCCATGTTCGCACATGTTTAGTTTGCGCGGTTCCGCTATTGCCATCCATGTACATCAGTTCGTTATTATTATTAAACTCACCATCAGTTCGCTTTGCTTATCTCTGGTTCCCTCATATCCTCTTACAGTATTCTTAGGAAATGAAGTTCCTTGAAGGTCAAGAAACACCTACTGCTTCCATCAGCACGATGGACATATTATGTCAGGACACGAAACATAAAACTTTGCCGGAGACTGATTTTGCTGTTGTGTGGAGGTTTCACAATATATTGCCATTGAGGTTGTACGTCTGTGCTCGTGTTTGCGCAAAATATTGCACAACCTTCAATATTGCCTTCACACGACTCAAGTTATTGTGCACACCAAATTATTGCACAATATTATTGAACGTTGGGATAACCGTAAAAATATTGTGCAATCTATATTGTTCAGTAATATTGCCCGTCTATGGGCCACTTTAGGTGAAGTGAATCTGTCTGATAACCGGTGTTAATTGTGATGCCTGTATTAGTGTGTGTTATCTGTAATTCAGGTAAGGACTGCATACATTCATTGCATGTGTCATGAAGGCACAATCAGCTGTTTGAAGGATAATTTTATTTGTTTTATTTCACATATTAATAATTTCATCGTTCAGAAGTACAAAAGTTTTGTGCTACTGCACAAGTTTCACTGCCTGCCCATGTGCTCATGATTTCAGTGTCTCTCATAAATTACTCTTCCTTACACTGATAGACTTTCTTGAGAGAGGACAGTTTTAAATATTATGAATATTAAATTTAGCCTTTCTAACACCATAGTGTATAGAAGAGAAAGTGTGGATACTCCCGAATATGCTGCATCTATAGTATGGGTAGTTGCTGCTCCCGCCGACAGACAGCGCAGCGGTTGACTGTTGCTGGCTGGAGTCACTTTTTAAGCACTCGCGGGTTTGAAACACAGAAATGTTGCAGTGTTTAGTCCTTATTTCTTGGTGTTGAAATGTGCAGGTGATCAAGAAGCGATTTCCACGATAAGAATAAGTTGCTGTACAGTAATCAAGTAATAGATTTTAATTACTACGGGCAGATTTATGCCATGAACAGGCCTTCCGAGTTTGCAGGCCTTAAATTAAGTTCTTCAGGCAAACTAACCCCGACATTTTTAGCGACAGTGAGAATACAGAATTATTCACAAGAGACATGAACAATCTAGCAGATGCGCTTCACTCCAGAATACCAACAAACACACTCTTCAACGATGCCCCTTCGCACAAGACATTAATAGACTTTTATGAAACCATTAGCTCAGAAAATAACACATTTTCCTCAAATAGGTCAATGAAATCTCTTAGACTCATGCTAAAGAGTAGCTTAGAAGTCACTCAATATGTATGGTCCTAAGGCTTTAGGTACCGTACGTGTTGACAGGTAAATTCAATCAAGACCCCTTGGAACGTCAGTTCGGAATTTTAAGGTCCATAAGTTGTGACGATCACCCATCAACTGTAGATTTTCTGCATTTGCATATGTTACAGTGCATGTATGTTCCAATTAAGATGGCTATATCACCGTCCTGGAACTGTGAACCTGTAAGTTAGAACCACCTCTCACGTCATTTGTTAATCAAATGTGATTATGTGTGAAACAAACCGAGGAATAAAACAAATCTTGTCTGAGGAGGACAAAATTAGAGACAAAGTGGTGATAACGGACTGAGAGAATGATCTTACCCTTCCTTATGAAGACAACATTGTGAAACAATGCTTGGTTTACTATCTAGCAGAGTATATTTTCAAACAACTAAGAAAAGGAATCAGCTGTGTGAAGTGTGCAACAGCCCTTCAAAGTGAAAGGCCGTTAGACACAACAGCTGCAACTTTCAATAACATAAAGGACTTTGGCTCAATAAATACCCTTACTTACCTAACCCTCCCGTCCGACAGTGTCTTCAACATTTTTTTACAAGTCGAAGTAGTCGTTGAAAAGAATTGCAAACTCGGGAGACGTGTCCATGGCTTAAACCTTTCCGTAGCAATTAAAATCTATTACTCTTCCCTCTCAAATTTGTGGGGTGATAGGCTATATTTTATGAGTGTTTGGACAGCATTGATGAGATTGTTTTAGGGCCATGTGATTTAGGATAATTATGGAACATATTGGACCTTATTGGAAAACTCGTTTTTCACTTCATGAAGTGCTGCTTTTTCTTTTGTACGAAATAAATTAGGAAATAACAGTCATCTGCTTAGTCTGCAAAATCATCGCGTAAGCTTTCAAAATTTTCGGACAACTGACCCCTTAAGTTACATGGGTTAGTTCATATTATATTATATTTACTGTATTTATGCAGTAGTGAATGGTCTGTAGCTTATGATTTTTACACATTCAGTTACATTTTGATCCCTGTCAAAATGTTTTATTTCCTTATTATAATTATGAACCTATGACGTAACCCGATGTTTCATAATTAACTCAACGGGTGTCAGCGTTTTGTTTACTCAGTGCGGAGAATTTTATAATCGGGCCATCTTGTCTAATACAACGTAGTGGAAGTTGATAACTGAAAAGTAACATTCAACTGCTGGTATTGATACCGTCCGTACTCGGCACCAAGTGATGCTAGAGCTGCCTAGCAGCTGGACCATACAAACCCCACAAATCACGTCACTTTCTCTTCTATACGCTATGCTAACACTATAAATAGTTTGTATCCTAATATACTGTAGCTATTATATACTTACCGGCCAAAAAGAATCAAAACACTACGAATTTCAGACAAAACTCAATGTTGGACCATTTCAAACCTTATATAAATTGAATGGTGTGACATTGCAGCGATAGGCAATGTGTCATGAGTTAATCATTTCAGCACAATAATTGGTAAACATTGCTGATCGTGACAATCACAATACCGATATTACCGTTTCCCACCTTTGACAGCAATAACCACAAACAGCTGTCTTAAGGTTTATTGCTTTGAATTCTTGCTCCACTATTTTTGTGGACATTTACAGCTTGACTATAACAGTTATTCTCACCTCCAAGTCAGGTCATATGGCTTTTTCTTCTGAAAAGTATAAATAATATAGTATGTACCATATATATGTACACATACTGTATATACAGTATAAGGAAAAAAGGTTTCAGGTAGAGGGAGAAAGTAGTAAGGCAAGAGAAAGGGCTTATCTATCTCTAGTAAGACCTGGGCTGGAATATGCTGCAGGTGTGTGGGATCCATATCAATCATACTTGATAAATGAGTTGGAAGGTGTACAAAGGAAGACCGCCAGGTATGTACTGGGGACCAACAGGTGGACAAGTAGTATGAGTGAAATGATTCAGAATTTGGGTTGGGAAAGTTTGGCTCATAGATGTTCTAGAGCAAGATGTGTTTAGCTTATAAGGGAGAGAATGCATGGGAAGGTATTCATGGGAGACTGGGAATGGCGATGGGTGTAATGGGGCAGATTTGATCATTAATCTAAGTCAGTGGAATAGTAACTAGGGCAAATATTCCTTTGTGGGGAGAGGAGAAATAGAATGGAACCATTTTTCCAGAGGACATTTTCTGCCCTATGTGTCTATATGCTTGGAGTTTTAAGAAATTAGTCAGGCAGGTGTCAACTAAACAAGGAGTTGTGGGTAGCAGTGAGTTTATCTGTGTTGGAGGGAAGGGGTGGGATTAATATATTTTCATTAAAAAATGTTTTTTATTATTTGTTTCTTTCTGCAGAAAATTCATGTTTCTCAATATCTTTTTGGCACCCTATATATTTTAAAAGGTAGTTTTACTGTGATTTTGCCACCAGGGACTATGTCCTCATTTGCAAATACAGTAAATTATTTTATTCTATGAAAATCTATATTTATATTTTATTTTATTATTTGTCTTCCACAACTTTCTCTGATGCTAAAAAAATTTCCATGTTTAAATACTGGCATGTTATTTCTCCTCCCTTCATTTCTGACTTCAACCAACATAGTTACAGCTATCATAGCCAACATTGCATACAGTACTTTACACTTTCAAATACCAAGAAGGTCAAAGTGGCCAGCATTTTCACTCGCACAATACAGTACTGTTGATCGCAATGGCCACAAACAAGATCATCTTGTTGTGGGAACGGGATCACGTTAATCCTGTTTGGAGGACAGTTAACCTAGATAATGAAATTCCATGACATTTACATATACCAACTTAATTGAGAACGTGAGATACAATGTGTGGATTGTTAATGTAGGCTTTGAGGTTTACTGGTGGTGGTGATGTTTACTTTATTGCAATCATGGAAAGATTCACATTAATTCACATTACTGAAATGCGTTTTATTTGTGGAAAAGTAAACTGTAATGGAAGGAAGGCTGCATTTGAAATATTCTTTATGGCACCAACCAGCCAATACTATTATTTAGAAGACTTAACCAATGCTTGTTAGAAATTGCAAACTTCAATAGTGCAAGAAGAACTCACGGACTCCTCGCTTCTAGGAAGAAGTATTGGATTGCTTAAGTGAGCAAGATTTAATTAAAGAAGCACAGATCTTTTTTATTTCATGGGAGTCTGAATGACATCATGTCACCAGTTGAAGGTTAGAACTTACCTTTCACAGAAGATGCTGAAATTTTTCTCCTTCAGCTGACAGACAGTAACTTTGGAAGTTAATCGTTACATTATGTAGCAACTCCTGTACCACCCTGCGTGTTTACTTCAATTAATCGAAGCACAGACCTAAGCTTGTTTGATGTTTAATTGTGGGGTAGTTTAAAATACAAAGTGTACGGATCAATTACTCTAGTGGAGCTGGAGAACAATATATGGCAGCAGATATCCCTCACACAAAAGGGAATTACAACATGTAAACGCTAATTTATTTACACGGTAAAACACCTGTCTGTCAACTGAAGGAGGACATTTTCAGCATTTTCTGTGAAAAGGTAAGTTCTTTAATCATGATTTGCTGGTGAATTTACCATTAATTAATGTACTCTGTTACGGATTCTGCCTGCGCGCTATCTGCGGCCCAAGTTCGGTTGGCTAGCGGAGGGCGTGCGCGCCCGCTCCAGCAAAATAATCACCCTGTATTTGTAAATGATTGAAATGATTTGTTATGGAGGGTAGTAAATGAACCTGTTGCACACTGGGACAGTTTGTAACTCAGTGTGTCAAGTCACTCCAGGCTATATCCACATTTTGAGAGATGAGTAGGTTCTAACCCCACCATCGGCTGTCCTTGATATTATTTTCCATGTTCCCCATTCTCAACTCAAGGCAAATGGCAGGACAGTAGGCCTACCTCTTGATAGTTCACAATTACCTCCTTCCAACTCTTCGGCCAGTTTCATTCATCATTAGTCATATCTAATGAGGTTGGCATCAAGCAAGGGATCCAACCATGAAACCATTTGCCACATAGACGTGTCTCATTTCATCCTCAACTCCATGGACACAGAAGAGTTATAAGGGATAGATATACATACCTGATATCTGCATTTTTAGGGTTGATTTGGCTTCTCTTTCTTTTTCAATTAATAGAAGAGTCTTAATATTTATAAAATAGAAGCTCTTGCATAAAAAACTTGACCGCTAGTGATTTAATAATGAAACCAAGTTTTGTTTAGACATGGTTAATCTCCATATACTGTAGTAGATACACACTTCAATGTGTATCGACACACTTGCAGAAATGGTGACATCATGGCATGGGAAGCCATCACCTATGTTCCTGATCATTGTTGAAAGTGAACCAGGCAGTGGTGGTTCTCCATTGAAGCGTTTGAATCGCCGCGTCACCTGCTTTATTAAAAATACTGTAAGAAATTATTGAAAGACATATTTTGGCATTTATTGGGATTTTTAAACATCGATTTTTACTGCATTAGATGTTACCAATTAAGGCATGAATATCGACCTTCAAACGACACAGCACGGTGACGAATCTACTGCCGCGTTGCTCAACTAGCCTGATGCAGCAGGAATGTGCTGGCAAGAATGTCCCTGCCTTGGTGATTGAGTAAGGCCGGAGGGGGAATGGAAGTCAGCGGTGACCATGGCAACAGGAGTTCCGTGATGCGAATTCAGCTAGCAAGCGAAACGTCTCTCACCAGTGAATGCTCATCCACAATGCTCTCATTTCAAGCAATCTTGTACTATAACAGTTACTGTGCTCGCTGCACGTGCAGTTTGTATATTAGATAGCGACGTGTTGCGTGTATAACTTGTTTTACATTTTGATATTCCATGATAAGAAATACAAAAATATGAGTATTGGGGCATTAGTGAAATACCTGAAAGAAAACAGTGTGGACGATGTGTTCGTGGAAGCATACAAATTATTCTCTTTAATTTTTTTTGCGTATATCGTCGCGTCACCATCCGATTCACTCCTGAACCGCCACTGGAACCAGAGAACATTAAATGTGCAGGACATTCTCTAGCTTTAGTTCCTTCCCTTCAGCAACCTATTTTCCAACAAGGTGATAAAATTTGCACATGGTGCACTCTCATCCCTAACCTGCTCTCACACATTCCCCTGGCCTGCCCAATCTCCTGACATGTTGCTCATTGATCATGTTAGGTATCAACTATGATCCACTGTGACAGAGCTGATGGTTGTGGCTGGATCACATCTAATGGCTCAAAGATGCCATCCCTGCTAGTAAGGGTATCAGAGCATATGTTTTCACATCACACTAAAATGTAGTATTTGTTAGAAGAAAAGCAATAGTTTGAACTTAGTCAGTTCAATAGATATTGCCAAGCTTAAAAGAGTGAAGATCAAATTCATTTCCTCACCATGTCAACAATGGTAGCCATACGAGCTGATTGATTTTTCAGATCCACATAGAACATCATAGGCAACGTAGGACCATGTAGTATACCATTAGCATTGCTTCTTTTTCCATTATGGTGTTAAACGTCGTTGAGTACAAACTTGATCTGGGCCAAGCATAGATGAGAAAGGGAAGGGAAATGTACTATAAAAATTTGGGAACAAAACTTTGAAATTATGGAGGGCTTCAAGTAATTGGGAAGTGAACTGATGTAGAATGGGGCTGGTCATGGAAATCAGTAAATGGATGCAAGCAAGATCTTTTTTTTCTCTTCAGAATATGAGGAACCTGGTCTGAAGGAAGTATCAAGGAGATGTAAAGGAGTGTTGTGTAAGATGTACTGACATATGCAGCAAAGGCCTGGGCACAGGCAAGTAAAATCTAGGCCAGTGAAATGAATCTTTTAAGGGGCAGAGAAATGAAGATGTCAGGAACTTGACACCGGATTAGAGAAAAATAAACATAGATGGTTTAGATCTGTTACGAGAATGAAGGAGGGAAAGATGCCAAAGCGAATGATGGAGATCAAGATTAGGGGAACGAAGACAAGAGGTAGATCTGGATGGTGGCTGGACAGGTGCCATTAATGTCCCAATGCAGCTGGAGCTGGAAGGAAGAAAGCTTTCAGTTTTACGTGACCGTTAATCATGTGATCATGAGCCACAGGACCTCCTTTTTATATGGAATCCGAACCACAGGACATGGCATTTCACTTCGAAAATCTCACATGCATTGACCGGGAATCGAACCCGGTCCACCTTGGTGATAGGCTAACAGGTTGACCACTGCGATGCCATGCCCCTGGATGATGATGAAATGTTGTTGTTCGTTCATTTACAGGCTTGGGAAATCTTGGTTATCAGCCCTGTGAAGGTGTGTAGATATTGAATTTGTCTGAGAACTTGTGTTTCTGTGTGACTGTAATAGTGTGTATAACTGTAGTCCTTAGGGTTGAGGTTTGAGGAAAGTGCTCTAGGAATTCAAATAAGACACCATCCCAGCATTTGTTTGGAGGATGTGGGATGGGCAGGAACAATGCACAGGATGGCTGCTGTCTGCACCTGGTATTCTAACCTTGCATCTCCAAACTTGCAGTTACTCGATATTGAATATAATAAACAGGTATTTGCATCATTCTTTCCTCTTGTTTATTCAATTATGAATGCTGCTTTTATTCTCTACCAAAGGGCAGAGATTTTTTTTCGTGGTTAAGAAAATGGAAAGAACTCATACCTGCAATCGGAAAAGTCTCTGGAAAGTTGTTGTTAGTTATTGAAAAAATTTGCAAAATTGAGCTTTATTACATTTTATTCCTTAAATTCTATGGTAATTAAATATAAGAAATCATGTTCAAGAAATAGAAATTCAAGAAAATTTCTTATGTACTGTAGAATTGCAATTAATTATTCATTTTAAAAATCTAGAAATATAAAAAATCCATCAATTACAATATTCTTTCAATATGGTACTCATTTTCTATTATTTTGATAATTAGTTTTAAGCACAGAAATGTCACTCAACAGTTGTATGCTACTTGTGACCATTTTACATGAGCCCTTTGATCAGTACCGGTATTAATTAAATAATTGTAAACAATAAGGTTTGCTTTCTGCATTGGAAATAGGTTGAAATCGAGGCTCCAAGGGTATTAATCCAACATTTGGTTTTCTCTTCTTTGTGCATTGATATTGTTATAAGACATACTGGACTGTACAGGAACTTCAAGCACCTAAAACTTTATGGTATGATCTATGAACTAAATTTCATTCAATAATGAAATGCAAATCATCATCATCATCATTTTCCAGCTCCAGTTTCCTGGGTGTGGTATACGGTACAAGCGCTCGCCATTTCTTTTGGTCGGAATAGAGTTGCTGTTGTTCTACATCTTCCCGTTTCACATTCCGTTTATTGACCTCAGACTTCACTGTGTTGATCCATCGATTTCTTGACCTTCCTACCGGTCTCCTCCCTCTTACTTCTCTGTCGAAATATTTTTTTGGTGTTCTATTTCTGTGCATGAAATAAGAAACATTCGATCCCTCAGCCTAGAGACGGCGATGCTGCTATTCCGAGTAGAAATTTTACCAATACTGACGTATGGCATAGAAATCATCTGGTCACACCTAACATTGAAGAATCTATCTACGATGGAGAAGGCAAGATACATACAGTAAAGAAAGCGTTAGGAGTGTCAAAAGTGACGCACTCAAGATACACATATCTGCTGGCGAAGGAAACTTTCCTCATCGAGGATCTCAGGACAAGCATACTCCTACCTAACACCTGCGCCTCATAGAACTTGCTAGCAACACTGAATAGGAAAAGAGAGGAAATTCAACCGGCATTCTACAGCACAGGAGCCATGGTAGACCGTACGTGGACAAAGGAAAATGTCGAAATCAGACACGTCGTCACTAGGTTGGCAGTCCATGGATTCCACCACCTGATATGCAAGAACACAAACTTCCACGAACCAAATATAGACTGTGACTGTAGGCTGTGTGACACGGCATGTGATCATTATCACATCGAACTATGCACAAAAAGGACAAAGTCAATATCTGAATATGCAAACATGTAAAATTTCAATTTCATCTTGGCTATTTGGCTGCAATAAGGATTTATTTCTGTCCATTCTCATGACGTGTCCAAACCACTGTAATCTGTGGTTATAACACAGGCCCTTTGCACAGGGAGACGTGTGAAGACCTCAACGGCGGTGAAGGCTGAGAATGTGTAATTAATTACGGTTAAGCTAGCGGAAGAGGCACCCCACCCATCTTGGGGTTGTACAGATGGAACCCACTGCTTTGTGGGATGAGAAGGGATTCTCAAAGGCTAGGGGAGTAAACCCCAACAGAAAATCCTCTGCAGTGTTAGGCTTAGCAAGCCAGCTGGAAAGAGTTGATTGAATTTACTTTCAAACCTAAAACAAGCCTCGGAATGAAATGCAAATAGTAGGTAAAATATATTTTTAATTTAGCAGATTAAGTGACAAATTGCCTAATGAAAAATCACAGTTATAATAAGCATCAAATAAAGGTGTGTAAGTCTTTGCAACAGTACTGGTACCTCCAATTTTCACAACTGTTGAAAAATTTGCACTTCTTTTCTTTTTGAACCAAACAAGAAGACCCTTTCTGATTAGTACATAAATATCCATTCTAATTCCTTATGAGTTCAGGGAAAGAAGTTGGTAATTTAGTGCCCCTTTAGCACTTCCTTTCACTTGTAGATTTTGCATGTACAGAAAGATGATTGGGTTATATCCGACCAATATGTATAATGTATTTAGCGTACGAAAAGTCGTCATGCCACCACTGGTTGTATTCTCTTAGATTGCTTGTCATCGCAGATTCTACTGCAACAAGCTAGTTTGGGGCAGAAGCAATAGGAATTCCATCTCATTCCTCATTGTAGGCTTTCGATTAGATGGAAAGAAAATAATTTTCACTGAGTATGTTTCTGTGACTATAATTTAGATAAAGTGAGTGAGTTAAATTTTATTAGACTTCAGTTTACTTCAACAGAGTAACCTAGGTCAAATGTGCAATTATTGCTCATAATTACAACACTACCTAATATCTATGCCACTGAAATTCAGCCTAATTCATTATCCTTACCTTTCTCTTTTTCTCTTCAGTATCTATCCTTTATTAGAAAGTTTTAAATTATTTATTTAGTTTTGTATATTTTACAGACTTATTAGTAAATTTTGTTGTTGTTCATAGATTGCAAACATCATTATTTCTTTTATCATGACTTCAAGTAATACTTTTTCATTTATTTATTTATTTATTTATTTATTTATTTTTATTTAATATTTTGGTAGAACTTACAATGTACAGTAAATTGTGCATGCCTATAGACACAGTTTTTCATCAGACAATTTTGACGAAATGCACACAATTTTTTCACTTTTTTATTTTGTTTTTTGAAAACCCCGGAGAGGATATCTGGGAACAACAATAATAAAACACATGCCTGTTTTTTAACAAAAACAAAAGAAAATACAGCCACAACAGAAATATTTTGCCGGTGACGGAGAGTCAAATACATTTTTACACAAGAAAAAACAAAAAACTTTTTTGCTATGTAGAAAAAGAATATTTTTATCACTTACATTACAATTTTTTCCACTTTTTCCCCTGACTAACTGTTGGGTTCTTCCGGTTGAGCAGCTATTCGCAGTGAGTATTTCACTAACACTATTTCATTGTGTGAAACTTAGATCAATATCTGTTTGCATAGACAATTAGAAGTTTCATTTCACTATTCATTTTTATTTTGTATTTGTATTTATCATAGTGTAGATTTTGTAAGTAATATTGAACTCACCTTATTATACCCAACTCTCTTTCTTTTATCTGTTACAGATTTCTTTCTTTATCTCTCTCTCTCTCTCACTCTTACTAATTTTATGTTTTCCTGAAATTAGATGTAGATTTTGTCTATTTCACCTCACTCACTTGAGTCCTTGTCATTGAATGTGAATATAAGGTACGTTAACCTAGATTTCATCTCCTGTGATGTTGAAATAATAAGAAATCATCTTAGCTGTTACTTTTTTTAATGAAGTAATGAAGGTTACTTTAAATGTGTTGGTATTCAAATGTTAAGAAAGGAAATAGTATGTTTATTTTAATTCTTTCATCAACAATATAACTTTCAATTAAGCCTCTAAGGATATTTTGTTAGAGCAGACCTCTATTTCTTGGTCATTTGTCCCTGAAAGAAAGGCAGCTTAAGTATTGGTGGTGGTGAGTTATTCTTATTAGTGTCTCACAGTGCACGGAGCGGATGAAAGGTACTGTAGAAGTGTGATTTGAATATTTCTTAGTACAAACTAGATGTGTTTCACTCTTAACCTTTTATTAACAGTCACTCACTTCATGAAAATTAAACATAAAATAGCTTGAAATGTTTTTAATGCAAATTAATTGCTTAGTATATTTTATTATTAAAAAGCACTTGCAAGTAACTAACTCTCTTCTTTTGACAGAGTGGCATAAAAGAAAGTTAACATATCTTCATTTATGAACTGTCACTTTTGTTCTTGATGCTTTCAAATGCTATTTGCTTATCTTTACTCTTTTCAAGTCAGGTTAGTGTGGTTGATGAATGTGTGAGTGCAATATCTTAATAGTATCTCCTACTTAGCATCCATGTTCGTATACCTGAAATATAGCTGTGATTGATTGCAGTGCCTGGCGATCCTCAAGATGTCCGAGTAACACCTATCAATTCCACTGCGGTTCACGTACAATGGCGTCCTCCTCAGGAAAAAGATCGTAATGGTATTATTCGAGGATACCACATTCATGTACAAGAGACACGAGAGGAGGTATGTACATGGAATAACATCATATACTTAATTGCACATGAATGGGTCATTTTAGATAAGTTGCAGTCTTAGTTCTTGATGTGAAAGATTATGAAAAGTTTTGAAGCCATACTTTCGAATGGTGCCTATACAAACTGTTAGTTGTCTATCAACATGAATTTGCCTAATGACAGGGTGGGGGTACAATGAATATAATATAAGGTGCATTCAAAAAGTAACGAACCGGAGGCTGGAATGCGCAAACCGGTGACGACATCGGCTAATCGTGGCGTGTGTAACGAGGTGTGGTTCCGACCAGAGCGTGGGAGGTAACAGCCCGTCGCTAGAGGGCATGCGTGCACGTCACGTGACTATACAAAGCGAGCAGCAGCATGCATCAATCATCCAACGCTGCCAGTCGCATTGCAAACAGTCACATGGAGGCGTCAACCGAAGAGCAAAGAGGTGTTGTTCGGTTTCTGACAGCGGAGGGAGTGGGGGAACAGACATTCATCGCCGAATGTCACAAGTGTACGGCGAACACTGCTTGTCCCCTGCAAGGATCAGGGCATGGCACAAGCTCTTCAGGGAAGGACGGGTGTCGTTAGCCGATGATGCCCGGTCTGGGCCCCCCCCACCGATGACAACGTCCAGCTGGTTGATGCACTCATTACCCAGGACCGCCGAGTGACAGTGAACGCCATAGCCACCGTGGTCACTCCACAACAATGCACGCCCTCATACGGCCAACAAAGTTGCGGCACTCCTGCAGAAAATCAAATGGGAGGTTTTCGGCCACCCTCGATACAGTCCAGACCTCTCTCCCTGTGATTACGCCATGTTTGGTCCCCTGCAAAGGGCTCTGCGGGGCCAACGATTCACCTCGGACGCCGACGTCCAGCTGTACGTGCGGAACTGGTTCACATCGCAACCCAGGGAATTTTATAAGACAGCCATTCACCGCCTCGTGTCACAGTGGGACAAGTGCCTCAACAGCCAAGGCCAATACTTCTAACATACAAGTACCGGTGTCTGTAATTATGCCTCTGGTTCGTTACTTTTTGAACACACCTTATATAACTTAATAAGTAAATAAACACCCCTGAAAACATTATATATGAATTACGATCACTATCCTAAATTGCTCCATTATTAACGTACAACCTTGTTAGTAACAGTGCCTATCTGAAATCTCACTCTGAATTATTGTTGTACTGTACCTGTATTTGTCTCCTCCTCCTCCTCCTCCTCCTCCTCCTCCTCCTCCTCCTCCTCCTCCTCCTCCTCCTCCTCAAGTGATGATCTGCTGTTTGTCCATAGCTTTTCTAAACACTGTATTCAATCCAAACCACTGGCTTAAGTTCTTTAGCCAGGATATTCTTCTACGTCCTGGACAACTAATGCCATCCCTTGAATAATTAATTGGAACAGGTTGTATTTGTTGTTGAGCATGAAATTATGAAAATATTCTAGTTTTCTTCCTTTAATGATATTGATAATTTCTGAACCCTTGTTCATACGCAGCAGTACCGTCCTTCCACATTTGTGATTTTAGCTGGCTATGGTATCCTTAATATTCTGCGATACGTCCACATTTCAAACGCCATAAGTTTCTTACTTAATACCTCAGTAAGTGTCCATGGAGCAGGATACTAAAAACCTAGCATCGAAGCAGTCGGGTGCGTAATTCAAGACTTAAATCACGGCTTGTCAAAACTCTTCTCAATTTCATGAAAGAACTTCTGGCCTGCTAAATTCTGCAGCAAATTTCTTGACTTAAATCCCAGTTATCATTTGAGTTATTGGACTAGGAATTTGAAGGAGGCAATCATAACCGTTCCAACATTTCCTGAAGCTGAAAATGGTAAATATGGAAGGACCATTTTAAGAATATCCAATTAGTAAACAATTTATTTGATGTAAGTAGTAAAGACCAGTTTTGTTTTGTATATATGTCTTGTGCCCTTATAGTGTTGCTCTATGCCACAAATTGCATAGTGGCAAGTAGAACTTCTTTCACTGGATATCTCAATGCAAGTATGCAATTTCCTTTGTACTGCACATTATGAGTTTCCTTGAACTGGCCTTAAAACAAAATATTTCTTATCCCACACCATAAATATTTTGTGTGAAAATACTGTAGTCACCTTGTCCAATTAACCTTAAAATTAAGCATTTGACATATTGTGCAATGTAGGCTATGCACACCATATGCAGAACAAGAAATTTTTAAATACTGTTTTATTCCAGATAGACTAGTTGTTCTTTCAGAGATTGTTCTTATTTATTTCATTGTTTTTTCAGCTTTCTTCTTCTTTCTATTTATTTGTATGCTGCTTATAGATATTTTTCATATCTTTTCATTAAGAATATCCTGTGCTTTTGAAGAGTTTTTTTTTAATATAAAACTAAATAATGTTATATTTTATTACAATTAGGGAAAGAGCTTATTGAATGATCCAATGCGGTTTGACGTCCTCGATGGCAATGCTCAAGAGCTGAACGTAACTGGACTACAGCCAGACACCAAGTATTCTGTGCAAGTTGCTGCTTTAACCAGGAAGGGTGATGGGGATCGCAGTCAGCCTGTGCAAGTGAAAACCCCTGGTGGTGTTCCCAATCGGCCAACTGTAACCCTCAAGTAAGGCATTAACACTCTCAGAACTTCATCATGCATGCATCTTACAACCATTTAATGTGTCTTCTCCTGCCAGTATCAACTCCAGCCCCAAGCACTTACTAGTACTGTATAGAGTTTCCATCCAGCTGAGTGAGCTTGATATGTGTTTGAGCCCATTTGTGTGTTTGCAATATGAAGTTGGAACTTTAATAGTGGCAACATTACTGTGGCTGTGAAACAAAACACAATGAATTGTTGTCACGTCTGCCACATGTTAGCCTTTGTCTAACCTACTTCACAATAAATGGACTCGCTTTCCCCTCGCAATACCCTTGTAATGTGGCATGAAGACTTCAGTCTTGTGTGGGTTTGCGCTTTAAACTGTTGTGTTTGACTTTTCACTGTGTTCACTAGAAGGGAACAGAGATTGGCTGAAAATTCAATTAGCCCATGGCTGCACAGTAAGAAAATGTCATGAAAGTGTTCATAAGGCGTTATCCTACAGATCAGTCGCGAGGTGTGTTAGAACTATCAAGCAGGGACATGAAAGCACGGCAGACATAACTCGGTCTGGTCACACTACAGTTAGTGAAGAGGAAGTGCAGGCTCTTCTACAGTATTGGACACAGCTCGATATCAGACAATACATGAGTTACATCACGAGGTAGGATTGTGGCATACAATTGTGCTGTATATTTTAAAGAAGCACCTAACAATGGCAGAAAATTGCAACTTGGAGCATTCTTCACAAGTTGACAGAAGCGCAGCAATGTATACGGCTTGACGATGCCAGCTCCTGATCAGCCGAGGTAGTTTCTTGGCTTGGTACAGAGATGTCACTTGGCGCATTAATGACCAGCACCTGTACTGTTGGCAATCAAGATATAGTTACAAGATGAACTTTTAACCGAGAATTCATTATAATTCCTTCTACTACTATCTTGGAATTTGTTTATAATATTAACTATTATGTATCTAGTTTATGTCCTCTATGGAACTTGGTCGGAGTGTAAATATGCTTTTACTCTGTGACAATGTCAGTTGTAATTTGTTCATTGTGTTAAGATGTAGATTCAGATGTGTGTGCTTATTAAAGTGCTATAATATCCTTTATTCAAAACACAATAGCTATAATGTGCTTTATCCCAAAACATAATAGTTGGCGACGAGGAATTGGGACTTGATTCTCCGGTTCAGATATAGCCTACATCAATGAAGTACGGTATTTACGTCGTCTGTTTCAACGGCCACGTGAGTAAAATCAAGAATCAGGCAAATCGACATGAAATGTACACAGAGTACTTGTAAACGATCCTAAGCAACTCATCGTATATTCAGCTACGTGTGCCTGCATGCCACATATTCAAAATAATATGTATCACAGTTCGAACTTTGAGGTTATGCAATGTTTTTTTTTCTCAAGCCCAGGACAATATTCGGTCATCGATCACTACCCAGTGTGTTTTAACTCTGTTATCTTGAAACATTTTATTATATTTGAACTGTGATTTTTAAAATTATTTCGAAGTTCCGTCAAGATGGACGCAAATCAGTTCCAACAATTACTGAACATTTTTACTAATTCTCAAGAGAAGTTACTTGAAAGGTATCAAGTTCACCAGCCCGTCACAACCCCACAAGCCACTAACATTACACCTTTTGAAAATTTTGGTTCTGAAAAGGAAAAATTTGTGTCGTATTTAGAACGATTTGAAAATTACGCAAACTTCAACAATGCCACCGATCCAACAAAGAAAGCTCAACTCTTGTGTACATCAATAGGGGCAATTCATTATAACAATCTCTCTGCATTTTTAGGCCCTGATAAACCAATCAAGTCTCTCGGTTATAATGACCTAGTAAAGCATTTAAAGCAAATATTGTCACCTCAAGTCTCAACCGTAGTTTCCCAACACTATTTCTTGAACGTCAATCAAAAAGAAAGTCAAAATATTGCAGGATTTGTTGCCACTCTTAGAAGCCACTTACTAGACTGTGACTTTTATATTCAGTGTACATGTGACGCCAGAATTTCAATTGCGGATGTTTTTCTTCGTGCACAATTTATACGTGGCTTGCGAGATAATTGGATCAGAGAGAAACTTCTCCAGTCTAATGACACGAAATTTGATGATCTCCTGAAGAAGGCTATAGCCTTGGAAGCATCGCGGTATGAGAGTAATCAGCTGTCAAAACAGCTCACTGCACCGTCAGACTCTATAGAGGACACAAACAAAGTAACAAAAGCCACAAGTTCATATAATGACCGAAGTATGAATCAATATAGCAGTGATACTCAGTCATGTTTTGTTCAACAGCCTAACCCAGGCTCTCACTCACGTTCACAGTCCAGGGGCCGCCGTAGTTCTGTCAATTATAGAGCACTAGGTATTGATGGATTATGCCTGAATTGTGGAAATTCAAACCTCAGGTCAAGAGATTGTCGCACAAACAGAAACTCTCTTAAATGTAGGTCATGTAGGAAAGTGGGACATGTTGCAAAAGTTTGTATCACTACACTTCTTCAACAGTCAAATACACACAACATTGCAACTGAGAACATAGATGACAACTTGCATGACCACCCTGAAACCAATTTCGGGATAGGACAACTGGAATGCATCGAAGATCTCTTTGAAGTAGGACAAGAATCAGATAAATATTTTATCACTGTTAAACTCAACAATAAATCACAAAGATTTGAAGTCGACACGCGAGCAAAATATTCACTCATCCCAGAGAACGAATGTTCAACCTTGGGTCTTGGTTTGCCATTGCAGCCAACAAATGTCTGTTTTCGATCATATTCTGATCATGTTATCAAACCCAGAGGAAAAATTGTTGTCACAGTATCATACAAAGGAACAGAAATTGTTGCAGATCTTTTTGTAGTTCCGCAAGGTCATGCCGCATTGCTTGGTCGTGTTTTGATCAGGGGCCTCGGCCTTGATCTGAAGGAAATTGACAAGGACACAAATCATTCACTTCACACTGAATCTGTCAACTCAGTGCAGTCAATTCAGGATATTTTACATCAGAATAGTACAATCTTTGAAGAAAAAATTGGATGCGTTCCCAATATTGAAGTAAAACTGCAACTCAGAGAGGGGGTGAAACCTGTCTTCAATCGTGAACGTGATGTCCCTTTTGCTCTTCGGGAACGCGTTGAAAAGGAACTCGCTTCATTGGAATCAGAAGAGTTATTTCTCCCACAGCATTAAGTGATTGGGGATCGCCTCTTGTTGTTATCCCAAAACCGGATGGGGGAGTTGGTTATGTGTTGACTACAAATGTGGAGTAAATTCAAGGTTGATTTCTGCAAACCATCCCATAAGACCAGTTAATGATGTTCTACATAGTCTTAGAAACTCAAAATTTTTCTGCAAGTTAGACTTATACAAGGCATATCTACATCTGAAGGTTGATGAAGAAGGTAGTATGATTCAAACTATATCCACTCACAAAGGAACCTTCAGGATGCACCGACTGAGTTTTGGCATCAAAACTGCCCCCTCAGAATTTAATAGGATATTATCACAGATCCTTCATGGTCTTCCAAAAGCTGAAGCTTATTTTGACGACATCATAATACATGGTACAACGAAGGAGGAGTGCACCAGGAACTTAATAGCCTGTCTAGAACGGCTTTCAAAAAATAATCTGCATTTGAACAAAAGCAAATGCTCATTTTTCAAGGAAAACATAGACTACCTAGGGCATATTGTATCATATAATGAGATCCGCAAGTCACCAGAGAAAGTTCAAGCTGTGTCACAAATGCCACGCCCTAAAAACAATGAAGAAGTGAGACGCTTCCTTGGTATGGTGACTTATTATGCAAAGTTCATTCCTAGTTTTTCAACGAAGTCCCACCCATTACGGCAGTTATTGCGGAAAGGTGTACGGTTTTTCTGGTCTGCAGCCTGTGAAGCAGCTTTCTTGAATCTCAAGTCCGAGTTATGTAGTGAACGTGTCCTTACCCCATTCAACCCATCACTGCCTATCATCTTGTCAACCGATGCCAGTCCTACTGGTGTTGGAGCAGTATTAAGTCATGAGATGGATGGCCAAGAAAGACCCATCGCCTATGCCTCTCGTGCCCTAACACCAGCAGAATGTAATTACAGTCAGCTTGACCGGGAAGCGCTGGCAATAATTTTCGCCACAACACACTTCTACAACTATATTTTTGCAAGAAATTTCATTCTTGTGACAGACAATGAACCTCTGTCTCGTATTTTTCATCAGAACAAGGGCCTGCCACAAATGACATCCGCAAGGCTCCTAAGATATGCATCGTTTCTCTCCGGGTTTGACTACACGGTAAGAGTGAAAAAAGGGAAAGATAACGAAAATGTTGATTGCCTATCCCGAGCCCCTGTTGCATCTACCTCGCCAAACATTGAAACATCAATAAATGCAGAAGTTTCACAACTCTGTGCTGAAACGATTCTTCAAGTGTCAAGTGAAGCCATTACGTACGAAACTATCCGTGATGAGACTATGTTAGACCCAGAACTTAGTGCCACCCTGCAACGTCTTCAAACTCAATCCTTGGATGAACCATATACAGTTGAAAATGGTATTCTATTCCGTCAAGACCGAATTGTTATCCTAAAGAAACTACAAAGAAAAATTTTGGAAGAGTTACATTTAACACACCTCGGCATTGTGAAAACAAAACAGTTAGCAAGACGATATGTCTACTGGCCGCAATTAGACAAAGACATTGAGAAGCTTATCAAATCTTGTGAAGAGTGCGCGCAGACTCGTTCAAATCCACCAAAAGCTCCAATACACCCCTGGGATGAACCAGAAGAAAATTGGGAACGCATACACATTGACTATGCAGGGCCATTTGATAACCACCATTTCTTGATGTGTGTTGACGCGAAATCCAAGTGGGTCGAAGTACGAATGGTGAAAGACGCTCCATCCACTGCAACCACTATCAGTCTGCTTGACAATATCTTTACCGTACATGGGTACCCGAATGTCCTTGTGTCAGATAATGCCACTATCTTCACGAGTGATGTATTCAGATCCTATTGCAAGGAGAGAGGGATTTTTCAGAAACATATTGCACCAGGGCACCCAGCAACCAATGGGCTAGCCGAGAGAAACATCCAAACTTTGAAGAGGCGACTTCGTGCTGCTGTAAATGACCCGGCACCATTATCGACTAAGTTACAGAACATATTGTTTCAATACAGAGCAACGCCATTGGCATGTGGACAGTCTCCAGCTGAACTATATTTGAAACGTCGGCTACGTATCCGGTTGGATGCTCTACTTCCAAACCAAAAGAGCTTGACTACATCCAGTTTCTCACCCCCTGTTCGCTCTTTCAAAGTGGGAGAGAGAGTGCAAGTCCGGATTCACCAGAAAAACCGTGATATTTGGCAGTTTGGTGTTATACAAACTAAACTCGGCCAGCGTCACTATGATGTGAAATTGGATTTGGGACGAATTTTAAAGCGGCATGTTGACCAGTTATTATCGACTCTCGTGCCAAAGAAAGATAAGCATGTCACTTTTGCTCCAACAAATCCTCCAGTGCGTGGTGTTGGGATTCGTATAATGTATAAATCAGTGATCGTGAAACACGGACATCTTACTTAGCAACCATCTTTTATTACACTAACTTATATCAAAGAGCTTCAAACATAAAGAATAAATACAAGAAATAAACCAAAGTAGAAATACATGAAATAAGCCAAAGATGTCCATCTTCTCAGTCCTCCACATCCTCCCCACCCTGGTCTATCTCGAGAGGGAAGACCAGCTGTACAGGCCGACTAATCTTGGTCCCGTTGGCCATCTGAAGGATGAGGGTTCGCACCTTGTTGTCCCTGCCTGGTCGCCTTTCAGTTATTCGCGCCTTCTGCCACATGTGTCTAGGTCGCATGTCGTCCTGTAGTAGTACTATATCTCCTACTCGGCACTCCTTCGTCTGTCCATTTGGGCGGTGCACTTCGTGGTAGCTTCTCAGATCAAGAAGATACTCATTCCTCCATCTCTTGAGGAAGTCCTCCTGCATTTTCTCTCTAAGTCTCTTCTCGTTCCTCAGGTCTATTCGGGTCGTGGGTTCGGAGACGTTGGGCAGGGTAGTCAGCCGTGCCCCAGTCAGGAAATGACTTGGAGTCAGTGTCTCCGAGCCATCTTGGATTATGGGTCGGGAGTTAATGGCGGCTTCTACTTCTACCAATAGAGTTCGGAGTGTGTCCTCACTAATCAGAGCCTTTCCCAATACCTTTCTAAGGCATCTTTTAGTCGTACCCACCATTCTTTCCCACCAGCCTCCCCACCAAGCCGCCCGTGGGGCTATAAATTTCCACTGGACTCCGTTGTGGGCGAAGTGCTGGCTCGTTCGTGGGTCAGTGAGGACTTGGCTGAGTTGTGTCATTTCTTTGTGTGCTGCCTGGAACGTTCTAGCGTTGTCTGAGTAAATGGTGTTTGGAAGTCCTCTTCGTCCCGCAAATCGTCTGAGAGCCATCAGAAACTTCTCCGTAGTCATGTCCAAAGCCAGCTCAAGGTGAAGGGCCCTTGTAGTCGCACATGTGGAAAGCACAATATATGATTTCTGTACGAGATTCCCCACCTTAACGAGTAGTGGCCCTGCAAAATCCACACCCGTAACTGCAAATGGCGCACACGTTCTGGAGGCAACGGGGCTTCGATCTCGTTACCTTGTTGGCTTCTAGCGATCTTACAAGGTAAGCACGTGTGGATGACCTTCTTGACAGCCTGGCGTGCCTTGAGGATCCAAAATTCTTCGCGTAGTACAGAGAGAACGATTCGTACTCCAAGGTGGTGTAGCCGTATGTGAGTCTGGAGGATCAACAACTTAGTGAAGTGGTGTGCACCATCGAGTACTATAGGATGTTTCTGCTGCGTTGGCAGGTCTGCATGGTGGAGGCGCCCTCCCAGTCGAATAAGGCCGTCCTGTAAGAAGGGGTTGTAGCGGGCAATCCTGGACTTCCCTGACAAGTTTCTCTCTTTTGTCAGAGCGTCGTACTCTTCGGAAAAGCACTCACGTTGGACTGTACGTATCCAGCACAATCGGGAAGCCTCTAATTCACGTGCAGTGAGATTCCCAGAATTTTTCTCCGACTGTCTGATGTTGTTCAAGAAGCGAAAAATCCAACCCATGATGTGCAGTATTTTCCAATAACTGCTGAATCTGGAAGCAATGATGAGAGGTTCCGTTGTAACGACGTTAAGTGTTTGCTGATGCGTCTTGCGAGTCTCTGGAAGTGAGGCGTTAGGCACACTGCTGTGGGGCCAAGAGCTAGGATGATCGGCAAGCCATACAGGCCCGTGCTTTTGAGGATATTCCTCGTGACAAGAGGTCGGCTGGATTATCCTGGCTCGGGCAGTACCGGCACTGAGCTGGACTCAGGATGCCTTGAATTTCCGTCACTCGGTTGGAGATGAATGTCTTCCAACGGTTTGCATCGCTTTTAATCCAACCTAGAGCGACCATGGAGTCACTCCACAGAGTAGATGTGGTGACATTAAAGTCTGTTGCTTGGCAGAAATACCTCAGAAGACGGCAACCCACTAAGATGGCCAGTAGTTCTAGTCGTGGGAGTGTAACCTTCTTGACTGGAGACAGTCTATTCTTAGTGCAGACCAGGTGTATGTAAGTGTTTACGTCGGCTGAAGTTCGAACATACAGTGCAGCGCCGTAGGCCCGCTCCGAAGCGTCGCAGAACACGTGGACTTGTGAAGTCTCCGATGCTGTCCTTGATAAACCAATCCATCTTGGAATGACCACACTTGCCAGATCCGTGAGGCTGGTTATCCACAGCTGCCATCGCAATGCAATGTCATGTGGAAGTATTTCGTCCCATGCTATGCCCCTACACCAGGTGTCTTGGAAGAGAACTTTTCCAACTATGGACACCGGTGAAAGTAATCCAAGAGGGTCGTAGAACTTTGCAGTCGTTTTCAATAGCTTTCGTTTGGTTCCTGGATCCTGCGAAAGGTTGTCGGTGATATCTGTATGGTCAAAGAGTAGTGAATCTGATTCTGTGTCCCATCGTACACCTAGTACTCCGGTTTCCCTTTTCGTTTCACGTCCTTCGGCTCTCCATATACCTTCCAATGGCCCAGAATTTGTTGCCCATTTTGCCATCGGCATCCGTATCTGTCGTAGTAGACCTGTCACCTCGTAATATAAGGTGATAACTCTGTTGTCATCTTCAGCTCCCGCAACAAAGTCGTCCATGAAAGTGCTTTGATCCATAAGTGCTGCTGCTGATGGGAACTGATCCTTGAATCTCGTTGCTAGTTCACGGAGAGTTGCAGACAGAAGAAAGGGACTGCTAGCAAGGCCGAATGGTAGACGAGTGAATCTATAGACGGCTGTATCATCTCTTGCTTGCCATTTTCCAAGTTCGTCCTTCTCCACATTGAACCAGAAGAATCTTGTTAAATCTCGGTCTTCAGTATCCAGGCATAATTGAAGGAAAGCTTGAGTTCCATCTCCTACTATGGCTTTGCGGTAAGTTCGGAAGCGGATCAACGTGGACAGTATTTCTGGTAACAGATTAGGGCCTGTTTCCAGAACATCATTGAGGGACGGTGCATCTCTCTCGTGGGATGATGCGTCAAAGACGATCCTCCATTTCTCTGTGCCATTTCTCTCTTTCTTGATAGCGTGATGAGGCAGGTGGTATACATCATTTGTAGTTTCCTCTGTAGCGATCAGCTGAACATGTCCCATGTTTACGTAGTCCATCATCTGCGCATGGTACATTTCTTTGTACTGGGCATTAACGGCAAGTTTTCTCTGCAATGTGTGAAAACGATTTAGAGCGTTCTTACGGTTTGAGGGTAAGACCACATCTTCTTTCTTCGGTAGGGATACTACCCTCCGCCCGTCTTGTAAGTGAAACGAATCGTGGAATTCTTGAAGAATAGTGGCATCTTTCGTTGTGAGGGTCCTTTTCTGATCTTCCCTTATTCCTAGGGACTCGAGATCCCAAAATCGTCGCATATCATCGTCCTCGACAGATGGGTCATTAGCAGTATGAATGTGGTGCACGTTGACGCTGTGGACAGTAATTCCTGACCTATTTCCACTCAGAATCCATCCAAATCTAGAAGGAAGCAGTACTAACGTGTCTGAGAGGCGTATTGGCTTGTCGTCAAGTATCACCTTCCAATAATGGTCTCCACCTATTAGAAGTTCTATAGGAAGTTCATTGTTTTCATCCTTGGGATCAGCAAGTCTCAATTTTCGTAAGCGCGGCAGGGACTGGACGTCGAGTGGAACAGTCGGATGTGGCAAGTAAACGTTGTCACTCTCAAATGCAGAAATACGCAGAGCAGCCTCCGTGCATAGTCCACTGATGTTGAGGTCAATGAGTCTGCGAGCTGAAGATGTGTGACGAGATGACTCGAATCCGGTAACTGTCAAATCCTTGTGTCCCACGATATTCAGTTGAAGCTGATCTACCAGACTTCGGCTTACGAAGGTTGATTGACTGCCAGCATCCAATATGCATCGTGTACGTTTTCTCAGTCCGGTGGGCCCTGTGATCCAAATATTCGCCGTTTGAAGATAAGTGAACTGCGGCATAGTAACGTCAATCTTCCCCACGGATATTGATGCGGGCTGTTCTCCGGTGCAGATGGAAATGTGATGATTCTTTTTGCACTTTGCGCATGATACCTTACTCTTCTTCATGCAGGTCTTCACACTGTGACCTTTATTGAGGCACAAGAAGCATCGGTTGGCAGTTTTTAACTTTTCAATCCGCTCAGCTACATTGCGGATCTTCACACAGTTCTGGGCCCAGTGGCCTCGAGTCTCACAGAACACACAGAATTCGGAATACACTTTCTTTGTGTTCATGCCCGTCCGTTTTGACTTGGTGTTCACATGGAGTGTCGCGGCAGTGCCTGAGAAGGATTCGAGTGAAGTGATATCTCCTCTATCTCCTCTGATCTTCTGTGTGATCACAGCGCCCTCTACCTCCTCGTTCAGGAACTCCATCAACTTGGTAATGTGACTCTCGGGAATGCTTTCTCGTTTGGAATAAATTATCCAACGGCGGACAATACCTTGAGGGAATGCTCGGAGAATTTTAGGGCATAACATCCGCCCGTAATTATCTACATTTTCCCCTAAGGCCCGTAAGGCTTGTACGCGTCTATTGCATTCTATGTACATGGCATTTAGATTAGAAGGAGTATCGTCTGAAATTGGTTGCAAGGCTTCGAGATAGTCAAGATGGGCCTGAATTATGCGGTCAGTGTTTCCGTAGCGAGAGATTAATATCCGTTTAGTTTCTTCATAAGCATCAGCCGTTATCGGTATTCCATCAACTAGATTCTTCGGCTCACCCTCCAGATATCCACGGAGATAGACGTGCTTGTCAATGTGAGCGAGAGATTGATTGTTGTCAACAGAAGACTGGAATTGCTCCCAAAAACGTGCCCAATTCTCAATGTCACCTGCGAATTTGTCTAATTTTACGGCAGGTAGCTTCACTGTGTACGTGACGGGTGTTGGGACTGGAGATCCTGGCGTTGGTTGCATACTCATTCCGGCGACCGATGTTGTCAAACTGGAGAGTGACTTAGATTTATTCTCGGCGTGTGATGCTTTCAGAATCGCTCTCTTCGCGATGTCGATGTATTCCTCACATTTTTCGACATCGGCCTCGTATTCTGCGTCGGTCAAACATTCCTGTATACTATCGTCCAGAACTGTGAGATGATCTAAAGCTTCTTGGAGTCTAATGCGATTATATTCGTATTCTGAGATGTCGCCGACCGTAGCACTATTTATTATCGTACTGAATTTAGTTATAGTTGCTCGTTCCGTCTTCCGCTTTCTTTTCAAAAACGCTAGTTTACTCTTAACACTCTCGTCTTGCATCTTGAAGAATGGGTGACGAAATAAATAAATAATTAGTACCGTGCTGCGACAAGTGAAGGTGATTGTCTGATGTCAGCGCATGCGTGAGATCGTCTTGTAGTGTCCGTGATGGCTACGAGGTATTTAGTTTAGTATCTACCGCAAGATGGCAGGACTTGCTCGTCTATCATTCGTGAATTCCGTTACGTGGTGTAAAGTAATTATATTACAATTCGTGCACTGTTTAGTCGTAGTAGTATCACTTGCAATAATATTAATAACTGAAATATCACGTTAGTATGTGGCGCGTGTAGAAGGTCCAGTATCTTCTTACCTCGTAATCCGGCGTGGCGTGGCTGCATGTACAAAACGTGATTGCTGTTTGTAGTGATAGCATCACCAGTTTACTTTGTACACAAGTAAAACACAATTGCCCGTATTCCAATGCACATTTCTACGTAATCTAAAGTTTTCGGCACCAATGTTGGGATTCGTATAATGTATAAATCAGTGATCGTGAAACACGGACATCTTACTTAGCAACCATCTTTTATTACACTAACTTATATCAAAGAGCTTCAAACATAAAGAATAAATACAAGAAATAAACCAAAGTAGAAATACATGAAATAAGCCAAAGATGTCCATCTTCTCAGTCCTCCACACGTGGTGTTCCAAACATACCAACACCAACCCAGTCAAGACTAGAAAATGAGGATATTCCTCCTGCAACCCACACTGCAGATGATACAAGGCAGACCATCCTGCAACCAGATGAACGCCCTGATCGAAACAGCCTTCCACCACCTGCTGATAATTATTTAAGAAGATCAGCCAGAGACAGGCGACCTCCTCAGTATCTGCAAGACTATGTGCCCAAATGAATATGAATAGTTCCTTTTATTTGTTTTTATATAAGTGGGGGAGACTATTATGTATCTAGTTTATGTCCTCTATGGAACTTGGTCGGAGTGTAAATATGCTTTTACTCTGTGACAATGTCAGTTGTAATTTGTTCATTGTGTTAAGATGTAGATTCAGATGTGTGTGCTTATTAAAGTGCTGTAATATCCTTTATTCAAAACACAATAGCTATAATGTGCTTTATCCCAAAACATAATATTAACATACAGTAGTTGGCCATACATTTTGTTGAGTCTTACGGCAGCCGTGTGTCAAAATACGGACATACTACAGTAGGGATTTTATACTATCAGCAATTGAAGCACAATCATTTCTATGCTTTCCATATAAAAATATGAGAATTAATTGATAACTCTTCCTTGGCTCAACACTGAGAAATATAAGACTCTACCTAAATAAACTTAAAAAAGACCAAATTTATGATAATCAGCAAGCAAAAGAATATAGGCCTAGAATATAGAATGTAGAAATTGAACGTGTTCAGCATTATAAATACCTTGCAGTGTTTCTGAACCAAAATTTGACATACAGCCAAGAGATCATGATTGAACATACGAGAAGCATATTTGTTAAAATGAAGACCTTGGTCTCTAACTGTAACTTAAACCTGGATCTTAGGCTGAGAATAGTTTGAGGATATGTTTCCTGCACTGTTGTATTCTTTGAAAGGGTGGACTTGAACCCAGGCCCTGTGCAAGAAACTGGAAGCCTTTGAAATGTGGGTCTATCTAGAAAAAGTGCAAAATACCAAGGTGTTGAATATGCTAGGTAAAACTACGGAAGTACTGCTATCCATTAATTAAAAGACGGAAGCATGAATATTTTGAACATGTGATCTGGAACTAAAAGTACAGGATCCTACAACTGGTGATGCAGGGATCAATAAATTGTAGGATATCTGAGATCTGGCCGACGAAAAACCTTGTAATGGTTTCTACCGCCCTCACTTTGAGCGACAAGTGTAACGTTTTGCTAGCCCACACTGTTGGGAGATAAATGTAACTGTTTACCTTTGCCTAAGCTATGTTGTTTTAATGGGCGCCAAGACCTCAATGCAATGTTGAAATCTAAATTTGTATTTAACAACGTCTAGCTCTGGCAGAACACCTTCAAGACACTATTCACTCAGATCGTGGTATGATTTGATCATTAACCCAACAAACAATTGTATCAGGAGAAGAAATTGGTCTATATCTAATGCTACCTACTGAAAGCAAAGATTGCATTGTAAAAGAAATGAATTTATTATATAAAACAAGTATAGCAAAATTAATAATAATAATAAGTACAAAATTTAAATTGGAGCGTTGTGATTTGAATATTACCGATAGAAAATTACGTGAAAACGGAGTCTGATAAATTGATTTTACTCTTATTTCCAAGCTATGAAGTTACTGAAATATGAAATGTAAAACAAAGAAAAATGAGAGATTGCGTATTTCTGCGTCATTTGCGCTTACCACTGGAAATTGCCAAAGCATTTCCCTCGTACTTGATGATGCTGTTAGCTTCCCACAGTCTCCTGGACGTCGTCATCTCCGTCGGAATTTGATGATATTCTGGTAGATTAGATAATTCTATGGTCCGTACCTCGGACCCAAACACTCGTACAACCGCACTGGTTAAGTTTTGCAAAAGTTAGTCGCTAACTCCACTGAACATCGGAGCGACACGCACTTGCGACCGTACTCTGCAAGTTCTACACAGATAGTCCTCGTTTCACGGCGCGTCGAACGATATATTCACCCGTTGGCTCCCCCACCACGGTACCGCCTTCCAGCTTACGTCGTCTCCATTGATTGGCTGAGCACGCCGCGCTATCTTCCCCTCCTCTGGGTCATTACACTCGGCGGGAGGGTTCCGTTTCAACAATTCGCCTTTCCTGGACGCTGCGACCCAGGATTGCGTCATGCTTTCCGACAAGATTAAGCGTGTACTTGAAATCCCAGTGAGTCACGTCTCTCGATATACCCTAACTGACGAAAACTCCGTAAAATTCCGTAATCACATAATTTTCTATTATATTGTCGTTCGTAATAATTTGCTTGATAGCGTTTTCTAAGACATATAATTATAATTTTTATAAAATGCTCCGAAAATATCTTAATAATAATAAATTAATAATAATAATAAATTAACATGAAAAATTCTCTTGGCTGAACAATTTGCCGCGTAAATAAATATAGAATGGCTTCCTACTGACTTATGCCAGTTGCATAAAAACCCCTCGAAAAACACGTTACATATTCGCCTCGGATCATCGGATGATTTACCGTGACGACGGTCCATTATCCGATTATCCCAGACACGTTAATAAACCCCATCCAAAATACATATTACATAAATGAAATCACCCTAAATTACAGATATATACACTCATAATTTTTCTTCACGCACTTTGCGTCAAAGTTTGTTGTCACTATGGATTGCACTTTGCAACCAGTCCAATGTTTTACGTATAGAATATTGTTCCACGGATATTTCCGCCTCTCAAATTTCTCTATGTTGGAGAAATAGACATAATTAATGTGTGAGCACTATGTATTTATGATGTCATATCACACGCATTGAAGGTGTTCTGATATATTTATATCACCATAGAACTTCCTAATTTCACTTGAGGTCCCCTCCTTATGGTGACATTTAATTCCACTTATCACTGAGCACACGATCACACTATTGTGGCAGCGCCTCGTGACCATAATACATGATCTCTCTTTAAAGATGATTAAATTAATATTGACTTCTGAAAAAAAAACACTAAATGTGCATTACATGTAACACCAAATATTTCTGTGCCGTAATCGCCCTGTCTTGTTAAGTTCCCGTTAACCATACTTAATACTAGTTCTCAACACAGACCATTTCTCCTCACACAAATAATACCATTGTACAAATTGCCTTAAATTACACACTTACAAATCTTACGTGGCGAGGCCGTAAACAGAAATCACGTGTGCTGATATGTATGAGTTTCATGAAGGACTGTCTCGCATTCTGATGGCCCATCTTTTATCTCGTGGACGCCTTAAGCTAACAAGCCCTATACAAGCGCTCCCCCATCTCTTGGAGATAAATGGGAACCCATCAGCGCTGCCAAAATGGCCTTGGTGCATCGAGACAATTTAGTGCTCAACAGCATCCGACAATCCCGTCATATTTCCCTGTACCTTAAAAACTCTCATTTACTTACATACTACCCCCCTGTGTGACTTCTGATACGCCTGCCTGGAAGACCATCTCCTCCCACGCACCAAATACCACACTTACTCATTTGATAGGCTGGCTCGCCAGCTAAACATCCTTACTTTATGACACATACTTTCGGAGACTATGTATATTATACGTCCCGTATAATCTGTTTCCCTCACTATTCTCCAGCACATATGCTGTTTTGCCAATACGTTTGGAAACTATAAATGGGCCCTCGTAGAGATAAAAGAACTTGGACATGACTTTCTCTAGCTTATTTGACTGTTTCGGCACTCTAAGTAAGACTCTGTCTCCCGGCTCGAATAGGTCAAATTTAGTTTCTTTTTGTTGGCGAATTCTCTTTTGTGCTGACTTAGATAAATTCTGTTTCGCCAACTGGACAATGTAATCCATCCCCGGTTGCTTACCCTCATTTAATCCCAACACCCTCGCTAGTTCATTTTGTGGTCTTTTTCCGAAGTGAACTTCGTATGGCGTCAATTTCGTGCTCTCATGCTGGACAGAATTCAGCCAAGTCTCGACCTTGGGAAGATGTCCAACCCAGGCCGCATGCTTGTCATGCACTAGAGTCCGAAAAAGACGAGCCACTTCCCTTAATGGACGCTCTGCAGAATTACCCTGAGGGTACCTTACAGAGGAATGAACGTGTGTTATACCAGCTTCCTGCATACTGGTTCTCCATTTCTTTGCAGTAAACTGTGGTCCACTGTCAGATAGTATCCTGAGAGGAATGCCAAACTCAGGTACATACTTATTAATGATCAGACGGCTACACGCTAGTCCCGTGGCTTTCCTTAGCGGATATAGCTTGACATACTTACTAAAAGCGTCAATAACTATAAAAATGTATTCGTAGCCGTACTGTCCTTTAACGATCGGGCCAAATAAATCCACACACAGTAGTTCGCCGGGACTACTGGTGAGAACTGCAGATCTCTCCCCCACTAAATATTTAACTGGATATTTACTCCTTTGACAGGTGTCACACTTAGCTAACATCCTCCTAACATCCCTTCCCATTTTACTCCAAATGAAGTCACGACCAATTTCATAGAAGACCTTGGCAGCACCAAAGTGTCCTAATTCCCTATGAATGAACCAAATTAGCTCCTCCCGCAAAGTGGAAGGAACACATATTGCCCACCGATTATTCCTACATTTCCTTGCAAGAAGCCCATCCTGCATCTTGTACGTGAACCGTCCTACTTTCTCATACTCTTCTTCACCTATTTCCAACCTAGCCAGTGGCTCCTTTACCTTAACGTCATCACGTTGCTCCACTAGCATATTTCTCAGTGTCTGTAACGATGCCCTGTTGCTACTGTCCACACATGCACATATTAAAATACCGTCCTCTGCTTTAACCACAGGATAATCCCTACATAAATTAGTGTCCCTCGATAGCATGTCTGCAAGAATGTTATCTTTACCTTTAATATATTTTACTGTGAATTCGTATTCCTGCAGAGCAAGAATCCACCTACTAACTCTGTTAGAACTGAGTTTACAAGTTCTCATATACAGTAATGCATGGTGATCTGTGTGGATCTCAAATTTCCCCCCTACTAAATACATTCTAAATTTCCCTAAACTGAAAACAATGCCTAAAAGCTCTAACTCAGTAATCGTGTATCTTTTTTCTGCTGCTGTCAGTCCTCGCGAGGCTAAAGATACAATGCACAGATTACCCTCATCATCTTTCTGACATAATACCCCAGCAATGCCTATATGTGAAGCATCTGTCATAACCACATATTCCTTCTCTTTTAACGGATATTTCAGCACTACAGCTTTCTCAAATCCTTCCTTCAGCGCTCTAAAAGCCTGATCATGCTTGGACTCCCATCTCCACCGAGTCCCACTTTTAAGCAATTCCCTGAATGGTTCTACCAACCCTGAGTATTTAAGAACGAACCTCCTGAAAAAGTTGCAAATTCCCAGGTAAGTTTTTAACTGTTTAACATTCTGTGGCACCTCTGCGTTAAGTATCTTATTAACCCTACTTTCTTCTGGTGTTACACCTCTACTTGACACTCTATGACCTAAAAATGTCACTTCTGACTGACAGAATGACGACTTAGACAGCTTCAAAGTGAACCCTGCCTGATCTAACTTCTGAAAAATTATATCTAAATGAAGTAGATGCTCCTCAAAACTGCGTGAACTAATTACCATATCATCTATGTAAATGGTTACAAACTCTCCTGTGTCATCCCCTAATGCGATGTTTAAAGCCCTAATTAAAGCTGCTGAACTACTCTTTAACCCATAAGGTGTTCTACAAAATTGATAAAGGTTATATTTATGACTAAAAGCTGTAAATGGTCTATCTTCGTACATAAGTGGCACTTGCCAAAAACTGGAACTCAAATCTACACAAGTGAAATACTTCTTCCCCTCAAATGTTTGCATTAATTCCTCTATTGACATAGATTTCAGCTGATCTGAACTAATTCTACTGTTAACCAAACGAGCGTCTAAACAAATACGAACAGTGCCGTCGGTCTTGGGTACCGTTATCAAAGAATTAACATACGGACTGTTAGAGTGCTCAATAATCCCATCTTCAAGCATCTGGTTAATTTGTGCCTCAACTGCACTCTGATAAGCGAAAGGTACAGGATATCTATGTCCTGTGAATACTGACCTATCAATAACGTTCAATGAATGTGTATAGCAATTGGCCATACCAATGCGATCCTCAAAAACTCTCCTATTACACCATAACACATCATAGAGCCGAACACACTGTTCATCCTCTATATTTCCCTGAAATGCAGCCTCACGTAACGAGTCCTCTAGACTTCCGTTCGTAATCACACTGCCCACAAAACATGGAGAACCCCGCTCTACGGCTGGCGATATCTCATTTAAAGTACAAATCACACCTACAATACTACTCCTCTGAATATGGTCATTGAACGCTACTTCTACTTCAGAATCTCCCCATTTAAATTTCAAACTCCCTACATCATAACATAAGTTACCAGACACTCTACTTAGCCACTCTGAACCCAAGATAACACTGAATACTAAATTTGGAATTACAAGACAAATCTGCTTCTCTACATGATTATTAATTTTAATGTCTACTAAAACTTGCTTAGAAATTACTTTAGACCTCTTCCCAACAGCTGTGATAACAAAAGTGCTTTTAATTGGCATCTCCTCAAAATTTACTCCAGTTCCTTTCATTTTATCATAAAATGCACTACTTATGCAACTCTTCATACAACCACTATCAATTAAAACATCTGTGTACGCCTCGGACACGTTAAATTTAACTATGGGGCTCTTACTAACCACTTCCTGAATAGTACCTTCATCATTTAGTTCATGTAATAATTCATTTCTTACATTTAGGTCATAGGGTTCCTGTATAATTGTATGGACAGGGCATGCTACAGACTGAGATTCTGACCTTACTTCGCAGCCTGGTTCGCGTTTAAAGAACCGCTACAGCTGGCCGTAGTACTACTAACTACTAAACTGGTCTGGTTGTTCTGGGCTGTGTTGTCATTGTTTGGCTGTATATTACTACCACTAGGCTGTCCTCTTCCTTGACCCCTATTCTGGTTGTAATTATTGTCATTATAATTTCTCCCTTGATTTCCCCTGAAATCATTTTTTCTCCTTTGATTTCCCCTGTAATCATTGTTCCTCCCTTGATTTCCCCTGAAATCATTATTCCTCCCTTGATACTGATTACCATAGCCATTTCCTCTGTTCTGATTTAGCCGATTACTATTATTTCTATTTTGAGTGTTGGCCCCTTCGCCACCGTTCCCTTGAACTTCCTGATGCCTGGCTTCGTTAGGTCTATTATTATTATTACCCTGGTTCCTATTGAAATTGTCCTCATAACCCCCTCTCCCTAGTGCATCAAATGTGCTTAACAAATTTTCTACTTGTGATATTGTCTTTACATTCTGGATACAAGCAGCCTCCTTGATCCTATAGGGAAAGTGCCTAAGTAGCAACCTCACCACATCACTTTCCTCCTTCAAGCCATCCAGATATTTACACACTAATACCTGCCCTAAAAAGTATTCGGTCATGGTGGAGCTTCCTTTAGGGTTATATTTACCACACACTACTCCCTCACGATGCTGCGACTGAATAACCTCATTCCAGAACTTTTCACAGAATTTCATTTTAAAATCATTAATATCAGTAAACTTGTCTCTGTAGACAGCAAACCAATTCCTCGTTTCCCCCACAAACACTTGTTCTAAAATTTCAACTACCTGGCACCACTCAATACAACCATTTTCCAACCTCTCCCCGAATTTATTTTCTATAGTGTTCATGAACTCCATTGGGCACCCCTGTCGATTGCTGAACTTACCCAGTTCTACCTCCCTGTGTGTGCTATTCACAAAAACTGGCCTATTCTGACTATTTTCTTGCCTGATCCTAGCTTTTAATTTTAATTCTAATTCTGCGATTTTCTCCTCAGCCTTCCTCTCAATACTGTTTACTGTTAATTTAATGCTTCCTTCTGATTTTTCTACTTTATCATATAGCTTTGCTTGTTTCTCCTCAATCTTGCTAATGCTCTCTCTATTACTCTCTCTTAAATCATTTACTTCTGCAACTATTTGCGAGTGGACTTTCTCAATTCTACCCCCCAGCTGTTCCTTAACCTCTTTAGTTGCTACCTGAATTTTGTCAATTTCTCCCCCCAATTGCTTTTTGACCTGCTGTGTTTCCAGTTGCACTAGTTCTTTTAAATTTTCAGCCTGTGTACTGATTCTAATTTCTAACTCCTCCTGTACTTTTCCTAATTTCTTGTCTACATCTGCAATGATCTCTTTAACCTTCTCTTCCATTACTCCTCTGATTTCTCCTCTAATCTGCTCCATTTTCACACTAATTTCCTTGTTGTTGTTATCTAATTTTGCATTATTCTGTTCTAATTTTTTATTTAAAGCTTCTGTACTTTCTTTATTTTCCCTACTGTTTTGTTCTAATTTTGCATTATTCTGTTCTAATTTTCCATTTAAAGCTTCTGTACTTTCTTTATTTTCCCTACTGTTTTGTTCTAATTTTGCATTATTCTGTTCTAATTTTGCATTATTCTGTTCTAATTTTGCATTTAAGGCTTCTGTACTTTCTTTATTTTCCCTACTGTTTTGTTCTAATTTTGCATTATTCTGTTCTAATTTTGCATTTAAGGCATCACTACTAACTTTGTTCTGATACATGAACTCGAGAAGTAAAGTTTTTAATTCTGGTTGGCCGCCTACACCCCCTGTTTCAGTATCGGGATTTACCTCCGCTACCCCGGTACTACCATCACTCGACATACTGCTCGTATCATCACTCTCCAGTTGATGACCACTACGTAACCTCATCTGTCTTTCTTTCTCATCCCCCATAATGATATACACTGATAAAGACAAATAACCCCCAAAATACCGGCACAGAAATATATACCCTTCTCCTTCCACAAATGTTATTAGGTTTTCAGCCCCAAGTTGTCGGCGACAAATGTAATGGTTATTAGTTAGTGCCCCATGTTGGTAGCGACAAATGTAATGGATTCTACAGCCCTCACTTTGAGCGACAAGTGTAACGTTTTGCTAGCCCACACTGTTGGGAGATAAATGTAACTGTTTACCTTTGCCTAAGCTATGTTGTTTTAATGGGCGCCAAGACCTCAATGCAATGTTGAAATCTAAATTTGTATTTAACAACGTCTAGCTCTGGCAGAACACCTTCAAGACACTATTCACTCAGATCGTGGTATGATTTGATCATTAACCCAACAAACAATTGTATCAGGAGAAGGAATTGGTCTATATCTAATGCTACCTACTGAAAGCAAAGATTGCATTGTAAAAGAAATGAATTTATTATATAAAACAAGTATAGCAAAATTAATAATAATAATAAGTACAAAATTTAAATTGGAGCGTTGTGATTTGAATATTACCGATAGAAAATTACGTGAAAACGGAGTCTGATAAATTGATTTTACTCTTATTTCCAAGCTATGAAGTTACTGAAATATGAAATGTAAAACAAAGAAAAATGAGAGATTGCGTATTTCTGCGTCATTTGCGCTTACCACTGGAAATTGCCAAAGCATTTCCCTCGTACTTGATGATGCTGTTAGCTTCCCACAGTCTCCTGGACGTCGTCATCTCCGTCGGAATTTGATAATATTCTGGTAGATTAGATAATTCTATGGTCCGTACCTCGGACCCAAACACTCGTACAACCGCACTGGTTAAGTTTTGCAAAAGTTAGTCGCTAACTCCACTGAACATCGGAGCGACACGCACTTGCGACCGTACTCTGCAAGTTCTACACAGATAGTCCTCGTTTCACGGCGCGTCGAACGATATATTCACCCGTTGGCTCCCCCACCACGGTACCGCCTTCCAGCTTACGTCGTCTCCATTGATTGGCTGAGCACGCCGCGCTATCTTCCCCTCCTCTGGGTCATTACACTCGGCGGGAGGGTTCCGTTTCAACAATTCGCCTTTCCTGGACGCTGCGACCCAGGATTGCGTCATGCTTTCCGACAAGATTAAGCGTGTACTTGAAATCCCAGTGAGTCACGTCTCTCGATATACCCTAACTGACGAAAACTCCGTAAAATTCCGTAATCACATAATTTTCTATTATATTGTCGTTCGTAATAATTTGCTTGATAGCGTTTTCTAAGACATAGAAAACCTATCTGAATGCTTATAATTTTTATAAAATGCTCTGAAAATATCTTAATAATAATTATAATAAATTAATAATAATAATAAATTAACATGAAAAATTCTCTTGGCTGAACAATTTGCCGCGTAAATAAATATAGAATGGCTTCCTACTGACTTATGCCAGTTGCATAAAAACCCCTCGAAAAACACGTTACAACCTCAAAGACTGGTACCAGACAACAACAGGTGAACTTTTCCGTGTGGCAGTATCCAAGTATCAAATAGCCATGATGATCGCCATCCTCAAACATTTTCTACGTTTTGCTACATCAGAAAATCCTCTTCTTATTAACTCAATCATGACATAATTAGTCCATTCACAGCGGTAATGTCAACATTTCTTTTTGGCTCAGGGAGTGGGCATTACCTCTCCCCTGTCGTCTGCATAGTCAAGCGGCAATACCTTTGTCGACGCGCAAGCAATAAATAATAAAATATTCTCCTCTTCTGTCGGTATAAAACAAAAATAACACAATATAATAACTCGAGGCAGTGGACCTGTCAATCACAGTTTGAGGACTTGCCACGGCCAAGCCAACAGTCTCTTGTCTTCTTCACTCTCTTGTCAATCCCCTCTCCTTCTCTCATTCGGGCTCAACACGAAAATATTTATTTCTTTTAATTTCTTTGAACTTACGAATCAAATGCTCATGTAATCAGCAGTATTACTTTATTCCTTTGTTTCACTTGAAGTTGTTGTGGAATAGACATAATGGCAGACTGACAGTCCCGCACGAGCAATGACGTTGGAAATTATCTGCATTTTTGCTGTCAGAAAAAATAGTAAAGGTGTGCTATGGAATAACCTTGTGCCTCCAAAAATGTTTGAACAAAATCATAAAATATAATAACCCTTCTTCCTGGTGTCAAGCCTGCAGTACAACAACTGAAATTTGAAATTTGGAAGCACTTTTTTTTTTTTACTGATGACTTGGAAACACATGTAACAGATTAAGCAACTTACAATTTGAGTAGAATTGGACAGAATTTAAAGCTTTATAAAAGGTGTGTACTTAGTACATTAAAATTTGAACATAATACATTGCATACTCTGTGTTACTTTGTTGTTATTTACTTATAAATCCATATTTATCTCTATGCAGACTGACAGTTTGCAGCGACTTCTAACGATATAAATCATGGCATGACTACTGCAGGGTTAAGACTTGTTCTAATTTCTGGAAATTCTTATTAGGGCGTACCAGCAGTAACTTATTTACATTTTGTCCATTGACTACCAGCCAACAGTAAATGGTCACTTATGTCCAATATTACTTTGTCAGCTGATGTCACATAAGACACGAACCATTGTTCTTCAAATGATAATTTACTGTAGGTTACATGACAGCATTTATGTTAACATAATTAAAAGCTTGATATTGACATATAATGTTGCTCGTGCAGAACTATGGGTCACGAGCCTACTGTTACCATTGAGCTGGAATGGAGTCGCCCAACACAAACGTACGGAGAATTGCTGGGGTATAGACTGCGGTACGGCATCAAGGACCAACCACTGCGTGATGAGATGCTCAAGGGCACTTCAGTTCAACATCACAAGATTTCTGATTTAGGTGAGTGAATTACTCTTCTTATACCACAATTTTCTATTACTACCTATTATAGTAAATACATTTTGAAATCGATTGAGGCTAGGGAAAGAATTTTTGTACGAGAATGAAAGAGTAAGAGTATAGCAGATGCGCTGGACACCATGCTCCTCTATCTACTACCTGCTGCTCACTCCTGTAGGTGTGGTACTCAGGTGAACAAACTTCAACACCCCAAAACAGGGGCAAAATATATCATTAGAGATCTAATTCTGGTATCAATGAATAAAGCATTCATATAAGAGTCGTTTTACATCTCAATCAAATTGGGCACTCCTAATTCAAAAAATTCCCTTGTAGATATGGTACATTAATATACATCATCATAAATATTATTTCAGTAGTATAGATCCCTCCTGCGGCGCTCACAAGCGACCAATCGTGACAAATGAGAATTTAAATGAAAGATAATAGACATTAGCAGTGACTTATTGCACTATAATTTCATAAATATCTATAATTTCTTTAAAAGATGACTTTTAAAAATATGTACGAAGTGTGCGATTTGCAAACACCGTTGCTGTAAGAAAATATGCTCCATAATTGCTGTCCGCGGGCCGCTGTGACTCCTGTTTCATGTCATATTAACATTCTGAGGTCATTACTTTATCCTGAAATGTAAATAGTGTTCTATAATCATTTGGTTAAAATTAAAACATAACCTTTCTCTCATTATAAACCTATTGGGAAAAGTGTGCTTTATGAACATGCGAGATTTCTCGCAGGAGTCAGCCCGTGTTTGTAATGGCAAAATTAATCTCGATGTGTAAATACTGTTGCTGTAGGAAAATACGCGACATCATTGCCGTTCGGTTTGCATTTTGGCCATAGGGACGCCTGTTTCATGTCCAAAATCTCTTAAACGTTAATTCATGTACAGGTTCGCTGTCAATCAATGAACTCAGCACGCAAATGACATTAGCAGTGACGAATTGCATTCCAATTTCATAAATATCGATTTTTGTAAGAAGTGTGCGATTTTCAAAGTCTCTCATTGGGGAAAGTGTGGTTTATGAACATGCGAGATTTCTCGCACGTGTCCGCTAGTCATTTTATATTTCTAAATCATATACTCATATATTTGGTTTTGGGGCATTAATATAATATGTGAGAGAAAAGGTCATATGGTTTTCTGGGTTTCGGGTCAGGATGCTGTTGGAAAGCTGTCGGCAGGATGATTTTTACCCCGCTGAAAAAGATCTTCCCTTTGTCTTTGTGAATTCTTTCTTTCTCTCTCTTGTGACAATTGAGAAATTATTTGTTGCTCAGTTTCATTGTTACGTGATAAGCATATTTTTTTCGATTTCAATTAACTATGACCTGTATCCATTTTCCGTCTCGGCATGATGGGTTAAAATCACTGACGGGACTATTAATTATATTATCATGGAGATAGCATAAGGAACGAATTCTTGTCAGATGTAATTTATGGATGGTGAGGTGCATAAAACACAAATCCTCCTTCCGTACAATCAAAACTTGACTGTGTATTCTGCGGAACGAAGTTTGAAACTGGGGTGATAGACTCGCTCGCCAGCCGGCTGGCTCGTAAATTGTCTTGAATTTAGTAATTGAATTGAGATTGTTGGAAAAAATGAAAACGTAAAAACACTTATAGATAGAGATATGCTGTCGCAGACTTTTTTGTGGAATTTTTCATGCTGAACTATTCTTACACTCACAGTATATAGATATTTTTAACGGTTTGCCCAGTGTAAGCTTAAAAAGTGCTCGTATGCCAGGATTTTTTTTTACTTTTTCACTGAAATCATTACTGCTTGGCTTCCTTTAATCATAAATAAATTGTTTTCCACAGAAACTTTCCTCGAGATATCCTTTACAGAATGGTGAAAACCGCATCAAATTCCATCCAGTGGTTCTCGAGATTACCCGGAACATCCAAGAATCGGGGACTTCGTTTTATACTAAGTAGCGATAAATCATATCAAAGATTTTATTATGCCCTTTCAGAACGTGGTGTTGAATATGAGTTCCGAGTGGCTGGGCAGAACCATATTGGCTTTGGCCAGGAAACCATCAAGTATCTGCAGACTCCGGAGGGCACTCCTGGTGGACCACCAACTGATATTGCATACCATTTTCAAACTCCTGATGTGGTCTGTGTAACGTGGAGTCCACCCAGCAGGGAACATCGAAATGGCCAGATTACGAGATACGATGTGGAATTTCACAAGAAGATCGATCATACTACCATCATGGAGAGAAATACCACATCAACAAAGGTAAACTGTACTTCACTGGTTTATTAATATGTGTATTTGTTTCTCATCGAAGAAAAAGAAGAGTTCTTAGCATACTGGTTTGTTTATGCTTCAAGGGGGTAACTCTGATCCAGGTTTAGTTGCAGTAGGGTGGCCAGTTACTTCTCCTCAGTCAACAGTACGAGGTCCCCAGTACCGGTCACCTTTCCAAGTATCAACCATGCTTAATGTTGCTTATATACAGAGTTCTCACTGGATTCACTGTTATTGTGTATCATACTTTGTAATATTGAACAACTTGTTTTACAAGCATCTAACAACAAGTCTTCGGAAAATATTACACTCGAAGAATTAGAACAGGTCTTGAGGAAACTTCGAAATGGGAAAACACCTGGAGAAGATTCAATAAATGCAGAAATGTTGAAATATTCAGGCGATGCCTTCAAGAAAAGATTTCTCAGATTATTGTATTTAATCTGGATGGGTAACAGGCCTCCAGAAGATTGGCAAAAGGCAATCGTAGTTCCTCTTCATAAGAAGGGAAATATGAAAGATCTGGAAAATTATAGAGGAATAAGTATACTTAACTCTGGATACAAGCAAGCCTCCGTGGCTTAGGCGGCAGCACGCCGGCCTCTCACCGCTGGGTCCGTGGTTCAAATCCCGCTCACTCCATGTGAGATCTGTGCTGGACAAAATGGAGGCAGACAGGTTTTTCTCCGGGTACTCCGGTTTTCCCTGTCAAAATTTCATTCCAACAACACTCTCCACTACCATTTCATTTCATCTGTCATTCATTTAATCATTGCCCCAGAGGAGTGCGTCAGGCCTCGGCAGCCGGCACAGTCCATATCCTCGCCGCTAGATTGGGCTTCATTCATTCTATTCCTGACCTGGTCGGAGACTGGAAGCAGGCTGTGGATTTTCATTCATTTTCAACTCTGGATACAATATTTTTGCAAACATTGTTAAAGAAAAATTACTGAAACATTACTCTGAGGTAATAGGGAATGAACAACATGGGTTTAGAAACAGTCACACATGTGCAGAAGCCTACTTCACCTTAAAAATTTTGATCGAAAAACGCAGAGAGTTCAATTTGGAAACACACATATCATTTGTTAATTTTAAGAAAGCCTTTGATTTTGTTGACAAAAACAGACTTATTGACATATTGGCCAGGGATTGTGTCCCCCAACAGTTAATTGATAACATTTACAACATGTATAGTGGTACTCTTATTGCAGTAAGGTTAAGAAATCATAAATCCGAGTGGAAGCCAATCAGCAGAGGGGTAAGACAAGGCTGTGGACTCTCTCCATTGCTATTCATAATCTACGTGAATGCTGTAATAAAGGAATGGAGGTGTGAAAGACATGGTTCAATACCTATCAGCAGGCATCTAAAAAATTCAGACGCTATACTATTTGCTGATGATGTTGCATTGGTAGCAGCATCTGAAGATGATCTGCAGTGGTCAGTATTCAACCTCCAGAATGTGGCATCAAAATTCAGCATGTGCAGTTCTACTGAAAAGACTAAAGTAATGGCCTTTAAGGGTAAGGACCCTATCCCCAGTAAAATTTGTCTGGATGGTAAAATTTTAGAAAGAGTAAACAAATTCAAGTATTTAGGATATCATTTATCTTTTCAAGAAGAACGAGACATAACTGCAAAAATAACTAATTATACCAGAACAACAGGAATCATCAATCACGTCATGTTCAAAGGCATACACACTTCCGTTTGTATAACACATTAGCCAGACCAACCCTATGCTATGGCAGCGAGGCATGGACAATAAGATCTCAGGACATCTCCAGACTCACAGCACGAGAAATGACCTTTATTCGCAGAACAGCAGGCTATACTAAATGGGATCATAAGAGAAACGAGGATGTGCTGAAGGAACTAACAGTGAAACCAATAACTACATACATTTGTGACTACCAAGAGAACTGGAAGCATCATGTCCAAAGGATGGAACCTGGAAGATTACCAAAGGAGATCCTTCGCTACCAGCCACGGGGAAGTAGATTGATAGGACGTCCGATGAAGAGATGCAGGGAAATTGCAAGACCGTAACGGGACAATTGGCCCAATACTTGGAAGGAAGATGATGACTTTGTAATTGATCCATATAGGAAAATACAACAATCAATCAATGGACAGAGAAAGGAGGATAGAAAGATGCATACAGGACAAACACAATGACAGACAGGTGTAGGAGAGATGAATCTGACAAAAATGACAAACTATCTTAGGTTGCGCCCAATCAATACAAAATGGTTTTTATATTCCCGGAGATAGGAGAGATGAAACGGAAAAGGACAAGGGAAATCTCACCATTTTATCTTTCCCTACACCTGTCTTCACTGTGTTTGTCTGATCTGTCTTTCAATCCTCTTTTTCCTGTCAATTTATTAATTAGTAATTATGTTTCCCATTTTTACTTGTGTGTGTATTATACCCTGTTCTGTACCTTCATTGTACGTCTAAACTAATAGGCGCAACGAAGAATGTGTGCATATGAAAAGGGCCAGTTCCCAATTTTTAATAGCGGTGATAACCCAGGTTAATCTCAAATTCTGTATGGCCCATCTTCTGCTAAAGTATATTTCTCGTGAAATTGGTAAAATTAAGAAATTTTGTTTAAAATTAAATTATAACACTAAAACATAAAATTAATGCTTCTGTTCTTTATCTCAAACAAATATTTTGAAGTAAAAAATATAATATTTCACTAAAAGTTGAATTTGTATACAAATTTTAAATATCATTTTCATCAAGTGATCGACTTTTTTTTCTTTTTACAGGTCAGTGTATTTGAGTTTCTTGCAGTTGTAATTATTCTGTACAACATAATGCGAGTTGTGCCGAAATGTATATGCACGGTATATGGTATTTTCCATTATTTATCCACAACTTTTCAATGCCTTCTTAGTGATATTGTGTGAAAATGTGATATTCTTACAAGCCTGACTGATGTGTTTCTTGCTGTAGGCTGTGTTCACCAACCTGGAGGAGAATACCGACTATGTATTTCACGTGCGTGCTCACACGAGTCAAGGAGCTGGTCCATTCAGTGAGAAGATCACGGTGCACACTGAGCGGGACATTGTCAGAGCACCCATGAGTGTCCAGGCCGTTGCTACATCGGACCAGAGTGTGGAAGTTTGGTGGGAACCAGTGCCCAGTCGAGGAAAAGTAATAGGCTATCAGGTCTGTTGCTTCCTTTCGGTTTCAACTTTTAATTTTGTCAGCTCATGTCTTATTAATATTGTTATCATCCAGAAAAAACACCTCCTATCACTACTAAACCACATTTGAGTGCAAATATATGAAAAGGATCCTGTTGTCAGGTAGCCTACTGAGTTAGCACTATTTCTGGGTTGTATATGCCTATATCTAATTACAATAGTTAATAGTAAGGCTGTTTATTATCTAGAATGTAGATCTTAGAAAATATGTTAGAAAAATCAACTTAAATAACTTATTTTTAAAGTTGGTACTTATCCTTCTGATTCAGTCTGCATTTTATTTTGAGTCTGAAGGATGCAAATATGCACGATAGGTTCATAGATTAAAAGATTTGCCAGTTTACAGTTTAAACAGAAAGATATCCTAAACTAGATATCTCAGACATACCATATTTATCTGTCCCAGGTATTGGAACAGCATTTTGACACTTTAATGATGATGATTAGGGACACCGTAAAATGGTAAATAAACTATATGAAACCAGTGAATAAATGTTTTGAGGTCAGTAAATAAACATACTGAAACATGCACGTTTAAATAGATGTTACATTTAGTATTGACAAGGCGGATTTTCATTAAATATATCTGAAATTTGATTTCATTAAAAAGAAAAGTCTAACTTTGAATTTATTTTACAATAACTTGCTTTATTTTGGTCCACCTTGTTAATATTAAAATGTATTTATTTTTCATATTATCCTTTTTTGGGGTTATGCCGTGTGAAAATGATAAAAGTATTAAAATATCCTAAATGGTTCATGAGGGACTGTGTCTCAATTTTCAATAGAACAAAATAATGTGGCCAAAAATGTGTTGAAAAACAACAGGAAGTGCATCTGTTTGTCACCAGATGACTGATCGAAGCTACTGTATGGACATAGGCAAACCAGGGTGTCGAGCGATACGGAAAATACGGGAAATGCGGGAAATATACGGGAATTTTAGTTACCCGGTAAAAATACGGGAAATTCGCACTTGATACGGGAAATCTTGAAAAGTCTCATAATGCCCGACTTCTTAGCCCCCGAACGCTCGGTAGAGTCCTCCCGCTCAGCCTTCCATTTCGCCTGCAGACCGCACTGTCCCTCGCAATTTGCGCCACCGAGAGCGCTAAGCGTGATGAAAACCCAGCCAACGTCGAATGCATGCTTTGCCTGGCCGACCGCCGGCCATGCCCTCACCGCACGGGGCGGCGCACGCCGCACTCATTGCTGACAATGACATACAGGAATCAGTCCGTTAATCACAGAGGAGACCAGTTTTTTCGACCTGGGTTTCTCGACATGAGCAGCCCTTAAAGTAGCTAACAGCTCAAGATCTCAGAAAATTCCAGATGCGGATGTGCTGCAATCTCGCACCAACTGCCGAAAATTGTACATTCGTATCCTATGGCTGAAAAAATCAAAGAGAGGTCACCTCATGCTCACAAGATGACCCGTGCTATTTCCTGCCTAGACCCTATATGGGTCGCTGAGACTCCTAAGTTGGCAGAAGTTAGGATCATCATTGCCCTGGAAATTCTTTGTAATCAGACGAATTTGCTTTCTGGCGCAATGGCTGACCGCATCAAGAGCAGCTACTCCGCTCTTCTGAGACTGCCCTCCATCACTGCGCATTTTAAGCAGTTCGACGGAAAGAGCCACGACTCGACGTGCTATGGTCTGAATTAGTGGCTTCAGCACCTTCCTCCGTTCCTGCCAAAAACTATCTCACAAGCTTCGTTAAAATGATACTGATTTTGTATCACAGCAATGCAGCTCTAGAGGGATGTTTCTCCCTGAATGAGGAGTGCATGATCGTCAATCACAAGGAAGCAAATCTGATTGGCAAGCGTACTGTTCAGGAAGCGACGGCTAAGGTGGCAGTCGAAAGAAAAGCCACGAAAGATCTCCAGGAATTGGAAGAAGAAGAAAAGAAGAAGATATTGAACGACGCACGTTCTGAAGCATAGAAAATTGAAGAGCAGATGAGTTCCCTAGTAAATCCTTGATTATTGTTTGTTTTATCTTATTTTGTGACACTGAAGTTCCTAACCACAATCTAGTATTGACAAAGTGACTTATTTTATTTTGTGTATGTCTAGCCTACAGTTCCTATTCAGAAATTAGTTCTGTCAAAAGAACGCAATTTTGGGCTGTGTATAACTGAAGTTCCTAGTAGCAATCTTGTATTTGTCAAAGTGACTTATTTAATTTTGTTTTGCATCATCTTATTTTCTATTTCCTACTTTGATAAAATAAATCTAAAGTAAACGGTATTCGCGGTGTGTCACATGTGGAATTTCACTGTTTTTAGCCTTTCCATGGTCTTCTTTCACAGGGGAGATGCACATACCAAATTGTTTTAAAGTCCGTGTAAACACTCACTGCAAATGCGTCACACATGCATAATTTTCAAAAACTACAAACAATATCTCACAGCTCTCGACATTTTACTATCATACACCAGAAACCAACATGTGGCTACTAAATACACTACACAAGTGACAGAATTCTTCTCGTGTGGTTAGGCATTGTTTCAGTCGCCACTGTGTATTATTCGAATCAGTTGATTTACAACAACACTAAAAACTTGGCAACACAGCTCAGCTGTTCGAAGCTACCGACAAATCCTTCGTGTTGTTTCCTTCGAAATACAGGGTGTAGGTGAGAAGAATGCTCAGGATTCTTGCCGTGTGGCGGTTAGACGTAGGGTCTTGTTATGTGGCGACCGTGGGTTGCGGAAGGAAAAATGGGGCAAAGTGACAGGAAGGCTGTCAGTACCGAATGCACGGGGTTAGCAATACTCTTACTGTATTTGTCCCATAATTTACGCGTGTAATAGTGAACACACCTCCAATTTTACTATAAAAGTCGTGATCTCAAAAGGGATAGTGGGTGGGTAACATCTATTACTACATGACCCCCAAAATTATTATTCATTATTACAAAGGGTATTTTGACTATTTTCAGTAGTGTAGAAAATTGTATCGCCTTGTTCCGGGCTCCTATAGAGCTTACATTTTCTTTCGATCTTTCACTTGCCATAGGACAAGCCACCGGCGTATGGTTATGCATTACCAGCTTCCAGTTTAGTAGTCAGGTAATGGAAGCAATGGGAACGAGGTACTACAATTTTCCTTGCATGTAACTAAGCAAATTATTGTTGTTAGGAGAATAAAAGTTGTAAAATGCACCAAGAATGATATGATATTATATGCAGTGAGAAAGCTCTGCATGTGTTCATTCCTTATGTATTAATGATGCGAAATGTCAGCTAACCTTGTGCCCCATACAGCTCTCTAAATGTTGCACATTTTCCTGTAAATTTACAACAGTTTATGTTTGAATTGCTTATGAGATCGTGACAAAGAAAGTGTTTCTCCAATTGGATGATTGTATTTAACTGTATGCACGTCGTATAAACTTGGTGAGGTGTTTTTTTTTTTCACAGAGCAACTTTACACCGTAGTAGGCACGCAGCTTTTTTTTTTTAGTTTCCTGGCAACTTGTTTTAAATTATTGACTAAAATATTTCTAAATGCAGACAATCCATACCTCCATTAGGATTTGGGTTCCATAATTCATGCAAAATGAGGTTCGTTCATTTGTGAAATTGAGGTCATAATCCCCCTACCCTTTCAGTGATTACCGTATGGTACTTTACGTAGACTAGGGTGAAGATGTAAATGAGCATTTTAAAAAAATTGTCGCCAGTTGTTTGGTTTACTAACTTACGGTAATATTTTCCATAGGTACTGAAAACTAAGCACAGTTGGATTTTAAGATGGAACCGCATGTGCTATCAAATATCGCTTTCTTGCAATACCTGGAATATGTAAATAATTATAAAAATGATTATTGGTTAAATAAGTGTTAATAGGTAGGCTAATATAATTATAACAAGTAGTTCCATGAAGAACTATACAGCCTATTTGCATATATCCTACTTATGTTAATTGCTTCCATCTACATACAAAATTTCAGTTTGATTGCTGTAATAGATTCGTAGATATTGAGAACCGACTAAATATTTCGGTTGGTCGCCATGTTGGATTTTATATATGTAGGTCCTAGAGTTATGCACTGTTACATGAATATTAGTGTGTACGTGTAGCAAACAAACTTCAATCGCATGATTAGGACACAAGAAGTAACAAGAAGATTTTAAAATTTCGCACAGCTGCCATCTTGTGGTTATGGAAACAATTGAAATAAATTAGATGCCAGTGGATTAACATTCGTATAAGAATTTACTGCACCAAGTTTCACTGCACTCGGATGGTTAAATTGCGAGAAACGTCCATGTGAATATTTATAATTCGCGTTGCTGCCATGTTGGATTTGTGATCACCAGGTTATTTAAAGTTCTATAGGTGAACTTAAGTTCATAGGCCCTGTGAACATAAAATAATTCAGTTTGATTGCTATAATAGATTCGTAGATATTCAGAGCCGTCTAAATATTTCGGATGGTCGCCATGTTGGATTGTTAAATGTATAGGCCATAGTGTCAAGTACCATTAAAGGAAAATTATTGCGTAGATTCATTATTCAAACTTTCACATCGATCGCATAATTACGACACAAGAAATAAAAACTTAATTTTAAAATTCGCAAAGCCGCCATCTTGAGGTTATGTAAACAATTGAACTAAATTAGATACCAGTGTATTACAATGTGTATAAACATTTCCTGTACCAGATTTCATTGCGGTTGGAACATTAAATCGCGAGAAAGGTCTATTTAAAATTTTCAAATTCGCTTGGCCGCCATGTTCGTTTTGTAGTTAACCGGTTTTTGGAAGTCTTATAGATGAACTTCCAGTAGTGCCCTTTATTTCCGTACAACATTTCAGGCTGATACCGCTAATAGTTTCAGAGATATAGAATGCCGGTGAAATATTTCGCACACCCGCCATCTTCTGGTTATGTAAACAATTGAACCAAGTTAGATGTCGGTGCATTACAATGTGTATAAACATATACTGTACCAAGTTTTATTGAGTTTGGTTGATTAAATCGCGAGAAACATCTATTTAAAAGTCGCAAATTCGCGTGGCCGCCATGTTGGTTTTGTAGTTACCAGTTTTTCAAAGGTCACATAGGTGAACTTCTAGTAGATCCCTTTATCACCGTAATAAATTCCAGGTTGATATCGGGAACAGTTTCGGAAATATTGAATGCTGGTGAAATATTTCGCACAGCCGCCATGTTGGATTGGTGAGACGTAACAAAATTTGAAGGGCATGGTCGGGGTCGTCCGGGATAGTGCTATGAACTTACCGAGTTTCATTGATATCGCTCCAGCCGTTTAGAATTTATTAGGGGGACACACACACACACACTCCTCTCACACACACACGGACAAAGGGTGATCTCATAAGCCTATTTTTTCAAAATTGAAAATTGGCTAATGATTAAATAAATATTAAAGAAGAAACGACGCGTTGTTAGTAAATATTAGGCTTCCGGTACGGCGAATAGCCTATAACTCGTAGCTTCCGTCACAATTTAGCATTTAAACGGGTCACGTTAATGCATAATATACTAATATAACAACCGGATAGCAAATTATAATATTCTCACATATAACATATTAAATTTGCACCAACTTAATACAATTGTAGTCTAAGATATATTAGACCACTGCCGTTTGAAATGTGCAAATCGCACACTTTTAAGCAAGTTGTTTGTTATGGTCATCTCTGATGCGAAGTTTTACTAATTACTCTTTTAGGAGCCACTCGTCTTTGTTACATTAATGACAGGCTGACTCTCTAGTTCTTACTTCATAAGGTGAACGCCTAATAAAATGACGAGCCTTACAGTAGTCGCATATGATGTGTAACATCTGACATAGAAGAAACCTCACGTGAAATTGTTGATACACCGGTATTTTATAGTATTATTGGCACAAATATTAATCTATTGTAAAAGGGAGTGTTTTACAGATATTGTAGTTTATAATACGGAACTCATTTTATTAGATGATTTGTAGCTTCCATCAGCACTAGCCTAAATAAAGAATACGATATGGATCAACTAGATTAATAGACGCGACACCGCTCATAACCTTAAATTCCTTATAAACAGGTCCTCTTGATTCACAGACCAACACGTAATTTCATATGGATTCTGTTAAAATGAGTCATATTGATATGATAAATATCGTTTAAAATGATAATCTGGTAGCAAAAATATCCATCCCGCCCAGGATTCGAACCCAAGATCTCTAGATTCACAGTCATACGCAATAACCCCACGGCTATTTCGACTACGCAAATATTGTGCACAAGATGGTTACTTATTTCCACGTTCCAATAATACTGCATTACGGAATTAAGTTTCATTTATATTGTGCTTGTTTCGATAATGTTCCTGAGTGACATTGATTTTAAAATGCCTTATGCCAATGCAATGCCGACTACTTACAATGTTTGATATTAAGGCATTTTACCATTTAAATACTGATACAAAGACTTCGAACATGTACCATGTCATTTGTTTAGATCACTTGACACCAGAGTTCGCATGAGCGTTTTCCGTTCAGGATGTCATATACATTCCACATGGCCGAGAGTGCGTCATGGTATCAATTTACGACACCGCGCGCTGATTGTTTCTCTTACCAGTGCCAGCTCGTCGATCGATCGAGTAGGCAGTGCGTCTTATACTTCTGTTCGATCCACCACTGCCAGCTAGGGCACACTTCCATTCGATCGAGTGGGCAGTGCATACTTCCGTTGTCCACCACTGCCAGCTAGTACACTTCCGTTTGATCGATCGAGCGGGCAGTGCATACTTCCATTGTCCACCACTGCCAGCTAGTACACTTCTGTTTGATCGGGCAGTGCATACTTCCGTTTGATCCACCACTGCCAGCTCGATCGTTCGGATCCACTTCCGTCCCCAATTTTCAAAATCACTCCCACAAAACTATCCAGCAACCGAGCGGAAAGATGTTACACATCAGAAACAAAACCACAATCTGAAATATTAAAGAAGTTAATCACGAATGAACGATTCACTGTCAATGAAAATAAAATGGAGATTCGCGGACCGGAAGTTTGCTATGCATACGCTTCGGTGCCATTTTAATTCGTGGAAGCTCTATATGGTTACGGTACCATACAATTCAGTCACTTCCCGTAAACATTTATTATGCGACACTCCTATTCTGTACTCCCTCAACCCTCCTCAGTAAAACAGTCATTTATATCAGCTCTCCTCAGGTAAATGGCATTTTATTTGTGTTCGTAGCATCTCATACCATCCCATCTGCGAGAGAGTTAACTCGCGTGCGCGCTTTGCTCACGCTGCAGATTAGGCCTAAATCTCACCATCACCCGTGGGCTGCGGAAGTATCTCAAAAAATGCAGTTACACTTACACCAGAAAATCTTGATTCGGGCTTTAAGATTCATTTTCAGCCATTCGGTGTGCGAACTCTAGTCTTAGAGAGTTCTAAAATATACGGGAATTTGGTGGATTTTCGTACGGGAAATATACGGGAATTTAAAAACAGGTCATCGCTCGACACCCTGCAAACAATGTGCCACTTTTAAGTAGAAGTATGGAAAGTGTAGAAAGGAAAGAGATCATTTTAATAAATATAAGCTCTAAACAAGTGGAGTGGAGAGGGGAAGTTAGGAAATGAGACTCCTCGAAGAATGAGGCTGTCCAAATAAGTGGGGTGGAGTGAGTATAAAGAACATAGATAAAAAGAGACAGGACCATTTTATATATGATAAAATTATCTCTTTCCTTTCTACACTCTCCATCCTATTTAAAGATGGCAAGTTGTCTGCCCACGCCCATACAGCCCATAAAGCCCATACAGAAGCTTCAGTCAGGCGTCTAGTGATGAACAGAGGAATTTTCCTGTTTTTTTTTGTAAGCTCATTGCCATACGACGTCTGTTAGGAAAGTATCCGACCTTTGGCCGGGGATTGAGAAACTGGCATACCTGGAGCGTTGGAAACCTAATCACCCTCAAAATAGTCTCCTTGGGACTCCACACACTTTTCCCAGCAGTGCTGCCATTGTTGGAAGCATTCCCAGAAAGCCTCTTTCGGAATGGAGTTTAGCTCGGCTGTCGTTGCTACCATAATATCCTCTCTTGTCTGAAATCGCATTCCTCTGAATGGCCTCTTGAATTTGGGGAACAGCCAGAAGTCCCAGGGGGCCATATCAGAAGAGTAAGGAGCCTATTGAACCACAGGAGTCAGTTTTTTTTGCCAAAAAATTCTGAATCAAGTGTTCCGCCGTCAGCACCTTCGGCACGAATTTTCGCCTCCATTTTCTTCATGGCAATATCTTTGGTCACAATGGAATGTGCCAAAAAAGTGCTGATGCTCACCTTTTCTGCAATTTCTCGGATAGTGACACGACGGTCCCGCATCACTACAGCGTTCACTTTGGCAATGACCTGGTCATTTCGGCATGTTGATTGCCGACCAGAGCGTGGCTCGCTCTCCATCGATGTGCAGTCGTCTTTAAACCGGTTGTACTACTCCTTAATCTGTGTGCTGCCCATAGCATTGTCACCAAAAGCCGTCTGAATCTTCCGAATAGTTTCCACCTGGCTTTCGCCCAGTTTCTGGCAAAATTTAATGCAGTAGCGCTGCTCCAGTCGTTCCATAATTTTCCTTGCAATGAAAAACCGACGAGAGCACTACTCACTACCTCACTCAAATGCTGCTTGCCAGCAACAGACGCTATCGACAGGCGAGAAGAATTGCACATATTGAACCCTTTACCCTATGTTGGTTAAATGATTCTACTTTTTATTTCTTCAATTAATAAATATTTCAACCAGCATCATGAAAGTAGCCAGACAGTGATGAGGAAATTTCAAGCATTTGTTGGAGACAGTAGGGACATACCTGCGACAGTTTAACAAAAGGCTAAATACTTGAGCTATGAAAAGAAATAGCATAGCTATGTATCACAGGGACAGGTGTGGCTACCTCAATTTTAGAAGCGACGCGCGGTGAGACATGGTTCTGGTATGTTCATTGTGATATTCGCGCCTAGAAGAAATATGATGCAGTAACGTGAATGGCTGATGAAGAAAATAGACACTCCCAAGACGCCAAGATCTACTAGAAACCGCCAAATTACAGAAAATGGAGAACCAATGAGAAGAGAATGCCTACTTGCGCGCCAACTCCGGCTGAGGTACGCGGCGGCTAGCATTCACGCGGGAAATCGCCTAGACAAAATCTCTACGATCGATTCTAGGATTAATGGGCATATTCTTGACCTGTGCAGTATTACGAGTTCAGTGATATTTATTTCATTCCTGTATCACGATTATTTCGATAAATTTTTACATAAAATCCCCCTCCATCTAGACCCAAGGGCCAGTTCATTTATAAGGGTGTCGAAGAGCCAAGACATTATTATTATTCTGTTCGTCTGAGGACGTAGACTTTTATTCCGTGTGTCGAGGACACAAGACTATTATTCTGTTCGTCTGAGGACGTAGACTTTTATTCCGTGTGTCGAGGACACAAGATTATTATTCTGTTCGTCTGAGGACGTAGACTTTATTCTGTGTGTCGAGGACACAAGATATTCATTGTAAAGTGTTAAATTCAGTGATAGATAGTCATAGTACTATAGTTATAGGGGCAGTATCGTCGATAATTCGCCAACGAACAGTGACAGGGAATTTAGTAGTCAGACATAAAGTGTATAATAACCTAATTTTTGTATCAGCGTAAGGATGACATCGATGAATGCAGAGGAAGTTTGGAATTCTCAACACTCCGTCCAGATGGCTGATATGAGATAAAGAAGCATCCAGTTGGGGAATGGCGTCTGATGTTCTTTGACGGGTGACTACAAAAGAGATGAGTACAAAATAATATTTTATTATTTGTTAAATTAACTTATGGTTTATGGGACATATTTTTTGTAAATACTTTGCTTGTGTGATTAATGTAGTATATTTAGTTTTGATCTGACACACTTTTGTTTGGAAGCAGCTCGCACAATTGTAGTTGATGGAAGGTTCTTTTCTTTGTGTTGTGTTAAATAACGTAGCTATGTGAACGACCGTGTTCGCCTAGGTTATGAAATGCGGTTAAAAACGTCTCTCGGAGATATGTCGTGTTTCAGAAGTAGGACTGAATTAATATAATTACATAGTAGATTGGAGGGTAATTAAAATTTTGTTGAGATTTATTATTGATCAGATTCAGTGTGATTATTGCCTTTGGAGCAATGTAGTTTGTGACGAAGAGTATTCAGCTCTATCGTAAGTTTTAAATATTGTGTTAAATGTTTGCGAGCTCTAATTCAGCAGACCCGTGTGAAAGGCGTTATGTCAGTCCCAGATGTGTGTATTGTGAGTATATTTTGTGGTATTACAAGCGGGAATTTCAGCAGAGACTGATTTCTGTCAGCTTGGTACCAGATTCATATTGTATCCTTGCGAGGACAATTATGGATATGTGATTATTGTCTGACCATATGTTGAGTTGGAGGAGATGTTAGTTGCTGTTGATTCCTTGAGATAACAGTCCAGCTGGTCGGCTATTTATATACACTGGAAGGGGGACATGACTGGTAATGTGGAAAGGGTGAGTTGTTGTCACAAGGGCTGGCTGAGTTTCGCAAGCAAGCTCATCATTAGTGGAGTGCACGTCTGGCTCCCAATTACTTGAAAATAAATATAAATGTGAGAAACTGATCAATGGTAAAATTGTTTAAATAAATGGGAGTTGCCTACGAAACACGATAATCTTCGAAGCGTTTTCTTTAACATGCAATTTTGTTAATATAAAGTAATCTTACCCACACAGGTGGTTTGTTGTTGTTGGTTTATTCTATGTTTATTTTCCATGTCAGTGACCCGTGAGTCACGTGCGGCGCTGTTTTTCCTTGTTGTTGAGTATCTGGCCATTGTGGCAGCTCATTTGGTTAAGTGTGTCACCACACTAATAAGGGTCTCAGAGAGATGCCTGTAAATAGTAGAGTTGTAATATGTGTGTCAGAATTAGATTTAAGGATTTTTATTAATGTTATGCCCATATCCATAAACGTTGATTTACGAGATGATTGTTCGTGAGCACCGTGGCTGTTAACCCGTTGTGAACGAATGATCATCCAAGTACTCATTTCTCGTAGATAGTCATCACGCGAACATAAATTCATATGCAAGATAGTGGAACTTGGATCCACATTTTATTAGAAAAGGGGAGATCCATCTGACTCCTCAAAGTGATAAATATTCCTGTCAGGGGAAATTCAGGGAGGATTTTGTTTATTTTTGTTTGTTTTATTCTTTTATGCACAAATTAGTTATTAAATCTTGTTATTATCTTACGTTTTGTCTCCTTTCTTTCTTAGTTATAGTTTTTATCCTATAACCCTTGCCTCAGAAAAGCACGTAGTTTGGCGGACGTAAACACCACACTATGAACTGAACGCGACCCCTTGATCTAAGATTCTTGCATAAAACACTGCTATTCTGAAGGGTTCATAGGTGAAAACTGGCGGCCAACGGTGGGGCTATTCACTGTGGTGTAACGGGGAGATTACACATGTCAATAGTGGCGTATTTGAGTAAAACTGGCATGCCGCAAGTGCAGGCAGATATGACAGTATTTAATCACCGGGAAGTGATATTTTATTAAAAGTAGTTGAGGCGAAGTGGATACCGCCAAATGTGTGAAAAATAAATTAAAATCAGGAGTTTGCAAAGTAAAATACGGTTCACGTTGTTGTCTTTTAAATTAAAGTATAATTAAGATGTGATACCGGGCGCCCAATGATAAAGTTAAAACTAGATTTGTGTAGAAAGTCAAACTCATGGAAATATTAGGAGGCTGTAGCCTAAAATGACAATTAATACTTTGTTAATTAGTCAGTGTTAATATCAGATCAGGATAACTGTTTAATGACTAAATATGTGCTTGGGGTTAAAATTAAATTGAGTAAAACTAGAACTACTCAGAGATGCAATCAACTAATGGGAGTAAAAGTAAAAATAAATGAACTGAGTAGGATAAAGAAATTAAATGTGCATTGGATTTATGTGCGTGTCAAAGGGCATTGGCGTATGCCATTTCCCATATGTCTCATATATATTATAAAACATGGCAACGGTGGCGCAGATCCAGGAGATCATTGAAAGTGCAGCGAGGAGAACGCAGGAATTGTTGGATACTAAACTAGCAGAACAGAGTCAATCTATAAACACTAGTATGTTAGAGCAAAGTGAAGCGTTGAATACAAAATTATCTGAACAAATAAACACTAGTCTGTCAGAACAAGTGAATCGCTAAATACTAAACTGTTAGAGCAAAGTGAATCGCTAAATACGAAAATGTCAGAACAAAGTGAATCGCTAAATACTAAACTGTTAGAACAAAGTGAATCATTGCGGACACAGTTAAATAACAGTAGAATTGAGCAAAATGAATATCAGGCGGAACAAGCTAGGTTATTAAAGAGTGAAATTAATGACACTATAAATTCACAGTTAGAGGCGCAAAATAATAAAAACGCGAACCAATTAGCTTCGTTAACCGCAGAGATGAAAGAGCACACAAACCAACAGATGATATTACTGGCCCTTGATGTAAGCAAAAATAATGAGAAACAATTAGAGCAGATTGAAAAAATGGAGAGTATTTTTGATAAAAAACTTAGCATTCTCGATGAAACAGTGTTAGCTAAATTAGAGCAGATTGAAATAGCATGCACAATGAATACAAGCGAGGTCAAAATAGCTCAGGATAAGTTGGAAGGACGGTTTAAGGAGATGGAGAAAAGTGGCAGGGTCATTCAACGACAAATATCAGCAGTAGATGAGAACATATCAGGCATAATTAAAGATATGGACCGTCTCGAGATAAAATCAGCGGAACAGTGGAAAAGCCTAGAAACGGAACAAGAACAATTTAAGAGTACATTAGACGAAAGGCTAAGCCAGATAGAAAATAATCAGGATGAAAATAAGAGCCAGATTGAAGAAAAAATAAGCACGATTAAAGAACAGATCAGGAAAGATTGGAAGAAAATGAATATTGATTCTAAAGAGGAAAGATCCACCATTCTTAAAACAGTAGGCGAAAACCACACGCGTATTCAAGCTTTGGAGCAAGAAGTAAAAAATAAACTTAAAGAGCAGACAGACAGGATCATTAAAGCCGAACTCCGCTCATTAGAACAATCATCTATATTTAAAACGGGAGCATTGAAAGACAAGCCGGATGACTCACATAGTCCCCAACCCAGCATAGCAGGAAGTCAGACTCAAGCAGAGAGCCCATTAACAACAAACACGGAAGGATTTCGCAAGAACGTAGATAGGAGCTCAACACCACAGGACGGTCATCAGCCCACACAACTTATTCAGGTAATTCGCTCAAATGACTACAAGCCGCAGAAATACACAGAAAATTCAGGGGTAACACCTAAGGTCTTTATCAAAGAGATTGAAGACCATTTCAATGACACTGGGGTACCTGAAGCACGTAGATTGAGAATGATGGAGAGATTTTTATCAGGAAATGTTCTCACCTGGTTTTTAAGTTTCAAATATACATTTGGAACCATGTCAGACTTTAACTTAGCGTTTCTGCGCAAATACTGGTCTCCCGCCATACAACAGAGTTTAAGAATGGAGCTTTACTCTAGAAAATATCAAACTACCCAGCAGACAAAATACTCAGATTTCTTTAACATGCAAATGCTAAAATTTCGCGACCTAGATTACCCATTAAACGAAGCAGATTTGGTGATGACGATAGCAAGGCAAATGCCAGTTAATGTACAGCAAGTACTAGTCGCAGCAAACGTTAGTACGGCCCTACATGCAGAGCACATATTACGGCAAATAGATGAGACCACATCTCATAGTCATTTTAGAGGAGGAAGACAGCTGGAATTAGTCAACACCACAGAGGTCGTAAAAACAAAACAGGGAAATACTAAAACGCAGGGTACTAATACAAGCACCTCCACACCTAGGCGAAACCAGGAAGAAGGGGAAAACAGACCATATCAGCGTAACGAAAATCACTACAACAATAGATACCAGGGCAACAATAGATACCAACAGAGAGGATATCAACAATGGCGTGATAATCGAAGGAATGACAGGCCTTATGGAAGATACGGTGATTACAATGCCAATCAAAGATGGAAAGGAAGGAGAGATCAAAATCAAGGAGATCAACGTAACTATCGAGATGACTGGGATGATACGCTCAATCACAAAATTACTTAGAGGAGTTACACGCTAATCAAGGTGGAGAACTAGGAAGATGGGAAAAGCCATTGGGAACAGAAAGAACCCAGATACACATACTGAGGAAGCTGGAAGTCTACTGAGACAAGAGGAATATCAAGGACATGAGCGACAGAAGGATGATGGGAGTCGAAATGGAGCTAAAAAAAACTGTTAATTTTGGATCAAGGAGACAGTCTCCAAACACAACAGTCGGAAGTTGAAGATGGATGGATAGTAGCGAACATACAAGAATGGATTGCTTTACCAGAAGACTGCCTGGAGGAGACGGTGAAACCACGGAACGATGAAATTAGGCAATTACCCATTATTTACGCAAGGATTGGTGGAATTAATATAAGATGTTTATTGGATACAGGGTCACAGATCAGTCTAGTATCGGAGGCCTTGGTTCGAGAGTTGGGACGGACTCAGAATATTCCTGTAATTCCGGTACCACAGCTCAAAGTGAGGGGTGTTATTCCTGAACGCACCGTTACTTGTAAACGTCAGGCATACTTAGAGCTGAACATATTGGAACATACTTTTGGGCAAACATTCATTATCATGGCAAAGATGAATTTCAATATAATTCTTGGTGCAAATTTCATTTGTGACTATCAAGCAGTGATAGATTTACACAAGAATACAGTCAGTTTTAGAGAATATGACCAGCTGAAAAACGTGGGATTGCATATGGATGAAATCACTACCGGAAGAGATGTAAATTCTTGGGCATTGGAAGCAATATCAGAAGAGACGGAAGAGGAGGTACGAAAGGCGGAAGATAACATCGTAGAAGGGGCTGTTGTGGAACTAGATGAGGAGATAGAATCCCAGGAGATATGGTCTTTATTAACAGAAGGAGATAACAGCGATGCACAATTTGAAGAATTACTACAGGAGCGGCTCAATGACATTCAACTTGGGGGTGAACACAGAAAACAGTTGGAAGAGATTTTAAGGAAGCACAAAACAGTATTTGATACAGTACCTGGGAAAATATTAAATTTCACGTACTCTATGCAAGTCGAGGACTGGTCACCTTTCAAAAGCAGATTGTACCCAATTCCTGAAAAATATCGTGCTCAATTTAAAATCATTATAGATGAGATGTTAGAAGCTGGAGTGATAAGGAGGACACCAACACCTTATCTAAATGCGATTTTGGCAGTCACAAAACCAAATGGATCTATTAGACTTTGTTTAGATGCCAGAAACCTCAACATGAGACTCATTTTTCCTGAGTATGACAGAGCGCCAATTATCAGAGACGTATTAAAAGGCTTTAAAAACAAGAGCATTTATTCATCAGTCGATCTGACGAGCTCGTTCCACCATCTTGAGTTGGATGAGAAGTCACAGCTTCTAACTGGCTTCTTATTCGATAACCAGACATTTTGTTTCGTCAGAATGCCTTTTGGAGTCAAAACAGCGGGCTGTGCTTTAATCCGAGCACTGGACCGGAACCTAACCGAGGAAGTAAAGGAGATGACGGTGCGATACATCGACGACATTCTGTTGGCATCTGACAACATTGAAACTCACATGGAAAATTTAGATAAAGTATTGGGCAACCTAAATGCATCGAATTTTAAAGTAAACCTGAAGAAATCGCATTTCTTCAAGAGCGATATCTTATATTTGGGTCACGTCATTGACAAGGAGGGAGTGAAGCCAAACCCAGCTAAGATTGAAGCGATAAAGAATTTCCCTACACCAACGAGAGTCAAGCACATTCGGGCTTTCTTAGGCGTAACGGGATTCTTTAAAGAAAACTGTCCAGGTTATACGGAGACTGTAGCTCCAATGCAAGAAATGTTAAAGAAAAATAACAAATGGTCATGGAACGCGGAATGTGAGAAGGCATTCCAAGCAACAAAACAGCTATTGGAAAACTGCATTAAATTAGGATATCCAGATTTCAAGCTCAAATTTATAATCCAAGCGGATGCTTCACTAATTGGGATAGGTGCTATGCTCTACCAAGAGGATCCAGCTAATCTGCAGCACAAAACATATTTGGCATTTGTCAGCCGAAAATTGCGTAAGCACGAGCGAAATTATACTGTAACCGAGCTAGAATTGTTGGCCATCCTTTATGCGCTCCAACAATGGAAACGAATAATCTATGGTTACCCGATTGTTGTCAGAACTGACCACAAGGCACTAACATTCTTATTTAAGACGTCAATGGCAAGCGAACGTGTGACACGTTGGTCTATATATATTCAGCAGTTCAGCATTGAAATTGAACATTGTCCAGGGAAGATGAACGTGATACCGGATGCACTCAGCAGGAACCCAGAGCCTGATAATGAAGAAACAGGGATGGTACAACACTTGGAGTTAACACCGAAGGACCGGGAATTCTTGGAGGAGTTACGTGAGATACAGCGAGAACAGGAAGCGGAACCATGGATGATGCTATTAATTAATTACTTCAAAAAGCAACTACCTACAGGAACACCTGCATTTCGAGAAGCAAAAGCCAAAGAAGGAAGATATGTTTATGTCAACAATTTGCTGCACAAATGGGTAGATAATGACCACACCAAGTTACGCATATTAGTACCTGCATCGTTACAACGAGGATTGACATGGCATACGCACGAAAGTTACGGTCACGTGGGCTTAGACAAGTGCGAAGCGACTATAGGTGAGACATTTACATGGCCACGTATGAGAACAACTATATGTGACGTCATTACAACTTGTGACCCGTGTCAGAGAACAAAGCCAAATAATTATTTACTGAGGCAATATCCTAGACCATTGCTACCTCAGAAACCATGTGAGCTACTGGCGGTGGACTGTCTTGGTCCAATTCCGAAGGGAAGGAGAGGTTGCCGTCATTTGCTAGTGTGCATTGATGTATTTTCTAAGTTTGTAGTACTATGCCCTATTCAGAAAACAACATCGAAGCAGGTACTCAGTCGCATTCGTAATAGAGTTATTCCAACCCTTGGAAAACCAGAGTTTATATTATCAGATCACGGCAGTTATTTCACAAGCGCCGAATTCAAGAAAGGAATGGAAGACATGGGTATAAAACATGTTTTAAGCAGTATCCGACATGCCCAAGCAAATCCAAGTGAGAGAGTAATTAAATGTGTAACTGCATATTTGAGAATCTTCATTCCGAACGAACACCACAAATGGGTCGATAAAATTAAGGATGTAGAGACATGCATGAATTCTACCAGGCACGAGTCAACAGGACAAATCCCTATGGTCCTACACAAGAACGAGTATCCAGTAAGAACGTGGAAAAGCATCATTAACTGTCCACAAGATCCCATGATAGCACCAGACCTGCGAATTGAAAGAACGAGAGCATACATGAGAAAACAAGCAGACCGCAGATTACGGCGAGTAAGAAATAAGAGGTTCCACGGTGATCTTGAAGTCAACCAGCTCGTTTTGGTGAAACGACCTGCTACATCGGACCCAGAAAAGCAAATCTTTAGTAAATTCTGCGAGAAATTCATAGGACCCTATTCTATCGTAAGAAACCTTGGAAATAATGCTTACAGAGTGAAAGAATTGAGCACAGGAACAATGTCAGTTTACAACGCTGCCAACCCAAAAAAATATCGTCGAAGTGAACCATAGTAGCGCCGAAATAATGACGCTGTTTGAATATACGGACGTCCTACTATCAACAAAGTCAACGGGGAGCAGTTGAGTACGGCACGTGGTGAAGGAGGAAGTAGACTTGTTGTTGACAAACATTAACGAGGCGAGCGAGGTGTTGCCGCAGGCATCAGAGCGTCACGCAAGATTGGAAGGGGAAGATACAAGCAGGATATGAAAACGAGTAAATGCCATTGAAGACAGGAGCGGCTAGACCAAGTAAGAAAAGGGGGATTCTGGAATTAAAACAAATTGGCCTACGGAAGTATTGTAAAATTGTCGACTTTATTCCTAAGTTCGAAATTTTGTGAGTGGGAGAGTTGTGAACCCTTTACCCTATGTTGGTTAAATGATTCTACTTTTTATTTCTTCAATTAATAAATATTTCAACCAGCATCATGAAAGTAGCCAGACAGTGATGAGGAAATTTCAAGCATTTGTTGGAGACAGTAGGGACATACCTGCGACAGTTTAACAAAAGGCTAAATACTTGAGCTATGAAAAGAAATAGCATAGCTATGTATCACAGGGACAGGTGTGGCTACCTCAATTTTAGAAGCGACGCGCGGTGAGACATGGTTCTGGTATGTTCATTGTGATATTCGCGCCTAGAAGAAATATGATGCAGTAACGTGAATGGCTGATGAAGAAAATAGACACTCCCAAGACGCCAAGATCTACTAGAAACCGCCAAATTACAGAAAATGGAGAACCAATGAGAAGAGAATGCCTACTTGCGCGCCAACTCCGGCTGGGGTACGCGGCGGCTAGCATTCACGCGGGAAATCGCCTAGACAAAATCTCTACGATCGATTCTAGGATTAATGGGCATATTCTTGACCTGTGCAGTATTACGAGTTCAGTGATATTTATTTCATTCCTGTATCACGATTATTTCGATAAATTTTTACATAAAATCCCCCTCCATCTAGACCCAAGGGCCAGTTCATTTATAAGGGTGTCGAAGAGCCAAGACATTATTATTATTCTGTTCGTCTGAGGACGTAGACTTTTATTCCGTGTGTCGAGGACACAAGACTATTATTCTGTTCGTCTGAGGACGTAGACTTTTATTCCGTGTGTCGAGGACACAAGATTATTATTCTGTTCGTCTGAGGACGTAGACTTTATTCTGTGTGTCGAGGACACAAGATATTCATTGTAAAGTGTTAAATTCAGTGATAGATAGTCATAGTACTATAGTTATAGGGGCAGTATCGTCGATAATTCGCCAACGAACAGTGACAGGGAATTTAGTACCTGAACAAGCGAATTTAGTAGTCAGACATAAAGTGTATAATAACCTAATTTTTGTATCAGCGCAAGGATGACATCGATGAATGCAGAGGAAGTTTGGAATTCTCAACACTCCGTCCAGATGGCTGATATGAGATAAAGAAGCATCCAGTTGGGGAATGGCGTCTGATGTTCTTTGACGGGTGACTACAAAAGAGATGAGTACAAAATAATATTTTATTATTTGTTAAATTAACTTATGGTTTATGGGACATATTTTTTGTAAATACTTTGCTTGTGTGATTAATGTAGTATATTTAGTTTTGATCTGACACACTTTTGTTTGGAAGCAGCTTGCACAATTGTAGTTGATGGAAGGTTCTTTTCTTTGTGTTGTGTTAAATAACGTAGCTATGTGAACGACCCGTGTTCGCCTAGGTTATGAAATGCGGTTAAAAACGTCTCTCGGAGATATGTCGTGTTTCAGAAGTAGGACTGAATTAATATAATTACATAGTAGATTGGAGGGTAATTAAAATTTTGTTGAGATTTATTATTGATCAGATTCAGTGTGATTATTGCCTTTGGAGCAATGTAGTTTGTGACGAAGAGTATTCAGCTCTATCGTAAGTTTTAAATATTGTGTTAAATGTTTGCAAGCTCTAATTCAGCAGACCCGTGTGAAAGGCGTTATGTCAGTCCCAGATGTGTGTATTGTGAGTATATTTTGTGGTATTACAAGCGGGAATTTCAGCAGAGACTGATTTCTGTCAGCTTGGTACCAGATTCATATTGTATCCTTGCGAGGACAATTATGGATATGTGATTATTGTCTGACCATATGTTGAGTTGGAGGAGATGTTAGTTGCTGTTGATTCCTTGAGATAACAGTCCAGCTGGTCGGCTATTTATATACACTGGAAGGGGGACATGACTGGTAATGTGGAAAGGGTGAGTTGTTGTCACAAGGGCTGGCTGAGTTTCGCAAGCAAGCTCATCATTAGTGGAGTGCACGTCTGGCTCCCAATTACTTGAAAATAAATATAAATGTGAGAAACTGATCAATGGTAAAATTGTTTAAATAAATGGGAGTTGCCTACGAAACACGATAATCTTCGAAGCGTTTTCTTTAACATGCAATTTTGTTAATATAAAGTAATCTTACCCACACAGGTGGTTTGTTGTTGTTGGTTTATTCTATGTTTATTTTCCATGTCAGTGACCCGTGAGTCACGTGCGGCGCTGTTTTTCCTTGTTGTTGAGTATCTGGCCATTGTGGCAGCTCATTTGGTTAAGTGTGTCACCACACTAATAAGGGTCTCAGAGAGATGCCTGTAAATAGTAGAGTTGTAATATGTGTGTCAGAATTAGATTTAAGGATTTTTATTAATGTTATGCCCATATCCATAAACGTTGATTTACGAGATGATTGTTCGTGAGCACCGTGGCTGTTAACCCGTTGTGAACGAATGATCATCCAAGTACTCATTTCTCGTAGATAGTCATCACGCGAACATAAATTCATATGCAAGATAGTGGAACTTGGATCCACATTTTATTAGAAAAGGGGAGATCCATCTGACTCCTCAAAGTGATAAATATTCCTGTCAGGGGAAATTCAGGGAGGATTTTGTTTATTTTTGTTTGTTTTATTCTTTTATGCACAAATTAGTTATTAAATCTTGTTATTATCTTACGTTTTGTCTCCTTTCTTTCTTAGTTATAGTTTTTATCCTATAACCCTTGCCTCAGAAAAGCACGTAGTTTGGCGGACGTAAACACCACACTATGAACTGAACGCGACCCCTTGATCTAAGATTCTTGCATAAAACACTGCTATTCTGAAGGGTTCAATATGTGCATGAAGGTTCAAGGTCGGCTCATGCAAGCGCTCTTAATTCAAATCCATCAGGTTTTCGCAAAAAGAAAAAAAAGAAAAAGGTCGAATACTTTCCTAACAGAACTCGTTCTTTTTTGGCCACATTGTTTTGTTCCATTGAAAACGGAGGCACAGTCTCTCACGAAAGGATAATATGAAAATAATTCTGGGCCATGAAATCCTTAATCTATGTGTTGTATTTACTTAACACTTAGTATATGTTTTGAGCCTGAAACATGGGTTTTTATCAGCTAATGTTTGGAATATGAAACTTAAAAATAACAAGACACATTATAAGGTTGTTGTTGTTGTTGTTGTTGTTTCCTATGGCTAGCCCGGATTCCAATCCATCAGCTTTCTTGCGTTCTAATAGAGTTGTGTGAGGTTTCCTGAAGTTCTAGCAGTCACATCAAGTTTGTTGCAATGTAGCAGGTGCCCCTTATCCATTTTACTTCCAGGTTCGTGACAAAGTGTGCATTCTTCAGTTCTCAGGATGTTGATTCGTTTCGGATGAGCTGCAAGGCAGTCATGGCCAGTGTTAAGTCTGAAGAAGGCTACAGCTTCTCTTCTTGGTGTTAATATATATTGATCCCATTTAGCATCAATGTCCTTTCCATTATTTGGTTTCTGCTGTTTTCTTTGCCATTTCTTCATACCTGTTTTTGATAGTATTTTTCAAGACTCTTTTTGCTGACATAAAATCACTCTGACTGATAGGTTGTTGTAGTGTGGTACCTTTTTGTGCTAATCTGTCTGCCTCTTCATTTCCTGCTATTCCAACATGAGAAGGGATCCACTGAAATGAGATCTGTTTGTGGAGTCTTTGAAGGGTTTTTATCATACAAAAAATTTCTTTCAGTTCTTTATTTTGAGGCTTATAATTTGACGTGACGGCTTGGATGGCTGCTTTTGAATCTGTAATGATAACACATTTTTGATAATCAATGTTTCTGCTTAAAAACTGATGGAGTGCATGTGAAATTCCTCTTATCTCAGCATCAAAGTTTGTTTTGTTTTGGCCTACTGGGAAGTAGAGTGAGAAGAGAGATTAATGTATTCCTGCTCCAGTTCTATTTTCTTTGTCTAGTGAGCCATCTGTAAATATTTTTAGCCTTTGATTAGACGGATATCTTTCTTCTATTGTACAGTTGTTTTAGATCATGTGGTGAAGAGTCTTTCTTGCAGACCTCTTCTAGCAAAGTAAGATCTGTAGTCACTTGTATATATTCAATGGGGTTGACTGGCATACATTATAAGGTGTTCTCGTAAAAACATGGTTGAAAGGAAATATTTAAATACTATTGCACTTGATATCATAAGATTTCATACACCTTAAACAAACATGTGGTTATGATGGATGACACTTGGTTATGATTAACAACACATTAAAACATAAAAATTAGGTTAGTGATTGTGAGACCCCTTTTGTGTTCATTGCTACCTCAAGCTTACAGGTCACCCCTGCTCATCTGGTATAGAAAGGTTTGAACCCCAACAGTGGCAGGGATTAAAGCAGCCACTCATCTACCATTTGGCTCCTATTTGGCACAGGGAGCTGTAAACTTGAGTACGGCACTGGATTGATTTCATCCATTGATTCTCTTTGGCGGAAAACTGGTGGTTGAGACTAAAAACGTTACCCTACTCTTCCATATCGAAGGTCTAGGAAATTGTGGGTTTCTTCCATACCTGTAGGCCAGAAAGTGGTACTTTGCATTGAAGCCATTAATTTATGAAAAAACATAAATACATTCATGGCAATCAGTTTGCTTTTCAAAATTATGTATGAATTCCTTTATTGTAACAGCTCCACCTCACTTTTTCTTAGAGTGAATAGCATGTACAAAGACAGGCAAGCGCCAGCTGCGCAGTGGCAAACACAGAAGTATGACATAGTTCTCAGCCAATAGGATCAGTCCGTCATTTCTCCTCCATGAAAGCAGATTGTGGTTATTGCCAAATGTGAGGAGGGAACAGCTGCCTGTCGCAGGTAGTGAAAGAGAGAGAGAGAGACAGTCTGGCAACATCACAGTGTGCAGAACGCACTCCCTCGCCCACCTTTTTATGCGCAGCCACATATTTCTAAATGTAAAAACTTTTTCTCTAGGTTCTATATTTCATGAATGTTTTGAAAAGAAAACTTAATTGTCCTCCAATCCACCAATTTAGCTACTTTGTGGTGAAGACATTCATTGAAGAGAGGTTTGCTTCACCAACTTACAAAATAGCACCATCACCAAATATTCCTAAACAAATCCCTAAAAGTTGTCATGGAGCAATTCTTGAAATTGAGAGGAATCATCAATTAATAAATTAATTGTAACTTTCTTTGTTTTTTCCAGATATTTTATACGATGACAGCTGTGGAGGATCTGGATGAATGGCAGCAGAAAGTAGTGGGTCTCACAGAATCTGCGGACTTAGTGAACTTGGAGAAATTCGCTCAATATGCCATTGCGGTGGCAGCACGCACCAAGTCGGGTTTAGGAAGGCTGTCAGAGAAAGTAACTGTGAAGGTTAAACCTGAAGATGTGCCTCTGAATCTCAGAGCACATGACGTTAGCACTCACAGTATGACTCTCTCTTGGGCGCCTCCCATTCGACTTAACCCCATTAACTATAAGGTAGGCTTGTCACATTCATGCTTGCTATTTACAGCCAAACTTCAATATCTCAAACTGCTTTTGGTTTGAAATAATTAGATAATATGAACTTAGTCATATTGACTTACAATGTTCTACTATTTATTTCCAAAAGAAATGAATCTTTATATCCACCTTGTCAATACACATCTGTTGTTTCAAATGTATGTGGGTTAAAAATATTAAAAATTTGAGATTTCAAGATATTATTTACCGTATGCTCTCGTGCAGACTTTTTTCAAAAACGTTTACACTGTACATCAGGCGTTCACAATCTTTTTGAGACTGTGAGCATCATCTTCATGCCATACCAAGTACCCGAGCGTCATGAAATCGAATATTATAATAGTAATGGAACCAAGCATGCGTCTCTATTCCCTTTTCCTATCTCTCTCTCCCTCAGAAGTGATGAAATAGCTAGGGGTTCACAGCTCACCAGGCATACAGGAACTGCTTGCATGAGTTATATAGATAAGATACATTTACGTGTGGACAGTGGAGTCACATCAGCATCGTTTGTGTTCATCATAAAACAGGGATGTCCAATTATTGTTACTGTAGATTAAATTAAAAAATACTACTGTATTTCACAAAATGATGCAATTTCTGACTGTCAAAATGAAAACATTATTATTCCGGTCCGTGCAACAAAATTTGAATTGATAAATGGATCTCTGGAGAGCTTGTGCTCTTGAGCACTTTTTGGCTCCTATGACGAGAGCACCAAATTCCATTTAAAGAGCACCAGGTTGGGAACACCTGGTGTACATCTGGCTTAATTATTTCAATTTAAGTTTGTCACACATTCAAACCAATGTCATTCGACTTGCAGTTCACTTCTGACACTTTATATACCGTTGCTACTTACTGTGTGTAAGACCGGAATCAGAAAATGCCACTGGGATGAGTTATCATTCACCTCATGTTTTGGTTATCACAAGAGGATGAGATGAGGTGTGACAAACTGGTTTTGATGTAAACATCAAACATACGCATCAACAGATCTGAGAAACGTAAACAAGATAGGATGAAACCAGTTGTTTTCAGATGAAGGTCATAAGTGAAGGCTGGTTTCACAGAGGCAGAAGGGACCCATCCAATCTTATATATAAAAGTGAAAGTCTGTATGTATGTATGTGGGTGGGTTGGTTCCGTATACAAATCTACACCGTTCCACCAATCTCAACCAAATTTTGCATACACATAGTTTAGGACCCAGAAGGAACCGCTGGCTACATGAATTTTCGATAGTCTTTCTCATTCTTCTGATTTCGGCCCTTTTGCACTCAAACACAGGCTAATCAAATCATAAAATATACTCATGAAGGAATGGCAAGGCAGATAGTTTCCATGGCAACAGCTCAAGTCGAGACACGGCCGACTGGATGCCAATTGTGCTCTGCACTACTGGTATGGACTGGTATGGTGGATGGACAGGAAACGATGGAGAGGCTTATGTTCCAAGCAGACCCGACCAGCGGTTGGAAACTGCTCAAGATGATGATGATGACTACTGGTATAGAAAAAGAGGATCTTTACTTGAAATCCCGTTAGTTACTCAACCGCTCACACAGCACTGTCAACCGGGTTTAGCATAACAAAGTCTTGACACTATCTACTATACAGTGTGGTCCACCCGCCCCTTATTATTTAGTTTTATGAAACCCAACTAACACCGCATTTCTCCCGATGGTCGATATTGCTCTGCGCTCTGACTGTGTGACAGCAATGTAATTGGGTCATGGGTCTAGCAAAGAAAAACCGACCTTAAACGTTTCCCCGCCAAATACTATGGCCCATTCTACTAACATATGACTTACTGCTCCTTGAAATAACACACATACACGTAATACGATCCAATTAATAGCTTATGCCACGTGATCTGTAATAGTAGAAAGTTAAATCAACACCATAAACCGTGATTGAAGACTTTGAGATGGACTTAAACGTTTGAGGTGGGACGGCTACAGAACTACAGCACGTTTAGCGTGCGGTATCTACCATGTGATGATGGCTGAGATGGTTAAAGCCTGACCGTACGTGATGGGCGAGGGCGGGTAGAATGCTGCTTCGAATCCAGTAGTAGGCATACTTTTTTGAACGAAAGCCCACATTCCATTTTAGTCGGGATGTAACTATATTGCCACATTTATTGCCTTACGACGAATTTTTGTGAAGAGTACGTTGCATTTTGCTGATTTATAAAGAGAATACGATCGAATTGGTACGCTATGCCACGTGACCTGTAATGGCAGAAAATTAAAAAACTGGCATGAATATTACCATAACATATCGAAGTGACGCTCTGGAGGTGTGGGTTCGATTCCCAGCTCTGCCAAGAAATGTATTACTTGTCTGAGGGCTGAAATTGGGTACACGTAGCCTCATGAAGCAAATATGAGAAGAAGTGGGTTCGATTCCCACCTCAGCCACCCTGGAAATGGTTTTCCGTGGTTTCCCACTTCTACTCCGGCCAAATTCCGGGACGGATTCTATCTTAAGGCACGGCCGCCTCCTTCCAAATCCTTAATTGCAAATACACACATAATTACAATCCCGAAATAACTCAGGTTATCAGACAAATTCTACACACACACCCAAGAAAACGGGGCTAAATGACCGTGATGTTCTAGCCCCTCAAATGCAACAAAACAACAACATATCGAAGGATATTCTGATCGTCAGTGCTTGCATCAAAGTATACGTATTCCTTAGAAATTCCCATGGTATTATTAGCATACTTTCGATTTTTGCAAAAAATGAAAGTAGACTTATGAGATCTACACAGGGCTAAAAATTGTGGGTTTGTCTGTGTGTGTGTGTGTGACTGTGTGTCTGTGTGTGTGTGAGTGTGTGTACTCTGAATGTCTGCCCCCCCCCCCCCCCCTTATCAATACAAACACGGTGAAACCGAATTGAAAGAAATTCGGTACAGAGGTAGAACTAGAAAAGGGCACCACAGTGTCATGTTTTATATCGCCGCCATCTTGACGGAAACGTAATGGCGGCCACCCAAATATTCAAAGCTTAAATAAAATTACGAATAATCTAATCATCCGATCTCTACCAAATTTTGCATCAACATATATTTATATGGTGAGCGTCTTTTGACTAAACTACAAGGTAATCAGCCCAATAGTTTGCAGATGGCGGCCATGTATGTGTGCAAATCGATTCCCCCTATCAATTCAAACACGGTGAAACCGAATTGAACGATATTTAGTACAGAGATAGCACTAGCAAAGGACACCTCAGTGTCATGTTTTATATCGCCATCATCTTGACGGAAACGTAATGGTGGCCACCCAAATGTTCAAAGTTTAAATCAAATTACGACTAACGTCTTCATCCGATATCTACGAAATTTTGCAACAACATATACTTGTATGGCGAGCGTCGTTTGACTGAACTACAAGGTCATCAGCCAATTAGTTTGCAGATGGCGGCCATGTATGTGTGCAAATTGATTCCCCCTATCTTTTCAAACACGGTGAAACAGAATGGAACGAAGTTTGGTACAGAGGTAACACTAGCAATGGCCACCTCAGTATCATGTTTTATATCGCCGCCATCTTGACGGAAACGGTAAGACGGCCACCCAAATGTTAAAAGGTTAAATCAAATTTCGACCAACGTAATCATATGATCTCTACCAAATTTTTAAACAACATACCTTTTTGTGGGAGCATCTTTTCACTGAACTACAAGATCATTAGCCCAACAGTTTGCAGATAGGGGCCATGTATGTGTGCAGATCGATTCCCCATATCAATTCAAACACGGTGAAGCCGAATTGAATGCTTTTTTTTTTTACAGAGGTAGCACTAGCAAAGGGCACATCATATTCATGTATAATATCCGTATAGCACATTGTATTTCAAGAAGCTACTACAACCGACATTCAATTGTACTCCTTGAAAAGGACAAAGGGTTATAACAATACCCATGCATTTAGGAGAAAGTAGGCTATATGTTCTTTACCGAACATCTTGTTTTGTTATTAAATTTAAAAAAAAGTCTTAGCATATCATAAGGCCCGTATCACACGACACTCGCTGGCAAGGAAGCAGCTGTGTTCGCTGGTACAAAAATCATGTATGATTCTGTTCTCTTCGTCAGTACAACTGCTTGTATGACCGAAGTGTATCACTCGCTAGCATTTTGTACGTTAAGTTGTATGAAATAAAACCGAAGGGCTGGCGTTTGAGGGCATTATTTGCAGTTCATTCGCCTTATTAACGCAAAGCGGTCGCGAAACTTGCTTTAAGTAAATTAGAAAACATGCCAGGTACTGAATGAATGCATTCCAATCAATATTTAAGATCTAACTGTAATAATTGAATATTTTACCCGCTCGCTCATTCGAAGATCCCGGGTTCAAGACTATCCAACGGCAGTTTTTATTTAAAATATTTTATTATACCCTCCCTACCTCGTACAGCAAGTTTTCAACTTGGTTTTGTTCACATTATCTACGAAGACGATAGGGAAAGTTATTTTCTTGTCTCATTTAAATGGTTATTTTACCTAAATACTGTTCAAAACCGTGGATGGATACTATTCGTTATAATTTTTTTTTCGTCGATTTTACCCTCCAGGCTAGGTTTTCCCACGGACTCAGCGAGGTATCCCATCATTCCCGCCTCTACGGGCAGTGTCCTGCAGCTTGAAACATCTCGTTAGGGGGCTACAACTGGGGAGGTGGAATCAGCACCTCGCCCAGGCGGCCTCACCTGCAAAGCGAACAGGGTCCTCTTGAGGGATGGGAAGGGAGGGGAAGATCGGTAGGGATAGGCAAGGAAGAGGGAAGGAGGCGGCCGTGACCATACGGTAGGTAACATCCCGTCATTTTCCCGAAGGCGAAGTGGGAAACCACGGAAAACCACTTTGAGGATGGCTGAGGTGGGAATCGAACCCCCTCTACTCGTTTGGACCACCGAGGCTGAGGAGACCCCGTGCCAGTCCTCATACCACTTTTCAAATTTCGTGTCAGAGCCGGGAATCGAACCCAGGACGTCCGGGGTGGCAGCTAATCACGCTGACCACTACGCATCGGAGGCGACTCTATTCGTGATAATTAGAATTTTAATAGTTCAATATTTATCCCAGAATAATAATATGACACGTTCTGTAATTTCTGCCTTGCTGCGAGGCTCAGCGGTAACGTTCTCGCTTGCTGTGCCCAAGGTTGCAGGTTTGTATCCTGGCGCAGTCAGCTGGCGACACCCCGGAGTATCTAAAAGCCAGAGCAGTTAAAAAGGACGTAAAACCAATAATGTTATAATTATCTGTATTTACTGTATGTTTGGGGCAGATGACCTCGTAGTTCCACCCCTTAAAACCTCACTAACTAACTATTACAGCATGTGTATAGCAAGCGCTTTTCGCACAGACGCTGTTGAAAGAAGTTCTAGTTTCGGTCTGATGTATCTATTCGTAGATTTGTTATGTGGGTCGTCTGAGTGTGTCTGAATTTTCCTTTAAATCAAGGTGTCAAAATTTCAAACACTTGCTACCTTGAATATACAGGATACCTTGCTTTCGTTCTACAGATCATTATGTCGTCGTCCAATCTGGCTGCGTAACATCGGATAAGTACGGTCCTTTTGAGGACCAAATAAAATATCACTCGTTGGAACAGATAGATATGCGTCCATAATACATCCACAATAAACTACATTAAGCAAAAAAAAGTAGTAGTTCAAGGTTCGAACCTACTACATGGCGACTTCGCTGACGCTACTATAGTAATTCTTGATTTAGCCACCATAGCTACCGGGAACCACAGTGTATTGCTGGCACGTATTGAATCAATTCGTAGACACTTCCTGCCCAAACGTAAGAAGGTGTTATTCGGAGCTCTGATTGTTTCAATCATGCATTATATTTGAGGTCATTGAAAGAACACTGCCACTATTGATTTCCACTATAATCGCGAGGATGTACTAACGGTAAAGTTGTACAATGGACGTAAAGGAGCAGGTACGAATGTTTTTAGGATGACTGTGATATACGCGTTAGTTGGGTTGCCTTCCTCCAAAAATAATAAGGGGCTGGTGGACCACACTCTATATTTGTCAAATACCACTCACACACTCACTCACTCATTCCTTCATCACGAAATCTCAGAAACCACCGAACGGATTGAAATTAAATTTGGTATGCAGCTTCCTCAAGGGCCGCAAATGCCCACTAAGAGAGGATTTTTGGATATTCAGGTTCTAAAGGGGTATTAAGGGGGTAGAGTTGCATTTCATTGAATAGCAATATCTCCCGATTGGTTCCATTGGGGGATGTGATACTCGGCATATAATCTCATCATTAAAAATAAGAAGACACGTGTCTGAGGGTTTTTTGATGTGGTATATATTATGAGGTGAAAGGGGTGAAAAGTGAGTATTGAATGACTCCTAATGGAGCGTGTATCTCTTAAACGACATAGGCGAGGAGTTTGAAACTCAGCGAAAAATATCAACATAAAAAAGAAGTAAATATGTGTTTGACCGTTTTTTCATAAATCCAATTTAAGGGGCCCATGGGGAGGGGTGAAATTCGGGGGGGGGGGGGGGACGACAGGAAAGTAAGTGTCCTAACTGATTGACCGACTGGCTCACTCATCAAACTCAGGGGGAAAAAATGCTTCAAAGTAAGTTCGACAGTTTTTTTTTTCATAAATCAAATTTAAGGGGTTCATGGGGAGGAGTGAAATTCTGAAAAAAGAAAATTGAAAGAAAATATCCTGAGTCACTCACTCACTCACTCACTCACTCATCATCGCACAGCCAAAATTATTGAAGTTAGAAACATGACAGTTGGGGATATGTTCATTGTATGTCAAAACCGTCTACTAGGCCTAAGGGAGGATTTTCGGATATTCAGGTTCTTAAGGGGTCTTAAGGGGGTTAAACCTGCATTTCATTGAATAACAATATCTCCCGATTGGTTTCATTGGGGGATGTGATATAGGGCATATAAACTCATCATTAAAAAGTAAGAAGACACGTGTCTGGGGGGTTTTTCGATGTGGTGTATATTATGAGGTGAAAGAGGTGAAAAGTGGGGATTGAAAGATTCCTAACGGAGCGTGTATCTCTTAAACGACATAGGCGAGGAGTTTGAAACTCAGCGGGAAAAAATCAGCATAAAAAATAAGTAAATATGTGTTTGACCGTTATTTCATAAATCCAATTTAAAGGGCCCATGGGGAGGGGTGAAATTCTGGGGGGGGGGGGGAACAGGAAAGGAAGTGCCCTAACTGATTGACTGACTGACTCACTCATCAAACTCAGTGGGAAAACAGCTTTAAAGTAAGTAAATAGCTTTACGACAGTTTTTTTTGATCAATCAAATTGAAGGGGTTCATCGGGAGGGGTGAAATTCTGAAGAAAAGAAAAATTGAAAGAAAATGTCCTGACACATTCACTCACTCATCATCGCACAGCCAAAAATATTGAAGTGGGAAACATGGCATTTCGGGGATAAGTTCGTTGTATGTCAAAACCGTACACTAAGGGAGGGTTATCGGATATTCAGGTTCTAAAGGGGTCTTAAGGGGGTTAAACCCGAATTTCATTGAATAACAATATCTCACGAGTGGTTTCATTTGTTGATGTGATACTCGGCATATAAACTAATCATTAAAAATAAGCAGACATGTGTGTAAGGGTTTTTCGATGTGGTGTATTATGAGGTGAAAGGGGTGAAAAGTGGGGGTTGAAGGATTCCTAACGGAGCGTGTAGGCCTATCTCTTAAACGACAGTCTGGCTGCGTGGCTCAGGGGTAACGTTCTCGCTTGCTGAGCCCAAGGTTGCAGGTTCGAAACCTGGCGCAGTCAGCTGGCATTTGAGGGTGCGCAAATGCGAGGGAGCCATGTCAGTACATTTACTGGCACGTTAAAGATCCCCTTCGGGGCAAAATTCCGGAACCCCGGCGTCTCTAAAAGCCAGGGTAGTTAAAAGGGACGTAAAACCAATAACATTATTATTATTATTATCTTAAACGACATAGGCGAGAAATTTGAAACTCAGTGAAAAAAGAAATCAGCTTAAAAAGTAAGTAAATCGGTGTTCGACCGTTCTTTCATAAATTAATTTAAGGGGCCAATGGGGTGGGGTGAAATTCTGGGGGGGGGGGGGGGGAAGGAGAGAAGGTGTCCTGACTGACTGACACTCACTCACTCATTCATCAAACTCAGGGGGAAAAGACAGCTTAAAAGTAAGTTTACTAGGTGTTCAAGCGTTTTTTCATCAATCCAATTTAAGGGGCCCATGGGGAGGGGTGACATTCTGGTAAAAATAATTGAAATAAAATGTCCTGTCTGACTCACTCACTCATCACGCCCAGCGAAAACTATTAAAGTTGGAAACATGAAATTTTGGGAATATGTTCGCTGAATGTCAAAAACGTCAACTAAGGAATGATTTTTGTTTATTCGGGTTTTAAAGAGGTGTTAAGGGGGTAAACGTGCATTTCATTGAATAACGATATCTCAGGAGTTGTTTCTTTGGGGATGCAATATTCGGTATATAAACTAATCATTAAAAATAATCAGACATATGTCTAAGGGTTTATAGATGTGGTGTATATTGTGAGGTGAAAGGGGTGAAAATTGAGGGTTGAGTGATTCTTAACGGAGCGTGTATCTCTGAAACGACATAGGCGAGAAGTTTGAAATTCGGCGAAAAAAAACCAGCTTAAAATACAAGTAAATAGGTGTTCGACCGTTTTTTCATAAATCCAATTTAAGGGGCCCTTGGAGAGGGGTGAATTTCTGGGGAAAAAACAGGAGAGAAAGTGTCCTAACTGATTGACTCACTTATTCACTCATCAAACTCAGGGGGAAAACAGCTTTAAATAAGTAAATAGGTGTTCGGCCATTTGTTTCATAAATCCAATTTAAGGGGTTCATGGGGAGGGGTGAAATTATCAAAAATAAATGAAAGAAAATGTCCTGACTGACTCACTCACTCATCATCGCCCAGCCAAAATTATTGAAGTTAGAAACATGAAATTTTGGGGATATGTTCGTTGTATGTCGAAAACGTCCACTAAGGAAAGAGTTTTGGATATTCAGGTTCTAAAGAGGTGTTAAGGGGGTAAACGTGCATTTCATTGAATAACAATATCTCACGAGTGGTTTCATTTGGGGATGTGATACTTGGCATATATACTAATCCATGGCATATATACTAATCATTAAAAATAAGCTGACACATGTCTAATGGTTTTTCGATGTAGTGTATATTATGAGCTTTTTTAAGCGTATGGCTTTTAGTGCCGGGAGTGTCCGAGGACACGTTCGGCTCGCCAGTTTTGTAGCTGCTTCGAGACGGACACCCAATGGGTGAGCTACAAGTACCGTTGGGGAGGAAAGTTGGAAGGGAAGGGCGAGGAGTTGGAAGGTAGCGGCTGTGGCCTATAGTTAGGGACCAACCCCGGCATTTGCCTGGAAGGAAGATGGGAAACCACAGAAGACCATCTTCAAGGTTGCCGGCGGGGGGATTCGAAACTCCTCGCCTCCCGGATGTGAGCGACTGCCATTAGTCATGCCATAACGACCACGGCTAACTCACCCGGTTATTATGAGGTGAAAGGGATGAAAAGTGGAGGTTGAAAGATTCCTAACGGAGCGTGTATCTCTTAAACGACATAGGCGAGGAGTTTGAAGCTCGGAGGAAATCAATCAGCTTAAAAATAAATAAATAAATGAAATAAATATATGTTCGACCGTTTTTTTTTTTTCATAAATGCAATTAAAGGGGCCTATGGGGAGGGGTGAAATTCTGGGAGAAAAACGTCCACTAAGGAAGGATTTTTGGATGTTCACTCTCATCGACTAACCAAAACTATTAAAGTTAGAAGAATGATATTTTGGGGATATGTTTGTTGTGTGTCGAAAACGTCTACTAAGGAGGGATTTTTGGATATGCAGGTTCTAAAGGGGTGTTAACGGGGTTAAACCTGCATTTCATTGAATAACAATATGATACGACTATGACGCGAGCGAAGCGAGGCTAAAAATGAGATGGTGTGTGTCTGTGTATTACTCAGTCACGCAAATACCACTGGTCCGATTTACATGAATTAGCTGATTTACCTGGTTAACATATAGGTTACTTTTTATTTCAATACTTTGCACTATTTAAGGATGGCGACCATTTTAGTGACGTCACTACACCCTTTGGTTTCAAACTTTCATATTTCCATTTCAAATAAAAAGAGAACGCCAAGAAATAGCAAGCTTTTGATGGCATGTACGAGGTTTAAAATAAAATTTTCTATCCAAAAGGTATCTCCAACCGTTAGCGAGTAAAACCTAAATTTGTGCTATAAAACACGGTCAACGCCGAGCGGTGTAGTTGGACAAAATGTTCCATCCTTAATCTCCCTCTGTGCAGCACCTCGCCTATCCCCTGTTTTAACTGTCACCTTCACAATTTTTTTATTTATGACGCGTAGCGAAGCACGGGTACTTCAGCTAGTATCTCATATAATCCCTCTCCTCTCTTTTCAAGAAGCAAAAGCAATTAGCCCACGACAAACAATAGTGGTCTTTGAATTTCTTTGGGTCCTGGTAAATGAATAATGATATTTAGTACTCTGGTGCTAGCTTTGGGGAATGATACTTTTGTACCACATGGTACCATTCTTCCCCTTATAAACATCAAGTCGCATACCTAACGGTATATCATTCTCATCAACTCCATGTTCAGATTCACTGGAAGAAGTACCTTCTTGTTCTGACGCATAGCTGTCCTGCTCGATATCACTGCCATGATCACTTTCATAAACCAAGTCTATATCTGAATTGTCACTTCCACCAACGATTTCATCATCGTGTTCATTATCACCAAGTAAGGGCCTGTTTTTCAATCTCCGGGTAAAAGTGATGGGCATCCACTCCCCGAGTAACTTTGCTCAACACTTTTATCCCTTTGGCATTCGAAACATGTTTTTCAATGCAAAGTTACTCGGCGAGCTACTACTCGACAGAAGTATCAACGAATGTCTACAGGACGAGTTATGTGATTGGTCAAGATTGAATTCTGAACGGTAAACGCTCATACGAACCCTGGTGTCAACTGATTGAAACACAATCCACATGGTCTGAGTCTTCGTATCAGTATTTAAATGATGATATGCTTTAATATGAAACATTGTAACTAGTCGGCAATACCAGTATTATGCTTCTGCACAATTGCTATACAGATATTAACACACATTGCGGTAATGCAGTTATCAACATAATATATATCGATGTGTGCATACGGGAACTGATGTACGCATTCCCTTTACTGCCAAGTAGGCGTATTCATAACGCAATTCCAGGCAGGAACATTATCGAAAATAAGTAAAATATTAATGGAGCATGAAATGAAAAATGAAAATCCACAGCCTGCTTCCAGTCGACCGACCGGGTCAGGGAATGGAATGAATGAAGCCCCCATCTAGCGGCAAGGATATGAACTGTGCCGGCTGCCGAAGCCTGTCGCACTCCCCTGGGAGGAGCATGAAATATTACTTCCATATTATTACCGGTATGTGAAAATAAGTAACCGTCTTGTATTCAATTTCTTCTGTGTTTGTAATAGCTGCGATGATAGCGTCTTGGTCTGAGAATCATGAGGTCTCGGGTTCAAACCTCAGTCACGGCAATTATTTTTGCTACCAGATTATCGATTTAAACGATATTTATCATAATATCATTATGAGTCATTTCAACAGAATCTGCATGAAATTACGATTTATCTCATTTTTATTACAATATGTTGCAGCAGGCAGGATTTGAGAAATTTGATTGTATTGAACATCATTTCTAGTACGGTAGTCTATAGATACGCTCGAGACTATGGTTTCATCCCGCCTCTTAATTTACAGTATACTATGTGATGTTTGTTGAAACAAGTGTGACAGTAGCATATCTCCAATTCAATCTATACATTCATCATAGTACCGGTATGAAAACGAAGCGTAAATTAACATTCGTCACAATTTTAAGAATGTCCAAGCTGTGTAGTATACAAGATCTTTGAAATGTTTAATTTTTTATTGCCGTATAATGTATACAAATATCGTCACCTGTGTGCGTACCGAAGCTGATAATTCTAGCGCAGCCATCACAGCACTTTTCGATAAACGAAAACAAGCCATGAAATAAAGATTCATACAATTAGAATACAAATCCATGCTACAAATCATAAATTGTTGGTAGCTGGTAGGAGAAATACAATAAGCAACTACGGAGAGCCACTACTCCGAAGGTTTAATGCTTATCCAGCACAAATAGCACCGACCAGCTTACCCACCACATTTATTCCCTTGGCAGTGCTGCCTAGCGATTGAAAAACACAATATGGCGTTTAATGCTGGGAGTACACTACTCCGAACTTTAAGATAGCTGTTAGAAACAACATCTTATGTAAATTGTCAGGAACCAGTTGGGGAACACAACCACAAACAACCAGAACATCAGATCTAGCTCTGTGATACTCTGCAGGCGAATATGCCTCCCCGGTTTGGCACAGGTCAGCTCATGCGAATCAGATCGACATCGCTCCCAACGAAAGTTGCAAGATCATTACAGGATGCTTAAAACCAACACCTATTGAGAAGATCCAACTTCTAGCTGGTATTGCTCCTGGTGAGATTCGTAGGGATGTAGCAGCTAACAAAGAGAGGCTCCAATCATCTACTTCAGAAGCACATCCCCTCTATGGATACCATCCTGCCACACGGAGGCTGAAATCTAGAAAGTGTTTCCTCCACACATCAGTTAAGCTTCAAGGGAAAGCAGAGAATGTTAGGATCAAGATGTGGAAAGAAAGAACTAAGACCTTTCCAACTGGATGGAGCCGAAGGAAAGTCTTCCATGTGGACACCAGGAGAAGTGGACAACCTGGAAAGCCCTTAACAGACTCCGTACAGGAGTCGGCAGAACAAAAGTAAATCCGCGGAAGTGAGGTTTCTCAAGCGACTCATCATTTTGTGACTTTGGAGAGCAGCAGACAACCCAACATTTATGTCAGTGTGACTTATGTCCTTCAAAATGTACTATGAACGATTTGATTGCAGCCTCCTCCAGCGCTATTGACGTCGCCCAATACTGGGCAAAAATCGTCTAGCTGTCAAATTTGTTGCTCAATATGTGATTTGTTTTAGACCTTTATATATGTATGGTAGAAATTTAGATACCCCATAGTCATATTCTTTTTTAAATATTGATACTTCTGACACGAATAAAGAAGAAAGATTCCGAACTTTGCCCAGCGATTGAAAAACAGGCCCTTTAATCACTTATATCCTTATTGGTTAGTCTGCCTATTGCGAAACTTCTGCCAGTCCACGAAAAAATCGCACCGTAAAGTCCGTGCAAGCTCGCGCACTGTCATTGTCGGAACAGTTTTTGATGCCACCGTCACAGTGCCGTGGCATTGGTGTCGCGTATTCAAAAGTTTTGATATGTGACACCATGGCATCAGCGCTGTTGTGACACTAACGTGAACTTCCACATGCAATGTCGTCATGAGAACTGGTTTGTGCTAGTCGTGTCGTGACATAACATCACTCGACCATGTGTATTTTGTGTAATTATATTATGGCTGCGTTTGATATTCTTCCATTTCTGGAACACTATCAGCAATATCCCTGCTTGTGGGACAAATCTGTCCCAGAGTTCAAAAATAGGCAAAAAGAGAGATGATGCTTAATCAGCGTTATTACAAGTAAGTGGCCTCATAAACGTGAAAACCCTGAGAGCGAAAATTAGGTCGATTTGCGGAACATATAACAATGAATATCGCAAAATTAAAACATCAACAAGAACAGGGACCGGCGCAGATGAAATATATGAATTCACTGGCCGTGAAAGCCAATATACCATCCTTTCTCCGACAACACTCGCAACGGCACAAACAACGTCCACCATGTTGCACGGAAATGCCACGAAAGCCCAAACTTCTGTACCTATCGTGTGAGCAGGTAACTGCCATGGCAGCGAATGCCGTGACATTTCATGACAGCAATGTCGTGACATCAGTGCCATAGTGAGAACGAGCCAATACCCCACCAAGAAACATTCAAGAAGCATTCTAATCCATAATTCAGATAAAGAACACTAGAAGAATCTTTGCACAGAGTGGCATGATGGTTGTTTATTACCTTTGCATTATAAGTGGCCAAAGTGTAACCTAGCACATGGGAGTATATAATTATACTGGGTGATCCATGAATCATGTCTCTACAGTTGAGGCAGAGTTCCACTAAGCTATCACTTTCCGCCTGCCAGAGCAGCGTTTGTGCGGGAGATAAGGAGCTGTCTGTGGTGATAACTGGTTTATTCTAAGTCTTGCAACACTGTTCATATCAAGTTTCAGTTCGAGCAAACTGTGAAATGAGAGCAATGCCAAATAATAATCCTAATTGTTCTATTCCACATCAAGTGTTTATTTATGACTCGTATGTCCGCACAGAATCCGCTCGTGCTGTCATGAGATTATTTTAAGAGAATTTCCCAGGTGTTTGAGTTCTAAGTCGTAGAACGGTTCATAGAATAGTTAATACATGTCGTAAAATGGGAAGTGTTCTTGATAAGAAGTAAGAAAAGGCGATGTACAGTGCTCACAGAAGAAACTCTTAATGACATTCGACAATGCTTGGAGAAACCCCCCTAAGAAATTTTGTACGGTAGCTGTCTTTCTCAGTAAATGGGAATTTCTTACAATCCCATACAAAGGACTATGAAGTTACTTAAGTTAAAACTCTATAAATATACAGTGGTGCAGAACTAAACCAGGTGATCCTATGTGTAGGATTAGACTTTGTGAATGGATTTTGAATAATATTCATTATGGTCAAATTGATCCTAAGCTCATTTTCATTTTGGATGAAGTGTGGTTTTATTACGTGGGTATGTAAATTCTAAAATCTGCTACTATTGGAATGTCGAAAAACCTAATCTGTTTCATGAGTAGCCTCTTCATGACAAGAAAGTAGCGGTGTGGTGTGCAGTTTCTGGTGACAGAATGATAGGCCCAATTTTTTGCCTACTTTTCACATTTTGCAAAAATGAGGAAAAAGTAGACTTATGAGATCGATCCAGGACAATGTGTGTCTGTCTGGCTGTGTGTGTGTCGTCGTCGTCGTCCCTCCCCCCCCTATTAACTCCTAAACGGCTGAAGCAATCGAAACGAAATTTAGTATGAGTAAAGATGTATACTGGAATATCTCAAGCCCATATTTGAAAATGATGTCAGTGCTACCAACTGCTGAAAAAACACACTAGAAATTTGAGCTCCATGTTGGATATCATGGAAGGTATGCATGGGAGCTATTCCAAAATTGGCACACATGTAGATAATACTATTTCAGTTTAATTCCCAGGAGGCGATACATGACAGTGTTGTCAAAATAATTTTAAGCCTTCTGATAGGTCCAATTTTTAAATGCATATAACTTCTACACTATTAATTGGATTTCAACCAAATTTTGTATGTGATATGTGTACATAAACAGACATGACTGAGTGTATTCTTAAGAGCCACCAGGGCTGCCAACTGTTAATAATTGCTCTCTCTATTTTCTTCATCCAAATACCAATATCTGAAAGTATGCACGCCGACACGACAGCTTTAAACTATGCACATGTATAGCACCTGACATTTTAGATTAATTTGGAGTAATTTATATACTTCAGTTCTACCAACATGATTTTAAGCCTGCTGATAGGACCAATTTTTTAATACATGTAACTTCTGTACTATCAGTTGGATTTCAACCAAATTTCGTATGTGCTATGTGTAACATAACAGATATGACTTTAAGCATTCTTAAGAGCAATCATTGCTGCCAACTGTTAATAAATGCTGTCTATATTTTTTTTACCCTAATATCAATAGGCTATATCAGAAAGTATGCAAGCCAACAGCTCTATACTTTGCACACGTATAGCACCTGACACTCTATATTAATTTGGAGTAATTAATATATGTCAGTGCTGCCAACATGATTCTATGCTTGCTGATAGGTCCAATTTTAAAATACATGTAACTTCTATACTAATAAATGGAATCATCCAAAATTGGCACAGCAACATATCATAATATTTCCGATTATTTCTAACCAGCACACGCATGATATTGTTGCCAACATGCTTTTACGCGAGCTGATAGATCCAATGTCTGACTGCATGTAACGTCCATTGGACTTCAACCAAATTTTGTATTCTGTACCTTAAGAGATGGAACTAAGAATATATTCAGTTACCAGGGCTGCCAACTGTAGTGCTCTATTAGGCTACATTATACCAGGAATATTTCGAACTAATTAGACATTTGGATATTACCAACTTAATTTCGTCATTATTCTAGATAGGTTCATATACTGTAGAATAATCATTGGCATGAAAAGTAGGCTCTTTAGTTCGTCACAGAACTTCTTGTTTAGGACACAATTTTAACAGTGAGTAATATACCATGTGATAAGCATTTAGCAACCTTTTTTTGCTGAATTAACTGAGAGAGAACGTAGTTTCACATTTTTTCAGCAGGACTGGGCGATGGGTCAGCTAACGTTTCTTTGCAGGCAATTCGACAAGTGTTTGAATATGTATGGAGATCATGAAAAGATAAAGTGTATAAAACAAAACCACACACTTAAGATTAGCTTGTGGATAAGATTCGCCAAGAGATCAATTCAATTTCTCAATGAGAACTGAAAAAAGTAACGGTTATTTCATAAGAAGATGTAAAAAATGTGTTGAGAATGAAGCAGACATGGATGAGTAAGTCTACATGACTTTTAATGTGCTATCCTTCTTTTCTCATCATTGCAGTCATGAAAATACAATTCCTGGGATCTGTTTAGAATGTTATCCCCCATTAGAGACTTTTTTTCAGGAATTGCTGATTCATTCTTTAACATCGTCTTGTGAAAAATAAATAAATGGCGTGCTTTGATCCAAAAAGTGGACCCCGTTCCTACGGGATGACGCTAAGAAGAAGATCTTGTGAAAAATAAATATGTTATACTACAACAAATGGTAGTATGACAATTTGCATGCCATTCTGTACATAATTTAGAATTTAAGAATTTAAAATCACTTTGTGATATCAAATATGTGAATAACCTGAATTACAGATAACACACACTAATACAGCCATCACAATTAACACCGGTTATCAGACAAATTCTACACTCGCCCAAAGTACACGGGACTATATGACCACGTTGTCGCAGCCCCTAAACTAAGGAACCAACCAATCTGCTTTTGAGTTGTGGAAGTTTGGCTGTAACTACTATGGCACCATGTTTCACCGAAAATAATGTGAATTCTCTGGAGAATTATATTAGTCTATTATGTTCATGCAGGAAGGAAAATTAGTAAATGGAAGTTATAAATCAACAGTATATAGAAAAATATTTGCATTCTAGCAGCAGGTAGGATTGGTCAACTGATCATCTCCCTTTTAAGGTATGGTAATTAATTTGTTTCCTCTAGCTAGTGGTGTTTCTCCTTTTAGTTCTTGATATAGTGTTGTCTCCCAATCACTTTTCCCCTAAACACACAAAAATGTCAAATGTTTTTTTTTTTTTACCAGAATGTAGGCACAAATAAACACTAAACCTAGACTGACAGTGAAAAGAAATAATATACACCTCACTGAGAAGGATGGGTTGAAGAATTACAACTAGTGAGACATCTCAGAAGAATGCCCAACTGAGTAACTTACAAAACACTTTCAAGTTTAATATTGTACTTTGGTAACAGCTTCTTTGACAGAATCAATTCTCCTACAAAGATATGTAGTTCCAAAAAGGAGTAATGTTTGTTTTCTCAATCACCCACACTACAAGAGACACAAAGATCTTGTCGTTTTCAGTTTTGTGTTTCTTAACAAAAGTTTGGTGCTGTCCCAATGAGCACAGCAAAGAGTAAAACACCTTAACATTCTAAATTCTTATTTTAATTTTCACTTCTCTGATTTTGACCATTAATAATTATCGGTACTCCTAAAAAGTCCCATAAGTCCAACCCTCGTCCACGCCGTGGGAGACGGGCAACAGCACAAAGTAGGGGATTACCTGTAGGGGCGACATACAGTGGGGACTTTGTGTGCCCCGGGTCCGTTACGGTAGCTGTGAAGGTCCTACAGGAACTCTGAAAAGTGATGGCTAACGGGGCTCTGGTGAAGCTACGATAGGCCCAGCAAGCCAATAGTGGATGAAACCAAATGCTTTCAAGAATGGAACGAGCCTCGGACATGACTGATATAATAGACGACGACACGGGTGTAAACACGGACTAAGATTTGGAACCTTAAACATAAGAACGCTGACAGGGAAGGTGGAGGAGATAGTGGATATGATGGAAAGAAGGAAGTTGGATTTATTGGGTTTGGCAGAAACAAAGTGGAAAGGGGAAGGAAGGAGAGAACTGAGAAAAGGCTATAGACTATACTGGAGTGGGAATGAAGAGGGAAAGAGGAATAGAGTGGGAGTAGTAGTACGAGATGGTTTAAAAGAAGAAGTGAAGAGAAGTGATAGGATGATGAAAGTGAAAGTAGCACTGAGGGGAGAGACCATGGGAATAGTGCAAGTGTATGCTCCACAGATAGGCTGCGCCTCTGAAGAGGAGGAGGAGTTTGAAGAGGATATGCAGAAGCAGCTGGGAGGAAGGAATATGATTGTAAAGGGGGATCTGAATGTGCATGTAGGAAGAGAAAGACAAGGGTATGAGAGTGTGCTTGGACCAGAGGGTTGGGGTAGAAGAAATGAGGAATGAAAGAGACAGTTGGACTTTTGTCAAAGGAACAGCCTGCTAGTTCGGAACTCCTGGTTCAAGTAAAGAGAGAGCCACACAATCACATGGTAGGTGCGGCAGAAGCAGTATGTGGGAGGAGAAGTAGTAAGAAGAGGTGGAAGAAAACACCATGGTGGAATGACTTGACCAGGAAGTCGGTGGTTGACTATATCCTGTATGAGAGAGAATTGAATATCACATACATCAAGGTAATACCATCGGAGGACTTGGATAGCGACCATCAATTGCTGGTAATGAACCTGAGAGGGACTAAGGGGAAGAAAGGAACAGGGAAACTGAAAGAAGGAGAATGGTGAAGGAAGGAATTCCAACAGATGAAGAAAGAGGGGTGGAAGAGGAATGGGCTAGATTTAAGAAGACACTAGTAGGTGCGGCAGAAGCAGTATGTGGGAGGAGAAGTAGTAAGAAGAGGTGGAAAAAAACACCATGGTGGAATGAGAAGACAAAAGATATAGTAAGGGAAAAGAATAGAGCCTTTAGGAGGTAGTATCAAAATGGACAGTGGAGACAAGGGAAGAGTACCAGGATAGAAAGAAAGGAGGCAAGGAGAGTAGTGGCTGAGGAGAGAAGAAATTGATGGAAGAGTGGACAAAGATGATGAAGGAGGATAGTGAAGGTACAAAAAAGGTCCTGTATGGGATGGTAAAAAATAAGAGGCGGAAGGATATGACGGATTATGTTAGAATGGTGAACAAAAGTGGACAAGAGATAGAAAATAGGGAAGAACTGAAGAAAATGTGGAAAGAATGTTTTGAAGAACTTCTGAACCACGGCGAGTGGGGAAGAAATCGGGGAAGTGGAAGATGGACTGCAAACAGAAAAGGACTTAACATGGAAAGAAGTGGAAGATGCAGTGAGGAAGATGAAAGGAGGGAAGGCACCGGGTGTGAATGAGTTGAGTGTGGAGATGGTGAGAGCAGCAGGAGAGGTGGGGATACAATGGTTGTACCGAGTGATGAAGACAGCATGGAAGGAAAGGAAGACCCCAGACGACTGGAAAAAGGGAATAATTGTCCCGATCTTCAAGAATGGTAGTAGAACAGAATGCAGAAACTATCGGGGAATAACACTGATGAGTCATTGTGCAAAGATGTTTGAGAAAATTTTGGGAAAGAGAATCAGGACAAGGATAGAAGGAGGGATGAGGGAAGAACAACATGGCTGCAGAGCAGAAAGGTCCACAGTGGATTTGATTTTTGTTGTAAGGCAGTTACAAGAACAACAATATGAGTATGGAACAGATCTACTGATGGCCTTCCTGGACATTGAGAAAGCATATGACAGTGTATGCAGAAACAAAGTATGGAAGTCCCTGGAGGACAGAGGAGTGGAAAAATGGACTGTACGGACGATAAAGGAGATGTACAAGGGAAGCGTGAGCTGTGTGAAAGTGGGAGGAAAGAGATCGGACTGGTTGGAACAGAGAAACGGCCTGAAACAAGGAAGTGCACTGTCACCGTTACTTTTCATTGTGGTGATGGATGACATAATGATTTGAGTGGCACAAGTAATTGGGGAAGGAAAGATGAAAGCAATGGTTTTGCAGATGATTTGATGATTTGGGAAAACAAGGAGGAGGAAGTACAGGAGCAGTTGAACATGCGGGAAGGAATAATACAAGGATATGGGATGAAATTTAGCATAAATAAGAGTGAGATGGTGATCACAACAAGGAAGAAGGAAAAAACCACAACGGGAATAACAATTGGTGGAGAACAGCTGAAGAAAGTGGAGAGTTACAAGTATCTGGGAAGCCTGATACAAGATAATGGAAGAAACGATAGAGAAATAAATGAGTGGGGGAGACAAGCAGAAGCATTCCCGAGGAGTGTGAGAAGCATGATATGGAGCAAGGATGTCCCTCAGAACAGCAAAAAGATCATATATCGGACGTACTATGTTCCTATCCTGACGTATGCCTCGGAGACCTGGATTATGAAAGGAAGGGAGAAGAGCAAAATACAGGCCAGTGAGATGATGTTCTTGAGAAGCAGTATTGGAGCTACTGAGATGGACAGAATAAGAAATGAGAGGACTAGAGAATTAATGAAGGAGGAACCATTACAGGATGTTATAGAGAAATCTAGACTTAGATGGTATGGACATGTAACCGAATGGAGGAGAATAGGATACCCAGGAGGATACACGAGACGAAGTGGGAAGGAAAGAGACCGAGAGGAAGACCGAGAGACAGATGGCTGAAGGGGGTGGAAGAAAGCATGAAGAAGAGAGGAGAAGACAGGACAAGGGTGGAGGCTGAGCGATGGTGGGAAGACAGAAGACGTTGGAGAGGCTTGTGTTCCAAACAGACCTGGCCAGTGGCTGGAAACTGTGCATGATGATGGTGATGACTCCTGCAAATGTAAATTGTTCTGCACCCTCAAATATAGCAGGTGTATCACTTGGGAGTCGACAGGCACCTTTTCTTCATTGTTTGTGAATATATTTACAATTGAATTTTTAAAAATATGTAGGTAGAGTCTGTCCACAATAAGACTGCGTGTAGTTATACCTTGCAATGTCCAGTTTAAATGGAACACCCATGAGCACATGTACCGGTATTTCATATCCATCACATCATCAACTCATGTCTCAGTCAACTGCCGATAAATATTGAAGTACGGTTAAGAAACTGGATGATTACACATTGATCACAGATCATAAACGTTGCCATTTTAAGTATCAGAAATGCATTTTGATCAAGGGGATGTCAGTAAGTTTAAGTGCACCACATGGTGCTGGTGTCTTTGTCACACATTCACGAAGCGTGCTCTTGTTCTGTGAGCCAAGACAGCATGATTTTGCTCCCAATTTTGAAAAGTAATAGAGGAAACTTTAGAACTAGAATGCACCTTGTAGCTCGATTAGAGTGTCCTTAAAATGTCTCTAGTCATTACATTTCCAAAGAGAAGTTGTCCCAAGCATCATTTAAACTTTATTTCTAAAGTACGCAGCGGGGATGATTTTGTAAGTACTATAGCCATAAAGCCTAATAGCTGTTAACTCTTGAAATAAAACTGAACTAGTGTAATCAGAGATATCTTCTTTAATGACATTTCATTTAGCCAGGCATCTGCAACAATAGATTAATACAATACATATATTGTACAGTATATCTACTTTGCAAACAAACTCTAAGCGGTGGAAGAATCAAACAATACGTGATTTGCACGAGGCAGAAATGTAGAGCAGTAATCTTCATTAAAAGGAAAGCGAACTAAGGAAAAGACCTGAAGTCATCAACTAAGTTTTGACAATAAATGACAAACCATCATTAAAACTGCATGAGATGAGAACCTGCCTTTGACACTCACAACTTGGTTAATATGGTTAATAGATGATTTTTATACCTTGTTTCTTATAGTGGGGGACATTACCAATTGAAATTACTGCCCATTATCACTAGAAATACACACATCAAAAAAAGTTTTGCATCACCTCGGTTCCCAGATCTCCGGCATATAGACGTTGACTGTGTATATTGTATCAAAGATACAGTCCCTTTGACTGTTCATAGATGTCACTAAAACTGCTCAAAGATGTAAACAACCATGCATGAGCAGGGCCTATTAGACGGAGGGGGTACGACAGCCGATCAGTTCCAGTCATTCCACCAGGACGAAGGTACGCTGCTCATGTTGTCTGTAGTTCTACCATGCCTAGAAGGTCAATACCGCAGTTCGATCGCGTCCGCATTGTTACTTTGTGTCAAGAAGGGCTCTCAACAAGGGAAGTTTCCAGGCGTCTCAGAGTGAACCAAAGCGATGTTGTTCGGACATGGAGGAGGTACAGAGATACAGGAACTGTCGATGACAGGCCTCGCTCAGGCCGCCCAAGGGCTACTACTGTAGTGGATGACCGCTACTTACGGATTGCCGCTCGGAGGAACCCTGACAGCAATGCCACCATGTTGAATAATGCGTTTCGTTCAGCCACAGGACGTCGTGTTTCAACTCAAACTGTGCGCAATAGGCTGCATGATGAGCAACTTCACTCCCGACGTCCATGGCGAGGTCCAGCTTTGCAACCCCGACACCATGCAGCGCGGTACAGATGGGCCCAACAACATGCTGAATGGACCCCACAGAATTGGCATCACGTTCTCTTCACCGATGAGTGTCGCATATGCCTTCAACCAGACAATCGTCGGAGACGTGTTTGGAGGCACCCTGGTCAGGCTGAACGTCTTAGACACACTGTCCAGCGAGTGCAGCAAGGTGGTGGTTCCCTGATGTTTTGGGGTGGCATTATGTGGGGCCGACGTACGCCACTGGTGGTCATGGAAGGCTCCGAAACGGCTTTATGATACCTGAATGACATCCTCCGACCCATAGTGCACCCATATCGGCAGAATATTGGAGAGGCATTTGTCTTCATGGACGACAATTCTCGACCTCATCGTGCACATCTTGTGAATGCGTTCCTTCAAGATAACGACATCGCTCGACTACAGTGGCCAGCATGTTCGCCAGACATGAACCCTATCGAACATGCCTGGGATATGTTGAAAAGGGCTGTTTATGGACGTCTTGACCCACCAACCACTCTGAGAGATTTACGCCGAATTGTCGTTGAGGAGTGGGACAATTTGGACCAACAGTGTCTTGATGAACTTGTGGATAGTATGCCACGACGAATACAGGCATGCATCAATGCAAGAGGACGTGCTACTGGGTATTAGAGGTAGTGGTGTGTACTGCAATCTGGACCACAAATGCTGAAAGTCTAGCTGTATGATGGTACAACATGCAATGTGTGGGTCTCATGAGCAATAAAACGAGCTGAAATGTTGTTTGTGTTGATCTCTATTCCCTTTGTATTTAAAGGTTCCGGAACTCTTGGAACCGAGGTGATGCAAAACTTTTTTTGATGTGTGTATGTGCTAAATTACATAAATATGTGTTTTTGTTTCTTGCTCATTCAATGAGCATAACCATGTTTGTCAGGTGCATGAGGTCGCTTCAATTGTTACCTAGGCACACACATTGAGGACACATTGAAGTTAGTTATTTTGTTTTTAATTAAGTAAGACATCATAAAAATTGTTAAGTATAGGCTACCTTCTTTTGACTATGGTGGTGCTATGGTGACGCACTGTCTGCGGCCTTGTTGGTGGGCTTCGTCTTTATGGTCTTACGAATCATTGTGTCATTGTTGGCTCGATAATGTATGGACGTTGTGGTTCTGAATGAAACTGAGATATACCAAGGGAATGGTGTGATTACCCGGATAAATAACCTTCAGATGTCACATTACTGTGGCCAAGATGTAAGATACAAAATACACCACCACATAAGTTCGGTCATATTAATGACAAAAAGGGTGCATATATGCAGCCCGCAGTGATGCGCTACCTAGTAATTATTGGTCTAGGCAAGTAGTACAGTATGTGTGGAGTTGGCAATACTGTATTTGTCTATAATTCACACACATAATGGTAGACACAGCTGGAATTTTACTATATAAGTCGTGATCTAAAACGGGGACGGTGAGTGGGCTATAGATAGCGAAGGAGTAAATTACATCATTTCCAGATTTAATTTGCATCATTACAGAAGTTATTTCGGCTAATTTCAATAATTTAGTAAATTTTATCGTAGGTTCGCGTCTCGTGCAATGTTACCAAACTGTCTTCTGTTTTTAATAATTCATTTCATCTTAACAGAAATCACTGTATAAACTTCAGGTAATCTCCATGTAGTCGACCAGTTGATGAAGTCCAGCACAAGTCACTAGATGGCACCTTCATCCATCACTAGTTCTCAAGCCAGTTCTTGACAGGCTGCACAGCCTTCTGAATTATAGTTTAACGGTTCCCTGCTTCGCAATATCGAAATTCCACGACGTTCTTCACGCAACCAACAGAGAACAGCATCAAATAGGAATGGATAATTTGTCAGGGTAGAGACGACAGACGATGGGTAAGGTTTATGGAGGTCCTTGGAGAAGAGCCTTGCCATGGTGATCAGTAGGTGGAGCAGTTCATGCCCACGTACTTGTTCTTTCTTCAAGACCAGAATTAAGAAAGTTCTAACTTGCTGGCAAAAGTTCATAGACAAAGCTATACTGAAGAAATGAGATAGGTATTGTTTTCATAATGTCGCTTATTATGGTCCGTATTGACGTAAATATATTTTGAATGAATATTAAAATATCCACCTTTCGATACTATTTATTAATTAGTACTTACAGGGACATGTTTCGAGGGCTATCGCACTCCCCCTTCATCAGCCTGCTTAACAAAGAGCCTTCCAGCTGTGTGTCACCCTTCTCCCCATGCACGTCATTGACACACAGCTGGAAGGCCCTTCGCAAGGCACATTCAGTCGAATTTTGTTCATGCCCGAGCGCACTACAATCAACAACACGCGACGCAACTACCAAAGTTTTCTCAGTTTTCCGCCTAGATGTTTACCAGGAATAACGTAAGGACTAAAGGTGGTCCCATGATGACGCAATCAGGCAACGGCCCACTACACCGGCCCATTTCAATGTGTTTGGTGTACACAGGCCTAAAAATCCATTAAGAAGATCATCTTTGGAACATTAAACAAGACCTGAAAACAATGAAATAAAGAGCATATTTATTATTCTGTAGAAACTACAGTATCTTCATGAGATTTACATGTGCTTGTGAATAAGGAAAGTTTTCTTTAAAGATTTTGTTAAGCAGGCTGATGAAGGGGGAGTGTGATAGCCCTCGAGACATTTCCCTGTAAGTAGTAATTAATAAATAGTATTAAAAGGTGGATATTTTAATATTCATTCAAAATATGTATTGTTTTGTAAAGTAATGCTGTAACAAAGATTTAAATATGAAGGTTGATTTATATGTGATCCACCTAATATAAAATGTAGTTGTTCATCTTGTATTTCAGTGTTCCTCTGTGCTATCAAGCTGGGACAGTACAGTACTGGATTTTCTTGTAATTTAAGCTAACTCTTGCAGTTTACAAACTTCTGTTTCATTTCTTCTTATGAGTACAATAACTTCTGCATATGGAGACGGTTGTGATCATTTCCTAGATGAGTACCAATCTCATATCTTAGTCCAGTTCTGTTTTGAAAAGGAATAGTATTTTCTTCCATATTTATTAGAATTAGATATGTAGTATAAGCACAAATTCATGAGCTTAATAGGCCTTTTCTATCAATGAAGTCAGTCAGTCATATTAATTATATTTGAATTGCAGCCAATGGCCATAGCGGGGTATTTTTAATTGAACACCTATAGGCTCCTCAACAAGTTCAATTTCAAGTAGTTCCAACTTTGGCTACCAGAAATGCTATTGTCACACTGACACCTAGCAGCGAACATTGGTACTTGATTGAGCATTTCTAACCAAATAACCTACAAATTTAGCTACGCACTACCAATTGTAGTGGTAGGTTCTTTTACATGGCCTAAATCTATGACATAGGCCCGCCAGCTTTACTTCCCCTCCGAAGGGAGGCACACTGAAGGATTTTATCGCTCTTAAAAATCTGATGACTCCGGCCGGGTTTGAACCTGCAATCTAGGGCATAGCAGTTCAGCATGCTACCGACTATGCCTCCGAAGCCTTGCTGAGTCAGTCATATGCCATACAGAAATAAATTAACAGGCAATGATTGGTTCTGTTAGTATAGTATTCCCATCGTTTTCTGTTTGTCATACTGATCATTTAAACACGTTGCCATTGATACATCTAATGCTGTGAAAACAGTTCTCTGCATATGGGTTTAGACCGTGCAATGAAAACAAAGTTGTATTTAGCAAAGACACAGTATCTTGCAGAAATGTGAATGATCTACCTTGCCTTCTTATTATGTCTGAAATATGAGAGATTCTTCCCACAGACCTTAGAAGAAAGCACAATAGCTGTAGTGAGATTTAGATTGGTTCCTTTTGCTGAACAAGGTCATATATTTGTTTTCATCTAAATTTCCTTCTTTTTTAAAATATGTATTTGAAAAAAAAAAAAAAACTTCTGCTTTGCATTCACGTAATTTATTTAATTGTTCGTGTCTCATGTTTTGTTTGTGTAATTTGCAGATTTCGTATGATGCCGTGAAAGAGTTTGTTGATTCTCAAGGTATTACCCAGACCCAAGAAGTGCCTAGGCATACCATCTTGCTAAAACCACTGATTCGTTCCCACACCATTAATGAGCTGTCTCCGTTCACAACATACAATGTTAATGTTAGTGCCATCCCCACGGACCATCAGTACCGCCCACCAACGAAGATCACTGTCACCACACAGATGGCAGGTACGTACAATCCTATAAGAAATAGAAGGAGAATAAAGAAAGAACTATTCCTGCGATTTAGCTCAGAGTACCACGTTTACCGGTATCCAAGAATGACTTGTGCCCGGCTCATAGCCTACAAATTATGGGGACAACTTCCTCAGGTAACTGGGGTCAGGCACTTTGTTATGATAAAGTCTAAACGCAATGAAAATATGATAACTATTTCCTCTGTATAGGAAAACACAACAAGGTGGACATACAATCCATCCTCTATCCACCATTGATTGATTGATTGATTGTAATTCTATGTTTAGGTTGTTCTTCAATTGGTCAACACGTTAATGGAAGCCCATTTATATTGAGTGGGCAATATTAACATAGAATAAATACTTGTGGAAACAAATATGTAACCTGTCCCACTCGCTGTATAGTGGCTAACATTCTTGACTGTCTTTGCAGAGACCTGGGTTCGATTCCCGGCTCTGCCAAGAAATTTAATTCTGGTCTGAGGGTAGGAACGTGGTCCACTCAGCAAAACTGAGGAGCGGTGGGCTCGATTCCCATCTCAGCCATTCTGGAAGTGGTTTTCCGTGGTTTCCCCACTTCTACAGGGGCAGATGACCTCGTAGTTCCACCCCTTAAAACAACAATAAGTAACTAACTAACCCACTTCTACTCCTGGCAAATGCTGGGATGGTTCTAAACTTAAGGCCACAGCCTTCCCAATCCTCATCTGAATCTATACTAATATAATAAAGCTGAAGAGTTTGTGTGTTTAAATGCGCTAATCTCTGGAACTACCAGTCCGATTCGAAAAATTCTTTTTTTATATGATAGCCTGTTTCAAGAGGAATAGTTTAGGCTATGTAGCATAAGGCTACACCTCTCAGGTAACCTTCAAGATTGATTTTTGTTCAGTAAGTCGGTAGAACAAGTGCTCCCGAACAGCTCTATCCACATGCACTGGCGTTATGGTTAGTGATACGTACACCGTTTCACCTATCTGAACCAAAATTTGTATACTTACCCTTTGGAACCCTGCGAATAACTCTGTTTACATGAAATTTCAGACAGACCACTCCATTCCCTGCATTTAGGCCCTTTGGAACAAATCTATACCGTTTCACCGATCTGAACCAAAATTTGTATACTTACCCTTTGGAACCCTGCGAGTAACACTGCATATGTGAAATTTATGACAGACCACTCCATTCCCTGCATTTAGGCCCTTTGGCACAAATCTACACCCTTTCACCAATCTGAACCAAAAGTTGTATACTTACCCTTTGGAACCCTGCTAGGAACACTGTCTGCATGAAATTTTCGACAGACCCGTCCAATCCCTGCATTTAGGCCCTTCATCACAAATCTACACCGTTTCTCTTAATTGCACCAAATTTTACATACACTTTGAAACCCTGCCGATAACACTGTTCACTTGATATTTTGGACAATGCTCCCCATTCCCTACATTTAGAATAACAGACAAAATGAACTTCAAAACCATGTATTAATGCCCTAGAACCATTCATGTCCATAGTAGTGTAACAGTAAGAGTATTTGAATAAGTCTGTTGCTGACGGGCAGTTCGGGCTGCATCACGTCACCCCTACCAGTGTTCTGGTGCAGAATTGCGAAAATAGTTAAATCTTGCGCTGCTTATAAATTGCAGTCACGGGGAGTAATTAGTGCAAAAAGATTTCTTAGGCCCCTTTAAACAGTTATCATGAAAATAGTATGCCTCCGTATAAGTGCAATGGTGTTGGTGCATTATATTGAGGTTATCAGCTGCAATAAGCATTGGTGCTTTCAAATTTACCTTCATTTATTCCGAAACTTATCGTTAAGTGCTTTGTGGCGATAAATGATACTATTGCTACCTCAGTAGCTCGGGACAGCCGAAGTTTGCCAAAAAGTTCTGATTATTTTCCTACGGCGCAATGCGACAAAAGACGACTCTATTGGTCTCTACATTTTTAACAGCCAATGACATATAGGCCCTAGGCAGTGTCTTTTATTTCACTTACTGCTCTTTCTATTTTTTTTGTAAATTTGTTTGTAAATTACATGTGTCAGTGCTGTAGTTAGTAAATAGCTGTTTCCCTATTCATTATTATCATTACAGGATATTGACCTGAATGTTACGTCTATTATACTGTACTACTGATCACCCCCACTACAAAGAACACCACCACCACCACCACCACAAAAAGATATATTTTTAAAATATCGGTTTCTGTTAGTTTAAGTATCATGTGCCAGTTTTGTAGTAGTATTCATTATCATCCATAAAACAAATAAATCCCCCGGGCGAAGCCAGGCACTACTGCTAGTTATAAATACACACACTGCTACAGAAATTGGAATACATTGGATGCATTGAGTTTTGAGGAAGGTGTGGGAAGACAATCAGATTCCCAATAATTGGAAACTTGGAGTGATCATTTCATTCTTAAAAAAGGAGACAGAAAACAGTGTGTCAATTACAGAGGAATTACTCTGTTCTCTCATGGCTTGAAAATGTATGAGTCCATTTTTGAAACCAATTAGAAGAAGAACAACATGGATTTAGACTGACCTTATTTTTGCAATCAGAATGCTCTTTGAGAAATACTGGGAGAAGAATAAGATGATTATTGTTGTTTTTCTTGATGTTGAAAAGTAATATGACCATATACAACGGAAACATATTTTGGAAAGCTTGAAGGGAAACAGGGTGTCTAACGACCCGGGAAAACCGAGAAAACCGGGAATTCTCAGGGAATTATGAATTTCTGGAATAATCAGGGAAAAATCAGGGAATTTCTTTGTTAATCAGGGATTTTTCTCCATTTGTCTATATCCCGCCAAAGTGGAAGCAATACTTTCGAATTTCGCGGGAAGTGATCGCTCGTTACTGATGACCAGGGTGTCTACCGGTAACGAAAGTAACGAATTTTACAAACGGTAACGAAAATTTTCTGTAGGCGGCTTGAATCATTTAAACTCGCGCCGCTAGGCTCAGAGATTGCGATGGAGCGAGTTTCACGCAAGCGGCGCCGATTGCATAAGCTATAGTTCGTCGTGCCTGAGCTAGAGGAAATGCATACTGTGGACACCTTGTGTGGTATAGGCTACATCAATTCAACGTACATTTTCGGCATCAAGAATACTTTCTAGTTTTGTGTGAAATATTTTTCTGTTTTATTAGGAAACCTGACTTTTCTCGAGACGTTTGTTCGCGAAAACTTCCGAAACTAAACAGAAACCTCTTATTTCAGTTATTGACCTCTAAATTTTGAGTCAAATTGAAGTCCAAAAATAACGTGAAATAATTTAATGTTGCTATCTTGCGAAATGTTACCGTTTCTAAACAAAAAATACGAAATAGCCTCGAAATACATAATAACCTACCGGTATTTTAAAAATCTGTCTCGTAAATTTGCGACATCCGGTATGGTTAATTCGAAATTCAGTTATATGTCGATTTTTCCTTCGAACTTTGGTTCCATCGGATATATAATCTAACTGGTTATTTCGATAACTTGTATAATTCGTGATTCGCATTCGAAAGAGAATGTGCCCTCTTGTCGTATTATTCGTGCAATCCTCTCAGAATAATTCGTAATATTAGATACGGTACCTACTTCGAACGTTCATCCTCCAAAATCACATCCTCAAGAAGACTGGCTGACCTCATGACTTGCCTGCGCGAATCTCGTCAAACGGACCGAGATCGACGTCAGTTGCGTAAAATGATAAATCCCGTCCCCGATCGTGAACTTGTGACCACGAGGGCTGCGGGAATCCTGCCAAAGGTGATTGGGCATTCATCACGAAACATTCCGAAACCTACTCGCCACTTTTACCATGACCGTATACTTAAAAGCGTACGGGGAGCGAGAAATGCATCAACCCACTTAGAAATGACTGCCTATGCTGCATCGCGATACTAATTTTCCCTCGTGATCCACCCTGAACTTATGAACTCCCAACCACAGCATAGGGACTGCGGGAATCACGGCGCCGACCGTACAACATGTCCATGACTTTTCGTGAATTTTAACCATGCCCAACCTTGAGCCTGCCTCCACCATTCTGTCAGGGCAGATAGGCAGGCAATCGTTGAACGGCTGGATGCAGCGCCGATTGCATAATATCGCGAGGACAACGTGAATCTCGTAAAACGGCCGACAGCGGCAGCGATTGCGTTACATCGCGATATTTCTCCGCCTTCAATGACTAGGACAACTGGATTCTTGTCAAACGGACAGCAAGTGGCGCTGATTGCGTAATAATGCTATATTATCTCGTGCCCGACCTCAAGGACAATGGAAATCTCGTCGAATGACCAAAAGTGACACCGTTTATCTAAATCGCGATTTTTCTTCGTGTTCTATCGTGAAAACTGCGGGAATCTCGTCAAACGGCTGAGACCAGCGCCGATTGTGTAACATCTCGATATTTCTCCGTACTTGACTGCAAAGTCAGAATTTGGCGACGATCACGTAACGTCGCATACAATTCTTCGTGATCTACCGCGGGGACAAAGGAAATCTCGCCAAACGGTAAAGAGCAGAGCAACCTCTTGATATTAAAACAACGTATTGTGCACAAGACAACATATTAGCTGAAACAACTAATTTGATAATTAATATATAGTATTTTTTATTATTTATTTTATTTACAGCTTTAAACACAGTTCATTGTTGTTTATCTTCACCGCGTGATGAGCCCCTTTGCTTGCAGACCACAGACGTATCTTGAATTAAAAGGTAACTAAAATTGACTAAAAGGTAACTAAAAAGTAACTAATTTTTACTTCATCCTTACAGTAGACACCCGGATGACAGTGCTCAGCCAATGAGCAGTGCCTTCTCAAGGTCAACTGAACGTATGATGTGGCAACTTTTCCGTTCGTTTCCTGCGCAGGAGCCAACTACGCCATTTTATTGGGCCTTGAGCATTTTGTTCGTTGCGATCAGTATCGCCAATTTAGCGATTTTGTCGGTAGATATAGCAACTTTGGCGACAACATATTTTAAATTTAGTATTGTTTATAAATATACTCTGTGAGCTGCCTGAATAGGATTGACATTTCAGCGGAAATTCCACGTCACTCATCACCGCTCTGCCTCTTGACCAATCCATGTTCGCATAGTTGATGTCATAATACTCTGTGTTGCAATATTACCGCCCACGTGCCTCAGTGCCTGGTCAGCTTTATCTCTGGCTTGTACAGTTTGGCAATCTCGTTCTCAGACCACATGGAGAGACGAGAACTGTCAATCCTATTCTGGCAGCTCACAGAGTATAATATACTAGCTTCGCCCGGAAACAGTTATGAATGCATTACGTGACAAGCACTTTTTTTTTCGATGTCAATGAACTACGACCTAGGCCTATATCCGTTTTACGTCTCTGCATGATGGGTTGAAATCACTGACTGGACTATTAATTATACAACGAATTCTTGTCAGACGTAATTTAAGAATGGCGAGGTGCATGAAACTCAAATCCCCCTCCCGTCCAATCTAAAAACACTTATAGTGGGCGATGTATTGAAGATAGATATAAGCTCTCGCGGACTTTTTTTTTATAGAACTGAACAATTCTTACACTCATAGTATATTGATATTTTTAACGGTTTGCTCAGTGTAAGCTTCAAAAGCGCATATATTGCGGTATATTGTCTCGATAGTGCTTTCAGTACAGGAAGTGAGGTTTTACCGTGTGTATTGTCATGTCAAGTGTTAGCGCGCGCCCGGGCAACATGTGTTAGACCTGGTTTGACAATACTGTTTGCGCGGCTTTTCCATCCCGGTATTTTTTGATTATTGTCTGCTGTAGTTCTACTGTTAATGCTTTAGTGTGCTGTTTGAAGTTTACGAAAAATATAACATTTGTGCCATTGTGTGCTAAATCTATAGTGAAAACTTATGGTGTGCAATAATTTTCCAGGGTGTTCTTGTGCTGCTGTTGATATATGATTTAGCCCCTAAAATACGTAGTCGTTCAAACACGTGGTTGTGCTACCCCCTATTATATTGTGTGCTATTCGACCTGTGTCTACTCTTGTGTATCGAGGCAAATAACCTCTCGCTCTGCTTACGAATATTTCATTTGTACTTTGTACTGTAGTGATCAAAAGGCTTAACGGAAGCTCATGATCACTATGAGGTTGTTAATGTGATCATCTTTACCTTGTAGATGCTGCCAGTTATGTTCAGGCTGGTTCACGATTGGCCCGGGAATGAGAACGGGGGCTCTGGTTAACGACTGGAACGCGAACAAGGAAAATGTTTGATGTTTATGTAATATGATGGATATGCCTAGTGCCCTTAAATGCATATTTATTGCTCTTGCGTTCCTTGGCTAGGCTAGAACTTATGTCCTATTTTGTTTTTAATTGCACCCAGGAAATGTGTTTGTAACACCTTTCAAACTCGTCCTTGTATTATCAAACAGACTAGTTTAAATTATTTTAGACTGATAATGGTGTGTTCTGGCCTGTCGAAACATCATTCATAATGATTTCCTTCATTTAAATGTATTTATAAATTACTAAATTGACGAAATTAATATTATATAAACAGTATTTCATACCAATTGTAACATATGGACTGGAAACACTGGTAACGAATAAAAGGCAAAATAGTAAGATACAAGCAGTAGAAGTGAAAATTTTAAGAACTTCAGCTAAAAAGACAACAAGGGATAGAATTCAAAATATTGAAATCAGAGAAGAGTTAAATATGGAACCGTCAAATCAGAAGATACAGAAAGCAAGGTTACGTTGGTTCGGACATTTCAAAAGATTGGGTAAAGAAAGAGTAGCAAAAAGGGAATTAGAAAGAGAAGTCAAGGGTAAGAGACCAGTTGGAAGACCGAGAAGAAGGTGGTTGGACCAAATTTTGAAGGACATTGGAGAAGCTGGGTTGGATGTGGCAGAAGTGATGGAACAGGAAAAATGGAGGGACAGAAAGGAGTGGAGGAGGCTTGTAAACCACACCCGGGTGGCTGGAGTGGGACTTGGATGATGATTACTCAATTACATCTGTCATGACGAGGTGGACCTAATTCAGAGTGAGAACTTTGAATATGCCTCCCTTCGTCCCTTGGATATGTGTAAATTACTGTATAGGCTTATATTCAGACTTATGCTACCGAATATCATACCTGCGACGTAGATTAGTGATTTCAATGGTAATGAAAGGTTTTACAAATTAAATATTGGTCTAAGATGATTCCACTCATATGGTGACACCTTGATGTGTGTATTCAACCTTCCTTTGTCCCTTTTATTGGAGGCATTTACTGTAGTGAAAGCAGTATGATTTAATAGACCTTGCTTATTTTACTGGACAACAAGTTCACTTATTGAAATAAATTTATTTTCACAACTGTTTCCCTTGTGCCGCCATTGCTCACATCTGTTTGGATCCTGGAATTTCCGAGAACAGAAAACATAAAACTTAATTCTATTTTCCTTTTGCTTTCCTGGATTACATTTTGCTTCTTGTTCCTGGAGAGCGCTTAAAACCAACCAAAAATAGCGTGCGTTTCATCACACTTCCCGTTCCCGGACGAATGTTTAGCATTCTTTTACTCAGGGAATTCTCTCATTAATTCTGGAAAAATCAGGGAATAATCAGGGAATTCTTTTAAGATGAGTTGGTAGACACCCTGGGAAAGGATGTGCCTGAAGATATTATTACCCGTGTCAGACATCTCTACCAGGAGACAAGGAGCTGTGTTCAAGTCCAAACCAACAGATCAGAGTGGTTTGAAACCAAGAGTGGTGTTCAACAAGGTACTGTAGTTGTCTATCCCCACTACTCTTCATTAATATTATGGATGAGGTAATAAAAGCTGTAAAGAAGATAGATAAAATGATTACGTCATGAAACGGAAGTACAAATGAAACTAGATCTTTGGAGGTCAGAGTTCGATAAGAAGGGACTAAGCATCAGCCGACTGAAGACAGTTGGCTTGGTAATGAGTAGGAAGCCCAAAGATATCCATCTCAGACTTGGTGATGATTGTATAAATATTATTGGTAATTTTAGGTATTTGGGCAGCTATGTCTCTGCGGATAACGCCATTACAAATGAAATCATGAATAGAGTACATACGGCATCACATTTCTATCACTCTGTATGCAATTTATTGTGGGATGAATCCTTTCCTCTAACATCCAAAATCGCACTTTACAAAACCTATCTCATGCCAATATTGACTTATGGACTTGAAGCAGCCACTTAACAGCACCTGACAGTAGCAGACTTCAAGCTGATGAAATGAAATGAAGACCAGGAGAGATAAAATATGAAATGAGGAAATTAGACAACAGCTCAATTTGAAGAGAAGTTTGCTTGACACACCAGAACTATCTAGATTGAAATGGTATGGGCATGTAAAGTGAATGGCTCCTGGCAGAACACCAAGATTATACTTTGACCAGGTCATCCTAGATAGATTAAGGGGAAGGCCTCCAGACATTTGGAAGAAGCAAATCTGGAGAGACTTGGCCAAGAGAGATGCAGATTGGCAGAAGAAATTGGAGCGCAGTGTGTGGGAGGACCGGACAAACTGGAAGAGGCTCATTTGTACCCGTACTCGGCTTGCTGGAGCAGAAAATGGAAGATGATGATGATGATGACACTGCTGTAGAAGCCAAAAATATACACAGGTTATCAGTACATGGGGCTTAATGATCACAATGTCACAAAACCCCTAAATGAATTAACAAACAAATATGGTATATAACAAGAGTTTAGTGTTTTTCAGTCGGTCAACACGAATGTAGCCTACCCAAAAGAGCTGGGTTATGCCCTAATGCTGAAATAAATTACATGTATTTATTAATAAATTAATAAATACATGTAAACTCTTGTTTACTAAGGCAACACTGAAAAAATGGCTTCAAACCCCACAATATGGTATATAACCTCAAAACAGTTGGCTTCAAGATAGCAGATACAGAGAATAAAGATAAAATTAACACCCTTCTTCAGATTCACAAATTTTCATGGGAAATGACAAACAGATGCTAATAAATATTTCAGGCGAATTAAGAAAATTATGATCTAATCGAATGAAGAGGTACTGGACAGGTCGCAAGAACCAAACAGTACAAACTTCAAAGAAATGTGAAATGTGAACATGTAACAAAACAGTACCTTCAAAGAAATGTGAAATGTGAACATGTAACAACTCAAATAGACCATTGTGATCAATAAAGTTATTAATAATATGATTAAATACTTGAAATGATAGGGCACTTATATAAAACTGATGTGAAGAAAAAACATTCAGTTTGAATGTAGTGAATACTAATACAAATTGTTTATAACTTCCAAATAGAATTATTTAAAATAATATGAGAATAAAAGAAGAAACAACTTTTAATGCAGGATATTATCACAACTCTATGCTAGAGATTGAAAATTACAACATGTATTGTACGAAGTGAAAAGTGCCTTTCCAAGTTCAAAAGTGTGTGTTAGTGGTGTATTACAAAGACGTGACATAGACCCACGATACATTAATGCAGTGAATTCAACACTGGATTGGTTGTGTAGTGAAAAACACATTATTTTTTTAGAAGGGAACTCTTGGTTACAAGACAGGGACCTTGCTTATGATGGTCTCCACCTCAATAGAAGAGGAACAATGAAATTTGGAAAACTTTTAAACAGAGTTGCCAAGTTTTTACTCTCGGAAAACTAATTGCTAGAACGAGTGATGATATCTTATTGTTTAGAGAGAAGAAAGCGCTGACTACAAGTGGACACCTAGGTGAAGTACAGTGCAGTGAACATAAGTACAACTCTTTGAATGAGTTCATGCAACAGGACTGTAATATAAGTGCATGCATAAACTCATTAGAATTAGGTGGAGAGGTTAGGTGTTTGTACATTAATAGCAGAAGTATTCGGAATAAGCTTGATGACATTGAAATTCTCTTGCAAATGATAGGCCAGATAGATGTATTGGTAGTTACAGAAACCTGGGTGAAAAGTAATGAGGCAGATTTTTATAACTTCAACAATTTCACAAGTGTGTTTGCTCATAGAGATGACAAAGTTGGTGGGGGTCTGGGTATTTATGTATCACACAAATGGAAAGTGAATGTTAAAAGAAAGTGTGAAATGAATCATAGTTTGATGTGGATTGAGGTATTCAGAGATGATGTTAAAAGTAATAGGCCAACATATAAAAGCATTGATATTATTGCAGCATATAACCCCAATAGAAGCAATGCCATACCCTTCTTAAATTCATTTGAAAGTTTTCTTAGCCAGATAAACAATAAATTATGCATCTTCCTCGGAGATACCAACATTGATATCCTAGCTGATGATCAATTAAGAAGGAAATATCTAAATCTAATAGCATGCTATGGGTTTAAACAGTGCAACACTAAATATGCTACACGACTTTGTGACACTGCAGCTACCTTAATAGATCACGTGTCACTAAACAATTCAGAATTAAGTTATAAAATATCAAATGTCAGCAATGATATTAGTGATCACAGTATATTAATTCTTGATATTTCCAAGACCAATTATAGCACGTACACTCAGTCACATAACTCGACAAAATCAACAACACACGAGGACTCTTGGGATAGGCAACACACTCCTGAAACTAATATATCTATAAACGCTGATTCCCATAATGATGCAAACAGTACTGTTAACTCTCTATATAACTCTTTCATCAAACAATTGAATCTAAGGAACAAGCATAGTCAAAGAAAAATAACAAACAAAACTAACAATAAAAGACAGACTACTAACTTACCATGGGTCACAGCTGAACTCCTTACACTTATGAAACAACGAGACACTCTGCATGCAAAGCTCAAAAATCCCCTTCACAAAAATAATAATGATATGAACCAAGAATACTGTAGATGCAGGAATAGTGTAACAAACTTAAAAAGAAGACTAAAGTCAAATTACTACTCAGAAAAATTCAGAACATATGGAAACAATTCCAATAAAACTTGGGAGACTATCAAAGAAATCATACACAACAAAAAGCCAACAGTTGAGACATGCACTTCACTTGAAATAGACAACAAAATTATCACAGACAATCAAGAGCTATGTGAATCATTTAACTTGTTCTTCACAAACATTGCTGGAAGTCTAGCAAAAGCTATTCCTGAACAGAAGGAAATCCTCAGTAAGGACCACAAGCAGTCAAATTCCCTCTACTTATATCCAACAGATGAAGCAGAGGTCAAGTCCATCATCACAAATTTAAAGAATAAAAAGAGCTGTGGCTTAGATAGGATCAAGACAAATTTCATTAAAAACAATATGCAATCATTTATTAAAATCTTGGTTGAAATGATTAATGAGTCCTTAGTTACTGGCATGATACCAGATGACTTAAAAGTGGCCAAAGTAGTTCCTATATTTAAGGGTGGTGACAAAAGAAATCCAAATAATTATAGACCTGTTTCTATTTTATCGGTAGTTTCAAAAATTCTGGAAGAAGTGGTAAAAACAAGATTGCTTTCATTTCTGAACAAGAATACATTCTTTCATAATATGCAATATGGATTCAGGGAAAAATCTAGTACTGAGGCTGCAACTATTGACCTAATAACAATGCTACAAGAAACTATTGACAAAAATAATATTGCAGTTGGGTTATTTATTGATCTCACAAAAGCCTTTGATACAGTAGATCATAAAATACTGTTGTCAAAATTAGAAAATGCTGGTGTCCGAGGTATAGCTCTAAAATGGTTCCAAAGCTACCTTATTGGAAGAAAGCAGCATGTAGCTTTGAATAAATGCATAAGTTCAGGAAAATATATAACTCATGGCGTTCCACAAGGATCTATACTTGGACCTACATTATTCTTAATGTATATAAATGATATTGTGGAATGTAATTTGAGAGGGCATATCAAATTGTATGCAGATGATACAAATGTCTTCTACACTGGGAAAGACATAATTGAAATCATACAAAATGTGCAACAAGATATAAATACACTCTCACAATGGTTCCAGGCCAATAAATTAACAATGAACCTACAGAAGACCAATTACATGGTAATTTCAAAACAAAGCATGAAAGAAATCACACATGACAAAATATATATAAATAATATTGAAATAAAAGAGGTTAATCAGGCAAAGTATTTAGGTCTAATCATCGACAAACACCTGACCTGGATTGAACACGTTGAACGAATTGCTAAGAAACTCTCACCTGTAGTAGGGATCCTAAGGAAACTTCGGTATCTTATTCCCCTAAACCTTGTAAAACAAATCTACTATTCACTTGTACATAGCAAGCTCCAATATTTAAATGTTATTTGGGCTCACTGCAGGAAATCCACACTGAATGATTTAATGACTATTCAGAATAGGGCTATTAGAAACATATTTAACCTTCCTTACTGCACTCCAGTAAAAGATCTGTACATCAAAAGTAAAATTCTACCCCTCAGCATAAGTGCAGAACTCCGAGCAGCTATGCTAATATACAAGATTAAACACAACACAATACTCTATAGCTCTCCCTACATCTTGAACTCAGACAATCATTCTTATGGAACTAGGCATGCGAAGGACGTAGCCTTATATATCATTCACTCTTCTAAATATGGTAGAAATAGTTTCAAGTTCTCTGCATCACAGTCATATAATAAACTTCCTGATGAAGTAAAAAGTGCACCAACTTTGTCGGTATTTAAGAGGAAAACTATGGAAGTATTGTGGGAAATATTCGATGCATCTTAATACATCAAATAAGTTATGTATAAGATTAAAAATCGTAAGTGCTTACCATTTTAAGGGACCTTGGTCTAAACAATCTTAGATATGGTATCAACCTTATAATGGGCCTATGTCCTTATTCATCAATTTGTGTTACCTTCAGAATTTTCTTCCTTGGTGTGTAAACACACATATTACTGTACAATTCCTCTGTACGAGCCTATGGCTCTTTGGAATTAATTGAATAAAATATCTATCTATTTTCTAAAAAAAAAAAAAAAAAAAAAAAAAAAAAAAAAAAAAAAAAAAATTGTAACTCAGAGCGCGGGCTCCGTGGCGTTGTGGTAGCACGCCTGCCTCTCACCCGGAGTCCTGGGTTCGATTCCTGGCTCTGTCAGGGATTTTAGAAACTGACGTGAGGGCTGGAACAGGGTGCACTCAGTCTCATGAGGACAATTGAGTAGCTGTCTGACAGTGAGACAGCGCCCCGGTCACGAAAACTGAGATTAACGGCTGAGGGGACCAGAAGTGCTGACCACGCGTCGCCCCACAATCTGGAGGCTAAATGGCTGGGCAGCGGTCGCTTGGTAGACCTAGACCCTACATGGGATGTAGTGCCACAGGATTTGGTTTTTTGTAACTCAGACGATCTCAAACTGGCTTTTATTATAATCAAAGATTTTGATTTAAATTCCATTCCAAATTTGTATACTTTTTTTTTTTTTAGGATAGATAGATATTTTATTCAATTAATTCCAAAGAGCCATAGGCTCGTACAGAGGAATTGTACAGTAATATGTGTGTTTACACACCAAGGAAGAAAATTCTGAAGGTAACACAAATTGATGAATAAGGACATAGGCCTATTATAAGGTTGATACCATATCTAAGATTGTTTAGACCAAGGTCCCTTAAAATGATAAGCACTTAGGATTTTTAATCTTATACATAACTTAACTTATTTGATGTATTAAGATGCATCGAATTTTTCCCACAATACTTCCATAGTTTTCCTCTTAAATACCGACAAAGTTGGTGCACTTTTTACTTCATCAGGAAGTTTATTATATGACTGTGATGCAGAGAACTTGAAACTATTTCTACCATATTTAGAAGAGTGAATGATATATAAGGCTACGTCCTTCACATGCCTAGTTCCATAAGAATGATTGTCTGAGTTCAAGATGTAGGGAGAGCTATAGAGTATTGTGTTGTGTTTAATCTTGTATATTAGCATAGCTGCTCGGAGTTCTGCACTTATGCTGAGGGGTAGAATTTTACTTTTGATGTACAGATCTTTTACTGGAGTGCAGTAAGGAAGGTTAAATATGTTTCTAATAGCCCTATTCTGAATAGTCATTAAATCATTCAGTGTGGATTTCCTGCAGTGAGCCCAAATAACATTTAAATATTGGAGCTTGCTATGTACAAGTGAATAGTAGATTTGTTTTACAAGGTTTAGGGGAATAAGATACCGAAGTTTCCTTAGAATCCCCACTACAGGTGAGAGTTTCTTAGCAATTCGTTCAACGTGTTCAATCCAGGTCAGGTGTTTGTCGATGATTAGACCTAAATACTTTGCCTGATTAACCTCTTTTATTTCAATATTATTTATATATATTTTGTCATGTGTGATTTCTTTCATGCTTTGTTTTGAAATTACCATGTAATTGGTCTTCTGTAGGTTCATTGTTAATTTATTGGCCTGGAACCATTGTGAGAGAGTATTTATATCTTGTTGCACATTTTGTATGATTTCAATTATGTCTTTCCCAGTGTAGTTGTATCATCTGCATACAATTTGATATGCCCTCTCAAATTACATTCCACAATATCATTTATATACATTAAGAATAATGTAGGTCCAAGTATAGATCCTTGTGGAACGCCATGAGTTATATATTTTCCTGAACTTATGCATTTATTCAAAGCTACATGCTGCTTTCTTCCAAGAAGGTAGCTTTGGAACCATTTTAGAGCTATACCTCGGACACCAGCATTTTCTAATTTTGACAACAGTATTTTATGATCTACTGTATCAAAGGCTTTTGTGAGATCAATATTGCAGTGTATTGTTTGTGTATGTATATTAATTTGCTGCCTCAAACATTGGGCACATGTTCCATGAGCCTTTAGTGCAATCTGACACATATCACTGTTGTGATTATACACCGAGTGCTCAGTGAATTGCGACCACAAGTTAATACATCTTTGATCCACCATTGCCATAGAGAATGGCTTGGGCGTATCATAGCAGGGATTCCAATTATTACTTGCCCAAACATTACATTTTAAATAACACTATGTAACACAATTTTTGTCCTTGGAAAGTAAATGCTATTTTCTAATTGGTTATGTCTGAAAAGGTAGGAAAAACATAATTATTCATGTCAAATTTTGCTTTTGTGAGCGGGACATTGATATTTGTGACCTTGACATAAGATCATATTAGCCTCAAAATTTCTATGCGTGACTTTATAATATCCACTGATATCAAGCTGAATTTTTCAAGAGTTTTGTGTTTCAACTTTAATACTTGTAACAGATCTGATTTTTTAGCTTTTAGACTACTATTATAGTCCAGTCAAATTATACATCCGACCTTGCAAAAGGTCATGTAGTTGTAATTTTTTTATAGGTTGTTTGGACCTCTGCCAATAGTAAAAAACCAAATTTGCAACTTCGAAAGTCCTGTGCTAGTTGTGTAATAGCCAAATAACAGCCAGATATTTGCACTTTTTTTAGTTTTTGCTCAATTTCGTCTAACCTATGCGTCTGAGAGAAAACATTGTCATTACCTGTTTACAAGTATATTAAATTGTATACAATTTGAGTCGTAAGAGAGGTCTGTACGTTTAGTAGTTCCCGAGATACTGTTATTGAAAGAAAGTAAAAATTGTTGGTTTTGGTCTCCTAATTTGACAAATATTGTCCAAAATACTCATCCCATGAGAAATATCAGTGATAATGATCTTGAAGTTTATTGGTTTACCTTTAATGTGAGAATTAACTCGTACCTGTAGGCCCAGTGCTTCTCTCAAATGTGGCATGTAACTGAAGACCTTGAAAAATTGAATTTGAGAAAAATGAAAGAAGAGAGTTCACATAGGTACTATTTTGTTTTATTACAAAAGAAAACCGTTACATCTAAAATTATTTTACAACTATGAAGCAACAGGTTTCATCGTAATTTTACTTGTGATGGCCTGGGTCTCAAAAAATCTTCCTCTGACGATGGTGCAGGCTTATTGGAGGAATTTTTGAACTGAGCAGCAGGCACAGGCTCGTTTTGCAGTTCTAGCAATGGGGCTAATTCATGTTTAAAATGTTCTTCCATTTCTTCGTCCGATTTTTGGTTATGCACACCCTTTGGAAAATAGTAAGTGGATCGACAACTACTCTTCTGTTCTCCACTTTAACAGAGGTAGTGATGGATGACACTGTGGCTACATTGTCTTTACGTTTAAAGATTACTTTATCAAATGTATTCCAAATGATTTTCTTAACACCTTCAGTTCCCAGTTGTTAGGACAAGTGGCAATTTATGTTAGGGCCACCAACTATTCCTCATTGTCAGAATCCTCTAGCTGAAGGGATGGCACATTTCGACATATTTTACCACCACAAAATCGACAAACGGCGGAGAATTTCAGCCCAGGTTTGTGGCAACTGCAACCTTTTCTACAATTGCAGGAAATCATGCGCAGTATGAGCTGAGGTACAGGATCCATAGTGGTAGTCATAGGGGTAAACCCTAGATCATCAAGCTTCCATCCCCAATCTGTAGGAATTTTGTTGACCCCCAACCACTTTTGAACTTGGTGGTAAGTTCTGTAAGCATGGTGGCGTGCTGCATTCACTGTTGGGGGCAAGCGAGCCAGATTGATTTTGATGTTGGCTGCAGATGTAACAAACAGTTGGTAGTGAAATCTGTTAGGAAATCACCTCCATACAAATACACCAAGCACTTCTTCCCAGCTTTTGCTATGGTTTCGTTACTGGAGTCTGACAGCACTTCTGCCAGTTCTACAAGTTGGGGACTTTTTATATACTAGCTAACTTGGTTTTACCATGCCCATAAGGGGCTGAAGTGGTGTCACCCCCACTGAACGCATGGATAAAATGCACTGTACCTGGTGAGTGTTGAGCAGGTCGATGTGTGAAAGAGGAGCTTGAGTAATGGACACAGCTGGCTTTACCTTTGCTGCTCTTCTGAAGGTAGATGTTAGTTGCACCTGAGCCTAAATCATTGAGGAGTACGAGGAGGTCAAACATCTTCACCTACTACGATCACACGGTCGAATGTAGGACTTTCGGATAGTGCCATGGCAATGATGTCCCGATCAGCATCTTCTTCGGCTACTTTTATTTGTATGCCATGCTGCTCGAATTGGCCAATACTTTTTTCTGAGGTAGTTAGATGATGGTAGATTCTTCAAATACGATGGCATTGCAGAAGTGAGTAGCACAGCGTCAGAGTCGTTCAGCACTTTTTGTGTTTTCGTTAGCGGCCTCTTCATGATAACCGTCAAAAACAACCGAGACGTTGCTACCATAGTGGTTTTTAATGTAGCTGATGTAACCTGAAACAATGGCTGTCACAGACGTATTGCGCTGCCCGACAACCTTGTGTAAAAGATAGCCCCCATCCAAAACAACGTAAGTATTGGAGTCAGCTGGATAGTGGGGTGAAAACAGAGAAGAGACTGGACTTTCTCCTCTTTCGCACCCCCTGTTCATTTAACAAAGACTTTGGGAATGGGGCTAATTCATGTTTAAAATGTTCTTCCATTTCTTCGTCCGATTTTTGGTTATGCACACCCTTTGGAAAATAGTAAGTGGATCGACAACTACTCTTCTGTTCTCCACTTTAACAGAGGTGGTGATGGATGACACTGTCGCTACATTGTCTTTACGTTTAAAGATTACTTTATCAAATGTATTCCAAATGATTTTCTTAACACCTTCAGTTCCTACTGTAGTTGTTAGGACAAGTGGCAATTTATGTTAGGGCCACCAACTAGTCCACTACGGATGGATACCAATTTATCAATGATGGGAAATGGAGGGTGGAGAACAAACCTGTTTTTTTAATAGTTTTTCTGCATCACCATTATCTCGAATGATTCGAGATGGACTCATAACAACATGATGTTCACAAATTGGATAGGAGATGTGGCAGGAACGTTCCAGTTCCTCGCTTACGTTTACCATGAACACCGTTCCTACCGTCCACCGGACTAGCACACAGCTGGAGATTCCACGCCCCTGTCTCAATCCACCATAGCTTTTCATAAACCGCTTCAGTTTTTGCTGAATTGTTAAGTCTGACCACAGGCCATACCGAAACTTTTCAGATCGGCGGATAGTAAGACCTCCTTCTGTAAACATCTTAAACTCAGTATGATCCATCCGATCTTCTAGAGCCATCATATCTTCCAGCTATAGGTAAGCACTCTTTGCATAGAAATAGTGACCATCAGAATGAAAAAAGATAGCATTTTATGGACAGATTACAGATGAAGGTTCCAATCACCAGCATGCTCTGCATGAATGAATATTTTATGAGAGTACAAATGTGAAAATATTGGACCCACAGCTTATCCAACGCTGTTTTGAATTTGGCTCGTAGGGTTTGGTAAGTCTCGTTTCCCTTTACAAACATGATGAGAGACCGCTAACTTTCAAGTAGCATCATTTCAGTTTGAGTTCCTTCCTCCTCAGTCATTTCTACCTCATCCATAATAATGCCAGCCAGTAGGCTACTATCCCCCAGGGGCTCACATCTAGTGGGACGTGGGTTGGCGACCATGGGACCCCAGCTGAGTCCGGCATTGCTTCCACTTACTTGTGCCGGGCTCCTCTCCGTCTTCTTTCCTGTCGACCTCACTTGGTCAACTCTTGTTCTCTTCCGACCCCGACGGTACTAGGGTATCCGAGGCCTAGGGAGTCTCTTCCTTTCCCGCCTTAATTGGCCCTTGTCTTGTCTTTTCTGATACCCTCGTTCTGCGAGGGTTCAGCCTTCTTTTTCTTTTCCTTTTACCTCCTGCCTTGTGCTCAAGCCCTTAAGGAGGCCGGGTGTATGTAGCTCCACCACATTTGGTGCACCCTAGATAAGGCTACACCCTCAGGGGCTCACGGCTGGTGAGTTCGGGAGTTGGCGACCCCGAGGGATTCCTGAGCTGGGTCCGTTTTCCCCTTTGTCCCTTACCTTTGGAGCGGACCCTCTCCTCTCTCTCCTCTCCTCTCCTCTTTTAATTATACTTCCTTTTGTCTTTAAGTTTCCCGCACTGTTTTTGTTACTTGGTTCCCCGTGTATCTAAATTCCCTTTAGCGTTTTTTTTTTGTAGGTATTTTTAATCTGCGTTGCATTTTGTAAGTTTTTTCGATCTAAATCACATCTCGCAATTGTTTTCAACCTAAATTGCATTTTGTAAAGATTGACAATCTAAATTGCCTTTTAGTAAGTCTTTCAATATGGCGGAGGGACCTTTGTGAGTATTTTGAATTTCAATTGCATTTTGTAAGTATTTTCAACCAAAACCGCATTTTGCAAGAATTTTAAATCTCTATTGCATTTTGTTTGGTGGGCATTTTGCAAAAATTTTGATTCTGAATTGCATTTTGTGGGTATTTTGAATCTAAATTACATTTTGTCAAGTATTTTCAATCTAAATTGCATTTTGTAAGTATTGTCAATCCACATGAGTCGTTTGAATCTACCGTACATTTTGTAAGCATTTTCAATTTCAATTGCATTTTGTAAGTATTTTGAATTTCAATTGCGCTTTGTGAATAATTTGGATTGGAACTGAGATATTTCAATCTGAATTGCATTGTGTATTTTCAATTTCAATTGCATTTTGTAAGTATTTTGAACCTCAATTGCATTTTGTACGTATTTTCGATCTCATTTGCATTTTGTAAGTATTTTGAATTTCAATTGCATTTTGTAAGTATTTCGACGCTACATTGCATTTTGTACGTATTTTGAACCTCACCTACATTTTGTGGGTATTTTTCAATCCATTCTTTTTGTGCATCTTATCGTTCTAAATTCCCTTTTGTAAGAACATTTTGTGAGTTGTTTCAATCTGAGTTCCTTTTTGTAAGTATTTTCCATCTCACTTAATCTTCGTTCTGGTTTCCATTTCATTATCATTTTCGCTATCACCCAGATCATTAGGGGCCGATAACCTAGATGTTAGGCCCCTTAAAACAACAATTATCATCATCATCATCATCAGTAGGCTACTAGCAGAGTTGAAGCATATCGACGCTATAATCACGCAAAAATATTCAAACCAAAATAACACAGCAAATGATCGCAAATAACTACAAGCCATTATAAGTAATATATTATACGTACCGGTATCTAACACATCATTTCAGTCATCATCGTCATCGGCTTTAACTCGAATCCGAGTATAAATCTTCTTCCTTCAGTCCAGTTTGTGGATGTGTTTACGGTGACTAAAGAGTCCAATCCTGGCATGGAACAAGTGACCACACAAGTCACATAGTATTGCTGGAGGAGGACGTGGTTGGGCTGCTCGAAGTTTCCTAGCTTGATGCTTGGCCTCTTCATGTGTGCGTCGATCCCTTTCAAACGTCTTTACAGTATCCGAGATGGTACGGCGCCAAGTTGAGCGGTCTTCAGCCAGCATGTCCCAGGTTTGTGTCAATTTCAGGGTCTGCTTAAGTTGGTCCTTGTAGCGCCTCTTAGGACCACCATGAGGTCTGGTGCCATAGCATAACTCACCATATAGCATTTGACGAGGTAATCTCACATCATCCATCCGATGGACATGACCAATCCATCTAAATTGGTGACCTATTATGGATGATTCTATGCTGTTGATTTGAGCCTTTTCCAGAACAGCAATATTGGTAATGCGGTCTTCTCATTTAATCCTCAGGATTGATCGAAGTTTTTGTAGGTGGAAACGCTCAAGCTTCCTAAGATCACGTCGGTAAAGGGTCCCCGTTTCACAACCATACAACAATGTAGAAATGACTACTGCTTTGTACACCATAAGCTTTGTACTGATAGACAGATCTTTATTCATGAAGACCCGGTGCGCTAATCGTCCATACGCTGCGTGGGCTACGCCAATTCTCTTATCCACATCCTGCTCACAGGTACAGCTCACAGAGATGGTACTGCCCAGGTACGAGAAGTGGTCAACCTGTTCTAATGGCAAATTTGAGATGGAGATATTGAACTGAGGAAGAGGTGTGCCAAGACTTTAGTCTTATTGACATTTATGGTAAGACCAAAGCGATCACATGCACTTTTGTAACAATTAACTGACTCTTGCAGCTCTTCTGGTGTGAGAGTTGGTGACGCAGCATCATCTGCATACAACATGTTAGTAACCTTAGTAACCTGAGTTTTTCTCAAGGAGCGGAGACGAGTTAGGTTGAAAAGCCCTCCATCAAAACGATACTTGACCTCCACACCTGGGATGTTTGTGGGTGAATCATAAAGCATTGCAGCCAAGTACAGCGAAAAAAGCGTTGGAGCCAGTACACATCCTTGTTTCAGTCCATGGGTAATGGGAAATTCATCGGACATCTTATTCTGATGGCAAACCTGACCTGTCATGCCATCATGGAGAGCCTTGATTAGATCTACAAAACGCTGAGGGCAACCAAACCGCTTCAGCACTGCCCACATGGCTGGTCTTGGAACCGAATCAAATGCCTTTTCCAAGTCATAAAAGACTAAGAAGAGTGGATTCTGTTGTTCTCTACATTTTTCTTGTAGCTGTCTCACACAGAAAATCAAGTCAATTGTGCTTCTGGAAGTTCTAAATCCGCATTGTGACTCTGGGAGGATCTTCTCAGAGATAACCTTGAGGCGGTTAAGTAGAATTCTTCCAAGAATCTTCCCCACAATTGATAGCAGTGATATACCACGGTAGTTGCCACAAACACTGTGATCACCCTTTTTAAAGATAGTGACGATAGTGGCATTCTTTAGGTCTCCAGGTACCTTTCTTGATTCCCATATTCTGAGGATAAGGATGAAAATTCTTGTTTTGAGGGAATGACCTCCGGCTTGAATTAGTTCCAGAGGGATGTTATCTGGGCCAGGTGCTTTTCTGGGTTTCAATTGGGTGAGAGCTGCACTGAATTCATGATAAGTAGGAGGTACTGCCAACCACAGTTGTTCAGGTTGTTGCGGCACATCACAGAGGAAGTCTTCAGCAGCTTCTGATGGACGATTTAGGAGATTGGAGAAGTGCTCCTTCCAGCGTTCCAAGATTTCTTGACTATCAGTAAAGGTAGTAGAATTATCAGCGCTTTTCAGTGTACCTGATGATGAGCGAAATGGTCCATATATTTCCTTGAGTACGGCATAGAAGTTCCTCAAGTCTCGAGCATCCGATAGTCTCTGCAGTTCCTGAGCCTTCTGTTGCCACCAAGTATTTTTAATCTGCCTTATCTGCGTCTGGCATTTACCCTTGAGTTCCAGTAGTTTATCTCTCTTTGTGTTGGAAGTTGGGTCTTGTAGATGGGCAAGATAGGCATTCCTTTTGGCATTGATGAGAGACAGAATTTCCTCATTGTTGTCATCAAACCAGTCTTGTCTTTTCCGCACAATAAAACCAATGGTTTCCTCAGCTGACTGTGTGATAATCTTCTGTAATGTGGCCCATTCTTGCTGAATATCATTTGTTACTGGGTTTTCTGATAACTGGGTGACGATCCTGTTTCCAAAATGTTTGTACATGGATTCATCCTGAAGTTTGGATATATTAAACTTCTTTCTTGGCAAATTTTTGATGTTCCTAGGTGGTTTAGGTCTGATGGATATCCTGAGCTTACATATGAGAAGTTTATGATCTGTCCAACAATCGTCTATATTCCTTGCTGTTCTGGTAATAAGAGTGTCCTTCTTATCACATTGCCGGGTAATGATATAATCAAGAATGTGCCAATGTTTGGAACTAGGATGCATCCACGTGGTTTTGAAGCGGTCAGGTAGCCGGAACTGCATGTTGGTAATGAAAAGTTCGTGTTCTGCACAAAGACCAAGAAGCAACAGTCCATTGGGATTGCATTTTCCAAGTCCCTGTTTGCCCATCACATTATTCCATAGCCTGTAATCTTTCCCAACTCTGGCATTGAAGTCACCGAGGAGCAAGAGTTTATCTGCAGATGGTACCTTGGAGATGATTTCACTTAGCTGATTATAGAACTGAGCCTTTACTTCATCATCAGAATCTAAGGTAGGAGCATAGGCAGAGATGAGTGTCATAAAGGAACCTCCTGAGAGTGGTATGCGGAGTGTCATGAGCCTTTCGCTGATTGCAATGGGCGTAAGTTGGTGATAATTTACCAGTTTGGTCTTCACAGCGAAGCCCACGCCATGAATACGACATTTCAGCAAATAATAATTAACACGAAATCATTCCCATAGTTATGAAACCATTGCTACTTATCATAATATTAACTCCGATTTAATCAGTACAGGCCCTGTACGTGATGTCTGATAGGCTTAAAACTTCTTTTAATTGATTTCACCCGATTTCAATTTTTCAAGGTTTTCTGTTACATGCCACTTTTGGGATAAGCACTAGGCCTACAGGTACCTGTCAAAGCTCAAATTAAAGGTAAACAAATAAACTTTAAGTTCATTATCAATGACATTTATCATAGGGTGAGAAATTTTGACAATATTTGTCTAATGAGGAGACCAATACCAACAATTTTTGCTTTTTTGAAAAAACATCCAATCTTGAAACAACTGTATCTCGGGAACTGCTAAATGTACAGAGCTTGCTTATGACTCAAATTGTTGACAATTTCATATAATTGTAAACAAGTATTCACAATGTTTTCTCTCAGACGCATAGTTTAGACGATATTGAGCAAACCCTGAAGAAAGTGCAAATATCTGGCTGTTTTTTGACTATTACACAGCTAGCACAGGACTTTCGAAGTTGCAAATTTGTTTTTTTTACTATTGGCAGAGGTCCAAACAACATATAAAAAAAGAGAACTACATGACCTTTTGCAAGGTCAGGCCCCATTTAAGTCTAATTTGACTGGACTATTATTCTTTTGATATATTTTTTGATAACAACCCTTGTTTAGAAAACAAATTTAAGTGTAAGACTTGCTACTGAACTTTATTTATCTGAGATCGTGTGCTGAGGAAGGTCACAATGTGTCCGAAACCCGTACTACTCTAATTAAAAGTAAGTTTATTGACTTAAGGTTTTAATTCTCACTATATTTTAGAATTTGTCAATAAGGAATTGGGCAGACATGGTTTTATTCATGTCTTTTTAGCCTGATATCTATCGGTGGGGATCTCATGCCAATAATAGCTCTTTGCAATCCAATTAAATCAGTGCAAGATAAACGATTCTAAGGGCCCATTACACAACATTGAGATTGGATCAAAGGGGGTCAGTCCATTGCGAATCTTGTTGGATTTTCCTTGCACTAATCTTGCACAAACCTCCTTCAGCAGCACCCTGAACTGTCTGAGTTTCTCCAATACAATTACAAGCCTGCATTCATCATATCTTTCTTGTATGGCACAAAAACTTAAATATATCATGAACTTGTATTTTTTGGTTAGTCTCAATACTTCATTTTAACAGGTTGAATTTGGCTGTCAGGGAACTAGTCTCCAGTGTATAAGTAAATATTGGGATATAGTAGGCATTAAAAGTGGTTAGTTTTACTCTGTATGTTACATCACTCTAATAAACATACTGTATTATAATATTGCAGCTCCTCAACCAATGGTGCAGCCAGACTTCTATGGTGTTGTGAACGGAGCTGAGATTCAAGTCATTCTGCCGCAAGCCTCTGAAGAATATGGACCAATAAGCCATTACTACCTCGTCGTGGTGCCTGAAGATAAAATGAATTTCAATAAAAACCCAGACCAGTTTCTCACTGAGGAGGTATGTGAAACACAAGATACTTTGATTTGCTCCCTTCCATTAAGTCTACCTTCTGTTTGTAAAACGAAGATTATTCTTCAGCTACATATAATTAAACTATAACATATTCCATATTTTGCCAATGGTACACTTTTCTCACAAGGAAATGTGCCTAGTTTCGTCAACCAATATTTGGTATTGTATGTAGTATAGAATTTAAAACATAAGAATCAAAATTTTCTTTTCTGTAAAAAAGTTTATTAAGGAATAAAATCACTTCCCAAAGTAATTCAATTATGTACCCTTTAAAGAACAATTGCATGATAAAGTACTAACAGTGGTAACTATGCATACCAAGGCGCAAGGCCATAACCTTGTCTATCCAGTTCTTAGGCCTATTTTGTTTATCTTTATTCATTTATTTTTTGTAAATCCTTTCGTGAGGTTGGCATCATGAAGGCAGTAGAATCCATCAGCTTCATAAAAACTATCTCACCTTATTGCCAACCCCATTGCAACTGAAATAATGAGTAGAAAAACCTACTCACTTGGTGAAGTGTAACCACCCACCCAGTGATGAATGGAGAAATCCTGTGCTCAGAAGACCCAGAATAAAATAAAAAGTTGTTGGAAAATAGCTGACAATGAAAACCACGAATGAGACTGAGGAATATTCTCTACTCTGGTATATATTTTTTAATATATTGCACTCCTGAGTTATAGATGGTTTATATAAATAATATTCTTATATTTTGTGCATTATTGATCTGATAGGCAGAAAAATTCTATGATAAATACTTCTATAGTGATCTTCTGTAGCTTACTTTTTCATCACGGAAGCACAAGAATGTAAGAGATGAAAGGGGAAAAGCAGAATACAGATGTCTGAGAAATGAGGTTAACAAGAAGTGCAAGAAAGCAAAAGTTGAATGGCTGAAAGAGAAATGTCCAGTTATAGAAAATTGTTTGAAATTGGGAAAAGTAGTATAGCTTATCGAAGGATTAAGAGTACTTTTGGGGAATGGAAGACTAAGTGTTGTAATATTAAGGACTCAGATGGAAAACCTCTAACAGATATGGAAGAAACGGTTGAGAGATGGAAAGCTTACATAGAGTGTTTGTATAAAGGAATTGAGATTGAGAATCAAGTAATGGAAAGGGAAGAGGAAATTGATGAGGATGAGAAAGGAGATTTAATATTGATTTCAGAATTTGACAGAGCATTGGAGGACTCAAGCAGGAACAAAGCACCAGGCATAGATGATATACCAATTGAGTTGCTACGTTGGATAGGTGATGAAGGTCTGATCAGGTTATTTCACTTGGTGTGTAGGAGTTATGAGACAGGTACCCTCTGATTTCAAGAAAAATGTTATCATCCCTATACCGAAGAAAGTGGGAGCTGACAGATGTGAAGATTACTGTACAATCAGCTTGATTACTCATGCTTCAAAGATCCTGTCAAGAATAATTTACATGAGGATGGAAAGACAGAAACAGAGTTGGGTCAAGACCAGTTTGGCTTCAGGAGAAACATAAGAACAAGGGAAGCTGTACTAAGTCTTAGGCTGATTTTGGAAGTCAGAATAAGGAAGAATAAGAGAACGTTCAGACTTAGAAAAGGCTTTTGATAACGTTGGTTGGAGTAAGTTGTTTGACATTTTGAAAACAATTGGAATAAAGTACAGGGATAGGAGGGTGCTCTAGAATCTATACAGAAACCAGACAGCAGTTATTCGAGCAGAAGGGCATGAGAGAGAAGCTGGTATTCAGAAAGCTGTAAGGCAAGGCTGCAACTTATCACACATACTTTTCAATCTATACATTGAACAAGCAATGAAGATAAATGGAGATAAATTCAAAGTAGGAGTAAAGATTCAAGGAGAAATAATTTCAACTCTGAGATTTGCTGATGACACACCAGAGGATTGGAATGAGTTTTTAAATGGTATGGATTCTGTATTGAGGAATTCATGATGAAAATTAATAAATGTAAAACAGAAATATTGGAATGCAGTCGAAATAAATCAGAAATCAGATGTCGAATTGGCAGGTGAAAAGCTAAAGGAAGTAGGAGACTTCTGTTACTTAGGAAGCAAAATAACCAGCGATGGACGAAGTAAAGAGGATATAAAATGTAGGTTAGCACAGGCAAGGAAAGCATTTCTACAGAAAAAGAATCTGTTGACATCAAATATAGATTTAGGTATTAGGAAGTCATTTTTGAAAGCCTTTGCCTGAAGCGTGGCACTCTATGGAAGAGAAACTGTTGGTGCAGCAGAAAAGAGGAGAATTGAGGCATTTGAAATGTGGTGTTACAGGAGAATGATGACGATCAGATGGGTAGATAGGGTTACAAATGAAGAGGTATTAAGACAAGTGGGAGAGAAGAGATGTTTCTGGCGACTGCTAATGAAGAGAAGAGATAGGTAGGTAGGACACATACCAAGGAAGCCAGGAATAGCAAACTTAGGTACAGTGCACTCCCGATAATTCGTTTTGCGGTTAATTCGCGGGTCTCCATGAGTATTTTTTAATATAGAAATTCTCACAGCAACTAATCATCACGCTAAGTAAAGCAATCTCTCCGTCGTCTAAAAGAATTTTGATGCAACGCAATGCGTAAAGACGAAATCATTGAGATTCGAGAAGACTGAACTCCATTCTCTGTGATGGAACAGTAGGCCTACTTTCGCAATCTTCGAAACATACGAGCATGTTGGCGCGAGTGGTATAGCACAGATTTCCTTTATCTTCGAAGCCCAAACAATACAAGAGGAATGGACTTTCACTCGGAACCTACCCTCCCTTTCCCAACAGCCACACTCCAAGGTCGCTGATCCACGAGTTGTAAAGGGTGGATGCGCGGACAGCGTATTGTAAACAGCGATTATTGCGTAATGGCACAAACTTGCGCGACACCGAGAGCGTGTTTGTTTGATGCTCTTGATGCAGGCAACAAGTCATGGGAGAAAAATACTGCCACTACGCTCGCACAAAAACAAGCGCTTGCCGACTTCTGTGACGACGATATTTCGAACGGGCAAGCTAGACGTCGATAAAGACGATTATGATTTAAGGCAAGAAAACAAAGAAGAAATAGCACGGAATTTGACTGTCGGTGAGGAATACGGAGATCCAGTTCATATCGAGTGCGGGAGTGATATGACGGAAATTCCAAACGTTTCCCACAGTCAAGCTAGCGTGTCTCTAGTCTCACTTATCTCTTATATAGAAAAGCTAAATGAATTTTCGTTCTCATATGACGTTTTCTTCGGAAATGCGCAATCGAAAATTAGAATAAATGATCTAAGAAACAAAACGTGATGACTGTTTTGTTGTTGTTGTTGTTAAATATTAATGTAGGCATAATCCACATAGGCTTACCTCTAGCCTTGCATGTCTTATAGGACACTACAATCAAGTGTTATAATTATTATTTTGCATGTTCAAGCCTATTTCAATATTTTAAACAATAGTTTTGTTTTTACTAGGCTTAACAAAAATAATTGCGGATAATTCGCGGTTTTCGGTAATTCGTGGAAGTTCGTGCATTAATTACCGTGAATTAACGAGAGTGCACTGTATAGAAGGAAGGGTCGAGGATAAGAACTGTAGGGGTAGACCAAGGTTAGAATATGTTAATCAGATTGCCTTGGATGTAGGGTGTGGTAGCTATGTAGAGATGAAACGATTAGCTCAGGATAGGGAAACATGGAAAGTTGCATCAAACCAGTCGAAAGACCGAAGATTCAAACAACAACATAAATTATCACTATCAATTTCCCTAAAATGAACTTCTGTGACTCATCACAGAAAGGTGTGATCCCAATGGTACTGGTCATATTTGACTGATAATAAGTGTTATATATCCTTGTAGTATGGTGGTGAAAATTTTTGTTGTTTTAATGTGGACATCAAGTTCATCATCCTCAATTTTCTAGCATAGCTATCATAAGATATAGATGATATGCATATCCATTTCTATAAAATGAACATACCATACCTTGCTCATGTGCTATTGGACCAGTCACGGGTGTAGTTGATAAAATGAATCAGTACAAGAAACCAATTATTGTGGTGCATAATTCTTTATTGTTTTATTCATGTTTTGTAGATAGCGCCTCATTTTGTAACTTGGGGCACTATTTTTTCCCGTACTAGAGGTGTGTTGATGAAAGTATTTTGATGGATGATGATGGTTTTAAAATGGGGCAAGCTCGAGCACCATAATAGGACCATTTTACTGTAATGTTTATTATGTCTTTTGACTACAATGTTTGGATATTGAGTTAAGAGTTTGCAATTGTTGCTCTATATTTTATCAAGGTATAGGTCATAAACCAAAATATATTTTAGTCTATTACTGTACATGGAAAATCTATTTAATAGACGGGAGAGTTTTGAGATGGAAAGGACCAATAAAATATATGAAAAGAGACTACCATATGTTTTTTTTTTTTCATGGAACTATTTGTTACAAGTACTTTTTCTTGCAAGGTTCAATTTTGGATTGATCATTTGATCATTTGTTGTACCCTAATTACCTTCCTTGTTTCCAACAGATGATAGCCAATAAAGGTGCCAAACAGGAGCGTGAAAATGCTCCCTATATAGCTGCTAAATTTTCTCAGCGTAGTATCCCATACACTTTTCATCTGGGAAATGGAGAAATGCACGAGGGTTTTCTTAACAGAAAACTGGAACCCCATAAAAAATATCGGATATTCGTGAGAGCTGTTGTAGACACGCCACAAAAGGTAAGAATTTTGACTAAATTACTAACTGAATGAATGGTTATTTTCTCTTTCCATGTTTGTCCTATGTGGAGCACTTTACATGGCCTGTTCTTATCTTTTTACTTTTCCAGTCTACCTTTCCTGTGCTTTTATCTCCATCCTACACCTTCCACTTCAAGTTATAGTGTACCCGCTGTAAACCGAGAGTGAGCCGTGTAATGACAAACTACGCATGGAAAGTAAGGATCAACACACAGTGCAATGCATTATTATACATATTGTACTATATACTGTACCGGTACTTTATTTAAATTTAAAGAACATTAGAAGTACATACTGTAAAACATTTCAGAAACTTACGAAGTAGGGTACAGCAATTAGACAAACTTAACTCAAATTGTTCCTTCAGTTACACCACACTCGCGTGATAAACTTGCTTTTGTTTCGCCATTCTTCACACGATCAATATTTTTTAGTTTATCACTCACAGAATACGCTTTCCGTTTCTGTGACATCGCAACAAGCACACAGACAATGAATGAATAATTATTTATGATCCACATGATGGTTGTGCTCATTTCGTTTATTGCCAAGCACTGTTGCATAGTCAATTTGTTGACTGCGTCACAATGTTAACCGTCTAGAAACAATCTTGATACAGTATGTATTTTGATAAGACAAACCAAAGGTTGAGTTTAATTATGTCCATCTCTTTTGGTTATTGTATAGAGAGATTGAAGTTTGCAGCAGTAAATTATACGCTACATGCAGACTGTTGTTGTTGTTGTTGTTTTTTTTTTTTTTTTTTTTATGAAATACCACAGAGAGTGCAAAAATTATACAGATACAGTATTTTATTTTGGGAGACATAGTTCATCCGCGTTATATCCGAATCCACGGTATATCGGACAGTGGTGTATTGGGCTCCTACTACATAATAAGGAGTAGATGACCTCATTGCTCTGGCCCTTAAAATATGAACAGGTAGTTAAGTGAAAAATAAAGGAATACTGGTCCCTTAGAAAACTGGTAGCTAAACATAGATTGTCCATTTAGGAGGCAGTTAAGGGTAAGGAGGTAATAGTGGGGAACTTGCCTCTTTACAAAGTGTCAGTTAAGAGGTAAAGTGATAGAATAGTAGGCTACTGTATAATGAGCCATGATGCCATGCCATCTTTTAAATGTTTCACCACAGACATTGCTGGCTTATATACAAATCCTATTCATTGCCCAGCCCATACATTACAGGAATGTATTTTTATTAAGTAATTTTTTTTTTGGTCATTTTTCTAAGTATTTTATTTTTAGGTAATTTTCTCGCTTTTTGCATCATTATTATGTCATTTTATGGAATTTATTAGAATATTTTATATATTTTGAGTTATTTTCTCACATTTTTAATGTTTTATGATGAATTTTTTGCGTATGGTACTGGATATTAACAGATCTGAAGGTGAGGATGAATACAAAGACATGAGAATCTTCACAACTTTGTTCAACCCAAATTTCCTGGAATATCCATATTCCAGGAGACGCACTGCGCATCTGGAAGCGATGTTGAAATCGAGGAAGTAGGAAGACAGACAACAGTAGGCCCAGTAATACCAGTCTGGCTAAGCACCTTAGCGCAACCATATGTGTGCTAAGTGGATTTGTGTTATCGGCCGCAATTGTTATTTCGAGTGTATTTAAAATGCTGAAGTTAAAGCCATGTAGGGCTGTTCATTCATTTTGGCGGGTGAAGATATCAGCATTATTGGCATTGAAGAAGAACTTACATCCAGTGATTTAGCTTCCATAGACGTTGAATGGAGCTTTTCAAAGTACAAAAACGTGCTGGTAGACAATCGTCGTTCTTTTTCCTGTGAGAAACTACGAATGGTCACAGTAAGCCTGTATAGCCTGTCATGTATTTTAAGTACTCATTTTGCTTATTACCTCTAATCCGATAACGAATTCGAGTACCTAATGGCGAAATTTTCTCTCTTTTGTTCAGATATTGCAGCCTTAAAGTTCCACATACCATGAAGTGTTATTTTCCTTGGAGAAAATAACTCAGAACTTGGAGTGCCAAACAATAGACTATAATAATAACCAGTATTTGTATGCAAATAATTTGTATTTGTCAAATAATAATTAAATTATATTAGGTACCTGTTAAAAACATTTCAACAATGACGTAGTCTGTTTGCAATTTTTGTGTGATGAAATTATGTCAGTTTCATTCAAATTTTTAGGCCATTTTTGAAGTTTTTGGGTCATTTTATGGGATTTTTGCAGTAATTTTATAGGTAATTTTTTAAACATTTTTAGGTCATCAAAATCCGGGCCCCGATAATGAGGTATCAGGTCGTAATGAAATTACATTCGTTTTAAAACTAACCTCTCTAGTTGTCCTGGAAGTACCATACCAGTTTAAGGCTACCATTATTTAAAAAGAAAGTTCAGAACATGTAGGCCTACTACGAAACACCATACTTGAATAATTATGGTAAAAAGTAATAGGCCTATATATAATTTATAGGTTAGGGTTCCCTTATTAAAATGTGTATGGTACCATTCCTTATTGTAACAGAACCCAAGGGAAAGATTATATGATAAACGTCTACACTTTCATCTTTGCAGTATTCACGCACCAAAGCAAGGTCAATAATGCATTTAAATTTTCCTGCAAAACAGCATGAGAGCCTCATGAACTATTTAGGCAGTGAGATTCCCGCAAAATAGCAAATGAATGGCACCAAATATCCTCGTGAACTATGGACCTGCAAAACTTCATGAGAATGGTACCGAACATCCTTGCAAACTAGGGCAATAATAATTCTCACTAAATGGTGCTCAGCACGCTATTGGTTTTAAACTGAGGGGATTTTAGGAGAAGAAGCAGTGTATCAGATATGTTAGAGAAGCTTGGGTGGGAAACATTAAGTAAGAGAAGGGAGAAAAACAGACTTGTAGGGTTATATAGAGCATATACAGGAGAGGAAGCATGGGGGGAAATCCGTGAGAGGCTCCAATTGGAAAGTAATTATATTGGCAGGGCAGACCACAAATTCAAAATTGGACGGCACTTTAGCAGAAGCGATTGGGGTAAATTTTCATTCATTGGGAAGGGTGTGAAGGAATGGAACAGTTTACCAAGGGCGGTGTTTGATCCCTTTCCAAAATCAGTCCAGTTATTCAAGAGCAGAATAGACAAAACCAGGGAAAAGAAAGAAGTGGTATAACTTAGTGCTGTATTCCTAGAAACATTATACGTGCTATGTAATTCCTACAGCAGTTGTGAGAGGGGAGTTCAATCAATGTGTGAATAGTACATTAAGTTACTGTATTCTTTTAATATTGTGTAGTGTTTGTAAATTATGTACCTCATTTGCCACCGAGGTTGACACCTCATTGCAAATAAAGTGATTTTGATTTGACTTCCCCCATACCACCTAAAAGATGTGCCCCATAATTGTTACCTTATTCCTCCCTAATTGCCACCTAAACCTTTAAATGGCACTTCACTGCTCCCTTGCATTGGTACTTAATTTGTCACTTAATTTCCACCATAGTGTCACTTAAATGCCACTTAAACACCACTTCAGAAGTTGTTCCTACCTTACTGACTACCTTGTTTTTAACTGCTCCTGTATATTTTTGCCAGGGTACTTAGAAATTGTTCTTTATTTGTCACCTTATTGCTTCCTAGGTACCACTTAATTGCCATCTTGAAGTTGTTCTTAATTTGTCTCTTAGATACTACCATAAAAGTTTTCCCCTTAATTACCACCTTATTTCCTCATTGCTGCCTCCTAAATGCTTGTGTGTCACTTTACTGTTCCCTTGTCGTTAACTATCCATTTATATTTATGCCAGGGTACTAAGCTTCACGATAGTGAAATGAATGAAAAACATAAAAAACAGTGCATACATACAATTAATTATCAAATTTTTCCATTTCTTTTATAAAACCGCAAGTATTGTTGCACCTATATATATTTGTATAAACGTTTTAACTTGTAATACAATTCCATGATAATTCTATTAATTTTTTTCAGCATCTCTATACCTCAAGTCCATTCTCAATTCCTCTTTCTTTGGACATGAGGGAAGTGCCTCCAGGAGATCCTCCAAACCGTCCAAATCCAAATGCTCCTGTCACTGACAATGATGTGACCGTGAACCACAGTGCAGAAGAAGCCGGGATGGTCTGGGTTATTGGCCCGATCATTCTCGCTCTCTTGTTGTCTATATCCTTCATGCTGTTATTCATCATCAAAAAGTATGTCACATTTTATTTATTGGCATGTTTTATAAATCTAAATGGTAAAATTCAAACAAGATGGGTGTGTTATGTCCACTGTGGAGCTTTTGTGTGTGTGTTAGCAATGTTGCTGCATGCCCGCTTATCCAAACTCTAATCTTACAGATCGCCAATTGTCTGGATTAGTTTAGTAAAACAATTACTGGCTTAAATGAAAGAAAATATTGCTTGTAAAATTTCCTTCTATACTGGCTGTGTAAGAATGAAGGCAGACCATTCATTACTTGCAAAGGAAAAATACTTAGACACATTTTGGTTTGATACCATGTAATATAGCACTGGTCTTCAGCCAGTGGTTTGTGGAACATTTTAATTGTGTTGTCTCAGTATTTTGAATTGCTAATGTCATTTTTAGTAGAAACTAATGCACATGCAGATAAACCATATCCCTTTAAGTGTTGTTCGTACATAACTAAATCTCTGTTAATTATTGAAAAATTAATTTTATACATTCAATATTCAATTCATTTACAATCCCATTTTCGTCTAATATTAATATTGGACACACCTTGAACAGAAGATAAACATAAGCAATATGCGAGGTTCAGCTACAGGTCTCTCATTAATTCAAGGGACTATGTCATCATCATCATCATCATCTTGTACAGTTTCCAGCCCCAGGCTGGGTCTGTTTGGAACATAACCCTCGCCACTTAGTTCTTTCCTCCCACCACCTCTCCGCTGTCACTCTGGTCCAGTCCTCGCCTCTCTTCTTGACACATTCCTCCACTCCTTTCAGCCATCTATCTCTTGGTCTTCCCCTTGGTCGTTTCTTCTGTATCTGCATCTCATGTATCCTCTTGGGAATCTTCTTCTCATCCATTCTCTTTAAGTGTCCATACCACCTCAGTCTTGATGTCTCAATCCTACCTTGCAAGGGCTCCTCTTTCACCATTTCCCTGACCTTTTCATTCCTCACCCTGTCTCCTCTTGTTACTCCGATCCTACTTCGCAGGAACTTCATTTCACCTGCCTGTATTCTGCTTATGTCTCTTTTCTTCATTGTCCACGTTTCTGAAGCATAGGTCAGTATCGGGATATAGTAGCTTCTGTATAACACTTCCTTGCTTTTTTGTGGGACATCTTTATTCCACACTAAGCTCCTAATGCTTCTCAGAAATGATTCTGCCTGTCTGCCACGTTCCGTAATCTCTTTGTCATTTCTCCCATTTTCCTCCACTATACTTCCCAAGTACTTGAGACTTTCCACCTTCTTCAGCTGTCCACCTCCAAGTGTTATCCCACTCATTGGTCTGTCCTTTTTCCTGGTCGTTAACAGGATCTCACATTTACTGATGTTGAACTTCCATCCGTACTCTCCCACTGTTTCTTCCCAAGCCTTCAGTTGCTCCTGAATTTCCTCCTCCTTGTTTCCCCAGACCATGAGATCATCTGCAAACACCATTGCTTTCATCTTATCTTCTCCTATCTTTCCTGCTATCCGTGTCATTACCTCGTCCATAACCACAATAAAGAGAAGGGGTGACAGTGCACTACCCTGTTTCAGGCCACTCATTTGTCTGAACCAGTCTGTTCTTTCCCCTCCCACTTTCACACAACTCACACTTCCACAATACATCTCCTTCACTCTGCCTACAGTCTCTTTTTCCACTCCCATGTTTTCCATTGCTTTCCAAACCTTCTCCCTACACACACTATCATAGGCCTTTTCGATGTCCAGGAAGGCCATCAGCAGATCCTCTCCAAATTCGTAGTGGTGTTCCTGGAGCTGTCTCACTGAAAATATGAGATCCACTGTTGATCTCCCAGGTCTGAATCCATACTGCTCCTCTCTCAATTTTCTCTCTACTTTGGCTCGTATTCTACTTTCTAATATCTTTTCATATATTCAAGGGACTATGTACTGTAATTAAAATCAATTGTTCTATTATGTAGTTTAATAAATTTAACTTGCTTTAAATGAGGCTTAATCAGGTCTTGAAAAGTTGTCAAACCATCAAGTAGGTCACAAATAGAAAATAAAGACCACTGATATAGACTGCGAGTCAGTAAGAACCTCCATCTCATGTGTTACAAGTATTCTTTTGACTGGTAATAAAGGGCACATGATCATACATTCAACATTTTATCGTGGGGAGATGACATCACTCTTCTGTCCCTTTAAACAGCAATAACTAATAATGCTTTTCCATTGAAATATCAGCCACTGAGAGCACAGTATACAGATTTCATCTGCCAGCAAAACGGCCTTAAATTAGCCAAATTTCTGACATACAGCTAGTCCATAGTACTATACATTTTACAATTTGAAACATGGCTTGTATCTTGAATGGTGGTCACAGTGGGTAGGTATGAGCCATAATGTAATCTCATGCTTGTTGTGCGTTCCTTCCTGTTGGAGACCAGGCCTACTCTAGGTCAATAAACCTCACCACTGTAAATAAAAACTGTTTGCCTGCATGCTTTAGTGTCAATTGTTCTTCAGAGGCAGAACGTGGACAAGTCTAATGGGTCCGTAACCCTGTGGCTTGTACAATACTCCAGCAACATACAGCACAGTATGTGGAGTTCTACTGGTGTAAATCACCCTTGAAGTTACAAGCTACAAATGTAGCCTACAGTACTAACAGGTACCAACTAGACTCATACATATATGAAATGTTCATGATTAAAAGATCCTTCCACCAGCATGAAACAACAATCCTTTAGCAGTCAGGTAAAAAATATTTATTTTTTAATCTTCAAAATAATATGAGAAGCAGGATAAGATGATTCCAGCAAACTTACCTAAGTATTAAGTTTCACTGCAGGACAGCACACACATACAGAAAAATCATGTAAGATAAAATTTTCAATAGTCCATGCTGCTTTCACTATGCCAAATTTTAGTAATTTGTATTATGTATCGGGTGTTGGTGAAGCGTGCCTGCCTTTTACCCGGAGGCTCCAGGTTTGATTTCTGACTCCGTCAGGGATTTTAGAAACTGACGTGAGGGCTTGAATTGGGTGCACTCAGCCTCATGAGGACTATTGAGTAGCTACTTGACAGTGAGGTGGTGCCCCGGTCTTGGATACCAAGATTAATGGCCGAAGAGACTCGACGCACTGACCTCGCATCACCCCGCAATCTGTAGGCCGAATGGCTGGGCAGTGGTCACTTGGTAGGCTAAGGTACTCCATGGGCTGTGGTTATTATTCACTGGTATGTGTTTACTGTCCTGCAGTGGAACTCACTGTAATTCCTATGTAAGTATGCTGCATTTGTCCTATTCTATTTCTCATATTATTTCAAACATTCTCTACACTTTGCACTTTCCATGGAACCCTGTTAGGAAATTAGGAGCCTACCAATTGAACAAACAATAATACTTTTACTGACTTCTTGCTAATTTGCAAAATTGTAAAATAAAAAATATATATTCTTTTGCAAATTTTGGACTACAAACAATTTCAGAAATGATCGCTACAAATTTTTAAGTGCTAACCAGGGCAGCCCAAAGAATTTGTGTTAACACAACAACTTCTGGATCCATGAGCTATATATAAATGGTCTTCAGAATTTTTGCATTGATATCGTTGTTTCCTGCATGTATGTTGGAATATATCCAACTTGTTTGTTCTGCCAGTAATGCTAGTTGCAGCATCGACAGCTACACTTATGGTTTTAAGCAGGAACTAAATAAAGATTAAACATTTTAAAATTTAAAATAACTGAACCTTGGCCACCTGCTTCAAATTACTATTGGACCTGGTGACTGGAAATGTTATGCCCTGGCATGGACTGTGGCAAAAGAATCACAAGTTCAGAGTTCCCTCATTGGTTTTTTGCATTACGGTATAGGTACTGAGGGATTAACACTTTGTGGTATACTGACAGTCTGTTGTTTATGTGCTAATGTGTCCCTAGAGTTGCTTGTCATAAATAATCAGCAAAAGTATTTACTAACAGTCCTAAATTCTATTTTGATGAGAGAAGAAACAACACCAACATCCATATTTGATCACAACTGGAAGCAGTGACTGATATTCAACCATGTACATTTGACAGCTACACAAATAAAGAAAAGAAGTATACTACGGTATGAGAAATTTGTACATCCATATTCACACTTCCCCCCATTGCAAAGAAACAAATATATAAACACCCTTACACTAATACAGCAATCATATGCACATCAATCCTTGTATGGTAACAATCCCAGTTGGGGGTAAATTTTACATAATTTTATTTTTGGTAATACTTTTCGTATATATATCAGCAAGATTTGATTCTGTGTTGACATATTCAAATTCAATCTCAACCTCTTGCACACACTCTCTTAAGTAGTATAGATCTAACAGAAGTTGTTTAATTTTCTCTGACACTATTGTTTTTTTTGATAGTGAAATGGCTCCTTGGTTGTCAGCAAACACAACACAGGGCTTGTCAACAAAAATTGACTGTCCTATCTCTACCACATCCGCCATTGATACGTATTCAGCTGCCACAGTTGATCGTACAATACGTCTTTGGAGTGTGGTTTTCCAATCAATGGCACCCTTGGACAGCACAAAAACATACCCCTCATATGATCTTCCACTTACATAATTTCCATAAGCAGCATCTACAAACACCTTCAGTTCTTCTCCTGGCATTTCATAACACAATGACAAATCTTGGATCTTCTTAAGGTAATGAAAGAGGTGTTGAGCTTCTTTCCAAATTTGTAGTTAAGGATTTGCATTAGCCTCAGGGCTAACCTTACAGGGCTAACCTTACATACAGGGAAACTTAAATCTGGTCTAGTTGTGCTGGATAAGTATAGGAGCTTACCAACAATTTTTCTCTAACGTTTTTTTTTTTTTTTTTTTAAACTCCTCTGAGACATTGTTTGGTTCAGTTGAAGGTAAAGGAGTACCACAACCCTTAGAGTAGGGTTATTCTAGTGATTTAAGGACATTTGTCGTTATGTACATATTTTGACTTACAGATACATTTCTCTTAGACCCTTGAGTGACTTTAATCAACAAAAACTCTGAGATATTTCTCAAATTACGCACTTCAAACTTAGACTTCAATCTTTTTAGAAACCAATCTATTTTAGCTTGTAACCCCTACCTGTATGTTGCCCTTTACGTTGATAATCTAGATGTTTGATAAATTTGAAGGACTCCAGTATCGCAACATAAAGTCAGAAGATTCTGCCATGCATCCTTAGCATCAGCAAGTTTTCCAAGTCTTGATTTTTGCTCAGTTGGGCCTCGGAGTACTCTTCAACGGGTGTGTCTTCTACCTCTCCTGTATTGGTCTGTCGAGAGAAAACTTGAAACGCGTCCCACAGACGCCTTGTTTGAAGGAATGCCTTGGTTCGGGTGCTCCATGCTTCCCAATTGTCGTCCTGTAATCTCACTACTGCAACCACTCACTCGCTACTTCGCGTGACTGCATCCATGTCAGTGTGTATACTTGCAATAAAACGTACAAATAGTCATCACAATAGAAAATCGTTCACAAAATTCACCAGAAACGATCTTGAATGTACTATCCATGGCCGTCCATACGTGCGCCGCACATATCAGCACCTTTTAACGGCCGGCATTCTCCCATCACAAAGTCCACACATTATCAGCAATAGGTGTTTATCTGGGTCCATAACCTGTCATAAATAATTAGCAAAAGTGTTTAATAACAGTCCTTAATTCTATATTGATGGGAGAAGAAACAACACCAACATCCATATTTGGTCACAACCGGAAGCAGTAACGTATATTCAACAATGACATTTGACAAGTACACAAAGAAACAAAAGAAGTACACTATGAGAAATTTGTGAATGCATACTCACATTGCTTGCTTAGATAAATGAGGTAAGTGGAGTTTCTATGTCCATATTGTAGAATGTTTCTTACCTTCATAACTTGGTGTCTTTTCAATATGAGATGAATAGTTAATCTTTCTAGTAGTGGAAGATTTTATAATACCGTATATTTAGTTTAATGTAAATACCTCTCGAAATGTAAGTATTGTGCTAAAAATGTTTGAAAAATTCCAGGCTTTGGAGAGGCAGTTTTAAGCATCTGGGCTTGCATTAACTGCATTCCATTTCCTTAATGAATCCAGAAAATTGCTTTACTGGGAAGATCATATCAATTTGGAGGATGTTGGCATGTCAAAGAACCCATTTGAATTCAGTAGGCCGAGTTCATAATGGCAAAATTAATCTCGGGAGTTTCCACCAACACAAAGTTCTTATAAACCGCACACCAACATATGGGCTGAAGAAGGAAACATATCAAGTTTCCGAAACATGTACCTATAGTATTTTTAGTAAAGTAAAGTATTGATTTGGCAAGTGAAAATTGTGTTATACTTCTTGTAACACAAAGTTCCTCATTTCTCTACTAGAAAGCGCTATAGTGTTCAAGGAGGTTAGATATCTAACATCTAACCTCCTTGACGTTCATAGTCAAGGAACAACGAAATTCGACATGCAAGCTACCCTTTGGGTGTCAAATAACAAAGCTTGCACCCGGCACCCGAGGCCATATGATATTATTATTATTATTATTATTATTATTATTATTATTATTTATAGTGAACACAGGGTCTGAGTTGAGTCTGACATTGCCTCTACCTCCTTCTTATCTGGTCTGCTTTCAAAGATGTCGACACCAGATGGGCTTGGGTAGGCACAAGCCCCTGAGGCTTTGCCCTCTCACTATGTCACCCAGATTATTTGGGAATGAGTTTAATCACAATAAAGTATGACAGAGAAGGGAGGGGGAATCTTTATTCAACTCCTTTCATCAGGGGTCACTAAATGACAAAATTGTTCACACCAAATATTTAAATTGTTAATTTCAACAATCAAAATTAAATTTATGTACACTGAGATATGTTCACTAATGATGAACTCAAAATAAAATTCTTCAATGAGCCATAATTATGGATTAGGAGTTTAGTATATGCAAGGCCTTAGTGGTGCAGTAGTCTAGACTCTAGACTCTTGCCCCTCACCAAGGAAGTACAGTTCATGTGAGATTTTCAAAATAAAATCTCACTTCCAGTGATTTGATTTCCATGTAATAAGGAGGTTGCCTGGCTATGATCACAAGATTGGTTGGTTCCTCAGTTTATGGGCTGCGACAATGTGGTCATTTAGCCCCTATGCACTTTGGGTGTGTGTAGAATCTCTGATATCTGGTGTTAATTGTGATGGCTGTATTAGTGTGTGTTATCTGTAATTATTTGAACCCGCTATCTTGGGCATAGAAGCTCAGCATGCAACCAACTACGCCACCAAAACCGCTAAATCACAAAATTAAAAACCATATAGACGATCAATTTCAAGTAGTTCCTACTTTTGCTACCAAATGCTACCATCAACGATACCTAGCTGTGAACTTGGCTACTAGATGCCACCGCAACCGGCACCTGGCGGCGACAGTTGCAACGTAATAGAGCGTTAATCAAATCTAACCTACAAAGTTAGCTTCACACAATTGTAGTTAGTGGAAGGTTCTTTTACATGCCGTAAATCTATGACATGGGCCCGCCGACTTTACTCTCCCTCCGAAGGAAGGCATACTGAGGGATATTTAACGCTCTTGAAAAATCCGCTGACTTCAGCTCGGGTGGAACCCGCGATCTTGGGCATAGAAGCTCAGCATGCAACCAACTATGCCACCAAAGCCGCTAAATCACAAGATTAAGAACCATATAGAACAGCAAGCTTGGAACTAGTATTTATAAGTACTAAACCCTTTCCACTCGAATTATTGCAAGTCCCGGTTTCTCCCAACTCGTATTTATTTCTGTCAGCATTCTTCATATTTTAAAACCTGGTATTAAGTACTGGTTGTAACAATATATACAGGAAGGAAGTACAAAATTAATGAAAGTATGGCATTTACATGACACAAAATAATGTTTTTAACTTTCTTTACGGTATGTATTGAGTGTGTGGAAGCGTTCAAAGCAAATGCTTGGATTGACCCTGAGTGCTTCACATAATGTTATCGCCTCCTCCATGATTTCTTGCGATGCTGATATCAATATTGTCACTTGAATCACTCACGGATATATCATTTTCATCGCCAGATTCAAAAATTGCATCGCTCTTATGGTCACTATCATCAAAATCAGCCGAAATAGACGCCCGGATCTCAGCTTCAGTCAGACTGTGCGCCGTCATGTTGCTTCACCGCGACTGCTCTTCATTTCAAGGAAACGGAGCAGTTTTCCCGAGCAAAGAGAAACCAAAACACTCGTGTTTCGTTACTTTCTATTTCCGGGACCAGCAGTTACCAAACAAAGTACAAAAGACCCGGCTTGCCAGGTAACCTAGAAACGAGCGGCCGAACAATGTGTCGACTCAGGGTCGACACACGAGCTATAACGCCATGTTGTTTTACCGCGGCTGCTTTCAATGTCAAGGAAACAGAGCAGTCTTGCCGAGCAAAGAGAAACTAAAGCACTCCTGTTCGGTTTCTTTCGGTTTCTGGAACTACAGTTACCAAACGAAGTACAAAAACCCTGGCATGCCAGGTAACCTACAAATGAGGCGCCGCGCCGCCATGTTGCTTCACCGCGACTGCTTTCCATGTCAAGGAAGCGGAGCAGTTTTGCCGAGCAAAGAGAAACTAAAACACTCCCGTTTGGTTCCTTCCAGTTTCTGGAAGGGGCCAGCACTTACCAAAGGAAGTACAAAAGCCCTGACATGCCAGGTAACCTAGAAACGAGCGGCCAAACATTGTGTCGACTCAGGGTCGACACATGAGCTATAACGCTAAGTGAACGCTGTCGACCTCAGGTCGACACACGAGCGGAAAAGGTTAAGTATTTTAAGTACTGTGTATTAGCAGAGGTATCCAGCTTCGCCCAGATGGAAATACCAAGTCATGTCTATCATCAAACCCGAACAGGGATTAATACCAAATATTGAACATATTAACATATTGTATGGACCCCTACTTCGTTTTTCACTCTGTCTCACTGACTTGACTTGACACATCGCAGTTGCAGGAGATTACATTGATGTGAAAATCAATAAATAAAAATGAACGAAAATACTATCTATACAATATTTTGTTATTATAAAGTAAAATTCAGGAGCTGGGTGGAGAAAGGCCGAATCTGCAATAAGATTACAGACAATATTTGCCCTTTTTCCTCCCTGCTCAAGGGTGGATATTGTATGTTATCTTATTGCAGGTTTGCCCTTTCTCCTCCCAGCTCCTGAATTGATCAACTACACACAGGAAATGTCAAACATAACAAATACCTTTAGAAAAAGGAAAATTGCTTTAATTATGATTGATTATGATCCGTGGTCGTTTGCCCTACTGCAGTGATGAAATTGCATGAATTGGTACAAGTTGCTTGGAATGAAGTGGGTTTGGTAAGGAGTCTTGTATCTTAAAATGGTTTGGTATCGTTGGCTTCCTGGATATGAATGTCTTGAAGTTCGGGATAATTTTGATTGATGAAAACTTCTTGACTAATTATAGTCTGTAGGCTATATCTTCAGATATTTTTGGCCTTGTAATGTAATTTTTAGTCTTTCATAAACATTCAGTATATCTATATAATAGCATGACTAAACTAAAAAAGAAAGGAGTGAATATAAATGCTTTCATTTTATTGTTGGTCTCTGAGTTTTAATATATTTTATGATTAAAAGTTAAAATGGGAGTTTTATTGTTTAGAAAGGTTAGGTTTAAATCCTAGATTAAAGTTAAATTGAATGCTCTAAACACCGGGATAAAACTGCATGGCTGGTTTGATTTCCATGTGTAATTTCAACCTGAAACAATATGGGAGTTTAGTGCTTTTCAGTCGGTCAACACGAATGTACCCAAAAGAGATGGATTATGCCCTAATCCTGAAATAAATTACATGAGATTAATAAAACACTAGGATGACCAGTTTCGATCGTCAAGCGATCATCATCAGATCCATTACACTTAGGCTACAAAATCTATGTTTGAAATACAGGTGAAAATATTTACAATATGTGCAATTATTTAGTTGCAGTATTGGTACTGCAACTGTCAGTGTATGCTAAATGCAGTATATATGTTAGGTGAAATGCTAAATGGTGATAGCTATCCGTAGATTGTACTTTAGAGAGATTATATGGTTGTAAACTATGGTTAAACTATAAAATTTTAGGCTAACTACTTATCTGATTGTCTTCCGTATAACAGCTACTCGCAGTTTTCGTGCTCGCTGGAACTCACTATGCGGTAGACTGCGGTGGTTATCTTAACGACTGGTTTTTCCCTGCTTTCTCCCCCCTGCTCCTACGTGCTGTGGGGAGTGATAGCGATGTGTTTATGTGAGGTGTTGCCAACCTAGATAAGATGTATGTTATTGAATGAGGTGGGTCTACAATTATTAAAGACCGTGGATTAGCCCTCGCCACGCGTGGAGCATAACCCATTCGAACTAAGCGTTGACGGTCTTATGAGGACGTCCCGGCACCTTTAATACTGCCACGAATATGGACCTTGGTTTATTGCAGAAGAAAAGTACATCGTACACCTGATCCAGATAACATTTACCTATTAATAACCCCCTAATTTCCCCCCTTTTTTTTATCTAGCTTGGCTGTGTCGCTAAATTGTGTTTTGTTTCCGACAGGGTGTGTTTTTTAGTAGCGTGAAGAGGGGTGAGCTCTCCATGAACGTGTGTTCATTTAGATTGTTGGGATTGTTTCGTTTGGCTAGGTGTATCTCGATTGCTTCCTTTATGTCAAGAGCTCTGCCTTTCGATTCGTGATGGATTATTTTAAGGTCCGACTCTATGTTGGTAAAGCTGTGCCCTGCGTCACACATATGTTCGCACACGGCTGAATGTGTTCCGTATCTTATCTCATTCCTATGTTCATTATAACGTGTGTCTACTCGCCTTCCACTCTGCCCGATGTAATTAGCTTGACAATCGGTGTCTTGGCACGTTATAGAATATACCCCTGACCTTGAATATGGGTCACGTTTATTTAGATTACTATTTAGGAGGTGCCTAGCGGTTGTGTTTTTCGTCGTGAAAGCTATCTTTATGCCTTGCTTTTTGAATAGGTTAGTGATTTTATATGTATTCGCATTCACATAGTTGAAACGCGCAAATTTTTTCTCATTATTGTCCGGTTTGGGAATCGTTTTATCATTATTTTTATGTTTGACTATAATTTGATTTATTTTGCTTGGCGAGAAGTTGTTTTCCTTTGCTATTTGCATAATAGTTCTTATTTCCTTATTATAGTTGTCTTTTGACATGGGTATGTTTAAAGCTCTGTGCACCATTGAATTGAAACCCGCTAGTTTGTGCGTACTGGGGTGATTAGACTGATTGTCGATTGCATGCGAGGTTTGTGTTGCTTTCCGGAATATGGAATATGAAAGGTCGTTGTCTTTACGTTCAATAGTTATATCGAGATAATTTATTTTCCGGTCTATTTCGGATTCCTTAGTGAATTTGATAGAGTGGTGAAGGCTATTAATGGATTGGAGAATTGTTTCTTCGCTTGTTAGTTCAGTATCGTAGATGCAAATTACATCATCTACGTATCTTTTCCATATTACTATTCCCTTTGTTGAAGTCTTTTCTAAGAACGCATTTTCTAGTGCATTGATGAAGATGTCAGCGATTAACCCACTTAGTGGCGATCCCATTGCTAGGCCTTCTCTCTGTGTGTATATTTTATTGTCGAATTGAAACACGTTTTGGGTGAGAACGACCCTCAGTAATCTCACAATCTCTTCAATTTCTTTTACCGAATTGTTGGATTTTAAGTTGTTTTCGATAGTGTTGATTGCTTCATTAATCGGAATATTGGTGTACATGTTAGTTACGTCGAAGGATACTAGCCTGAAGCTAGGTTTCATTTGTAGGGTGTTCAATGCTGTTACTAGTTCTGTTGTGTTCTTTACAGAGTTGTTTTTGTCGTTGGAAAGATGGCATTTTAAGATTTTTAGTAACTCTTTGCTGATTTTGTAATTAGGGGCATTCCTACAATTGACTATTGGTCTCATTGGGCATTCCTTTTTGTGTATTTTTGGTTGTCCCCTCAATGACGGTATTTTCGGGTTCATGTTTATTAGTTTTGATTTTTCGGCTTTGGTCAGTATGTATTCTATTTCTTTTAGCGCACTTTTTATTTGTTTTTGGAATTTGTTGGTGGGGTCTTTTGTTAATTCCTTGATTTCGTTGTTGTTTAGGAATTCGACTGTTTTTTCAATGTATTCTGTTTTGTTCAAAATTACTGTAGTGTTTCCCTTATCTGCTTTTGTGATGATTAAGTCATGTTCTTTTATTTTTTGTTTCAACGACTTTATTTCTTTGAGTTGTTTGTTGTTTTGAATGTTATTGCTATCGCCCTCTCGTTTGAGGATTTTTTTTGCTTCGTTGGTGGCGAGATTTTTGGTTAATTCCCTGTCTTCTGCTGGGAGCTTGTGACTGGCTATCTCAATATCTGTGATTAACTGTTTTATATTGTGGTTCGAGTGTGCGTCTGTGCAGTTGTATTTCAAACCTTTGTCTAACAACAACAACAACAACTTCAACAAAGGGAATAGTAATATGGAAAAGATACGTAGATGATGTAATTTGCATCTACGATACTGAACTAACAAGCGAAGAAACAATTCTCCAATCCATTAATAGCCTTCACCACTCTATCAAATTCACTAAGGAATCCGAAATAGACCGGAAAATAAATTATCTCGATATAACTATTGAACGTAAAGACAACGACCTTTCATATTCCATATTCCGGAAAGCAACACAAACCTCGCATGCAATCGACAATCAGTCTAATCACCCCAGTACGCACAAACTAGCGGGTTTCAATTCAATGGTGCACAGAGCTTTAAACATACCCATGTCAAAAGACAACTATAATAAGGAAATAAGAACTATTATGCAAATAGCAAAGGAAAACAACTTCTCGCCAAGCAAAATAAATCAAATTATAGCCAAACATAAAAATAATGATAAAACGATTCCCAAACCGGACAATAATGAGAAAAAATTTGCGCGTTTCAACTATGTGAATGCGAATACATATAAAATCACTAACCTATTCAAAAAGCAAGGCTTAAAGATAGCTTTCACGACGAAAAACACAACCGCTAGGCACCTCCTAAATAGTAATCTAAATAAACGTGACCCATATTCAAGGTCAGGGGTATATTCTATAACGTGCCAAGACACAGATTGTCAAGCTAATTACATCGGGCAGAGTGGAAGGCGAGTAGACACACGTTATAATGAACATAGGAATGCGATAAGATACGGAACACATTCAGCCGTGTGCGAACATATGTGTGACGCAGGGCACAGCTTTACCAACATAGAGTCGGACCTTAAAATAATCCATCACGAATCGAAAGGCAGAGCTCTTGACATAAAGGAAGCAATCGAGATACACCTAGCCAAACGAAACAATCCCAACAATCTAAATGAACACACGTTCATGGAGAGCTCACCCCTCTTCACGCTACTAAAAAACACACCCTGTCGGAAACAAAACACAATTTAGCGACACAGCCAAGCTAGATAAAAAAGGGGGGAAATTAGGGGGTTATTAATAGGTAAATGTTATCTGGATCAGGTGTACGATGTACTTTTCTTCTGCAATAAACCAAGGCCCATATTCGTGGCAGTGTTAAAGGTGCCGGGACGTCCTCATAAGACCGTCAACGCTTAGTTCGAATGGGTTATGCTCCACGCGTGGCGAGGGCTAATCCACGGTCTTTAATAATTGTAGACCCACCTCATTCAATAACATACATCTTATCTAGGTTGGCAACACCTCACATAAACACATCGCTATCACTCCCCACAGCACGTAGGAGCAGGGGGGAGAAAGCAGGGAAAAACCAGTCGTTAAGATAACCACCGCAGTCTACCGCATAGTGAGTTCCAGCGAGCACGAAAACTGCGAGTAGCTGTTATACGGAAGACAATCAGATAAGTAGTTAGCCTAAAATTTTATAGTTTAACCATAGTTTACAACCATATAATCTCTCTAAAGTACAATCTACGGATAGCTATCACCATTTAGCATTTCACCTAACATATATACTGCATTTAGCATACACTGACAGTTGCAGTACCAATACTGCAACTAAATAATTGCACATATTGTAAATATTTTCACCTGTATTTCAAACATAGATTTTGTAGCCTAAGTGTAATGGATCTGATGATGATCGCTTGACGATCGAAACTGGTCATCCTAGTGTTTTATTAATCTCATGTAATTTATTTCAGGATTAGGGCATAACCCATCTCTTTTGGGTACATTCGTGTTGACCGACTGAAAAGCACTAAACTCTTGTTTACTAAGGCAACACTGAAAATATGGCTTCAAACACCACAATGCTGAAACAATATATCAACTGAAGAGGCCTATTCCACAAAGTCATTAGTTACAGACACTGCTGATGACAAGCATTCATGGTCCCTCCATTGGCGAAACCTTAATAGACTTATAGGATATTGTGGGTGTGGTTTGCTCAATTTTTGTGACTAGTCTGAATAGCTAGGAGAATAAAAAATATAAAACTTTGTTTTTCCCATTGGATGAGAGATGTGTGAGCTGTATTTTTGAAAAAGATTAACTTGTTTGAGATGTGTTGGAGAAGAATGACAGCATTTTGTACCAATCAGTCCATTCTCAAGAAGTTGAACATCAGTATAAAGTTATCAGCAGTCTGTCAGCAAAGTATTCTTCAGCTCTTCAGACATATCCTGTAAGATGATGAGACAAAGTCTAGAAAATCACATAAGTTTAGGGAATGCTTGGAAAGGGAGTGTGAATGAGCTTTTACAAATTGGACAGATTGGATATAATAAACAACCAAGATATCCCTCATACATGCGACCCATTTGGCAGAAGACTGCAATGAATGGAAATGGATACAAAGACATATTCTCCAAGATCACAATTTCTCGAATTGAGGGAATGGTAAGAAGAGGAAGAAGAATCACAAGTGTTCTTTCCTCATACTATCTAACAATACAAAGACCTATATATGTTAAACAGCATATTGATGCACAATGGAACCTTCCTGACTTTGAAATTAAATATATTATAAAAAAATCTTCACCCTGTCAAGCACACCAAAATATTTATAATAAACTCGGTACAGTAGGCTAAATGTTTTGGACAATAGCTGTTGTTCTTCTTCAGCTATAACAGAATATCAAGTATAATAATTACTAGCAACTGTTTTCAATGTGAGATGAATAGTTAATCTTTTCTAGTAGTGGAAGATTTTATAATACCATGTATTTAGTTTAATGTAAATACCTCTTGAAATGGAAGTATTGTGCTAAAAATATTTGAAACATTCCAGGCTTTGGAGAGGCAGTTTTAAGCATCTGTATCATGCTTTCTCCTTATCACTCCTGTGTCATGCAGTACATATCCTTTGAGTCATATGTCTGTCTCTCTCTTCATATATAACTCTATCCTTTAGGTCAGCAACTAGCACATGGCACATGTACATGGTTTACAAAAATAGGAAAATCAGTGTTATAAAAGTCTACATGAATCTTTCTGAATCTTAATGGCAGGGGATGAGGGAGAAAATACCATAGTTTTATTTTTATTCAACCTTCCTCCCCATCACCTCTGCATGCCCTTTTTTGAAATCTCATCATGTTTGTTTTATTAATACAAAATGCTCTAATCAAGGAATGTTGCTATTGATTGAAATTTACAAATGTGGCATTAACAGCTCATAGCAGTCAAAAAGAGGCACAATGCCTTTAGGCAGCTCCTGATGTGTTAATGGTTGCATAAGAGTAGGTGCTCATTCATAAACAGACCTTTCTGTTATGTTTATCTTCTTCTTCTTCCTCTTCATATCCCGGTTCCAGTGATCTGGGTCGGGTTGTGAATCAAGGACCTCCATCTGAGGCCTCGACTCACACACTATCATATTTAGGCTATTTGTATGATGGGTTCGCCACACCCAAAGGTTCTTTTATATTTATCTTGGAGGTAAATATATTCACCACTGGATTAGCCAGAGGGTTTGAATGGGCAGCCATCATTGGTTGTACAAGTCAGCAGCATCTGTTACTAGTGTCCAAGTGTGAGGAGTCCTTTAGTTATTTGGTTCTGAAATAAATGTTGTCAAAAGATATTATTTCTGTTTTATCAATCTTATTGAGATTTAATTTTTTTGAATATTTGTTGTAGAACTTCACTTCTGCGTGCAAGACGTGAGAAATATTCCGTGTATTTCAATGCAGATGAATAATTTCTTGTTGGATATCTCATGTTTAAAACCCAAGATATTGTAACTACTGTATGTTCTAAAGAAGGTATTTCTTGTATTTACTGAAATGTCTGTATTCTATCTTTTATACATTTTTATTTGGGCTCATAATAAATGGCTGACAGCTTAGGTGTAGCATTAAGCTGCTCATTGGTATAATTATTTACAGTCGACTCTCGATAATTTGACACTTGTAAATTTGAACCTCTTGATAATTTGAAGTTTTTTCTCTGTCCCTTGAAAAACCTCGATATATTGAATAAAAAATCAATGTGATTTGGTCCCCTTGGTAATTTGAAGTTGTAGGAATGGCATTTTGCTCTTCAGCACAACATTCTGTAATATGAAGTCTGGCTTCCCTACTCTCTATAATTTGAAGTCTGTGATTACAGTATTGTTATCATGCACAGACATGTCCTTTTTTTACATCAATAATGAGATGCATGAGTGTGTACGCAGTCTTGAATCTTCTTTCAAACGTTAAAGTGTGTTAAAGTTTAATGTTTGATTTGCGTAATTTTTAGCCTATTTTCATTTATGAAAGAATAGACTTATGAGATCCATTTGTGTGTGTGTGTCCCTAATAAAATCTAAACGGCTGGAGCAATTTCAATGAAACTTGGTAAGGTCATAGTACTCTTTTGGCCGACCCCAACCGTGCCCTTCAAATTTTATCATGTCTCACCAATCCAACATGGCTGCTGTGCAAAATATTTCACCAGCATTCTATATCTCCGAAACCATTACTGATATCACCCTGAAATTTTGTATGGTGATAAAGGGCACTACTAGAAGTTCACCTAGTGACTTTCAAAAACCTGTTAACTACAAAACGGACATGGCGGCCAAGTGAAGTTGAAACATTTAAATAGGCTTTTCTCGCGATTTAACCATCCGAGTGCAGTGAAACATGGTACAGCAAATGTTTATACACACTGTACTGCACTGACATAATTAATTTAGTTCCATTGTTTACACAACTTCAACATGGCAGCTATGCAAAATTTTAAAATTATGTTCTTATTTCTTGTGTCCTAATCATGCGATCGAAGTCAAAGTTCGAATAATGGACCTATGCAATAATCATCATCTAATAGTATATAACTCTATGGCCTACATATATAAAAATCCAACATGGCGACCATCCAAAATATTTAGACGGTTCTCAATATCTATTAATCTATGACAACCGGGTGAGTTAGCCGTGGTCATTAAGGCATGGCTGCAGGCAGTCGCTCACATCCGGGACCTTGAAGATGGTCTTCTATGCTTTCCCAGCTTCCTTCCAGGCAAATGTTGGGGTTGGTCCCTAACTATAGGTCACAGCCGCTACCTTCCAATTCCTCGTCCTTACATTCACACTTTCCTCCCCAGACAACACTCCATTTGCAACGGTACAAAAAAAATCTTTGACAGCTAACAAACTGAAATTTTGTATGTTGATAGAGGCTATAAACATACCGTAAGTTCACGTATGGGACTTTTAATAACCTGGTGATTTTTAATCCAACATGGCGGCGACGTGAAATATAAATATTTAAATGGACGTTTCTTGGGATTTAACTATCTGAGCACAGTGAATCTTGGTAAGGTAAATACTTATACAAATTTTAATCCACTGGGATCTAATTTATTTCAATTGTTTTCATAACCACAAGAAGGCGGCTGTGCATCATCATCATCATCTTGTACAGTTTCCAGCCCCAGGCTGAGTCTGTTTGGAACATAAGCCTCGCCACTTAGTCCTTTCTTCCACCACCTCTCCGCTGTCACTCTGGTCCAGTCCTCGCCTCTCTTCTTGACTCATTCCTCCACTCCTTTCAGCCATCTATCTCTTGGTCTTTTTTAAAATCTCCTTTTTATTTCTTGCGTTCTAATCATGCGATTGAAGTTTAAATAATACACCTACACAATAATCTTCATGTAATAGTACATAAGTCTAAGGCCTACATAATTATTTAAAAGTCCATAATGGGGACCATCCGAAATATTTAGACACTTCTCAATATCTACGAATCTATTACAGCAATCAAACTGAAATTTTGTATGTTGATAGAAGCAATTAACATAAGTAGGATATATGAAAATAGGCTATATACTTCATCACGGAACTACTTGTTAAGTATCAAAATGAGTTAAAGAAGGAACAAGTGTCTTTCCATAAGTTAAAAAAGCATGTGTTTCATGCTGTGGAGGAAGTCGCCAAACAGTTCAGCATTTTACTGTCAACATTGTTGATGATTTTGAAAAACAAAGATTGCATCACCGGAAGTGCCTTAAGTGTGAGTAGCAAAAGGTCACATCAGGGTGAATTTCCCCGTCTTCAGGCGTGCTTGCTTAAGTGGATTCATTGGACAATGATAAATGGAATTCGCTCACTCAAAAGGAAATTACAACCTTTCATTCAAAATGAACATTTATGTAGAATTGTACGAATGTTGTGAGATAAAAATCAGTAATTAAGTAGAGTGATAAAATCACGAAAATTAAACTCTTGTTTATTTGAATTTTCTCCCCTCCCTCTTGGTTATTTGAACTCCTATTATTTTGAACTTGTAACGTATTTTTCGTGGGGTTTTATGCAACTGGCATAAGTCAGTAGGAAGCCATTCTATATTTATTTACGCGGCAAATTGTTCAGCCAAGATAATTTTTCATGTTAATTTATTATTATTATTATTAATTTATTATAATTATTATTAAGGTATTTTCGGAGCATTTTATAAAAATTATTAGCATTCAGATAGGTTTTCTATGTCTTAGAAAACGCTATCAAGCAAATTATTACGAACGACGATATCATAGAAAATTATCTGATTACGGAATTTTACGGAGTTTTTGTCAGTTAGGGTATTTGAGAGAGATGACTCACTGGGATTTCAAGTACACGCTGAATCTTGTTGAGGAGCATGACGCAATCTTGGGTCGCAAGGTCTAGAAAAGGCGAATTGTGGAAACGGAAATCGACTTCTCCCTCCCGCGGAGTGTAATGAGGAAGGAGTGGGGATCTAGCGCGTAGGGTGCAGCCAATCAGTGGCGACGACGTAAGCTAGATGTCGGTACCATGGTGGGGGAGCCAACAGGTGCATATATCGTTCGACGCGCCGTGAAACAAGAACAATCTGTGTAGTTCTTGCCGAGTGTGGATATACGCGGGAATCGCTCCGATGTTCCGTGGAAGAGGACTATCTGTGAAATACTTGAGGTGTACGGTCGCAAGTGCGTGTCGCTCCGATGTTCAGTGGAGTTAGCGACGAACTTTTGTAAAACTTGGTTGTACGAGTGTTTGGGTCCGAGGTACGGACCATAGAATTATCTAATCTACCAGAATATCATCAAATTCCGACGGAGATGACGACGTCCAGGAGACTGTGGGAAGCTCACAACATCTTCAAGAACGAGGGAAATGCTTTGGCAATTTCCAGTGGTAAGCGCCAATGACGCAGAAATACGCAATCTCTCATTTTCTTTGTTCTACATTTCATATTTCAGTAACTTCATAGCTTGGAAATAAGAGTAAAATCAATTTATCAGACTCCGTTTTCACGTAATTTTCTATCGGTAATATTCAAATCACAATGCTCCAATTTAAATTTTATACTTATTATTATTAATTTTGCTATTCTTGTTTTATATAATAAATTCATTTCTTTTACAATGCAATCTTTGCTTTCAGTAGGTAGCATTAGATATAGACCAATTCCTTCTCCTGATACAATTGTTTGTTGGGTTAATGATCAAATCATACCACGATCTGAGTGAATAGAGTCTTGAAGGTGTTCTGCCAGAGCTAGACGTTGTTAAATACAAATTTAGATTTCAACATTGCGTTGAGGTCTTGGCGCCCATTAAAACAACATAGCTTAGGCAAAGGTAAACAGTTACATTTCTCATCCAACAGTTAGGAGCTAGCAAAACGTCTCATTTGTACGCTCAACGTGGAGCAAAGTAAATAACGTTTCAAACTCTCGGTAAATCAAACTTTTTCTCTGGTCCCTTGAGTTTCAAATTATCAAGATTTGACTGTACTGTATCGTCTAATCAACAGTGAATTTATCTAGGTAGATTTTGTTGGTAGATTTCTGCAAAAATAAACCAAAAAGACAGAGTATCCTGTGCATTAACATATTATGATACAATTATATTTCCAGTTGTCGGATTGTAGCCTGTAAAATTCTGATAATTGGCATTGGCAGTGCACATTACGCATGGTGATGATGATGATTGTTGTTTTATGGGGTGGAACAGCAAGGTCATCTGCCACTTAAAATGCAAGGGGGGTTGTTGATGACACAATGGGTACTTTACCTTGTTAAATAATTTAGTTATTCTCAATGACATTGTTATGAGAAAGTATATATTTTTCTTGGTTACACCTTGGTTAGGAGGCAAAATAAAGTATGGTATATGATCACTACTAGTGTCACTAGCAATCACTTCATCTCTCAAGCTGTTATTGTATGTTCCTGAAGTAAGTTTGTTTATTAGCAGTCTTGTTTATTTGTTAGTTCTTAAAGATTTTGTTCTATTTTTAACTTTAAAATAATCCTTCCTCTTATCCCTATAACTTCTTATAACTCAGTTTCTATTATAGATGTGCAAGCAAGAAGAAAATACAGAAACCATAAATAATTGTCTTATTTTTATGCACTGTACAAATACGTGATTCTTAGCAATGAAATGCACTGTATGTAACTTGCATATGTATGTATCAGTTACATTAAGAAGGATAACTTAGAGTGGGGGTGCCGAACCAAGGCTCTCCTGGGAGAACCGCAAGTATTGCTGGTGCAGTCGAGAGTGAAACCACATTGACCAAAGGTACCCAAATGATTCTCATCAGCGCAATAGATAGGGGAAGCATACGAGCTTGCTACATTCAAGGACAAGTCTATTGTTCTCTGTAGGCTATCAATCTGTTTGTTCAGGTCCACCTCGTTGCATAGTGGCTAGCATTCTTGGCTGTTACTGCGGAGGCCCGGATTCGATTCTTGGCTCTGCCAAAAAATTTAATTCTGGTCTGAGGGCTGGATTGGGGTACACTCATCCTTATGAGGCAAAACTGAGAAGAGGCGGATTCAATTCCTACCTCAGCGATCCTGGAAGTGGTTTTCCATGGTTTCCCACTTCTACTCCAGCCAAATGCCAGGATGGCACCTAATTTAAGGTGATGGCCCCTTCCTGCCCAGATCCTACCGCAATTACAAAATACACACACTAGCACATACATCACAGTGACACAGGTTATCAGACAAATTCTACGCGCACCCAAGTACACGGGGCCACAAGACCACGATGTCACATAGCCCCTAAATAATCAACAACAACTCTCTTTGTTCAGGAACAAATTTGTGAGAGAGAAAAGTAATGATCATTTTCTATTACAGGGAAGGTAGTTATTGGAATTATCAACATATCAACATATATCAAATAGAGTTATTTATCTTCCATCTTAGAGGAACAAATCGCTTGTTTAGAAAGCTGACAACACCTCAGCGATCCTGGAAGTGGTTTTCCATGGTTTCCCACTTCTACTCCAGCCAAATGCTGGGATGGCACCTAATTTAAGGTGATGGCCCCTTCCTTCTCAATAAGTTCATGAATGTTTACATTGATATTCTGAGCTGACATTAACCACGATAATTAGACCAGTGTTTATCCAACAGTCTGCTACGAATATGCAACTTTGTTAATTTATTTCATGAAAATGTTGTTTCACAAGCATAAGTTGGCACGAACAAAGAAAACACATTGGCAACAAAAGCATATAACGTGGACATTTTTTGCGTTCTTCGAAGAGCGTTTTTTCAGCTTTTCTTTGCTGCAACAACCAGAGACATGTCACCATTCCAATCACTAGCGAATACCTCTGACCTTGTCTTCAGTAGTAGCTCCTAGGAGAGCCTCAACTGTGATGGATGGAGATTCGAGCAGCAAAGTACAGAACATCATGAGTTTTTGATGTGTAACATCTTTCCTCTCGGTTGCTGGATATTTTTAGTGGGAGTGATTTTGGAAAAGGGACGGAATTATGTTACAGGAAACAATGAACGTGCATGGTGGCGGAGATTGGTACCACAACTTACTGTCAGCCAACATAGTGTTGCCTATTGGTTGCTGGATATTTTTTGTGGGGGTGATTTTGGAAAAGGGACGGAAATGTGTAACAGGAAACCGGAGAAGCGCGCACTATTTGATTTGACCAATGAGCGCGCCCGGTGGCTGAGAGATGGCTGTGAGATGGTGCCAATCCATTTTGCGTGAGGTGACGCCCCCTCTTTTCCTATAGCCCCCTTAATTTAACCAAAGGTCCCAAAACTAATAGGTCATCGGCTTTTTAATATCTCGCGAACCAATAATGCTAGGGACTTGTATGAGGTGTCCTAGGACTTGGGGTGACGTCCCCTGTTTTCTTATAGCCCCCTTAATTTAACCAATGAACCCAAAACTAATAGGTCATCGGCTTTTTAATATCTCACAAACCAATAATGCTAGGGACTTGTATGAGGTGTCCTAGGACTCGGGGTGACATCCCCCGTTTTCCTATAGCCCCCTTAATTTCACCAAAGGACCCAAAACTAAAAGGTCATCAGCTTTTTCATATCTGGCGAACCAATAATTCTAGGGACTTGTATGAGGTGTCCTAGGGGTCGGGGTGACGCCCCCCGTTATTCTATCCCTTTCTTAATTTAACCAAGGGACCCAAAACTAAAGGATCTTCGGCTTTTTAATATTTTGCGAACTAATAATACTAGGGACTTGTATGAGATGTTGTAGGACTTGGGGTGACGCCCCTTTTTTTAATGATTTTGAGATTTGCAGAGATGGGTAAATCCAGAGCAGAATATATGCAAAATTATCGACAAAAGAAACTTGAGAAAAAATTAAAAACTGGAGAGTACAGCCGAAGAAAATTGACTCCACATATTCATCTCAATTTCATAGTAGGATAACATGTCAGATGTTACACATCTTATGCTACTACTGTAAGGCTCGTTTTTTTTTTTTTTTTTTTCTCTACAGTATGTGATGGAATACAATATGACTGTTAATATCACTGTCTGTTTAGCAGAGTGTGTGTTTCTAGGCACTTTGTCTTTAACTTATAAATTTTTATTTTATATGCTTTGGTTTCTTAATTTAAAGTCAGGAGTTACAATTTTTGAAGATTGTAAAAAAAGAATATGTGGTAAAATAAACTAAAGGAGGCCTATCAATGGAAGTAGGCATAGTGTAGATTAAATTTGGACTTGCAAGTGATTGACTATCCTTTTTTTTTTTTTTACCCAATACTTTTAGAATGAAGTGACATTTCAAACAAATTTCAGAACATAATTTTGTTGGCTTAGGGTCAGAATAGCATATCTATGATAGCATTACCATTATAGAAACGCTATTCTGGTCTTAAGCCAGCAAATTTTGTTAATGTCAGTGTTAAGTGACAGATCAGCAAAGATGGCCTTAAATTGAAATAACATCATTATCAGTAACTTACACGTACTAGGCCTAGTGGCCTGTTACGGTCTCTTGCAAGCGTTTCTTTGGTCTTCCCAGGTTTCTTCGACCACTTGAAGCGTACGGAAGATTCTGTTTATGGACTCAACTAGGACTCATCCTGTCCACATGTTCTTTCCATTATTAGCCTATTAGCCTTATGAGATCACCTTTTGTCCGTACGTATGTGTGTGTCCCTCTAATAACTTCTAAACGTCTGGAGCGATTTCAATGAAACTCAGTAAGGTCATAACATCATTTTGGCCATCCCCGACCATGCCCTTCAAATTTTATTACGTCTTATCTATCCAACATGATGGCTGTGCAAAATATTTCACCGGCATCTCCAAAACTATTACCGATATCACCATGCAATTTTGTACAGTGATAAAGGGCACTACTAGATGTTCACCTATGAGACTTTCAAACACCTGTTAACTACAAAACGAACATGGCGGCCAAGCAAAGATGTAACATTTAAATAGACTTTTCTCGCGATTTAACCATCCAAACGCTGTGAAACTTGGTATAGCAAATGTCTATACAAATTGCAATGCACTGACATATAATTTAGTTCAATTGTTTATATAACCTCAAGATGGGTTGTGTTATGTTATTGATGGCGCAAATACCAAAATCTCTTTGCCTGAGGCCTGTAGTGTCTTTACTGCAGAGCTCGTTGCCATCTATGAAGCTCTGCAGTGTGCACTACAGGATGTACAAATCCACTTTCTCGTGTGTACCGACTCTTTGAGTTCGTTGCAGTCAATTGCTACATGTTTCCCACAACATCCCGTAGTGCAACGAATCCACGACCTACTAGCCGGGTTGTGCCGCGCTGACACTCAAATCTCCTTTTTGTGGCTTCCAAGCCACATGGTAATTGCGGGAAAAGAGTTAGCAGATCAAGCTGCAAAAGAGGCAGTATCAATACCACCTCGACCAATGGAGGTTTTCGCTCTCAGTTATGCCGACAAGTACTGGCATTTTGGGAGAGTCAGTGGCTAGCTGACCCAATGCCCAGTAAACTGAGAGCGACCAAAGGAACTACTCGCGTGTGGCGGAGCTCTTTCCGGTCACGGAGGGAGTCCGTCATTTTGTGTAGGCTAAGGATAGGTCATACAATATCCACCCACTCGTACCCAATGAGAAGGAAAGACCCCCCACTTTGTATCTGTGGAGCCCTATTCACCATGGCCCACATTTTAACTGAGTGTGTGGATCTTGCTGACTTACAAAGAAACCTTGGTGACAATCAAACTTATATTAGCCGATGACGTGATGGCTGCTGATCTTGTCATCTGCTTTATAAGTGAGAGTGGGTTAGGGCCAGCAATCTAAATTTTCAAGTGATAATTGACTCAAAGACCTTGATTATCTTTGAATTCTGAATTTTTTTGTAATCCGTAATTTTTGATTTATATTATATTTATTAGTTTTATTTAATTTGTGGTTTTAGTAAGTTATTGAGGTTTTAAGGGGTGGAACTACGAGGTCATCCGCCCCTCTTAACACAGATTAATGTAACTTATACAAATTTTGAATGATATTAAATTCCGACTGTTCAAATAATATGATGTACCTGGAGTCAATTTCTGTAGTACAACATATCATCTGAGTGTAGATGTCATGTCATGTGGCTAAGTATTGCAACACATGAAATTGAAATAACTGTTTCCCAAAGGATCCAGGATATTTTCTTTCTCCGAAAGAGTGTAATAACATCAAATTTCACAGATTTCGAAAAATTGATCCAATTAGCTTAATTCAGTGTTGCTGGTGTACCATTGGGCTTGTCAGTGAAATGGTACACCTCACCAAGACACGTGGCTAGTAGATAGCCTCCCGGGAAGGCCTCTGCAAGGCTACTATGATGCCACGAGCCGAGCCAATGTACTACTAGAGCTATACTCCCTTTATTAAATTAGCCTACCAAGCCTATCCATTCACGGGCCGATGACCTCGTAGTTCTGCCCCTTAAAACAACTAACTAACTAAGCCTATCCATATTGGAATAACTGTTTCTCGAAGGATCCCTTTTTAAAAATCTTTGAAATTTGATGTGTTATTACACTCTTTTGGAGAAGAAAATATCCTGGATCCTTTGGAAAACAGTTATCTTGCCTGTAATGAATTCCCTCTTGTCCCCCTTAAACAAGAAGCATGTCAACATATTCGTCCATAGAATATGACGAATGGATGACTGAAGTGACTTCAATCCAACCGTATAGCAACGCAGAGTGGGCAGCGCACTAACACTGTAATAACAACATTATACTGCATGTCTGTGGTACACAATGACATGTAATTGTAGCATTGACGAGTCATTACATTGCGCAATGTTGCAAACATTTTTGTCCGATGGTGGATTTGAATTTTTGCTCCGGTCCATTAATCCAGTGGTTATCCACATGAACTTTGATGGAAACTTGTACTAAGAACCTCTGTCTGTTTCACTATTCTCATTGGGGGTAAAAATAATAGTATTCAGTATCGTTTGCTGGATATGCTTTCAGTGCATTAGTTCCATTTCTGATGCAAGCAGAGAAATATCGACTTTCCTGATATCACACACTAGTTGGGCTGCATAAAACAATATTATTAGGGGCTGCTGATTCACCTGGTAAAAATTATTCCGTATTACAAGATGAAATAACAAGAAGTTCCGTGACGAACTAAACAGCCTACTTTTCATGCCAATGATTATTCTACAGTATATGAACCTATCTAGAATAATGACGAAATTGATGAATGAATGATATTTATTCAATTAATTCCAAAGAGCCATAGGCTCGTACAGAGGAATTGTACAGTAATATGTGTGTTTACACACCAGGAAGAAAATTCTGAAGGTAACACAAATTGATGAATAAGGGCATAGGCCTATTAGTAAAGTTGATACTATATCTAAGATTGTTTAGACCAAGGTCTCTTAAAATGATAAGCACAGGATTTTTGAGCTTATTTGATGTATTACGATGCATCGAATTTTTCCCACAATACTTTCGTAGTTTTCCTCTTAAATACTGACAAAGTTGGTGCACTTTTTACTTCATCGGGAAGTTTATTATATAACTGTGATGCAGAGAACTTGAAACTATTTCTACCGTATTTAGAAGAGTGAATGATATATAAGGCTACGTCCTTCGCATGCCTAGTTCCATAAGAATGATTGTCCGAGTTCAAGATGTAGGGAGAGCTATAGAGTATTGTGTTGTGTTTAATTTTGTATATTAGCATAGCTGCTCGGAGATCTGCACTTATGCTGAGGGGTAGAATTTTACTTCTGATGTACAGATCTTTTACTGGAGTGCAGTAAGGAAGGTTAAATATGTTTCTAATAGCCCTATTCTGAATAGTCATTAAATCATTCAGTGTGGATTTCCTGCAGTGAGCCCAAATAACATTTAAATATTGGAGCTTGCTATGTACAAGTGAATAGTAGATTTGTTTTACAAGGTTTTAAGTTGATAATATCGAAATTTCTAATTAGTTCGAAATACTGTATACCTGGCATAATGTAGCCTAATAGAGCACTACAGTTGGCAGCCCTGATGACTGAATATATTCTTAGTTCCATCTCTTAAGGTACAGAATACAAAATTTGGTTGAAGTGCAATGAATAGCATGGACGTTACATCCAGTTAAACATTGGATCTAACAGCACGCGTAAAATCATGTTGGCAACAATGTCATGCATGTATTGGTCAGAAATAATCTGAAATAATATGATCTGCTGTTGTGTCAATTTTGAATGAAATCCATTAGTTAGTATAGAAGTTACATGCATTTTAAAATTGAACCTATCAGCGGGTTTAGAATCATGTTGGCAGCACTGTCATATATTAGTTACTCCAAATTCATCTAGAATGCCAGGTACTATACGTGTGCAAAGCTTAGAGCTATTGGCTTGCATACTTTCTAATACTGTATATTGATATTAGGGTAACAAAAATAGGGACAGCACATATTAACAGTTGGCAGCCCTGGTTGCTCTTAAGAATACGCATAGTCATATCTGTTATGGTACACATAGCACATACGAAATTTGGTTGAAATCCAAATGATAGTATGGAAGTTACATGTATTTAAAGTTGGACCTGTCAGCAGGCTTAGAATCATGTTGGTAGCACTGATGTATATAAGTTACTCCAAATTGATATAGAATGTCAGGTACTATACGTGTGCATAGTTTAAAGCTGTCGGCTTGCATACTTTCTGATATATTGGTATTTGGATAACATAAATTAGGAGCATTTATTAACAGTTGGCAGCCCTGGTGGGTCTTAAGAATACGCTCAGTCATATCTGGTTATGTACACATACAACATACAAAATTTGGTTGAATTCCAATTGATAGTGTAGAAGTTATATGCATTTAAAAATTGGTCCTATCAGCAGGCTTATAATCATTTTGGCAACACTGCCATGTATGGCCTCCTGGAAATTAAACTGCAATAATATTATCTATAAGTGTGCCAATTTTGAAATAGCTCCCATTCATACCTTCCAAGATATCCAACATGGTGCTCAAATTTCAATTGCGATTTTTTAGCAGTTGGTAGCACTGACATCATTTTCGAATATGGCCATGAGATATTCGGGTATAGATCTTTACTCCTACCAAATTTTGTTTCGATTGCTCCAGCCGTTTAGGAGTTGATAGGGGGGGGGGACACACACACACACAGACAGACAGACAGACAGAAGGACAGACAGACACACATTTGCCCGATCTCATAAGTCTACTTTTTCCTCATTTTTACAAAATGTGAAAAGTAGGCTAAAAATAGCCATAATATTCATTTGGAGCACTCCATATCACCTCCATATCTTACACTCATAATATAAGAGAGTTTGTAAATTCTATTATAAACAAATTTATATACCGACCAGAATTAGGAATTGTTCATGGGGACACCACATCACACCCAGAGCCAGGGTTCAGTTAAAAGAGCTAACCAGGTTTTCAGTTTCATGGGATGAAAGACAGCCATACCACCAGTTGGTCAACCTATTCAGCTCTCAGCTCAGTGACATAAAGAAACAGGTGAAAGGATTAAAGCTGATTTCTGATTCAATGCATCCTCCTGTTGGTATAGGAGATAACATCATAATGCATTATGGGGGTCAACAGGGGAAAAGTCAACTTGCGAAACCTCATAGAAATCGTGCTCGAGATAAATAATGATTTTTGCAGAATTGGAACAAATGATGGAATATTGCAGGTAGGTTCACTGAACTTTAAAAACTAACACTGTAGTTAATTTCATCAACACCCACTACATATTTAATTATTTCTATATGTAACTGAATTTCGTTAGCAAAAACTAGAGTTTCATCAGAACTACAATTTCGTAGCCAGAAAGGAAGCCAAAGAAAATGTAAAGAAACAGGTAAATAATAATATCGTATGGCCTCGGTGCCGGGTGCAAGCTTTGTTATTTGACACCCAAAGGGTAGCTTGCATGTCGAATTTCGTTGTTCCTTGAAGCACTATGAAAGTCCAGGAGGTTAGATATCTAAGCTCCTTGAACACCATAGCACTTTCTAGTAGAGAAATTATGAAATTTGTGTTGGCGGAAATTCCCGAGATTAATTTTTCCATTATGAACACGGCCTACTGAATTCAAATGGGTTCTTTGACATGCCAACATCGTATGACATGGTGTTGTAATTTTTTCCGCCTTTCAAAAAAGGAAAAGGAAGGAAGCTTGTAGTTTAACGTGACCGTTAATCTAGAGATCATAAGCCACGGGAGCCTTTCAAAAATCACGTACCTCGGCCAGGAGCGAACCTGCAAGCTTGGGGTTAGTAGACCGACACGTTGACCACTCACCCACCGTGGCAAGCAAAGAAACAGGTGAAAAGGATGGAGATGATGAAGAAGCAAAGCTTCTTCCAATTGGTATGGGAGGTGATATCGTAATACGCATTTTGGATGTTAACAAGGAAAAAGTCGAATTATGAAACCTCGTAAGAGTTGTGTTTCAGAGAAATGATGATGATTTGTTCAGAATTGGAAGAAAGAATGGAATGTTGACTAGAGTAAACTATATTGCAGGTAGGTTCACTGAGCTTTAAAAGCTGGTTCTGTGGTTAAAATCTGAACACCCAAACATGACTTGCCAAAACTAGATCCCTCAAGACTCAAATGAAGGGATTCGTAAAGCTAGAAGCGAGTGACTGACTGAACGTTGTGTAGTGCCATTGGGTCTTGAAATTCAAAGGGGGGGAATTTTTTAATCTTTTCATATTTAGGTATCCACCTCTAAATTTTTAATATATACACAGGGTACTTTTCTCAATCCTAGTTCAAATTAATTATGATATTATTTTAATACATTATATTAAATAGGTATCTTGTCCTTTATCCGGAGGTAAACAGTACAGCAAAACCACAAATGAACAGGGAAATTTTCCCAATCCTAGTTCAAATACTGTGTAATACTGCTTCATTAACCTTGTTTAGTAGGTCTCATAACCTCCATTAGAAACTCCTTGAAATATCTCCAGTCAGGACAATTTCAATCAGAAAGTATCACAAGAATAAAAATTCCTTTCTTTGTATGACTTGTGTAATTACAGTGTTCATTGTTTGTAATGTTAGAACTATCCTGACAGAAATCAACCTGGTATGCACTCAAGTTCATTTGTTGTTATGTACAGTAGCCTATGTAAATCTACCTCCATGGCATGACCATGATGGAAAACTACAGGATGTCCAGAAATCAGAGGTTTGATCCTGGCACTGACAGTGGCTATCCTGATTGTGGTTTCTTCCTTTCTTTTTTCATACTCCCTCCAGGAAAAATGCCAGGATGGTAACTTATTTTAGGGACAGGGAAGGAGTAAATGCCCCGGGACTTAAAATAAGTTGGCCACAGGCAGGAAAAGTCAGGAAAAATTAGGAATTTTGTTTTTGGTCAGGAAAAGTCAGGAAAGAGTGTGAAAAAATGGTGTGAGTCAGGAAAAAAATGGTGAAAAGTATTAGAAAGTCAGGAATTCTATATTAACCATGCATTATTTTGTGTTTTACAGCCATATTTTGATGTTACTAGTTCAACTAATCTCTGACACTCGTATCACAAAGAAGGGTTTATGATGCAATCCTTCTCAAAAAATGATTTTCTCAGTGAGGGGGGGGGGGGGGGGGGGGGCTAGAGAGCGCTATGAAAATGGTTTACAAGTTAAGAGAGAGAGTATGAAAGAACATGAAAAGGCAATTGCAGCTAAAGGTACGGTTTGGCTTCAGCGATGATCGCCGGCGCACATCGCTGGCGATGATCGCTCGGCGCACAAAGTCACAAAAGCGGTTTCCCTAGCCGGCGATCATAGTCCTTCGTCCACTGCCTCCTACAACAGGATCACTTTCACTTCTCAATAGCTCAGTAGCCTACTCTTTGCTTATACAGGTTTGTGGGGTAAATAATAATCAGCTGATTATAGTCTGAAATAATACAGGGTCCGGCAAAAAATACTCCCTGATTTCAATAGGCATTTGCAAAAAGAATAAGAAACATACAGAACAATTACTTATATTTGTGAATAGCCTATATGATGCCATTTGACATCACTTAGTACACTTTATTTGGTTTTGAAAATTATGTCCGATAAATGATGTCCCCCATTGTTAAGACATTCACGAAGTCTTTCCCTGAAGTTCTCCATAGTTCTTCGTGTAACTTCCCTTGGAATGGCTGCCACTTCCTGCCTAATGGCATCTTTTAGTTCTTGCAGAGTTCTGGGGCGATGTTTGTACACTTCAGCCTTTAGGTAGCCCCACAGAAAGAAATCACAAGGTGATAAGTCGGGTGACCTTGGGGGCCAGGAAATGTCTCCTCTTGAAGAAACAAGACGTCCAGGGAACAACTCTCTTAACATTCCCATGGACCGCCGAGCAGTGTGAGCTGTGGCTCCGTCCTGTTGGAACCAAACTTCTTCTTCCTCATGGTCTAAAACAAACTGGTTGATCTTGGGTCGGAGAAATGTCTCTATCATGTGACAATAGCGATCGGCATTGACCGTTACTGTTTGTCCATCTTCTTCAAAAAAGTACGGTCCCCACACACCAAATTCCGCAACGGCGCACCAAACTGTGACTTTTGGGCTGTGTAGTGGTTGTTGGAGGAGTTCCGCAGGATTTTCTGCAGCCCAGTTGCGGAAATTCTGTTTGTTAACAGTTCCACACAAGTGGAAGTGGGCTTCATCAGAAGAAATGAAGACAGCATCTGGGGGAATGTTCTGCAAAATGTCATCACATGCAGCCCTGCGAGTTTCATAATCTGCTTCAAACAACTTTTGGGCAACCATTATTTTGTAGGGATGCAGATGAAGTTCTTTATGCAGAATTCTCCTTACACTCCTTTCTGACAATCCCAGGGCAGCTGCATGTTTAACCGCTGAACGCTTTGGAGACTGTTGGATGGATGTTCTCACTCGCGCCACATTCTCCGGTGATATTGCAGTACGAGGTCGGCCAGTTGGCTTTCTTTTTAGTGCTGACCCTGTTTGCCTAAAGTTTGACACCCACAGTCTAATCGTTTTCGCGTCAGGAACACTATCACGTCGGCCAAGTTCGAATCGAATCCGAAACGCTCGTTGAGTAGAAATCACAGAACCTCCATTTTTAATAAACTCCTCCACAACAAACGCCCGATGCTCACCGAGCCAAGCCATGGCGAACACTGAAAATGGCACGTACGCCGCTACGGAACAATACCCCCTCCACATCTCTACCCCCACTACAACTCACGCGGTGGCTTGCTCAAACCGGGGAGGTTTTTTTGCCGGACCCTGTATAACGTTGCCAGAATGACCTTAAGCAGAATTCCATCAGCGTCAATATTGCTTCTTTTAGAGGAGGAACAAGAGATGATGATCGAATTAAGTATATGTACATGGAGCAAAAGAAACTCAAACTAATAGTGGTGAGCGATGTTTGTAAAGGGTAGACCCCCTTGAGCTACATTCTGTTCCCAATAAATAAATAACATGTACAAAACTAGGCGTACCGTACAGAAGGATATTTTAATGCACTGATTCATAGACATCTGCTTAATGACCAAATAAAATTTAAGAAATACTTAAGGCCAGTGGCGTAACTACGGGAGTGGGGGGAGGGGGGGGGGGGGAGGAGGGTTGATCAGGGGGATCAATACCCCCCGAGCCAACTAATGAAACTATTAAACTTATGAAGTATTTAACTTTGAATAACCTTTGGATTGATGACATCTATGAATAAGGGCTATGAAGTCATCATACCGTGTGCCGATCCTAAATAGCATGTGTTAAAATACATTTAACCACGTTTCTGTGACAAGCAACATAATTTATTAATCAGTTTATTTTGAGAAATTACAAAATACTGCCTGTATTGAAGCTATGATACTGTTTACCAAAGAGATGAGAGCTTTATCGTTATTCATTTGTTCACAAAATGGCCAGCGATCATCGCTGCCGAAATGCAATGAATTGACGCCAGCGCAGATCGCTGTAGGGAAACCAGTCCCATTTGTTTACATGCGTTCATAAAGTAACGAAGATCGCCAGCGATGTGCGCCCGGCGATCATCGCCGTAGCCAAACCATACCTTAAGAGAAAACTGACAAGATTAAAAAACTAGAAGATGAGAGGGAAGAATTAATATTAAAGTCTCAATATGAAGAAGAGGACATTTAAAAAAAATTCAGCTGTTGGAAAAACACAAGAAAGAATAATTGTGAGATGCCTAAATCAAGTGATAGATTAAGATTAGAAAGGTTTTTATGTTCGACCCTGACTATTATATGTCAGAAAACTGTACTATAATGAGGCTCATTATAACACTATTTTTCATTATGAAACAGTTTCCCCCACCAATCAGAGCTCAAGAAACAGTTGTTTGACCAATTAGATAAGCATAGCATCGCACCTGCGCTGAGTTCCACGGCCTTCTAATTTAAATTTCACTGCGTGGCCTAGTGTCATAGTAGGGTAATCGAGGAGGCCATGGTCAAATACAAGGCATTCTCTGCATCTCATGCGCTCTGTTCAGTACATAAAACTGGCGAAATCTCGACAGATGTTTATGAATATTTATGTTCGAACATAAAATAGTTATAATAATTATCGTCGAACATAAACAGTCGTATGCAACTCGCCTATAATGGTAATTAAGACACTCGTATGGAAATCATAAAACTCACATACGCTCGTTTTATAAACATACTGGTGTCTTAATTATTGCATAATGTACTATTTAAGACTGAAAAGCAACTTATTTTATAGTATTAAGGTTGTGTGAATTCACTACCGTATAGTTTAGGTTAATAAGTAGCCTACTTTGATTTATGTATTATTGCATTATAATTTACTTTATTTTGTATTTTAAATGAATGAATAAAGAGGTGAGCGTTGGGCAGCTATGGGGATGGTGGAGGCTGCAAATAAAAGAAAATATATATATTTGTTTGCTCAATAAACCTTTTTTCCGATGTTACGATGACTTCACAAGTCAGGAATTTTGTTGAAAAATGGTCAGGAAAAGTCAGGAAAATTGACATTGAAAATTCCATGGACACCATGCCTGGCATACACACACTACTTTTTCTTGTATTGAAAAGGCAGAAAATTAAACATCCATTGAACACACTACTACAGTCATCACAGAAACACACGTAATCAGTCAAGTTCAATAGGTACTCGGGTATACAGGGCTGATAACCAAGATATCTCAAGTCCTTAAAATACATTAACAACATGTACTGTTTATAGGCCAACGGCCTAGCCGTGTTGAAACACCGGATCCCATGAGAACTCCGCAGTTAAGCAACATTGGGCGCAGTCAGAACTTGGATGGTATGCCGGTTCTAGGCACAGCGCGCTGTTGGCCAACATAAGGAGGAGCGGAAAGGCCCTGGCCACCCTACCGCAAGTAAACTCCGGCTGGGGGTAGCCGCTTCGGAGGCTCTGACCTGCCTTCGGGCAGAATACCAATTAATTAATTTTTTTACTGTTTATAAACCCTTGAAATACTGTAAATCTGGGCAAATATATTAAGACATTGTCTTTTTTAACAACATTTCATTTAGGACAGGCATTTGCAACAAATAAACTTTAAACGTAAAATCAATAAAACAAAAAGTGATCTGTATGACATGAAAATGTAGGGCAACACTCTTGACTGAAAGGAAAGCAAAATAAGAAACACAACTTCAAGCCACCAACTAAGTTTCGACAATGAATGACAAACACTCTTCTGTTCTTAATAATTCATTACATATAAACAGAATTCACAGCATAAATTGTAGGTGAATCCAGGTAAATTTCCATGTAGTTAATCAGCTGATATATGAATTCCAGTCCATGCCACTAGATGATACCACTTTTATCCATCGCCAGTAATCAGGCCATATTTCCAATATTTGTACTGTATGGTATTCGGTAGTATGAACCCAATATTAAATTCATCAAAGTCTCCTTAAGCTTCCTGGTCTGATAACACTATGATGATGGTATTTATCTATCTATCTATCTGGTTTTAGATAATAAATGAACTGGCATTGCCTCTTGCAGAGATAGATGTTGATGCACCCAGCCGTTCTCGAGTTATATACATACAAAAAGATACACAAACACACACAAAAAAAATATTTGTACACACATCCATCATAAATCAGTCTGAAACACGTAAATAACGCTAAATTCTTTGGGTATTGAGTAAGAACAGACAGACTTTCATTTATACAATATATATTGTTCAACTTGATGGTACATTTAGTACTGTGAGCAGAAGGTGGTCGGGTGCATCATATAGGTCTGGTGCGTTGGTGGTTTACGGCACCAGTGTGATGTATGTTACCATCAGGGAACGGATTTCTATGTAAATACATACCTATTTAGGAAGCTAAACTTAATTATATTTTGAAATATCTTTACGAATCGTGACATGTGAAGTTGAAAAGTGGAGTATTTATGTTCCATATTTGGAAGTTTAGCACATACCTGTATGCTCCATATTCCTAGTCTTTAAAATCAATATAGTCCATATTTCAGCTAGAAAGTATTAAATTCTAGTAAATTAGCAGTCCTGTCAATAATGGAGAAACAAGTTGATGATCTATAGGCCTATTTAAAAATTTAAATTGTGGTACAGTTAAAGTCGCAGATGTGGCAAAACTGAAGATGGACACTGTACTTTCAAAGAACCCTGGATATGATGCAATGGGAAAGGTTGCTGCAATTTTGTGTGGAGATTTAAGTGTAATGTTAACATTGGATTTAAACCCAGACGTTCAAATATCCCCCCCATTACCTCTTTTGATGTTGAACGAAGTTTCAGTCTCTGTCTTTAGAGACAATAGGAGAAGATTCACTTTCCAGCACTTAGAAGAACATTTTGTAATCCATTGTTTTGGTAACAGAGAATGAAAGATTGAAAAAGATCATGTTGATATTAAAATGAGAAGTGCAACGTTATGTTTCATGTAGATCTACTTTGTCTAGCTTCTTCAAATTTGGATATTAAAATAGAAATTTCAGGTTTTTGTAATTTTAAGTCCATATATAATTCCATATTTCTATAAAAATAACTATGTAGGCCCTACACATTTCATTAATTGTTAGCAGATATAAATCCATTCCCTGGTTATTATGATGCCTGTACGTGTGTGTGTTTGTAATTGGAAAAGAGACGATGGCCTTTTGAGCCAGCTTCCTAGCATTTATGGGGGCTCAGCGGTCAAGCTGTCGGCCTCTCACCACGGCGGACCGGGTTCGATTCCCGGTCAATCCATGTGAGATTTTCAAAGTGAAATGCCATGTCCTGTGGTTCGGATTCCACGTAAAAAGGAGGTCCCTTGGCTCATGATCTCGAGATTAACGTTCACGTAAATCTACAGTCTTCCTTCTTTCTTTCCTAGCATTTATCTTGTGTTAAAATGGGAAACCACTGGCTAACATTTCAAGGATGGTCAATGGGCAGGATTTTAACCCATGTGTCTTCCAAGTACAATGCACTTGGCTCCACTAGCTGGCATTTCAATATACTGACCTACTGTGGCCAGTGTTTGGAAGCCCAGAACTGTTGAATGACTATCCCAAAAGAAGTTAACCTTGTAATCACTGGACTTCCTCTGTTGTAATAAAGAGTGATAGTTAGTTAAAATTAGAACCAGCCTCCCCAGCATTATGTAATGGGTTTATTAACGGAGCATTTTCCATTATATTTTTGAAATGGAGTGAATGAACTTTGACCTTATCTGATAAACTTTTATCACTGTGACTCATTCTAGCAATTGAACTTAAAAATACAGTGTATATCACACATCAAATACGTCATATCTAGAAATCGGTATACGGACCAGAGTGTTTTTGCGTGCACGTTCAACGTCGAGTCCGCATACAGATAAAGCCAGGCGGATGGTTTATAATAAAAGTAATAATAATAACCAAACAGTAATTATTATTATTGGCACATTTTAGATGCATGGAGATATCAAAATTGCTTTATCATGGCCATTAAATAAAAACATGCATTTGCATGAATTTCAAGCAGCAATTTAGAATCTTTAAGAGATTATTTATAAGATGAATAAGCATAAAAACATGGAAAAATTATATAGTGGCACAAAGTTTCCCTAGATGTGGTACTGTATTCTAACACTTAAGGTCACCATGCTTAGTCTAGTAGTCTCTCATCCACATGGTCCAGGCTCAATTCCCAGTTCTGGTATCAAAGTGTACCGTACTCAACTTTATGAGGACAATAATTAATAGGTGGGTTTCAGACTAACTCTCTACCATTCTAGAAGTGGTTTCCCAAGGTTTCCCAATTCAACTTCAGATAAAAGTTTGGATAATATTTTACTGTATTTATAGAGGCTTAGGAGATCAACTTTTGTCCATTAGTGGGTCCCTGGCCCCAAATAACTTTTGATCAACTAGAATGTTAATGAAATTTGATAGCAAGTTTGCTCCATCTCCAGACACCTCAACTGTGCCTTTCAAATCTTCATTACTGCCATAAGTTCAGTATGGCAACCGTGCAAAATATTTCAGCAGTACTCAATATCTCCAAAAATATTGCAGAAATCAAACTGAAATGTTTATGGTGACAAAAAAGTTCATATATCATATATAACTTCATATAAATTATACCACTTTCTAAAAACTGATAAATAGGCCTACTAAAAAACATGGTGGCCACATGAAATCAAATATTAAAATTCATATGGCATATGATTTTCTGGAGAATCTGTTGCCAATGAAAATCAGTATTTATGCAGGTATTTGTGTTGGTGATTTTGAAAGAGAAAAAGCGTGTGTTTTCGACTTTGACTCAAATTCTAAATATTATGGCTAGGTTTTATAACAATGAGTACTGAAGCATTCTTGTTATATTAGTTAAGCTGTATGTTTGAGCATCTTGATTAGTCATTTTAGGTAGATTTCATTTGAAAGCTACCTATTGCAATAGGTATCGTGTTACGACTTCCGGAAAATTTTGACATATCTTCGCGTTTCACATCCCCCAGACCCCAAAACCACCATCATTTCAAAAGTTTATATATAATTTATGTATGCATCTATCTATATATATCACTTGCTTGTGGACACGATAACTACCGTCATTTTGTACCATCATCATCATCATCATCATCATTTCCACTTATCCAGCTCCTGCCGGGTTGGGGTATTTATGGCACTTCTCCACCTTCATCTTTCTTTCCACCATTCTTCTTCCACGATCTTGTCCCAGTCCAAATTTCTTTTTCTTATGTTGTTCTTCACTGAATCAATCCACCTTGTTCTAGGTCTTCCTCTTGCTCTCTTACCCTTGCACTTTACCTCCAGCATTTGTCTTGGTATTCTATTTTCCTCCATCTTCTTTACATGTCCAAACCACCTTAGTTTATTCTTCTCAATTCTTTCATTTAGTTTTCTCATCCCAACTTCCGTCCTAACATCTTCCTTTCTCACTCTGTCTTTCCTTGTCTTTCCTGTCATACTTCTTAGGAATTTCATTTCACTGGCTTGAATTCTACTCTCTTGCCTGCTTGTCAAGGCCCAAGTCTCAGCTGCATAAGTCAATATGGGTATATAGTACACTTCATACATTATGTCTTTGCTTTTCCTTGGTACTTGCTTATCCCAAACTAGCTTTCTTACACTTTGATAGAATAATTGCTCTGCTGTACCCTCCTGTTATTCTCCATGTCCAATCTACCACTTTGCATTAACTCACTTCCTAGGTATTTGAATATGTCCACAATTTCCAAACTCTGACTTCCAATTTTTACAGTGCCCTTTCCTTGTCTCCCCCTCTTGTCATCACCATGGTCTTGCTTTTCTGTATACTGATTTTCAGGCTATACTTCTGAATATTTTCGTTCAGTGCATCTAGTTGTTCTTGCACTTCTTCGGTGTTCCTTCCCCAGACCACAATATCATCTGCAAATAACAGTAACTTCATTTCTTTATTTCCGTAGGCTTCCTTTGTTTCATCCATTACCATTATAAACAAAAGAGATGACAGCACACTCCCCTGTCTTAGTCCAGTCTTGTTCCTAAATCATTCTGTCTTTCCAACTGGGGTCAGTACCCTGCTAACACAGTTGTTGTACATTGCTGCACATTTCTCTTTCCAGTCTCTTCTTAACCATGGTTTCCCATACCTTCTCTCAGGGGACACTATCATATACCTTTTCTAGATCTATGAAAGTCATGACAAAATCCTTTCCATATTCCCAGTTCTTTTCCATCACCTGCCTCAAGCTAAAGATTGGGTCCACTGTGGATCTTCCACTCCTGAAGCCATACTGTTCCTCTTGCAACTCTCCTTCCACCTTTCTTCTCATTCTTCTTTCTAATATTCTTTGCAGTATTTTTACTGTGATAAGAGGGTGATCCCTCTATAGTTATCACACACCTTCTTGTCCCCCTTCTTGAACACTGGTATTATTAGCCCTTTCTCCCAGTCTTCTGGTACACATTTCCGTTTCCACACACACTTTAGCAGTCGATACAATTATTGCATACCAACACGTCCAGCAGCCTTTATCATTTCTACACTGATTTCATCCACCCCTGTTGCTTTTCCCATCTTCATTTTCTGTACTGCTAATTCCACCTCCAGCATTGTTATATCATCCTCTGTTGTAGAGTCGTCAGGCTGTATCGCTTCCATCTCACCTGTACAATTGTTCACATTTTGTACCAATCACTTTCAAATTGATGCATAAAATATAACCATTTAAAATCTAGTATGAGTTTTGGTTGGTTGGTTCCTTAGTTTAGGGGCTGCGATAACCCGGTCATGTAGCCCCGTCTACTTTGGGTGAGTGAAGAATCTGTCTGATAACCAGTGTTAATTGCGGTGGCAGTATTAGTGTGTGTTTCTGTTTTCAATTCAAGTAAGGTCTGCAGACATTTTTTTTTTTTTTTTCAAGTAGCCTAGTTCCTACTTTTGCCGCCAAACGCCACCGTCAACAACTCCTAGTGCAGAACTTGGCGACGAACGTAGGAACCTAAGAGCCTTTGTCAAATGTTTAACTATAATTTAGCTTCACACAGGTGTAATTAGTGGAAGGTTCTTTAACATGCCATAAATCGATGACATGAGACCGCCGGCTTTACTTCCCCTCCAAAGGAAGGCATACTGAGGAATTTTTAACGCTCTTAAAAAATCCGACTTTGGCCGGGTTTGAACCCGCGCAGGATGAGTTTGTTAATGGGTAAAATCGGACCAAAGGGGTGGAAATGGGCGGAGGGGCCTTTTTCGAAAAAGCTAAATATCGCTATAACTTTCTTAGTACGGTGTGTAAAAAATCGAATCCATTCAAAGTTCATGCTATTCTTTGAATTAGGGCCAAATCCTTATCTCAGTAAAGGTTTTTGATAGCACCAACCATTGACCAATGGGGTAGGAAAAATGGTGCTTTGAGAGAAAGAAAAAAATCATACCTCCATTAATAGGCACAATATCAAAACTGTTTAAAATGGTCGATAGTCCTCTAAAGATTACCTAAAGCGTTTGTTTGAAAGAATTGTAGATATGACCCATCCTTACATCAAGAGATGAGCAAAATGTTTTTGGAATTATAAGAAGATGGGGCTTCTCGTATGCTAAACAAGTGGAACTTCTGTAGGTATACAACAATTGGCAAATTAGTGAACTCGAAACATTTTTCTTTGCTCAATGAAATCTACCTGCGCCTTCTGGCGTGCCAAGAGGGACTTTTATAGTTATTTTGTATACCACTGTAGGCCTACTGTAACTTTCAGATGCCAGGCATGATTTCTAATCCTCCCATTCCTATCTCAGAACTTTCCAATCGTATTGAAAGGCTCAAAGCTAATCTCATTGGCTTGCATGATATTTCCTACCCTTTCCACTTTGTTGATACCATCTTGTTCAATTCGTCAATCCACTATTGAAAGTTTTGGGTTATATCAGTTTAGCTGTATGTTATTGATGACATTACCTGTTCTCAGCATCTTGAACAGTCATTTTCTTAGGTATTGTACCACTGTACTGTATCTTATATGTAGCACTTATATGTAAGTAACTTTTTATACTACAAAAATACTTTCATAGAAGGTCAGATTATTTTAGCTATCAATCTCTTGTCTTTTTAAGTCTTCTACCAGTTGAAAAATTATTTGTTTGTTTGAGGTAACATATTGTGACAGTGAATACACAGTTATTCTTATTGTTTCAGACGACGGCAGCCTTGCAAAGCTCCTGACCAAGCCGCAGTAACACGTCCCCTCATGGCTGCCGACATGAGCACCACGCATGCTCCTACAGATCCAGTCGAGATGCGACGCCTTAACTTTCAGACGCCTGGCATGATTTCTCATCCTCCCATTCCTATCTCAGAGCTTTCCAATCATATTGAAAGACTCAAAGCTAATGACAATCTCAAGTTTTCTCAGGAATATGAAGTAAGTAGTAGCTATATATTGTTATTTGTATTATCAACTCATGAGAGCAAGGTTACCAAGTATATTCCACTAAAATAAGAGACAGTCTTGATATGCCAGTTTGCAAGCTCTCCAATCCCCAGTTGGCTATCTCAACAAGTTACAAGTATGGTGAGATTTCTTCTTCCATCCAAATCTAACGACCTGTTTCACAATGATGATCTATTAATTTCTAGTATTTTTTTTACAATGGAACATTCAGTTCTATAAGTTTTGAGGAGTTTAACATAGCTTTGTATCAGAATTATGACAGTCAATTACCACTATAGATTGTGCCAATTGTAGAGAAAATGAGAGAGAAGCATCTTCTCTGGTATGATAACGTCCAATGTGCAGCACTTGGTACAGTTACCAACTCTATCCTCCATTTCAATGACTCAGGTCAACATCCCCTTGGGTGACCGAAGCTGCCCACTGGATTACAATAACGAAGACCTAATAATCATCAGTCTGAACCCAAGAGACGTACAAGACCACACAAAATGACACTACATGACCAAGAAAGTGGACTCTGCACCAGCGGGATAACACTAATAAGCAGTGCTTTTATTCTATAAAAGATTTAAGGAGTATGCTCAGTTGTAGTCGACAAAACATCACGATCTTGCAATTTTTGGAAATTTGCAAAGTCCGGTCATTGTTTGTGTTCGAATCATTAACTTTCAGCTTCTTTGATGCCTGGGTGGATATAAAATAGTTCGTTATTTTCTTCATCCTTCAAAACTAACCACACACACAAGATAACAACCCACTCCAAACACTAGCCTGAGTGCTTATAAGAACGGAGTGCCGAGTTGCCGACGAAAAGAAACTGATTCGATAGTTCGTTTTAAATCGAGGATTACTCGAAATCTCCTCCAACTGTTATGAACAGCGCGTTGACGCCAGCTGATCGATGAACTTTCAAGTCAGAAGTTATATTTGTCGGACTAGATACAAATGTACCAATATTTATTTCTTAAACAGTTTTCAAATGTTTAAGGGGTACGCGTACCCCCTGAAAAAAAGCACTGCTAATAAGAATTGTCACTATGGGAGTTGAGTGAGTGAGTGAGTCAGTGAAGGCTTTCTTACAAAAATGTGTACTTTATATAAGCAAATCAAGCTGGTTTCACATTGTAGGCATAGTACAGTAGCTTTTTTTGTTGTTGTTTGTTCCCAGACTTCAGTTTTAGGTTACATGAGAGATTTAAGATCTGACATGAGGACTGGAAGAGAGCACACTCAGCCTTGAGAGGTCAGCTGAGTGGCTTTTTGGTATGAGAAGTACCATCCCCTGACTTAAAACCAAGGCAATGTGGCAGAGGGTGTTGTTGCACTGCCAAGAATCTGCAGCCTATGAGCTGAATGGTAGTTGTCCTAGGACACCTGCTTCTTCATTTGGCAGTTCCTAATTTGGCATTCCAAGGCTGAGAGACCCCATATAAGACATACCAAGACTTTTAAATCCCTGTCAGAGCTGACATTTGAACCCAGGGCATCAGGGGTGCAAGACAATAATGGTAGTCTTTGGACATATTATGCAGCATGGAGAGAAACTAGTCATCCTGGGAAATAAGATCACGGGCGAATTCCACCTCACTGGACAAATGTTGTCAGACATTCAGCAAGTACTCTCTATAATGCAGTAGTGCATTATTGCAACCCGTCCAGTAATCCACCACTTTTAGGCAAGCTACACCTTATGGTGTAGTGGTTAGAATGCTTGGCTGCCATCCTAGTGGTCTGGGTTCAATTCCCAGCTCTCCCAAGAAATTTAATATTCATTTGAGATACTAGAACAGTATTGTTGACATGCAAGTCACCCAAATGGTATCAATTTCAAAGACTTACACCAGTCCTCAAAATGTGAGACATTGGACATCTTATCTACAAACTATAGTAGGGTATATTAAATGGAACAGTTACCTCAAGTATAGGATTACCCTGTAGCTTAGCATGTTCAATTACTATCCAGAACTGCAGGAAGATCAGGTCAAATCCCACTTAGTGTGTTTTTTTTTTTACCCAGAGTTTTTTCCACACTTCCTTGAGCCAAATGCCAGTATGTATGTATGTATGTGTACCCCTTATTATTCCCGTTTTCCAACGGGGTCGGGGATGAGATGGGATGGAAGTCATTGTGGCGATGGTTTTTACGGCTGGATGCCCTTCCTGACGCCAACCTCATGAGAGGAATTAATGAGAGATGAAATGAATGATGGTGAATGAAACTGGACAAGGATGTGGAAGGAAGCGGCCGTGGCCTGTCAGAAGGTACCGTCCCAGCATTTGCCTGGTGTTGAAAATGGGAAACCACGGAAAACCATTTCAAGGACGGCCGACGGTGGGGCTCGAACCCACGCATCTACCGAGTCAGCAGAGAGCTTGGCCCCATGACCTAATGCTGCACTTTAGCCAGCGTAGCCACTACTGTCGGTTTAGCCAAATGCCAGTAAAATACCTTATTTCAAGTCTTGATGCACCTACCTCAATTTTAGACCAAATAATCACAGTTACAAACACTACTAGTCATCACAGAAACACAGGTTATCATACAAAGGGCTGATGGGCAAGATGTCCCAAGCTTCTATATGAATTAACAACAACATAAGAGTGACCCTTAAAATCCAGGATGTTTGGCAACTCCGCGAGTTCCATTTTAATCAGTACATTGTAATGAGTGTGAAACTGCATACAAAGAAATATATTTTAAAAAAATATGTGCTTGTCAAAAGGATGACTAAAGCATTCAGTATCAAATTATACCACCTTCAAGAAATAGAAGTTATTGGGTTATTAGTGGGGGCCCGGGGAACAATACCTTCTCTCTTTGCTGCTACGTGTAGAAAATTTCAGATCTCAAATGCCACCATTAATACCATAGCAATAACAGCCCTTAAAGGATCTATTAGTATTTTGAGAAACCACTTATATCCCTAAATTATGTGTATTTTAAGGCTGAACACCTATTTTAATTATTTATTTTTAGTTGAGGTTTGCCCTCTCTTCAGGTCTCTTATTCTAATTTATATGTATAAGATATATTTCATAGTTTGTTAACCTTCTCTTATTTCTTTTTTCACCTTATTATGATAGTTAAGCTTTGTATATTAGCAGCCTTGTAAGTCGAGGAAGCATAAGAAATACAAATTTCAATTACATTAACTCTCCATGCAATATATTCAAAAGTTGATAACTTTCAAGTGCTGTAATGCCTGTGTTGGCATATAAACAAATTTATTTACTTGCTACATATATTAATAAAACTCTTTTTAAATTTTTTATTGAAGAATTTGGCCAATTATAGACCGCTTAGAATCTAGAACTATAGTGCAATAGTTTTCTTCTTATTTCCTTCTTAGAATTTCTTCATACGTTGGCTGATTGTCTGTCTTTGTTCCTCCGACATCACCCTCTTAGGTCGACATTGTACTTGTAAACTTGAAACATCCGTAGAATTGATCTGTCAGCGGGATTCCTTCCTGTTAAGTATGATGTCACCTGTGATCTGCAGTCTTTGTAGTTCCCATCTTATCTCTTCGATCCACGCAGTGGTGTTTTTTAATTTAGAGATGTAATCAAAAGTACTCTTAGTGAGCCTGTTATTGTTCATTCTGTAAAGGTGCCCATAAAACTGTAGCCTTCTCCGTTTAGTTATAACTGTAATTTCCTCTATATTTTGGTAAAGGTCTTCATTTTTTCTCTTCATCCAAATATACGAGTATTATCTTTATTCTTTTGCGAGCCCAAAATGTTTCTAAGTACTTTTCTTTCTTTCTTTCTTTCTTTCTTCTCCAGTTCATCTTGTACTCCCCTTTATGGTGTTTGAAGCCATTTTCAGTGTTGTCAGTAAATGAAAGTTTGATGCTTTTCAGTTGGTCAATACGATTGTACCCAAATGAGATGGGTTATTCCCTAATCCTGAAAAAAATGTACATGAGATTAATAAATACACTTGGATGACCAGTTTCGATCGTCAAGCGATCATCATAGATCCATTACACTTAGGCTATAAAATATGTCTGAGATTATGGGTGAAAATTTTTGATTTTTGCTTAGAACGATATCGACCTTTTGTTGTAATGGAGGCGAGTAAGTTTATAGGCTATTTCCACTTTCTTCAATCTCTCCTTGCATGTTGTGTTATCGAGTCCATTTGACCATATCCAGTCACCCAAGTATTTACATTTGTCAACTCTGACCATGTTGTGTTGTTAAATACTTTTCCTTATTGTGTCTATATTCAATATATTTAGTTTTTTCATAAGAAATTATGAGACCAGTTTAAACCTTTTGAACTCCATTACCCTTAGCGTATGCTTCGTCCTCCACTCCTAATTAACAGCAGTAGGAAGTGAACACAGCAAAACAAAATATAATTATGTTCTATGAAATATATTTCCAAGTCAGTTAGTTATTAGTTCATCATTGTCACTATCATTGTCAACTTACTATGTCTAAAATATCCAGTTCAATAAGCGAAGATGACGGAGACTCCATGTTTACATTCAATCTATATAATCTGTAAAACAGTCATAAACATTCGACAATAACAAAGGTTAAAAATGCATTACAATTCCCAAAAATTATTAGTAAATAGAGAAAGGTGTTCTCTTGGAGACCATTAGATGGCTGCACGATGCTGGAATACAGCACTGAAGTCATACGAGCGCTGTGAGTACAGGCTATCGTCATGTCGTGTGGGACTCCACGTTGGAGCGGAAGTTAAATATTTTAAAGTCGAACCCCACTCGACATAGGAGTGCAAAAGGTTAATTGCTATTGCATGTAGAGTTTCTTTAATATCATGAAAAATCATCACAAAAGCTTTATTGGCCTTCAGCTTTCCAAAATTCTGGATTTCCTTAAGACAACTACTCGTACTAATAAATTTAAGTAGTCCAAAATATTGTTGTATGCACATGTGGGTTTATATTGTATAACCTGGGTACACTACTTATTTGCTTTTGTTTTGTCGTTCTGTGGATTTGGAACATCAATAGGGAGCCTTTCAAAGTCATCACTGCTAATACCTGGTGAGTTAGCCGTGGTCGTTACGGCATGGCTGCTGGCAGTCGCTCACATCCGGGAGGCGAGGAGGTTCGAATCCCCCCGCCGGCAACCAATCTTCCTTCCAGACAAATGCCGGGGTTGGTCCCTAACTATAGGCCACAGCCGCTACCTTCCAACTCCTCGTCCTTACATTCAAACTTTCCTCCCCAGACAATACTCCACACGCGATGGTACTTGTAGCTCACCCATTGGGTGTCCGCCTAAAAGCAGCTACAAACTGGCGAGCCGAACATGTCCTCGGACACTCCCGGCACTAAAAGCCATACGCTAAAAAAAAATATGCTAGGCTCTAAATAGAAGGATCTATCGTGCACCCACCATCAGACCAATGACATATATTTCCCTCAGATCATGTTTATACTATGGCATGGAAGAGTTGGTTCATGTACTTGCTGTTTTTCTGCATTGACATCAGCAGATTGAACACAGTGACGCTTAGAGTTTACCATTGGATCAATTGTATAGCCTTGTGGCAACATGCATATTCTTCTATTACTGTCATGTATGCCATGTAGTAGCAAGTCTCACTGCAGATACTGTAGAAGCCGTATTTTATTTACATGTAAAATGACCATTCTTTAGAAAATATATTATAATGAATGAAATGTAAAGAATCAGAACTGTAACATTTCATAGAAGTGATATAATATTACTTTCCTACAAAATCATGGTTTTCTCCAACTCATAGTAAAATGAGTTACAAAAATAAAGTCAACAATAAACTTACACAATTATTGTCTGATAATGATTAAACAGTAGAGCTCTGATAACCTTATTGCAGTTTAACATATCATTTTGACTTTTTTGACCTTTATAATATAATTTTATTTAATATTTTTGTGTGTGTGTGTGTGTGTGTGATTATGGACTGTAAGTATGTTCTTGTTGCAGTCTATTGAACCTGGCCAGCAGTTTACATGGGACCATTCCAACATGGAAGTTAACAAGCCTAAAAACCGATATGCTAATGTAATTGCATATGATCATTCACGGGTCATATTGCAACCTATTGATGGGATTCTTGGGAGCGATTACATCAATGCCAATTACTGTGATGGCTACCGAAAGCACAATGCTTATGTGGCTACTCAGGTGAGTTGTTCATGTTCTGTTTCTGCCAATGGACTCAAAATCTGGATTAAATTGAAATAAAGAGAGTCAATATTCCTTTTCGAATGACCGGGGCAGTTACGCTTTTATGACAGAGTCACAGGGCCAGGTTACCTCCAAACTCTGAAAATGGATGGGTTCAAATCCTATCATTGGCCAACCTTGAAATCGTTTTCCATTTTCAACTCTAGGTTAATGCCAGGATAGTACCTTCAAATAGAACATGGCAATTTCCTTCCAAATCCTTGCCCAGTTTCATTCATCTCTCATTAATTTCTCTGATGAGGTTGGCATCAAGGAGGACTTCTAACTGGAAAAACTTCCCACCTCATCCCCAGCCCTAAAGGAATGTGAATAATAAGGCATAGAAATACACAAGAGAAGTCAGTTGCTTATTTAGTAATCACAAATAAACTCAGGGGCATATTATAAGGCGTGATCAAAAAGATTCCGTTTGACGGCCGTACAGTCTAGAATCGGTTTGCCAATCAGGCGAAATCACCATGAGTATTGAGGAACTCATCTCACCGATGCACCAGGTTGAAGATCCTCGTGTGGTAAAACACCGTGTCCTGCTGTGTGAAGAAGTCCGTAACCGCTTGCTGCACATCCTTCCGACAGGAATCGTTGACCCTTCAAGGCCTTTTTTAAGGAACCAAAGGCATGATAATCGCATGGGGAGAGATCAGGGATATAGGGTGGATGCTCGAGTGTCTCCCACTTGAGTAAGAGTACCTTCTGCGTTATGACCTTTGAGGTATGGGGACGTGCGTTATCATGAAGCAGCACCAGCCCTTGTCGCAGTTTTCCCAGACGTTTTGCTTTAATTACATGCCATAATTTCTCCAGTGTTGTGCAGTACCGTTCCCCAGTGATGAAGCCACCAGGGTCCTTGAAATCAATAAGCCATGGGCCGCGGTTATCAAAGAATAGAGTGAGCATCACCTTTCCAGCAGAGGGTTGGTTCTTGAACTTCTTGGGATGAGGGGACAATGGATGACACCACTGCATCGTCGATGCTTTCGATTCCATTTCCCAGTGGTAGCACCAGCTTTTGTCGCCTGCAACAATGCGCTCCAGGAACGCGTTGCTTTCAACATTGAAACACATCAGGTGCTGAAGGCTAACAGCCATCCATTGTGCTTTTTGTTCGGCATTCAACGCCCGGGGTATCCATTGGCTGCAGACCTTCCAGTAGGAATGCCCTCAAACAGAAACATTTTGATCACGCCTTATATTAAAGGAGATGATGGCGCAGCGTTCAAGCTGCTTGCCTCTCACTTTCGGGTTAATGCATGTAAGATTTTGGAGTGAAATGTCTTACCCAGTTCTGTATCTAAGAGCCATGTTGAAATAAACCCACATCCTTCAGATTTCCACCCTGGAGATGGGGTTTCCAAACAGCATCCTCAATGAATGTTTCTCTCCCAAGCACAGCTTGAATCTCTTCAACATATGAATGTTTTGTTTCAGGGTCCATTGCAAGATACATTTTCAGACTTCTGGAGGATGTGCTGGGAATTACGCTCGGCAACAATCGTAATGATGACCAAACTAGAGGAGCGCACTCGTATCAAGTGTGACCAATATTGGCCTTCGAGAGGCACTGAAACTTATGGATCAATGACTGTCACAATTTCTGATGTTCAGGAATTGGCAACTTATTGCATACGCACCTTTCAAATTCACAAAGTAAGTTCCCTTGTTACATACTTTAATGTTGTAATACCCTAGTTGCTCTGAGCTACACCTAAATGTTTCGTATATGCCATTACAAAGCAATTGAGTTTTTGCTCTCCTTACAATATTTATAGCGGCTTCGGTGGCGTAGTTGGTAGCATGCTGAGCTTCTATGCCCAAGAGTTCAAACCCGGCCGAAGTCGTCGGATTTTTTAAGAACGTTAAAAATCCCTCAGTATGCCTTCCTTCGGAGGGGAAGTAAAGCCGGTGGTCCCATGTCATAGATTTATGGCATGTTAAAGAACCTTCCACTAATTACACCTGTGAAAAGGTAAATGATATATAGGTTAAACATTTGACTAACATTCTTAGGTTCCTACGTTCGTCGTCAAGAGCTGACTACGGTGGCATCAGGTAACTAAGTGCTGAACTAGTTGGTAGCGTTTGGCGGCAAAAGTAGGAACTACTTGGAAAAATTGAATGTCTGTAGTCCTTACTTGAATTAAAACAGATACACACACTAATACAGTCATCACAATTAACACCGGTTATCAGACAGATCCCTACACACACCCAAAGTACACGGGGCTACATGACCGCGTTGTCACAGCCCCTAAACTAAGGAACCAACCAACAATGTTTATAATTCAATTTCCTTTTCTTAGTTGGGCCATTGTAGCTTTTGGCATGGTTTTAAGAATTGTGAAGAGGAAATAGCAGATACTATCTGTAATGATACTCTCTGACAGCTGTGAATAGTTCTTGGCACTAATAACAGTTGTCAATGCGACAGTTAAAATAAAGATATCAATGAAGAAATTAGAATACTCATCATGATGTGAATTAATGAATTGCGGTACTACTTAATGCAGTTCCATAGGGATCTATGCTGATTTTGTTCATTCACATTCTATTGAAGGAATACATTAAAGTGCACTTGAATATATATACAGTTGAACCTGCTTTATAACTCTGTTCTGCGTATTTCGTATTTGTACGTAATTTCTTTTAGGTCCTGGCAAAATGTAATTTAAAAGCGTGTTTATTTAACCTTATTTATACGTAATCCATTTATACATAATTTGCTGTTATACGTATGAAGTGTCAGTGAAATACATCTGAGTTTTGCGTAGCCTGATTGTAATTTAATGAGCACGTGTTGTTATGAAAGAAACTACAATAGACTACTGTATTTATGTAGTTTCCTCTTGTCGGCGTGGACGGAGGTAAAGCGGTCGGGTTTGGGTGCTGAAGCAGAACACAGAGTTTCTGTCTCATGTGGGACATGCTCTAGATTGTTCACACGAAACAAATTCTCATATTCAAAGAAATTTATTTTCTTTTGTTTCCGTGCTGAAACCACCGACTCGGCTGGTAACTTAATCTTTAGCGGCATTGTGAAGGTCAAAAACGACGCAGCTAGAGGAGGAGCGAGATAGAGAGCGAAGGGAACTTGCTCGGTTGGCTTTTGTTACGCCGCCAGTAAGTAAGGGTCAACAATGTCACTCTGCAAAACTTGGTCTTTTGATTGATATGAGAATTTCTTTCATGGGAGCAATGGACAAGTAAGATGTCCATGGTGCTGGTATCTGGTGTTTACTGTTAAACAGTAGTTTTATCATTCAGTTGCTTTCGATTAGCCTTGGAGAACACAAAAAGGAAAAGTTATACACTACATGGGAAAGTAAAATTCATACGAGAAGTGAACGCTAATCCCCCCAAACAAAAACTGAAATTGCTGCAGACTTAGGGAATTCTTATACCACGCTATGTATGGTCATCAGTAAAAAAAAACCTGCTATTTTGGATGAGTTTTTAAAACTGGGTTCGAAATCAGCAAAGCACAACCGTCAGCAAGAAGGGAGGTACGTAGATTTGGAGAACCCACTTTTCACATGGTTCCAGCAAAAGCGGGCTGTAGCTCTACCAATTAGTGGCGACATGCTGAAGGCAAAGGCGATAGATTTAGCTAAAATGATGAGTATCACTGCCGATTTCAAGGCTTCGTTGCAAGGATTTAAAGATCGTCATGGAATCACAGGAAGAACAATTTGTGGTGTTTCAAAAGCTGTGGACGACGTCACGGTGCAACACTGGAAAGAAGAGGTTCTGCCAGGTATCATAAGCGATTACCAGCCTACAAATATCTACAATTGTGATGAGACCGGCTTATTCTACAGTCTCCTTCCTAATAAAACATTAGCTGAAAAAGGTGACTCCTGCCATGGAGGGAAGAAAAGTAAAATTCGAGTAGCAGTTCTTCTTGCCACCAATGCAGATGGATTGGACAAACTTCCTCCACTTGTGATAGGAAAATCAAAGAATCCGAGGTGTTTTAAGTTTGCGTAAACAAAACCTATGGAATATGAAACCAACAGAAATTCTTGGTTGACTATGCTTCTAATAGAACAGTGGTTGAAAAAACTGGACATTAAAATAAAAAAGAAACAGAAGAAGATCCTTCTTTTTATGGATAGATGTGCAGCACATCCACCTCAAATCGTTCTGGAGAATGTCAGAGTGGAACTCATCCCTCCTAACTGTACCAGTGTTCTACAACCGCTTGATTTGGGCATTATTGCAAATTTCAAAGTGCATTATAAAAGAATGCTGGTTCAACATTTAATAACACTGAGTGATGCAGGAAATGAAACTCTCTCCATTAATTTACTACAAGCCATGAACTTTATTTCGGCTGCCTGGAAGCAGGTATCGTTCTCCACAATCAGCAACTGTTTCCGCAAAGCTGGTGTCTTACTGGAAGAGGCTGCCTCTAATGATGATTATGGGGACGAAATTATGTCTGTCAATGAGCTACCTCTACGGGAGGGAGCAAATTTCGATACTTTTGTGCATTTCGATGATAATCTGGCTGTATGTGGGGAACAACGGGATGAAGAGATTATTGCTGATGTATGCCAACAATGCGGTGGTGACGGACCAGCTACATGCGATAGTGACAGTGATGGAGATGACAACTTGAATCTTGAAACACCTGAAATAAGTGAAGTGTTAAGTGCAATCGATGTGTGTAGGCATTACATAACTGCAAAAAGTTGTAGTGAAAATGCTTTGAATTCATTACTACATTTGCAAAAGGAGGTTTATACACTTAATGCAAGAAAAGTGAAACAAGCCAAACTATCTGATTTCTTTAAGGCTGGACCAAGTTCAAAATAATACAGTACTACCATTTTCTGTCTTAATGTATGTATTGTTTGCTAGGATTTACACTTGTAGGTCTATTCCATTGGTTTTTCAGTAAATATGTCATGTGTTGTGCAAGTCTGATTTCTAAGTAATTCTGAGTTACAAGTAGTTTTTTTCTCTTCCCCTTGATATACGTATATAAGTCAGGTTCAACTGTACAGTATATGTATACACTGACTGGCAAAAAAAGTGGAACAGTTAAAAAAGTAATATGAATAGTATAAAATTGGCCATGAAAAAGATGTAATCACATTTTAAAAGGATAGCCGCAGCTTCCGTTATGTTGCTGAGGTCATTGGATCATCTCTCGGTAGCATTCACCATGCAGTGCAACGTTACAGAGAGCTCCAAACATACGATTGGAGACGAGGGTCAGGCCGTAGAAGAAGCACAAGTGCCAGGGATGACAGATTTCTCACCCTGCAAGTTCTGCGTGATCGCCATACCACAGCAGTCCAGGCACGAAATCAACTGGAAAATGTCAGAAACGTGAGAGTGAGTGAGCGAACAGTAAGAGGAAGGTTTGAAGAAGCTCATCTTTCATCCAGGAGACCTGCACATGGATCCGCACTCTAACGACACACAGAGAGGCGCGTCTTCGCTTCGCAAGGCAGCATCTGGGATGGACCCACGAGCAGTGGGCCTCTGTTCTCTTCACTGACGGAGAGTCGCTTTAACCTTAGATCTCCTGATGGAAGAGAAAGAGTGTAGAGAAGGCGCAGGGAGAGGTACAGCCCTGTTGCTTTCTCCTCCAGGACTCCATTTGGAGGTGGCTCGGTTATGGTGTGGGGTGACATCAACGTTATGGCCCGCACTGAGTTGGTGTGCATCGATCACGGGACACTCATTTCCCAAAGGTGCATCGAAGAGATCCTGATGAACCATGTGATGCCCTTTGCGCCTTTCGTTGGTCAGAATTTCATGCTGTTGCAGTATAATGCCTGCCCTCATACTGCTCGCTGTGTTGTACAATATCTGCAGGAAGTGGGGATTCAAACCCTGGACTGGCCAGCTCGTAGTCCAGACTTGAACCCCATCGAACATGTATGGGATATGCTTGGAAGGAACGTCAGATAGTGTGACCCTACCACCTTGGCACAACTGAGAAAATCGCTGCTGGAGTAATGGGATGGCATCCCGGCAGATGCCATTCGACGAGTTGTGAACAGTATGCCCGAGCGTTTACAAGCTGGCATAGATGCTAAGGGTGGAAACACTCGTTTTTAGTGACTAGTGTTCCCGTGCAGTGCAGTGCAAACATTAACACTGTTTTGTTTGGCAATATGTTTGATAAAAACCAGCCCAAAAGAACATTACTAAAAAATAGAAAATTGTAAGATTTGTAAAATGTTACAAAATTTGTGAGTTAAAGCGTGTTGTAAAACATGTTTTGGTATTTTCTGTAGCAAACTATCTAACATTTACATGAATATTGCAAATATTGGAAACCGATACATTTTAGTGGAATAAGTTAAGAAATTACATTAAAAATTGAAGTGTTCCACTTTTTTTGCCGGTCAGTGTATATATATATATATATATTAAGTTTGTATTTTCTAGCCCATTTTGTGGTGCAGTGGCTAGCAGTCTTGGCTGTCACCCCTGAGATCCGGGTTTGATTCTCGGCTCTGCCAAGACATTTAATTCTGTTCTGAGGGCTGGAATAGGGTGCACTCAGCTTTGTGAGGCAGAACTGAGAAGAGGAGTGTATGATTCCCACCTCAGCGATCTGTGGTTTTCCACTTCTTCTCCAGGCATATGATGGGATGGTTCCTAACTTAAGGTCACAACTGCTTCCTTCCAAATCCAATCTTGATTACAAATACACATACCACTGTAGCCATCACAGTAACACAAGTTATCAGAAAAATTCTACACTGGGCTAAATGACCATGATGTCACAAGCCCCTAAATGAATAAACAAACATGTATTTTCCAGTGCAATAACACTTGAATGTTTTTTCTTTCAGCAAATAATAGTCCTTGACATACTGACTTGCTAAAAAGTGGACATGTAGACATACCTGCCAACCTTTACAGATTTTACTTAGAATTCACGGAATTGCAGTGTGTTTTATGGATGAACTATAATATTTTATGTTTAAAGGAACCGAGATTATGTCTTTCAAATTAGCGCCAGGACAAGCTTCCGCAGGCCGCCGATAGATGGTGTGCGACCGATACATTGTTCTGATTTGTATTTTACCAAATGGTCTTCGTGAACACAGAGCTCCTTGATAATTGCTTCTGAATAATAGTCGATTGGTCTCTTTTTTTTTTTTTTTTTTTTTTTTTTTAATGAAAGATTCATTCATACTATAGCCCTTTTTGTTCATTTTCCCTTCACCATGAGTTGCGAAGCTGAGATCATGTGCATGTACGAATTTTATTACCAAAACATATTTGTGTTAGTGACATATTTTGTCCCTTAAAATGTCATCATTTACATGTAGCATTTTATATTATTGCTGAAGATGAAGAGTTCTGCTTCTCTGAAAGGAGGAAAATAGTAGGCATTTTGTAGTGTTTTACTATGTTTAGGTGTGTGTGGTATCCCGGATATTTTGTTGCTTGGGAATTTTACGGAAAGGCCATCTGGAAAGTTTGCAGGTATGTGTAGGTAGCATGACCAGTTTTGAAGGTAAAAAATTGGGACGTACGGGTAAAAAATTCTCACTTGTATAAAACAACAGGGGCAGCACAATTATTCTCGTCCTCTCTTTGTGCATTTTCTTCCTATCTCACCAAAATTGTTGTTTCAGTTTTATATGGTTATAGGTTTTTTTTAAGAACTCAGGCAAAGCTAAGTGGCGGGGGCATGCACCTCTGTGTGTCTCCTCTGGACTCACACTTGGTTCTTGGTAAACTACTTATCAAATAAACTACCCCCAACAGTTGATTAAAAAAAACAGTACATTTTGATCCCATTTAAGTTTTGTTGGGAAAATGAGAGACAAAACCCCTTATCTATTCAAGTTCCAACCCTGGTACTATTTGCATGATGATGAAACTCACATGAAAGATTATAGCCTATAACCTTATGCATTGAAATTATCTTGTATATCTTTCCCTTAAAAACAACAACAACAACAACAACAATCAATAGCATAAATTATATTGAGCCCATATTTGCTAAACAGGTTGAAGGAGATTGCAAACCTGGAAGTATTTCTTGTATTGAAGGTGTGATTAAGGCACTGTCTTAGAGAAACAATTATTGTTCCACAGCAGGAAGGTTAGAGACATGTTATGTTTAAGTTGTTGTATTCATGTAGCAATTTGTGTTTCCAGGCAGGGCACAATGAGCGCCGGGAGGTGAAACAGTTCCAGTTCACAGCCTGGCCAGACCATGGGGTTCCTGACCACCCAGCACCATTCTTGCAGTTCCTACGACGTGTTCGCAACATGAATCCTTCTGATGCTGGGCCCATGATTGTGCACTGCAGGTAAATACATCTCCTACAAAATTTTAGGTGTTCATAATCTTATATTAGGAAATAATAAACAGTTCATGATTCTAAAAAGAAGAAAGCTTGTACATCTCTACTGCTGAGAATAGTAATAAAAGTAGCTAGTATGGAATTGTTCAACATCCATTAAAAATGACATGAGCTGAGAAGATTTTGTCTTACAAGTTTTTAATGACAAATCTACTTATTGCAAATTCCAGTATTTGCTTCAGGGATGATTAAACCCCCCAAACAATAACTAAAACATTCAACTGTAATCTAACGCCTTGCTCACTGCGCCATGCCGTTTGTGATAGAGATCTTTATCTCACAGAGGTAATAATATAGCACACTTAGTTCACACAATGCTTTCTCATTAAAAGGTGGAAAGTGCATCATATCCTAATATTTTTTGTTTGACCTATCTTCTAGGGGCCAGTGTTTAATACTTTTCAAATTAGTACAACAGTTCATTAAAATTTCAGCAAACATTTTTACCTTAATGGTATGTGTTTCACCTGAGGCTTATTAAGATAACTTATAACTTCATAAGCAGTAGCAATATAACTGCCTGACTGTATCTCAGTCCTCGTTTTTCTTACCAGGTTTACAAAATTCCTTGACTTGTCCGTATTACAAATAACTCTTTCCAGTAAGAAATGTATCGTGCTATGTTTTGGCAGAACAATCCTATTAATTCAAACCAGTAAAAAGTGGCATTAAATCTGTACATGAACACAGTTCAGCCATAACATATAGAAACATGTCAATTTTTTTTTAAGAACTCGGGCAAAGCTAAGTGGCGGGGGCATGCACCTCTGTGTGTCTCCTCTGGATCTGCCTCGTTATTGATCTACATGGTGTAGGGGTAACACATTTACCTTTTATTTAAGAGGTCCTGAGTTCGATTCCCAACTACATTAAGGTTTATAGAATTGACATAAGTTTTAGAATAGGATGCACACAGCCTTGTAAGGATAATATGAGCAGCTGTCTGATCCGAGAGTCAGTGATCCTGGTTAAAAAACTCAAGATTAACGACCAAGGGGACACATCGTGCTGACCACAAATCACCCATATGGCTGAGTAGCAGCATTCACTTAATAGGCCAAGGCCAAGGCCCTCAATGGACTGCAAAATTACTACATTCATCAAGAGATGGCAATAAGCCATATTGAGCAATAATAATTATCATGGTTGCTTTAGTCACCAAAGCCAAAGGTTGCAGATTTGTTCCTTGTACATGTTAACTCTCTCCCCTACATCTATTACTCTTGTACTCAATGTACACAATACAATCTAAGGTAATAGCTAAAGTTTTGGCCATGCCCACCTAACCTATCGACTAAGGCAATAGGAATTTTGTCAAACAAACAGTGAGTCATGCCAATTGTGCAACATCAGAATATTTTTCCATGCCTGACTGCGGAACAATGGGTATCTCTTCATATTATTGGAGAGAAGAATTTGCCTGAACAGGATATGGGAGATAAAGAATATTGTCAACAGCCTAAGGATGATTGCAGAATCTTGCCATGCGAGAGTGGCACTGATCATGTAACATTATGAAACCTACTCGAACTTTTCTTCATATCTGACCGTGAACTTCAGAGCATACCAAGAGCGTGAATTACGTCAACCCACTCAAGACAGCTTGCTCACGAGTTAAGACCATATCCAACCATAAACTAACGACAGCCACTCTGCTAGGACAACAGGAAACTTGTCAAATTGACCGCAAGTGGTGCCAATTGTGTAACATTGCTATATTTTTAAGTGCTGGACCACAGGACAACAGGAATCTCTTTATAAACACCCAAGATCAATACCAATTGTACAACATCACAATGTTTCTATGTATTCTATTATGAAGGCTTCAGGAATCTCATCAAACAGTTGAGAATGGTACCAATCTAGATATTTCTCCATTCATAACCGCGAGGACAGATTGCTGTGCCTCTCACATAACATTGCAATATTTCTCCTTGCCCTACCCTGAGGGCAAAGGGAATCTCGTCAAATGGCCAAGAGTATTGCCAATTGTATAATATCACAATACCTACTCACATTGTTTCTCAGTGCCCAGCCTTAAACTTGAAAATACCGGTACCATAGCATCACGATTCCTACCTCTGCTGAATATCTGCTTCTATCAAATGAGGCTTTATAAAGACTGGCAAACATTCTCATTGACATAAGAATATCATCACCATTACAAAGATATTATGTTTTAGGGTGTCATGATTCCATGATCATTTTATTACAGTTTCTATAATGATTTGAGACTAGGTCTTACAGATCCACTTTGCAGTTTTACAAACTGGTTATTTACATAATCTATATTTTATTTCTTTTGTCAATACTGTAGCAAAATTTTATATTCATGAGGTTCTCCTTAGTTAAAAATGTATTTTGTGTAGGTCTCTTGTGTTTTAAATTAACCAGATTTTACTGTACAAACATTGCAATGTTATTTTTATGACTCTATGATGGCACTGAAATTTTCTGTCATGTATACATCTTGTTCTGCAGTGCGGGTGTTGGAAGGACGGGCTGTTTTATTGTCATTGACTCTATGCTGGAGAGAATGAAACATGAAAAGATGATAGATATATATGGCCACGTGACTTGCCTTAGGGCACAACGTAACTATATGGTGCAGGTAAGAACTTTACCTTCATTTATGTTTTCCCTCTACATCGATGTATAATAATAATAATAATGTTTACTAATCCTTTAACAAGTCAGTGACTCATATATACAAAGGAATTGTACATTTGAGTGTTGTTGATGACAGTTTACAGGTTTCTCAGTATCAAAATGTGTGATATATAACAATTGGCAAGTCATATACACAGTGGCATGTTACTAAGATTTGATTTTCCCCAAAAATAGTTCTTGGAATCTCGTTACATAAAAGCTATAACTACTAAATTGCACCATAATGTTGTGGGGTTCAAAAGTACGTTATGCCCTGGTGAAATTGTAGACTTGACAGTGACTCGTAGCTTGATGTCTTTTGGTCTTACAAAACAAAATAAAATCATGTATATACAGTGTATTAGAGCCTCCGTGGCTTAGGCGGCAGCAGGCCGGCCTCTCACCGCTGGGTTCGTGGTTCAAATCCCGGTCACTCCATGTGAGATCTGTGCTAGACAAAACGGAGGCAGACAGGTTTTTCTCCGGGTACTCCGGTTTTCCCTGTCAAAATTTCATTCCAGCAACACTCTCCACTATCATTTCATTTCATCTGCCATTCATTTAATCATTGCCCCAGAGGAGTGCGTCAGGCCTCGGCAGCCGGCACAGTTGATATCCTCGCCGCTAGCTGGGGGCTTCATTCATTCCATTCCTGACCCGGTCGGAGACTGGAAGCAGGCTGTGGATTTTCATTTTATATACAGTGTATTCAGGGTGTTTCAGGGGGGGATAGTAAATATTTTAGGAGGTGATAGTATAGATGAATTGCAATAAAAAAAAGTCCGTATAACATGTGTACCATTTGTATTGCATACCGAGATACAGATGTTGGTATGTGGTATGTGCAGTTTTCGTTTCGTGTGTTGGCACACTGGTTGCTACGGGCACGTTTCTTGGCCACCAAGGTCCCCGGACCTTACCCCTTTGGATTTTTGCCTGTGGGGATGGTTGAAAGACAAAGTCTACAAGGATAAAGTTAACACAAGAGCCGAGTTGGTCGTTCGGATTATGCATAGTGCAGCCCTCGTCAAAGAACGCCAAGACTCCCTCCGAAGAGCTACACGGGGTGATATCAAGAGAAGTGCAAAATGCATTGAAGTTGGTGGAGGAATTTTTGAAAATCAACTTTGAGCATCCTCATTTGCCTTGACTTCACATTTATTTGGGTTAAATACTAACAGCTGTATCTCAGTACGCAATACAAATGGGACACATGTTATATGGATTTTTTATTGCAATTCATCTAAACTAACACCTCCTAAAATAATTACTATTCCTCCTGAAACACCCTGTAAATGAGACACTGAGGGCACAAGCGGACTAACCCATATTTTTTGTGCATTTGAGTTATTGCCATTAACTGATAACATAATAATAATAATAATAATAATAATAATAATAATAATAATATCGTATGGCCTTGGGTGCCAGGTGCAAGCTTTGTAATTTGTCACCCAGAGGGTAGCTTGCATGTCGAATTTCATTGTTCCTTGAATCACTATGAAAGTCAAGGAGGTTAGATATCTAAGCTCCTTGAACACTATGGCGCTTTCTAGTAGAGAAATGAGGAACTTTGTGTTGGCGGAAACTCCCGAGATTAATTTTGCCATTTTGAACACGGCCTACTGAATTCAAATGGGTTCTTTGACATGCCAACATCATATGACATGCGTGTCGTATTTTTCCCGCCTTTCAAAAATCACTTACCACGGCCAGGAGCGAACCAGCAATCTTGGGGTTAGTAGACCTGTAACATTTATTAATGCCCCATGTTGGTAGCGACAAGTGTAGCAGTTTCGCTAGCCCACACGTTGAACGACAAGTGTAACGGTTTGACTGCCCCTAACTGTTGGGTGATAAATGTAACTGTTTACCTTTGCCTAAGCTATGCTGTTTTAATGGGCGCCAAGACCTCAACGCAATGCTCAAATCTAAATTTGTATTTAACAACGTCTAGCTCTGGTAGAACACCTTCAAGAATCTATTCACTCAGATCGTGGTATGATTTGATCATTAACCCAACAAACAATTGTATCAGGAGAAGGAATTGGTCTATATCTAATGCTACCTACTGAAAGCAAAGATTGCATTGTAAAAGAAATGAATTTATTATATAAAACAAGTATAGCAAAATTAATAATAATAATAAGTTTAAAATTTAAATCGGAGCGTTGCGATTTTAATATTACCGATAGAAAATTACGTGAAAACGGAGTCTGATAAATTATTGATTTTACTCTTATTCCCAAGCTATGAAGTTACTGAAATATGAAATATAAAACAAAGAGAAACGAGAGATTGCGTATTTCTGCGTCATTCGCGCTTACTACTGGAAATGGCCGAAGCCTTTCCCTCGTACTGGATGATGCTGTGAGCTTCCCACAGTCTCCTGGACGTCGTCATCTTTGTCGATATTTGATGATATTCTGGTAGATTAGATAATTCTATGGTCCGTACATCGGACCCAAACACTCGTACAACCACACTGGTTATGTTTTACAAAAGTTAGTCCTCCACTCCACGGAACATCGGAGCGACTCCCGCGTGCAACCGTACTCGTTAAGTTCTACACCGATTCTCCTCGCTCCACGGCGCGCTGAACGATATATGCACACGTCGACTCCCCACCTCGGTACCGACTTCCAGCTTACGTGGTCTCCACTGATTGGCTCTGCCACCCCGCTACTTCCCCTTCTCTGGCTCATTACACACGGCGCGCGGATGATGAAGTCGATTTCCGTTCCAACTATCCGCCTTTTCTTGACGCTGCAAACCCGCTTGCGTAATACTTCTTGACAATAATCAGCCCGTATCTGAATTTCCAGTGAGTCATGTCTCTCATAATATCCTAACTGACGAAACTCCGTAAAATTCCGTAATCACATAATTTTCTATGATATTGTTGTTCGTAATAATTTGCTTGATAGCGTTTTCTAAGTCATAGAAAACCTATCTGTATGCTTATAATTTTTATAAAATGCTCCGAAAATTTCTTAATAATAATAATAATAATAAATTAATAATAATAATAAATTAACATGAAAAATTCTCTTGGCTGAACAATTTGCCGCGTAAATAAATATAGAATGGCTTCCTACTGACTTATGCCAGTGGCATAAAAAACCCTCGAAAAACACGTTACATATTCGCCTCGGATCATCGGATGATTTACCGTGACGACGGTCCATTATCCGATTATCCCAGACACGTTAATAAACCCCATCCAAAATACATATTACATAAATGAAATCACCCTAAATTACAGATATATACACTCATAATTCTTCTTCACGCACTTTGCGTCAAAGTTTGTTGTCACTATGGATTGCACTTTGCAACCAGTCCAATGTTTTACATATAGAATAGTGTTCCACGGATATTTCCGCCTCTCAAATTTCTCTATGTTGGAAAAATAGACATAATTAATGTGTGAGCACTATGTATTTATGATGTCATATCACACGCATTGAAGGTGTTCTGATATATTTATATCACCATAGAACTTCCTAATTTCACTGGAGGTCCCTTCCTTATGGTGAAATTTAATCTCATTTATCACTGAGCACACGATCACACTATTGTGGCAGCGCCTCGTGACCATAATACTTGATCTCTCTTTATAAAAGATGAAATTAATATTGACTTCTGAGAAAAAAAAAACAGTAAGTGCGCATTACATATAACACCAAATATTTCTGTGCCGTAATCGCCCTGTCTTGTTAAGTTCCCGTAGACCATATTCTACTTAATACTAGTTCTCAACACAGACCAGTTCTCCTCACACAAATGAAACCATTGTACAAATTACCTTAAATTACACACTTACAAATCTTACATGGCGAGGCCGTAAACAGAAATCACGTGTGCTGATATGTATGAGTTTCATGAAGGACTGTCTCGCATTCTGATGGCCCATCTTTTGTCCCGTGGACGCCTTAAGCAAAAATACCCTGTACAAGCGCTCACCCATCTCTTGGGGACAAATGGGAATTCACCAGCGCTACCAAATTCTGGCCTTGGTGTATCGAGACATTTTAGTGCTCAAGAGCATCCGACAATCCCGTCATATTTCCCTGTACCTTAAAAACTCTCATTTACTTACATACTACCCCCCTGTGTGACTTCTGATACGCCTGCCTGGAAAACCATCTCCTCCACGCACCAAATACCACACTTACTCATTTGATAGGCTGGCTCGCCAGCTAAACATCCTCACTTTATGACACATACTTTCGGAGACTATGTATATTATACGTCCCGTATAATCTGTTTCCCTCACTATTCTCCAGCACATATGCTGTTTTCCCAATACGTTTGGAAACTATAAATGTTTCTGAGTCACCTGCTTCCAACCTTGCAAGTGGCTCCCTTGAATGAACGTCATCACGTTGCTCCACTAGCATATTTCTCAGTGTCTGTAACGATGCCCTGTTGCTACTGTCCACACATGCACATATTAAAATACCGTCCTCTGCTTTAACCACAGGATAATCCCTACATAAATTAGTGTCCCTCGTTAGCATGTCTGCAAGAATGTTATCTTTACCTTTAATATATTTTACTGTGAATTCTTATTCCTGCAGAGCAAGAATCCACCTACTAACTCTGTTAGAACTGAGTTTACAAGTTCTCATATACAGTAATGCATGGTGATCTGTGTGGATCTCAAATTTCCCCCCTACTAAATACATTCTAAATTTCCCTAAACTGAAAACAATACCTAAAAGCTCTAACTCAGTAATCGTGTATCTTTTCTCTGCTGCTGTCAGTCCTCGCGAGGCTTAAGATACAATGCACAGATTACCCTCATCATCTTTCTGACATAATACTCCAGCAATGCCTATATGTGAAGCATCTGTCATAACCACATATTCCTTATTTTTTAACGGATATTTCAGCACTACAGCTTTCTCAAAACCTTCCTTCAGCGCTCTAAAAGCCTGATCATGCTTGGACTCCCATCTCCACCGAGTCCCACTTTTAAGCAATTCCCTGAATGGTTCTACCAACCCTGAGTATTTAAGAACGAACCTCCTGAAAAAGTTGCAAATTCCCAGGTATGTTTTTAACTGTTTAACATTCTGTGGCACCTCTGCGTTAAGTATCTTATTAACCCTACTTTCTTCTGGTGTTACACCTCTACTCGACACTCTATGACCTAAAAATGTCACTTCCGACTGACAGAATGACGACTTAGACAGCTTCAAAGTGAACCCTGCCTGATCTAACTTCTGAAAAACTATATCTAAATGACGTAGATGCTCCTCAAAACTGCGTGAACTAATTACCATATCATCTATGTAAATGGTTACAAACTCTCCTGTGTCATCCCCTAATGCGATGTTTAAAACCCTAATTAAAGCTGCTGAACTACTCTTTAACCCATAAGGTGTTCTACAAAATTGATAAAGGTTATATTTATGACTAAAAGCTGTAAATGGTCTATGTTCGTACATAAGTGGCACTTGCCAAAAACTGGAACTCAAATCTACACAAGTGAAATACTTCTTCCCCTCAAATGTTTGCATTAATTCTTCTATTGACATAGATTTCAGCTGATCTGAACTAATTCTACTGTTAACCAAACGAGCGTCTAAACAAATACGAACCGTGCCGTCGGTCTTGGGTACCGTGATCAAAGAATTAACATATGGACTGTTAGAGTGCTCAATAATCCCATCTTCAAGCATCTGATTAATTTGTGCCTCAACTGCACTCTGATAAGCGAAAGGTACAGGATATCTATGTCCTGTGAATACTGACCTATCAATAACGTTCAATGAATGTGTATAGCAATTGGCCATACCAATGCGATCCTCAAAAACTCTCCTATTACACCATAACACATCATAGAGCCGAACACATTGTTCCACCTCTATATTTCCCTGAAATGCAGCATCACGTAACGAGTCCTCTAGACTTCCGTTCGTAATCACACTGCCCACAAAACATGGAGAACCCCGCTCTACGGCTGGCGATATCTCATTTAAAGTACAAATCACACCTACAATACTACTCCTCTGAATATGGTCATTGAACGCTACTTCTACTTCAGAATCTCCCCATTTAAATTTCAAACTCCCTACATCATAACATAAGTTACCCGACACTCTACTTAGCCACTCTGAACCCAAGATAACACTGAATACTAAATTTGGAATTACAAGGCAAATCTGCTTCTCTACATGATTATTAATTTTAATGTCCACTAAAACTTGCTTAGAAATTACTTTAGACCTCTTCCCAACAGCTGTGATAACAAAAGTGCTTTTAATTGGCATCTCCTCAAAATTTACTCCAGTTCCTTTCATTTTATCATAAAATGCACTACTTATGCAACTCTTCATACAACCACTATCAATTAAAACATCTGTGTACGCCTCGGACACGTTAAATTTAACTATGGGGCTCTTACTAACCATTTCCTGAATAATACCTTCATCATTTAGTTCATGTAATAATTCATTTCTTACATTTAGGTCATAGGGTTCCTGTACAATTGTATGGACAGGGCATGCTACAGACTGAGATTCTGACCTTACTTCACAGCCTGGTTCGCGTTTAAAGAACCGCTACAGCTGGCCGTAGTACTACTAACTACTGAACTGGTCTGGTTGTTCTGGGCTGTGTTGTCATTGTTTGGCTGTATGTTACTACCACTAGGCTGTCCTCTTCCTTGACCCCTATTCTGGTTGTAATTATTGTCATTATAATTTCTCCCTTGATTTCCCCTGAAATCATTGTTTCTCCCTTGATTTCCCCTGTAATCATTGTTCCTCCCTTGATTTCCCCTGAAATCATTGTTCCTCCCTTGATACTGATTCCCATAGCCATTTCCTCTGTTCTGATTTAGCTGATTATTATTATTTCTATTTTGAGCGTTGGCCCCTTCGCCACCGTTCCCTTGAACTTCTTGATGCCTGGCTTCATTAGGTCTATTATTATTATTACCCTGGTTCCGATTGAAATTGTCCTCATAACCCCCTCTCCCTAGTGCATCAAATGTGCTTAACAAATTTTCTACTTGTGATATTGTCTTTACATTCTGGATACAAGCAGCCTCCTTGATCCTATAGGGAAAGTGCCTAAGTAGCAAGCTCACCACATCACTTTCCTCCTTCAACCCATCCAGATATTTACACACTAATACCTGCCCTAAAAAGTATTCGGTCATGGTGGAGCTTCCTTTAGGGTTACATTTACCACACACTACTCCCTCACGATGCTGCGACTGAATAACCTCATTCCAGAACTTTTCACAGAATTTCATTTTAAAATCATTGATATCAGTAAACATGTCTCTGTAGACAGCAAACCAATTCCTCGTTTCCCCCACAAACACTTGTTCTAAAATTTCAACTACCTGGCACCACTCAATACTACCATTTTCCAACCTCTCCCCGAATTTATTTTCTATAGTGTTCATGAACTCCATTGGGCACCCCTGTCGATTGCTGAACTTACCCAGTTCTACCTCCCTGTGTGTGCTATTCACAAAAACTGGCCTATTCTGACTATTTTCTTGCCTGATCCTAGCTTTTAATTTTAACTCTAATTCTGCGATTTTCTCCTCAGCCTTCCTCTCAATACTGTTTACTGTTAATTTAATGTTTCCTTCTGATTCTTCTACTTTATCATATAGCTTTGCTTGTTTCTCCTCAATCTTGCTAATGCTCTCTCTATTACTCTCTCTTAAATCATTTACTTCTGCAACTATTTGTGAGTGGACTTTCTCAATTCTACCCCCCAGCTGTTCCTTAACCTCTTTAGTAGCTACCTGAATTTTGTCAATTTCTCCCCCCAATTGCTTTTTGACCTGCTGTGTTTCCAGTTGCACTAGTTCTTTTAAATTTTCAGCCTGTGTACTGATTCTAATTTCCAACTCCTCCTGTACTTTTCCTAATTTTCTGTCTACATCTGCAATAATCTCTTTAGCCTTTTCTTCCATCACCCCCCTGATCTCACCTCTAATCAGTTCGAATTTGTCACTCATTTCCCTACTGTTTTGTTCTAATTTAGCATTTAAAGTTTCAGTACTCTCTCTATTCTCCTTACTGTTTTGTTCTAATCTGGCGTTTAAAGTTTCATTACTCTCTCTATTTTCCTTACTGTTTTGTTCTAATCTGGCGTTTAAAGTTTCATTACTCTCTCTATTTTCCCTACTGTTTTGTTCTAATTTAGCATTTAAGGCATCTGTACTTTCTTTATTTTCCCTACTGTTTTGTTCTAATCTGGCGTTTAAGGCATCTGTACTTTCTTTATTTTCCCTACTGTTTTGTTCTAATCTTGCATTATTCTGTTCTAACTTTGCATTTAAGGCATCACTACTAACTTTGTTCTGATACATAAACTCGAGAAGTAAAGTTTTTAATTCTGGTTGGCCGCCTACACTCCCTGTTTCAGTATTGGGATTTACCTCCGCTACCCCGGTACTACCATCACTCGACACACTGCTGGTATCATCACTCTCCCGTTGATGACCACTACGTAACCTCATCTGTCTTTCTTTCTCATCCCCCATAATGATATACACTGATACAGACAAATAACCCCCAAAATACAGGCACAGAAATATATACCCTTCTCCTTCCGCAAATGTTATTAGGTTTTCAGCCCCAAGTTGTCGGCGCCAAATGTAACATTTATTAATGCCCCATGTTGGTAGCGACAAGTGTAGCAGTTTCGCTAGCCCACACGTTGAACGACAAGTGTAACGGTTTGACTGCCCCTAACTGTTGGGTGATAAATGTATCTGTTTACCTTTGCCTAAGCTATGTTGTTTTAATGGGCGCCAAGACCTCAACGCAATGCTGAAATCTAAATTTGTATTTAACAACGTCTAGCTCTGGTAGAGCACCTTCAAGAATCTATTCACTCAGATCGTGGTATGATTTGATCATTAACCCAACAAACAATTGTATCAGGAGAAGGAATTTGTCTATATCTAATGCTACCTACTGAAAGCAAAGATTGCATTGTAAAAGAAATGAATTTATTATATAAAACAAGTATAGCAAAATTAATAATAATAATAAGTTTAAAATTTAAATTGGAGCGTTGCGATTTTAATATTACCGATAGAAAATTTCGTAAAAATGGAGTCTGATAACTTATTGATTTTACTCTTATTCCCAAGCTATGAAGTTACTGAAATATGAAATATAAAACAAAGAGAAACGAGAGATTGCGTATTTCTGCGTCATTCGCGCTTACCACTGGAAATGGCCGAAGCCTTTCCCTCGTACTGGATGATGCTGTGAGCTTCCCACAGTCTCCTGGACGTCATCATCTTTGTCGATATTTGATGATATTCTGGTAGATTAGATAATTCTATGGTCCGTACATCGGACCCAAACACTCGTACAACCACACTGGTTATGATTTACAAAAGTTAGTCCTCCACTCCACGGAACATCGGAGCGACTCCCGCGTGCAACCGTACTCGTTAAGTTCTACACAGATTTTCCTCGCTCCACGGCGCGCTTAACGATATATGCACACGTCGGCTCCCCACCTCGGTACCGACTTCCAGCTTACGTGGTCTCCACTGATTGGCTCTGCCACCCCGCTACTTCCCCTTTCACTGGCTCATTACACACGGCGCGCGGATGATGAAGTCGATTTCCGTTCCAACTATCCGCCTTTTCTTGACGCTGCAACCCCGCTTGCGTAATACTTCTTGACAATAATCAGCCCGTATCTGAATTTCCAGTGAGTCATGTCTCTCATAATATCCTAACTGACGAAACTCCGTAAAATTCCGTAATCACATAATTTTCTATGATATTGTCGTTCGTAATAATTTGCTTGATAGCGTTTTCTAAGTCATAGAAAACCTATCTGTATGCTTATAATTTTTATAAAATGCTCCGAAAATATCTTAATAATAATAATAATAAATTAATAACAATAATAAATTAACATGAAAAATTCTCTTGGCTGAACAATTTGCCGCGTAAATAAATATAGAATGGCTTCCTACTGACTTATGCCAGTGGCATAAAAACCCCTCGAAAAACACGTTACAGACCGACACGCTATCCACTCACCCACCATGGCAAGCTATTGATAACATTATACAATATGATGTAATGCCTGTAGATCTGTCTGTTTATCTGAAGGTTTGTCTAAATTAGCAACGTTAACATTGCTGTTGCACGCGACCGCCGATAGATACCACTGAGAGCAGGAGTGGACTATGCGTCTTAGTCCATTTGTGCTCTGTGCTGATGAACCTGGTAATAAAACACCTCCCCACAAAGTTGATGTAGTAAAATGATTCATAGAACAATTTCCAGCTTATGAAAGCCATTATGCATATCATAAAAATAATTGTAGAAAGTATTTAGGACCAGATTTAAATTTACCAATTATGTATTCACTGTACTGTGCACAGGATCAAATGCCAGTTTCACATTTCATTTTCCGCAATTTTTTTTGCGAAAACTTCAATTTGTCATTTCATCCAACAGTGTCCGACTCTTGTCGAAAATGTGATGCTTTTTGCAGGTAAAAATAACAGCTTCAGATAATGATAACGAGAAAACTAAGTTAATTGCAGAACGAGATTTCAATCAACAAAAAGCTGAGTATGCACGGGCAGGTTTACGGAGTGATTCTTTGCTTAGCAAATCAGATGGTAAGTAAAATCTGAATTTTCCGCCGAATCAATACTTTACTTATAGACAATTCTATGGGTACATGTTTCGGAGACCCTACTGTCTCCTTCCTCAGCCCTCTTTTGGTACTACAAACATCGTATGACACATTCGAAATCCTCTAATAAAACAACACAAAATACACATCACAAATTACAAAGCCACAACATATTAAAAACTACGAGCTTAAAACACATTAATTAAAATTCAACAACAACCATGAATACAACATGTAATGCTCCTCGCATTTTCAGTCATTCAATTCTTGTTAAGTTTATGTCTTTGGACACGTTAAAATACTGTTTATGCACAACCATTCATTTTGTTCACAGTGTCTTCAATCTCTAAAATAAATGTAATCAATCTATGGAGATTCTTGCGTACGTAGGGCTATGTTAAATTGAAAGCATCTAGAATTTGCCTATTGTCGAAGGACACTTATGATTTGAGGTAGAGCATCAAATATTATGGTGTTCCCTCTCTATAATACTTAACAATATGCCGTAGTGAAGCGACTGTTGTTTATGAATAACAGTCCAATTAGATGGCTAGTATACTTACTTAACCTACTACAGTGTCGTAGCAGGAGGAGAGGTGATACTCCGACGTGGCGCGTCCCAGGTGGAGGATAGGGGGGTCCTCACCGGCTTGCCGGCGGACTTGAGCAAAATAAAATAGCTCTCGCGGACCAAACACACAACAACCTCTACGGTTAACAACCGCAGTTGTAACTCGGAGCTTGCTCCATACAAGGTTGACTACCTTTGAAAGTCAAACATGGAAGGAAATCTTTTAAGGAATAATCCACCTAGACTGCATTCGGATACGGTGGGCAGTCACCTGAAAGATACCCTAGATGAGTCGGAGCATCTAAAAATACCCCCGACAGATAGAAAACCCAAATTTTGACTGAAGATAGGACAGATAAACTATATAGCAACACACAATATAAATTCCATCATACAGCCAGGAAAACTCAAAATTTTGACAGACGAAATGGATCGCAAAGGGATTCTAATAACTGGGCTTCAAGAAATGAGAAACACCGATCAGGAACCAATAGAATCACAAGGGTATAGAATTTACAAGGGAATACCAGGAAAAAGAGTAATGAAGCAATGTCCACAATTCGGAACAGGATTTGTAGTCAATCTCAAAATAATTGAATCCATCATAGAATTTAAAGCATTATCCCCTAGGCTCTCGACACTAACTCTAAAAGCTGCAAATAGAACATATACCATTCTAAATGCCCATGCCCCAACTAATGATAAAAATAATAAGAAAGAACACAAAGATGATGTGGTGGGATTTTGGGAGCTTTTAGATCAGACAGCAACAAACATAAATAAAAGTCACACCAAAATTTTAATTGGAGACTTTAATGCCCAGTTAGGAAAGGAAAAAAGATATAGAGACATAATAGGAAAATGGCCAGCACAGAGAAGAACAAACAGGAATGGCATAATACTGGTGGAATTTTGCAGGAACCATGATATGATCTCCAAATCAACTTACTTCAAGAGAAGACCAAGTAAACTCAAAACTTGGAAACATCCAGATTGGAAAAAAGGTGAATGGCAACTAGATCATGTTTGTATGGATAAGAACTATCACAGGGAGATCTACAATGTGAAAGTTCTGAGAGGAACAGATACTGGATCGGATCATTACATGGTAAATATTAAAATTAAATTTACCCCGTTGACAAAGAAAAAAACTCACCTAAAAAAGAAGAGAACATACGACCCTCATAAACTAATAAATAACAAGGGATACAAAGAACGAACTAGATATATTAAAATAACAGATGATCTAGAGGAAATAGTTCCCCAATTGAAACAAATAGCTGAACAAGTAGCCCCAATAAATCCAAGAAAGAAACACCAATGGTGGAACGATGAGTGTGATAATACAGTGGAAGATAGACATCAAGCCTGGTTACGGTATCAGAGTCAAAAAACAGATGAATCACACTTGGATCTCATAAAACAAAGGAAGATAACTCAAAAAATAATACGAGGGGTTAAACGGCTATACCAAAAGGATATACTTCTGATGATCGAAACAAATAGCGCGAAAACAAACTCAAGAGATTAGCAAACAACTACAAAGATATGAACCTCCAACATTAATGTTAAAAGACAAAAATGGCGAGTTAGCTCATAGTAATAAAAGAAATACAGAAATTTTAGCAGAAACATTCAACAAGTTGCTAAATTGCGAAGATCCACCAGAACTGCTTCAAATAAATACAGACACCACTGTTAAAACACCATCAGAAAACATAAATCCACTCACAATCCAAGAAGTCTACAAAGCGCTGAGAGAGCTCAAAAACTACAAAGCGAGTGGAGAAGATCAAACATTTGCAGAATTGTGGAAATATGCAGCAGAACCAGTGAAGATTGCATTACACCAATGCATAGTGAACATTTGGATCAAAGAAGAACTGTCAGACCATTGGACTACTGCTATAATACATCCATTACACAAGAAAGGAGAAAAATCAAATCCTGACAACTATCGAGGAATTTCCCTTTTGGATATCACATATAAAATCATGTCACGAATTCTATATAATCGTTGTAAAGATCACTTAGAACTGGAAATAGGAGAATATCAAGGTGGATTTCGGCCATGGCGAAGCTGCCCTGAACAGATAATCACCTTAAAATTAGTAATGGATTACTACAAACGTAGACAAAAACAGCAAGTCATAACCTTCGTAGACTTCAAAAAAGCTTATGATTGTATACATAGATCTTCTTTGCTGAAAATACTAAGGAATTTCGGACTTCATCCCAAATTAATAAAAATTATAAAACTAACTCTAACAAACACCAAATCTAAAGTAAAATTCAGAGGAGAAATATCTGAACCGTTTACGATTAAAACAGGATTAAGACAAGGAGATGGTTTATCGCCTCTACTTTTCAATTGTGCTTTGGAATATGTAATGAGGGAATGGTACAGGGAAAATCCTAGGAACATAAGAATTGGAACCAAGAAAGATCAAATAGACTTAAATTGCTTGGGATTCGCAGATGACTGGCTAATAATATTCAAGAAGCCAGAAATCAAATAATAAGCCTACAAAATATAGCACAAAAAATTGGACTTCAGATATCATTTGAAAAGACAGAGATAATGGTAGCAAATCCACTTGTAATCAATCACATAACAGTAAATAACAAGAAAGTTAAAATAGTGAAGCAATTTAAATACTTAGGAGAAATTATAACTTACAACTTGGATGAGAAACCTGCATGGCAAGAAAGAACTAATAAAATGATAAAAGCCCAAAAATTAACATGGTCTTCATATAAAAGAAAATGTCTATCAATCTCAACAAAATTAAAACATTACAAGACGGTGGTTCAACCAGAGGTGACCTATGGAAGTGAAACTCTTTTTAAAGTTACTCAGAAAAACAGAATCGACAAAATTTTAAAAGTAGAAAGGAGAATAGCTAGAACATGCATAAATAAAAAATATCAGAAAGATGGACAGTGGCGGATAGTACCAAATGAAGTGGTATACAGAGAACTGGAGCCCATCACTGATACTATTCGGAAGAAACGGCTTTCTTTCTTTGGTCACATCATGAGGACACCAGAAACCAGGTTATCTAGAAAAATTGTAGTGAAACTTTGGAATATGAAACAACAAGTAGGATGGATTAAGGAAATTAGAGAAGATATGAAAGAATTGGAAATAACCTTGGATGACTTGCAAAACAAAACAACAAAATTAAAAAAACTGAGAGATATAAAAATAAGATTTCAGGCTAAAATAGACAAACGTAATACAGTAAAAAGGGTATTTACAGATGAGGAACGCCTGAGAAGATCAGAGCGAATGAAGAGCTACTGGGCGACTCGGAAAGGAAACTTACTGAAGAAGAGGACCAAGAAATGATTGACTGAAGTGGTCCAATGAGGCCGTAAAAGCAGAAGAAGAAGAAGAAGAAGAAGAAAAAGAAGAGAGGGAACACCATAATATTTGATGCTCTACCTCAAATCATAAGTGTCCTTCCACAATAGGCAAATTCTAGATGCTTTCAATTTAACATAGCCCTACGTACGCAAGAATCTCCATAGGTTGATTACATTTATTTTAGAGATTGAAGACACTGTGAACAAAATGAATGGTTGTGCATAAACAGTATTTTAACGTGTCCAAAGACATAAACTTAACAAGAATTGAATGACTGAAAATGCGAGGAGCATTACATGCTGTATTCATGGTTGTTGTTGAATTTTAATTAATGTGTTTTAAGCTCGTAGTTTTTAATATGTTGTGGCTTTGTTATTTGTGATGTGTATTTTGTGTTGTTTTATTAGGGGATTTCGAATGTGTCATACGATGTTTGTAGTACCAAAAGAGGGCTGAGGAAGGAGACAGTAGGGTCTCCGAAACATGTACCCATAGAATTGTCTATAAGTAAAGTATTGATTCGGCGGAAAATTCAGGTTTTACTTACTGTAAACACGGTCAATACGGAACCTGAAATGAGTGCTGTACCTAATAAATCAGATGGTAGTGTTACAGTGATAACATTTGATTTTATGAAAACTTTGCCTACACCGGTCATCTCAACTGGAGTTTGCTATTACAAACGTCAGTTGTGGACACATTGCTTTGGCAACCACAATATGCAAAATGATGATGCATACACGTTTCTTTGGAATGAATCCATTATTTCGAGTGGAATGAATCCATTGTGTCGAGAGGGCCACAATAAATTGATTCTTGTTTGCTCTATTTGATACGCAATTTTGTCAGAACCAAAAAACTAATTATGTACTCTGATCAGTGTGGAGGACAGAATAGAAACATAAAAGTTGCTGTACTGTTCGCCTTTGTCGGCAATCGTGGTCTGCTTTTCGCAGTAATCTTCGCCTGTATCGGCCGTAGTAGTATGCTTGTCGCATTAATATTCGCCTATATCGGCCGTAGTAGTATGCTTTTCGCATTGTAGGAATCTCTTCGCCATTGTCGGCCGTAGTATTATGTATTTCGGAGTAACATTTCACTCCAACGCACAGGAGTTTTGCTTCCCGCTATGGAAGCCGTGCCTACTTAAATTTAAACTTAACTAGAAGTCTAGTCATAATGGGGTCGTCTCTAGGGATAGCTCCCGAGTCCGGCGCGGAGTGAGCTATTTCTCCCGCCATTCTCAGAAAGTCTCCCTGCAGGTCTTGGCTTCGACGACCGTGGCACAAAGTGGGTGTAGCATCCCTTCCTCCCAGGGGCGGTTTATGCGTACCTAGGATTCCAGAGCTTGCCCGGCCAGGCCGCGAATGCCTTGACCTTACGTGGTTCGTCTGTTTGGTCGGGTCAGTAATTTGTTGATCCAACTGGGGTAAGGGTCCACATCGCCTTCCCCAGTTCTCAAAGTGTGGTCCCTCTGACCTTCGGCTTACGCCGTTGTCATCAATCAGAGCGTATCAGATTCCTTTGCAAAAAAAAATGTGAGCGTAACCTGTGTAAATAGTTTAATCTCTGTGTAAAATGTAAAATATTTCCAGTGTTGTGGGGTTGTAGGTCTTCTAAGTACATAGACTACTTCTGGTCTACCATTGCTACGTCAGCTTTCCAGCAATAATGCTCTCTCTACCTTAATGGAGGTGTTAGTAGGGTCTGTGGCGTCAGGTACCCTGTTATTATGATCTGGGGGTAGTTATTTGTTGAGTGGGCTTAAAGTATGGTAGGAAGGGGTTGCGCACCTTTGGGTTCCACGTTAGTGGTGGCCTGGAACCGGTGATGCCGCTGGGATGCTCCTATAGTGAGTGGACTGGGGAGGTAATTCCCGGGATTGCAAAGATACGAAAATTCCATGCAGGTTTGATATTAATATCCCTGGTGAATGGATGGGATAGTCATGCATGTGTCTGGATATGAGGCATCTGCACTCGTATAAGGATAGGTGTAGGGTGGGGCATAATACCAATATATTCCTGTCATGCGGGAGTGTTTAATTAATAAAGAATGGTTAGTATATATATCTATGGCCTCATCTCTCATTTGGAGATGCGCATTATGCTTATATAATTTTTGCCGACCCACCCCTAATACTCAGGTGGTAGCATCGTGATCCAAAGCGTAGCATGCCTGCTCTTTAGACGCATGAAGTCCATCAACCCCTTGTGTGTACTCTGTAAAGTAGTGTAGCTGTTTTGATCGTGTTCATGTGTCTGCGTTGGTTTATGTTGGACGTGAGAGGGTTATTGGAAGGGAATTGGGTATTAACCATGGTAGCCTGCTGTAGTATGTCGGTAATCCCTCTCGGATTATCCACCTATGGTTTGTCATCCTCCCTAGGTCCATGCTTGCTTTCTATCCGCGCCTTGGGATAGTAAAGCTTCACGACCTAATCTGGTCTGCCATTTGTAGTGTAAATGTGGCCAGTGGTCGTAGTGCGACTGGCTATGTCCTAGTCATCTGTAATGACTCCTATGCCTTACGATCGATAAAAGAAGTTATTAGGGGGGAGATCTTGTCTGTGTTTGCTCCTAATTGTTGAGTGCATGTGCGTGTGTGTGACTATGTTCCGCTACACCACGCGGACGGTTGGTCTGTTACAGGCTAAGTCGTAATATGTATCACGTGTATGGGCGGGAGGCGCCCGTGGCCTGTCAACGTCTTGTCCATTGCCAAGTGCTTTTGCAGTGTTAAAAAAAAATGTATGTTGTTATGATTGTTTTGCGTTTTTGATTTCATTGTCAATGCCGGTAAACAATAGTGTCCTGTCATCAGCAGTATTGCAGTATGACTAGTCTGCAAGTCAGCAGTTGGTATGTGTAATGTCAGGCTGGGATGTTATTGTTTGTCATCCGCCGGCAAGTGGTTTTCTGCACGTATGCAAGTGTGGTCATTGTTTTAGATTCCTAGCGGACTAATGTAGCAATTCATCCTAATTAGCTAATGATGTTGTGTGGCCATTGTTTACTAAGACTTGTGTCTTGCGAAATTTTCCTACCTGTGTTTGGGAAATGTATTTTCTATGTCTGGTGTAATTTGAAATTTTATGTCTGGCTTTTGGTGGGAGGAAATGTAGTATTCCCTGTTCGTGCATTTGTATGGGCCAATTTCGGTGTGGTTGGAAGCCTGGATAATTGCTTTCCCTTGTGTCTAATTTTTACTAGGATTGGAACCCGTGACCTTATGTCATTCTCTGTGTTCTATGTCTGCGTTGTGTTTCAGGGCTTGAGGCGTCGCCAGTGTGGTTTTTGCTTGTGTTTCGCGTACCAAAAATACCGTTGGATAGTTAGTTTTTGGTACGAGTGTGGTGTGTGGTCATGGGGTCGGACCCGGTTGCCCGTAAAGACTTGGTGTGACCCTCTCTGTGCCGCATATATTTATGGCACATGTACTGTATATTTGCTATGCGCAAACGAAAGTACTCATTACTGTGAGGAGTTTGCGCATTTTTGAACTCTCCTCGTAGTGTAATTTTGGAAGTTATAGGGTCCTTGGATCGGACGTGAATGATGCGTTTATTCCTGCTCACTAGGAACTGGCTTAGTTCGTCTGTGTCGAGCAGTCTTGTCCATTGAGGTGTGTGACTGCTGACTCGATGGTGTTGAATTACGATGTTGTGGGCTTTCATTTGTTTTATGTTCAGCCCACGTCCTTGTTTTCTGCACGTGTGTGTGTGTGGCTTTGATTGTTGTCTGTAGTAATTGCGAGCAGTGCTTCTCGCATTGTAAAAAAAAAACTTGCAGTTTAACATGACCGTTAATCTGTAGATCATGCGCCACGGGACTTCCGTTTTACGTGGAATCCAAACCACAGGCCATGGCATTTCACTTCGAAAGTCATACATGCATTGGCCGTACTTGTAAAAGAACCTCTTGCTAACTACCCTTGTGTCCCCAATTGTGTGTAACTGTAACGTGGTTCAAGTATGTCCCTTATCCATTGTACCCAATGTCGTTATGCACGAGTGTCTCCGGGCCGCTAGTCGCGTGTTTGGTGACTATGTGCCGGTGAGAAAAAGTCATTTTAGAGGCAGTGTTATGTGTAATGGATGCCTATGTATTAAATATATATATAGTTTAACTTGGCCACCTTACTTTCTCGGACCGAATGCGTGAGGCAAAAAAAAATTTTCAAGCCCCGCTCTGAATTAAGAGAGCACTTTGAAAGAAAATAATAGAAAGATTATGCTGTATCTCGTTAGCACCCTGCTTTATGTTGATTAAAGCGGGTTGCCCGATGGCGATAGTCTGCCAAAATTGTGTCGTAACCACTATGAAAAAAAAATGCTTGAAAAATGGTAAGTAGGTCCTGATCGTACTATCCACCTAGTAGGTGACGTTAGCACTATAGTAATCTGGTTACATCTCAGGGGAATCTACCGACACTGTCTAGTACACATTGGGAAGGCCATTGTAAGACGTATTTGATACCTGTGTATCCACGTCACGAGCAAAGCCAGTGCACTATGGGAGTCGAAACTCCACTCCCAAGCAATTATAACCTTACCTTGGCATTGAATATATATTTTTCAAAAGAAAAATATGTATTGTCCGTTGAGCCATTATATATTTAAACACATTTTGTGTTAAATGTTCCGGCATAACTCAACAAAATGACAGTGTCTCGCCCCGGTGTGCAATTGGGCTTTTCAGTTGGTTAAAGCACACCTCACCAAAATTTTTGAAAACTAGTTTGCGATTCTTAATTCTTGCCACGCTTATGGCTTTTGCCCGCTACAAGAGAATCTATCCACTGTTGAACCGGAACATAGAACGTTTAGTCATTTCTGCTTAGAAAGACTCGCTTAAGCTCTATGCTGTGATTTGATGCTTAAGCTATGTTCAAAATATCTCTTTCCGGCTTTAAGCCGCGTAGCTCACCTGATGGGCTTCTACTTGGCTTTGGATATTAGAAACTTTACGTTATTCAATTTATGGTGATAACCACTCCGACCAATAATCATTGATGGCCTGAGAGAAAAAATGTCAGGGGCAAACAAAAAAAACAAGGATTTTGAATCATGCACTTCTGATTTAGCCAAGTTGCACTGCATATACGTGAAAGAATGCAGATAGAGAAAGAGAAAAAAAAATGTGCAGTTTGTGTTTGTGAGTACCTGTTTGTCTATTCCTACTATAGGTTCAAGTGATATTAGATTGTTTCTGTGTCCCTGGTGGAAGTCGTTACTCCGGTCCGAGCGTCCTTGCTCGGAAAGATGAAGGGTTCTGCCCTGTTATGAGATTATAGGCCCCTGAAATCCACTGAGGCGCTTCTTTGCCATTTTTCGGGGGATTTTGTAGCAAAGTAAGCCTGGGCCTACTACCACCGTAGCGCGTGTCTGTAGGTTTGAGCGTGCCTGTTTGCGAGGGCCTAAATGCGCTCCGCGCTATCCTAGTAGAGTTTACGGGTGTGTGTGTGTTTTCGACCGATCTGTTCTGCGGGGTAGGTAATAACACTTTTCCTAATCCCCGTGTACTGTGTGGTAGTGCCCGGTCAAAATGTGCGTGCGTGTATCGTGCACCCTGAGGGCCTAATACCGGTGTTCGCCTTCGTTCTGGCAAATTTGCCCTTTGAACTGGCGGTAAAGGTCGCTTAATGGCTTGTGTCTGGCCTAGCAATGTGCTGGCGTGTAGCCTGACCGCTTTTCGGCCTGTGGCCGCGGCAGACTCCTGCCATTGTGTGAGCCTATCTGTGTGGGTGTATGTAGGTTTTATGTGTAGTGGGACGGGTTCTATGTCGTCTGCCCATGACGTCGTTACGTCCCGTTGTCTCCCTGTCATGCTATGTGTGTCTGAGAGTCCTGGTTTCAACTCCCTCTCGTCCCTTTGTTCCGAGGGGGTTGTTCTAGGCTCTGCCCCTCGGTTTGGCAAAATTGCCTTCCGATCCGGAGCTGAAGGACATGTGTTTGTGTAACCTTGTACATGTAGCCTATTGGAGCCTAACCTGGCCGTCTCCTGGACTGTGGCCATGGTGACCTTCTTCCCATGTGTGGCAGTACATGGCGAGAGGGACATCCTCGCAAATTGTTGAGTTAGCGTATCTACGCTTATGTCCTCTCTCGGCTGGGATGATGGCCCTACCAACTGTGTGTGGTCCTGTACGTGTACCGGGTGTGAATCTCGGTATGAGTCCACGTCTGCACTTGCACTCGTGGTCCTGGCGCTGAATTAGCCATTGCATGCTTAGCCAGGTCCGTGTGCCTAGTGTACCTATATGCCCTATCGTGATGTTGTAGCGTGGATGTCCAAATGTTATGTTCGTTTCGCCGACGATCGCGGGTTTCATCCCTTATCGGAGCATGTGCTCCTTCTGTCGGTCTAGTTGGGTCTCTATAATCCCGGTAGTGTGTTTGTCTGTAGGCTCTCGCTCGCTATTCCCTCCTGTGTCTTCCCTTGTCCCCCCCTGTTGTTTGTTTGTCTGTTGTTTGACGTGGCGTCGGGGTGGGTAGCCCCGTTCTTCCCTGTATTGGTGTGGGAGGGACATGTCCCCGGCTTCGCCTGTTCTCTGTTTTGTTAGGCTTCCTGGCCGGTTCCGGGAATTGGTGGCATATGTGTGTGTGTCCCCGCATTGTACTGGAGGGTGGTCTGTCCGTCTTTCGGCCTGTGGCCATGGTAGACTCCCGCCCTTGTGTGGCAGTACATGCTGAGAGAGACGTTTTCGCAAATTGCTGCGCTAATGCGTCTACAGAGATGTCGTTTGAGTGGTTCTTGAGTTTTTCATCTGACCGCTCCCAATGGATGTTCCTCAGCATGGCCTTTCGTGCGGGCGCATACATCTTTATATATGTGTTGAGAAAAGGAGAGAAAAAAAATGACTTTGACTGGGGTTGTTTTACTAAGAATTTCTCCTGTGTAGCTAGTTTGGAGCAAAAATGGTGTTTTTTGTCTGGGGAAATTTTTTTTCACTATTTGCTTGGCTTTTTGCGGTACGGAAGGGGTCGTTTTAACTACGAGGGCTCGTTGGTTGAGTCCTGTTCTACTATGCGTAGTACCCCGCGCCTCCACCAGTGTTTTAGATCCCTTATTTGGGGGTGGTTGGATCTAAAAGACAGAGTTATTGTGTTAATTTATAGAGCTGTGCCTAAACGGGGGTAGCTTCCCTTGGCAGGGTAAGCTGACCAGTGTAGAGTGTTGTTGTGTGCTAGGAGCTAGGGGCGCTCCTATAAATAATGTAGTAGTGTTTTAGGGGATGGGACCCAATGCAAGGGTCACTGTGCTGGTCGCTCAGCTGACTGGCTTATTATATAACTGAACGTGCTTGTATCAGCTAAGTGGCACGCGCTGCTCTCTAACAGCCGGGCCGCCGCGAGGAATACAATGATATCTGAGCTAGCACTATCAGACTACCGTATGTCACGTCTAACCGTGACGGGAATAAGGAGGGGCGTTGGGATGTAAAGAGGCGTATAAACAGTAAGGCGAGTGTAGAGTGTTGACCAAGTGTTTATTGGTCTTGTGATGTTAAAGTATGAGTCCCTTGTAGGGAATGTAACAATGTAACAATGTTCAAGTACAAGCTGTGGGTTAGGTTACAAAAGTAGGAAATCTGAACCTGACTGACTCACCTCTGATGACACCAGCGTAGCCTCCGGCTGTATCACTGAAAGACTGATAATGGAGAGAACCCCGTGACCTCCTTAGGCCTCCTTTTATATTCTTGGGCGCTATGCTGTCAGCAATGTGATGGCATAGCTGCCCCAGTTAATAATATGTCGCTGTGTGTAATAATTGTGCAAGGATGGAGCTGCTCTCTAGAATGGCAAGCTGTCCTTGCGGCGTTGATGTATGTTGGCCTGGCTTTACGAGGGTTGCCCGTTAGGATATTTAGATAGATGCTGGGGGGATGGTCTCCAAGGGGTGCGTACCCCTGGGGTACTGTACAATACATTGTAAGCAGCTCAGAGTTCTCTGTGAAGGAAATAGAACATACATTTTTAGTTAATGGACACTCGCACCTGCCCTGTGATCAGGATTTTGGCTTGGTTTAGAAAAGAAAAAAGTATTTTCCTAATATTTACCTTCCTGAACACTGGAACGTTTTTGTAGTGAGTGCCAAAAAAAATGGAATTTGTTCAAAGATAATCACTATGAATGCGGAATGTTTCTTTTGAACAAAACAACTTGAAAGAAACATCACTAAAAGAAAAATGTCTTCTGGCAATTGTAAAGTACAATGGTTGAACATACAGTGGCTATGTTTTGAAGCAACCAAAGATTCAAAATATGGTATAAATACTCGAACCAAAGCCAAGAGCCATTTCAGAAAATGGATGTGGCCAAAAGAACATCCACATGCATCAGCAATCTAGAACTGCTTTATCCTCATGGAAATGTAATTACAAAGGCAAAAAAGAAGGATCTGCTCAGTTTGCTTCAATATGTACCCCCACTTCATCATGGTTTCTACAAAAAGTTAAAAACTTCTTCCAATGATGTAGAAACATTGCCTGCCATGGATTTTGTGGATGATTTTGAAATACAGAATAGTGATTAAAATTATAGAAAACCATGTAAAATGTTACATGTAATATGTAAAATGTATAATAATAATGTATAATATTGTCACATGCAACCTATGATGAACATTGTGCAATGAACAGCATGAATAATCAGTGCACTAACGGACTTTTCATTGAGAATGTAAAACTACTTGGAGCGAAAATGGACTAAGCCACGAATAAAGGGATATTATTCTACTATAAAAGAACTTTTGTAATTTTTCTATGTGCGAAATGTTCAAATAAAACCATTGTTAAATCGTAAGCATGTTACAATGCTGCAATGCACCATAGAAAAACATTTTTTTTGGAGCCCTTATTTTGAGGCCTGTTTCCTCCATATTGACTTCCTTGGGGTTAGTCCACTTGTGCTCTCAGTGCCTCATATTATATAATTTTAATACACATTACTTATGTTGACTTACTTCTAATATCTTGTATAATTGGTGCAGTCATTTATAATAAAGGTCATATAATTCAATTATATTAATAAATCCTATAGATACAGTGGAATCTCGTTAGTACGTTTTTCAAGGGACTGAAAAATTTGGACATCATATGCGGGAAAACGTACTACCGAAAAACGCCATACTGCATTTACAGCGTATAAGAAAGAACGCGGCGTATATATGGACGTCAAATCGCCGACCTTAGTAAGTGATTGTATGCACTTCTACAGTCACGACATAAACATAGGTTATCAGTAACTTACACGGAATGAATAACATACAAATGAATTACTGTACCTCTACACTACAGTATAATACAGGGTCTTTATTTCTGCTTAGCAAGGACATTCACGCTCTCGCGCTCCGCCAGTGACGGCTCAGTTACCGGCGACCGCGCACGCATATGTTTGATGATGATGATGATGATGATTGTTGTTTTAAGGGGCCTAACATGCATATGTTTGAAGCACGGGCTTGCTTGAACCACTTCAATAAAGCGCTTTCTAGTTGAGGAAACTGTCCCTCTCGCACACGTTTCCTTTTGCCGCTCATTCCTTCTTCAAATGCACGTTCGATTTCCTTCCTTTTGCCAAGAATCGTGTTCAGTGTAGACGGAGGAATGTTCCACTTTCGCGCTATATCCACACGCTTCATGTGAGGATTGCATTCCACGTCTCGAATGTATTTCATATTCTCATCATTAGTTATCTGCCGTACTTTCTTCTTATCCATTATGAAAACCGGGTGAGTTAGCCGTGGTCCTTACGGCATGACTGCTGGCAATCGCTCACATCCGGGAGGCGAGGAGGTTCAAATCCCCCCGCAGGCAACCTTGAAGATGGTCTTCTGTGGTTTCCCATCTTCCTTCCAGGCAAATGCCGGGGTTGGTCCCTAACTATAGGCCACAGCCGCTACCTTCCCACTCCTCGACCTTCCATTCCAACTTTCCTCCCCAACGGTACTTGTAGCTCACCCATTGGGTGTCCGTCTCGAAGCAGCTACAAAACTGGCGAGCCGAACATGTCCTCGGACACTCCCGGCACTAAAAGCCATACGCTAAAAAAAAACAACAACAAAAAACCACACACATTATGAAACACGCAATAAAATAGGTCATAACTGGACGTGAACACTAAGAACTAGAAGACAATAGTGCGGAATACGAAGACAATAATGCGCCTACGTGAGAAATAAACAAAGGGAAAGGGGTGGAGGGCAGTGGGAGAGAGACACGTCACCTGTGTTGCGTTATAGCTATAGCCACTTCTACGCCGTCAAACACAATAAAATCATCTACACTGTCAATAACTATCAGAGAATATGCGGCAATATCGCGTCGTGTTTCCCAGAAGCCGAATTTTTTAATGAAATAAGAATAAAATACAGTTCACTAACAAATAGTTCAACGGAAATTTGATCGTTGTAAGCGGGAATAGAGAACGTATTAAGGGGATATATCATCATGAATTTAGTAGGATAGGGACTTGAGAAAGGGCAGCGGCAGAGAGACACGTCACCTGTGTTGCGTCATAGCTATAGCCGCTTCTACGCCGTCAAACACAATGAAATCATCTACACTGTCAATAACTAGCAGAGAATATGAGGCAATATCGCGTCGTGTTTTCCAGAAGCCGAATTTTATAATGAAATAAGAATAAAATACGGTTCACTAACAAATAGTCAACGGAAATTTGATCGTTGTAAGCGGGAATAGAGAACGTATTAAGGGGATATTTCAACATAAATTTAGTAGGATAGGGACTTGAGAAAGTAGAGAAAGGGTAGCGGGAGAGAGACACGTCACCTGTGTTGCGTCATTGCTATAGCCACTTCTATGCCGTCAAATACAATTAAATCATCTACACTGTCAATAACTATCAGAGAATATGAGGCAATATCGCGTCGTGTTTTCCAGAAGCCGAATTTTATAATGAAATAAGAATAAAATCAGGTTCGCTTACAAATAGTACAACGGAAATTTGATCGTCGTAAGCGGGAATAGAGAACGTATTAAGGGGATATACCAACATGTATTTTGTAGAATTGGGACTGGGACTTGAGAAAATCATCGCGCTAAACGGGAAAACGTCGTAACCGAGAACGTGCTAACGAGATTCCACTGTATCTGTAATTATCTCCATTAATTCTGTCGTAACTGCATAATCATGCACTGATAAACAAACACTTGCAAACACAATTCAAGATTTATGGTGTGTTTTATTGAAAATTACATTGAATACACAAAAATAGTGAAATTAATGAAAACTAGGTCAACATACATGCACTGCTTAATTATTATCTTTTCTGTTATGAAAAATATCAAGTGTTGTGTAGTGTTTTTTCTTTCTTCATTTATCAGTGATTTACAATGTTTTCTTTCCTCAAAGAAGAACTCAGTGGTTATACCTAGCTACCTCCAGAGGATGCATATTGTATTAGTATAAAATTGGAATAACTTGGAGAATTTCTTGATGATCATGAAACCCGTTGTGTATTGTTGAAGATACATTTAAATTAGTGAGAGAGAGAAATTCTAAATAATAGCCACCCCCTACCAGGGGTGCCCAATAAATAATGTTTAATTATTTTAAAATGTAATTTAATTGGCTATCAAGCAAAAATGTAGTCTTGAACAATGCTATACGGAGTACAAGTAGTTAATAATACTCGAAGAAGATCTCAAATTGACGAACTTATTTTCTCCAAGGTTCTTTCTGGAACTTTCATTTTTATGCAGGACGTCCATGAACTCTTAAATTTGAGGAGTTCATCTTCATCTCCTGATGATCATGAAGCCTGTTGTTCATTGTCGTTGATGAATTTAAATTATTAAGAAAGAGAAAATCTAAATGTTTTCATGAATGAGCACAGTATTGGAATAAAATATCCTCCTTATTTACCTCTATTGAGCCATGAAACTTTAAGTCTGCATTCCTACATTGCATTGTTTTCACCATAATTCTTTTCGCAGACTGAGGACCAATATGTTTTCATCCATGATGCTCTTCTTGAGGCTGTGATCGGGGGCAATACTGAAGTGCCAGCCAGAAACCTCCACTCACATATCCAAAAGCTGATGCAGACAGAACCTGGTGAAAATATCACTGGGATGGAGTTGGAGTTTAAGGTAATTGACTGTTTTGAGTATTTAAAGTGTAATTGTTTAAGAAGGTTAAGTTTCATCATATCAGCTTATTACATGATTAAATTTCTTAGCCTGATGTTATTTTAAGTCAGAACAGTTTAGCCTATGTGTCTGGTGTGCTAACCATTACACCATAACATGTTGTGACCTCACAATCCTGGCATTTATTTGGATGGTTTGACCACAGTGCTATTTTCAGCACTTCCATGTAAGTGTTTAAGAGTCTATTGAAGTGATTTCTAATAAAGTGTTATTTTTTAATTTTTAATTTGTTGTTAGACATTTCTGTAATGAATGCAATTTTTTTGTTTCAGAAACTGTCCAACATAAAGGCAGACTCAACACGATTCATCACTGCCAACCTGGCATGTAACAAGCATAAGAATCGCCTGGTGCATATCCTGCCATTTGAATCGACAAGAGTGTGCTTGACACCTGTCCGTTCTGTCGAAGGTTCTGACTACATTAATGCTAGCTTCATTGATGGCTACCGCTATCGTGCTGCATACATAGCCACACAGGGTCCATTGCCAGACAGTACTGAAGATTTCTGGAGGATGCTGTGGGAACACAACTCAACCATTGTGGTCATGCTTACCAAGCTTAAGGAAATGGGCAGGGTATGTATTATTTTTAAGCAGTTGATGATATAGCAATACTGTAACTATATTATTTTTACACAGCTGACACATGACCATGGCAGTAAAGTACCGGTAGTGTGTAGTAGTAGTAGTGTGTAGTATTTAAAATGTAATTGTTTAAGAAGGATAAGTTTCATCATATCAGCTTATCACATTATTAAATTTCTTAGCCTGATGTTATGTTAAGTGTGTTATGCCCTGGTGACAGTGACTCGTAGCTTGATGTCTGCACATCAAAAGCTACTGAAGATTTCTGGAGGATGCTGTGAGAACACAAGGTTTGAACCCGCGATCTTGGGTATAGAAGATCAGCATGTTACCAACTACACCACCGAAGCCGCCAATGATCGAATTTGATTCAGATGTTTGTCAGACGTCATGTCATCATCAATATAATGTTGGAACTTATATACCTTGGTATAAACGAAAAAGTTAAATTAACAACCACACCCAAGTTGAAATGCAAAGTCAGGAATTAGATTACGGTGTAATTTTGCACAGAGTCCATTTCCTGGTATTGTAAGGTCTAGAAGGACACAACACACCAAGTAATCTCCAAATACTACACAACATGGGCTGGTTATTATACCAGCTATTAACATCATAACTTTTTAATGGTTTTATCAGAAAATTGAATAGAATAGAAAACTATTTAACATTTTATTTTCGACAATTTTCCATGACAATCATTATGAAGAAGGAAAAAAAGGGGTTTCCCCTAAACCTCCTTTTGCCATTTTCTCAAATATTTTCAGCCTAGAACATAAATACTAATATACATGAAATTACATGTGCCGATAACTGTTCATATGTGACGAGCAAACAAATACCTGGGCTGCTGTATCATTTCACATTACAGTTCTCATTTAGAGTACATTGGCAAACCTAATGTTGAACAAATAAAGATCATGTTGCACAGGACATTCTGAGTCAATCAAAGCACAGTGTTTCAAAACAGCTGAGGCTACATAACAAGCAGAAGCTGCTGTGCTGCTTGTGTAACAGTCATTGTTACATTCATGTGAGTTTGTGTGCCACTGTGTTTAGTGTTCCATGTTTTTTCTATATTCATTCTATATCACTTCTCTGTGTTACTGTATTATTTTGCAAAGTGCATAAAAAATGAATTAAAAAATCCTTCGTTAAGTAGTCAGAGTTTAAAGGATGCATCATAAGCATATCGGTACTGTAAGAGGATATAAGGAAACCAGAGATATTTAAGCAAAGCGAACTGATGTGAGTTTAATAATAATAACGAACTGATGTACATGGATGGCAATAGCGGAACCGCGCAAACTAAACATGTGCGAACATGGCGCGAGTTTTAGACAAACTGAAAGCATTAAGGGCAGGTGGCAGCACCTTACATATATAGAACCGCATACTTGATAAATAAGAATAAAACTACCAAAGTTACAACACTTCCCCTCAAGTACAGGTTCATACAATCTTTATTCTCTCCAAACCAGCAAACTTCAAGCAACGTTCATGTTTCATTCGACTTAAACTCTTCGTGAGAAAGTCAGCAACTTGATCGTTCGTAGAGATATACTTCAAAACCAAAATTTACACTCAAAGACTTCACGAACAAAGTGATGTTTGATATCAATATGTTTGCTTCTACTGTGATACATCGTATTCTTTGCCAAATTAATTGCACTTTGATTATCACAAAAGATGAACATAGTGGCTAAGTCTTTGAAGCCTAACTCAAGCAGAAATCGACGTAAGTACACAGCTTCCTTGGCGCACTCTGACAAAGCCATGTACTCGGCCTCCGTGGTGCTAAGGGCCACGGTTCTTTGTTTTCTTGAGTCCCACGATATAGGGCATCCGCCGAGCAGGAACACGTACCCCGTATAGGACCTCCTATCTTCTTGGCAGCTTTCCCAGTCGGCGTCGACGAATCCTTGGATCGGTTCAGTGTCTGCTTCGTAGATCAGCCCGATGTTCGAAGTCCCCTTCAAGTACCGCAGCACTCTCTTGGCAGCTTTCCAATGTTCGACTCCGAAGCAATTGTTGAACTGTCCCAGGTAGCTGACAGCGAACGAAATGTCCGGGCGTGTAGTTGTCAACAGATATGTCAGTGCGCCTACCAATTCGCGGTAAGGCAACTTCAACTCGTCAGTACTGGGATTCTCATTTTTGCTCAAATTCATTCCAGGGTCGAGTGGTGTGACTACAGGGTTGCAGTCGGCCATCTCGTAGCGTTGAAGAAGCTCTTCAATGTTACCTTACTGTAGCATGGCTATACATCCGGTCCCCTGGATTAGTTCGATGCCTAGGAAGTGTTTGGCCAATCCTAAGTCCTTGATCTTGAAATTTTCACTCAGAACTCTGGAAATCTCGGCGATCGTCTTTGCATTTTGACAGCACCATCATGTCGTCAACGTAAACGGCAATCAAAGTTATGTTATTTCCGGAACCAATTTGGAATAGACACGGATCCGATGTGGTTGGTTTGGCACCGCACCTCCTCAAGACCTCACGCAGCTTGGCATACCAGTTTCTACCGGCCTGTTTCAATCCGTACAGTGATTTTTGTAGTAAGCAGACCTTGTCGCCTCCCTGCAACTGGCGAAGCATGTTCTTGGCCTTCTCCTTGGTTTCGTGGTCAGTTCCAGACATCGCAATGCTCTCTAACATCTCCCTGAAGTTCTTAGGTTGTTTCATGAATATTTCCTCTTCTAAGTCACCATACAGATAAGCCGTTGTGATATCGTACTGTCTGATTTTTACACCGAGCTTGGCGGCGAGACAAACCATCAATCGAATTGATTCCATTCGCGCTACTGGTGCGAACGTGTCAAAGTAGTTGATTCCATACTCCTGGTTGAAACCTTGAGCCACCAGCCTGGCCTTCCTCTTCTCAAGTGTTCCATCAGGTTTTAGTTTGTCGCGCAGCACCATCCGGCATCCGATGACTTTGGCATCACGGGGAGGATCCACCAGCACCCATGTATTGTTTCTCAGGATAGATTCCATTTCCATGACCATGGCACCATGCCACTCGTTAGAGTTTGGTCCTGTTATTGCCTCCTTGAATGGAATCTCTGCTAGAAAAATCTCCTCGTCTTCTTCTTGCTCCTCCAACACCTCAGTTGTTGAATTCGTAAACCACGTAATATAAATAGTTCATACAAATTTTTGAAATATATCCGTGCCATACAGCTTTTTATAATATTTGTAATATCCAAGATACAACTTCCGTGGAATTGATAGTAGTTCGAGTAATCATGTCGCTCATGTACTTGTTTCAATAATAGATCGAATCATAATTCAGATAGAGAATGTAGTCCTTTTTGTAACGTACAATTTTTATCCAATAGATTTAATAATACATTATGTAGGTTATTTGTTTATTTATTATATTCTAATTTGCCTTATTCATCTTGTATAAAATGTTTGCTAATTGGTTTATTTAATAATAAGTGTATTCTATATTTTGCTCTGTTAGTTATTAAGCTAGGTTTAGTTTCTTATTACAAGATTTCAGGCCAGAACATTGTATACGCTACATCAGTGTGGTCCAACCCGCGGCCCGCCTGATCATTTTTGTTGGCCCTTGCCCTTCTTATTGCCCTTCACTCTTCGACAGTTATAATCCGTGGCGTGCCTACTTTAATTTTCACTTTCATTCAGTAATGTTACGCAGGAGCCAGGTGGGAAAGAAAAGATCCCGAAAAATACGCCAGTAATCAGAATGGTCTTTCCTCGAAAACGTACGGCACGAGAAGCTGCCCCGTCTCCAGGTGACAACTGGTTGGTTGCCTGTGATTGGCTGCCGATAAGTTCGCGATCGTTCGTGTGCTGCGGCGAATTTCCCTATAAAAGTGAGCGCGGGGCTGTTCGAAGTAGTTGTTTTTGACGAGAGAGGTTGTTCGAGAGATATAGTACGACGAGAGTTTGTTGTCATCGTTGTTGCGAGAACTGTACCTTATATGGCGGGACTTAATAAACGGCGTGTTGAAGATGAGAAACGAAAATTTCAGTCAAAGTGGCAAGAAAGTTACTTTTTTGTTGAACATAATGGAAAACCGCAGTGTGTTATCTGTTCTCAAGTCTTAGGTGTTTCGAAGGAGTATAACGTGAATAGACACTATACCAGCTTGCATAAATCAAAATACGATCAATACCAGGGAAGTGCTAGAAGTTGTGTGTTGAATGATTTGAAGCTGAAACTAACAAGACAGAAGAATATATTTCAGCAACCATCAAACACTGCCGGTTTAAAGGCATCTTATGAGGTAATGTTCAGAGCTAGCTATAAGTAAAATGTATTTTAGGGAAGGTGAGCTCATTAAGAGATGTTCAGTAAAAATGGCATCTTCATTTGGAGATAATAGGATGGCTAAAAATTATGAAAGAGTTTCCTTGTCTCATCAGACAGTTGGTAGAAGAATTAATGATATGGCTGGTGAAGTTTCAGGTTCTCTCAAGAGCATTTTGGAAATAAGGGATTTCTTTTTCTCTAGCTCTAGATGAGAGCACAGATATAGCTGACATCGGCCAGCTCCTTATCTTTGTCAGAACAAGAAACGAAGAATTTGAAATTCATGAAGAACTGTTGGAATTAAGATACCGTAATTAGAAACCAGCAAAAAAGGTATTGACATATTCTACGCACTGGATGATATCGTTTCTAAATATGGAGGTTTTGTGAAGTGCTCTGGCATTGCAAAAGATGGAGCTAAAGCAATGGTTGGTCTTAATATTGGTTTAGTAGGACTGTGTAAAGAAAAAGGATTGATTTTTTTGTTTTTCGACTGCATTATCCACCAGGAGGCTCTCTGTGGAAAAATTATAAGGCTCTGTGAGACGATGAAAACTGTTGTAAATAGCCTACTGTAAATTTAAAAGGGAGAGGCAATAAAGCCTGTAGACACAGAGCATTTATTGCATTCCTGGACAATTTGGAAGCTGAGTATGGTGACATTTCTTTGTACTGTGAAGTGCGTTCGCTAAGTGCTGGAAATTGCTTGCAACAGTTTTTTTGGTTGAGGAATGAAATTCTTACTTTTCTAAAAAATGAAAACATTGGGCATGAGTATCAAGAAAAACTCGAAGAAAACCAGTTTTTAAATAATCTTGCTTTTCTGACAGATTTAACATCCCATCTAACTTAAAAAGCTTTAAACCTGAAACTACAAGGCAGAAAACAAAATATCTCCCAGCTTTATGGACATATTGAGGGCTTCCGCAAAAAACTTGATGTAATGCAAATTGCATTGAAGGCAAATAATATGGCACACTTCCCATCTTGTCAGCAGTAGAAAGAAGAAAAAAGTGACATACATTTTATTGAGTTTCATGAAATAATAATAGAAATCAAGAAACAGTTCCAGAACAGATTCCAGGATTTTGACTCCCTAAAACCAAAACTTGCACTGTTCAACATCCCCATGGATATTGAAGTGAGTGAGGTGCCCTGCGACCTTCAAATGGAAATTTGTGATCCTCAAGCAGACCAATTCTACCAGACTAAAAAGTGTGATGCCCCTGAAAACTTCTGGAAACTGAATTCTAAAGAACGTTTTTCTAAACTGCTTAAATTCTCTCCACAAGTGTTATCGCTGTTTGGCAGTACGTATGCGTGCGAAAGTGCTTTTTCTGCTCACAAATTAAATCAAAAACGAGAAATCGAATTGAAAGTTCTGCACTGGAATTGAGCCTGAGACTTTGCCTTACTGAACTTACAGTGGACATTGATACACTTGTATCAGGAAAGCAGTGCCAATCATCACATTGATTTCTCGACAGTAAAATGAAGTGGTATATTAAACTAGTAATATTAAACTTCTTTTAATATACATTTTAATAAATGTTTTTGAGTAAAATATGTAATACGTTTTCGTTCTGGAATGTCTCTGGCCCTCACATTCCTATACTAAAGTTTGATTGGCCCTCAGGTAACTAAAGGTTGGACCACCCTGCGCTACATAAAGGGGCTCTTTACCCTCAGTGGCATTTCTTTATGAATAAATTCAAATTCAATTCAAAAATTCAATTCAATTCATCTTGGAGATTTGTTTGAAAAAGTTTCTTCGGTCTTCCCCTTTTTCCAGTCCGCAGAATCTTGGGTCGACCAGGTCCTTGTATCAATTGAGGCGTAGTATCGGATGTTTCGACAGTCGTTCTATCATGATCATCCACTGGCGTCACATTGAAACCGAGGAAAGGTTCTGTAACCGGTTAAAAGGAGAACTAAAGAAAATCAAATGTGTTATCAGTTTTTGAAGTGGTTACTCGGGTACAAATTATTCAAGTTACGTTTGTACCCAACTACTCGGGATGATGGAAGTGAGCCCTAATCTCAGAGGTCCGGAAGAGGAAACAGGTTGCCTAGGGATAGTCGCTAACGAAAAGAGATGTTCATTTTAACTCACAATCATATATTCCATAACAGTAAACAATACAAATAAATAAACCTTAAGCTACGTCGCACCCATTTACATTTAATAAAGTGTTAAATTGATATTTATAAGTTTGTAAGTTACATATTGGGACGATGCCTGGAACAATAGCTACGAAGACTCGACGATAAAAGAAAATGATTACTACTTAAGCAAGGCGCAAAACTTAACCTAACCTGAAAGAAAAACACACTCACACTGCCGGCACATACACTCACCATACCACTAAACTAAAATGAACGAAACAGAAATTAACGAATGGAAAACCCAACAAGCTGGAATGATACCCCCCTCCCCCCCAAATGCAAATAATTTCAAGGAACACTAAAGACGAACAAGAGCTAGACGGTCTACGCGTCTGAGTAGAGGAATAACAGAAACAGTCGACAGGGGTAAAGGTTTACCTTCATAATAAAATGACAAACTTGCCATCATAGAAATTCCCCACAAAGTATAAAGAAAATACATTCACAAATAACAATAGTAAGAAGAATCGCCCTGGCAAGTACAAATAAAAGGAAAAGCACGAAGCTTCTTGCCAGTGGTCAAACAAACCTACTTCACACTTTCTAGGTCTTACAAACTTGACGCCTAGGACAAACACTCAACAAAATAGGTCTTACGAACTTGACGCCTATGAATTACTTAACCTCAAAACACATGCTAACAAATATATAGGTCTGAAACACTGTCACCTCCCCGCTAGAGTTGATTTACAATTAACTACCCTCATTAACACAAACCTACAGAATTTACTGCCTTCAAATACAGGCCACAAGTGATTTTAAAGTTTTCCCGACTTTGAATGGGCGCCAAGGTTGACCATATGGGTCTTCCTGAATAAAATAGAAATAAATACATAACTGTTGCCCCGACTATGAAACACTTTATCCCAGGCGTAGGGCATTTGGCATGCGTTCGCTGATGTGCCAGGTTCATGCAAGACAGGAATATAAACACACATGAACTTTAAAGAGATAATCTATTGGCTGTACTATAAACATATATACATAGTATACAACACAAAAATACCCTTCATACACTCGTGATTTATACAGTACCTTGCCACTGAATTTAGGCTCTGAGAGCAGCAAACACTTACGGCCATATCAGACCCAGGCATAACAGCCACCTACGTATATACACACTGTACCATCCATACACAAAATATCTACACACGTTAGACTGGTTCACTCCACTTTCTTTCTTCTCGAACTGCTCGTTCACGTCTCCATTCTCGCATGACTTTACGATGAAATGTTTACGACTGATTATCCTTTTAGGCGTGGTAAGTTATTACCTACAGCCCATGGTATGGATGGACCCATGAAATGCACGTAGCCTCCAATAGCCCGTAACAGCTCAGCTGATTGCTAAAAATTAGTCACTGCTCGTTCGTATTACGATACCATGATCAAGTAATAACGACACTAATTTGCAAGTAGACAACGGACTTTCGCTGTAAAAGCAAGAAGACGATCTCTAACTGTTCGATACGGAAACCATGTCACGTAAAACGACCCTGGGCGCTAGTAGATCAGTGTTCTGCCAATAAAGCAATAAGACGACCTCGGAACACCAGACACGCCATTATATGCACTGGCGTAGGGATACCTAACCCCAAAGTTTCTGCCGGAACTAATTCCTGCGTGGCCCGCTCCTAGCGGAACATCCATGTCAACACATGAACATCAGACAGTCGATATCCACACTGACGTCACGCCGTAGTTTTCCACGCGCCAGTTCATCCGAGTTCATGCTATAAATAGCCTAGGTATTCCCACACAAGCCGAATTACTGCCTGTCTTTTCCGGGTATGTCACACATCCAGCACTCGAAAATACCAATTCATTGTACCTTTATAGTACAGCCACGAATCTAACATTTAACATTACTAGGTCAAAATAAAGCCATTAACCCCAAACCAAAATGAAATAATGCTTCTACTTAATACAGTCTTATATATCCTTATTTCCCAAAACGTAATAAATCGCAAAACCCCGTATTTTATAATATCAAATATCCAAACACCGATAATTAATAAACAATGATCCTAGTTGGTCCGGACCATCCAAAGATGAATCCGTCCACAAAAACACACAGGCACAATAAAGATCACCTCTGCAACCCCACGTTAACCCAATATAATAAGATACGAATAAAATACCCTAAACTAACTGCACAAGGCACAAAACCCGAGGGTGAGCTACTGTAACTGAATAAATTCGGTTACAGGTCTTACAACTTGACGCCTATCACATACTTACTCACCAGCAAATCCCCCCCTGAAGGCTAATTAAACAACCTAGATCCAATGATCCACCAAATTACTTGTTTGTACCTTGAAAGGCACAAACAAATACCATGCCAACAATAACTAATAAAAATTGTGCTAAATGTTCCGGCATAACTCAACAAAATGACAGTGTTTCGCCCCGGTGTGCAATTGGGCTCTTCAGTTGGTTAAAGCACACCTCACCAAGACACTGTCTAGTACACACTGGGAAGGCCATTGCAAGACGTATTTGATACATGTGTATCCACGTCACGAGCAAAGCTAGTGCACTATGGGAGTCGAAACTCCATTCCAAAGCAATTATAACCTTACCTTGGCATTGAATATATAATTTTCAAAAGAAAAATATGTATTGTCCGTTGAGCCATTATGTATTTAAACACAAATTGTGCTAAATGTTCCGGCATAACTCAACAAAATGACAGTGTTTCGCCCCGGTGTGCAATTGGGCTCTTCAGTTGGTTAAAGCACACCTCACCAAGACACTGTCTAGTACACACTGGGAAGGCCATTGCAAGACGTATTTGATACATGTGTATCCACGTCACGAGCAAAGCTAGTGCACTATGGGAGTCGAAACTCCATTCCAAAGCAATTATAACCTTACCTTGGCTTTGAATATATAATTTTCAAAAGAAAAATATGTATTGTCCGTTGAGCCATTATGTATTTAAACACAAATTGTGCTAAATGTTCCGCCATAACTCGACAAAATGACAGTGTTTTGCCCCGGTGTGCAATTGGGCTCTTCAGTTGGTTAAAGCACACCTCACCAAGACACTGTCTAGTACATACTGGGAAGGCCATTGCAAGACGTATTTGATACATGTGTATCCACGTCACGAGCAAAGCCAGTGCACTATGGGAGTCGAAACTCCATTCCAAAGCAATTATAACCTTACCTTGGCATTGAATATATAATTTTCAAAAGAAAAATATGTATTGTCCATTGAGCCATTATGTATTTAAACACAAATTGTGCTAAATGTTCCGGCATAACTCAACAAAATACATAATGTTTGAAAATTATATAATAACTAATAACCCTGAACACATCACGCAAACACGCCGACCTCGCGCCAAAATTTAGCGACAACAAACCCCACAATTTACCAAATCAATGCCCCTCAAAATAAATCGAGAACCATGTCTACTTAGTAATTTAACCTAAATGCTTATTTCCTGAATCAAACAAAAATATAACAGGTGTTCTTCATAGTGTTAACTTTGCACGTGGTCAGATCTAAAGCGTCACCAACGGGCGCGGCTTTTAAAACAAGTTTGGCCTGCACGAGGCAGACAAAATATATACGTAAATTAAACCGTCAAGGACTTGAAATGCAACGGCGGGCGATAAACATTACTTACAGAAAGCAAGGTATAACAAATGATACGTAGGATTAACACATTGAAAATACAGCCCGCGTTACTATGCAATCTAACTAAGTCAACTTTACATTCTGACCATGCACACTAAATGGAATTAAATCAATAGAAACAAATTTACAAAGAATGAAATTTAAATGTTCATCAGTCCCGTGGCCGATCCTCCTAAAATACAATTTACTGTTCACATGGCCGAGTCCTCGGGAGAACCTGAGTCCGCCTGGTCGGCGTCTCCTGTAGAAATTTTCACATCCACCTACCTCAGTTGCTGGCGATAAAAGACCCAGTCCTTCATGCCTAACTCACAGAGCTAGGATCCTCCATATTGGCCAATCCAGGCCCACCACTACAAATTATCACAGATTAAAACAATGGCCATATGCCAATGGAAGTTAGGAGTCCTCTTAAGTTGGTACCTTGGAGTTTTAACAGTTGCTACTAGAACACTAGCGCCAATGTTACTGATCACAACCAGCACCTTGGAAATTTCCACGATGACATGGCCTATAGGGTGCCGCAAAAGTTTGGTCACTATTGCAACATGTTGTAGAATTGGAGTAATCACACTGAAAGTCACATTTGGGGGAAATGGGAAGTTGTTGGATCTTTATTTCAGATGTTTCCAGGGGGTTTATTTTAGGATAGCCCCCAATTTGCCAGGTTTGATTGTACCAACGGTACAGGTTCATTATCTTCTCCGATTTCGGGTTGAGAGACTGGTTCCTCCATGACAGCTGGTTGATCTTTTTCTCTTGGTGATTGTGGCGGTGGTTCTGCAAAGAACAGTTCCCAACAAATATCTTGCTTCGAGGATTCTGGGCGCTCCATCCTAGTCTCTTCCAGTGGCTTTTCATTCTCGAAGAATTTTACATCTCGGCTGATCAAAACTTTATCTTTGTCAGGGGAGTATATGCGAAAGCCCTTGGTTTCTTTGGAGTAACCCATGAACACGCCTTCTCTGCCTCGTTGATCCAGTTTCCCTCTTCCGGGATCCCTGTCCAGGAAGTAAACCTTGCTTCCACACGTTCTGAATTGCGAGATGTCAGGAATCGCTCCTGTCCACAATTCGTACGGTGTTTTGCCTCCGATACTTTTTGATGGCAGGCGATTACGGATGTAATTTGCAGTATTCACTGCTTCCGCCCAGAAGCGGTGAGGTAATCCGGCGTCGAACAACATGCACCTGGCAGTCTCCATCAAAGTCCTATTCACCTCTCCGACTTCCCGTTTTGTTCGGGGTTGTGAGGGACTGTGAGGCGTCTTGTGATTCCGCGCTTCTTCAGCTAGTTGTCGAACTCTCGATTCAGGTATTCCCTGCCGTTGTCAGACTGGATCACCTTTACTAGTTTTCCTTTCTGATTCTCCATCCTGGTAACGTACTCGATTGTAGCTTCGTAGACCTCTGATTTTGCCTTCAGAAATCTCACTTCACACCAATGAGAGTGATCGTCGATGAATTCCAAGAGGTACCTTGAACCTCCCATAGATGGAGTCGGCATTGGTCCACACACGTCCGTGTGGATCAAATCGACTAGCTCCGTCCGTCGATCGGATTTCTTTAGAAACTGCGTCCTGGACTTCTTCCCCTCGAAGCAGACTCTACAGTCCAGAGTCGTCGATGGATTCCTCAGCTCAACGCCAGAAACCCTCCCTTTTCTCACAGCCCACGTTGACATGTCCGAGTCGACGGTGTAGCAATTTTAGATCAATTATTTTGGACGATGCAGCCATATTTGCTCGTTCTTGACTCTCACTGACGTAATATAGGTTATTCTTCCTCTCCGCTCGCATCAAGACTTCTCCTTTTTCGTTCATGACGACTGCACCTTCCTTGTCAAAAATCACCTCGCGGCCACGGTCGGTGATCTTTCCCATCGACAGCAAGTTTGTCCTGAGGTCTGGAACGTGAGAAATATCTGAGAGAGAGACATCTATCTCTTCGTTCGCAATGCGCGTAGATAAGCGAACACTGCCTTTTCCCACGATCTCTGCCGTTGAATCATCAGCCAATTTCACCACACCCCTTCGTGACTCATCGATCTTCGAAAAAATCTCAGGGTCGCCACAGATATGTGAAGGGGCGCCATTGTCGAGGCACCATATTCTGCGTACGTCACTGCTCTGAGTTGTCGTCGCCTGTAAGCATAGTTTTCGAGTGAAATTTGCCGATTGAGTATTAGAACTGTCTTTACCTTTGTCCTTCGATGGATCTCTTTGTTTAAATCTGCACTGGCTGGCTCGATGACCTTGCTTTTTGCACACGTAGCACCGGAACTCAGATCCGCCTCCTTCTGTTTCACTGTTGTTGTTGTTTAGTTTGGGTGTTTGTTTCTTATAGTTCTTGTTACCTGGACCAGTCTTCTTCTTGACGAACATAGTTCCCGCTATTTCACCTTGTGTGCTCGATTTTCGTGCGTCATCCTCTTCGATGATTTTGGTCCGAAAGGCCTCGGGAGTCGGTAGGTTGTCACGTGACTCGATTGCACACCTAAAGTTCTCGAACCGTGCCGGCAGACTGTATAAACACCTAACTGTCAACAATTCCGGATTGATCGTGATGTTCATAACTCCCAATTTGTCCACGGTAACGAAGAAATCGTTCAGATGGTCACGCACATCGCCATCGTCCGCCAATTTTTGTAAGGTTAGCCTTTTCAGTAAGGTCGCCTTCCGAGCGGGTCCCTGGGATTGGTAGATCAGTTTCAGTCGTTGCCATGTATCACGGCCATGACACAATTCTTGACTTGCTTTATTTCACTTGGAGACATCTACAAAATGATCAGCGACCGAGCCTTTTGATCCTTCTTGTCCCACTCTTGAATTGCCGCCGCGTTTGCATTTCCATCCGCTGATTCTGGTTTCGTAAAATTCCCGCCGACGAATTCCCACAAATCGCCCGTAATGAGGATAGCCTGCATCTGCACGGCCCACGTGTCGAAATTATCCTTACCGAGGGGTTCAATTCTCCCATTACTTCCGGCATTCATTTTTGAGGTTAACTTCTGGCACGTTTTTGCGAATAATTACGATTTGTTATTTACGCACTTAGTCACGCGCATCTGGGTCCATAACCTGTAAGAGGATATAAGGAAACCAGAGATATATAAGCAAAGCAAACTGATGTGAGTTTAATAATAATAACGAACTGATCCACTGTCCCCGTATATTCTAGAGGCGGTCTGTTGGATATCCGAAGCAACGGCTGGATTCGTAGACCCTGACTGCTCCGGCGCAAAATACAAGTCAAGGATCTACCTCCAATAGACCCTCGCGAATATACGTGGCGGAAATTACAATACAACTGTGAATAGCATGAAAAATACACTTAGCTCGCGGTAAAACACCTACCTTAATCTCGGGAATCTCGTGGTCAGCTTCTCTGGACCTAAAATGGGTTTCACAGTTGCATCTCCTTATATCTAAAATAATTCACGACAACACGGCTTCTAATAAAACTAAACAATTTAATAACAAATGTAAACTAAAGCTCAACATTCACACTATAAAATAAAATACACACTCCCATTCATTCATCTCCACTCTCACGCCACTGACAGAATAGCGTTCTATCAACATCATGACAAAATTTGGTGTGGCTTGGGTCCATACAACAAGCTGTACAACAATTACACACCTCGGTGTATTAACATTCTTCTGGCACGCTCCCAAACACATATAGGCTCTCGGCGCACGCGATCATTGCCACGTGTCCGATGACATGACATTCACCGCTACATTCCCAGTCTTACTGGTTTAAAAAAAAAGAAAATGAGCGAGCCAGGCAGTTCGCCACATCTCTCCCCATTTGCTTGGCCTGGTCGTGCTATGGCCTTGGTTGGAAACGAGTTCTTCATAACAATGAAAACTGTGTTAAATGAAGGCAGATTCACGTCAGACAAATACGTGAACTACACTCAAATCCTACAAGTAGTATAAAACTTCTATACACACTAACATTCACACTCTCGCATTGTGACGTCCCAATGGAGTTCATTTCATTCGCACTGAACAAGAAACAAACCACATGCAATCACATACTCATTCACACTCTAATCTTTACGTTAAAGAAATGAAAACTTCCTATTCTTAACACGTTATACACTCGATTGATAAATAATAAAGATTAACACTAAAAGAATTTATAATGACGCTTATAGCACCAGCTATAGTCCTTCCAAAGTAATAGCGTCTAAATACAGTCGAGCCTGCGCTCTGATTTAGCAGTTATGTCAAATACAGTGAACTGTGATCTTTAATGTCTTCTACATCACCAGAAATAACCACCACTAGTCTCTCCTATTTGATCTGGTGTCAAAATAAGTTTAATACATTCGACCGCTGAAGGTGAAACATATGCAGTTACAAGTCTGGTTTAATAATCTCGATAAAAGTATAGCATAACAGCTGTCATCATCAATTTCCTGTTCCAATTTCAACCGTGAACCTTCCTGTCCTATCTAAATTCCATGTCGTGTATAACAAAAGAAGGAGTACTCTCTACTCACAGTCTAAATGCCTTTGCCAACACTAGTCATGTCCACACAATGACTGTACTATAAAATGCGGAACACACCTTCGCAATAACCTCGTAAGCCAACTACATACGGAAATACACAAAAAACCACTATCAAAGGGTTATCAACTCCACTTCTATCAACCTGGCATTCCTTCAAAAGGGCATAATTTCACAGCGTTGTCACCACAATCGCTGGTCTGATGAACAATAACAACAATTGTTAAATTAATAATTTATATATCTTAACGACCTCTGGAATTCACGATACTGAACCTCCTCACTCAATACTCTTGAAACGATACTCTGATAAGTATAAACTGTCGTGCATACATTTAGTAAAAATACTACATCTCATCTTCACACATCTGGGTTCGACTTTAATCGAAGAAGGAATATTATGTCTATAATGTGACATGATATTACTCCTCGTAAGTAATTAATCACAACATCATATCTGTGTGTTTGTGTCCAACAAGAATCTCTCATGACGAGGATATCAAACGATAACTACCCTAACGTCGGATGATAAATAATTTTCCAAGGAGATTCTAGCTTCAAATAAATTAAATGACTGAAAGTTCAAAGTTTTCTTCAATAAAAAACATACAGTTAGTCATATTCGTATTCTCTTCATTCAGAACGAATGTCTATGAGTTCTGACGATAATAATCGTGTCCACGTTAAATGTTTCTTTTTCACAATGTGACATGATATTTCACAATATATCACTACCAAGATCTTCTTTCTTGACGTTGCTTCTCGACGGATAAAATGCCCAAATTAAACTAATAAAAATTAATTTAATGGGTAACATAGACGAAAATGTCTATCACCTGTATTCAAAATGAATACATGAACGTCGAAAATAAATTACTGTTCCTTAAAGGAAATGATAAAATCTTGTTCCTCGAACAAGTAAATAATCTCAGTTCAGAAACTGGATTCCTAGCAAACGAAGATAATAGCATCGCTAGACGATCACTATAATAAATTTCGAAGAATAAAAATGCTATACATGGAGTACATAAATACTGTATCGAAAAATGGATAAAGGATTTGCTCAGTAAATGTCACTACAAGCTCTAACTATAAGGTTAGTGAACACTGCTACCTGGTCTCGAAGTCTAGAAGATCAAGATAGAGTATAACAAAATACTCTGATGTTACATCTCCCAAAGATCTGGGCTGGATCCTAGTTCGTCTCCACGAACTCGTGACCTCAGGAAAGGAACGAATTCCCCCACTGGAAACAGCAAGCTCCGACCGGAATCGAACTGCGGGCCTCCAATCATCATCTTCATTTTGACCGGGATAACCCTGGACCTCTTGAAAATCTTGATGCTTCTTCTATCTCCGTCACAGCACAGTCTCATTATAACAGTGAGTAGCGTCGAAAGTTCTGCTTTCCACTTCAAAATGCATTTGAAGAGAAAGTCTAGGACCTCACTCGTATAACATCTTTCTGTAGTCTCTGATGTTAATGTTGAGCTCATGTTTGACGAGAATGCATTAGAATGGAGTTGTGCATCGTGTCTCATGACTGCTCACTAAGTAGACATTCACGAACAGTCTCCTCTAACGAAGCTCCATCGCTGCCTATATTGCTTCTATCTGCCTATACTCCTGGCGCACATAATAATCTAGTCCATAATAATCTTCATAATGCTAGACTGAATATTGTTCTTCACTATGGAATACATCTCCATCCTAAGTGTTGTAATACAGTTCCACACAAGCAATAGTAATACACACTCGTACTCACGGGTGGCTGTTGCCTGAGCTGCAGTCGCTCGGATAAAGTGTCGTATCGCGCTGGAGAAAAACACTTTTCTCGTGCTTCACAAACCTGCTTATAATTGCTGAAATAATTCTTCCAAACTTCTGTAAGTTTGCAATATACAGTATCTGCCGGTCAGCTACAATACGTAGTTGAAATGAATTCTCTGAAGTCGATCAGACCGATGTTAATGCGGTAAATGTAAACCTCGCAACTTCACCTAGATTCAAGGTGCGGTCGTCTCCTGATTCCTCTCTCGCTCAAGCCTTGTCTCCACGGGTCACCTTCTACTAGACCGGTGAAACACTCGGAACTCCTTGCTTCTCCAATTTCACACGTCTGACCTCTTCGACGTTCAGATACACAAGAGCCTCGGTGCTTGGCGTCTCCCCTCCAAGTCTACCGATTTTAGCCGCCTTTTCGAGTTCCCTCTCGAATGACAATTTCAATGGGTTGAGTGGTCTCCGCCCAATCAATACAAGTTGTATTGATTGGGCGGAGACCACTCAACCCATTGAAATTGTCATTGTACACGTCAATACGGACCTTGCGAAATGGATATTCTTCCAATTAATCTTCCCTCTCGAATTCGCGCGGGCTCTAGCAAATCGCTTATTTCTTCCAATAGCGACCTGCTATTAACTTATAAAATATTTCCAATATTTTATTATCATATTCTTCTCTTTTCTAATATGTAAATTCATTCTTTAAGGGCTTAAATGAATTAAATATCCATAAAAATTTAGTTGCTGGAACTCCTGTCTTCTCTAAAACTTCTTCCTATTGGCTGTAAGCTCATATCCAATGGGATAATTTATAACAATATCTAAACAAATCCTGGGAATATTCACTGTTGCTAGGTCGATTCCAAGCTTCTCGAAACTTCCATTGCGCAATACTATCACGTGACGGAATTTCCATCCTAGCTCGACGTCGCCTCACGACTGATTTCTGCCAAGTTCCAGCCATCATATTCCTTGGTTAAATTTTATCATGGGCTTCGAAAAAAAATGTATTATTCCCATTTTCATCCCTTATAATTCATTTTACGGGGGCAGTACATGGATGGCAATAGCGGAACCGCACAAACTAAGCATGTGCGAACATGGCGCGAGTTTTAGACAAACTGAAAGCATAAAGGGCAGGTGGCAGCACCTTACATATATAGAACCGCATACTTGATAAATAAGAATAAAACTACCACAGATACAACAGGTACTGTAGTAATATTAGCATGGCCATTCTTATAATGTCTTTTAAAGTCACCAGCATTTGAAATAAAAAGCAATACTGTATTAGCAATTCAAACATACTTTACAAAGTAGAATAGTAAATTATGAATTACTGTAACTAGTCAGCTGTTAGTATACAGGGTTATTCTAAATTAAATACCTGAAAGCTTCAATGAATAATTTTGAAACTACTGATCGAAATTGGTTCCTCAGTTTAGGGGCTGTGACAATGCGGTCATATAGCCCCATGTACTTTGGGTGTGTGTAGAATCTGTCTGATAACCGGTGTTAATTGTGATGGCTGTATTAGTGTGTGTTATCTGTAATTCAAGAGACGCCTCCGTGGCTTAGGCGGCAGCACGCCGGCCTCTCACCGCTGGGTCCGTGGTTCAAATCTCGGTCACTCCATGTGAGATCTGTGCTGGACAAAACGGAGGCAGACAGGTTTTTCTCTGGGTACTCTGGTTTTCCCTGTCAAAATTTCATTCCAGCAACACTCTCCACTATCATTTCATTTCATCTGTCATTCATTTAATCATTGCCCCAGAGGAGTGCGTCAGGCCTCGGCAGCCGGCACAGTTCATATCCTCACCGCTAGATGGGGGCTTCATTCATTCCATTCCAGACCCGGTCGAAGACTGGAAGCAGGCTGTGGATTTTCATTCATCTGTAATTCAAGTAAGGACTGCAGAATATCAATTTCAAGTAGTTCCTACTTTTGCTACCAAATGCTACAGTCAACACCACCCAGCTGCAAATTTGGGTACTAGATGCCACTCCAACTGGCACCTGGCCACGAACATTGGAACTTAGAGCGTTAATCAAATCTAACCGACAAATTTAGCTTCACACAATTGTAGTAAGTGGAAGGTTCTTTTACATGCCATAAATCTATGACTTGGGCCTGCCGTCTTTACTTCCCCTCCAAAGGAAGGCATACTGATTGATTTTTAATGCTCTTAAGGGGGCACATACAGCTTAAGGAGCCACAATAATAACGATTTTAATATTATAACAATGTCTGTCATAGACCTTGTACAACAATGATATACATTTCCAAGGAAACACACACATCTTGCTATTAGATGCCAAGTTATAAATTTTCAAAATTCAAATGGTAATTATTTTTATCAATTTTTTCAAAATTTGGTTCTTGTTTTGTGCTGACCTTCACCGTTTCCCTGATATCTCCCATGTTTATAGGAATTTTTGGAGTTTTCTTTTTTTAATGTGGGTGTTAAACCTTCTGCTACAAAATGAATCTCACTCAAAACCGTTGTGGCTTTAATTAGTCTTTCTATGAAACGATAACATTTTTTTTAGTTTGCTCAGAATAAAAATGGAAATAATGATGCTTAATTAATTAATTAATTAATCATGTGAAAATATGCGAGATTCATTTTGTAGCAGAAGATTTAACACCCACATTAAAAAAAAGAAAACTCCAAAAATTTCTATAAACACGGGAGATATCAGGGAAACGGTGAAGGTCAGCACAAAACAAGAAACAAATTTTGAAAAAATTGATAAAAATAATTACCATTTGAATTTTGAAAATTTTTAACTTTGCTTCTAATAGCAATGTGAGTGTTTCCTTAGAAATATATATCATTGCTGTACAAGGTCTATGTCAGGCATTGTTATAATATTAAAATCGTTATTGTTGTGGCTCCTTAGGCTGTATGTGCCCCCTTAAAACATTCGACGGCTTTGGCTGGGTTTGAACCCACGATCTTGGGTATAGAAGATCAGCATGCTACCAACAGCACCACCGAAGCCGCCAATGATCGAAATTGATTCAGATGTTTGTCAAACGTCATGTCATATCATCAAGTTTTAAGCCTAGTTGACAGACTTCGCTCCATGCACTCTCCTCACTCGTCTGTAGGTGTTGGTTGATGTTAATTCATTTGAGGGTTTTGGGGCATCTTGGTAAATTGCCCCATGTACTGTAGGTGGATGTTTGATGAACTTGTCTGACGACCTGTATTGCTCTGATGACTCTATTAGCGACAGGGATGGGGTAGGCGCTCCGGGACTTGAAGTAAGGTACTAACCCGGCATTTGCATGGGGGGACTGTGGAAAAACCCGGGGTGAAACCACACTCAGGATAGCCACTGTCAACTTCGAGATTCAAACTTCCGATCTCCGGACTTGCTGCAGTGGCCCTCGTAGCCGTGGTGAAAGATTTAACGAGCACGGCTATGCCGTGGGTATTGGGAGGTGTAAAGAGTGTGGAGCACGCACAGTGTTGTCTGTGTTTCATGAAACCTCCATGGCAACCACATTACGTTTCCCTCCAGACGAGCAAGGAGAGTGCATGAAACGAAGTCTATCGGCTAGGCCTAAAACTTGATGTTATTACATGAGGTTTGACAAACATCTAAATCAATTTCAATCAGTAGTTTCAAAATTATTCAATGATGCTTTCAGGTTACTAATTTAGAATAACCCTGTATTTTTTTTATTTTCCTGGAAATAAAGCAATTTGAAAGATATCAGATAATTGCAAATATCTATTGAAGATTTAAAAAATTATTGGATGTGTGCAACTACGATGCACGACAATATTTAAGCGTGACAATGTATTGTTTAAACTGTCGCTCTTGTGAAATTTCAGCTTCATATATTTTTTAATTATGTATTTTGCGGGACGGTAAGTTCACAGGCGAAATGAAGATAAGCCGAGTTGCAATTCCAGGGAAAATCCAAACACAACCACTCGACAGTTTGCTGCTGGCTGTATCTGGGGTAACATGTTCGCCCGCTACCTAGGCTGTAACTGGGGTGATATACTCGCCCCTAGCCAGCTCGTAAACTGTCGCCTCAGTATTTGAATGGAGATTGATGGAAGAAATGAAAACATAAATAAAAAACACTTATATTGGGCGATGTATTGAAGATAGAGATATGCTCTCGCGAGCTTTCTTGTAGAACTTTTCATGCTGAACAATTCTTACACTCATAGTATATAGATATTTTTACTGGTTTGCCCAGCGTAAGCTTAAAAAGTGCACGGATGCATGTGTTTTTCCGACTTTTTCACTGAAATCGTTACTGCTTGGCTTCCTTTGATCATAAATAAATTATTAGCCTACTTTCGATTTTTGCAAAAAATGAAAGTAGACTTATGAGATCAACACAGGGCGAAAAAAGTGTGTCTGTCTGTGTGTGTTTATGTGTGTGTGTGAGTCTGTGTGTGTGTATGTGTGTGTGTGAGTCTGTGTGTGTGTGTGTGAGTGTGTGTACTCTGAATGTCTGTCCCCCCCTATCAATTCGAACACGGTGAATGCGAATTGAACGAAATTTGGTACAAAGGTAGCACTAGCAAAGGACACCTCAGTGTCATGTTTTATATCGCCGCCATCTTTACTAAAACTGAATGGCGGCCACTCAAACGTTCAAAACGTAAAATCAAATAACGACTAACCAAATCATCCAATCTCTACCAAATTTGGTAACAACATACCTTCGTATAGGATGCGTCTTGTGACCAAACTACAAGGTCGTCCGCCATACCATTTCAGGATGGCGGCCGTGCGAATTATGCAAACTTTATAATCCATATCATGGGACCCACCAGTTCCGATTATCGAGCCGAGAATCGTTTTAACTGTTCTAAAGGAAGAGGCACGTACGAAATTAAAAGTTTATTTTGTAATACTATAGTGCAGACGTGATTTTAAAAAGCTCAGCTGATTCATTAATAAGACAAGATGGCAGCGGATATCTTGTGCCTGACTTATATTTCACTAATTTGAGTATTGTATGCAATATAGCGTACTGAAACAAAATAAATAAACTTTGTATGAAATGCTTTATATATAAATAATATACTTCAGTGATGAAATCGTTTAGTATAAATCATTATTTGCTAACAAGTTCTATGTAAGTCATTTTATATAGGACGATATTCGTTGACACAATTAGCTCAGTGGTAGAGCGTTAGTCTGTCATTCGTATGCCTATGGTTCAAACCCCATCAGAGATACGTTTTTTGCTTGACATTTTACATATTTGTTGCTTTGTAATGACTCAGACGTTTTAAAATTAAGCGTTATATTGTGCATATTACGGTGCAAAACATATACTTAATTAAAACATAATTCGCCAGCAGATTTAATCGAGACATCTAGCTGACAAAAAGGTAACAGATTTTATTGAAAAGTTTCTTCTTCTGGCCGCTAGAATGCACTCGCTCTGTTAGGATTATATTGTTCGATATTTCACAACTAGATATCACGACTAGTTTTTATATTTATTGTTTCTTGAGTACTGAGACGTTATAAAATAAAGCTTTATATGGTGCTTTTTGCGAGCCTCCGTGGCTTAGGCGGCAGCTCGCCGGCCTCTCACCGCTGGGTCCGTGGTTCAAATCCCGGTCACTCCATGTGAGATATGTGCTGGACAAAACGGAGGCAGACAGGTTTTTCTCCGGGTACTCCGGTTTTCCCTGTCAAAATTTCATTCCAGCAACACTCTCCACTATCATTTCATTTCATCTGTCATTCATTTAATCATTGCCCCAGAGGAGTGCGTCAGGCCTCGGCAGCCGGCACAGTTCATATCCTCGTCGCTAGATGGGGGCTTCATTCATTCCATTCCTGACCCGGTTGGAGACTGGAAGCAGGCTGTGGATTTTCATTCATATGGTGCTTTTTGCAATGGAAATTATATATTAAAAAAAACGACATTCTCCACTGGAGTGACATCTTCCAGCCTTCAGTTGTACTATGCAGAAACTATAGATTCGAGCAGCGCTCTATACCGGCCAGTTAGTGAACCCAGTCTTAACGACTGCTAGGAGTAATAATACAGTAACATTCGTTTATTCCTTGTGCACAGAGGCGTTGTTGATAATCTCAAAACTTGCAATATGGATGATTTGGAGATGGATTATTTTGTTATACCGTGTATTTAAGATTAGCCTATAAATTAACGGGTTGCGAAGTTACTTCACTTAGTTCTATATCATTCGTACACGACACAGAACAACAACGTGACGTCAGTTTCTGATCTGCTCTGATTGGCTATTACATTGCTGCAGTCGGGTAGTTGGCAGTCAAGGATAAAATTCTCGACTGCCAACTGCCAGCTACCAACTGCAACTTCATGTTGTGTATGGTGCCTATAGTATACACGGAGTCGATCGCGACTGCCGACCGAGGACTACCAACTACGGACTGCCGACTGCGCATTGTAGATGGGCCTTATTAGAGCAACGAAGTTTCAATTATTGTAAGTAGTCGGTGTTTGGAGTGTTTGCTGATGAAATTGCAAAATGCTGGGGTAAATTATAAACTATGGTTTGAACGCCACTGTTCAAATCCTGTGTGCCAATTTGCACTTCAAATAGGAAGAAATTAGGAGATGATAAGGACAGAGAGTTATAACTATACCCATACATTTCGGAGAAAGTAGGCTATATGTTCTTTCCCGAACATCTTGTTTTCTACTGAAATCTTCCTCGAGATATCCTTTACAGAATGGTGAAAACCGCATCAAAATCCATCCAGAGGTTCACCCATGACATCCAAAAACGTCAGTAGCGACACTCGAGCGCAGCAACAGAAGAGAGATAGAGTGTTGCAGCAGAAGAGAGATAGAACGATATCATCATCCTTGACTGTAACACTTTTTCATGAACGTCACTGTATTCCAACAATTTATTTGATGTTGTCACATCAAAACAAAACATACAATATTAAGAAACTCCAAGAAAACAAAGCACACTACAAATTAAGATCAACAAATGGACAGTTGATTGCAGATGCAGAAAGAAGATGGTGATCCGACAGAATGAAGTACTTGGATGACAGGAAAAACAAGAATCCTCTGTTTAGAATTGGCCTAAGTGGTCCAATGACGGCCTAGTCTACTTGAATGAGTTGCTGCGAGCAACGTTTGGGTTCCAGGTACCGGCGCGTCAGTGCGCTCCATGCCCTGGGGTTTAAGTAACTTAGAAAGTGGGAGTTCAGTTGTAAATAGATTTATAAATTATTGCGGGGGGTGACATTATTTAATTATATTTTTAAAGGTGGTTAATGTGTTGTCATAGGCTAACCTAGTATATCTTTTGACGTGGCATAGGTGTTGTGCCTTATGCGCTCGTGAGTGGGTTACTTCCATAGCGGTTTAGCAGCAGCAGCTTCAGTTTGATAATAATAATAATAATATAAAAGAGCTTTTAAGTTGTTAAATATAGCTTTAGGAAAGAAGAAAGACCGCTAGTGGGTTAGTGTTTGTAGTATGAAATATTGTAGAGAGACCTATAGTAGGTTTAGTTGTTTAAAAATAATAAGTTGATATTAATAAGCCTCGCTATGGGGGAATTTTGATTGTATGTGTGATCGTAGTGTAGCGTATGAGGTGAATGTTGAGTAGGTGTGCTGTGAGTGGCTGTATTTGAATGAGTTAGTGTGGTGGGATATGAGCTGGTCGGTGATTGGCTGAATGTTTTTAAGTCTTTGTGGTGTGTTTTCTGGTGTTAACGATATAGTTTTTTTTGATGGATCATTGAAAAGCATGTTAGGAGCTATTCCCCAGGCCTGCAGCATGCCATACCGGGTGGGCCGGCCGTGGCCTACCCTCCGGGCAGACACACCACGCTACTGTGGGTCACAGTGTTAATTATTCGTTTGGCAATTTGCATGTGTTGGAAGTGGCTACGTTATGGAGATGGCTGAGAGTTGTTGGAGTAGGTGAAGTTGCTGTGTTAGTGCAGTGGCGTACGTAGCAAAAAGGGGGGGGGGCAGTTTGGAGCGAGAGTAGTGATGGTATGTTGTGTTGTGTTTGGTGCCTGGTGTTTGCTTTCTGCCTTTGTTTTAGGGTGTTTCTAATGTACTTGCACCCATGGTAAGATGCTGCATGCTTGCCTCCACAGTTGCACACGTGGGGCTGTCCTTGGGTACCATAAATACAGTGTGATGGTGTGAACCGCCGTTGGCAGTTAAAGCATTGTATAATGAATGTAGAGGATTGGGTGCATAAGGGGCGTCGACGCGGTGCCTGTGTGGGTGTTTTTGGTTGGTTGGGGAATTTACGTGTAGTCAACGATTGTTCTGGGGCTGAGTGTGATATGTGAGGAGTTCAGGGTAGGGATTGGGCGACTGGTTGTGAATCAGTGGTGTGAGTGGTGTTAGCAAATTAAGGGGAGTCAGTTTTAATTCACGGGCTGTGAAAGCCAATATACTGTACAGCATCCCAGGGGTATGCACCCCTTGGAGACCATCCCCCCAACATCTGGCTAAATCCCCTAAAATGGCAACCCTTGGAAAGCCGGGGCAACATCCATTAATACTGTAAGGACAGCTTGCTACTCCATAAAGCAGCTCAAGCCTTACGTAATCATTACACTCAGCGACATAGTACTAACTGGGCCAATACATTGCTGACAGGAGGGCGGCAGAAGGTATAAGAAGACGTCCTAATGAGGTCAAACTCTCTCTCCATTGTCAGTGCTCCATCAAGACGGCCGAAGCTACGCTGGTGTCAACCGAGGTGAGTCAGTCAATCGTGTTCAGAGTTCCTATTTATGTAACCTGCAACCCACAACTTGTATCACATTATAAACATAATTTCATTCCCTACTAGGGACTCACACAAAGAATATCACAGACCAATAAAACACTTGGTCCACACTCTACACTAGCATTACTGTTATACGCCTCTTTACATCCCAACGCCCTTCCTTACTCCCGTCACAGGCAGACGTGACACACCGTAGTAATAACGCCAACTCAGACGTCATTGTATTCCTCACAGCGGCTCGCGTGCTCAAGTGAAGCGCGTGCCACCCGGCTGATACGAGCAGAGTCGATTACATAACAAGCAGTCAGCTGAGCGACTAGTACAGCGACCCTTTGCAGTGGGTCCCATCCCCTCAAACACTACCACATTATTTATAGGAACGCCCCCTAGTTCCTAGCACACCACAACACACTACACAGGTCAGCTTGCCCTGTCAAGGGAAGCTACCCTCCTTTAGGCACAACCTCATAAATTAGTACAGCAACTCTTTCTTTTAGATCCACCCCCCAAATAAGGGATCTAAAACACTGGTGGAGGCGGGGTACTACGCATAGAGAAAAGGGACTCAATCAACGAGCCCTCGTAGTTAAAACGACCCCTTCCGTACCGCAAAAAGCCAAGCAAATTAGTGAGAAAATTTTTCCCCCAGACAAAAAGCACCATTTTTTTTTTGAGTGCTCCAAACTAGCTACACAGGGGAAATTCTTAACAAACCAACCCCCCAGCCCCATACAGAATCAGAGAAATATAAGAATACACTGTCAAAACACGCACAGATTTTTTTTTTATTATTTTTTCACATACACTCCATTCAACATGGCCCCCCTATACCGCCTAGCTGTGCTAAGGAGCATTGGGGAGTACCAGGAATTAATTGCCTGGCACAGAGTTTTTGAAACTAGGCAGGACTACCTCAGAAGGTTTCAGCAGCTCCTGCATGCCCAGTACATGCGGATCATAAGAGCCCTTGTCCGGCCACTCCGCAGTGCTAAAAATCGCAAGATTCGGGCGAAAATCCCCACCCTCCGCACACAAATCATAAAAGCACACTGGCAACTACACTGTCGACACGAGTTTATGTTCCAACAATGGGAAACACTCATCACGGAACACAGACGGATAGGGACTCAGGACACCAAAGTCGCTGAACAGGCCATATGCCTCAATAGGCAGTACACCCAAATTTGGGATGAATACTGTGAGCTCCAAGCCAATAAGGCCATTTTTGAGTTCATGGTAGGGCCATCAGCCCACCCGAGAGAGGACATAAGCGTAGATACGCTGACTCGACAATTTGCGAGGATGTCCCTCTCGCCACGTACTGCCACAGAATGGAAGGAGTTCACCGTGGCCACAGTCAAGAAGACGGCCAGGTTAGGCTCCAACTTACTACAAAATAAACCTAACACAAACACACGTCCTTCAGCCCCGGATCGGGAGGCGATTTTGCCAAACCGAGGGGCAGAGCCTAGAACAATCCCCTCGGAACAAAAGGACGAGAGGGAATCGAAGCTAGGGCCATTAAATACACATGATATAACAGAGAAACAAAGGGACATAACCACGTCATGGGCTGACGACATAGAGCCCGCCCTACAGTACATAAAGCCTACATACACGTACACAGATAGGCTAACACATTGGCAGGAGTCGGCCGTGGCCACAGGCCGAAAAGCGGTCAGACTACACGCCACCACATTGCTAGGCCGGACACAAGCCATTAAGCGACCTTTACCGCCAGTTCAAAGGGCAAATTTGCCAGAACAAAGGCGAACACCGGTATTAGGCCCTCAGGGTGCACGATATACGCACGAACATTTTGACCGGGCATTACCACACAGTACACGGGGATTAGGAAAGGTGTTCTCACCTACCCCACAAAACCACGCAGGCAAATATATACACACTCCCGTAAAATCTACTAGGGCAGCGCCAAGCACAATTAGGCTCTCGAATACAGGTACATTTAAACCTATAGACACGCGCTACGGTGGGAGTAGGCCAAAGCTTACTTTGCTAGAAATTCCGCCGGAAGGTAGCAAAGGAACACCCCAGTGGATTCCAGAGGCCTATAATCTAATAACAGGGCAAAACCCTTCACCTTTCGGAGCACTGAAGCTCGAAAGAGGATAACGACTTCCACCAGGGCCACAGAAATAAACTAACATCGCTAACACCAAAATTATAGGCCACATAAGTTCTTTCACACGGGGGCGATAGGAAAACGGTCCAACAAGTACATAATCAACATGAAATCGCATATTTTTCTTTCTTATTTTATGTATATACAGTGCAATATAGCCAAAGTAGAAGGAACAATTCTAAATCCTTCTTGTTTTTTTTTCGGAACCATGGCATTTTTCTCTCAGGCCATCATTGGTTATTGGGCGAAGTGATTAACGCCATAACGTAAAGTCTCTAATATGCTAAGCCAAGTGGAAGCCAAGCAGGCTTCAGGCCGAAAAAGAGATATTTTGAACACAACTTAAGCATAAAATCACAGCATAAAGCTTAAGTGAGTCTTTCTAAGTAGAAATGACTAAACGTTCTATGTAGGGTTCCACAGTTTGATAGATTCTCCTGTTGCGGGCGAAAGCCGTAAGTGTGGCAGGAATTAAGAATCTCAAACTAACTTCAAAAATTTGGTGAGGTGTGCTTTAGCCAACTGAAAAGCCCAATTGCACATCGGGACGAGACACTGTCATTTTGGTGAGTTACAATTACTTTGAAGGGCAGGTTTGACTCCCATAGTGCACTGGCTTTGCTCGTGACGTGGATACAGGTATATCAATTCCGTCTTGCAATGGCCTTCCTAATGTGTACTAGACAGTGTCGGTAGATTCCCCTGAGACGTAACCAGATTACGGTAGTACTCACGTTACCAAAATGGTAAATACTACACTCAGGTCCCAAGCACATTTCTATTTTTTAACATTTTTTATGGTGTTCACGACATAATTTTTAGACATAGGTACACGTAAAGGCGGAAATACTGCCAAAAGGAAAGGAAGTAATCCCACGGGCAGGCGTGATAAGAGAGCCAAGAAATAGCCCACTGACCGCGCCGGGATACGATCCTAACACTCACCAGAACTGTCCCGGAGACACAACCTTCATGGTGCCGGAAACAATTACTCTGGGTAAAAGGCGGTCTCCAGACCCGCAACCTTCTGAATACCAGGAATATAAGGTTGAGTAAATATCCAGTCGTAGAATAAGGATAATGAGAACGCTAAGACTAATTGGGACAGTCCCACTAACAGCGGGTCATAAACGAAAAACAATACAATCGCCTCTGGCATCTGGTCACCAAATACGCGACTAGCGGACCAGACACACTCGCGTACAACGAATATGGGATTTCCGAAATGAAATGCCATGGCCTGTGGTTTGGATTCCAAGTAAAACGGAAATCCCCTGGCGCATGAGCTACAAATCAACGGTCATATTAAACCACAAAGTTTTTTTTCTCTACAATGAGAGAGGCACTGCTAGCAATCATTATAGGCAGCAATCAGGTTCACACACACACACGTGCAGAAAACTAGGACGTGGGCAGAGCATGAAACAAATGAAAGCACACAACATCGTAATTCAACACCGTCGTATCAGCTGTAACATACTCCTCAATGAGCAAGGCTGCTCGACGCAGACAAGCGAGCCAAAGCCTACTGGACAGAAATCAACACATCATTCACGCCCGATTTAGAGACCCTATATCTTCCAAAATTACACTACGAGGGGAATTCAAAAACGTACAAACTCTACACAAGTATGCATGCTTTCATATGCGCATTGCACAGCCACGGAAACGTGCCATATTATAAGCGGCACGGAAATGATCACACCAAGTCTTTACAGACAACCGGATTCGAACCCATGACCACACACCACACGCGTACCAAAAACTAACTATCCAATGGTATTTTTGGTACACGGAACACAAGCAACGACCACACTGGGAAAGCCCCAAGCCCTGTCACACAACGCAAACATAAGACACAGAGAATGACATAAGGTCACGGGTCTGAGTTCCAGTGAAAATTTAGACGCAAAGGAGAACAGCTATTCAGGCGTCCAATCATACTGAAATTGGCCCATACAAGTGCATGAACAGGGAATACTACATTTCCTCCCACCAAAAGCCAGACATAAAATTTCGAATTACACCAGGCATAGAGGAATACATTTCACGAACACAGGTAGGAAAATTTCGCAAGACACAGGTCTTAGAGAACAATGGCCACACGACGTCATTACCTAACTAGGGCGAATTGCTACATTAGGCTAGGAATCCAAAACAATGACCACACTTGCATTCGTGCAAAAAGGCACATACCAGCGGATGACAAACAGTAACTTCCCAGCCTGTTATTGCACATACCAATTGCTGACTGCAGACTATTCACACTGCAATACTGCGGTGACGAGACACTATTGCGTATAGCCCGTGACCATGAAATTACACACACATAACAATTATAACGCCATACATTTTTTTTCTCCACACTGCAAAATCATTTGGCAATGGACAAGACGTGACACAGCGAAACTTATCTTGGGCCTATAGGGCACGGTCGCAAGGGCACGTTGGCAAGCCACGGGCGCCTTCTGCCCACAAAGGCGATACATATTAGGACTTAGCCTTATAACAGACCAACCGTCCGCGTGGTGTAGCGGAACGTAGTCACACACACACACGCACTCGCACTCACCAATTAGGAGCGAACATAGGGACTTTGAGGAAACAGGACCTCCCCTTAATAACTTCTTTTCGCGATTCTATTCCCCAAATAAATCATTACAGATGACTAGCACATGACCAGTCGCGTTACGACCACTGGCCACATCTACACTGCAAATGGCCGACCAGATTAGGTCATGCAGCCCTACTATCCCAAGGCGCGGATAGAAAGCCAACATGGACCAAGGGAGGACGACAGGAGAACAGGCTACCAGCGTACCACCTTACTCCCTTCCCATAACCTTCTCAAGCCTGACATAAACAACGCAAACACATCTACACGACCATAAACAGCTACACTACATTACAAAATACACACTGGGGTTGATGGACTTCATGCGTTTAAAGAGCAGGCAAGCTACGCCTTGAGCCCCGTTGCACCGCCTGAGTATTAGAGGTGGCTCAGCAAACATTAAAAGAAGCATAATGCGCCTCTCCAAATGAGGGAGGAGGCCATAGATACATATTAACCATGCTTTAGTACTTAAGCTCTCCCGCATGAAAGGAACATATGGTATTATGCCCCATCCTACACCTATCCGTACATGAAGGCAGAAACTTCATATCCAGACTCATGCATGAGTATCCCATCCAATTACCAGGGATTTTAATATCAAACCTGCATGAATTTTCGTATTTTTGCAATCCCGGGAATTACCTCCCCACTCCACTCACTATAGAAGCATCCCAGTGCCACCACCGGTTCTAGGCCACCACTAACGTGGAACCCAAAGGTGCGCAAACCCTTCCTACCATGCTTTAAGCCCACTCAACAAATAACTACCCCCAAATCCTAATAACAGGGTACCTGACATTCCAGACCCTACTAACACCTCCATTAAGGTAAAGAAGGCATTATTGCTGGGAAGCTGACATAGCGATGGTAGGCCAGAAGTAGCCTATGTACCTAGAAGATCTGCAACCCCGCTACACTGGAAATATTTCACATTTTACACAGAGGTTGAACCATTCACACAGGTTACGACACATTTTCTCTCTTACAAAGGAATCTGATACGAACTGATGGTTGACAACGGTGTAAGCCGAAGGTCAGGAGGGACCACACTGGAGCAGAGCTGGGGAAGGCGATGTGGACCCTTACCCCAGTTGGCTCATCAAATTACTGACGACTAGACCAAATAGACGAACCACGTAAGGTCAAAGCATTCGCGGCCTGGTCGGGCAAGCTCTGGAATCCTAGGTGCGCATAAACCGCCCCTGGGAGGAAGGGATGCTAAACCCACTTTGAGCCACGGTCGTCGAAGCCAAGACCTGCAGGGAGACTTTCTGAGAATGGCGGGAGAAATAGCTCACTCCGCGCCGGCCTCGGGAGCTATCCCTAGAGACGACCATATTATGACTAGACTGTTAGTTAAATTTACGTAAGTAGGACTTCCATGGCGGGGAGTCAGACTCCTATTCGTCAGGAGTGAAGCAGGATCCAAGGGTTCAGCAGGACCAATCCTAGATCCGACAAGTCCTTACCCCGCGAGGTGAAGGTGAAGACCACGACGGTAATCAATAATGCAGAATGAAATATGAATATATATATATGGAATGTACGCGCTCATTCGGTCCTGCGCCCACGTAAATGGACGACAACGGGTCGCCAGAGTTCTTAAATGAGTAGCATAGCGGGCACTCAAAAGGGTTCAGTGGGCCAACCCAGCAATGCCGATTAAGGCGAAGAGGACTCCCCGGACGCTCACTTCCCGGAGGACACATGAATACAAATATTGCGGCCGACACAGGCGAAGAGGACTCCCCGGACGCTTTCTTCCCGGAGGATATTATGCCATTGGACCACACTGTCCAATGCCCACATAAATGGCGACGCAACGGGCAACCAGAGGGCATTCAGAGAGGGGCATTGCGCGCCCCTCACAGGAGCCAAGTGGGCGGCTCACCTACGTCAAATAGGAACAGCACACGGTTATGAACACGAAAGTTACAGCGGGCGAAACGGTTAGCTTAGTGGCACCGTAAGGCGCCTGCGAATAGGTTAGTACTAGTATTAAGACCTAGAATAGATGTCGACAATAGTATTAAAACGGAGGGGACTACGAGGCATTGTTGGGTTCCGGTCCCGACAATGTACTACAAGGGCGCCCCCGCGAGAGAAATCAAGCGGCCAGCCTCCATCTAAATTTTAGTACTTAAGTCATAGTGCCATGTTAAGGTCACTTAGATGTAAGCAAATTTACTGACAGCTGTTGCTAATAATAGCACAGCACATTTCGGCTTTAGAATAAGGTCCACTCGGCATGTAAATACAGAATAGTTTTACAGTTAAGTAATTTTATAAATAAGTTAAATAAGTAAGGTAAGACATAAGGTAACATAAACCTACATTTGAGGCATTTTTTTTAATATATGTAGATCACCGTAGAATATATCGGCACTCGGTGACTATAAATCCGTTACCGAGGTAAGCCCGACAATACTTAGGATAAACTAGATTAAGATAGGAATAATCAAAGTGGAATATATCGGCACCCGGTAACCACAATTCCGCTACCGGGGTAAGACCAACTACATATTATTTACGGCATTACGGCACCGTATAGGGTAAGCCCGGCCTTGCAGCTAAGTAACATTAATCATGTTTTTTTTTTCAGTAAAAGACCAGCTTCAACCAGTACTAATATGTTTTTTTTTCTAAACCTCGCCATTTTTTTTTCACAGGCATCGTCACCAGATACAGAAAACTGGTGACAGGAATTTCACTGCCATATAGCAGTGGCATATTATTTACAGCATGCCATGATGTGTACTATTTTTTTTTATTTTTTTCAACTTGCACTAATCCCGACACACTCGCAAACACTCACCACATTTTTCTTTTTCAGCTACACACTCTAAAATGAATCTGCACAGCAGGACTGGTGCCTGTGGGGTACCAGGCTTACTGGCAGATCAACTCAATTACAACAAATAAAGCGTCAAAATGTGACGCAGATTACGACAATGAGGGCGCAACCGGTTTGTGGCAGTGACTCTCATTGTCAAGTGTGAAAGCATTCACCCACAGAGGATGCTTCACAGGTTAGGTATTAAGCATACAGGCAAGCGGTACGACCACTATACCGTACCAAGAAGTGGCCGTACAGAATCAGCCGTGAGACGGCAAGAGTACGTACAGACGGGTAGCGTGCACGCGAGGTACCTCATGAAAACTATAATTATAAGGGATTAGCGCGATTAAGTAGACATAAGGTCATTGTAAATTATAATTTTTCAGGATAAACTGTATACCATTATTCCACTAGACATAAGGTCATTGTAATTTATAAGTTTTTCAGGATAAGCTTTATACAACTATACACTATATATATTTTTGTTTGTTCACCAAAATGCCAATGTCCATCATGTGTATGATTTGTTTTCTTTCATTTTTCCTTCTTCTAACTTCCCCATTTGTCAGGGTGTTCCGTTTTTCCCACACAAATAAATACTTTTGAATATTTCCCTTAAATTATACCCTGGAACACCCATTTTTCTATTTTCTTCTACCTTTCTTATTGCAGGGAGCATTTTTTCCCTAAGATGGGGCGGGCGAAGCAATCATCCGTTCGGCCCTGGGTTTTTCCTCCCTGCACAAATATGTAACACATAACCATCAGAAACCATGTTTTTTTTTTAAACTAACAATATGCCAGCAAATGCAAGGGCAATTTTTTTTACATATCGAATTTATTTTAATGTTCAATTTTTCTCAAAATGTCAATTTTTTCCCAATGTTAATCAAATCTTCCGCAAATGTCAATTTTTTTTGTTTGTTTTTTCACAATGTCAATGTATACATATATATGTAAATCCCATAACCCTCCCCTCTGAACACGGGCTCACCTCACACCCACACTTCGATACGACGCCACCAGGAGATACGAGAGGGTTTTCCAGGACCACTACGTCAACATCCCAACTTCCAGTTCCGTTCCCGTTCGCGAGGACGCGAACAAATGAAGGAAGACTCTTGTACAGCATCCCAGGGGTATGCACCCCTTGGAGACCATCCCCCCAACATCTGGCTAAATCCCCTAAAATGGCAACCCTTGGAAAGCCGGGGCAACATCCATTAATACTGTAAGGACAGCTTGCTACTCCATAAAGCAGCTCAAGCCTTACGTAATCATTACACTCAGCGACATAGTACTAACTGGGCCAATACATTGCTGACAGGAGGGCGGCAGAAGGTATAAGAAGACGTCCTAATGAGGTCAAACTCTCTCTCCATTGTCAGTGCTCCATCAAGACGGCCGAAGCTACGCTGGTGTCAACCGAGGTGAGTCAGTCAATCGTGTTCAGAGTTCCTATTTATGTAACCTGCAACCCACAACTTGTATCACATTATAAACATAATTTCATTCCCTACTAGGGACTCACACAAAGAATATCACAGACCAATAAAACACTTGGTCCACACTCTACACTAGCATTACTGTTATACGCCTCTTTACATCCCAACGCCCTTCCTTACTCCCGTCACAGGCAGACGTGACACACCGTAGTAATAACGCCAACTCAGACGTCATTGTATTCCTCACAGCGGCTCGCGTGCTCAAGTGAAGCGCGTGCCACCCGGCTGATACGAGCAGAGTCGATTACATAACAAGCAGTCAGCTGAGCGACTAGTACAGCGACCCTTTGCAGTGGGTCCCATCCCCTCAAACACTACCACATTATTTATAGGAACGCCCCCTAGTTCCTAGCACACCACAACACACTACACAGGTCAGCTTGCCCTGTCAAGGGAAGCTACCCTCCTTTAGGCACAACCTCATAAATTAGTACAGCAACTCTTTCTTTTAGATCCACCCCCCAAATAAGGGATCTAAAACAATACCATCTTTATGGTGATAGAATTTTTAGTTGTTGATGTGTTTTGATATGGGTTCTTACATTTTTCAGGAGAAATGTCATCAATATTGGCCAAGTGATCGATCTGTGCGCTACCAGTGTTTTGTGGTGGACCCCATTGCCGAGTACAACATGCCACAATATATCCTACGTGAATTCAAGGTAACGGATGCTCGTGACGGCAGCTCTCGCACTGTTCGACAGTTCCAGTTTATCGACTGGCCTGAACAAGGTGTGCCAAAATCTGGAGATGGGTTCATAGACTTCATTGGACAGGTTCACAAAACAAAGGAGCAGTTTGGACAAGATGGACCTATCACTGTTCACTGCAGGTATGTACAGTATTTATGCACAATGTATAAGGTGATTGTTGAAAGGAACCAAGTTCAATTTTTAATGTTTTGAAATAATTGAAGAAATGTGATTTGATTTGGTGCACACACACAAAATAACATTCCCAGCTCTGCTTAGAAATTTCATATATAATTTTCAAAAAAAAATGTGTTGTCCGTTGAGCCATTATATATTTAAACACAAAATCTGATAAATGTTCCGGCATAACTCAACAAATTGCCTGCCGATGGTACACCGGGGCGAAACGCTGGCAATTTGTTGAGTTATGCCAGAACATTTATCAGATTTTGTGTTTAAATATACTGTATAATGGCTCAACGGACATTACATATTTTTCTTTTGAAAATTATGTATTCAATGCCGAGGTAAGGTTATTATTGGTTTGGAGTGGAGCTTTGACTCCCGTAGTGCACTGGCTTTGCTCGTGACGTGGGTACACATGTATCAAATACGTCTTGCAAAGGCCTTCCCAGTGTGTGCTAGCCAGCGTCTTGGTGAGGTGTACTTTTACCAACTGAAGAGCCCAATGGCACACCGGGGTGAAACGCTGGCAATTTGTTGAGTTATGCCGGAACATTTATCACATTTTGTGTTTAAATAGAAATTTAATTCCGGTCTTACAGTAGAAGGGGGATCACTAAGTCTCGTGAGGCAAAACTGAGAATCATTGTAATTAAGGGCCGGTTCAACCATCTCCAGGCAAAGGACCAGGTAACTTGCCACAGAAGAAACTGAGATTTCCGTTCGACCATCAGCAGGTAGTGCTGCCAGCGGGATAGATATGGTTTATCGGGTGGTGTAAACTGTCGGCCGCTCCGAGAGGCCGATAGAGCTATGCCAGCCGGGTAAAGCTCCAAAATGGCGGACGAACGTTTGTGTTATGCGTAATTTAGATGATTTGCGGTCTTCTGTTTAATACAGCCACAAATGCAAAGAACATTCCATGTTAGAAATAGTATCTTGCATCTTCAAATAACTTATTAATATTTGAAGCATTCATCTTGTTATTATACTTGTAAACACTGCAGTGAAGGCATGTCAGCGGGGTCTAGTGGTCAGCGCTGGTCTCTGTTGACTTTAATGTGGCGAGTTAGATTCCTACCTTCAGCATTTATTTTTTCCTGCCACTCCCTTATTATTAATTGATACAGCATGAACCAAATAACACCACTTAGAATAGGTATAGTGCGTACTTTGTTTACAAGCATATTTATGTTTTAATTCAACATTTAAAAAAGTGAAAGTTCGTCTTATTATGGATGGTTTTGTGGGCATTTTAGATCTTCTCCCTGTATACGAAGATGAATATTTGTTTGTCAGTATCTCCGCCGTGATCCAGTCAACAAAGAGGTGGTGAAATATCTGGCTACACGATCTCACGTATTTATATCTTGGCTTACACCTCCTACATCCTTTTTTACTTCGCACAATATAATAATCCTATTAACATAACAGTACATTAATGTGCCAATGACTTGAACCAGATGTGAAACTGAAGGGTTCCGTTCCGTATGCAATAAAATAATGGTGTGGAAATGTTAACTTGCTGAATTATAACACTGTTTATAGGTAATATCTCAGTCCTACTGAAAAATTCACTATGAATGATTTTAACTGACAATATTTGAATAATAATGCACTGGAAACTAATAAGAACAGAAACTTGATAAAAACACGTTCCTATTAGAGGAATCGAACTTCATATCTCACGCTCCGAAGCAATCGACTCTAACCGCGTAGCCACTCTTATCATTACGTACGTATCATATTAAGCTCTATGAACAAGATGAACTCTTTTTAATGTTACAGTAGTTCGTTAATATTATAATAATGTGATGTGACGAATCCACCACATTAGGTTACGACTAAGATCTTCGTTATGGGAGTAATAGGACACATCTCAACTCGGACTAAAGAGAGAAATGGTCTTACTGTTGATGAGTTTTCATATCCTATACATTTTAAATACGGTATATTTGGCGGTCTTCATCATCATCATCATCATTTCCCCTTATCCAGCTCCTGCCGGGTCGGGGTATTTATGGCACTTCTCCACTTTCCTCTTTCCTTCCACCATTCTTCTTCTACGATCTTGTCCCAGTCCAGATTTCTTTTTCTTACGCTGTTCTTCACTGAATCAATCCACCTTGTTCTATAGATCATCCAGCGTTTAGAAAAGACTGTGGAGCCTTATGGCGACAGTGTTGCTAACTCTAGGCAGAGGTAGCGCTGACGTCATACGTTATGTTCACCCGCTTCAAGTACTGTCCTTTCATAAGTTAGCTAGACAACACAACCCCGGCAGTTACCTGAAGTAGAACACGCACAGGAGGGAGCAGTTTTGCAGGTATTAACGGATTGGACCAGTATTAAGGATACCGTACGCGAAGTGAACCAATAACGGCATTCATTTCATTGTGATATGACGCATTACTGATTGACAGATGTTGGGAGCACAACCCTTCCTTTCTTCTCGGATGTACTGTATGCTGACGATGTTAACAAGTTTTACGTCAGCAATACTGTTGATCATTACTTTTTTTGTTATTAGTTAGGCTATAATTTAGTTTCTTTCAATTCTATTCTTGTTGTTTTGTTTAGATTGATATTTGTAATATTGTAGTGAGTTAGCCATGCGGTTAGGGGCGCGCAGCTGTGAGCTTGCATTCGGGAGATAGTGGGTTCAAACCCAACTGTCGGCAGCCCTGATTCGATCGAACAGAAAATAAAACAGACACACAACAATAACACCAATGACGGATAGTGCTTAAGAACTTATGTTGCCGGCGGAACTGAGCACGTGCTCCACTCCGGGCGAGCTTGCAGCACTGGACGAGGCTCTTCTTTCCAGCGTGCTCACCTCGAAAATGTTTAAATTACTAAGACGTAATATAAACGATACTTGTATGCAATAACAAAGGTAATCAATTGGCAGATAATTGTAGGAAGCTATTATGACGAAAAATATATATGTTCAGAGTTCCTTCATGATAAAAGGTGAGGTAACAAAACCAGTGTAGGGGGGGGTTTCCGTTAAAAGTAAAAGCCCATAAGACCCACAGTCTTTTCTAAACGCTGGATGCTCTATAGGTCTTCCTCTTGCTCTCTTACCCTTGCACTTTGCCTCCAGCATCTGTCTTGGTATTCTATTTTCCTCCATCCTCTTTACATGTCCAAACCACCTTAGTTTATTCTTCTCAATTCTCTCATTTAGTTTTCCCATCCCAACTTCCTTCCTAACATCTTCATTCCTCACTCTGTCTTTCCTTGTCTTTCCTATCATACTTCTTAGGAATTTCATTTCACTGGCTTGGATTCTACTCTCTTGCCTGCTTGTCAGGGTCCAAGTCTCAGCTGCATAAGTTAATATGGGAACATGGTACACTTTATACATTACCTCCTTGCTTTTCCTTGGTACTTCCTTATCCCAAACAAGTTTTCTTACACTTTGATAGAATGCATTGCTCTGCTGTACCCTCCTGCCAATCTCCATGTCCAACCTACCAGTTTGCATCAATTCACTTCCTAGGTATTTGAACGTGTCCACAATTTCCAAACTCTGACTTCCAATTTTCACAGTGCCCTTTCCTTGTCTTTCTCATCTTGTCATCACCATGGTCTTGCTTTTCTCTATACTGATTTTCAGGCCGTACTTCTGAATATTTTCGTTCAGTGCATCTAGTTGTTTTTGCACTTCTTCGGTGGTCCTTCCCCAGACCACAATATCATCTGCAGCAAATAACAGTAACTTAATTTCTTTATGTCCATATGCTTCCTTTGTTTCCTTTACAATTTCATCCATCACCATTATGAACAAGAGAGGTGACAGCACACTCCCCTGTCTTAGTCCAGTCTTGTTCCTAAACCCATCTGTCTTTCCAACTGGGGTCAGTTCCGTGCTAACACAGTTGTTGTACATTGCTTGCACCATTTCCAACATTTCTCTTCCCAGTCTCTTCTTAACCATGGTTTCCCATACCTTCTCTCTGGGGACACTATCATATGCCTTTTCTAGATCTATGAAAGTCATGATCAAATTCTCTCCATATTCCCAGTCCTTTTCCATCACCTGCCTCAAGCTAAAGATTGGGTCCACTGTGGATCTTCCACTCCTGAAGCCATACTGTTCCTCTTGCAACTCTCCTTCCACCTTTCTTCTCATTCTTCTTTCTAATATCCTTTCCAGTATTTTTACTATCTGTGATATGAGGGTGATCCCTCTATAGTTATCACACACCTTCTCGTCCCCCTTCTTAAACACTGGTATTATTAGCCCTTTCTCCCAGTCTTCTGGTACACATTTCCGTTTCCACACATACATTAGCAGTCGATACAACCATTGCATACCAACAGGTCCAGCAGCCTTTATCATTTCTACACTGATTTCATCCACCCCTGTTGCTTTTCCCATCTTCATTTTCTGTACTGCTAATTCCACCTCCAGCATTGTTATATCATCTTCTGTTATAGAGTCGTCAGGTTGTGTCACTTCCATCTCCCCAGTACAATTGCTCACATTCAATAGCTTATCGAAATACTCCTTCCATCGTCCCTTTATCTCTTCTGGGTGTGTTAACAACTCTCCATCTTCCTTTTTCACTAGCTTTGTAGTAACTCTTTCTTTCCTCTTACTTCTTAGAAGTCCATACAGCATCCTTTTACTGCCACTTACATCTGTTTCCATTCTTCGTGTAAATTCTTCCCAACTTTTCTTCTTTCTTCTCCTACTACTTTCTTACACCTCCGTTTGCTGTCGTGATACTTCCTTTTGCTTTCTTCTGTTTGATCTCGGTTCCATTCTTTCCATGCAGACTTCTTTTCTTTCACTGCTTTCCTCACTTCCTCATTCCACCACGGTGTCTCCTTCTCTTTCACTCTTGTTGACGTCCTACCACAAGCACTCTCTGCTGCACCAACAAATGCCTTTTTAAAGTGGGACCATTCCTCTTCTATGTTTTCCACTTCAGTAACTGGGATTTGTTGCTTCAATCTCTCCTGAAAATCTTCCTGTACAGTTTTGTCTTTCAATTTCCATACTTTTATTTTGCTTTCTCTGATCTCCTTTAGGTTTTACAATTTTTCCCATCTAAATTTTGCCACCACAGCTCTATGGTCCCCATCAAATGCTTCTCCTGGTAAAGCTGTCACATCTATCAGCTTTCTGCGATTAGTCCTTTCCACCAGAAAGTAGTCAATTACTGATTTTTTTCTTCTATCGCCCCAACCATATCTCGTAATTTTCCTGCCGTTTTTCTTCCGAAACCATGAATTACCCACTATCAATCCATTCCTTTCACAAAAGTTTACAAGTTCCTCTCCTTCCCGGTTCTTTTTCCCATATCCATATGGTCCAATGACTTCTTCCTTTCCTTGTCTCTCGTTTCCGACTTGTGCATTCATATCTCCCATGATCACCACTTCTACATCTGAAATTACTCTTTCTACATCCTCCAGGAATACTTCAATATCTTCTTCTCTGTTTCCAGTCTGTGGTGCATACACTTGTATGAAGTCCATCACGTCATTTTTCATCTTCATTCTAATTTTCATTATTCTGTCACTCATACACTCGACCACTTCAACATACTCCTCCAGTTGTTTCGAGGTTATCAGTCCCACGCCATTTTTTGCCTCTTGGCTACCACTCCAGTATAATGTACAGGGTCTTTCATATAAAATAAGAACGGCAAGCGGCAGTTTTGTTACTCACTGCTACGGCGGCCTTGGCCGAGCTTGTGGCGCGGCATGGCCCCGTGCTGTACTATTGAAAGCGCGCGCATAGTAGCCTACATACGAGGGCAGTTTTTTTTTGGTGTTTTTTTCAAGTTCCGATGGACTGTATAAAAATAACAGATTGACATGCCAAACTGATTTTACTACTAACTGTTTGCTTGTTTTATTCTTATGTCTCAACATAATCGCCAAAACGATTGAAACATTCGTCGTGTCGTTACACCAGCTTTCCAATGCCCTCAGCAAAATATTCTGCCGCCACTGAGGTGGGTACGTCTGGACAGTCCCCTGAAGTTTTTCCTTTTTGGCGAGGCGTTGCCGCCCAACCATACCTTCATTAATTCTAAAAAAAAAGGGGGAAATCATTCACGACCACACTGTACCAACGTTACGATAGACTTTTACAAAGAATACAAGTGTGAAGTTTTGGACCATCCACCGTTTAGTCCAAACCAGCACTGAATGATTTTCACCTTTTTCGAGAATTGAAGGTATGGTTGGGCGGCAACGTCTCGTCAAAAAGGAAAAACTTCAGAGACTGTCCAGATGTACCCACCTCAGTGGCGGCAGAATATTTTGCCGAGGGCATTGGAAAGCTGGTGTAACGATACGACAAATGTTTCAATCGTTTTGGCGATTATGTTGAGACATATGAATAAAACAAGCAAACATTTAGTAGTAAAATCAGTTTGGTATGTCAATCTGTTATTTTTATACATCGGAACTTGAAAAAAACAGCCCTCATATAAATGTACTATGCGCGCGCTTTCAATAGTACGGCAGGGGGCCATGGCGCGCCACAAGCTCGGCCAAGGCCACCGTAGCAGCGAGTAACAAAACAGCCGCTTGCCGTTCTTATGTTATATGAAAGACCCTGTATATCCTTTCCTCAATTTCTTCCTTCCTTTACCTTTCCATTTCACTTCACTCAGCCCCATCAATCCAACATTCTCCCTCTCCATGAAGTCTACCACCTCCTCCACCTTGCCTGTCAGGGTCATACATTCATGATTCCCACTTTCATTTCGGTTACTGGTCGCCCATTTCTCACAGTTCCCCCAGTACCAAAAGAACTGCGCGTCGCCTGCAGGGTACGCCCTAACCTTCTCCGAATCATTTGAAGTGCCATTTCCATTTTAGGCTATTATTACGATGGGGTCGCCACTCCCAAAGGCATTTTATGAAGCTACTGCCAGCTATTATACAGGCCGCCCCTAACATGGGAAACAGACGCCCTTGCAGCCGCCCCTAACCTGGGAAACAGACGCTGCCGATTGATGCTGTACTCATACTATTCCCTGAGTACTGGGTTGCCCCTTCCGCAATCTCCACCGTTCCGAAGTCCATCTTCTCCGCTGCAGATTCCGTTGAGGTCTTCGCATGTAACCCTGTGCACGGGGCCTATGTTATACCCCATAGGACTGGGTCCTCACCAGAACTTAGCCGGTACTGTAGTTCCATGGTATATTACAGTACCGTTGCCCACCCCCGCGACGTGAACGCGCCTGGCAAGAATTATCCATGTAGCCAATTATAATTGCCTCATGGACGGGTTATGCAATCGAAAATGGGGACACGCCATTGGCTCTGCGAATCCGCTGCACAAAAGCAGGCCTGCCATCTTTTGTATTACATTGTCTACTTCAGGGTAGCTGCCCGCCACTCATACGGACGTGGTAGAACGCAATCAAAGTTGCCAGGGATTTTATGCTGGCAGATAGTTTATCCCCCATGCAGCTACCAGCAGGTGTACCCGGAGATGGTAAAACCGGCCCTACCTAGTACAGAGACTCGAAATAAAAAAGATATTGTTTGCATGAAGATGTTAGGAAGGAAGTTGGGATGGGAAAACTAAATGAGAGAATTGAGAAAAATAAACTAAGGTGGTTTGGACATGTAAAGAGGATGGAGGAAAATAGAATACCAAGACAGATGCTGGAGGCCAAGTGCAAGGGTAAGAGAGCAAGGGGAAGACCTAGAACAAGGTGGATTGATTCAGTGAAGAACAGCGTGAGAAAAAGAAATCTGGACTGGGACAAGATCGTGGAAGAAGAATGGTGGAAGGAAAGAGGAAAGTGGAGAAGTGCCATAAATACCCCGACCCGGCAGGAGCTGGATAAGGGGAAATGATGATGATGATGATGATGATGTTTGCATTCATAGCAGAGGGAAAGTAGGCAATATTGAAGTAGAAACCATTTTTAGTGCTGTCTAGTAATCTATCATAGAATCTATCAGTCGGTCAACATGCGATTGTGCTCAATTAAATACACAACTACTAGTACACTAGAATTGAATAAGGTCATGTTAACTTCATTGGTTATTGGAGTGTCCTATACAATATCCGCTTACACTCAATACTCTCATGGACTGGCTAGTACGAGCTTCAGGTATCTTCCTCGCTTAGTTGAAGTGGCGCTAACTACCTCATTATTCCATGAACTGTAAGACTATTGCTCACGCCATCTGTTGTTGTTCTGGCGACAGCCAAAAATGCTAGCCACTGCACCACGAGGTAGCACCAGAGTTAATTGTCTTGATGTTTCTAATTACTTCAGTGGTTTGTGACTCCTTATTCTAACTCCTTATCCTCAGGTTGGATTACTAAGATGTCCCTAGCCTGAAAAGAAAACCTGTTATCATTAACCACAATGTTTTGTTTACAGTGCGGGAGTTGGTCGCACGGGAGTGTTCATCACATTGAGCATTGTCCTTGAGCGCATGCAGTACGAAGGCGTGGTTGATGTTTTCCAGACCGTAAGAATTCTGCGTACACAACGCCCTGCAATGGTCCAGACTGAGGTATATCAGAATGATGTGCTATACTTTTATTCTTTGTATTATTGACATTATTGAGCAGGGAAAGCAAAAATAGAGAGGAAGAATAATTTATCGGGACAAGTAGATGATAAAGCAGGACATTGCAATTAAACAAATCATCATCAGTGTTAGAGGAAGAAAAGGTAAATAGTGAGCAGAACCCAGAAGGAGCAATGTCAAGTAACAGTTGAGGGGTGATGGGTTGTTGGGGTATTGTATGACTGCCAGGTTAATTCTGAAAGCAAAGGATGAGTAATATAATAATAAATAGGCTTGCAGTAAATTAAGCCTCCGTGGCTTAGGTGGCAGCACGCCGGCCTCTCACCGCTGGGTCGTTGGTTCAAATCCCGGTCACTCCATGTGAGATCTGTGCTGGACAAAACGGAGGCAGACAGGTTTTTCTCCGGGTACTCCGGTTTTCCCTGTCACAATTTCATTCCAGCAACACTCTCCACTATCATTTCACTTCATCTGTCATTCATTTAATCATTGCCCCAGAGGAGTACGACAGGCTTCGGCAGCCGGCACACTTCACATCCTCGCCGCTAGATGGGGGCTTCATTCATTCCATTCCTGACCCGGTCGGAGACTGGAAGCATACTGTGGATTTTCATTTTCACAAGCACTATTGGACTGCCCTTCTGGCAATCAAAGAGGCTATGAACAAATAGATTAAGTTCCTGTTCGTAGCAGGAGGAAAAAGTAGAATTACAAGCGGAGGTTACCGTTATTTTTAAACAGAGATTACTAGATGTGAAATACAAAAATGTACAGGTCGTATTAACGAAGCTGGATTATACAAATTAGATAATCATTTTATAATTAGAAAAAGCAGAACTCCCTAGTTTTAGAAGGGAAGAACAATACATATTAAAATGTGGGCTAGCCACATATGTTGACGCAGAATGACTATATGAGAAGTAGAACAAATTTGGGAGGGCGCTTAATTATAAGCGAGGCCTCTTTGTGTTTTAACTAAATTAAGATATTAACCTATATTGTGTTAGTAGAAGGTAATTGGGGAAAAAAGGAATTGGGAGTTTAAAGTTCTGGCCAGTTTTATTGCTCTCAGTCAAACGCGGCATGGTTGAAATTAGCACACACAATTCGAAGCACTGATAGTTTGTTGATAAGTTAAAAATGTTCACTATTGTAGTGTAAGTACGTCGGTAGAAAAAAAGAGAATGTTATTGCAGTTTGTGTAAAACACTTAGTTGAATTTTGACATGTTACTTGCATTGTACAAGTTGTAGAATGAAAAGAATAGTTCCAGAATTGTAGTCACAGTTAAATGATGCGGTAATAATCCCTTGACGAAAACAAATTAAGTTTTGAACAACGGTTAATTTGACATGAATCCCTCGGTGTGGAAAAGTATTCCCTTATTTTGTATAGAAAATACTAGATTGCTTAACTAGTAGAAAGATTGGTTCACATGGAAAGTTCCAGAACTATGATGACAGTTAAATAGGGCAAGAGAGTTGCCACGGTGGAAAAAGCTAAGTTTATAGACAGTGGTTTATTTGACTTAAATCCCTCGTTGTGGGAAGATATTCCCATTTATTTGGTACAAGAAGTACTAAATATCATGTTTTAAAGTCAGCTTAGATAGCTAATGCCTGACAAAGAAAATCCCACGAAGACGGTTATTGCACAATAGTGAGCAATTCCCCACACTGTCTATAAAATTGTATTAAAAGCGTTCAGCATATTAAAACCATTAAAACAAGTCTAAAAACATTGTAGTTTTGTACTTAGCTTTTTCATGTTTAGCTGGCGATGGTTCCTAGTAACCGTTAGGTTTAGAACACAGACATGGCGTCTATTTTTAAAATGTCTCATGAAGACAGGAGACTGGCCCCTGGGAGGGCTCCAAACTGTACACTTGACAACTGGACTAGAAGTGAGAGCAGCTGAACGGCGCGCGAAGGGACCAGGGAGACGAGGGAGAGGGGGTCAAGACAAGAGAATATATATCAGAAGGGGAAACATTACAGAAATGAAAAACACTTTATAAAATAATTTTTCTTTATGGAGCAGTGTCTTCAAAGAGATGTTAGCTGGCGACGAGGATGACGCCTGGTGGATTTGTGAGAAAGTCCTCTTGAGCTCAGAGAGATTGAGGAACTTCAGTGGTTTGCTGCAAGATGCTGCTAGGGTTTCCATAGAAGATACACATCTAGAACAGACTCACAGACACAATAAATTCCTGCTCAAAGAGAGAGAAAAAAAAATACAAAGCGATCACTGTTGGTGTCTGCGAAGAGGGGAAGAAAATAAATAAACTAACTAATCAAAGAGCAGCAAGAGCTAACTCTGACTGAACGAGTATTCCAAGGAATACATCACTAGGCTGTAACAGGGATGATAGACTCGCCCTTAGCTAGCTCGTAAACTGTAGCCTCAGTAGTTGAATGGACATGGTTGGAAGAAATTAAAACGTAAAAACACTTATGGGTGATGAATTGAAGATAGACATATGCTCTTGTGGACTTTTTTGTAGAACTTTTCATGCTGAACAATTCTTACACTCATAGTATTTAGGTATTTTTAACGGTTTGCCCAGCGTAAGCTTACAAAGCGCTTGGACGCCAGTTTTGTTTTCTTTTTTTTTCTTCGACTTTTCCACTGAAATCGTTACTGCTCGGCTTACTTTGATCACAAATCAATTATTTTCTAATTATCCTCGAGATATCCTTTACAGAATGGTGAAAACCACATCAAAATCCATCCAGTGGTTCTCGAGTTCACCCGTAACATCCAAGATTCAGGGACTTGGTTTTATACTAAGTAGAGATTGTTGGGGACGAACCACCTCTTAATTTTAGGGGCAGTTGACCTCGTAGTTCCTCCCCTTAAAACAACAATAACTCTACAATTTTCCAATTTCTCACGCAAGGCAGCTAACTTTGACACAAGAAATCTGAAGACATGTTTACGTGTGTTTCCTCGTAGTTCCGCCCCTTAAAACAACAATAACTAACTAACGTGTGTTTATGCCCATTTATATTAGGCATCAAAGCTTCCTCTGAAGATATCTGACAAGTTAGTACAAGTTTACATTTTGCTAAGCTTCTTTAACCTTCACAGCGCTATTGACGAAATGGTTCTTCACGAATAAATCTACCATGCGGTGGTGCTATTGACAAAATGGTTAATGACAAATTCTACGACGTGGTGGTGCTATTGATGAAACGATTTGTCGCCAATTCTACCACACGGTGTTGCTATTGACGAAATGGCTCATCACGATTTCTACTATGCAGTGGTGCTCTTGGCGAAATGGTTCGTCGCTACATTCCAGCTGTTGGAGGTGATGTTATTTGAAAGTAGATTTACCTGCTTTTTGTGATAGTCCATGGAAGCATTTACTTAGCATTTTATTTTATCTTTATGGTGATGCAAATTATGCTATTCACTTGTTCAGAACAGCCATATCACCAATAGCATCCTATGGGATTAGCATTACCTGGGAAAAACTCACACTCAGCGACCTGATGATAATAGAAAAAGTCAAGGCCCGATATCTTAAGAGGATTTTAGGCATAGGAAAGTCTGCCCCTTCAAGGTTGACATCTGTATTAACCAAAGAGGACTACTTCATCGACGACATCAAAATACAGTTTTACCTACCAAACACCAAAGCCTATGAGAATGCACGCCGAACCTTAAATGAGAAACGAAATGCCATTTGGTCCGACTTTTACTCCATAGATGCCATAATGACTAATGAATGGAAACAACCTAATTACGAGCTAAGACACGTGATTACACGTTACGCCACCCATGGATTTCACTAAAGATTCTGAAAAAACAAGAATTTCCACCAACAAAATGAAGACTGTGTATGTGACCTGTGCAACAAACATTGTGAAAGGTACCACGCACAAAACTGCAAAATGAGGACAACGTCAATAATAAGACTGGCATTAGCATAATTCATTTGTACAAATATGTCTTTGCACATTGTGCGCTTTTCTTTTAATAATAAAGAGAAGGCAATGTTAGACTTCTGTGCACTTAAATGGCTGACAACAGACCCAGTAGTAGTTTGAGTAGTCACGCTTCTAAATGTCTACCACTCCCGGGAAGAGGCATAGGGGATAATCGGATTTTCACCCCTCCAGTTATCCTGTTGTCACCGTAGGACAGTTAACACCTACATCCGGATCCACTATCCCCCCCCCCCAAAGCTATTCTCATGGTACGCCCCTGAAGGAAACTTAACAGTATTTGAGAACATGTGTTTATAATGTAACTCAATAATATAGAACCAATAGGAGAAGGTAGAATATGTTACATTGATTTAGGGCCTTGATATAGAAAGCAAAGAAGTCTTTTACAGAAGCTACTATATCCCGATACTGACCTATGCATCAGAAACGTGGATAATGAAGAAAAGAGACATAAGCAGAATACAGGCAAGTGAAATGAAGTTCCTGCGAAGTAGGATCGGAGTAATAAGAAGAGACAGGGTGAGGAATGAAAAGGACAGGGAAATAGTGAAAGAGGAGCCCTTGCAAGGTAGGATTGAGACATCAAGACTGAGGTGGTATGGACACTTAGAGAGAACGGAAGAGAAGAAGATTCCCAAGAGGATACATGAGATGCAGATGCAGAAGAAACGACCAAGGGGAAGACCAAGAGATAGATGGCTGAAAGGAGTGGAGGAATGTGTAAAGAAGAGAGGCGAGGACTGGACCAGAGTGACAACGGAGAAGTGGTGGGAAGAAAGGACTAAGTGGCGTGGCTCATGTTCCAAACAGACCCAGCCTGGGGCTGAAAACTGTACAAGATGATGATGATGATGATGATGATATAGAATGGTGCTTAGATGTGTGAAAATAACTCTGCACAGGGTTGTTCATTCATCTTTAAATACATGGCAGTTAAAAGGTTAAGAAATAAATTACAGTGTAGAGATAACCACCCTTGTACAGGGTCTTTAATATAAAGTAAGAACGGCAAGCGGCAATTCTGTTATTCGCTGCTGCGTTGGCCGTGGCCGAGCTTGTGGTGCGCCATGGTCCCCTGCTGTACTATAGAAAGAGCGCGCATAGTACTTACGAGGGCTTTTTTTTTTTTTTTTTCAAGTTCTGATGGACTGTATAAAAATAACAGCTTGACATACCAAACTGATTTTACTGTTAAATGTTTGCTTGTTTTATTCGTAGTCTCAACATAATCGCCAAAAATTATTGAAACATTTGTCGTATCGTTACACCAGCTTTCCAATGCCTTCGGCAAAATATTTTGCCGCCACTTAGGAGGTTGCGCCTGGACAGTCTCCTGGAGTTTTTCCTTTTTGACTAGGCGTTGCCGCCCAACCATCCCTCAATTCTCAAAAAAGGTGAAAATCATTCAGTGCTGGTTTGGACTAAACGGCAGATGGTCCAAAACTTCACACTGGAATTCTTTGTAAAAGTCTATCATAACGTTGGTACAGTGTGGTCGTAAATGATTTTCACCTTTTTCGAGAATTGAAGGTATGGTTGGGCGGCAACGCCTCGCCAAAAAGGAAAAACTTCAGGAGGCTGTCCAGACGTACCCACCTCAGTGGCGGCAGAATATTTTGCCGAGGGCATTGGAAAGCTGGTGTAACGATACGACACATGTTTCAATCCTTTTGGTAATTATGTTGGGACATAAGAATAAAACAAGCATACATTTAGTAGTAAAATCAGTTTGGTATGCCAATCTGTTATTTTTATACAGTCCAACGGAACTTGAAAAGAAAAACAGCCCACGTATGTACTTTGAGCACGCTTTCAATAGTACAGCAGGGGGCCATGGCGTGCCACAAGCTCAGCCAAGGTCACTGCAGCAGCGAATAACAGAACTGCCGCTTGCCGTTCTAACTTTATATTAAAGACCCTGTATTCATGTCAACACAGAAATATGTATTTTCTTGGGGAAAATATGGCAGACATATGCATTTTAATCTTTCACTTAAAATTATCATGGGTTTCGAAAAATATTTCTTAAAACTCTCAATATTTTACAAACAAATTACAGTAAGCAGTTGGCAGTGAATTAGATTATTTTAACAAGCTGTTGTTTGCAATGATTTAATCTCTTATATTGTGTACAATTATTATAATACATGTTGTTGTGTGTTTACAGGATCAATATCAGTTCTGCTACCGAGCCGCTTTGGAGTATTTGGGCTCCTTCGACCACTATGCAAACTGACGCTAGTTTTGTATATAATGGAGCTGTCAACAACACTGATCACAAGGAGAATAATGTCGCCGAGGAGAATCTCGTGTGTTCACTAGGAAGTGATTGTCCGTTAGAAGTGTAGGCTCTTCGGTACTGTGTGGTCCAGTAACATAGCGTGAAAGAAATATATTTAAAACAAGACAATACGGTATGTGATGACATGTGAACTCAATATACTGTAGCTGTATATGATCCCTCCCCTACTTAATGACAATAACTTGCCATGTCTTCATATTTTACAACATACAGTTATTAAGTTGCAAATTCAGATTCTTAATTTTTTTGTCATAAAAAAAAATTATGATACTGCCTCAAGAGAAAAAAAAGAAGTGGTGTTCACTGACTGTAGGAGAAAGAAAGTGTTATGAATCAAACAGAAAGAACTGAATGAAAGAATAACTCGTGACGTGTGCTTTGTTTGTAAGAACACATTCTCCCCGATCATGCCGGAATTAACTTATCAGTGCGGCAGATTTTTCCAAGGTGCCTACTTAATTAGGAAAGTAATTCCCAATGTTAATATTTAAAAAGAAAACTGGGAAACGCACATGCGTCGTATATACAATCACTGGGGACTACAGATTTCCAACCTTTATTTTGTCCAGGTTGCTTTAATTCCAGTCACTTCTTAATTTCCTTTTATAAAATAATTTTAGTGAGGTGCTCGTCAGTGCTAAAACAGTTGTACTATTCATATCATGAACTGTCATCTTTAGTGCTGTCTATGCTTATTTTTAATATTTTGGGGACTGATATAATTCCCAATACATTTGTCCATTATTATTTTATGACCACTTTTTACTTTGTCTATTTTTATATGATATTTTTTAATGTTTTGTGAACTGTATGATTATTATTCATGAGATATGATTTTATTTTTAATTCAGGTTAACATACCGACACCTCAGATTTTTGAAAGTATGTGTGATTAACATTGAATGTAATTGAATCACTGTATGGTTTTCCTTGTGGTTTAAGATAAGATTTTTATATTATTTTCTTACTTATTTGGAGACTGCAGCAATATTATGTTTGATATTAGTTGTTTATTAACAGGATCTGTATGAGTAATTTGTGCTCATGTGCTTTCATTATACATGAGGTGTAACGAGTAATCAAAATTGAATTAAGTGCTAAATAATACTACAGAAAGACTTGTGTAACTTGGTAATCACATAAAGCTTTCTATTCCAGAACACAAATGCTCTTTAGAAGTATATATTATTATTTATGACAGATAATCCTTTACAAGAATTTTGTGTAAGAGTTAATTCAGGCAAAATTGAATCATAGGAAATTGATGTGGCAACTAAGGAGGTGTGAAGTAGAGAACCATTTACATTCTCCTGTCTCTCCATTTTCTATATTAACTGAGAGAGCTTTTGAAAAAAAGAATCATATCATATGATGAATGAAAATCACTTAAACATATCCAGGAGTCCCAGTTGTTATTCCAGTTGCCCTTCAGTTCCCATCTTCCTGAAATTTGTGGATTCGCCATACCAGTTCTGAGAGAAAATTTCATGATATAGCTGCATTTTTGCTTCCGTCAATGTTTTTATACAATGAATGTTGAGCATCCAGAATGTGGTATGTGTGAGTTTAGTGATGAATGCTATTGAGCTGTGTGCTCTGTTGTTACAAAAAAAAAAAAATAGAAATCTGTTTACCTGGAATGCATGTCACTGGGTGCTTACTGTTAAATTTGTGTGGTATATAATGTATATAATAAGTCTGCGAAGAGCATTTGTGTTTTGAGATACCTCTATTTTAAGTTTTCTAAGTGGCATTTTTTTAAATCATAGTAATTATTATTAGTGTAAACTTGCAGCAATTGGAAAGGACTTTGGTGCTTTGTGTTTGTTCTGGAAGCAAACAAAAACACATATTTGATTATTTTATGACCACTTTTTACTTTGTCTATTTGACACATATTTGATGATGCCATTAATTTTTAAGTACTTTTCTTAACTGATAATTTTAACATGTACTATGCACATTAACAAAGGGAAATGAATGGAATGGAAACCCTTTAATGTGGAAAAAATAAAGTTGATTTTTGGTTCTTTTTGTTTTTCAAATATGTACTTTAATCATTTGGAATTTGAATATATAAAGATGCAATCAAATGTTTGTTATTCAATGTTCCTTTCCCAGAAGTTTGGATCACAGACATATAAACCCATGGAGAGAAATTCTTATGTTAAGCTATAGAGAGATGATATGTACCATTGATTGATCATTTTATGAATAGATTAGGGGGAAAACTGCAAGGTTATGAGAACTTGGAAGGAAAATCTGTATTCTATTTGGTTACTGGGGCTTCAAAAAACACAATGAATGAGCTTGTGTAGAAGGTATTCAACTACTATTCTCTACAGGTGAAGCTGTCAAGATGAGAAAGACCTGGAATTTCAGCCCCACCTTTAGGTGCCTTGGTATTGACCCTTTAATTATGAGCACCTGTTGACACACCAGTCCTCTCCCTTTCGTGAAATTCCTATACAAATCAGTCAGAGCCAGTTGACACTTGATAATAAATTTCTCAATCCTCATTGTAATTTAGATTGCTTTCTGTTCAGTGTCTTTTCATATTTTATATCAATAGTTTGCAACTACATCTGTGTTTATTTGTAGGATAAGAAGTAAAATCAAATACCTTTGGAGCAAATGACCTTGCTCTTTAAAACAACAATAACTAACATCAATACTGTTCCCTATATAGACAATACCAATCGCCCCCTTCATTTATCAATGGAATATTTGGAAATGGCGACACTCTGCCATCTGGCAAGAATATACCAATAGTGACAAATAACTGCTGTAGCTGAATACTCAACTAACAGAGACAATCTATAGACCTACAGAAACAAAGGATCAATGCGACACATCGACTTGGCTGTGGACAATTTTACCACTTATAAGTAGGAACCGTCATATGTCACATATTTAACGATGGATTGACATGATTCTTTACACCTGTATTTCTAATTCTCTGTAAATACAAAAAAAAAAAAAATTGAATGTATCTGGATAGAAATTAATCATAAAAATACGGTCTCTATCATATGAAATATAATTCCTTGACTTTTGAAAAATGATACATAGATCTCGAATTGCTGCATCCAGAGGTGACACATATTATACCTGTAAATTAAACATTTTTAACGCAACTCTTTAAAATTCAGCTGTCATGCTATTTCCAAACCGTAGATAGCATTAGTGGGCTGTTTGAAGATTTTCAGTATTACTCTTATATGGTATTTGGTAAATCTTTGGTATCCATGGAAAATAAAAATCAATTTGGACTTTCGGAGGAATAAGGTAGGAAAGAAATAGGAACCCACAAATATATGAGATCTACTCTGAAAAAGTAGAATTATTCAAGGATCTACCTACTTATCTACATTTAGCAGTGAGGACAGTGGGGGAATATGAGTCCCAGGTGATTCTGGTGGAGTGCTAGATCATTTTTCAACATAATGAGTCAGTTCTGCAGTAGTTTTTCAATATAATTCTACTACTCATTATAAACAAATTAATGATTATTCAGAGTATAATTTCATAATATCTTCTTAACTCCATTACGTGATTGTCTTTTGCTGCTTGTCAGTCGGTCAACACGGTTGTGCCCAATGAATTGGGCGGGGTACAAATTATAAATATGTGAACACTCTTCTGGAAAAATTGCATGTATTTGTTAATTATCACACCCATTTAAGTGTAATATAATATCCCCCAAACAAAAAACTAAAATGATGCGCCTGATTTCCTCTATGCATTCTTACAATTACCAGTCTCCAATCCCTTTCTATACTTCCTCACATATGTATGATTCGTAAACTGAAATGAAACCTGCAAAGAGATTTGTTCATTTATATAATCAATAAGCCTCCGTGGCTTAGGCGGCAGCACGCTGGCCTCTCACCGCTGGGTCCGAGGTTCAAATCCCGGTCACTCCATGTGAGATCTGTGCTGGACAAAACGGAGGCAGACAGGTTTTTCTCCGGGTACTCCAGTTTTCCCTGTCAAAAATTTCATTCCAGCAACACTCTCCACTATAATTTCATTTCATCTGTCATTCATTTCATCATTGCCCCAGAGGAGTGCGTCAGGCCTCGGCAGCCGGCACAGTTCATATCCTCGCCACTAGATGGGGGCTTCATTCATTCCATTCCTGACCCGGTCGGAGACTGGAAGCAGGCTGTGGATTTTCATTTTCATTTTCATATAATCAATATGTTAAGTCCATATTGATATGATTGCTTAATCTATCAAGGTAGAAATAATATGTACCGGTCTTAATACCATGTGTTTTGGTAAACCTTGCAGTACAAGCAGCCCCAACTAACCCTCCTGATTGATCAAATAGTATAGTGGTATAACATGATGGGATTTAATATAAAGGAGTATGGATGCACAAAAATTAACTAAATATTCTGTATAATATTTATATTAAATGTAATGTGTGATTCAAAAGTACTTATTAAAATCATTGCTAGTGTGTATGCTACTCATATTTTAATACATTAACTATTGGGAAGTTTACAACCTGAGTATTTAAAGAGATAAAGGCTGGTCCTTTATTGTCCTATTAGGCTATATCACAGTAAAAGCTATTTTTTCTTTTCTGATGGGTAAAACAATTAACACGGCATACTTTTCCATCCACTATAATACAGTATTATAATAAAAAGGTTGATTTAAGTTTTGTAGTTCCACTGTTTAATCCAAGCCAAGGTTCTATTTTATTTTTTAAAATCATTATCTACATCCCATACAATACATGTTTACAGTTAGAGTTGAGATGCCAAGATATGATATTATAATCTTTTATTCCATAGTCAGTAACAGTCCATGAAATGGGTGTATATTATTATTTCATATATCTTCATAATAATCATAATAAGAAAGACAAGCTTGGGAAATCTTTAGCCTGTTAATCAGTTATGGATAAATTATTAGGGAATTTTGGTATAATATCTCCTGAATATTTATAGACAAGTTATGCAGTCAGAACAAAATTAACATAGGAACTCAACATTTGACATTATTTTATATTATTGGAACATTGTCACATTCTAAAATGTTGAAGTTTTTGAAGAGAAGAAACAAATTAGTCTACTGCAATTAGGTAATGGTATGGCAATTCTGGCCTATTGGCCAGCGGTGGATGTACAAGGCAAAATCGCAAGTACATAAGATACTGTGGGCAGCACTGCTCCACTGTCTTTGCCCACAGAAGGAGTCTACCAATAGAGATTTACAAAAGGCATAGTAACAACACATCTACTGCAATTAGAATTCTCTCTTCGTTTACATTTGACTTGAATCTCTTCACAAATGTTACTCAAGTTTTTAAAAGTACTGTATATTTTGTTTAGGCATTTTATGTCAATTTAATTATAAAGATGAGAATTCTAGTTGGTCTATATTGGATTTAAGAGTGATAAAAATAAAATAAATGTTATGCAGTCTTAAGAATAGACATCTTTGCTTCTGGCTTCAGCATACAGTGGTAGCAATAACAGAAGACAACTTGTTAAACGGTAAACTGTAATATCATTTGAAGTAACAGGTTTCAAAAGAAAGAAAGAAAGAAAGAAAGAATGAGGAAGTAATTCTAGGTTTGCTATTTCAATTCACAGTATTTACTCCTACAGACTAAATCAACAAGGATACTCCTCGAAGGTGTGTAATTATTTAAAATCCAAGCCTCAAATGGAGTCGAAACTGTGTCCTTAAAGTTAAAAAGCTAATGCCTTACCCATTGAGCCAGCACATTCAGCTTTCTACTGCAATTAAAAACTGTTTGTTCAGTTTTAATCTGTACGCAAACATTACTGAACTTGTATTGTATATTTTGTTTGATAATGTCAGTTTAATTATGAAGATGAGAGTTCCAGTTGGTCTATATTGAATTAAAGAGTGGTTAACACAGAAGATACAGTATTACAGAACCAAATGAATCTATTCAATAGACATGTTACACTTCTTTGCTTCTGGCTTCAACATATTATGCAGGTGGCAGAAGGCAACTTGCTAATCAAATTTACAGTGTACTATCATTTGACGAAAGAGGTTTAGGTGTATTGACTCTAGAGATCAAGTTAATGACTAAGTTCATCTCTCTCTTTTTAATTCACACCTCCTGAATTCCACATTGAAGGGTTCAAATTTTGTTTACAGATGTAAACTTTAATATAGAATATTTTAACAGTGATGTACCATATTCTGTAACTTTTAATTTTAATAATACTTTGTGAAACAAAATTATTCTCACTGGCATTATTAATTTTATGAAATAATATTGTGTAAAATTGCATATGGTATGTGTTTTATTTCCCCTTATTTCTTGCCTTTATATGTCACGTTATGTATTCTCTTCATGAAATAGAATAAGTGAAGCAGCAGATAAGGCATGTTGGAAATGTGATTGTAAGTTATAGTAGCCCACAAAGAAAAGCATTACATTTTGAAATAAAAATATGCCATTCTTTAACTACAATGTGATTTTTCTCCTTGCCCAGAAACTTGACATTTTAAAGAATTGTGGAGTAGAAGTTCTAATGGTACTAAGTGTCATAGATAATAATTGTATCAAGTGTACTATAATAATTCTGATTGTAATTTAGGTTTTATGCTCTATTGTCGAGTTTGCCAATACTGCTTGAATATAGCAATATTAGTAAGCTTGAACACATAATATAAAATCTTCACATGCTTAATTTTGCCTACACTAAGCCCTAACATCTATAGTACTTAAATCTCATAGAACTTCCACTCTAAACAATTGGAAAACATTATGCATCCAACATCCAAGCACCAATGTTCAAGATTTTAATTAATTTTATTAATGCAGCCAATGGCCATTTATTTTATTTTCAGGAAGGTATTTTGGAAGGAAATTTTTAAGATTTTTAAATTACCGGTACATGTATCTATCCTTATATTTAAAACACTAAGGTGTTTTTTTGTTCCCACGAGATTGTGAAAGTAACTTAACCGATTTGCTTCGTAAGGCATTCTAACGAAAGCTCTTGGCATGCAGATTTGCCGAGTTTCTTTAAAAGGAAAATATATGTTACGGTATATTTTTAAATGATTAAAGAATTATGTAATATTTGACACTCCCGCGCGTGCGCACAATGGACTTTCTCAACAAAGCAAATGGCGCTTCCAGCCGCGTCTAACTGAGATGTTTATGAGAATTAAAAATGGTCTCCAATAATGTTAATTATGTTTTTACAATATGCATTGAAATAGAATTATATTAAATAAGTCTAGTATTGAAGGACTGAAACTGCAGGTTGAGTGTGTATACTGGTTAGGTAGCTTAATATTGCAGTGACACATGATTGTCTGGATGGCCGAGGGGCTATAGTTACAGTCCAGAAATTTGTATTATGCCTCGTCAAGAGGGTTCAATTCCCGCTGGATATGTTTTTTTATTTCCGTTTTCTTCCTTCTTACAAATTGTCCAAACATATTTTACTTTTATCATTCCCGTAAAGTGACGAACTCTCCGTTGCCATATATATTTAAAACACTAAGATGATTTTTGTTACTGCGAGATTGAGATAACGGCTTAACAAATAGGCTTCGTAAAGCATTCTTACGAAAGCGGTTGGCCTGTAGATTTGCAGTGTGTCTTTAAAAGGAAAATATATGTTACAGTATATTTTTAAATGTTTAAAAAAAAGTAATATATGTGGCAATTGCGCATGCGCACAATGCCGGTTCTTCACGAGAGAAATGGCGGATAAAAGATCCACCGTATTGTAGGGAAATATCGCTTATGCTGTTTCCCGATATATTCTGGAATAAAATCATGAAATAAGGGAAATTTTGAAGAACTTTAACTGACAGTTGAGTGCGTTTGTTGTTTACGTCACTTAATATTGCACTCGAATTCCATTGTCTGGGTGGCTCAGCCACTAACATTGTGGACAGCGAAATTGATTATGCATCGTCGAAAGAGTTTCATTCTCACCTCGGACATGTAATTTTATTTCCCAATTATTCTTTCTTGCAATTGGTATTACATTGTCTAAACATGTTACTTTTATTATTCCCGTAAGGTAAGGAATTCTCCATGATTTACGTTGCTATATACTTTTAAATTATGAAATAAGAATGGCCACAATCGCTTTCGCCATGAGAGAAAATTGGCGAACATAATTCATTTGATGGACTCAGACATCGTGGTCACTCAGCTCCAGATGGAGCTTTGGTGTGTGAGTGTAAAATTTTCTCTGATAACCTGTGTTAATGTGATGGCTGTGTTGATGTGTGCATTTGTAATTAATGTGGGGAATGGAGAGTTGACGACCGAGGCTTTAAGTTAGGAACTATCCCGGTATTTGCTTGGAGTGGAAGTGGGAAACCACGGAAAACTACATCCAAGATTGTTGAGATGGGAATCACACTTTGCTCTTCAGACCAGAATTCAATTTCTTGGCAGAGCAGGGATCGAACCTGGAATCCGGGGCAATAGCTCAGAATGTAGCCTTAAGAGTGGGCTTCCCTGTGTTAAAACGATCTTTGACAAGCACTGAATATATAATTCTAAAACTCCCTCCATTACGGTGGCTGGCGAAGTGAGTCTATGCTCATTCCAGTAGTTGGCAAAGTGATTCTATGCTCCCTTGCATAATTTACTGTCATGGAAATGCAAAGTATTGTACCTTCAACAGGTGATGGAAATTGATTATTTAGAGCAGTTTCATTCTGTTTATTTCAAAATGAAGATCGTCATCCTGAGTTGCGTTTGCAAGCAAATTGCAAAAATTGCAAGGATTTTATTATTGGCGATCAGTATCATCTCATTCTCATCAGCAACCAACTTGAGAATGGAAGTCTCTGAACTTCATTGTATAAGTGAATATTATTGTTTATTTATTGTTCGTTTTTGCCGGCCCCGTGGTGTTGGGGTAGAGCACCTGCCTCTCACCCGGAGGCCCCGGGTTCGATCCCCGGCTCCGTCAGGGATTTTAAAACTGACGTGAGGGTTGGAACTGTAATGTTTATTAATTAGTGCCCCATGTTGGTAGCGACAAGTGTAACGGTTTGGCTGCCCCTAACTGTTGGGTGATAAATGTAACTGTTTACCTTTGCCTAAGCTATGTTGTTTTAATGGGCGCCAAGACCTCAACGCAATGCTGAAATCTAAATTTGTATTTAACAACGTCTAGCTCTGGTAGAACACCTTCAAGAATCTATTCACTCAGATCATGGTATGATTTGATCATTAACCCAACAAACAATTGTATCAGGAGAAGGAATTGGTCTATATCTAATGCTACCTACTGAAAGCAAAGATTGCATTGTAAAAGAATTGAATTTATTATATAAAACAAGTATAGCAACATTAATAATAATTATAAGTTTAAAATTTAAATTGGAGTGTTGCGATTTTAATATTACCGTTAGAAAATTACGTGAAAACGGAGTCTAATAAATAATTGATTTTACTCTTATTCCCAAGCTATGAAGTTACTGAAATATGAAATATAAAACAAAGAGAAATGAGAGATTGCGTATTTCTGCGTCATTCGCGCTTACCACTGGAACTTGCCAAAACATTTCCCTCGTACTGGATGATGCTGTGTGCTTCCCACAGTCTCCTGGACGTCGTCATCTCCGTCGATATTAGATGATATACTTGTAGATTTGGTGACTTTATGGTCCTAACATCGGGGCCATACCCTCGTACAACCAAACTGGTTAAGTTTTAAACAGATAGTTCTCCACTCCACGGAACATTGGAGCGACACACACTTGCAACCGAACTAGTCAAGTCTTTCACAGATTGTCCTCGTTCCACGGCGCGCCGAACGAAATATGCCCCTGTCGGCTCCCCACCTCGGTACCGACTTCCAGCTTACGTGGTCTCCACTGATTGGCTGCTCCCCACGCTCTACTTCCCCTTCTCTGGCTCATTACACACGGCGCGCGGATGATGAAGTCGATTTCCGTTCCAACTATCCGCCTTTTCTTGACGCTGCAACCCCGCTTGCGTAACACTTCTTGGCAAGAATCAGCCCGTATCTGAATTTCCAGTGAGTCATGTCTCTCATAATATCCTAACTGACGAAACTCCGTAAAATTCCGTAATCACATAATTTTCTATGATATTGTCGTTCGTAATAATTTGCTTGATAGCGTTTTCTAAGACATAGAAAACCTATCTGTATGCTTATAATTTTTATAAAATGCTCCGAAAAATATCTTAATAATAATTATAATAAATTAATAATAATAATAAATTAACATGAAAAATTCTCTTGGCTGAACAATTTGCCGCGTAAATAAATATAGAATGGCTTCCTACTGACTTATGCCAGTGGCATAAAAACCCCTCGAAAAACACGTTACATATTCGCCTCGGATCATCGGATGATTTACCGTGACGACGGTCCATTATCCGATTATCCCAGACAAGTTAATAAACCCCATCCAAAATACACATTACATAAATGAAATCACCCTAAATTACAGATATATACACACATAATTTTTCTTCACGCACTTTGCGTCAAAGTTTGTTGTCACTATGGATTGCACTTTGCAACCAGTCCAATGTTTCTCATATAGAATAGTGTTTCACGGATATTTCCGCCTCTCAAATTTCTCTATGTTGGAGAAATAGACATGATAAATGTGTGAGCACTATGAATTTATGATGTCATATCACATGCATTGAAGGTGTTCTGATATATTTATATCACCAAAGAACTTCCTAATTTCACTGGAGGTTCCTTCCTTATGGTGAAATTTAATCTCACTTATCACTGAGCACACGATCACACTATTGTGGCAGCGCCTCGTGACCATAATACTTGATCTCTCTTTATAAAAGATGAAATTAATATTGACTTATGAAAAAAAAAAAAAAAAAAAAACCAGTAAATGCGCATTACATATAACACCAAATATTTCTGTGCCATAATCGCCCTGTCTTGTTAAGTTCCCGTAGACCATATTCTACTTAATACTAGTTCTCAACACAGACCAGTTCTCCTCACACAAATGAAACCATTGTACAAATTACCTTAAATTACTCACTTAAAAATCTTACATGGCGAGGCCGTAAACAGTAATCACGTGTGCTGTTATGTATGAGTTTCATGAAGGACTGTCTCGCATTCTGATGGCCCATCTTTTGTCCCGTGGAAGCCTTAAGCAAAAATACCCTGTCCACGCGTTCACCCTTCTCTTGGGGACAAATGGGAATTCAACAGCGCTACCAAATTCTGGCCTTGGTGTATCGAGACATTTTAGTGCTCAAGAGCATCCGACAATCCCGTCATATTTCCCTGTACCTTAAAAACTCTAATTTACTTACATACTACCCCCCTGTGTGACTTCTGATACGCCTGCCTGGAAGACCAACTCCTCCCACGCACCAAATACCACACTTACTCATTTGATAGGCTGGCTCGCCAGCTAAATATCCTCACTTTATGACACATACTTTCGGAGACTATGTATATTATACGTCCCGTATAATCTGTTTCCCTCACTATTCTCCAGCACATATGCTGTTTTCCCAATAAGTTTGGAAACTATAAATGTTTCTGCGTCACCTGCCTCCAACCTCGCAAGTGGCTCCCTTAAATGAACGTCATCACGTTGCTCCACCTAGCATATTTCTCAGTGTCTGTAACGATGCCCTGTTGCTACTGTCCACACATGCTAACCCTACTTTCCTCTGGTGTCACACCTCTACTTGACACTCTATGACCTAAAAATGTCACTTCTGACTGACAGAATGACGACTTAGACAGCTTCAAAGTGAACCCTGCCTGATCTAACTTCTGAAAAACTATATCTAAATGATGTAGATGTTCCTCAAAACTGCGTGAACTAATTACCATATCATCTATGTAAATGGTTACAAACTCTCCTGTGTCATCCCCTAATGCGATGTTTAAAGCCCTAATTAAAGCTGCTGAACTACTCTTTAACCCATAAGGTGTTCTACAAAATTGATAAAGGTTATATTTATGACTAAAAGCTGTAAATGGTCTATCTTCGTACATAAGTGGCACTTGCCAAAAACTGGAACTCAAATCTACACAAGTGAAATATTTCTTCCCCTCAAATGTTTGCATTAATTCCTCTATTGACATAGATTTCAGCTGATCTGAACTAATTCTACTGTTAACCAAACGAGCGTCTAAACAAATACGAACTGTGCCGTCGGTCTTGGGTACCGTGATCAAAGAATTAACATATGGACTGTTAGAGTGCTCAATAATCCCATCTTCAAGCATCTGATTAATTTGTGCCTCAACTGCACTCTGATAAGCGAAAGGTACAGGATATCTATGTCCTGTGAATACTGACCTATCAATAACGTTCAATGAATGTGTATAGCAATTGGCCATACCAATGCGATCCTCAAACACTCTCCTATTACACAATAACACATCATAGAGCCGAACACACTGTTCATCCTCTATATTTCCCTGAAATGCAGCATCACGTAACGAGTCCTTTAGACTACCGTTCGTAATCACACTGCCCACAAAACATGGAGAACCCCGCTCTACGGCTGGCGATATCTCATTTAAAGTACAAATCACACCTACAATACTACTCCTCTGAATATGGTCATTGAACGCTACTTCTACTTCAAAATCTCCCCATTTAAATTTCAAACTCCCTATATCATAACATAAGTTACCAGACACTCTACTTAGCCACTCTGAACCCAAGATAACACTGAATACTAAATTTGGAATTACAAGACAAATCTGCTTCTCTACATGATTATTAATTTTAATGTCTACTAAAACTTGCTTAGAAATTACTTTAGACCTCTTCCCAACAGCTGTGATAACAAAAGTGCTTTTAATTGGCATCTCCTCAAAATTTACTCCAGTTCCTTTCATTTTATCATAAAATGCACTACTTATGCAACTCTTCATACAACCACTATCAATTAAAACATCTGTGTACGCCTCGGACACGTTAAATTTAACTATGGGGCTCTTACTAACCACTTCCTGAATAATACCTTCATCATTTAGTTCATGTAATAATTCATTTCTTACATTTAGGTCATAGGGTTCCTGTAAAATTGTATGGACAGGGCATGCTACAGACTGAGATTCTGACCTTACTTCGCAGCCTGGTTCGCGTTTAAAGAACCGCTACAGCTGGCCGTAGTACTAGTTACTACTGCACTGGTCTGGTTGTTCTGAGCTGTGTTGTCATTGTTTGGCTGTATATTACTACCACTAGGCTGTCCTCTTCCTTGACCCCTATTCTGGTTGTAATTATTGTCATTATAATTTCTCCCTTGATTTCCCCTGAAATCATTGTTTCTCCCTTGATTTCCCCTGTAATCATTGTTCCTCCCTTGATTTCCCCTGAAATCATTGTTCCTCCCTTGATACTGATTACCATAGCCATTTCCTCTGTTCTGATTTAGCTGATTATTATTATTTCTATTTTGAGCGTTGGCCCCTTCGCCACCGTTCCCTTGAACTTCTTGATGCCTGGCTTCATTAGGCCTATTATTGTTATTACCCTGGTTCCTATTGAAATTGTCCTCATAACCCCCTCTCCCTAGTGCATCAAATGTGCTTAACAAATTTTCTACTTGTGATATAGTCTTTACATTCTGGATACAAGCAGCCTTCTTGATCCTATAGGGAAAGTGCCTAAGTAGCAACCTCACCACATCACTTTCCTCCTTCAAGTCATCCAGATATTTACACACTAATACCTGCCCTAAAAAGTATTCGGTCATGGTGGAGCTTCCTTTAGGGTTATATTTACCACACACTACTCCCTCACGATGCTGCGACTGAATAACCTCATTCCAGAACTTTTCACAGAATTTCATTTTAAAATCATTGATATCAGTAAACTTGTCTCTGTAGACAGCAAACCAATTCCTCGTTTCCCCCACAAACACTTGTTCTAAAATTTCAACTACCTGGCACCACTCAATACTACCATTTTCCAACCTCTCCCCGAATTTATTTCTATAGTGTTCATGAACTCCATTGGGCACCCCTGTCGATTGCTGAACTTACTCAGTTCTACCTCCCTGTGTGTGCTATTCACAAAAACTGGCCTATTCTGACTATTTTCTTGCCTGATCCTAGCTTTTAATTTTAACTCTAATTCTGCGATTTTCTCCTCAGCCTTCCTCTCAATACTGTTTACTGTTAATTTAATGTTTCCTTCTGATTCTTCTACTTTATCATATAGCTTTGCTTGTTTCTCCTCAATCTTGCTAATGCTCTCTCTATTACTCTCTCTTAAATCATTTACTTCTGCAACTATTTGTGAGTGGACTTTCTCAATTCTACCCCCCAGCTGTTCCTTAACCTCTTTAGTAGCTACCTGAATTTTGTCAATTTCTCCCCCTAATTGCTTTTTGGCCTGTTGTGTTTCCAGTTGCACTAGTTCTTTTAAATTTTCAGCCTGTGTACTGATTGTAATTTCCAACTCCTCCTGTACTTTTCCTAATTTTCTGTCTACATCTGCAATAATCTCTTCAGCCTTTACTTCCATCACCCCCCTGATCTCACCTCTAATCAGTTCGAATTTGTCACTCATTTCCCTACTGTTTTGTTCTAATTTAGCATTTAAAGTTTCAGTACTCTCTCTATTTTCCTTACTGTTTTGTTCTAATCTGGCATTTAAAGTTTCATTACTCTCTCTATTTTCCTTACTGTTTTGATCTAATCTGGCGTTTAAAGTTTCATTACTCTCTCTATTTTCCCTACTGTTTTGTTCTAATTTAGCATTTAAGGCATCTGTACTTTCTTTATTTTCCCTACTGTTTTGTTCTAATTTGGCATTTAAACTATCACTCAATTCCCGATTACTCTCTTTATTTTCCCTACTGTTTTGTTCTAATTTTGCATTATTCTGTTCTAATTTTGCATTTAAGGCATCACTACTAACTTTGTTCTGATACATAAATTCGAGAAGTAAAGTTTTTAATTCTGGTTGGCCGCATACACTCCCTGTTTCAGTATCGGGATTTACCTCCGCTACCCCGGTACTACCATCACTCGACATACTGCTCGTATCATCACTCTCCCGTTGATGACCACTACGTAACCTTATCTGTCTTTCTTTCTCATCCCCCATAATGATATACACTGCTACAGACAAATAACCCCCAAAATACAGGCACAGAAATATATACCCTTCTCCTTCTACAAATGTTATTAGGTTTTCATCCCCACGTTGGGCGCCAATTGTAATGTTTATTAATTAGTGCCCCATGTTGGTAGCGACAAGTGTAACGGTTTGGCTGCCCCTAACTGTTGGGTGATAAATGTAACTGTTTACCTTTGCCTAAGCTATGTTGTTTTAATGGGCGCCAAGACCTCAACGCAATGCTGAAATCTAAATTTGTATTTAACAACGTCTAGCTCTGGTAGAACACCTTCAAGAATCTATTCACTCAGATCGTGGTATGATTTGATCATTAACCCAACAAACAATTGTATCAGGAGAAGGAATTGGTCTGTATCTAATGCTACCTACTGAAAGCAAAGATTGCATTGTAAAATAAATGAATTTATTATATAAAACAAGTATAGCAAAATTAATAATAATAATAAGTTTAAAATTTAAATTGGAGCGTTGCGATTTTAATATTACCGATAGAAAATTACGTGAAAACGGAGTCTGATAAATTATTTATTTTACTCTTATTCCCAAGCTATGAAGTTACTGAAATATGAAATATAAAACAAAGAGAAATGAGAGATTGCGTATTTCTGCGTCATTCGCGCTTACCACTGGAACTTGCCAAAGCATTACCCTCGTACTGGATGATGCTGTGTGCTTCCCACAGTCTCCTGGACGTCGTCATCTCCGTCGATATTAGATGATTTACTTGTAGATTTGGTGACTTTATGGTCCTAACATCGGGGCCATACCCTCGTACAACCAAACTGGTTAAGTTTTAAACAGATAGTTCTCCACTCCACGGAACATTGGAGCGACAACCACTTGCAACCGAACTAGTCAAGTCTTTCACAGATTGTCCTCGTTCCACGGCGCGCCGAACGAAATATGCCCCTGTCGGCTCCCCACCTCGGTACCGACTTCCAGCTTACGTGGTCTCCACTGATTGGCTGCTCCCCACGCTCTACTTCCCCTTCTCTGGCTCATTACACACGGCGCGCGGATGATGTAGTCGATTTCCGTTCCAACTATCCGCCTTTTCTTGACGCTGCAACCCCGCTTGCGTAACACTTCTTGACAAGAATCAGCCCGTATCTGAATTTCCAGTGAGTCATGTCTCTCATAATATCCTAACTGACGAAACTCGGTAAAATTCCGTAATCACATAATTTTCTATGATATTGTCGTTCGTAATAATTTGCTTGATAGCGTTTTCTAAGACATAGAAAACCTATCTGTATGCTTATAATTTTTATAAAATGCTCCGAAAAATATCTTAATAATAATTATAATAAATTAATAATAATAATAAATTAACATGAAAAATTCTCTTGGCTGAACAATTTGCTGCGTAAATAAATATAGAATGGCTTCCTACTGACTTATGCCAGTGGCATAAAAACCCCTCGAAAAACACGTTACATATTGGGGTGCACTCAGCCTCGTGAGACAATTGAGTAGCTGTCTGACAGTGAGACAGCGCCCCGAACACGAATACCAAGATTAACGGCCGAGGGGACCCGACGCGCTGATCACGCGTCACCCCAATATCTGCAGGCCAAATGGCTGGGCAGCGGTCGCTTGGTCGGCCTTAGCCCGTCATGGGCTGGATAGTGCGAGGGGTTGACTTTTTTTTTTGTTCGTTTAGAGTACATAACAATGAGTCTAACCATGCTGTTGATTTTGGCAATGGAAGTATTATTTGCCATTTAATATTTGGCTCCTGCGTTGATGCAGGCCACCATAGTGTTATTTAATATGACGTTAATTTGGGGAGAAATGCTGCTATAAATAATCCCATTTGACGAAATAGAACATTGGCCGCAAAAAAGTGGGAAATCGGAGATAAACACATAGCCACTTTTAAAGTCCAATATAATTATGGCATTTCAGAAACAATTCCAGATACTATGCCGTTACAGTGTAGGGTCCTTGACGAACAAATCTAAACATTGTTCTGCACTGTATTTCTCTTGCGAGAAATCTACACTTGGTTACTTTGACCTTTGATGTTGTAATGGTAAAATTGATCAGACTAAATATAAAATATTTGACAGGCTGCAACAATTATTTTTCACTGGAGATGATATCTCAAGGAATTTCAGAGAGAATAATCGGCAGTACAATGCTATGTCCTTCGTGTCAATGCTACTGTGCCACATGCATACTGTCCACATTGTTTTAAAATGTATGGAATTGCACATCATCGCATTTCTTCGTTATGTTCCAAAATTATAAGCGACGGTTTGTTGCCAGTTGTATTAGATTCCCCAGAGTTCTTGAATTCCTTGGAACTAAATGACTTGCCTCCACATACCCCAAACGCTTCGGTGGCGTAGTCGGTAGCATGCTGAACTGCTGTGCCCAAGATAGCGGGTTCAAACCCGGCTGAAGTCGTCGGATTTTTAAAGAGCGTTAAAAATCCTTCAGTATGCCTTCCTTCGGAGGGGAAGTAAAGCCGGCTGTCCCATGTCATAGATTTATGGCATGTAATAGATCCTTTCACAGACTAAACTTGTGTAAAGCAAAATTGTTAGGTTAGATTTCTTCAGAACGCTCTATCAAAAGTTCCAACGTTCACCACTAGGTATCATTGATATCTGGTGGCGAAAGTTGGAACTACTTGAAATTGAACGGAACTTGTAGCTCACCCTTTAGGGTATCCGCTGGAAGCAGCTACAGACTCAGGCGAGCCGAACATGTCCTCGGACACTCCCGGCACTAAAAGCCATACGATAAATAAATAAATAAATAAATAACTCCAAACGCTTGACCCATAGTTATGCTGCTGAGAAATCTGAACGTTTCCCAAGGGCTCCTAAATGCAACCATATTGCTTGGATTTGGAAATAATAAGTGCAGTTAAAATTAGGCAGAGAGGCCTAATCCTTCAACTTGATTTAACACCATCCGATAAAACACTATCATTTTCTTTTGAGAGGCAATATTTTCCAATTCGTTTGGCATACTTTATCACAATCAATAAAGCTCAATGGGAAACTCTGGAACGTATAGGTCTCAATTTGCCTCATCAATTTTTCAGTCATGGCCAGCAGTATTTTGCAATATTGAGAGTGCAATCTTTTGACGCCCGTATAGTTTCAATAGAGCCAAAAAATAATCGTACAAAGAATGTACAGTAGGCCTATATAAGAAAATTCTTCAGTAAATATTTTTCTATTGACCGTCATGTTTTGACGGGTTTCAACTACTATTATTTAAAACACTAAGGTGATTTTTGGTTTACGTGTGATAGACAAATCAGCTGAACCGATTGACTTCGTAAATCATTCTGACGAAAGCTCTTGGCCTGTAGGTTTGCAGAGTGTCTTTAAAAGGAAAATATATGTTATTGTAAATGTTTAAATTATTAATGAAAAATGTAATATTTGTGGCTCTTGCGCGTACACACAATGGCTTTCCTACACGAGAGACATTGCGATTAAAAGGTCCTGCACATCTTACTGTGATCTTTGTTTATGAGAATTAAAAGGGGGGTAAATATTGTTTATGATGTTTCCACAATATAAACTGGAATAGAATTATAAATTAAGGGAAATATTGAATAACTTAAACTGGCAGTTGAGTGTATATACTGTTATATGTACCCTAATATAGCGTAGGGGCGTGGTGGCTCAGCGGTCTAGCTGTATGCCTCTCACCTAGGCGGTCCGGGTTCGATTCCCGGTCAATGCATGTGAGATTTTCGATGTGAAATGCCATGTCCTGTGGTTCGGATTCCACGTAAAAAGGAGGTCCCGTGGCTCATGATCTCAAGATTAACGGTCACGTTAAACTACAAGCTTCCTTCCTTTTTTTTTTGTACCCTAATATTGCCCTCTCTTTTCATTGTCTGGGTGACTCAGGGGCTAACGTTGCAGACTTTGGGTTCTATTATGCATCGTCGAAGGAGTTCGAATCCCACCTAGAATATGTTTTTTTTTTTTATTTCCATATTCTTCTTTCTTGCTATTGGTATTCCATTGTTAAAACATATTTTACTTTTTGATTCCCGTAAAGTAACGATTTCTCCGCGAATTACGTTGCCATCTATATATTTAAAACACTTGGGTGTTTTATGTCACCGCGAGATTGAGAAAACGGCTTAACCGATTGGCTTTGTAAGGCATTCTAACGAAAGCTCTTGGCATGTAGATTTCCAGAGTGTCCTTAAAAGGAAAATATATGTTAGGGTATATTTTTAAATTATTTAAGAAATATGTAATATTTGTCGCTTGCGCACAAAGGCCTTTTTCAACGAGGGAAATGGTGCTTCCCGCCGCGTCTAACTGAGATCTTTGTTTATGAAAATTTAAAAGGGTCCCCAATATGTTTCCAAAAATATAAATTGAAATAGAATTATAAAATAAGCGAAGTATTGAAGGACTTAAACTGGCAGTTGAGTGTGTATGCTGTTTAGGTAGCTTAATATTGCACTGACACATGGTTGTCTGGATCAGGGATGGTAAAGTGAACGAAATTTTATATTTCACTCCGGAACAGGAGTGGAATTAAATTCAGCCAATTCAATACTATTCCGGCGTAGAATAAAACCTGGAGTGAAACATATAATTTCACTCTGACAAGGAATTAAATTGGGAATGAAATATTGAATTCTATTCCTCTCAGAATAAATATCGGAATGAAATTCAATTGAATTCCACTGGGAGTGAAATTATATCCATTACATTGCATTTTATTCCCCTCGGAATGAAATGTTAAATGAGACACTCGATTTTGTTCCGAACGGAATAAAATTAAATCCAAAGAATTTAATTTAATTCTCCTCAGAATGAAACTCTGAAGAAAACATTGAATTCCTCTCCGCTGGGAATGAATTTAAATCCGTACGCTTTAATTTTATTCCTCTCGGAGTTAAATTATGAATAAAACATTTAATTATATTCCGACAGGAATGAAATTCAATGCATGGAATTTAATTCTATTCCTCTCGAAATGATACTCTGAACAAAATATTTTGGTCTATCCGGCCGGAGTGAAATGTAATCCAAACAACTCAATTCTATTCTTCTCGGAACGAAACTCTGGACGAACATTTAATTTTATTCCACCCGGAGTAACATTAAATCCAAGGAATATAATTGAAACGATCATTTAATTCTATTCATGTCGGAGTGAAATTACATTCATACAATTTAATTCTATTCAGGCCGGAGTGAAATTGAATCCATACAGTTTAATTCCATTCCGCTCGGAATTAAACTCTGAACGAACATTTAATTCTATTCCGGCTGGAGTGAAATTGAATCAGTACAGTTTAACTCGAACGAGCATTTAATTCTACTCTGGCCCCAGTGAAATTAAATTCACACAATTTTATTGTATTCCGTTCAAATGAAACTGTGAAAAAACATTTAGCCTAATTCTATTCCAGTCGGAGTGAAATTAAATCCATACACTTAAATTCCAACGAACATTTACTTCTATTCCGGCTGGAGTGAAATTACATTCATAGGATTTAATTCTATTCCGCTCGGAATGAAACTCTGAACGAACGTTTAATTATATTCCAGTCGGAGTGAAATCAAATCCATACACTTGAATTCGAACGAGCATTTAATTCTATTCCGGCCGGAGTGAAATTAAATTCATACAATAGAATTCTATTCTAGCCGGAGTGAAATTAAATTCATACAATTTAATTCTGTTCTAGCCGGAGTGAAATTAAATTCATACAATTTAATTTTATTCCGACCGGAGTGAAATTGAATTCATACAATTTAATTCTATTCCGGCTGGAGTGAAATTGAATTCATACAATTTTATTCTATTCCGGCTGGAGTGAAATTATATTCATACAATTTTATTCTATTCCTGTTGGAATGAAACTGTGAAAGACCATTTAATTCTATTCCGACCGGAGTGAAATTAAACCCATACAATTTAATTCTATTCCGGCCGGAGTGAAATTAAATTCATACAATTTAATTCTATTCCTGCCGGAGTGGAATTAAATTCATACCATTTAATTCTATTCCTGATGGAATGAAACTGTGAAAGACCATTTAATTCTATTCCGGCCGGAGTGAAATTAAACCCATACAATTTAATTCTATTCCTGCCGGAGTGGAATTAAATTCATATAATTTATTTCTATTCCTGATGGAATGAAACTGTTAACGATCATTTAATTCCATTCCGACCGGTGTGAATTTGAATTCATACAATTTAATTCTATTCCAGCCGGAGTGAAATTAAATCCATGCAAATTAATTTGAACGAATATTTAATTCAATTTCGGCCGAAGTGAAATTAAATCGATGCAATATAATTCTATTCTTGTCGGAATGAAACTGTGAATGAACATTTGGTTCTATTGCGGCCGGAGTGAAATTAAATTCAACGAGCATTTCATTCTATTCCGACGTGAATAAGATAAATCCATAGAATTGAATGGAATGAATAAGACAAACTCGTCATTGAGAGTTCCATTCCGTGGTGAATAAATCGTAATTCTATGGATTAAATTTCACTTCATATTTACACATCAATGAATGATAATGATCGTATGCCCTCCTGAGAGGTCGAATGCAGGTCTTTCTAGTTGACGCCCGTGGGCCATCTGCGCGCCGTAATGAGGATGAAGTGATGACGGAGACCTCACATACACCCAGTCCCCCAGCCACGGGAATTAACCCCAAGAGAATAAATTCCTTGATGGCCCAGCCAGGAATCGAACCCGCGACACTCCGGGCGAAAGCCTAGGGCGCTAACCATTTAGCCTTGAAGCCCATCACTCCAATAATGTTAATACCTGAGGCATTTTCCTTAATTTTATTTCACCGGATTATTAATTTGAGCGTACTTTCATATTATGAAACATAGACTTGTGAGATAACCTTGCATCCGTGTATGTGTCCTCATAAACACTAAACGGCTAGAGCGATTGCAATGAAACTTTGTGAGGTCGTAGTACTATCCCGTCCAACCACGACTGTGCCTTTCAAATTTTAATACGATTTAGGAATTCAGCATGACGACCGCGCAAATAATTACACAAACATTCAACATCTCCGACAGGATTTGTTATTAGGAATCATTTGTATACCAAATAGACCGACAGCGGTAGCTACGCTCGCTAACGCGCAGCGCTAGGCCGTGGGGCCAAGCTATCTGCGGACTCGGTGGACGTGAAATGGGTTTCTGAGATTTCCGATTTTCAATTCCTTGCAAAAGCTGGGACGGTATCTTCTGACAGGCCACGGCCGCTTCCTTCCACATCTTTCCATAGTTTCATTCATATTTATTCACTAGCAGAACTACCCGCTCTTCGAACGGTCTTCGGTATTAATAACAGGACGTTATCAATTGAGTTACTGTTGCAATGGCTAGGGGCTTGGCATTCCTTCATAAGTTTGTTATAACGAAGTTAATTTTCTGGGTTATTTATCGTATGGCTTTTAGTGCCGGGAGTGTCCAAGGACATGTTCGGCTCGCCTGAGTCTGTAGCTGCTTCCAGCGGACACCCTTATTAGGGTGGCTACAAGTTCCGTTCAATTTCAAGTAGTTCCAACTTTCGCAACCAGATATCAATGATACCTAGTGGTGAACGTTGGAACTTCGATAGAGCGTTCCGACGAAATCTAACCAAACAATTTAGCTTTACACAAGTTTAGTCTGTGAAAGGATCTTTTACATGCCATAAATCTATGACATGGGACCGCCGGCTTTACTTCCCCTCCGAAGGAATAGCCAAGTTAGAAATGCAAGGTTACAAAAATTCGCATAGAGCTGAAAATTTGTACTAATGGTCGAAACACCATTATAAATGAAATGTGAAAAGTCCCCATCGTTCCGACAACGAAAAAAAAAAAAAAAAAAAATTCAAGGTCAAAGTTCGCAAATATGGGTTATTAGCGTTTTTCAGCCAAACGGTAAGTTTTATCATAAAAATAGATCAGACTAAAATTTTTTATCTATAAAAATTGTCTCAACACTTTTCCCCTTAAGAGTCACCGTTTTTGAGATATAACGATTCAAAAAGTTGAAAGAGTTGTATTCTTCGTAATATGCACACGTTTCCACGCCACCTGTGAGGTAGTGTACTAGGCGCGTTTATTAACGTGGTTTCCCCGGTAGGCCTATTCCACTATCTATTGTAATCCTGTTTAATTCAATAATATTTAATAATAAAACAAGAAGTTCCGTGACGAACTAAAGAGCCTACTTTTCATGCCAATGATTATTCTCCAGTATATGAACCTATCTAGAATAATGACGAAATTAAGTTGGTAATATCGAAATGTCTAATTAGTTCGAAATATTCCTGGTATAATGTAGCCTAATTGAGCACTACAATTGGCAGCACTGGTGACTGAATATATTCTTAGTTCCATCTCTTAAGGTACAGAATACAAAATTTGGTTGAAGTCCAATGGACGTTACATGCACCTAGACATTGGATCTATCAGCATGCGTAAAAGCATGTTGGCAACAATGTCATGCGTGTGCTAGTTAGAAATAATCGGAAATATTATGATATCTTGTTGTGCCAATTTTGGATGAAATCCATTTGTTAGTATATAAGTTACATGTATTTTAAAATTGGTCCTATCAGCAGGCATAGAATCATGTTGGCAGCACTGACTTATATTAACTATTCCAAATCAATCTAGAATGTCAGGTGCTATACGTGTGCAAAGTATAGGGCTGTTGGCTTGCATACTTCCTGATATATTGATATTAGGGTAAAAAATATAGACAGCATTTATTAACAGTTGGCAGCCCTGATTGCTCTTAAGAATACCTATAGTCATATCTGTTATGTTACACATAGCAATACGAAATTTGGTTGAAATGCAACTGATAGTATAGAAGTTACATGTATTTAAAAATTGCAAAATTGCAAAACACTTTGTTGAGGAGTTTTCCGATGCAGGTGGGAGTCAAGTCTGGATTGGTTCCAATGTATTGTCGATTAACTTCAAATATTAACTTCTGGGTCTAGTTGATTACCAAGCCACACTTGAACTTGATAATATACCCGAAATAGATGTTGATGAGCAGAAGCAGAGGTTGGAGGAAGACAAGGTAATTGCAATTGTTTTTTGTTCCAACTGATGTTGAGCTTTCCCAGGTTTAAACAAGTAGTTCCGTGAAGAACTATACAGCCTATTTTCATATATCCTACTTATGTTAACTGCCACTATCAACATACAAAATTTCAGTTTGATTGCTGTAATAGATTCGTAGATATTGAGAACCGACTAAATATTTTGGATGGTTGCCATGTTGGATTTTATATATGTAGGTCCTAGAGTTATGTACTGTTATATGAAGATTATTGTGTACGTGAAGCATTCAAACTTCAATCGCACGATTAGAACACAAGAAGTATCAAGGAGATTTTAAATTTTCACACAGCGGCCATCTTGTGGTTATGGAAACAATTGAAATAAATTAGATGCTAGTGGATTAACATTCGTTTAAAGATTTACTGTACCAAGTTTCACTGCACTCGGATGGTTAAATTGCGAGAAACGTCCATGTGAATATTTATAATTCGCGGCACCGCCATGTTGGATTTGTGATCACCAGGTTATTTAAAGTCCTATAGGTGAACTTAAGTGCATAGTCCCTATGAACATAAAAGAAATTCAATTTGATTGCTATAATAGATTCGTAGATATTCAGAGCCGTCTAAATATTTCGGATGGTCGCCATATTGGATTGTTAAATGTATCGGCCATAGAGTCATTTACCATTAAAGGGAAATTATTGCGTAGGTTCATTATTCAAACTTTCACTTTGATCGCATGATTACGACACAAGAAATAAAAACTTAATTTTAAAATTCGCACAGCCGCCATCTTGAGGATATGTAAACAATTGAACTAAATTAGATACCAGGGCATTGCAATGTGTATAAACATTTCCTGTACCAGATTTCATTGCGTTTGGAACATTAAATCGCGAGAAAGATCTATTTAAAATTTTCAAATTCGCTTGGGCGCCGTGTTCGTTTTGTAGTTAACCAGTTTTTGAAAGTCTTATAGATGAACTTCCAGTAGTGCCCTTTATCTCCGTACAAAATTTCAGGGTGACACCGCTAATAGTTTCAGAGATATAGAATGCCGGTGAAATATTTCGCACATCCGCCACCTTGTAGCCTAGTTATGTAAACAATTGAACGAAGTTAGATGTCGGTGCATTACAATGTGTATAAAGACATACTGTACCAAGTTTTATTGCGTTTGCTTGGTTAAATCGCGAGAAACGTCTGTTTAAAAGTCGCAAATACGCGTGGCCGCCATGTTGGTTTTGTAGTTACCAGATTTTCAAAATTCACATAGGTGAACTTCTAGTAGTTGCCTTTATCTCCGTAAAAAATCCAGGGTGATATCGGGAATAGTTTCGGAGATATTGAATGCTGGTGAAATATTTCGCACAGCCGCCATGTTGGATTGGTGAGACGTAACAAAATTTGAAGGGCACGGTCGGGGTCGCCCGGAATAGTGCTATGAACCTACCGAGTTTCATTGAAATCGCTCCAGCCGTTCAAAAGTTATTAGGGGGATACACACACCTCACACACACACACACACACACACACACGCGCGCGCGCACACACACACGGGCAAAAGGTGATCTCATAAGCCTATTTTTTTTTTCAAAATTGAAAATAGGCTAAAAAATAAATAATTTCTTCGTTTGGAGTTCGAGCAGTAAGTAATATCAGTAAGTAAACGTCTTCACCAACAACAATAGTTGTGTTTGTCAAGTTGAACTGTTCTATTGCTCTTTCAATTATCAGGACATCAGCAATTGTAAAAAGGGATGTAATGTTAAATGCGGCTGCAAAAAAGTTGGATTATTTTGTTATTAGCATGTACCAGTTGTCAAGGCCAGTCATGCTCCAATGATGATTGCCATCAGAAGAGTGTTCATACGATATCAGCGAGGAGACATCTGATTCGTCGCTGTTAGGACAATTTACCTGCATCCAGCAGGAAGAAGAGGAGGAACAAGAAGAAGAGGAACAAGAAGTAAAAGAAGAACAAGAACATGAGGAAGCAGAAATATTAGCTGTTTCCGAATAATTTCCCCCAATTTCTTAAAATTCACACCGCTTTCATCATTTCCAATAGTACCATTTTTTATTACTAGCGGACCCGTGCGAGAAATCTCGCACGTTCATAAACCATAGTTTCCCCAATAGGTGTTTATAATGAGAGACTTAGGAGAAAGGTTGTTATGATTTTATTTCAGCCAAATGATTATAGAACACTATTTACATTTCAGTTAGAATTCTAAGTTCTACGTTCCCTAACTTAAGAAGGCAATCACTGAAAATTGGATCATCATAACACTGACCGGTTATTCGATATTTATGAAATTATACGATTTGAGTATTCATTTCTTTGTTTCTAAAATCCATGAAGAATGATAAAGGAAAGACCTCAGATGTTAAAAAGACATGAAACAGGCGTCACAGCAGTTAAAATGGGAAGTGGACAGCAATTATGGAGCGTATTTTCCTACAGCAAGAGTATATGCAAATCGCACACTTTTTACATTTTTAAGTCACTTTTTTTTAGGAAAGTATAGATATTTATGAAATTAGAGTGCAATTCGTCACTGCTAATGTCTATTCTCTTTCATTAGAATGTTCATTTGTCACAATCGGACTCTTGTAAGCGCCGGAGGAGGGATCTATACTACTGAAATAATATATATGATGATTAAATATTATTGAATTAAATAGGATCACAATAGATAGTGGAATAGGCCTACCGGAGAAACCACGTTAAAAAACGCCAAGTACCCTACCTCACAGGAGGTGTGGAAACGTGTGCATATTATGAAGAATACAACTTTTTCAACTTTTTGAATCGTTATATCTCAAAAACGGTGACTCTTAGGATAAAAAGTGAGAAGACAATTCTTATAGATAATGGCATGATCTACAATTTTAGTCTGATCTATTTTTATGATAAAACTTACCGTTTGGCTGAAAAACACAAAGAACCCATGTTTGCGAACTTTGACCTTGTATATATATATATATATATTTTGCTGTTGTCGGACCGATGGGGACTTTTCACATTTCATTTATAATGGCGTTTAGACCATTAGTACAAATTTTCTGCTCTATGCGAATTTTTGTAACCTTACCCCTATTTTTTGGGCTAACTTGACCGGGCTAGAAGGCATACTGAAGGATTTTTAACGCTCTTAAATAATCCGACGACTTCGGCCGTGTTTGAACCCGCTATCTTGGGCACAGCAGTTCAGCATGCTACCAACAACGCCACCGAAGCCGCTAATTTTCTGAGTATATCGCAGACACTGTTAATTTAAGGTTCTTAAAATGTGGTTTTCGGAGACCCTTTATAGACTCCCTAGTTTTGTGTCACACATTGAGAAGCGCAACATATGCTTTGGTTGTCTCTCTAGGATAATTTTTATTTTTCGCCTATTTTAGCATGTATTTTGAAAAGTTGTTCCTTATACCCACCCTTCTATGAGAAGTACGTTGAAGAGTTTTCTAAATGATTGGTGTATTGAGTCATGGTTACAATACTTAATTTTACGATGCTCCAAGCACCCGAACATGAGTTATAGGCGTACATAAATATAAATATATATCAACCACTCAGTGTCAAAAAAAAATCATCTTTACGATGAACCCGTTTGTCGACAAAAATACGATTAGTTGAAATGTGCCCTCAAACTTAATTCACCTAACGTGTACTTCCTGACGTGAAAATAATATTGAAAACCTCGTAGACGAAACGCAATATATGTCAAATTAAAACTGACCCTCACCGTTGTGGAAAGTCCCCATCCCCAGGAAGACCCCTTTAATAAATGATAAAGGCTTGTGGTGCATGAAAATTCAGGATTTTTAGCCTCCAATGGCCCAAATTCCTAAAAGCTGCAAAAAATACTATTCCAAACCAGGAATTTTTGAAGATAATGTTGCTCTTTGGAGATATAATAGACCTTCTGTGCAACATATCGCACGTTTAAGTCACGTGTACAAATTCTAGGGTACCCCTTGACCCCCTTAATCGCATTGTTGAATTTTACAGTATATGTTTGATTCCACGATAACCATTTGCAACTTTCGCAGAAATGTAATAAATTGAGTGGCATTGCGTCTTACAGAAATAGACGGAAAGTTGGAGGTCACCTCTTGAGATACTGTGGTATGAATGGTTACCGGCTTGCATTCCTTTAATAATTTCGTCTTGTTCTTCTTTCGGATGGGCCAGATAAGGACCACGACGTTCAACTTTTCAGCTTGGCGAGGGACTTGATCTTTGTCCAATATTCGCGCATTCTCTGGCTATGTTTCTCCTTTCTCTCTTTTGTCCAGATGATGCCGGTTTTATTACAGGGTGGTCTGTCCTGAAAACTCTTCTGTTTAAGTATCTTTCTGAGATGTGATCGGCTTCTAATATCACTTTTCATTATCTTCAGTTCTTGGATGTCCTTGTTAACTTCTGTTAGCCACGGTGTCACGCTCTTTCTATTCCCCAAATAGGTGAGAAACCGGTTGGTTAGTCATGTTGGGTTCATCCATGGGACCTGTCCGTAGAAAACCAGACGTCTCTTCCTGGCGACATCTGTGATTTTCTCAGTATATCTATATAGCTCCTGATTTGGTCTTCTTCTGTCCTCGTCATCTATTTATTAGTTTATTAAATGAAATTAGTTTTCTGAGAATATCTCAGAAACGTGGTTTTAGAGCCTTAAGACGTAGTAGCCTCCGAGCCACCGAGGGGCCGAAAATGAGCTTTGTCTTGTCCTTGTACGCCATAATATAATAATAACCATAATAATAATAATTTAAAAATATAGGGATAGAGATATAATATACCTTCAGTACCACACCCGCACGTGTAAACCGCGTGAAAAATTCTAGACTACCTCTTGACACCCTTAAGCGCATTATATACGTATTGATGAATTTTATAGCTTAAGTTAGTTCTGTGTTTCAGACTGGTTTATGACGGTTGCGCGCAAAACAAAATTGTTGTCTGTGTACAACTTTGCACGCGCATCACTCGAGAATGGCTGAGTGGATCAACGTAAAATTTGATACAGATATCCTTCAGAGGCACGACACCAATCATTGATGTAACTCTTCTCCGTACCTCTCATAAAAGGGGCCCTACCCCCCTTAAAATACATGCTGAAATAGGCGTAGAAGGGTGAAACAAAGCTCATTTTCAGTCCCTCAATGTGAGAAACGAAACTCGAAACCACATTTTAAGGCCCTAAAACCAACAGTTTTTGAGATATTCCCAGAAAACTAATTTCACTTAATAAATTAATGAAAGAATGCATGCCGGTAACCATGGCAACTGAATCTCAGAGGTCCATCTATTTCTGTAAGACGCAATGCAATTCCATTTATTACATTACTGTGAAGGTTTGCAAACGGCTATAAGGTTATAGCGGATCCAAATTAAGCTGAAATATTCATCAATACATACAATGCGCTTAAGGGGTCAAGGGGTACTCCAGAATTTTTTTACGCGATTTACACGTGTGGGTGTGGTACGGAAGGTCTATTATATCCCTTCTCTAATATATAAAAATGAATGTTTGTCTGTTTTTTCTGCATTTCCACGGAAATTTCACATATTTGCCCGTTTCAGACTGTTTTGTGACGGATGCACGCAAAAATATTTTTCTGTCTGTCTGTTTGTCTGTGGACAATATTTTGTGTCCTTATAACTCGAGAACGGCTGGGTGGATTAACGTAAAATTTGATACAGATATCCATCAGAGGCACGACACTAATCATTGATGTAACTCTTCTCCGTACCTCTCATAGCAGGGGGCCTACCCCCTTAAAATACATGCTGAAATAAGAGTAGAATTTCTCTATATATAAAAATGAAAGTTTGTCTGTTTTTTCTGAATTTCTACGGAAATTTGCGATATTTGCGCGTTTCAGACTGTTTTATGATGGATGCGCGCAAAAATAAAATGTTTGTCTGTCTGTTTGTTTGTCTGTGGACAATTTTTTGTGTCCTTATAACTCGAGAACGGCTGAGTGGATCAACGTAAAATTTGATACAGATATCTTTCAGAGGCACGACATAAATCATTGATGTAACTCTTCTCCGTACCTCTCATAAAGGGGCCCTACCCCCTTAAAATACTTGCTGAAATAGGCGTAGAAGGGTGAAACAAAGCTCATTTTCAGCCCCTCAATGTGAGAAACGAAACTCGGCCCGAAAATCACATTTTAAGGCCCTAAAACCAACAGTTTTTGAGATATTCCCAGAAAACTAATTTCACTTAATAAATTAATGAAAGAATGCATGCCGGTAACCATGGCAACTGAATCCCAGAGGTCCATCTATTCTGTAAGACGCAATGCAATTCCATTTATTACATTACTATGAAGGTTTGCAAACGGCTATAAGGTTATAACGGATCCAAATTAAGCTGAAATATTCATCAATACATACAATGCGCTTAAGGGGTCAAGGGGTACTCTAGATTTTTTTCACGCGATTTACACGTGCGGGTATGGTACGGAAGGTCTATTATATTCCTTCTCTATTATATAAAATTGAATGTTCGTCTGTTTTTTCTGCATTTCCACGGAAATTTGACATATTTGCCCGTTTCTGACTGTTTTGTGACGGATGCACGCAAAAATATTTTTTTTGTCTGTCTGACTGTCTGTTTGTCTGTGGACAATATTTTGTGTCCTTATAACTCGAGGACGGCTGGGTGGATTAACGTAAAATACGATGCAGATATCCATCAGAGGCACGACACTAATCATTGATGTAACTCTTCTCCGTACCTCTCATAACAGGGGGCCTACCCCCTTAAAATACAAGCTGAAATAAGCGTAGAAGGGTGAGACAAAGTTCATTTTCAGCCCCTCAATGTGAGAAACGAAACTCGGGGGCCCTAAAAGAACCCCGAAAACCACATTTTAAGGCCCCAAAACCAACATTTTTCGAGATATTCCCAAAAAACTAATTTCACTTAATAAATTAATGAAGGAATGCATGCCGGTAACAATGGCAACAGAATCTCAGAGGTCCTTCTATTTCTGTAAGACGCAATGCAATTCCATTTATTATATTACTGTGAAGGTTTGCACACGACAATAAGGTTATAACGGATCCAAATTAAGCTGAAATATTCATCAATAGATATAATGCGCTTAATGGGTCAAGGGGTACTGTAGAATTTTTTAACGCGATTTACACGTGCGGGTATGGTACGGAAGGTCTATTACAGTATATCCCTATCCCTATATTGTTATATTATTATTATTACTATTATTTTAATTATTATCATTATTATGGCGTACAACGACGAGACAAACTCATTTTCAGACCCTTGGTGTCAGAAACAAAACTCGGGGCCCCTCAAGAGCCGTAAATGGTCCCCGAAAACTATATTTTAAGGCTCTAAACCCAACAGTTTCTTAGATATTCCCAGAAAACTAATTTCATTTAATAAACTAAAGAAGGAATGCAAGCCACTAACCATGACAAAAGTATCTCAAGAGGTGGCATTCAACTTTCCATCTATTTCTGGAATATGTAATGCCACTCCATTTATTACATTTCTGTGAAAGGTTGCAAATGGCTATAAGGTTGTCACGGAACCAACTAAAACTGTAAAATTCATCCATGCGCTTAAGGGGCTCAAGGAGTACCCTAGATTTTTTTCACACGACTTACACGTGCGATATGTCGTACAGAAGGTCTATTATATCTCCAAACAGAAACATTATTTTCAAAAATTCCTGATTTGAAATAGTAGACTGTTTTTTGCTGATTTTAGGAATTTCGGCCATTGGAGGCTAAAGAAAACTGAATTTGCATGCACCACAAGCCTTTATAATTTATAAAAGGGGTCTTCCTGTAGTTGGTCACTTGACACAACTGTTAGAGTCAGTTAGTATGTAATGTGTATTGCGATTCGTCTACGAGGTTTTCAATTTTATTTTCACGCCAGAAGAACACGTTAGGTAAATTTAGTTTGAGAGCACATTTTAGCTAATCATTTTTCTTTGCCAACAAACAGGTTCCAAGCCCCTAAACATTGCAACAGTAGATCAATTGGTAACATAATATGGTTATTAATACCGAAGACCGTTCGAAGAATGGGTATTTCTGCTAGTACACTCTATATGCGAGCGCAGATGTGCACAAGTGGTATTGTGCCGGCTTGGTAACCTTTGTGTCCCGGGTTGGAGACTGGCCTAGGGTATAAATTTTTACTTCTTTTGAATTATTTTATAATATCCTCCCTACCTTTTACAGCATGTTTTATGCCATGTTTTATTGAAATTTTCTGTATGGGTGATTGAAATAATAACCATTGTTAGGCGTAATTCTTCCCTATTCTCACTTGAATTTATATTCCTCAAAGGAATCGAACCCACCTCTACTCAGTTTTGGCTCATGAGGCCGAGTGTACCCCGTTGCAGCCCTCACACCAGAATTGAAATTTCTCGGCAGAGCTGGAAATCGAACCCGGACCTCTGGGGAGACAGCCAAGAACGCTAGCCGCGTTGAACAGTAAGTAGAGGAATATAAATTCAGTCGCCTCCGTAGCGTAGCGGTCAGCATGGTTAGCTGCCGCCCCGGAGGTCCTGGGTTCGATTCCCGGCTCTGCCACGAAATTTGAAAAAGTGGTATGAGGACTGGAACGGGGTCTACTCAGCCTCGGGTGTTCCAAATGAGTGGAGGGGGTTCGATTCCCACCTCAGCCATCCTCGAAGTGGTTTACCGTGGTTTCCCACTTCGTCTTCGGGCAAATGCAGGGATGGTACTGCCCCCGTAATTGAATTATGTTGAGACCACGGTGGCTATATTAAAAATTATAAAGAAAGTTAAGGCTGTCATAGTTATGACGTGGGTAGTCATGACGTAAGCACGGATGACGCAGACGTTATACCAGCAGGCTACTTGAGCTGAGATTCTCAATGACGTCAGCATTTATTCGAGAAAGATCCGAGATTTACGACGCAGTCGCAGGAAACGTGGAATTATGCTGAGGAAGAAAGTATGCTATTGGAGGGGAGGCTTGAACCAATGAACGATTGTTTGAAGGAAGACGGAGATTGCTGAAACTATGGTATTTTTAATACTTTTTGGAATGCAGAATTGAGGAAATCCATTTGCAGTAGAGGCATTGTTCTGGAATTTGGTGAAATTTATTTTCTGTTTTTGAATTTTAAAAATCCGTCATGTATTGACGAAGTTGGAACTTCGAGCGATGACGCAGTAACTCGCTATGGAAGGGATGGATACGCCCCTTATGAAGTTTATAAAAGGCCTTGCGCAGAAGAGAGGAGTCTCAATCGTCTCAATCGTCTCATATCGCATATCTCAAATCGTCATATGGTGAAACGTCGAGTGAAATTAGAAAGAGTCGTCTTTATAACGCGTGGTGAAGCCACCGCATTAAACGATATTCAAGCAGGCAAGCAGTGCAAGTTTACTGTGAGTAAAACTAGGTGAAGTTCAAACGCACATTATAACGCGTCTACAAGAGTGGCTATGAACAGTTAGCGGTTGCTTATTAGCTAATCATATTGTGCAGTGCTACATCAAGCAGTGTAGGAAATTTTAACAATTTCGAGGAGTTATTTCAGAAGATATAAGCACTTTTAGACGTCTGACAAAAGTGATTTTCTCGCTACCAGAGAAGCACTTTATATCGCCAGATCCTACGCTTCGGCGGACACTGCTAGCATAACAGGGATACTTCTGATTGCTTGTGTGACTCAACGCTACAGTATTATGGAGCAGTTTAATAAGGCAGTTTGTTCTTCTATCATTATAACCGAGGAGAAGATGGAAGGCTAAAGGACTTTAATGCAATTGGGACATACATCGTTGGAGTAAGATAGCAACATGGAACTTCGCTAATTGCTATTCCATACAAGCGGACATGTGGTGAACAACCATCTACACCCATGTTTCGTGGCTCAACGCTGAATACTATCCAACAGCAGTTGAAACGATTTCATACTCTCTGAATATGAATATTTCAATGGAAATTACTACAAAAACTTCATGGCGATTTTCTACAAGATCTTCAGGGATTTTTCAAGAGAGGTCAGGGTTGTCCCGACTCACAAAGAAGAATTTTGCCGGAAGGATGTCTTACGTCTTCATGGAGCAGTGCAATTTCCGGAGAAGGAAGCAGTTCGATTCTCTGATGGTGCTATTTCCTGTTTCGAGGATGGAGCTCAGCTTTAACTTGGTGAAATGGATCCATCAGCAGTCTTCTTTGGGGAATTTTCCTCTGGAACGTCAATCGGCAGATAAGGTAGTCGTGAACGTTTATTGTATTTGAGTTTTGTAGCAATATTTGAGCAACCATTTTCCCATATTTTTTGTCCTCATGTATTTTGCCCTATATTCTTGTTTGAGATTCCTATTCTCAGTACACCTTGATGAGTTATGCCTTTTTCGACGATTTATTAAGACATTGTTATGTCATGGACATAGTTAAATGATTTTGGATCAGTTGAGACTGATATTTAGATATTTCAATAATTTGCTTATTTTTGGTAGTCACGATTTGACTATAAGTTAATGATTTTCATGGCAGATTTAACTTCAGACAGCGTGTCACTTTATTAAAGTAATTTCTACCCCAGATTAATTACTTTGACCAATTTTCTGTCATCATCAAGAAGGAAGAACATTTAAATGATTTTAGAGCGTTAAAATCTCTTGCGTTGTCGACGATCTTGGAAATACTAGTCGTTATTTGAAATTGATTGCAACACAAACATTTATCGTCAGTTATGGACGACCATTGCATCATAGACAATTTTGTGAAAGATGAACTTTAATTATGTATTATTGAATGCATTAAAATCTTGAACTTTTGTTAGGAGATTTTTCCCAATTAGAGAGTTGAATAATAATGTTTGCATTTCACAGTCTAATTGAATTCTATTCGACTATTTTGCAGTTTAGTCGCGATTTGTTTGATGATAGTATTTTTTATACTACAGTACTTTGAAGATGATAATCTTAAATTTTGATAGACCAGAGAGGCGTATATAAGCGTATTCACTATTAAATTTGTTTGTGATTGGCAAATTTTTACTTCATTTCGATTCATGAATGAAATCCACGAAGGTTAAATGACAACAGTTTTGAAACTATTAATGATTATAATAATTTTTGAAGTGGACCTATGAATGTATAATCGCCAGTGCAGCGGACCTGTTGAAAGTCGCTGATGTATAATGCCCTTGAAGTAAATGAAGGAGGTTCCCACAGTAATTAATAATGTTAAAGAATTTGTTAGTGGAGGTTTTTGTAAGATTCTGTGGATGATTTTGATGCCGTATATATTAATATATGATGAATTTTGGGCCTATTGTTAATGCAGTTTTGTGCATTATTTTTGTAAGCGACGTATTTACCGCAGGAATGTATTGTATTTGTCCTTTGAAAATTAATCAAGTGAATTTACTGTTATAATTAACAAGAGTATTGAAAGAATTTGAGATAAGATTTTGAATGAAGATTACCGTCACAAATAATTATAATAATTATTAAACTTTTATTAAACCAGATTGTGACATTAACATGTATAACTAACCTTCATTGGTCGATTATATGGACACGATTATAAAATTACCAACCGGATGAACATGTGGTTAATGTATTTCTCAAATTAATAATTTGAATAATTTAAATGTTAATATTGTAAATAAATTATGTAAATATCTTTGAAAATAATGTGGAACGAAAGTAATGTTAAAGGCGTGTTTAAAATTTTTGTAATTGTCTTCGACAATATTATGAACAATTTCTAATTGTTATAAATTAATTTGTGAGTTTTTGTTAAAAACATTTAAGAGTTTGTTTTATACTCTAAACAATGCTTATTAAACATTTGGATGCTAATTAAACAAGTTTAGGGATTGTCAGAATAATCCAGTGGTATTTGAGTATAGCATTTGAAAGATTTGCGTAACAATATTTTTGTGATGTCTTGCGGACATTTAAAAGCTTTTGAGAGTGCTGGATTATTTCGCAACGTGGCTTGACAAGGGAGCCCATTTGACAGGTGTGTGTCAGGTTTGAAGGGTAGACCACAGCTGGCCAGACAACTGGTTATCAGCGGACGAGGTCGTCTACACTCTGGCCTTGCGCCTATAAATACAAGTGTCATGTTTATTAAAAGAAAACTAATGCTCTATAAATGTGTCTCATCCTGACTTCCTTTTTTCCAGTCCAAGTGTACTATGAATGTTACGCTATTTTGAGCTCGTGGGAGCTAACATGTTGTATGAAACTTTGCAAGTCCTACAGGAGGACATAGTCAGATTGACATGGGCTACTGATAGCCACATTTACTTTGTTGAGTTGTTAAATTCATTCCCTTTATTTGAAATAAAGCTTCTGTACAGTTCAAAGTTCTTGCCTTCGTTTTGGTTCATTTTTAAATGTCATGGTCAAGATTATTGTGGGAGCATACTTTAGTGATCCTGTTGTCAACCCAATCCCCGAGATATTTATAAGAGGTAAGTAGAGGTAAGTATGGACCCCCGTCTATTTTGGTGTGTTCCACAATAATTCCTTGTTAACTTCTGTGCTCAAATCTCGGTAGTATCTGTCAGTGCCATTTTCATTGGTGTAGCTGAGCCGGCGCGGTGGATTTTTGGCAATCCGATTGAGGGGGCGGATATCTGACAGCCTACTATCCGGGTAAACGGGGACAGTACCTTCTTCAAGGCCACTGCCGCCTCCTTCCCTCTTCCTAGCCTATCCATCCTGACCTTCCATTCCCTTCCCTCATGAGGCCCCTGTTCGCTTTGCAGGTGAGGCCGCCTGGACGAGGTGCCAATCACACCTCACCAGTTGTATCCCCTCCGATTAGATGTTCCCAGCTCTAGGACACTGCCCGTAGAGGCGGTAGAGGTGAGTTCCCTCGCTGAGTCCGTGGGTTCCACCAACCTGGAGGGTAAACGACTAAGAGAAGAAGAGAAGATATAAATTCAAGTGAGAATAGGGAAGATTTCCACCTTACAATATTTATTATTTCAATCACCCATACAGATAATTTCAATAAAACAAGGCATAAAACATGCTGTAAAAGGTAGGAAGAATATAATAAAATAATTCAAAAGAAGTAAAAATTCGGACGTAGCGCAGTCTTGAACCTGGGACACAAAGTTACCAAGCTTGCACAATACCACTTGTGAACATCTGCTCTCGCAATTGAAGTATATGTGGTTAAATGTCGAATGATTTCACTTATAACTTAAATGTTGATTGGAACGCATTCATTTGCTGCGTTGGTTGTTTTAAACTTGATCTATGCCTGTTTCACGCTAATAATGCAATTCAACATCGAATATTATCCACATCTCACTCGATAACCATCATCCATGTTTGATCGGATGTGACCCCTGCTACTATCTACCGTCTCGATTCGGAACCAGGAGAATCGCATGACATAACAGCCAATAAGAGGCTCGGAAATACATACTGTGGCTAGGCCCGGGCTGGCGTCCCGTAGCGTATGATCACGAGATTGACAGTCACGTAAAACTACAGGCTGCCTTTCTTTTAAAGTGTCCACCTCCTGCTGTAGCAACTAGCAGTCTTGGCTGTCGCCCTGGAGGCCCAGGTTCGATCCCTGCTCTGTCAAGAAATGAAATTGTTACTGATGGCTGGAACGGGGTACACAGAGTCTCGTGAAGCACATCTGAGAAGAGGGGGGTTCGATTCCCACCTCAGCCACCCAGAAAGTGGCTTTCCGTGGTTTCCCTTCTCTACTCCTGGCGAATGGTGGGATAGTTCCTAAATTATGGCCACGGCCACCTCCTTCCCAATCCTCAACTTAATTACAACTACACACACACTAATACAGCCAAAACAATAACATGGGTCATGAGAGAAATTCCACACACCCAGGTACACAGGGACACATGACCCCGATATCAAAAAGCCACTATGAATCAAAAACAACTCGGTACTGACTGTAGTAATGTGGTATTTGGCTATCTACAGTAACTATCTAATAATATCAACAACATTGTGCGAGTGTTTTGATGGATTGCAAGTTATTCATTACAATATCATGCATTACTCCATTTATTTATTGATTTAGATACTGGTATTTTAATTCAGAGAGATTGCCTTTAGTCAAATATAGTTGAAGTAATTAGGAAAACCACTTCTGTCCCACTCCCCCTTTTCTTAAATCCGTCTCCACGTTAAATGTTTCACATGGCCTATATCAGACAAATTGTCCTAGTTGTTGTTGTTGTTTGAGTCCTCAGTCTTTTGACTGGTTTGATGCTGCTCTCCATGCCTCCCTGTCCTGAGCTAATCGTTTCATCTCTACATAGCTACCACACCCTACATCCGAGGCAATCTGTTTAACATATTCTAACCTTGGTCTACCCCTACAGTTCTTGTCCTCAACCCTTCCTTCCATAACTAAGCTTGTTATTCCTGGGTGTCTTAGTATGTGTCCTACCAACCTTTCTCTTCTCGTCATTAGCAGTCGCCAGAAACATCTCTCCTCTCCCACTAGTTTCAATACCTCTTCATTTGTTACCCTATCTACCTGTCTGATCTTCGTCATTCTCCTGTAACACCACATTTCAAACGCTTCAATTCTCCTCTTTTCTGCTGCACCAATAGTCCAAGTTTCACTTCCATAGAGTGCCACGCTCCAGACAAAGGCCTTCAAAAATGACTTCCTAATACCTAAATCTATATTCGATGTCAACAGATTCCTTTTCTGTAGAAATGCTTTCCTTGCCTGAGCTAACCTACTTTTTATATCCTCTTTGCTTCGTCCGTCACTGGTTATTTTGCTTCCTAAGTAACAGAATTCTCCTACTTCCTTTAGCTTTTCACCTGCCAATTTGATGTCCATAGAGGTATCTGATTTATTTCGGCTGCATTTCAATATTTTTGTTTTACATTTATTAATTCTCATCATGAATTGTTTCCTCAAGACGGAGTCCATACCATTCAAAAACTCATTCAAATCCTCAGGCGTGTCGGCCAAGATAACTATATCATCGGCAAATCTCAGAGTTGAAATTATTTCTCCTTGAATCTTCACTCCCACTTTACATTTTTCTCCAATTTCCTTCATTGCTTGTTCAATGTAAAGATTGAAAAGTATGGGTGATAAGTTGCAGCCTTGCCTTACACCTTTCTGAATACCAGCTTCTCTCTCATGTCCTTCAGCTCGAATGACTGCTGTCTGGTTTCTGTATAGATTGTAGATCATCCTCCTATCCCTGTACTTTATTCCAATCGTTTTCAAAATGACAAACAATTTAGTCCAATCAACGTTATCAAAAGCCTTTTCGAAGTCTACAAATACCATGAACGTTCTCTTATCTTTCCTTATTCTACCTTCCAAAATCAGCCTAAGACTCAGTACAGCTTCCCTTGTTCCTACATTTCTCCTGAAACCAAACTGGTCTTCACCCAACTCCGTTTCTATCTGGCTTTCTATCCTCTTGTAAATTATTCTAGACAGGATCTTTGAAGCATGAGTAATCAAGCTGATTGTACGGTAATCTTCACATCTGTCAGCTCCTACTTTCTTCGGTATAGGGATGATAACATTCTTCTTGAAATCAGAAGGTACCTCACCTGTCTCATAAATCCTACACACCAAGTAATAATAATAATAATATCGTATGGCCTCGGGGGCTTGGTGCAAGCTTTGTTAATTGACACCCAGAGGGTAGCTTGCATGTCGAATTTCGTCGTTCCTTTGAACGCTATGAAAGTCAAGGAGGTTAGATATATAAACTCCTTGACACTACAGCGCTTTCAAGTAGAGAATGGAGGAACTTTGTGTTGGCGGAAAATCCCGAGATTAATTTTGCCATTGAACACGGCCTACTGAATTCAAATGGGTTCTTTAACATGCCAACAACGTATGACATAAGTATCGTGATTTTTGTCGCCTTCAAAAATCACTTACCATGGTCAGGGGTGAACCTGCAATCTTGGGGTTCGTAGTCCGACACTATAACCACTCACCCACCGTGGCAAGCTTACACACCAAGTGATATAACCTGATCAGACCTTCATCTCCTATGCAGCGTAGCAACTCAATAGGTATATCATCTATGCCTGGCGCTTTGTTCCTGCCTAAGTCTTCCAATCCTCTGTCAAATTCTGATCTCAATATTAAATCTCCTTTCGCATCGTCATCAATTTCCTCCTCCCTTTCCATTACATGATTCTCAATCTCCTTTCCCTTATATAAACACTCTATATAAGCTTTCCATCTCTCAACCTTTTCTTCCCTGTCTGTTAGAGGCTTTCCATTTATGTTCTTAATATTACAGCACTTAGTCTTCCTTTCCCCAAAAGTATTCTTAATCCTTCGATAAGCTGTGTCTACTTTCCCTAATTTCAGACAATTTTCTATACCTGCACATTTCTCTTTCAACCATTCTTCTTTCGCTTCCTTGCACTTCTTGTTAACCTCATTTCTCAGACGTCTGCATTCTGCTTTCCTCTTTTCATCTCTTACACTCTTGTGTTTCCGCCTTTCGTCCATCAATTCTAGTATATCCTGTGTGATCCACGGTTTTCTACCTATTCTTTCTTTCCTACCAATGTTTTCTTCTGCGGATTTTGTTATTCCATTCTTCAAAAGTGCCCATTCGTCTTCAATTGAAGTTTGTTTAGGGTTTTTCATTAGTCCTTCCTTTATACTCTTCTTGAATCTTTCATTTACATCCTTCTCTTTCAGTCTGTCTATTGCCCATCTTTTTGGCTTTTGACTTTTCTTCAGTTTCTTCAACTTTAATCTGCATTTCATAACAACCAAATTGTGGTCAGAGTTTATGTCAGCACCGGGATATGTTTTACAATCCAAAATCTGGTTTCGAAACCTCTGCTTGACCATAATGAAGTCGATTTGGTAACGCCCTGTATCTCCTGGTCTCATCCATGTGCATATTCTTCTATTGTGGTTATTGAATAAGGTGTTAGCTATGACCAACTCATGCTCGGTACAGAATTCTATCAGTCTGCTTCCTCGATCATTCCTTTCACCTAACCCAAAATCTCCTACTATCTTCCCTTCTCTCCCTTTTCCTACCACAGCATTCCAATCTCCCATTACTAAGTTATAACATTTTCATCACCCTTGATATACCTCAGAATTTCATCTACTTCTTCGTAGACCTTTTCAACAGCTTGACTGGTAGGCATATAGACTTGTACCACTGTGGTGCACGTAGGTTTTGTATTGATTTTTGCTACAATAATCCGTTCACTATATTGCTCATAATATTCCACCCACTGTCCAAGTTTCCTACTCAATATGAGACCAACCCCTGCTTGGCCATTGTTTGATTTAGTGCTAATGACCCTATAGTCTCCTGACCAAAAGTCCTGTTCTTCCTGCCAGCGTATTTCACTAATCCCAACCAAATCCAACCTCAACCTATCCATTTCCCTTTCTAAGTTTTCTAACCTTCCACTCCCCAGCAGACTTCTAACATTCCACGCGCCTATCCGTAGAATGTCAGATTTCCTCTTTGTCACTTCTGTGGTGTTAACCCCCTCTCGAGTAGTCCCCACCCGGAGATCCGAACGGGGGACTAGTTTACCTCCGGATTAGAATTTTACAAGGGAGGAGGCCATCATCACATGTAATTATGCATATTGAGGTGCATATCCTCGGGAAGAGCATTACGGCTGTAGTTTCCCGTTGCTTTCAGCCGTGTAGCAGAACGCAGTGTAGCCATTAGTTGGCTTATATTATCAATATCTTAACCGTCTATAAGACAAGTAAAGAATTGATTTATTCTGAAAGGTTGCTACTCCTTTTCAGAATAAGTAATAGAGCAATTCTACTAACGAAAATACTAACCTTCTACTAACAATTAAATACCAAAATTCTACTAACGAAAAAATACTAAAAATCCACCAACAACAAAATACTACCACTAAAACAGTCTGTCACCAGGCACACTCACATGCACCCTCACACATCACAGTCTAATGAAACAATGAACCATATCTAATAAACAAAGAAACTGCCACCACACACACTCACACATCACAGTCTAATGAAATACTGTACTATAGATAAACAATGCAACTGCCACCACACACACTCACACACTACAGTCTAATGGAACAATGAAATATATCTAATAACAAACTAACTACATGCTTACAATTAAAACCAACCACAACGCCTACAATTCCATAAAATGGTAATCCCGACAGCCATACCTAATACATTATTCTAGGTTATCGCCCCCTAATGATCTGGGTGATAGCGAAAATGTTAATGAAATGGAAATGGAAACCTAGTTGATGAGGTGAAAATCTGGAATACTGTATACTTTGTCCATTCCAACCTTCCTGCCTTGTGATTGTTGTTGATGTTGTTTCATTTGAGAGGCTTTGGACATGGCTAAGATGGGAATCGAAGCCCCCTCTTCTCAGTTGTGTCTCACGAGGCTGTGTGTACCCCGTTCCAACCAACAGACCAAAATTTAATTTCGTGGCATAGCCGGGGATCGAACCTGGACCTCCGGGGCGACAGTCAATAGTTTTAGCCGCTACAGCTGGAGGTGGACACTTAAAAGGAATGAAGCCTGTAGTTTTACGTGACTGTCAATCTTGTGATTATAAGGTACGGCACCATCATCCGAACCACAGGATGTGGTATTTCACTTAAAAATCTCAATTGCATTGACCGGGAATCGAACCCGGTCTGCATTGGCGAGAGGCAAGCAGCTTGGCATTTCACCACCACGCCCCACTCCTATTTCGCATTTAACCGTAAAAGATATGAAACGTACGCAGAAATCTCATTAGAAAGAAAAAGAGCACGTTGTTCTTGGACTATTGTATTTATTTGAAATTGAGCACAAAGCAAAACATATTTTTTTTTTACGTACAGTAGACCGGTTGAGACTCGGACAGGAGCTTTTCAGAATGTATGTGTATACCGGTACTTAGTTCGACGTTATAATGGAACTTGCTGGTAAACTCGGCTGGGTAAATTAATAAAGCCATTTGATACCCAGAGCGCAGTAGGCGGATGAAAGTGGAACTTCCATGGCCAGGATTTGGTACACAAATGTATTGTCTATCCCTTATTATTCAGAGGCGTGGTGGCGAAGCGGTCAAGCTCTTGGCATCTCACCAGGGTGGACCGGGTTTGATTACCTGTCAATGCAGGTGAGAATTTTCATCAAAGTGGAATGCCATGTCCTGTGGTTCGGATTCCACGTAAAAAGGAGATCCCGTGGCTCATGATCGCGAGGTTAATGGTGATGTAAAACTACAAACTTCCTTTTGTTTTTCCTTATTATTCAACGGGGTCGGGGATGAGATGCAATGAAAGTCTATGTGGCGGGTGATTTTTACAGTCGGATGCACTTCCAGAAGCCCACCTCAGGAGAAGAGTTAATGAAAGGTGAAATGAATGAATATGAATGAAACTGGGGAAGGAAGCGGCCGTGGCCTGTCAGAAGGTACCGTCCCTGCAATTGCATGGAGTTGAAAATCGGAAACCACGGAAAACCCTTTCACTTCTACCGAGTCCGCCGAGAGTTTGGCCCCATGAGCACTGCGCGTTAGCGAGCGTAGCTACCGCTGTCGGTCTATTTGGCAAACAAATGATTCCTAATAACAAATCCCGTCGGATATATTGAATGCTGATGTAATTATTCGCGTGGTCATGCTAATTTAGTGGAACGTATTAAAATTTGAAAGGCACAGTCGTGGTTGGACGAGATAGTACTACGACCTCACCAACTTTCATTGTAATCGCTCTAGCCGTTTAGATTTTAAGAGGACACGCACGTACACATATACACACACACGGATACAAGATGCTATCACAAGTCTACATTTCATAAAATGAAAGTAGGCTCAAATAATAATCCCGTGAAATGAAATTGAGAAAAATGCCTCAGTTATTAACATTATATCCCAGAATTGCACTGCAGTGAATCGCTCCGTGGCTAAATGGTTAGCACGCTAGGCTTTTGCCCGACGTGTCGCGGGTTCGATTCCCGGCTGGGCCATCAAGGATTTTATTCTCCTTGGGTTAATTCCCATGGCTCGGGGACTGGGTGTATGTGAGGTCTTCATCATCACTTCATCCTCATTACGGCACGCAGATGGCCCATGGGGGTCAACTAGAAAGACCTGCATTCGACCTCTCATTCATTGGATTGAATAAGACAAACTCTTCATTGAGAGTGCCATTCCGCGTTGAATAAACCGTTCCCGTGGATCGGGGACTGGGTGTATGTGAGGTCTTCACGCTTCATCATCACTTCATCCTCATTACAGCGCGCAGACAACTCCTGGGCGTCAAATAGAAAGATCTGCATTCGACCTCTCATTCATTGGATTGAATAAGACAAACTCTTCATTGAGAGCGCCATTCCGCGTTGAATAAACCGTAATTCTATGGATAAAATTTCGCTTCATATTCATACCGTACTTCTTCTTCTTCTACGCGATCAGGCCCATTGGACCGCGCGCTGCTACAAGTTTCCTTCTCCATCGTCTCCTATCCATAGCTGCCATCCGCCACCTGTCCACACGTATCGCTGCCTGTTGCAGATCTTCATGGAGTCCATCACTCCACCGCTTTCTTGGTCTCCCTGGTGGTCTTCGTCCTGTGGGGATGAAATCCAGTAGCTTCCGTGGCCATCGGTGGTCTTCCATCCGGGCTACATGTCCAGCCCACTGCAGTCTTCTGGGTTTGATGGTTCCAGCTATATTGGCATCATGGTACAGGTCTTCTACTTCATGATTGTGTCTAATCCTCCATTCACCGGTCCGAAGATCTTCCGAAGAACTTTTCTCTCAAAAAACGAGTAGTTTATGAAAGTCCTGTTTTCGGATACTCCATGTCTCACATCCATATAGTACAACGGGTTGGATCAGAGTTTTATACAGACGAATTTTGAACTGTATGGAGAGACATCTGGACCGAAGAAGCCGTGTTAAGCTGTAGAGAGTTCGATTTCCTGCTTGGATCCTGGCGTTGATTTCTGCCTCACATGATGAGTTCTCCGTGAAAAGTGATCCTAGGTACTTACATTCATGGACCCTCTTGTAGGACTAGTCCCCTACCCGGAATGACTGTATTGCCCAAAAACGTGGCCTTGCCCGCGAGTCATATTGAGGTATTCCATCTTGGTTTCATTCACGATTAGCCCAAATTTGTTGGCAGCTGCCTTGAGTGCTCTGGTCATTTGCCTCAACTCTTCCTGAGAGCTGGAGAGTAAACTGATATCATCTGCGTAGGCAAGGTATGCTAGGTTCTTCCCTTCGACTTGGATTCCTTCAAAATTCTCTCGAAAGGTCTCACGTATGATCTTCTCCAAGGCAAAATTGAACAGTGTAGGAAATAAACCGTCTCCTTGCCTGAGACCCGTAAAAAATTCAAAATCCTCCGTCTCGATTTCCTATTTTTATCTTACCGCGTGTTTCGCTCAGGCAAATCGCTACCAAGTTGATGAGTTTCTCGGCCATTCCAAACTCTCTTAGGCAACTAAGTAGGCTCTTTCGGTGTATGCAATCATAGGCCTTCTTGAAATCTACGAATAACACGTGGAGTTCTTTGCCATATTCACCCAGTTTTTCAGTGAGCTGTCGGAGAACGAAGATATTATCTACTGTGGAACGCCCCAGACGAAAGCCTCCCTGGTATTCACCAAGCACTGATTCTGCCACTGGTTGAATTCTATCTATGAGGCAGTTGGACAAGATCTTGTATCAGACGTTAAGCAGGGCGATTCCTCATGAGTTATCACATTTCAATTTGTCACACTTCTTATAGATTGGACAAATCAGAGCCGTTTTCCATTCTGACGGTAGTTCTTCTTTGATCCAGATTGCTTGTATCAGCCTGTGCAGTTTTTCTGCTAGTTTCTCTCCTCCTTCCTGGATCATCTCGGTCTGTATTCCATCTTCAGCCGGACTTTTATTCTTCTTGAGCCGTTTTGTAATAGTTTCTTTACGTATATGATATACATTTCCGGGGGGGGGGGGCGCCAATTCATAGATAGAATACAACGAATGAATATTAACTTAATAGAGACACAAGAACTCTATCATCTCAGGAATGGGATATTTTAACACCAACCAGGACACTACAGTAAACTAGGCAGATTAATATACGCTGCAACATAACCATAATTCATTGGAATGCTATGGTATTTACGAATTAGAAGAATAAAGGGATGTAATATATAAGTTGAATCAGTGATGCTGTCACAATAACCTATAATTTCCAACTTCTATAGCACCAATCGTTTTCTCATTTATGTATTACTTTATTTAGAAGAGCTATAAGCTGTTGTAATACAATCAATACGACGTATTAAATAAGACAGAATAACTTAAATTTTATCTTCCTCTTTGTTTAGGTTTCATACAATATGTTTCATACAATATCTTTTTTTATATCCGTAATAACCTCCAACAACTCTCTCTTTTTTTTTTACCTCTGTTCAACCACTGCCAGCTGGATCTCATCCCTCCTGGCTGCTCTTTTGTAAATCAGAAATGAAATCTGCAATAATATATATCTTGTACGCCTCCAAGTGTTGAATGGGCAGGCAGTTTAAAGCAGCCAGGAGGGACGCGATGAAGCTGGCAGTGAAAAAGCCGCGGTGATCACAGTGGGTTGGTGCTGCAACCTATCTTGTACGCCTCTGAGCGTTGAATGGGCAGGCAGTCTAAAGCAGCCAGGAGGGATGCGATCCAGCTGGCAGTGGTTCAACTCACACTGTCTCTCTTTCTCTCTGGAATTTTTAAGAGTTACCACTCCTATTCCACTAGTTCAAGTTACAAACACTTAAGCGCTCCATCCCGCGCTAGCCATATTGCTTCCTAAACTAGCAACACTAGTTTAGCCTTTCGCCACAAACGCAAAGAATACCAAACTTACCATATGCAGATGTATCACTGCTACACGATTTCGGTAAATAATACAGTTTGATCTGGGTTTTTATCTCATCCAAAGTGGGTGGCGGATAATCCAAGTCGACTGTGGTTGGAGACTGGAATTCAAATACTATTTCAGGGTCTTCACAATTGAGAAGCTGGTCGAAGTACTCCTTCCATCTCTTGGCGATATCATAATCGTTGGTCAGAATTTTGTCACTAGAATCTTCAACAAATTTCTGTCTCGATTGGTAACCTTTGCTAAAATACTTCACCTTTTGAAACATTTCCCTGGTATTGTTTCCTCTGAAGTCTCCTTCTGCCGCAACGATGATGTCCTTGACATATTTCCTCTTTGCCCTTCTCAGAGTTGCTTGGGTAGCCCTTCGAACCTCCTCAAATCGTTCTTTACCCTGCGCCAGATCTGTTTCCTGCAGCCCCTTATTCCTGGATTCCTTTCTCTGTTCCAGAGCATCTGCACATTCCTTTCCAAACCAGATCTTCTTGCCTACTGTGTCTCCTTTGATCGTCTCCTTTGCTGTAGCAGTCAGTGAGCTTTGAATCTTTTCCCAAATTTGTTCAGGGTCTTCGCTCACGTCCAGTTCATTGAGTACTTCAAAGCGGTTGTTAAGTTGCAGCTGATATTCTCTCTTTATGGCTTCATCTTTTAGTTTTTCAACACGGTATCTCTCAACCATCTTTAGCTTAGCCCTGATCCCTCCTTTACATTGAACTTGTAAGTGGCCTCTGACCAGAAAGTGGTCACTTCCACACTCTGCACCCCGTGCCGTCTTAAATTCGGACACCCATCTCTTGGTTTGTAGATCAATAGCGACATGGTCTATCTGATTGATAATTCTCCCATCTGGTGACATCCAGTTTCCCTTATGAATGTTCCTACGCTGGAAGTTTGTGCTGAAAATGAACAAGCCTGATGACGCAGCAAAGCTAAAGAACCTTACACCATTATCATTGCTAACCTCATGTAGGCTGTGCCTTCCTACTGTACCTTGGAATACTTGTTCTTTCACAATTTTAGCATTCATGTCTCCGATAAGGATCCTCAAGTGTCCATTTGGAATAGCATCCACTACTGCTTCCAGCTGCGCATAGAACTCGTCTTTCACTTCCCTTTCACTTTCTTCCGTGGGAGCACGACAGTTCACAAAAGTCGCCTTGTGATGCTTTACGTTCACTGTTAACACAGAGATTCTGGGGTTGATTGACACAAACTCGGATACATTAGTGGCCAAGACCTTGCTCACACAAAAACCAGTACCCAACCTATGCCCTTGTTCACAGGCTCCACATAGGATAGTCGAGTTCTCAATATCGATGCTGCCCGAATCCTCCCACCAGATATCTTGCAGTGCAACTAGATCTAGTTTGTATTTCTGGATTTCTTTGACCACACTGGTTGCTCCTACCTTGTATAGACTCCTTACATTCCATGTTCCAAATCGAATACCATTTATTCGCCGTTGTTGTCGTCTAGTATTATCAATCATATTCCGAGGCTTACTTGTAGCGTTGAAAGCATAATTCTTCTTTTTTTTTTTTACAAAGAAAGGGTGCTGGCCTCTCGTCCAACCTGCGGTGTTACCCTCACAGCTTACAGGGTTGCTGGCTTTTCTGCCAGGATGGGCTCCCTTAGCCTTCCTTTTATCTCACTAGTCATTTATTTATTTATTTATGTATTTACAAAGGTCCCAATGATCCAGAGCTCGTCTTAGGGACAATGAAGTAACATAGTTACAGCATGGCATATATATAATTTTTAGCCTACTTTTCACATTTTGCAAAAATGAGGAAAAAGTAGACTTATGAGATCGATCCGGGAAAATGTGTGTCTGTCTGTCTATCTGTCTGGCTGTGTGTGTGTCCCCCCTCTATCAACTCCTAAACGGCTGCAGCTATCAACACCAAATTTGGTAAGAGTAAAGATCTATATTTGAATATCTCACGACCATATTTGAAATTGACGTCAGTGCTACCAACTGCTGAAAAATCGCAATTGAAATTTCAGCTCTATGTCGGATATCTCAGAAGTTATGCAGGCGAACTATTCCAAAATTGGAACACGTATAGATAATAACATTCCAGATTAATTTTCTGAAGTTCATACATGCCAGTGTTGCCAATATGATTCTAAGCCTGCTGGTAGGTCCAATTTCTAAATGCATGTAACTTCTATATTATCGATTGGATTTCAATCAAATTTCGTATGTACTATGTGTACTACAACACATATGACTGTGCATATTCTAAACAGCCACCAGGGCTGCCAACTATTAATAAATGCTCTCACTATGTTTCAACCCTAATGTCAATATACTGTATCAGGAAGTATGCAAGCCAACAGCTCTAAACTTTGCACACGTATAGTACGGTACCTGATATTCTACCCAAGTTCGGTGTAACGTATATACATCAGTGCTGCCAACACGATTCTAAGCCTGCTGATAGGTCAAGTTTTTAAATGCATATAACTTCTATACTAACAAATGGATTTCAACCAAATTTCGTATGCTCTTTGTGTACCATAACAGTTATGATTATGCTTATTCGTAGGAAGCAGCAGGGCTGCCAACTGTTAATAAATGTTCTCTCTATTTGATTAACCCTAATGTCAATATATCAGAAAGTATGCAAGCCAACAGCTCTAAACTTTGCACACTTATAGTACCTAATATTCTACCCAAGTTCGGTGTAACTTATATACTTCAGTGCTGCCAACACGATTCTAGGCCTGCTGATAGGTCAAGTTTTTAAATGCATATAACTTCTATAATAGCAAATGCATTTCAACCAAATTTCGTATGTGCTTTGTGTACAGTTATGAATATGCGTATTCGTAAGAACCAACAGGGCTGCCAACTGTTAATAAATGTTCTCTCTATTTGTTTTTTAATCCTAATATCAATATATCAGAAATATATGCAAACTTTGCACACGTATAGTACCTGACTTTCTAGATTAATTTGGAGTATCTAATGTACCTCAGTGCTGCCAACATGATTCTAAGCTTTCTGATAGTTTCAATTTTAATTAAATGTAACTTCTATACTAACAATTATTACCAATTGGCACTAGGCTATAATAGATCGTATTATTTCAGATGAATTCTGAGCATCACATACATGACATTGTTCCCAACACGATTTTACGCGCACTGATAAATCCAATATCAAGCAGCATGTAACGTCCGTACTATCCATTAGTCTTCAACCAAATTTTGTATGTGCATTCTATACCTTAAGAGAGGGAGCTCAGAATATATTCAGAGTCACCAGGGCTGCCAACTGTAGTAAGTTACTGTATTAGGCTACATTATTTTAGGTGTATTTCAAACTGCAGTACTTAGAAATGTTGGTATTAGGAACTTGATATCGTTATTATTGCAGATAGGTCTATATAGATTGGCATGAATCTTACATTTTAAGAAAAGTAGGCTGTTTAGTTCGTCACGGAACTACTTGTTGTAGCATTATATTGTCTGGGTTAATAGTAACTTATATTAGATTGCTAGTGACTAACTTTACAGAGATGATTCGGTATGATACATTGCATTGCTTAAGGCTATTGGATATGGGCTATTCATTCCTTAATAGGAAGTCTTTTGTTTTCCTCTTAAATGTATTTATAGAGAAACTTTCCCTTATGCCTAATGGTAGCGAGTTGTATTCCTTTATTATAGAGGGCATAATTCCTGGTGAATATTCGATTTACTCCTCTTGTTGCATAATAATGAATGCCATTTGCATGGGTAAAATGGATGTGTGTATCAATTTGTTTTCTAATTTGTATACAAATACTGTTGCTGACATAGCTATTTGTTTTTGCAGTGGCATGATTTTTGTTCTTGAGTATAATTCATTTGAGGGTTTGTGGCAAGGAAATCCAAAGATAGATTTTAGCACGTTTCTGGAGTATCTCAAGTTCTTTTATCAGCTCCTTCTTACAATATTGAGATCATAATTAATATTTAGCATAATTTCCTGTACATATGTTCCCAGATAGAATATAAAAATATCATCTGCAAGTAGTTTAAGCTTGCCTTTCAATTCTAATAATACATATCATTAATATAGGCCAAGAAAAGAATTGGTTCTAAGACAGAACCTTGAGATACTCCTGTGTCAATTCTCATTTGAGATCCTTTTACATTATCGATTGCAACATATTGTTTTCTGTTTGTGAGGTAGTTCTTGAACCAATCATGTGCCACTCCCCTGATGCCTGCAAATTCTAGTTTATTAAGGAGAATCTTATGGTTAACCAGATCGAAGGCTTTTTGAAGGTCAATTAGTACACCAGCAGCTAGTTTGTTTTCATCTAATGCCTTTTCTACATCAGTTACTACTTCAAATATAGCACTATTCGCTCCTCTATTTGGAATAAACCCATATTGGCAGTTTGCAAAGTAATCATTTTTCACAAAGAAATTCACAAGTCTTCGTTTAACAACGCTTTCTAGAACTTTGCTGATGGCAGATATAATATTAATGGGTCTGTAATTTGATGGGTGGGGTTTGTCTCCTTTTTTTTGTAGATCGGGACCACCCTAGAGACTTTACAGGCATCAGGGAATATACCAGTCATCAGTGAAAGATTTATTATTTTGACAAGATATGGTGTAAGGCCCTCAAGACACAATTGTAGCATGACATTAGTAGTGTTGTCCTCACTTACATTGTTTTTGTGTTTTAGGGAGTTTATAATTGATTGTATTTCATTAGCATCAGTAGGTAACATAAACATTGTCTTAGTGCTAGTAGTATTTTTTATAGCTTGTAATGTCCGAGGTAGAACCGTTTCCTTGATTTTCCAATATACTGTTAGCAATATTGACATAATATTTATTAATTTCATCATCACATATATTTTCCTTTTTCTCGATATTTGTGCCGTCGACTATAAGTTTGACAATTTCCTTTTTACCCTTCTTTGGCCTATTTAACATCTCATTAACAACTCTCCACACTTCCCTCTGATTATTTGCATTTTGATTTTTTTTTGGTCAAAGTAGTTTCTTTGTAGGTTTCTCTTAAGTTTTGTAACTTGATTGCTAATAATTTTATATTCTTCTAAAATTTCTGCAGATTTTTTTAAAACTTTGGTTTTTGTATATATCTTATCTTTTCTGTGTATTAGTGCTAACATATCTTATGTGATCCAGGGTTTTATTGGTGGGGCACTTGGCTCCTTATTCGTATATTTCATAGTACAGGCCAGGGCCGTGCAATGGGCAAGGTGAAGCAGTGCTAGCGAGAAATTTACTCGTGCCGGCCGAGCGCAGCCCTACTCGGTCCAGTTCTGAGCAGTGCAGCACGACAGCACACTAGCACTGCAGCGCTTAGTCGCACAAGCACTGTCCATTTGACCGGGTACTGAAGTACGTTTAGTACTGAGCGCGGAGCCTGCATACTAGGTGCACTAGAGCCAACATTGTGGCATATGCGTGTGGTCTGCCGTGCTCATAACGTGGGGAGGACAAAAATAGCATAGTGGGAGAGTCACACATTAATGAATCAAACCGTAGACATATAAGACATGATATTTGGACGCACATGAACCAGATCTGCAGCAAGGATACAGAAATTTGCATACTTTGTGGGTGATGTAGCAGGTGCAGCGAGATATAATAGTCCTAAAATAGAATCAGGGACCGGTATGGAATCAGGAGAGTTAAAATACATTTTTTAATTTGTTGACATAATGTCACAAACCAGCCGAGGTAGCTAAACACGTTAACGTGCATGGTCAGACTACTCCAAACTCGAAAGACCACACACAGCCACTCCATACATTACCTCATTAATTTTATTTGACATTAACTCCTCTCATGAGATTGGCGTCATGAAATCATTCACAAGGAAACTGTCTCACCACATCCCCTACCTCATAGCAACCGGAATAATTATGGGTAGAACCAAAAAAACTACATTAGGACTATAAAACTGTATTTCAATAACAAGATTCTGAATTCACCAAATGACTAGATTGATGCTCTTCAGGGATATGTGAGTTCGAGAAACATGCGTTAGTAAAACTCAGCTGAGTTTTAATTCAACGGCTGTGAAAGCCAATATACCATCTTTTTGGAAGCCTTCATAGGGAGGATAAGGCTGCTTGAGCTTTTAGTTCTCGCAGTCAAGTGGTGCAGTTGCACCTAATATAAAGGGAGGTGGCGCGCAGTTCGTCACTCCTGTGGGGGTCCGGGCGGGGACACCAAGAGCCCGCCGATGAGCCAGCTTGTTGTCCTAGGCGAAACCCCACACAAGACACGGCACAAACCTAGAAGAATACTGAGTTTTAATTCACCGGCCGTGAAAGCCAATATACCATCTTTTTATGCGTTAGTAAATTCATCAGGATTTTAAAATGAAAGATATTCCGTCGCAATCTAAGGTCATTTATGTCTTTTATTCTTATATTCAAGTCGCCTCCGTGGTGTAGTGGTCAGCATGATTAGCTGCCACCCAGGACATCCGCGGTTCGATTCCCGGCTCTGCCACGAAATTTGAAAAGTGGTATGAGGACTGGATTGGGGTCTACTCAGCCTCGGATGGTCCAAATGAGTAGAGGGGTTTCGACTCTCACCTCAACCATCCTCGAAGTGGTTTTCCGTGGTTTCCCACTTCGTCTTCGGGAAAATACCGGGGTGGTACCTAACGTAAGGCCACGGCCGCCTCCTTCCCTCTTCCTTGCCTAATCTTCCCACACTTCCCATCTCTTCATCAGGCCCCTGTTCGCTTTGCAGGTGAGGCCGCCTGGGCAACGTGCTAGTCACACTCCCCAGTTGTATCCCCGACTCAGAGTCCCAAGCTCCAGGACACTACCAGTGGCGGTAAAGGTGAGATCCCTCGCTTAGTCCGCGGGAAAAGCCAACCCTGGAGGGTAAACGATAAAGAAAAAGAATTCTTATATTCAACATGGCCTGAAAAAATACCTCGTGGAATTTACCTACACATAAGATATACGGCAAAATAAGCAAGAAGACACGAAATCCTTCAAACCTTCAAGTTTTAGGACAATATTCATTATTTCAACACTATGGAGACCAAGAGTGCTATTCATTATATAACAATTAGCCTATTTTGCTCTAAAAATTACAAAATATGTTGTCTGTCTTTCTACCAGCTTGTCTGTATTTCTTTCGCTGGAGTGCCTAAGACTGTTTTGTTTGTTAGTTCTTGGAACTATTCGACTTTAGGGTTATGGTACGCGAACCGTCTTCCTAACTTACCAGGGGCTATGCAGTGCCAAAAATACGAAGAAATATGTACTATTATAGTTCGCCCAGTGAAGAAATTACATGGTATCGTGCAATTGATTGCGCTGACGATGAAAGAGACCACATTGTAGTGTAGCGGCTAACGTTCTTGGCTGTCGCCCCGGTGGTCCGGGTTTGATTCCCTGTCCTGCCACGAAATTGAATTTCGGTTTGGGGTACTGAAATTGTATCGATGATACGTAAATCATCCAAGCGGTGCTCATTTCGAGAAATTGCGCCAGGCCAGTGGGCACGAGTTCTCTTTTTTATACATTCTTACTCTGCAATTCGAATTGAGAGCACATCACTGCGTAGAGTTGTTAGAATAGCTTCCGTAAAATATTCTCAAAGGCCAATGCTCTAAGTAGCCCTCATGAGTTAATCCAATTGCATATGTATATCTAGGCTAATCCAGATATGGTATTTAAGACATTTGATTTTTATTGCATTCTAAGTTCTGGGCATAGGAAAACCTCGAAGCTAATTTTGAAATTTTAAGTGAATGAACATCCAAAGTATAGTAAGCATCATGTAGGGAGAATGTACCAGAGAGAGCATGCATTGCTTGAAGACATGATGACATAGTGCGTAATTTGTGCTCGTACAACGAAGGAGGTTCTCAGGACGGTGTTGATGATGAAAATGGTGATAACGATGAAGACGGTGATTAATTATTTAGGAACCAAGGGAATATAAATAACCGATACTTAAGACTGAAGCGGATCTATGGTAAACACAAAATGAAATTGCAGGTTGATTGCGAAAGTACATAAACTATCCAATCACCATATTTTATGGAGACTGACTAATCCAGAAGTAGACATGAAAGGGAGTAGCCTAGTACAAATAGGTGGAAGAAAAGGATGCTCTTGTGTGAGACCTCCATGGGCGTAGCCAGGACTCTGTATACTGCAAACACTGTGGAGTGCCTGATACCCTAGCTCACGTTCAAAAAACATAATTAAGAAGGGGATTTACTACAAACGTTAGGAATCACCGAAATAGATCTAAGATGCAGCTGTAACATTTCAGAAATGTTACGCGATCCATGTTTTCGTGTCTTTCTCGTGTTAGAAGCAAAAATACAATGGGCATAATAATTGTTATTGGCCATAAGAAAGATACAAAATTTATGCTGGACCCCACCATCAGATGTGAAGTAACCTTCGGCATAACAAAACAGGTCGTTTAGAGATAACGATAGGCTTCAAAGAGAAGAGAAAGCTTGTGGTACGTTTCGATTAAGCGAGAGGATCAACATCAACATTTTTAAATCACTCATCAAGTTTGGGTAAGCCTAAGTATAAATGACCTAATTTTGCTATCAATGAATCCATTCAATAATAGAGAATTCATTTTCAATGTACTCGGGAACAGTGTGTGACGTAGTCTATTGGTACCCAAATATCATTTTATTGCTAATATTAATAGTGTTATAATAATAATATTAATATGAAGGGAAGATAAGAACGGCTTTACGAAACCATGTCGGTACGGGCTGGCCGTGCGCGCCTGAACTGACGAGTTCCAGCGTAGACAGTGCTGACAGTGTGAGGCAAGGTCATACGGCCCTAAAAGCACTTGCCAGGCTTGCAGGGCACTACGCCATACTATACACAGCTCGCTCGCACATGTAGCGAGCGGCAGGTGGGGAGAGGCAAGGACATGACGCCACGCGCTTGTGGCTTACTTTTTAGACTGCCCGTAAGGGAGCAGCAGGATAGAACATACTACAGGCACTAGCTACGCAGGGCCCTGGTACAGGCTATTAATAAAATCACAGAATTTATAGTAGTAGTCATTGGTGTTGGTTTCATTGCATACAAATTCTTGAGTTACTAAATATTTATTAAGTTTTTTGTAGTTTATTTTATCCTTTTCTATTGGCCTATCATCACATATTGAGTTTCTGTTTATCTCTGTTTCTCATTTCACAGATTAGTAAATGGTGATTGCTCAAATCGTTATCAATATTATAGATATTACATAATTTGTCACAGTCGTTCACCAATACATGATCAATTAGAGTAGAGCTAGTTTTTGTTACACGAGTTGGATATTTTGTATTACATAAGACTAGACCGTATGATTTGACTAGGTTAATATAACTACTAGTATATCTGTCCTCAAATAATAGATCGATATTCCTATCACCTAGTATTATAACAGGATTCGTTGAGTAAGAACTAATAATTACTTCGAGATCAGTTAGAAAGTGTGGAATGTTGCTTTTATGAGGGTTATAAGCAGTGATTATATTGTATTCTTGATGGCCTTTTCTCACAGTAATATGCAGTATGCTATGGGTGGAATTTATTTCTTTTATAAGGGTACTGCTACATTAGTTTGAAATATACAAAGATACTCCCCCTCCAGTTTGCTTTCTGACTACGTGATATGCAACATATTTCTTAATATTGAAAAAAAAAAAAAAAAAGTATGTTCTGTTAAACCAATTTTCTGAGACTGCTAGGACATCTACCCCTTTGATTCTGTCTAAAATTATTTGGATATCATCGAACTTGTTTTTTATGCTACGTGCATTTATGTGTACGCATTTTAGTGTATTGGTATCGGTTATTATCTGTTTACTGTCCTTAATTTTATAATAATCGCTAAGTGTATTACAGTTACTCTTGGTTAACTCTAGTGTATTATTATTTGCATTACCTAAAAAAATTAATCTCTGTAATTCTAGTTCCATATGGGATAATTAGTAGATATCTTACTATTACATGGATTTTAGTTTGAGAAGGCGAGTTCATTCAATATTTCAACACTTGATATAAGCTTTGGGGGACCATTTTGATTTTTCCGAATGTATATTTTGCAGTCTCTGACCCAAGTTGCAAAGATTTTTCCCTCTTGTCTCAATTCACGGCACTTTTTTGGCGATGGTTTCATTTCTTGGGGTCAGGTGATCATTGATATATATATATTACCACCATCACTGTAACCAATTTCACTCGTCTTCAGGATCTTCTTTTGTCTTCTGCTACTGAGAATCTCGTCCTTCTTCCACCTATTATTTAATTTCACAATTATCGATTGAGGCGTAGGCTTTGTTGACGGCAGGCGGTGAGCTGCGTCTATGTTTGCCCTGGTGATTTCAACTAATAACGCCTTGCCAATGTCCGAGATTTTGTGAAATACCGGTACATTCTCCTCTCTTTCAGTGGGTATTCCATATACTATCAAGTTGTTCTTGCGCTGGTAGTGTTTTAGTTCCTCCAATTCGTTGATAGCTCTAGATGCTGCCATTTCTGCGTCCTTGACGGGTTTTCTCTCTTTCTTCAGAGTTTCAATTTCCCGGTGGGGTTCATCATAAGTAGTGGGATGACACGGTAGCTGCTTACTAACTTATTGAACCCTCCTCGTATTTGCCCCGAAGCTGATATCTCGCTAACCAATCATGGGATTTCAACATACAGGGTGTCCTAGCACTCGTAGTGATGCCCCCTACTTTCCTATAGACTCTTTATTTAATTAAACGACCAAAACTAAAAGGTCATTCGCGAGTAGTGGGGTAGTGTTGGTTTTCTCAAGTCGCGCTCGTGCTTGAATATGTATGGCTATGTTGGGAAAGGGTTAGGTGGTGGGGGAGGAGTAGGGTCGAGTGAGGGGTCGTTTAGATGGTATTTTTTCCGCTCTAGGTGATGGTGAGGTTCATTTTTAAAATGGATGGAATTTGGAAAGGCCATTTGGGGTAAACGTGTGTTTTTTGACATTTTGGCGATGAATGTTTTTTTTATACGCATGCGCACTTGAGGAGTTTTGTAAGAGGCCGGGCTTTTTAAATGATGATTTATAAATGAGTGTTTTTTTAATATGTATTTAAAGAAACCCAAAAAACTAAATGGTCATCGGCTTTTTACTATCTCGCTAACCAATAATCGGATTTAAACCTATGGGGTGTCGTAGGACTCGTGGTGAAATCCCCTTGTCAATGGACGGGGCATATCCACCCCTAAATAAAAACTACCCTTACCCGGGGGGTGAAATAGTATTTTTTTATGTGCGCACACGGACGGCTTTTGTCAAAAGGACCTAACTATACGTTTGTTCATATTTTCTGAACCCCTGATGGGATTTTGCCATAGGCAGTATCCTAACCCTGGGGGTGACGCCCGTTTTTGAATGTATGATTCGTTTTTGTCAAAAGGGCCTAACTACACTTTTATTCATATCTCGCGAACCAATCATGCTAGGGACTTGTATGAGGGGTCCTAGCACTTGGGGCGACGTCCCCCTTTGCGGGGTGAGACTACCTCCCCCCAAAATTGAAAAATCCATATATTGGAAACGAAGAAGCCTAAAATTAGGTGTGATAGCTTAAAAATAGGGGATGATGGGCTTTTACCTCGATTGGTCATTTCACCCCTAAAACAGTAAATAGTCATGTTATGGGGGAAAAACGTGTTAAACACCAAAAAATGATAAATGAACCTAAGATCTTTTGTTTTTGATGAAAAATAGCAGGGAGGTGAAAACAACCCCCCAAATTGAAAAATCCATATCTAGGAAACGAAGAAGCCTAAAATTAGGTGTGATAGCTTAAAATAGGGGATGATATGGGCTTTTACCTCGATGGGTCATTTCACCCCTAAAACAGTAAATAGTCATGTTATGGGGAAAAAAAGTGTTAAACACCTAAAAATGATAAATGAACCTAAGATCTTTTGTTTTTGATGAAAAATAGCAGAGGGGTGAAAACAACCCCCCAAATTGAAGAATCCATATCTAGGAAACGAAGAAGCCTAAAATAAGGTGTGATAGCTTAAAAAATAGGCCATGACATGCGCTTTTACCTGGATAGGCCATTTCACCCCTAAAACAGTAAATACTCATGTTATGAGGAAAAAATGTGTTATACACTTAAAAGCATCAGCATCTTTGTGAAACCATGCTTTAATGGACATGTGTATGGAGGATGATTGTTATTATTATTATTATTAGGTAATTATGGATTAATGTGTGTATAGATAACTAACCAGTGGGGAGCGTGATGGCGCAGGTGCTTAGCTGCTCGTCTTTACCCGGACGGCTGGGGTTCAAATCCCGGTGACAGCGGGGGTTGGAATTTTCACCTGAAAAATCACGTGGCGTCAGGAAGGGCATTCGGCCATAATTCCCGGGCCAAAACCAAAATGAGCCTGGTTGGCTCCGGCGACTCAAAATAATAGGGAAAAGCCGAAGAAAGAAAAAATGGTAACTCACCAGTAATAGTAAACATTGGTTTGAGGTGTTGAAGAAGTCAGGATGGCCAACCCTATGCCATGGTTCACGAATGGACCCCAAAAATTTTACCTGTCAAGACTCAGTATACCCTGTTGCAGTCTTTAGAAAAAAAAATCGAACCGGGGCCTCTGTGGTGACAGTGGACTTATATTCATGATGCTTTTTAAACAAACATAGGCTTGCCTACTACCGCTGGGTTGAATCTGCACAGAGACACTGGCTTTGGTTTGCGTAGTGTGCCTTGGTGATAACAGCACAGCGATCTTGTCAGCAAGTTTCATATTACTCATCTGCTTGATAGCGGACGTGCTCTGCACATGACTAGATCGTTGTTAGGTTTGACAAAGGCTTAGTGAAGCTTATTGCAACCTTGAAATGAATGTCATGGTATAGTCGGGGTTGGAAGCCAAGACCTTAGGGTTGACAACCAAGTAGGTTAACCACTACACGGTGAGATGGTCAAATAATAATGTAACAGAACATATAGAAACGTTTTCTATAGTTTAACGAATTGGCATACCATGAGAGGTGTAGGTAATGGAAATTGAATCCTTAGCTGATGATTATACTACTTTCCATGCCCACGTATAAGCTATCATGTTAGAAAAAGAATGGTATGGCTTGTTTTAAACGGAGAATAATTGTGTTTACTGTGAAACACAAATCTGAATTTAAAATTAATTTAAAATAATTAATAATTTAAAATAATTAATTTAAAATAATTAATTTAAAATTAACTAATTTAAAATTAGTTTAGTACGCTGAAGTTAAAATGAATAATGATCACGTTACAGACAGCCAGTTTCAAAGCCATGAGAACTAAGTGAACAAAGAATAAAATTCATGAGCCAGTGAGGAATTCAACATGCTGTCCTTTGGACAAAAGAGAAGCGTTCTACAAACTTAAACACCAAGCTGTCCTATCGACCCTCAATGGTTTGGGTCATCGTAAAGATGAAAATTAAATCTAAGCTATAACTAAAACTAACTACACTCTTATATACTAGAAGAAGAAATGGAAAACAAAAGGGCAATAGGTCAAATAAAGGACAGAAGGAATGAAAATGGCCCTCAACCCTCAAGCATAAGGATTGAGGGAGTTGGAAGGAAGGAGAGCCATGAAAGGCAGATAAAAAAGTATAATAGGAGTGGCTTTGCCCCAGAGGTAATGGATAAAGAGGAGGAAAACTGGACTCAGCTTAGAAATCCCTTGGGGTCGCCAACTTCCAAACTGATCAGCCGTAAGCCCCTTGAGGGTGTAGCCATATGCAGAGTGCACCGCAAGTGGTGGGGCTATATACACCCTACCTTCTTGAGGGGGGGGGGGGCTTGAGCAAAAGACAGGAAATAACATGAAAATAAAAAACAAGGCTGCCTCCTCACACTAGTAGGATATCAGAAAAAATAAATAAACAAGGGGCAATGAAGTTGCAAAAGGAAGAGACTCCCTAGGCCTCGGATACTCTAATCATGTTGGGGTCGGTAGAGAACAAGAGTTGAGCAAGTGTGGTCGACAGGACATAAGACAGTGAGGAGCCTAGCACAAGTTAGTGGAAGCAATGACGGTCTCAGCTGGGACTCCGTGATCGTCAACCTACATGACACTAGATATGACGCCCAGAGGTGGAATTAAAGACCTCTTTTTGTTTTATATCACTGGCTTTTATGAACGCTAACACATGGCATGCCTTATAATGCAATACTGGTCCTAGGGTATGCAAAATTGTATTAGAAACTCAGCTAATAATAGTGTGCTTGCCCATGATTTACCTTAAATTTTCCTAAAATCCACTACATTTTCCGCAAATTGACCAAATGACACAACATTCCAGCAAAATTCAACAAATGACTACCAGATTTATTGAAATTCCATTGATTTACCTAAGCATGGTTTAAACTACCTCAAATTCATATAAAATTAGACGAATATAGATGAAAATTCACTAAAATTTACCAAACTTACCCAAATTGGGCTACAAACCATGAAATTTATCCATTTTTTTTGTAAATTCACTATATGTACTCAAAAATTTCATAATATTGCCTTTACATGTATGCTTTTATTGTTCTTGTTGTTGTTTCGTTAACCATACTCTCTGCAGACAAATACCCCAACATGAATTTCTCTTAGACTAGGAGATCTACATTCGACATGATAGCTGAGTTTCATTTCCCATAAACTTGTCTCTGAAGTGGGTGTCAGGAAAAGGCATTCAGCTGTAAAAACCACACTCTCACATAGACTTTCATAACCTCTTACGTTGAGGTTCCTAACGCTAACGACATTGAATGATTGAACGGTTTCCTTTTCACTATTCCTGTCTATACTTTCCTCTTTAAGGTTGCGAGATGTTTGCAAGATTCCTAAAATGCAATTAAACTTAATAAATACCTTAAGATGGTTTGTTTTGTTTAATGATAATGGTGTTGATGATTGTTATATACGTGAAGACTAATTTTTTAGGTCTTGACTGGTCATGCAGTAAGAATTGACTAACCACACATGAGTTACCTATGAGGGAAACATTTTTGCCCACTATGTTGGTTATTGACCAGTGAGTACAGTTGTAGAAAGCTGTTTATTATATATTTTTTGAAATCATATACAACAGAGGCTTAAACCTATAGACAAACCGTGTGACCATGTTTGTTAAACATGACATTATACCAGAGACAATTAGGAAACTTGTGTAGAGCTTACCAAAAATAATGTTGTGTAACAGTAAATGCTAGTCAACAAACAGTTATGCCATACTAAAAAAATCATCATACAATACCTGAGAGAGCTCTTCTAAAAGTATTAATGCGTAACATGTTTCCCCTCGCTTGCTATATATTTTTCGGCGTGGGAATGATTCTCAAGAAATGAAATGCAAATGGAACTGAAATGCAACACAAACGAATAATGAGCGCGCGCGGTGACTGAGATTGATAACATGACGTACTGTTGGTTATGTAGCTATGTGGAATGTTTATCACATATGGTTTACTTCTAGGTTTGGAGATCCCATTAAAGATATTCCTACAATATATGATCATGAAATGGTCATTCTTTGGTGTGAAAATATTTATTATATGATATTTCATGAAAACAATTATGATTTATTAAATGTTTATACGTTTACTGTATTCTTATTTAATGTAAACACTCGAGGCACTATCGACCAAAATACGGCACTATCTGGAATATATATTGCATACTTGAAGGTTTGGTGATGCCATTAAAGGTATTCCTACATTAAATGATTTTCAAGTTGTCGTTCTATGGCGTGAAAATATTTAATATATATGATATTTGCTAAAAGGATTTACCACTGGAATTATTTTACAAGTAGTTATTTTAATGACCAAGAGTTCACTGTTAAGAAGGTAGACCCCTATGTGGAATGTAGGATAACATGTTATACATGATACGTGACAACTGTAAGGCTTGTGATTTTTAAGATGCCTTTATCCCTATATTAATCACTCAGTTTGCAATACTGATAACTGCAATGTTTCTGAAAAAAAAAAAAAAATAGAAACAAAACAAAAATCACCATTGAAAAACCAAAAGTTTTGTAAACACTAATGTTAGGTTCACTTCTTAATAAATCACATAGACTCCTCTAGAATGCATATTTTATTATTTGTTGTGGAAAGATTAACAATTCACACGACACACACCATATTGTTTTTGACACTGAACTTCACTGATATCAAAGACTATGTCAAAGATACTGCACTACACTCTTGTGCTTACTGCCAACACAACATTCTCCCACCTTGAGTTGTGGAAACAACTCAACAAAACAATAAAATAACATAACACACATATTTTCACAAACTAAATGAACACAGAAATAAATAAGTCACTCAAAATATCTCTTTGGTTTAACCACCACTCTCCCACTACTGGTTTTGATGAGATCAGAAGTATTAGTAGATGGTTTAACCGTCTTTGGATTTTTCTCCTTCTTCTCATTTTCATTCCGCTCAACTTGCAGTCTTAAAGCATGATCTTCTCCAGATGTCACTTCAAGTGGATACACCCTCTGTACTGGCCTCAGTAGCTCTCCTTTTGTAGTCGCCAAGCGAACAACTCTCACGACACCACCTTTGCCAGGGATGACCTCCGTCACTCTTGCCAGCGGCCAGTCTAGTCTCTTCGTGTTGTCACTGGCTACCAGTACTACTTCACCTACGCAGGGTTTGTGATGACTTTTCCTAATGTGGTTCTTCTGTATTAGCTGTCCAAGATATTCATTCCTGAATCTTACCCTTAATGTTTCCTTTACTTTCTGTCTGTACCTGAATCTTCTGTCAAGTTTTATGTCCTCGATCATGTCGATATCGGGCATTCCAATCTCCCTGACTTCCTGTAGGAACATTGCAGGGGTGATAGCCATCAAGTCTTCTCCATCATTGGACAGGTAAGTAAGTGGTCGTGAATTCATGACAGCTTCAATGTCACACAGAACAGTCATCATTTCTTGGTACGACAGACATGACCTTCCCAGAACTTTCCTGAGTATTTGTTTGAGGACACCAATCAGCCTCTCCCACCATCCTCCCCACCATGCTGCAGTGGGAGGATTGAATTTCCATTTTATTTGGTGTACAGAACTATATTCAGCAATTTTATCCCACTGAATTGTCTCCAACATATTGCAGGTGCCTTGAAAGTTTGTCCCATTGTCACTATAGACAATCATTGGCCTTCCACGTCTGGACACGAAGCGCCGAAAAGCTTCGAGGAATGTTGCAGTAGCCAAAGATGTTACTAGCTCCAGGTGTACTGCACGAAAAACCGCACACGTGAACAGACAGACCCAGGCTTTCTCTCCACCTTTCAAAATCAGAGGCCCGGCAAAGTCGACCCCTGTTATTTCAAAAATTGAGGCTTCTCTTACTCTGTCTATGGGGAGATGAGTTTGTTCTGCTTCAAGATGTTTTCCATGGTACCTCCTGCAGACAACACATGTTTTAATTGCCCCCTTCACCGTTCTCCTTCCTCCAAGGATCCAATATTTCTGTCTGAGCCCACTGAGCAGAATCTGGGTTCCAGCATGACATAAGTCTTTGTGCTTCTCCCTAATGAGAGCGTGAACTGCTGTATGCTTCGCAGGAAGGATAGCAGGACAACGGAAAGCATAATCATCTTTGCGCGATATAATTTTTGTTTTCAGTCTCATCACTCCCTCATCATCCATGAAAACACATAGTGAGTTGAATCTTTCATCCTTTTCACCAACAAAACACTCCTTTTGTATGAACTTCATCACGACTTTTTCTGCTTCTGTGGTTTCTTCAATGGATAGTTCGGTAGTTCTTCTATTATTTTTCTGTCGACAATTATACAGAAACCTCAAGATCCATCCTATCATACGAACTGTTCTACGGAAACTTGAGAAATAGTCAAGGTGCCATTCTTGGGTATTGGACTTGTCTTCTAACACCGTCATAGTGTTGACTTTCTTTTTTCTTTCTTGGAAGACTTCATCATCGTTTGTTGGAATTTCGAGGCTAGGCCATTGTGTAGTAGATTGTTTTAGCCATTTTGGCCCTTCCCACCATCTCTGTTGAAGTAACTGTTTTGTGCTACATCCCCTTGATGCCAGGTCAGCCGGATTCATGGTTCCTGGAACATGCCGCCACTGTTCTATTCTGGACAGTCTTCGAATTTCTTGCACTCTGTTCCACACGAAGGTCCCCCAAGGTTCGTCTAACTTGATCCAGGACAACACAGTCGACGAGTCACTCCAATAATAAGTAATGATTTCTTTTGCAGTTAATGCTGGCAGTACTGACGTCACTAGTCGAACCCCTATTGTAGCTGCTAATAATTCCAGGCGTGGTATGGTGATACTCTTCTTGGGTGCCACTCTTGTCTTGGCTTGTACAAATCGTAGCTCTATATTGTCAACCCTCTGTATTCGTAAGAATATGACTGCAGCATACGCAGTTTGACTGGCGTCGCAGAACACGTGAAGAGATATATCTTCAACCGACTGGACACTACCGATCAAACATCTAGGAATCTTAATCTCAGACAGCTGAGGTAGTTCTGCCAACCACTTCATGAATCTTCTCTTTGTTGTTTCGTCTACTCTGGTGTCCCAACCCAAGTCAGTGGCCCATAGTTCTTGCAAGATTAATTTTGGACAGAGAAATACCGGACATGCGAAGCCAATAGGGTCAAACACCTTATGTGCAGCTCCTAGTATAGCTCTTTTAGTGATTACATCATATTTGAAATCGTTAACATGAGTTAGATTCAGTTCAATGGTATCTTCTCCTTTATTCCAAATGAGCCCTAGCACATGAGTAAGATTTTCAGCTGTACCATCCTGAGAATACTCCCACCCTCGGAGATTGAAAGATGCCTTATCCATTATTATGCTTGCCTCTCGCATGAATGAATGAAGGTCATTTCTGTTGTTAACACTAATAGCACAGTTATCCACATAAAACATTCTTCCAATCTTTCTATTGTTGAAGTTGAGTAGGAACTATTATCGACTGTTTGACTCTTCAACTCGTTCAAGTGGAGTTTGATGGTTGCCGACAATAGGAACGGAGAACATGCAAGTCCAAAGACAACTCTATTGTGACGGAACACTTCTACCTTCCCTGTACTTTCCTCCTCCCACCAAAGGAATCTCAGAAAATCACGGTCTCTAGGATTTACACTTATTTGAAGAAATGCTTTTTCTACATCAGCCGTCACACCGATCTCATTTTCTCTGAACTTCAGTAGCGAACTAGGGATCAACTCTATGAAGTTAGGCCCTTTTTCAATACATTCGTTCAGAGATGGAGCGTTTCTCTGCTTCGCCGAGGCATCAAAAACAGGCCTGATCTTGGTGGTGCTGTTTTCTTTGAAGACAGGTCGGTGAGGTAGATAGTGTCCACTATTCTTCAGTTCTTCTTCAGGTACCCTCTCGATGATTCCTTGCTCCAACCAACTTCGTAAGACATTATCGTACTCCTGATAATGTTGTTCAGCTTGTAGTTTCTTTGTAGTGATTTCTAATCTGTACTGAGCAATTTCTTTGTTGTCAGGGAGAGGTGGATGTTGTTCACTCCAAGGCAGACACACTTCATATATGTTATCTTCATTCAGTCGTGCAGTCTCAAGGAAGTTATTTCTAACATGCTCATTCCTCTCGACGATAGATTCTTTCACAACAGGGTCAGTAATTCCAAGAATTTCTAAGTCCCAGAGATCAGAAATTCTTGTATGTTGGGAAAACAATGATGACACTAATAATGATGCCGAATCCCTTTGGGCCTTGTTACCTATGACTTTTCCCATTAGTGTCCACCCTAGGGAAGTCTCCACCAAAACTAGGCCACATTTTAGTTGATGTTTCCTCCCAGTGAGCAGTTCACCCGCCTTATCGGCCCCAATCAGAATCTGCACAGGCCCTCTCTCTCGTACATCAGTTAAACATATTTTCAGATCCCTTATCTCCTCACTCCAAGAACCATTCTTAATATATGGGACATCTTCACAAATTATCTCTTGGCTTAAAACTTCCAGCTCCTTGGAATAGTTTCCCTCCAATCGCTTTAAACTTATTCTGTAACAGTCGTGTTTTGCTTCTCGAGAACGTACTCCACCAAACAAGGAATGTATTAACGTTTCCTTCCTGATTGACTGATACCCCATTTCTTCGGCTAGGTCACGTGCAATGTAGGATTTAGTAGACCCAGTATCAATGACAGCTCGTACAGTTTTTTGTTTACCCTTTCCTTTAACGACAACTGCCAGGGTTTGCAAGTACACCTCAGGAGAACAAGACACATTAGCTAAAGCCTTATCCACATTATTGCCATCCTGGTGAACCAAATTCCTGTCTTCCTCGTAATTCTGTTTGGACACACTTTCATTTTCTTTGTCACGGAGCTTATAACACATTAATACCACATGTTTACCACCACAAACAATGCACCTGACAATCGATTTACAAGCTGTACTTGCATGGCCCTTCTTTAAACAATTGAAGCAACAGTGTTTATCAGTTAAGATTTTCCTTTTCTCCCCTACAGTCATTTTTTGAGCTTTAATGCACTCTGGGCTCGAATGAGGCTTAAGACAAAAAACACACTCCTGTCTCTTAGAAACATCAGCAAACAAAGCAGAAGCAGTAGGTATATTTGGTTCAATAACATCCCTTGGTTTCTTGTCTCCCTTAATCTTAGATCCTTGGGATGTGCTAATACTAAACCCTTTCATAGCCAATGAAATTCTTTCTTCACTTACTACTTCATTTTGAAGAAAAGCCATGAGCTGCTGCAAACGATCTTTGGATACGGAATCACACCTGAAGGAAGTATTCCTCTGCCATGCTCTTAATAGGTCTTCTGGCAAAGATGATTCAATTAGGGGATACAGCATTGCAGTACATTTTTCTGTAGTAACGCCTAAACTTTCCAGCGATCTGAGATGTGACTCTAATTTATCATACAAGCTACTCAGTGTTGGCCTTTCTTTGGAATTGACTGCATTCGTCAATACTAGTTTGAGCAATTCACGAACATAAACTTCCACCTGCAAGTCCTCTCTACCAAATCGAGCTTGAAGACTCTCTATAGCTTTGTCATAATTCTCGGCAGTGGGTGGAAAACTAGTAACTAATTCATATGCTCTGGAACCTTCTGTCATAGCCTGAATTAAATATTGGAATTTATCTTCCTTCCCAATGTCCTCATCCTCGTGAATTTTACGGAACTGGCTCCAAAAATATAACCAATCAATTATTTCACCAGAAAATTTCTTAAATTCTATTCTTGGAAGTCTATATTTCTTTTTATCACAAACATTGTCATTCACTACACTTTGTGGAGGGGTAATGGAAACAACGGGATTCATAAAACGTGTTGCTTTTGTTCTACAGCTAAGGAATTTGTGTTTGTAATCATCAGCTGATTCACATTCCGTTTCTATTTCGTCATCCTCACACTCGTCGTCTATCATCTGTTGAAATATTAATCCATCTAAATTAGAGATATCATCATACTTTTCTTGAAGGATTTCAAGTTGCACTTGCACTTTTTCCGTTTCAGTTTGATCATCTTCTAACAACGCCATTAGTTGATTGTGTGAGCGCGTAAATAACCGCCGCTTTACGGTTCTTTCTTTAGCGAGTCTTTCCATCTTCTTTCTTCGCGGGAGCCTTTTACTATGAATGAATCGTGTCACTGGTCGCCATAAAATGTTAGGTTCACTTCTTAATAAATCACATAGACTCCTCTAGAATGCATATTTTATTATTTGTTGTGGAAAGATTAACAATTCACACGACACACACCATATTGTTTTTGACACTGAACTTCACTGATATCAAAGACTATGTCAAAGATACTGCACTACACTCTTGTGCTTACTGCCAACACAACAACTAATATCCAACAAGACTAATTAAATCAGTAACTGTCAGGGTGGCCGAGTGGTTAAGGCGTTTGACTTAAGATCAAATTTCCAAATATATAAGGAAGCAAGGGTTCGAATCCCTTCCCTGACATAACTATTGCTTGAACCTGCAAGAAAACAAGAAATATACACAAACTATGTTTATCAATTTAATCAATTTTTTACAAGAGATAGACACACAGAATACAGCTCTTTTGTTTTATAATTTCTTTTAAACATAACACTTGTTGAAAATTATTTTCTAGGGGATGGGGTGTTGCTACGTTGACCAATCACACAATAATTGCAGCTTTACGAAGTTCATTTTCTATATTTAATAGCTCTTTCTCATAACCAATATGACCAACCTGTTTACAGGCATGCAAGAGCTGTAGACGTTCGACTAATATATTAGGATCGTTCCATTTGCTATTTTTTATGAATGGTTTCAGAATCTCGGGAAGCAGTTCATCATTATCACCATCATTATGATTATCATCCTCATTATTATAATCATTTTCATAATGATGATCATTATCATCGTTATCATTATCATCATAATTTCCACCTGTGTCCACAGTCTGTTCAATGGTTTGAGTTGCCTTTGATAGTGTTGAAAGCTTCTTTTTAGATGTGCTAGAATGCTTTAACATTGTTATGTTATTATTACCACTATTACCTTTCCCCACTAACGTTTTGATGGGGTATATTGTCTCTGATAGGGTTGAGGGCTTTTGAGATGTGGGTGCATGTCTGAACATGGGTTTCACAGGTGTTAAAGGTTTCTCATTAAACAACTCGCTAACAGCATGAGTGCGTTGTAGTGTATTAAACTTGAGTTTAATATTATCTTGAGCAGTACTATCGTTCTCTTGGACTTGGTTTCTTGCTTTGGTTTGGGTTTTCCTTACATTTAGACTAGCGTGATTATTAAGTTTACATTCATGATTGTTTGAAGAAAGTACGTCCAATTCTTTTGTTTTAAGCATTCCTCGACACTGTTTCGATCGTTGCTTTGAACAGCGCCAAATAACAGTTCCATTTTTAATGCTTCGTTTCACAATATATGAATATCCTTTATAGTATGCATAAGGCTTACCATACCTAGTCACTGATACTTCCATATCAACTGTCAAGCACAAACTAATCTCTAGTAAAGACAACTTGGTAATAACAACAATAGTTTAATGTGGGAGCATATATACATGCAAAAAGTGGGAGCAAAGGTGGGGGTAAAAAGTGGGAGCAAAAGTGGTAGCAAATGTGGGAGAAAAAAATAACTGTGAGCAAAACGTGGGAGCAAATATGGGATCAAAAGAGGGAGAAAAGCAAATATAAAAAGTGGGAGCAAATATGCTAACAAATATGTCAACAAATATACCAGCAAAAGTAAATACATAAGTCAAGATAGATTAAAGTGCAAAGAAAATATGGAAGCAAATATGAGAGCAAAAATGGTGTTTTCTAAAACAACTAGACATAACAAACTTAGTCATAACCTAACCTAGCCTAACCTAACCTAACCTCACCTAACCTCACCTAACCTCACCTAACCTAACCTAACCTTACCTCACCTAACCTAACCTCACCTCACCTAACTTCACCTAACCTAACCTAACCTAACTTAACTTCACCTAACCTAACTTGACTGAACTTTACCTAACCTAACCCATCATAACTTCACCTAACCTAACTTTACCTAATCTATCTTCACCTAACCTAACTTTCAACTCACAGATCAAAATTAAATTCTAGGCATAGTTGAGTTGGAACCCAAGACTTCAGGGATAGCACACAAGTATACTAGCCACTACACCGCAAAATGGGCAAATTATCATGCAACACAACATAAAGTAAAAGTTTCCTGTAGTGTAACTCATTGGCTGTCAACCATAGTTTGGGAAATTCAAACCCAAGACCTCAGGACTTTTGTTTTGAACATTATCAGGAATATTATTCCATTTACATTTTGCTGCTGCTGCTTATAGTTATAAGAGTTGGCATTAATATGGAAATCAAAAAATGTGGGAGCAAAAAGTTGGAGCAAAACGTGTAAGCAGATGTGGGAGCAAACAAGTGTGAGCAAATATGGGAGCAGAAAGTGGGAGCAAATGTGAAAGCAAAAGTGGGAGCAAAAAGAGCGAGCAAAAGTGAGTGCACAAAGTGGGAGCAAAATGTGTGAGTAAAAAGTGGGGGCAAATGTGGTGTTTTACTAAAACAATCTCCCCTAACCTAACCTAAACTAACTTCACCCAACCTAATTTCACCTAACCTAACTTCACCTAACCTAACCTTCCAACTCTCAGATCAAAATTTAAATTCTGGCCATAGTCGAGTTGGAACCCAAAACCTCTGGGATAACACCCAAGTATACTAGCCACTACATCGCGAAATGGGCAAATTATCATGCAACACAACACAAAAGTAAAAAAGTTTTCTGTAGTGTAACTCATTGGCTGACAATCATAGTTGAGAATTCAAACCCAAGACCTCAGGACTTTTGTTTTGAACATTATCAGAAATATTATTCCATTTACATTTTGCTGTTGCTTAGAGTTATAAGAGTTGGCATTAATATGGGAGCAAAAGTGAAAGCAAAAAGTGGGTGCAAGCATGGCTGGTTGTAGAGACTTTCATATCAACTAATACACATAAATTAAATTTTAGTAAAGTGACTTGGCTAATAATAATAATAATAATATTAACAGTTAAAAAAATCAAGGGGATTGATATTTTTCAGGGTGTAATTTCCAAAGTACTGTCAAGAATAATAATTACATGAACAGATTCCAAGAACTCTAGAGTGCTTTTAAGGTTAATGATTGGCTAGGAGTGAGATAGAACTAGCTAACCTAAGTTAACCTCAGCTCAGTAAACCTAACCTTGTCACATGGCATGTTCTACAAGTATAGACTTGCTTTGAGACTGGCTAAGACGTCACAGATGAATGGCGGTGGGAGGCTGGCAAAAAGAAAAATGTTTTTGGGTAATAAAAAAGTCATGTCCAGCCTCCCACCGCCATTCATCTGTGACGTCATAGCCAGTCTCAAAGCAAGTCTATACTTGTAGAACATGCCATGTGACAAGGTTAGGTTTACTGAGCTGAGGTTAACTTAGGTTAGCTAGCTCTATCTCACTCCTAGCCAATCATTAACCTTAAAAGCACTCTAGAGTTCTTGGAATCTGTTCATGTAATTATTATTCTTGACAGTACTTTGGAAATTACACCCTGAAAAATATCAATCCCCTTGATTTTTTTAACTGTTAATATTATTATTATTATTATTAGCCAAGTCACTTTACTAAAATTTAATTTATGTGTATTAGTTGATATGAAAGTCTCTACAACCAGCCATGCTTGCACCCACTTTTTGCTTTCACTTTTGCTCCCATATTAATGCCAACTCTTATAACTATAAGCAACAGCAAAATGTAAATGGAATAATATTTCTGATAATGTTCAAAACAAAAGTCCTGAGGTCTTGGGTTTGAATTCTCAACTATGATTGTCAGCCAATGAGTTACACTACAGAAAACTTTTTTATTTTTGTGTTGTGTTGCATGATGATTTGCCCATTTCGCGATGTAGTGGCTAGTATACTTGGGTGTTATCCCAGAGGTTTTGGGTTCCAACTCGACTATGGCCAGAATTTAATTTTTGATCTGAGAGTTGGAAGGTTAGGTTAGGTGAAGTTAGGTTAGGTGAAATTAGGTTGGGTGAAGTTAGTTTAGGTTAGGTTAGGGGAGATTGTTTTAGTAAAACACCACATTTGCCCCCACTTTTTACTCACACATTTTGCTCCCACTTTGTGCACTCACTTTTGCTCGCTCTTTTTGCTCCCACTTTTGCTTTCACATTTGCTCCCACTTTCTGCTCCCATATTTGCTCACACTTGTTTGCTCCCACATCTGCTTACACGTTTTGCTCCCACTTTTTGCTCCCACATTTTTTGATTTCCATATTAATGCCAACTCTTATAACTATAAGCAGCAGCAGCAAAATGTAAATGGAATAATATTCCTGATAATGTTCAAAACAAAAGTCCTGAGGTCTTGGGTTTGAATTTCCCAAACTATGGTTGACAGCCAATGAGTTACACTACAGGAAACTTTTACTTTATGTTGTGTTGCATGATAATTTGCCCATTTTGCGGTGTAGTGGCTAGTATACTTGTGTGCTATCCCTGAAGTCTTGGGTTCCAACTCAACTATGCCTAGAATTTAATTTTGATCAGTGAGTTGAAAGTTAGGTTAGGTGAAGTTAGATTAGGTAAAGTTAGGTTAGGTGAAGTTATGATGGGTTAGGTTAGGTAAGGTTCAGTCAAGTTAGGTTAGGTGAAGTTAAGTTAGGTTAGGTTAGGTTAGGTGAAGTTAGGTGAGGTGAGGTTAGGTTAGGTTAGGTGAGGTTAGGTGAGGTTAGGTGAGGTTAGGTTAGGTTAGGTTAGGTTATGACTAAGTTTGTTATGTCTAGTTGTTTTAGAAAACACCATTTTTTGCTCTCATATTTGCTTCCATATTTTCTTTGCACTTTAATCTATCTTGACTTATGTATTTACTTTTGCTGGTATATTTGTTGACATATTTGTTAGCATATTTGCTCCTACTTTTTATATTTGCTTTGCTCCCTCTTTATATCCCATATTTGCTCCCACTTTTTTCTCACAGTTATTTTTTTCTCCCACATTTGCTACCACTTTTGCTCCCACTTTTTTCCCCCACCTTTGCTCCCACTTTTTGCATTTATATATGCTCCCACATTAAACTATTGTTGTTATTACCAAGTTGTCTTTACTAGAGATTAGTTTGTGCTTGACAGTTGATATGGAAGTATCAGTGACTAGGTATGGTAAGCCTTATGCATACTATAAAGGATATTCATATATTGTGAAACGAAGCAATAAAAATGGAACTGTTATTTGGCGCTGTTCAAAGCAACGATCGAAACAGTGTCGAGGAATGCTTAAAGCAAAAGAATTGGACGTACTTTCTTCAAACAATCATGAATGTAAACTTAATAATCACGCTAGTCTAAATGTAAGGAAAACCCAAACCAAAGCAAGAAACCAAGTCCAAGAGAAAGATAGTACTGCTCAAGATAATATTAACCTCGAGTTAAATACACTACAACGCACTCATGCTGTTAGCGAGTTGTTTAATGAGAAACCTTTAACACCTCCTGTGAAACCCATGTTCAGACATGCACCCACATCTCAAAAGCCCTCAACCCTATCAGAGACAATATACCCCATCAAAAAGTTAGTGGGGAAAGGTAATAGTGGTAATAATAACATAACAATGTTAAAGCATTCTAGCACATCTAAAAAGAAGCTTTCAACACTATCAAAGGCAACTCAAACCATTGAACAGACTGTGGACACAGGTGGGAATTATGATGGTAATGATAACGATGATAATGATCATCATTATGAAAATGATTATAATAATGAGGATGATAATCATAATGATGGTGATAATGATGAACTGCTTCCCGAGATTCTGAAACCATTCATAAAAAATAGCAAATGGAACGATCCTAATATATTAGTCGAACGTCTACAGCTCTTGCATGCCTGTAAACAGGTTGGTCATATTGGTTATGAGAAAGAGCTATTAAATATAGAAAATGAACTTCGTAAAGCTGCAATTATTGTGTGATTGGTCAACGTAGCAACACCCCATCCCCTAGAAAATAATTTTCAACAAGTGTTATGTTTAAAAGAAATTATAAAACAAAAGAGCTGTATTCTGTGTGTCTATCTCTTGTAAAAAAATGATTAAATTGATAAACATAGTTTGTGTATATTTCTTGTTTTCTTGCATGTTCAAGCAATAGTTATGTCAGGGAAGGGATTCGAACCCTTGCTTCCTTATATATTTGGAAATTTGATCTTAAGTCAAACGCCTTAACCACTCGGCCACCCTGACAGTTACTGATTTAATTAGTCTTGTTGGACATTAGTGTTAACAAAACTTTTATTTTCCCCACTATATATATGCTCAGCCACTTTTTGGTTTTTCAATGCTGATTTTTGTTTTGTTTCTATTTTTTTTTTCAGAAACATTGCAGTTATCAGTATTGCAAACTGAGTGATTAATATAGGGATAAAGGCATCTTAAAAATCACAAGCCTTACAGTTGTCACGTATCATGTATAACATGTTATCCTACATTCCACATAGGGGTCTACCTTCTTAACAGTGCACTCTATTGCTAATTAAAATAACTACTCGTAAAATAATTCCAGTGGTAAATCCTTTTAGCAAATATCATATATATTAAATATTTTCACGTCATAGAACGACAACTTGAAAATCATTTATTGTAGGAATACCTTTAATGGCATCACCAAACCTTCAAGTATGCAATATATATTCCAGATAGTGCCGTATTTTGGTCGATAGTGCCTCGAGTGTTTACATTAAATAAGAATACAGTAAACGTATAAACATTTAATAAATAATAATTGTTTTCATGAAATATCATATAATAAATATTTTCACACCAAAGAATGACCATTTCATGATCATATATTGTAGGAATATCTTTAATGGGATCTCCAAACCTAGAAGTAAACCATATGTGATAAACATTCCACATAGCTACATAACCAACAGTACATCATGTTATCAATCTCAGTCACCGCGCGCGCTCATTATTCGTTTGTGTTGCATTTCAGTTCCATTTGCATTTCATTTCTTGAGAATCATTCCCACGCCGAAAAATATATAGCAAGCGAGGGGAAACATGTTACGCATTAATACTTTTAGAAGAGCTCTCTCAGGTATTGTATGATGATTTTTTTAGTATGGCATAACTGTTTGTTGACTAGCATTTACTGTTACACAACATTATTTTTGGTAAGCTCTACACAAGTTTCCTAATTGTCTCTGGTATAATGTCATGTTTAACAAACATGGTCACACGGTTTGTCTATAGGTTTAAGCCTCTGTTGTATATGATTTCAAAAAATATATAATAAACAGCTTTCTACAACTGTACTCACTGGTCAATAACCAACATAGTGGGCAAAAATGTTTCCCTCATAGGTAACACATGTGTGGTTAGTCAATTCTTACTGCAAGGCCAGTCAAGACCTAAAAGATTAGTCTTCACGTATATAACAATCATCAACACCATTATCATTGAACAAAACAAACCATCTTAAGGTATTTATTAAGTTTAATTGCATTTTAGGAATCTTGCAAACATCTCGCAACCTTAAAGAGGAAAGTATAGACAGGAATAGTGAAAAGGAAACCGTTCAATCATTCAATGTCGTTAGCGTTAGGAACCTCAACGTAAGAGGTTATGAAAGTCTATGTGAGAGTGTGGTTTTTACAGCTGAATGCCTTTTCCTGACACCCACTTCAGAGACAAGTTTATGGGAAATGAAACTCAGCTATCATGTCGAATGTAGAGCTCCTAGTCTAAGAGAAATTCATGTTGAGGTATTTGTCTGCAGAGAGTATGGTAAACGAAACAACAACAACAATAAAGGCATATATGTAAAGGCAATATTATGAAATTTTTGAGTACATATAGTGAATTTACAAAAAAATGGATAAATTTCATGGTTTGTAGCCCAATTTGGGTAAGTTTGGTAAATTTTAGTGAATTTTCATCTATATTCGTCTAATTTTATATGAATTTGAGGTCGTTTAAACCATGCTTAGGTAAATCAATGGAATTTCAATAAATCTGGTAGTCATTTGTTGAATTTTGCTGGAATGTTGTGTCATTTGATCAATTTGCGGAAAATGTAGTGGATTTTAGGAAAATTTAAGGTAAATCATGGGCAAGCACACTATTATTAGCTGAGTTTCTAATACAATTTTGCATACCCTAGGACCAGTATTGCATTATAAGGCATGCCATGTGTTAGCGTTCTTAAAAGCCAGTGATATAAAACAAAAAGAGGTCTTTAATTCCATCTCTGGGTGTCATGTCCAGTGTCATGTAGGTTGACGATCACGGAGTCCCAGCTGAGACCGTCATTGCTTCCACTAACTTGTGCTAGGCTCCTCACTGTCTTATGTCCTGTCGACCACACTTGCTCAACTCTTGTTCTCTACCGACCCCAACATGATTAGAGTATCCGAGGCCTAGGGAGTCTCTTCCTTTTGCAACTTCATTGCCCCTTGTTTATTTATTTTTTCTGATATCCTACTAGTGTGAGGAGGCAGCCTTGTTTTTTATTTTCATGTTATTTCCCGTCTTTTGCTCAAGCCCCCCCCCCCTCAAGATGGTAGGGTGTATATAGCCCCACCACTTGCGGTGCACTCTGCATATGGCTACACCCTCAAGGGGCTTACGGCTGATCAGTTTGGAAGTTGGCGACCCCAAGGGATTTCTACGCTGAGTCCAGTTTCCTCCTCTTTATCCATTACCTCTGGGGCAAAGCCACTCCTATTATACTTTTTTATCTGCCTTTCATGGCTCTCCTTCCTTCCAACTCCCTCAATCCTTATGCTTGAGGGTTGAGGGCCATTTTTCATTCCTTCTGTCCTTTATTTGACCTATTGCCCTTTTTTTTCCATTTCTTCCTCTAGTATATAAGAGTGTAGTTAGTTTTAGTTATAGCTTAGATTTAATTTTCATCTTTACGATGACCCAAACCATTGAGGGTCGAAAGGACAGCTTGGTGGTTAAGTTTGTAGAACGCTTCTCTTTTGTCCAAAGGACAGCATGTTGAATTCCTCACTGGCTCATGAATTTTATTCTTTGTTCACTTAGTTCTCATGGCTTTGAACCTGGCTGTCTGTAACGTGATCATTATTCATTTTAACTTCAGCGTACTAAACTAATTTTAAATTAGTTAATTTTAAATTAATTATTTTAAATTAATTATTTTAAATTATTAATTATTTTAAATTAATTTTAAATTCAGATTTGTGTTTCACAGTAAACACAATTATTCTCCGTTTAAAACAAGCCATACCATTCTTTTTCTAACATGATAGCTTATACGTGGGCATGGAAAGTAGTATAATCATCAGCTAAGGATTCAATTTCCATTACCTACACCTCTCATGGTATGCCAATTCGTTAAACTATAGAAAACGTTTCTATATGTTCTGTTACATTATTATTTGACCATCTCACCGTGTAGTGGTTAACCTACTTGGTTGTCAACCCTAAGGTCTTGGCTTCCAACCCCGACTATACCATGACATTCATTTCAAGGTTGCAATAAGCTTCACTAAGCCTTTGTCAAACCTAACAACGATCTAGTCATGTGCAGAGCATGTCCGCTATCAAGCAGATGAGTAATATGAAACTTGCTGACAAGATCGCTGTGCTGTTATCACCAAGGCACACTACGCAAACCAAAGCCAGTGTCTCTGTGCAGATTCAACCCAGCGGTAGTAGGCAAGTCTATGTTTGTTTAAAAAGCATCATGAATATAAGTCCACTGTCACCACAGAGGCCCCGGTTCGATTTTTTTTTTCTATAGGCTGCAACAGGGTATACTGAGTCTTGACAGGTAAAAATTTTGGGGGTCCATTCGTGAACCATGGCAAAGGGTTGGCCATCCTGACTTCTTCAACACCTCAAACCAATGTTTACTATTACTGGTGAGTTACCATTTTTTCTTTCTTCGGCTTTTCCCTATTATTTTGAGTCGCCGGAGCCAACCAGGCTCATTTTGGTTTTGGCCCGGGATTTAAGGTCGAATGCCCTTCCTGACGCCACGTGATTTTTCAGGTGAAAATTCCAACCCCCGCTGTCACCGGGATTTGAACCCCAGCCGTCCGGGTAAAGACGAGCAGCTAAGCACCTGCGCCATCACGCTCCCCACTGGTTAGTTATCTATACACACATTAATCCATAATTACCCAATAATAATAATAACAATCATCCTCCATACACATGTCCATTAAAGCATGGTTTCACAAAGATGCTGATGCTTTTAAATGTATAACACATTTTTTCCTCATAACATGAGTATTTACTGTTTTAGGGGTGAAATGACCTATCCAGGTAAAAGCGCATGTCATGGCCTATTTTTTAAGCTATCACACCTTATTTTAGGCTTCTTCGTTTCCTAGATATGGATTTTTCAATTTAGGGGGTTGTTTTCACCCCTCTGCTATTTTTCATCAAAAACAAAAGATCTTAGGTTCATTTATAATTTTTAGGTGTTTAACACGTTTTTTTCCCCATAACATGACTATTTACTGTTTTAGGGGTGAAATGACCCATCGTGGTAAAAGCCCATATCATCCCCTATTTTTAAGCTATCACACCTAATTTTAGGCTTCTTCGTTTCCTAGATATGGATTTTTCAATTTGGGGGGTTGTTTTCACCCCCCTGCTATTTTTCATCAAAAACAAAAGATCATAGGTTCATTTATCATTTTTAGGTGTTTAACACGTTTTTCCCCCATAACATGACTATTTACTGTTTTAGGGGTGAAATGACCAATCGAGGTAAAAGCCCATCATCCCCTATTTTTTAAGCTATCACACCTAATTTTAGGCTTCTTCGTTTCCAAGATATGGATTTTTCAAATTGGGGGTTTGTTTTCACCCCCTGCTATTTTTCATTAAAACAAAAGATCTTAGGATAATATATCATTTTTAGGTGTTCAACACGTTTTTCCCCCCATAGCATGACTATTTACTGTTTTAGGGGTGAAATGACCAATCGAGGTAAAAGCCCATCATCCCCTATTTTTTAAGCTATCACACCTAATTTTAGGCTTCTTCGTTTCCAATATATGGATTTTTCAATTTGGGGGGGGGGGGTAGTTTCACCCCGCAAAGGGGGACGTCGCCCCAAGTGCTAGGACCCCTCATACAAGTCCCTAGCATGATTGGTTCGCGAGATATGAATAAAAGTGTAGTTAGGCCCTTTTGACAAAAACGAATCATACATTAAAAAACGGGCGTCACCCCCAGGGTTAGGATACTGCCATTGGAAAAATCCCATCAGGGGTTCAGAAAATATTAACAAACGTATAGTTAGGTCCTTTTGACAAAAGCCGTCCGTGTGCGCACATAAAAAATACTATTTCACCCCCCGGGTAAGGGTAGTTTTTATTTAGGGGTGGATATGCCCCGTCCATTGAAGAGGGGATTTCACGACGAGTCCTACGACACCCCATAGGTTTAAATCCGATTATTGGTTAGCGAGATAGTAAAAAGCCGATGACCAATTAGTTTTTTGGGTTTCTTTAAATACATATTAAAAACACTCATTTATAAAAATGATCATTTAAAAAGCCCGCCCTCTTACAAAACTCCTCAAGTGCGCATGCGTATTAAGAAACATTCATCGCCAAAATGTCAAAAAACACACGTTTACCCCAAATGGCCTTTCCAAATTCCATCCATTTTAAAAATGAACCTCACCATCACCTAGAGCGGAAAAAATACCATCTAAACGACCCCTCACTCGACCCTACTCCTCCCCCACCACCTAACCCTTTCCCAACACAGCCATACATATTCAAGCACGAGCGCGACTTGAGAAAACCATCACTACCCTACTACTCGCGAATGACCTTTTAGTTTTGGTCGTTTAATTAAATAAAGAGCCTATAGGAAAGTAGGGGGCATCACTACGAGTGCTAGGACACCCTGTATGTTGAAATCCCATGATTGGTTAGCGAGCTATCAGCTTCGGGGCAAATACGAGGAGGGTTCAATATGTTAGTAAGCAGCTCCCGTGTCATCCCACTACTATCATACTTTTCTGATAGGAAAGTTGCTAGTTTTCTTACCTCGTGGTTTTCTTCTCACATCGCCGAAAGGGATTCCGCATGTTTCTGGGAAAATGATGCCATAACCTCTTTGAGGTTAGGTTGCGGGAGGCAGTCTTCACGATTGCATGACCAGTTGAAAGTATCATCTTTCCGGAATTGTTGGTACGCGTCTTTACTCTTTTTCATGCATGTTACATGGAACCAGCGTCCACACTCACCATCACATCCTACAGACTGCTGATTGTTCTTGATCTTTTTGCCGCATGGAGCACAGTTGACCGTCATGATTTTAAATGTTATATGTCTTCTCTTTTAACAAGTTATGTATTGTATTTCTCTTACGTATTTTATCTACACTGTTCACACAATTTTTAACACTTTAGTCACTCGCGTAATCCTCGGTAAACCTACGTAATTTCTTATTTTTGCTTACGTTTAGAATATCAACCTTTTACATATCCGCCATAATTTATACACAGTCATTAAAATATATCTACTGAAAATGACTATCAAAAGGGATCATATAGAAAAAAAAAGGCAGAATATAAAAGGTAAGGATCACCAAACACTATATAGAAGTGCGTGCATTGAATCTTCTAGAAGAGAAAATCAAAAATCTTGAGGTAATGTACCGGTAATATCTTATAGCTAGAACTGCAGGATTCAATCGTTTATGTGTATATAACCTTCAATATTCAAACGTTGATTGCGTTCTGGTAAGATCTATCACCATATAAAAGCGTACGGGTATATTTCGTTATTCATTGCAGTCATTATATAGGCGGCTTTGGGATTTCTAAGACGTGCCCCCGTTGAAGCAAGGACCTACAAAATATCCAATCAAGGCTATATAAACAACATGGCAGCTATCTAGGATATCGAAACACAGTCCACAAATTGATGAAACCATTCCAACAAGAAAATACCCATCTTGAAGACAATATGCACTCACACTGGGAAATCCTTAATAATTCATGAATTCACTCGATTGTCCCTAAACAAATAGCATAATAACCAGGGCTAGATTTGTGACGGTACGCCGTACCGAAACCTCTTTGCGTCTTTGTTAACACAAACTGTCTCCTCACTACTTTTCCCGAAGGTGAATGGCCCAGCACTCACTCGTTTTGACCCTTCAAAGTACGTGGGGACTGCACTCCGCTCTGGATACTAACAGCAAGGAAGCACATACAACGAAAACTCTTCTGGACTTTGGACAATTTTATAAACTGTGAGGTAAAACATGTTTAAGTACAGATCCTTTTATAATAAATAATTGTTTCAGAAAACTGTCAAGACAAAATTATAAAACAAGAAATAAAAGATTGTTGGTGAACATGTGTGTATTTTCAAACCGAAAGTAGTAAATTTTTTAAATTACTTGAAAAAATTAAATTGAAATAATGTACATTGTTTGAATGAGCCTAGTTGGCCTACATTAAAATTTAATACAGGCCAACGGCTATGGTAAGAAAAATGTTGCTACAGAAGTCTCAATTTAATGTAAAAATGCAATTAAAATTAGATTGCTATTTTGTCCAGTGATTAATTTTTAGAGGTGTTCAGAAAAGCGTAAAAAAATCGTTTTTAGAACTCTATATTACAATATTCCATATAGCCCCCACCCCCCGCCCACCACCATCCGGTAGTCCACAGTACCGGAACCTCTATTTTTTACAAATCAAGCACTGATAATAACAATACTTTTATTGCAGCCAAATAGCAATTGAAAATAAAGTATAAAAACGTACACTAAAATTGCACTCTGGCACTTTGAGTTGATTGATTTTGTCCTTTTCGTACAGAGCTCTAAATGGTAGCGATTACATGGTTGTCCACATAGTTTGCATACACACGTCACTGTAGGTTCATGGAAATATTTGCTAACGCAAATAAGGTGGTGAAAACCATGGACAGCCAGACGTGTAAACACATGCCTCAACTCAAAGTTGGCTGTTGTCCACGTCCGGTCAATCATGGCTCCGGTTTCATAAAATTCTTGAGGTATGCCTTCTCGTTTTTTCTTCAACAATGATGTTAGTAGCTGTTCCGAGGCTCCGGTATTTGGCAGAGGTAAATCGTTTCTAAGGTCTTCTATAAGAAATGATTCTCGTGCCAGGAGGTTGACGAATCGTGACCTGGTAGTTTTTGACACTCCGATTGCTTTTTTTTAAATGAATAATGTCTTCGCTCTTTCTAGTGAGGAAAGGTTCTTTCCTGTTAGGTGTTGCCAAATGACTTCAATGCCATAGAAATGATTTTATTTCTGAACAGAGCCATTGCTGTCTCTAAGCTGAGGATTCTCAAGTATCTAATTTCATGCATTGCCCGTACTGCTTGCTAGTCCAGTCAATAAACGAATTTCACCCTACATCAGATGCGGGATCGTTTTTTATTTTTTTATGTTGTTTAGGACCCTTAGGTAGTTATTAATCCAAGTTTCCGTCATCCTACCCCCCTTGCTTCGTCCGCCATCTTGAAAAAACTGTAGAAATTGGCCCTCTTTTTTCAGTTTTTGGCCTCTAGCTCATTCCCAGTTCATTTGTTTGAACATATGCTCAAATAATAAAATATAGTTTACTAAATTTGCAACAACTTTGATTTGGAAGTTTTTTTTGTAGGACCTAGCGTGTTCGAGCTACGAGAAGGCGAAAAAGGGCGAAATTTGGCGATTCGGCAAATTTTTCACTTTCGCTCCACTTTCCATCGCAAAAACAGGGAGAAGAATTGATCTCAGCAAAACGTTTATTGAATCAAAGTTGTAGATAATTTATTTTCCTTTGAAACTCATGTATCATAAAATCAATTAGGAGCAATGGGAAGGAGTGGGGGTAAATTTAAGAAACCTAGAGGAAATGTGTTTTTTGTGATTCAGCCCTGGAGCACCGTGTTGGTAAAAGTTTTTCGTTTTCATTATATTACAACAATTTTCTGAACACAGCAGTGCATCCAAATAACCTTTGAACCGTTTATTGTATAAATATGAATAGATGGGAGAGAACAAATTCATTACACATTCATTTAAGAAAGTTAGTGTGTATTTACAAAATATAGATTACAATACAATGCGTTTTATATATTAATTATTTACATATTAATTATTAGGGAATAATGAACACACTAAAATAAAAACTTTAAAATAGATGGGGTGGGGGTGGGGGTGGGGTGGGGGGGGGGGGGGAGGTTGCTACAGTAACCGGAGACGTTTCGCAAGGGGGTCCGGACGGTTGACTCTTCGGCAGGGTCTTCATCGAATGGTATGGATGGGTCGTCGATGTTTTCCTCTTCCTCGTCAGCGACTATCAAAGGACGGTTGTCGCATGACTTTCCACCGCAGCAGAATTTGCAGAAAGTGGAGCAATGCATACCGGCTTTTCTGCATCCACATGCTGCGGAACAGCCGGTGACACACCTGCATGATACCGTCTTCAGCAGGTTACAAGGAGCAGCATGTCTGGTGGTTGTTGTCGGAATCAAGCCCCTGCTTCCTCTTGTCTTGAGGAGTTGTGTTGACTGTGGCTTCATCAAATATCACATCTGCTGAGGCGTTCAGCTTGCGCCTTCTTGCTCTTTCAGCATTCTTGGTACTCATCAGAAGATTGTCTGGGTACCCGTCGAATATGACCATCACCACTGTCCCATAATGCTGGTGGATGTACTTGATATAATCGGCACAAATTTTTCCAAAAGTTGAATTTCGATTCCACACAACTTTGTGGAGCAGATGCCCACCATCGAAGACAGTGATTTGAGGGAAGCTCGAACTCTATGGGTGTGAACGCTGCATATCAAGCAGACCTTGTGCCCTTGCGCATGACATCCTCGTTGAACAACGACATAGGGCAGAGTTTCTCAAAGTGTGGTCCGCGGACCCCCAGGGGTCCGCAAGCATATTTTCAGGGGTCCGCAAAAACTATTCTAATCTAATTTTGTTAATTACTCATACCAAGAACTCCTGTTCCTGCAAATAAAAGTTTTAGTTTGTATTACAAAATATGTGCGTGGCAAGCTTAGCCAATCCTATGATCAGGTCAATATTGTTTTCGACGGGTTTCTACCCTGCGGCTAGCCACTAACACACCTAGTCTGTCATCTGTTCTGTCAGCGGAGCAAACGTATCGGCATCTGTTATTCAATTAACTTTTGTCGCTATTTTGATTCTTGTCGTGATGGTTTGTTTTGCTTTGTTGTGATGTTTAACTTTTAATGGTGGAAACATTTTACGTAAGGAAGTGTTAATTTTGGGCCTGTATCATGGATCGTTGGTTAAAGACAGGGAATGTAAAACGTTCAGTTGATAAATTAGAACGAGAGAATGATCGTGAAAGTGAGGTTAGCTGCTCAACTTCAGTAGCTAGTTCTTGCTGCAACACTGATTTACGTAAGACTGTTAAGTGCCGCAAATAGTCTGAAGAGTATTTAAAATTATGTTTAGTGCAATCTAATGACGAACAAAAACCACAGTGCGTGTTATGCTACGAGATTCTTTCCAATGAAGCTATGAAACCTGCGAAATTAAGGAGGCACTTAGAAACAAAACATCCAGACTTTGCTGATAAGTAATTTGAGTTTTTTTTAAATAAAATGTCAAGAAATGGAAAATATGAAAACATCAATGGAGAAAATGGTGTCAGGCAGCGCTGCTGAAAAAGCCTCTGTGGCGTCATACGAAATAGCATTACTCATAGCTAAATCTGGAAAGCCATATACGATTGCAGAAGAACTAATCTTACCAGCGGCAAAAATATGTGTAATATTATGATAGGAGAGGCAGCTGCTAAGGAATTAAGTACAGTTCCTCTTTCAAACGATTCTATAAAACGTCGAATTGATGACATGTCTCAAAATATTGAAGAGCAGTTACTTTGTAGGTTAAAATCCACAAAAATGTACGTTTTTCAGCTTGACGAAAGTACAGACCTATCAAACAAATCTCACTTGTTAGCCTTTGTTAGGTATGAAAATGAAAATTGGCTTTTAGAAGAGCTTTTGTTTTGCAAAGAGATTCTTCATAACAATGCCCATGATGCTTTTGAAGCATTAAATTATTTTATTTTATCAAATGACTTGGACTGGCAACGTTGTGTTGGTGTGAGTACCGATGGAGCAGGGGCCATGGCCGGCAAAAAGACAGGCCTAATTCCTCGTGTCAAGTCTGTCGCTCCCAAAGTTAAGTGGACTCACTGCTCTATTCATAGGGAGGCATTGGCAGTAAAACAAATGCCAGAAGATCTAGAAACATCATTAAAAGAAGTTGTGAAAGTTGTAAATTATTTTAAAGCCCGACCTTTCAACTCTTGTATTTTTACTCAGCTTTCTGAAGAAATTGGAAGTGAGCATGTACAGCTCTTGCTTCACACTGAAGTTCCCTGGCTCTCCCGAGGTAATGTCCTCACACGTTTTTTTGAATTGCGTGATGAAATTAGAATATTCCTTTCGGAAGAAAAATATGAAAACTTTCTTCTCAAAGACAAGTTGTTTGAGCTTGCGTGGTTGATCAAGGTTGCATATTTGGCAGATATCTTCCAACATTTGAATGTCCCAAATACGAAACTTCAAGGGTCTGACACTGACATATTCCGTGTAGAAGAGCAAGTAGAAGCTATGATAGGAAAACTGCAGCTTTGGTCTGACCGTATGCTTCAGAATTCATACAACAATTTTACAACGTTGCAGGAATTCTTAATAACATCTGAAGAAGAGATGCCTTAAAATACAAAAGAACTGTTTGCTGAGCATTTAACAGGCCTAGCTCAGAGTCTGAGAAGTTACTTTCCTGAACCTAATCCTAATAATGATTGGATGAAGTATCCATTCAAGAAGAGAAGTATTGGTAACCCCATCGACCTATCTGATACTGAGCAAGACCAATTGGTGGAACTCTCATGCAGCAGACCCTGGGAGATTGTTTATCAAAAAATAACTTGGCAAGGTTTAGGCTACTTGTAGAAGCTGAGGTATCGGAACTTGCCAAAAAAAGCCCTCGAACATATTGTGCCCTTTTGTACGACATATTTGTGTGAACGCGCCTTTTCTGAACTGTGCAACCTGAAGCCAGCAAAAAGAAACAGACTGAAGAACATTAAAACCGATTTAAGTCTAAAGTTTTCTAAAATAAATCCCAACATTTTAGAGATAGTCAAAAGCAAAAAACAGTACCATTGTTCTCACTAAAGTAACGGTAAAACCACTGATAACTTTTTATTCTAAGATTGCATTTAAAGTCTACTCCTACTGTAATTAAGAAAATTTGCGTATACTTATGTAAGTCATTTTTTCCAGTATGTATTCCAATTTAAATAAACTATATATATACTAAAACAAACAGATTAATTGTTTTTACAACCCACCATTTTTGGGTATAAATTGTTTATCTTTTAAAATGACAACCATTAAAAAATTTACAACAAAAATTAAAGGCAGTTTTGAGGGGTCCGCAATGACTACATAAATAATTGAAGGGGTCCTTGAGTACAGGAAGTTTGAGAACCCCTGACATAGGGTACGGTGCAAGCTCATAAGAGAGGTATTCCTCAAGATCGTCCTGGGTTGTTTTTGCTATGCACATCCTGTGATTGAGTGTGAGTGGGTCCACAGCAATCTTCTTCTCACCAACTTTCAAGATGTTCTTTTCAGCTGCTAAAGATATCACTATGTCCTTCTTTTTGAAGGACACTTCACCGAAGGTTGTTCCCACTGTTCTTGAGAGTCCAGCCATACCGACTTGCTGAGCCTTGTAGCAGTTCACCTGCTCACTTCCAACTACACCAGAGCTGATCTCTCCTCCCTTTTTACTGGATCCAAACGACCGAGAACGTGCAGCAGCAATGATTGCATGGGAAATGGCAATACTGATCCTCTTCCATTTATCTTAACTTCCTTGTTTGTTTTTAGCACAATTGTTTGGACCATTGTCAATAACGTTGGTGGAATGTCTGACTCGATGCTGTTCAAAAATTTATCAGGGGGGTGGATAGTCAATGGTATTGTACACACGGGAGCTAATATCCTCTGTAATTATATCTGCAGCTGCTTTCACCACTCTCATTCTTTCTTCCTAAGGATTCGATTTTATATTGGCATACCAAGAGTCATTCAATATTTTATAACCAGTATTTTTGAAACAGACCGTCGATTTATTGCCTGTTTCAACGAACATGATGTCATCCTTGTACTATTTCAGCAAACGGGATTTTACTGTTACCCGATCAAGTTCACATCCTTCCTTAAGGGCCCCCATCAATTGATCAAATGAAAATTGGCATTCTTCTTTTGTTTCTTTCCAGAAAAGCATAAACACATTCCATTGCTTCATCAACTCTCGGGTGTGTTCTGTATCCTCTTTCCCCTCCCCCAGCTCTCGGTGCTCGGTATAGCTTTTTCATACAAGCATCGTGGTACTGACAGTCAGCAGCAATAAGATCTAAGTCTGGGGGAACACGATTACTTATTTTTTGAGCCCCTTCATCCCCGCGTGCCCGATCTGCTAGCAACAAGTTGTCCCTTACCTCCATCTTCTCCACCAAGCGAACTGGATTTCCAAATATCAAGGGGAGCTTTTTCTGTTTTTTCATATCATCCTCTTCAATTTTTTCCGCACATAGAAAGCAATGGTCCTTGAATATAAACGCCTCACTTACTGACCTTAGCTTTGAAGATGGTCCAGGTGCAGGGGATTCTGAGCGTAGAGCAACGTCTATCCGTCTTGGAACGGTGTAATTATTTGAGCAGGCATTGTGAACTTTAATTTCATATCTTTTCTTCAAAATCTGGCAGTGGTCGTTTCGCCCTCTTCGAACACTTGCGCTTAATATAGTCTGAACTCCTCTCTTCTTCAAAGTAATAACAACTTCTTCGTCCATACTCTTCCCGCATATGAAGCACTCACTGTCCGGTGTTTGGGATGAAGAAGCAATCCTTCACCACTACAACTCACTCCACATGAAAACTCTTTCCAAGCACGTTGACTAAACCCGATGTGAACACTGGAGGTACGAACATCAACTGACTAAATCAAAAATAATATGCGTGTGTGTGAGAGTGTTAGTGTATGTGTGTGGTTACATTTATACAAAAATGGTTCAAATAATCTCTAGATGCACTGCTGTGTTCAAAAAATGGTTGTAATATAATGAAAACGAAAAACTTTCACCAACACGGCGCTCCAGGGCTGAATCACAAAACACGTATTTCCTATAGTTTTCTTAAATTTAGCCCCACTCCTACCCATTGCTCGTAATTGTTTTTTTTTTGATACAGGAGTCTCAAAGGAAATTAATTCTCTACGACTTGTATTCAATAAACTTTTTGCTGAAATCAACTTTTCCCCCTGATTTAACGGTGGAAAGTGGAACAAAAGTGAAAAATATGCCGAATCGCCAATTTTCTCCCTTTTTCGCCTTCTTGTAGCTCAAATACGCTTGATCCTACAAAAACCTTCCATATCAAAGTTGTTTCAAATTTAGTAATCTACATTTTCTTATTTAGACATATGATCAAACAAATGAACTGGGAAAGAGCTAGAGGCCAAAAACTGAAAAAAGTGCTGATTTCTGACAGGTTTTTCAAGTTGGCGGACGAAGCAAGGGGGGGGGGGGGGAGGATGACGGAAACTTGGATTAACAACTACCTAATGGTCCTAAACAACATCAAAAAATAAAAAACGATCCCGCATCTGATGTAAGGTGAACCCCCTTTTTGAGCCTCTATTGACTGGACTATGCGTTGATTTCTCTATCACATGATATGTGAAACATTTAACACTTGTTTGGAGCGTGATACCCAAATATTTGAATTCCTTTACGATGTTTATTTTCCTCCTCTTGATGAAAATTTCTGTCGCTGCTGGAACCTTCCCTCCTTTTCCAAACACCATCATTACTGTTTTTGAAACGTTGATTTCAAACTTGTGATCGGAGCACCATTGTTCCATTTCTGTTAATGTGTTTTGGAGTTTTGTGACGTCTTTAGAGCCAATTACTATGTCATCAGCGTACGCGTATAACACTACGTCCTCTCTTTGAGCTATTCTCTTGATTTCTTCTGTTGCCAGAATGAAAAGTAAAGGGCTAATTTGATCAACCTGAAGTATTCCGTTTGTTTGCAATAATGGTTCTGATAATGAAATATTGTCTGAAATTATTAGTTTGTTCAATAAGAGTATTGATTTTATAGCTTGTGTCCATACATTTTGTCTACCTAGGGTTTCTTCTAGTTTCTGTATCACAAGTTCTCGGTTTATGAGATCAAATGCTTTTGTAAAGTCTATGAAGACTGTGTAAAACTTCTCTTTACCTGCTAAGGCTTCCCATATATTTGTTAGTAGTAGTTTTGTTGCGGTCATAGTTGATCTTCCCTTCCTGAACCCGAATTGAATGCCTGGGAGGAGTTCATCTATTTCATCTTTTATTCTTTCTGTAATTGTTTTTGTGAGTAATTTGAAAGGAGTATTTTCAAGAGCAATGCCTCTATATAGCATAAATACCATTATAAAACAAATATGATGCACCGCATCTCAATCTGGGTCTTATCATGGCCACCTTGTATTTTATTCACGTCGAAATGTAATGAAATGCTAGTTGGAATTAATGTGTATGAATTTAATTTCACTCCGGCCGGAATAGAACTAAATGCTCATTTACATTTTCATTCCAACAAGAATAGAATTATATTGCATGAATTTAATTTCACTCCGGCCGCAATAGAACTAAATGCTCATTCACATTTTCATTCCAACAAGAATAGAATTATATTGCATGAATTTAATTTCACTCCGGCCGGAATAGGATTAAATATTCGTTCAAATTAAATTGTATGGATTTTATTTCACTCCGACCGGAATAGAATTAAATTATTTGAATTCAATTTCACTCCGGTCGAAATAGATTTAAATTGCATGAATATAATTTCACTCCGGCCGGAGTAGAATTAAATTGTATGAATTTAATATCACTTAGGCCGGAATAGAATTAAATGTTCGTTTACAGTTTTATTCCATCAGGAATATAATTAAATTGTATGAATTTAATTTTACTCTGGCCGGAGTAGAATTAAATTGTTTGGGTTTAATTTCACTCTGTCCGGAATAGAATGAAATGTTTGTTCACAGTTTCATTCCGACAGGAATATTGTATGAATTTAGTTTCACTCTGGCCAGAATAGAATTGAATTGTATGAATTTAATTCCACTCCGGCCGGAATAGAATTAAATTGTATGAATTAAATTTCACTCCGACCTCAAAGATTTAATTTATTCCACATTTCATTCCACTCCGACCTCAAGATTTAATATCATTCCAAATGTAATTTCACTCCCAGTCATCAATTTTATTTTATTCCACCACAATATTTAATTTCACTCCCATCGGATAGGAAATTCTCAAGATTTAATTTCACTCCGACCTCAAGATTTAATTTCACTCCGACCTCAAGATTGCATTTCATTCCACATTCAATTTCACTCATAGTCGAAGATTTAATTTCATTCCTATATCAAGATTTAATTTTATTCCACATTCAATTTCATTCCTTCCTGAGGATTTAATTTCACTCCACATTTAGTTTTACTCCAAGTGTGAGATTCAATTTCATTCCAACACCAAGATTTATTTCAATTCCACATTTAATTCCATTCCGCCCTGAGGATTTACTTTCATTCCACATTTAATATCATTCCGACTCCAAGGTGTCATTTTACTCCACATTTAATTTCATTCCGACCTGAGGATTTAGTTTCATTCCACATTTAATTCCATTCCGACCCCGAAATTTAATTTCATTCCTTTAATTCCAATCAACCTGCGAATTTTATTCAATTCAACATTTAATTTCACTCCGACCTCAAGATTAAATTTTATTCCGCATTTAATTTAATTCCAACCTCATGGTATAATTTCGTTCTACATTTAATTTCATTCCATGTTCAACATTTAATTTCATTCCACATATAATTTTATTCTGAGTTCAAAAATTATTTTCATTCCAGATTTTAATTCACTTAAAATTTCACTCCGTGCATTTCGTTCTTTTTAGCCTACTTTTCACATTTTGCAAAAATGAGGAAAAAGTAGACTTATGAGATCGATCCGGGAAAATGTGTGTCTGTCTGTCTGTCTGTCTGTCTGTCTGTCTGGCTGTGTGTGTGTGTGTCCCTATCAACTCCTAAACGGCTGCAGCAATCAAAACCAAATTTAGTATGAGTAAAGATGTGCACCGGAATATCTCACGTCCATATTTGAAAATGATGTCAGTGCTACTAACTGCTGAAAAAAAAACGCACTAGAAATTTGAGCTCCATGTTGGATATCTTGCAAGGTATGCATGGGAGCTATTCCAAAATCGGCACACATGTAGATAAGACTATTTCAGTTCAATTTCCAGGAGGCCAACTATGACAGTGTTGCCAAAATAATTTTAAGCCTTCTGATAGGTCCAATGTTTAAATGTATATAACTTCTACACTACCAATTGGATTTCAACCAAATTTTGTATGTAATATCTGTACATAAACAGATATGACTGAGCGTATTCTTAAGAGCCACCAGGGCTGCCAACTGTTAATAATTGCACTCTCTATTTTTTTAACCAAATACCAATATATCAGATTGTATGCAAGCCAACAGCTTTAAACTATGCACACGTTTATTCTGACATTTTAGATTAATTTGGAGTAACTTATATACGTCAGTTCTACCAACATGATTATAAGCCTACTGATAGTTCCAATTTTTAAATGCATGTAACTTCTATACTATCAGCTGGATTTCAACGAAATTTCGTTTGTGCTATGTGTACCATAACAGATATGACTATAAGTATTGTTAAGAGCAATCAGGGCTGCCAACTGTTAATAAATGCTGTCTATATTTTATTTTACCCTAATATCAATATATCAGAAAGTATGCAAGCCAACAGCTCTATACTTTGCACACGTATAGCACCTGACATTCTAGATTAATTTGGAGTAATTAATACAAGGCAGTGCTGCCAACATGATTCTATGCCTGCTGATATGTCCAATTTTAAAATACATGTAACTTCTATACTAACAAATGGACTTCATCCAAAATTGGCACAACAAGATATCATAATATTTCAGATTATTTCTGACCAGCACACGCATGACATTGTTGGCAACATGTTTTTACGCGTGCTGGTAGATCCAGTGTCTAACAGCATGTAACGTCCATTGAACTACAACCAAATTTTGTATTCTGTACCTCAAGAGATGGAACTAAGAATATATTCAGTCACCAGGGCTGCCAACTGTAGTGCTCTATTAGGCTACATTATACCAGGTATATTTTGAACTAATTAGATATTTCGATATTACCATCTTAATTTCGTCAATATTCTAGATAGGTTCATATTCTGTAGAATAATCATTGGCATGAAAAGTAGGCTGTATAGTTCTTCACGGAACTTCTTGTTTTAATTATGAATGGAGTTTTATTATTCATAGATCACTCCTCACATTTTATTCCTTAATTTCACTCTCAATTTAATTTCACTCCGAGGTTCAGGAAAAGTTTAATTCTAGATATAATTTAATTCCGAATTCCATTCCTTTTAATTCACGGAATGGTTTCGTTTTGAATTTCGCTCTTTAAATTTCACTACTTGCATTTCATTCCTCGCATTTTATTCCTAATTTAATTCCTCTTCGATTTCCATTCCTAAACCATTTTCTCTTTAATACAGTTCTACGATTCGCGTTTAATTTCGTTCCTTTCAATGCTGTTCCAATTAAAATACTTGTATTTTAATTCCTCTTCACATATAATTTCATTCCAAACTTTTGTGTGTTTAGACCATCTAATTTCACTCCTTTTTAATTTAATTTTGTTCTCTTCACTATCCCTGGTCAGGATAGCCGAGGGTCTAGCGTTACAGTCCGATATTTTGTACTATGCATCGTTGACAAGGTTCGAATCCCACCTCCGATATGTATTTTTATTTCAATTTTCTTCTTTCTTACAATTGGTATTACATTGTCGAAACATTTTTCACTTTTATTATTCCCGTAAAGTAACAAACTCTCCGCGATTTACGTTCCCATCTATCTATATATTTAAAACAGTAAGCTGATTTTTGTTACCGCGAGATTAACAGAACGGCTGAACCGATTTACTTCGTAATGCACTCTGACGAAAGCCCTTGATCTGTATATTTGCAGAGTGCCTTTAAAATAAACAAATATGTTACCATATATTTTTAAATTTATAAACAAAAATGCAAAATTATTGGCCCTAGCGCATGCGCACAATCACCTCGCCTCACGACAGTCATGGCGGTTACAAGTGCATCGCGTTTCAATTTGATAGTTATTTGCAAGAAGTATAAAGGAAGGGAACATTATTTATGACGTTCCCACGATATATACTGGAATACAATTATACACAACGGAAAATGTCGAAACACGTAAACAGTCGAGTGTTTAGGGCCTATGTAGTTAAACTGTCTTAATATTGCGCGACGATTCCAGTGGTTTGGTAGCTCTGGTCGTAGAGGCAAGAAAACTTAATTTATGCATCGCGCATAAATAAAGCTGTTCGAGTCCCACCTCCGACATGTTTTTTTATTTCTGTATTTTTATTTCTTGGTATTGCTATTCCATTGTCAAAACATATTTAACTCTTAGCATTCCCGTAAACTAAGGAATTCGTATATATTTTTAATTAATATAGAAAATTGCAGAATTCTTACCCCTCACGCATGCGTACAATCACCTTGCCTCATGACAGTCATGGCGGTTACAAGTGCATCGCGTTTCAATTTGTTAGTTATTTATAAGAAATATAAAAGAAGTGAACATTATTTGTGACGTTCCCACGATGTATACTGGAATACATTTATACACGACGGAAAATGTTGAAACACGTAAACTGACAGTCGAGTGTGTAGGGCCCATGTCGTCAAACTGTCTTGATATTGCGTATAATTACAAGTGGTTCGGTAGCTCAGGTCGTAGAAGCGAGAAATCTTAATTTATGCATCGCTCAATGGAAGCTGTTCCACTCCCACCTCCGACATGTTTTTTTTTAATTTCCGTATTTTAATTCCTTGGTATTGCTATTCCATTGTCAAAACATATTTAACTCTTGGCATTGCCCTAAAATAAGGAATTCGTATATTTTTAAATTAATATAGAATTCTTGCCCCTCACGCATGCGTACAATCGCGTTTGATAGTTATTTATTAGAAGTATAAAAGAAGTGAACATTATTTATGACGTTCCCACGATATATACTGGAATACAATTATAGGCTACACGACGGAAAATGTTGAAATACGTATACTGACAGTTAAGTGTGTAGGGCCTATGTTGTTTAACTAACTTAATATTGCGTGGTATTACCAGTGTTTCGGTAGCTCAGGTCGTAGCGTCAGAGACTCTTAATTTATGCATCGCGCAATGGGAGCTGTTCGAGTCCCACCTCCGTCACCTTTTTTTTCCCGTATTTTTATTTCTTGGTTTTGCTATTCCATTGACAAAACATATTTTACTCTTAGCATTCCCGTAAACTAAGAAATTCGGCGCGATTGACATTGCCATATATATATTTAAAACACTAAGGTAACAAAAGCATACACCACTGTTACAGATTAAATAATGAATATGAAAGCCAGATACTTCTTACAGAATTCTTGAATTCCTCGGAATTTTGCTTCCACATATTCATACTCCTAATGTTCGAGCCACAGTTTTGCTCCTTAGGAATCTGGACATTTCTCAAAAGCTCCTAATTGGTGCCAGATTAATTGTAAGAATTATACATGAGAATTGCTTGGATTTGGAAATAATAAGTGCAGATAATATTGGGCAGAGAGTTCTAATCCTTCGACTTTATTTAACACCATCCGATGAAACATTTCCATTTTCGTTTAGAGCACCAATTTGCAATCGCTTGCCATACCTTATCACAATCAATAAAGCTGAAGGGGGAACTCTCGAACGTGTAGGTCACTATTTACCTCATCAAGTTTTCAGTCGTTGCCTCCGTAGCTCGCCTCTGTAGCGTAGTGGTTAGCATGGTTAGCTGCCGCCCCGTCCTGAGTTCAATTTCCGGCTCTGCCACGAACTTTGAAAAGTGGTATGAGGACTGGAACGGGGTATACTCTGCCTCGGGTGGTCCAAATGAGTAGAGGGGGTTCAATTCCCACCTCAGCCATCCTCGAAGTGGTTTTCCGTGGTTTCCAATTTCGTCTTCGGGAAAATGCCGGGATGGTACCTACCGTAAGGCCACGGCCACCTCCTTCCCACTTCCTTGCCTAACCCTCCCGCTCTTACCATCCCTTCATCAGGTCCCTGATCGCTTTGCAAGTGAGGCCGCCTGGGCGTAGTGCTGGTCACACACCCGAGTTGTATCCCCGACTCAGAGTCTCAAGCTCCAGTACACTGCCCTCAGTGGCGGTAGAGGTGGGACCCCTCGCTTAATCCGTTGGAAAAGACAACCCTGGAGGAGAACAAGGTTAACGCAAACGTAACGTAACGCAAGTTTTCAGTATTGGCCAGTTATATGTTGCAAAGTCGATCTTTCTCTGTAATCATACAGAGAATGCATATAAGAAAGTCCTACAGTAAATATTTCCCCAATGACCGTTATGTTCTGCACATCATCGCATTTCTTCGTTATATTCCAAAATTATAAGCGACGGGTTGCGGCCAGTTGTATTAGACCCCTCAGAGTTCTTGAATTCCTTGGAATTATAAGATTTGCCTCCACATACTCTAAACGTTTGACCCTTAGTTATGCTGCTTAGAAATCTGAAGGTTTCCCAAGGGCTCCTAAATGCAACCATATTGCTTGGATTTGGAAATAATAAGTGCAGTAAAAATTAGGCAAAGAGGTCTAATCCTTCGACTTGATTTAATACCATCCGATATAACACTATAATAATTCTTTTAAGAGGCAATATTTTCCAATTCGTTTGGCATACTCTATCAAAATCAATAAAGCTCAAGGGGAAACTCTGGAACGTACAGGTCTCAATTTGCCTCATCAATTTTTCAGTCATTGCCAGCAGTATTTTGCAATGTCAAGAGTGCAATCTTTTGACGCCCTTATAGTTTCAATAGAGCCAAAAAATAATCGTACAAAGAATGTACAGTAGGCCTATATAAGGAGATTCTTCAGTAAATATTTTCCCATTGACCGTCATGTTTTGACGGGTTTCAACTAGTACATATTTAAAACACTAGGGTATTTTTGTTACCGCGAGATTGAAAAAACAGCTTAACGAATTTACTTCGAAAAGCATTCTGACGAAAGCTCTCGGCCTGTAGATTTGCAGAGTGTCTTTAAAAGGAAAATATATGTTACGGTCAATTTTTAAATGATTAATGAACAATGTAATATTTGTTTCAATTGCACGTGCGCACAATGGTTTTCCTTCACGAGAGAAATGGTGGACAAATGATCCACCGCATCGTACTGTGAACCTTTTTTTATGAGAATTAAAATGGGGAAATATCGTTTATGATGTCCCACGATATATACTGGAATAGAATCTTAAAAGAAGGGAAACATTGACGTTTGTTGTTTACGTTACTGAATATTGCACTCAAACTCCGTTGTCTGGGCTAACAATGCGGACAACGAAGTCGCCTTTTTCATCGTCAAAGGAGTTCGAATCCCACGTCAGACATGTATTTTTATTTCCCAATTATTCTTTCTTGCAATTGGTATTGCATTGTCTAAACATATTTTACTTTTTATTATTCCCGTAAAGTAAGGAATTCTCCACGATATACGTTGCCATCTACTTTTAAATTATTCAATAAAAATGGCCGCAATCGCTTTCACCATGAGAGACAATAATTCATGTGATGGACTCAGACATCATGGTCACTCAGCCCCGTCTACTTTGATGTGTGTGTAAAATTTTCTCTGATAACCTGTGTTAATGTAATGGCAGTATTGATGTGAGCATTTGTAATTAAAGTGGGGAATGGGGAGTTGACGACTGAGGCTTTAAGTTAGGAACTATCCCGGTATTTGTCTGGAGTGGAAGTGGGAAACCACGGAAAACCACATCCAAGATTGTTCAGATGGGAATCAAATCTTGCTCTTCTTAGTTTTGCCTCAAGAGTGCGCCCCGTTCCAGCCCTCAGACCAGAATTAAATTTCTAGGCAGAGCAGGGATCGAACCCGGAATCCGGGGCGATAGTTCAAAATGTAGCCTTAAGATTGCGCTCCCCTGTGTTAATGCAATCTTTGTCAAGCACTGAACATATAATTCTAAAACTCCCTCCATTACGGTGGCTGGCGAAGCGAGTCTATGCTTATTCCAGTAGTTGGCGAAGTGATTCTATGCTCCCTTGCATAATTTACTGTCATGGAAATGCAAAGGATTGTACCTACAACAGGTGATGGAAATTGCTTATTTAGAGCAGTTTCGTACTGTTTATTTCAAAATGTAGATCATCATCCTGAGCTGCGTTTGCAAGCAAATTGCAAAACTTGTTGCTGGCAGGGATAATTATAAGGGTTTTATTATTGGCGATCTGTCTCACTGCATTCTCATCAGCAACCAAATTGAGATTGAAAGTCTCTGAACTTCATTGTATAAGTGAATATTATTGTTTATTGATTATTTTTTTAGAGTACAGAACAATGAGTCTAACCACGCTGTTGATTTTGACAATGGAAGTATTATTTGCTATTTATTATTTGGCGGCTGCGTTGATGCAGGCCACTATAGTGTTATTTAATATGACGTTAATTTGGGTAGAAATGCTGCTATAAATAAACCCATTTGACAAAATAGAACATTGGCCGCAAAATAGTGGGAAATCGGAGATAAATACATAGCCACTTTTAAAATCAAATATAATTATGGCATTTCAAAAACAGTTCCAGATACTAAGCCGTTACAGTGTAGGGTCCTTGACGAACAAATCTAAACATTGTTCTGCACTGTATTTCTCTTGCGAGAAATCTACACTTGGTTACTTTGACCTTTGATGTTGTAATGGTAAAATTGATCTGACTAAATATAAAATATTTGACAGGCTGCAACAATTATTTTTCACTGGAGATGATATCTCAAGGAATTTCAGAGAGAATAATCGGCAGTACAATGCTATGTCCTTCGTTTCATTTGGTGTCAATGTTACTGTGCCACATGCATACTGTCCACATTGTTTTAAAATGTATGGAATTGCACATCATCGCATTTCTTCGTTATATTCCAAAATTATAAGCAACGATTTGCGGCCAGTTGTATATATTAGACTGCTCAGAATTGTTGAATTTCTTGGAATTAAATGAATTGCCTCCACATACTCCAAACGCTTGACCCATAGTTATGCTCCTTAGAAATCAGAATGTTTTCCAAGGGCTTGGATTTGGAAATAATAAGTGCAGTTAAAATTAGGCAGAGAGGTCAATTCCTTCGACTTGATTTTAAACCACCCGATAAAACACTATCATTTTCTTTTAAGAGGGAACATTTTCCGATTCGGTTAGCATACTTTATCACAATCAATAAAGCTCAAGAGGAGACTCTCGAACGTATAGGTCTCAATTTGCCTCATCAAGTTTTCAGTCATGGCCAGCAGTATTTTGCAATGTCGAGAGTGCAATCCTTGAACGCCCTTAAGGTTTCAATAGAGCCAAAAATAATCGTACAAAGAATGTATATAAAGAAATTCTTCAGTAAATATTTTCCCATTAACCGTCATGTTTGACGGGTTTCAATTAGGATACTTTTAAATTATTAAAGAAAAATGTAAAGCAGTCACTTGCACGTGCGCACAATCCCTTTCACCATGAGATACTATTGGCGAACATAATTCATTAGAGGGGCTTTGGCATCGTGGCCACTCAGCCCCGTGTACTTTGGTGTGCGTGTAATATTCTCTCTTATAACCTGTGATGGCTGTATTAATGTGTGTATCTGTTCTTAGGGTGGGTATTGGGAAGGTGTCAGCCGAGGCCTAAGAGCAAGGAACCATCCCGGTATTTGACTGGAGTGGAAGTGAAAACAAAAAAACAAAAAAAAACAACATCCAAGATGGTTGAGGCTGGAATCGATCCTACCTCCCCTCAGTTTTATCTTTTGAGGATGAGTGCGCCCTGTTCAAGAATGCAGCCTTATATGTTGGCGTCCCTGTGTTAATACGACTGTTGACATGCATGGGACATAGAATTCTAAGACTACCTCCATTACGGTGGCTGGCGAAGTGAGTCTATGCTCATTCCAGTGGTTGGCGAAGTGATTCTATGCTCCCTTGCATAATTTACTGTCATGAAAACCCAACGGATTGTACCTATAACAGGTGATGGAATTTGCTTATTTAGAGCAGTTTCGTACTGTTTATATCAAAATGAAGAACGTCATCGTGAGCTGTGTTTGCAAACTATTGCAACAATTGTTGCAGGCAGGGATACTTATAAGGATTTAATTATTGGCGATCAGTCTCATCGCATTTGTTTAGAGTACATAACAATGAGTCTAACCACGCTGTTGTTTTTGCAATGGAAGAATTATTTGCCATTCAATATTTAGCGGCTCCGTTGATGACTATAGTGTTATCAAATACGATGTTAATTTGGGGAGAAATGCTACTATAGAAAACCCGTTCGACGAAAAAGAACATTAGTCAGTCGTAGGTAAACTACAAATAGATGCAAAACAGTGATAAATCGGAGAACATACGAAGCCACTTTTAAAATCCAATATAAATATGCCATTTCAGGAACAATTCCAGATGTTATACCGGTACCTAACCTAACTTCAAATGTGGAAGCAAATATGGGAGCAAAGAGTGTGAGCAAAAAAAAAAAAAAAAAAAAAAAAAAAAAAAGAGGGAGAAAATGGTGCAGCAAAAAATGGGAGCAAGAATTGGGAGCATATGTGTGAGGAAAAAAACAAAAACAAGTGAGAGTAAATATGGAAAGGAAACTAAAAAGTGGGAGCAAATGTGTGATCAAAAAAGTGGGAGAAAATGTGGAAAGCAAAAAGTGGGAGCAAATGTGGGAGCACAAATAATAAACTTAGTTATAACCTAACCTAACCTAACCTAACTTCACCTAACCTAACCTAACCTAACTTGAAAGTGGGAACAAATGAGGAAGCAAACAAAGTGGGAGCAAATGTGAGAGCAAATGTGGGAGCAACAAGAGGGAGTAAATGTGGGAGCAAAAAAAAAAGCGGGGGGGGGGGGGGGGCAAAAAGTGGAGCAAAAAGTGGGAGCAAAAGTGTGACCAAAAAAGTGGGAGCAAATATGGAAAGCAAAGAAAAGTGGGAGCAAATGTGGGAGCACAAATAATAAACTTAGTTATAACCTAACCTAACTTCACCTAACCTAACCTAACCTAACTTCACCTAACCTAACCTAACTTAGCCTAACTTGAAAGTGAGAGCAAATGTGGAAGCAAAAAAAGTGGGAGCAAATGTGGGAGCAACAAGAGGGAGCAAATGAGGGAGCAAAAAAGTGGGGGGCAACATGTGGGAGCAAAAAGTGGGAGCAAATGTGAGAGCAAATATGTGGGCGCAAATATTATTGGTCACTTTTGTGACAGTGTACGTTTTTGTATATTTCGCGACAGCCCTGTTTTACTGTTCCTTTTCTTGTCCCGAAAAACTTCAAACCAAATTTTATGTTAATTAGTTCATTATATCGTAATTAATTTACTGATTTATTTATAAGCTTCAAATTTGTAAAGTTCTCACCTTGAGTGTTCCAGTCACTCGCTACCTCAAGCCTCCATACTCCCGTCATACCGGGCATCTACTGGTTGCTCTGCTGTCTGGTGAGCGTCAGTGTCGACTGACGTCACCGTGACCTTCGTCCAGCCAATAGCAGGACTCGTGAGTCTACGGTCTAGTGCCGTCTAGATGTTTCTGTGGCCATCGTTTATAAGCCGCTATCTGCTGGCGTTCATCATCCATTCTGATCATTTCTTCACTTGGATCACATCGTCATTCAGATCCACGCAGGAGTCAGATCATCACTCTCTACACGCTACTGCTTCTCATGGCACTATTGCTGCTACTCTTCTCAGTGCCGCATCGCTGACCACTACGCTACCGAACAGGTACACCATGAGTTCTTCACTCTGACGCAACGATCCAGCTGGCACAAGGAAATACCGGCTGTATTACTCAGCGAGCCACCTCTTAGATGGTGTCTATTTTGATTCATCCTGCAAGGCAACAGCAGTTTTCCCGACTGCTAGCAACCTTTAATATTCTTATAAATCATCGCCTGGATACCAAGAGATGGAAGAAGAGTTGGACTTTTCTACTTCTGGCATAACTTACCTATTTTAAGGCCATGAACGCCTCCTTCCAAAGGAACTGTAAATACTTCGCAACAACATTTTTTTGGTAACTGAAAATTTTTAAGGAGCTGGCTCTGCAAGAAGATAAGTTCTTTTTATGTAAAATTTCAAATTTTACTATTGTCATGCATTTCCTCATTCTGTTTTATTATTAGCGCAATATTTATATGTCAAGCTCAATCTTTCTCTAGTCAGAATCAAGCATTCCATTCTTAATTAGGGTCTCTGTTATCAAACCCTTGCAATTGCAATTGTTATATTTAAACTATTCATTTCAGCACTTATGTGCATTTTTTGTTTACTGTTACCAATTTGCACTTTAGCAATAAATATTGTTATCTAACCTTTGATTTTCTGATGATGTACCTCGATGCCCTCTACCATCACTTCAGTTTTCTAGTTCTTTCACAGTACTTATTTTGGTTGAGCTTAAGCCTACTTCGCGTTCTCCCGTTATGGGAAAGATTAGGGCAGATCTTCTCCATAAGTTGTTGGTGCCTTAAACCCGAGATTTAATCCTTCTTTAAATATTGCACACCAGATATCAAGGGGTTATTATAATTGTCAAAATATTTACAATGTATTAATGCTTGCATATGTTTCAGCTTAAGCTTGAGGCGAGCAGCGACAGAGGGGATTCTGGAGACGTGCCAATTCTTCCTTCGCTGGTGTTCACTTCAGCTGACGCACGCAATACAAGTAACATACAGGTGATGAGTTTGCTTCAGCTTTCAACATGCCTCTTGATACTACAATTATAAATACTCGCGCTTCGTATAAGGGTAAATTATTAAAGATATTATTTCTCAAAGACTTAAAAATTATGAGCAGGCTTTCGAAAAATACGATGAAATTCAATGCAGCATTGAAATTCAAAGCCCCGAACAACAAGCTGTTCGTAATGAAACTGAACAATTATATTATCAAGGCTTTGCCGAAGCTAAAGCTTTACTCAGAACTCTAACACTTGAAGCTAAGAAAGAAGATTCAACTCCTTTTTTTCTCTTCGTCCGCCCCAAACCGAACTATTCTCCTTAAAATTGAATTACCCACATTTTGTGGTGATGAAAGTTCCTGGGAACCATTTTTTGAATTGTTTACTTCATTAATTCATGACAATGAAAGTCTTCCGCCGATTCAAAAGTTTCACTACTTGCGCTCAGCCGTTCAAGGCCAACCACTTAAGCTCATCCAGGCATTAGCCCTGACAAGTGACAACTACGAGGTCGCTGTAGAATTACTTAAAGATCGCTATGGGAATTCAAGGCTCAGGATTCAAAGACATATACAGGCTTTATTTAATCTTCCTAATATTCAATCTGATAACGTCATAACCCTTCGTAATTTAATTGACACAGCAGAGCTTCACATTCGTGCTTTGGCTAATTTAGGTCAGCCTGGGCAATTTTGGGATTTATTCATAATTCATCTGGTTACCAGTAAATTTGATTCTGCTACCCTAAAAGCCTGGGAGATGGAACTATCTCAGCATTCACAATGCACTTACGAAGCCCTTGTTAAGTTTGTAAAGGCCTGGTGCCAAGTTTTGTCCGCTATAGCCTGTCAAAAATGTGCTGTTGTCTCTACTAAAATTCCTTCAAACCAAAACGTCATTAGTCATGATCAAAGAGTTTTGAGATCTCATGCCTTTGCCGCACATACTCAATCACCTGGTCAGATGCAAGGTTGTATCTTATGCCAACAGTCCCATAACTTATATCAATGTTCCGATTTCAAAGCCTTGTCGGTGGACGAGAGACGCAAAATAATATCCCAACGAAACTATTGTTTTAATTGCCTCTCGAGATCACATTCTTTGAAGAACTGTCTTTCCGAGCGCCTGTGCTTTCATTGCAAGGGCAAGCATCATACCTTATTACACAGACATGAGAAACCACGATCATCAGCCCCTAGCTGTTCTCCTCAAAAACCTAATTCTAAAAATCCTTCTAATAGTGCTCAGTCTTTCACTCAAAGTTCCACGTCCCTTAGTAAGGTTCAAGTGTTGCTATCAACTGTGCAAGTCTTATTGAAAAATGCTCAAGGGAAATGGATCACCGCCCGCGGGTTACTTGATAATGCTGCCACTAATAATTTCATCAATGAGCGTTTAATTCATAAATTAGGTCGGCAAAGGCATCCCACTTCAATTGAAGTCACTGGAATTAATTGTTCCAAGTCCAAATCTTTAAGTTTCGTCAAGGACGATTTAAAGGACTCCCATAAGTTTGGTACTCGTTTTCAACTGGATTGCTTAGCGATTGATTCCATAGGCAATGAAACTCCAAGTTCCTTTTTTCCAGTTCATGAATGGCATATTCCGCATTTTATAAAATTTGCTGATCTACGTTTCAACGAAAGACTGCCCGTTGACATTCTTCTCAGTTCTAGCATTTTCTGGCAGTGTTTGCACTCTGAGAAGGTCAAGGTTGCCCCTTGCGTCTTTTTTTGAAAAACCGGCTTTGGACGGATTGCTACTGGACAAATACATCGCAGTCCTGTTCAGTCTGTCTCAACTTGTTATCATGTTCATGCCAATTTGGGCCATGACCTGACAAAATTTGGGATATAGAAAATGTCCAAATAATAAATGCGTATTTTAATAAAATACTTTAATCTATTAATAAAAATAAATAAATAAACTATATAGGTTATTATATATATAGTATATTTAATTATATTACAATATACATTTATATATATATATAAATAAATATATAATATGAATAAAGATTGCGATCCTCTACAATGTCATAAATATTTTTAAGATCCTTTTTTTCCTCGAGTAACGAAATTTGCGAAAAGCTTTTTCGAGAAAGTACAGTTCGTACCCCTCAAGTTAGATTTATCGTAACTCTTCCTAGAATTTCTGAGCCCCCTGTCATTCTTGATTCTTACCCCCAGGGCACTTAAGGCTTTATTTGCTGTAGACGGCCGCTTCAAGCAAGATAAGGTTATGAAAACTCAGTATACTTCTTTTATGGAGGAATATGAGTCTGCTAATCACATGGAGGTAATTTCCAAAATTGAAGATGAAAATAATCCTTCCAAAAATATAGTTTACTTAAACGTTCACGCTGTCTGGAAAAACCCTTCCACGCGGGAACAGATAAGAGTGGTATTTAATGGTTCTTCTCCTGACATCAATGGCATTTCACTCAATGACACTTTGCAATCAGGACCCGCAATTCAGAATGATCTCACTTCTGTCTTATTGAATTTTCGTCTTCACCCAATTGCAGTCCTAGCCGACATTAAACAGATGTATCGACAAATCTTAGTAAACCCCCAGCAGCAGGATTTGCAAAGGATTTTGTGCCGCGACGAACATTCAAAACCGATAAAAATATTTCGCCTAAGAACAGTAACTTATGGTTTGAAACCCTCTTCTTTCGCTCTCTGCATATGCTGGCTGAGCTAGATGGTCATCACTACCATCCCTTAGCCTCTGAAATACTTAAAAATTCTTTTTACGTGGATGACTTCCTCTATTTCTTTTCGAATTTAACTGATGCTTGTATTATTTCTAAAGATCTTATATCATTATTGCTTGGAGGTGGTTTTCCGCTCCATAAGTGGAGCTCAAATTCAACTGAGTTTTTGTTAAGGATTTCATCGGATTCGCCCACCACTAAGCTAATTGAGCTGCCTACTGAGGAAGCTACCGTGAAAGCCCTAGGTATTTTCTGGTCTCCTTCTTCTGATAATTTTTCCTATAAGGTTCAGTTGTCAAATTTGAATCCTCAAACTAAAAGGGAAGTCTTATCAGAGAGAGCCAAGATCTTTGATCCTCTTCAGTACCTAGTCCCTGTTGTAATTACTGCAAAAATCTTTATGCAACGACTTTGGTTATTAAAATCAGGATGGGATGAATTAGTACCCGCTCCCTTTCTGAATGAATGGTTGGAATATCGAAGCAGCTTATCTGATCTTTCTAAAATTTGTATTCCCCGCCTTTTAATTTCAGATCCCATGTGTCAATCCTTTGAATTGCACATTTTCGCAGACAGTTCCGAGAAAACTTATGGCTGTTGTGCCTATATAGTAGGACGTCCCCCCCACTTCTTCTAGTGGATTCTCAAATTTGATTTGTGCTAAGTCAAAAGTAGCTCCGCTTAAGTCAATTTCCATTCCTAGATTGGAATTATGTGCCGCCCCTTATGGCCGCCGAATTATCTGTCAAACTAAACAAAAATCTGAATGTCCAATTTTCCCACACATATTTTTGGTGCGACTCTACGGTTGTTTTGCCTTGGCTTTCGAAACCCTCCTCTCATTGGAATACTTTTGTTTCGAATCGTGTCTCCAATATTCAGGAAATCTTCCACTCAGAGCAGTGGTGTCATATTTCTGGTAAAGAAAATCCGGCGGATATTATATCACGTGGCTGTTCACCTGCAAAATTGGCTTCTTTTAATTTATACTGGCATGGGCCGCCATGGCTTTTGCAAATTCCGCATTCTGGCCTCGTCCTTCATGTAGTGTGCTGACAGAAGTACCAGAAACTCGCATTGTTTTCGCTTCCTCTTATGTTGTTTCAATTTCAATTAGTCTTTTTCAGCGCTAATCCTCATTCTCTAAATTAATTCGAGTGATGGCATATCTATTTCGATGGAAATATTTTGTAATCAATCAACCTCTCAAACCTCAAGGTTTTCTCACTGCAGTAGAATTGGAATTCGCAACGCGAAGAATTCTACTGTTAACCCAACAAGAAGTGTTTTCTTCCGAAAGGCTAATACTTTCGAATGGTCAGGAATTACCGAAGTCAAGTCGACTTTCAGCTCTAACTCCCTTCCTTGATCAGGATGGTTTGATAAGAGTAGGAGGTAGATTGTTGTTTTCAAACTATTCTGATGAAAAAAGACATCCTATAATTCTTCCATCAAAACATCATGTGACTGCTTTCATAATACGGAGGTTTCATTACCAGCATTTACATGCAGGAACTCGTACCTTGTTGTATTTGATTAGAGAACACTACTGGCTTATTAATGGAGCTCATTAAGTGTCATCTGTTGTCCGCAAGTGTATACCTTGTTTCAAGGCTAAACCGCGTATTTCCACTCAGATTATGGGTCAGCTTCCTTCCTTTCGATCTGAGCCTAACAAGCCCTTTGCACTTACCGGTGTTGATTATTCTGGTCCTTATACCTATCAAGTGAATTCTCCTACCTCTAAGCGCAAGGTGTTGGGAAAGTTATACATAGCTTTATTCGTTTGCATGGTTACAGGATCCATTCATCTGGAGTTGGTAACTAATGCATCCACATCATATTTTTTGTCCGCCTTCTCGAGGTTCACCGCTAGACGAGGTGTACCTTCTGAAGTATTTTCAGATAATGCGAAAACTTTTATTAGTGCTTCTGATCTTCTACGAAAGGCACTATCCTCTCCTTCTTCTAAGGAACAACTCTCGAATTTTTCCTACAATAAGGGTTTCAAGTGGCATTTCACCCCTCCTTATGCCCCTAATCATGGTGGTCGCTGGGAATCGTGCGTGAAGCTTACTAAGAGGCAATTACGTAAAACTCTTGGTCCTTCCGTGCTTTCCTATGAAGAATTTAATTCCCTCTTAATTCAAATTGAAGGCATTGTTAATTCTAGACCGCTTAGTCCCTTATCCAATGATCCTAAGGATCTTATTTCTTTAACGCCCAGTCATATTTTAATTGGTTGCGCTTTAGCTGCCACTCCTCCCTTGTTGACTCGGCGCTTTGATATCAATCTGCCAATTTATTGGAGAAAGATAGAATCTTTCCGTAATGCTTTTTGGCGTCGTTGGAAGCTGGAGCATCTTAGTTTACTTCAGCGGAGGGAGAAGTGGCGTCTTTCTCATCCTAATGTACGTGTGGGTGACATGGTGCTCCTTCGGGACCCCACTCCCCCTCTCGTATGTAATCTCGGCAGAGTGACCCATTGCCACTCTGGTCGTGATAATCATGTTCGAGTGGTAGATATTCTTACCAGTAAAGGTCATTATACTAGACCTATTTCTATGATTGCCCCTCTACCACTCGATTCTTAGTGTTTATGCTTCTCTGTTGTTGTTTACCTCTTGTTTGTTTGGTTTGGTGGTTTTCGGAGCATGTCACTTTTGTGACAGTATACGTTTTTGTATATTTCGCGACAGCTCGGTTTTACTGTACCTTTTCTTGTCCCGAAAAACTTCAAACCAAATGTATATGTTAATTAGTTCATTGTATCGTAATTAATTTACTGATTTATTTATAAGCTTCAAATTTGTATAGTTCTCACCTTGAGTGTTCCAGTCACTCGCTACCTCAAGCCTCCATACTCCCGTCATACCGGGCATCTACTGGTTGCTCTGCTATCTGGTGAGCGTCAGTGTCGACTGACGTCACCGTGACCTTCGTCCAGCCAATAGCAGAACTCGTGAGTCTACGGTCTAGTGCCGTCTAGATGTTTCTGTGGCCATCGTTTATAAGCCGCTATCTGCTGGCGTTCATCATCCACTCTGATCATCTCTTCACTTGGATCACATCGTCATTCAGATCCACGCAGGAGTCAGATCATCACTCTCTACACGCTACTGCTTCTCATGGCACTATTGCTGCTACTCTTCTCAGTGCCGCATCGCTGATCACTACGCTACCGAACAGGTATACCATGAGTTCTTCACTCTGACGCAACGATCCAGCTGGCACAAGGAAATACCGGCTGTATTACTCAGCGAGCCACCTCTTAGACGGTGTCTATTTTGATTCATCCTGCAAGGCAACAACAGTTTTCCCGACTGCTAGCAACCTTTAAAATTCTTATAAATCATCGCCTGGATACCAAGAGATGGAAGAAGAGTTGGACTTTTCTACTTCTGGCATACCTGTTTCAAGGCCATGAACGCCTCCTTCTAAAGGAACTGTAAATACTTCGCAACAACATTTTTTTGGTAACTGAAAACTTTTAAGAAGATAAGTTCTTTTTATGTAAAATTTCAATTTTTAGCCTATTTTCAATTTTGAAAAAATAGGCTTATGAGATCACCTTTTGTCCGTGTGTGTGTGTGTGTGTGATTCGTGTGTGTGTCCCCCCCTAATAAAATCTAAACGACTGGAGCGATTTCAATGAAACTCAGTAAGTTCATAGCACTATTCCGGGCGACTTCGGCCGTGCCCTTCAAATTTTGTTAAGACTCACCAATCCAACATGGTGGCTGCGCGAAATATTTCACCAGCATTCAATATCTCCGAAACGATTACCGATATTACCCTGACATCATGTATGGTGATAAAGGGAACTACTATAAGTTCTCTTATGTGATCTTTGAAAACCTGGTAACTACAAAACCAACATGGCGGCCAAGCGAAGTTGCGACTTTTAAATAGACGTTTCTCGCGATTTATCCAACCAAACGCAATGAAACTTGGTACAGTATATGTTTATATACATTGTAATGAACCGACAACTAACTTCGTTCATTTGTTTACATAACCACAAGATGGCGGATGTGCGAAATATTTCACCGGCATTCTGTATCTCTGAAACTATTAGGGGTATCTCCCTGAAGTTTTGTACGGAGATAAAGGGCACTACTGGAAGTCCATTTATACGACTTAAAAAAACCGGTTATATACAAAACAAATATGGCGGCCAAGCGAATTAGAAAATTTGAAATAAACCTTTCTCGCGATTTAATGCTCCAAACGCACTGAAATCTGGTACAGGAAATATTTATACACATTGTAATGCACTGGTATCTAATTTAGTTCAATTGTTTACATAACCTCAAGATGGCGGCTGTGCGAATTTTAAAATTAAGTTTTTATTTCTTGTGATGTAGTCATGCGATCGAAGTGAAAGTTTGAATAATGAACCTACCCAATAATTATCCTATAATGGTACATGACTCTATGGCCTATACATTTAACAATCCAACATGGCGACCATCCGAAATATTTAGACGGCTCTCAATATCTACGAATCTATTGTAGCAATCAAACTGAATTTTTTATTGTTCATAGGGGCTATGAACTCAAGTTCACTTATAGGACTTTAAATAACCTGATGATCACAAATCCAACATGGCGGCGACGCGAAGTATAAATAATCGCATGGACGTTTATCGCAATTTAACCATCCGAGAGCAGTGAAACTTGGTACAGTAAATCCTTATACGAATGGTAATCCACTAGCATCTAATTTATTTCAATTGTTTCCATAACCTAAAGATGGCAGCTGTGCAAAATTTTAAAATCTCCTTGTAACTTCTAGTGTCCTAATTATGCGATTGAAGTTTGAATACTACACGTACACAATAATCTGCATGTAACAGTACATAACTCTAGGACCTACATATATAAAATCCAACATGGCGACCATCCGAATTATTTAGTCGGTTCTCAATATCTACGAATCTATTACAGCAATCAAACTGAAATTGTGTATGTTGATAGTTGCAATAAGTGGGAATATGAAAATAGGCTGTATAGTTCTTCACGGAACTACTTGTTACTATTGTTGTTGTTGTTAAGCGCTTCTTATAACATGCAGGGTAACATATAACAAAATAACATGCAGGAAAAAGTGAATACCAGGATTAAAACATATGAATTTAATAACAGATCAACAAATTTACACTATTTATAACAACAACAAAAACAAAGTCTCCCAAATGACACCCACTTGAATTAAATAAAAATGCCAAACTAGGCCTGATCTCAGGAGAGATCGTAAATGTCTGGACCAAATGTCCCAAATTCCTGCAATGACATGTGCGTGTGCGGCTCTTCTACATGCGTTACGATGTGTACAAATTAATGCGAGATTCGTTACCATCCAGTAAACCTTCAGGGGACGAATCTGCATTGTCTTAGAGCTAGACAGACACGAGGAACCAACTAAACACTAATTAAACTAATCCGACACTTCCTACACTAAAGACAAAAATAATTTCCGCATGAAATTGGAATCAAAGAACTGCCGTAGCAAACAACATTAACGCCTAAAATTAGGACTTTTCAAATCAACACAAGAAAATCAACACGTGACCAATAAAAAATACACAAATGGCCACTTGCCATTTTTACAAGAAAAAATACAAAATACACCCAACGGTGTCATAACAACGACAATATAAGCAAGTGAAATGAGTCACAGAAATCACTAGGCTCAAAGCCAACATTTACATCACAAAATAAACATTTCATTTCATACGATATGCGGTAATTCGTAACGGACATGGCGAACTCCCAGATTAATTATGATCCAATGACCATTAAAAGAACAGGTTTGCTACAGATAGCTTACAGGGGTCAGTCGGTCAGCTGGACTGTCTAAACGATGAATCACCAGACATAGACGGGCGCAAAGTTGAATCTGCACATCTGTCAACCCACGTGTCAATTACCTCGACCTGCCGTAGCAATGGCTCGAGTCTCAAAGAAGCGTGCTCCCAAAGCAAATAATATACGTGCGTGTGTCAAAATAAATATCTTAGCATTTCCCACGGAAATCCAAGAATTAGCACTGGACAAGGTACAGTAGCCTCGAAGAGCGCTCTGCTTTTCCATAAAAACATACAACCACAATATTTGAGGGCGGTAGGCACATTCTACCCCTCATCACGAAGAATCAATACACACACCTTGACACAATACACACACCAGAATCACACGTATGGGTTTGACAGAAACCTGAAATAAAGGACATAAAATATTTCCACCGACTTGCGCTCCCAATCTAGTCCGTGACTAACGAACCTGAAAAGGACTCTAAAAAAAAAAAACTAAAAAAAAAATTAGAACTATGGTGTTCTACAGTGACATCTTAACTTGGTGCGCTCGGCAACCCTAGTATGAATAAAAACCTGTTCGTAAAACATCTAACAACTTTTACCCCCTTCTCCTACTAAAAATGAACTTGAATAAAAGCACCATTTATCGACCACGACGAATTTCGCATTCGCATGAATAAAACAAAATACACACGCCGTGCATACTAATAATGACTCATAAGAAAAATATACAATCAAACAAACATTTTGGCCACGTGCCAACGTACATTTAAATATAACAGTGTCGGCGTACAAAATCTAAATACACAAGAAAAACAATGAATAAAATATTTACAACGTTCCCGCGTCTAATCTAGCTACATATTGAATAAATCAATGGTTTGTACATGACCGTGCAGCTTGTAGAAAATCAACCTCCATCCCAAGGCATTTCCCCACGGGAAATCTACTCGTTCATCGTCGACGTTCTAGTAGAGGCGTAGCACTTCATTCCACCAATCGACCTTCCTGTAGACATCTTGGCGTGGCTTCTTGGAAAGAAATGTTCAAAGTTACTATTCTACCTAGCTAGAATCGCTATGGCTACTGACTTTCTCTCAAAAATAATGTCCTGGGCGATTACTCAACGTTGAACTGGCCCTATCTAAGCATTTGCCTACTTCACACGCACATATACATCACACAAAAGATAACACAAAATTTACAGAAAATATTACAATCTCCGCCCACCACGCAACTGGCTCTTAACAAGTCTCAAATTACGTCTACCACGTAGCGCTTATCTCAACTGGAGATCTCCCTCCGCTAAGCGTGAACTCTGCTCCCCAGAGCACAATAAAATGTTCGTTCAAACAGACGTGAAGTATGCTCACTAGAGCCTGATAAAATCATGTCCCAAACTGGCGTGAACGATGCTCCTCGGAGCCCGATAAAGTGTGTCTCAAACTACTCATCACCGATCAATTTATTAGAAACTGACAGAAAGGAGTGGAGTGGGGGCAATCTGTGAAAATAATCTGTAGTTTTCAACTCACAGGCTTGGGACTAGTATCAATCTTCTTCTTTTCATCCAAACGTCTCAATGGACTCATGCGGAATCCTATCGCATCGGCGGTTCTTCATACACGTGTTTTAGCGCCCTTTTTATGGTACGCAAATCTCCGCGTGGTTTAGGCGTCCTCTCTCCTGATTCACTGATTCAATCGTGTATCGGTTGGAACTTCACCTCTGGCACGCCCATAATGACGCCGACTTTGATGCGCGTTCACCCTGAATTTGTCCTTGAACTCGGCTCACCCGGTCATCGTCAGGAATAACTACCACGCTACTTCTGTTGCAATCGTTGCGACACACTACCTGTCTTCTCTTTGTCAATCTCCAACATGTTCTGCCTGGATATCGGTAATAATAATAATAAAAATCATGAAGACTTATTGATCGGCAAATCAACAAGGGTTCAATATTTTGGTTTATTTATAACAATTTAGAACAAATTTTTAACTAATAAATATTTGCTGATAGAAGTATTCGTGTTCACTTCTGATATTTTTTAACAACTCTCTTCTTTTTTAGCCTATATTCATTTATGAAAAAAATAGGCTTATGAGATCACCTTTTGTCCGTGTGTCTATCTGTGTGTGCGTGTGTAATGGTGTCCCCCCCCCCCCTAATAACGTCTGAACGGCTGGACGATTTCAATGAAACTCGGTAAGTTCATAGCACTATTCCAGAAGACCCCGACCGTGCCTTCCAATTTTGTTACGTCTTACCAATCCAAAATGGCGGCTGTGCGAAATATTTCACCAGCATTCAATATCTCCGAACCTATTACCGATATCACCCTGGAATGTCTTACGGTGATAAAGGAAACTACTAGAAGTTCACCTATTTGACTTTTGAAAACCCAGTAATTACAAAACAAATATGGCGTCCAAGCGAAATTTCGACTTTAAAATAGACGTTTCTCGCGATTTAACCAACCAAACGCAATAAAACTTGGTACAGTATATGTTTATACACATTGTAATGCACAGACATCTAACTTCGTTCAATTGTTTACATAACCTCAAGATGGCGGCTGTGCGAAATATTTACCCGGCATTATATATCTCTAAAACTATTAGCGGTATCACCCTGAAATTTTGTATGGAGATAAAGGGCATTACTAGAAGTTCATTTATAAGACTCTCAAAAACCGGTTAACTACAAAACGAACATGGCGGGCAAGCGAATTTGAAAATTTTAAATAGACCTTTCTCACGATTTAATGATCCGAACGCAATGAAACTTGGTACAGGAAATGTGTATACACATTGTAATGCATTGGTATCTAATTTAGTTCAATTGTTTACATAAACGCAAGATGGCGGCTGTGCGAATTTTAAAATTAAGTTTTTATTTATTGTTTCGTAATCATGCGATCAAAGTGAAAGTTTGAATAATGAACTACGCAATAATTTTCCTTTAATGGTACATGACTCTATGGCCTATACATATTAGAATCCAACATGGCGACCATCCAAAATATTTAGACGGCTCTGAATATCTACGAATCTATTATAGCAATCAAACTGATTTTTTTATGTTCATAGGGGCTGTGAACATAAATTCACCTATAGGAGGATCTTTCAGAATTCTATGCCCCGTGCATGTCAAAAATCGTATTAACACATGGAAGCCCGCACATTCTTGGCTATCGCCCCGGATCCCGGATTACATTCCCTGCTCTGCCAAGAAATTTAATTCTGGTCTGAGGGCAAAAACGGGGCACACTCAGTCTCTTGAGGTATAACTAAGAAGAGGAAGGTTCGATTCCCATCACAACAAACTTGGATGTGGTTTTCCGTGGTTTCCCACTTCTGCACAAGGCAAATACCGGGATGGTTCCTAACTTAAAGCCTCGGCCGTCTCCTTGCCGTGCCCCACCTTAATTACAAATACACACATTAATGCAGCCATCACAATAACACAGGTTATCTTAGAAAAGTTTACACATTCACACTGGCAAGGGGTGGTTGGAGTAACACCCCAACTGGGAATTAGCAGAGGATTAGGTTTCGGGCACACAGTGGAATGTAAATAGAGTGACAAGGAAGAGACCAAACATTGATAACTAGAGTTAATACATTTATTTGATTTTTTGAATCAATAACAAATATTTATATTAGAATTATAGTTAAAAGAAGGCAATTCAAAATGTATTGTTTCTCCAGGAAACTCAGAATAAACATTGACTAGAAAATATGAATTACAATACGAATGCATAAAAAAGCCTAATAACAGGCGACTAAAAAGTCTATTCAAGGAAGGATCCATAAAAAGCAAGAAGAAAATAGGCTTAGCCTTGAAAAAATGTATTAAACAAGCTTGATTAAAGTTGGCGTTACCAATGGTTGGATACTTGATACAGAGTATCTTCCCATAAAATCGTCCTGCAGGAGACTCGCTCAGACAGTAGCAGGAAGTAGTATTGTTTTGCCCGGACAGGGCAGAATCGAAGCGTTGGTTCAGCACGATCCAAAGTTTCAAGTGCAGTGCTGGAACATGGCCATGGGTTAGCTGGCCCGCAGGGAGCGGGTCGTAAAATCCATAAAAAGGCTTCCTCCAGGGAGTCTCGGCATGGCTTCCGAAAAAAATAGATTGTACCTCCTTCGACGAAGTGTAACCAGCAGTAACAGATCTCTTGGTAGTGACCTGGCTGGCAGGTTACGAACAGTTACAATTTCACATTGCAGAGTTGATGAGATGAAGGTCGTTGACTCAGAACTTGCCCAGCACGACAAAGTCCAAACAATGAGGCATGCCGCTTAGAGTGGTTCCAGCTACACGATGTTTACCAACAGTGCTGACCCAATAAGGGCCTTGTTGTGGTCAGGCAGGCAGCCGTGGTCAGATGTAGACAGACGTAGACAGGCACAGTAGAACGGCGATGAAGGCAATATATAGTGGAAATGACGTCATAGTGCGACGAACATTCCAGATGGGAGGAGGGGTGTCAACAGCCAATCAGCGCATATCTCCATACACATTGCGAAGGTTACTGCTGATGCGAGTACAGTATTTGTGAGAAAGTGTGAGAGTGCGGTGCGTCTAGATAAACACACTTCAGAAAAAAGGTGAGTAAGCAAGAAATAATAAAGAACAACAATTCAATTGAAACATAAGTTAACTAAACAATAAATAAACAGAACACCGCGTTCATACTGCAATCATAGCGAAGTAAAATAATGGGGCAGAAAGATTGAACAAATGTTTCAAACCGTACGGGAAATAAAACCTACAAAACCATTCGCAAAAGCGAACACACACCAAAGTACACGGGGCTGAGTGACCACGATGTCGGAGCCCTTCAAACGAATTATGTTTGCCAAGTGTCTCTCATGGCGAAAGCAATTGTGGACACGCGCGAGTGCCTGGAAAATTACTTTTTTCTTTAATAATTTAAGAGTATATCGACGATGCATAATTATAACTTTTAGTCTAGGACGCTACCAACTTGACCACCGAAGCATTGGGAAGAAATTGCAATATTAAGGTACATAAACAACATACACATTCAACTGTCAGTTAATGTTCTTCAACATTTCCCTTCTTTTATAACTCTATTCCAGTATACATATCGTAGACACATCATAGAAAATATTCCCCTCGTTTATAATTCTCATAAAGAACTATCACGTAAAAACGCGCCATGTCTTGTGTTTTAAATATATCGATTCAATGCTGCTGCCATCTGTTGTCAGTTACTGGAACTATATGGGCGAGGTACTGCCATCTGCTGTCAGTTACTGGAACTGATTGCAGATATTCAAACGGCGTTTTGGTGAGTTGTTGGCGATTTACAAAAGAAAACGCTTTGTGTTAAAATGTATAGATGACAACGTAAATCGTGGAGAATTTCTTATTTTACGGGAATAATAGTCTAAAATTAAAATATGTTAAGACAATATATTACCAATAGCCAGAAATAATAATTGGGAAATATAAATACATGCCTGAGGTGGGATACGAACTCCTTCGACTACGGTATGCAAGAATTCATTCCGGGGTCCGCAATGTTACCCCAGAGCCACCCAGACAACGAACTTTGATTGCAATATTAAGTTATCTAAACATCTAACGCACTGAAATGCCTGTTGAAGTTCTTCAATATATCCCTTCCTTTATGTATCTATTCCAGTATATATCGTCAGAACATCATAAGCGATGTTTTCCCTCTTTTTAATTCTCATAAACAAAGATCACACTACGATGCGGTGGGTATTTTATCCGCCATTTCTCTCGCGAAAGAACGCCATTGTGCGCACGCGCAGTCGCCACAAATATTACATTTTTCTTTAATCATTTAAAAATATACTCTAACATATATCTTCCTTTTAAAGACACTCTGGAAATCTACATGCCAAGAGCTCTCGTTAGAATGCATTACGAAGTCAATCTGTTAAGACGTTTTCTTAATCTCGATGTTACAAAACTCACCTTAGTGTTTTAAATATATAGATTGTAGGGACACTTAAGACATATACAATTTAAATTATTGTTAATTCAGAAAGAAAGAAAAATCCTTACTACTAATTATCACAATCCTGACAATACTAATACACTATGTACACTTCACACACTATCTTGTATAGACCAGATACCGTGCAGGAAAATGCACCTCTCGGCCACGTCTTGTTCTCGTCTTCGGGATAGGAGGACTACTAGCTGTCTGGTCATCCTCCAATATTCTTGTAGATTGATTAGTAGAGTCTTTTTCAGGCACTACCATAAATGCTGGCTTTAATCTATCAAAGGATATATTACCTTCTCTTTCCTTAATATTTACAGTGAAAAACTTATCTTGCCGTTGAACAACGGGAAATAGTCCGTCATATGGGGGTTCAAGTGATTTCTTACCTCTATCAATCCTTACAAATATATGAGAGCTGCTGAAGAGATCTTTAAGAATGACAACAGCTTTGTTATTGTTGACTCGGGGTATTTTAGGTCTTAGTTGGTCCATATGCCATCGGTGATCAGTAACAAATGTGTCTGGATTGATATCTGTTGCCTTCTTTTCGAAGAATTCGCCAGGCAAGCGAATTGTAGTTCCGTAGACCATTTCTGCTACTGAATACTGAGAATCCTCTCTCTAAGTGCAGTCTTAAAACGAGTAGAACTGAAGGAAGTGATTCTGTCCACCTTATGGTATCGTGGGCTCTGACTGCTGCTTTTAGAATTCTATGCAACCCCTCTATTTTGCCATTGGATTGTGGGTGATATGGAGTGGTATGCTGTACTTTAGTTCCACATGTTGCAGTTAAACTTCTAAACAATTCAGACTCAATCTGTTTGCCCTGGTCTGTAATGATGCAAGCAGGTACACCAAATCGAGCTATCCAGTTTATGTAAAATAATCGTGCAACTGTTTGGATAGTACTGTTTGTCATTGGTAGAACTTCCATCCAGCCACTGAATCTGTCGTTACAAGTCGAGCAATATATATGTCCTTCAGATCGTGGAAGTGGGTCCATGATGTCCACATGAACCATACTGAATCGCTCATCAGGTTCTTTCAGTTGACCTATTGCTGATTTTGTGTGCTGCGTTATCTTATTCTTTTGACAAGTTATACAAGAATTTGCCCATTTGCGAACATCATTTCTTATATTTGGCAACACAAATTTTGATGTCAATTGTTTAACAGTACTTTTAACAGTCTGGTGAGCTAAATTGTGGATTTGCTCGAACATTTGAAAGTGGAAAGTGGAATGGTTTTGGTAATTGCACTTCATGGTTTTGGTATGCATGTACGCGTCAAAGTGTCACAAATAAGGGTATCTCCTGATGGCAATTGGCATTGTTTGAAATCAAGCGAGTGCTTTGACTGATTCAGGCGATTTAGTTATTCATCATTCTGTTGAGCTCTTGCTATTCCTTCATAATCAATCACCGTAATTTCATTTGGTAGTGACTGCGTTATAATGTTGTTTTTAGCCTACTTTCGATTTTTGCAAAAAATGAAAGTAGACTTATGAGATCAACACAGGGCGAAAAAAGTGTGTCTGTCTGTGTGTGTGTATGTGTGTGTGTGAGTCTGTGTGTGCGTGTGTGTGTATGTGTGTGTGTGAGTCTGTGTGTGTGTGTGTGTGTCTGTGTGTGTGTGAGTGTGTGTACTCTGAATGTCTGTCCCCCCCTATCAATTCAAACACGGTGAATGCGAATTGAACGAAATTTGGTACAAAGATAGCACTAGGAAAGGACACCTCAGTGTCATGTTTTATATCGCCGCCATCTTTACTAAAACTGAATGGCGGCCACTCAAACGTTCAAAACGTAAAATCAAATAACGACTAACCAAATCATCCGATCTCTACCAAATTTGGTAACAACATACCTTCGTATAGGATGCGTCTTGTGACCAAACTACAAGGTCGTCCGCCATACCATTTCAGGATGGCGGCCGTGCGAATTATGCAAACTTTATAATCCATATCATGGGACCCACCAGTTCCGATTATCGAGCCGAGAATCGTTTTAACTGTTCTAAAGGAAGAGGCACGTTCGAAACTAAAAGTTTATTTTGTAATACTATAGTGCAGACGTGATTTTAAAAAGCTGAGCTGATTCAGTAATAAGACAAGATGGCAGCGGATATCTTGTGCCTGACTTATATTTCACTAATTTGAGTATTGCATGCAATATAGCGCAATGATACAAAATAAATAAATTTTGTATGAAATGCTTTATATATAAATAATATACTCCAGTGATGAAATCGTTTAGTATAAATCATTATTTGCTAACAAGTTCTATGTAAGTCATTTTATATAGAACGATATTCGTTGACACAATTAGCTCAGTGGTAGAGCGTTAGCCTATCGCTCAAATGCCTATGGTTCAAACCCGATCAGAGCTAGTTTTTTTGCTTGAAATGTTATATGTTTATTGTTTTGTAATGACTCAGATGTTTTAAAATTAAGCGTTATATTGTGCATATTATGGTGTAAAATATATATTTAATTAAAACATAATTCGCCAGCAGATTTACTCGAGACATCTAGCTGCCAAAAAGGTAACTGCACGTCGACCTACTTATTAACTTCCAGATTTTATTGAAAAGTTTCTTCTTCTGGCCGCTAGAATGCACTCGCTCTGTTAGGATTATATTGTTCGAAATTTCACCACTAGATATCACGACTAGTCTACGTGGGGCTCCATTGATTACTATACCATTGCCATTCTATGCGCATCGAATTTGAAGAACGACAAGATGATACTACGATACATTTTTACTTTTTATTTTAAAGGGTTTGTAACAGCCTATTTTGCGTTACTTGAAAATGTTATTTGAAGTAAAGAACAAAACGATTTCACATAGTAGTTTGTATACACACGTCTCTGTAGGGTCATGGAAAGATTTGTTAATTCAATTAGGGTTTTCGATTCCCGGTCAAAGCATGTGAGATTTTCGAAGTGAAATGCCATGTCCTGTGGTTCGGATTCCACGTAAAAAGGAGGTCCCGTGGCTCATAATCACAAGATTCACGGTCACGTAAAACTACAATCTTCCTTCCTTTTTTTTCAATTAGGGTTGTGAAAGCCATGCACAACCAGACGTGTAAAGACATGCCTCAACTCAAAGTTGGATGTTGCCCACGGCAGGTCGTATATGTAATAATAATAATAATAATAATGTTATTGGTTTTACATCCCTTTTAACTACTGCTGCTTTTAGAGACACCGGGGTGCCGGAATTTTGGCCCGAAGGGGATCTTTAACGTGCCAGTAAATGTACTGACACGGCTCCCTCGCATTTGTGCACCCTCAAATGCCAGCTGACTGCGCCAGGATACGAACCTGCAACCTAGGGCCCAGCAAGCGAGAACGTTACCGCTGAGCCACGCAGCCAGTCCGGTCGATTATGTCTCCAGATCCATAACATTCTTGATATACTTCTTATCTTTCTTTCTTTCTTTCTTTCTTTCTTTCTTTCTTTCTTTCTTTCTTTCTTTCTTTCTTCAATGATGGTAGCAGTTTTTATCTAGGTTGTGGCGTTTGGTAGAGGTAAATCGCTTCTAAGGTCTTCAACAAAGAATAGTTCTATTATACTCTTTGATAATAACGAGTTATAACTATACTCATACATTTAGGAGAAAGTAGGCTATATGTTCTTTACTGAACATCTTGTTTTTTACAATATTTATATAGATATCTCTAAGAAGATAAAATCCGGGAGGGCGCCATTTCATATGTTATTTACTATGAAAAATATTTATTAAATGTGCAGATTAGTCAATCCTCCCTTTTCATCACTTTTAACAACATAGCTTATTGAAAATATTTCATTTGCGGTATGATTAAAATACCTTTCTGGGAGTCCTAGCGAGTTCATTTGTTTCAATTTCCATTGCCTACACCGGAAATATATTGCTTCACGTAAAGTAAGCATTTTTGGTCGTGTTCATTTGAATATCGGTGGACACTAGGTCATAACCACGTGACACGTTGCCAACATGAATAATGAAATAAAAGCCAAAACCAATGGTCTGGATAAAGATTATTGATGCGTGACCTCCCCACTGTGCGTGACAAAAACCAGGGCTGTTATCAGTTAGCAAACGTGGCCCGCTACCCAACCACCATTGGTTTGGACGAAAATATTGGTCTAGACCAGGGGTCTCCAAACTACGGCCCGAGGGCCACATCCAGCCCGCGGACAGATTTTGTCCGGCTCGCGGAGAGCTAGCATACTTGAAAACTCCTTTTAGAGAACATATTTTTTATAGCAAATTAAATTTAGTTTACTGAAGTATTCTAATTTTATGTTGAATAATTATTAATATGACATCTACATTGATATGGTCATGGGCTAACTACTCATAACATTGTTGTAGGCTTATTGTTATTGTTTTTGTGATAAGTTGGATAAAGAAACACAGAATTGTAATGAGTAAAGACATGTATAACATGCAGACATATGGAATACTAATGAGATTTATGTAATTGAGATTTTCCACTGACAATAGTTTGTAGTTGTGGACTAATTTTACTTGTACCAATTATTAAAAGAGATTTAAGATGCTCATCAGTTAATTTAGATCTGTAAACATTTTTTGTGTACTTCATTTTGGAGAAGGTCTTCTCACACAAATAAGTAGTACCAAAAACAGAAAACAGCCCACGAGCAAATTTATGCAAATTATCAAATTGTGTCAGTGGAAGACTCTTATAAAATTCCAACAAAGATGAGTTTTGATATTTGTTCTTAATTATATCACTGCACTGTAGTTCAATCATTTCCATTTGAAGTTCCGGGGCTAGGGTTTCAATGTCAGTATCAAAAGGATCCTGAAAAATCTTAATTTGATTCGCAAAGGCATTGAAGTCCGAGAAACGAGTATCAAAATTTATTTTCAAAGCACTCAAAGTTTCGATTGCAAAATCGATAGGAAACTCAGTCTCAGTGGTGTGGCTGAATATTTCACATGTTTTAAAATGTGAAAAACATTTACTTCGTAGTTGTGATTGAAACAGTATCAATTTCTTCCGGAATGATTTGATATTAGTGTATAAATCAGGAAGATGCTGGTTTTCTCCTTGCAATCTCAAATTCAGTTCGTTCACATGTTTTGTCAAATCAACATAGAATGCTAACTTCCACAGCCATGCGTTGTTTTGTAATTCAGTAAGAGGGCGATGCTTTTCATTCAAAAAAATTTCGATCACTGCTCGAAGTTCAAAAAAGCGCTGAAGGACTTTCCCACAACTAAGCCAACGTACGGCAGTATGATAAGGAAAGTCATTTTCCCCAATCTCTTCAATAAATTGTCGGAATTGTCGGTGATTCAGCCCAAAAGATCTCATAAAATTAACAGTTGATATGACTGGTTTCAGAACTTCAGACATATCCAAACATTTTCCGCACAAAGACTGTTGATGAATGATACAATGTAAAACTAATGGTTTTGAACCACCGTCATTTTCTACAGCCTTTGACACAAGAGCGACCACTCCTTTATCTTTCCCACTCATGTTTTTGCCTCCATCAGTTGTAATACATTTCAAGTTTTTCCATCGAAGGTTCTTTTGATTAATGGCCATTTCAACTCCTTTAAAAATATCTGTACCAGTAGTTGGTTCAGTTCTGTTCTAGTAAATGTCGAGTACATTAAACGTGTGTTCCATTTCAATTGCCTGTGTGCCTCGTAATCCTTTAGATATAAGGCGGAAAATGTAACGTTCTATCTCCCTCATGTACAGGGCCGGATTGAAGTGCTATTATCAAGATGGCGTCACAGTGAAAGTGTAGTGAAATAGCAGCTAGTGTAAATATTTGATAAAAGTGGTAAAATATTATAACAGAGGCTTAAAATCTATAAAGTTACTTTCCTTAGATCAAGTGTAATACGGAATATTGATAGTATTTAGAAATTCTTGTTGATAATTTAATAAACTTAAACTAAGTTGTGGGAACGTGTATCCAAAGATTCGGTGACTTCTTCAATCACTGTTTGAACCAAGTAGAGCAGTGGTGCTTTTACGAGACTTCACCCGATTGGAAGATATACGTATTTCACATTCTTCTTTATTGGTAGGTTATTAGATTAATTCTATTAGGTAGTAATAATTAAATTAAATTTAGTGTAATTTGGTGTAAACATCTAGGCTCACTTAGATCTCTAGTATGACGACAGTAAACAGTGTTAGTATCTCGTCAGGTTGTGTAACCGTAACGGATTTATGCTCGTCGTGCAAAATAAAAGTAAAAAATGCAAATAAAATCATCACAAGATCTCAGGTAAAATTGAATGAGGAGAAAAGTGAAACCGATTGTCGTAATGTAGGCCTACCGCTACCGTCATGCGAATGCCATAACCTGAGAAACGAACTGTCCTCAAAAGACGAAATTATAAAGCTGCTAAAGGAAGATATTGCTAAGTTAATGGAAGAGTTGAATAAATTAAAAGGAAACAGAGAGGAAAGCAAGGAAACTTGGTCGACAGTGATTGCTGGTAAGGTAAGATTGAATAAGCCTAGGCCTATAAATGGAGTACATGTAACTGAAATTCCCGTCTCAAATTCATTTGGAGTGCTTGTCGAAGAAAATGATGACTTTCCTCAAGAAGAAAAGAAGAAAGTGATAAAGAGAAAATCCAGGAAGATGCGGATATTTGCGGATAGCCACGGGCGAGATGTAGCAGCAAGCGTTTTGGAGAGAAGCCGAGAAATGGAGGTCACTTCGACAGTGAAGCCAGGAGCTCAGATTGCAGAAGTCACGAACGGGATGATAGGAGAGTGTGCGTCCCTTACTGCAAAGGACTACGCAGTGATCATCGCTGGAGCAAACGACGTCTATAGAAATGAGAGTAAAAAGGTAATCAAAGATTTAAAGGGTACATTGCCATCCATGCAAAAAACAAATGTCATTATTGTAAACATTCCGCAGAGACACGATTTAATTCCCAAGTCATGTGTAAATGTAGAAATAGAGGCTACAAATGGAAAAATTCATAAAATTTGTAAGAGTTTTCCAAATGTCCAAATTGTAGATGTAAGTAAATTAGACAGGAAGTTCCACACTCGGCATGGCCTACACTTAAATAGATTAGGAAAAGAGTATCTTAGTGATGAAATCTGCAAAATTGTAAATTCAAATGGTAAGAATAATTCAACAGTAATATCATTAGAGTGGAAGCAGGGAAACTGGTAGAAGAAGCCAAACGTGAGGTTTGGCATTCACATCTTTTGAAGTCAAATTTAACGGAGTGCAACAATGGTATTTCGGATTTGTCTAGCAACAATAATAATAACAATTATGATAATAATAATGTAAATAAATCACCAACACAAGCTTGCAAAAGTAACAAATTTAAAATTTACCACCAGAATGTCCAGTCTCTTTATAATAAAATTGATTACATAAATCTAATGCTTAAAAATGAACTTAAAGACATCTCAGCACTATGTATTTCAGAACATTGGCTGAAAGAGGAACAACTCGAATTAATTCAATTCCCAGGGTTTATACAAGCTAGTAAATACTCTAGATCTAATATTAGCCATGGTGGTACTTGCATCTTCTTAAGAAATAATTTAGATCATGAACAGATAACAGCTTATGATTATCTAATTATGGAACAGGATTTTGAATTCTCTGCCGTAAAAATTCAGCAGTCTAAGTTAATAATTGTATGCGTATACCGTTCTCCGTCAGGAAAGTTTCCTCTATTTATAGATAAACTAGAATTGTTACTCAATAACATGAGCAAAGTAAATTTCGATATAATAATTTGTGGGGATGTAAATGTGGATTTCTTAAAACTTGATAGAAATTGTGAATTATTAAACCAGTTACTAATTTCCTATGGACTGAAACCTACAGTAAATACACCAACAAGAATAACAAAATTTAGTAAAACCACTCCTGATCAAATTTTTATAAATACAGATAAATATCACCATTCAATAGAAGTCTATTGTCCGGGTTTTAGTGACCACCATGGACAAATACTGAGTTTTGAAGTATCCGAAGTAATCAATAATAATGATAATGGAGTAAAATCAAAGTGCAGGTCATTCACTGAATCAAATGTTACATATTTCAATGACTTATTAAATAAGGAAACATGGTCAGAAATTTATGAACTAGAAAATGTAAATGATAAATTTAATGCATTTAACAGTACCCTAAAACACTATTTTGAAATAGCATTCCCCTTTAAACGAAGAACTGTTCAAAATAACAAAACTAGCAATTGGATAACAACAGGGATTATAAATTCATGTCAAAGAAAGAAATTTCTACACAAATTATATAAACAATACCACACAACACCTGAATTCAATTTATACTACAAAAAATACAATAGCATATTAAATAAGGTAATAAGACTAGCAAAGAAAATGCATAATGATAATTTTATTTCCCAATCATCTAATAAAAACAGGGCTATGTGGTCCGTAATAAAGAAAGAAACTGGAAAATCTGCTAAAATACAAAGGAACATTACACTGACCAGAAATAATAAAGTGATTAATAATCCAGAGGAAATAGCAAACACTTTTAATGACTATTTTCTGGAAATTCCGCAAAAATTATTAAATAAATCACAGGTAAATACACTAAATTCTAATAATAAAATAAATATATGCAGTGATTCTTTATTTATAAATCATGTCACAAGTGAAGAGGTAAGAATAGTTATAAAAGAGCTAAAAAATAAATTCTGTGCTGGCATTGATGGCATCCCTGATGCAATTTTAAAGAAATGTGCAGAAAATATAATAAATCCACTTACGCACTTAATAAACAGTTCAATTCTCTCAGGAACTTACCCGGATATTTTGAAGTTATCAAAAGTAATTCCAGTGCACAAAAACGGTTCAAAAGATGAATTAGATAACTATCGTCCTATTACCTTACCAACTGGTATTGCAAAAATTGTGGAAAAAATTATGTATAAGAGACTGATAAGTTTCATAGAAAAAAATAAAATATTATCAAACTCACAACATGGATTTAGAACGGAAAAATCTACACAGACAGCAATTTACGAATGTAGTAATAGTATACTGAAATTAATTGACAATAAGGAACATGTAACTGGCCTATTCTTGGATTTATCGAAAGCATTTGATGTAGTTGACCATAAAATCCTCCTTACCAAACTAAATCAATATGGTGTTAGAGGTCTAGCTAATAAATGGATAGAGTCTTACTTAACAGGGCGTAAACAAATAGTAAGCTTGAGACACAAGGATGATGGAACCAAATTACTTAATGAAACATTGTCCAATGAGGGAATTATTGAATTTGGAGTACCCCAGGGATCGGTTTTGGGCCCACTACTCTTTCTTCTATATATCAATGATATAACACAGAACGTTCATTCACATAAGGAAATTTTGTTTGCGGACGATACAACACTCGTAATAAAAGGTGAAACTAAACAGGTCATACAGCAGTCTGCTGACTCCGTTACAGGAGAGTTAACCAAATGGTCACAAGATAATCGCCTCATAATAAACTATAAAAAGTCAGTATGTCTAAATTTCCACTCTATACAGAATAGGAATCCTGCGATGCCCAATATAACATTAAATGGTCATCAAATAGAAAATAAATCAGAAACAAAGTTTTTAGGACTATGGATACAACAAGACTTGAAATGGAATAAACATATACAATATCTGAATACTAAACTGAACTCGATGTGCTTTGCGTTACGTATTTTGAAAACCTGCACTAGCATGCACACATTAAGAAATACTTATTTTGCTTATTTCCATTCATACTTAAGATATGGGATCATATTTTGGGGTATGTCGCCAGATGTACTAAGCACGTTTAGGATACAAAAGAGAGCGATTAGAATTATGGCAAATGTAAACTCTAGAGAATCATGTAGACCTCTGTTTAAAGATTTAAACATTCTCCCACTGCCCTGCATATATATCTTTGAAAGTATTATGTTTTTTAAAAAGAATTTAATGAATAAAGATGTTTTTCTTAAAACAAACAATGATGTTCATAGGCATAACACAAGACAAAATCAAAACATTCATATTTCACACACACACACAAGCATATATCAAAAAGGAACTTTTCACACTGGAGTTAAATTATACAATAAACTACCCCAGTATATAAAACTGGCCCCAAAAATAAAAACCTTTGATAGAATGTTGAAAGCTTATCTGCAGTGCCATTGTTTTTACTCAGTAGTTGAATATTTTAGCGTATAGGAGTGATGGAATCTATAACTATATTTTACTTTTTTAATTTAATTTTAATACCTAGCTGTATGTTGTTGTATTTATAGAATTAAGTTTTCATATTATGATAATAGAGTGAGGTGTAAATAGTTGTGCAATAAGATTGTATCTATTAAGATTTGCTATTATAATAAGTTATAAATAGTTATAATCTTAGTAATATATACCTGTTAGTTCTTTTATTTTATGCATGTAAATTCTGACGTGTCCTATATCAAAAATGTATTGAATGCATGTATTTGATCAAATGGAATTAATAAAAATCTATCTATCTATCTATCTACTATACATATCAAGAAGTTCTTCATGCACTTCATAGCTTTTATCTACTCCTCGAATATAAATCAACATCTGAGCAGTATCTGACACATCCGTTGACTCATCCAAGGCCAAAGAAAACCACTCAACATCTCCATTTTTGTCGAACAGTTGAGAGGATATATTTTCAGCGATGTTTTCTACCCTTCGAGCCACAGTGTTTGCTGACATACTGACAGTTTTTAGGGCACATTTCTTCGGCTGCTGCAATTATGCATTCTTTGATCATTTCTCCATCGGTGAATGGTTTTCCACGTTTTGCAATTTCAAGAGCCACACGAAAGCTGGCACGAGTTGCAGCCTCTTGTTCGGTTTTGAGTTTTGTAAATGAAGATTGCTGCGATTTCAATCCGCGCTTCATAGCTTCGAATTTTTCTGTCCGCAAACTTCCTGTATATTTTGAGTAATTTTGAAAATGTTTTGTTTCCTAATGACGTTTAATGTTATATTCCTTGAGAACGGCTATGCTTTCATTGCAAATCAAACATAGCGCCTTGTTACTGGACTCAATTACGAAATACTGAATGTTCCTCTCATCTTTGAATTTTCTGCATTCACTATCAATTTTTCGCTTCTTTTCCATACTACTAAATCACACACAAAAGCAACAATTCAAATCAAAATACTGTTACAAAGATGTCTTAAACTTAAACACGCACAAAAACGTTTTAAGGAGGTACGCACTATTTTATTTCACAACAGTGTCATAGGAACTGACTTGTGGTTGCGCAACTAGCCTTCTTATATATTCCAATTACTGCCATCTAGAAGTGAGTGGAAGACACCAGAACTCTCTCGAACCAACGAGATTACTCTGTACGTGCTATTAGCGCCATCTGTTAGCGATAGAAGGAACTACCTATTTCCGCTTGTGTCCACCAGATGCCGTGTCACGTTACTCCTCATGGCTCGTACTCTACGACTAATCTAGAAATTACAGATAATGACAGGAAAATTAATAATATGCAGTGTTGCCGTTTTGCGGACTTTAGTCCGATTTGCAGCCTTTTTTCAACGTTGCGTACTTTTTCGGACTTTTTTTTTCATCAGTGGACTATTTCACTTTTTACCACCGGCAACAATGATAATATGGTTTTGGCCCTCGGAACTTACTGGAGTAATCAGTATGGCCCTAAGGCTGGAAAGTTTGGAGACCCCTGGTCTAGACAAAACCATTGGTCTGCCGGATGCGATATAGTACCAAAAGCGTGGGGTTGGCATCAAAGACTCAGTGAGAAAGAGGGTCGTTAGACCTTCGATTTCAACTATATAAGCCGTGTTGTTGATCATATATTCTATGAGCTCGAGCTGAAGTTAGTGGTCTCTTCATTTTAATAAACTTGGGAATCATACATGTGTCTCGGCATCGAAGAAGAAAAGCGAGTGATGACAGAAGTTGCGACTTTTTCTTCCTTAACCTCGCAAAGCGACGAACTAAGTGTGATATTTCCTCCCCGTAGAGGCGAATTAAGTAAAAATTCAGACTTTCACGACCGGCGATGAAATAGGAATCTCTGTTTCGCGGGCTTATAGGCCGTGTTCTAAGGATATTTTATCGTCCTGACGTTTCGCTGACGTTCAGCATGTTCACAGGCTACATTAAGCGAGGTAAAACAAATAAACAGAAGATATATAAATAGTCAATAACCCACACATAGAGGCTACCATAGCAACGGCGTACCACATAAAAGTAATGCATCAAGGACAGGACTGCTCTTCTGTTGCATCTTCTCGTCTACGACGGTCAATGATGGCAGGCTGGAGGGGATTAAGGACTGGAAGCCAAGCTCTGTTCACACGTTCTGCTTTCTCCTTAAGATTGAAGCTGTTAGTATGCTTCAGGATTTCAATGGCCTCCCTTTGTAGCCTGGCATGATAAGACACCGTGGTGGACAGAACTTCGGTGTCTCCATATCTTATGTCGTGACCTGCGAGTAGCGAGTGTGCTGCAACAGTGGATTTATCTGTTTGGCCCAGCCGGCTGTGTCATTCGTGCTCCTTGAGGCGAGTGGCAATACTTATTTTCGTTGTTCCAATATATAGTTGGCCACAATCATACGGGATTTTATAAACCCCTGCTGCGGTATGAGGATGTTGCTTATCTTTAGCGGACCTAAACATGTCCTTAATTTTTCGTGTAGGCCTGTATATGGTCTTTATATCATGGGACTCGAGTAGCCTCCCTATTCTGTCCGTGACCTTTTTAATATATGGAAGGAAAGCTCTAGCCAGGGTCTGCTTGTCTCCAATTACCCTTGTAGTTGGACGTCTTGGATGGAGTGCTCACTGGATATCATTCTGGCTGTTTCCATTGGCTCGTAGGGCCTCGTTGAGGTGTTTAATTTCTTGGTTTAGGCACTGCTTTTCACAAATTCTTTTCGCGCGGTCAGCCAGTGTTTTTATCACTCCGTATTTCTGGCGTGGGTGGTGGTTGGACGTCTTATGTAAATATCGGTCAGTATAGGTCGGCTTACGGTAAACTGTATGCCCAAAGGTTAGATCAGCGGTCTTCGTTACCATAACGTCGAGAAAAGCGATTTCCTGTTCATTCTCTAACTCCATGGTAAACTGAATGTTAGAGTTCAGGCTGTTAAGATGTAGTAAAAACAGATTTAATTGATCTTTACCATGGCCCCATATTACAAAAGTATCGCCCACGTATCTTAGCCACACCTTAGGTTTCAAAGGTGCGGTCTCGAGTGCAGGGCCGTGGAGAGCAGCGACGGGCCCTGGGCTGGAATCTCCCGGGCCCCCCTCTATAACCAAATTCTGTAAATTTAAATTGTAATTTTCGTAAATTTGCACAAACTGATTTTGCGCATATTTTTTTTCACAAGATGTTCATCACGAAATCAATTACAAGAACATACAAACCAGCAAGCAATAATAATAATTGTAGCATGCTGAACTGCTATGCGCCGGCCCCGTGGTGTTGGGGTAGCGCGCCTGCCTCTCACCCCGAGGCCCCGGGTTCGATCTCCGGCTCCGTCAGGGATTTTTAAACTGACGTGAGGGTTGGAACGTGTTGCACTCAGCCTCGTGAGGACAATTGAGTAGCTGTCTGACAGTGAGATAGCGCCCCGATTACGAATACCAAGATTAACGGCCGAGGGGACCCGACGCGCTGATCACGCGTCACCCCAATATCTGCAGGCCAAATGGCTGGACAGCGGTCGCTTGGTCGGCCTTAGCCCGTCATTGGCTGTATAGTACCAGGGGTTGATTATTTTTTTGAACTCCTATGCCCAAGGTCGCAGGTTTAAACCCGGCCGAAGTCGTCGGATTTTTAAAAGCGTTAAAATCCTTCATTATGCCTTTATTCGGAGGGGGAGTAAAGCCGGCGGGCCCATGTCATAGATTTATGGTATTGTAACGTTAATTAATGCCCCATGTTGGTAGCGACAAGTATAACAGTTTACCTTTGCCTAAGCTATGTTGTTTTAATGGGCGCCAAGACCTCAATGCAATGTTGAAATCTAAATTTGTATTTAACAACGTCTAGCTCTGGTAGAACACCTTCAAGACTCTATTCACTCAGATCGTGGTATGATTTGATCATTAACCCAACAAACAATTGTATCAGGAGAAGGAATTGGTCTATATCTAATGCTACCTACTGAAAGCAAAGATTGCATTGTAAAAGAAAAGAATTTATTATATAAAACAAGAATAGCAAAATTAATAATAATAATAAGTTTAAAATTTAAATTGGAGCGTTGCGATTTTAATATTACCGATAGAAAATTACGTGAAAACGGAGTCTGATAAATTATTGATTTTACTCTTATTCCCAAGCTATGAAGTTACTGAAATATGAAATATAAAACAAAGAGAAATGAGAGATTGCGTATTTCTGCGTCATTCGCGCTTACCACTGGAAATGGCCGAAGCCTTTCCCTCGTACTGGATAATGCTATGAGCTTCCCACAGTCTTCTGGACGTCGACATCTTTGTCGATATTTGATGAGATTCTGGTAGATTAGATAATTCTATGGTCCGTACATCGGACCCAAACACTCGTACAACCACACTGGTTAAGTTTTACAAAAGTTAGTCCTCCACTCCACGGAACATCGGAGCGACTCCCGCGTACAACCGTACTCGTTAAGTTCTATACAGATAGTCCTCGTTCCACGGCGCGTCGAACGATATATGCACCTGTCGGCTCCCCCACTCTTCAGCCGGCTTCTAGCTTACGTAGTCTCCACTGATTGGCTGCTCCCCATGCGCTACATCCCCACTCTGGCTCATTACACTCGGCGGGAGGGAGAAGTCGTTTTCCGTTCCATACATTCGCCTTTTCTTTAACCTTCAACGCAGGATTGCGTCATGCTTCCCGACAAGATTAATCCTGTATATGAATTTCCAGTGACTCATGTCTCTCGATTTACCCTAACTGACGAAACTCCGTTAAATTCCATAATCACATAACTTTCTGTGATATTGTCGTTCGTAATAATTTGCTTGATAGCGTTTTCTAAGACATAGAAAACCTATCTGTATGCTTATAATTTTTATAAAATGCTCCGAAAATATCTTAATAATAATTATAATAAATTAATAATAATAATACATTAACATGAAAAATTCTCTTGGCTGAACAATTTGCCGCGTAAATAAATATAGAATGGCTTCCTACTGACTTATGCCAGTTGCATAAAAACCCCTCGATAAACACGTTACATATTCGCCTCGGATCATCGGATGATTTACCGTGACGACGGTCCATTATCCGATTATCCCAGACACGTTAATAAACCCCATCCAAAATACATATTACATAAATGAGATCACCCTAAATTACAGATATATACACTCATAATTTTTCTTCACGCACTTTGCGTCAAAGTTTGTTGTCACTATGGATTGCACTTTGCAACCAGTCCAATATTTTACATATAGAATAGTGTTCCACGGGTATTTCCGCCTCTCAAATTTCTCTATGTTGGAGAAATAGACATAATTAATGTGTGAGCACAATGTATTTATGTCATATCACACGCATTGAAGGTGTTCTGATATATGTATATCTCCCTAGAACTTCCTAATTTCACTGGAGGTTCCTTCCTTATTGTGAAATTAATCCCATTTATCACTGAGCACACGATCACACTATTGTGGCAGCGCCTCGTGACCATAATACTTGATCTCTCTTTATAAAAGATGAAATTAATATTGACTTCTGAAAAAAAAAAAACAGTAAATGCGCATTACATATAACACCATTATTTCTGTGCCATAATCGCCCTGTCTTGTTAAGTTCCCGTAGACCATATTCTACTTAATACTAGTTCTCAACACAGACCAGTTCTCCTCCCACAAATAATACCTTTGTACAAATTACCTTAAATTACACACTTACAAATCTTACATGGCGAGGCCGTAAACAGAAATCACGTGTGCTGTTATGTATGAGTTTCATGAAGGACTGTCTCGCCTTCTGATGGCCCATCTTTTGCCTCGTGGACGCCTTAAGCAAAAATACCCTGTCCAAGCGCTCACCCATCTCTTGGAGGTAAATGGGAATTCACCAGCGCTACCAAATTCTGGCCCTGGTGTATCGAGACATTTTAGTGCTCAAGAGCATCCGACAATCCCGTCATATTTCCCTGTACCTTAAAAACTCTCATTTACTTACATACTACCCCCCTGTGTGACTTCTGATACGCCTGCCTGGAAGACCAGATCTTCCACGCACCAAACACCACACTTACTCATTTGATAGGCTGGCTCGCCAGCTAAACTTCCTCACTTTATGACACATACTTCCGTAGACTATGCATATTATACGTTCCGTATAATCTGTTTACCTTACTATCCTCCAGCACATATGCTGTTTTTCCAATACGTTTGGGAACTATAAATGGGCCCTCGTCACCTCCTTCCAACCTTGCAAGTGGCTCCCTTAAATGAACGTCCTCACGTTGCTCTACTAGCATATTTCTCAGTGTCTGTAACGATGCCCTGTTGCTACTGTCCACACATGCTAACCCTACTTTCCTCTGGTGTCACACCTCTACTCGACACTCTGTGACCTAAAAATGTCACTTCTGACTGACAGAATGACGACTTAGACAGCTTCAAAGTGAACCCTGCCTGATCTAACTTCTGAAAAACTATATCTAAATGACGTAGATGCTCCTCAAAACTGCGTGAACTAATTACCATATCATTTATGTAAATGGTTACTAACTCTCCTGTGTCATCCCCTAAAGCGATGTTTAAAGCCATAATTAAAGCTGCTGAACTACTCTTTAACCCATAAGGTGTTCTACAAAATTGATAAAGGTTATATTTATGACTAAAAGCTGTAAATGGTCTATCTTCGTACATAAGTGGCACTTGCCAAAAACTGGAACTCAAATCTACACAAGTGAAATACTTCTTCCCCTCAAATGTTTGCATTAATTCTTCTATTGACATAGATTTCAGCTGATCTGAACTAATTCTACTGTTAACCAAACGAGCGTCAAAACAAATACGAACCGTGCCGTCGGTCTGGGGTACCGTGATCAAAGAATTAACATATGGACTGTTAGAGTGCTCAATAATCCCATCTTCAAGCATCTGATTAATTTGTGCCTCAACTGCACTCTGATAAGCGAAAGGTACAGGATATCTATGTCCTGTGAATACTGACCTATCAATAACGTTCAATGAATGGGTATAGCAATTGGCCATACCAATGCGATCCTCAAAAACTCTCCTATTACACAATAACACATCATAGAACCGAACACACTGTTCATCCTCTATTTTTCCCTGAAATGCAGCATCACGTAACGAGTCCTTTAGACTACCGTTCGTAATCACCCTGCCTACAAAACATGGAGAACCCCGCTCTACGGCTGGCGATACCTCATTTAAAGTACAAGTCATACCTACAATACTACTCCTCTGAATATGGTCATTGAACGCTACTTCTACTTCAGAATCACCCCATTTAAATTTCAAACTCCCTACATCATAACATAAGTTACCAGACACTCTACTTAGCCACTCTGAACCCAAGATAACACTGAATACTAAATTTGGAATTACAAGGCAAATCTGCTTCTCTACATGATTATTAATTTTAATGTCTACTAAAACTTGCTTAGAAATTACTTTAGACCTCTTCCCAACATCTGTGATAACAAAAGTGCTTTTAATTGGCATCTCCTCAAAATTTACTCCAGTTCCTTTCATTTTATCATAAAATGCACTACTTATGCAACTCTTCATACAACCACTATCAATTAAAACATCTGTGTACGCCTCGGACACGATAAATTTAACTATGGGGCTTTTAATAACCACTTCCTGAATAATACCTTCATCATTTAGTTCATGTAATAATTCATTTCTTACAATTAGGTCATAGGGTTCCTGTATAATTGTATGGACAGGGCATGCTACAGACTGAGATTCTGACCTTACTTCGCAGCCTGGTTCGCGTTTAAAGAACCGCTACAGCTGGCCGTAGTACTACTAACTACTGAACTGGTCTGGTTGTTCTGGGCTGTGTTGTCATTGTTTGGCTGTATATTACTACCACTTGGCTGTCCTCTTCCTTGACCCCTATTCTGGTTGTAATTATTGTCATTATAATTTCTCCCTTGATTTCCCCTGAAATCATTGTTTCTCCCTTGATTTCCCCTGTAATCATTGTTCCTCCCTTGATTTCCCCTGAAATCATTGTTCCTCCCTTGATACTGATTACCATAGCCATTTCCTCTGTTCTGATTTAGCTGATTATTATTATTTCTATTTTGAGCGTTGGCCCCTTCGCCACCGTTCCCTTGAACTTCTTGATGCCTGGCTTCGTTAGGTCTATTATTATTATTACCCTGGTTCCTATTGAAATTGTCCTCATAACCCCCTCTCCCTAGTGCATCAAATGTGCTTAACAAATTTTCTACTTGTGATATAGTCTTTACATTCTGGATACAAGCAGCCTCCTTGATCCTATAGGGAAAGTGCCTAAGTAGCAACCTCACCACATCACTTTCCTCCTTCAAGCCATCCAGATATTTACACACTAATACCTGCCCTAAAAAGTATTCGGTCATGGTGGAGCTTCCTTTAGGGTTATATTTACCACACACTACTCCCTCACGATGCTGCGACTGAATAACCTCATTCCAGAACTTTTCACAGAATTTCATTTTAAAATCATTGATATCAGTAAAATTGTCTCTGTAGACAGCAAACCAATTCCTCGTTTCCCCCACAAACACTTGTTCTAAAATTTCAACTACCTGGCACCACTCAATACTACCATCCTCTAACCTCTCCCCGAATTTATTTTCTATAGTGTTCATGAACTCCATTGGGCACCCCTGTCGATTGCTGAACTTACCCAGTTCTATCTCCCTGTGTGTGCTATTCACAAAAACTGGCCTATTCTGACTATTTTCTTGCCTGATCCTAGCTTTTAATTTTATTTCTAATTCTGCGATTTTCTCCTCAGCCTTCCTCTCAATACTGTTTACTGTTAATTTAATGTTTCCTTCCGATTCTTCTACTTTATCATATAGCTTTGCTTGTTTCTCCTCAATCTTGCTAATGCTCTCTCTATTACTCTCTCTCAAATCATTTATTTCTGCAACTATTTGCGAGTGGACTTTCTCAATTCTACCCCCCAGCTGTTCCTTAACCTCTTTAGTTGCTACCTGAATTTTGTCAATTTCTCCCCCCAATTGCTTTTTGACCTGCTGTGTTTCCAGTTGCACTAGTTCTTTTAAATTTTCAGCCTGTGTACTGATTCTAATTTCTAACTCCTCCTGTACTTTTCCTAATTTCTTGTCTACATCTGCAATGATCTCTTTAACCTTCTCTTCCATTACCCCTCTGATTTCTCCTCTAATCTGCTCCATTTTCACACTAATTTCCTTGTTGTTCTTATCTAATTTTGCATTATTCTGTTCTAATTTTTTATTTAAAGCTTCTGTACTTTCTTTATTTTCCCTACTGTTTTGTTCTAATTTTGCATTATTCTGTTCTAATTTTGCATTTAAAGCTTCTGTACTTTCTTTATTTTCCCTACTGTTTTGTTCTAATTTTGCATAATTCTGTTCTAATTTTACATTTAAAGCTTCTGTACTTTCTTTATTTTCCCTACTGTTTTGTTCTAATTTAGCGTTGTTTTGTTCCAGTTTAGCATTTAAAGCGTCTGTACTTTCTTTATTTTCCCTACTGTTTTGTTCTAATTTTGCATTTAAGGCATCACTACTAACTTTGTTCTGATACATGAACTCGAGAAGTAAAGTTTTTAATTCTGGTTGGCCGCCTACACTCCCTGTTTTAGTATCGGGATTTACCTCCGCTACCCCGGTACTACCATCACTCGACATACTGCTCGTATCATCACTCTCCAGTTGATGACCACTACGTAATCTCATCTGTCTTTCTTTCTCATCCCCCATAATGATATACACTGATACAGACAAATAACCCCCAAAATACAGGAACAGATATATATACCCTTCTCCTTCCACAAATGTTATTAGGTTCTCATCCCCAAGTTGTCGGCGACAAATGTAACGTTAATTATTGCCCCATGTTGGTAGCGACAAGTATAACAGTTTACCTTTGCCTAAGCTATGTTGTTTTAATGGGCGCCAAGACCTCAATGCAATGTTGAAATCTAAATTTGTATTTAACAACGTCTAGCTCTGGCAGAACACCTTCAAGACTCTATTCACTCAGATCGTGGTATGATTTGATCATTAACCCAACAAACAATTGTATCAGGAGAAGGAATTGGTCTATATCTAATGCTACCTACTGAAAGCAAAGATTGCATTGTAAAAGAAATGAATTTATTATATAAAACAAGAATAGCCAAATTAATAATAATAATAAGTTTAAAATTTAAATTGGAGCGTTGCGATTTTAATATTACCGATAGAAAATTACGTGAAAACGGAGTCTGATAAATTATTGATTTTACTCTTATTCCCAAGCTATGAAGTTACTGAAATATGAAATATAAAACAAAGAGAAATGAGAGATTGCGTATTTCTGCGTCATTCGCGCTTACCACTGGAAATGGCCGAAGCCTTTCCCTCGTACTGGATGATGCTGTGAGCTTCCCACAGTCTTCTGGACGTCGACATCTTTGTCGATATTTGATGAGATTCTGGTAGATTAGATAATTCTATGGTCCGTACATCGGACCCAAACACTCGTACAACCACACTGGTTAAGTTTTACAAAAGTTAGTCCTCCACTCCACGGAACATCGGAGCGACTCCCGCGTACAACCGTACTCGTTAAGTTCTATACAGATAGTCCTCGTTCCACGGCGCGTCGAACGATATATGCACCTGTCGGCTCCCCCACTCTTCAGCCGGCTTCTACCTTACGTAGTCTCCACTGATTGGCTGCTCTCCATGCGCTACATCCCCACTCTGGCTCATTACACTCGGCGGGAGGGAGAAGTCGTTTTCCGTTCCATACATTCGCCTTTTCTTTAACCTTCAACGCAGGATTGCGTCATGCTTCCCGACAAGATTAATCCTGTATATGAATTTCCAGTGACTCATGTCTCTCGATTTACCCTAACTGACGAAACTCCGTTAAATTCCATAATCACATAACTTTCTGTGATATTGTCGTTCGTAATAATTTGCTTGATAGCGTTTTCTAAGACATAGAAAACCTATCTGTATGCTTATAATTTTTATAAAATGCTCCGAAAATATCTTAATAATAATTATAATAAATTAATAATAATAATACATTAACATGAAAAATTCTCTTGGCTGAACAATTTGCCGCGTAAATAAATATAGAATGGCTTCCTACTGACTTATGCCAGTTGCATAAAAAACCCTCGAAAAACACGTTACAGTATGTAAAATAACCTACCACTTCAATTGGTAGTGTGTAGCCAAAATTTGTAGGTTATTTGGTTAGAATCGCTCTCAAGTTCCAACGTTCGCCGCTGGGTGTGAGTTACAGTGGCATCTGGTAGCCAAACTTGGAACTACTTGAAATTGAACTAGTTAGGTAGCCTACGGGCATTCAATTGAAATGTCCTGATATGAGCATTGGCTGCAATAAATAGGCTACTGTATAGTAATATTTCAATGATATATTCCTCTAAATCCAGGCTATATTTATTATCACAAGCAGAGCGTGAATTACCATCAATATAAATAATGCTGGTATGTTAAATTTACAACAGTGAAACTGGAGGAATGCACACATACGTATTTTCAAACTAGCAGAAGTACCCATTCTTCGAACGGTCTTCGTGTAATAAATGGAATTGTATTTCGTCTTACAGCAATAGATGGACCTGTGAGTTTCTGTTGCCATGGTTACCGGCTTGCTTTCTTTCATTATTGTATTAAATGAAATTAATTTTCTGGGAATATCTCAAAAACTGTTGGTTTTAGGGCCTTAAAATGTGGTTTTCGGGGTCTCTCTAGGGCCCCCGAGTTTCATTTCTCACATTGAGGGGCTGAAAATGAGCATTGTATCGCCCTTCTACGCCTATTTCAGCAAGTATTTTAAGGGGGTAGGTCCCCTTTTATGAGAGGTACATAGACGAGTTACATCAATGATTAGTGTCGTGCCTCTAAAGGATATCTGTGCCAAATTTTACGTTGATCCGCCCAGCCGTTCTCGAGTTATAAGGGAACAAAATTGTCCACAGACAGACAAACAAACATACAGACAGACAAACAAAAAATATTTTCGCGCGTATCCGTTATAAAACAGTCTGAAACGCGTAAATAACGCAAATTTCACTAGAAATTCAGAAAAAAGAGACAAACTTTCATTTTTATATACCGTATAGAGTTTCAATGTTTATACCTGACAAGCACGCACCAATGCATTATTTTCAATTAAGAAAAATACATATCAGAGTAAAGCCATCAAAAACTACAATAAGTGATAATTTTCATTAAATTCATTATTGTGTTTAGTTTTGGCGTTTGACAGATCTAAATTTGCCCCGATGAGGTAACACAGTAAGCATGCACAGTGTTCAGATTTTAAGTTCTGCAGATCCTCTTCGATATCAATAATTTTAGAACTTCAGTGATACTCGTAAAAGCAATATGCTTTTTTGTCTACACAAATTTGAAAATAAAATGTATTTATCGGAACGTAATTTCATCGCGTTTACAGTATTTTACTTGGGGAAAAAATTCACATTGAAAAAAGCTGTTGTCAATGAACTCGGAAACAGGTGGGTTCGAATTCCACTGTCAGTGATTCTAAGCTTATTTTCCATGATTCGTCGTTTTAACCCTAAAGCCATCGTACTTTCATTTCCTCCCCAATTCTATCCCAAATTAATTAAAAATATACTAGCGGACCCGTGCGAGAAATCTCGCATGTTTATAAACCACACTTTCCCCAATAGTTTTATGAGACACTAATGTTTTTATTTCAACCAAATGATTATAAAACACCATTTACATTTCAGGATAAAGGAAAGACCTCAGAATGTTAATATGACATGAATTAGGCGTCACAGCGGCCCGTGGACAGCAATTACGGAGCGTATTTTCCTACATCAACGGTGTTTGCAAATCGCACGTACACATTTTTTAAAGTCATTTTTTAAAGAAATTATAGATATTTTTGAAATTATAGTGCAATAAGTCACTGCTAATGTCTATTCTCTTTCATTTGAATGCTCATTTGTCACGATCGGTCGCTTGTGAGCGCCGCAGGAGGGATGCATACTACTGAAATAATATATATGATTATTAACTTCAGATATACTGTAGATTGTCGGACAGAGCTCTACACGCACTGTAAATAGAAAGAACTGATAACCGCGACGTCCTCAGACCCAAAAATTAATCAACAGGAAGTTCATTTTACTGAACTGCATGTTAAAAGAGGTGCAAATGGTATGTTGCACACTGTGGAGTACTACGGCCTCTGTGACATATGACGCTCTTTTCATAATGAAAACATGATTTTTACACAAAGTCAAGACTTATTTTAAAATACGTTTTACATAATAGTGTTTTTATATTGACATTCTTACAATTTGCTGCCCTTGAAAAGTCACACCTCTGGGTCTATGCCTAAATACTGGTATGTGTTTTGGTTGAACGGCGATCGCACATCTTTGTACATTAAACAAGCAAAATATATTTTCATAATTAGCCACAGGTATACAGTACTTATGCGTAAGTCAAGTAATTATGTGCTATCAGTAGATTGCAACTGATCAGTGATTTGTTTTCACAAAAGAAGAAAACGTGAAATTGAACTATATTTTGTAATTTGCAGTCAGTGGATTTCTTATAATTTAATATTGCTTTGCAGTAAGCAAAACTAGAGCCAGGTTCTCCTAAAAATCCCCAACCCTATCTATGACTGGTGACCATCAGGGGCAGATTTAAGCCAAGATCATGGCAGAGTGGACACACAGGGGATCTGGGGGGTGGAATATCACCAAGCTCAATGTGGGGTCCGGGGGTCCTCCTCCGGAAAATTTTGCAAAAATTTGGTCCAAATTATTGACAGACAGGCCATTTTGGAGAATAGATTTGTGATATTTTGGGGTAAAAATTTGGTGACCATTGAAATTTAGTGGCTATAGAAAAGACTCTCCGATATTGACGTAAAGGCTCTCGCACCTTCTAGAAAGACCGCGCAGTGTAGCTCACCAATGGCCGTGCTGGGAGCCTACAGCAAGTCTGCAGATCGGACGTTCGAATCCCGGTGCTGATAGCGGCTATCATGAGTGTGGTTTTCACACTCCCTCCAGACAAATGCCGGGATAGTACCTTATTTCAAGTCCAGGGACACCTACCCCACGCTTAACCCTAATAATTACAGTAATAATCGCGACGGCTAACGCTTTCCCAATCGGTAACTAAGAATACGGCATACGATTGATCATGTGACAGAGGCCATAGCACAGGACAATGTATACCCTGCTTTCCGTCCAGCAGTGGATGGTTTTAAGAGGGTCTAAGTTTCTACTCTCCAAGACAAATAGTTACAACAATGTTACCAATACACCTCTCTCGTTATACAACAACCATTAGCCACCACCTCAGTCCACACAATTCGCTATGTTCGTTGTTTGAGTTAGTTATTGTTGTTTTAAGGGGCGAAACTACGAGGTCATCTGCCCCTTCGTTGTTTGAGAATCTTGTAATTGATTTCATTAATTTTTGTGAAAACTGGTTGGTTGGTTGGTTGGTTGGTTGGTTCTTAAGTTTAGGGGCTGCGACAACGCGGCCAAGTAGCCCCGTGTACTTTGGGTGTGTGTAGAATCTGTCTGATAACCGGTGTTAATATTCCTTTACAGTCAACTTCATTCAATAATGTGGAGGCCTTCAGAAACAAACCAGAAAATTAACGCGTCAGCAAATACTGAATTATATCTACAATATTAGTTGATGCAAACGATCTCCAACCGAGAGACAAATGGTCATTACCCGCCAGTGATACTAGACCTACTAGTTACCAAGTGCACGGGTTAAGTGTCGTAAACCCCTAAATGAATTAACAACTGTAACGACAAATAGGCCTATTATTAACTGTCGAGTAAGACTACGAATAACACCGCAGTCGGGAAGCCGAATCCTGCATCCCTGCCACGGCTTCGTCAGGACCCGGAGCCATTTCTAAGTCGTAGATAAATGAGCAACTCATTTTATGTTTAACGGTACTGAGACGTTAAAGCGTATCAAGAAAGGGCTTGATTCACAAGTGAAAGTATTTCTTCGCGTCCTGAAAAATAAGTACTTTGCAGATCGATTCTGCTCTTTGGAATAAACGGCGTAGAAATGTCCAATAATAATAACAGCCAGCACCAACTCAAAACAAAATTCTATTTATATTAATATTCGACAATACTTCATCTTAATTCTCTTCTAAATTAAGCATAGTTCAATTATTTGGTGTTAGGAATATCTGCGCGGTTGCCTACATGCAATATATTAATTTCTACATCGCCATGCACACCACTAACGTTACTTATTGTTGTTTTAAGGGGCGGAACAGCTAGGTCATCTGCCCGTACCACTGGCGTTCCATGAGAGGAATTGGATAACAAAGTTCAGTGCCCCAGCTTAATTGTCATTTTTCTCCTGGCTAATTAAACACTCAGTTCAGAAAAATACTCGAATGTTACCTTAGTTTCAGCCTTTGGATACATTTCCCAACTCTACCCTACCAATAGTAATGTAGGTTTTCAATAAATCCCTTAATCAGAAATTATTTGCACACGAACCCAAGTACCTAGGATTGTTGATTGTATTGAATGAACCAGAAATAATACTAATTATACTGCACCTAAACATACAGTTTATTCAAATGTCATTGTTTTCCCAATTCAGTATACGAGAAGATAACAATTTCGCATGCATTTCTTCTATCTACGTTTGACAACAGAATCATCCTACCCTTTTGCAACATATTTAGCCAGCAATGATAATTTTTCACATAGTGCGAATGAGAATTACTAGGGAACGATGACCTCGCTGTTCCGCCCCTTAAAACAACAATAACTATAAAGTGAACTACTGTGTGGACGCTACTTTAAAATGTATTTTACTTACCTGCCTGCACGGCATACGATACGTCTAGCTAGACAATATATTCATTTCAGACACTATCGCCTCTAAATATCTAAGCTCGACATGACGCACCAAACACACCAGGGCAGCCCAGGCTCTCGTGGCCTAGGCGAAATACAGTAAGTGAAGGGATGAGAAAGTTATTCGAAGGATTGGTGCATAAGCCGAATAAGCTAAATTTAGAATCTGAGAACAATACTTAGCGAAGCCCCATCGCCTAAGTTGATCGTTTTGAGACAGCTGTTCTTCCCACAAGCCCTTTGTAAAGGAAAATATTGTCCACTTGACAGAATAAGTTTTTCAATCCTTGTAACTTTGTTCACAGACAGTTCATTGCATTCACGAAAGGATTGCCAGTAGACAATTCAAGTCACATAAAGGCAATAATAAATAAATGCCTGATCGGGCTCATCCTCCTAGGACGCCGGGCCCCCCTGGGAGGGTCGGGCCCCGGGGCACCAGCCCTGCCTGACCCCCCCCTCTCGTCGGGCCTGCTCGAGTGCTATTTGTTCAAAATTTTCCATGAAGAAATTCGCGATCACTGGACTCAGGGGACTGCCCATGGCGACCCCATCAATTTGTTCATAGAAATCACCCCTCCACAGGAAGTAGCTAGCGGTGAGGCAGTGTCGGAATAAGGTGGCGATATCATCTGAAAAAATCCGTGCGATGTACTCCAGGGCTGCCTTTATAGGTACTTTCGTGAAAAGAGAGACCACGTCAAAACTGACTAGTAAGTCACCAGCTTCTAGTTGAATAGTTTTCAATTTTTCAATGAAATGGCCGGAATCTTTGACGTACGACTGTGTACCGCCGATATGTGGTTGAAGTAAGGTAGCTAGATGTTTGGCAATGCTATAAGTTGGTGATCCAATAGCACTCACGATAGGACGAAGAGGAACATTATCTTTGTGTATCTTAGGTAAGACATATAGTCTTGGTGGTAAAGCTACACTTCTGGTGGTTCCCTTCTTTACGTTTTCAGGTAGCGAAGATACCTTGATCAGGCCGTTCGTTTCACGAAGAATCCGGTTGGTAGGATCTCTCAGTAGTTTGCGGTAGGTACCCGGGTCTAAAAATTCCAAAACCTTGCCAGTGTAATCGTCCATGTCCAAGATAACCGTTGCGTTCCCTTTGTCTGCAGGAAGAATGATTATGATCTCGTCCATATTGAGAGTCTTTATAGCTTTCCTCTCCTGAGATGTGAGGTTACTCTGCGGTGCCTTCTTAATTATATGTGAGGCTTCATGACGAATTTCATCTGCTATAGATATAGAGCAGAATCTGAAGAAAAAAAAAGTCCAAAAATTTCTCGTTTTTTGGTGTGTAAAAATTTTTACACAATGTTTTGAGAGTTGCAAACTTGGGTATACATAGCCCTAATGGGTCCAAACAACATACTAAAAAATAAGAGATACATCATGTTTTGCGAATTTATTGTTACTTTTGACTGGCCTATTGCTATTAGGGCGGGATGGTGGGTCTATGACAGCGGAGCAGTAAACATCTAATACTAAATCCTCTCCAGATATTCTCCCGACTATTAATTCAGGTACTTTCAGTTTTTAAAAATGTTTATACAAAGGATTGACTAAACTGCACGGCCACCAATTTATTATGTTGCACGAGAATACTCTCTTCCCCAGGTGTGGTGTGTCTCAATAAATAAGGGAAATATAGATCTACTGCAATACACATATAATTCCTTGGGATGTCACTTACTTGTTGAGGAATGGGAAATGTATCATAAATGTGACAATAAGCCCGTCACCAAATAACATATAATTTCCAAAACTCGTAGCCCCAATAATCTCTATTTATTTGTATTAATCATGTGGAATGAGCTATGTTTGAGACAGCAGCAATATGTCCGTAAAGATGCGGAAAGGGATATAGAATATCTTTACTTATCACAGGTTAAACTAAAATTATTAATTCCATATAATTTCATACAATCCGTGTAGATTTTACAATATCACTAGCTGTGCCCGGCATGCGTTGCAATGCCAGTCAAAGAAAGTGTTTACGTTGTAACTTTGCTTGTTGAAGTGCTTTTGGATTCCCAATATCCTTTTCATTTTCCGTTCACCACTTCTAAACTATTGCAAAATTGATTTACTATCTCAAAAAAATCATGGGAGCGTGCTCAACAACTCAACAAAGTTTCATCGCAATGAAATGAATGGTATATGAACGCATACTGGACTTTGTGGAAACGATTCGACCGCCGTCACCCATTTGTTGAATATACTCGTACGTTACCTATTGTAAAATGGATTTACTAATTCGAAAACCTTCCCTGGCGTGTACACATCAACTCATGAAAGTTTCATCGCAAGCGGATGAATGGCATATGAACGCATACGGGATTTTGTTTAAACGATTCGGGCGCCGTCACTAATTTGTTGAATCTACTTGTGCGCCACCCATTGAAAAACGGATTTACTAATTCATACACCTTCGCAGGATTGTACTCAACTCACTAAAGTTTTATCACAATCGCATGAATGGTATATGAACGCATACGGGATTTGGTTGAAATGATTCACGCGCTGTCGCTCATTAGTTGAATCTACTCGTGCGCTACCAATTGTAAAATGGATTTTCTAAATCAGAAATTTTCCGGGAGTGGAAACAACATTTCACCAAATGTCATTGCAATCGCATGAATGGTATATGAACACATACGGATTTTTTTTAAACGATACGCGCGCCGTGACTCATTTGTTGAATCTACTCGTGCGCTACCTATTGTTAAAAGGATTTACTAAGTCAGAAACCTTTCCTGGAGTGTGCACAACAATTCACCAAAGTTTCATAGCAATCGGATGAATGGTATATGAACGCATACGGGACTTTGTTTAAACGATTCGCGTGCCGTCGCTCATTTGTTGAATCTACTTGTGCGATACCTATTGTAAAGTGGATTTACTATGCCAGAAACCTTCCTTCAAGTGTACACAACATCTCACCCAAGTTTAATCGCTATCGGACGAATGGTATATGAACGCATACGGGACTTTGTTGAAACGCGTCTTCCCTCATTTGTTGAAACTTCTTGTGCGATACCTATTGTAAAATTGATTTACTAAGCCTGAAACTTTCCCTGGAGTGTACACAACAACTCACCCATGTTTAGTTGCTATCGGACGAATGGTATATGAACGCATACGTGACTATGTTGAAACACTTTGCGCGTCGTAGCTCATTTGTTTAATCTACTTGTGCGATACCAATTGTAAGGTGGATTTACTAAGCCAGAATCCTTCCCTGAAATGTACGCAATATCTCACCCAAGTTTCATCGCTATCAGACGAATAGTATATGAACGCATACAGGACTTTGTTGAAACGCTTCGCCCATCGTCGCTCATTTGTTGAATCTACTTGTGCGATACATATTGTAAAGTGGATTTTCTAAGCCAGAAACCTTCCCTGCAGTGTACACAATATGTCACCCAAGTTTCATCGCTATCAGACGAATAGTATATGAACGCATACGGGACTTTGTTGAAACGCTTCGCGCGTCGTCGTTCATTTGTTGAATCTACTCGTGCGCTACCTATTTTAACATGGATTTACTAAGCTAGAAACCGTGCCTGTAGTGTACACAACCTCTCACCCAAGTTTCATCGCTATCGGACGAATGGTATGTGAACGCATACATGACTTTGTTGAAACGCTTCGTCCATCGTCGCTCATTTGTTGTATTTACTCGTGCGCTACCTATTGTTAAGTGGATTCACTAAGCAAGAAACCTTACCTGAAGTTAACAGAACTTCTCACCCATGTTTCATCGCAATGGGATCAATGGTATATGAACTCATGTGGGACTTTTTTGAAACAAACGTACGCCATTTTGTTGAAGCTACTCATGCGCCATCTATTGTAAATTCGATTTACTACGCCTATAACTTTTCCGGGATTGTGCACAACAACTCACCAAAATTTAATCGCAATCGGACGAATTGTATATGAACGCATCGCCATTACGCATTTGTTTAAACTACTCGCGCGCTATCTATTGTGAAATGGATTAACTATGCCTATGACCATCCCGGAAGTGTTTACAACAACTCACCAAAATTTGATCGCAATTGGAGGAAGGGTTTATGAAGGCATAAAAGACGAACAAACGAACATTCATTTATATATATATATATATATATATATATACAGGGTGTATTTGATATGATGGAAGTCCGTTACACTGGTGATAGAAGAGACTATTCTAAGCTTCCTAGGTAAAAAATTTGTCACCTATCTTGAAATTGATAATTAATCATTAAAAAGTCAATGTTTTTAGTTATTTCAGAAACTAATCAGGCAGAAAGTGGTGCGGCAGGCTGGGGAAACGAGGTGGAGCCAGATGTGACGACGCGCGAAGGGGAAGTTGTTACGTAATCGGAGCATTGACCTTACCGGTTGACTTGAGGGGTGGTAGGCTATCAGCTGTTATGAGGATGAGCTCTACCGTCTCGTAAGAAAATGTGCATTGCCGTTGTTCTTGTTGTTGTTGTTGACAACGCACGCAATGGCTTGGGACGTCAGGACCGGTAGTATTGTGTAGCCTACTTTGTAAGTGTGGAATTCATTGATTGATGTTCATGTATAAAATAATTTCGATACTCAGCCCTGATGTATCATTGGCGTCCGTGTCGGACCTTCTGTTGACTAGTTTCTGAAAATACTAAAAACATTCTCTTAATGAAATGCAGTGTGACAAAATTCCGACATCCCGCAGTCTGTTCAGAACTAGGCATTTAGGACGGAAGTAAAAAACTTGATGTTTTGTTTGAGAGGCTTGGCGATTTTGATCATTTAGCCCCATGTAGCTGGGTGTGGGTAGAATTTGTGTGATAACCTGTGTTTTGTGGTTTCTGTAGTAATGTGGGTATTTGTAATTCAGGTGAGGATTCGGAAGAAGGCGCCGGCCCTGTGGTGTTGGGGCAGTGCAACTGCCTCTCACCTGGAGGCCCTGGGTTCGATTCCTGGCTCCATCAGGGATATTAGAAACTGATGTGAGGGCTGTAACGCAGTGCACTAAGCCTCGTGAGGGCAATTAAGTAGCTGTCTGACAGTGAGGCAGTGCCCGAGTCAGGAAAATCAAGATTAATGGCCGAGGGGACCCGATGCACTGACCACGCGTCACCCTAATATCTGCAGGCCAAATGGCTGGACAGCGGTCGCTTGGTAGGCCTAGGCCCTTCATGGGCTGCACTGCCAGCGGTTATGATTATTGAGAAGAAGGCGGCCGTGGCCTTAAGTTAGGAACAATCCCGACATTTGCCTGGGGTAGAAGTGGGAACCCATGGAAACCTACTTCCAAGATTTAATACTAGTATGGTACCACATGTTCATATTGTGAATTGTCCCATCCCATCTCCAGCCCTCGGGTGGCCATTAACTGGAGAGGGGGGGGGGGGGAGGATTGATTTATTGGTCCATCAACAATGTAAATACATATGAAAATACACGAAAATGAAAATAAAATACAAATACATTGTTATAATACAGTGTTATAATAATAATAATAATAATAATAATAATAATAGTATAATAATAATAATAAGAGTCAGCATGTGTAGTTCTGGTGGTAGAGTGCTAACCATCCCGAGGGTGCGATCTACGTTCAGTCATGTAGTAAATGAATGGGATCTAATAAGATCATCTCCATGGATTTCATGGCACATACAAGAAATCCTACGTACATTAAAGTCTGGCAACTCGACATACCAAAAAGAAACATAAAAGAAGTTAGTGTGTCTAAATGCCTACTATTACTATTATTAGTATTATTAATAAGTTTATTACAGTTGTTGCACTATCTTCACACAAAGATAGACCAACAGTTCCTTAAATTAATTTACTAAATCTTTAGGATTTCTATTTTCTATGCATAGTTCATGAAGCTGGAAAAATCCTAGACAGATCCACCATCACTAGTCATGTAGCCACTCCCCATGAAGGTGTGAATCAGCTGTTCATAGGCTCGGTTTGTGTATTTCAATGTCATTGGCAGACAAGGCGAGGAGGTCACTCAACTGCAGACTCTGGTCAACATTCCTCAGCGTAGGAGAGGAGGGAGACGGGGAGAAGTCAGCTCTGCTGCTGAGGGGAACGAAGTGAAAGCCCGTTTCCAAGATATTGACCGACGATTTTTGTGATTTAATTCCACCTACACTAATTAAGATCCGACTTAATTTCATGAAGATATTTGCTTAGAATACCATCTTCTATCACCAGTGTAAAGGACTTCCATCATATCAAATACACCCTTTATATATATCTGCAGGCCAAAATGGCTGGGCAGCGGTCGCTTGGTCGGCCTTAGCCCGTCATGGGCTGTATAGTGCCAGGGGTTGATTTGATTTGATATATATATATGTATATATATATATATATATATATATATATATATATATATAAGATTCATAACCTCACACATTTACTCCTTGTTGACCCATTGTCCTCACATCTCCCTGCAATTCATAGAGTAGCCACTCAAAACAAGTTCCAGATTCCACTACTCAAGCGCCCTAGTGCCACAATCAAATAACACTGAACAATCCTTAGATATACAATCATAGAAACTTTCACAGAGTTGCCACTCAAATACAAGTTACGGATTCCATTAAATATTACATCGCCCCCAGAAATACTGATAATAGTATCACATTAGAGGTATTTCTGAAACACATTCAACATAATATATATAGAAAATCTTGACACATTGGGACCTGGACTATTCATCCAAGCTTTCCTTGCGTATTCACATCCACCATGGGTATCATAAATTTGCAGCTTTTTCTGAAGTCATGAAGTCCGCATGCACCGAGGCCACCTCGTCTTCAAGTTTCCCCCATTCCCCATGTTACTCTTTGTTTTGAAGACTACTCAAAGAATAAATTTACCCTCTGGATTTAGGTTAAATGTTGAAGCCACATACAGTACGTTCCAAGGAAACATAGAGATAGACGACTCAATTTCTGCTCTACATCACTTTGTCTTTCAAGCTCGATCAGGCTGATGCAATACTGCGACTTGCACCCATGTACACAAATATTTCCTACAACCATCTGCCGACGATCCCATAACTCTCAGGTTGGTTGGTTGGTTGGTTGGTTGGTTGATTCTTAAGTTTAGGGGTTGCGACAACGCGGTCATGTAGCCCCGTGTACTTTGGGTGTGTGTAGAATCTGTCTGATAACCGGTGTTAATTGTGATGACTGTATTAGTGTTTGTTATCTGTTTTTTTTATTTAAGTACAGACTGCAACTTAGAATTTTACAAATAGTTCCTACTTTTGCCCACAAGCGCCACCGTCAACGACTACTAGGCCAAGTTCAGAACTTAGCTACTAGACGTCACCGCAGTCGGCTCTTGATAACGAACGTAGAAACCTAAGAGCGTTGTTTACATTCTTAACCCATCCAATTTAGCTTCACACAGGTGTAATTAGTGTAAGGTTCTTTAACATGCCATAAATCTATGACTTTACTTCCCCTCCGAAGGAAGGCATACTGAGGAATTTTTAACGCTCTTAAAAAATCCGACGGCTCCGGCCGGGTTTGAACCCGCTATCTTGGGCATAGAAGCTCAGCATGCTACCGACTACGCCACCGAAGCCGCTCCCATAACTCTCTCTTCGTCAAACAATTTCTTTTCCTACTGACTTACAATATCTCCTTCCATCATATCCGGACAAGTGCATATTTCATGACATTGTACAAAATAAAGACACATGAGGAACCTATGTCCTGAGGATCAAACAATCTGATTACTTTCCTCCACTATCTAATGACTTCCCATAGATCCAAGACCTCTTCTTTTCGAAGCCTTCACATTTTACTAGCCGAAACCTCGGATATCACATTTCAACTTCCCAATGACTATCAGCTGAATGTAAATCTTGCTCCTCAATCATAAACTTGTCAAAGCTCTCCACATTTGATTGAAATTATTGGGTCTCCTTCAAATATACTAAACGATGTACCAATTTTAAATTGCTAACTATGAAATCTTGGAAATTATTTCTCAATTGTGCGGAATTACTGCCTAAAAATAAGTTAAAAAGAAAATGCCAAAGCAGTAATAATATGAATGAACAAAAGGTAACATAAAAGAAAACGAAGAATATCCACAGAATAACTCAAAATAAGAAAAATATTAAGTAACGCCCACAATGAAAAACATATATAATTAAGTACAAGTTTTTCGGGCTTGTAGGCCGTGGTCCAGACAGGATATCTCCCGATGTTTCACTGGAAACTGTGTCCGGAATTATCAAGGGTTCCGCTCCTTCCCTTTCCTTTCCAGTCCACTGCTGACCAAGGAAAGGAGCGGAACCCTTGATAATGCCGGACGCAGTTTCGGGTGAAACGTCGGGAGATGTCCTGTCTGGACCACGGTCTACAAGCCCGAAAAACTTGTACTTAATTATGAACGCCGGCCGTGAAAGCCTCACCTGCAAAAACATATATACTACAGCATATCAACGAATATATATATACACACTGTGCAAATGTATCATAAAGTAAGAAAATAGACATCAATATGCCTCCAACACCTAATTCATATCTAAGACAACAAATAGTGGCACGCGCCCCCAGCACATTAATTTTTCGTCCAGATAAAAAATGATCTTGACAAATCCTATATATACAAATCTAAATTACATAGACTCTTCTTCCAGTCTCTTAACTCTCTCGTTAGTCTGACGAGGATTATTACCTCCACCTTGATCATCCTCCCTAAGTCTACCTGAACTTCCTGAAAAGTTTCTCCGATTGTAAGAATGATTTTCATTGCTGCTTCTACTTATATTGTTATCCCGGTTATTAGCATGATGTCTGTATTCCCATGATACTGTCTTTGATAATTCTCGTGTCTATTTCTTCCATGATTTTGGCCTCCATTGTTCTGTACATGAGCACCATGTTGTCTACCATTGTGGTATAACTGCTGTCTTTTATCTCCATTCTGATTATTCATATTTTGTCTTGACTGTATCTCATGAAAATGACCTAAATCATCAAACATGCTTAGTAATCTTTCTAACACTTGTATAGTTGATATCCGTTGCATGCACGCAGCCTCCCTTACCTGATACGGAAAATGCTTCAAAAGTAACCTTACTATATCCTTATCCTGTGTCAAACCATCTAGATACTTATAGTATTGTATTGTATTTTTTATTCATCCATTCAATCATGTAATGTACATTGTACAATGATATAGGACAATATAGGACAATGATATAAACACCTGGTTCAGAAAATATTACGTCATTTTAATATTACCTCCAGGCTGGTACATGCCAAAAATGATCCCCTCACGTTTCTGAGATTGTATTTCATTATTCCAATATTTCTCACAAAATTTAGTCTTACAATCATAGAAATCAATAATTTTCCTTTATATACTGAAAACCAGCTTCTAGTATCCCCCACAAAAGCCTGATCTAATATCTCCACTACCATATTCGATTCGATCTGTCCTATTAACCTATCCTTGAATTTATTTTCTATTATAGCTATGAATTCCATAGGACATCCCTGCTTGTTAGAGAACTTAACTAGTTCATTTTCCTAAATTTCACCTCATGATACAATTACTCTATGCTGTATTCCCTCCTGCCTTATCTGCTTTCTTAACCTAGTCTCAATTTCTGCTATCTTTTTAACCGCCACTTTTTCTACCATTTCCATTCTTTCTTTCAAACTATTCTCTTTTTCTATTAATTCATTTCTTAATATCTTCTGTTTTTCCTGAATCTTCTGATAAGTTTCAGCATTTGTCAGGTGACTTTCCTCTGCTTTCTTATGAAATTCTGACTGCAACTCTGTTCTTACTTGCCTAGTTTCCAACTGTACTATTTTCTTAAGATTCTCTCCTTGATTGACTAACTTTTCCTGAATTTTCCCTTCCACTTCTACTAATTTCAGATCTACTTCCTCTTCTACTTTTAGCCTTTTCTTCTAACACATCCTTAATTTCACATCTGATCTCCTGTTTCACCACCTGAATACTCTCCTGCAGCGTCCCATACTTTCTATTTAATTCCTCATTCTCCCTGACCACATTATCTAGCTTTTGATTAATTTCCTTATTATTTTTATCCATCGTCTCTCTTATGTCCCTACTCATCTCCTGATTTTGCCTACTTATCCCTTCTCTCATCTCCAGATTATTCTTATTTCTCTCATCAAATTTTTCACTCTGCATTCTCATGATCGCACCTAATGAATCTTCCGAGATTCCTTTCTCTTTACTAGTACTTGAGATACTCTCTGCCATCATAGTATTGTTATCTACGCTCTCAATCTCACTCACACTATCGCCATTCTGCATATTGTCAGCGTTCTCTTCACTATCAAGACCACTTTTTAACTTCATATCTATTGCCGACATACTGAATTATACTTCCTAACTCTAGCCCCAAAATCACTTGCACAATATATAGACATTCTTACCCCTACACTGATGTGTCCTGGTTCTCGTGCCCATCGTTGAGGTGACAAATGTAATTTTTTACTATGATAATTATATAGATATCTCTAAGGAGCTAAAATCCGGGAGGGCGCCATTTCATATGTTATCTACTATGAAAAATATTTTATTATGTTTCACGAGAATACTCCCATCCCCAGGTGTGGCGTGTCTCCGACACCAACCAGAACACTTCAGTAAATAAGGGTAATATAGATCTACTGCAATACACATATGATTCCTTGGGATTGGGATGTCACTTACTTGTTGAAGAATAGGGAATGTATCATAAATGTGACAATAATCCCGTCACCAAATAATATATAATTTCCAAAACTCGTAGCTCCAATAATCACAATTTATTCGTATTAATCATGTGGAATGAGCTATGTTTGAGACAGCAGCAGCACTTAAGATGCTAGAACATTTCACAGAATTTGAATACACATATGTTAACTCCGGTATTGATGTAATCACTGTCAGTGAAACATGGTTCAATAAGTCAATTACTGATTCAACTGTAACCTTGCCAGGATATAATGTCTACCGCAATGACTGACAACATAGAGAAGAAGATGGAGTAGCAATGTATGTTCGACAGCACATTAAGTGCCGGGTTATCTGTAAATCCCCAAATAATGAGAATTTCAGACCGGAGTACCTCTTCGTATAGACTTGCCTTCAAAATACTAAGGTACTGTTTATTTGTGTTTATAGAGCACCCAAGGTCGGTTTCATGGAACTAGTATTAAATGCCATGCTTGCACACATTTTGGGTCGGATACATTTGAAACGAAAAACATAGTAGAAACTCTAAATACTTGCAATCTGTCGTGGCACCCGTATCAAGATACACATCACACTGCAACCTCCTCCTCTACTGTGGATCTAATAGCATCCAACTCCAATGAGCACGTGATTGAGTTTGGCCAAACAGCTGCTTCTGGCTTCTCAGTACATGATCTCTTATACGCAGTATATACCCTGTCAACTCCAAAATATAAGCCCAGCATTCGAACTTTTCGAGACTTCAGCAGGTATAATTACGAAAGGTCTAAGGCTGATGCCATCTCAGTTCCATGGCACACTGTCCTCGAGCAGCAAACTATAGATGAAAAGGTCGAAAGTTTCAACACATGTTCAATTGATTTATATGATCGCCATGCCCCAGTGCGCTCGGCTAACGTAAGGCACGCACCAGCTGCCTGGATTAACACAGAAATAAAAGAGTTAATAGAATCTCGAAATAGAGCCAGAGGGAAGTGCAACAGAACACAGAAACCCGAGGACATTGAAGAATACAAAGCCTTACGCAATTGAACTCAGCAAGTTATTCGCAATACTAAGATACGTTACACTTATTCGCTAATTAATTCAGCTAAAAACTCTTCGGCTTTGTGGAGAGCTGTAAGAACTCTCGGTGTGGGAAAATCCAGACACAATAGCAATAACCCATCAATGAGCGCTGATGAGCTTAATAAACATTATTTAAGCGTGTCAACTGTTGTTGACAGTGTAACGTTTTGTTACTAACCTTGCACGTATAAGAAACTCCACAGTTGGGCGTCCAAATGTAACGTTTTTGCTCCACGTTGATTGCACAAATGTAACGTTCCCGGTCCTTCTAAGTGACCAAAGGTTACGTTCCTGGCGGGGCTCCAATATTGCGTTCTCCTGGAGTACAGTAGAAGAATCGCAACAAGAACAAGCACCGCTTTACTCACACCACCAATAGCATACTTACCTCTTACCTGTTCATTAGCAATGATTATAATCAGCTCGTGTGGGCGCCAGGTCATCTAACACTTACTTTAGATGTGCCAAAGTATTTAATTAAAATAGTGATAGAGCACTCGAAACATCTTTCTCTCAAGCCGTGGTATAGCTGAGCCATTAACCAATTGTCTTATCGCTACTGGGAGAAGGTATGCATTATGTCTAAAGCTAGCTACTGGAAATGAAAGTCCTACCATTACTTAAGAACAAAATTTAATTGATCAAAATTGAAAGCAGCAAAAGACGTAAAAAGAGAAACAAATGAATTTTAAAAAAATCTGGAAGTTATGTATATTAAATTGGCGAGAGTTACAAAATGGAATATGAATTAAATTTAAACAAAAGCTGGATTCTAATTTGCCATAAACAGAATTACAGAGACTTGATTGGATTTAGTAAAGGAACTCACGGCCGTCTTCTTCATAGTGGTAGTCTGGTTTTCCCTCTGATCTTGCTGGCGGATGTTATTTGGTTCTGCCTCAATATTGTATAGATCCTTATCTTGATACGGGCAGGGAACCAATTTGTCCCGTCTCCCGACTGACATGTGTGAATGGCTTTGCTCCAAAATTCACTTTTGTGAATATGATCAAGGACACGATCATATTCACGTCAGTAGTATTAATTTTAAAACTTCTTGAACTGATAAGTTGCGATCTCGCAGCGAAGATGTCTGATAAACGTGAAGATTCAGAAAATCTCAGAAGATTGGGGGTTTGAGAGTAGATGACCATTGGTTTTTATGGAAGATGAACTTCCCCACTCTGCAGTATTTCTCGACCAATCAATTAGGTATCCTGATGACGTAGCTCCCCACTCCAGATCCCTAAGTTCTGATCATGCCTCTTCATTAGTTGGGTTAACCACGTGGGGTTGCTTCTGAAGTAATTTTAAATCAGCGTCCTGATGCGGTGTTCTTCCGAGAATTCGTGACGTCAGCGCTAACTGACCAACTTGCTTTGTCTTGAAGCCTCGCGTCCCCGGAATGTTTGTACATATATCTCGAAAGTCAAGTCTATTTTTGGCGGACTACCCGTGGCGAAACTGACGACACGTTGAACGAAATATTTCCCAATCAAGTCTTGTATAAAATATAACCTATAACGAATCTAACTAAAATCTCCATTTTATAACTTCCGCCAAACAATAATTAAACCCCTTATATATATAAAGAAATTATGGAATAAATCTAGAATCGATATGATAATTAAAATACACATAATAATAATAATAATAATAATAATAATAATAATAATAATAAATTAATTTTGCTGCTTATAAAACATATAAATTAAGGGGAAGTATTCGGACTGTTACATCGCCCTTAGAATTTTTTTGTCCAATCTTAGATTTGGGCGAACAAATTATATACACATTTAACCTAACAATTAACAGCATCATACAAAATTATACCCTTCAACACTAAAAATATACATATATACCCTTCAATATTTACAACAATGAATACTTTGTTGTTGCTTTAAAGCGTCAATGTTCATTTCTTTCTTCCTGATATGTATGATTTCATTCATACTAACACTCGTTTGTTAGGCAGATATTCTGAGAGACTTGTATCGTTTTAATTCAAATCGTTATTTTTCTTGTCTCCAGAATAATTATAATAAATATTGCCTTCACTAATTCATCACACGACACATCACACGCATGTGATAATCCTGCATACTTGATTCCTCGCAAGTACTCTGTAATGAATTTACAAAATTTTACCTATATCACATAAAACAAGAAAGCATAGTTTTATACATAGGCATAATATTTGAGTGCAAGTTACCCCATTAATTCCAAAATATAAGGTTCTAGGTCACCCTTCGCTTATCTGATTCAGATAACTCACTCGTTCCAGTATATGTGTCAACAGTCGGATATGCCTCTTGTAAACTTAGTTACCTATCTCTTTAAAACTACTAATTGTATACCAGGGCATTGACACATGTTGTTCCGTTACACACGAGTCCTTACCTGACTCATTCCACGTATTTTCTTAAAGGGTGTACTCATCTTTAGGTACGGTACTTAAGGAGTTAGCATATGGGCTTAAGGATGGTTCAATGATTTTATCTCTTAACATGTCGTCAATCTGCAGTTGTACTGCCTCTTGGTATTTAAATGGGATAGGGTATCTATTACCTACAAAGACTTTGCGATCAATTACATTTAATGAGTGTGTGTATCAATTGGCCTCGCCAATCCGATTCTCAAAAACTCTACTTTTCCTTACTAAAACATCCAATAATTGATCCCTCTGATCAATGCCTAAAGAACTTTCTTCCACAGCCTGACATAATGCATCCTCTAGATTGTCATTAGTCAGCAAACTGCCAATAAAATTAAAACCATCGTCACTACTTCCCACCTTATTGTCACCTGACAAAATCACTTTAATAACGCACACTCTTTGAGAATAATCACTCTTACCTGGCTCATTAAATGCAATAATCACAGCTTTCTTCCCCCATTTCATTCTAATACACCTCTCATCGTAACACACCTGAACCTGATTAGCAGACAACCAATCAGTACCCAATATCAAGGAAAAAACAAGGTTTGGGATCACCAAACATACCTGCATACCTATTACATTATTAATACAAATTTCCACCAGAACCTGCTTAGAAATGACATGAGACTTTTTACCTACAGCTGTTATTACAAAAGTTGATTTGATAGGGATTTCTTGAAATATTACACCTTCGTCTCTCATCCTATTATAAAATGACAAGCTAATGCAACTCTTGACACACCCTGTATCTATAAGCGTATCTATACGCGCCCTCAACACATTTATGCTAATGACGGAATTTAAATTTTCAATATCACTAGGTTTTGTCACCTTTTCATCATAATCGCACAAGAGATCATCTCTTACATTTAGGTCATAACCACTAAATAGAGTATTGGCTGGGAATATCATCGACTGAAAATCTGACCTCGCATTACATGAATGCCCTACCGTGCCTTCCTAACTTTTTATCATCCTCCTCTTTTTCTTTCTCTCGTTTCACTGTAATTATTTCTTCTCTTCTAAGAACGATAGTTTCTCCCTCCTCAGTACTACTCTTATCAACCACAAAACTACACTTCCCCTCTCCCCTAGTTTCACCTACCGTAGCCACTACTGTAAGCCATTGCATTCTATATTCTTTATCTCTTTCTTTCAATCTTCCTTCCATTTCTTCTAGCATCGTAATCTGTTTCTCTACTTCCTTTCTACTCCTAGGACTTCTAACTTCGATAATCTGCTCGTTACTTACCTCTAAACTCCTCTTTCCTACATCCAGCATTTCTTCATCCTCTACACGATTTTTCTCTAACGTCTTCGTTAACTGCTGCTCTTTTTCTCTACTCTCATCTATTTCCTGCCCCTCCTCAACATCTATTCTATTTTCAACTAATGTCTTCTCTACCGTAATATTCTGCTTTTTCTCCTTCCTTCCCTTCCTGGCCTTCCCCCCTTCCACCTTCTGTTTTTCGTGCTTGTCTGAGACCCCTTGTTGCATTCGATCCAACATACGTTTCTCCATCCCAGCTAATTTAATGTTCATTCTTTCATCTACCATTCTCTGAAAGCTCTTCCTCATCTCCTGCTGTGATTCCTTTATGCTAACATTGAATTCTTCTTTCATCCGTCTATTTTCTTCATCAATGGCTTTCTGCATTTTCATCTCCTGAGTATTTACTACTTTCCTTATCCTCGTTATTTCTACTCTTATCTTTTCATTAATTCTCTTCTCCTCTCTCTTACTATGCTCTTTTATCTCAACCGTTACTTCCTTAACTTTCTCCCCTATCTGCTGGTTAAGCTCCCTAATTTCATTTCCTACCACCTGTAACTTTTGTTCAATTTCTACCATTATTTGACCTGCTTCCACCTTCATGTACCTCTGAATGTCTTCCTTCACTGTTTCTTTAAATGTTATAATATCTACTTCAAGCTGCTCATACATCTTACCTAACCTCTCTGTCTCTTTGACGACCTTATCTACTTTCTGACTATTATGCTTTAGTCCCTGATTTAATTTCGTCATCTCCTGTTTTAATTCTTTATTTAACTTCTGACTATTATTTTCCATCTCCTGTTTTAATTTTTGATTATTACTTTCCATTTCATGTTTTAATTCTTTATTTAGTTGCTCAAATTTATTATTATTTTCCTGTCTCATTTTAACTAATATACTCAAAATGCTATCCTGTGCTGACATCTCCGATGAACTACCCTCTACACTAGTCGCATTAGAATTTACCTCCGCTAAATTCCTAGCTTCGTCTATCTCCTTCTCCAGATTCACGCTACTACCATTCTCTTCACCATCTCCCGTCACCTCTATACCACTTCGCAGCTTCATCTTATCTTTATCCGCCATACCGACACACACAAAAAACTTATTATCACCCCCAAAAATACTTGCACTGAAATATATCCTTTTCCCTTCACGACAAACAATTGGTTTTCGGGCCTAAGCTTGTGGCGCCAAATGTAACGTTTTGTTACTAACCTTGCACGTAAATATACATATATAAGAAACTCCACAGTTGGGCGTCCAAATGTAACGTTTTTGCTCCACGTTGATTGCACAAATGTAACGTTCCCGGTCCTTCTAAGTGACCAAAGGTTACGTTCCTGGCGGGGCTCCAATATTGCGTTCTCCTGGAGTACAGTAGAAGAATCGCAACAAGAACAAGCACCGCTTTACTCACACCACCAATAGCATACTTACCTCTTACCTGTTCATTAGCAATGATTATAATCAGCTCGTGTGGGCGCCAGGTCATCTAACACTTACTTTAGATGTGCCAAAGTATTTAATTAAAATAGTGATAGAGCACTCGAAACATCTTTCTCTCAAGCCGTGGTATAGCTGAGCCATTAACCAATTGTCTTATCGCTACTGGGAGAAGGTATGCATTATGTCTAAAGCTAGCTACTGGAAATGAAAGTCCTACCATTACTTAAGAACAAAATTTAATTGATCAAAATTGAAAGCAGCAAAAGACGTAAAAAGAGAAACAAATGAATTTTAAAAAAATCTGGAAGTTATGTATATTAAATTGGCGAGAGTTACAAAATGGAATATGAATTAAATTTAAACAAAAGCTGGATTCTAATTTGCCATAAACAGAATTACAGAGACTTGATTGGATTTAGTAAAGGAACTCACGGCCGTCTTCTTCATAGTGGTAGTCTGGTTTTCCCTCTGATCTTGCTGGCGGATGTTATTTGGTTCTGCCTCAATATTGTATAGATCCTTATCTTGATACGGGCAGGGAACCAATTTGTCCCGTCTCCCGACTGACATGTGTGAATGGCTTTGCTCCAAAATTCACTTTTGTGAATATGATCAAGGACACGATCATATTCACGTCAGTAGTATTAATTTTAAAACTTCTTGAACTGATAAGTTGCGATCTCGCAGCGAAGATGTCTGATAAACGTGAAGATTCAGAAAATCTCAGAAGATTGGGGGTTTGAGAGTAGATGACCATTGGTTTTTATGGAAGATGAACTTCCCCACTCTGCAGTATTTCTCGACCAATCAATTAGGTATCCTGATGACGTAGCTCCCCACTCCAGATCCCTAAGTTCTGATCATGCCTCTTCATTAGTTGGGTTAACCACGTGGGGTTGCTTCTGAAGTAATTTTAAATCAGCGTCCTGATGCGGTGTTCTTCCGAGAATTCGTGACGTCAGCGCTAACTGACCAACTTGCTTTGTCTTGAAGCCTCGCGTCCCCGGAATGTTTGTACATATATCTCGAAAGTCAAGTCTATTTTTGGCGGACTACCCGTGGCGAAACTGACGACACGTTGAACGAAATATTTCCCAATCAAGTCTTGTATAAAATATAACCTATAACGAATCTAACTAAAATCTCCATTTTATAACTTCCACCAAACAATAATTAAACCCCTTATATATATAAAGAAATGATGGAATAAATCTAGAATCGATATGATAATTAAAATACACATAATAATAATAATAATAATAATAATAAATTAATTTTGCTGCTTATAAAACATATAAATTAAGGGGAAGTATTCGGACTGTTACAACAGCAATAGAGTTTTGTCAACTGTTGCTCACTACAGGGCAAAATTTACTGATCGATGGGAAGAATTTCATTTTAGCCATATATATCCAGAGGACATTAATTTAGCCATATTTAGGATAACTTCAAAAGCCACAGGACCAGATCATATATCTATTACGCTATTGAAAAGGAATATGGACCTCCTCATGTCAGTTTTATTGCACATATTTAACTATAGTCTGCAAATGGGTATTTATCCAACACAATGGAAGAAAGCCAATATCAAAGCAATACCAAAATTTTTATGGATATATAAATTCCAATAATATCCTAAACCTGAATCAATCTGGATATAAATCAAAACATAGTTCTCTGACAGCTCTCAAAGTCACAGACGACATTCGTCAAGCAATGGACCGGAAGGAAACAACTATATTATCTCTATTCGATTCCAGCTAAGCTTTTGACAGAGTTCACCATGAGATCCTACGAGTTAAACTAAGAAATCTTGGCCTTTCAAAGTCAGCAACGAACTGGTTTAGGTCTTACCTAACAGGCAGATGTCAGAGAGAAGTCCTATCAGACGAAAAATGTTTCAGAATGTTGTGAAGTAACAACAGGTGTGCCGCAGAGTTCGGTCCTTGGTCCACTCCTGTTCTCCGTGTATACAGTATAAATGACCTTCCGTATGTGCTTAAATTCTGTCAACATCATATGTACGCCGACGACCTACTGCTATATCTACATACGGATCTGAAATCCATTCATTTGAACGTAGCCCTAATTAACAGTGACATTCAAAGCCTATCTCAGTACGCACTCGATCATAATCTAATACTTAACTTCGAAAAGACACAACCCATCCATCATCATCGGCTATACCCGACCCAGTACCACCTTTACAGCTTGCATCCCAAACCGTTCCGTACCAGTCAGCAGTAAGAAATCTGGGAGTTATTTTTGACTCTCGATTATCGTGGCAGGATCACACAAACATGATTCTGTAAAGGGTTGCATTGCCATTATATCATATTAGGCGAACTTGCTTCTATTTGCCGCAAAATGTACGGAATAGACTGATACAGGATTTGATATTACCAATTGTTGACTATGGATCTATTATTTACCATGATCTAGGAGAGGTCCTCAATACAACATTGCAAAGAATGCAAAATGCTTGCTTGCGGTTTGTTCTCAATATACCAAGATAGTCTCATATAACTCCATTTTAAATCCAGATTGGATGGCTAAAATTAAAAGAACGAAGACAATACGCCATGGTTCTGACTGTGATAATAATTTCTAAAATTCAAAATTTACTGCAGACTAACTCCCATGCAGTCAGTGCATAACCGTGCGAATAGACACACTGCACAAATGCTCCAGATACCTCATCATAGGACCGAAAAATGCAAAGGTTCATTCCGTATTTCAGCTAGTATTCTCTGGAATAAATAATAAAAATTGCGCCAGTATTCAGGACTTCCCATCAGAGCGATAAACTCTCCCTTCATGGTAATCTATCAGCTATGCAATTATCATGATCAATGTGAACAGATGTAATAACAAGAACTTCTATTGTCAACTGAATGTTTAGGTTAAGTATTTATTTCTTTCTTAATTTATTTTATTGTATTCAACCGCCCTCTGAATGAAGAGAGCTGCATAAAGAGGCTTTGTAACCTCAGCGGCCGGTTTAAGAGGAATAATAAATTCAAATATGTACTGCAGATGACGAAACTGTCGGGGAGAAGCCTTCTCATTCTTCTGTTTGAACGCATAGGTAAGTGGCTTATGATCCGTGAAAATGGAGAAAGGTCTTGCATCCAAGAGATGTCTAAACTTCTTTACAGCCAAATATATCGAAAGTAGCTCTTTGTCATATGTGATATAAGATCTCTCTGCTGGGCTTAATTTCTTGGAATTAAAAGCGATGGGTTTCCATACCATTCCGTCTTTTTGTTGGATTACTGCGCCAATTGCTTGATTGGCTTGAATAAACAGGCGGTCCCTTCGTTGAAATGTAACGCTTAATATTGTGGGTCACTTCACTGGGCACTAAGGTTGGTTTTGTAATGCCAGGATATTGCCGAATCAACTCTGAAAATTTAATGTTTCTGCATACAGTACTTAAGGAATCATTGTTTGATACAATCGTCACTTCGCCAGACGTACACATTTTGGTTATACCATCAATCATACTTCTTCTCTTGATATCGACAAGTAAATTGTATTCTCTTAAGAAATCAGCTCCTAATATTCCTTTCTGTATGTCAGCTAAAATGAATGGCCATCTAAACTGCCGGCGTAAGCCAAGATCAAGGTTCAAAACTTTCACACCTCCAGTTGAAATTGAAGTTTCATTCGCAGCATATAATTTAAAACTGTTATCCAACTTATCAGGATCACCTTTTGATGCTGGAATTATGGAAACATCTGCTCCACTGTCGACAAAAAAAAACACGAGCCGGACGTTTTGTCTTGCAGAAATAGGCAGTGTTTGCGCCCCCTGTCCTGATTCTCGGTAGCAGAACTTGCCGCTGTGTTTACTGTCGATTGGAGTTTCGCTGTACATTCCATTGACAAGGCTGCTTGCATTTTGCAGGCATGCATTTATTTCCAAATTTAAAATGGTACTAGCAAAACTTGCCATTAAGGTCGAATCTCTTGCTACTGCGACTCGAACTGCAGCCTCTGCTTGGAGATCTGCGATATGGGCTTCTGCTTCGACTGCAGCATCTTCCTGTTGACATTGTTGCTATTTGTTGTTCTAACTGTGATATTTTAGCAATTAACTCATTAATCGACGTACCTTTCGCAGAATCTTCGCTAACACTAAACGCTACAGTGCGGGGATTCATTTCTAGAATTTTATCTCCCATAACGGCAACTCTGTCAAGACATTCTTCACTTAGTACCAGGATGCTTTTTATTGAGTCGGGATGTTTTTCTAGCCAAAAAGTTCGAAGAACTTTGTCAGAGATATCTTTTCCTGCCAAAGCCTTCATTTTCCTTAGCAGCTGGCTCGGCTTATAATCTCCTAGCTCAATACCAGTTACTAACCTCTTAATTCTTCTATCTTCCCTTTCTTTGAAAATCTCAAGAAGTTGTTATTTTGCAGCCGAATATTTATTTACTTTATTTCCGATTATAATGTCCCAGATATTTTCTACATACTTTGGTTCTAGTTGGGCTATTAGGTAGTTGAATTTCGTTTCTTCTTTTCTTCTTTTATTTATGTCAAACTTTGCCTCGACCTGGTAGAACCATATATCTGGTTTCTCCGACCAGAATGGGGGAATCTTAATGCTAACCCATTGAACTCTAGGTAATACCTACAGGTAGTACCTACAGTTCAATGTGCTAACCTTACTGATGTTGGGGTTATGTTCCTCCATTGTATTATGCTCTCGTGTCACCATTTTGTTGCTCTGAACCTTATACCATAAATCCAATAGATGGCTGATGACATCACATTGTTGAGACCCAGACCCAGAGACTAACATCTCGATCAGCTGACTGAAGGTAACTGCAACTGCGGTTAGTGATGATAGAATTATCCAATATGAAGTTCCTTTTGTATTCCTTGACGTTGCTTAGCATTCGCCATTAGTCATTATCCTCCAGTCAGCTGATCGAGATGTTGTTTTCACGTCACAGTACAGGCGCAGTGTGGCAATGCACCATCTATTGTATTTATGCGCGAAGCTCTGAACTGAGAAATGGCAGAATGTTCTACCTAAACTCTTTATATACCTGACTCGACACCCAGAAAATCGTCGAACTGTTCACGTTTTGATAAGTTACTTAGTTCAGTGTCTTTATATCTGCGTCATGGATTTACGCATCAGTTTTATTTCAGGATCTCACTCACCTGGTATCACACCAGATCACGTCAGGGTCACCATTTTGTTGCTCTTTACATATTTTGGTTTATTTATAACAATTTAGAGCAAACATTTAACTTATAAATATCATTTGCTGATAGAAGTATTCGTGTTCACTTCTGATATTTTTTAACTACTCTCTAATTTTTTAAAACTTTCACTGCCTCCTGATAACCAGTTCAAAGAAGTCGTATTTGAAGTCCTCTACAAATATTGAAGTTTGCGTACTACACGTACACAATAATCTTGATGTAATAGTACATAACTCTAAGACCTACGTATATAAAATTCCAAAATGGCGACCAACCGTAATATTAGACGGTTCTCAATATCTACGAATCTATTACTGCAATCAAACTGAAATTTTGTATGTTGATAGTGGCAATTAACATAAGTATGATATATGAAAATAGGCTTTAGTTCTTCACGGAACTACAGTACTTGTTAGCCTATTTTCAATTTTGAAAAAAATAGGCTTATGAGATCACCTTTTGTCCGTGTGTGTGTGTGCACGCGCGCGCGCGCGCGTGTGTCTGTGTGTGAGGAGTGTGTGTGTGTGTGTCCCTAATAAATTCTAAACGGCTGGAGCGATTTCAATGAAACTCGGTACGTTCATAGCACTATTCCGGGCGACCCCAACCGTGACCATAAAATGTTGTTACGTCTCACCAATCCAACATGGCGGCTGTGCGAATTATTTCACAGGCATTCAATATCTCCGAAACTATTCCCGATATCACCCTGGAATTTATTACGGTGATAAAGAGAACTACTTGAAGTTCACCTATGTGACTTTTGAAAAACTGGTAACTACAAAACCAACATGGCGGCCACGCGAATTTGCGATTTTTAAATAGACGTTTCTCGCGATTTAACCAACCAAACGCAATATAACTTGGTACAGTATATGTTTATACACATTATAGTGCACCGACATCTAACTTCGTTCAATTGATTACATAACCACAAATGGCGGCTGTGCGAAATATTTCCCCGGCATTCTATATCTCTGAAACTATTAGCGGCATCATCCTGAAATTTTGTACGGAGATAAAGGGCACTACTGAAAGTTCATCTATAGGACTTTCAAAATCCGGTTAACTACAAACGAACATGGCGGCTAAGCGAATTTGAAAATTTTAAATAGACCTTTCTTGCGATATAATGTTCCAAACGCAATGAAATCTGGTACAGGAAATGTTTATACTCATTATAATGCACTGGTATCTAATTTAGTTCAATTGTTTACATTACCTCAAGATGGCGGCTGTGCGAATTTTAAAATTAAGTTTTTATTTCTTGTGTCGTAATCATGTGATCGACGTGAAAGTTTGAATAATGAACCTACGCAATAATTTTCCTTTAATGGTACATGACTCTATGGCCTATACATTTAACAATCCAACATGGCGACCATCCGAAATATTTAGACGACTCTGAATATCTACGAATCTATTATAGCAATCAAAGTGAATTTTTTAATGTTCTTAGGGGCTATGAACTTAAGTTCACCTGTAGGACTTTAAATAACCTGGTGATCACAAATCCAACATGGCGGCGACGCGAAGTATAAATATTCTCATGGACGTTTCTCGCAATTTAATCATCCGAGTGCAGTGAAACTTGGTACAGTAAATCCTTGTACGAATGTTAATCCACTGGCATCTAATTTGTTTCAATTGTTTCCATAACCACAAGATGACAGCTGTGCGAAATTTTAAAATCTCCTTGTTACTTCTTGTGTCCTAATCATGCGATTGCAGTTTGAATGCTACACGCACACAATTATCTTCATGTAACAGTACATAACTCTACTAGTAGGACCTACATATATAAAATCCAACATGGCGACCATCCGAAATATTTAGTCGGTTCTCAATATCTACTAATCTATTTCAGCAATCAAACTGAAATTTTGTATGTTGATAGTGGCCGTTAACATACGTAGGATATATGAAAATAGGCTGTATAGTTCTTCACGGAACTACTTGTTTTTGAAACCTAATCTATTGAGTATTCTGCAATGTCTTTGCATAAGACGTGTCTCTATCTGCTGATATAGCTTCGTTGCAGGCCAGGGTATCGTTCCGTTACCTTGGGAAAGGTTAATTAGCAAGTTAATTAGAGTAAGCGGCTTTGCCCATAAATCAGTGACGTTACAAAATGACCTTCATGACTGTGTTTGTTAACCACATTTTGACCAACGACGCTGTCAGCTATTAGGTCCTGTATAGTCCGGTCAGGATATTCAAACCCGTGCGCTTGTTGGGGGAACCTTTTTTATGATTGCAATTCATTTCTGACATGCAAAGGATGAAATTTAGCTTGGGCGTCATTTTTGTAATTTTGGCGTTTGGCTACCATATTGAAAAATGGCGGCCAGTGTTCACGAAATGAGAAAATAGAAAAATCTCCAAAACTACTTGGACAATTGTCATGGTTAAGATACCTCTGGATAGGTATTTAATCGTTCTATATGTTAGGTAGATTTCATTAGAAAGCTAACTATTGCAATGGGTACCATGTTTCGACTTCCGGAAAATTTCGACATATCTTCGCGTTTTACATCCCCCAGACCATAAAACCACCGTCATTTCCAAAGTTTATATATAATGTATGTATGTAAGTATGTATGTATATATATATATATATACAGGGTGTATCTTAATTATATCGACAAAAAAAACAGGGATGCTCTGCGTGTTATGTAAAAGACGATGCAGCAATCGGATTGGCGGAGAAAATTTTTCCCTTCGAGAAAATGAGGTTAGTGTGTTACTTCCGGGCGCGCGATTCAAATCTACGAACTCGCCGTATTTGCTGACCAAGAGAGCAAGCAGCTGGCCACTGCTGTGCTTGAGGCAAGGGAAGGGAGTGTGATAGAAAGAGACAGAGATATGCTGGCGGGCATGCGTTAAGCCGAGGCGATCGAGGAAACTTGCGCAAATCCCGCCAGCATATCTCTGTCTCATTCTATCATACTCCCTTCACTTGCTTGAAGCACAGCAGTGGCCAGCGGCTTGCTCTCTAACTCGGCAAATACGGCGAGTTCGTAGATTTGAATCGTGCGCCCGTAAGTAGCAAAGTAACCTCATTTTCTCGAAGGGAAAATTTTTATCCGCCAATCCGATTGCGGTATCGTCCTTTACACAACACGCAGAGCGTCCCTTATTTTTTTGTCGGTATAATTAAGATACACCATGTATATACTGTATATATGTATATCAGTCCCTTGTGGACACGATAACTGCTTAATTTTGCACCAATCACTTTGAATTTTTTACCGAATATGTATACCTATAAAATCTCGGTCGAGTTCGTTACTGGGCTAAATCGGTCGAAGGGGGTGAAAATGGGGGATTTTTTTTTCTTCGAAAAAGTGAAATATTGCTATAACTCTCTTAATATGTGAAATATCGAATCCATTCAAAGTTCATACTATGTGTCGGATAAAGCCCAAAAATTTATGTTTGAAGAGTTTTTTTTATAGCACCAACCATTGACCAAAGGGGTGGGAAAAAGTGGGATTTTCGGGAAACATTAATCATATCTCTCTTAATAGGCACAATATCAAAACCGTACGAAATGGACAATATTCCCCTAATAATTACCTAAAACTTTTGTCTGAAAGAATTTTTGATATGACCCACCATTACGCCAAGGGATGAGAAAAATTATTTCGGAATTATAAGAAAATGCCAAGAGCTATCAGAGGTTGCCATGGCAACACTACTAAATTGATGAGGGGTGAGCCAACATACGTTGCCATGACAACGCACTTGCACGAGATCAGATTCAGATTTCCATCTGACTAAGTGTGAATCGGCTTCGGTGACGTAACTGGTAGCATGCTGAACTTCTATGCCCAAGGTCGCGGGTTCAAAGCCAGCCGAAGTTGTCGGAGTTTCTAAGAGTGCTAAAAATCCCTCAGTATGCTTTCCTTTGGAGGGGAAGTTCCAACGTTCGTTGCAGGTTGCGGTGGCATCTAGTAGCCAAGTTCACAGCTAGGTGTTGTTGACGGTAGTATCTGGTAGCAACATTAGGAACTACTGCTTGAAATTGACCGTCTGCAGTCCTTACCTGAATTACAGACTAATACAGCCATCACAATTCACACCGTTTATCAGACAGATTCTACACTCACCCAAAGTACACGGGTTTACATGACCGCGTTGTCGCAGCCCCTAAACTGAGGAACCAACCAAAATCTCTGCGGGAGATATAATTTTGCGTGAAGAAGTAACAGACCGTTACATAGTTACACATCAGTGTCGAAACCTTGCATAAGGACAGTGTGACCACAAGTATAACAAGTAGTTCCATGAAGAACTATACAGCCTATTTTCATACATCCTACTTATGTTTCAGTTTGATTGCTGTAATAGATTCGTAGATATTGAGAACCGACTAAATATTTCGGATTGTCGCCATGTTGGATTTTATATATGTAGGTCCTAGAGTTATGTACTGTTACATGAAGATTATTGTGTACGTATAGCATTCAAACTTCAATCGCATGATTAGGACACAAGAAGTAACAAGGATATTTTAAAACTTCGCACAGCTGGCATCTTGTTGTTATGGCAACAATTGAAATAAATTAGATGCCAGTGGATTAACATTCGTATAAGAATTTACTATACCAAGTTTCACTGCACTCGGAAGGTTAACTTGCGAGAAACGTCCATGTGAATATTTATAATTCGCGTAGCCGCCATGTTGGATTTGTGATCACCAGGTTATTTAAAGTCCTATAGGTGAACTTAAGTTCATAGCCCCTATGAACATAAAAAAATCAGTTTGATTGCTATAATAGATTCGAAGATATTCAGAGCCGTCTAAATATTTCGGATGGTCGCCATGTTGGATTCTTAAATGTATAGGCCATAGAGTCATGTACCATTAAAGGAACATTATTGCGTAGGTTCATTATTCAAACTTTCACCTCTATCGCATGATTACGAAAGAAGAAATAAAAACTTAATTTTAAAATTCGCACAGCCGCCATCTTGAGGTTATGTAAACAATTGAACGTAATTAGATACCAGTGCATTACAATGTGTATGAACATTTCATGTACCTGATTTCATTGCGTTTGGAACATTATATCGTGAGAAAAGTCTATTTAAAATTTTCAAATTCGCTTGGGCGCCATGTTCGTTTTGTATTTAACCGTTTTTTGAAAATCTTATAGATGAACTTCCAGTAGTGCCCTTTATCTCCGTACAAAATTTCAGGGTGATATCGCTAATAGTTTCAGAGATATAGAATGCCGGTGAAGTATTTCGCACATCCGCCATCTTGTGGTTATGTAAACAATAGAACGAAGTTTTATTGCGTTTGGTTGGTTAAATCGCGAGAAACGTCTATTTAAAAGTCGCAAATTCGCGTGGCCCCCATGTTGGTTTTGTAGTTATCAGTTTTTCAAAAGTCACATACGTGAACTTCTAGTAGTTCCCTTTATCACCGTGCAAAATTCCAGGGTGATATCGGGAATAGTTTCGGAGATATTGAATGCTGGTGAAATATTTCACACAGCCGCCATGTTGGATTGGTGAGACGTAACAAAATTTGAAGGGCACGGTCGGGGTCGTCCGGAATTGTGCTATGAACTTACCGAGTTTCATTGAAATCGCTCCAGCCGTTTAGAAATTATTAGGGGGACACACACACCTCTCACACACACACACGGACAAGAGTTGATCTCATAAGCCTATTTTTTCAAAATTGAAAATAGGCTAAAAATGGACCCCAAATGACAAGAAGGTTACCGTCCCCATAAGACAATAAAATGTTTAAAATATGCATAAAATGACGAAAAACAAAGTTAATTAAGCTCCAATTATAAAATACTTTCTCGCAATAAATGAGGTCTGATCCTCCTACGAAAACCTGCATATTCTGCCTATTTTCGCCTATCCCCAAGTTTGTCCGGTGAAATCTACCTCCGCCTTCCGGCGTGCCGAGATGACCTTTTTTTTTTACAATGTGTCTGGTTCCAATCTGAAATTGAAAAGGAAACAAATATGCATTGTTGTTATGTTTTTCTTTATGCTTGTATACTTTTGGTGTAATATTACTGATTATCAAATACCGATAATGTACCGGGTGAGTTAGCCGTGGTCGTTACGGCATGACTGCTGGCAGTCGCCCACATCCGGGAGGCGAGGAGGTTCGAATCCCCCCGCCGGCAACCTTGAAGATGGTCTTCTGTGGTTTCCCATCTTCCTTCCAGGCAAATGCCGGGGTTGGTCCCTAACTATAGGCCACAGCCGCTACCTTCCGACTCCTCGACCTTCCATTCCAACTTTCCTCCCCAACGGTACTTGTAGCTCACGCATTGGGTGCCGTCTTGAAACAGCTACAAAACTGGCGAGTCGAACATGTCCTCGGACACTCCTGGCACTAAAAGCCATACGCTAAAAAAAACGATAATAAAATGTCTTCATAGGATAGACGTATCTGTAGTAGTATCAATTGGAATGTTTTGAAATCTATGTGCATCATTAGTTTTATGTCCGTTGAACATGTGAAAGCCACAACACATATCCTTCTGTCAATCACTGAACTCCTCCTCTGTGTCGCTGTATTCTATGTGATGAATCATGAACAGGTGAATTGACTTCTTCTTCTTCTTCTTCTTCTTCTTCTTCTTCTTCTTCTTCTTCTTCTTCGACAAAATCCTCTGCAAAGGTTTGTTTGGGTTGAGGAAATTGGACTCCACTTGGAAGTGAGGGCATTGTGTGCGTGATGGGTCGCAATCCATCTTGGAGCTGTTCCCATCCAAAGTTAGTTGGGATCAGCCGTTTTGCAAGCCTGGCATTCTTATATTCATAAGCTTGCAAGTGACTTCGAAGACAGTGTTGTCTAAATGAGTCTTCGTCAGGAGTCAATCTGGCAGAATCGTAACATCGCAACTGCCGCCATTTACGTGCTCGAGCTTCGCACAATATTTTGCTCACTGGGTCATTGTAGATGATCCTAATTGTGAACAACTGCAGTTAAGGAACAGCTCATCGGATAGTTCGTCATTAACTCCAAGTTGCTGTATTATCTGTAGGTGTGTCATATTATTTGGCTGCAGAATGCGCTTCATTGTTTGACCTTCCCCAAGCCGAAGAAACCTTCCACTGTGTCACAACCGGTGAATGTGTAGACTCCAAGAGCAGCACAGGCTTTGTCTTGTTCTGAGAACAGTGAGTGACAGTTGTAGAATTCTGTACCATTTCCGGATTTCTTCTTGTACATATACATATCCTGTTCAGTTAGGTGACTGATGTATGAAGCAATAACCCATACATCTGTGCCCTCGAAATCAAAAACAATTGGATCCGAACCGCCTAACTGTGCAGCTTGGAAAAACGCCCTGGTATCAGCTTCAGATGAACATGGTGCTTCGAATCAAGGGTCGCATTCGCCAGATGTGAGATCATAGCAGGAAAGATCCATGGTGTAATACCAGTCAGCATTATGCTCGTAGGATTGTCACACATTCAGAAGGAAATGTTCAGCCTCTGTTTGTTTGCAGGCTTCGACAGAAGTGAATGCCAGGCATTCCCTGTACGCATTTGCTGGTCAGCAACTGGGTAAACTTTTGGGACGAACCCATACGACTGCATATGACGTTTTTGCTCATGATATTTCGTACTTTCAATCATTGTTTCTTCATTGTAAAGATCATTGATTAGGTGAAGAGCTACTGCTTGAGAATGGTGATTTAGTATGTATTTGTAGAGGTTGAATGCATAATCACTCCAAGTCTTGCACGCTGGTACCTTGTTCCATGCCATTCCGACATCTATGATGGCATGGTAATGTGGTGGCGGCATCACTGGTTGAAGAGTCAATAATGTTCTGAATTTTGACTTGACTGGTTTATGGAACATACAGTCAGCTGTAAAAAGAGATAGGCTCACTGTTGTTATTCTGTATTGCATGATATCCAGTAGAGTCGTGGTAGGAGTTTCTCCGCTCGTTAAGAGATAGATAACTTGCTTCGTTGCAGTGTGGTCTACCAATATCCTTACATCTTGCTTGCTCTTTGCAATCCTCACTGTCTGTGTGGCAAATGTTTTGCTTTTTCTTTTGCTGATAGAATTGTGGAGAGATCTAGTTCAAGAAGAAAGTCTGTCAAATATTGCTACTGCCATGGTATTCCCCTCATCATGGGCTGTGTGCAGGCTCTTGACAACTTCCTCCGTCGCTGGCTGTCCAGTGCACAGTGAGCGAAGATTTGGTTGGCTGATGTTCCATGGGTCCGTATCCCACTCCTCCAAGGCAAGTTTTACTTCATGAATTACTTGTAAGTCTTTCTTAATCCTTGATAGACCCAATTCTGGGTGCGGTGGAGAGGCTTCTTTAAACTTATGATTTGTTGTAATTGCTCCCGTAAGTACAAGACAGCAGGTCTGCTTAGTATGTCGACATCAATCATGGGGAGATTCTTGGAGAATCTAACCCAGCCACCACTTCTTCGATTCTTAGACTATTTGTTCGTGGTCATTTCAATAACCTGATCGGGAGACAATTTACTGAAACTATTGCCTGTCAACGAGAATGAGTATATTGAGGACACATGTATCCTTTCTTCCTTTGTCAAGGTGGATATTTGCCAGTAGCAGAGAGAGAGGTAGCGCAGATAATTTATGTTAACGTATGCTGCTAGAAGAGGAAGCATTCTGCGACAACCATCTAAGTATTCATCAAAACTTACTCCACTCCTCAGACAATGGTAGTGCTGAAACAGGACTTCCACGTCGATGATGTAAGAGAGCCAAAATTTTGCCATATCTGAATCGGACTCGAAGATATCTCGAAACATCCCATGCGCAAATTTGTTAAATGAATCTGATGCAACGAAGTTTTCACTTTCTTGTTCTGTTGTGATATCCACTACATATTCCAAACCGTTAAGTAGATCTGGGCGATTCTCAACACATATTTGAATCAGCATGCGTAGTAAAGCTTCTGCTATCAATTTGTGCAGGTGCATTGCCCTGTCGTAGTGTTTTCCAGATAATGCTTGCTTTACACTGCCTGCAGCAACAACACCTGTAGCAACAGCTAGTTCCTCAATACCTCTTCCAGCGAATCTTTTTCCTAGAAAATTAAGGTATGACATCTCTGTGTGAAATCCACCTACTACGCCCTTTAGGAAAGACCACCTATTCTCTTCCTCACTCAGATATCCTTCAATATATTTATAAACTGCTTGATCACCAACAAGTTGAACTACTGGCATTTCCTTGTGTTCCGCAACTCTTTGACACCAATCTAATACATCTTTGACAACCTCTTTGCTTGGTAGCTGTGAGTAAGATTTGACATTATATGATTCCCACTTTTCAATTTGGCTTTGAAGGTTACAATGATAGCCAGTAACCAGTTGAATCACACGTACAAGTGAGTGAGCAATTAATCGATGCACAACAGGTGCTTCTTCGCTGGATTCCAAACTCTTTGACTGAATTATTGCGTACATCATTGTGGCTAAAAGTTTTGGGGACTACAGGATAGGATAGAGCTCTTTTGATTTCAGGCGTTGGTATAGCTAACGCTGTTCTATCGCTAACTGCTAAATTTCCTAACAGAGCTGGGAATCGAACCCGGCCCTCTGCGGCGACAGCCAAGACTGCTATCCACTACGCAACGAGGTGGAACATCAGAAATACATACCAGTTGTAAGGCTAAACATGAAAATTGTCTAAGTAGTTTGGGAGATTTTTGTATTTTCTAATATCACCATTTTTCAAAATGGCGGCCAAACTCCAAAATTACAAAAATGACTCCCTCTCTAAATTTCATCCTTAGGATGTCAAGAATAAATTGCAATCATGAAAAAAAAAAAGGTTCCCCCCCCCCCCAAGAGCGCGCGGGTTTGAGTATCCTGACCGGACTATGTAGTGTACTACATTGAGTAAAATGCGTCAAAACTGAACACTGATGAGTGATTGTACCACCGTATTACTAGCACACAACATATCCTTTATATTATAATAATATGTATATGAGTATATATACCGAGAAAGTAGGGAGGAATACAAAGACAAAGCTGTTACTGAAAGTTATGAACTTACAATCGAGGTTTTATTGTTTCTCTACAATTATCTTCTATTTTTATTTTTTGATGTGTAACATCTTTCCACTCGGTTGATGGATATATTTTGTGAGAGTGATTTTGGAAAAGAAACGGAAATTATGAAACGGAAAACTGTAAGAGGAAACAATGAGCGCACGCGGTGGTGGAGATTGGTACCACGACGTACTGTCGGCCAACATACAGCCCTGAGTGGAATGTATATCGTATACGGTTTACTTGAAGGTCCCATTAAATATATTCCTACAATAAATCATCTTCAAGTTGTCGTTCTTTGGTGTGAAATTATTCATTATATTATCATATTTGCTGAAAACAATTATGATTTATTAAATCTTCATACTTTTGTTGTATTCTTATTTAATGTACTGTAAGCATTTGATGTACTGTCGGACAACATACAGCCCTATGTGGAATGTATATCGCATACGGTTTACTTCAAGGTTTGGAGGCCCCATTAAAGATCTTCCTACAATAAATCATCTTCAAGTTGTCGTTCTTTGTTGTGAAAATATTCATTAAATCATATTTACTGAAAACAATTATGATTTATTAAATCTTCATACTTTTGCTGTGGAATGTATATCGCCTACGGTTTAGTTCAAGGTATGGAGGCCCCATTAAATATATTCCTACAATAAATCATTGGTACTGCACCCGAATCCCGCATAGTCATAGCCTATATCCGCAAAGATAGAAAAGGATTGTAGGGAGGTCGATACCCAGCCAGGTTAACCAACACTACCCTACTAGGATAATGACTAGGGAACCCTCGATGCATACCGGCCATGCAACAACACTACCGATTAGTTACACATTTACATAGAAAATAAACTGTCCTAAACACAAAATGGTAGGACGAGAATCTCGGATCTCGGGTGTGAACGGTGAAAGTTGAGACTAACATGAATTCTAGTAACTAATTCGCAGTATTATCGCATGTCGATTGCAAGAATGAAATGATGATCAGATTTATAGAAAACGAACAGGCAAACAAAAACTAGTGCCTGGGATTTATTTCCAAACAAATACAAATAAGAAAAAAATCCCTATCACCATTAAAGTTGATAAACATGTTAAAATTAACTGTTACACACGTCAAATAGTTCTACGATCTGTAGAATAAATGTTTCTGAACATTCTCGTTACAACAATGAAGTTATATTAAAATTCACGAAATGTTTACGTAATTGACAGTCACCCTGTGGCTTTGTCATTGAAATAATCTGATTAAAATCAGCTGTTCACTCATAAACATGAAGTTAACATTACAAAAACCCTACATTATACACGGGCATGCGTAAAATATAACTATCTACTCTAATAATACTGTTATAAATTATATATGGTTTAAATATATACATTATCTACAGTTCTCGTGCTTCACACGGTTTAAAAATTACCACTAACCATATCAGTCGCGATCTGACAGCTTCATAGTATCTCTTTTACATAAACAGTTCTTTGAACAATGTTTCTACCAACCATCAAATTCTCAGATACTTCTAGTGGTAAGTCATAATAAATAAGCCTGAGTATCAAACACTTAAGTTAGAATGTCGTGTCAATAAATAAAACAATAGGATAAAGATCGATGCGAAACTACTTAATGACTCTATACATTTCGTGGATCATATACAAATACTCCCCGACATAAACAATTCAAACATCAACCTTTGTGTTAGCGCTTTTTACTCATCATGTAACAATTCGTTGCCCCACATAGCAATATATTCCTTCCTTCCGCAATACAGTGAACAATACTTATCAAAGGCGTCTTACTACGCTCCAAACATGTCATACTTCCTTCCTTTCCTTTCTACAAACAATCTTCAAAACTCCGCATGGCATTACTTCCATTAAAAAAAAACATCTTGCTACACACTTGTAGAAGAATCAGTGATTTTACTAGATAACTACGCTAGAGTATGTTACCGTTCAGAATGCACTCCTAACTCTCAACTCCTGTCTAAATTATTAAACCTCGTGCATCAAATTACAACAATTACATGTTCGTTCACAATAATACAATTCACAAAGTACATTTTATTCCTTTCATTAGCGATTTTCGTTCTCTTTGATCCATAACAAACTTGTTCTTCCACGTTACCAAACGTTAACAATGTTAATTTGTAGTTCGCTCGTCTTTTAGTTGTTAATAAAAATAAATACATATCCTCACGCTTCTGGTGTACATTTAAATATATGAACAATTCATATTTAAGTTGTTTTTAACATCCTAGACCGCAAGTAGACTAACATATCTCCTGGTCTTTTCCTCATAGTTAAACAATGTTTCTACTTTAATTGTTGGTAAATATAGGCATCATTCGACCTGAATTGTCACTACCATGATCCTATTTTATAGTGTATATTCGTAGTATCAATAGTTCAAGACTATTTAGTTGTCTAATAAGTTGTATTCCACTATTGGAATTTTATAACTTTCAAATTGTCATAAATACATATATCAGATATATATTAACATCGAAATGTTTGTTACATAGAATTATAGCATCTCACAATAATGCTTTACTTGATAACTCTGCATTATAGACATATGAATGTATACTTTCGCTGTTACGCATAGAAATGGTTAATAACAATTATAATGTTTAAATGTTCTTACAATTTGTCATTATTGACGCTCTTATCTCCAAAATACAATGTAATCGAAGCCTTCTCTCCGAGATACAATATAATCTAATAATCGAATAATCTCTCTTTGAGATACCATATAAACAAATGGTCGAATAATCAAATAATCGAATTAACGAAGCATTCCTTTTATAAAACGAGTATCGTTCGAAAGTGGGAATCTTACAACATTTCCTTCAAAATTAAAAATACGAGAAACGCAAATCTAAGTTAAATATACATGAAATAACGTCTTAAACGACACACGAAGACGTATCAAAAATAACAATGAAACTCTAAAATTTAAGCTATTAAAAACAGAGTAAATATAAGAATTTCTACAAATGAAGTCGGTCACTCCAAAAATGGATTTCTACTATTACAGCAAAACTACAGATATTAGATCAAACGGTTGTTCTACCTTGAGACGTCTTCTACAGCCAGGAAATACCTCTATCAGCTGTTCTTGATGTTCCGTCGAAGCTGTCATCGCTCGCCTCCTAAAGAAACCAGTTACAGCCAAGCACGTGCAAATCAGCTGCGAGCGACCCCATCTCACTCGGCCTGCAATCACCTGGTCTGCGTCTCGGCTGGAGTTGTTAACGGTGAATCTGCCATCTTCACGGCCAGCGGCCTGGGAACTGCGTTTCCTAGTTCAATTGGCTGCAAACGGTCTTCTGCTTCTTATATCTGTCCTGCAGAGTGGTCTCGCCATCGTAGATCCGCAAGTTCTGAGTTGACATCTCATCCTGGTGTTGTTGGACATCTTGCTTGTAGTGTAGAAACTCATATTGGAATATTGCAAGTTGTAGCGCAGTTGTAGCTGTGTCGATCCTTGATTTTCCAAGTCACTCTGACTTCCAAATCCATGGTATAGATTAATCTCCTTTCATTTTATTTAGTTATCCATAATATTCTCTTCAGTAGACGTAGAATAACCTTTTCCTCCCCGACTCAATTTCGCTGTCATCATGTAGACTGTATTGTAGATTGTGATGTAATAACGCTGAATTATACAGTTGAATTCGTTGTAGCAATATCGTAGCTTTCAATAAACAACGCTGTTAGTTATTGCTTCTTTGTTAAGAGCTGGCTTGAAGTCTCGTTCTAATGCTGATATACTTTTTTAAACGCTGGTCTCTCCAATATTAATGTAAATTCATTTCGCCGGCTCCTCTTCCAAACTTCCTCGGCGATCCCTTGGTCGTTCGACAGTACAACGGTGCTTGTCGACCGGGCTTATGTTGCGTGCAATAAATGCTTCTCTGCTGTGCGCGTGCGTCAACGCGTCCGCTCGTGTCCAGTCGCTGTGAGAGAGTAACGCCACGCTTCTCCTCTCGGCGGCGCGTGTCACTGCTAGCCTAGCTCAGCTAGCCTCACACACATGTATTTTAATAGAAATATACGCATATTTGCTCTATTATTCAATAATTTATATTTCTTTTCAACCAAATAAATTTCATATTGCATTCTACACCTGTAGATGTGTTTATTTCTCTTTATATTTGCCAAATTTATATAAAAGCGATTCCCTCAAAAATTATGTGCTTTTATTTGATTGGCTGTTAAAATATTCTGAAAAAGGCTCCTGGGTCTAGCCTCTTATCCACGGGTCGTGTGCGTCGCTTTGTTATGATCGCCTTGTAACCAAAACTGGTTTTCTAGTGCCAAACATGAAGCTTTGTACAATTTCCAGCTTCGAATGATCGAACTCTTCCTTAGTTAAAATCTGATTCACCAGAATATTTTCAAATAATAACTTCCTCAAAATGCTTCAAAATTCTCCAAAATACTTTCATTATGCATCATTTGCATCCCATAATACATATATATTTATTAAATTATTTTAATTCCAAATTTCCAAGTTTTCCTTCCAATGGTGCACAAGTCGGTCAGAGGTCCTAAGCTGGGCTGAATTCGAGTTCAGTACCAAGAAGTACCTCGCGCATGCGCACCGGTCAGGATTTGGCACTGGAGTTTTACAAGTAGTTATTTCAATGATCAACAGAGTTCACTGTTAACAAGGGATTTGCGTTCCTGGCAGACACATAGTAGGATGACATGTCACATGTTACACATCATATGCGACTACAGTAAGATTCGTAATTGTATTCTTAAATGAATTTGTCTCAATACCCATGTTTGTCATATCTGCTGTAGTACCTTCTAGAGTTCTTCATGAACATCTGCATGTTCCAATTGGACCATCCAGTCCACTGTCTCTTCAAGGTGCAGTAGAATAGAGTAGCATTGTTGTCACCAGCTCTTTTAAAGTTTCTAAAATACGGTAGTTTTTAACCTCTTCTTGCTTTCGAATTTGGCCAACTGTGGACCGCGTGTAGCTTAATGCTTTCTGGCCAATCTTCTTTTCTCTTCCCAAAACTTCATCATTTGTTCACTCCTTAATTTTCTCTGCTCCTCAGATATTACAGGTTTGGGCCTGTTCTTCGGTTGCTCTACGTGAAATTTGTGATTATCAAATTGAGTTCTGATCTTGAGGATCAACTCTGATGTAATTTTAATTTCTTCTCCTACACCCATTTTGTGGTCCTCCTCAATCCAATGCTTAGCATTGTGTGTATTTTTTTGTACTCATTTCTTCAAATTTGAAACATTTCCTTCATTCTAGATTTGAGTATGGTATCTTAATTTTGCTCAGATATTTTTCTTCGTGTCTTTCTGATAAAGTGAAGTTGAGCTGAACAAATAAGAGCCCAAATAATCCTGTTTTCCTATCAGATTCATGCCAGGAGAGTCTATTGGCCACCATTATCATTCACTTAAGTAATGTCGTACAATGGTGACAACTGACAATTTGATGGAGTGAAGTGATTTATTGGTTTTGTTTTACGGAAGTGTAGAAAAGAATCTGGTGAACCCCAATATGACTCGTTTAATTGATTGGATGGAACGGAACTTTGTGGATGTCCAGTGATCCTATACTGTGAGGTCCATGAAGAACTGTAGCACCTTTACTTCACATATTTGTGAAAATATGGCATTGAGAAAGGAATGAAATTTTAAAAATGTTGTTACGAAAATGTTATTTGAAATGACTAGCTGATAAGTATTATGCCAATAAGAGATGAACAGTACAAGGTGCTCGCTCGCCTAGTTCAGAACTACCGTAATATTGTAAAAATAATAGCTGGGAAATTACAGCAAAACTCTTTTACTAGCCATGTGCAGACTATCCGTTATTGGGAGGGGGGAGTGGCCCAGTCAGTTCAGCGTTGGACTTTAAAACAGAGCAAGTTCTATCCGAGCTCAGCCCTATGGCATGTTTAAGATCCCCTCCAAGGGCAAATTCCTGTTATCCCAGAGTAGTTACAAAGCGACATTAAACCCGTAATATTATTATTTACATTGATGAGAAAGATGCAGAAAAAATAATAGAAAAAAGAATCGTCGTCGTCGGCTGTAACTCGATTCCGAGTAAACATACTTCTTCCTGCATAGAGCTTTTCAGACCAGCTTGTGGATGTGCTTCTGATGACTAAACAGGTCAATCCTGGCATAAAACATGCGCCCACATAAATTGCACTCAATGGTCGGGGGAGGGCGGGGTTGCAACTGACGAAGCTTTCTTGCTTGTCGCTTGGCCTCTTCATGTCTGCGACGTTCTTCCTCAAAGAAGTTGACAGCCGTCGATGTAGTGTTCCGCCACAGTAAACGGTCCGCAGCAGATGTTTCCCATGAGTGGATGTCTATACCAGTTGTCGTCATGATGTGTTTTAACTGGTCTTTAAAACGCTTCAAAGGGGCCCCATGAGGTCTAGTGCCGGAGCAAAGTTCACCATAAAGGAATTGACGTGGAAGCCTGGTATCACTCATACGGTGAACATGGCCTAACCATCTCAGTTGATGAGCGATGATAGTTGTCTCAATGCTATCGAGATGCGCTCTCTCGAGAACTGCAGTGTTGGTCACGTAGTCCTCCCACTTGATGTTCAAGATGTATCTCATCTTTTGTTGGTGGAAACGCTCAAGTTTCTTGATATCACGGCGATAGAGTGTCCAAGTTTCACAGCCAGACAGTAGCGTTGAGATGACGACAGCTTTGTACACCATGAGTTTGGTATGCATCTTTAGGTCTTTATTCATGAAGACTCTGTGCATTAAACGGCCAAATGGTGCATGGGCAGCCCCAGTTCTTTTGTCAACATCATGTTCGCAAGTGCACCGTTTAGACAAGATGCTACCAAGATATGAAAAATGATCAACTTGCTCCAGTGTTGAACTCAGGAAGAGGTAATCCTGGGGCAGGTTGTGCAAGTATCTTTGTTTTCTTTGCATTGATGGTGAGACCAAAGAGATCACACGCAGTGCTAAAGCGATTGACCGATTGTTGAAGCTCTGCAGCTGTCGGAGCAGGAGATGCGGTGTCATCGGCATACTGCAGTTCTGTCACCCGGGTAACTTGGGTATGTCTCTGTGAACGAAGTCTTGCCAGATTGAAAAGACCTCCATCGAAGCGAAACTTAATCTCTATGCCTGGGTTGTTGGAAGATGATTCATACATCATGGCAGCCATGTACAATGCAAAGAGTGTTGGAGCAAGCACACAGCCTTGTTTCAAACCGTGAGTGATTGGAAATGGATCGGATACAGAGTTACTGTGAAGAATCTTCCCAGACATTCCATCACGAAGAGCCTTAACTAATTCCACATAGCGATCTGGACATCCAAAGTGCGTTAATACTTTCCTCATAGCAGGTCTTGGTACTGAATCAAAGGCTTTTTCCAGGTCATAGAAAACTAAATACAGGGGCTCCTGCTGCTCTCTGCACTTTTTCTGGAGTTGTCTGGCACAGATTATCATGTCTGTTGTGCCCCTGGAGGTTCGGAAACCACATTGAGACTCGGGAAAAATCCTCTCCGAGATACTTTGGAGCCAGTTTAGGAGAATTCTTGCGAGAACTTTACCTGCAATGGATAATAGCGATATACCACGGTAGTTCCCACACACGCTACGATCGCCTTTCTTGAAGATAGTTATGATGGCAGCATTCTTCAAGTCGTCAGATACTTCTCGAGCTTCCCAAATTAACAGGATAAGTGTAAAAAGTCGAGTCTTCAAGGCCATACCTCCACTTTGTAACAACTCCAGAGGGATGTTATCAGGACCAGGAGCCTTTCTCGGCTTTAGTTGATTGAGCGCTTTGGTGAAATCTCGGAATGTCGGCGGAACTGCCATCCATGGTTGTTGGGGCTGCTGAGGGATGTTTCGAAGAAAGTCCTCGGCAACATTGGAGGCACGATTTAGAAGTGCAGAAAAATGTTCCTTCCAACGCTCCAAAATTTGTCCTTGTTCAGTTAAAATTGCGGAATTGTCAGCAGTTTTCAATGTACCTGATGATGATCGGATTGGGCCGTATACCTCCTTTATGCCTGCATAGAAGTTTCGCAGGTCACGGGCATCAGATAGTCTTTGCAGTTCTTCAACTTTTCGCTTCCACCAGTTGTTCTTTATTTCCCTGATTTGTGCCTGACATTTCCCCTTAAGTTGCACGAATTGTGATTTTTTCACACTGGAAGACGTATCTTGAAGAAAGGATAGATGGGCTTCCCGTTTGGCATTGATGAGACACATAATTTCTTCATTATTTTCATCAAACCAGTCTTGTCTTTTGTTCTTCACAAAACCAATTGTTTCCTCAGCTGACTCAGTAATGACCTTCTGAAGCGTTGTCCATTCCTGTACAACACTATTTGTGCTAACAGGGTGACTAGCCAGCTTATTTGCGATTTCATTTCTGTAATCTGTAGCAATTGATTTTACTTGGAGTTTAGAAATGTCAAATTTCCGTCTCGACAGGTTGTGGATGGATCGTTTCGGTTTGCGGCAGATTGAGATCCTCAACCGGCAAAAAAAAGGAGCTTATGATCTGTCCAACAGTCATCGACACTTCTTGCGGTCCTGGTGACAAGGATGTCCTTCTTAACACATTGCCTGGTGATGATATAGTCAAGGATGTGCCAGTGCTTCGAGCGAGGATGCATCCAAGTGGTTTTGTAGCGATTCGGCAGGCGGAACAGAGTGTTGGTAATAAAGAGTTCATGTTCAGCACATAGCCCAAGGAGTAATAGGCCATTGGCATTGCAGTTGCCAAGTCCTTGTTTTCCCATCACATTGTTCCATAATTGATGATCTTTACCAACTCTGGCGTTGAAATCGCCAAGCATTAAGAGTTTGTCTCTAGATGGTACTTTGGTGATGATTGTGCTCAGCTGGTTGTAGAATTGATCTTTAACTTCTATATCAGCATCCAAGGTGGGAGCATATGCAGGGATAAGAGTCATAAAGTGACCCCCGGAGAGTGGGATTCGAAGAGTCATAATTATTTCACTGACAGCAGTTGGAGTTAGCTGGTGATCATTCACCAGTGTGGTCTTTATAGCGAAACCAACACCATGAATACGGCGCTCTCCCTTATCTTTTCCCTTCCAGAATATGGTGTAACCTGAACTGAACTCTGTAATTTTACCTTCGTTGGACAATCTGGTTTCACTTAAGGCAGCAATATCTATGTTCATTCGACCAAGCTCATGGGTAACGAGTGCTGTTCTTCGCTCAGGCCTGTTATTGTCCTTCAAATCGAGTAACGTTCGAACATTCCAGGATCCTATCATTAATGTTTGGATATTCTTTGTTTTCGTTTTTCGACCGCAAAAGGAGTGACCCGCCGGTTGCGGCCTCCCAGCCGGCTGAAGGTGTGACTACCGATGTTTAGCCCACATTTTCTAGGGCCCTCCCCATTCGGGGTGGGAAGCGGTGATCCTAAATAGGCCTGCCCAAACACAGATGCAGGACCGAACTCCTGAGTAGTCACGAGGTCTCAGAAAGACGACCATCACACATCTGCTGCCAACGTGCAGGTCCGAACTAGAGACTTCCAGTTTCAACCCGAAAAACCTGCCTCCACCATCCATCGCCGCTGGACTTGTTGAAAGAAGTGACAGCAGGAAAAAGGTGCCACAAGCGAGATTTTGTTTAAGGTGGATCACAGCTTGCAAGGAAGTGACCCAAGCACTATGATCTCGGAACTATACACTGCGGCACAAAAGAAATGAGACGTGTAGGTTCTAGCACCGTGACTGCAATGGACTGCCACAGACTCTAATTATAATTGAGTTGCGCCTTCACAGCCAGTCCATCTGGCATGACCTCATCCGCCTCCACGACCGTTGAGAACCATAAGGAAAGTTCCTCCTCCGTCCGTTTTGCCGTTGGGCCAATATATACCTAATGGGTTTCAGTGTCATTTCCTACACTGAGGGGACCATCACCCCACCTAAAGGGGCTCATCCTCCAGAAGCCGTTGGCCCCTTCAGGGGGTCGAGTTATTTACCGCCGCCCAACATTCGGCGTTAGCTGTTTTTACAGCTGGTTGCCAAACCAGTTAACCCTCCTCCTTTCGCATTCCGGACTTGGGACCGGGCAAAGGCGGAGTTAGAAAGAAGAATACACATATCGCATTAATACGGAATTTGTAGCTCACCCCATGGGGTGTCCGCTTGAAGCGGCTACAGCCTCTGGCGAGCCGAACATGTCCTCTGACACTCCCGGCACTAAAAGCCATACGATAAATAAATAAATAAATAAATAATTATCATTTTGGAAGCCATTTTGCACTGTTGTGTTAGTAATCGAAATTAAATGTTTTTGAGTCGGTCAGCACAATTGTACCCAATCGGAATGGTTGGTTCCCTAATCCTGAAAAGAATTATATGAGATTAATAAATATATTTGGATGACCAGTTTCGATCGTCAAGTGATCATCATCAGATCCATTTCATTTAGGCTATTAAATCTATGTCTACAAGTATGGGTTATGGCATTTACAATATATACATTTATTTATCGAAATTTGATGTTTTCCAGTCGGTCAACACTCTGGTTTACATGCCATATGGTGAAATCTATCGAGTTCTCTGAGGAAATCGAAGATAAATTCGGTGACCTGGACGGGATCCAAAAGCTACGCAACGGTCAGCTTTTATTGAAGACCACTGGTGGTGATCAAACCGAAAAGTTGCTTAAATGCGACCATTTCGGTGCGATCCCAATGAAAATCGAAAAGCACTCGACGCTGAACGAGATCCGTGGATTTGTCTTCCATCGCGATCTCTTTCTGAATTCCGATGAAGAACTGTTGCGTAACTTGAGGAAACGTGGGGTCACCAAGATCCGACGTATCACGAGGAAGATCGGCGATGATAAGGTTGGCACGGGAGACTTTATACCCCATTTTGAGGGGTCCGTTGTACCTAAGCAGGTTAAAGTGACATCCTATCGCTGCGATGTCCGAGCGTACATACCACCACCGATGCGATGCTACAAGTGTCAGAAGTTCGGGCACGTGTCTTCCCGCTGCACATCAAATGCTGTGTGCAAGGATTGCGGGAAGGCTGTTCACGAAGGTGAAAAGTGCACACCTCCATCTGTGTGCACTAACTGCTCGAGCCACGCTCCTAAATCGAAGGATTGTCCACAATTCATCAAGGAATCCAAGATTCAGGACCTGAAGACACTGGAAGGACTTTCATATCACGATGCTAGAAAGAAGTTTCGTGAAATGAATGCTCCTCAATTTTGAACCTCATATGCATCTGTCTTCACTCCAGCGATAAAACCTGCAGTCAACGCACCTCAAGTTATACCTCTCAGAGTAACACCAAATGTCAGTTCGGTACCACCAGGTAAACCAACCGCGACTAAACCTAACCCAAAGAAGGGCCCGGGACCTTCTTCGGCCCTCAATTCTAATGCGCCTGTTAAACCATCCAAACAGGCGCCATCGGAGAAGGAAACTGCTCCGAAAAGGTCAGCGAAGAAACCTTCTCCGACTCGCATGGAGAAGAAACCTTCGTAGACCAGGGCTGGAGCATCTACCAGCCCGTCTAAAACGAAAGAAAAGCCGGCGGAGAGGAGAGACACGGTTATACGCCGTCTCTCCTGCCCTCCTGCAAACAAGGTGGCACAGTCACATGCTGGCCTTCCCGCTTCAAACACCATCAGTGGAGCGGTGCCAGCAAGTACTGCATTGTTTTGCAAGGAGGAGAAGGGAGAAGGGACCACCTACTTCCCCACACAGACGTCAAAGCCGGTCAAAAAAAAAAAAAAAAGTCGGGACGTGCCGGGGACGGAGACCGGGAGAAGGTCCCTCGTCACCGCTTTCGCTCTTCCCCAAGAGCGAGACAGTCTAAGTCCGACGAGAACCGCGTGCCAACCAAGAGAGCGCCCCCTAATTTTCTTCGTCCACCGAAGGAGATGTGGATATTTAGGTGTGCCCTCCCCCCCCCCTATCACCTTATCCTAAGGATAGGGATGGTTGGCAAATGGTCAAGCATAAGTAGACGACTATCCTCTACTTAAGTCCACACTATAGCACTATTACAATAGAACTGTAATAGCTAGTTTCGACATCTGGCTGAATTACGCCAATTAATTTCTCAGTTTACGGCTACCATTGTCTGTCTTCAGGATTCCAGGTTTCATCCTTGACATGAGACAACAATGCTTCACTTCAAACTCTTCTCTAAAGACCGGGTGGCCGGAGCAGTGGCCGACGGTGGCGTCTGCACTCTCGTCCACTATATAGTCTTCTTAGTGAAGAGGTGCCGCTGCGTACTGAGCTAGAAGCAGTTGCAGTTCGTACTTCGTTGCCAGTAATGGCAACAGTATGTAACGTATACATCCCGCCTGATTCTCAACTGGATTATAACCAGCTGGTGGATCTAGTCTCTCAGATTCCGCCTCCTTTTCTCCTTCTGGGAGATGTTAATGCCCACAACACCATCTGGGGCTCCGCTCCAACTAGCTTAGAGGGAGTGATCTTGAGAGACTAATCAGGCGGCTGGACCTGGGTTGTTGAACACAGGGGAGCATACGCACTTCCCCATTACATACGGCACTTTTTCGAGTGTCGACATCACCTTGTACAGTCGTGCGCTAGTTCCCCTGCTACAGTGGGGTGTACACGACAACATTTGTAATAGTGACTATTTCCCGATTATCGTTACTCATCCGAACCAGAGCCATCTAGTTACCAAGTCGATGGCTTCTCCGTCGGGCTGCTTGGCCAACTTTCACAGCACGCGTGATTTTTGCCGAAGATACCTTTGAAAGTGTCGATGATCATACCATTGACATTACGAATGGTATTTTGGCTGCTGCAGAGGAGACGATTCCCTCCTTATCAGGCAACTCCCGCCGGAAGCTTGTTCCTTGGTTGTCAACCGAAATTGCAGCAGCCATTTAAGATCGTCGACGTGCTTTCAAATGCTATCGGAGGTAAAACACCATGGCCAACCTTATCACCTTCAAAAGGATGCGTGCAAGAGCCCGATATCTGATTCGGGAGAGTAAGAAAACGATGAGGGAAAAGTATTTTTTGTCTATGACGGCACATACTCCTTCATATCAAGTGTGGACTAAGCTTCGTCGGATCTCCGGACTCCCGACATCATTGACGATTCCCGGAGTCTCCATCAACGGAGTCATCATCACGGACCATCTCGCCATTGCCAACAGTATTGGATCGCACTTCTCCGATGTATCCTGCTCTGGGAGTTACGATCCTACATTTCTAAATCTAAAGCGGGAGGCAGAGTTTCACCCCTTGCACTTTGCCACTGCTGCTTCGGAGTTCTACAATGTACCATTCTCTGAATGGGAACTGCGCAGTGCGCTTGCACTGTGTAGGGATACGGCTGCTGGACGGGATAACATACATAATCAAATGTTAAAACATCTGTGCGAATCCAGTATAAAACAACTGCTGATCCTCTTCAATCGTATAAGGATTGAAGGGGAGTTTCCATCTCCATGGCGAGAGGGGATCGTGATACCGATTCCCAAGGCTGGGAAAGATCCCAAACTTGTCAGCAGCTCTAGGTCCATTTGTCTGACAAATGGCCTATGCAAGCTGCTAGAGAATATGGTGAACCGTCGACTGGTGTGGTTCCTGGAAGAAAGAGGCCTCCTGTCTGAGTACCAGTGTGGATTTCGCTCTCATAGGCCCACCAGCGACCATCTGGTGCTACTTGAGAGCGCCATACAGGAGGCATCTATCGGAAAGCAGCATCTAGTCACGGTTTTCTTTGACCTCGAGAAAGCCTACGACACCACTTGGCGCTACGGGATCCTTTCCACCCTTCATGAGTGGGGACTCCGTGGTAATCTACCAACTTCCATTGCGAATTTCATGCCCGTCCGATTCTTCCGTGTAAGCGTCGGCAGGACATTATTGCAATGTTATACCCAAGAAAATGGAGTTCTTCAGGGTTCTGTGCTGAGTGTCACCTTGTTCGCGATTGCCATAAACGGCATTGTTGCCGCCGCCGGGCCCACGATAGTTCCATCGCTGTATGTAGACGATTTAACTCTTCATTACAGCTCTGGAAGTATGGCAATCGTGGAACAGCAATTGCAGCTAGTTATTAACCCGGTCGACAGGTGGGCTCACGACCGGGGTATTCGTTTTTCAGCAGCGAAAACCTCCGTCGTCCATTTTTGTCGGTTCCGGAGGCTACATTTACACCCTGAACTAACATCTTAGGGATGCTGCGTTGCCGTCGGTTGACACCTATCGCTTCCTGGGGCTCCATTTTGACAGCAAATTAACTTGGCAGCACCATATATGGCAACTAAAAACGGCGTGTCTCAGGAAACTGAACATGCTAAAGTTTCTTAGTGGCACTACGTGGGGGGGCTGACCGTGCGCTGCTGCTACGGTTCTACCAAGCCCTAGTCCTGTCCCGGTTAGACTATGGTTCTGCGGCATACGGTTCAGCAAGGCCGGCAACCTTGAAAATGATGGACAGTATCCACCATAGGCTACATTTACACCCTGAACTACACCTTAGGGATGCTGCGTTGCCGTTGGATGACACCTATCGCTGGTTAGGCTGGCTACCGGTGCCTTCCAGACCAGCCCGATACCCAGCCTACTCGCCTAATCGGGTGTTCCACCTCTAAACTATAGACGCCAACATATGCTTTTAGCATATGCTGCCAATGTGCGTCAAATGCCGCAACATCCGAGCTATCGAGCTCTCTTCAGTACCCAATACCACCAGAGGTATGCCAACCAGCCTCGTGCCACTCGGCCGGTTGGTATTAGACTCGATAGCACGAGTACTGAAATAGGAGTGGCTGTAGGTCCCTGTATGATCCGGACTCCCAGTGAGGTGCCTCCGTGGCAAGTCCCGTGTCCGGATATTCGGTTAGATCTACACCGAGGCCCTAAGGTGAACACGTTTATGGGAGGCTGTTCCACAGCATAGTTCACCAATTTCTGGACGCTGGCATTCTATACACAGATGGTTCGAAGGTGGACGAGAAGGTGGGTTGTGATTACGTTATTGATGGTGCAAATACCAAGATCTCTTTGCCTGGGCCTGTAGTGTGTTTACTGTGGAGCTCGTTGCCATCTATGAAGCTCTGCAGTTTGCACTACAGGATGCACGAATCCACTTTCTCGTGTGTACCGAATCTTTGAGCTCGTCGCAGTCAGTTGCTACATGTTTCCCGCAACACCCCCTAGTGCAGCCAATCCACGACCTACTAGCCGGGTTGTGCCACGCTGTCACTCGAATCACCTTTCTGTGGCTTCCAAGCCACATGGGAATTGCGGGAAATGAGTTAGCGGATCAAGCAGCAAAAGAGGCGGTATCACTACCACCTCGACCAATGGAGGTACCCGGTAGAGACATTCGTTCTCAGTTACGCCGACAAGTACTGGCATTTTGGGAGAGTCAGTGGCTAGCTGACCCAAAGCCCAGTGAACTGAGAGCGATCAAAGGAACTACTCGCGTGTGGCGGAGCTCTTTCTGGTCAAGGAGAGAGTCCGTCTTTTTGTGCAGGCTGAGGATAAGTCATACAAGTTCCGCCCACTCGTACCTAATGAGAAGGGAAGACCCCCCACTTTGTATCTGTGGAGCCGTTTTCACCGTGGCCCACATTTTAACCGACTGTGAATATCTTGCTGACTTACGAAGAAACCATGGTTTGCAGATGGCACTCAAACTTATATTAGCCGATGACGTGGTGGCTGCTGATCTCGTCATCCGCTTTATAAGTGAGAGGAGGTCAGGGCCTGTAATGTAAATATTCCAGTGAACAGTGACTCAACGAATTGTTCGTTTTTGAAAGCAGTTTTTTTGTTTTTTCCGTAATTTTTGTTTATTTTTATAATTATTATTTTTATTATTTTTTGTTTTATTAATTTTCGTTATTTTCAAATTTAGGTATCCACCTTTAAATTTTAAATTCCATTACAAACATGTATACTTTAATCTGTGTTAAGAGGGGCAGATGACCTCTTAGTTCCTCCCCTTAAACAACAATGACTAACTAAACTTTGCGTGTCTGTCAGTGTGTGTGTGTGTGTGTGTGTGTGTGTGTGTGTGTGTGTGTGTGTGTGTGTCTGCCCGCCCCCCCCCCCACTATCAATTCAAACACGGCAAACCAAACTGAACGTAATTTGGCACAGAGGTAGCACTAGCAAAGGGCACCTCAGTGTCATGTTTTATATTGCCTCCATATTTACCAAAACGTAATGGTGGCCTCTCAAATGGTCAAAACGTAAAGTTAAATTGCGACCAAACTAATCATCGGATCTTTACAAATTTGGTAACAACATACCTCCATATAGGACGCGCCTTGTGCCTAAACGACAATGTCATCAGCCGTACAATTTCGGGCGGTGACCGTTTGAATTATGCAAACTTTATAATCCATAACATGGGACCCACCAGTTCCGATTATCGAACCGAGAAGTTTATATTAAAAGTTTATATTGTAATGTAATAGTGCAGAAGTGGCTTCTAAAAGTTGAGCCGTCTCCGTTACAGGACAAGATGGCAGCTGATCTCTCGTTCTGACATATATTTCACTAATTTGAGTATGTTGCATGCAATATAGCCTACAGATAGAAACAATATGAACTTTGTATCAAATGGGTTATAATGTATATATACTCCAGTGAAGAAATCGTTAAGTCAAAGTCGATATTTGCTAAGACATTGTATCTAAATGAATTGAGAAAGTTGAACTAGGGACTGCTTTTCACAAATTCTTTTCGCGCGGTCAACCAGTGTTTGTATCACTCCGTATTTCTGGCGTGGGTGGTGGTTGGACGTCTTATGTAAATATCGGTCAGTATGGTCAACTTACGGTAAACTGTATGTCCCAAGGTTAGATCAGCGGTCTTCGATACCATAACGTCGAGAAAAGCGATTTTCTGTTCATTCTCTAACTCCATGGTAAACTGAATGTTAGAGTTCAGGCTGTTAAGATGTAGTAAAAACAGATTTAATTGATCTTTACCATGGCCCCATATTACAAAAGTATCGTCCACGTATCTTAGCCACACCTTAGGTTTCAAAGGTGCGGCCTCGAGTGCTATTTGTTCAAATTTTTCCATGAAGAAATTCGCGATCACTGGACTCAGGGGACTGCCCATGGCGACCCCATCAATTTGTTCATAGAAATCACCCCTCCACAGGAAGTAGCTAGCGGTGAGGCAGTGTCGGAATAAGGTGGTGACATCATCTGAAAAAATCCGTGCGATGTACTCCAGGGCTGCCTTTATAGGTACTTTCGTGAAAAGAGAGACCACGTCAAAACTGACTAGTAAGTTGATCACTTTGGTGATACTTTCAATGTTTAGCTTGGCCCATTTGTCGGTCAAATTTTGTTTCTTGTTACCGAGATCCCCGAATGGTAATTATTTCCTTGTAAACGTATTAATTGCTTAAACCATATGCATAATCTTGTTATCAATCACTTATTCATAGATATTATAGTTCTCACCTTGAGTGTTCCAGTCGCTCGCTACCTCAAGCGTCCTCACTCCCGACATACAGGGCATCTACTGGTTGATCCGCTGTCCGCTGAGTAGTGTCGACTGACGTCACCCTGACTTTCGTTCGACCAATGGCAGGTTTTTGTCTGGTCGGGCGATCTCCAGCTTCGAGATGGTTCCATGATCCCTATTTAAGACGCCACTTGCTGGCGTTCTTCACCACTTCTGATCAATCATCACTTCTGATCACTTCAACCTGCTGGTCACCGCTACTGCATCTCATGACACCATCGCTAGTCTCTACGCTACCTAGCAGCTACGTCACGAGATCTGCACCATGACGTATTGCTCAAGATGGCAAGAATAATTGCCAGCTGTTGTACTTTTCACCTTCACCTTAGTTGGGATACTTGGATTCGTCTTTCGAAATACTGCTGGATCATCACTTGGAAGCTATAAATGTCATTCCTTCGCAAGAAAAGAAGAGAGAGTTGACATTTTTATCAATGGTGTACATATCTCTAGGCCATGTACGCCTCCTTCTGAAGAAACCGTGAGGACTTTTAAATCTACATTTATGCTAGCTGGAACTTTTAAGGAGCTGGCTCTTCAAAGATAAGTTTAATTTTATGAAGCATTTAAATCATACTAGTTATTTTATACTCTTAATCAGTTTCATGGTTCTCTCTTTTTATAAAGTGCATTTTTATATGTTAAGCTCAACTTCTCTCCAATTAAACAAGCTTGTTTCATTGACATTTCCTTAATCTGGGTTTCTGTCATCAGGCCCTCACACTTTTGCTCCATTTATAATTGTTCATTTCTGTGATAAGCACATAAGTGCAATTTGTTTATTGATTATAAATTTATTATTAGAAATAAAAATTGTTAATGTATTGCTACCTACATTGGTTTTCTAGTCACGTATTTCATGCCCACTACCCCGCAACGCTTCAGTCTAATTTTCTTGACCACAGTAGTTATTTTGTCCAGGCTTTCGCCTGATGCGTTACCGTTCTCCCGTATGGGGAAGTTTTAGGGCAGAAATAGGAATCTCTGTTTCGCGGGCTTATAGGTCGTGTTCCAAGGACATTTTGTCGTCCTGACGTTTCGCTGAATACTGCGTTCAGCATGTTCACAGGTTACATAAAGCGAGGTAAAACAAGTAAACAGAAGATATATAAATAGTCAACAACCCACACATAGAGGCTACCATAGCAACGGCTTACCACATAAAAGTAATGCATCAAGGACAGGGCTGCTCGTCTGTTGCATCTTCTCGTCTACGACGGTCAATAAGGGCAGGCTTGAGGGGATTAAGGACTGGAAGCCAAGCTCTGTTCACACGTTCTGCTTCCTCCTTAAGATTGAAGCTGTTAGTATGCTTCAGGATTTCAATGGCCTCCCTTTGTAGCCTGGCATGATAAGACACCGTGGTGGACAGAACTTCGGTGTCTCCATATCTTATATCGTGACCTGCAAGTAGCGAGTGTGCTGCTACAGTGGATTTATCTGTTTGTCCCAGCCGGCTGTGTCGTTCGTGCTCCTTGAGGCGAGTGGCAATACTTCTTTTCGTTGTTCCAATATATACTTGGCCACAATCACACGGGATTTTATAAACCCCTGCCGCGGTATGAGGATGTCGCTTATCTTTAGGTCCGCTAAAGATAAGCGACATCCTCATACCGCGGCAGGGGTTTATAAAATCCCGTGTGATTGTGGCCAAGTATATATTGGAACAACGAAAAGAAGTATTGCCACTCGCCTCAAGGAGCACGAACGACACAGCCGGCTGGGACAAACAGATAAATCCACTGTAGCAGCACACTCGCTACTTGCAGGTCACGATATAAGATATGGAGACACCGAAGTTCTGTCCACCACGGTGTCTTATCATGCCAGGCTACAAAGGGAGGCCATTGAAATCCTGAAGCATACTAACAGCTTCAATCTTAAGGAGGAAGCAGAACGTGTGAACAGAGCTTGGCTTCCAGTCCTTAATCCCCTCAAGCCTGCCCTTATTGACCGTCGTAGACGAGAAGATGCAACAGACGAGCAGCCCTGTCCTTGATGCATTACTTTTATGTGGTAAGCCGTTGCTATGGTAGCCTCTATGTGTGGGTTGTTGACTATTTATATATCTTCTGTTTACTTGTTTTACCTCGCTTTATGTAACCTGTGAACATGCTGAACGCAGTATTCAGCGAAACGTCAGGACGACAAAATGTCCTTGGAACACGACCTATAAGCCCGCGAAACAGAGATTCCTATTTCAACGCCGGTCGTGAAAGTCTACATTTTTAGGGCAGAACTTATTCTCCATAATTTTTGGTGCCGAAACCCGGGAAACATATCTGTTGCACCCTGGATCCCTATACAAATTTCATATCTTAGATTTTACATTAACAATTTTTGTTCATTGTGTTTCAACACTAATTCACATTGTACGTTTCAGCTTGAGGCGCATGTTCAGCAGAAGAGGAGAGAAACGTAAGCTAAACCGGTTTCTTCCGCATCAGATTAAACCTTACTATCTAGCAAACTGTCATCTTCTGGCTTCCAGTACTCGAAGTCACAATATTGACGTGAGTAACAAACAACTTTTAATATGCCTAACCTTGATGAAAAACTCAGCAATGCCAGAGCCTCTTGTAAGGGCAAGCTCACACGGTTTCGTACTTTCTTAACGGAGCTTGAACCCCAAGAGCGTAATCTTGACATAATTTCGCAGAGGCTTAAGAATTATGAACAAGCCTTTGAGAAATATGAAGAGATACAATGCAGTATAGAAACTCAGCATCCGGACCAGCAAAGTGATAGGTCGGAAGTTGAAAAATTATACTATCAGGGATTTGCTGAAGCTAAACAGCTTATTAGGGCTTCAACTTTAAAAGAAAAAAAAGAAGATCAAACTTCTGCAGCATCTTCTACATCTTCTTCACGCATTATATTACCCAAATTAGAAATACCCAAATTCACTGGTAAGGACATAGAATTCTTTAGTACATGAGAATACTTCTATACCAGTAATACAAAAATTTCACTACTTGCGTCTGGCAGTTCAAGGCAACGCACTTAACCTGATTCAAGCACTTTCTTTGACCAGTGATAATTATGAAGTTGCTCTGAATCTTTTTAAAGATAGATATGGGAACATTCGTTTATCTATTCAACGCCATATACAAAGCTTATTGGAGTTACCTAACGTGCAAGCAGATAACAGTTTATCACTTCGTAAGTTGATTGACACTGCAGAGCTACACGTCAGAGCATTGTCCAATTTAAACCAACCTGTAAATCACTGGGATTTATTTCTAGTTCACCTAATTTCTGCAAGATTGGATGCAAATACATTAAAAGCCTGGGAAACAGAACTTTCCCAGAATTTGCAATGCACTTATGAGGCGATTATTAACTTTTTGAAGGCCAGAAGCCAGGTCTTTTCCGCCATAGCTAATCAAAAAACTAGTAGTTCAGATTCAAAAGCCTTCTCAAAAGATAAGGTTAGCAGTTCTAATCAAAGAATTTTAAGATCACAGGCTCTTCCTGTTGATGCTCGGTCACCTAACCAAATGCAAACGTGCGGTCTGTGTCAGCAATCGCATAATTTATACAATTGTGATGAATTTAAATCTTTATCAGTAGATGAAAGACGAAAGTTCATTACGAACAAAAAACACTGTTTCAACTGTTTGTCAGGAACGCATATGTTAAACAATTGCCGTTCACAACGTTTATGCTTTCATTGTAGGGCTAGACACCATTCCCTTTTGCACAGGCATGAAAGATCACGGTTATCAGGACCAAGCAGTTCCAATACCAAGTCTAATTCTGAGACTTCTCAAAATAGTGCGCAATCGTATGCTCAAAGTTCTACCTCGCTTGGCAAAGTCCAGGTTTTATTATCTACCGTGCAGGTTCTATTGAAAAATTCTCACGGGAAATGGGTATATGTCAGGGGATTATTGGACAATGCCGCTACCAACAATTTTATTAATGAATCGTTGGTACAAAAGTTAGGCCTCCCAAAACATCCTACCTCAATAGAGGTTACAGGAATAAACTGCTCTAAATCGCAATCCTTAAGCTTTGCTAAAGTGGATCTGAAGGACTCTAATAATCTTGGTACGCAGTTGCAATTAGATTGTTTGATTATCAAGTCTATAGGCAACAATATTCCTGGCACTTCTTATCCTATTCAAAGTTGGAATATCCCGAATTTTGTCCAGCTAGCTGACCCTCATTTCAACAGAGCTTCGCCCGTAGAGCTTCTTTTCAGCTCAAGCGTATTTTGGCAATGTCTTCATTCCAATAAAGTAAAAATTGCTCCTAATGTTTTCTTCCGCGAAACTGATTTTGGTTGGATCGCTACTGGCCAAATATATCGTAATCCTATTCAAACTGTATCGAACTGTTATTTTGTTGGTACCGATTTGAGTCAAGAGCTAACCAAGTTCTGGGATCTTGAGAATGTTCAGGCTACTTCTTCTTCTTCTTCTTCTAACGGAATTTGTGAAAAGTTATACCAGGAAACCACTGTCCGTACTGCTGAAGGCAGATTTATAGTAACTCTTCCACGTATTCCTAATCCTCCCGCCATTACGGGCTCGCATTCCAGAGCACTTAGGGCACTATTTGCTATTGAAAATCGGTTCAAACAAGATGCTTCTGTCAAAACTCAGTATGCTTCCTTTATGGAGGAATACGAATCATCTAATCACATGGAGGTAATTTCTAAATCAGAAGAAATTGACCATCCTTTAAATGAAATAGTTTATCTAAATCATCACCCGGTGTGGAATAATTCCTTAACACAAGACAATATAAGAGTAGTTTTCAATGGCTCATCACCAGATTCCAATGGAATCTCTTTAAATGATACCTTGCAATGTGGTCCCGCGATTCAAACAGATCTCACCTCTGTTTTGCTTAATTTTCGAAGGCTTCCTATTGCTGTAATCTCAGATATTAAGCAGATGTACCGGCAGATTCTCGTAAATTCTGAGCAGCAAGATCTGCAAAGAATATTGTGGCGCGATGAGAGTTCCAAACCCATGAAGATATTTAGATTGAAGACTGTGACATATGGCCTGAAGCCTTCAGCCTTTCTTGCGATTCGGTCTCTCCACATGTTAGCCGAGCAAGATGGTCATCTGTATCATCCTTTGGCCTCTGAGTCATTAAAAACGGCATTTTATGTTGACGATTTCTTGTGCTCTTTCCCTAATATTTCTGAAGCACTCCTTGTGTGCGAAGATTTGAAATCCCTGCTCCTAGGAGGTGGTTTTCCGCTCCATAAATGGACTTCAAATTCTACTGAATTTATATCAAAATTTTCATCAGAGGTCCCAGTTGATGAATTTGTTGCCATTCCTACTGATGAAGCAGCCGTAAAAGCATTGGGTGTTTTTTGGTGTCCTTCTTCTGATACCTTCTCTTATCAGGTACATCTGTCAGAATCTCCCCCTGTAACTAAGAGACAAGTTCTGTCAGAAATCGCAAAGATCTTTGATCCTTTGCAATATATTGCTCCTATAGTTATTGTTGCAAAAATGTTCTTGCAAAAGCTTTGGTCATTAAAATCAGACTGGGATGAAAATCTCCCCCCTTCCTCTTGTAGAAGAATGGTTCGAGTATCGCAGCAGTTTGCTGGATCTCTCCAAGGTTTCTATACCCCGCCTTTTAATTTCTAATCCCTTATACCAGCAGTATGACCTGCATGTATTTTCTGATAGTTCAGAACGGGCTTATGGCTGTTGTGCATACATAGTAGGACGTTCCTCAGCCACTTTCCCTGGATTTTCTAATTTAGTGTGCCCTAAATCAAAGGTTGCTCCACTTAAAACAGTATCATTGCCGAGATTAGAATTATGCTCTGCTTTAATGGCAACAGAATTAGCTACTAAACTAAATGTCAGTTTAAAGTTAAAATTTTCCCGCACATTTTTTGGAGCGATTCTTCTATTGTATTAGCTTGGATTTCCAAGCCTTCTTCTCATTGGAATACCTTTGTGGCAAATCGCGTTTCTAAGATTCATGAAGTCTCTCATTCTGAACAATGGAGACATGTTCCTAGCCGTGAAAACCCCGCGGATATAATATCACGTGGTTGCACGCCTAAAAAATTGATTTCTTCAGACCTGTACTGGAATGGTCCTCCTTGGCCAAGTCAGGAATCATCTTGCTGGCCTCGCTTAGCTAATCAATTTGCAGAAGAAATACCTGATGCCCGTAATGACCCTGTCACGTCGCATCTTACTTCTACTTCTACTAGCCTTTTTCATAGATATTCTTCGTTTGATAAATTGATTCGTGTAGTGTCTTATATCTTCCGATGGAAATATTTAGTAATTGATCAACCTTTGAAGCCTCAACCCTTTCTCACCAGAGTCGAGTTAGAATTTGCTACTTGCAAGGTTTTGTTACTTGTTCAGCAGGAAGTATTTGCTCCTGAAAAGCAAGCTCTTATAAGTGGTAAAGATTTACCCAAGTCTAGCAGGCTTTCACCACTCACTCCTTTTCTAGACCAGGACGGCATAATACGTGTGGGTGGAAGATTAGCTATGTCTAGTTGTGAGATGGGAAAAAGCATCCCATCATCCTTCCTTCAAAGCATCCTATCACTACCCTTATAATAAAAAAGTTTCATTATAAACACCTTCATGCTGGCACTCGCACCTTGCTCTGTCTAATTCGTGAACTCTACTGGATCATCAATGGCGTTCATGAGGTTTCTTCTGTTGTCAAAAAGTGTATACCTTGCTTTAAGGTTAAACCACGGCCCGCCACGCAGATTATGGGTAATTTACCTCCATTTCGTTCAGAACCTAGTAAGCCCTTCGCTCTTACTGGGATCGATTACGCTGGTCCTTACGCATATCAGACCAATCCCTTTTCATCTAAGCGCAAAATCTTAGGTAAACTTTACATCTCGTTATTTGTATGTATGGTGACGGGAGCTATCCACCTTGAGTTGGTTACGAACGCTTCTGTATCTTACTTTTTGGCCGCCTTTTCTAGATTTGCTGCTAGAAGGGGTGTTCCATCTGAAGTTTTTTCAGATAATGCAAAAATTTTTGTAAGCGCTTCTGATCTCTGGAAAAAAGTGTTAAGCTCCCCTTCTGCTAAAGAAAAAATGTCCAACTTTTCCTATTCTAAAGGTTTCAAATGGCATTTCACCCCGCCTTATGCTCCCCATCATGGGGGCCGTTGGGAGTCCTGCATCAAACTTACTAAAAGACAGCTTAAGAAAACTCTTGGTCCTACCATACTTTCCTATGAGGAATTCAACTCATTAATTATTCAAGTCGAAGGTATTGTAAATTCCAGACCTCTGACCCCTCTTTCAAACGATCCTAAGGATCTTTTACCATTAACACCCAGTCACTTCCTGATTGGCTATTCGCTTGCTGCTACTCCGCCTTTGCTGGTTCGACGCTGTGATCCTAACTTACCTATCTTTTGGAGAAAAGTAGAATCTTTGCGCTGTTCTTTTTGGCGCCGATGGAAGTTAGAATATCTCAGCTTGCTAAATAGGCGTGAGAAATGGCGGCTTCCTCAACCTGATGTACGAGTGGGGGACATGGTTCTTTTTCGAGACCCATCTCCGCCTCTCGTGTGGAACCTAGGCAGAGTTATTCACTGCCACTTTGGCCGTGATAAACGCGTCAGAGTTGTTGATGTTTTAACTAGTAAAGGTCTTTATACTAGACCCATCTCTGCTATCTCTGTTTTGCCTTTCGAGTCTTAGTGTCTCCTCGTCTGTTATCCATGTTTTGCTTTGACTGATCCTTTTGTTTGTTTCATTCGGAGTTCTCGGAGCATGATCACTTTTGTGATACTTTCAATGTTTAGCTTGGCCCATTTGTCGGTCAAATTTTGTTTCTTGTTACCGAGATCCCCGAATGGTAATTATTTCCTTGTAAACGTATTAATTGCTTTAACCATATGCATAATCTTGTTATCAATCACTTATTCATAGATATTATAGTTCTCACCTTGAGTGTTCCAGTCGCTCGCTACCTCAAGCGTCCTCACTCCCGACATACAGGGCATCTACTGGTTGATCCGCTGTCCGCTGAGTAGTGTCGACTGACGTCACCCTGACTTTCGTTCGACCAATGGCAGGTTTTTGTCTGGTCGGGCGATCTCCAGCTTCGAGATGGTTCCATGATCCCTATTTAAGACGCCACTTGCTGGCGTTCTTCACCACTTCTGATCAATCATCACTTCTGATCACTTCAACCTGCTGGTCACCGCTACTGCATCTCATGACACCATCGCTAGTCTCTACGCTACCTAGCAGCTACGTCACGAGATCTGCACCATGACGTATTGCTCAAGATGGCAAGAATAATTGCCAGCTGTTGTACTTTTCACCTTCACCTTAGTTGGGATACTTGGATTCGTCTTTCGAAATACTGCTGGATCATCACTTGGAAGCTATAAATGTCATTCCTTCGCAAGAAAAGAAGAGAGAGTTGACATTTTTATCAATGGTGTACATATCTCTAGGCCATGTACGCCTCCTTCTGAAGAAACCGTGAGGACTTTTAAATCTACATTTATGCTAGCTGGAACTTTTAAGGAGCTGGCTCTTCAAAGATAAGTTTAATTTTATGAAGCATTTAAATCATACTAGTTATTTGATACTCTTAATCAGTTTCATGGTTCTCTCTTTTTATAAAGTGCATTTTTATATGTTAAGCTCAACTTCTCTCCAATTAAACAAGCTTGTTTCATTGACATTTCCTTAATCTGGGTTTCTGTCATCAGGCCCTCACACTTTTTCTCCATTTATAATTGTTCATTTCTGTGATAAGCACTTAAGTGCAATTTGTTTATTGATTATAAATTTATTATTAGAAATAAAAATTGTTAATGTATTGCTACCTACATTGGTTTTCTAGTCACGTATTTCATGCCCACTACCCCGCACCGCTTCAGTCTAATTTTCTTGACCACAGTGGTTATTTTGTCCAGGCTTTCGCCTGATGCGTTACCGTTCTCCCGTATGGGGAAGTTTTAGGGCAGAACTTATTCTCCATAAGTCACCAGCTTCTAGTTGAATAGTTTTCAATTTTTCAATGAAATGGCCGGAATCTTTGACGTACGACTGTGTACCGTCGATATGTGGTTGAAGTAAGGTAGCTAGATGTTTGGCAATGCTATACGTTGGTGATCCAATAGCACTCACGATAGGACGAAGAGGAACATTATCTTTGTGTATCTTAGGTAAGCCATAATAGTCTTCGTGGTAAAGCCTCACTTCTGGTGGTTCCCTTCTTTACGTTTTCAGGTAGCGAAGATACCTTGATCAGGCCGTTCGTTCACGAAGAATTCGGTAGGTAGGATCTCTCAGTAGTTTTGGTAGGTACCCGGGTCTAAAAGTTCCAAAACCTTGCCAGTGTAATCGTCCATGTCCAAGATAACCGTTGCGTTTCCTTTGTCTGCAGGAAGAATGATTATGCTCTCGTCCATATTGAAGAGTCTTTATAGCCTTCCTCTCCTGAGGTGTGAGGTTACTCTGTGGTGCCGGTGCCTTCTTAATTATATGTGAGGCTTCATGAAGAATTTCATCTGCTTGTTCAGATGGTAGCTCACGGATTGCCGCTTCAATATAGGCGACAATGTCTTCCACGTGAATCGAAGAAGGGGTCACTGCGTAATTTCCTTCTTTCGCTAGTATAGAGATTTCCCCCTCTGACAGGTGGCGATTGGTCAGGTTAACAATTGTCCGTGAGATGTCCAGCGTAGGCGCAGGTACCGGCACGGATTGGTCTCTCTGTAACCACTCAAACGTTTTCTTCTGCCGGATGCTAGACTGTTCAAATGTTGAACGCATAGAGTAGAAGGTGATACGATCTACATTTTCCCAGTCCTGATATGAGAGTGTGGTGCTGATGCGGTAGTGCAGCTGTAAGAGTGCCTAATCTGTAGCAGCGAGCCCCTTACGTGCGAAGCTTATGCGTATGTTGTTGCAAAATTTGGTAGAGATTGGATGATTATGTTAGTCGTAATTTGATTTAAGCTTTGAACATTTGTGTGGCCGCCATTACGTTTCTGTCAAGATGGCGGCGATATAAAACATGACACTGAGGTGCCCTTTGCTAGGGCTACCTCTGCACTAAATTTCGTTCAATTCAGGTTCACCGTGTTTGAATAGATAGGGGAATCGATTTGCACACATACATGGCCTCCATCCGTAAATTATAAGGATGATGACCTTTTAGTTCGGTCAAGAGATTCTTCGTACATAAAGGTATAATGTTGCAAGATTTGTTAGAGATCAGATGATTAGGTTGGTCGTAATTTGATTTAAGCTTTTAACATTTGGGTGACCACCATTACGTTTTCGTCAAGATGGCGGCGATAGAAAACATGGAACTGACGTGCCATTTGCTAGTGCTACCTCTGTACCAATTTTCGTTCAATTCGGTTCACCGTGTTAGAATTGATAGGGGGAATCGATTTGCACAAATACAGTACATGGCCGCCATCTGCAAACTATTGGGCTGATAACCTTGTAGTTTATTCAAAAGACGCTCGCCATATAAATATATGTCGTTGCAAAATTTGGTAGAGATCGGTTAATTAGGCTAGCCGTAATTTGATTTAAGCTTTGACACATTTGGGTGGCCACCATTGCGTTTCCGTCAAGATGGCGGTGATATGAAACATGCCACTGAGGTGCCCTTTGCTAGTACTACCTCTGTACCAAATTTCGTTCAATTCGGTTTCACCGTGTTCGAATTGATAGGGGGGGGGGGGGAGGAGGGGAACAGACATTCAGCGTACACACAGACAGACACACAATTTTTAGCCTACTTTCGATTTTTTCAAAAAATGAAAGTAGACTTATGAGATCAACACAGGGCGAAAAAAGTGTGTCTGTGTGTGTGTGTGTGAGTGTGTGTACTCTGATTGTCTGTCCCCCCCTATCAATTCGAACACGGTGAACGCGAATTGAACGAAATTTGGTACAAAGGTACCACTAGCAAAGGACACCTCAGTGTCATGTTTTATATCGCCGCCATCTTGACGGAAACGTAATGGCGGCCAAACAAATGTTCAAAGCTTAAATCAAATTACGACTAACCTAATCATCCGATCTCTACCAAATTTTGCAACAACACACCCTTATGGAGGAAGCATCCTTTGACGAAATTAATAGGTCATTAGCCTAATAGTTTGCGGATGGCGGCCATCTTTGTGTCAAAATCGATTCCCCCTATTAATTCAAACACGGTGAAACCGAATGGAACGAAATTCGGTACAGAGGTAGCACTAGCAAAGGGCACCTCAGTGTCATGTTTTATATCGCCGCCATCTTGACAGAAACGTAATGGCGGCCACACAAATGTTCAAAGCTTAAATCAAATTACGACTAACATAATCATCCGATCTCTACCAAATTTTGCATCAACATAGCTTTATGGAGGGAGCATCCTTTGACCAATCTAATAGGTCATTAGCCTAATATTTTGCGGATGGCGGCCATCTTTGTGTCAAAATCGGTTCCAACTATTAATTCAAACACGATGAACCCGAATGGAACGAAATTTGGTACAGAGGTAGCACTAGCAAGGGGCACCTCAGTGACATGTTTTATATCGTCGCCATCTTGACAGAAACGTAATGGTGGCCACACAAATGTTCAAAGCTTAAATCAAATTACGACTAACATAATCATCCGATCTCTACCAAATTTTGCAACAACATAGGTTTATGGAGGGAGCATCCTTTGACCAATCTAATAGGTCATTAGTCTAATAGTTTGCGGATGATGGCCATATTTGAGTCAAAATCTATTCCCCCTATTAATTCGAACATGGTGAAACCGAATGGAACCAAATTTGGTACAGAGGTAGCACTAGCAAAGGGCACCTCAGTGTCATGTTTTATATCGCCGCCATCTTGACGGAAACGTAATGGCGGCCACACAAATGTTCAAAGCTTAAATCCAATTACGATTAACCTAATCATCCGACCACCTCTACCAAATTTTGCAACAACGTACCTTTATGGAGGGAGCATCCTTTGACCAAACTAATAGGTCATTAGCCTAATATTTTGCGGACGGCGGCCATCTTTGTGTGAAAATCGATTCCCTCTATCAATTCGAACACGGTGAAACCGAATGGAACGAAATTTGGTACAGAGGTAGCACTAGCAAAGGGTACCTCAGTGTCATGTTTTATATCACCGCCATCTTGACGAAAACGTAATCGCGGTCACCCAAATGTTCAAAGCTAAAATGTAATTACGACCAACCTAATAATCTAGTATCTACCAAATTTTGCAACAACATATCTTTATGTGGGAAGCATATTCTGACCAAACTGCAAGATCATCAGCCCAATAGTTTGCAGATGGTGGCCAAGTATGTGTGCAAATCGGTTCCCACTATCAATTCAAACACGGTGAAACCGAATGGAACATTTGGTACAGAGGTAGCACTTGCAAATGGCACCTCAGTGTCATGTTTTATATCGCCGCCATCTTGACGCAAACGGAATGACGGCCACCCAAATGTTAAAAGCTTAGATCAAATTACGACCATCCTAATAATTTGATCTCTACCGGATTTTGCAACAACATGCCTTTTTGTGGAAAGCATCTTATGACTGACTACAAGGTCATCAGCCCAATAGTTTGCAAATAGCGGCCATGTATGTGTGCAAATCCATTCCCCATATCAATTCAAACACGGTGAAACCGAATTGAATGATTTTTTTTACAGAGGTAGCACTAGCTTCGGGCACCTCATATTTCATGTTTAATATCCCTATAGCACGTTGTATCTCAACAAGCTACTACAACCAACATTCAATTATACTCCTTGAAAAGGACAAAGAGTTATAACAATACCCATGCATGTAGGAGAAAGTAGGCTATATGTTGTGTACTGAACATCTTGTTCGCCCTGTGTTGATCTCATAAGTCTACTTTCATTTTTTGCAAAACTCGAAAGTAGGCTAAAGAATAGCAGTATAACTATTCATTCAAATTTCTCAACAATGTTTCTAGGTCCTGTGTGGGGTTTCGCCTAGGACACCGAGCTGGCTCATCAGCGGGCTCTTGGTGTCCCCGCCTGGACCCCCACAGGAGTAGCGAACTGCGCGCTACCTCCCATTTTACGAAGCGCACCTGCGCCTCTTTACTGCTAGAACTAAAAGTTCAATCAGCCATAACCTCTCTATGAAGGCTTCCATAAAGATGGTAGGCTATATTGGCTTTCACGGCCAGTCAATTAAAACTCAGCTTTTCTTTTAGGTTTGTGCCGTATCTTGTGTGGGGTTTCGCCTTGGACACCAAGCTGGCTCATCAGCGGGCTCCTGGTGTCCCCGCCCACCCGGCACAAACCTAGAAGAATTGCTGAGTTTTAACCATTAGTGTTTTGGTTTATGAGCATGTCGAATATAATTAGTTAGCACAAACTATGTTTGTGTCACTTTATTATCAGTTTCTTGCTTCGTCATAACCATTTAATTGCATCTAGGGTATTGTCAGACAGCATATTTTAGTTCGTTGTTTGGTTGGTTGGTTCCTCCGTTTAGGGGCTGCGACAACGCGGTCATGTAGCCCCGTGTACTTTGGTGTGTGTGCAGAATCTCTCTGATAACCAGTGTTGATTGTGATGGCTGTATTAGTGTGTGTTATCTGTTTTTAATTCAAGTAAGGATTGCAGACATTGCATTTTCAAGTAGTTCCTACTTTTGCAACCAAACGCCACCGTCAACGACTACTAGTTCTGAACTTGGTTACCAGATGGCACCGCAGTCGGCTCCTGGCGACGAACGTTGGAACCTAAGTCGTTGGTCAAATTTAACATACAATTTAGCTTCACACAAGTGTAATTAGTGGAGGGTTCTTTAACATGCCACAAATCTATGACATGGGACCATCGTCTTTACTTCCCTCCCGAAGGAAGGCATACTGAGGGATTTTTAACGGTCTTAAAAAATCCGACGTCTTCGGCCGGGTTTGAACCCGCGATCTTTGGCATAGAAGCTCAACATGCTACCAACTACGCCACTAAAGCCGCTCCTATTTTAGTTCTACACATATTATACTGTATATTGATTTTGACAAATGAGTTTATTATTCCAGTTTTCTAGTGTAGAGATAATACATATATTTGCAAATGTGGACACGGCCCTTGGTGGCAATTTACAATAAGTAACAAAGTTGAGAGAAATACCCCGACAATGAACCAAAGACTACAGATTTCACACAAAAGAAACCATACATACAACTATTGCATAAAAATACATTTTAGAATGTAAGGAATAATCGGTAGGTAAATAATAATAACTAGTTGAAACCAGTCAAAACATGACGGACAATGAACAAAAAATTTACTGTAGAAGTTTCCTATATAAGTTACATTCTTTGTACGATTACTTTTTGGCACTATTGCAACTTTAAGGGCGTCAAAAGATTGCTGTCTCGATATTGCAACATACTGCTGGCACAAATCTCACATCTAGTGACCGGGATTTCAACCACAGACCCAACGGTGAGAGAGCGGCGTGCTGCCGCCTAAGCCACGGAGGCTTCCCCAAGAGATAAAATGAGGTATGAAAATTATATATTGTCGTAATAAATAAAATATTTCCGGTGCAGCTGTGACAATTCAAATTGAAATCAACTTCTAATGACTCCCAGAAAGGTATGTGAATCATAAATAATATATTTTCAATAATCTGCCTTATGAAAGTTATGAAGAGGGAGGAGTACCTATTCTCAACAATAATTAATGAATCTTCCCCTCCTTTATAATTCTTATAAATAACTCTCACATTAAAACTTGGTGTGGACATCCGCCATGTCTGCCATGACCAAGCTGATTCTGCGCATGCGCTAGGCCCAATAATTTTGCATTTTTGTTTATAAATTTAAAAATATTTGGCAACATATTTGTTTATTTTAAAGAGACTCTGCAAATATACAGATCAAGGGCTTTCTTCAGAGTGCTTTTCGATGTCAATCGGTTCAGCCGTTCTGCCAATCTCACGGTACCGGTAACAAAAATCAGCTTACTGTTTTAAATATATAGATTATAATGATAATAAATACAAAATAATAATAATAATAATAATCACAAACCAGACTCCCCACACCTATTTACAGTTTGCTTCACACATTAACTCTTGCACCGTACATCACTGTCACCCGATCTGGTGCTTTCTTACCAATTCCTTGAACATTTTGACATCTGAAGGCAATTGGCTGAAAATGGCCCCTGGCAAACTGTTCATCCTACTTCCCCCCTCCCACTGAAATAATATTTGCCCCAGTTACTATTCCACTGACTTGAGTCATCGGATTTTTTAAAAGCGTTAAAAATCCCTCAGTATGTCTTCCATCGGAGGAGAAGTAAGGCCGGTGGGACCATGTCATAGACTTATGGCATGTAAAAGATCCTTCTGTGGGAAGGGATTTTGACAAGCGAATAAACCGAACACGTCTTGTAGTAATTTTAAGTATAAAAACTGTAGTTACACATAAGATCACAACAGATGAGATTGCACAGAACTTAGCGTGACTTCACTCGACACAAAACTGCCACACTGTTCGTCTTTCTTTTTCGCGACTTCCCCTCGACTCCTCTACGCGGCGCCACCGGGCGGTGCCAAGACTGGCGGGAAACCCAAAAACGGTTCAACATATTCCGATTCCCACAATCGGCCATCCTGCAGATCATCCGCCTCGGATGATGAGTCGTCTCCAGCCCAAGTAGATTTTGTCCATCACAGAACTTGAAGAGGATACCATCCTGCAGGGTGTAATCCTTGTATGGCTTCGTCTTCAGGTGCTCCATGATCGCACACAGACCTTCATCAGCTTGCTGAGCTTGTTTCAGCCTGGCAACGAGTCCATCGACGAGACCGTTGAGGACCATGGGATGGAGACTCAAGCCATCGGCGCGAGGGATTCTAGCCCCTGGTCTATGCTCGATCGAATAATCAAACTCCTCTAACATCATGGCCCACCTTGCAACTCTCGGAGTGAGGTCCTTCTTGTCCATCAACTTCTGGAAGGCAGAGCAGTCGGTTATGATCTTGAACTTGATTCAAGCAGGTACACTCGGAGCTTTTTCAAGGTCGTTACCACAGCTAACACCTCGAGCTCGTAGCTGCTGTACCTTTCCTCATGTGGCGTAGTCTTCTTGCTCAGATATTGAACAAAATGCAGTCGACCATCGTCTGGGAAACGTTGCAGTAGCACTGTTCCATAACCATACTTGCTTGCATCAGTATGGACTTCCGTCTTGTAAGCCGGGTTATGTATGATGAGGACTGGATATTCGGATAAGGTTTTTTTCAGACTTGTGAATGCAATCCTCTGTTCTTGCTCAAAGTTGAATCCACCGGTTGACTTCAACAGATCACTGAGCGGCTTTGCAATCTTGGCGTAGTTTGGGATGTACTTCCGGAAATATCCGGAAAGGCCCAAAAAACTGTGGACTTCGGCTAGCGACTTGGGTTCTGGATAATGTTGAACTGCGGCTGCTTTCCTAGGAGATGGTGAGACAGTTCCAACTTCTACAATGTGTCCTAGGAACTCAATTTTCTTTTTCAGGAACTGGTACTTCGAGAACTTAATATCCAGATTATGAGTTTCAGCTTGCCCAAGCTTCTCTATGGCATCATTTTCATCTTTTGCTTGGATTACTACGTCGTTCATATACACCAGGACTGTGCCGGCTTGAATCTGTTCTCTGAATACGCAGTTGATAAAGCGTTGGAACACAGGAGATGAGTTGCAGAAACCAAATGGAACTTTCAGGAACTCATATTGTTCTGAAAGTGTCACAAATGCCAAATATCTTCTGCTCTCTTCCTTGACTGCAACGTGAAAAAATCCATTTCGTAGTGCATCACTCAGCTTGTCCAGGACGTCATCAATGAGTGGTAGTGGGTATCGATCTTTGACAGCTTTTCGATTTACTGGACGGTAATCGACGCACACCCTCGGAGACCCATCTTTCTTTCACACAACTACCACTGGACTAGCGTACTCAGACATACTGGGTCGGATGATGCCATCTTGGAGCCACTGCTGCACTTGCTTCTCTACAATCTCTTTCTCAGCTGGTGATAAGCGTCTTGGGTGACTGTGAATCGGTTCTTCTTGTTTCATCGTGATGCTCATCTCAACGCTGGTACGCTTCTCCTTGCGCGGCGAGTGTTCATTGACCATCTTTCTGATTCTCAAAACAGCCTCTTCCGATGCCTCTCCTATGTCCAACTCCTCGGCTGCTATCACGTCGATTCGGTACAAGTACGCTTCTGATATCTCCTTGGACATCTTGACACTTGTTTTGCTGATGGTAGTTACGGCTTGGTCCAGCAAGTCATTACCGACGATAGCTGGCAACTTGAGTACATCTCCAGACACCACATAGAAATCAGTCAAGTAAGTGTAGTCGTCAACCTGGACATCAGTTGTAAAATATCCTAGGGGTGGCACCTCACTATCACCGAAACCCTTAAGTACTATGGCGGTCGTCTTCAGCTCGGGATCGCCCATCCCTGCATAAATGTCTTCACGGATCAGATTGATCGGGTAGCCCGTGTCCACCAATGCGTCGATCCTCTGGCCCTGGAGCAACAATTCCTTCATCTTCATATTCGACTTGGTTCCCAAAGCGACGTTCACTGTCTTCTCCTCTGCATTCTGCTCAAGGTTTGGGCACTTGGAAGCTATGTGTCCGAAGCTGCTGCAATTGAAGCACTTTGGATCCTGACTCTTGTGTGGACATTTTCTGGACTCATGACTGCTCTTCTGACCACAATTGTAGCATCTCTTTACAGACGAAATCTGCTTCTGCCTGTTGTCTTCTCTTGGTGTATGTTTGTTTGTCGTCTTCTCATTTTTTGTCAACTTCTGGGAGTTTTGTGCGTAAGCTCTATCATAGATCTTCAACTTGTCCTTGAATTCCTTGATGTCCCTCGCTCCATACAGAATCATCTTGGATCCAGTGTCGTCCTCGATGCCATCGATGACGTATTGTATCAACGATTTATCATCGATTGCCGACCTGCTGGCTATTTCCCGCATCACCAGGAAATATTCCTGAAGCGTTTCAACGTTTGTCGGAATTCTTTCTTCAGGGCTTTCTTCAACTTGTGCCAGGATGTGATGCCACGTTCACTCTGAACGAACTACTTAGCCAAGCCTGTCAGCGACTTTATTTGCAAAAACATATTTTTGCATCTCGACCCAGCCCATCAACGTTGCTGTTTCCTCAAAGTCCTCAATCCAACGTCGCACCGGGTAGTTCTCGCTGCCGTCATAGGTTCTGACAGAGCCCTCTACATCGCGGAAAGTAAACGCAAACTTGTGTGGGACTCCCTGGTTTGCAGTTTGCCACGAGTCCACCACGTCCTGGTCGACTTCCCCTTCACTTGAGCTTTCTACTCCAGTCTTCGATTTGTGTTTGGTCTTTGTTATGTTTTTATGGTTAGGCCTACCTCTTATTGCTTTGGCGAGTTTCTGGTCTTCGGACGAGCTAGATGAATCCGATGGTGATCCTGACGTGCTAGAGGTTGAATGTTTAATGGATTTCATCCCAGCCATTTTCTCCTTTAACTCACGTAATTCTTCCGCCAGTAATTCGTTTGCCTCTTTCATCTTGCTCATCACATCTTTCGTTTTACCAGTCTATTCTTCTTCATCATCTTCGTCTTTGGGCATTCCCAGCAACGAAATGTCCATTAAGTTGTCACAGATGCGTTGCACAAGCACGGCTTTCTCTCCTGTATATTCAATGTTTAACACTGTGCAAATGGCAATTAGGTCAGCCTTGGCGAATTCGCTCTCAATGAACTTCAATTTCTCCAGGTGTTCTGGTGAGTCACATTCAAACTCGAATCCTGGGAATTCTCTTAAGCGCTGCCTGTTCTTTCGATCACGTGGCAGTTTTTCGAAAATGAAGTTATGTAACGTCTTAATCAGGGCCGTAGGCGCGGTCTTAATGTTATTATTCACTTTTTCAATGTTTTGTAAACACGCCATTTTTCTTTGTCTTTCGGCACTAAAAGCCCATATTTAACATAAACACAACATATCATAGACCAAAACATAAATTTGCAGTAAAATAAATCATTCGCAAGCATAAAAACAAGAGCAGTAACGCCAATAATGCATTTTAACTTCATTCAACCAGCCAGACACGGTTAGACTGTGATTGGCTGCTCCAAGAGTAGAGCCACCAATCAGAGGACAGCATCTACAAATTCAAATTTCCCGCTACAAATTCATGCACAAACTTCATTTGCGCGGTCCGCCTACTCATTACACAGATTTATTCGTCCTTTGTCCTGCGTGGTGGTGCCTATGGAGCATATATTACTTTCTTGAGGACACGATAACTACCGCAATTTTGCAACAATCTAATATAACAGCTTAGGCAGTAGTGCCCGGCTTCTCCCGGTGGATTTTTTTGTTTTATGGATGATAATGAATACTACTACTGAACTGGCACATGATACATAAAGTAACAGTTTTTTTCTATGACTTTTTGTGTTGGGGTGGTGATAAGTAGCACCTAGTATAATGGACGTAACATTCTGGTCATTTTCCCATAATGATAATGATAATAATGAATATGGAAACGACGCAACCGTGCTCTTTAAATCATGCACGACCACTGCTACATATCGAAAACGGTTAGTTCTAGGGTCAATACTTCCAACACAGCTGGTTGAAGGGTCTTAAAACGTATTTTTTGAGTTTAGTTAGTTAGTTAGTTATTTGAGTTTGAAGGGGTAGAACAACGAGGTCATCTGTCACAGTCTACCGTAGATTAGCCCTTATACGACAAATTCGATATTTTGTCTACGTGCCAAAGGGCCTTAATCTAGAAAATAGACAGTACTGTCCTAATTTCAAGTAAACTGAATTACCCGCAGGGTAATTTGGTTTGGTTTGGTGAAATTAAGTAGATTTGTGCTAAAGAACCTAATTTGAAAGCACTGTAAGATGTTAGAGTCCCTAAGTAGGGCGACCATAATGTAAGATGTTTTCGGCAAGCTCAAAGCCACCTTACGTTACTTATATACAGCTATTAGGAATATCTGATCACTTACCCGTTTAATATAGGTCATACAGTTGTTCGTTGAATGCCAGGTTCCAATTTGCAGTTGAGAACCAAATTGATAGAGATAATAATAATAATAATAATTGACCTGATGGAGCACACAGAGACTTCCTTCACTATTTCCGCATAGCTGCAATCACATCCGCATTGTTGTTATTAGGTTCTTGTTAGGTCGTTGTCATGGAGATTTGTCAACAACCAAGGCCACTATATAAAATGTTTAGCCCAAGCAATAAGGCGGCCATTTATAATATCAGATAACCCCTCATACGGTCCACATACGGTCCACTGCCTGCTTATAATTTTTAATATTCCATGGATTATTATTTCCTATGACTGTACGCCATTCTCACCACGCCGGCAGTGCGATCTATCGGATAAGCCATCTCGCACGTCTTAGAAAAACTTCTTTATTTCTGCGTATCACTACTATGTTCTCACCATTGTGACATACTGAGTTAATATCTCTACATTCATTCCGTTCAAGTCATCTTTCACGCATATGCGGTAATTGCTGTCTGATCCATCTTACGGCGATAGTCTCCCTCTCCCTACATGACGAAACAAAAGGAATTGAAATTCATGAATAACATCTGGTCATAATAGGACCATTACACCACCAACACCTATTGCAGCTGATAACCTCAATGCTCTTCTCCAACACTATCGCCCTTATAGAGGCGTAATATTTAGTTAACAGATGTCGCCTACAGTTATGCATGATGTTGAGAACTGTTTGAAGGGACCTAAGAAATATTTTTTTCACTATTTTCCCCTGTGACTGTAATTTCTAACCACAGCAAGAAGTAATTATTTTCGTCATTCCACACCGGAACACAGGTATGGGCGACGTGTTGCAGCCCGCTTTGCTATCCAACAATAGACAAATATTCTCATAGTTTTACCCCTGATTCCCAGCATCTCTGGACCCCTATTCCAACACTGAAAGACTTCCGACACAATTCGTTTTAAAATGGTATCACTGATCCCCGAGCCATTCATCATTTATGGGCATTGTATTACTTTCTATGGCTACTCTTTAGTGTACGTATGTTTTAAATTTTACCCTTGCTGGGTAGATATTAGAGAAATGGAAAAATAGGAAACTTAATAATGAATGAGTGTGGAATGCATCCTTCGCAGTGTAAAATACCTAAAAATAATTTTATTTTGGAAACACCTCTAGAAGGTCGTCGTTACTTGTTGCTTATCTCATTCATGGCTCAACTTCCTTCTCAATGGAACTACTCCACTGCGTACTGACTGGATTGGAGTACGATTTTTAGCCTACTTTCGATTTTTTCAAAAAATGAAAGTAGACTTATGAGATCAACACAGGGCGAAAAAAGTGTGTCTGTCTGTGTGTGTGTATGTGTGTGTGTGAGTCTGTGTGTGTGTGTGTCTGTGTGTCTGTGTGTGTGTGAGTGTGTGTACTCTGAATGTCTGTCCCCCCCTATCAATTCGAACACGGTGAATGCGAATTGAACGAAATTTGGTACAAAGGTAGCACTAGCAAAGGACACCTCAGTGTCATGTTTTATATCGCCGCCATCTTGACGGAAACGTAATGGCGGCCACACAAATGTTCAAAGCTTAAATCAAATTACGACTAACCTAATCATCCGATCTCTACCAAATTTTGCAACAACATACCTTTATGGAGGAAGCATCCTTTGACCAAATAACTAGGTCATTAGCCTAATAGTTTGCGGATGGCGGCCATCTTTGTGTGAAAATCAATTCCTCCTATTAATTCAAACACGGTGAAACCAAATGGAACGAAATTTGGTACAGAGGTAGCACTAGCAAAGGACACCTCAGTGTCATGTTTTATATCGCCGCCATCTTGACGGAAACGTAATGGCGGCCACACAAATGTTCAAAGCTTAAATCAAATTACGACTAACCTAATCATCCGATCTCTACCAAATTTTGCAACAACATACCTTTATGGGGGGAGCATCCTTTGACCAAACTAATAAGTCATCAGCGTAATAGTTTGCGGATGGCGGCCATCTTTGTGTGAAAATCGATTCCCCCTATTAATTCGAACACGGTGCAACCGAATGGAACGAAATTTGGTACAGAGGTAGTACTAACAAAAGGCACCTCAGTGTCATGTTTTATATCACCGCCATCTTGACGGAAACGTAATGGCGGCCACACAAATGTTCAAAGCTTAAATCAAATTACGATTAACCTAATCATCCGATCTCTACCAAATTTTGCAACAACATACCTTTATAGAGGAAGCATCCTTTGACCAAATAACTAGGTCATTAGCCTAATAGTTTGTGGATGGCGGCCATCTTTGTGTGAAAATCAATTCCCCCTATTAATTCAAACACGGTGAAACCAAATGGAACGAAATTTGGTACAGAGGTAGCACTAGCAAAGGGCACCTCAGTGTCATGTTTTATATCGCCGCCATCTTGACAAAAACGTAATGGCGGCCACACGAATGTTCAAAGCTTAAATCAAATTACGATTAACCTAATCATCCGATCTCTACCAAATTTTGCAACTACATACCTTTATGGAGGGAGCATCCTTTGACCAATCTAATAGGTTATTAGCCTAATAGTTTGCGGGTGGCGGCCATCTTTATGTCAAAATTGATTCCCCCTATTAATTCGAACACGGTGGAACCGAATGGAACGAAATTTGGTACAGAGGTAGCACTAGCAAAGGGCACCTCAGTGTCATGTTTTATATCGCCACCATCTTGACTGAAACGTAATGGCGGCCACACGAATGTTCAAAGCTTAAATCAAATTACGATTAACCTAATCATCCGATCTCTACCAAATTTTGCAACAAAATACCTTTATGGAGGAAGCATCCTTTGACCAAATAACTAGGTCATTAGCCTAATAGTTTGCGGATGGCGGCCATCTTTGTGTGAAAATCAATTCCCCCTATTAATTCAAACACGGTGAAACCAAATGGAACGAAATTTGGTACAGAGGTAGCACTAGCAAAGGGCACCTCAGTGTCATGTTTTATATCGCCGCCATCTTGACAGAAACGTAATGGCGGCCACACGAATGTTCAAAGCTTAAATCAAATTACGATTAACCTAATCATCCGATCTCTACCAAATTTTGCAACTACATACCTTTATGGAGGGAGCATCCTTTGACCAATCTAATAGGTCATTCACCTAATAGTTTGCGGATGGCGGCCATCTTTGTGTCAAAATCGATTCTCCCTATTAATTTAAACACGGTGAAACCGAATGGAACGAAATTTGGTACAGAGATAGCACTAGCAAAGGGCATCTCAGTGTCATGATTTATATCGCCGCCATATTGACAGAAACGTAATGGCGGCCACACAAATGTTCAAAGCTTAAATCAAATTACGATTAGCCTAATCATCCGATCTCTAGCAAATTTAGCAACAACATACCTTTATGGAGGGAGCATCCTTTGACCAAACTAATAGGTCATCAGCCTAATATTTTGCGGATGGCGGCCATCTTTGTGTGAAAATCGATTCCCCTTATCAATTCGAACACGGTGAAACCGAATGGAACGAAATTTGGTACAGAGGTAGCACTAGCAAAGGGCACCTCATATTCATGTTTAATATCCCTATAGCACGTTGTATTTCAACAAGCTACTACAACCAACATTCAATCATACTCCTTGAAAAGGACAAAGAGTTATAACAATACCCATGCATTTAGGTGAAAGTAGGCTATATGTTCTTTACTGAACATCTTGTTTTTTTTTTTTTACCGTAGGCTTCAGTCTGTGTTGACGAGTTGAAGTGGTACTTTGCTATGCCTGCATTGACGCAGGGGGGACGCCATTTTGAACAGTTGAAAATCCTACCTAAAAATGTAGTGGTGTCTTTCGTGTACTCTTTCACGCAAAAACTACCCAACCGACTAAGCTCTAATTTTGCATGAACATAATTTTGATACCCAGATCAAACATAGGACTATGCCCGTTTCGAAATATAATTCTTCTTATTTCCGTTATTTTTTGGCACTCGGGCAAGGTGAAATAAGCAAAATATGCAGGTTTTCGTAGAAGGATCAGACCTCATTTTATACACTTCATTGCGAGAAAGTATCTTACATTTGGAGTTTAGTAAAGTTTTTTTTTTATATGCAAGGTTTCGACACTGATGTGTAACTATCTAACGGTCCGTTATTTCTTCACGCAAAATGTTATCTACCACACAGATGTTGGTTCGATCCTCAGTTTAGGGGCTGCAACAACGTGGTCATGTAGTCCCGTGTACTTTGTGTGTGTAGAATCTGTCTGATAACCGGTGTTAATTGTGATGGCTATATTAGTCTGTAATTGAGGTAACGACTGCAGACGGTCAATTTCAAGTAGTAATTCCTACTTTTGCTACCAAATGATAGCATTAACGACACTGATCTGTGAACTTGTCTACTAGATGCCACCCCTACCAGCAACTGGCAACGAACGTTGGAACTTACAGCATTAATCAAATCTAAGCTACAAATTTTGCTTCGCACAGTTGTAGTCAGTGGAAGGATCGTTTACATACCATATATCTATGACATGGGCCCGCCGCTTTACTTACCCTCCGAAGGAAGGCACACTGAGGGATTTTAACGCTCTTAAAAAATCCGACGACTTTGGCCGGGTTTGAACCCGTGATCTTGGACATAGAAATTCAGCATACTACCAACTAAGGTAAACTAGGGGATAGGTTATAGGAAAAATATACAGGTTTTTGTAGAAGGATCAGACCTCATTTAGTGCTAGGAAGTATTTTACAATTTGGAGCTTAATTAACTTTCTTTTTTTTCGTCTTTCTATGCATATTTTTAACATTTTATTATCATATGGGGACGGTAATAGTTTTTATTGCGAGGAAGTATTTTACAATTTGGAGCTTAATTAACTTTCTTTTTCGTCTTTCTATGCATATTTTTTACATTTTATTATCTTATAGGGACGGTTATCTTTTTGTCATTTGGGGTCCATTTATATACTTGTGGGCACACTGTCCTTATGCAAGGTTTCGACACTGATGTAGTGATGTGTAACTATCTAACGGTCTGTTACTTCTTCACGCAAAATTTTATCACCCGCAGAGATGTTGGTTGGTTCCTCCGTTTTGGGGCTGCGACAACGTGGTCATTTAGCCCCGTGTACTTTGGGTGTGTGTAGAATCTGTCTGATAAACGGTGTTAATTGTGATGGCTGTATTAGTCTGTAATTCAGGTAAGGACTGCAGACGGTCAATTTCAAGTAGTAGTTCCTAATTTTGCTACCAAATACTACCATCAACGACACCTAGCTCCGAACTTGGCTACTAGATTCCACTGGAACCAGCAACTCGCAACGAACGTTGGAACTTCCCCTCTGAAGGAAAGCATACTCAAGGATTTTTAGCGCTCTTAGAAAATCCGACGACTTCAGCCGGGTTTGAACCCGCGACCTTGGGCATAGAAGTTCAGCATGCTACCAGTTACGTAACCGAAGCCGCTTCACACTTAGTCAGATGAAAATCTGAATCTGATCTCATGCAAGTGCGTTGTCATGGCAACGTCTGATGGCTCATCCCTCATCAATTTAGTAGTGTTGCCATGGCAACCTCTGATAGCTCTTGGCATTTTCTTATAATTCCGAAATCATTTTTCTTATCCCTTGGCGTAATGGTGGATCATACCATAAATCCTTTCAGACAAAAGTTTTAGGTAATTATTAGGGGAATATTGTCCATTTTGTACGGTTTTGATATTGTGCCTATTAAGAGAGATATGATTAATGTTTCCCGAAAAACCCACTTTTTCCCACCCCTTTGGTCAATGGTTGGTGCTATAAAAAATCTCTTCAAACATACATTTTTGGGCTTTATCAGACACATAGTATGAACTTTGAACGGATTCGATATTTCACATATTAAGAGAGTTATAGCAATATTTCACTTTTTCGAAGAAAAAAAAAAGCCCCCCATTTTCACCCCCTTCGACCGATTTAGCTCAGTAACGAACTCGAACGAGATTTTATAGGTATACATATTCGGTAAAAAATTCAAAGTGATTGGTGCAAAATTACGGCAGTTATCGTGTCCACAAAAAACGGATATACATACATAAATTATATATAAACGTTTGAACTGACGGTGGTTTTGGGATCTAGGGGATGTGAAACGCGAAGATATGTCGACATTTTCCGGAAGTCGAAACATGGTACCCATTGCAATAGTTAGCTTTCTAATGAAATCTACCTAAATAACTTCATTCCTTTTGTTGACATAACTCATGGCTTGATATTTCTTGGAATTTTTCATATCACCCTTTTCCGCCCAGGTTTGTATGACCGTCAAATCCCTCTGCAATATGATGCAGTCATCCAGGTGATTTATCTTAATGTATACTACTATATCATCAGCAAATAATCTTATCTGCGATAATCTTTCAACTCCTATGGCGTTTACGTAAATTATACTAATGTATACTACTATATCATCAGCAAATAATCTTATCTGGGATAATATTTCAACTCCGATGTCGTTTACGTAAATGAGAAATAGTAAAGGTCCCAAATTACGTCCCAGGGGTACCCCCCTTTCCACCCTAAATTGTTTTGAAACTGACCCTTCAACCCTTACCCTTTGACTTCTCCCCTCCTGTCAAATCCTACAGCCTCCAGTTCCAATTTGGTATTAATTCTGTGTGGCCGAAGGCTTCAACGACGAATAATATTTGAATGACTTAGCCTATACTGCGCATTGTATTTAACTTCTCAGAAAATCATCATCATCGTCATCATCATCAGGTCTTCGCTCCAGCAAGCCGGGTGCGGTTGTACAAAAGCCTCTTCCAATTTGTTTTATCCATCCATAGTTGATCTTCGGATATAGTATGCCAGTTTACACCTCTCTTCTCTATATCCTTTGAAACTTATTTCACCCATAAGTCGTCCTCGGGGTCTTTTGCCAGGAACTACCCTTTCAAAATAAGCTCTAGGATTTTTTTCTGGAACCATTCTTTTCATATGGCCATACCACTGTAGTCTGTCGAGTTCCTGTTGGAGAGCGCTTGCCACAAGGTTCGGATACTCCAAGCTGGTTGCCGAGAGCGCTGGCATAGCCTAATCACCATGGATTGCAAGGCAGTGTCTAGTCTTGTGTGTACACTCTGTGGAAACAAACTCTACCATCTCCCATGCTTAGCACATGCTTGTGTTGGGCTGGAGCACATGTGTAATATCGTTATAATCAATAATGTAGGCTATTCAATTTCAAATAAAAACACTCAAGTGTTACAGTACATCGATCGTTGTTATTTATAACTAGCAGAAGTAACCGTTCTTCGAACGGTGTTCGGTGTTAACACCAGACATTATCAGTTGAGCTACTGTTGCAATGGTTAGCGGTTTGTCATTCATTCATATAGTTTATCAGAACGAAGTTAGTTTTCTGGGAATATCACACACACTGTTAATTTAAGGGCCTTTAAATGTGGTTTTCGTAGATCCTTTATAGACTCCCGAATTTTGTGTCTCACATTTAGAAGCGCAACATGCTTTGGTCATCCTTCTAGGATAATGTTTATATTTCGCCTATTTTAGCATGTATATTGAGAAGTATTTCCCTATATGCACCCTTCTACTGTATGAAAAGTACGGTGAAGAGTTTTATAAATGATTGGTGTATTGACTCTCATGGTTACCATACCTAATTTTTCGATGCACCAAGCATCCGAACACGAGTTATAGGCGTACATAAAGATACACAGAAAGACAGACAGACAATTATATTGTCTACAACATATCACCCAGATATCCAAATATGGAAATATGGATATATCTACCACACAGTATCAAACAAAATCATCCTTACGATGATCCCGTATGTCGACAAAAAAAAAAAAAAAGGATTAGTTAAAATGTGCTCTCAAACTATATTCACCTAACGTGTACTTCCTGACGTGAAATAGAATTGAAAGCCTTGTAGACGAAACGCAATACACGTCACATACAAACTGACCCTCTACGTTGTGTTAAGTCCCCATACACAGGAAGACCCCTTTCATAAATTATAAAGGCTTGTGGTGCATGAAAATTCAGGTTCTTTAGCCTCAAAAGGCCCAAATTCATAAAAGCCGCAAAAAAAAAAGCTGTTTCAATTCAGGAATTTTTGAAAATAATGTTGCTGTTTGGAGATATAATAGACCTTCTGTACTATATGTCGCACGTGAAAATTGCATGAAAAAATTCTAGGTTACCCCTTGCCCCCCTTAATTGCATTGATGAATTATACAGTCTATGTTGGTTCCGTGAGAACTTTATAGCCATTTGCAAACTTTCACAGAAATGTAATAAATTGAGTGGCATTGCTTCTTACAGAAATAGATGGAAGTTGGATGCCACCAAGACTATATGGCTATATGGTTACCGATTCGCATTCCTTCATTAGTTTGTTAAATTAAATTAAATTAGTTTTCTGGGAAATTTTCAGAAACGGTTGGTTTTAGAGCCTTATAATGTAGTTTTCGAGGACCATTTAGGGCCCCCGAGTTTTGTTTCTGGCACCGAGGGGCTTTGTGTCGCCGTTGTACGCCATAATATAATACTAATAATAATAATAATAATAATAATAATAATAATAATAAGAGAGTTTTGTCCCTCACATCAAAGGGCTGAAAATGTGCTTTGTCTCGTCCTCCTACGCCTATTTCAGCATGTATAGGGATAGGAATATAATAGACCTGCCGTACCACACACGCAGGTGTACATCACGTGAATAAAATCTAGAGTAGGCCTACCCCTTGACCACCTTAAGCGCCTTATACGTATTGATGAATTTTACAGCTTAATTTGGTTCCCTGATAACCTTCTAGCCGTCTGCAAACTTTCACACTAATGTAATTAATGGAATTGCATTTCGTCTTACAGCAATAGGTGGACCTCTGAGAATCTGTTGGCATGGTTACCGGCTTGCATTTGTTCAATAGATGAAATTAGTTTTCTGGGAATATCTCAAAAACGGTCGGTTTTAGGGACTTAGAATGTGGTTTTTGGGGACCCTTTAGGGCCCCCGAGTTTTGTCTCTCACATCAAGAGGCTGAAAATGTGCTTTGTCTCGTCCTTCTACGCCTATTTCAGCATGTATTTTAAAGGGGTATGCCCCCTTTTATGAGAGGTTCGGAGAAGAGTTACATCAATGATTAGTCGCGTGCCTCTGATGGATATCTGTACCAAATTTTACGTTGATACACCCAGCCGTTCTGGAGTTATAAGGGAACAAAGATGTCCACAGACAAACAAACAAACAAACAAACAAACAAAGAAAGAGACAGACAAAAAAATTCGCGCGCATCCATCATAAAACAGTCTGAAACGCGTAAATAAATCAAATTTCCGTAGAAATTCAGAAAAAAAACAGACAAACTTTCATTTTTATATAATTATACTGAACCCTTGTAAAGAAGCGGAATGAGACTCTTTTCAGGGACGTGTTGCGGTCCATACCGTTGTTGTTAAAACTTATTTGCTTCTTATCATAACAAGGAACATAGGTAAAAATATCACACAGAAAGAAAAGTTAAGCCAAGATTTAACTAACATGAATTTAATTTCAGATAAAAAAAAAATAACAATCAACAAATAAACAACTCCCAATTACACCCGCAAGTTAACTAAATGAAAATAAACAAACTCTCTCTGACGAGATTAAAGATAAGTTTCCAGGCCAACAATGGTCCTGTTCTCATTTCAATCATGTGTGGTGATGTGACGAGTATACTGTAAAGAACAAGTACTTTTTATACGCAACCCGCGACCATAGGCTACAGCACACAAGCTGTGGGTCCGTATAATAGAGGTAGACAATGGTACTGGGAATACAACTACAACTAAACAAATATTTACAAATACCCGACACTCGCTAGCCTTACAAAGTTAACACTGAGATTCCCGCTAGGAACCTTGATCAGGTGTCAAAGACACAAAATTTGCCTAATCAGGACTTCAATCAAACAAAAACAAGTAGGAATGCGCGTGACTAACTGACTGACATCACCCGATGACCGTTGTCACCTTACAAGAACACACAACAGGGTGTCACACAAAATCAAACAAATTACATGGAAACCAAACACAAATCAATATTGCTCAGTAGCAATCATAATATACAAAAACACAAGAATTCATTTTAAACGAAACACGAGATTACTTGTCGTGCATGAGCAGCAATCCCTTTAAACTACCAATATTTTAACTAAACAGGCACTCGCAATAACTAGGTCATAAGAAACCCTGTCCCCTCAACTCATTAGCGTGTCTTATCTCGATCTGTCGCTGGTGGATGTCTCGGCCAGCCAATGTCAATAACCTGGGGCGTGAACGGAAATATCCCAATGCAGCGCCATGGCCTACATCAAGAACGTAGATTCTTTACTGACCAACAGTAAAATAAATGTGTGTGTCATTAATATCCCAGGCTAGCCTCCCGCATAGCACCAAGAATCGAAGCAATATTATGTGTGTCATAAATACCATTAGATCCAATTAATTCCCATGGAATTAAAGATCCACCTTGGGGTCGCTCAGAGTCTCACAATGAGCATCATCTGACGCCCATACAGCAGCAGACAAGGAAAGCCATAACAAATTCCTCCGCGCAGAAAATCACACATTTGACACAAGACACATTAACACACACACGCACCACCAGGTTTGACAATCCCTAAAAAAAAAAACAAAAAAAAAAAACATCAAAATTCCACCCACACGCAGCGCGTCAGATCTCAGATTCGACCGAAGAAAATACTGAACATTTTAATTTACAAAACTCGACTAGAGAACAGACCGTTCCCTTCAAATCATGCAAAGGCAAACACCAGAATTAATCAAAATAAATATTCCTTTTCTACGCCTGTTTAATTAAAACAGCTAACACCAAAAAAATAAGATTCCTCCCATTCTATTCTTAAATCAGATCTATAACGTCTCTTTTATCACACGACCTGTAACTCATGTTCGCAAAACAAATTCTATACTCAAGTACACGCGGCACTTGGACTAACATTACGCTGAATATTTACGTAATACAAATCACAACCCCTATCAGCAATTAAAATAAAAATAAATAAAAAATTCGCAACTTCGCGAACAAAAATCTAAATTAAACTATTTACAAATCCCAGTCCAAAAATCTAGCTACATGCTTGAAATAATTCAATGCGGTACTTATTCTTTCAGCCACTCGATTCAGCGCACGTCACATGACATGGTCCCACAGGGTCTCTCTACTCCTCCATCAGCGTCACGACAGCAGATACCATGGTCACCATCCCACAGCAGGTCCTCGTGGTCGACATCTTGGCCTTCATGAAAATTAAATGTTCACATACAAGTTTGCTACAACAACCTACTAAATTGTAACGTGAGTTACTCACTTCGCTCACAGTTCTTTTACAATTTTTATACGTCGACTTTCCCTAATTAAATATAACCCTATTTACACACGCGCTTGCACACGCACTTGCACACGCACTCTTCATAATGACAGAATAAAATAGGTACAGTTAGACCCACAGTCTAGTTCGAAATTTACAAGTCCAAAGACTTAACAACTTGTGCAGTACTTTGCCTATAATTACGTCGTAATAAAGACAGTGAATCGTCGGGTTACACTTCGCCTCCTCAGAGACCTCGAAATAGTGTGTCTCTAACTGGCATCTTGGACACCTTTATACAAGACAGACAAAGTTTCGGTGGGGGGAACAATAAAATTATTATAAATCGAAGCAGGTGAGCTATCGGGTCGGGCAAGGTATCATTCTTCATCATTTTTCATGCAGGTTACATTTCTGCCAAGCGGACCCCAAATCGATCGGCCAATTAATCAAAACACAGTTCGAGGGCTTTTTCAACCCACGCGCAGATTCCGCGCCACTCCAGGCGTCTCTCTGTGATTCGCTAGATTCAAGCGTAGCACGTTGGATATTACCACCTCTCCGTGCCTCTAGACGCCAGGTTTGACAATCCCTAAAAAAAACATCAAAATTCCACCCACACGCAGCGCGTCAGATCTCAGATTCGACCGAAGAAAATACTGAAAATTTTAATTTACAAAACACGTCAGCCTCACTAAGTCTTCAAGCCAAACGTAAAGTTCATGCACCCCATTTCCAGGAACCAGCTATGAATACCACGCTTGCCTCACTGGCCCCTTCGCTCTGACCAAATTGCAACACCTCCAAGTGTGTCTTATCAAGAGCACCAAATGCGTCTTCAAATATGATGAATAAAATTAATATGAAACATTATTATACAGCATGTATCATAAGGGTTCATTTGCCACCAGCTGAACTGAAAGTCTGGCTCAAGGCATTAAGTCGATTTTCAGTAACTCGCTAGGTTAAAAATCATTCAGTAATATCTCTAGTTCTTAAGGTGTCCCACTTCCGTCTGTTCAGTGACCTGCTTCGTCTCACTAATTACTTCTCTTGTTAACTCATCGCGCTGCGGACTCCATACAGCTGTCAGCCCGTCACATCTGGTATCTCCCCCTCCTTCTCCGACAAGCACGACGACCTCTCGCTTCCGTCTTGTTTGTCAACACGCTGCCTGACTCAGTCGTACCTCACGTACAGTAGCCCCGTACATTTTGTTGTGCTTCTTCAAATTTCTAACGAGTTTGCCGCTACATCATTTCCATCCTGCTCCCATGGTTCCATCCTATAGTACAATTTCCATCTTCTTCTCCAGCTCCCGTCTTCTTCTTCTTCTCCTCCCGTCTTCTTCTTCTCCTTCCGTCTTCTTCTTTACCACATTTCGAGGCCCTTGTTGGTTTCGCCTCGCGAATCCCTCCTGCTATTTTTCTGTTCGTTCTTGTCTGCTACTCTCTCCTCTTCTTCATGCAGCTGCTCCAAATACTTCTGAGTCTCTATATGCATGGCCTGCAAGGTAGGATTTGTTCCATCTCCCATGTTGTAAGTGTCGGGATTTTTGCGGTTCTCCATGGCTCTTCCCCACTTTCCTCGCTCTGTCTCTTTCTTTCTATGTAGTTCTTCTATCTGTCTCTGCGACTCTCGGTAACGTGCCTCCCAATCAGTCCTGCCATCCTGTGGTTCTGATTCCACGTTACCCCGATGGTCCTTCCAAAATCGCGTCCCACCATTCCTTTGATACGGTCTTTCCTGCCTTCTGTTCTACTGACAATTCGAATAGCCCCTCTGGTAGGATCTCTGATTGTTATGAAAATTTATTTCGTTATTATTGTTGTGCCCATATCGTTCCCTGTTGTCTTGGTACTCTTGCCTCCGCGGCGTGAATTGTGTGTTCGTCGCCTGGGACCTAGTGTTCGTACTACTATTGTTCGTGCTCTTAACTACTTCTGTGGTGTTTACTTGCTCTAGCCGCTGCTGTCTCCCCTGTGGTGTGATTAAACTAGTCTCATCAAGATGTCTGAGAATCTCTTCCGCTTGCAGTGCCGTTTTCACGTTGGCCGTCACTAGGAATTGCTGGATATTCGTGGGCAATTGCTTCCCTATCGTTAAGACTAGATTTTCGTCAGACGGTGGTTCACCAAGGTCCCTGAGTCTTACCATTTGTTGTGAAAAGAACTCAGAAAACTTTGTAGGTTGTGTGTTGTGGTACTTTCGTGAGTATAGATCCATTCTCAACCCCTGCTGTATGGACGGACTCCAGAACTTCCTTAAGAACGCCTCCTTGAATTGTTCCATATTCTCGAAAGTATACTTAAAACTCTAGAACCAAATTAAGCTTGAACCCTGAAAAAATCTTTCTACCATTCTTAATTGTTTCATGGGGCTAATCTGCTGATCATTATAATATTCCTCCAGTTCCCGCAGAAAAGCTTTTGGTGTGGTCCCCATTCCGTCACTGAGCTTAGAAGGTTTAAATTCGTTTCCCCGAATGACTTGAATTATTTGTGGACTAATTGTGTTTTGCACAGGAGTCGATGTTCCGCCTCTGTGCTCGCGAAACGCCTCTGTGTTTACTCCTGTCTTCGGACTCTGTTCACTACTCGTGCCACCAGCTAAGTTGGATAGCCCTAGGCTCTTCACGCTCTCCCCTCTATTTGCTCTGACGAAAATAGATTAGCTTGCTCCAGTGTTCGTTGCTCGCTTTTAATAATCATGTCAGCTTGCTCTTGGAACTTGACCTTAATGTTTTCCTCAAGTGCCTGAATCCGATTTTGATTTTCTCCCAGCTTCCTAATCATCACTAATCTTTCGTCTTTCGTATCTTCGCTCATTTGTTTCCAGTCCTTCCTAATTCTGTCCATTAATTTTATTATTTCTTCGTTCATCTCCTGATTTCCTGTCTGACCCGATTCTATTTTTTCAGCCGTTCCTCAAATTGCACCTTATTTTCTTCCATCCGTTCCTCCATTTGCATTTTAGTCTCCGCTATATATTTCTTTACCTGATGCTGGTCTGCCTCCAATTGTGCCCACCTATCATCTGTCTTGATTTCCAGCCTATCCATTTCCTTTACAAGACCCAATATATTCTTATCGACCGCATCAATCTGTTCTTGTATGTTGACCGTCTTGGCCTAAATTTGATTAAACCTCCCCCGTAGCTCATCCTGCGCGACTTTAATTCCCGCCGCATTATTTACACACGCCTTTTCAATCTGCTCTACTTAGCAACCACCATTTCATCCAGATCGAGAAGTTTCTTGTCAAATTTACTCTCAATAACCTGAATCTGCCCTAATTGCTTATTATTATTATCGTACATTTCATTAGCTAGTTGATCTAATTGTTTCTTGGTACTGTCATTAATATCTGCCGTAATTTTATTTAACTGGTCTGTTTGTACTACCGACTGTTCCGCAAACCTAGTGTTCAATTGTTCTGTAAGGTTACTGTTTAACTCGTTTTTTGTGCAATTAGCTGTTCCGTAATGTTATTGTTCAATGCCACTATTTGTTCATTAGTAGCGTCTTTCAGATAACTTTTCTTTACTTTCGGCCTTCATCTCTAACAACTGTTCTGTGGTTCTTGCTGTCGCATGTTCAATAAGAGCGCTTATCTCAGCGATCGTTGCCATGGCAATACACAAATAATACTCTTAAGGAATAGGGACCATGCACTTAGTGACGTCCGCTACACATCCACACATGTTGACATTTACTCTTTAAACTACCCAATTAATTTATTTTTTCGTTAATACACAACAGCAATCTATGCATCTTTGGGTATTATGAATTTACATTTAAATCACCCTCATTGATCTGATTTTAAATTCCTAACCTGCCAGAATTTACATAAAAAATATATAGTTTAATTAACCAAATGTCAATTAAAATTTTTAAGGCATCACCTTCCTGGCATTTAAATATTCTGAGTCCATTAGCTAAAACAATTTCTAATGTAATTTAACTGGGCGCCCGAAACACTTCACAAATCAATCAAAATATCACATACAACAGTGTTTCGTATTTATTATTATTATTAAATGAACTCATTGATTTTACTTGGTCACAAATAGCGGTAAGACTTCGCTTAAATTTACTGAATTTAACTTTAAACAACCGGCGTTAACCGGCATCATCTTTCAGAAACTGAATATGAGGCAACAATGCACCATGGTGGGTAGCCATTCTACAAAGCAACAACAACAAACCCCACGATGGGCAGACATTTTGTACTCTATGAACCCTTGTAAAGAAGCGGAATGAGACTCTTTTCAGGGACGTGTTGCGGTCCATACCGTTGTTGTTAAAACTTATTTTCTTCTTATCATAACAAGGAACATAGGTAAAAAATATCACACAGAAAGAAAAGTTAAGCCAAGATTTAACTAACATGAATTTAATTTCAGATCAAAAAAAAATAACAATCAACAAATAAACAACTCCCAATTACACCCGCAAGTAAACTAAATGAAAATAAACAAACTCTCTCTGTCGAGATTAAAGATAAGTTTCCAGGCCAACAATGGTCCTGTTCTCATTTCAATCATGTGTGGTGATGTGACGAGGATACTGTAAAGAACAAGTACTTTTTATACGCGACCCGTGACCATAGGCTACAGCACACAAGCTGCGGGTCCGTATAATAGAGGTAGACAATGGTACTGGGAATACAGCTACAACTAAACAAATATTTACAAATACCCGACACTCGCTAGCCTTACAAAGTTAACACTGAGATACCCGCTAGGAACCTTGATCAGGTGTCAAAGACACAAAATTTGCCTAATCAGGACTTCAATCAAACAAAAACAAGTAGGAATGCGCGTGACTAACTAACTGACATTACCCGATGACCGTTGTCACCTTACAAGAACACACAACAGGGTGTCACACAAAATCAAACAAATTACATGGAAACCAAACACAAATCAATATTGCTCAGTAGCAATCATAATATACAAAAACACAAGAATTCATTTTAAACGAAACACGAGATTACTTGTCGTGCATGAGCAGCAATCCCTTTAAACTACCGATATTTTAACTAAACAGGCACTCGCAATAACTAGGTCATAAGGAACCCTGTCCCCTCAACTCATTAGCGTGTCTTATCTCGATCTGTCGCTGGTGGATGTCTCGGCCAGCCAATGTCAATAACATGGGGCGTGAACGGAAATATCCCAATGCAGCGCTATGGCCTACATCAAGAACGTAGATTCTTTACTGACCAACAGTAAAATAAATGTGTGTGTCATTAATATCCCAGGCTAGCCTCCCGCATAGCACCAAGAATCGATGCAATATTATGTGTGTCATAAATACCATTAGATCCAATTAATTCCCATGGAATTAAAGATCCACCTCGGGGTCGCTCAGAGTCTCACAATGAGCATCATCTGACGCCCATACAGCAGCAGACAAGGAAAGCCATAACAAATTCCTCCGCGCAGAAAATCACACATTTGACACAAGACACATTAACACACACACGCACCACCAGGTTTGACAATCCCTTAAAAAAAAAAAAAAAAAAAAAAAAAAAAAACACCATCAAAATTCCACCCACACGCAGCGCGTCAGATCTCAAATTCGACCGAAGAAAATACTGAACATTTTAATTTACAAAACTCGACTAGAGAACAGACCGTTCCCTTCAAATCATGCAAAGGCAAACACCAGAATTAATCAAAATAAATATTCCTTTTCTACGCCTGTTTAATTAAAACAGCTAACACAAAAAAAATTCAGATTCCTCCCATTCTATTCTTAAATCAGATCTATAACGTCTCATTTATCACACGACCTGTAACTCATGTTCGCAAAACAAATTCTACACTCAAGTACACGCGGCACTTGGACTAACATTACGCTGAATATTTACGTGATACAAATCACAACCCCTATCAGCAATTAAAATAAAAATAAATAAAAAATTCGCAACTTCGCGAACAAAAATCTAAATTAAACTATTTACAAATCCCAGTCCGAAAATCTAGCTACATGCTTGAAATAATTCAATGCGGTACCTATTCTTTCAGCCACTCGATTCAGCGCACGTCACATGACATGGTCCCACAGGGTCTCTCTACTCCTCCATCAGCATCACGACAGCAGATACCATGGTCTCCTTCCCACAGAAGGTCATCGTGGTCGACATCTTGGCCTTCATGAAAATTAAATGTTCACATAAAAGTTTGCTACAACAACCTACTAAATTGTAACGTGAGTTACTCACTTCGCTCACAGTTCTTTTACAATTTTTATACGTCGACTCTCCCTAATAAAATATAACCCTATTTATACACGCACTTGCACACGCACTCTTCATAATGACAGAATAAAATAGGTACAGTTATACCCACGGTCTAGTTCGAAATTTACAAGTCCAAAGACTTAACAACTTTTGCAGTACTTTGCCTATAATTACGTCGTAATAAAGACAGTGAATCGTCAGGTAGCACTTCGCCTCCTCAGAGACCTCGAAATTGTGTGTCTCTAACTGGCATCTTGGACACCTTTATACAAGACAGACAAAGTTTCGGTGGGGGGAACAATAAAATTATTATAAATCGAAGCAGGTGAGCTATCGAGTCGGGCAAGGTATCATTCTTCATCATTTTTCATGCAGGTTACATTTCTGCCAAGCGGACCCCAAATCAATCGGCCAATTAATCAAAACACAGTTCGCGGGCTTTTTCAACCCACGCGCGGATTCCGCGCCACTCCAGGCGTCCCTCTGTGATTCGCTAGATTCAAGCGTAGCACGTTGGATATTACCACCTCTCCGTGCCTCTAGACGCCAGCGTCACAAAGACTTCAAGCCAAACGTCAAGTTCATGCACCCCATTTCCAGGAACCGGCTATGAATACCACGCTTGCCTCACTGGCCCTTTCGCTCTGACCAAATTGCAACACCTCCAAGTGTGCCTTCTCAACAGCACCAAATGCGTCTTCAAATATGATGAATAAAATTAATATGAAACATTATTATACAGCATGTATCATAAGGGTTCAATATAGAGATATGCTGCACCGCTCGGTGTTGACCGTGTTTTATTGCACAAATTTAGATTTTACTGGCTAACCGTTGGAGATACACGAAAAGTGATAAGGACCCTTCGGATAGAAAATTAAATGTTAAAGCACGTATATGCCATCAAAAGTTTGCTATTTCTTAGCGTTCTCTTTTTATTTGAAATGGAAATATGAAATTTTGAAACCAAAGGGTATAGTGACGTCACAAATGTGGGTTTTACTCGCTAACCGTTGGAGATTCACGAAGAGTGATAAGGACCTTTTGGATAGGAAATTAAATTTTAAAGCACGTACGTGCCAATAAAAGTTTGCTATTTATTAGCGTTCTCTTTTTTATTTGATATGGAGATATGAAATTTTGAAACCAAAGGGCGTGGTGACGTCACTAAAATGGAAGCCATTTATTAATTGTGCAAAATATCAAAATCAAAAGTATCCTATATGTAAACCTGGTAAATCAGCTGCATCCATGCAAAATTTTATTTAAATCGGACCAGTGGTTCTTGCGTTATTGAGTAACACACAGCCAGACAGACACACACCATCTCATTTTTATATATTAGTATGATAAGCTGCTATTTCATCAGTTCCATTAATAACAAAAGGCATCTTTCTAATCCAAGCTCTTCTCGGATGTTAACATTCCTTATTTTATCCTTCCTTGTCTTTTGTAAGCAGGAACGGAGGCACCTCATTTCAGCAGCCCGTAGACGGCTGTTCGCTGGTCCTGTCAGAGTTGCTGCTTCAAATCCGTATGCTAGAATTGGTAAAACCTAGGTTATGTATACGGTAATCTTAGAAACTAGTGGGAATGTTGGATCCCAAAGTAGTGAACGCACAGAGTGATACAATTTTGAAGCTTCTTGTAGTCTGTTGTTGATTTCTCGAAAAAAATAACAGGAAATAATTGATTTTTCAGGGATTTTCCAAGAGACTTTCTTTAACAGATGATTTTTAATGTATTTTTTATTTTTCAAGATATTTTTTAAAATGGCGTAATTTTAACTGCATTTTCATGAACAGGTCCATCTGTCAAAATTAAAAGTGAATTTAGAAAAACCGACTGTGTTCAAATAAATCACACATAAAAAGGCAACAAATACATACAGTTTTATTTGAAACTGTTTTGCTTCCAGTCTAGTCTGGAAGCAGTCAGTTTGCGAACAAGTCGCCCCCATGATCCCCTATTAGCAGTTAGCACTGCGGCCTCCTCTGCTTCTACGCCTCTCACTTTGAAATCGTTCATCACTGAATCTGACCATCGCCTCCTAGTTATACCTCTGCTTCTCTTACCCTCCACTGCCAAACTCATTAACCTCTTAGGTAATCTCTCCTCCCCATTCTCTTCACATGACCCCACTATCCGAGTCCGCTCATATGAACAGCTCCATCTAGCGTGTTCAATTCTAACTTAGCCTTTATCTCTTCATTACAAGTACCCTCCTGCCATTGCTCCCATCTGTTTGTCCCAGCTACTCTCTAGCATATGTATCAGATATCCTGAATCCACACAGCTCTCGCTTACATACACCAAGGTTGGTCTCAATACTGACAATGAGCGATGTAGGGAGAGTTTCGTCGCTACACTAACTTCTTTCTTACAGAATACTGTAGATCGCAACGGAGAACTCACTGCATTGCCGTTTCTACACCTCGACTCTATTTTCTTCCCCATTCTACCATCTTGAGAGAATGCACAGCCCAAGTATTTAAAATGTTCCACCAGCTCCAATTTAGTTCCTCCTACCTGGCATTGTATTTTCTTGCAAAGTTTCCCTACCGACATAACATTCGTCTTTAAAAAGCTGATCTCCATACCATACTCCCTACATTTCACGTTGGCTTGCAAGCTTTCGTCGGAGTCCGCCATAAGCATAGGCCAGACTGCTTAACTGGTTTCCACCTAATTGGATCCCACCCAGCCAGTTTATGTCCTTCGGCAAATGGTCCGTATATAAAATAAACAATAGTGGTGACCTTGCCTCACTCCTGTAACAAACTTGAACCAAGAACTCATCCTACCATCAACTCTCACTGCATCCTTAATACCAACATGAATACTTCTAAACACACTTCTAAAACTCAGCAATTTTTCTAGGTTTGTGCCGTGTCCTGTGTGGGTTTCGCCTAGGACACCAAGCTGGCTCATCAGCGGGCTCTTGGTGTCCCCGCCCGGACCCCCACAGGAGTAGCAAACTGCGCGCTACCTCCCTTTTTATGAAGCGCACCTGCACCTCTTCACTGCGAGAACTAAAAGCTCAAGCAGCCATAACCTCCCTATGATGGCTTCCAAAAAGCTGGTAGGCCTACATATTGGATTTCACCGGCAGTGAATTAAAACTCAGCAATTTTTCTAAGTTTGTGCCGTGTCCTAGAAAAAATTAGTTTTAAATGTTGAAAAGGAATTTTTATATTAAAAAATAATTTTAGCGAGATACTGCATTCAAAGTTCTGCTAGCTAAGGACAGCTTTGGGTTTAGGGTGGGGACCGTTCCTTTTGCTTTCTTAGAAATGTTGCTGTTAAATGTCTATTGTCTAATGGGGAGGGGGGAAATAAAAATCTACATGAGTGGGTTAAGAAACACAAGGAATCAGCTTTGAAAGCGACTGGTCCGTAACTCAATGTGACGCAAAAATAAAATTTCAAAGAAATTGAAGATTTTTGGCATTTTGGAATCCTTGACAGAGAAGATTCTTGAGCATTTTGGAATCCCTTAAGAGAGAAGATTTTGGCATTTCTAACCCCCTTAAGAGAGAAGACTTTGGCATTTTAGAGACCTTTAAAAGAGAAGATTTTGGCATTTTTAGACCATTAACAGAGAAGATTTTTTGTATTTTGGAGCCCCTTAACAGAGAAGATTTTTTAGCATTTCGGAGCTCTTTAAGAGAGAAGATGTTTTAGCATTTCGGAGCCCCTTAAGAGAGAAGATTTTGGCATTTCTGTGCCCATTAACAGAGAAGATTTTATTAGCCTTTCGGAGCTCCTTAAGAGAGAAGATTTTTTAGCATTTCGGAGCCCCATGAGAGAAAAGATTTGGCATTTCTGTGCTCCATAACAGAGAAGATTTTTTAGCTGTTTGGAACCCCTTAAGAGAGAAGATTTTTGCATTTCGGAGCTCCGTAACAAAGAAGGGTTTTTTTTCGCATTTAGGAGCTCCTTAAGAGTGAATATTTTTTAGCCTTTTGGAGCCCCTTAAGAGAAAAGATTTTGTCATTTCTCCCCTAGCTAGTTCGTAAACTGTCGCGTCAGTAATTGAATGGAGATAGTTGGAAGTAATTAAAACGTAAAAACACATATAGCGGGCGATGTATTGAAGATAGAGATATGCCCTCCTGGATTTTCTGGTAGAACTTATCATGCTGAACAATTCTTACCCACAGAGTATATTGATATTCTTAAGGGTTTGCCCAGCGTAAGCTTAATAAGCGCACGGACGCCAGGTTTCTTCTCGACGTTTTCACTAAAAGTCGTTACTGCCTCGCTTCCTATGATCATTAATAAATAATTTTGTACAGAAACCTTCCTCGAGATATCCTCTGCAGAATGGTGAAAACCGCAACAAAATCTATCCAGTGGTTCTCGAGATCACCCGTGACATCCAAGAATCGGGGACTTTGTTTTATACTCAGTAGAGATACAGTGCATGTTTCGATATACCATGATATCTTCTTCAGCGTTTATACAATAATAAAATGAAATGTATGTTAAAATATTGCTTGGTGATTTCAATGCTCAGGTGGGAAGAGAAAAGAAGTATAGAAAGGTTGTGAGGGACTATCCAGCCCATAAAAGAACTAATAGAAATGGCGAAACACTTGTCGCCTTTTGTAGACAATTCAATCTGAAACTAATATCCACATACTTCAAGGCACTACCAAAGAGGAAGACAACTTGAGTCTCTCCCAAAACGATGCTTGGGGAGTTCGAGATTGACTATGTCGCAATAACAACCCTAAATCATAAAGAAATCCTGAACGTCAAAGTGAGGAAAAGTGCCAACATAGACTCAGACCATTATCTTTCAGAGATGAAAGTTAGATTTCAACCAAACAGACCCAGACCGAGAAAAAGGAAGAAGACCAGAATCAATTCAGAGACGTTGAAGAAAAATAAAGATAAATACCTTGAAAATCTTTCTTCGGTGGAGATGAACATTTGGGAAGAGATTAGAGATTCCTTGATCAAAGCATCCGAAGATTTGGGAAATCCTCCAAGGAAAAGGAAACACAGGTGGTGGAATGAAAGATGTGATGAAGCACTTGAAAGAAGATTAATTTTCAGGAAAAGGTGGAATTCAAACAAATCCGAAGAAAAATGGGAAGATTTTAGGAATGAAAGGAAAGAAACAGCCAAGATCATACGAGCCGAAAAGAGAAGATATGATACTTCTCGAATGGAGAAGCTGGAAGAAGAATTTAAAAAGAACAGCACTAGAGAATTTTATCGCATCTTTAAAGAGGAACTGCACGGGTATCAACCACCGACTCTTTGCTTTAAGAGTAACGATGGTAGCATAGTTACTAACAATAAAGAGAACTGCGAGCTCATGGCGAATTATTTTAAAGGGCTATTAAAATGCGAAGAACCACTTGTTAGACTAGACGCCAAAACACAAATTCACGAGAACCCAGATTCCCAATCACCAGGGCTTGATGACGTCGAATTGGTAATCAAGGAGCTCAAGGATAATAAAGCACCAGGGGAAGATAGCATTTTGGCTGAAATGTGGAAGATTGGTGGAGAGATCGCTGCAGGAAAAATCCATCACCTTATATAAGAAATGTGGAAAACTGAACAGATTCCAAAGGACTGGAAATGTGCACTCATTCACCCTCTTCATAAAAAAGGCACTCGAACAGACCCACATAATTACAGGGGGATTTCTCTACTTCCAATCCCATATGAGATACTCTCTAAGATTTTGTTGAGCAGAATTGAAGAACAAGTTGATCACCTCATAGGAGAATACCAAGCTGGTTTCCGAAAAGGCAGATCATGCGTTGAGCAAATTTTTAACTTGAAAAGTATTCTGCGAACAAGAGCTTTAAGGAGCCTGAACACTGTGGTCATCTTTGTCGACTTTCGAAAGGCATACGACTCGATTGACAAACAAACTTTATTTAATACCTGAAAAAAGTTTGGAGTTGACAAAAACAAAACAGAGAAATCATTAAACAAACACTGACGGATACCATCTCGAAAGTAAAGTTCTTCGGAGAAATTTCTGATCCATTTGAAATTAAGACTGGGGTCAGACAGGAAGATGGATTATCTCCAATTTTCTTCAACATCGTCTTGGAAAAAATAATGAGAACTTGGGAAGAGGATTTGAATATGAGAGGAATTGTATGAATACACCTGGGGAGGGGAAAACAGAATCTTGAAGTCAAGTGTTTAGCTTTTGCTGATGATCTTGCTCTCTTAGCCAACAACCGAGATGATGCTCGAAAGATGCTTGACAGTCTTCATGAAATAGATCGAAGAAAATGTCTTCAAATCTCCTATGAAAAAAAAAATAAACAGAATATATGGAGTGCAGACACCAAAATGAGAAATATATGGAAGTAAATCATGAGAAGATTAAGAGGACAGAGAAGTTTAAATATCTGGGGGAATGGATCCAACCCAACGGACTGGATAAGGAAGCAGTCAAAGGAAAAACCAGAAAACTAACCCAGAATAAATACAACAAACGAGCTTTATCATACCAGGCCAAAATCAGACACTACAAATCGGTAGTACAACCTGAAGGATTGTACGCTTCAGAGTGTCTTATTTTAAGTAAAAAGGGAGAACTTCAAGTACTAGAAAAGAGAGAAAGGAAGATTCTGAGAAAAATACTTGGACCACAGAAGACTACTGATTGGACATGGAAGAAGAGGAAAAATGAAGAACTTTACAAATGTACTGAAAATATCACAGACGTAATGAAGAAGCGGAGGCTAAAGTTCTACGGATATTTACTACGAATGGATGAAGGCAGCCTGACCAAAAGGATCTTCAGCTACATCATGGGGTTAAAGGTTACATCTAAACGGGTAGATGAGGTGAAGAGGGATGCAGCGGAAGTTGGAATTACTCCACCGATGGCCTACGATAGAAGAGAATTCCGCAGTCGAGTTGATGGAGTAAAATCATTTCAGGAGAAACCACCAAGCAGGAGGACCAAACGGATCATTTCCGAGGAGGAGAGAAAACAAAGAAGAGACAGGATGAAGAAGTTCTGGGAAGAGAAGAGAAAGAAAGTCAATAAGTCTTGAGTTCCTTGCGGTCCATAGTTGGCCAAATTCGATAATAATAATAGACAAATAATAGACGTTCTAAATTTTTTAATATAATTTTCCGAAATATTCTGGAGATACTGTTTTCAAACTGGTCAAAGGAAAGTCTTCTGAAGACTCCATCGCGTGTGCAGTGTGTACAGTCACTAGCCGATCCTATCAATATTACTCTCAAATTGCCTGTTAGCTATGTTTGTTTCACAAACCTCTTTCAAAAGAGAGATAACATAAATCACAGGGGTGGTCGAGGCTATCTTGTGAGCACGCATGACCCTGGCGAGTCGATAAGCCGCTTCTTATAAGGCAAGGGAGTGGAAGGGCTCGCTACGGTACAACATGTTGAGTACACCTCTGCTATTGATAGCGCTCGTCGGGACGTCAGCCGTAGCTGCCGAAGGTCAACGTTTGTTGTACGACCTACTACCGGGAGAGTACGATGCTGTAAGAACTATTTATTATTAGGCATGTTGTGTTCTTTTGCTCGTCAGTGGGAATTTTCGCACACAGTTACGAATGATATCATAGCTCCACTAATATGTAACATAGAGTTATGAAAACTGACATATGTATAATAAATACATAGAGCTTTCATCTAATTTAGATAGAGGAACAGTGTATAAAGTATTTCGTGATTTGTTGAAAGGATCATATTCGTGATACTTTAAACTCCGTGAATCACAAAAAACACGATTTAACAAGAAATACCAGTCACAATGGAATGGATTCTTTTCATGTAACGAAAACGCATAAATACCGAGGATGAACAACCATGAATGGTATATTGTAAATAGTACATTAAAAATATCAAATTTGTCTTTCAAAAAATGAACAGTTTTTTGTTTAATTTTCCAAGTATATTTCAATATTTTTTAAAGATAATTTTCATGAATGAGGTTTATCCTCTAGGGATCATGGGTTGGAAAGTTTCTGCCGAGTTTAATCCAATTTCATCACATAATTCACGAGATATTGTGTTTTTCCTACCAACAAAAAAGCAAACTTACGGGAAAACAGCTTTGAATATTAAACACTCCATTGACAGATAGGCGCACGGTCTCAAGTAATACGCTATATCTCTGCTACTTATGAGATCTACTCAGGGACAAAAAATGTGTGTCTGTCTGTGTGTGAGTCTCTCTGTGTGTGTGTCAGTGTGTGTACCCTGAATGTCTGCCCCCTATCAATTCGAACACCGTGAAACCAAACTAAACGAAATTTGGTACAGAGGTAGAACAAGCAAAGGGCACCTCAGTGTCATGCTTTATATCGCCGCCATCTTGACGGAAATGTAATGGTGGCCACCAAAATGTTCAAAGCTTAAATCAAATTACGACTAACCTAATCATCCAATCTCTACCAAATTTTGCAACAAGATAGTGTTATATGGCGAGCGTCTTTTGACTAAACTACAAGGTCATCAGCCCAATACTTTTCAGATGGCGGCCAAGCATGTGTGCAAATGGATTCCCCTTATCAATTCAAACACGGTGAAACCAAATTGAACGAAATTTGGTACAGAGGTATCACTAGCAAAGGGCACTTCAGTGTCATGTTTTATATCGCCGCCATCTTGACGAAAACGTAATGGCTGCCACCCAAATGTTAAAAACTTAAATCAAATTACGACCAACCTTATCATCCGATCTCTACCAAATTTTGCAACAGTATACCTTTATGTATGAAACATGTTTTGACAAACTGCAAGGTCATCAGCCCCATACATTGAGGATGGTGGCCATGTATGTGTGCAAAACGATTCCCCCTATCTATTCAAACATGGTGAAACCGAATTGAACAAAATTTGGTACAGAGGTAGCCCTAGCAAAGGGCAGCTCAGTGTCTTGTTTAAAATTGCCACCATCGTGACGGAAACGTAATGGCGGCTACCCAAATGTTAAGAGCTTAAATCAAATTACGACCAACCTAACAATCTGATCTCTACCAAATTTTGCAACAACGTGCCTTTATGTGGGAAGCATATTTTGACCAAACTACAAGATCATCAGCTCAATAGTTTGCAGATGGTGGTCATGTAATTGTGCAAATCGATTCCCCCTATCAATTCAAACACGGTGAAACCGTACTGAACGAAATTGGGTACAGAGGTAGCACGAGCAAAGAGCACCTCAGTGTCATGTTTTATACCGCCGCCATCTTGATGCAAACGTAATGGCGGCCACCCAAATGTTCAAAGTTTAAATCAAATTGTGACAAACCTTATCATCCGATCTCTATCAAATTTTGCAACAACATATATTCAAACGGCGAGCCTCTTTTGACTAAACTACAAGATTATCAGCCCAATAGGTTGCATATGGCGGTCATGTATGTGTGTAAATCGATTCCCCCTATCAATTCAAACACGGTGAAACCAAATTGAACGAAATTTGGTACAGAGGTAGCACTAGCGATAGGACTCCAGTGACATGTTTTACATCGCAGCCATCTTGACAAAACTGTAATGGCGGCCACCCAAATGTTTAAGTCTTGAATCAAATTACGACCAACCTAATCTTCTGATCTCTACCAAATGTTGCAACATTATACCTTTATATAAAAAAATTATTTTGACCAAACTACAATGTCATCAGACCATTAATATGTGGATAGCGGCCATGTATGTGTGCAAATCGATTCCCCCTATCAATTCAAACACGGTAAAACCGAATTGAACGAAATTTGGTACAGAGGTAGCACTAGCAAACGACACCTCAATGTGATGTTTTATATCGCCGCCATCCTGACGGAAACGTAATGGCGGCCACCCAAATGTTAAAAGCGTAAATCAAATTACGACCAACCTAATCATTTGATCTCTAATAAATTTTGCAACAACATACCTTTTTGTGGGAGGCATCTTTTGACTGAACTACAAGGTCATCAGCCCCTTAGTTTGTAGATAGCGGCCATGTATGTGTGCAAATCGATTCCCCATATCAACTCAAACACGGTGAAACCGAATTGAATGAAATTTCGTACAGAGGTCACCTTATATTCATGTTTAATATCCATAGCACGTTGTATTTCAACAAGCTACTACAACCAACATTCAATTATACTCCTTCAAAAGGACAGAGAGATATAACAATACCCATGCATTTGGGAGAAAGTAGGCTATATGTTCTTTACTAAACATCTTGTTTATAAAACTTAACAGATACGTTGACCAAGGGAGGTCGACAGGGAAGAAGACGGAGAGGAGCCCGGCACAAGTAAGTGGAAGCAATGGTGGACTCAGCTGCGCAAGTAGTGTGAACCAATGGGTGTTGGCACGCGAATCGTTTCAAAAAAATCTCGTATTTCACAATTGGTAGCGCACGAGTAGATATTTACCATTTGGAACAAGACGAGTAACACTATCTACTTGAAATTTCGGACAGCCCTCTCCATTCCTTTAATTTAGGCCCTTTGGCACAAATACTGAATTTGTTTGTTCGTCTTTTATGCGGTCATACACCATTCATCCGATTGGGATCAAATTTTGGTGAGTTGTTGTTCCCACTCCCGCGAAGGTTTCTAACTTAGTAAATCCATTTTAAAATAGGTAGCGCACGAGTGGATTCAACAAATGTGTGACGGCGCGCGAATATTTTAAACAAAATCCCGTATGCGTTCATATACCATTCATCCGATTGCGATTATACTTAGGTGAGTTGTGTATACTCCCGCGAAGATTTCTAACTTAGTAAATCCATTTTACAATAGGTCACGTACGAGTAGAATCAACAAATGTGTGACAGTACGACAATCGTTTCATTAAAATCCCGTATGCATTAATACGATTACGATGAAACTTTGTTTGGTTGGTTCCTCAGTTTAGGGGATACGACAACGCGGTCATGTAGCCCGGTGTACTTTGGGTGTGTGTAGAATCTGTCCGATAACCGGTGTTAATTGTGATGGCTGTATTAGTGTGTGTATCTGTTTTAATTCAGGTAAGGATTGCAGACATTGAAGTTTTTCAAGTAGTTCCTACTTTTGCCGCCAAACGCCACCGTCAACGACCGATCAACTAGTTCAGAAATTAGTTACCAGATGCCACCGCAGTCGGATCTTGACGACGAACGTAGGAACCTAAGAACGTTAGCCAAATGTTTAACCTATATATCATTTAGCTTCACACAGGTGTAATTAGTGGAAGGTTTTTTAACATGGCATAAATCTATGACATGGGACAGCCGGCTTTACTTCCCTTCCGAAGGAAGGCTTGCTGAGGGATGAAACTTTGGTGAGTTGTTGTGTACACTCCTGTAAATGTTTCTGACTTAGTAAAACCATATTACAATTGGTAGTGTTCGAGTAGATACGATAAATGGGTGACAGCGTGTGAATCGTTTCAATGAAGTCCCGAATGCGTTCATATACGATTCATGTGAATGCGATGAAACTTTGGTGAGTTTTGTTCACTCCTGCGAAGGATTGTGAATTAGTACATCCATTTTTGCATCAGAGGGCGCACGAGTAGATTCTACAAAAGAGTGACGGTGAGCGAATCTTTTTAACGAAGTCCCGTATGCGTTTATATACCATTCATCCCATCGCGATGAAACTTTGGAGAGTTGTTGTGTACACTCCTGCAAAGGTTTCTGACTTAGTTAAACCATATTATAATAGGTAGCGGACGAGTAGATACAAATGTGAGTGATAGCGTGCGAATCGTTTCAGTATAGTCCCAGATGCGTTCATATATCATTCATCCCATTGCGATGAAACTTTGGTGAGTTATTGTGTACACTCCTGCGAACCTATCTGACTTAGTAAATCCATTTAAAATAGGTAGCGCACGAGTGGATTCAACGAATGTGTGACTGCGCGCGAATCGTTTAAACAAAATCCCGTATGCGTTCATATACCATTCTTCCGATTGCGATTATACTTTGGTGAGTTGTTGTGTATACTCCCGCGAAGGTTTCTAACTTTGTAAATCCATTTTACAATAGGTTGCGCACGAGTGGATTCAACAAATATATGACGGCGCGCGGATCGTTTCAATACAGTCCCATATGCGTCCATATACCATTCATCTGAATGCGATAGAACTTCGATGAGTTGTTGTGCACACTCCTGCAAATGTTTCAGATTTAGTAAATCCAATTTACAATAGGTAGCGCACGAGGAGAATCAAAAAATGAGCGGCAGCGCGTGAATCGTTTAAACAAAATCCCGTATGCGTTCATATACCATTCATCCGATAGTGATAAAACTTTGGTGAGTTGAGTACAGTCCTGCGAAGGTTTATGAATTAGTAAACCCGTTTTTCAATAGATGGAGCAGGAGTAGATTCAACAAAAGAGTGACGGCGCGTGAATCATTTCAACAAAATCCCGTATGCGTTCATCCGATTGCGATGAGACTTTGGTGAGTTGGTGTATATTCCTTCAAAGGTTTCTGACGTAGTAAAGCCATATTACAATAGGTAGCGTACGAGTATATTCAACAAATGGGTTGTAACGTATCACCTACTACACAGGGTGCGTGGGGGTTAAACACCTGTGCGATATAAACAGCAGCAATAAACATTCACACCTAACTACACCGGTGACTGCACAATATAAAAACACTCAAGTACCTGGTAAAAATTAATATATATTCTGATACCAGACGTAAATAACACTTGGCAGGACCCTCGCCGAATAAAGACTTGACGAATAATTTCCCTATCATATATGCATGGCATACTCTATATGACATACACACATGGACTCTGGATGTTGCAGCTTGTTACTCAACGATGATGGCTGGCTGGCTTGAAGAATTACTCTAGATTCTGGGGCATTCCCATAGAATCAATCCTAATTACTATCACTTTAGCTAACTTATTCACACGTATCCTGTTTACTTGTTGAATACTATCGAGGTTAACCATGTAGAATTTCATACTCGTATGAGCTGAACTCGTTACTTGCAGATTGTACTTTGTAGTAGAGCTCTGAATTCGTTTGGTGAATTTCAGACCCTGATTCGCAGCTGTTTTTAATGATACGTGGCATATTTCACCCGTATACCGTAGATAAAATAATTGAAATGGCCCTCGAATATTAGCAAACAGACTAGAGTGTCCAACACTTTACGCTGTTAGAGACAGACAGCTTAGAGGTAACTGTGCTGAAACTAGATATTGTAACCTGCGGCTCAGTGTGAAACTCTAATCACAATATTGTGGTTGTCCAGAAATACTGTACTTCAATTCCCTGACGCGATCCAGCATAACTAAACAAGGCCTCTCACTAAGTCCAAACATCCTATCAGATAGCAGTCCCTGACTGGTTTCTACCACACGTCACTCGGCCTCACGACCGTCCTACCAAAATTCTAATTAAGAAGTAAGTTTTCAAGATTTTTTTTTCGGGGGGGGGGGGGGGGGCGAAAAGGTACCCGCACCCCCCACGTGACACCCGACCTTACTACTGGTGCCTCCGACATGCAGTTAGTCTACGATAGTAGAAGAGAAAGCATAGGGGATTGGATAAAAGGAATGTCTTTTAGGACTTAGTGCCTGTCCCATCGCGGTCGCGATTTACCAGGCATAATTGGTAGATGTTAACATAGGTAGGCCTATATGTTTATATATGAGCACATATAAATATGTACTCATATATAAGGGTAAGATTGTAGGGCCAGGGAAAACCGCATAGGCAGAAAGGAAAGATTGCCTACACGTAAAACCTGGCGGCTTGGTTATTGCCACATGCAAGGATAATGTGGGTATGGAAATGAATAGGTTTTGTTAGTACGGGAGGTGTATCATGCAATAGTTGCAAAGTCCGTTTCCTCGCCTAGATTAGTATTTGTGGGAATCAGTTGGCTTGGCACTGCTGGGACTAGCGCGTCCGCAATGGCGGACGAACAGTACTTCCGGGGTTAGGTTCGGAGCACAGTCCGCCCGCCTAGAGCGTCCTAGTATTGGGGAACAAGTTAGATCTGAACCTTCCGATGCGCATGTGCGTCCAGTTGCATTACGTCATCCCCCTGCCTGGATTCTTTGTCAACCAGTGAGCACATACTTCATCACGCGCTGGTTAGATGTTGCCAAGTAGTCATTATTCCCAACACCTTGGCACGGTACAGATGCTGCCAAGGCAAGCGAAGCACGACTGAGCAGCTCTGTTCTTTGACAAGCACGGCAACAAGCTTGCTGTCAGGAGTGTGTGAAGTGGGCGCGCCCTCAGTTCATTACCACCAATACCAATGCTATGTCACTGAGAATGCTCCTATTCGATACTTTAGGCTTGCATAATATAACCACGACGAGCAGCGAGCAGCCCCAAACAGTTGTTGCACCAAAGAGGGGAAATCGCATTTGCGCCTAGTGATCCCACTACTTCCCCTCCTAGACGAGACTCCGACATGACAGGCCAGGTCTAACTTGCCACGCTATACCAAGTCTCCGTGATCCGGAGAGGGGAGCCACGCCTGCGAACAGGGGCTTCTTCTCTCGTGTCCTGGACATAGCTGATAGTTGTTGTATCAATCACTCCGCCGCTGCATACACTCGTCCTGAAACTATAAGCTAATGATTATTAATAGTCCTCCCCTTGGCTATCCTTTTGGCAAGCCAGGGGAAGGGTTTTTAAATATATATATATATATTTTTTTTTTGCCTTAACTAAACTTAAGCTGAAACATAGAAACAAACTGAAACAGAGTGTCAGACGTGCACATGGACATAGACAATTTCTACACATAAATATATACACTCCATGTATGCAGCAAGGGGAGCGCGTGCGGCCGCCTTGGTTGGCCTGAGCCGTTTCCAAGGACTTCCTTGGGAATGTGGTGTTGGGGTTATCCATGGGAGAATTCCATGGGATGTGTATTTTGGGGGTGACATTTGTGTTGTATGTCCCTGGGGTTAGTGCCGCTTTGCGCTACTCATAGCACCTACCTTTCCTGACTTTACCTGAAGAGAATGTGTCGAGGGGTAGGGTATTTGCTATTTCGGCCCATATCGTGTCGGCCAAGGGCTCTTACGAGTGGGTTTGCCGAATAGCGCCTGGAGCGTTGTGACCTTAGTGCAAGTTGTCGCACAAAGGCTTTGATGCTTGGCGTATTTGTTATGCGTTCTAGCTCCCGCGTGGGTGTATCCCGCGGGAGCTTTTGTGCTAACCGCAAGCATTTGTTTTGGATCATCTGCAGCTTTTTGAGGTTCGACTTAGCTGTGTAACCCCATACAGGGCTGGCGTACATAATAATGGGCCTTATGAGGGCTTTATACATGTTTACGCCCAGCGTCTTGTCGAGACGACTCTTCCTATTTAGGAATGGGTAAAGCTGCAGTAATCGCATGTTGGCTTTGCGCTGTAGTGTTTTGACATGGTGCAGCATAGTTAGTTTAGCATCTAGGGTTACTCCTAGATACTTAACTGTGCTCGTCCATGGTATGTCACGCGCAAATAGTGTGAGTGGCCGGATGGATTCAGGGCGGCGTGTGATACGATTCTTCTTGGTGAAGAGAACCGCCTGGCTTTTGTCCACGTTGACTTTAATCCACCAGTCTCGGAAATAGGGTTCCAGGGCCCATAGCGCTTCCTGCAGCCGTTTTCGAATGCTGGCTATGCGGAAGTGTTGGGCTGTCATAGCCGAGTCATCAGCATAGAGGTATAACGTAGTTAAAGCTCCTGCTGGTGTTGGCATGTCATTGATGTACAGGCTGAACAGCACGGGAGCTATAATACTCCCCTGCGGGACGCCTGCTCTGATCTGTCGCTTAGTGGACAGCACGTTCAGAATATCAACCTGGAATGTGCGGCCTTCTAGATATGACTGGATGAGGCGTATGTAGGCCGGGTGGAAATTGCAGTCTATTAGCTTGGCTAAGAGGCCTGTGTGCCACACCTTGTCGAAAGCTTTCTGGATGTCTAGGAAGACAGCTCCGGTGTCGCGTCGCTGGTCAACAACAATCACTTCTCCGCCTAGAGATAGATAGTTGTCATGGCGACCACAAATAACAAGCATAGCAAAGATAAAACAAGGGGCTGTGTGCGTGTCGCAGAGGCTGTGGCGAGCAATGGGGATGCGATCGAGCTGGCTGTCCCCAGAGAGAAGAAATGCAAAAACCAAAGATACTACAAGGAGAAACAAATGACGTAAAGTGTCCGTGAAATATATCAAAGATACACACACGCAATCAAACACACAAAATGCCAGCCGACGATGCAGAAATAAAACTCAAAGCAACTCGTGCCTGTAGGTAGTCTAGCAAAACATGCTAGACGTATATGGTCCCCAACTTATGTTCCGGGTTCGAGCTGAATACGGTAATGCCTACTTAAAGTTGCCGCCGTGATTCAGTTGCCCGAAGCATGGAATGAAGGGAATACATAAGGGCTAAAATATATGGTGTCATGCCTTGTGTTGGGAGAATGGTCGAAAAGCCAACGTCCACAAACCACGGGAGACCCATTCGAAGACATGTCCAATCAAAACAACTTCAATGCACCTGGCAGCAAGAAAACCATACACTCACAAAATCACTCGCAGATATATTTCACGGCACAAATAAAAGGTTAAACCGTAGACTCAAACTAAACAAAACAGGAGACCGCCATTTCAATTGGTTCCACAGCAAATCCAAGCACACGACGAAGACCAAAAAGAAAAGTTAAATTTAGGAAATGAGCACAGTGGAAACAAGGTTAGATGCGTTACTTACATGAGTCAATGGAAGGCTTCGGCGTAATGACAATGTTAAATAAAAAGGAAATATATTACATTTTAAATAATAAGGCGGAGAGCCTAAAGGCACGTCCGGACGCATAATTTTATTTCAGCCCGTGCCTAGCCACAGTATGTGTTTCCGAGCCACGTATTGGCTGTTATGTCAAGCCATTCTCCTGGTTCCGAATCGAGACGGTAGATAGTAGCGGTGGTCACATCCGATCAAACATGGAGGAAGGTTATCGAGTGAGATGTGGATAATATTCGATGTTGAATTGATTATTAGCGTGATACAGGCATGAAACTTGCTTTAGATCAAGTTTAAAACAACCCACGCAGCAAATGAATGCGTACCAATCAACATTTTAAAGTCTAAGTGAAATCATTCGACATTTAACCACATGTATTAAGACATATGTTAATATACCAAATATGCGAGCGCAGAGATGCAGATATCCTCTAGTATCTACAGTTCAATGGGCTTGACATAATAGCCAATAAGAGGCTCGGAAATTCATACTGTGGCTAGGCTCGGGCTGAAAAAAAAAATAATGCTGTCCGGACAGGAAATATCTCACATGGCGTCTGAGTCTACCGGGACGGCCGCCAAAGAAATAAATAAAAGAGATACCGGTACGTTAAACATGGCTCAAAATATTATAGCAATTTCAGTGTTGAGCGTGAAATCTGAAGTTTTGCGACAACTGTCGACTAATGATCTTTCAATTTCTCATCATTCCCAGACAAATGTATTGGCTGAATTATGCGGGGACTTTTGGTATGTTCACCTCGTAACTAGTCCAAACAAAGTTACAAAGTCAAAAATTGTGTTCCAAACATTTCCCTCTATACCCTTTTTTGAGCATCCGTTGCCTGGACTAGAGATAGTTTACAATAGTTTAAAGTTGGTTAACGGAAAAAAGGAAAACATATTGGGAATCCAAAAGCACTCAAACAAAGTTACAACCCCAACACTTTCTATGATTGGCATTGCAACGCATGCCGGGTACAGCTAGTATATCTATATATATAAAGCACAAAGTTTGTCTGTCTGTCTGTCTGTCTGTCTGTCTGTTATGTATACAAATCTACACCGTTTCACCGATCTGAACCAAAATTTGTATACTTACCCTTTGGAACCCTGCGGGTAACCCCGTCAACATTAAATTTCGGACAGACCACCCCATGCCCTGCATTTAGGCCCTTTTGCACAAATCTACACCGTTTCACCGATCTGAACCAAAAGTTGTATATTTAACCTTTGGAACCCTGCGAGTAACACTGTCCACTTGAAATTTCGGACAGACCACCCCATTCCCTGCATTTAGGCCCTTTGGTCCAAATCCACACCGTTTCACCGATCTCAACCAAAATTTGTATATTTACCCTTTGGAACCCTGCGAGTACCACTGACCACTTAAAATTTCGGACAGACCACCCCATTCCCTGCATTTAGGCCCTTTGGTCCAAATCTACACCGTTTCACCGATCAGAACCAAAATTCGTATTCTTACCCTTTGGTGCCCTGCGAGTAACACTGTCTGCTTGAAATTGCGGACAGACCACTCCATTCCCTGCATTTAGGCCCTTTGGCCCAAATCTATACCGTTTCACCGATCTCAACCAAAATGTGTATATTTACCCTATGGAACACTGCGACTAACACTGTCTGCTTGAAATTTCGGACAGACCACGCCATTCCCTGCATTTAGGCCCTTTTTGCACAAATCTACACCGTTTCACCGATATGAACCAAAATGTGTATACTTACCCTTTGGAACCCTGCGAGTAACACTGTCTGCTTGAAATTGCGGACAGACCACTCCATTCCCTGCATTTAGGCCCTTTGGCCCAAATCTACACCGTTCCACCGATCTCAACCAAAATTTGTATATTTACCCTTTGGAACACTGCGACTAACACTGTCTGCTTGAAATTGCGGAGAGGCTACTCCATCCCATGCATTTAGGCCGTTTGGCACAAATCTACACCGTTTCACCGATCTGAACCAAACTTTGTATACTTACCCTTTGGAACACTGCGAGTAACACTGTCCACTTAAAATTTCGGACAGACCACCCCATTCCCTGCATTTAGGCACTTTGGCCCAAATCTACACCGTTCCACCGATCTCAACCAAAATTTGTATATTTACCCTTTGGAACACTGCGACTAACACTGTCTGCTTGATATTGCGGAGAGGCTACTCCATCCCATGCATTTAGGCCCTTTGGCACAAATCTACACCGTTTCACCGATCTGAACCAAACTTTGTATACTTACCCTTTGGAACCCTGCGAGTAACACTGTCCACTTAAAATTTCGGACAGACCACCCAATTCCCTGCATTTAGGCACTTTGGCACAAATCTACACCGTTTCACCGATCAGAACCAATATTCGTAAACTTACCCTTTGGTACCCAGCGAGTAACACTGTCTGCTTGAAATTGCGGACAGACCACTCCATTCCCTGCATTTAGGCCCTTTGTCCCAAATCTACACCGTTTCACCGATCTCAACCAAAATTTGTTTAGCCTATTTACCCTTTGGAACAATGCGACTAACACTGTCTGCTTGAAATTGCGGCGAGGCCTCTCCATCCCTTGCATTTAGGCTGTTTGGCACAAATCTACACCGTTTCACCGATCTGACCCCAATTTTATATACTTACCCGTAGAACCCGACAAGTAACACTGTTCACTTTAAATTTCCCTGCTTTTTGGCCCTTTGGCAGAAAACTACACCGTTTCACCGATCTCAACCAGATTTTACATAATTACCCTTTGGAACTCGACGAGTAACACTGTCAACTCGAAATTTCAGACAGACCACTCCATTCCACGCATTTAGGCCCTTTGGCACAAATCTACATCGTTCACCGATCGAAAACAAAATGTGTATACTTACCCTTTGGAACCCGATGAGTAACACTGTCCACTTTAAAATTTGGACAGGCCACTCCATTCCCTGCATTTTGGCCCTTGGCACAAAACTACACCGTTTCACCGATCTCAACCAGATTTTACATAATTACCGTTTGGAACTCGACGAGTAACACTGTCCACTCGAAATTTCGGACAGACCACTCCATTTCCCGCATTAAGGCCCTTTGGTACAAATCTACATCGTTCACCGATCTAAAACAAAGTGTGTATACTTATCCTTTGGAACCCGATGCGTAACACTGTCCACTTGAAATTTCTGACATACCACTCCATTCCCTGCATGTAGCTCAGGAATTCCTCGGGATTGCCAGCTTCCTAACTCACCAGTCATGAGCCCTTGAGGGTGTACCAGAAGTGGTGGGTCTACACACACCCTGCCTCTTTGAGGGCCTTGAGCAGAAGACAGGAGATATTATGAAAAGGAAAAGAAGGCAGACCCCTCGAAGAATGAGGGTATCAGGAAAGATGAGACAAAGCCAATTAAGGCGGGAAATTGAAAGACTCCCTAGCCCTCGGATACCCTAATACAGTCTGGGTCGGAAGAGAACAAGAGTTGACCAAGGGAGGCCGACAGGAAAGAGAACTGAAATGAGCCCGGCACCAGGAAGTAGAAGCGATGCCAGACTCAGCTGAGGTTCCGTGGTCGCCAACCCACGTCCCACAAGTTGTGAGACCCTTGGGGGGGGGTCAGTTGTGAGAATAGCTTGCTGATTCATCGTGAGGTGACTTGAGAGTACTTTCCAGAGCCCGCCGTGTTATCTCCTGCTGTCTATGCTGATGCCAGCACAGGGCCGTTGCGAAACAGTGAGTGATTCCCGGTCAATCTGTATAGAACGGGGAACCCCGAACGTGTGTCATCATATTTCGTCATCATCTGCGATCATCTCAGGTTCGTGCAGCTTGGACTTATATTCTTTGTCTTTGCCGAGCAGTACGCTCTTTCACTAGACGCATCCAGTACAGGCCTAAGCCAGAAAATAAGGTTGAGACTTTGGAAGACATCGAAGCTAGACACCTGAATTACCTATATCAGTTTTAAAATAACACCATGTTCGTTTAGTAGTCATTTTTTCATTACCTTATTATTATCATCATAAGTGCAAATGACCTAGATGTTACGCGCATCATACCAATAATCACCGCCGCATAAAGTCTTTTTCGACTGTGATTTTTAAAATATTTATTTTTGGTTGGTTGGTTCTTAAGTTTAGGGGCTGCGACAACGCGGTCATGTAGCCCCGTGTACTTTGGGTGTGTGTAGAATCTGTCTGATAACCGGTGTTAATTGTGATGACTGTATTAGTATGTGTTATCTGTTTTTTAATTTAAGTACAAACTGCAACTTATAATTCTTCAAATAGTTCGTACTTTTGCTGCCAAGCGCCACCGTCAACGACTACTAGGCCAAGTTCGGAACTTAGCTACTAGACGCCACTGCAGTCGGCTCTTGGCAACGGACGTAGACATCTATGAGCGTTGTTTACCTATCCAATTTAGCTTCACACAGGTGTAATTAGTGGAAGGTTCAATAACATGCCATAAATCTGACATGGGACCGCCGGCTTTACTTCCCCTCCGAAGAAAGGCATACTGACGGATTTTTAACGCTCTTAAAATATCCGACGGCTTCGGCCGGGTTTGAACCCGCTATCTTGGGCATAGAAGCTCAGCATGCTACCAAATACGCCACCGAAGCCGCCATATAGTTATTTTTATTACAGTACATTCTGTACATTATACGTTTAAGTGTCAATTCAATACCGGTAGTAGTTTCCCTTATCATCCTCATCATAAGAGCAAATGACCTACAGTAGATGTTACGCCCATTACACCATTAATCACCACACACAATAAGTCTTCCTCGCCTGTGAATTTTGAAATATGTATTTCTATTACGGTAGTTTGTAAGTTTGACGTGTCAATTCAACAGTAGTTTTTATTATCATCCTTATCAAAAGGGCAAATGACCTAGATATTACTCCCTCATTGTCTTTGGGGGCAAATGACTTATATTTTAAGTCCATTATATTTCTAAGGAGACCTTAAAACATTATCATCATTCCACCGGGCGAAGCCGGGTACTACTGCTAGTCTACTATATAAAGCTCAAATACCACTGACTGACTGATTCATTCATCACGAAATCTCAGAAACCACCGAACGGATTGGAATGCAATTTGGTATGCAGCTTCCTCAAGGGCCGCAAACGCCCACTAAGAAAGGATTTTTGGATATTCAGGTTCTAAAGGGGTGTTAAGGGGGTAGACCTGCATTTCATTGAATAGCAATATCTCCCGATTGGTTTCATTGGGGGATGTTATACTCGGCATATAAACTCATCATTAAAAATAAGAAGACACGTGTCTGAGGGTTTTTCGATGTGGTGTATATTAAGAGGTGAAAGGGGTGAAAAGTGGTGCTTGAAGGATTCCTAACGGAGCGTGTATCCCCTAAACGGCATAGGCCAGGAGTTTGGAACTCAGTGGAAAAATATCAGCATAAAAAATAAGTAAATAGGTGTTTGACCGTTTTTCATAAATCCAATTTAAGGGGCCCATGGGGAAGGGTGGAATTATGGGGGGGGGGGGACGTAATATGTCTGAGTGTAAAATTATACATGGCCTATGTTGTAGACAATAACACACTACATCTTTTTTGTCTCTTGCTATTTCATCATACGACGAATACTTACGGAGTTATTAATGATTTTGTACTTTTTGGCCGGAATTTTCCAAGTCCCAGGAATGACATAAAAATTGATTCGAATGAAATTTCAAAAAATTGCTTTTTTAAATACTTTTATTATATTTTTCACGTCTTTTAGGTTCCGAAACCAACATGATATTTTGATGTTTTTTTTCGTCCCATGCATTTTTGGTTTCAGGTGATAGAATTATTTTCCACTACGACCGATGCTTATCTATATATATAAAGCTCAATGTTTGTCTGTCTGTCTGTCTGTCTGTCTGTCTGTCTGTCTGTCTGTCTGTCTGTTATGTATACAAATCCACACCGTTTCACCGATCTGAACCAAAATTTGTATACTTACCCTTCGGATCCCTGCGGGTAACCCTGTCCACTTGAAATTTCCGACAGACCACCCCATTCCCTGCATTTAGGCCCTTTGTCCCAAATCTACACCGTTTCACCGATCTCAACCAAAATTTGTATACTTACCATATGTAACCCTGTGAATAACCCTGTCCACTTGAAATTTCGGACAGACCAACCCAATCGTTGCATTTAGGCCCTTTGGTCCAAATCTACACCGTTTTACCGATCAGAACCAAAATGTGTATACTTACCCTTTGCAACCCTGCGGGTAACCCTGTCCACTTGAAATTTCAGACAGTCCAACCCAATCTCTGCATTTAGGCCCTTTGGTCCAAATCTACATCGTTTCACCGATCAGAACCAAAATTTGTATACTTACCCTTTGGTACCCTGCGAGTAACACTGTCTGCTTGAAATTGCGGACAGACCACTCCATTCCCGGAAAGTGGACAGGGTCCGTCCCAAAGGCAATGGAAAAAAGGGGTAAAACCGGACCCGCTCAGGAAACCTTCAGGGTTGCCAGCTCCTGAACTCACCAGCCATGAGCCCTTGAGGATGTAGCACTATCCAGGGTGCACCAGGGCTACACACACCCTGCCTCCTTGAGGGTCTTGAGCAGAAGATATGAGATATTAAGAAAAGAATGAGGCTATCAGGAATGATTAGACAAGGGCCAATTAAGGCGGGAAAGTGAAAGAGTCGCTAGGCCTCGGATAACCTGATACCATCGGGGTCGGAAGAGAACAAGAGTTTGACCAAGGGAGGCTGACAGGAAAGAGAACTGAAAGGTGCCCGGCACCAGTAAGTAGAAGCAATGCCGGACTCAGCTGGGGTCCCGTGGTCGCAAACCCACGTCCCACAAGTTGTGACCCTGGTGGGTGGAGGGGGGAAGAGGGGGGCAGGGGTGAGAATAGCTTGCTCATTCATCGCGAGGTTACATGAGAAAAATGTCCAGACCCCGCCGTGTTACCTGTTATTGCTGACTATGCTGATGTTCATACAGGGTCTTGGCTCAAACCGCTGTAGTGTTACGAAAGAATGAGTGATTCACCGGTCAATGTGAATAGGACCGGAACCCCCCCCCCCCCTCGAACGTCTGTCATCATATATCGTCATCATCTACGATATTCTCAGCTACGTGCAGCTTGGACCCGAGCAGTACTCGATAAGCTCTTTCACTACACGCATCGAGTATAGGCCTAAGCCAGAATATAACGTTCAGACTTTGGAAGACATCGAAGGTAGTAATCTGAATTACCTATATCAGATTTAAAATTACACCATGTTCGTTTAGTAGTCATCTTTCATTACCTTATTATTATCATAAGGGCAAATGACCTAGATGTTACACCCTTTATACCACTAATCACCACACACAATAAGTCTTCATCGCCTGTGAATTTTGAAATATTTCTTTCTATCACGGTAGTTTGTAAGTTTGTCGTGTCAATTCAACAGTAGTTTTCATTACCATCCTCATCAAAAGGGCAAATGACCTAGATGTTACGTCCATTATACAACTAAGTAACACCACAGTCTTCATCGCCTGTGATTTTTAAAATGTGTATTTCCATTAGTTTGTAAGTTTGATATATCCGTTCAGTAGTAGTCGTCTTCATTATCATCCTCATCAAAGGGGCAAATGACCTAGATGTTACGTCCATTATACTACTAAGCAACACCAGAGTCTACCTAGCCTGTGATTTTAAAAATGTGTATTTCCTTTAGTTTGTAAGTTTGATATACCCGTTCAGTAGTAATCGTCTTCATTATCATCCTCATCAAAGGGCCAAATGACCTAGATGTTACGTCCATTATACTACTAAGCAACACCAGAGTCTACCTAGCCTGTGATTTTAAAAATATGTATTTCCATTAGTTTGTAAGTTTGATATACCCGTTTAGTAGTAGTCGTCTTCATTATCATCCTCATCAAAGGGGCAAATGACCTAGATGTTACGTCCATTATACTACTAAGCAACACCAGAGTCTACCTAGCCTGTGATTTTAAAAATACGTATTTACATTAGTTTGTAAGTTTGATATACCCGTTCAGTAGTAGTAGTAGTAGTCTTCATTGTGATCCTCATCAAAAGGGCAAATGACCTCTCATTCCTTTAAAGTATCAATTATTCCCATTCGTTGATAAGTTACATGTGCCAGTAGTCGCTTCTATGTTCATCATCACTATGTAGAAGATGTTTTGCGTCAGAAGAAAAGACAACTGGATGCTCAGGAACGTTAACGATATATCGACTGCGAAATCTGGAAGCTTCTCTTTGAGGAATTGCTTCAGACATTTATCGTACAGTTTAAACCTTAACAAGACGAAACTTTTCACCAGATAGCGATCTAAGTGGGAGCTCTTTGGCAAAAAATAATCAAGTCTTTCCCGAAATGTGAGTCCTAAAAATAACTTTTTCTATTATTTTCTAAGTTCCATATGTCAGTTATGTAGTAATTTTTAATATCATCCTGATCAGTAGGGCAAATTACCTAGATGTTACGCCCTCAACGTCATTTGGGGTAAATGACCTAGATTTTAAGTCCATTATATTTCTAATCACCACCACATAAAGTCTTCTACGACTGAGATGTCACGAATTCTGGGACCGCTAACGACATATCTCGACTCGGACTGAAGACAAATATCACGAGAATGATCATTATTTTACAGAGCCTTCCCATAGTGACTTAAGTATAAACATTGTCACTGGGTTTGATAATGTAAGAAATGAATACATAAATAAATATAATTTATGACGTTGAGTGTTAAGGAGACTGAAATATTATCATCTTTCCACCGGGCGAAGCCGGGTACTACTGCTAGTCTACTATATAAAGCTCAAATACCACTCACTCACTCACTCACTCACAGACTGATCCATTCATCACGAAATCTCAGAAACCACCGAACGGATTGGAAAGAAATTTGGTATGCAGCTTCCTCAAGGACCGCAAACGCCCACCAAGAAAGGATTTTTGGATATTCAGGTTCTAAAGGGGTGTTAAGGGGGTAGACCTGCATTTCATTGAATAGCAATATCTCCCGATTGGTTTCATTGGGGGGTGTGATACTCGGCATATAAACTCATCATTAAAAAAAAAGAAGACATGTGTCTGAGGGTTTTTCGATGTGGTGTATATTATGAGGTGAAAGGGGTGAAAAGTGGGGGTTGAAGGATTCCTAACGGAGCGTGTATCCCTTAAACGACATAAGCCAGGAGTTTGGAACTCAGCGGGAAAAAATCAGCATAAAAATAAGTAAATAGGTGTTTGACCGTTTTTTTTCATAAATCCAATTTAAGGGGCCCATGGGGAGGGGTGAAATTATGGGGGTGGGGGTGGACGTAATATGTCTGAGTGTAAAATTATACATGGCCTATGTTATAGACAATAACACATTACATATTTTTTGTCTCTTGCTATTTCATCATACGACGAATACTTACGGAGTTATTAATGATTTTGTACTTTTTGGTCAAGATTTTCTAAGTCCCAGGAATGACATAAAAATTGATTCGAATGAAATTTCAAAAAATTTCTTTTTTAAATACTTTTATTATATTTTTCACGTCTTTTAGGTTCCGAAACCAACATGATATTTTGATGTGTTTTTTTTTCGTCCCATGCATTTTTGGTTTCAGGTGATAGAATTATTTTCCACTACGACCAATGCTTATCTATTTATATAACTAATGTTATAACGGGATTCCAAATGTTATTGCGGGTTATAAAGCTCAAATACCACTCACTGACTCATTCATTCATCACGAAATCTCAGAAACCGCCGAACGGATTGGAATGAAATTTGGTATCCAGCTTCCTCAAGGGCCGCAAACGCCCACTAAGAAAGGATTTTTGGATATTCACGTTCTAAAGGGGTGTTAAGGGGGTAGACCTGCATTTCATTGAATAGCAATATCTCCCGATTGGTTTCATTGGGGGATGTGATACTCGGCATATAACTCATCATTAAAAATATGAAGACATGTGTCTGAGGGTTTTTCGATGTGGTGTATATTATGAAGTGAGAGGGGTGAAAAGTGGGGGTTGAAGGATTCCTAACGGTGCGTGTATCTCTTAAACGACATAGGCGAGGAGTTTGGAACTCAGCCGAAAAAAATCAGCATTAAAAATAACTAAACAGGTGTTTGCCATTTTTTCATAAATCCAATTTAAGGGGCCCATGGGGAGGGGGGGGGGACGTAATATGTCTGAGTGTAAAAATATACATGGCCTATGTTGTAGACAATAACACATTACATCTTTTTTGTCTCTTGCTATTTCATCATACGACGAATACTTAGGGAGTTATTAATGATTTTGTATTTTTGGCCGGAATTTTCAAAGTGCCAGGAATGACATAAAAATTGATTCGAATGAAATTTCAATTTTTTTTTAATACTTTTATTATATTTTTCACGTCTTTTAGGGTCCGAAACCAACATGATATTTTGATGTTTCTTTTCGTCCCATGCATTTTTGGTTTCAGGTGATAGAATTATTTTCCACTAGGACACATGCTTATCTATCTATTTAACTAATGTTATAACAGGATTACAAATGTTATTGCGGGCGAAGCCGCGGGTAACAGCTAGTCTACTATATAAAGCTCAAATACCACTGACTCATTCATTCATCACGAAATCTCTGAAACCACCAAACGGATTGGAATAAAATTTGGTATCCAGCTTCCTCAAGGGCCGCAAACGCCCACTAAGAAAGGATTTTTGGATATTCAGGTTCTAAAGGGGTGTTAAGGGGGTAGACCTGCATTTCATTGAATAGCAATATTTCCCGATTGGTTTCATTGGGGGATGTGATACTCGGCATATAAACTCAGCACAAAAAATAAGAAGACTTGTGTCTGAGGGTTTTTCGATGTGGTGTATATTATGAGGTGAAAGGGGTGAAAAGTGGGGGTTGAAGGATTCCTAACGGAGCGTGTATCTCTTAAACGACATAGGCGAGGAGTTTGGAACTCAGCCGAAAAAAATCAGCATAAAAATAACTAAACAGGTGTTTGACCGTTTTTTCATAAATCCAATTTAAGGGGCCCATGGGGAGGGGTGAAATTATGGGGGAGGGTGGGGGGACGTAATATGTCTGAGTTTAAACTTATACATGGCCTATGTTGTAGACAATAACACATTACAATTTTTTTGTCTCTTGCTATTTCATCATACGACGAATACGTAGGGAGTTATTAATGATTTTGTACTTTTTGGCCGGAATTTTCTAAGTCCCAGGAATGACATAAAAATTGATTCGAATAAAATTTCAAAAAATTGTTTTTTTTAATATTTTTATTATATTTTTCACGTTTTTAGATTCCGAAACCAACATGATATTTTGATGTTTTTTTTCGTCCCAAGCATTTTTGGTTTCAGGTGATAGAATTATTTTCCACTAGGACCCATGCTTATCTATCTATTTAACTAATGTTATAACAGGATTCCAAATGTTATTGCGGGCGAAGCCGCGGGTAACAGCTAGTACTGTATACACAAAAGAATGTTTGTTTGTTCGTCTTTTATGCGTTCAAACACCATTCATCCGATTGCGATCAAATTTTGGTGAGCTGTTGTGCACATACCCGGGATGGTTATAGGCATAGGGATTTTAATTTATAATACACAGCGCGCGAGTAGTTTTAACAAATGAGTGTTGGCGCGCGATTCTTTTCAACAAAGTCCCACATGCGTTCATATACTATCAATCCGATTGCTATGGAACTTTGGTGAGTTGTTGTGCCCACTCCTGGGATAGTTATAAGCATAGTAAATCCAATAAAAAGTGGATTACGCGCGAGTAGTGTGAACAAATGAGTGTTAGCGCGCGAATCGTTTCAACGAGGTCTCGCATTTCACAGTTGGTTGCAAACGACTAGATACTTACCATTTGGAACAAGACGAGTAACACTATCTACTTGAAATTTCAGACAGCTCTCTCCATTTCCTTTATTTAGGCCCTCTGGCACAAATACTGAATTTGTTGGTTCGTCTTTTATGCGTCATACACCATTCATCCGATTGCGATCAAATTTTGTTGAGTTGTTGTGCATACTCCAGGGATGGTTATAGGCATAGTAAAACCAATTTACAATAGATAGCGCGCGAGTAGTTTTAACAAATGTGTGTTGGCGCGCGATTCGTTTCAACAAAGTCCCGCATGCGTTCATATTCCATCCATCCGGATTGCGATGAAACTTTGGTGAGTTGTTGTGCCCACACCCGGAATGGTTATAGGCTTAGTAAATCCATTTTACATTAGACAGCGCGCGAGCTGTTTCAACAAATGAGTGTTGGCGCGTGATTCGTTTCAACCAAGTCCCACATGCGTTCATATACCATTCATCCGATTGCGATGAAACTTTGGTGAGTTGTGTACACTCCTGTGAAGTTTTGTGGCTTAGTAAAGCCATATTACAATAGGTGGCGCACGAGCAGATTCAACAAAAGGGCGATGGCGCGTAAATCGTTTCAACAAAATCCCGTATGCATTCATTCATTCATTTATTTATTTAATTGCAATGGGGGGTGTGTCCCCCGGTGGCAAATTGGATATGCATAACAAATAAATAATTATACATAACAATTCAATAACAATTAAATAACAATTAAACTGGAGCATTTACACAAATAGTCAGTCTTTTCTTAAACACACCTATATGTTTGGGAAAAGGCTCTAAGACTGCGGCAGGTAGTGTTCCAGTTATCAATGGCACGGTTTACAAAGGAATATTTACCATATTTTTTTCGCTGTGGTCGGCCCTTAACTTTGAAAGGATGATCGCTCCTACCCATGTAAGTGGGCTTTCCCATTCGCTTGCTAAGCTCACCCCATGCTGGTTGATTTGTATACGTGTTGTACATAGCGCAGAGTCTAGATTTCATCCTCCTAGCCTCCAGTGATTCCCACCCAAGTTTCTTGAACATACGGCTCACACTGCTCCTGGGATGAAAGTCACTGAGCACAAATCTAGCGGCCTTTCTTTATACCATTTCCAACTCATTGATGAGCCCTACTTGATATGGATCCCAAACCGCCGAGGCATAATCCAGAATAGGTCTTACAAGTGACAAATAGCCTAATTCATTAGCAGAGATATTACTTCCTTTTAATACCCTCATTACAAAGTGCAGGGATTTGTAAGCTTTAGAAACTACACATCTTACTTGACTACTCCATTTCATATCATTCCTTACGTGAACGCCCAAATATTTGCAAGAATCTTCTTCTACAAGTATTTCCGAGCCAATGTTATATTGAAAATCCTGCCTTCGCACTTTAGCAATTTTTAAGAGACTACATTTTCTTGTGTTTATTTTCATTTTATTTACAATCGCCCACTTATAGACCAGGTTCAGGTCCTCTTGAAGCACTGCGTTGTCTTGTGAGTCATGTATCTTTCTATATATTTGACAATCATCCGCAAACAATCGACAGTCACTGCGAATCCCATTTGGTAAGTCATTTATAAACGCCAAAAATAATAAAGTTCCGACGTTACGGTAATTTCATCCGAGAATATGCCTTCGACTTTCACTTTTTGGGAATGACCCGTCAAAAATTCTTGGATCCATAAAATTACTCTTCTATCAATCTTCGTCGAAGCTAATTTATGGAGTAGCATGTCATGCGGCACGACATCAAATGCCTTCGCAAAATCTATAACTACGGCGTCGACTGAAACTCCATGGTCTAACGATTCGCTAATGTCCTGAAAAAGTGATAGCATCTGACTCTCGCATGAGTAACCTTTCCGAAATCCATGTTGCCTATCATTATACCATGATAATGTTTCCCACTGTTCCCTCAAGTAGTCGCAAATGAGATGTTCCATCTGTTTACAAACGATGGACGTAAGGCTAACCGGCCTGTAGTTGCCTAATTCAAGTCTGCTCCCTCCCTTAAATAATGGGACTACCGTAGCTCTTTTCCAGTCATCTGGGATTTGCGCATTGTTTATGGACACATTAAACATCACCTCCAAGTATCGTGCCACGGCCCTACCTCCTAGTTTAAGTACTTCACTAACAATATTATCAGGACCCTTTGATACATTGAAACGTAGTTTTTGTATTAGCTTTACAATTGCTGACTGGTTTATTTGGAACAGGGGAGCCCCTGATTCGTCGTTAAGGTCCAACACACAGCTATTGGATTTATTGAACACACTACCGTAAAAGACATTTAATTCATTAGCAATGGCCTGTTTCTCAGTAATTAATTTACCGTCACCGGACATTATCATCGACAAATTATTTGAATTTCCCTCTTTCTTCTAACATAACTGTAATTATTTTTCCACCCATCACCTCCCGAACCAAGTAAACCTTGCATATAACTGTCATGAGCAGCCCTCTTTTTTAAGACGAGTTCTCTTGATAAGGACTTAAATTTCAACATATACTTGTCACTATCATGTCTTTTATTGTATAATTTCCTAATTTTCCGTTTTAGACTCCTTATTTCTCGTGTGTAATACTCAGGATCTGGGTTTTGTTTCAGCAATTTAAATGGGACAAATTTATCAACAGCGCTATTTAAAATTTTCAAAAAGTTAGTCCACAGGATATTAATGTGATTTCCTTCCGATGCCCATCCTACAAATAGCTCATTCAAATACCCTTGAAACTTGCCCTGATCCGCCCTGCGATACTGGAATATGATCTTTTTTACTACATCAGAGTCTAATTTTGTAATGTCACCATATCTAATATTTAATTCAACCCCAGAATGGTCACTAATTCCAGGTACTTTCAGACAGTTAATATACAGCTCTACAGGCCTTACGAGATAAACAACTAAGGTATTATTGTCTCTAGTTGGGAAGTCAACTACTTGGGAAAATCCCCCCTCCCTTAAGAATTTATTTTCAGCGCTCTGAGCTTGACCACAGCTAGTTGACTCACCAGACTAGTCTACTTTGGGGAGGTTTCAATCTCCTGCAATTATTATGCTCTTTTTCATAGCATTACCCGTACAAGTTTTATCATACAGTGTTTCGATGAGAGAAAAGTTATCTTTCGGTGCTCTATAAGCCCCTATCACCTGAAGAGGGAAATTTATTTCCTTTATCCGAAATTTGTACACATAACATTTCATAATCCATATCAGCCCACTTTAAGAAACTAGCTATATTTTTGCGCACACAAATAAATAGCCCACCACCTCGCTTCCCCCGATTCCTTCTGTACATTTCGTAGGTCCCTTGAATTCTTTCGCTACTATTTATGTCCTCATATAACCAAGATTCAGTTGCAATGACAATGTCCGGAGAATACATCTCTACAAGATTCCAAAATTCAATTAATTTATTTCCTAAACTCTGTCAATTAACCTTCAGTTATCTTAGAGTCTTACCTTCGCAGCAAATATCTCGAAATAGCTCCTTCTGTTCCCATCGGCTGGCAACCTCTGAACCTGCTCCTTCTCACAAAAGCCGGCACGAACCGATGACCCTGTCATGTAGGCTCCCTAGGTTGAAAGCGCCCCGTCGATTTAGATGCAGCCCGTCTCGGGCGAAGTCACGGCCACCAATCCAGCAGTCAGCTTCTACGTACACTAATCTCAGTTGTGCACATACCCAGTCCATGCGGTCATTTACAGTCTTAACTCGCCTTAACGGAACATCTCCCCGCCGAACAATGCCACTCATTATAATTTTTGCATTTCTAAACTTGCTTTTAGCTTTTTTGCCTAGTTCGTAGAGCTCCCCCATGATGTAATCAGCTGTAGCCCTCTTCTTCAAATCGATCGTCCCAACATGTAGTAACAATACTTTAACTTTTTCACAGTCCTCTACATTTGATTCTTCCACTTGTTGGGCAAGCTGGTCAATTTTAATCCCCGGATAACACCGCACTTTCGCACCTGATTTCCTCGAGATATTCGCACTCCATCGTATCATAGAATCACCCATTATGATAACGTCATCCTCAGTTTGTTCCTGAACGCCCTCTTCCACACTGATCCCAGTAGAAAGCCTTTCAGTCACATCCTTCACCGTTTCTTCTTATTCACGAAGCTTTGCTCTAAGTTCCTGTATTATTTGATCCCTTGCTTGCGTTCATATAGCCTACTATTCATCCGATTGCGATGAAACTTTGGTGAGCTGTTGTCTACTGTACTCTCTTGCGAAGGTTTGTGGCTTAGTAAAGCCAGGGTAGGTGAAACTGTAATGGGTTGTATCTATAAAAATTATAGAATGATATCCATCAACCTCTTAATGTTACAGTCATTCAAGTTTATGCACCACCCATTGATTCTGAAGAGGACGTAGTTGATCAATTTTATGAAGATTTGCAAGTACTACTTCGGTCGACACCAAACAAGGATGTCGTTTTTGTAGTTGGAGATTGGAATGCTAAAGTGGGAAATCAAATAGTAGATGGTGTAACAGGACAATTTGATCTTGGTACAACAAATGAAGCAGGACAGAGACCCCTAGAATTCTGCCAAGACAATTCACTGATCATTACCAACACACTATTCCAGTTACCCAAAAGACGTCTATACACTTGGACTTCACCAGATGGCCAATACCGGAATCAAATTGATTACATAATTTGTAATAGTAGGTGGAAAAGTGCTATTCAATCCACTACAACAAGACCAGTCTCTGATTGAGGATCAGACCATGAATTATTAATTTAAAATTCCGGTTGAAGTTGAGGAAAATGGCTAAAACCGCCTCATCGTACAGATTTGACCTACGAAGAATTCCTTGTGATTATACAGTAAAAGTCAGGAACAGATTAAATACATTTTAGATAGAACACAAAAACCCTGTAGAGTTGTGGACAGAAGTATATTCTGCTATTAAGGAGGCAGCAGAAAAACACATTCCCAAGGAAAGGAATAATAAGAAGGCCAAATAGTTATCGGACGAGGCACTGCAAATTGCAGAAGAACGAAGGAATGCAAAAATTAAAGGGGATAGATCAGCAATCTTTGAAATTAATGCAGAGTTTAGAAGATTAGAAGAGACAATAATATTTTATAACTAATCTATGTGAGGAAGTTGAGGAAAATAACAGAATGGCAAAGACGAGGGTTCTTAACAAGAAAATTAGGAATATCAAAGGAAAATTTCAGGCAAAAATTGCGATGGTAAAAGATAAAAATGGCAAAGATCTAACAGAAGCAGAGGACATTAAGGAAAGTAGGATGAAATATGTAGAAGATCTGTTTAAGAAGGAACCGTGTATTATGGATAATGAAGTTCATGTGCCCTTCCAACCAGAACCAGATATTTTGGAAACTGAAGTCAAATGGGCTATAGAGAATATTGCGAAAAACAAAGCAAGTGGGCATGATGGAATTCCAATAGAAATGTTCAAAGTACAGTGCAGTGAAAATTTTACATTCCATATGTCAGCAAATATGGAAAAACAAACAATGGCCAAAAGACTGGAAAAGTTCACTATTCATCCCAAATCCTAAGAAGGGAAATTCGAAAGAATGCACGAACCAACGAACAATTGCACTTATCTCACATGCTAGCAAAGTCATGCTTAAATCACTACAAAATAGACTACGCCAGTACGTAGACCGCAGTGGCGGATCCAGGACGGAGGGGGGCACCAGGGGAAGTGCCCCCTCCCCCCGAAAAACCAGTTGTCTGCTACATTGATATTGCCGATAAAATTGATTGTTTCTGCAAACTGCACTGCAAGTAATATCTTTGCTGTATTACCTGCATTCTTGAATGTGGTCAATGTTTGTTATCATATAGTATGTAATGGCAACATTGTTAATACAATCGCTACATCGACATACATTTTTTTTATGTTTAGGGCAGGTAGAAGCAGTAGCGTAGCCAGAATCGACCAATTGGGTGGGGGGTGGTTATAGTTACTCGAATCCAAATTCTACAAGCATTTCGTCTCGCGGCATGGCCGCGCTCGTCAAACGTGCACCATGGCCGCGAGGGCACCCGCAGTAAGTACGAATATCGTAGGTTTGAATCCCGGTGCTGACAGTGGTTATCCTGAGTGTGGTCTTCCCCCGAGTTTTTCCATACTCCCTACAGGAAATTGCCGGGATAATGTCTTACTACAAGTCCCGGAGCGTCTACCCCATCCCTGTCCCTGATATATTTACACACATTACTACAGTCATCACAGCAATATAGGTTGCCAGAAAACTGCAACACACACCCAACTATACGGGGCTGATGACCAAGGTGTCTCAAGCCCATCAAATGAATTATTAGCAACAACTCTACAAGTATTTCCATTTCTCAATTATTACACAAGAAAAGTTTCGTGTTTTTGGTCCAGACGTTGTAACTTTTTGCTCCACGTTGAGCGCACACATGTAATGCTTTACCCCACGTTGGGCGCCAAATGTAACGCTTCTACTGGGGTGAGTGATGCTAAACCAAAACAAGTCCCACGTTTTTCGGGCAAGTGTGACTGTTTCACTAGTGTCCCCACTGTTGGGTGACAAATTAACGTTTATTCTGACTAAGATAAGTTGTATTAATGGGCGCCAAGACCTCAACACTACGCTGAAATCTAAATTTATATTTATAAACACCTAGCTCGGGCAGAACACATTTAAGAATCTTGACACTCAGACCGTGGTATGATAAGATCATTAACCCAACTAACAATTTTATCCGGAGAAGGAATTAGGTCTATATCTAATGCTACCTACTGAAAGCAAAGAAATGAAATGAATTTGTTATATATAAAAAATAGTGGCAATTTTTAATAATGATAATAATAATAATTTAAAATGGAGCATAACGATTTTAATTTTACCACTGGAAAATTACGTCACGTTGGAGACTGATGAATTATTGAATTTACTATTATTTCCAATCTAAGAAGTTACTGAAATTCTGATTCTGAGACCATGAAAAGAGAGAGATTACGTAGTTCTGCGTCAGTCGCGCTTACCATTGGAAATAGCAGTAGCATTTCCCTCGTACCTGATGAATCAAGAGTGCTTCCATCAGCCTCTTGGACGTCGCCATCTTCTTCGTTTCTTGCGGAGATCGGTGTTAAAATGATGAAGATAAATGCTTGATAGTGGTGGATCCAAAATCCGTTAGCCACCTACGCTGACTCCCTGTTCACAAGAGCTCGCGTATTTCTCATACTAATTTGTCAGTTGAGAGTAGCAGTACTGAAATGTTCGCCATCGATCACGAGTACGAAGTCCGTAGACTATGCAAAAATACAATGTTCAAGTTACGGTCCGAACACAACGGAACCTACGAAACGAGCGTCCACCTCGGACAAGTTTTACAATGTTAAAGGTCCCTCTTCACTGCGCGCGCTCACTATATGCACTCGCCGGCCGTTCCCCTCCAGTGTACCACCTCCCTGTAGTCCGGTCTCCTCTGATTGGCTGTGACCCCACGCGAGACTCCCGTCATTAAGTCCTTTGCAGTCGGTAAATTTTCCGTTCCACTCCAATTTGCCTTTTCTTGAAACAACGAGTTGTAAATGTTCCTCGTTTGCATCAGCGCTTCACGACAAGATTATTCCTGTAGCCATGTTCCTGATGACTCATCTCTCTCTCCATAAGCCCTTAACTGAATAAAATTCGAAAATCTCTGCGATCAAATAATTTACTCTGATAATGTCGATCGGAATTATCCACTTGATAGTGTTTTCTATAAAATCGAAAACCTATCTGTAAAGTTATAATCTTTAAAGGAAAAGCTCCAAAAAACATTAATAATAATAATAATAAGTTAAATGAAAATTATTTGGCTGAACAAGTTGCCGCGTAAACAAACATTGAATGGCTTCATACCCTCGAAAAACACGTTACATATTCGCCTCGGATCATCAAATGATTTACCGTGGCCACGGTACATCATGTGATTATCCCAGACACGTTCATAAAAATCCCCATCCAAAATACATATTACACAAATTAAATCACCCTAAGTTACATATATATCCTCATAATTTTATTTACGCACAGCGTCAAAGTCTGTTGTAATACTGGATTGCCCTAGGCAATCAGTCCAATGTTTTTTTATTCCTATAAATGTTCCACGGTTATTTCCGCCTCTCAAATATCTCTATGTTAGGAAAGATATACATAAATAATGTGTGAGCACTGTGTATACATGATGTCACTTCACAAGCATCAAAGGTGTTCTGATACATATACCACCACCGAACTTCCTGATATCAACTGTTGTCGCTTTCTTCTGGTGTAACTTAATTTCACTGATCACACGAACCACTATTGTGGCTGCGCATCGTGACCATAATACTTAATCTCTCTGTGTATTAGATAAAATTACTATTGACTTCTGAAAAAAAAAACAGTACGTGCGCATTACATATAACACCAAATATTTCTGTGCCGTAATTGCCCTGTCTTACTGAGTTCCCGTCGACCATATTCTACTTAATACTAGTTCATCACCCACCATGCCTCACACCTTCATCAGCGCACAACCCAGACCAGTTCTCCACGATCCTGACCTAATTGCCACCACCCTCAAATAATACCTATCTACTATTTACCTTAAATTCACACATTCAGATCTTACATGGCGAGGCCGTAAACAGAAATCACGTGTGCTGTTATGTATGAGTTTCATTAAGGACTGTCTCGCATTCTGGTGGCCCATCTTTTGTCTCGTGGACGCCTTAAGCAAACCTTCCCTGTACAAGCGCTCACCCATCTCTTGGAGACAAATGGGAATTCACCAGCGCTACCAAACTCTGGCCTTGGTGTATCGAGACATTTTAGTGCTCAACATCATCCGACAATCCCGTCATATTTCCCTGTACCTTAAACTCTCAATTACTTATATTCTACCCCATTTGTGACCTCTGATACGCCTGCCTGGAAGTGCAGATCTCCCACGCACCCTTACTCATTTGATAGGCTGGCTCGCCAGCTAAACACCCACTTTAAGACACATATTTTCGTAGACTATGTATATTATACGTCCCATATAATCTGTTTTCCTTACCATCCTCCAGCAAATATGCTGTTTTGCCAATACGTTTGGAAACCATATATGTTTCTGTGTCACCTGCTCCCAACCTTGCAAGTGGCTCCCTTAAATTAACGTCATGACGTTGCTCTACTAACATGTTTCTCAGTGTCTGTAACGGCCCTGTTGCTACTGTCCACACATGCACATAATAAAATACCGTCCTCTGCTTTGACAACAGGATAATCCCTACATAAATTAGTGTCCCTTGATAGCATATCTGCAAGAATGTTATCTTTACCTTTAATATATTTAACTGTGAATTCGAATTCCTGCAGTGCAAGAATCCATCTAATAACTCTGTTAGAACTGAGTTTACAAGTCCTCATATACAGTAATGCATGGTGATCTGTATGGAACTCAAATTTCCCCCCTACTAAATACATTCTAAATTTCCCTAAACTGAAAACAATACCTAAAAGCTCTAACTCAGTAATAGTGTATATTTTCTCTGCTGCAGTAAGTCCTCGCGAGGCTAAAGATACAATGCACAGATTACCCTCTTCATCTCTCTGACACAATACTCGAGCAATACCTATATGCGAAGCATCCGTCATAACCACATATTCCTTATCTTTCAAAGGATATTTCAGCACTACAGCCTTCTCGAAACCTTCCTTCAGCGCTCTAAAATCCTGATCATGCTTGGGCTCCCATCTCCACCGATTACCACTTTTAAGCAATTACCTGAATGGTTCTACTAATCCTGAGTGTTTAAGAACGAACCTTCTGAAAAAGTTGCAAATTCCCAGGTATGTTTTCAACTGTTTAACATTCTGTGGCACCTCTGCATTAAGTAATTTATTAACCCTACTTTCCTCTGGTGTGAATACTGATCTATCAATAACGTTCAACGAATGTGTATAGCAATTGGCCTTACCAATGCGATCCTCAAAATCTCTTCTATTACACAATAACACATCATAGAGCAGAACACACTGTTCTTCCTCTGAAATGCAGCTTCACGTAACGAGTCCTCTAGACTACCGTTCGTAATCACACTGCCCACAAAACTTGGAGAATCCCGCTCTACGGCTGTCGATATCTCATTCAAAGTACAACTCACACATACAACACTACTTCTCTGAACATTGTCGTTGAACGCTACTTCTACTTCAGAATCATCCCATTTAAATTTCAAACTTCCCACCTCATAACATATGTTACCAGACACTCTACTTAGCCAATCTGAACCCAAAATTAACACTGAATACTAAATTTGGAATTACAAGACAAATCTGCTTTTCTACATGATTATTAATTTTAATGTCTACTAAACCTTGCTTAGAAATTACTTTAGACCTCTTCCCAACAGCTGTAATAACAAAAGTGCTTTTAATTGGCATCTCCTCAAAATGTATTCCAGTTCCTTTCATTTTATCGTAAAATGCACTACTTATGCAACTCTTCATGCAACCACTATAAATTAAAACATCTGTGTACGCCTCGGACACGTTAAATTTTACTATCGGGCTCTTACTAGCCACATCCTGAATAATACCTTCGTCATTTAGTTCACGTAATAATTCACTTGTTACATTTAGGTCATAGGGTTCCTGTATAAGTGTATGGACAGGGCATGTTACTGACTGAGATTCTGACCTTACATCGCAGCCTGGTTCGTATTTAAAGTACCGTTACCGCTTGGTGTAGTACTACTCACTACTGCACTGGTCTGGTTGTTCTGGGCTGTGTTAACGGTATTTCTCTGTTCGTTATTACCATTGGGCTGATCCCTTCCTTGACCCCTGTTCTGGTTATAATTATTATTATTATAATTCCTCCCTTGGTTACCCCTAAAATCATTATTTCGGCCTTGATTTCCCCTGAAACCATTATTTCTACCTTGGTACTGCGTATCATATCCATTTCCTCTGTACTGATTTTGCTGGTTGTTATTATGACTTTGGTTCCCCCTATTTTGGATATTGGCTCCTTCGCCACTCTTCCCTTGAACATCCTGATTCCTATTCTCATTAGGCCTATTATTATGGTTCCCCTGGTTCCTACAGAAATTCTCCTCGTAACCACCTCTTCCCAGAGCATCGAATGTACTTAATAGATTTTCCACTTGCGAAATAGATTTAACATTTTGGATACAGGCAGCTTCTTTGATTCTATATGGAAAATGTCTTACTAATAGCCTGACTACATCACTCTCCTCCCTCAAACCATCCAGATATTTACACGTCAATACCTGTCCTAAAAAGTATTCTGTCATAGTGTAACTTCCTTTCGGGTTATATTTCCCACACACAATTCCCTCACAATGCTGAGACTGAATTACCTCATTCCAAAACTTTTCACAAAACTTGACATTGAAATCCGAAATGTCCACAAAATTGTCTCTATAGACAGCAAACCAGTTCCTCGTCTCCCCTACAAACGCCTGCTCTAAAATCTCAACTACCTGACACCACTCAATACTACCATCTTCCAACCTCTCCTTTATTTGTTTTCTATAGCGATCATAAATTACATGGGACACCCCTGTCGATTGCTGAATTTCCCTAACTCTATCTCTCTATGTGTGTTATTCACATAAAGTGGCATACTCGGACTATTTTCCTGCCTAATTCTAGCTTTCAACTTCTGTTCTAATTCAGCAATTTTTTCATCAGCTTTTTTCTCAATACTAGTTACAGTTAACCTAATTCTTCCTTCCGATACTTCCACTTTATCACTTAATTTAGCCTGTTTCTCCTCAATCTTCCTAATACTTTGATTATTGTTCTGCTTTAAATCATTCACTTCAGTAATTATTTCTGCATGTACTTTATCAATTCTACCCCCAACTGTTCTTTAACCTCCTTAGTTGCTACCTGAATTTTATCAATTTCTCCCCCCCCCCCAATTTCTTTTTGACCTGCTGTGTTTCAAGTTGCACTAGTTCTTTTAAATTTTCAGCCTGTGTACTGATTCTAATTTCCAACTCCTCCTGTACTTTTCCTAGTTTTCTGTCTACATCTGCAATTATCTCTTTAGCTTTTTCTTCCATCACCCCTCTGATTTCTCCTCTAATCTGCTCAAATTTCTTATCTAATTTTAGATTGTTCTCCTCAAATTTCTCATTTAATTTATTGCTCATTTCTTTACTGTTCTGATCCAATTTAGCATTATTTTGTTCAAGTTCAGCATTTAAAGCATCTTTACTTATTTTATTCTGTTGCATAAACTGAAGAAGTAAACTCTCCAACCTTGCCTGACTGTTTTCATTCCCCCCTTCAGTATCGGGATTTACCTCCGACATCCATGTACTGCTTTCATTCTCACCACTGGACATACTACTCGCTTCATCACTATCCAACTGGTGACCACTAAGCAAATTCATGTCTTTCTCAACATCACCCATGCTGATACACACTGATAAATAAAATACCCCCAAAATACAGGCACAGAAATATATAACCTTCTCCTTACACAAATGTTACTAGGTTTTCAGTCCCACGTTGCCGGCGACAAATGTTACGTTTTTGCTCCACGTTGAGCGCACAAATGTAATGCTTTACCCCACGTTGGGCGCCAAATGTAACGCTTCTACTGGAGTGAGTGATGCTAAACCACAACAAGTCCCACGTTTTTTGGGCAAGTGTAACTGTTTTACTACTGTCCCCACTGTTGGGTGACAAATTAACGTTTATTCTGACTAAGATAAGTTGTATTAATGGGCGCCAAGACCTCAACACTACGTTGAAATCTAAATTTATATTTATAAACACCTAGCTCGGGCAAAACACATTTAAGAATCTTGACACTCAGACCGTGGTATGATTGGATCATTAACCCAACTAACAATTTTATCCGGAGAAGGAATTAGGTCTATATCTAATGCTACCTACTGAAAGCAAAGAAATGAAATGAATTTGTTATATATAAAAAATAGTGGCAATTTTTAATAATGATAATAATAATTTAAAATGGAGCATAACGATTTTAATTTTACCACTGGAAAATTACGTCACGTTGGAGACTGATGAATTATTGAATTTACTATTATTTCCAATCTAAGAAGTTACTGAAATTCTCATTCTGAGACCATGAAAAGAGAGAGATTACGTAGTTCTGCGTCAGTCGCGCTTACCATTGGAAATAGCAGTAGCATTTCCCTCGTACCTGATGAATCAAGAGTGCTTCCCTCAGCCTCTTGGACGTCGCCATCTTCTTTGTTTCTTGCGGAGATCGGTGTTAAAATGATGAAGATAAATGCTTGATAGTGGTGGATCCAAAATCCGTTAGCCACCTACGCTGACTCCCTGTTCACAAGAGCTCGCGTATTTCTCATACTAATTTGTCAGTTGAGAGTAGCAGTACTGAAATGTTCGCCATCGATCACGAGTACGAAGTCCGTAGACTATGCAAAAATACAATGTTCAAGTTACGGTCCGAACACAACGGAACCTACGAAACGAGCGTCCACCTCGGACAAGTTTTACAATGTTAATGGTCCCTCTTCACTGCGCGCGCTCACTATATGCACTCGCCGGCCGTTCCCCTCCAGTGTACCACCTCCCTGTAGTCCGGTCTCCTCTGATTGGCTGTGACCCCACGCGAGACTCCCGTCATTAAGTCCTTTGCAGTCGGTAAATTTTCCGTTCCACTCCAATTCGCCTTTTCTTGAAACAGCCAGTTGTAAATGTTCCTCGCTTGCATCATCGCTTCACGACAAGATTATTCCTGTAGCCGAATTCCCGATGACTCATCTCTCTCTCCATTAGCCCTGAACTGTATAAAATTCGAAAATCTCTGCGATCAAATAATTTACTGTGATAATGTCGATCGGAATAATCCGCTTGATAGTGTTTTCTATAAAATCGAAAACCTATCTGTATAGTTATAATCTTTAAAGAAAAAGCTCCAAAAACATTAATAATTATAATAAGTTAAATGAAAATTATCTTGGCTGAACTAGTTGCCGCGTAAACAAACATTGAATGGCTTCATACCCTCGAAAAACACGTTACAATGTTTTCGAATAGTACAATATGCACGAAAGACAACAAAAAATACAGTTCTGTAAAAAATGAAGTTAATTTTTTACTGAAATGGTAAATCTATAACATTCCTGTTCACCTGATAGCAACAAAATAAACTCGAATCTATATGTGCTACCAACATGAAGATTGCGTATCTCTCAACAAGAGAAGACATTTACAGAAGTCTCAGCAAATGTGGGCATGTCCTCTCACGATGTATCATGTTGATTTATGAGTTATACAATAGGCTACTCAGTTTTATGTTTATACAATTTTTTCAACAAGATCCTGTGCTTTATATTGCCTAAAATATAATTTTCGAACATTTTTGTCACCTACTAAGTCCTTTTTACCTTACAAATGCTACATGCAGCCGATAAAAGTTTATTTGTTTACACTACACATGCGACAAATTTCACTCATTCGTAACTGGGAGATAATCGTAATTCGGGGAATTGTTGGACATACTGTAGCAACTCAGCGGAAGGCGATCTAATGCTCAAGAAGTTAATAGCGATCCCACGAATATTGTTAATGTACCCATAGAATTTTCGAAGTCCTTGTTAAAACGCGTTATTTTGAATTAAAAGTAGATTAATTTACATATAAGTTCTCTCCCGCTAAAAAGGAAAAAATCTAATATTGTCCAGCTAGGTGGGATTCAAAATTATTTGGTGCTAGCCTCAGTTTGAAATAAGCTATATTTCACGGGGTAAGAGTTAGATTGGCAAACCTGGGAGGACGGAGTTGTATTACCAGTTGTATACACAGTCACGAGGCTCGCTGCGTTATGAAATTGCATCCTTGGTAGATGAAGCGACCATAGCGCTCGCGGCGGCCAGCAAGCTGGCAACTGGCTTGAGCGCTTTATTCGCGGAACTGATGATTTCACCTTTGCAGGAGTTTTATGAATTTTAACTCACCTGAGCGATTATTTCCTTTGTAAACATAAGTCATGTTAAATCACAATGTTGATTATACTGTACACTTTTAATTCATAGGAACATTAAAAGAATGCTCTGTTTTTATTAGTTGAGTCCTCTACATGTATCCCTAGGAACAGTTGTATTACGTATTTAATGAGTCTTACGTAGATGTAATAGCCCATACTAGTTATAAATTCATGTATTTGTTTCAATGATAATCGCGGGCATCTCAACATACTGTAGTATAAAACAGAGTCCCCGATTCTTGGATGCAACGGGTGATCTCGAGAACCACTGAATGGATTTTGATGCGGTTTACACCATTCTGTTAAGGATTTCTCGAGGAAGGTTTCTGTAGAAAAGCATTCATTTGCAGATGCGGATCCTTACCATGGTAGCAAGTTTGCGCTACAACCAAAATTCTGGGCATTATTGATTCAAATAATCTTATATATATATATTCTTGAATTGAGGCGTGATGTATTGAATCTCATCACTCATAGTGGGTTGGGACGAGCGCAGTTCTTTACGCAAAACACGCAACCAAGGGCCAACTGTACAGTGCACTCCTCTCTGCAATCCAGACAGTTTGTATAGGCCAGCATATGCGAAGACAACCCTAGGGAGTGTAGCGGATGCATGGGGGGATTGGTGGGGTCGGAGATACGTGTGGTTGGTTAACATTCCATAGAGTTCAAAAGTAGATACGGTATATTCTGTTCGCGGGCAGTAGATGGCGCAGAAACATTAGCACGCTCTAGTGGTTAACAAGCACAACACTTCGTCTTCTTTTAAGATATGTGCAGAATTTGCGTGATTGAAAAACAATATATGAACAATATAAATCTTCTACAGATATTCATATTTGATATAGATAAAATTTATTTGAAACATACAGTGTTATCAGTTTAACTAAAGCGACTAGGTACTCTCTGAAAAAGTTCATCTTTTGTTTTGTGACTGACCGGTTTGCTACGTTTCAATTTTGTATCGATTTGGCTTGTTATCTGTTTCGTTGTGAGAAATTGGTGATCGTGGAATTTTCTACCTGGTGAAACACACTGGAATTATGTGTCCGCAATTTTTCTTTCTCGTCAGTTCCATAATACAGGATCGATACGTTTGTTATTTTTAAATTTTGGCATCTACATCGTGGTGGGTTGAATGTGAGTTGTTCAACACTAACCGTATTTCACAGTTGTCTTCAATCGTTTTTACTATATCCGCACCATTTAAAGGGTACTTAGTTTGACATTTAGCATTATTGGTACGGTAGTGAGAACGAAATGAATGTGACTTTCTGTTGAACTGTACGATACGTAGCCTATTCGTTTCGTTTTACTGTCCATGTTTGGAAATGTGCATATACCTTACCGTATTTCATATAATTTAGCAGGTTTGCATTATAATATTTGTGAATCTGATTCAACGTTTAGGTGGATGGTGATGTTTCTTCAAGCAGTTTCTATAAGGGTATATAATTACTGTAGGTAGGCTACAGCACTGCATTAGGCCTACCGGTAATAATTCAGATGATGAATTCAGTCCAGTCACTCTTAGGGCGACCGTTTTTCTTGCTTCCCTTAGAGGAGAAACACGAGGTTAAGCGACTAGGTAGGCCAAAGCCTCACCTTAAGATCACTCAGACTGTTAAGACAAAAACGAGAAGTTTTAACAGAAATTTTCATCCCGACGTGTATGATAAATATGACTGGATTTGTGGCTGTGAAGTGACCAATAACTTGTTTTGCTTCCCATGTATTTTGTTTGGGGGCGAAGATTCATGGACAAAGAATGGTGTGAGTGATCTGCAGCATCTTCATGACCGAGCTAAAAAGCATGCTTCATCGAAATTGCATATGAAGAATACCTTGCACTTGGTCATGTTTGCTAATGTTAATATAGCACAGCAGATGGACACAGGATACCGAAGAGCAATAGAAACTCATAATCAAAAGGTAGCCCAAAATAGGTATGTTTTGAACATTATAATTAACTGTATTATATTTTGTGGTTCATTTGAGTTGGCATTGCACGGACATGACGAGTCCGATACATCAAGCAATCCGGTTTTTTTTCGTGGACTAATCAATTTTAGTGCAGAATTAGATAGTGCTATGAAAACTCATTTGGAAAAAGCGACTGTATTCAAGGGCACCTCAAAAACAATACAGATTGAAATTCTGCAGTGGATGCTTGAAGTTTGCCATGAGGAAATTGCAAAAGAAATTAAAGAGTCAGAATTTGTGACTGTCATAGCAGATGAAACAAGTGACGTAGCATCAACGTATCAGTTGGTCATTGTTTATAGATACTTGGTCAACTTGAAGCCAGTGGATAGATACTGGGGTTTTATTAATCCTGAAGGGCAAAATGCAGAATCATTGGCTGCATGCATATCTGATGAACTCGAACGTCACTTTATTGGTTGTGAACATAAGCTTATTGCACAAACGTATGATGGTGCATCTGTTATGAGTGGTTCTAAACATGGTGTCAGGCGATAACTAAGCAGAAGCATACATCAGCCGAATACGTTCATTGTCATGCTCACCAGTTAAATTTAGTCATGTTTAATGCAGCCTCAATAATACAAGTGTGAGGATTTTCTTTGTAAACCTTCAAGGACTCTGTTCCTTCTTCTCAAACTCTCCTCAAGAACTGAAGTTTTAGATGAAATAGTTGGAAAACGTTTGCCTAGATCAATCCCCACTAGATGGAACTTCCAAACACGATCAGTGAATACTGTCTTTGAGTACAGAAGTGAGTTGATAGAATGTATGAAAGTAATTCAGGATGGTGTTAGAATGAATAATGCATCATCTATTCTTCAAGCCTCTGGCTACATTGGTATTTTGAATGATGATAATTTTACTTTTTGGTTGTCTTTCTTCCATAAAATCATGCCACATGTGGGCATTTTGTACAGTCAGCTACAGAGGCGTGACTGCACTCCGACAACAGTTCTGGCAAGACTAAAATCTTTCGAAATAGAGATTCTGAAACTAAGAAATACCATCAATTCCACATCAGAGCAGTCTGGCATAGTCAAGAAACGAAAAGTAGAATCACAAAGAAACAGACAGGCAATTGAAGTTTGTGATGTAATTTTGACTGAAATGTCAGACAGATTCAGCTTTCTTGGCCTCTTGGGAGCAGCTGCACTCTTTCTTCCAGACAAATTTGCAGAATACGAGCTGCACTATCCGGATGAAAATGTCAGACTTGTTCAACAAGCTTACCCATTCATTGAGTGCAGGAAACTTGAGACATAACTTTCAATTATTTACAGTACAGCAGAATATAGACACATATCAGGTGCTCTGCCACTAATGGAATTCATTAGGGACAATAATTTAAGTTCAACTTTCAGTGAATGTGTTAAATTACTGAGTGTAGTTCTGTCTATCCCCATGACATCTTGTTAGGCGGAACGATGTTTCTCCACCCTGAAAATAAGTAAGACGTTCTTACGAAATACAATGTCTCCGGAGAGATTATCAGCCCTTGCTATACTGTCTACTGAACGAGATTTTATCATGCAAATAAGGGACTTTAATGACAGAGTCATTGACATGTTTGCAAGGAGGAAGGAGAGACGTGTTGAGTTTCTGTACAAATAGGTGAGTTATTTGGCATAACCTTCAAGTCAAGGAGTACAAATAGTATAAGCAAACATATGTTAAAATTTCTGCTTTTCCTTAATTTGTATCTGTTCGGTATCTAAGGGATGTTTTGGCTACTCTTATATCAGTGATCATAGTTACGATAGTTTTGTGAACCACCAACTTTTAGATCCACCAGCCGCCACTGTTCATTTGTGACCACAAGAAGCCGAGCAGTAACGATTTCAGTACATCGAGTCGAAGAAAAACCTGCCGTCCGTGCGCCATTTAAGCTTACGCTGGATAAACCATTAAAAATATCTATAGACTATAGGCCTACTATGAGTGTAAGATTTGGCCAACATGAAAAGTTCTACAAAAAGGCCCGCGACAGCATATCTTTATCTTTAATACATCGCCCACTATAAATGGTTTTACGTTTTCATTTCTTCCAACAATCTCCATTCATTTGAAATATAAATTGCTAGCTTTGGAACGAGTTTATGAGGTAGTGAGAGAGTCTATCACCCCAGCTTCAGCCAGCATCAACTTTCGAGTCGTGTCGAGTTAAGACTCCAGAGAAGAGTATATATATTTGGAGTTTCGCTGTTCACCTAGGTTTTTATGAATTCTGTCTGGGACCTGCCGTCCGTAAGCCTTCCAAGCTTACGCTGGGTAAACCGCTCAAGATACCGGGCGAAGTAATTTTATTACATATTTTCTCTAGCTACTCTGAAATCCTAGAGTGCCCCCTCCGAAATGAATATCTGGATCCGCCACTGGTAGACCGAGAATTACCTGAAGAACAAGCTGGATTTCGTACAGGAAGAGGGACCAGAGATCAAATCGCCAACGTATGATGGATAATGGAGACGGCAAAAGAATTCCAGAAAGATGTATGTTTTGTTTTATTGATTATGCTAAAGCTTTTGTCTGTGTTGATCATAATGAGTTATGGAAAGTACTAAAATGCATGGGAGTACCAGAACATATCATTAACCTTATTCGGAACTTATACTCTGCTCAAGAAGCTACAGTGAGAACCATATATGGAACAACTTAATGGGTTAAGATTCAAAAAGGAGTACGGCAAGGCTGTATATTGTCACCTTACCATTTAAATCTGTATGCAGAACACATTATGAGGAATGTGGGGTTAGATGAAGAAGAAACAGGAATCATAATAGATGGGTTAAATATAAAGAACCTGAGATATGCAGATTATAGAATCCTGGTGGCTGAAACTGAAGAAGATTTAAAAAATCTCTTACTGAAAGTGCAAGAGAAACGTTCAAAGGCTGGACTATTGTTGAATGTTAAGAAAACAAAAATTATGACAACAACAACAACTGCCAATTCATGACGTGTAGGAGGAGAAAAATGGAGATAGTCCCTGGTTTTAACTATCTTGGCTCACAGATTTCTGCTGATGGTGACTGCAGCCATGAAATCAAAAGACGAATGCTACTTGGTAGACAGGCATTTTTAAATCTGGACAATGTCTTAAGAAGTAGAGACATAACATTATCAACAAAGATCCGTATAGTAAGGGCTATGATTTTTCCAGTTGTAATGTATGGATGTGAGACCTGGACCACAAGAAAAGCTGAACGCCATAGAATAGATTCCTTCGAATTATGGTGTTGGAGAAAAGTTCTTAGAGTTCCATGGACTGCGAAGAGAACAAATAAGTCAGTTTTACAGCAAATTAAACCAGAGTGTTCCTTGGAGGGCTTAATGCTGAAACAAAAACTGAGCTACTTTGGACACATCATGAGAAGACATAATTCATTAGATAAGACCTTAATGCTGGGGAAGATAGAAGGCACAAGGAGAAGAGGGAGGCAAAGAATGAGATGGATGGATGGCATCGCAGAAGCACTAAATTCCAGCTTGGAAAATCATCGGGAGGCAATGCAGGACAGAAGAAATTGGCGTAGTTTTGTACATGGGGTCACGGAGAGTCGGACTCAACTAAACGAATAAAGAGAGAGAGAGAGAGAAAGCCATATTACGATAGGTAGCGCACGAGTACATTCAACAAATGGGTGACGGTGCGCGAATCGTTTCAACAAAGTCCCGTAAGCGTTCATATACCATTCATCCGATTGCGATGAAACTTTGGTGAGTTGTAGTGCGCTCCCACGAAAGTTTCTGAATTAGTAAATCCATTTTAATAAAGGTTTAGAGGCAGTTTACGGAAATTGAAGAAAATATTGTGTATCCAAAAGAACTTAAAGAAACAAAATTACAACGCCAACATATTCTTTGATTGGCATTGCAACGCATGCCGGGTAGAGCTTGTAATATTAATAATATCGTATGGCCTCGGGTGCCGGAGGTAAGCTTTCTTATTTGACGCCCAAAGGGCATCTTGCATATCGAATTTTGTTGTTGTTTCTTGGAGCGCTATGATAGTCAAGTAGGTTAGATTAAATTCTAAGCTCCTTGACACTATAGCGCTTTCTAGTCGAGAATGTAGGAACTTTTATTATTTTAAATGATCTTGTCGACTTCGTCGTTACGCTGAGGTCTGGCGTTACGTTACGGTGACGGGACGAAATGGACCTAGAATGCACTGAAGTGTGTGACGTCATTGTACGATGTAGCAGCCGAGTACCAAGAAGGCAGTGGAAGAACAGAGTTTCAAGAAGGCAGTGCGAGAAAAATCAAGTAAACAGTGAAGAAACAAAATAGAATCGTGAAACTCTGTTCTCGCACTGCCTTCTTGTTGCTCGGCCGCTAACATTTAAAATGATATAAAGTCCAATCTTTCAGACTGACTATCAGTCTCTCTTTTGTGTTGGCGGAAAATCCCGAGATTAATTTTGCCATTATGAACACGGCCTACTGAATTCAAAAGTTTTTTAACATGTCAACAACGTATGACATGCGTAGCGTGATTTTTGTCGCCTTAAAAAATCACTTACAACTGCCAGGATCGAACCTGCAAACTTGGGGGGTTGGTAATCCGACACGATAACTACTCACCCACCGTGGCAAGCAGGATTACAGTAGATAATGTACACTTATGCACAAACATATATAAAATACTAGCTGAAGTACCCGTGCTTCACTACTGGTCATAAATAAATTGAAATGTGAAGGTGACAGTTAAAACAGGGGGTAGGCGAGATGCTGCGCGGAGGGAGAGTAAGGATGGAACATTCTGTCCAACTACACCGCTCGGCGTTGACCATGTTTTATAGCACAAATTTAGGTTTTACTCGCTAACCGTTGGAGATACATGAAAAGTGGTAAGGACCTTTCGGATAGAAATTTACATTTTAAACCTCGAACATGCCATCAAAAGTTTGCTATTTCTTAGCGTTCTCTTCTTATTTGAAATTGAAATATGGAAGTTTGAAACCAAAGGGTGTAGTGACGTCACTAAAATGGTCGCCATCTTTAAATAGTGCAAAGTATCGAAATCAAAAGTAGCCTATATACTAACCAGGTAAATCAGTTACTTCCGTGTAAAATTTCATGTAAATCGGACCAGTGTTTCTTTGGTGATTGAGTAATACACAGACACACACACATCATCTCATTTTTAGCCTATTTTCAATTTTGCAAAAATAGGCTTATGAGATCACCTTTTGTCCGTGTGTGTGTGCGTGTGTGTGTGTGCGTGTGTGTGTGTGTGTGTGTGTGTGTGTGTGAGGTGTGTGTGTGTGTGTCCCTAATAAAATCTAAACGGCTGGAGCGATTTCAATGAAACTCGGTAAGTTCATAGCACTATTCTCGGCGACCTCGACCGTGCCCTTCAAATTTTGTTACGTCTCACCAATCCAACATGGCGGCTGCGCGAAATATTTCACTAGCATTCAATATCTCCGAAGCTATTACCGATATCGCCTTGAAATTGTGTACGGTGATAAAGGGCACTACTAGAAGTTCACCTATGAGACTTTCAAAAACCTGGTGACTACAAAACCAACATGGCGGTCAAGCGAAGTTGAGACTTTTAAATAGAATTTTCTCGCGATTTAACTATCCAAACAGCAAATGTTTATACACATTGTAATGCACTGGAGTCTAATTTAGTTCAATTGTTTACATAACCTCAAAATGGCGGCTGTGCGAAATATTTCACTGACATTCTATATCTCCGAAACTATTACAGATATCACCTTGCAATTTTGTACGGTGATAAAGGGTACTGATACAAGTTTACCTATGTATATTACATAAACCTGTAAAGTACAAAACGAACATGGCGACCAAGCGAATTTGAAATGTTTTAATAGACTTTTCTCGTGATTTAACTCTCTGAGCGAAGTGAAATGAGGTACGGTAAATGATTTTGCAGATTGTAATGCATTGCCATCTAATTTAATTCAATTGTTTACATAACCTCAAGATGGCGGCTGTGCGAAATTTTAAAATTAAGTTTTTATTTCTTGTGTCGTAATCATGCGATCGAGGTGAAAGTTTGAATAATGAACCTAGGCAATAATTGTCCTTGAATGGTACATAACTCTATGGCCTATACATATAACAATCCTAAATGGCGAGCTTCCGAAATATTTAGACAGTTCTCAATATCTATGAATCTTTTACAGCAACCAAACTGGTTTTTTTTAAATGTTCATAGAGACTATGAACAGATGTTCACCTAAAGGACTTTCAGTAACCTGTTGAGCACAAATCCAACATGGCGGCGACGCGAATTATAAATATTTCAATGGACGTTTCTCGCGAATTAACTATCCGAGTGCCGTGAAACGTTGCACGTTAAATGCTTATACAAATGTTGATCCACTGGCATCTAATTCATTTCAATATTGTTTGCATAATCACAAAATGGCTGCTGTGCGTAATTTTGAAATCTCGTTTTTACTTCTTGTGTTCTAATCATGCGATTGAAGTTTGAATACCACACGTACACAATAATCTTAATGTAATAGTACAAAAATAAAAATCCAACCTGGCGACCATCTGAAATATTTAGACGGTTCTCAATATCTACGAATCTGTTACAGCAATTAAACTGAAATTTTGTATGTTGATAGAGGCAATTAACATTAGCAGGATATATGAAAATAGGCTGTATAGTTCTTCACGGAACTACTTGTTATATGTTAGTATAGATGTAGTTTTTTCATGAGGAGAGTGGGGCACATTGAACCGGAAAAAATATTTTTCACTGCTACTCATCCAGTAATTTTAATACGGAGTTGTGATTTTCTCCCTTTAGAAGTTTAATCATTCAAGTATCAAATGCCCTCATATGAATACACTGTGAATAGTAGTTTCTAAGCTACATGTCTAAGCTACATGTCTTTAAATAAAAATAGGTAAATGGTTCACTCTGACCCACCCGCGGGGTACCATGAATCAGTCTACAGCGTTTCATTAGAAGAACTTAATTACAGAGTTATTTCCAAATGTAATATAATCTTCACATACAATCCTCCTATAAATCATATAACTAAGCATATAGGCATTCAACCACACATATTCATTTGAAATTAACAGACTTCATTGGACTGGAAGTTAATTCCAAATTTGAAGTATGATTTTTGTCTCTTTGTCACCCCCTGTTCAGTAGGATATGGCAACACATATACTATATTATTTGCTAGAACAGATGTTTCACCCTTACCTGAAGAAATAAGAACTTTCCACCCATTCTTTCACTCTTTCTCAAGAATGACACCTGATTGTACGTCTATGACTTTCAAAATTTTCGCCACATAGTACATATACTTTTTGTTTTTCAGTTCAAACAAGAACAAAATTATCTGTTTCTGGAGATTTGTCCAAATCCTCAAAGTTGTATTTGGATTCATAAAACTCATTAAGGTTGGCATGGCTCTCTTCGTACTGAACCTCATTATTCTCTTCCTCAGATTCCTGCTCATAAAGCTTCCGTTTGACCTAGTTAAATCATGCAAATGAATGGACATTACCAGCACCTTAAATATTTACCCATGCTAAGAAACCCACAAAAAGACTCACGACATTTAGGGAAAATTGAATCACTCCCGAGGCACAATGAACCATGGCTCATTGTGCCCCAGGAGAGCTTGGCTCAATGTGCCCCAGCAGTACATATTTCTATACAAAGCTATTGTGAGCTTATATATGAACATTGTTCAAATTATAAGATATGTAAATTTAAGCCACGATTGTGATGCTATTTAATAATTTACTTAATCTGAATTTCAACCAATCATTTGCCACCAAATATTAATCCAAGTTCTCAGAAAATTACACTATAGCCGTAAACAAATAACAGCTGCATAGAGTTCATAGCGGGAACCATATTTTGCAGAAACAAAATGTAAGTCAGTAGAGCAGTTCTACCAACATACCCAGAGTGAGAAAAATAGTTCCTTTATTTATACTGAAGTTATGTAACCTGGTTCATAGTGCCCCGTGGTTTAAAGTGCCCCACTCTCCCTACGAAAAATGTACGATATTATTTACTTAGTAATTTGAAAGTACCCATGTTTAAGTACAAAAGGAGCCTGGTCATGGCTTCAAATGATTACTTTGAGAATTATTGGTGATGTCAGTTACCTGTAAGTTTACTACGGTACTGTGTCTGTTGAGGGCAGTGAAGGAGGTAATGTTCTGTACAAATCATTTACTCTTATAGTCATCTTTTTGACTCATTGAGTGTTCAGGACTGATAGGACATCTCTATCGCCACAATGACTTTATGGTAACTGTGTTAGATGGCAAAATTCGGGGCAAGAGGGGAAGAAGGGGAACGAGACTGCAATACATCAAGCAGATCATAACAGATGTTAATGTCCATTCATACAGAAACATGAAGAGACTGACTGGCGACAGGGAAGAATGGAAGAGGAGGATTGCTGCCGACCAATCTACGGATTGAGAACATGAATGAATGAATGAGTGTTCAGGGAGCTGCCGTAGTACCTCTAAACTGAAACCAACGTCTTAAGTAGAAAAGAGGGAGTGTTCATGGCGTGGTCAATCATTTTAGGTTACTGTTTCATTTTAGTTGCTACAAATTATTCTGTTTCTGATAGTCTTAGTCAGGTCTTATCCCAGTTACTGTATTCCTGATGTGTAATACAAAAGACAGCCGGTACAGGTTAACACTGTCAACAATAAAAAATGCAGCTTAAAAACATTAGGATTGATGAAACATAAACATTAACATATCAGTAGTAGAACATACCTTAATGGAGAGTATAACAATGCAATACAATATATTGCGCGTGATACCTTCCGTCATAAGGTAAAGATTCAAAATCTCCCGTAAAAGCAGCGGCATCAAGAGTATGAAATTAGACTCAAAATGTCACATTTAGACGACCACGTGGATTAGCGGCTAACATTCTCGGGTGTCGCCTTGGAGGTCCGAGTTTGAATCCCGGCTCTGCCAAGAAATTTTAATTCTGGTCTGAGAACTGGAACGGGGTACACTGCGCCTCCCGAGGCAAACCATGGAAGATGTTTTCCGTGGTATCCCACTTCTACTCGAAGCAAATACCGGGGTAGTTTCTAACTGAAGGCAACAGCAACCTCATTTTAATACTCACCTGAATTAAAAATACACACACTACTACAGCCATCACAATAACACAGGTTATCATTAAAAAAATCATACACAATTAAGTTCATGGGGCTACATGGCCATGATGTCGCCAAGACTCTATATCAATCATCAATAACAGAATCATTTAAGCTCATTTAATCTTAACACTAAGTTTCGTTATGATATCTATAGACGGTGTTACGTTAGGCCGCGTGCAGGGTTAGCCGATGCATTTGTCTTTTTATTACATTTTAATTCCCTACATCGACCCCTGTTAATAAAATTTAAAAATGTACAGTACGTATTCAGACTTTTATGGTGTTCAGATTCCTAACGTTCTTATCGTGGTTTGGGAATAAAATAGAGGCCCATGGCATATTGATCGAAAATTCATGTAGCCAGCGGTTTCTTCTGGGTCCTAAACTATGTGTATCCAAAATTTGGTTGAGATTGGTGGAACGGTGTAGATTTGTATACGGAACAAATATACCCACATACCCACAAACTGTGCCCATCTGGGATTGGCACAAGATCGAACTCCTGGCATTTATAGAAAGATATTCTAAAACTTTATGAAGATTGCAAGAAAATACGAGAGTAGGCCCACTGGAGAGCGACCACAGGAACATCAAAAGAGGGTGCAGCTGGTCAGTTCAGGAACATAAACTCCATTAGTTTGACAGGTTAAAAGGAAAAGGCCATTAAGGAAACTATTAAAACGTTAGGCAGAGTCGAAGTCAAGAGGCCATAAATACTACTCGAAATTACGAAGTATAAGCAACTTCACCAAAATTATTATGTTTCAAAAGGACAGGTATAAGAGGAACTATTTCTAGAGAGGCTCTTAAAAACCTAGCCCAGGAATTTGTAGAATAAACAGTATTCTAAAGCAAATAGAAGGGGGACTTGACAAAATAAACCCACCAGAATTATTAAACCTGGAGTGAGGAAGGAAATAGGGACGACAAAAATCAGTGAGTTGGCAAGCCCGAATAAGGTACTTGAAATACTGCAAGCTAAGACGAACGTCATCAAAATTCCAGCGGAAGACTACCCGCGGACTAGAAGGGAATGAGAGGCTGGCCCGCAAAGGGGATATTAACTAATTAAATTAATTAAAAATAAACTAGCGAAAGATTTTCATTCCGCCAGCCGGCAATCAAAATATAATTATAAAATACACTTTAAATTAAATTATGGAGAAGATTATGCCATGGAATCAGAAATTCAGCTCCCGAATTTGAAAGGAACTAATTTCTGGACAGAAATGAATAAATAGGCTTAAAGCCAGAGGAGATGCAGGAAGTCTCATCAGTCTGCGAGAAGCCGTGCAGAAGTGCACGTCGCACCAGATTCAGTCTACCAGATATAAAGTACAGTCACGTTATAATGAAAGTTCATCAGTCGAGGGATAGACTTTGCTAGAGGCAGGTTATACAAGAATCTTCAAAGACCACAGTTCGAGTGCGATACGCAGTTAGCTAGTTTGTTAACAGCCTTTGTATAGGCATGTTACTTAAAAATTTATAAGTACGAACAAGTTAGGTCTAGCCTCGGGAACGAAGTGCGCAACAGCGAGATAATCGTAAGAACTACATTCAGAGACACTATAGTTCGAGTCTCACAAGAGACAAACACACATCAAGTGCGATAGACAGTAACTAAATCGAACGAAGTTAGCAAAGTAGCATTGGTTCGAAACCAAGCCGAGCTCAGGCAAAGTAGAGGCAGAAGACGCGATAGCATCTTATGAACATTTAAGAATGAAGTGCGGAAAATATAAGGACATTGTAGGAGGGAGGAACTCCGAACATAGAGTATAGAGAGAGGAGCTATAGCGTGCAGAAAGAGATAGTTAAATTGAAGAACATTTATCAAAGAGAAACGTCAGAGGACGAAGGTTCGATAGTCAGAACATTTTTATACCATCTTCAGGGAAGATTACAATAGGAAGAGAACTATAAATTGCGATAGGCAATGGTAAAGGAAAAGTAAAGCACGACAGTAGAAGGACAGATAGAACATTAATAAGTAAAGAAAAACTATCTAGAAGGAGGTTCAAAAAGGAGACAATTACGATCTCGGGAGTAAAAGGAAGAGAGACTTACCGAAGGGAGAAAGATAGGAGAATCACACGTTCAAAGCTGTACAGGGAGAAACCATCTAGGCTGTTTTCCGCCATTTCTACGCTGAGAATTGGTCCATGTTCGATTGTAAATAGTGAATAAGTGATTTTTTATTTATGTTTAACAAGTGTTAAAAAGTGAAATTAAGAAAATGTATCAATATATTGTCGTGTGTCTATATGATGACCAAGAGTTAGAAAGGGTCTGTTGCAATACGAAGATGATGTGATGAAGAAATTATGTGGGTGAAATCATCCAGAAATCACGTCATGAGCTGAAATGTGGGTTTGTCAAAAATATTTATAATATTAAAGTGAATGTATCATATGCTATTTCAGTGAATTTATGTATGAAATGTGTGCACAATGAGTAATCAAATGATATTAGGATGTCAAAAGGCAACCGCCAAGACGGTTTGCAAAAATGTTAAAAGTAATGATAGAAGTGCAAAAAGGATAATAATAATAATAATAATAATAATAATAATAATAATGAAAGCCCGTAAAATGGTTAAACAACGATGAAGTAATGATCTGAAAGGAGGAATCGAATGTAATAACGTAAATGGCAAGTAAAATGTATGCCAAATAAATAAAAGTAACATAAATGATACAAGCACAGTTGAATAATAATAATAATAATAATAATAATAATAATAATAATAATAAATATTGAGTTTTACACTCCAAAATAAGAAATGTTGAGTTTTATACTCCGAGATGTTAATGTTAAAGTAAACAAATTACATTCCGCAAATTAATAATGAATTAATGAATGTTGATCAAAAATAATGATAATAATAAACTCGAGTTGAATGATTAAATAAGTAAAATAATTGAAGTACGTGTAATAATAAAAGTAATTGAAGGATAATTGGGATACCTTAATATGATGATAAAATAACGCTATTCAGCAAGTAATAAAAGTAATATGCTAAAAATAATAGGTGGTAATCGAACACCAAAGAAATGATGTATGAAGTTATAAGCTATTGAGCCACGTTAAAGTAAAAATGCTAATGCGAGCCAAGTTGTTAGAGATGCGATGACGATCCAAGGTATATAAAAGTTGTGTTACCGAAATAGGCCTATAAGTGAATGCTAGCAAATGAAGTGATTGTATCCTGTGACGTGCATAAGTTGGGAGATAAAAGGTATAATTGTCGGAAAGTCGTCGATATTGATGCGCGAACAGGGTCGAACTTGGTCGAACAGGGATTCGAGCCAAGGGCATTATAATTGAGAATTGTTGGTCTTGTTTGCGTGAGGGTTCGACCCGCTTGATCGAACAGGGGTTCGAAGCAAGGGCATTGTGTTGCAATATAAGTCCCGCCGTGCAATTGCTAACTATGAATATGGAGAGTACTAGTGCTTCTACGATATGTGATTTCAACTGGAGGGACACAGAGTGTCCCTGAGCCCAGAGTCATTGGCCTGTACTGTGCCAACGACGCTATTTTAACCGACCAAATTAAGTATGTGAAATGAAAGGTAATGAGTTATGATCTCAAATTATGGCACGGGTCACAAGGAAAGTGAAATGAATATGAGTCAGTAAGGGATACTGTTAATGAAGTAATGTAATAGCTTGGATCCTCATACGCTTTGTTTTAAAGGGAATGAAACATTTAAAAGTTTAAAGTCAATGAATGGGGCGAGCAGAAGGTAATAAATCACGTTAAACGAGGAAGGTCGTGCTGCCGGCCGACCGCTCCTAAACACGAGGGCTAGAATACAATGGAGCTTTGTATACAAAGGTTAAGGGTTGCTGAATGGATATTAAATGTGCGCAGCGGAACATGCAAATTTTTAAATAAGAGGTGTTATGAAATTGTGAAATAAATAATTGATTTAGTGGGTTTTTGAGAATCATCCCCACATTAAATTTGTAAAAATCGGATAATATTTGACCATAGTAGTCAAAAATAATTTGATCATTAAATATTCGTTTCCTGCCTTATAGAAATGTGTGAAATAACAAACGAGTTAACTCAAATTTGAGTTTGTAAAGTAACTGAAATTGTAAAATAATAGCATGTGGTACATCACTTATAAGCAACCCTACTGCATGGAAATGATTTGTGATGGGACGTGAATTCGAGGATGGGCATGTATTTGTTTTAAAAGTGTTGATTTGTTATGAAGACTAAGGCTTACTGATAAAAGTAACAGAATTTAAATGAATGATTATAAAGAGATTTAAAGTAAATAAAGTATGAATAAAGCCCAGAAGGGATGTGAATAACATAGTTAAATGTCCGCAAAAGCCTTAGATAAAATAATATAAAATGATAGGCATGCTCTCCACGAACCTACTACGTTGTCGTAGCAAGGGGAGAGGTGATTCTCCCACGTGGCGCGTCCCAGGTGGCGGATAGGGGGGTCCTCACTGGCTTGCCAGCGGACTTGAGGGAAAGAAAATACCTCTCGCGGACCAAACACTCTGTAAACAGCTGCAGAACATCGAGTGGCTCCTCTCGATCTCAACAATCGAGTAGCAACCATGTGATCATTTCGTGTGATCACCCCAACCTTTCACTTTCAACTTGTGAACCTGGCATGATGGATCGTATTGGATCACAGCAACTACCCCAGGCCCCGGACTTATACAGTTCGGGTTCTCCCGATCATCGGATTCTGGGGGATCGGGAGCATCATGCTGAGAAGAGTCGGAGCTTCTCAAAATCTCTTCGCCCGAAGAAAAAGAACTTCATCGGAACAGTCAATGTGAACACTTTGCTCAAAACTGGGAAACTTAAACAGTTAATTGACACCTTGAATAAATTTGATATTTTAATTGCAGCCATTCAGGAAACACGTTTCCAAGACGAAAACAATTTTGATTCAGAAAACTTTAGGATATATAAGGGGAAACCAGCCATAAAAATTGGAGATAATTTATCACAATTCGGAACAGCGTTTTTTGTAAGAAAAACAATAGCCAGTTCAGTACTCAACTTTACTTCTCCCTCCGAAAGGATCTCCGTTCTCTCAATAAAATCAAGCAACAAGGCATACGCATTGATTAATGCCCACGCTCCCATAAACAATGACAATAAGAAAAACCCTCAGAAAGTAGAAGACTTTTGGGAACTCCTTGAGGAAACCATCAGCAAAATTCCTAAACATCATGTGAAAATTTTACTCGGTGACTTTAACGCACAGGTTGGTAGAGAAAAGAAGTATATATCCATAGTTTGTCATCATCCAGCACATTGGAGAACAAATCAGAATGGTGAGTATCTGATAAATTGCTGTAAATCCTTTAATTTGAGGTTCATGTCTACATATTTCAGGTCTCCACACAAGAAGAAAACATGGAAATCACCAAATCCAGCACTAGGAGAATTCCAAATTGATCATGTAGCAGTATCCAAACAGAACATATGTGAAATCCTAAATATTAGAGTGCGCAGGGGAGTGATTGACTCTGATCACTACTTAAGCCAAATCAAAGTGAAATTCCAGCCTAATAGATCCAAACCAAAAACTAAGAGATTACTAAGAGTGGATCCGGAGCACCTCAAGCAGAACGCCAAAGAATTTCTTCAGGCCATAAAAGAGCAAAATCCCAAAGACTGGAGGGACTTAGGAAATTCAATTCTGACATCAGCACAGAAGTTAGGGCAGCCCCCAAGGAAAAGGAAACACAGATGGTGGAACACAACCTGTGATAAAGCAATTGAAGACAGAATTAAAGCCTGGAATAAGTGGAACGGACATCAGACAACTGAACGATGGGAATTTCTCCTTAAGATCCAGAAATCAACAGCTAAGGTCATCCGCAGGGAGAAGCGGACATACGACAGGTATAAACTCATAGAGATAGAACAGGATTTCCTAAAAAACAACACCAGAAATTTGTATAAGACCTTCCGTGAGAGTCTGTCTAGTTATCAACCACCTAGCATATGTTTCAGTAGACCAGATGGCTCACTAGAAACAAACACCAAGGAAAACTGCAAGATCTTAGCAGATTACTTCCAAGACCTACTCAATTGTGACCCACCGAAAGAAAAAATGCACTTTGAAAAGCCTGCACCGAATCCAGATTCAAATCCACCGACAATGGAAGAAACAACAGAAATCATTCAATCTCTTAAAAATAACAAAGCACCACGAGAAGACGGTATTACCGCTGAAATGTTGAAACTCGGAGGGGAAGAGGTCACCAGAAGAATCCACGCAATTTTAAAAGCAATTTGGGAAACAGAAGTGATCCCACAGGACTGGAAGTGCGCGTTAATACATCCATTGCTCAAGAGAGGTAACAAAACTGATCCAAACAACTATAGAGGTTTATCCTTAATATTTGTGGCCTATAAAATCCTATCTAAAGCTCTTATGAACAGACTAGAGAAACAAACAGACCATTTGATTGGTGAATATCAAGCGGGTTTTAGGAAAGGGCGTTCATGTGCTGAACAGATATGGAATCTGAAGATGATTTGAAGATCCGCAGATCCAACCCCTCAATTGTCACCTTTGTGGACCTAAAGAAAGCATATGATTCTGTGGACAGGCAGACCCTGTTTGAGACGCTAGAAGAATTTCAAGTGGACAGGAAGACCAGAGAACTGATTCGTCAGACTCTCACCAATACAACATCGAAGGTGAAGTTTCTTGGGGAAATTTCTGACTCTTTTGAAGTACGAACAGGTGTTCGCCAAGGAGACGGACTTTCACCCCTTCTATTTAACCTGGTTCTAGATAAAGTCATCAGAGAGTGGGAAAAGAACATCAAAGTCGTTAGCATAGGAACTGCTGGAAACAAAATCAATGTGAAATGCTTGGCTTTCGCAGATGACCTAGCGATTATCACTAGGAACAAAGAAGAAACTAAGCATGCTATTGAGACATTATACAGAATAGCATCACTAGCAGGCCTTCAAATATCATTTGAAAAAACCAAGTACATTCAGAATTTTCAGCAAAAGAACAAAAAAGAAAAATAGAAACAGCGTATGGAGCAATATACCAAGTAGAATTTTTTAAATACCTTGGAGAAATAATTCTTCCTTCAGGATTGGACAGTTAGGCTAACACAGAAAGAGCCTCAAAACTTCATAGAGCATTCAGAGTAACATGGGATCACTATAATAAAAGAGTAATGTCACATAATGCAAAACTGAAACACTACAAAACAGTTGTACTACCGAAAGCTCTATATGCTTCAGAAACCATAGCTTTAGGAGGTCATTCTAAAATTGCAAATATAGAAAAGCAAGAACGTAAAATTCTTAGAAAAGTATTCGGCCCCATACAAGAAAACGGAATTTGGATTAAAAGACGAAATTCAGATCTATACCGTCACACAGATAGTTTCAGCAACACTGTACGAAGAAGAAGTTTAACATTTTATGGACACCTCTTCAGGATGGACGATTATAGACTCACAAAAAGGTTATTCAATGTAATCAATTCTCAGAAGTCAAGGATAGCCTGGCTGGATGAATCAAGACAGGACCTGCAAGAGTTGAACATCGGAGAAAATATTCTGAGAAACCGCAAAGTCTTCAGTACCGCAGTAACAAAGCACAAGTTTAGGGTGAAAACTAGTGGCAGGACTGGAACCAAGTGGACAGAAGAACGGAAGAAGCAGCACAGTGACTTCATGAAGAGATTTTGGGAAGATAGGAAGGCGAATATCATCAAGCCGAAAAACAAGTTCAAGCGCGCTCTATAATGGGCAAAACGCAAAAAGAAGAAGAAGAAGAAGAAGATAGGCATGCTCTATGTCTAAGTAAATAAAATGTTGCGGAAGAAAATATAGATGAATATTCAATGATAAAGGATACCTAAGCAAGGTAACGCGATAATATAAGATTATATGAATTTATTATATATGTATTTGATGTTTTGACATTTGGATTTTTCCAAAATATATAAGTGTTTGTAAATTGTTTGTAATATTTCCTGGGAGTTTTATACAATAAACTCATGTCTTTTGAAACATGTTTGTTTTCATTCTAGTCTCGTAGATCCTATAAAAAGTACTATCATATCAAATGTAAAATCACGTTGTGAGTTGGACGTAACACGCCCCGAATCGCAACAGCTAGCCAGCACGTGATAAAGCATTTCCGTATAAAATGGGTACAGGGGAAGAATGTATAATACTATGATATGAGCACTGGATCACAAGATAAGTCGGTCAATATTAAAATTAGAAGTTAAGCTCAGATATAGGTAATGTGGCCGCGGTCAGCGTAAACTCACAAATATAAATTCTGAAATAAAACGCTAGAACCCTACCACCCCTATCTTTTTATTTCATGACGCTCAACGTGGGGAAATAGGCAGTAAAAACCACCCCTAAAGATGGTTTTTCGAAAAACTTGCTTTTCGCTGTTGTCTCGCTTGGGTGACTAAAAGGTACCTATAGATGTACCACCACCACCACTTTTTATTTCTTGGCGCCCAACGTGGGCAGGGTATTCCTTAAGTAAAACCAGGAAAAACTCGAGTTTTCCAAGAATTTTTTTAGTTCGAAAATTTTGATTTTTACGAAACAAAATATCTTGCTTAGAGTCTTGAAGGAGGGAAGTGCAAACGGGTTAAGGTACAAACCTGCCCATTCGCAACTTCAAATGTTAAAGATATTTAAATCACAACACTTAAATATGCCACTCGAATGTCACGTCGTTTCATGTGCATGATTGATTTCTTGGATGTGAGTAGCCCATCTATTCTCAAATTATATTTGATAACAGAATGGCTATGAGTGTGGATATGCAGAATCTCCTGGACCTCTTGAGGGAGGACACAAAGAAAAACGCTCTGGAATTTAAAGAGAGCATTAATGAAGCCGTGGATATGACGCTTCAAAAGAAGCTTCAGGAAAGTAGAGAGGACAATAAGAGACAATTAGACTGTGTCCAAGATAACATTAATAAGGGTAATCTGAAATGCAAACAGAACTTTGAAACCCTAAACACCGAAATGAGTAAAATAAACGACGAACTTAGCAGTGTGAACACTAAAATGGACACCAGGCTTGATGAGATTCATGTTCAAATGGGGGAAAGGGATAGAAAATTCCAAGCTCATATCGAGCCCATGAAACTAAGCATAAGTGTAATTGAAACTAATGTAAACCAAATCTCAGACGCACAAGTGAAAGTAAACACACGTTTAGATGAGATAGAGGGAAAAACTATAAAGATCATTGATGAACAGTTTGAACAAATGAATGAGTCTCTTACGAAAACCGTAAGCGAGCAGATAACCGGTGTAAACGGAAAGATCGAGGAATTAATAATACACGTTGATTTACAACTAGATGAAAGTAGGAAACAATGCGATGAATCCAGACGAGATTTAGAGGAAAAAATAGATACATTATCAATCAAAGTGCATGAATTTTAAAATCAAAGGCGGAAAGATGTAGATAGCCTAGGCACACGAATGGGTAGCAAGTTCGCACACGTAGAGCAAAGACTAGTTGATCATGACACTACAAACGAAAAACGAATTGAGGAACGTATTAGGCCAATTGTGGGAGAAATCAAAACACAGGGCACACTAATTTCAAAAAATGAAGCACAAATTGAAGAAAATATATCTCAATTAAATACCCTTAAGGAAGGATTAGCTCCAATGAAAGTTAGCATAGGAGAAGCCCATAAGAAATTGGAACAAAATCAAGGAGATTTATCTCGCATGCAGAAAACGCAAGAGAAGACCCAAAAGGACATGGAAAGCCTAGACAAAGAGGTAAAAGGAATAAGGAATTGCCTACAGAAAGACTTCGAAAACCTTAAGGAAGAGGTAGATGAAGATATAAAGGTGAAAATCGAGGGCAAGGAAAAACAAATCCTCGAAACGAGGAAAGAAGTAACTGATGAGCTGACTAAATTTCAGGAAGTTTGGAAACAGCAGCAAACAGAAATAGGCAAACGAACTAAGAATAACGAAGACAGAATTGAGAAAATCGAAAAAGAATCGTTCGCGTGAATAGAAAGAATGGAGGGCAGAATGAACCAGAGCGAGACCCGCATGATTGCTATAGAGGGAGCGAATCTGAGAAGTAATCAAATGGATAGAGGAAGTATGGAGGAGTTGAGAAACAACTGGGGAGAAACGGGAACCCAGCACATATTTAACAAGGTCCAAGAGGAGGCAAAGCCCATACACACTACCAGGGCCACCCTTACTTACATCAACTCCATTCAACAACAACAATGCGTTGCAGAACCAAGTCATCACAATTATCAAGCCTGAATCCGAAAGACCCAAGAAATTTTCGGGAAACATTTCGTTAATGACCCCAAAATACTGGCTCAAAGAAGTTTTCGAGTATCTCAGAGACACTAGAGTCGCACCCGAACGTCAGTTGAGATCCATCGAGCAGCTCATGGAAGGTGATTGCCTTCTATGGATTAGAAGCTTCCGATACACTTTTGATACCGTAGAGGAATTTAGAGAAGCCTTTCTCAAGAGATATTGGGCAGCTGACGTACAGCAGAATCTAAGATTAGATCTCTATTCAAAAAAAATATAATACCAATGCACCAACCCGTTATTCGGAGTATTTCACGGCTCAACTCTGCAATTTTCGAGAGCTAGATTGCGCACCGTCAGAGAATGACCTGTACCTAGCAAACATCAAGCAGTTACCATTTGAGATTCAAAGATTTCTAATTTCGTCTAACGCCAAAACTGCGATAGAAATTGAAAGCATTCTACGTCAGTTGGATAACACAACGCAGCACATGTCGCCGAGACACTATAGAAATGTGGAACAAGCCCATGTCACAAAGGCACAGACTGTGGTTGCGAAAGAAACAAGTATGGATAAAGCAACCAGTACTGAAGATGGAAGATTTGGACAAAGTAATCCCGGAAATAATAAACAAGAATGGAATCCACCGTATCAAGGGAACGGCAGAGGATACTTCCGAGGAAATAATTATAGAGGCAATAGAGGAAGAAACTACAGTTCAGGTCATGGTTATGAAGGGAATAACACATCGAGACCATACTATCAAAGGGTGTCAAACAATAGAGGATCACCCAGTGGAAGACCATACCAGGGTAAGAATTGGAAGCAGAATTACCCAAGGAATAATCAGCCACCAAATGAAAACATAGATTACCAGGCTGAAATCGAGGAACGTCATGTAATTATACAACGGTTCTACGATGAACGAGGGGAGGAATATGAGAGGCAGCCTAATGTCCAATGGAAGGATGCCATCCGTGAAAGAACGTCCCCAGACATTCATAACTTAGAAGGTGTCCAAAGCTTAGAACTGCAGGAGCACAATAGAAGAGAAGAACAAGATAAAAAAAGCCAAAATTTGAAGGGCTGAGGAAAGAAGTGATCGGAGGATGGAACACGATACAAGTAGTAAACTGGATTGCGAGACCAGAAGAATTAATAGATGAGATCATAGAAGGATCGGTCGTAGTAAAACGAGAATTGCCATTTATTTTAACCAGAATAGAAGGAACTTTAGTTAGAAGTCTATTAGACACAGGGTCGACAGTTTGTCTGGTGTCCCAAGCAATGGTTAATGAATTAGAAAAGAAAGGGCGAGTTTTGAAGATCCCAATATCAGCAGTTAAGATAAAAGGAATTCTTACAGAGAAAAGTTTGGCCTGTAAATACCAGGTATTTTTAGAATTGAAAATCGGAGAAAAATGTTATCTCAGAGCGCTTTACTAGTGAGTTAACTGCCTTATAACATTATACTGGGAATAGACTTCATCAGAAAACATAAGGTTCTTATAGATCTATCCCAAAACTGCATCAAATTTCGAAATGAAAGCCATGGCTCAGAAATAGATATTTCATCACAAACAATAGAGCACGTAGAAGGCGAACAAATATGGCACATGAAAGAGGAAACTTGTCACAGTGTAAAAGAAGAAGAAGTCTACATGTTAGAAAAAGAATTAAGTACACCTGCTGCAGATTTAGAAAAAGAAGCAGAAGTCGAATTTGAAGAATGCTAGAAGAGAAGCTTAAAGAAGCCAAAATATCATTGGAAGATAAAGAAATTTTGAAAGAAATAGTTCTAGAGCAAAGAGATGTATTTGATTCCAAACCAGGAAGAATCAAAAATTTTAAATATGCCTTCCAGGTGAATGATTGGACACCGTTCAGTCAGAAACCATATCCAGTTGCGGAAAAGCATTACAAGCAAACAAAGGAAGCTTTAGAGAAAATGATGAAAGATGGAGTGATTGAAAAGGTTGCTACACCGAACGTTAGTCCGTTGGTGGTAGTCAACAAACCAGATGGATCAGTGCGAGTATGTCTAGATGCCAAAAATCTAAATCAAAAGATTATTCCAGAAAACGACTGGGCACCTCCAATCAAAGAAATTTTAAGGAAATTCAAAGGAAAGAAGATATTCACGAATATCGATCTTACGAGTTCTTACCATCACTCGGAAATAGAAGAAAGGACCAGTCTTACGACAGGATTCCAATTTGATCAACAAACAAAGTGCTTTAGAAGATTACCTTTTTGATTAAAGACCGCAGAATCAGAGCTCATAAGGGCCTTAGACAGGAATCTTTCGGAGGAAGTAAAAGCCTGTACCATTAGATAAGTGGACGACATTTTATTAACGTCAGAAACAGTAACGGAACACTTAGAGAAATTAAGGAAATTACTCAAAGATTTGGAGCAAGCAAACTTCAAAATAAATTTGAATAAATCAAATTTTTGCCAAAGGCAAATGACATTTTTAGGTCACGTCATACACCAACGTGGAGTTCAACCCAACCCATGCAAGTTGGAGTCTATTAAGAAATTTCCAAGACCATTGAAAGTCAAGAATGTCAGACAATTTTTAGGACTTATAGGGTGTTTCAGCAGTCATTGTCCTGCTTATACAAAAACCGTATCACCATTACAAGATCTACTCAAGAAGGGGGAAAATGGAAGTGGACAGAAGAATGCGAGAATGCATTCATAAAGGCCAAATGTATGCTATTATATTTTGTGAAATTTGGATACCCCGACTACACTGAAAAGGTCATAATCCAAACAGATGCTTCACAGATAGGCATAGGAGCCATGTTGTACCAGGAAACGAAGGAAAAAACAAACGAGAGAAATTACCTCGCATTTGCGTCGAGAAGATTAAAGCCTCATGAACGAAATTACACATTCAGTGAAATCGAACTTCTAGCAATATTGTACGCGTTAAAGTTTTGGCGCAAAATAGTTTACGGATTTCCCATCATTTTAAGAACAGATCACAAGGCGTTGACTTTCTTAATGAAAACCGACTTGTCCAGTCAACGACTAATGCGTTGGGCGTTGTACATCCAGCAGTACGGTGTAGAGATAGAATACTGCCCTGGAAAGGAAAACATTGTACCGGACTTTCTGAGTCGAAATCCATGAACCGAAGGGGAAACACTTGCGATTCAAATTGATGATAAAGATCAAGGAACCATAGACGAATTAAGAAGAGTTGGACAAAAACAAAAGCAAGACCCATGGATGAGGATGTTGATAGATTTCTTCGAAGGAAAGCTTGATAGAGCATCACCCGCATTCATCGAAGCGGAGAAAATTGTAATGGATTACAGTTATTTTAGTGAACTTTTACATAAATTTGCAGATAATGGTCATACCAAATTGAGGATTATCATTCCAGCAGAGATGCAAAGGAAGTTAGTATGGTTACTACAAAGAACTTTTGGACATATGGGGGTAGATAAAACAGTCAGCATGTTGCAAGAAGCTTTTATATGGCCCAGGTTAAGAGATACGGTAAGATATAACATAAAAACATGTGACACATGCCAAAGAATCAAACCGAATTATTTTCTAATGAGACAGAAGCCTATACCACTTTTACCAGAAACACCTTTCCAGATCTTATCGATAGATAATTTTGGACCTTTACCAAAAGCTAGAAGAGGTAATAAACACATAATGGTATCAATGGATGTGTTTACCAAAATGGTAGTTTTATGTCCTATTCAGAAGTCATCAACCAAACAGGTCATCAAGAGACTAAAGGAAAGAGTCATTCCAGTTCTAGGAAAGCCAGAAAATTTACTTTCTGATCATGGAAGTTGTTTCACAAGCGTCGAATTCCGAAGAGAATTCGAAAATTTAGGGATAACACAAATTTTATCCAGCATTATGCATCCTGAAGCAAATCCTGTTGAAAGGGTTATGAGAGAAGTGCAAAAATACTGCAAAATCTACTGTTCCAAAGAAAATTGGAAGTGGATTGACATTTTGCCTACTATTGAATTTTGCATTAACAACACTATTCATGAACCTGTCAAGTTACATTTAGACAAGCGACCAGAAAGGCCATGGGTTCAAATATTACCAATAGTTAATAATGCACAAATAGGTAGAGAATTGAGGATCAGGAGAACATATGAGCATCTGGATACCATAGACCCCTATTTGAAGGAGAATTAGTGCTCGTAAAACGACCAGCGATCTCAGATCCAGAGAATCGCGTTTACAAGAAGTTACGAAAGAATTATCATGGTCCTTATAGGATAATTAAAGATCTCAAAAACAATGCATATAAAGTTCAGCAATTAGTAACGGACCACAAGATGATCATGAAAGCAGCAAATTTGAAACTTTACCATCCTCCAGAAGAATATGAACGACAGATTCAAACCTTAGTAGCCCAGGCGGAAAATGAAGAAGAAACAGAAATGGAGAAGGAGAAGAAATGGGAAGAGTTAGAGTGTGAATGTAGTTTAAGAGATACTACAATGTGTTAAATGAATTAGCCCGACAAATCGAGGAGGAGAACGATGAAATAAGAGAGGAGAAGGAAAGGCTGAGAAATTGGAAATAAATAACACACTTGGAGTGAAAACGGGTAGGAGCAAGCCTAACCCATATGATAGATTACTGTCTTAAGTACGAAATGAGGTATTATTATGAGAAAAACTGCAGAGTAACTAAATCTTTGAAACGGGCGAGGACAGAGCGAACCCTTGCAGATGAACTGAGTAAGACTGAAATAAAGTATTTTATGAAACGAAAGAAAATCATTTTTTTTATAAATAAATTTTCTCAAAATTTTCGACCTTTTATTTATTTATTTATTTATTTTTGAAGAAGGGAATTGTGCCATCTGGGATTGGCACAAGATCGAACTCCTGACCATTTATAGAGAGATATTCTAAAACTTTATAAAGATTGCAAGAAAATACGAGAGTAAGCCCACTGGAGAGTGACCACAGGGACATGACAAGAGGGTACAGCAGCTGGTCAGTTCAGGCACATAAACTCCATTAGTTTGACAGGTTAAAATGAAAAGGCCATTGAGAAAACTATTAAAATGTTAGGGAGAGTCGAAGTCAAGAGGCCATAAATACCATTCGAAATTCCGAAGTATAAGCAACTTCACCAAAATTATTATGTTTCAAGAGGACAGGTATAAGAGGAACTATTTCTAGAGAGGCTCTTAAAAACTTAGCCCAGGAATTCGTAGTATCAACAGTTTTCTCAAGAAAATAGAAGGGGGACGTACCATATTAAACTTGACAAAATAAACCCACCAGAATTATTAAACCTAGAGTGAGGAAGGAAATAGGGACGACAAAAATCAGTGAGTTGGCAAGCCCGAATAAGGTACTTGAAATACTGCAAGCTAAGACGAACGTCATCAAAATTCCAGCGGAAGACTACCCGCGGATTAGAAGGGGATGAGCGGCTGGCCCCGCAAAGGGGATATTAACTAATTAAATTAATTAAAAATAAACTAGCGAAAGATTTTCATTCCGCCAGCCGGCAATCAAAATATAATTATAAAATACACTTTAAATTAAATTAAGGAGAAGATTAGGCCATGGAATCAGAAATTCAGCTCCCAAATTTGAAAGGAACTAATTTCTGGACAGAAATGAATAAATAGGCTTAAAGCCAGGGGAGATGCAGGAAGTCTCATCAGTCTGCGAGAAGCCGTGCAGAAGTGCACGTCGCACCAGATTCAGTCTACCAGATATTAAGTACAGTCACGTTATAATGAAAGTTCATCAGTCCAGAGATAGAATTTGTTAGAGGCAGGTTATACAAGAATCTTCAAAGACCACAGTTCGAGTGCGATACGCAGTTAGCTAGTTTGTTAACAGCCTTTGTATAGGCATGTTACTTAAAAATTTATAAGTACGAACAAGTTAGGTCTAGCCTCGGGAACGAAGTGCGCAAGTCAGCGAGATAATCGTAAGAATTACATTCAGAGACACTATAGTTCGAGTCTCACAAGAGACAAACACACATCGAGTGCGATCGACAGTAACTAAATCGAACGAAGTTAGCAAAGTAGCATTGGTTCGAAACCAAGCCGAGCTCAGGCAAAGGAAAGACAGAAGACGCGATAGCATCTTATGAACATTTAAGAACGAAGTGCGGAAAATATAAGGACATTGTAGGAGGGAGGAACTCCCAACATAGAGTATAGAGAGAGGAGCTATAGCATGCAGAAAGAGACAGTTAAATTGAAGAACATTTATCAAAGAGAAACGTCAGAGGACGAAGGTTCGATAGTCAGAACATTTTTATACCATCTTCAGGGAAGATTACAGTAGGAAGAGAACTATAAATTGCGATAGGCAATGGTAAAGGAAAAGTAAAGCGTGACAGTACAAGGACAGATAGAACATTAATAAGTAGAGAAAAAGCTATCTAGAAGGAGGTTCAAGAAGGAGACAATTACGATCTCGGGAGTAATAGGAAGAGAGACTTACCGAAGGGAGGAAGATGGGAGAATCACACGTTCAAAGCTGTACAGGGAGAAACCATCTAGGCTGTTTTCCACCATTTGTACGCTGAGAATTGGTCCATGTTCGATTGTAAATAGTGAATAAGTGATTTTTATTTATGTTTAACAAGTGTTAAAAAGTGAAATTAAGAAAATGTATCAATATATTGTCGTGTGTCGACATGATGACCAAGTGTTAGAAAGGGTCTATTGTAATATGAAGATGATGTACTGCAGAAATTATGTGGGTGAAATCATCCAGAAATCACGTCATGAGCTGAAATCTAGGTGAGTCAAAAATGTTTATAATATTAAAGTGAATTTATCATAAGCTATTTCAGTGAATTATTGTATGAAATGTGTGCACAATGAGTGATCAAATGATATTAAGATGTTATAAGGCAACCGCCAAGACGGTTTGCAAAAATGTTAAAAATAATGATTAAAGGGCAAAAGTGATAAAAATAATAATACTGTAGTAATAATATTGAAAGCCCGTAAAAATGGTTAAACAACGATGAAATAATGATCTGAAAGGAGGAAATGAATGTAATAACGTAAATGGCAAGTAAAATATATGCCAAATAAATAAAAGTATCATAAATGAAACAAGCACCGTTGAATAATAATAATAATAATAATTGAGTTTTACACTCCAAAATAAGAAATGTTGAGTTTTATACTCCGAGATGTTAATGTTAAAGTAAACAAATTACATTCCGCAAATTAATAATGAATTAATGAATGTTGATCAAAAATAATGATAATAATAAACTCGAGTTGAATGATTAAATAAGTAAAATAATTGAAGTACGTGTAATAATAAAAGTAATTGAAGGATAATTGGGATACCTTAATATGATGATAAAATAACGCTATTCAGCAAGTAATAAAAGTAATATGCTAAAAATAATAGGTGGTAATCGAACACCAAAGAAATGATGTATGAAGTCATAAGCTATTGAGCCACGGTAAAGTAAAAATGCTAATGCGAGCCAAGTTGTTAGAGATGCGATGACGATCCAAGGAATATAAAATTTGTGTTGCCGAAATAGGCCTATAAGTGAATTCTAGCAAATGAAATGAATATATCCTGTGACGTGCATAAGTTGGGAGATAAAAGGTATAATTGTCGGAAAGTCGTCGATATTGATGCGCGAACAGGGTCGAACTTGGTCGAACAGGAATTCGAGCCATGAGCATTGTAGTTGAGAATTGTTGGTATTGTTTGCGTGAGGGTTCGACCCGCTTATTCGAACAGGGATTCGAGCCAAGGGCATTATAGTTGAGAATTGTTGGTCTTGTTTGCGCGAGGGTTCGACCCGCTTGATCGAACAGGGGTTCGAAGCAAGGGCATTGTGTTGCAATCTACGTCCCGCCGGGCAATTGCTAAGTATGAATATGGAGAGTACTAGTGCTTCTACGATATGTGATTTCAACTGGAGGGTCACAGAATGTCCCTGAGCCCAGAGTCACATGGCCTGTACTGTGCCAACGACGCTATGTTAAACGACCAAATAAAGTATGTCAAATGAAAGGTAATGAGTTATGATCACAAATTATGGCACGGGTCACAAGGAAAGTGAAATGAATATGAGTCAGTAAGGGATACTGTTAATGAAGTAATGTGATAGCTTGGATCCTCATAAGCTTTGTTTTAAAGGGAATGAAATTTTAAAAGTTTAAAGTCAATGAATGGGGCGAGCAGAAGGTAATAAATCACGTTAAACGAGGAAGGTCGAGCTGCCGGCCGACCGCTCCTAAACACGAGGGCTAGAATACAATGGAACTTTGTATACAAAGGTTAAGGGTTGCTGAATGGATATTAAATGTGCGTAGCGGAACATGCACATTTTTAAATAAAAGGTGCTATGAAATTGTGAAATAAATAATTGAATTAGTGGGTTTTTGAGAATCTTCCCCACATTAAATTTGTAAAAATCGGATAATATTTGACCATAGTAGTCAAAAATAATTTGATAATTAAATATTCGATTCCTGCCTAAAAGAAATGTATGAAATAACAAACGGGTTAACTCTAATTTGAGTTTGTAATGTAACTGAAATTGTAAAATAATAGCATGTGGTACATCACTTATGAGCCACCCTACTGCATGGAAATGATTTGTGATGGGACGTGAATTCGAGGATGAGCATGTATTTGTTTTAAAAGTGTTGATATGTTATGAAGACTAAGGCTTACTGATAAAAGTAACAGAATTTAAATGAATGATTATAAAGATATTTAAAGTAAATAAAGTATGAATAAAGCCCAGAAGGGATGTGAATAACATAGTTAAATGTCCGCAAAAGCCTTAGATAAAATAATATAAAATGATAGGCATGCTCTATGTTTTAGTAAATAAAATGATGCGGAAGAAAATATAGATGAATATTCAATGATAAAGGATACCTAATCAAGGTAACGCGATAATATAAGATATGAATTTATTATGTATTTGATGTTTTGACATTTGGATTTTTCCAAAATATAAGTGTTTGTAAATTGTTTGTAATATTTCCTGGGAGTTTTATACAATAAACTCATGTCTTTAGAACATGTTTGTTTTCAATCTAGCCTTGTAGATCCTATAAAAAGTGCTATCATATCATATGTGAAATCACGTTGTGGGTTGGACGTAACACGCCCCGAACCGCAACAGCTAGCCAGCGCGTGATTAAGCATTTCCATATGAAATGGGTACAATACATACATACAGACTTTCTCTTTTATATATAAGATTTAGATTAAGTTTGTAAAAACCTGTGTGCAACGTGTCAATCTTATTTACAGATATAATTGCTCACTTCTATGGTTGTTGCGTTATCATTAATATAGTTCAAGTATGTTAATTTGCGATCTATTGAATTATTATTGTGACGAACCTCAGGAATGATGTTGTCTACACCATTTTGTTATTCATGATTCTAATTCAACTGTTCCTGTTTAAACTGGTGACCTATTGTAATGTGGTTATGTTGTCGATGTACACTAATGATACAAGGTTATGTGCACTTAGCTGGTATTTGCATCCTGAGTGCTATACGGCGTCTGTCATCTTTCATAGCGACAAGTTACACGTTTTACAAACTTTAGTAATCTAAACATCATCATCTTCTTCTATATTATTTCAGTAGTATAGATCCCTCCTGCGGCGCTCACAAGTGCCGATCGTGACAAATGAGCATTCAAATGAAAGAGAATATACATTAGCAGTGACTTATTGCACTATTATTTCATAAATATCTATATTTTAAAAATATGACGTTAAAAAGAAAGTACGAAGTGTGTGATTTGCAAACACAGTTGCTGTAGGAGAATAAGCTCCATAATTGGTGTACACGGGCTGCTGTGACGCCTGTTTCATGTCATATTAACATTCTGAAGTCTTCCCTTTATCCTGAAATGTAAATGAAAATAGTGTTCTATAATCATTTGGTTGAAATAAAAACATAACCTTTCTCCTTAAGTCTCTCCTTATAAACCTATTGGGGAAAGTGTGGTTTATGAACATGCGAGATTTCTCGCACGGGTCCGCTAGTATATATTATTTCAGTAGTATAGATCCCTCCTACGGCGCTCGCAAGCGACCGATCGTGAAAAATGAGCATTCAAATGAAAGAGAATATACATTACTAGTGACACATTGCACTCTAATTTCATCAATATCTATAATTTCTTTCAAAATTGACTTTAAAAAAAGCTGTACGAAGTGTGCGATTTGCTGATACTGTTGCTGCAGGAAGATACGCTCCAAAAAAGCTGTCCACGTCACATTTTGGCCGCTGTGACGCCTGTTTCACGTCATTTTCACATTCTGAGGTCTTTCCTTTATCATTTTGCATGGATTTCAGAAACAGTAATTTAAAGGAATGAGCACTCAAATCGTATAATTTCGTAAATATCGAATAACCAGTGAGTGTTACGGCTAAGCTGTCAATCAATGGACTCAGCACATAAATTACATTAGCAGTGACGTATTTCATTTTTATTTCATAAATATCTATTTTTTAAAGAAGTGTGCGATTTGCAAATACTGTTGCTGTAGGAAAATACGTGACATCATTGCTGTTCTGTTCGAATTTTGGCCGTAGGGACGCCTGAAACGTAAATCAATTCTATAATCATTTGGTTCAAATAAAAACATAACAACCTTTCCCTTTCCCCTTTCTTATTATAAACCTATTGGTGAAAGTGTGGCTTATGAATATGCGAGATTTCTAGCACGGCTCCGCTCATAGCCACCTATAGATAGAGCCCTGTGCGGATAAACAAAACGTTGTCCGCATCCGCCCCGAATCCGCACGACTGTTATCCGCATCCGCACCGCATCCGCACGACTGTTACCCGCATCCGCCCTGCATCCGCATGACTGTTATCTGCTTCCGCCCCGCATCCGCATGACTTTTATCCAAATCAGCTGATATTTCAATATTATTTTTAATTTATTAGATAAAGCATAAGTGTTTAAACCAACACATTTAGACATTTGAGGAGTGAGTCGCTCTTGGCAATTTGCTTCATTGCAAGGAACTTCAAGTTGGATGACACTTCAGGTTTCTTGACCTCCACTTTAGACCAAAAAACTGGCTATACTTTTGTGGCTACTTTTGCACTTGTGCCTCAGTAAGTTTGATGTGCCTGATTTGTGTCATAAGTATGAATACACTTTATTACAGGTAAAACATCCTACTATATCGTTCACCTTTTCGTTTCCATTGAAAACGTAACCAAATGTCTGCCATATCGTTGACTTGAGCTTAGTTTCGCGCACTATTGAATATTCACCTTGTTTTATTTTAATAGATAGTATATCCATGTTGGTGAAATGATGTTCATACTCACGGTCGTGGTAACATTCACTAACAATAAGTGATCTCTCTTTACGCTTGGAGAAAGGAATTGATATTTGGCCAGAAATTCCAAGTCAGTCATCATCCATCTGCTTCTTGACCCATCCATGTCCGCATAGTTGATGTCATAACTCTATCCGTTGCAATATCAGTCGGCGTGTTTCAGTGCCAAGTTGGAAATAAATCTACAGATAGGCTACACATGGAACCAGATCTTCCAGGATAGCTTATCGCGAAGTAGCTGCCTTGAGGAATGTTAATGATGTCACCACGATGAACTAACAGGCTTATTAGCATTTTATCTCGTACATATAGTAATAATGGCAGTGAGAAATATGAGATGTCACGACCATCTACTACAAACATACGGTACTTAATAAAATGTAGTTGAAAGCATATTATGAGTAAAATAATCTTCTCGACTACTGCTCGGGTCTAAGCTCTGTGAACTTGCGGGATGAAGGGCAGAGGCAGGGAAGGAGCAGGTGAGAATTGAGAAGCCTGTCGACAGCCCGCCGTGTTACCTGACATTCTCGTCTATTCCAATACTGCTAACATAGGGTCTTTTCTGAAACCAGTGTGGCATTGCAAACGAGTGAGTGAGTCACCGACTAATGTATTTGCTTCTGTTACTACGCAAAGACCAAGATACCTCATCACTCGTCACCACCACGTCTCATAGTCCGCGATGCACATTCCTCTCAGGTTCACGCAGCTTAGACCCCAGCAGTACATACCTGGCTGAATATTTCGTACGCAATAGGCTATAAGAGTATTCCTCTTTTAAGCATGGAGCTGTAGATTGGCATATCAAATATGTAATATTATCCTTCCACATTTTATTCTAAAAACTACTCGCAAATTAACTTGAAACATTATCCGCAGCGTATCCGCTATCCGTACAGCCATACAAACTACACCCGCGTGGCGAAAAATTTTGCGGATATCCGCGGGTTTATCCGCGCAGGGCTTTACCTATAACAGGCCTTGGCCACACCGAATTGCAATACCGCTTCGCTAGCGCCATACGTCCGGGTCCGGCCGTGCTCCTAGGGCAGAGTAGACATTGTGGTCTCTCAATATTCTAATTTGAAATCGGGTTATTGGAAATAAGTTCACTAATATGTATGGACGGGGGAAGGTGTGTATATTGTTAGATGACAAAAGGAGATTCTAATGTAAGTTATTTAATTAATAGTCAATAAAACGATAAAACTGATAAAATTACTTCACATAAATTTAACTTATACTAAAACATGACAAGATTAAATAAATACTTCATATAAGTGTTAACAATTTTCGTTTCCTACTTTCACTTGAAGTAGGCCTATTCAATGCGTCTGTCTATAATAATAATAATAAAAATAATAATAATAATAATAATAATAATAATAATAATAATAATTATTATTATTATTATTAATATTATTATTATTATTATTATTATTATTATTTTATTTTTTTATTTTTATTAAATACTATTGATATTACATTAATGTGGTATGTCTCACGAATCTGACGGCAAATCCAGTACAGATTGTCTGTACTACTGCTACTACTAATTATCTATACTAATATAATAAAGCTGAAGGGTATGTGTGTTTATTTGTGTGTTATTGTGTTTAAACGCGCTAATCTCTGAAACTACCAGTCGGATTCGAAAAATTATTTTTTTATATGATAGCCAGATTCAAGAGGAATAGTTTAGGCTATGTTAAATTTTTGACAGACCACTCCATTCCCTGCATTTAGACCCTTTGGCAGAAATCTACACCGTTTCACCGATCTGAACCAAAATTTGTATACTTACCCTTTGGAACCCTGCGAGTAACACAGTCTGCATGAAATTTCGGACAGACCACTCCATTCCCTGCATTTAGGCCTTTTTGCACAAATCTACACCGTTACTCCGATCTGAAACAAAATTTGAATACACCCCCTTTGGAACACTACGGGCAACACTGTCCACTTTAAATTTCGGACAGACCACTCCATTCCCTGCATTTACGCCCTTTGACAAAAATCCACACCGTTTCACCGATCTGAACCAAAATGTGTATACTTACCCTTTGGAACCCTGCGAAAACACTGTTTACATGAAATTTCGGACAGACCACTCCATTCCCTGCATTTATGCCCATTGGCACAAATCTACACCGTTTCACCGATCTGAACCAAAATTTGTATACTTACCCTTTAGAACCCTACGAGGAACACTGTCTGCATGAAATTTCGGACAGACCTCTCCATTCCCTGCATTTAGGCCCTTTGGCACAAATCTACACCGTTTCGCCGATCAGGACCAAAATGTGTATACTTACAGTTTTGAACCTTGCGAGTAACACTGTCAGCATGAAATTTCGGACAGAACACTCCATTCCCTTCATTTAGGCCCTTTGGCACAAATCTACACCGTTTCACCGATTTGAACCAAATTTCACATACTTACACTTTGGAACCCGACGAGTAACACTGTCTGCTTGAAATTTCGGACAGACCACTCCATTACCTGCATTTAGGTCCATTGGCACAAATCTACACCGTTTCACCGATCTGAACCACATTTTGTACACTTACCCTTTGGAACCCTGCGGGTGACACTGTCCACTTTAAATTTCGGACAGACCACTCCATTCCCTGCATTTAGGCCCTTTATCACAAATCTACACCGTTCCTCCTAATTGCACCAAATTATACATACACTTTGAAACCCTGCTGGTAACACTGTCCACTTGATATTTTGGACAGCGCTCTCCATTACCTACATTTAGAATAACAAACAAACTGAACTTGAAAATCATGTATTAAGGCCCTAGAATCATTCATGTCCATAGTAGTGTAACTATAAGAATAACTCTATTGTTGACTGGCAATTCGGGCTGCATCACGTCGCCCCTACCAGTATTCTGGTCAGAATTGGAACAATAGTTAAATCTTGCGCTGCTTATAAATTGCAGTCACGGGGAGTAATTAGTGCAAAAAGATTTCTTTTGTCCCTTAAAACAGTTATCATCATGAACATATTATGCATCTGTTCCGGTATAAGTGCAATGGTGTTGGTGCAATACATTGAGGTTATCAGCTGCAATAAGCCAACGCCTTCAAATTTACCTCAGTTTATTTCGAAACTTATCGTTGAGCGCTATGTGGCCATAAATTATACTATTGCTACCTCAGGAGCTCGGGACAGCCGAAATTTTCCAAAGTGTTCTGATTATTTTCCCACGGCGCACAGTGTGTCGAATCCCATATCTAGGTGGAAAAACTTCACTGTCGCAAATGAAAGCGAAAACTGGCTCATTTAATAGTGAACGAACCAGATGGTGACCTTCGGTCTTCCTCTCCGCTCTCTGGTGCGTAGGAGGGAGGTTATAGGTGCTGAAACGTCTTCCTGGCAGTTATCAGGTCATTTGATAGGAGGTGTCGGAGTGAACCGAACGTTGTTATTCTAGTGAGTTCAACGTGGTGTTCTCTTCTGCAGCTCATGGAATAGTGAAACGAGGTATGTGTTCGCAATTTTATACGTAATACAAGCTTTTTGCACTAAATAAATTATTTACTTTATGAGTGCCTCATAGTGCCACTTTACTTTAAACGTCATTCGATACGAAATTTAATGTAGATTCAGGATCTGTAGTGGTTTGATTGCGCACGAATGTGCATGATGGTTTATTTTCTTATTTTCAGTGACTATGTGGGCATTACCGCGAGAAGAATTTTTCAACGCGTGGCGGTCGTGTCGTAAATAGGGGTGTACAGACGTCATATTTCAATATGTTATGAATAAATTTGATCCTACAATTCTTACTGACAATCAGGTGCAGGAGGTAAGAAACAAAATTAACTTGATATGCCATAATATTAACAAAAATGGGAGAGTGCAGGAGAACAATGCCACGTACATAGGTAATCTACCTATGGAAGCTATTGAGTTACTTAATTACCCCCAAGGAACTTTGACATCAAATGACGAAGACCAGTATAGCAATGACTACGATGCTCTGGACTCTACAAAAGAATCAGGTGACGAATGAACATTAGACATTTTGTTATTATTAAGGGGAGTGAGATTAATGAGAACATTACTTGACGAATGGACGTTTTCATTTTATTGCAATAGGAGAAATAGGCATAATATTCAATATATGTTGTCTATATTTCCATGCTTTCCTAGATAAATAATATTGTTTTCGTGTGTGAAGTATGTTTACTAAAACTACGTCATTAACAGGACTGTAAAATGACAATTTGTTATAAGGAAATTGTTTGTATGATTTTGACGAATATTTTTTTTACTTTTAGAAAATAAATGTTATTTTTGTGCATATTTCGTTGTTCTATGTTTAATAACAATTTAATATACGTTTTTAATCTGTATGATTTTACATACAGTGACTTCGTCTATTCCCTCAAATAAGGTGTAACAAGAATACTTGACTGAAAGTCTCATAGTTATTCATATTTTATCCAGTTTTAAATAGTATGTTTACCACTGTCATAAACTATCATACACACATCCAAATCGTGATTTATACTACCAAAAATGGATGATTCTTGTGTTGCTCTCGGTCATTTTTTACACCTCACCTTACCCCTCACCCCTATATATTTACCCCCGAAGATCGTACACTTTAGACGATGCCAGAAATGAATTCAGTGACCTCGAAAACGGCATATTGCCAACTTTTAATAGAATCCCAGCACTATTAACGAAGTTATTAATTTTTTCCACCTAGAATTGGGATTCGACACACTGTGTGGCGCTATGCGACAAAAGACGACACTATTGGTCTCTACATTTCTAACAGACAATGAGATATAGGCCCTAGGCAGTGTCTTTTATTTCACTTACTCCGCTTCTAATCATTTTTAGAAATTTGTTTGTAAATTAATGTGTCAGTGCTGTAGTTAGTAAATAGCCGTTTCCCTATTCATTATTATCTATATTATCATCAGGGGAAAATGACCTAAATGTTACGTCCATTATGCCGTACTGCTTATCGCCCTCACTACAACCACCACCACGACCACCAACACAAAAAGTTACATTTAATCATTGTTTTTCTGGTAGTTTAAGTATCATGTTCCAGTTGTGAAGTGGTTTCATTATCATCCATAAAACAAATAAATCCACCGGGCGAAGCCGGACACTACTGCTAGTACTATAATATAATAAAGCTGAAGAGTTTGTGTGTTTTTGTTTTTAAACGCGCTAATCTCTGAAACTACCAGTCGGATTCGGAAAATTCTTTTTTTATATGGTAGCCAGATTCAAGAGGAATAGTTTAGGCTATGTTAAATTTTGGACAGACCACTCCATTCCCTGCATTTAGGCCCGTTGGCAGATATCCACACCGTTTCACCGATCAGAACCAACATTTGTATACTTACCCTTTGGAACCCTGCGAGTAACACAGTCTGCATGAAATTTATGACAGACCACTCCATTCCCTGCATTTAGGCCCTTTGGTAAAAATCTACACCTTTTCACCGATCTGAACCAAAATGTGTATACTTAGCCTTTGGAACCCTGCGAGTAAGACTGTTTATATGCAATTTCGGACAAAACCACTCCATTCCCTGCATTTATGCCCATTGGCACAAATCTACACCGTTTCACCGATCTGAACCAAAATGTGTTTACTTACCCTTTGGAACCCTGCGAGTAACACTGTTTACATGAAATTTCGGACAGACCACTCCATTCTCTGCACTTATGCCCTTTGGCACAAATCCACACCGTTTCAACGATCTGAACCAAAATTTGTATACTTACCCTTTGGAACCCTACGTGGAACACTGTATGTATGAAATTTCGGACAGACCACTCCATTCCCTGCATTTAGGCCCTTTGTCACAAATCTACACCGTTTCCCCGATCTGAACCAAAATTTGTATACACACGCTTTGGAACACTGCGAGTAACACTGTCAGCATGAAATTTCGGACAGACCACTCCATTCTCTGCATTTAGGCCCTTTGGCACAAATCTACACCGTTTCACCGATCTGAACCAAATTTCACATACTTACACTTCGGAACCCGACGCGGAACACTGTCTGCTTAATATTTCGGACAGACCACTCCATTCCCTGAATTTAGGCCCTTTGGCACAAATCTACACCGCTTCACCGATCTGGACCAAAATTTGTATACTTGCCCTTTGGAACCCTGCGAGTATCACTGTCAGCATGAAATTTCAGACAGACCACTCCATTCTCTGCATTTAGGCCCTTTGGCACAAATCTACACCGTTCGTCCTAATTGCACAAAATTTTACACACACTTTGAAACCCTGCTGGTAACACTGTCCACTTGATATTTTGGACAACGCTCTCTATTCCCTACATTTAGAATAACAAACAAACTGAACTTGAAAACCATGTACTGTATTAAGGCCCTAGAATCATTCATGTCCGTAGTAGTATAACTGTAAGAGTATTTTAATAACTCTATTGTTGACTGGCAATTCGGGCTGCATCACGTCGCCCCTACCAGTGTTCTGGTGCAGAATTGCAAAAATTGTATAATCTTGCGCTGCTTATAAATTGCAGTCCCGGGGAGTAATTAGTGCAAAAAGATTTCTTTTGCCACTTAAAACAGTTATCATCATGAACATATTATGCATCTGTATAAGTTAAATGGTGTTGGTGCAATACATTGAGGTTATCAGCTACAATAAGTGTTGGTGCTTTCAAATTTACCTTAATCTGTTCCGAAACTTATCGTTGAGCGCTATGTGGTCATAAATGTTACTATAGCTACCTCAGGAGTGCGGGACAGCCGAAGTTTTCCAAAGTGTTCTGACTATTTTCCTACGGTCCTATGCGACAAATGACGACGCTATTGGTCTCTACATTTCTAACAGACAATGAGATATACGCCCTAGGCAGTGCCTTTTATTTCACTTACTGCTCTTTCTAATCATTTTTAGAAATTTGTTTGTAAAATACATGTGTTATTGCTGTAGTTAATAAATAGCCGTTTCCCTATTCATTATTACAATTATTATCATTAGGGGAAAATAGCTTGCCACGGTGGGTGAGTGGATATCGTGTCGGTCTACTAACCCCAATATTGCAGGTTCGCTCCTGGCCGTGGTAAGTGATTTTTGAAAGGCAGCAAAAATACAAAACGCATGTCATACGATGTTGGCATGCCAAAGAACCCATTTTAATTCAGTAGGCCGAGTTCATAATGGCAAAATTAATCTCGGGAGTTTCCGCCCACACATAGTTCCTCATTTCTCTACTAGAAAGTGCTATAGTGTTCAAGGAGCTTATATATATAACATCGAACCTCCTTGACTTTCATAGTTAAGGAACAACGAAATTCGACATGCAAGCTACCCTCTGGGTGTCAAATAACAAAGCTTGCACCCGGCACCGAGGCCATACGATATTATTATTATTATTATTATTATTATTATTATTAGGGGAAAATGACCTAAATGTTTCGTCCATTATACTGTACTGCTTATCACCCTCACTACAACTACCACCTCCACCACAAAAAGTTATATTAAAAAAAAAATCTGATAGTTTAAGTATCATGTGCCAGTTCTGTAGTAGTATTCATTATAATCCATAAAACAAATAAATCTTCCGGGCGAAGCCGGGCACTACTGCTAGTAATATAATAATAATAATAATGATAATATCGACCGGGGTAGCTACTCACGCTTAGGCACAAGGTCCTAAGACCAGTGGGTTCGAACCCCATCGTCAACCGTTCTTCAAATTGTTTTCCGTGGTTTCCAATTTTTAGCTCCAGGCAAATGCCGGCTACTGACGCTTACATCCAATTCTTTGCCAAGTTTCAGTCGATGTACCTCTCATTAACTATTCTGGTGAGGCCGGCGTCAGAAAGGGTACCCGGCCGTAAAATCCAATCGCCACATTTTAAAAAATCATCCTAGTTCAACCCCAACCCCGTAGAAACGGTAATAAAATGGGTTGGAACTAATAATAATAATGATGATGATGATGATGATGATGATAAAGCACCATTAGACTTCTCGAGACATCACTTGCCTCTGCGAATTACAGTAGGTAACTCGGTAGGCTGCCTTCCGTCATTCATTTATGTCATTTCCAGCAGGCATTCTTATTCTGACTTCATGCGAAACAGAACTAGACGAAGGTAACTTCCTCATGCAATAAATCGCTATCAATGTGTTAGTAACTAATTAGAGCTCGGGTCAGCCGGGAAGGCGGCCGGCTCTCTACTAGCGCTTAGAGACAGCCCAGCGGGGCTAACGAAGCGACCCGAATACTCACGACCGCAACCGATCATCCATCCCCCTTCACGATCTTTTGACACGCACCGAGACAGACCAGAGCAGCGGGGCAAACCGAACGTACCCGAAACTTCACAACCTAGACCGATCATTAGGGCTAAGATTTTGATATAAATACATATTCCTTCCCTTTGCTTATACATAACTAAAAATGATTAATGCCCATGAATTAGAACCTTAGCTATCATCTAACTACATTTTATTGTTACATATTTTATCATAATGACATTTGTTTTATATATTCTTACTTTAAAATGAATGTTCTGTGTTTTTACTTTACATATTTGATCAAAATGACATTCTTTAACATAACTTTACTTGATTTATTTAAAATTACATATTCTGTCTCTTACTGTAAAAGAAAAATATTTTTTCGCAAGTGAAATATATTTGGTATATTGACTTTCACGGCATGGAGGCTGGGGATTTGGTACGAGAAATGAGGAGGGTGAGAGAGTGCTAAGTTTTGCCTTGGCATTAGATCTTGCAATATGTAACACCTTCTTCAAGAAAAACGAAAGACAATTGGTGACCTACAAAAGTGGAGGAAGAGAGAGCGCAGAAGAATGCATTTGAAGGAGGTTAAGAATTGTAAAGTTATTGTGGGGGAACATGTTACACCACAACACAGAGTGCTAGTTATTGATTATGAATTCACGGGCATTAAGAAAAGAACAGCAAGGAAAATTACTCCAAGAATTAAATGGTGGAAATTGAAAGATCCTATTTTGAGAAGTGAATTCAAGGAAAAGGTGTTGCAAGGAACACGGCCAGTGGAAGGAGTTCAGATATGGTGGACAGTAAATGCAGAAGCAATCAGGAAAGCAGGTGTGGAGAAAGTGAACTAAAGCTCTTTCGAGCAATCTACTTCCTGTAGAAAATAGACAGTGTTTTGATTTAGAAAATAGACAGAGTTTTGATTCACATAGTTTTGGTTTTGTTATCTTGGAGTGGGTGTCTTTGGAATGTCTTTTGGACGCGATGTTGGGTTGTGTTAATAAAATATTGATTACTGTATATTAAAATGATTTGGTATGGTATATAACTGGCGACCGTGACAGGACTACTGGCAATCTCAACATCAAATAAAACAGAACAACGATGACCGAACGTCGAGTATTACGCGGCGTATTTACACGTGAGGTAAACAAGCTTGAAGAACTGTTGGCGCTTGCTGATGGTGACCACGTGGAGATTCGTAGCAGATATGCTTCACTTGTGGAACGCTACGAGAAGTTAAAACGTCTGGATGATGAAGTTTACAATGAGCTGCTGCAAAAGGAAGACCTTGAAGACATCGTGCTTGAAACAGAGATCAACAATTGCAGTGAGTACGACTTGAAATATTTTAAGGTTAGGGAAAAAGTGCAGGCCTTACAAGTTGGAAATCAAGCCGTTTCTGAAGCTAATACGAGTAACTGTTCACGTACTTCTAATCAGAGACTACTAAGACTACCAAAACTAGAACTGAAAAAAAATGATGGAAACGTGAAGTGCTGGATTGGGTTTTGGGCGCAATTTACTAAAATACATGAAGATAGCAGCCTTAAAGATGAAGACAAATTTGTTTATTTGATTCAGTGTATGGAACCTGGTTCGTGTGCTCAGAAGTTGGTAGAAAACTTTCCTCCTTCAAAGGAAAACTACAAAAAGGCTATAGAATTATTGAAGTCTAGGTATGGGAAGGATGAGTTACTCATCGAAGACTATGTTAGGGAACTTTTATCCTTGGTGTTAAAGAAGGATAGTTTAAGATCCATAGCCCAACTGTATGACAGTCTGGAGGGACAGTTGAGAGCACTTGATTCCTTGGGAGTAACAAAGGAGAAATACGCTGCTATGTTATTTCCACTAGTAGAGAGTGCCTTTCCAGAGGTTATGTTTAGAAATTGGGACAGGTATCGTGTATCAAAAGAAACGTCTACCAAGGAACCTGACTGTTGCTTGAGTGAATTGTTAGCCTTCTTAAAGACTGAGGTAGAAGGTGAAGAACGGCTTAAGCTAAGACATAGTTCTTTTGAAGTTAACGAGAGGACGGATCGAGTTAAGCAAGACGATAGGACCGAGACTAAGAATAGGGACGTACCTTCAGCGGCTTCTTTAATTTCAATAGAGGATGTTTCAGTTAGTAAGGGAAACAGAAATAACAAAGATACGGCTTGTATATTCTGTGGCAGAACCTCACATCTTTCTCAAGACTGTGCTGTAGCTATTGATTATTCTCAAGAAGAACGCCAAGTAACGTTAAAAAAAGGGAGCTTGTTTTAGGTGTCTACGACCGGGACATGTCAATGTTAAGTGTAAGATGTTTGTGAAGTGCCCATTTTGCAAGGGGAAACATTACGCTTTGATGTGTGCGAAAACAGCCTCAGATGAACCAAAAGGTAATTCGGTTCCAAAAACAGTTAGCATGATGGCAGGTAGTAATAAAGGACATGTGACCTATCTGCAGACTTTAGTTGCTAGAGTAGTTGTTGGTGGATCCACGCACAGAGTAAGAGTTCTGTGTGATAGTGGATCGCAGAGAAGCTACATAAAGAAGTCTTGTGCTAAGAAATTAGAGTTGGAACAAACTGGAAAGGTAACACTAAGTCAAGAATTATTTGGATGTAGGAAAACAGCACCTGTTTGTTTCGAGTCCTATCAAATAACTTTGCTGGCTATGAACGAGGACAACAGATGTGAGGTTGCAGTGTTAGGCTCTGATAGTATCTGTGGAGGTGCTCCCCTAGTTGATGCTGACTTGTTTAATTTACTGAGGGACAAGGGAGTTGAACTTAGTGATGTTGGCCAAGATAATGGTGGCAACAGTACTGACATACAGGTATTGTTAGGAGCTGACGTGTGGGCTCAGATAATCACGCCAGACTTTCTACATGTAAACAAGAGTCTAGTAGCTGTGAGAACTTGTTTAGGGTGGACACTTATGGGCTCTTCTGAGATCACCTCAACTACTGCCTCGTCTTGCACTCTACTTACTTTAACTCAATCAACAAGAGTGGCGGATTTGTGGGAAATTGAGACTTTGGGTATTAAAGATCCTGGCGAACAGATAAAAAAGGAAGAAAGGGAACAACAAGTTCAGATGTTCTTCGATAGGACTGTGAAGAGAGAAGAGGAATCTGGGCGCTACATTGTCAAACTACCCTGGATTGATGGTTGTACTTCTCTGGAAACGAATCGTGAAATTTCTCAGAAACGATTATTGAACACTTCAAGAAAGTTACGAGGGATGCAGAAATTTCAGGATTATGATGAGGTGTTACAGGAATGGGTAAACAAAGGGATTATCGAAGGTGTTGAAAACGAGGTTTTGGATGGGCCTACACATTATTTGCCTCATAGAGCTGTGCTGAAAGATGGTGGCACTACAAAGATAAGGCCGGAGTTCGATGCTTCCAACAAAGACAGAAATGGACATTCCTTGAATGATTGCCTCGAGCCCGGACCCAACCTCATCGACCTTGTTCCATCAGTGCTGACCTATTTTCGAACCTATCCTATAGGTCTAATAGCTGATATAGAGAAGGCATTCCTGCAGATTATAATTGATCCTGAAGACAGGGATATGCTCAGTTTTCTCTGGTGGGATAATGATAAGATTACCACTTTTCGACATTGCCGGGTGGTTTTTGGTGTTGTTCCAGTCCCTTCCTATTGGTTTCTGTACTGAACAACCTTCCGGAAGAGCCCCCAACTCATTTGAAGGAAGTAGCTACAAAAATGAAACCTGCATTGTATGTGGACAACTGTCTTACTGGAGTCGCTTCAAAGGAAGAAATTGGACCCTTTATTTTAAAGGCACAAGAATTGATGTTATCCGCAGGTTTCAATTTGAGGGGATGGGTGAATTCCTTTGATTGTGGTGTTGGTAAAACACAGAATGTCTTAGGACTTCGTTGGTATTGCGACGTAGATGAACTTGGATGTAACTTCAGCCCGACTACAGGTTTAGTAACCCGAAGAGTGGTACTATCCAGCGTGCAAAAAATATTTGATCCGATTGGATTTTCGGCCCCAGTAACTTTGATTCCCAAGCTCATTCTGCAGAAGACATGGCAGAAAAGTATAGGATGGGATGAGGTTTTACCAGGAGACATTTGTGAGGAATTCTGTCGATGGACTCAGCAGTTGCAATACCTACATGACTGTCGGATACCTAGAAGGATTTTCCTGAATGACAACAGCACTTTGCATGTATTTGTGGACGCTAGCAAAAGAGCGTTTGGTTGTTGCATATTTCTGAGAACGGAAGAAGAAGGTAAGATCAAACTGAGTCTTCTGATGGCTAAATCTAGAGTGGCGCCTCTCAAAGAACTGACACTACCCCGCCTTGAACTGATGGGAGCGCTCCTTGGAGTTAGAATGTCTCGGTTGAGCCTTCGATGCCTACACCGGAATGACATACACACAGTGTTTTGGTCCGATTCAACAGTAGTCTTGGCCTGGATTGCTAATAAAGGGCTTTGGTCGGTGTTCGTAGAGAATCGGGTGAAGGAAATTCATGAGTACAGTAAGGCTAGTTCATGGAGACACATACCGGGCAGCCTCAATCCAGCAGATCTCCTGTCTAGAGGGTGTTCACCAACACAACTTTGGATATCCAGATGGTGGGAGGGTCCGTCTTGGCTTAAACGTAAAGAAGAAGAATGGGTATTTAATCGTCCTGAACCATTGTTGGAAGAAGTCAACAGGGAAAGGAGGAAAACAGTTGTAGCTGCTAAGAACACTGTTGTGGAAGCGATTTTACTGCAATTAAGTTCACGATTCTCTGGATACATCAAAATCGTTAGGACCATTGCTTGGATTTTGAGATTGAAACAAAGGAATCGTCGAGACCACGTATCAACGGAAATTGATAGCGAAGAGTTTCTCAATGCTGAGAAGAAACTGTACTTCCTTATCCAGAATGAAACGCTTTATGAAGAAGAGAGAAAAGAACAATTGAAGAATCTGGAGGTATTCACAGACGATGAAGGAATTCTACGCATGAAGTCAAGAGTCGTTGATTCTGACGACACTCCTGAGTATACCTATACAGTTGTACTTCCATCAAAACATGTGATGGTTGAAAGAATGATTGAACAATTTCATCGATTCCATAACCATGCTGGGACGCACACACTGCTTGTTTTGTTGCGCCAAAGGGTTTGGATAATTAGAGGAAGAAGGACGGTGGCAGCAGTTGTTCGGAAATGCGTGATCTGTCGTCGTAACTCTGCTAAGGGTTTTGAGGTACCTTTTCCTCCGTTGCCACAGGATCGAATCAAGGCATCGAGTGTTTTCCAGATCACGGGCACAGACTTGGCCGGCCCTGCGTTTCTACGAGAAGGAAAAAAGGGATGGATTGTGATATACACTTGTGCAGTTTATCGGGCCGTACATCTGGAATTGATCACTTCACTTAGTACAGTAGCGTATATCCAAGCACTACGCCGATTTGTGGCAAGAAGAGGAAGAGTGAATACCATGTATTCGGACAATGGGACGAATTTCACCGGACTTCGCAGAACCATGGAGCAATTGGATTGGACTGAAATAGAGAGGACGTGCAGCCTTCTGAAGATTAAATGGTAGCTGAACCCTCCCACTGCAGCCTGGTGGGGAGGATTCTGGGAAAGGTTGATTAAGATTCTAAAGGATTTGCTTCGCCGTAATTGGGTAAAGCTTGCCTAAATTATGAGGAAATGTGTACTCTTCTGTGCGATTGTGAGAACCTGATGAACAACCGACCTTTGACTTATCTTTCTGAAGAAGATGAACTCAAACCACTCAGACCCTCCATGTTCCTACAGAGCCTAGAGGGTAATGATGTAACCGACTTAGACCAAATTCAAACCAGCAGTTTAAACGACAGATGGCGTTATCTACAAGCTGTTCGGGAGAGCCTGAGAAATCGCTTCAAAAAAGAATACCTGGGATTTCTCCGATCACGGAGCAAAAAGCAACAGGGATCCATATAAGTAGGAGACATAGTACTGGTGGAGAGCGACAACAATAAACGGATCAACTGGCCCTTAGGAAGAGTGGTGAAGCTGTTACCTGGAAGGGACAGTGTGACTCGTCTGGTTAAAATTAAGACAGCAACTGGCATTCTACTTCGTCCAGTACAGCGACTTTATTCGTTAGAGATAAACTATGTTAACAAAGGTGATTCTATCAACACTTCACAACACCGACTAAGTGAGCCGGTCCTTAATGAAGATATTCCCTGCAGTAACTCAGGAACTGAAAAGGAGAGTGAATTCAAGACCTGTTGTGGTAGAACTGTTAGGCAACTCAAGAAACTAGACTTATAGTGGTTCACATTCCTGAGCTCAATGTTCAACTATAATTTTAGAATGTTTACTTCAGTTTATGAGTGTGTGTTGCAAAACTACCTTTTGCAAGGTGGGAGAATGTGGAGAAAGTGAACTAAAGCTCTTTCCAGCAATCTACTTCCTGTAGAAAATATACAGTGTTTTGATTTAGAAAATAGACAGTGTTTTGATTTACATAGTTTTGGTTTTGTTATCTTTGAGTGGTAGTGTCTTTGGAATGTCTTTTGGACGCGATGTTGAGTTGTGTTAATAAAATATTGATTACTGTATATTAAAATGATTTGGTATGGTATAGCAGGTGTAGAAGTTTTGGGGAAGACGTCTGGGAAAGGTGCTCCCCTGGATAAAGAAACATGGTGGTGGAATGATGTGGTTCAGGATGCCATCAAGGCAAAACGACAAGCAAAAAAGAAATGGGATGAGTCTGGAAATGACGAAGACAGAGAACACTACAGAAAGGCAAATAAAGTTGTGAAAAGAGCTGTAGGGAAAGCAAAGACAGCTGCATGGAAGGAATTCTATGAAGAACTAGAGACCACAGAAGGGGAGGCCAAGTTTTTCAGAATCGCTAAGGCATGAGGCAGGGCTTCAAAAGAACTCACACACATCAGGCAGATGAAAAGTGAACAAGGAATTGTAATTCAAGATGAAGAGCATATTAAGAAGAGATGGGAGGAATATTTTGAAAAGTTACTAAATGAGGAAAATGCCCGGCTTGTGTTTGAGGATGGTATCCCAAATCACAACGTAACAACTGGCATATGCAGGGAAGAGGTTGTAATTGCTATTAGGAAAATGAAATGTGGAAAAGCAACCGGCCCCGATGAAATTCCAGTGGAGGCTTGGAAATGTCTGGATGAAGAGGGCATAGATATGTTGTGGAATCTATTCCAACAGGTACTTCAAGAGGAAGTAATGCCCAAGGAATGGCGGGAGAGTACCATAATTCCCATTTATAAGGAGAAAGGTGACATTCAGGATTGTGCAAATTACAGAGGAATAAAACTCATGTCGCACACGATGAAGATCTGGGAGAAAGTTATTGAAAGTAGGCTTCTGGTGGAGACGACAATAGGAGATGAAGAGTTTGGATTTATGCCGGGAAAGGGAACAACAGATGCTACTTTTGCACTTAGGCAGGTCATGGAAAAGCACAGGGAGAAGAGAAAAGAACTACATATGGTGTTCATAGACCTAGAGAAAGCGTATGATCGAGTGCCCCGTCAGGAGGTATGGAGATGCATGAGATGCAAGGGAGTACCGGAGAAGTATGTGCGCATTGTTCAGGATATGTACCGTGGAGCAAGGACACGAATTAGAAGCAGTGTAGGATTGTCAGATACTATACCGTTTCAAGTAGGTCTTCACCAAGGATCTGCACTAAGCCCCTATATTTTTGATCTAATAATGGATGTCTTCTCTGAAAACGTAAGAGAACCAGCTCCTTGGTGTATGCTATTTGCAGATGATATTGTCTTATGTAGCACACACAGGGAAGAGCTTGAATATAAACTGGAATGCTGGAGAAGAGCCATAGAGGACAGAGGCCTTAAAATCAGTAGGAATAAGACCGAATACCTGTGCCTTGGAGGAACTGGAAATGAAACTATTCAGATGGATGGTAGCCAGCTACAGGTAAGGGACAGTTTCAAGTATCTGGGATCCACTGTATCTAACGATGGCAATCTAGATTTTTAAAAAAGCACCCACCGAATTCAGGCTGCCTGGTTAAATTGGAAAAGGTTATCTGGTGTTCTCTGTGACAGGAGACTGAATATCCAAGTAAAGGGTAAAGCCTATAAATGTGCAGCGAGACCTGCAATGCTATACGGAGCAGAAACTTGGCCAACAGTGCAGTCACAGTGCAAGCGATTGGAAGTAGCTGAAATGAAGATGCTAAGATGGATGTGTGGTGTTACAAGGAACGATCACATCAAAAACACCTTCATACGAGGCAGCGTAAAAGTGACTGAAATATCAAAAAAGGTGCAAGAAAGACGCTTGCTTTGGTATGGCCACATTAAGCGCAGGGATGAGAGTTATGTAGGAAGGCGAGTGCTTGGTCTGGAGGTGGAAGGCAAGAGGGAAAGAGGCAGGCCTAGAAGAAGATGGATGGACTGCGTGCATGATGATCTCCGGGAGAAGCAGTTAACAGAAAACACTATTTGGGACCGAGGAAAATGGAAACGACTTGTCAGGAACGTCGACCCCGCATGAACGGGAAAAGACGAAGAGGAAGAAGATTGACTTTCACGGCCGGTGAATTAAAACTCAGCAATTCTTCTAGGTTTGTGCCGTATCTTGAGTGGGGTTTCGCCTAGGACACCAAGCTGGCTCATCGGCCGTGAAAGCCAACATACCATCTTTTTGGAAGCCTTCATAGGGCGGTTGAGGCTGCTTGAGCTTTTGGTTCTCGCAGTCAAGGAGTGCAGTTGCACTCTATATAAAGGGAGGTATCGCGCAGTTCGATACTCCTGTGGGGGTCCGGGCGGGGACACCAAGAGCCCGCCGATGAGCCAGCTTGGTGTCCTAGGCGAAACCCCACACAAGACACGGCACAAACCTAGAAGAATTGCTGAGTTTTAATTCACCGACCCCCCCCCCCCCCCCCGCCAGTACTGCCACCTTGAAGAAGGCAATTTGTTATTGCCGGGTGTATTGGGGGCTTGCGAGCTCAAATGATCTGCAGAGCTATGCCAGCGGAAGCATAAGCTCCTGGTAGGGTCACCCAAGCTGGACAGGTCTAAAGTGATGAGCCAGACTAAGAGTGGTACCCTGGTCCTCCAGGTCGGGGGTTGGGCGTGGGGCTAACAACTCCACACTGTAAAACCTCAAAAGTTACGAAACTCTCAACGAAGCCTCGGAATTTGGACGGAATTTACGATGATGAACCTGGAAAATGTTTAAGGACAAGGAAAAAGGATATGACTTTGACAATGGCAACATGGAACGTACGAACGATGTTGCAGATAGGAAAAATGGCAGAAGTAGCTGAGGAAGTTTTGAAGTATGGAATGGATATAGTAGCGATACAGGAAGTGAGATGGAGGGGAAACGGTAGGATTGACAAGAAGGACTATACAATGTTATACAGTGGTCCTGAAGTAAGAACTGGTCAGTGTGGAACAGGCGTTATCATTAGTTCAAAGATAAAAGAAGTCTTCTTGGATTTGAGCCTCTAGGAGATAGAATGTGTAAAATGAGACTAAAGGGACGATTCAGGAATCTGACACTTATATCAGCGTATGCACCTACAGAAGACTATAGTGAAGAGAAGAAAAATGCATTCTATGACCAGTTGGAAAAGGAATGTAGTATGATACCAAAATATGATGTGATAATACTTCTTGGGGACTTCAATGCCAAAATAGGTAGAGAGGACTTCTTGCAGTATGTAGCAGGGAAACATTCTTTACATACTAATACTAGTGAAAATGGGAAGCTTCTATGCCAATTTGCAGACAGTAATAGAATGGTAATCAAAAGTACTTGTTTTAAACATAAGGACATACACAAAGGAACCTGGAAAATGCCAGGCACCGGAGTGGTAAACCAAATTGACCATGTCTTGATTTCAAGAAGACATGCATCTTCAATGATTGACGTCAGATCTGCAAGGGGCCCCAACTGTGATTCGGATCATTTTTTGGTGAAAGCTCAGTTTAGAGAACGAATTGCGAATGTAGAATGTGACAGAGGAATTAAGAGGATACAGTGGGACGTGGAAAAGTTTCAGCAAACACAAATAGTTAAGCAATATGAGCACACACTGAACAAGAAGTTGGAAGAGAGATTAAAGAATATGAATGAGGATGACACTGTAGAGAGGAGATGGACTGGAATAAAGAAAGCATTGGAAGAGACTGTGAAAGAAACTATTGGGGAGAAGAAGAGGAACAGGAATGAAGAATGGTTTGATGATGAATGTAGGAAATATATAGAGCAGAAGAATGCAGACACCAGTGGCGGCCGGTGGTAAGTAAAGCTGGGTGTTGCACCAAAATTTCTGATGTCACAATTTTATATGGGAAGTTTACACATGTAACAAAAATTAATTAACGTTAGATAAACTACAGTTCTATAAAAATTGAAATACATGGGTTTTCCAAAATAACTGTACGTTCGACAAATAGACAAATTTTAATGGCTCTTTTGGGCTTCTTCCTATAGGAATTCATTAAAAAAATCAGATTTATGTATTTAAGCCCTATGCCTGAGTTCATGGGAAGAATTTTAAACACAGCAGGTTGTCTAAGGTTGGGTCTCAAACTCCGGGATAATAAACATTCTCAACATAAAAACATGGCAACCGAAAAGTTTGTACGTTAACGAAAAATGTTATTACTAACAAAGACGGGCACATATTCTGCATAAGGATAGGATTTTTATCATTTTAAATGATCTTGTCGACTTCGTAGTTACGCTGGGGTCTGGCGTTACGTTACGGTGACGGGACGAAATGTACCGAGCATGCACTGAGGTGTGTGACATCATAATACTGCTTGAGCTTCCTCCTTTCCCCGCGCGCTCCGGTGAGCGTGACGTCATCCAGCCAGCTACCTCCTTTGACCTTGGTTTGCACTTGCTAACGGACTTTGAGTTCACGCAGCATTTGTAACATTTAAAATGATATAAAGTCTAGTCTTTCAGACTGACTATCACTCTTTTTTTTACTATAGCTTGAACCCCATCAGAGGAACCAGCCATGAAGTGCGCTCTGTCATACGTCGGCGCAATTCATTTTTGCGGAGTTTCGTTCAGTTTCTGCTTCTTTAATTCATCCAGTAAACACGCTGCTAATGTGTGTGCATCATGTTTTGTTTGCCTCTTATTACGTATCGGTAAACAACAGCCATCTGAAATATGTTTGAAATATCTGCTATAATGGCAAAAATTTCCGATTCCTTTATTTGCTTTGATTCTTCTTCTTGGCAAACCTCCAACATAATCTGTAAAAATTAATTTTGAATTGTTTTGGACGTTCATTTGAAAACAGTTGCCCTTACCAAATGACCTTTAACACAGCATCCAACTCAGCGGTAAAATTAATTAGTTCTCTCAAAACACCTGGATTTGTTGATGTTACACTTTCATCATGATCACGCAAGGCCAGTCCGAAAGAACCACAGAAACGAATACAGTTTATTACAATATTTAACACATATCTATTGTGCCTAACATCTTCATTATATTCCGCAATTTACCTTCTATAGGCACTGTCCAATTGTGCAGCTTCGTTAACAGTTCCAAAAAGTGTCAATTTCAAACAGCTGAAGATTGGTTGGTTCCTCAGTTTAGGAGCTGCGACAACGCAGTCATGTAGCCCCCTGTACTTTGGGTGTGTGGAGAAACTGTCTGATAACCGGTGTTAATTGTGATGGCTGTATTAGTGAGTGTTATCTGTTTTTAATTCAAGTGAGGACTACAGACATTGAATTTCAAGCAGTTCCTACTTTTGCCGCCAAAGGCCACCGTAAACGACTACTAGTTCAGAACTTGGTTACTACACGCCACCGCAGTCGGCTCCTGGCGACGAACGTTGGAACCTAAGAGCGTTGTTCAAATTTTTAACCTATAATTTAGCTTCACACAGGTGTAATAAGTGGAAGGTTCTTTAACATGCCATAAATCTATGACATGGGACCGCCGGCTTTACTTCCCCTCCGAAGGAATGCATACTGAGGGATTTTTAACGCTCTTAAAAAATCCGATGACTTCGGCCGGGTTTGAACCCGCGATCTTGGGCATAGAGGCTCAGCATGCTACCAACTACGGCACCGAAGCCGCTCAGCTGAAGATTCATGTTTCTTTATTTTAGGGATTATTTTCCGTAACTCCAATTTTGGTCCACGCGAATTCTCCACCAACAAACATGTAAAACAGAATAAAGCGTTTTTAAATATCGCATTCACATAACCAATTATTTTTGCCTTAAATATCCCCTTTAAACGCCCTCGTATACTTATATTTTGGACAATACTTATCCGGTAATGGTGTACCGAGTGTTTTTACTGTAAGTTTATCGTCATCAGGGAGCTGGAAAAACTGTCTGACTAGCAAATTACTTTATTCATTTTCACTCACACTCCATAATACAATTAATGTTTCAAACTAAACATTCCGTTAAAATAAAATACTACGGTAACTTAAAAGATGCACAGATGATAAATCTGGGTGCTACATCGGAAAGTGGCGCGAAAAGCAAACTAACAAAACACTGAATTTTGCTAGCCAAGAAATTTCGTAGTGAATGCATAGGTCTACTCACAATCAACCAAACAATAATAATAATAATAATAATCTTAATAAACATAATAATAATGCACAGTTAAGTATCTGCCTGGAACCAAAATACTCAAATCAACTAAATACAGAGCTAATCGCAACCCAAATCCCGCAAGAACAAGAGTGGTAAAAGCAAACATAAACCGCTACAGTACACCAACCATACGTCGCAAAATAGTTCAGCCACTTATCTACTGTACTTATAGCACGGTGGCGTTCTTAGGCTCAATTCACAGAACAATTGACAAAAATATTAAATGAAGTTATGATGAGAAAACATCTAAAAATAATTGGGTGTGAACCAACTAATGTCTCCCTATGAAATTCCGATATTTGTACCGTTGTGGGTGGTGTAGCATTCTCAAGTGGTGTGGGAAAGAAACTACCCTTCAGGGGCAGATGACCTCGTAGTTCCGCCCCTTAAAACAACAATAACTAACTAACTAACTAAATAACTAACTAACTAAACTACCATTCGCGGGGTAAGAGAAATCGAGGGTGTTGTCATTTCCAAAGAGTGGTGTAGTCTAACGGGGCCATTTGGAACCGAGTGTTGCCAGGGGGCTGGCAGCTCGTCTGCAACTCCCTGCTACCCATGCTGGTCGGCATGCTATGCACAAGCTTGGCCTCGTCCAGCCTCGTCCTGTACGCCGCGCTGTCTGCTTGGGAGTCGCCAAAAGAGAGCTAACCCCCTGGAATTTGATTTGAAGGCGGCAGCTTTTATAGGTACAGTGAGAAGCATTAGGATAAATAATATCAAAATATAGATGATTTTAACACATTTTTGAGTGCATTAGATCTATAAAACTAAAACATTAAAGGAAAAGAAACTACGAATTAGGTGTAAAATTATTGGGAGTTGTGCAACGCTGCAACAATGTCACCAGCCGCCACTGGCAGACAGATTGATTATGATTCAAAGAGAGACAAGATGTAATTGTGAAAGATATAAAGAAAGTAGAAGAACAGCAAATAGAGTTCTGAAAAGGAAGAAGAGAATGTATTTAAGAAGACAAATGGAAAGAATTGAAGAATTGAACAGCCAGAATGAAAGTAAGAAATTGTACCAAGCAACGAAGCGCATGACAAAGGAATTTCAACCACGGGAGAACTCGTGTAAGGATAAAGATGGAAAAGTGATTGGAGAGGAAGAGAGAGTTTTTGAAATATGGGCGAAGCACTTTAAAGATACGTTAAATATAGAACGTAAGGACGAGATGAATGAGAGACAGGTCTACATGAATGTAGAGCCACAGATCACTAAACCATCCATAGATGAAGTTATGGAGGCAGTGAAGCGTCAACGAAATGGAAGAGCACCAGGAGAGGATCAGATCATAGCGGAGGTAATAAAGAATGGAGGACAAGGGATAGTTAGGAACCTACATGAACTGATTGGGGAGATATGGGAAAGAGAGATAATGCCTCAGGATTGGAAGGTTGGCCTTATATGTCCCATCTTCAAGAAAGGTGATAAGTTTCAATGTGGAAATTATAGAGGGATAACATTACTAAGTGTTGTATATAAGATATTCTCAAGTATATTGCAAAGGAGACTGAGCGACTACGCTGAAGAAATACTGGATGAGAACCAGTGTGGATTCCGGCTAGGAAGGGGAACTACTGACCAAATATTTGTTATAAGACAATCTATGGAGAAATGCTATGAATATGGTGTTGATTTGCATTTGCTATTCATTGATTTCCAACAGGCGTTTGATAGCATTGATAGAACGAAGATGTTGAACGCCCTAGAAGCATGTGGAGTGCCAAAGAAGTTGATCAGTCTAGTAGCAATGACAATGGCAGGATCGCAGGCCAAGGTTTATGTAGGAGGCAAAACTAGCAGGAATTTTGAGGTGAATACCGGAGTTAGGCAAGGAGATTCATTGTCTGCAGTGTTATTCAACTTGACACTGAATGAAGTTATGAAAGAACTGGGATTGGGAGGGACGATAATAAGCAAGTCCAAGCAGGCGTATGAATATGCGGATAACATTGTGTTGATGGCACGGAACTGGGAATCTCTTAAAGAAATGTTCAAGATTCTGAAGGAGAAGAGTGGAAAGATGGGAATGAGAATTAATGAAAGGAAAACGAAATATATGAAAATGTCAGCGGGGAAAGATAGAAGAGCAAGAGAAAATGTAGAAATTGGTCAGTATAAGTTTGAGAATGTAAAATGCTTCAGTTACCTTGGTACTACATTAAATTGTGAGAATTCTGTATCAGAGGAGATTCATAAACGGATCATGAATGGAAACAGGGCTTACTGTGCTAACACTAAGCTCTTAAAATCAAAACTGTTAAGTAGGAACTTGAAAGTTAAACTCTACAAGACCCTTATCAGACCAGTGGTGACCTATGGATCTGAGACGTGGACAATGTCAACAAATGATGAGAATGATCTCAAAATTTTTGAAAGGAAAGTTTTAAGAAGGATATATGGCCCGGTAAAGGAGGATGAAGGGTGGCGAATCAGGACAAACAAAGAAATTGAAGAGATAATCAAAGGTGAAGATATTGTGAAATTTATTAAGTCCCGACGTCTGGATTGGCTTGGTCATGTAGAGAGGATGAGTGAAGAAAGATCACTAAGGAGGACATTACATGGAACTATGGAAGGGAAGAGGAGTCGTGGACGACCGCGCAAAAGATGGCTTCAAGACTTAGGAGAAGACCTGAGAACTATAAGGGTTGGAAGATGGTGGGGAAAACTCATAGAAGGGACGAATGGCGGGGAATCGTGAGAGAGGCCAAAGCCTACCCCAGGCTGTAGCGCCGAGGAAGTAAGTCAGTAATTCACCGACCGTGAAAGCCAATATACCATCTTTTTGGAAGCCTTCATAGGGAGGTTGAGGCTGCTTGAGCTTTTGGTTCTCGCAGTCTAGGAGTGCAGTTGCACTCTATATAAAGGGAGGTATCGCGCAGTTCGATACTCCTGTGGGGGTCCGGGCGGGGACACCAAGAGCCCGCCGATGAGCCAGCTTGGTGTCCTAGACGAAACCCCACACAAGACACGGCACAAACCTAGAAGAATTGCTGAGTTTTAATTCACCGGCCATGAAAGCCAATATACCATCTTTTTGGAAGCCTTCATAGGGAGGTTGAGGCTATTTGAGCTTTTGGTTCTCGCAGTCAAGGAGTGCAGTTGCACTCTATATAAAGGGAGGTATCGCGCAGTTCGATACTCCTGTGGGGTCCGGGCGGGGACAACAAGAGCCCGCCGATGAGCAGCTTGGTGTCCTAGGCGAAACTCCACACAAGACACGGCACAAACCTGGAAGGATTGCTGAGTATTAATTCACCGGCCGTGAAAGCCAATATACCATCTTTTTGGAAGCCTTCATAGGGAGGTTGAGGCTGCTTGAGCTTTTGGTTCTCGCAGTCAAAGAGTGCAGTTGCACTCTATATAAAGGGAGGTATCGCGCAGTTCGATACACCTGTGGGGGTCCGGGCGGGGACTCCAAGAGCCCGCCGATGAGCCAGCATGGTGTCCTAGGCAAAACCCCACACAAGACACGGCACAAACCTAGAAGAATTGCTGAGTTTTGAAATATATTTGTTCACTAGAAACCACGGTTTTTCCAAGCAATTCATAAGCTGTTGAAAAGGGCCTGGGATGATATTAGTGGAGATAAAGGGATGGATATCCTGCCGAATACTCAGCGGCTGGACTTTAGTTTATTTCAGTTGTCCAGTGAGTGCCTGAGACTCTAAGAATTAACGCACAGAACAACAAATCAGGCGATTATTCACAGAACAAATAGCCCGTCGATAAAGCAAAGAAAAATGGCAGCCCAAGGATCATGCCCCTTTTGGTTTGTCTGGAAGAGTTTGGCTGATCGGTTATATTCGTGAGCATTCGGGTCACTTCGTTAGCCCCGCTGGGCTGTCTCTAAGCGCTAGTGGCTCTCTGGGAATTGCGCATAGAGAGACAGAGATACACGTCCACTGTTGCAACAGGCCCACCAGTTGCGAGTCTCCACACCGCAAGCTGCTGCCGTGAGTTCCTGTGGTGTGGCAACACCGCCGCGTAGCTCATCGAGCCCGTCTCTTTCACGCTGCTTTACACTTGTAACGCATTCGAGCACTTTGTAAACTATCTCTCGGTCTTGCTTATGCACAACCTGTTGTTTACTTCCCTCTGCTTCCATAGCTCTCAAAATGTGCACAATTGCTTCCACTGGATCTTTAAATATTACGATATAATCACTTCACAACACACTAGCTCAGATTCTCAAGACCGACTGACTGTGATTGGTGGGTTGGTAGTGAGGCATGACGTAACGGTAGCGTTGTGTTCTGCGCACCGCCTTCCCGGCTGACTCGAGCTCTAGTACGCCCATATCAATGATTTATGTGTATCTGTTTTACTTACACTGCTTAAATGCCAACGAAGACATGAGAAAAGTAGCTATCGTAGGTCATGGTTAGAGCCCTGCGCAAATAAACGAAACGTCATCCGTATCCGCCCCTCATCCACGCGACTGTTATCCGCATCCGGCCCGCATCCACACGACTTTTTTCCGCATTCCCATGTCTGTTATCTGAATCTACTGGCATTAAAATAATATTTTTATTTAAAGCATAAATTACTAAACCAACATATTTAGACATTTGAGGAAAAAATCGTTCCCTTAGGCTTTGCATGGCATGTGCTATGTTTAAAAGAACGTTATACAGCCAGAATTGCAACCCTTTCCTGTTCGGAGTGTTACGGTAATTATGGTTAATGACATAATTTTAATGAGATTAGCTTAAATCATCTTACATTTGTCATAAGAAAACAAAACAGAACGGAAAAATATGATATGTCATAAACATCCGAGTCCTAGTAATGAAATTCAACAAGTTCGGACAGTATTCTAAAAACTATCCGCAAATTTACTCCAAACAATATCCGCAGCTATCCGCTATCCCACAGCCATGCAAACTGTATCCGCATGGTGACAAATTTTGCGAAATCCGCATCCGCGCAGTTCTTTAGTCATGGCCTACTGATTACTGACGAGAATAAAGACTCCGCTAGTATCAACGTACGATTGTTGTTTCAACACATTAAAAGTTTTACAAGTGTATGAAGCTTAAAAATCAAAATGCATGAAGCTTTGGAACAATACAGAAGAGCAACCACGTGTGATAGAATTCGAGAGCTTACTATAATTTAATATTATAGAATAACGACGTTATCCAACTAGCAACCTGCCCCGGCTTCGCCCGGGAACAGTTATGAATGCATTACGTGCTAGCTCGTAAACTGTTGGAAGAAATGAGAACGTAAAATCACTTATAGTAGGCGATGTATTGAAGATAGAGATATGCTCTCGCGGACTTTTTTTATAGAACTTTTCATGCTGAACAATTCTTACACTCATGGTATATTGATATTTTAACGGGTTGCCCAGCGTAAGCTTAAAAAGCGCACGGACGCCAGATTCTTTTTTTTTTTTTTTACTTTTTCACTGAAATCGTTAGTGCTTGGCTTCCTTTGATCATAAATTAATTATTTTCTACATAAACCTTCCTCGAGATATCCTTTTCAGAATGGTGAAAACCGCATCAAAATCCATCCAGTGGTTCTCGAGATTACACGTGACATCCAAGAATCGGGGACTTTGTTTTATACTAATTAGAGATTGGAACAATAGTCTACAGAAGAGCAACTACGTGTGATAGAATTCGAGAGCTTACTATAATTTAATATTATAGAATAACGACGTTGTGTTAAGAGCTGTACTTACGTTTCCCAGATGGTTAGCCTTCGCTCTCGGGTCTACCTTAAACACTATAAAAAAAAAACAGCGTGCGATAAAAGAATATATCCAATTTTATGCGGACTCGCACGTTCAGCACCATTCATCACCATGCTTACTGCTCGCCACACACAGACGAGTGTGCGGCGTTGCCGCTCTGCTGTGGGCAAGGCCTGGTTATAGAAGCCGTGGTCCGCTAGTATATATTAATTCAGTAGTAGGCCTATAGATCCCTCCTGCGGCGCTCACAAGCGACCGATCGTGGCAAATGAGTGTTCAAATGAAAGAGAACAGACATTAGCAGTGACAAATTGCACTCTAATTTCATAAATATCTATAATTCCTTTAAAAATGACTATAAAAATGTACGAAGTGTGCGATTTGCAGATAGGCTAATGTTGCTGTTAGGAATATACGCTCCATAATTGCTGTCCACTTCACATTTTGGGCGCTGTGACGCCTGTTCCATGTAATTTTAACATTCTGAGGTCTTTCCTTTATCATTTTGCATGGATTTCAGAAACAGTAAATCAAAGGAACGAGTTCTCAAATCGTATAATTTCATAAATATCGAATAACCGGTGAGTATTATGATGATCCAATTGTCAGTTTCGGAACGTAGAACTTGGAATTGTAACTGAAATGTAAATAGTGTTGTATTATCATTTGGTTGAAATAAAAACATAACAACCTTTCGTCTTAAGTCTCTCATTACAAACCTATTAGGGAAAGTGTGGTTTATGAACATGAGAGATTTCTCGCACGGGTCCGCTAGTTGTATATATATGAGTACAACAACCAATCGGATTGCTTTTCTCGTTCTAGTAGAGATCTTAGCGACAACAAATACATTTGTTATGTAGTTAGGCCCTCGAATAAGTACATCTGAACGAAACTATATTTTTTCTAAACAGCGTTTGTGTGAAAAGCGCTTGCTATATCCAGTAAATGAATCGGTCATTTCTAAATGGCCCCATGTGCATGGAGACTAGTTTTAAGATAAACTCAAAAATATGTTTTACAATTAAACCATTGATCTGAGACCAACAACTTCTGCCACATTACATGTCACTGCTATAATAGCTGTGTTGACATTTGTTAGGTTTTGTTCATTAGAAAGGACTGAATAAGCTTCCAAAATCTACAAAATAAGGGCCTTTTAGAAATGACTCACAAGAGTCAATATTTATATGTACTAAATATTTAATATTCTTGTGGATATTAGTTATTTTAATGATCACATGTGTTAAACTTGCTAAAAACTTTACTTTGTAATGTTATAATTCTCTAATGTGCACATATTATTTACATATAATGGTATTTCATAACACGGAGTAGCATCTTTGTGTATGGCCCTAGTTGACTCCTATTTGTGCGACTGCCTCTCTTGCCGCCTGATCAGCAAGTTCGTTTCTCGCAATACCCATGTGGCTGGGAAGCCACACAAAGTCCACCCCGGTTCCAGCGTTACACGCACTGACTAGGTTCCTAATTAAACTGGTGACCTATTGCATTGTGGTTAGCTTGCCAATGTACACAATGATACAATACACTGGAAACATAATGTAACCTTAGCTGGTATTTGCATCCTGAGTGCTATACGGCGTCCGTTATCTTTCGTAGCGACAAGTTACACGTTTTACAAACTTTTGTAACCTAAACATTGTGTATATATATTTGTGCATAAGTGTAATGCATAAACATCGTACATTAGTAGGGGAATAGTAAGAGTTTAATATAGTGTCATGGCCGCCCCGCGAGTCCAAGCCGATATCTCGCGAACCCTTGGTTGGAATTTAACATGTGACATGTCGTTGGACTCGGGGTGATGTCCCCTTTTCTATGGATACTCGATATATATATATATATATATATTGTACCCGTTCGTCCTGGGGATGCGATGACCCATCTGCTATAACATCGCATTCCTGGAGTTCCGGGACAGAGCGGAGTTAAATGAACCTCTAGTCAAATAAGGAATGTGTCGGAAATTCAGCTGAGTTATCGAAAAAGCAGTGGGTATCACGAGACAAAGTATCTCTAGGGTCGTTACGGGCTTAAGTTTAATAGAAATAATGCAAATATAAATGGGCGCCATCAACTGAATTCCTAGCAAACCACTTCCTTTCCGGATAAGCCTTACTCAGGACAAGGACAGAAAAAGGAACATCACACCATCATCAGATCACAACTAAGATAAAAACAAATTTATTTTACTTTGATAGTCAGACAGACATTTTAAATAAACCTCCTACCTGAGAGTATGGTCGAATGCCAACGTTAAATTGTCATTGTCCAAAAATCGAACCATCTCTTTTCTAATCCAAAATTATTTCATCCACATAACAAGAAAAATCTCTAAAGTTCTCTTGGGTTCTCAGGATCACTGTAGCACTATGTCTTTCGTCACTGACATTTGTGAAACCTGAGACCTAATTTCTCTTTAATTTAACATCAAAAATGTGGATTTGATAAAGTTATTAATCTGTCTAAACATACACATATTATAATCACATATATTAAATATCAAGTAATTTATGGTTTGCATGGCATAATTTGAATGTTGAACATGTTAGTCAAATGCTCCTAAACATCGAATAATTAATTTACACTATTTACATTGTCATTCACAATCACTTATCTGTGAATTACAGAAAATTCATGGCTCATTGGTCATCGTTATCGTCATCATCAAAATTAAATATTTCTCACATTAATTTTCACTTCAAAATTCTACATATTCTTGTCAGAATCGTTAATTCATTACCATTACATCATTTAAATTCTCAACTCAAGTTGCAATTCCTTCAAATTATTTCTCAATTAAATTTATTTAATTCCATATAAATTCATTAATCATCAGCTTCTTTAGTTAATTATCACCTTCTAATTCAGTTATTCATCATCATTACAATCGTCTATTAATTTATTTAAATCAGTTTAATTTATCCAATCTTTAATTCATCCAATTTATTTAATTCATTGATTTATTCCAAAATTTAATTTATCAAATTATTTAAATTTCAATCTTCTGGTTATTTAGTTTTTCATTATTTCATCTAGTCATTCTGATTTTTATTTCATTAGGTCAGATCGTTAATATGCTTAATTTTCAGATTATTATTTCATTAATTATTATTTTCAGAAAATCTTGTATTATCAACTTTATTTATTTGTTTAATTTCCTAACAAATTGTTTAATATGGTTTATAGAACGTTGTCTTACAGTTTTATCACTTCCAAGTTATATCTCGTATTTAATTTTCATGCCAAAAAATATCATTGTCTCCACGACATCACGTTGGATCTAACTATCCACAACGACATTACATTTCTTCAATACTTCAAATATCACATTTGAATACAACAATTATTCCACAAAACTCCATAAATATTCAGCACATACAGCATGAATCTCAACAATTACGCTAGACTGGGTACGACGACCTCATGTCTGCTTCAAAATACATTATCAACGTTGCAACTATCACATGGCAACTTCCACAAAATGCCTACCACAAACTCCACTTAACCATGTTGCATGATCTACAAAAAATATATAACTGGCTTCAAATTATCAACGCATACAATCTCCAATAACTGTAATTACTCTGATCACATATAGACAACTTCTTAAACAATTGGAAAAAAATATATATTACCTCAGTAATTTAAGATCTGCTTTCAAATAGCATAAATTCTCTTACAATTTTTATAACTCACATCGCAGAAAAACACCAATGTGCTATAATCTCTCATATCAAAATCTGCAATACTGATCTGCCTTAAAGTAAATCTGACCATTAATGATTAATCTTACAAGATTCAATTACTTTAAATCCTTCTCAAAGGTATCAAACACAATTATAAAACTCATCAAAAGCATCAGCTGTAACAGCTGTTAAACTGAAATTACTCTCAAAAGAGTATAGCAACAAAATATTGGATTGGCAAACAAGAATTACTAAATGCAATCCTGCTGACATTTATCGTTACTTTATTTAACAAAATTTCGACTGATATGTGACTAGTAGTTCCTTGTTTGATTCACTTACAATCTCATGTACACTCGGATGATAAAAATGAGTCCCTCAATGGCGAGTAAGATGTGTAACCACCGTACAGTCGTATAAATACGAAAGACCACGCCCCGTCGACTTGGATGATAGTGCCCTGAACGATGGGTAAGATGAGTACCACCATACAATCGTATAAATACGAAAGACCCCATCTCGTAGACTATATGAGTGAATGTACCAGATAGGAATCAACAAGTTTCTAGTTGTCATATAAAAGCGATGTTCATTCACTAAAGTGAATAACTTCTTAATATCTCCAAACAATCCAATGGAAAAAAAATCCCTACTGATGAATAATACACACTCGCTAGTATGCAATGAACTGACGAAGTAATTTTAGATAATCAATTGCAGGTCACGAGTTCGAAATACTCGTTACACAAAAAAAAACTATTCATGAAAAATATCCTAGCTGGAAAAATGTCTAAAAGACCAAACATCTGCTTAATAAAGCCAACCAATGGTGAGAATTTCGTATAATGATGCCTGCCATATCATATGGTCACTCCATATTCTAGCAAATTCGAAGTATATAAAGTCAAACCATGTCTTAATAATCGTACCACTCCTATTAGAAAAATATACATGTGTGCCCAGTATTCATGAAAATAATCGTTTCAGGTAGTTATAACACTTACAGTACCTTTCAAAATCAGCTGTAATTAAATTTCCAAGATCGTCGATTTTCCCTAAATAATGAATTTCTCGAAAGATCGGCGTGAATATCATTCCATCCATGAAATGACGATTGCATTCGAAATCCCAAGTGAATCAGCTGGTGGACTCCTCTCGTCAGGAATCGAATCCATCGCTCTGCGGTGCCATCTTGTCTCAATCTGCGTCTACTCTGACATGTTGAACTTCGGATTACCCATAGCGGATATTGTCCAACTCCTCTCGAAAATGTTCATGGAAACAGCGGATCCCCTACTCCTCCTCGAAGTTACGCCACTGTTCCATTAAATGTTCAGTTCGAGTATTGAAAGATCAATCTCCAACAACTGCTAAGTCTCACTTTCGTAAAATAAAATTTTACATAAGAGTGTCCAAGTTTACGAAACACCCTGTAGTTGTCTGTATTTGGTAATTCATGAAACTGCATAAGAAATAAATTTCATTAATGCATGATCTGATGTTCATCAGTGCCTATGCTAACAACATTCCGCTTGCTTGAAATTGTTAAAGTAACTTCGAATGCGTTATAGAAAAGCATAGTCGTAATATTATTCATAAAACTGTGTTCAGACTGCGTTGAAATGTAGCTTGTAATAAAGTCTCCAACTACTTGCAGTGCTGTTCTAACATATCCCGGCCGTCTGTGATTGCTTCCTTGGCAAGTCCCCCTGGATCAACGACCTGCTTGGCGTTCGCTGCTCGGCGATGCTGAAACTGTCGCCTACACTCTGCCGTGACAGTTTCGGTATGCTACGCGACCTTCACCGTGCGTCTCGCTTGCGCTACAGAGCTCGACCCTACTTGCTCGACTGACAGAGCTCCACTGAATGTGCTGGCACTGTCTTCACTCTTATCTGCCTGGCGCAGACACGTGGTGTAGTCCCCCACCACTGTGCTCTCGCGTCACGATCATAGTCTCGAACCCTCATCCTCTCGGCTATTCCGTTATAAAATAACTTAAGGGTTATCTAACTTCCTTACAATTATTTCCACATATAATGCATGTTATATATCCTCTTCTAAGATGTTTAATTACCATATTCCATACATATCTTAATAAAGCTTCACATCTCTATCCATAATTCCATCTTCTTATAGATGTCAGTGCCTCCTTGATCCTAGACCTCCTACGTCATCTTGACATTCTTCTTGACTCGATCGGTGCGCTATCTTTTCCTAACTCTTCCCAAAACCTCAACTACGGCTTAATGTCTGCTGGCGTAGCCGATAGCCTAAACTAGGTATCGGGTACAATATATATATATATAATTCGTTGAGGTCATCTAGGACCACATTAAGTCTTGCTACACTTGGCAATTTGTTTCGCCTTCCTCTGAGCCCAGAATTCCCTCATTCTCTGTGAGTGGGCCATCTTGCGCTCCGCTGTCCAGGTGGTACCTTGTCTTCTTTTCGGGTTCGATGTCTCGTCTCGGGTTAGCCCATTAGTCAGTATCGTTTTGCGGAAGAGATCTCTATTGAAGGCGTCGTCGGGTTTTAGATGCAGTATTTTGAGGTCGTCTTTGGTATTCATAAACCAGGGCATTGTGGTTTTGGGTTTGGAGTCAAAGAAATGAAAAATCTGTTTAGTCAGCCTGTTTCCGTTCATTCTTTTGAGATGACCGTAATTCCGTGCCTGCCTTTAACGCATCGATTCTGAAATTTTCTCTATTTCACTGTAGACTTCTTTGTTGGATTTTTTATAGTGGATACCATTCTTATAATTTGATCCCATTATAACTCTGACGATTTTGCGCTCTTTTTTCTCCAGTTCTTCAAGGAGTCCTTTATTAGCATTTAGGGATAGGGTTTCGGCTGCATGCATAACTACTGGTTTCAGAACAGTTTCATAATCACGTAGTTTAGTATTTTTGGACAGGCATTTTTTGTTGTATATTGAGCGCGATGTTTGATAGGCTATTTCGAGTTTGCGTACTCGTTCCTTGAGTGGATCTTTGTCCAGTCCACTTTTCATGATGATCTCTGCCAAGTACTTAAATTTTTCCACTCTGTTGATCTACCCGTATTTTGTCTGCAGTTTTGCTGGGGCGTCTTTGATGTTAGTCATTACTTCTGTTTATTCGAATGATATCTGCAAGCCAGTTTGTTCGGCGATTTAAAAGGTCGATTTGCATCCTAGCAGTTTCTACGCCGTTCGACAGAATGGCGATGTCATCAGCGAATGCTAGACAGTCGACTATGATCCCCTTGGATTTTGCTCCCATTCTCAAAGGGCCTATACTCAGGTTCTCGTTATATTAAAAGAAAAAAAAATGAAAATTTTTGTTTTTGAAAGTACGCGATACTTTTAAAACCAATCATGATAGAACATTGTACAATGGCTTAAACTAAAGTTCTCTATGGCCTTTATTGTTAGAACAAAACTTTATATTTTTTTTCAAAAAAGTTCAATTTTGAAAGTGGGCTATATTTCGGAAACTAGGAATTTTAAAAAAAAGTTTGTTTGGTGTAAATGAAAGTCCCTACCCCCTCTACCCGCAAACCAAGTTTCAGGTCTCTAGGACAAAAACTGACAGTAGTGTGAGAATGAGAGAGCTGCTACACTTAGGAAGTTGTGAGCCCCTGACGGCCTTGTGAAGGAAGGAATAATCATGTTGGGGAAGGAATAGTCGTTCGGAGGCCTGCTTGATATCGTTTTAATGGTATTTTTCCCGCTCTATCTGATGGTGAGGTTATTTTTTAATCAGTGGATTATTGGGAACGTGTTTTGGGGTAAACACTTGTTTTTGTGATTATTGTCGATATCTGGCGAACGCCTAAGGCCAGAACAAAGTTTGACGTGTCATTCTTTTCGTCGCGTTGCCCTCTTGACAATGATGCCTGTAGTGACTAGGTGTGGACATGGTTTTTGGCGTAAAAACGTCATTTTTAGACTGTTTGTTATATCTCGCAAACCCATAAGGCTAGAGATGTGTACGAGGGGTCCTAGGACTTGAGGTGACATCCCCCTTTCGAATGTGGTATTTAGTTTTAAAAAAATGACAAAGGGCCTAACGCCATACATGTTGGAAAACAAATGTTTTTACCTGTTTAAAATGTTAATGAAAAGTAGTGGTAGACAGAGAGATGGTACCGCTGGCGTGTGTTTCAACGAGCCTGTCGCTGGCCACGGTGGCCGTGCTCAATAGAGCAATCGATATTTCGACGGGACGGCAGAACGGCAGGGTGACGGTTCGTTTTCCAATATTTCCTATGGCGGACGGATGGAGGCTAATATCCAAAAACGTGTGAAGGGTGCTAAGATTTTTAGCCCTGATGGGGATCATTAACGTGTAAACGGTTATGAGTGACATGACGAATTATAATTCTATGATGCAAACGAAGCTGACTTTATATATGACAGCAGAACTTGGTTGTGTGTCGCTTGAAGGCAGAACAGAAAACAAACTTGCTCAGAGTTGGCTGGGAGGATGTAAATCTTATTAAGCTTTAGGAATGTGCGGACCTGACTTGACAACACCACTAGCGGCAGGCAGAGGGCAGATCAAGGTCAAACGAGCTGGCAACCGTGGTGCGAGGGGAACCCAGAGAGAACACTGGATTACAGTACCGCCCATAGCCTAGCAAGAGCGGGTGAACAGCCGTCGGGGGAGGGTGTGTGTAGGGGAGGGGGAAACCCAGAGAGCTTTGGATCCCATGACCGCCAATAACCGGATGAGTGGTGTGTGAACAGGCAGTGGTTGAGAGGGAGGGGATGGGAGGGGAGTGGAGTGGGACAGAGGTGAGGAGAGAGAGAGAAAAAGCTGTGTTGCTCATAACACTTGTGGACGTGTATGTAGAGCTGAGCGCAGTACACAGGGCTATAGATTGAGTACGACATGAGTAAATAAATGGATAATAGACACACGGATTTACACAACATTTAATTTATTATTCCAAAAATTGAAGGCTGAGTTAAATCCCAACCATTTTACTTACATTTTATTTCCTTTCTGTTTCAACATTTTATCCACAAGGTAATGTTTTGGAAACGCTGCCTTGTGGAGTTCTATAAGGTAAAACCTGACTTTTATGGGTTGATGGTTGAGGTCCTCGAGTAAATAGGTGACTGGACTGTCTAGGTTGACTTGACGATTTTGAAATAGTTCGGTCCCTAATTCAGTGTGTAGCCTTTGTCGAAGACTGACTTAAATTTGCTCACACGAACATGGTCCCCAATTTTGAGGAAGTGAAGTTTAGGGTCCACTGTTTTTATGGGGTTAAACAGTTTATCCAGTCGCGGAATAATTTGGTCACTAGTCGTGGCTTGGTCCCAATCGTCCTGTGTTTGGTGTCATTGTAAGGTGACACTAACTCAGATAACAAGTCTAACCAGCGATAAGAGCCCCGAGCGGTAAACGCTTTCCACATATGAGCTTTTAGAGTTCGATTAAACCTCTCTACCTCACTGGCTCTTAAATTGCTGTAAGTGGTGTAATGGTGAATATCCAAAGATTGGAGAAAACTGGGGAAATCTTTGTTGAAAAATTATTTTCCCTGGTCGGTTTGTAACAACTGGGGTTGACGTTTGGATTGTTGAATAATATGTTTAAAAGCCTTGGTGAGTAGAAGGCCAGACTTGCGACTCAAAGGTTGAACAAAGTCCATTTTGGAATACACATCAATGACAGTCAACATATAGCGTACACCATCGTTAACGCAAGCATAGGGAATCATTTCCACCAAATCGGCTTGCCAAAGTTCATCCACACCCCGTGAAATCACCTTGAGTCGCTGATGGTGACGTCTAGCTGGGCGATGCAACTCGTGAGCGATGCCCACTTTGATGGGTGAGGGCTTAAACAACTATTTTGGCATTTCGAAGTTCCTGTTCAATTTCTTGAATTTCCCAATCGTGACCGGTATGGTCGGCTTGACATGAAGCATGCAAAAGCTGTAGCCGCTGGAGAGCTTACTGGGACTATGCCAGTAGGTAACATCCACAAGGGGTTTCAATGGATTAAATGTCACTCCCGAAGTGGACACTTAACGATGAGCACTTTGACTGATTGGGAACAATTTTGCAATGATGGTTTTATATTTTTGAGATATATTGAAATTCACTTGTGAGAGGGGTCTTTTGTGGGCATGGGTGTCAAATAAAATGGATTTATATTTATTACGGTCCTGTTGTGTATAGTCATGTGAAGATGGGATACGAGAAAATAACAGCTTTAACAGACCTGGTGTTAATTGATAGTTTATGTTTTTAATGACGGCACTAGTACCAGAAAATGTAATAGACGAATCACCAATTTTAAAACCATCATCCTCATAGTGAACACCTAATGTCGTATCTGTCTTTCCAGTAAATAGGTCTGTGAGATAGGGTTCCAGTGTTAATCCATAATATTTTATTAAAATGTGTTTTAATTGATCTTTATGTTGAGGCGTGGCCAACAGTTGTGACAATGGTGCTTGCTTGGAAGTGAAAGGTGTTTCAACCTTGGCCAATGATTTTTTAACTCTGCAAGGGGTGAAGATTTTTTATTATAGGAGTAAACACTCAACATCGCTAACACTAGTCAATCCTTCGTCTTCCACAGGGTCCTCGTGTAGAGTCTGCGTGGCTTGTGAAAAGTGGGGGGCGTTTCAGATGGCTTGAAAGATGGTTTAAACATGGCTTTTAGCGGAGGTGCTAAGTGTTGTTTAATAAACAAAGCGTTATCCGCACGTGATCGTTTCAATTGACGAAACCTTTGGCGAATATTATTTTTTGCTCTAATAATATGCTTTTTCAATTGACTCTCTGCTAACGCCATGGTGTCTTGACAAATGACTAAAGAGAGAATGAGACAGTCCCTTAAATAGTTATAAAATGATCAAACTCTAAGCGATAACGTCCTTGGTTGAGTTCACTTTGTTTGCCAATGACCAAACAGGCATGGCGTTGGGTGTTCCAGCTTTGGCACATAATTCAGTAAACGTATGAAATGTCATATCAGGATTGACATGTTCATTATAAATGTGGCGACTATTCCGCTCATCCTGGCGAAATAAAACAATGACACTGGCATTGTCACGAATAAGTTGTTTGGACATTTTAGAATAATTTTGTCCAAGATAGAAGCAATCGATATGTTTGTGAAGACCCATGCTGAAATAGCTTTGAATGATGCCTTGTCGTTCAGTTGATACATCATCGAAAATCATAAGTGAATCAGGCCTCACCGCATCCGGGGCAATAACATCTTCTTGCATATAAAACGTGAAATAACCCATATTCTCGCTTTGTAATTCAGACATGACTTGATCCAGGAACACGTAGAGGGGTTGGTAGAGAGATTTTGCAAAAATATAAATATATTGAAAACGCAGACCATTTGGCACTGTGATGAGCGTGAGCAAAAGATTGGTCTTTCCACATCCCGAAGGCCCCAAAGTAGGTAATGTTAGCCGAAGCTGGGACAGGGGCTAATGCGCAAGATGGCCGTCACGCGCAACTCTCATATGTTATTCTTATGGAGGGATGTCATAGCTGGGCAGGGGGCTAATGCGCAAGATGGCCGTCAAGCGCAACCACACTCTTTAATGACGGAATTTTCAAATTTTTATTTATTTGTTATTAACTATGCATTGTTTATTATTTATTGATTATTTATTTATTATTTAATTTATTATGTATATAATGTTTAATAATTTATTTTAATATTTAATTTATTATTTATTATTTTTATTGTATGAAGCCATTTAACTGCAAGGTCATTAACCCATCAATTCTCTAACCCACAGAAACTGTATTTAAATATTTAAATTAATACATGTAAGATTTTCTATTCTTATATATTGGATTTGAAATTTTAGATTTTAGTTTTAGATTTTTACATTTTTTTATTTTTTAGATTTTGGATTTTAAGATTTTATATTTCACATTTTTATTTTAGATTTTTAGTTTTTAGATTTTAATTTTAGATTTTACATTTTTTCATTTTAGATTTTCCATTTTACATTTTGCAAAAAAGACTGAATTACAAGATCACAGACCAAATATTTTATGTTTAAATATTGTTTTTTAACATAAATGTTTATTTTATTTAATTTTTAAATTATATTTTTAGCACAGGGCTAATGCAGAAAATGGTCACTACACGCAACCACTTACATCAATGACATGCTAACCTAACCTAACTTCTCCTAACCTAACTTAACATAACCTAACTTGACATACGTTAACCTAACTTTACCTAACCTAACCTAACCTAATCTAACCTAACCCACAGAAACGTAATTTAATCCATGTAAGATTTTCTATATTTACATTTTAGATTTTAGTTTATATTTCAAGATTTTAGATTTTAAGATTTTAGATTTTAGATTTTGTTTTCATTTTACATTTTTAGCCAATTTTCATTTTATGAAAAAAAAAATGGCTTATAAGATCACCTTTTGTCCGTGTGTCTGTCTGTGTGTGCATGTGTGTGTGATTCGTGTGTGTGTCCCCCCGTAATAAAATCTAAACGGCAGGAGCGATTTCAATGAAACTCGGTAAGATCATAGCAACATTCTGGCCGACCTCGTCCGTGCCCTTCAAATTTCATTCTGTCGCACCAATCCAACATGGTGGCTCTGCGAAATATTTCACCAGCATTCAGTATCTCCGAAACTATTACCGATATCACCCTGAAATTTTCTACGATGATAAAGGGCACTACTAGCAGTTCACCTATGAGACGTTCAAAAACCTGGTAAATACCAAAACAACATGGCGGCCAAGCGAAGTTGAGACATTTAAATAGGCTTTTCTCGCGATTTAACCATCCCAACGTAATGAAACTTGGTACAGCAAATGTTTATAGACATTGTAATGCACTGGCTTCCAATTTAGTTCAATTGTTTACATAACCTCAACATGGCGGCTGTGCAAAATATTTCACTGGCATTCTATGTCTCCGAAACCATTACAGATATCACCCTAAAATTTTGTTCGGTGATAAAGGGAACTGCTACAGGCTTATCTATGTAACTTTCAAAAACCTGTAATGTACAAAACGAACATGGCGGCCAAGCGAAGTTGAAATATTTTAATAGACTTTTCTCTTAATTTAACCATCTGAGCGCAGGGAAATGTGGTACAATAAATGATTATACCTATTGTAATGCAATGGCATCTAATTTAGTTCAATTGTTTATATAACCTCAAGATGACGGCTGTGCGAAATTTTAAAATTACGTTTTTATTTCTTGTGTCGTAATCATGCGATCGAAGTGAAAGTTTGAATAATGAAGCTACGCAATATTTTTCCTTTAATGGTACATAACTCTATGGTATATACATTAAAAATCCAAAATGGCGAGCATCCGAAATATTTCGGTGGTTCTCAATATCTACGAATCCTTTACAGCAATCAAACTGAATATTTTAATGTTCATAGAGGCTATGAATACAAGTTCACCTATAGGTCTTTCAGTAACCTGATGAACACAAATCCATCATGGCCGCGACGCGAATTATAAATACTTAAATTGACGTTTCTCGTAATTTAACCATCGGAGTGCAGTGACACTTTGCACGTTAAATGATCATACAAATATTAACCCACTGGCATCTAATTTATTACAATTGTTTTGATAACCACAAGATGGCAGCTGTGCGAAATTTTAAAATCTCGCTTTTACTTCTAGTGTCCTAATCATGCGATTGAAGTTTGAATACCACACGTACACAATAATCTTCATGTAATAGTACATACATAAGAATCCAACCTGTCGATCATCTGAAATATTTATACGGTTCTCAATATCTACGAATCTATCACAACAATGAAACTGAAATTTTGATAATAGATAGAGGCAACAGACATGAGTAGGATATATGAAAATAGGCTGTATAGTTCTTCACGGAACTAGTTGTTAAATTTTACATTTTAGATTTTATTTTTTATTTTAGTTTTATAATTTAGGTTTTCCGAAAAGAGTATACTACAAGGTCACATACCTAACATTACCTAACCTGACCTAACCTAACTTCACCTAACCTAACCTATCCTAACTTCACCTATCCCAATCTAACCTAACCTAACCTAACTTCACCTAACCTCAGTTCATCAAACATGTCCTCACATAACTTAACAAACCTCACCTTACCTAACCTAACCGAACTTTACCTAACCTAACTTTACCTAATCAAACCTAACCTAACTTTACCTAACCTCAGTTCATCTAACCAAACATGTCCTCACCAAACTTTACCTAACCTAACTATAACTAACCTAACTTACGCTGAGCCAAATGCAAATGCACACACCGAAAGTATATAAGGGTACACGCAACGATCTCTATGCTAGTCTTATAGAGCGTAAGGTAAAGCTAACACCTGCACTGTGGATACTGTACAAGTTGTTCGCTACTCACAACCAGCTTAGCATTACAAAGTTAGTTAAGTTTTAAAAAGTAAAAGCTTTTATTCATTTTTTCTTTTCATTTTTATATTTCACAGATTGCCATTGGCCAATTTACAATTTTCAGTTTTTACAATTTCAGTATAAAGTTTTTGAATTTTGTCAATATGAAAACACGGATTTTCCAATTTTGTTGTTTACATGTTTTTGATTTAGTCCATATCGAATGTTCATATTTGCGAAACACGATTTTTCATTACATATAACAAGGCTCTATACCTTATTCCAAAGTCTATAGGTAATAAATGGGTTACACTATACTTTTAGCCGCCTAGTTTTAGCTAAATAAGGGCAATTTCTTAAGATTACTATAGGTGAACAGTTTGGATTAGGAGTGGGAGGTGGGTAGTAATTAGAAAAATACGAGCAGTGTCCATACAATATTTTTATTTATTTTAAATACATTTACAATATTTATATATAATACATTTTTGTTGTAAATTGTACAGTTTTTTAATTCATGTGTGTGAATACCATTTTTTCTTTTCTTGTTGCTTAATTGAACATTTTTTAATTTTTGTAGTGCTATTGGCTTATTCCTTAAATTCTTTTGGTTTATGTATTTGCTAGATAGAGGTAGAGGATTTTAATATCCATAACTTAACTCTTTAAGCATGGTCAACGGTTGAGTAATGACCATAGACATGTGTACCTATACCATCCGAATTAATTACTCTTTTATAATCACCAGGACACAAAGCAATTTTGTTTAGTTTTATAGATGATATGTCATGTTGTTTAGAAGCAATAATGTTCATTGGTATTTTTTACCTCGTTTTTCATAATACAATACTTATAATCTTGAAATCTTATACAATTTTTGACAACGCCTCTGCTAATACCTTTAATTTATTTTATTTCTTTACCATTTATGTCTAAAGCATACATTTTAGCTCGAAGTTCAACATATAGCCCACTTTCCAAATATACTTTGGAAACATTTGAAAAATACACTACTTTTGGGCTGAGAAGGTAGAGAGGTAGGTGTAAGAGTTAATATATGACATTATATGATTTTTAGTTTAAGCATACGGTATAGCCTACTTTCCCAATTCAACTTTTTAGGAAAATTTTTAAATTATATTGTCTTGAATAGGCGTGGTATAGAGGTAAGAGTAAGAGTTGAGAGTCAATCATTAACCTTAGAGTACTTTGGATTTTTGGCATTTTAGTATGTTGTTGTTGTTGCTTACAAACATGGTAGTGGTAAGAATTATGCTGCCATAAAAAAGGTCGAGATACTTTCCAAGACTAAATAAGCCAATAAGTGAGTGAAAATATAAGAGCAAAAGAGGGAGCAAAAGTGGGAGCAAAAACTGGGAGCAAAAAGTGGGAGCAAATGTGGGAGCAAAAGAGGGAGCAAAAAGTGGAAATAAAAAGTGGGGGCAAAAAGTCGGAGCAAAAAGAGGGAGCAAAAATGGGAGCAAAAAGTGGGAGCAAAAAGTGGGAGCAATTTGGTTAGGTTTGGTTTTGGTTCGGTTTTGGTTTTGGTTTGATTCGGTTGATTTCGGTATAGATCTGATTGGGCTTGTAATTATTATACAATTTTACAAGTTACTACCTGTTTTCTAATGCAAGCGTAGAATGTTTAACACTTGCATAGTATTATATTTTAGGTAATGCAACATTCCCATACAATTGCGCCATTTAACTTTTTGTTATATCATTCAAACAAGATATATTTGTATTAAAAGATAAAACGAACCCACTGTGGGTATTGTTAGTGGTAAGAACAATTGAATCAATAATTGGGCAAGCATGCTAGTAGTTGAGTGAGTCCTAATATCCACCGCTAGGTAGGATGCTAGTAGTTCAGTTAGTGCTCATATCCATCGCTAGGTAGCAGGCTAGTAGTTCAGTTAGGGCTCATATCCACCACTAGTAGCGGAAACATACTTAGCGTGTTGCATGTGACTATCCTGCAAAGTTTGACCGCATGCAAAATGTGCATGTATAAGCTGATTATATATATTCAATACACAATTAACCACTAAATGTTCAGAACTAACATGTATAGACTTGTCTAGGGTATGTAGGGGATCCTTAGAAACAAAAACAAAAAAAGACTGTCTGACCCACGAGTATACAGCCTTGCCATATGCAGTAAGTACCTGTTAACCTTGACCAGGGTATAATAATATTGTCAGTTGGCTACAACCTGTTACAGTGCTCACATCGTGAAAGGCCGTCAAAACAACCATTGTACAGCCTTGTAATACACAGTAAGTAGCTGTTGGTCTTGACTATGGTATATTCGAGGACCCTTAACAAGAATACAATCAGTTTACTACTACTTGATACAGTGTTCACATTGTGAAAGACCGTCACATCCACCAGAGTACAGCCTTGTCATACGCAGTAAGAAGTTGTTGGCGGAAAACAACATCCATGATGGAAGAAACTATTCCAGCTATATGTGCAAAGAGTTTGGAAAACTTTTCTTCAAGACTATGGTAGAAAGCGTCTCGAAGTATCGTGTGGTGAATTTCATAAGTGTAAAACCTGTGGCAGTAAATTCAACAATGCCTACAACGCACGTCGCCGTGAGAAATGTTGTAATGTTGTGTCATCAGCTAAAAGACAAAAAACTGAGCCTCAAAACATTACCTACTCTCAGTGATTCCTGATAATAATGGACTTACTGAATATGAAACGTCTTTTGATGGTCGTTTTAAATCCTATTTTATACCTTGCGATACGTGTAAGGATTTAAATTCATACCTTAAAGAGTCTAAACAGCAAATAATCAGTGCTTTACAGAAATAACAAGCAATGCACAAGTCAATAAAAGTTAATCTTGTGGCTGAATGTAGATTCATTCATACGTTTCTTGGAAACGCAATTAAAAATTTAAGTACAGAGAAGGAGGAATCTGAGCTAAAAGGCAGTAATTGGGTTTGTTAGCAGTTGAGGAAGTACGATTGAAATTAAATAAGTATAATCCCTTGCGTGGTAGCACCTAATTCCATTACCAGCAGCTATAAAAGCAAGAGGCCGGATAACCTATATGTTAGGCCCCTTAAATAACAATTATCATCATCATAAAAGCAAGAAAAGCCGGGATTATGTATGCCATTTTAGCAAAACTGGTTAATACGAAAGCTGAACGCATTAGTAAATACAAGGACCTGAAAAACAAGTATGATTTTTCAGTAATATCGTTTCCTACATCGCTAGCTGACATTCCCAAATTTGAGAAAGCCAACGACATATTCATTAATGTATTTGGACTGGAAGAAAACTACAAACTGTTCTCTCTAAAGGTTCTGGATCAAGATCTACAAGACCATCGCGACCTTCTTATGCTAAGTTCTTCATCCGGCCAGAATCACTACGTCTTTAACAAAGATTTTGATAAACTAGTAGGTCATCAGATTACCCGCCATGACATAAGATATATACGTGTAAACGGTGTTTTACTCACTTCGATAATCAATGTGGGCGACAAGGAATGGAAAAATTAAAAGAACATAAAGCTTTGTGTGTCCTGCATGATATTGCTAGGGTTGAAATGCCTATTAAAAACCCCAATTGTCAAATTCTTAAATGTGGAAAAATGCTTAGAATACCTTACGTTATCTATGCAGATTTCGAAAGTATCCTCTTACCATATCAAATATGTCTACCCAATCCTGAGCCAAGTTATGCATTGCCATACCCTAGTCATGCTCCCATGAGCTTTGGTATATATGTTAAACCCTCACCAGCCGTGGAACACACAAAGAAAATCTTCCAAGCCAACTTCTTATTTATCGTGGACCTGACGCTGCAGAAAAGTTTATGGACTGTTTGATCTCAGTATTTATTTAAACCAAATCTACTTGTTAATTGTCACTTTAACTCAGAGAGTCATATCGTGACATACAGACAATAAACACATATGTAACATAAATTTACAGTATGGCGTTAGATAATTAAACGAAATGTTCATTCGGCATTTCATAGCTTCCACGTTATTTCAAAACTTAATAATGCTTTGCAGTAGTTATCTTCATTCACAATATCACTGGGCAACTTTTCTGATGGAGACTGCACAAAGTATTTGATCTCAGTAGCTAATGAAATTGATCGCCTTTACAGCTTAAATGTTCCAAAGGCCTTAACTCAGGATCAAGAAGCAGAGTTTCAATCTTCTTAAACCTGTTATTTGAGTCATAAAACATTTTCCAAAGAGGACTGGAAAGTTAGAGATCATTGCCATATTTCAGGCAAATACTGTGGTAGTGCTCACAATGACTGTAATTTGAGCTATACTACACATATCCCTGTTCCTGTATTTCTACATAATATGAGTGGACATGATGCAATTTTATTGTAAAGCAGTTGGGATGTATTACTGAGAGAGTGGACGTTATCGCTAACTCCAAAGAAAAGTACATTTCCTTCACCAAATATGTGGGAAATATTAAGCTTTGATTTGTGGATACGTTTCGGTTAATGCCGAGTAGTTTGGAAAACTTAGTTACCTACTTAACATCATACCCTGAAACAGACGAGTACTTTGGAAAATAAAATGCAACGCTCATGACTCGTAAAGGGGTATTTTGTTACGATTACATTGATTCATGGGAAAAATTAAGTGAAACGTGTTTACCACCAAAAGAGGCATTCTTTAACTAATTAAGTCAAGAAGATGTTAGCAAAGAAGACTAAGAACATGCCAAAAATGTCTGGAATCAGTTCAAAATTAAAACTGTAGGGTAATATAGTGACCTCTTCCTAACTTCAGATGTACTCCTTCTTGCCGACAGCTTTGAAACTTTTCGAGAAACACTAGAAACACACCGAGTGGATGCTGCAAACTTTTTTACTTCGCAGGTATAAGTTTTGAGGCAATGCTCCTTTACACTGGATTGAACTGGAATTGAACTGGAATTGCTACAGGATTACGATCAGACTCTTTTAATGGAGTCTGGAATACGTGGAGGAATATGCCAGGTGACTCATCGGTATGCTGAAGCTAACAATAAATACATGGAAACCTATGATTCCGAGAAACCGTCACAGTTTATTACCTATGATGATGCCAACAACCAATACGGGTTGGCTATGTGCCACTCCCTACCTTACGGTGGATTTCAGTGGGTTTCTCCAGATACTGTTGATCTAGAAACGCTAAAGGAAGATGACCCTGTGGGATACATTCTAGACGTTGATGTTGATTATCCATCTGACCTTCACGATGTACACAACGCTTTACCTTTCCTACCAGAGTGTACACAACCTAAGGTTTCGCCTCTCAAAAAACTAATTTCTCATCTTGGAAATCGAAGGCTGTACGTTGTTCATTACATGGCACTTAAACAGGCTCTAGGTCATGGACTAAAATTGATAAAAATTCATCTTGTGTTTAAGTGTAAATCTAGACCTTGGCTAAAGGTATAAGTTGATTTTAATAACAACCTTCGTAAACAAGCCAAAATAGATTTTGAGAAAAATCTGTACAAATTATTCAACAATGCAATTTTTCGGCTAACAGTGGAAAATATTATTAAAAGAATAGACATACAGTACGTCTTGTGACTGACAGAAAATTCCTATGAGAACAATTTATGGTCCTAACCTAGCTGCTTTCCACATGGCTAAACGTAACATTGTATTCAATAAGCCTATATATATTGGAATGTGTATACTGGATATTTCAAAAACTCTAATGTATTCTCACCACTATGATGTCCTGCTACCTGGGATCGAAAATCTTAAAGAGATGTATATGGATACGGACTCGTTAATTTTTTGGTTAACACCCAAGATGGACATAAGATATATACGTATAAACGGTGTTTTACTACTTCGATAATGGCACTGTATAACTTGCCTCAGGATTGGGTAGACATGTTTGATATGGTAAGAGTATACTTTCGAAATCTGCATGGATAAAGTAAGGTATTCTAAGCATTTTTCCACATTTAAGAATTTGGCAATTGGGCTTTTAATAGGCATTTCAACCCTAGAAATATCATGCAGAACACACAAAGCTTTATGTTCTTTTAATTTTTCCATTCCTTGTTGCCCACATTGATAATCAAGATGTCCTACTAGTTTATCAAAATCTTGGATTTCCGAGAACACCTGGACACATCAGATTATCCTACTAATCATGTGTGTTACACTTCATCGAACAAGAAAATGTTGGGTAAATTTAAAGACGAGACTTGTCGACAAATTATTAAAGCATTTGTTGGACTTAGAGCTAAAATGTATGCTTTAGACATAAACGGTAAATAAATTAAAAAGATCAAAGGTATTAGCAGAGGCGTTGTCAAAAATTGTATAAGATTTCAAGATTATAAGGATTGCATTATGAAAAACGAGGTAAAAAGTAACAATGAACATTATTGCTTCTAAACAACATGACATATCATCTACAAAAATTAACAAAATTGCTTTGTGTCCTGTTGACGATAAAAGAGTAATTGATTCGGATGGTATAGGTACACATGCATATGGTCATTACTAGACCTGGGATTTTAGGCTCTAAAAAAAATAGTTTTAGGCGCCTAAAATAGGCTTTTAAAACAAGTAAATAGGCTTTTAAAACAAGTAAATAGGCTTTTAAAAGAGAAATTAGGCACTTAAAATATGTTTTCAATATGTGTGGATAGGCAGGAAATAGACTTTAAAATATTACAATATACACTTAAACTGTAACGTGATACTTTATTTCTTTAACAAACGTGGTATCCCTATTCTTAACCGAAATAACTGCAAAATTAAGACAGAATAAAAAAGACATTTATGAAAAACAATATAAAAATAATGTGTCAAAAATGTTTAGGATTATATGATATATCATTATCAGTACTGATCTAAAACCTTAATACTAAAATCACTGTACACAATTACAGCACTGTAGGCATCCAATAACGGTGGAAACGCGAATGGAGTATGTGTTTATTTATTTGTGAGGAACATTCCTACAGTACTTTCATTCGTAGTTTGCTTTACAGTACATAACAATAATCTTCTCCAAATTTTCCACAGTCAGGCTGTGTCTTTTGTCTGTTAAAATCATTTTGAAAGCAGAAAAAGAGCGCTCCACACTCACAGATGTTAGAGGGGCATAGGAAAATTTACCTACATTTTTCAATTCAATTTCACTTGGTAAGTCTACCTTTTCCCCATCCATTACCTGATGTACCCTTTTCAGCATTGAATAACCTGGGTTCTTCAGCAGTACACTAGACCACTTGTCTCTTATTTTATCTCCTACCTTGCCCCTAGCACTTTGTATGTTATTCTCAGTTTCTTCAATTACAGAAAATTGCTGTTTGAGACTGTTTCCTTTTTCCTCCATTTTTGTAATGGTGACTGGAAGAAATCAAAAATTTGCCTGAATATACGCAATGTCTCTCTGAACACTGGAACAATCATTTAACAGTTCTTTGACAGACGACACACATGCAGAGTTGTCCGTTAAAGGCACATTGTCTATCACAGTCATGATTTCCTCAAGATGTTCTGCATAATACAGGGCAGCTTCCATCCAGGAACCCCAACGGGTGATGATTGGCTGTGGTGGAAGGGGAATAGAGGGGAGTTTCTCTCGAAAGATGGCTATTCTTGATGGAGCCTTACAGAACACTTTCTTCATTGTTGAAATGAGAGTATTTACTGCAGGAAACTCGGCCCTAACTGTTTCTGCGAGTCTATGCAAGGCATGGGCCATGCAAGTAACATGAATTAAAGAAGGATAGAAAGTTTTGAGGAGAGGTGCAGTGGCAATCATGTAGGAAGCAGCATCGGAGACAAGGAGAAGGACTTTAGAATCATCAACACCCCCAGGATACAACAATTGCAACCCCTTGTTGATGAAGTATGCAATGCTTCGACTATTGACTTTCTCAAGCTGTTTAGAGCAAAGAAGGTGAGCGGTAGATGCCTGATTGGGTTCCAGTTTTCCTACTATAAGGTTAGCAATGTACCTGCCCACAGAGTCGGTGGTTTCGTCCACACACAACCATATGCAAGACTCCCCAATATCCTCCCTGATTGACAAAATGACCTCATTGTAACAAATATCTAAGTAGTTTTTCTTTAATGTAGATGCTGATGGGATGTGCTGCTTGGTGTATTTCTGTAAAAAATCTCTGAAAACCGGATTATGCACAGCATTCCAGAGGATATTTGCTGCAACTAGGGCTCTACACATATCAGCATAGAAACCATTATGAGTTGTAGGAGATATAGTTTGTGTGAGCAGAATCTGTCTAATGTTACTTTTCATGGCTGCTTTCGCTTTGTGACTGGCACTATTTGCATGCTGCTGAAGGTGGCATTTTTTTCTCATGTGAAATCTAAAACACAATAAAGTGATGTCAATTAGAGACTAAGATGAGGAGTAGAAAAGGGAGCTATTGAATAAAATTTGTAATTTTGAACTATTTAAATTAAGCCATTATTACTCTAAAGTTAATTAAGAACAAGAACACTACAGTCCCCGAAGGGCCTTGGCTTTCAATAACGGTTGCTGCCCAGCTCATGGCCTGCAGATATTGGGTGGCGTGTGGTCAGCACGATACATCCCTCAGCCGTATTGCCTTGCCTCCGTGACCCCTGCCCACCGTAGTTTCTCAATTATTGTCCTCACGATACTGTGTCAACACCCTTCCAGACCTCATAGATTTCTAAATTACTGCCGGTACTGGAAATCGAACCCAGGTCGCCTGGACTACTGTCGGCGCAGAAAGTATCAGCAGTCGAGTTTAAACGCTAATAAAATTTGAACCAGTCCACCAATCTAAAATGCAATCACTCCATCGTAAAGCTTGTTTAATTCTGCATTCTTTGCTGGTACATGCATATTTTTATTATGTTTCCTGTGAAAGTTATGTTAGGTGGAATGCAAAAAGTACCTATTATCTTGCCCGTTTTTTGTAAACAACAACTTTGTAGTACCGTTACATGAAAACGTACTGTTCGACTTTCATGAAATTTAGGTGGATTATGGAATGCACTATTATAAATATATTTATGAAGTTTAATTACTCTACACACGTTGGAAAAAAGTTATTGTTTTTGTAAAAGACTGTCCGTTTGATACTGGGTGGTCTTCCGAAATCGAGACTGAGTTCATCAAAGGTCTGAAGGTTTTTGTTTCAAATCGTTGTATACCGAAAACTTACAATGATTTCTGTATTTTATACCGATTTTTATTTGAAATCGAGCGACAGGCTCTCCGTTTTCATGTAATTAAACTACAAAGTTGTTGTTTACAAAAAACGGACAAGAAAATAGGTATTTTTTTGCATTCCGCCTAATATATCTTTCACCAGAAACACAATAGAAATATGCATGTAACAGGAGATAACGCAGAATAAAACACGCTTTACGATGGTGTATTTATATTTTAGATTGGTGGACTGGTTCAAATTGTATTAGCGTTTAAACTCGACTGCACATACTTTCTGCGCCGACAGTAGGTCTCTACAATTAATTAGAGAAGCCAATATCAAAACCTTAATTTTAGATTAATATGAAATTTAAGATATAGGCACATACCTGTTTATTGCAGTACTGGCAGAAAATAATCTTGCCATCAAAAGTCATCCCTGGAAATTGTACAAGCCATTGTTGTATAAGCGCACTCTTAGATGATTTCGTTTTAGGCATGATGAACTATATTCACTTAAACAGATGTTCTTTCACTGGCAACTTGACACAGTATGTCGCTTCTTACTACCTGCTCCTTGTTCTTCCTAGATAATCCTCCCCCTCACCCCGTCACTCGACATAGTACGTCCTTGACTACCTGCTCGTTGTTCTGAGCTAATCCTCCACATCCACCCTTCACTCAGCATTCCTTTGGTGACAGTTGTCTGGGAAGAGCACATTTCTGTGAAAAACCCACCCTCTGCTGTTCTGCTCGTTCCAGGGATGTCCATTGTGTGATTGTAAAAATTACAGAAGTTGAATTTTATTTTAAATGTAGAAAATAGGCATTTTTAGGCACTAAAATAGTAAAATAGGCTCTAAAGGTCCAAATAGGCATTTTAGGGCACTATAAAACTCTATTAATGTAAGGGATTTATCATGAAACGTCAAGATATTTTAAAAAAATCATGTTATTTCGTAAGGAACGAAATAGGCATTTGCCTTAAAATCCCAGGTCTAGTCATTACTCAACCGTTGACCATGCTTAAAGAGTTAAGTTATGGATATTAAAATCCTCTACCTGTATCTAGCAAATACATAAACCAAAACAATTTTAAATTAAAACAATAGCGCTACAAAAATTAAAAAATGATCAATTAAGCAACAAGAAAAGAAAAAATGGTATTCACACTCATGAATAAAAATATAATAATAATCCAATTGTACAATTTATAACAAAAAATGTATTATGTGTAAATATTGTAAATGTATTTAAAATAAATAAAAAACATCGTACTGGCACTGCTTGTACTTTTCTAATTACTACACACCTCCCACTACTAATCAAACTGTTAACCTATAGTAATCTTAAGAAATTGCCCTCAGTTAGCTAAAATTAGGTGGCTAAATGTATAGTATAACCCATTTATTACCTATAGGCTTTGGAATAAGGTATACAGCCTTGTTAATCGTGCTTCGCAAATATGAACTTTCGATATGGACTAAATAAAAAATACGTAAACTAAAAAATTGGAAAATCCATGTTTTCATAGTGACAAATTCAAAAACTTTATACTGGAGTTTTAAAAACTGAAAATTGTAAATTGGCAAATGGCAATGTGTGAAATATAAAAATGAAAGGAAGACAAATTAATAAAAGCTTTTACTTTTTAAACTTCACTGACTTTGTAATGCTAAGCTTGTTGTGAGTAGCGAACATCTTGTACAGTATCCACAGAGCAGGTGGTAGCTTTACTTCACCCTCTATAAGACTAGCATGGAGAGAGTTGCGTGTGCCCTTATATACTTTGGTTGTGTGCATTTGCCTTTGGCTCAGCTTAAATTAGGTTAGGAAAAGTTAGGTGAGGACAGATTTGGTTAGGTGAATTGAGGTTAGGTGAAGTTAGGTTAGGTAAAGTTAGGTTAGGTTAGGTTAAGTTAGGTTAGGTGAAGTTAGGTTAGGTAAAGTTAAGTTAGGTTATGTTAGAGAGGGTTGTTAAGGTATGTGAGGACATGTTTGGTGAACTGAGGTTAGGTGAAGTTAGTTTAGGTTAGGTTAGGTTAGGTGAAGTTAGGTTAGCTAAAGTTAGGTTAGCTTAGGAAAAGTTAGGCTAAGAAAAGTTAGGTTATGTAAAGTTAGGTTAGGTAAAGTTAGGTTAGGCGAAGTTAGGTTAGGTTAGGTTAGCATATCATTAATGTAAGTGGTTGTGAGTAGTAACCATTTTCTGTACTAGCCCTGTGCAAAAATAATTAATAAAAAAATAAATAAAATAAAAAATTATAAGTAAAAAAACAAAATTTAAACAAAATATTTTAAAATCTAAAATCTAAAAAATACAAAATGTAAAAATCTAAAAATAAAATCTAAAATTTAAAATCTAAAATGTAAAAATAGAAAATCTTACATGCATTAATTTAAATATTTTAAATAAATTTTCTGTGGGTTAAAGAATTGTTGGGTTAATGACCTTTGAGTTAAATACATTCACAACATAAAAAATAAATAATAAAGTAATTATTAAAATAAATTATTAAAAATTATATACATAATAAATTCAATAATAAATAAGTAATAAATAAATAAATAATAAACAATGCATAGTTAATAACAAATAAATAAAGATTTGAATAGCCCGCCATTAAAGAATGTGGTTGCACGTGGCGGCCATCTTGCGCATTCGCCCCTGGCCCAGCTATGACACTCCCTCCATAAGAATAACATAAGAGAGTTGCACGCGTTGGCCATCTTGCGCATTGCCCCCTGTCCCAGCTTCGGCTAACATTACCTACTCCGCACGATGATGCAGCGAATGGAAGACGGAAACAGTCAACCGTGGTGGTGTTCACGTGATGTGGGATAGTGTTGGGAAACCATGTCCCCCATGGGGAATGACTCTTGCTGCTTAATAATCTTCATATCAACTAAGGGTCAGAGATACTAGCAGGCTGTCTATATATATATGGAACGAGGCCTTGTGACAGAAACAGTAGACCAGTACTACAGGTTAACGATGGGTGTCTTTGGACGTGCGTTCATGGCCAAAGCTAGGTCTATCCCAATACATGATCCTAAACAAGAAACAGATCCTAGTAATAAACACTATGTGGATAGGTTCGTGGTGCCACGCACTAAATGGGGAGATTATGACTTTAAGGGAAAGCGATTAACCCATGTGAATCATGCTGAAGTGTCTACAGATGTCACTGCAAAAAAGTATGTGGACAAAAAGGTGCACGAGTTATATGACAAAGTTTCTCAGCTTACTGTGGATAGCTATACAGCTAATCATAACCGAATTATTTACGTGTGGAAGACCCACAAGAAGATGATGATGTCTGCACAGAACGTTACGTGACCTATCAAATGAAAAGACTTTATAAATTTGCCCCTACCATATTTTTAGTGTACCTGACTAATGAAAAGCCTTTGAATGACAGGAACCATTTACCGCTAGTCAATGAACACCTTACGTATGTGCTTTCCTCAGGTTTAAGACAATATCGATTACAATATGATGGTGTCATTCCCATTAAACAATCGATGCCTGATGAGAAACATTTACATGTAGAGATAAACCGTCATAGGATGTTGGTACATAACCATCAAACAAGCAATGCAGGTGTTGAATTATCATTTCATCTTATTCTTACATGGGATGAAAAGCAAGCAGGAAACACGATAAACGATTTCCCGCTTTATGTGGAACTTGAATATACAGCCATGAAATAATGATCACACGTTAGTTGCCACTTAAACTTTCTCGTGAAAGGTTGTTCGACATCATCATGGTGAAACAAAGATACGTGGTGAAAAATACTAAAAAAAAAGTCCCTGTGATCGCCAAAGAATGGGGATAAGGTATTGGTTGACAAGCCCTTGCGAATGAAAAAATAAAAAATAACGTTTTGAGGATAAAGAAAGCCCTTCAAGCAGCACAGAGACGTGTTATTCCAAAACGTAAACGACAGGTTTCAAAACAAGGCCAAACGAGCCGGATTTTTACCTGCTTTATTCGCTGGTCTGGCTGCCCTGGGTACACTTTTAGGCGGTGCCAGCACTGTGGCTAAAACCATTAAAGTGGTGGATTAGGGAAAAAAAACAATTGAAAGAAAGTCAGCGACACAATGAAACGATGGAAGCAGTTGCTATGGGGGCTAGAAACGCCAATTTAAAGCCAGCCTCTTATCAACAAGTACTTGGCATTTACCTATCTCCAAATATATAAAAAATAACCACATCCATTGCAAGACATGCCCTGACCCATGAAGAAGTCGAAAGCTGTGCCAAACAACTAAAGCTTTCTCATTTTCGAGGGGTGTTTATGCGGAACCAATTTCCTCCCACAACCCTGGAAACAGGAATGTGCTGTCCTAAATCTAGGTGATCACCGAGGACCAGGAACCCATTATGTAGGCTATATGAAAGAGGGGTCCATGTATGGTAAGTTCACAGTTTTGGGAATTTACCCCCGCCCATGGAGCTAGTCACGTATTTTGGAAACAGGACCAAGATATATTATAATGTGAAAAGTCAGCAAAAGTTTAACAGCCAAGAGTGTGGGCGTTTGTGTTTAATGTTTTTATATAAAATACAGCATAAGCAAAAACGTCAACAGTCAGTCGGCAGAAAGTCAGACGTTTACACTGCATGGACGTGGACCTGAAGTCAGCCTAGACTTTTACCCTCCTATTGAATTGAGTGAATGACCTTATGGTTTGGGACTAGTTTCTCTTGAAACGTACAATAGAATATACAACATACGTAAAAATGAGAACAACACGTTTTATAATGATGATTCTGTGCTAACCCTGAACCCTGGTGGATGTGCGATAGATGTGGTGCTGGTCAACCAGCACGCTTCACACGTTTTGGAATATTAGCGTTCATCCGTCCGCCATCGGAAAACGAACCGTCGCCGTCCCACCGAAATAGCAATTGCTCTATTGGGATACCACCACCGTGGCCGGCGACAGGCTCGTTGAAACACACACCCAGCGGTACCATCTCTCTGTGTACTACCACTTTTCATTAAAATTTTAAACAGGTAAAAAATATCAACATGAATGGCGTTAGGCCATATGTCAATTTAAATAAAAATTAATACAACATTCGAAAGGGGACGTCACCCCGAGTCCTTCAACCCCTCGTACACGACCTCGTAGTTCTGCCACTTAAAACAACAATAACTAACACGTCTCTTGCCTTATGGGGTTGCGAGATATAACAACAAGTATAAAAATCCCGTTTTACCCCAAAAACCATTTTCACACCTAGTCACTACAGGTAATGCGATGAAAAATGACACGTCAAACTTTGTTCTAGCCTTAGGAGTTCGCCAGATATCGACAAAAATCTCAAAATCACGTGTTTACCCCAAAATATGTTTTCAATAATCCATCGATTAAAGAAATAACCTCAACATCATATAGAGCGGGAAAAATACCATTCTAACGATACCAAGCAGGCCTCTGTACGACTATTCCTTCCCCAACATCATTATTCCTTCCTTCGCAAGGCCGCCAGGGGCTCACAACAAGTGTAGCAATACTCTCATTCTCACACTACTGTCAGTTTTTGTCCTAGAGACCTGAAACTTGGTTTGTTGGTAGAGGGGGTAGGGACCTGTCATTTACAACAAACACAAGTTTTTGTGAAATTCCTAGTTTCCAAAAAATAACCCACTTTCAAAATTGAACTTTTTTGGAAAAAATGTAAAAAATATAAAGTTTCGTTCTGGCAATAAAGGACATAGAGAACTTTCGTTTAAGCCATTTCACAGCGTTCTATCATGATTGGTTTTAAAAATATCGCCTACTTTCAAGAACAAAAAAATCAAAGAAAGTTAAAAATATAACGAGTGGTCCATAGGAAAGGCGACATCACCCCGAGTCCTACGACATGTCACATGTTATCATCCAACTATGGGTTCACGAGATATCGCCTAGGACTCACACGGCGGCCATGACAATAATTTAAACTCCTACTACTCCCCTACTTACATTATCCAAGCCTAAGAGAGCACGATCTGATGATGATCACGTGACGATCGAAACATGTCATCCAATTAAGTATCCCATCCGTTTTTTTTTACATAAAAGCGCGTTATTCTGTGATTAACATCTCATGAAATATTCTTTTTTCAGGTTAGGGTTTTTTCCCGCCTAATTTGTGTTGAACGACAGGCGAGCTTTCTATAATAAGTTATGTCCTGCTACTCTCCATAGCCAGAGAGAAAGAGCCCACATTGTGTACCATGCGCATTTATACAGTTAAATGTAAGGATTGTCTGCAGATAAATCCATCAACATAGCCACATTGTGAAAGTAATGGCAGTAAGAACATGGAGAGCTTTCTCACACATAATATCAATATAATAAGCAGTCACGTGTGGGCATGTTGGTACCAATGCGTCTTTATAGTTTATTTAGTTACTGTTTTTCCTAGGTTTCATTAGAATTTGCAATTTTGTTTATTTTGCTGGAAAATATAATTAGAATAATTTCATAGAAATTAGAATGTTTATATGGCTATTAATTATTATGAATAATAATCGAAATATCGTTATTAATAATGTATACAACCATGAATGCACCCACCAACCCAAAAAGCTGATACGAGCACTCTATTTCTAGGAAGGTAATTCATACACTTCTGTGAGGATGGAGGGTTATCTATCCTGCGCTGACGATGATTCCTTGCCTACCAATGACTTCGATAATCTGCCAATACAGTCCAGCCTGAAACTTACTGCGTTAAGCGAAGAAGAACACGCACTGAGTGGTGACGTGTCGGTGGACAAGACTGTCTGTATTCCTGGAAAATGCAACGTAAGTATAATAACCTAATGAAAATTTTCAAACGCAGAACAAAATTCCGTAGAAAGTAACTCGTGATAAACCACATTGGAAATAAATTAGTCTGTATAATCTCAAAGAACAGGTTCACAAATTCACACTCATGAATTTTCAAACTCGCTACAAATCATTTATTTCTAACCGAATTTGTCTATAGGACTGGCTTTCTTGTGGTCGTACGTACATGTGTAGTTCCATAATATATGTGTATACACTGCTCAACAAACGTTTGGACTACCGGCATCAACATGCTGACGCTGCCATAGAGGAGTGGGACCTCTTACCCCAATATAAACTTGATGGTCTCATTCAGAGCATGCCTCCTCCGTGTGCGGGGAGGAGAGTAGTGAGGCAATAGGGATCCTAACTAGTGTCATGGCCATTGCGCGCACGTGGCTAGTGGTGAGCCTCTGGTGGGTGGCCCCCAACCCGATATCTACCGAACCAATCCCTCAGAATTAAGCCCCCTTTCCCATGGACTACTTATTTACCCAAATGTTAGCAAACTACTAGGCCATCGACCTGAGATTTTCGAAACTAATAATGGTAGAAAGTTGTATGAGGGCTCAAACGAAAGGTCTCAATCCCCACTGCCACAAGGACATGTTATCTCCACTGTAATAGTTATAGGGTTTTGAGTTACCATGATGTATTTATCTATGGATTGTTTTGTGTTCTTTGGTGGTGATGGAGCGCTAGAGTGGTGAGAACATGAGCTTTTATATGAAGTGGCAACTCTAGGAATAACAAAGATGGTATGGACAAGAATGACAACAGAGAGTATGAACGAGGACAAAGAAATTCTTAGAGGTTATAGATGATATATGAAATATCGAAACAAATTGAATAAACACATATGATATATATATATATATATATATATATATATATATATATATATATAATATTTGTTAAAGAAAGTAAAAGTAAAGTTATTCTATATTCTTCGCAGCATATTTATGGTTATATGGCTGATATTTCAAATAAAGCTCTTCCGATTCTTTTTAACGAAGATGGTGAATGGTGCTACGTGATTTGGAAGTTATATTTTGTGGTGACTGGATTAATGTCACAATCTTTATACATTCCCTATTTATCATAAAAGTAAGTAGTAACCGTATGAAATATATGTATGTTACGGTAAATCTTTATTGCCCTTATTTACTGAAGTGTCTTGGTTGGTTTTGGAATCACGCCACCCCTAGGATGAGAGAATTCTCGTGCGACGTAATAAAATATTTTCATAGTAAAGTACATATGAAGTGGCGCCCTCCAGGATGTTATCTTCTTACAGATAGCTATAAATGCATTACATTTGTCACTTCAACGATGGGCACGAGAACTAGGACACATCAGTGTAGGGGTAGGAATACATATATATTGTGCGAGTGATTTTGGGCTGGTATTTAGAAGTGTAATTCAGTATGACGGTGAAAGATATGAAGTTAAGAAGTGGTCTTGATAGTGAAGAGAACGTTGACAATATGCAGAATGGCGATAGTGTGTGTGAGATTAAGAGCGTAGATAATAATACTATGATGGCAGAGAGTAACCCGAATACTAGTAAAGAGAAAGGAATTTCGGAAGATTCATTAGCTGCGATCATGAGGATGCTGAGTGAAAAATTTGATGATAGTAAGGAAGATAATCAGGAGATGAGAGAGGAAATACGTAGGAAAAATCAGGAGATGAGTAGAGAGATGAGAGAGGAAATAAGTAGGCAAAATCAGAAGATGAGAGAGACGATAGATAAAAATAATAAGGAAATTCATCAAAAGTTAGACAATGTGGTCAAGGAGAATGAGGAATTAGATAGGAAGTATGGTACTCTGCAGGAGAGTATTCAGGGGGTTAAACAGGAGATCAGATGTGAAATTAAGGATGTGTTAGAACAAAAGGCTGAACATATTACAGAGAAATTAGACCTGAAGTTTGTAGAAGTGGATGGGAAAATTCAGGAAAAATTAGTCAATCAAGGAGAGAATCTTAAGAAAATAGTAGCCTACAGATGGAAACTATGCAAGTAAGAATAGAATTGGGAGAAGAGATAAAAAGAGTGCAGTCAGAGTTTCATAAGAAAGTAGAAGAAAGTCACTTGACGAATGCAGAAACTTATCAGGAGATTCAGAAAAAACAGAAGATATTAAGAAATGAATTAATAGAAAAACAGTATAATTTGAAAGAAAGAGTGGAAATAGTAGAAAAAGTGGCGGATAAAACGATGGCAGAATTTGAGACCAGGTTAAGAAAGCAGATAAGGCAGGAGGGAATACAGGGTAGAGTAATTGTATCAGGAGGTGGAATTAAGGAAAATGAACTAGTTAAGTTCTCTAACGAGCAGGGATGTCCTATGGAATTCATAGCTATAGTAGAAAATAAATTCAAGGAAAGGTTAATAGAAGGACAGATTGAGTGGAATATGGTAGTGGAGATACTAGATCAGGCATTTGTGGGGGAGACGAGTAGCTGGTTTGCAGTGTATAAAGGAACGTCAGTTGATTTGAACGATTTTAAGACTAAATTTTGTGAGAAATATTGGAACAATGAAATACAATCTCAGAAACGTGAGGGGATCATTTTTGGCATGTACCAGCCTGGAGGTAACATTAAAATGACGGAATATTTTCTGAATCAGGTAATAATTTGTAAGTATCTAGATGAATTGACAGAGGATTCAGATATAGTAAGATTACTATTGAAGCATTTTCCGTATCGGGTAAGGGAGGCTGCATGCATGCAACGGATACCAACTATACAGGAGTTAGAAAGATTATTAAGCATGTTTGATGATGTAGGAGATTCTCATGATATATAGTTAATACAGAATGTGAATACTCGGAATGTAGATAATAGACCGCAGTTATACCAGAATGGTAGACAACATGCTGCTCATGTACAGAACAATGTAGGTCAAAATCAAGGAAGAAATAGACACCAGAATGATCAAAGGCAGTATCACGGGAATACATGATACAATGATAATAACCAAGATAATAATACGGGTATAAGCAACAATGTGCATCATTCTTACAATCAAAGGAACAATTCAGGAAGGTCTGGTAGATCTGGAGAGGAAGATCAAGGTGGTAGTAACAATTCTCGTCAGATTAACGAGAGACTAAATAGAGATGGGTAGTAATTTAAACGGGAATCAGACTGTGCTGTAAGTCAGGTTTACAGTCTGATAGTTTTCCTATCAGTAGGCTGATATCTGATACATATGACCTGGATATTAGAAGTGACTTACTACGAGAGTTTATTGAAGAGACAGTGGAGCCTAAGGTCATAGGTATGAGTCCTATCGTAGAGTTATACTCGTCGGGGGTACAAGTTTTTGTCTTGTTGGACAGTGGATGTGTAAAGTCATGTATAGATGCTAGATTTTATGGTAGAATGATGGATGCTGGAGTAGAATTGGAAGACATTCCTATTAAATCTACTTATGTTATAACAGCAGTAGGAAAAAATCTCATATTATCTCTAAACAGATTTTGGTTAAAATTGCAATTAACGATAAAGTCGAGAGTCAGATTTGTTTGGTCATTCCAAATTTAGTATATGAGGTTATCCTTGGTTCGGATTGGTTGACTAGGTTCTCAATTAAATTGTGTTATGAAATAGGGTGTGCCAGATTGTTATGGGATAGTAATGAAGTAAGTGTTTCATTTATTGATGCAGGTAAGAGAGGAAAGTGTTTTCAGGGAGTGTGTGTATTAAGTGAAGTTTTCTTGGAAGAAGATGTAGAGGTGAATGGGCAGGTTACTTGTGATGTAGAACCTGTGCCATTACTCTGTGTAGCGAGTCTACACACAAATGATGATCTTGAGAATACGTTGCGTCAAGCTGTAAATGAGAGCAATTTGGAGTCTGATCAGGTAGATGAGCTTTATGAGGTATTATTAGAGAATAAGGGTGGAATTCAGAGACCTTTCTTGAGGACACCTTGAGGAGACCTTGGGCTTGAGGAAGCCTTAAGGAAGCCATTTGCTTTCAGAGAGCTTCCTTGAGGCTTCCTTGAGGAAGCCATTTGAAGGCTCCCTTGAGGCGTCTTTAAGGATACCTCAAGCCTTCCTTAAGGAGACCTCAAGGCTTCCTTAATTATACTAAACCAACAAAAGAATGGGGACTTTTACCTACCTTAATTAGGTACTTTTCGTACCACTATTTGGTTTTATTTCGAATGTTCCTATTACCAATACCTAAAGGTTTATCGTGGCATCAAACCGTAGACTAATAACTAAAATCTGTAACATTGGAGAAAGTGGAAGTCATCTTCTGCTTCGCCGTCTTTCAAACTGAACTAAAGGCAAAATCACGTTTGTCACAACATCTTTTGAAAAATGGCAGCTCAGAAAATACATTTTTCAAAAGATGTTGTGACAAACGTGATTTTGCCTTTAGTTCAGTTTGAAAGACGGCGAAGCAGAAGATGACTTCCACTTTCTCCAATGTTACAGATTTTAGTTATTAGTCTACGGTTTGATGCCACGATAAACTTTCAGGTATTGGTAATAGGAACATTCGAAATAAAACCAAATAGTGGTACGAAAAGTACCTAATTAAGGTAGGTAAAAGTCCCCATTCTTTTGTTGGTTAGGTACGGTACTACAGTGTAGGTTATTTTTTAAAGTGTATTATTTGTTTATTTAAAGATATTCTGACTGTATTGCATTAATATTCATCACCCACAATAATTTGGCTCCCGTCCGTTTGTATTTTCCACAGGAAATGAGCCGTAATTTATATCATAGGCCTACCGGTAGGTCAACTGTATCGTATCAGACTGATATGTAGGCCTACGTGTTTATTATTAATTAGGTTATACATACGTTACATGATTAGCCTGTTAGCCTATTTTGATGCAAGCCGTTTATACCTCCAGTATTGATACACGGCCCTAAATAGCCTACAATACCGGTAATGTAAAGTAGCCTATTAGTCCATAGCCTACCGTACCGTACCTTAGGAATACGTACGCAAGAAACACGCATGAGATGACTACTCGTAATAATCCTGTTTCCTGGCCTCATTATTGGGTTAAAAGTGCTTAGATACAAACATGCACACTACTGATAGGTCTATAATACGCAATCTACTGCACTAGGCTGATTACCAAGACCCTAAAATGAATTAACAACAATATAACACCCAAAATAGTGATCTCAGTAGGGAAAACCCTTTTGCTTCTGACTGCATTAATTGGAGACACATCCCAGACAATAAATGGAAAGAGTAGCCTACCGTTCTTTGAATTTCCTGTGAAAAATGAGTGTCTTAATAGCCTAGGTGAAAGTCATGAAACAGGCTGTTGCTGTTTCATTCAGGGCCTTGAACATCATGGTCATCAACCCTATGTACTTACCGGTAGGCTATGTAAATAATCTGCCTGATATCGAATGGGTTATTTTGTGTCTGTGTATTTGTAATTGATTACAGAGTTAAGGAGAAGGTGGCTATGGTCTTATAGGAACCATCCCAGTATTTCCCTGGAATTGAATTGGAGAATCGCAGAAAACCACTTCTATGATGGCTTACATGGGGATCGAACCCATCTCTTCTGTTCTTCCTCATAAGGCGCGAGTACCTTGTTCCAACCCGCAGGCGGGAATTAGAAAGCCTTAGGAACTAGGTTCTGACCAAGTACATACCCCAAGATGTTCTAATTCATCTACACATTAAAATAGTACAACAGATGTTTTAGGCTAATCCGAAGGCCATGTTTCATATACCGTAGGTCAATGGATCAATAACCTGCTCGGGTCCAAGCTCTATGAACTTGTGGGGTGAGGGGAAAGAGCAGGGAAGGGTCAGGCGAGAAGAGAAGGGTCTGTCAACAGCCCGCCGTGATATCTGGTATTCCTTTCTATTCCAATACTGCTAACATAGGGCCGTTGCTCAAACTCCTGTGCTATTACGAATGAGTGAGTGAGTCACCGACCAATGTATTTGGTTCTGTACTATGCACGGACCGAGAAACCTCATCACTCGTCAAAACCACTTCTCATAGTCCGCGATGCACATTCCTCTCAGGTTCACGCAGCTTAGACCCGAGCAGTAGTTCAATGGGATATTTTTCTGGGGAAGATGACTTCAGTGTTCCACCAAAAAAAAGCTAGCCTATGTTACAGACTAGTTACATAAAACTTCCAGTTGATAATATACATTATCTGAGAAAATGAATGTGGACTTATCTTCCTTACCACAAAACTATAATAACTTTCTGATTGATGACACAATAAAATTGTATTGACAATGTGTTGGCTATGTCTCACCAAAATGAAACCGTGTCATTAAACTCTGAATCGTACAAAAACAATACTATAAATAGGCTCTCATCCTTTTTCTTTTCTGACTGTATATGGTGACCTTCGGGGAGTAAGCCTATCTAGCGCATGAAAGGCTGTCTTATATCTGAGCATTTGGCTAAGCAACTTCGAACATACAGTATGTAAGAATCCTGAACTCTCAGGAAAAATATGATAGGAGGCAGAGGAAATTCTAACAAATGGGGCATTTAACAAATCAGAGGGTGCAACGATTGTACCCACATACCTATCAAGAGCCATGGTGGACCAATGGCAGAAGTCTATAGAAACCATAAAGGTTCCTTTTCTCTAAACATTGAGCTCACGATTCGAGAATATTCAAAACAGCTTCGTCAAGTTAAGATTCAATGAATGTGCACGTAGGTCTTTGGATTCTGGGGAGCATACACCAATTAGATGCTTAGGTGAACTGCAACCTATTAGAAATTCTATGTCTAAACGTACAAAACTCAGTACGAAGCAAAAATAATACTTTGGGATACTAAACGTTACCTCTCTACTCAAGTTTGGTGAGCACAAAGAACTGACGACGATGATGCATGAACATAACATATCAATATTGGCATTGCAAGAAACACGATATCAGGACAACGATGTAATGGACACAAAAGGATATAGAATCTATAATGGAGTTAGGTAAAAATATGCCGGTGTTTAGCATGGCGTTTGCTGTAAATAAGAATGTTATCAGCTCAATGGTTAACTTCTGTAGTGCTTCAGAGATTACCTCTTCTAACCGCAGCAGAAACGCACATGCACTCAGCAATGAGGACAACAGGCTCAATCCCGAGTAAGTGTCGTTGTGTTGACAGAATTGACAGAATGCAACATAACCTGAGTTGGCCTCGTCTCTAGGCACGTTTTTATACAAGAGTGACCGACTGAACTAATAATTTCATGATCCTTGGTCAGGACAGTCGCTGCCAGAGCCAGGATCCGATCCTGGATTTAACACTTCTGGCTACGCCTAAATGTTACTATTATCTTATTGTTAGTTTCATTTATAGTAGGTTGTTTTCTTAATTAGGCATCTGTCTCAACATTTTTAAATAATCAAAATTTAAATTTAACTTGTTTCAAGGATCAGTTTTTCTCAATGTTCTGCCTCCTGACCAATAACCATCTGTAAGCTACATGAATAAAAAAAACTGTATCTCAATCTCGTTTTTCTGTCAACATGCTACAAAAAGGCTAGGGCCTTAATCAGTCACAGCGCAAAAATGGCAAATCTTCTTGGGATAAAAAATTAACTATTTGCGATTAATCATCTTCCTATTCTGATTACTATTATTGTTTAAAGAGGTGGGACATCAACGGGATGTGCCTCTATCTTTTTATTCTACCGGCTAAGTTACATCGACAACAATAGCCTACAAGTTCAGCAGCTGTATGAAATGTTCCATAGTTTACTTTTTATTTTAAATACACAATGCATGGGTTTATTTTCATTGGTATTTATTTACATACTGTACTGTACAATTAATAAATACATTTCATTTGGGACAGGAAGTCTGCTGTTTCAGAATTAATTCCTGCTCCTTAACTTGATATTAATTTCCATGACTTGCTTAACAAGTATTTCTTTTTCTTGCGCCAACAGGGTTTGTATCCGAAGACACCTATCTTGTATGCTAGTTTTTTCTTCAGAGCCACTGCATGAGGCTCTCAACTTTTCTTCATTGGAAATGGCTCTGAAACACATAAAACCTACATGTAACTCATTATGAACAAGGTCTGGAATTCCTTTGATAGTTCATGTAAACTCTTATTATATTAAATGGGCATTGTTACAAAGAAAACATTTTACTGTGATATAATTATAAATAATTTCATGGATATTGGGTGAAATCTTTATAGGAATGTGGCGTGATGAGAGTCCTTACCGCCCTTACAAAAGTAATTTATAGGTTGCACTCTATTTAAGTTTCTGGCAAGTTCAATTTATGAGAATACTCTCAAGAGGTTCATTTAATAGAATTTTTTGAAATTTCTTATTGCTCTAAAATACAAATCAGAAAATATAATGCACAACACAGACTGCTTTGTGTAGAATTAAGCCATGAAAGGTAAAATTGTAATTACTTAATTTACAGGTAGAACTCAAATCGATCTCACTGGACAGGGAGTGGTCGTGGCCTATCAGGAAGAAAGGAAGCTTTTTGTTTTACGAGTCCACTAATTTTGTGATCATAAGCCATGTGACGTCCTTGTTATGTGGAATCCAAGCCACCACATTTCTCCTCATCAGCCCCTAATTTTGAGGATGGTAACTTCCCTCACCACTACCAACTACAGCATGATTCATGTAAAACGATTTTATTTGCATAGGAATACTCCGAAATGTTTCATTTACGTACCGTACTTATTTATTTTATTTATCTTATGGCTTTTAGTGCCGGGAGTGTCCGAGGACATGTTCGGCTCGCCTGAGTCTGTAGCTGCTTCCAGGGGACACCCTAATTAGGGTGAGCTACAAGTTCCGTTCAATTTCAAATAGTTCCAACTTTCGCTACCAGATATCAGTGATACCTAGTGGCGAACGTTGGAACTTTGATAGAGCATTCCGATGAAATCTAACCTAACCTAACAATTTAGCTTTACACAAGTTTAGTCTGTGAAAGGATCTTTTATATGTCATACATTTATGACATGGGACCGCCGGCTTTACTTCCCCTCCGAAGAAAGGCATACTGAAGGATTTTTAACGCTCTTAAAAAATCCGACGACTTCGGCCGGGTTTGAACACGCTATCTTGGGCACAGCAGTTCAGCATGCTACCAACTACCACCGAAGCCGCTATTTACTTACTGACAACCTTCAACGGCACAGTCATCTGCCAGATATTCTGGACATTTAAGAGGCATGTTACTAGCATCCTCCATGTCAAAATAAACATGATCCCTCAGTATGCCTTCCTTCGGAGGGAAAGTAAAGCCTGCGGTCTCATATCATAGATTTATGGCATTAAAAGAACCTTCCACTAACTACACTTTAGTGGGCTGCGTGGCGCAGTCGGTAGAGTCACTGAGCTTCTAATTGAAAGGGAGTGGGTTCGATCCCCTCCCAGGTAGTGGATTTTAGAAACAAAACTACCACTTTTGGAAACGCAAATAGCCCTGGGGTTCACTCAGCCTACACAAGAAATGAGTGCCTGGGTAATTCCTGGGAGCAAAGACGGCCGGGCATGGAGCTTACAACTCCATCCCATCTAGTGCCGATGTCACAAAGAGTGGAAGCCTCTCCCTTCCACTACTCCCAGGGCTTCATTGGCCTGCACGGAGTTGGCTTTGCTTTGGCTTTACTAACTACACTGCACTTGTGGAAGCTAAAATTTGTACGTTAGGCTGATAACGCTTTATATTAGTTCGAAAGTTCGCCGCCAGGTGGTGACTGCGATGGCATTTAGTAGACACGTCCGCGGCTAGGTGTCGTGGATGGTAGCATTTGTTAGCAAAAGTAGGAACTACATGAAAATATTAATCGTCTGCAGTCCTTCTACCTGTATCACATATAACACACACTAATACAGTCCTCACAATTAACACCAGTTATCAGACAGATTCTACACACCCAAAGTACACTGGGCTACATGACCGCGTTGTCGCAGCCCCTATACTAAGGAACCAAACAAAATAAACATGGAATGAATATCATGTGTTTTATATGAATCACCTTGTACTTACAAATAATTTACATACTGTAAGAAAAAGGTAAATAAAAAAGAAAAAGGGAAAATAGAGTAAGAAGTGCCCTCAACCCTTCAAGAACGATGATGGATGGACTTTGGAAGGAAAGGCAATAGGCAGAAAATCCATCAGAAAAGCCACTGGGAAACACATGAAGCTTAAGAGTTGCCAATTCCCAGGCTCACTAGCCATGATCATGTTAAGCAGGTTAACGTTTCGTCTCCCTAGTGTCCAAATTATGCAAATTTTGAAAATGCTCCTTGTGCCCAACTAATGGAGTTAGCTCATTTTCATGACTTTCCCACATAAATCATTAGTATAAAAGCAAATCTTGTGGTTGATTTTAAGTTCAAATGAATATTTGTCGAGATATAAATGAACACAATTTACAATTTTTGTTATCCCATTAATTATAACGGAACAGGTTAGATCTGAACCTTCCGATGCGCGTGTGCGTCCAGTTGCATTACGTCATCCCCTCGCCTGGATTCTTTGTCAACCAGTGAGCACATACTTCATCACGCGCTGGTTAGATGTTGCCAAGTAGTCATTATTCCCAGAACCTTGGCAGAGTACAGATGCTGTCAATGCATGCGAAGCAAGACTGAGCGGATCTGCTCTTTGACAAGCACGGCAACAAGCTTGCTGTCAGGAGTGTGTGAAGAGGGCGCGCTCTCAGTTCATTACCACCAATACCAATGCTATGTCACTGAGAATGCTCCTATTCGATACTTTATGCTTGCATAATATAACCACGACGAGCAGCGAGCAGCCCCAAACAGTTGTTGCACCAATGAGGGGAAATCGCATTTGCGCCTAGTGATCCCACCACTTCTCCTCCTAGACGAGACTCCGCCATGAGAGGCCAGGTCTAACTTGCCACGCTAAACCTATTATTATAAAATCAAAAAATTGTTACTGGCGAAACTAAGAATACTCCAGTAAAACTAAACAATTATGGATGCATATATATAGAATGTGTATAACAATTGCAACATTGCAGCTGCAAATCTGATAGGCAAAGGGCAAATGTCTAAAAAATGGGAAAGTGAGATAAATGCACTTTTATAAAAGACATGCATATTCTTCTGGTAGTCAGCTTTCAATTTTCTGTATTTATTATTGGATATTGTACTAATTTTACACACAGCCCTCCAATACTAATCTACACTATACTACTGAATTATACTTTTCTATCTCCAACAGTTTAGGAGGTATAATAACTTTTAAATGAAAATTATGTAAATTTTGAAAATGCTCCTTGTTCCCAACTAATGGAGGTAGATCATTTTCATGATTTTTCCACATAGATCATTAGTATAAAAGTAAATCTTGTGGTTGATTTTAAGTTCAAATGAATACTTGTTGAGGTATAAATTAACACAATTTACAATGTTTGTAATCCAATTAATTACCTATTATTATACCTTCAATGTTTAGTTGACAGACACGTAGGACAGATCCCAAGTTCCTAGTGGCAGTTTGGCCCTTAGAAGGGCAAAACTGAAGTTTGTTGCTTTCATCTAAACAACAAAATAGCTAATAGGGAGCTGAAGGTGTACATGGACAACCAGCAATTGAGACACAATAGATACCCTAAATATCTGGGGGTCACATTGGATAGAACGCTGTCTTACAAACAACATCTCCTGAATGTTGCTGCAAAAATAGGAACCCGCAACAACATAATTCATAAGCTATGTGGAACAACTTGGAGATCCTCAGCTGCAACTCTGCGATGCTCAGCTCTACGTTTGGTGTACTCGACTGCCGAATACTGTGCTCCTGTCTGGCTCAATAGTGCTCACACAAATATTGTAGATACCCAACTGAACAGCACAATGCGTCTCATCACTGGCACAATCAAATCTACTCCCACACATTGGCTACCAGTGTTAAGTCATATTCCACCTCCAGATCTCAGACGTAAAGATGATCTCCTAAAAGAATTCAATAAAATAATGAACAATCCAGGACTGCCGATACATGATGACATCAGCGATGCAATTACTGGTCACCTGCGTTCCAGAAAACCATCATTTCGAGATGCCACGAACTTGGGGAAAAGCAACTACCAAATGTTCGTTGAGTGCCAGAAGAGACTCAACAACAAATGTTGTCCAACAATGCCTCCTGTGAAGAAGAATCCGACACCTTGTTTCAACCTCCCTCGTAGACTATGGTCCATATTGAACCGGATACGAACCAACCATGGGAACTGTGCAGCATTCCACTACAAGTGGAACAGAATTTCAACGCCTGAGTGTGATTGTGGTGCTACAGAACAGACGATCCAGCACAGCATCACCGAGTGCAGCAAAAGAAAGTACAGTGGCAGTGCTAGTGACTTTGCTCTCGTGACCCCAGAAACTATAATTGACTATATTCAGAATTTGGATATACATATATAAATTCCTACTGTATCTCTAGCCATAAGCTAAATAAATAAATACCTATTATTATAAAATTAAAATATATTGAACCCTTGCAAAGAAGCTTATGAGACTCAGTTTCGGGGGTGTAACAGTCCATTTCGTAAGTTGTTGTTAAAGCGCTTCTATAACATGCAGGGTAACACATAACAAAATAACATGCAGGAAGAAGTGAATACCAGGGTTAAAACAAATGAATTTAATAACAGATCAACTATTTACAAATAAAAACAAACAAACAAGATTGTAAACTGGACCAAATGTCCCAAATACTTCAATGACATTGTGTACGTGTGCGGCTGTTCTACAAGCTTAACGATGAGTACAAATAAATGCGAGATTCGTCACCATCCGGTAAACCTTCAGAGGACGAATCTGCATTGTTTAGAGCTAGACAGACGCGGGGAACCAACTATACACTACTTAAATTAATCCGACACTTCCTACACTAAATAAAGCAACAAATAATTTCCGCATGAAATTGGAATCAAGGAACTGCCGTAGCAAAAACATTAATGCCTAAAATTAGGACTTTTCAAAATCAACACAAGTAAATTAACACGTGACCAACAAGAAAAACACTCATGACCGCTTGTCATTTTACAAGTAAATACAACTACACCACAAGGTGTCACCAGACAAACTAACATGAAATGAGTCATAGAAAATCACTAGGCTCAAAGCCAACATTTACATTATTAAAACAATATTCCATTCATACGATATGCGATAATTCGTGACAGACATGGTGAACTCCCCATTTAATTATGGTCCAATGACCATCACAAAAGAACAGGTTTGCTAATGATAGCTTATAGGGGTCAGTCGGTCAGCTGGACTGCCTAACAGATGAGTCACCGAACCTAGACGGGCGCTAAGTGGAAATCTGCACATCTGTCAACCCACGTGTCAATAACCTCGACCTGCCGTGGCATGGGTTCGAGTCTCGAAGAAGCGTGCTCCCAAAGCACATAATATACGTGTGTGTGTCAGAATAAAATATCTCAGCATTTCCCCTAGGAAATCCAAGAATCAGCACTGGACAAGGTACAGTAGCCTCCAAGAGCGCTCTGCCTTTCCATCAAAAATACATCAACAACAACAATATGAGGGCGGTAGCACCACCTACTCCTCATCACGAAGAATCAATACACACACCTGACACAAGAACACACACAGAATCACCCGTATGGGTTTGACAGAAACCTGAAATAAATGACATAAAATATTTTCCACCAGCTTGCGCTTCCAATCTAGTCCGTGACTAAAGAACCTGAAAAGGACTCAAAAAAAAGCTAAAAAAATTAGAACTAAGGTGTTCTACAGTTACATCTTAATTTGTTGCGCTCGGCAACCCTAGTATGAAATAAAACCTGTTCATAAAACATCTTACAATAATTACCTCCCTTTCCTATAAAAAAAATGAACTTTAATAAAGCACCACTTATCGAATGTAACGAGTTTCGCATTCGCATGGATAAAATCAAATACACACGCCGTATACACTAAATATGACTCCAAAGAAAAATATACAACAAACAAATTTGGCCACGCGCCAACGTACATTTACAGATAATAGTGTCGGCACACAAAAAAATCTAAACACAAAAAAAACAAAGAATGAACTATTTACAACGTTCCCGCGCCTTATCCAACTACATATTGAGTAAATCAATGTTTGTACATCACCGTTTCAGCTTACAGAACTTAACCTTCATCCCGGTGCATTTCCCTACGGGAAATCTAGCCCTCCATCGTCGACGTAGTTGTAGAAGCGATGCACATCATTCCGACACACGACAATACATCAGACATCTTGGCGTAGCTTCTTGGACAGAGATGTTCAATGTTAATAATATGCCTAGCTACAATCGCTGTGAGCTACTACTTTCACTCACAATAATGTCCTATGCGATTACTGATCGTAGACTTGCCCTATCTCAGCATTTGCTCCACACACGCACAAATATCACTCAAAATTATAATACAAAATTTACATAAAAATTACACACTTAAAACTCATCGCAACTGGCTTGAAAACAAGTCTTAAACATGTCTATCGTGCAGTTCTTATCTCGCCTAGAGATCTCCACTGCTAAACGTGACCTCTTCTCCCTTGAGCACAAAGTGAAATGTTAGTAAAGTATGCTCATTAGAGCTTGAAAAATCGTGACGCAGACTGACGTGAACATTGCTCACCAGAGCTCAATAAAGTTGTGTCCTAAACAGCTCATCACCGATCAATTTATTGGAAACTGACAGAATGAGGTAGGGTGGGGAGAATTTGTAAAAATAATCTGGAGTTTTTACCTTACAAATTTGGGACTGGTATCAAACTTCTTCATTTTATCCAAACGTTTCAATACACTTATGCGGAATTAATTCGGATCGGCGGTTTTTTAGATATGCGTTTCCGCGCCTTTTTCCAGGGTACGCAATTCACCGCGTGGCTTTGGCGTCGTCTCTTCTGATTGGCTGATTCAATCCTGGATCGGTTGAAACTTGACTCATGACACTCCCATAATGACCCCAATTTAGTTGCGCGTTGGTACAGAATTTGTCCTTGAACTCGGCTTAACCGGTCGTCTTCAGGAATAACTACCAAGCTGCTTCTGTTGTAATCATTGCAACACCCTACCTTGCCTTCCCTTTGTCAATTTCAACATGTACTGCCTGGGCATCGGTAATAATAATAATAAAATCATGGAGACTTATTCATCGACAGATTAATAAGGGTTCAATATTTAATATAAAAACTAAGAATACTACAGTAAAACTAATCAGAATCACTGAACTTATGGATGCATTGATATAGAAAGAGTATAAAAATTTGCAACATTATAGCTGCAAATCTGATAGGCAAGTTGCAAATTTTGTTTCAAAAAATGGGAAACTGAGGTACGATCCATGCTTTCATGAACAAGGTGATTGAAAGAAAGTTTTAGAGTCACCATCTGACAGAATTGTAGTGTAGTACTGTACCCGTTCGTCCTGGGGATGCGATGACCCATCTGCTATTACATCGCATCCCTGGATTTCCAGGACAGAGCGGAGTTAAATGAACATGAAGTCAAATAAGGAATGTGTCGGAAATTCAGTTGAAATATCACAAAAGCAGAGGGTAACACGAGATAAAGTATCTCCAGGGTCGTTACGGGTTTAAATTTAATTAAAATATACAAATATAAATGGGCGCCACCAACTGAATCCCTAGCAAACCACATCCTTCCTGGTTAAGCCTTAATTAAGACAAGGAAAGAAATAGGAAAATCACATCATCATCACATCACAACTAAGATAAAAACAAATTTATTCAAACTTTGATAGTCAGACAGGCATATTAAAAACTCATCCTACCTAAGAGCATGGTCGAATGCCAACGTTAAATTGTCATTGTCCAGAAAATCGAACCATCTCTATTCTACTCAAAGTGTATTTAATCCACATAAAATAGGAAAAATTTCTAAAGTTCACTTGGGTTCCCAGGATCACCGTAGCACTATGTCTATGCGTCACTGCCATTCGTGATACCTGAGACCTAACTTCTCTTTAAGTTAACATCATGAATGTGGATGTAAAAATATAATTAATCTGTCTAAACACACATATTCTAATCACATATTTTAAACATCAAATAATTTATGGCTTGCGTGGCATTATTCAAATGGTGAATATATTAGTAAATTGCTCCTAAACATCGAATAATTAATTTACACTTACACTGTCATTAATAATTGCTTATTTGTGAATCACAGGAAATCCACTACTCATTGGTTATAATCATCATCATCATCAAAATTAAATATTTCTCACATTAGTTCTCATCTCAAAATTCAATATATTCATGTCAGAATAATTAATTCATTATCATCAAATCATTTAAATGAATATTATAAACATCAATTCTTTATACTCTCTAATTATTCACACACTCTCATTCCATCATCTCCTTCAGATTAAATCATCTTAAATCATCAATATAAATTGTTTAATTCATTAATTCAAGTTGGAATTCTTCAACTCATTCAAATCATATCTCTCAATTAAATTTATTTAAATCCATTTAAATTTATTAATCATCAGCTTCTTTAATTAATTATCACCTTCTAATTCAGTTATTCATCATCTATTTAATCATGTATTAATTTATTTAAATCAGCTTATTTATTCAATCTTTAATTCATCCATTTATTTAATTCATTGATTTATTCCAAAATTTAATTTATCAATTTATTTAAATTTTATTCATCTGGTTATTTAGATTTTTATTATATCATCGAGTCATTCTGATTTTTATTTCATTAGGTCAGATCATTAATATGCTTAAATTTCAGATTATTATTTCATTAATTATTATTATCAGAAAATCTTGTATTATCAACATTATTTATTTGTTTAATTTCCTAACAAATTGTTTAATATGGGTTATAGAACGTTGTCTTATAGTTTTATCACTTCCAAGTTATATCTCGTATTCAATCATCATGCCAAAAAATATTATTGCCTTCACAAAATCACGTTGGATCTCACTATCCAAAACTTCATTATATTCTATCACTTTATCAAATACCATATTTGAATACCACAATTATTCCACGTAACTCCATAAATATTCAGCGCACAGCATGAATCTCAAAATTATGCTAGACTGGGTTCGACAACCTCATGTCTGCCTCAAAATACATTAGCAATATTGCAACTTCCACTTGGCAACTTCCACAAAATGCCTATCACGAACTTCACTTAACCACGTTGCATGATCTACAAAAATATATAACTGGCTTCAAATTATCAACGCACACAATCTCCAATAACTGTAATTAATCTGATCACATCTAGACAACTTCTTAAACAATTAGGAAAAATATTACCTTAGTAATCGAAATCAAATTCAAAATCTGCTTTCAAATAGCATAAATTCTCTTAAAATTCTCATAATTCACTTCACAGAAAAACACCAATGTGTTATAATCTCTCACATCAAAATATGTAATACTGATCTGCCTTAAAAATAAATCTGACCATTAATGATTCATCTTACAAGATTCAATTACTTTAAATCCTTCTCAAAGGTATCAAACTCAATCATAAAAATGTATCAAAAGTATCAACTGTATCAAAATACCAGCTGTTAAATGAAAGTACTCTCAAAAGAGTATAGCAACAAAATATTGGATTGGCAAACAAGAATTACAAAATGTAACCCTGCTGACATTTATTTTTAATTTATTTAACAAAATTCGACTGATATGTGACTAGTAGTTTTTTGTTTGATCCTCTTACAATCTCAAGTACACTCGGATGATAAAAATGAGTTCCTCAATGGCAAGTTAGGTGTGTACCACCACGCAATCGTATAAAACGAAAGGCCTTGCCTCGTAGACTATCATGATAATGCCCTGAGCGATGGGTCAAGGTGTGTACCACCACGCAATCGCCTAAAGCGAAAGGCCCCATCTCGTCGTCTAATGAGTGAATGTACCAGATTGGAATCAACAAGTCTCTAGTTGTCACATAAAAGCGATATTCATTCACTTGAGTGAATAAGATCTTAATATCTCCAAACAATCCAATGGAAAAAATCCCTACTGATGAATAATACACACTCGCTAGTATGCAATGAACTGACGAAGTAATTTAAATAATCCAATTGCAGATCACGAGTTCGAAATACTCGCCACAAAAAAACTATCCAAGAAAAACTATCCTTACTGGAAAAGTGTCTAAAAGACCAAACATCTGCTTAATAAAGCCAACCAATGGTGAGAACTTCGTATAATGGTGCCTGCCATATCATATGGTAACGCATATTCTAGCAAAATTGGAGCAAATAATGTCTAAGCCATGTCTAAATAATCGTAGAACTCCTACTAGAAAAATATATACAAGTATGCCCAGTGTTCATGAAAAAATCACATCAGAAAGTCATAACTCTTACAGTACCTTCTCATATCAGCTGTTAATATATTTCAAAGATCGTCGATTATCGTCGTGTGTGCAATAAATTTCTCGAAAGATCGACGGAAATATCGTATCACCCACGCAATAGCGATTGCCTTCATATCCCAAGTGAATCAGCTGTTGGACCTCCTCTTCTTCAGGAACCGAATCCATCGCTCTGTGGTGCCATCACGTCTCCGTCTTCGCTTACTCCGACATGATGAACTGCATGTTATCCATAACGGATACTGTCCAAATTCTTCCGTAAAAGTTCATAAACGTAGCGTACCCCATACTCTTCTACTAAGTTACGCCACTGTCCCATACAATGTTCGGTTTGCTTGTGATAAAAGTCAATCTCCACAGCAGCTAAATCTCACTTGCAGAAAATAATTTTATTTATAAAAGAGTATAAGTTTCTGAAACACCCTGTAGCTGTGTTCGTACTTGAAATTTCATAATAATTCATGAAAAATAATTAGATTAACGCACGTGCCAATGTTCATAAGTGCATATACTCGTAACATTTCGTTTGCCTAAAAGCGTTAATGTTGGCTTGACCCCATGGTCGCTTTAAATATTCTGTTATGAAATGCATAGTTTGATAAGCCGTAATGTCATTGGAATATCTAAGTTCATTTGAAGTTCACAATAGCAGTATATGATAACTATCTGCCTGCACAATTCGATTACTGAATACAAGTCCAACCTCATAAAGTTGTAACTAAATGTCGAAATGAAGTTCAGCTTCTTTCACGTTGCCTGCGTATAAGATGTACAGAACCAGCACGCTCTGCTCTACTGCACTGTTCTAGAATGATCGACGCTTAAAGCTGGCCTCGCCATACCGCTTCGCTGTGCTGTCCTGCGTTACAAAATGCAGCTCGAAATAAAGTTCTCAATCTTGTTATAATGCTGTTTATTCCTTAACATTTGAAAAAAGCATTGCTGCCTCGCATAGCTGTAACTACGATGTTGGAAATACTACTGTTCTAACACCGGCTCTTCTCTCGCTTACACGGCCTGTACAGCTTGCCTCGCCAACCGGTCCTCGCACCGCCTACCGTGCTTCGCTTGCCTTGACTCACTGACCTCCTTTCCGTTCTCCCAGCGCATGCTGCTATCAGCTCCGCTTGTTGAAGTAATACTGTCGCTTTCACTCCACGCAACAAGTGCTGTACACCGCTCGACTTGCCGTTCTCTCTGCGCAACATGTGTTCTACTCGGCCCTGCTGGCTGAATTGATACTGCTGTCTCTAGACTGCGTTGACGAGCTCGTACTCCGCGCTGTCACGTGATGTTCCCCTACCTTCTGCGGTCATGCGTCACAAGTATAATCTCGACCACCATCATCTCGGCTATTAAGTTATACAATAACTTAAGGGGTTATCTGCCTTTCTTCAAGTTATCACCATATATATTGCTTGACATTTCTTCTGCATGTTATCCATAACGGATACTGTCCAAATTCTTCCGTAAAAGATCATAAACGTAGCGTACCCCATACTCTTCTACTAAGTTACGCCACTGTCCCATACAATGTTCGGTTTGCTTGTGATAAAAGTCAATCTCCACAGCAGCTAAATCTCACTTGCAGAAAATAATTTTATTTATAAAAGAGTATAAGTTTCTGAAACACCCTGTAGCTGTGTTCGTACTTGAAATTTCATAATAATTCATGAAAAAGAATTATATTAATGCACGTGCCAATGTTCATAAGTGCATATACTCGTAACATTTCGTTTGCCTAAAAGCGTTAATGTTGGCTTGACCCCATGGTCGCTTTAAATATTCCGTTATGAAATGCATAGTTTGATAAGCCGTAATGCCATTGGAATATCTAAGTTCATTTCAAGTTCACAATAGCAGTATATGATAACTATCTGCCTGCACAATTCGATTACTGAATACAAGTCCAACCTCATAAAGTTGTAACTAAATGTCGAAATGAAGTTCAGCTTCTTTCACGTTGCCTGCGTATAAGATGTACAGAACCAGCACGCTCTGCTCTACTGCACTGTTCTAGAATGATCGACGCTTAAAGCTGGCCTCGCCATACCGCTTCGCTGTGCTGTCCTGCGTTACAAAATGCAGCTCGAAATAAAGTTCTCAATCTTGTTATAATGCTGTTTATTCCTTAACATTTGAAAAAAGCATTGCTGCCTCGCATAGCTGTAACTACGATGTTGGAAATACTACTGTTCTAACACCGGCTCTTCTCTCGCTTACACGGCCTGTACAGCTTGCCTCGCCAACCAGTCCTCGCACCGCCTTCCGTGCCTCGCTTGCCTTGACTCACTGACCTCCTTTCCGTTCTCCCAGCGCATGCTGCTATCAGCTCCGCTTGTTGAAGTAATACTGTCGCTTTCACTCCACGCAACAAGTGCTGTACACCGCTCGACTTGCCGTTCTCTCTGCGCAACATGTGTTCTACTCGGCCCTGCTGGCTGAATTGATACTGCTGTCTCTAGACTGCGTTGACGAGCTCCTACTCCGCGCTGTCACGTGATGTTCCCCTACCTTCTGCGGTCATGCGTCACAAGTATAATCTCGACAACCATCATCTCGGCTATTAAGTTATACAATAAATTAAGGGGTTACCTGCCTTTCTTCAAGTTATCACCATATATATTGCTTGACATTTCTTCTGCATGTTATCCATAACGGATACTGTCCAAATTCTTCCGTAAAAGTTCATAAACGTAGCGTACCCCATACTCTTCTACTAAGTTACGCCACTGTCCCATACAATGTTCGGTTTGCTTGTGATAAAAGTCAATCTCCACAGCAGCTAAATCTCACTTGCAGAAAATAATTTTATTTATAAAAGAGTATAAGTTTCTGAAACACCCTGTAGCTGTGTTCGTACTTGAAATTTCATAATAATTCATGAAAAGAATTATATTAATGCACGTGCCAATGTTCATAAGTGCATATACTCGTAACATTTCGTTTGCCTGAAAGCGTTAATGTAGGCTTGACCCCATGGTCGCTTTAAATATTCCGTTATGAAATGCATAGTTTGATAAGCCGTAATGTCATTGGAATATCTAAGTTCATTTGAAGTTCACAATAGCAGTATATGATAACTATCTGCCTGCACAATTCGATTACTGAATACAAGTCCAACCTCATAAAGTTGTAACTAAATGTCGAAATGAAGTTCAGCTTCTTTCACGTTGCCTGCGTATAAGATGTACAGAACCAGCACGCTCTGCTCTACTGCACTGTTCTAGAATGATCGACGCTTAAAGCTGGCCTCGCCATACCGCTTCGCTGTGCTGTCCTGTGTTACAAAATGCAGCTCGAAATAAAGTTCTCAATCTTGTTATAATGCTGTTTATTCCTTAACATTTGAAAAAAGTATTGCTGCCTCGCATAGCTGTAACTACGATGTTGGAAATACTACTGTTCTAACACCGGCTCTTCTCTCGCTTACACGGCCTGTACAGCTTGCCTCCCCAACCGGTCCTTGCACCGCCTACCGTGCTTCACTTGCCTTGACTCACTGACCTCCTTTCCGTTCTCCCAGCGCATGCTGCTATCAGCTCCGCTTGTAGAAGTAATACTGTCGCTTTCACTCCACGCAACAAGTGCTGTACACCGCTCGACTTGCCGTTCTCTCTGCGCAACATGTGTTCTACTCGGCCCTGCTGGCTGAACTGATACTGCTGTCTCTAGACTGCGTTGACGAGCTCCTACTCCGCGCTGTCACGTGATGTTCCCCTACCTTCTGCGGTCATGCGTCACAAGTATAATCTCGACCACCATCATCTCGGCTATTAAGTTATACAATAACTTAAGGGGTTATCTGCCTTTCTTCAAGTTATCACCATATATATTGCTTGACATTTCTTCTCTTCTGAGATGATATAATATTATGTTCCATATAGATCTTAATAATACTTCAATATTCCTCCCATAATTCCATCTGCTTGACTGGTAGTGCCACCTTCATCCTTGGCCTTCTACGTCATTTCTTAACATTTTTCTCGACTCGATCTGAGCGCTATCTTTACAACTTTTCCCATAAATTTCAACTACGGCTCAATGTCAGCTGGCGTAGCCGATAGCCTCAACTAGGTATCGGGTACAGTACATCTGCCCCCATAAAGCATGTGCCGCAAATATTTCCATGGCTACAAAATTATCTTCATAATTCATGTCACATTCTCCACTAGATTAATGTCATTCATACTACTGGGGACTGGTCCCCAAATAGTACACAGGGGCGTAATTATACCAACAAATTAAAAAATGGATATTTTTGCGATTGCTGACCAAAACTCAGTCGTAGTGTGCCTTAAGTACAAAGTCAAGGTTGAAAACATAAAAGAAACTTTTATATTTCATGCAAAAATGTACCATGGAGAAGTCACTGAGCGCTGTACGCATTGCAGCACTGCATTTACTATCCCCCCGGCTCTTGTCCGGACACACTTCCCCCTGATACATCCTCCCTCTGAGACTTGACTGCAGGTGAAAGTTACCGCACACATGAAAAGTAGCATTCTGACAGCCACGGCTAGTAACGATGGTTGGTCCAAACTTCACCTGCATTATACACATAATGTATAACCTACATGGCTCTCTGTTTTACAAATCCCAGACTCCGTTGAAATGGGAATGATATCGGGCAGGAGAATATTGTTCTGCAAACAATCTTAAAACTATCTCTTTGACAAACCTGTTGGGCTTCCATAATTCGATGTACTGGTGCCAGCCTTATCTGTTTCTATGACCAGATCGATGATAGACTCTTCTTATATTGATGCTGCCCCTTCAACCTGCCTATCTTGTGTGACTGTCCAGGGCAAACAGTATTTCGATATCCATCTGCCCCAAGAGAGAATCCACAGCTGGGTCATGTTATAGAGCTATTTTTCGTCACACAATTGCTTTTCTCGCAGTCCCAATTTTTGTTTATTTGTTCAACCATTTTCTGAAAAGAAAATTCATAATGTTAAGGTACTGGTAACACTCAAGAAAAAACACCACTTAAAAATATCCGAAAGAAAGGGTAAGTATTATGGCTATTAACATTACACTAGTAAAAGTACCGTAGCCCACAGGTTAAGTTTATGGCACTGCTTTCAAAAAGCATTAATTTCAATACAAGAAACTGGCATGGTTCTATTTTTAATCAGAATTAGAAGTCCATTACAACTTTATTTGCAATAGTTCCCTCTCCTTTAATGTTCATTATAATAAATAACTACGGTACCGTATCGTTATTATTCTTTGAATGTTATAGTTAAGTAAATATTTTGTGTGCATTTCATGAGCTGAGAAGCTATAATGTATGCTACAATTTGTACAGTCTCAACACAATATTATGTGCATCTAGCAAATATTGGGAGTAAGTATCCTTGGTTTTCCGATGTGTGACAGTGTGCCTACCATCGTATGTACGCTTATGCAGTACAACTGTAATCTATCCGAGAAGGAAACATTTTAATTCAGAATGGGGCTATTTTGTCCTAACCATGCTCATGCTCCACAGGTGGATAGGCATATGTAACTTAGTGGTTTTCTCTCCACAGTGATCCCCAATACTTTCCTCTGTAATATACTCCTGTGTTGGGTACGGTAGCCCATAGTGGCAATTAAGTTGCTCTTTACTGCCACTATCCTTCTATGGCATAAATAGTCCATAGAATACCATGCTATACAATTGGGAGGCTCTCGATATGCCAGCATTCCTATCTCGTACACTTATTACACGCCTAATAAGACCGAGAATATCCAATGCCTCCGTATTTTGGTTGCCTATTACGCGAGGGCCCTAATAGGTATGGTACGGTAACCTCAAAAGTAGGCTACTACTTTACGTTTTTGCTACTCTTTCATTTATGTTCCTTTTAGTCAGTAGGCCTATTGGACGTATTGGTGCTTTAAAATAAACAACAGGTGCGTCTTACTACAGAAATAATACGAAAAATGAGGAAATCTTACCTTGTCCTCAGGCACGTAGTTAACTCCTCCGTCATATTTTGACATGTTCTCTTCTTTTTCCACGGTAACTTCGTCCGTCTTATTATTTTCAAGTATATTTTTATACTGGAGGACGATTTGCACAACAAAATGTTTATCCTCTACACACAGCTTTTCGTATGTGATTGGTTCCAGTGGATCTTACTTTCGAGGAAGCCTTGAGGATCCCTTGAGTAAGGAGACCTTAAGGAAATGACTCTGACGGTAAAATCAATCTCAAGGAGACCTTCAGATTGGAGGAAGCCTCAAGGCCTCCTTAGTCAAGGTCTCCTCAAGGTGTCCTCAAGAAATGTCTCTGAATTCCTCCCTAAGAGAATTTTGAAGAACGCATTGGAGAAGCCAACTGTTATATACATACTTTGAACGTGCATGATTATTCCATTTTTGTTGGTCATCGTTATCCGGTACCTTCTAATATCAAAAATCGGTTCAGGAACAGATCGATCAAATGTTATCTGACGGCATAATTGAGCATTCAAATAGCTCTTATGTAAATTCTTTGATTACAGTACCTAAAGCTGATGGTAGGGTTAGAATTTGTCTCGAAGCTCGTATGCTTAATTCTCGTATTACTGCTGACCAATTAAAATCATTGTCAATTGAAGAATTGATGGAGAGTTTTTAGGGAAAGCAATGGTTCACATGTGTTGACCTCAGCTCTAGTTTTTGGCAGATTCCTTTAAGAAAGGAAGATAGGGTTTTTACAGCTTTAAGTCATCAGAATAACCTATACCAGTTTCGTCGTGTACCTTTTGGTTTAAAGAGTAGTTCGGCAGCTCTTATTCGTGCTCTTAATATAGCACTTGGAAGTGATACAAGAGAGTTTGTTACGATATATATAGATGACTTAGTTATTAGTTCTAAGACTTTTGAAGAACATTTATTACATCTCAACGATGTTTTCAAGTGATTGGATAGAGCAGGATTCACGTTTAAACTTTCCAAGTCATCGTTTTGTAGAGATGAGGTGACATTTTTAGGTCATAAAGTATCAAGGTGGGGTGTAAAACCTGAGGAAAGCAGGGTAAGGAAGATACTCAATGCCAGTGAACCCAAAAACGTGAAGGAGTTAAAATCGTATTTGGGAGTTTGTAATTTCTTTAGAAGGTTTGTGCTGAAGTATTCATGTTTAGTGGAGCCTTTTAGAGAGCTACTGAAGTCAGGTAATAGATGGTATTGGAATCAACAACATGCCGAAGCATTTAAAGCTCTAAAATCTGGATTTGAGGAAGCAGCGGTGCTGCGTTACCCACTAAGGGACAGAGAATATGTTGTGATGACTAATGCATCGAGTATAGGTATTTCGGGTGTACTTTGTCAAAGAGATGAAGAAGGGAATTTAAGAATTGTATCATTAGCTTCACGTGGATTATCTGCCATGGAGAAAAGATATACTATTACAGAGTTGGAACTTCTTGGAATTATATACAGTCTTAGCAAATTTAGGATGTATATATTAGGAAGTAAGTTCGAAATACACACAGATCATCATGCATTGATCTTCATTAGAACATGTAAATTAAATGCCAACAGGGTTAGTCGGTGGATCCTAGCACTTCAAGAATATGATTTTGAAGTGAAACACATTAAGGGAAAAGATAATATTCTTGCTGACATATTGTCACGTCATATATCGTTGAATAGAAAGAATTCCGTGATGAAGGTTGAGGAGGGGGTGATGATTTGTGTTTGTATGGATCCAAGTAACAAGCAGTCACTTGAGATACTTAAGAATATGTCAGTTGAGCAACGTGAAGATAGAGTATTAGGTGAGCCGATGGCGAGACTTGAGACAGGTGACAAGGACACGGTGAAAGTAGGACGGTTTACATACAAGATGCGAGACGGGTTTCTTTCACGTAAGTGTAAGGAGGATAGTTGGGCTATATGTGTTCCTGTATCATTAAGGGAAGAACTTGTATGGTTTCTACACAAGAAACTAGGGCATTTTGGTGCGAACAAGGTGCTCTATGAACTTCGACATGATTTTATTTGTGATAAGATGGAAAGGGATGTCAGGCATATCCTCGCTAGGTGTGACTTATGTCAAAGAAGTACATTTCCAATTAGATATTTGGTTGGTGAAATGCAGACAATCCTTACAAGTAGTCCTGGAGAATTACTCTGTGTGGATTTGTATGGTCTTGTTGTAAAGGGACAGTTCGGTTATGAATACATATTTGTTATTGTTGACGCATTTAGTAAATATGTCAAACTTTATGCACTTAGGAAAGCCACGGGATGTGCATGTAGCCGAGTTATGGTAGATAAGTATATACCTGAGTTTGGCATCCCACTTAGAGTTCTTTCTGACAGTGGACCACAGTTTACTTCCAGGTACTGGAAACCCAGCATGGAAAAAGTTGGCATTACACATGTTCACTCATCCGTGAGATATCCACAAGGAATCCAAGTTAACGTTCGATGAGAGAATTAACTCGGTTATTCCGTGATTTAGTGCATGATAGACATTCTTCCTGGGTAGGACAACTATCTAAAGTTGAAACCTGGTTGAATTCTGTTCAACATGAAAGTACACGGGTTACACCGTTTGAAATTCATTTTGGAAGGAGGCCCCAAAATGAACTAGTGAGATATTTGGGGTTAACTAGGGGAAGACAATTTGGAAAGGAATTTTATGTCCAGTTGGCGAAAAAGAATTTATCCAAGTCAGCTGAAAGTAGAATTCGCCAACAAAACAAGAATAAATTTGACTATTTCAATGTGGGAGATCTCGTCCAATTAAGGGTCCCGAAACAGTCATGTTCCTTAGAGAAGGTCATAAAGAAGTTTTTTCTTTTGTACGAGGGATCATATACTGTGTCTAAGCGTATGGGTAAGACTGCTTATGTTTTGGAAAATAAAGGTATTCCAATATATGGAACTTATAATATTCACTCTTTGCGTAAATATGTTACGTGAGAAGAATTCATTATTGTGAGATAAAGTCTTTATTATTATTATTAAAATATATAGTAGGTTATGTAACGTAAATTTGGTTATAGGAAGTTGTCAAGATCATTTCTTATCTGGACGTAAAATTAATGTGTTGGGGGCACGTGCCGCTATTTGTTGTGCTAGGTATGAATTGGGCATTGGAGGCATATATACTGTATGTCTATTTTCTTACTTTTTTATACAGTTGCACAATATATATGTATTCGATGGTATGCTGTAATGTATATGTTTTTCATTATGTGTGTTACCTAGTATCTTTCTTAATTTTGAGTTATGCTGTGGATATTTTTCTTTTTCTTTTATTTAACCTTTGTCCATTCATATTATTGCAGCTTTTGGCATGTTCTTTTTAACTTATTATATGTAGTAATTCCGTTCAACTGAAATATAATTTCCAAGTCATCAAAATTATCGATTCAAAGTTGGAACAGCATTCTGAATACTTCAAGGAATGCCCTATATTGCATTCTAATGTGGTGAGCTTTGTCAAGTTTATGATGGAGGAGCAATATTTACATTCAGCTGATTGTCATTGGAAATTTGAAGAGTGCAATCTGAGGTTTCTGCTAGAAGAATATGTATGCTTGGAAGAGAAGAGGTCTTGGATCTATGGGAAGTCATTAGATATTGGAGGAACGTATTCTGAATGTCCGATCCTCAAGTCATAGTTTCCTTAAATACCTTTACTTTGTACGATGTCTTGATATCTGTATTTGTCCGAACATGATGGAAGAAAATAGAGAAAGTGTTTAAAAAGAAGAAAAACATGTTTGAAGAAGAGTGAGTTATGGGATCGTCTGCAGATGGTTGTAGGAATTATTTGTGTACATGAGTGCAAGTCGCCGTACTGCAACAGCTTGAATGAACCTGCCATACAAGGTGATGAAGTGTAGAAAAATGAGGTCAGATTCTACGTTTCCTTGGAACGTACTGTATAGTTGTTTTTACATTTGAGCCAAATCTAGAGGGTAAATTTATTCTCTGTGAATTCATGGAGACGACAAAGAATAACCTGGAGTAACGTGGTGATGAGGCTTTGGTACCTGTGGACTTTATGACTCCAGAGAAAGCTGAAAATTTATGAAACCCATGGTGGATGAGAATACGTTAAGAAAGCTTGGTTGGGAGACCAGGTCCCAATGGAACAAGATTTAATATGTTTTGTGTTGAATGTGTTTCAAAAATCCCTCTAATGTAATACTAATATCAGGATTTCTGGGGGCGATGTAATAGTTATAGGGTCTTGAGTTACCATGATGAATTTATTCATGGATTGGTTTGTGCTCTTGGGTGGTGATGGAGCGCTACAGTGCTGAGAACATGAACTTTTATATGAAGTGACAACTCTAGGAATAGCAAAGATGGTATGGACAAGAATGACAACAGAGAGTATGAACGAGGACAAAGAAATTCTTAGAGGTTATAGATGATATATGAAATATCGAAACAAATTGAATAAACATATATGATATATATATATATAATATTTGTTAAAGAAAGTAAAAGTAAAGTTATTCTATATTATTCGCAGCATCTTTATGGTTATATGGCTGATATTTCAAATAAAGCTCTTCCGATTCTTTTTAACAAAGATAAATAGATGGTGAATGGTGCTACGTGATTTGGAAGTTATATTTTGTGGTGACTGGATTAATGACACAATCTTTATACATTCCCTATTCATCATAACAGTAAGTAGCAACCGTATGAAATTTATGTATGTTACGGTGAATCTTTATTGCCCTTATTTACTGAAGTGTCTTGGTTGGTGATGGAAGCACGCCACCTCTAGGGATGAGAGAATTCTCGTGCGACGTAATAAAACATTTTCATAGTAAAGTACATAAATGAAATGGTGCCCTCCCGGATGTTATCTTCTTATAGATAGCTATAAATGCATTACACCACCTCAAGATAAATACTACCCTCCTCCGGAGGGGATAATGAATTTTCTGTACGCATGTACACTCGCGGCTCTAGTAAGACGGAGGGCTTTTAAAATTATTATTTATTGTTTATTGACTCAATTATTTATTACAGTATTTATTTATTTATTACTAATTTATATATTATTTATTTAATTATTATTATTATTATTATTATTATTATTAGTCTATTTATTATTATTTATGTATTTATTTAATTTTTTTCATAATTATTTAATACTATTATTTATTTAATTTTTGTTATTATATATTTTTTTAGATTTTGCCAAAGCACTAAACTACAAGGTCTTCGACCTGCGATTTAGCGAACCAACTTGTGTGAGGGCTCATATTAATTATGACCAAGCCTCCTTTCAGATGGACCATTGATTTCCCAAAATGTTACCAAACCAAAACTACAAGGTCCTCGATTTGATATTTTTCCAAACCAATAATCGGAGAAGGTCGCGTGAGGGCTCATTTTACTCGGGATTAAGTCCCCTCGGCCATAGGCTATTTATTTTCACCAATTTTGCCAAATGGTCTAACAGCAAGTTTTGAAAATTTTGGTTTTCCCCCTTTTTAAATATTTATTTAATCATTTAATTTATTTTTATAATTTTTGTTTTAAATTTACACTAATGGACCAAAGTACTAGGTTATCGACCCAAGATTCTTCGACCCAATAATCATAATAACTTGATCCAGGATTTGAATTAATGCATGTAATATTACCTATTTCGCCATAGTCCATTTTTAGCCTATTTTCAATTTTGAAAAAATAGGCTTATGAGATCACCTTTTGTCCGTGTGTGTGTGTGTGTGTGTGTGTGTGTGTGTGTGTGTGTGTGTGTGTGTGTGTGTGTGTGTGTGTGTGTGTGTGTGTGTGTGTGTGTGTGTGTGAGGTGTGCGTGTGTCCCCCTCTAATAAAATCTAAACGGCTGGAGCGATTTCAATGAAACTCGGTAAGTTCATAGCACTATTCCCGGCAACCTCGACCGTGTCGTTCAAATTTTGTTACGTCCCACCAATCCAACATAGCGGCTGTGCGAACTATTTCACTAGCATTCAATATCTCCGAAACTATTACCGAGATCGCCCTGAAATTGTGTACGGTGATAAAGGGCACTACTAGAAGTTCACCTATGAGACCTTCAAAAACCTGGTGACTACAAAATCAACATGGCGGCCAAGCGAAGTTGAGTCTTTTAAATAGACTTTTCTCGCGATTTAACCAACCAAACGTAATGAAACTTGGTACAGCAAATGTTTATACACATTGTAATTCACTGGAGTCTAATTTAGTTCAATTGTTCACATAACCTCAAAATGGCGGCTGTGCGAAATATTTCACTGACAATCTATATCTCCGAAACTATTACAGATATCACCCTGCAATTTTGTACGATGATAAAGGGTACTGATACAAGTTTACCTATGTATATTTCATTAACCTGTAAAGTACATAACGAACATGGCGAGCAAGCTAATTTAAAATATTTTAATAGACTTTTCTCGTGATTTAACTCTCTGAGCGCAGTGAAATGTGGTACAGTAAATGATTTTGCAGCTTGTAATGCATTGCCTTCTAATTTAATTCAATTGTTTACATAACCTCAAGATGGTGGCCGTGCGAAATTTTAAAATTAAGTTTTAATTTCTTGTGTCGTAATCATGCGATCGAAGTGAAAGTTTGAATAATAAACCTAGGCAATAATTGTCCTTGAATGGTACATAACTCTATGGCCTATACATATAACAATCCTAAATGGCGATCTTCCGAAATATTTAGACGGTTCTCAATATCTATGAATCTTTTACGGCAACCAAACTGAATTTTTTTATTTCCATAGAGACTATGAACATATGTTCACCTATAGGACTTTCAGTAACCTGGTGAGCACAAATCCAACATGGCGGCGACGCGAATTATAAATATTTCAATGGACGTTTCTCGCGAATTAACTATGCGAGTGCCGTGAAACGTTGCACGTTAAATGCTTATACAAATGTTGATCCACTGGTATCTAATTTATTTCAATTGTTTGCATAATCACAAGATGGCTGCTGTGCGTAATTTTAAAATCTCGTTTTTACTTCTTGTATTCTAATCATGCGATTGAAGTTTGAATACCACACGTACACAATAATCTTAATGTAATAGTACAAAAATAAAAATTCAACCTGGCGACCATCTGAAATATTTAGACGGTTCTCAATATCTACGAATCTGTTACAGCAATTAAACTGAAATTTTGTATATAGATAGAGGCAATTAACATGAGCAGGATATATGAAAACAGGCAGTTTAGTTCTTCACGGAACTACTTGTTATCTATAGAATTATGCCAAATGGGCGCAAGTACTCATATTTTTGATAATATTTTATTTTTAATTGATCGAGAACATTGTATAGATCGATAGTTATACCAACAGATAGCTTTAGTGGCTTTTATCCTACTCATTTAATTTAACTCATTTAACTACTATATCATTGACCAGACCCGAGATACCCTGAACTACCTAGGTAATAACTAGGTAATAATTGTAGATAGTTATCCAACGGTTTAAACTAAAGGGTGTAACAACACTTTTACCTAGAGTAAGTCATATTTTTAATTTTAACAAACGACCTAACTACAAATTTGAAATTTGAGTTTTTAATTATTTTTAAATGGTTAACGTTCTTCAGGCTAAGAGAGAGTTTTTACAGGGTCATGTAACTTTACACTTAGCTGTACTACAACAGGATAGCCGAGAGGATTTTTAGAGACCATACGTATTACTATTACTTATTATTTAATTTGTACATACCCTTTAACACGCATGGCTATACGGTTGTTAAGGTTACGTGGCCGATTAAACAAGAAAAATCCTGTTGAGAGATCGTGAGATTGTGATTAACCGTATAACATGGTAAAATGAAATGAAAATCCACAGCCTGCTTCCAGTCTCCGAACGGGTCAGGAATGGAATGAATGAAGCCCCCATCTAGCGGCGAGAATATGAACTGTGCCTGCTGCCGAGGCCTGGCGCACTCCTCTGGGGCAATGATTAGATGAATGACAGATGAAATTAAATGATAGTGGAGAGTGTTGCTAGAATGAAATTTTGACAGGGAAAACTGGAGTACCCGGAGAAAAACCTGTCTGCCTCCGTTTTGTCCAGCACAGATCTCACATGGAGTGACCGGGATTTGAACCACGGACCCAGCGGTGAGAGGCCGGCGTGCTGCCGCCTAAGCCACGGAGGCTTGGGTAAAATGAACGACGGTATTTAATTAGTATTATTTTTTATAGACAGACTGAAAGAGAAGGATGTAAACGAAAGATTCAAGAAGAGTATACAGGAAGGACTAATGAAAAACCTTAAACAAACTTCAATTGCAGACGAATGGGTACTTTTGAAGAATGAAATAACAAAATCCGCAGAAGAAAACATTGGTAGGAAAGAGTGAATAAGTAGAAAACCGTGGATCACTCAGGATATACTAGAATTGAAGGATGAAAGGCGGAAACACAAGAATGTAAGAGATGAAAAGGGGAAAGCAGAATACAGACGTCTGAGAAAAGAGGTTAACAAGTAGTGCAAGGAAGCGAAAGAAGAATGGTTGAAAGAGAAATGTGCAGGTATAGAAAATTGTCTGAAATTAGGAAAAGTAGGCACAGCTTATCGAAGGATTAAGAATACATTTGGGGAAAAGAAGACTAAGTGCTGTAATATTAAGGACACAGATGGAAAGCCTCTAACGGAGAGGGAAGATAAGGTTGAGAGATGGAAAGCTTACATATGATAGGTTATTACTGAGTGTTAACACTACCTGAGGGAAGACGATGAGAGAGAAAAGGATGTAGGTTTAGGCGTGGAAACAATTTTAGGCTGAGAGGAAGAAAATCCAACACAAACAGGAAGAAAGTAAAGATTTAGAAAGACGTTCCACTGCACGAAGCCTGTGAAGTACCTAAAGTGTGCGGGGACTTGTGCAATGCCAACGGCGGGTGCAGCGTGAGCTCAGGTCGCCTGCAAGCAATCGCTAAGTGCTCTTCCCCTTTCTAGCCGGTATTCTGGTAGTATGGGGAAGGGTGATACTCTAGCAAGGCAAGGTATGCCAAAAGGAAAGGGTTTAGGCACTTTCCCTTCAGAGGAGTGAGATTTTAGAAAGCATTCAGAAATGCTAGAAGGATTTGAATTTGTCGTGATATTTTTATTACTGGACACTGTAGGATCTCCGACAGAACGACCGAATGCCCCCAAAGGGGGAAGAGATCAAGCAACTCTAGTGCTTTTAGCAATGTTTTTATTATTATTAGTGGAATCTTTAAAGAGTACCAATTGTTGCATCCAAAGCAGGCTAAACTCTTACCCAGCAGAATACCGACTAAAAGTTTAGAACAGAGGAAAAACCTCAAACCTTAACTGAAGCAAAACCAAAATTTGAACGGTAAATTATAAGTCAGAGAGAAAATCTCCACAAGAAGGAAGCTGGCAGAGCAAGCTATTCGTGCCTTAATAGTTAACGAGAATTAGCTGCAATAGTTAAGAGAAACTTTGCAAATGCTTTTATTGGAAGTTTTGTTTTAAACGCAACAAGTGATGGATTTTTTATTGATTCGGTGATTGTCCTTTTCTTTGAATAGAAAGAAATTTTAGGTGAAGAATCAGGGAAGAGAAGATCCTGCCTAACCGTTACTCTAGCAAGAGAGATAGAAACAAAATAAAGAAGGATTTATTTAACAAATTGAGAAAGTTAGAGAATAATAACAATTTAGCTATTTCAAGCTAAAGAAAGAAATTTTGGTTTAACAACTTGGAAGTCTAAGACCCCTAATTGTACAAAACAAACTTACAAGAGTTATTTAACAAGCGTATAATTAAAAGGTTTTAGACCTGTTAGGTTAATTAAATGAGATTTACAGTTTAGTATAACGTTTTGTTAAATTAGTTAGGTAGGATAAAAGCGCTATTAGAATGCCCTTATAGCAAGCGAAAAGGCTATAAACAAATAGATTAAATTCCTGATCGTAGCAGGAGAAAAGAGATTTACAAGCGGAGGTGACCGCTATTATTTAAACAGAAGTTAATAAATGTTACATTCAAAAGGGTCAGATCGTATTAACGAAGCCTGGAACAAAAAATCAGGTACAAAAGTTTGACATTTAGAAGATTACCAATTCCTGGGCCAGCAGGATAAGAAAAAAGAAGATTAATAAGTAGTTTCTATAACTACTGCTATTGACTCAGAATTGAATAAGTGATAGATTCAAATTGGGCAGGTCACCTCTGGTGAAGCTTGGATAAAAAAAACAGGTACAAAAGTTTAACAATTCGAAAATTAGAACTTCCTGATTGCGGCAGGACAAAAATGCTTATTAAAACGTGGATTTAACCACGGTTATATAATTTCCTGAGCAAGCAGGATAAGAAGAAAGAGGTTTCTAGAACCTCTATTATATAAACAGAAGTAATAAGTTATAAGTAGAGCAATTTTGTGAGGGCACCTAAATTTATGGGAGGCATCGGAAAGTAATAACTAGTTTAAATTATACAAATTGTGTTAGTAAGGGGGATTAGGAGTTTAGGGAGCATGACATTTGAGTCCTGGCCAGTTTTATGAATACGAACGAATAGCGACGCGGTAGCTTGTTGAATGGACACTAGTTTTGTAGCACGAAAGTTTGTTGATAGTTTGTAAATATTCTCTATTGAAGTACTGAAAGTTCGTGTATCAAGAGAAAGGTTATTACGGTTTATGTAGATGCACTGAGTTGAATTTTAACATGTTTCTTGCGTTATACAAGTTTTAAGTTGCAAATAATAGTTCCAGTAAACTTGAAGTTTCAGCAATTTGTCAGTATTGAGCATAGTTCTTTGCGGTTTGAAGTTTATTCTGAATGGAAAATTCCAGAACTGTAGTGACAGTTAAATGATGCGGCAATAATCCCTCGGCGGAAACAAGTTAAGTTTTAGACAGCGGTTAATTTGACATGAATCCCTCGTTGCGGGAAAGTATTCCCTTACTTGGTATGGAAATTACTAGATTTAATGACTAGTAGAAATCTTTGTTAGCTTAGAAAAGCGATTCACTCGGGGGGCAGATGTTGCACAATTTTATGAAATCCCAACACTGCCTATAACTTTGAGTAAAAGCGTTCTAAATGTTGATTAAAACCCCTTTAAAATGGTTCAACAATGTAGATAGTTATTTAACTTGAATGGTGTTTTGAAGTTGAAGCCTCCTTCTACCGTTACTCGAAGAAATCTAATATGGCGGTGAATTTAAATTTTCTTCATTTGAAGAGGAAGAGAGCCTCTGAGAGGAGACTGAACTGTTAACTTAAAAGTCCGGACGAGAAGTGAGAACGAGCAGAGAAGCACACAAGGGAGCTACGTAGGCGAGGAGGAGGCAGAAGAAAACAAAAGAACATATAGCAGAGTGGGAAACATTAAACAATAAGCACCCTTTACAAAATAAATTTTCTTCGTGAGGTAGGGTCTTCAAAGAGATGTTAGCTGACGACAGCGGCGAAGTCTGTTGGAGTGGTATGTAAATCCTCTTGAGCTCGATAAGTCCGAAGAACTTCGGCGGTTTGGCGCAAGATGCCGATAGGTGAATTTCATAGAAGATACACAACTGGAACAAACCTAAAAACAACTTAAGCACATGTTTGGAGAACAAATGGAATACAGAGGGTCGCTGTTGGTGTCTGCAAGAAGGAAAAATAAATAAACGAAACTAATAAAAAGGAGAGCAAAGAACAGCAAGAGCTAACTCTGACTAGACGTATATTCCAAAGAATACACCATGCTGAGAGGGCCAGAACACCAGCAGAGAGTAGAAAAAAACGATTTTAAGGATTGAGAGGAAGAGGAGCTATAAAAGAGATTGATCTTATAATGTGACCATTGTTGGTTAAGATCTTCACAACCCTGACTCTTCTGTCCCTTCCCGGGTAGCACTTCGCCACCCTGCCAGAGATCCAAACCAGTGGGGGGGAAGCATCCCTTACCAGAACAAAATCTCCCACTTTGATATCAGGATTGGAAATAAGCCACTTCTGTCTCCGTTGCAAAAAGTTAAGTACTCCAATTTCCACCTCTTCCAGAAAGAATTAGGAAGAGCTTCAATATTACGCCAAACAATAAGCAAGCGAGAATCTCTGTGAGAGTTAGGAATGGGGGGGGGGGGAAGAAAGAGAACTGCCAATAAGGAAATGACCAGGCGTTAATGGAAGTAAATCATCAGGATCATTGACAAGCGGGGTCAAGAGCCGAGAATTAACAACACCTTCAATTAGAATAGACAGTGAGTTAAATTCTTCATAAGTTAGAATACGATTACCTAGAACCTTTTTTAGATGACGCTTGGTAAGCTTGACACAAGATTCCCACCTGCCGCCGTGATGGGGAGCGTAAGGGGATATGAATTTCCATTTAAAACCTTTAGCATAGGAAAAGTTAGAAATTTGCTCCATGGCAGGAGAAGATGTAAGATCTTTCTTCCACAATGAGGCTGCGCCTTGAAAGGTGGAGGCGTTATCGGAGAACATTTCAGAAGTAACTCCACGCCTGGCAGTGAAACGAGAAATAGCTGACAGGAAGTAAGATGTAGAGGTATTTGTTACTTGTTCCAGGTGGATCGCGCCAGTAACCATGCAAACGAAGAGAGAAACATAAAGTTTTCCAAACAATTTGCTTTTAGCTTCAGGGGAATTACGCTGATATTGGAATGGACCCATGTAATGCACGCCAGTTAAGGCAATAGGCCGGCTAGGAGACGAGCGGGAGGAAGGTAGATCGCCCATAATCTGAGTGCAAACCTTAGGTTTCAACTTAAATCAGGGGATGCATTTGTGTATTACTGAGGAAATTTCATGAACTCCGTTTATTATCCAGTACTTTTCCCTTAATAAGCAAAGCAAGGTGCGAGTACCAACGTGTAAATTTCGAAAATGGAAGTCACGTATTATTAAAGAAGTTACGTGATGTTTGGAAGGCAAAATAACAAGATGCTTTTTGCCTTCAGAAAGTGAAGAATGAGAAAGCCTACCACCTTCTCTGAGTAACCCATTTTCATCAAGAAAAGGGGCTAGGGTGCAAAGACGACTAGATTTTGAAATACCTTTCTTAGCTGAAAGCAAAGACAATTCGTTAGGGAAGGCTTCTTGCTGTGTTAGTTGCAAAACTTTGATAGTAGCAAGAGTTAATTCATGATTAGTTAGATGCGGTTTAGGAAGAACAGCTGGTCAACAACGAAATATTTCCATCGAAGAAGATAAGCAAAAATCCGAATTAGTTTATGAAAAGAAGAATGGCGAGATAATAAGGGAAATGAAACGCTGGAAATAAGACACGAAGCGTTGGATTTAGATACTTTAGCGTCAGGCAAGTTGGAAATTGTAACTGGAGGTTTAGAAGGCCAGCAAGAAGAGTCTTCGAATAACCACGAGGGCCCATACCAGTACAGTTGAGATGCTGCCAATTGAGAGGGTAAGCAATCACGTGAGATGATGTCAGCAGGGTTATCAGCGCTAGGCACATGTCTCCATTGACATCCCGAAGATAGGGTTTGAATTTTAGAAACTCTATTGGCAACGAAAGTTTGCCAGTGAGTAGGGGTTTGGCGATCCAAGAAAGAGTGATCATGGAATCGCTCCATAGATAGATTTGCGAAAATGGAATTTTTAAAACTTTCTGCAGTTTTTATCAAGTTCAGCGGGCATGAGTGCAGCACACAATTCAAGTCTGGGCAAGGTCATAGTTTTAAGAAGGGCAACTTTGGATTTAGCACAAATAAGACTTGAACGTGAAGATTCGTTTAGAGGATTGCAATAAACAAGATATGCACAACAACCGTAAGCTTTTTCGGAGCTGTCGGCAAAGACATGAAGAACAAAAGGTGTATTAGAAGCAGCGTTAATTAAATTTCTAGGAATTTCAATAAGCGAAAGGTTAAGTAAACTACATCGAAAAGAAATGCATCTATTAAGGAAAGAAGAGGGAACAGCTTCGTCCCATTCACATTTGAGACCCCATAGCTCTTGCATAAAAAGCTTGGCAATGACAATAACTGGAGCAAGAAATTGAAGTGGGTCCAAAATTTTAGCTATTTCAGACAAAATTTGCCTTTATGTGTTAGGGAGCTCTTCGGAAAGCGAGATTTTGTAGATGAGAGTATCCATGCGAGTGCACCAGTATACTCCTAATGTTTTTATAGATTCGGAATCTCCGCCAATTTCAACAGAAGAGGGATCTACATCTTCAACGGGAAATTGAGCAAGGAACTCAGGTGAGTTTGAATTCCTCTTATGAAGTGGGAATCCTCCATTCTTTAACAATGCTTTGAGTTCAAGGGATATGAGAGAAGTTTCTTCAAGAGTCTGAAAGGATTGAAGGTAATCATCGACATAAAAGGATGTAGTTAATGCTTCTGAAGCTTTAGCGTGAAATAAATGACCATCTTGAGAGGCTAGCATATGTAAGGATCGGATAGCTAGGAAAGCGGAAGGTTTAAGACCGTACGTAACTGTTTTTAAGCGAAATATTTTAATGGGTTTACTAGCTTCGTCACACCATAAGATTCTCTGAAGATCTTGCTGCTCAGATTGGATTAAAACTTGACGATACATTTGCTTTATATCCTCAATGACGGCTATAGGGAACAAGCGAAAATTTAAGAGTATGGTAGACGAATCGGACTGAATAGGAGGACCGGAGTGAAGAGTATCGTTAAGACTGTTGCCATTAGCGTCAGGTGATGACCCATTAAACACAACTCGAATTTTGTCTTTAACAAGAGGGTTTTTGCACATGGGATGGTGATTTAAGAACAGTTTTGACTGGGGGATGTAATTCGTCATCAGACCTATTAACAACTTCCATATGATCCAGCCCTTCATACTCCTCCATGAACTCTGTGTATTGTTGTTTGACAAGAGGTTCTTTTTTAAATGTACTCTCATTGGCGAAGAGAGCTCTACGCGCTTTAGGCTGAGAATTACTTAGTTTTGGAGAATTGAGTAGTCTTGGCATTTGGACTATGAATTGGCCTTCGGGTGTGGGAGTAGTGGTGGAAATGAAAAGTTGCTCGCAGAATTCGTTTTCTGAGAAGGTTGAGCTAGAGAGGTCGATATTTTCAAGTTTCCAGAACTGTTCCAAATCGGTACTTACAAAGTGACATTGCGACACAGGTTGAGTGGTGTAATGAGGGAGCTAACCGGTAACAATCCACCCAAAATTAGTGTCTCTAGCAAACACATTGGAAGATAATTGACGAATTTGCTTACGAAGGCAATTCCAGAAAACATTTGCACTAAAAATATGTCAATAGGACTTTGGATATTAAACAGAGGATCTGCTAGCCTTAAGTGAGAAGGAATATTTAAACAGGAAGTGTCAACAGAGTGACTAGGGGTATTTTCACCAATGCTGTTAAGAATGAGACAATTTAGTTTGAGAAAATTATTCCATTTACAAGTATCCTTTACAGTACCGGTATATTTGAGAATTGCAAAGCTTGTGATTTTAAACTGTTAATGCTTGATATATTGATAGAAGAGGGGGTTACTGGAAGACACAGTTTTTTTTATTAAAGAGTTGGAAACAAAATCATGGGTCGCCGCTGAGTCGATGAGGCCTCGGGCGCGAACCCAGTTACCAGATTTATCTTGAACCTCAATTTGAACCGTGGACAATAGTACTTGAGCACTACGCAAAGACTTGGCGTTTTGGATAAAAGATGACGCATTAGGCTTGTTAGTATTGTCACTTTTTGAGAAGTGGATGCTGCTGATGATCTCGGTTGATCATGACGGTGCAATAAAGTGTGATGCGCCCTTTCACAATGAAAACAGAGTCTAGTGAACTTGCAATTAGAAGTGGAATGTTTAGGTGAGAGGCAATTGAAGCAGTACTTGTTTTGAGATACCAATTTCCTACTGTCATCAACTGATAGTTCTTTGAAAGATTTGCGTAAGTATAAAGCTTGAGAATCTTTGCATAGTATGCATTTTAACGGTTCATTAAAACTTTTACGGGGTTCACCTTGGGTACTTAATGCAAGAGAACTTGCAGTACGATGTTCACTGGACCTAGTTTGGTAACCAGTGGCGTATGGCTTAGAACCGTGGACGCTGCGTTTAGATTTAGGTGCCAGATTCATGTTTAGAATTGGGAGAGGCGGGTTCATTTTGGTTAGCTAGGACGGTTAAAAGCTGACATTTAGTATTTAGTATTTATAAAGGTGACTAAATGCTCATAAGAATAATCATCATTATTAGAAAGTTCAATTTCCCAAGCTTTGAGAGCAGCAGTATCGACTTTAGAAACCACTAAGTGTATTAAGAAAGTGTCCCAATAGTCAATGGGCTGATCCAATTGGGATAATGCTTTCAAATGAAGTTGTGTTGTATCGATGAGGGTACGCAGACTAGTGACGTTATTATGCTGTGGGGAGGGCAAGTTGAATGGGGCCTTCATATGGCGCTGAATACGTAAACGTAAATTGCCGTATCTTTCTTTCAGTAGATTAAAGGCAATAAGATAATTTTCGGCACTTAATGGGAGCACTTCAAGTAACTGCAATGCTTGATCACGAAGAATTGATCTTAAATAGTGAAATTTTTAAATAACTTGAATATCTTCAAGTTCATAAAAAGAGTCCCAAGCAGATTCGTCTCCTGAAAAATGAGGCAAATTTATTTTTGGAAGTATTGGTTTAGGATTATGAGTGCCCTCACGAGACGAGGTTTGTTGTTCGTGAAGTGAGCTAAGAACTGAAACGTCCAGTTTTTGATCTTCCTCAAGTTGACGAATTATTTTGAAGGCAGCGCCTATGCCTTCATTGTATTGGTTTTCTACTTCTACTCCATCATCTGTTTGATTGAGCATGCATGTTTCAATTTCTGTTTGGACAGTGTTATAATTTTCGAATGATTTTTCATAGTCTTTTAAACGATGTTTTATTATGTCTAAATGAGATTCTGTAGGGTTCAGCTCTTTGATGTATTTTTTAAATCGGGTGATTTGTCCCTTATAAGACGCTCGTTTGGCGGTAAGCTTATCATCCCTATCCGTGTCCGCGGGGACCATAATGAAGTGGGTAAATTGGAGTACAACTTACGATAATGCGGTGGTGGTGGAAATGCTGTCAGGTTGGCAGCAGTGAGCAGGTTGAAAGTGATATACACTAAAGGAGACAGGAGCGACTTCTTTGTCCTCCACCAGCTTTGCACAGTAAAGTTATAGCTGAAAATCAAAGTAGATATTAGTAATTTGCAAGATATTGACAACTTGGATTCTCCCGGGTTTCTGGGACCATATTTTGGTGGGTTATTACTGAGTGTTGACACTACCTGAGGGAAGATGATGAGAGAGAAAAGGATGTAGGTTTAGGAGTGGAAACAATTTTAGGCAGAGAGGAAGAGTATCTAACACAAACAGAAAGAAAGTGAAGATTTAGAAAGAGGTTCCACTGCACGAAGCCTGTGAAGTACCTAAAGAGCGCGGGGACTTGTGCAATGCCAACGGCGGGTGCAGCGTGAGCTCAGGTCGCCCGCAAGCAATCGCTAAGTGCTCTTTGCTTCCCGAGCCGGTATTCTGGTACTATGGGGAAAGGTGATACTCTAGCAAGGCAAGGTATGCCAAAAGGAAAGGGTTTAGGCACTTTCCCTTCAAAGGGGTGAGAATTAGAAAGCATTCAGAAATGCTAGAAGGATTTGAATTTGTCGTGATATTTTTATTACTGGACTCTGTCGGATCTCCAACTGAACGGCCGAATGCCCCCAAAGCGGGAAGAGATAAAGCAACTCTAGTGCTTTTAGCAATGTTTTTATTATTATTGGTGGAATCTTTAAAGAGTACCAATTGTTGCATCCAAAGCAGGCTAAACTCTTGCCCAGCAGAGTAGCGACTAAAAGTTTATTATTATTATTATTATTATTATTATTATTATTATTATTATTATTATTATTATTATTATTATTAAGAATAATCAATATTACATCCAGCAATACAAGAACATATATACACACATAGCTTTTTAAGTATTAGGACATACGTCCGTACATTGTTCAAGAAATCGCGTGTGCTATATACACATTGTCCTTTGCACTACAACATTGTATAAGTCACTTGTTCTCTTGATCACTGGAGTCCCGTTATATTAAATATGTACAATCTTCATCATATCGTAACTTTAGTCTATTTCTGATTATTATCTATGTAAACGTATTGGTCTAAAAATGTAGATTCTGAGATCTATGTGATGAATATCAAATTCAGCCGAGTTAGGGAAGAATACATGTAAGCTATACCACGTAAGGCAAGGCCTTGTGGGTGGCATATTAGGTCTACTTACCTAATTATAACGTTAAGTGTTCATGTTAAAAATATATTACATATACTGTATATATTAAAATAAGCGTTGTGAAACAGCTAGGTAGCAATGGTAATGCTAATTTATAGATTAAGCTACTTTAACATATCTTTAATGACATTTTTATTTTCTCGAACAAATATCTTTGCGTTACGTATAAACTTTGTAGATTTATGTAACTGGTCTTTTATGGGATTAGGAAGGATATTGTAAAATTTAGGAATAAAGTATTGAAAATTACGCTTTGCAATAGATAGATTTGGTTTGAAGAGGACAGACATATTTCCTGTTCTACCTCTTGTTTGGTAGGTGTGGCTCATGTTTATGACTGAATTTTTATTTTTATAGATATATTTATAGACTTCCGTCACGTAAAGTTGTCCTATATTCATGACGTTTGGTTCCGCATACAATTCATTCGTAGGATATAACCTTTCCTTTTTATACATTATACGCAACACCAAGTTTTGCATTACTTGAGCTTTTTTTTTACAATAGTTTGATAAGCTCCTCCCCATGCAATTATTCCATACGTGAGAGTAGACTGAATAAGTGCAAAGTAGATATCTCTCAGTAGTTTAATATTGAAAATGTGTTTCAGACAATGAAATACATAAACTGTCCTCCTTAATTTCTTTGTGATGAAATTAATGTGCGATCTCCACTTCATGTCTTCATCAAAATAAATTCCTAGGTATTTTATATTTTGTGTGCGGTTGATTTTTATGCAGTTGCAGCTTGTATTACAGTTTTCCCGATGTACTGTAAGCTCGTTGAAGCAATTTTGATTGCTTTTTAATGTGAAAATAATAAATTTTGATTTATTTACGTTCAGAAACAATTCATTATTATCCATCCATAATTTAATCCCTTTTAAAGCTTCGGTTGCTTCTTGTCTGACTATTTCCCATGTATTCCCTTCAACAAATATAGCGGTGTCAACTGCATAAGTGATGATTGAACTATTTTATTGATTTTTCTATGTCATTAATGTATATAATAAAAAATAGTGTTCCTAAGACTGTTCCTTGTGGCATGCCCCTTTTTACTTGCATCGGTGCACTCAATGTGTCATTTATTTTTACATATTGGAATCTGTCAGTAAGGTAACTTCCAATGAGATTAAGAGCTGTGCCTCGAATACCATATTTTTCCATTTTTTGGAGGAGAATATCATGTGATACAGTGTCGAAAGCTTTAGTAAGATCTAAAAACATCCCTGGTGATGGTTTGGAGCAATTTAATTTTTCTTGTATTTGTTTAGTTAGTGTTGCAATTGCATCCACAGTACTTCGACTTTTTATAAATCCATATTGCCTTGATGATAGAATGTCATGTTTCAGTAAAAACTGGAAAATATTGTTCTTGATAAATTTTTCAAATATTTTTGCTATTATTGAAATCAGAGATATCGGTCTATAATTTTCCATATCTATAGCATTGCCTGATTTTAAGATTGGTTTAACTATTGTTGACTTCAGTTGCTTTGGAGAATATCCTTCTGTAAAAGATTGATTTATGAGATTTAAAAGCGGTTTCTCTAATGATATTATATTTTGTTTTATAACCTTTGCTGAAATATTGTCTATTCCCATAGCTTTACTGTCACTTATGTCACCTAGGATTTTTTTCAAATCAGTGGAATTTACCGGGGCCATGAAGCATGAGCTCTTATTGCTAGTTATATTAATTGTGGGGTTTCCACTTTTCTTTATACATTTGGACATCTCGGTTGTCTTATTTATGAAATATTCATTAAATTTATTCGCAATTTGCGTGTCACTTTTGTAAATTTCATTCTGATACCTTATTTCACTAATTTGCTCTTTTTGATTAATTCTCTGAGCTACCTCATTAACTATACCCCAAATCTTTTTGGGATTTCCTGAACTAGCATTTACTAAATGTCTGTAGTAATCTATTTTTGCCCATTTTATTAGCTCATTTAATTTGTTTCTGTATTTTTTATATTTCTCTCTTAATTCTTCATTATTTTTATTTGCCATATAATCGCGGTATAATTTATCTCTAGTATTTATGGACTCTACCAATGCAAGGGTTATCCACTCTTTTCTTTTGACTCGCTTTGAGTTTAACTGTTTAGTAGATTCATGGATGCAGCTTTGAATTGTTTCAATAAATATATTTACTTTAGTATCCAAATGTCTTTCTCCAAGTTTATTATCCCAGTTGATGTTGTTTAATTCTGTTTTAGTTCCACATAATATAATTGATGTCTTTGATAATTCCTAATGTTTGGTTTATTTTTCTGACAACTAACTTGATTAAATTTTAGGCTAATTATTGTTGTATTGTAATGAGTTATTTTGCTTTCCGTGATGATAGAGAGAATATTTTCATTCGAAAGCCTACTTTTAAGAAATGCGTGGTCAATGCATGATTTACTAGTTTCAGTTTCCCTAGTTGTACCATTGATTATAGATCTGAAATCATATTCATTAAGAAGGTTTAAATAATCATCTGAATCTTGATTTTCGAATAAATTAATATTCATGTCACCAATTATTAATTCATTTTCTAGCTGACAATTTGTTTTTATATAGTTATTTAAATTCTCCACAAATAATGTATTGTTGTATTTTGGTGGTTTGTACACCCCTGTTATTGCTATTTTGTTGTCGCTTTTATTAACAACTACTCGAATAAATTTGAAATCTTTATATGCTACACACTTAACTTCATGCTGTAATCCATCTTTTATCATGATGACTACTCCATCATTCTGATTTATTTCACTTTCATTATAGTACGATTTATAGCAGCTATGTTTAGTAACATTTGCGTTATTTAATTTCCACGTTTCCGTTAAGACCACAACATCAAATATATTTTCATAAGCCTTCAGAGTAACGTCTAAGCTATTCTTGTGTTTTGCAAGACTTCTAATATTAGAATGGATTACTTTTAAACTATTGTTATCTCCATGTCTATCTAAGAAGTATTTACACTCACCTATACTCTTCCCCACCTCTGACCGAATTTGATATTTTACATAATCATCTGCATATGTGTTCATACAATTGAATTAGGAAAAGTGTTAAGTGTTAGCGGTCAAGTTATTGTGAGATATCTTGGAGGGAGGGGTGAAGTGGAATTCAGCTGTTGAGAGGAGGAAAGTGAAAGGTCAGTTTGAAATAGCACCAGCAACACGGCAGGGGAGGTATGCAATGAACAGTTATGCGGGAGAGAGACAGACAGATTGTGGTGTAGGTTATCTTAGAGGGTGTACCAACTTTTGCTTACTAAAACAAACTATTGCTATATGTTAAGTGGCCTTACTTTAAGCTTTGGGTAACTCACACATCTTTGTAACACGGTGCTTGCTGCCATCTGTTTTCTTCACGTAAATTACGCCATCGTAAGTCCATGCGTTGGATTGCTGAAATCTTGCAATTCCCGCCTTCAAAATCGCTAGTCTTGTGGCTGTGAGATCTTCCCTGATTGTCACCGGGGTACCTTTGAGCTGTTTCTTGTTTTAAAACAATTCATGCCTAGCACGATACGTCGCCAATTTTACTATGATTGGCCTGGGTTTGGTCCCAATCTTGGGGCCTAACCTATGGCTTCTGTCTATGTCCGCAAGAGCGATGTTTGCCTTAATGTCCCCGGCAACTTTCAGCACTAAATTATCTGTGTCCTCGTTAGGATGCTCTGGCACACCGAAGATACGGAGATTTTGCCTCCTTTGGTATTGCTCCAGTTCATCGCGTTTGGAGTTGCTTTCCGATTTGAGATCTTCGATCTCTTTATCCCGTTTCTTTATCTGAACTTTGAGGTCCTCACAAAGATTCACGTTGAATTGGATCGTTTCCTCAAGTTTACTTAATACACATTCCGTGATCTTATCACCTACAGTACTTACAATTAGGTCCACAAATGATTTTGACTGCAAGGAATCCTCCATCACACGCCGTACTACTTCCTCTATGGAGTTGGTAGAACTGGAACATTTCACTTTTTAGTTTTTACGATTTATGTAAATTAAAGGATGATGAGTGTGAAATAATCTCACCAGCTAAAACTTTTATACTGAATTGATTCACACTATACTTCTTTTTCCTCTCTACACTGCGTTTACACCTGCCAAGTACACAATTTCCACGAGCCGATCCTTAGTCGTGTTACTCACTCTGCGCCATGACAGTAGTTTAGAACAGGGGAAAAACTTCAAACCTTAATTTAAGCAAAACTAAAATTTGAACGGTAAATTATAAGTCAGAGAGAAAATCTCCACAAGAAGGAAGCTGGCAGAGCAAGCTATTCGTGCCTTAATAGTTAACGAGAATTAGCTGTAATAGTTAAGAGAAACTTTGCAAATGCTTTTATTGGAAGTTTTGTTTTAAACGCAACAAGTGATGGATTTTTTATTGATTCGGTGATTGTCCTTTTCTTTGAATAGAAAGAAATTTTAGGTGAAGAATCAGGGAAGAGAAGATCCTGCCTAACCGTTACTCTAGCAAGAGAGATAGAAACAAAATAAAGAAGGATTTATTTAACAAATTGAGAAAGTTAGAGAATAATAACAATTTAGCTATTTCAAGCTAAAGAAAGAAATTTTGGTTTAACAACTTGGAAGTCTAAGACCCCTAATTGTACAAAACAAACTTACAAGAGTTATTTAACAAGCGTATAATTAAAAGGTTTTAGACCTGTTAGGTTAATTAAATGAGATTTACAGTTTAGTATAACGTTTTGTTAAATTAGTTAGGTAGGATAAAAGCACTATTAGAATGCCCTTATAGCAAGCGAAAAGGCTATAAACAAATAGATTAAATTCCTGATCGTAGCAGGAGAAAAGAGATTTACAAGCGGAGGTGACCGCTATTATTTAAACAGAAGTTAATAAATGTTACATTCAAAAGGGTCAGGTCGTATTAACGAAGCCTGGAACAAAAAATCAGGTACAAAAGTTTGACATTTAGAAGATTACCAATTCCTGGGCCAGCAGGATAAGAAAAAAGAAGATTAATAAGTAGTTTCTATAACTACTGCTATTGACTCAGAATTGAATAAGTGATAGATTCAAATTGGGCAGGTCACCTCTGGTGAAGCTTGGATAAAAAAAAAAAAACAGGTACAAAAGTTTAACAATTCGAAAATTAGAACTTCCTGATTGCGGCAGGACAAAAATGCTTATTTAAACGTGGATTTAACCACGGTTATATAAATTCCTGAGCAAGCAGGATAAGAAGAAAGAGGTTTCTAGAACCTCTATTATATAAACAGAAGTAATAAGTTATAAGTAGAGCAATTTTGTGAGGGCGCCTAAATTTATGGGAGGCATCGGAAAGTAATAACTAGTTTAAATTATACAAATTTTGTTAGTAAGGGGGATTAGGAGTGTAGGGAGCATGGGATTTGAGTCCTGGCCAGTTTTATTAATACGAACGAATAGCGACGCGGTAGCTTGTTGAATTGACACTGGTTTTGTAGCACGAAAGTGTGTTGATAGTTTGTAAATATTCACTATTGAAGCACTGAAAGTTCGTGTACCAAGAGAAAGGTTATTGCGGTTTATGTAGATGCACTTATTTGGATTTTAACATGTTTCTTGCGTTATACAAGTTTTAAGTTGCAAATAATGGTTCCAGTTAACTTGAGGTTTCAGCAATTTGACAGTATTGAGCATAGTTCTTTGCGGTTTGAAGTTTATTCTGAATGGAAAATTCCAGAACTGTAGTGACAGTTAAATGATGCGGTAATAATCCCTCGGCGGAAACAAGTTAAGTTTTAGACAGAGGTTAATTTGACATGAATACCTCGTTGCGGGAAAGTATTCCCTTACTTGGTATGGAAAAATACTAGATTTCATGACTAGTAGAAATCTCGGGGGGCAGATGTTGCACAATTTTATGAAATCCCAGCACTGCCTATAACTTTTAGTAAAAGCATTCCAAATGTTGATTAAAAACCCTTTAAAATGGTTTATAATGCAATGCAGATAGTGACTTAACTTGCATGGTGTTTTGAAGTTGAAGCCTCCATAGACCGTTACTCGAAGAATTCAAACATGGCGGTGATTTTTTTTTTTCATTGGAAGAGAAAGAGAGCTTCTGAGAGGAGACTGAACTGTTAACTTAAAAGTCCGGACGAGAAGTGTGAACGAGCAGAGAAGCACACGAGGGGGCTACGTAGGCGAGGAGGAGGCGGATGAAAACAAAGGAACATATAGCAGAGTGGGAAACATTAAACAGTAAACACCCTTTACAAAATAAATTTTCTTCGTGAGGTAAGTTCTTCAAGGAGATGTTAGCTGACGACAGCGGCGAAGTCTGTTGGAGTGGTATGTAAACCCTCTTGAGCTCGATACGTCCGAAGAAGTTCGGCGGGTTGCCACGAGAAGCCGTTAGGTTAATTTCATAGAAGATACACTTCTGGAACAAACTTGAAAACAACGTAAGCACATGTTTGGAGAACAAATGGAATACAGAGGGTCGCTGTTGTTGTCTGTAAGAGGGAAAATTAAATAAATGAAACTAATAAAAAGGAGGGCAAAGAGCAGCGAGAGCTAACTCTGGCTAGACGTGTATTCCAAAGAATACTCCAACATAGAGTGTTTGTATAAGGGAAAGGAGTTTGAGAATCTTGTAATGGAAAGGGAAGAGGAAATTGATGAGGATGCACAAGGGGATTTAATGTTGAGATCAGAATTTGACAGAGCATTGTAAGTCTTAAGCAGGAACAAATCACCAGGCATGGATGATATACCGATTGAGTTGCTACGCTGCATAGGAGATGAAGGTCTGATCAGGTTATTTCACTTGGTGTGAAGGATTTATGAGGCAGGTGAGGTACCCTCTGATTTCAAGAAGAATGTTATCATCCCTATACCGAAGAAAGTGGCCGCTGACAGATGTGAGGATTACCGTACAATCAGCTTGATTGCTCATGTTTCAAAGATCCTGTCTCGAATAATTTACAAGAGGATGGAAAGCCAGTTAGAAACGGAGTTGGGTGAAGACCAGTTTGGTTTCAGGAGAAATGTAGGAACAAGGGAAGCTGTACTGTCTTAGGCTGATTTTGAAGGTAGAATAAGGAAAGATAAGATTACGTTCATGGCATTTGTTGACTTAGAAATTAGTTTTAATAACCTTGATTGGACTAAATTGTTTGACATTTTGAAAACGATTGGAACAAAGTACAGGGACAGGAGGGTGATCTACAATCTATACAGAAACCAGACAGCAGTCATGCGATCTGAAGGACATGAGAGAGAAGCTGGTATTCAGAAAGGTGTAAGGCAAGGCTGCAACTTATCACCCATACTTTTCAATCTTTACATTGAACAAGCACTGAAGGAAATTCTAGAAAAATTTAAAGTGGGAGTGATGATTCAAGGAGAAATAGTTTCAACTCTGAGATTTCCTGATAACATCGTCATTTTGGCTGACACGCCTGAAGATTTGAATGAGTTCTTGAATGGTAAGGATTCATGATGAAAATTAATAAATGTAAAACAAAAATATTGGAATGCAGCCGACATAAATCAGAAACCTCTATGGTCATCAAATTGGCAGGTGAAAAGCTGAAGGAAGTGGGAGACTTCTGTTACTTAGGAAGCAAAATAACCAGTGATTGACGAAGCAAAGAGGACATTAAATGTAGGTTGGCTCAGGCACGGAAAGCATTTCTACAAAAAAGGAATCTGTTGATTTCGAATATAGATTTAGGTACTAGGAAGTCATTTTTGAAAGCCTTTGTCTGGAGCGTGGTGCTCTATGGAAGTGAAACTTGGACTATTGGTGCAGCAGAAAAGAGGAGAATTGAAGCGTTTGAAATGTGGTGTTACAGGAGACTGAAGGGTAGATAGGGTTACAAACGAAGAGGTATTAAGACGAGTGGGAGAGGAGAGATGTTTCTGGCGACTGCTAATGAAGAGAAGATATAGGTTGGTAGGACATATACCGGTACTAAGACACCCAGGAATAGCAAGCTTAGTTATGGAAGGAAGGGTCAAAGACAAGAACTGTAGAGGTAGACCAAGGTTAAAATATGTTAAACAGATTGCCTCGGATATAGGGTGTGGTAGCTATGTAGAGATGAAACGATTAGCTCAGGACATGGAGGCATGGAGCGCTGCATCAAACCAGTCAAATGACTGAAGACTCAAACATACTCAAACACACATTTATGTACCAACGCTTTTTTTTACCCGCGAGTGTTACGACACCCCACATACCGTTCCGACAAGCTAGCAAAGTAGACTGTTTTTAGTTGGTTAAGTGAAGTTATTATTAGTATTACTATTCGCTTTAACACGCTTAGCTATGTAGATGACCGCACTCAAGGTTATGTTAATGTTTTAACAAGAATAATCTCTTCGAGAGACCGTGGGATAGGGGTTGACTGTGTAACGTTGATAAATAAAATATTTATTTAATTTTTAAACATTTAATTTATTTAAAATTATTGTTTAATTTTATTGTTATTATTTAATTTTATATTTATTTATTTATTTATTTATTTATGTTAATCTGATGATGGTCAACCCTAATTAGACTTGGAAATGCAGTGAATGTAGACCACAATAGATACATTTGTAAAGTACGTGAGTTTCATTTTCAGTTATTTAGTTATATCTGTTCCTCGCAAGATCTGAATACAAATTACGGATATAGCTCTTTCTCGACGGGATATTTGAAAAGATGACTTGGGCAGGAAGACATAATTATATCGAGTTACAAACATGGAAGTCCGTGTTTTGCTTGCGTAACATAACTGTCTCAATACTCTTTTATCTTCTTTCTTTTTTTACATATCGAACCGTTGAATGTATACTCTGTGAGCTACCTGAATAGGGTTGACATTTCGCCGGAAATTCCACGTCAGTCATCAGCCCTCTGCCTCTTGACCAATCCATGTTCGCACAGTTGATGTCATAATAATGTGCGTTGCAATATTACAGCCCACGTGCTTCAGTGCCTGGTCAGCTGTGTCTCTGGCTTGTAGTTTGGCAATCTCGTTCTCAGACCGCATGGCGAGACGAGAACTGTCAATCCTATTCTGGCAGCTCACAGAGTATACCTATGGTTTACGATGTGCTATAACATTACGGCCCCCAAGCTATGACCCGAACACTTATTGGAATGACTCACCTACCTATGGTTTACTATGTGATATGACATAACAGCCCCAAAGCTAAACTGTTAGATTGACCGACGTAGCCATGATTGATGATTTGAAATACGGTATAGTGATCTAATTTGCTTAGGGTTTGAACAATGTTGGATTATATAGCAAGCTTACATGGAGGTCTAACGTTATATACCTTAAATATAGCATGATTTTATATTATTTTAATGTTTCCTAATAGATCATATGCCAATGATTTAAAAACAAGTAATGTAACATAGCATCTAGTAGCCCCCAAAAACAAAAGGCTAGCTGACCGGTTAATCTCAACTTTGCAAAGACATTAACGGAGGTCACGTGCACTTGCGACAAGTTGAACCTAGGGGTCTGTAGTTGAGTATTGAATTGTTTCACTTACCTGGACAGGCATTTTTGTGTTTATTTCTGTTATCCTCTCTGGTCTCTTGCAAAACTGACAGTAATAGGATATTGCTGTCTGGATACTCGTGAGCACTCCACATAGCCTACATTTGCCCTTGGGAAGAAATGGTTTTGTCTTAATGTTCACCTGCTGCTATTAAGTGTGTGTCATTGCACTTGGTTAATAGTAATTGTGAATATTTTTGAAGAGGCAAAAGCACTCTTGCACACTGGAATGGCAAATCTATCGGAATATGGGGAATTAAAAGTATTTTCCTTATGCTATTTAGGATGTAATTTTTCCACAAATATTGACGATTTGAATGTTAACATGTCGCTATTAGTAGACCTATAGTAAAACATCCCTCACCTTAGTCACTGATTACATTATGCAGTTTCTCCCAATGTTACATCCCAGGGATTGAAATTCTCCAACAACCCTTTTGCTTCACATGCCTCTCTAATATTGAAAATTCCCGATTATTGTGCTTTTAGAGATCTTTGAAAGAGGTTGCTCTCGTACATGGTTTAAATGCATTGTCAAAAGAAACTATTTCATGTTACGAACATGGACCGTGTATAATTTGGGTCTTACTGACCAACATTAGCGTGCAATTTGAGGTTTCCTGACCAACAGTAGCGTGAAATTGGGAGTCTTACTGACCAACAATAGCGTGCACTTTGAGTCTTCCTGACCAACAGTACCGTGCACTTTGTGTCTTCCTTACCAACAGTAGTGTGCACTTTGAGCCTTGCTGACCAACAGTTGCGTGCACTTTGAGTATTCCTTACCAACAGTAGCGTGCACTTTGAGTCTTCCTGACCAACAGTACCGTGCACTTTGAGTCATCCTTGGTGGAGTTTGCCCCAGAAAACTCCAACTCATAGAGGGAGAACAGCAACAAGCATTAACTTGGATTCAATATCATTAGGGTGAAGCAATAAGACTGAATTATGCGTTAATGTAAGGGGCTGAAGGATTTCACAATTAAACATAATAGGTAACAAATATGCAATTTATTATTATACTGTTTAAGTAAACAAACCATCAATTAATAACCACTGAAGAAAATACTTGAGCTTCTTATTAAAAAGTTCATGGCAAAGATCAACTTTGTCTTCTTAAAATAGAAGAGGCAATAAAAATGTTCTATAAATGAGTGCTAAAAAACTTATCTTTTGGCGACACTTTAGTGGAGGGTATGTCCAGAGTGAATCATCCCTCAAGCGAAGAAATTTATACAAACAGTCCCGTATCACCATTTGTCAGCCCCAGTAGGCAACCCACTCCACACATTTGAGAGGTATCACTGCTGTTGTTGTGCACTGGAGAGATTGGAGTTTGTTTACAAACTTGTTTTGGTCCTGGCTGACCACGGCGCGTAGCAACTACTGTTGACATTCCTTCCTTGTGCCTTTCCTCAATGCGAGATAGTGCACCATGAAGATTATTACTATTAGTCGTAGATGATGACTCTCACTGCGGTACTTGAAAAGTCTTGGCGAGAATATTTGAAGTTTATTGGTCTCAGAGTGGTGACCAAATGTAGATTGTCACATGTCGACAGTAGAATTTTGGCCGTAGAGTAAGCCCGAAGAATAGCGGCCCAGAGTGGCCCGTAGAGTCGTGGCCGAAGAATGGATGAAGAGTGGCACATCACCCAGAAGATGACTCGAGGTTTTATAGCGGCGAAACCCCACCGAGGGAGGCAGGTGACCAAAAACACCGCTGCTATTGGTTGGCCAAGGAAATGACGTCACGAGCTCGTGGCGACAGCGGGCAAGCAGCAGACAGGCTCAGTGTAGTCGTTGTAGTGATGTGTTGCAGAAGCCTTAAACACTAGGTGAGTGACTATAATATCTATGAATTAGGTGATTAATAACAAGGTTATGCATATAGTTTAAGCAATTAATACATTTACAAAGAAATAATTATCATTCAGGGATCTCGGTAACAAGAAACAAATTTGACCGACAAATGGGCCAAGCTAAACATTGAAAGTATCTCGAAAAGTGATCATGCTCCGAGAACTCCGAATGAAAACAAACAAAAGAATCAGTCAAAACAAACATGGATAACAGACGAGGAGTAAACTAAGACTCGAAAGGCAAAACAGAGATAGCAGAGATAGGTCTAGTGTAAAGACCTTTATTAGTTAAAACATCAACAACTCTGACGCGTTTATCACGGCCAAAGTGGCAGTGAATAACTCTGCCTAGGTTCCACACGAGAGGCGGAGATGGGTCTCGAAGAAGAACCATGTCCCCCACTCGTACATCTGGTTGAGGAAGCCGCCACTTCTCACGCCTATTTAGCAAGCTGAGATATTCTAACTTCCATCGGCGCCAAAAAGAACAGCGCAAAGATTCTACTTTTCTCCAAAAGATAGGTAGGATAGGATCACAGCGTCGAACCAGCAAAGGCGGAGTAGCAGCAAGCGAACAGCCAATCAGGAAGTGACTGGGTGTCAAAGGTAAAAGATCCTTAGGATCGTTTGAAAGAGGAGTCAGAGGTCTGGAATTTACGATACCTTCGACTTGAATAATTAAAGAGTTGAATTCCTCATAAGAAAGTATGGTAGGACCAAGAGTTTTCTTAAGCTGTCTTTTAGTAAGTTTGATGCAGGACTCCCATCGGCCCCCATGATGGGGAGCATAAGGCGGGGTGAAATGCCATTTGAACCCTTTAGAATAGGAAAAGTTGGAAATTTTTTCTTCAGCAGAAGGGGAGCTTAACACTTTTATCCAGAGATCAGAAGCACTTACAAAAATTTTTGCATTGTCTGAAAAGACTTCAGATGGAACACCCCTTCTAGCAGCAAATCTAGAAAAGGCGGCCAAAAAATAAGATACAGAAGCGTTCGTAACCAACTCGAGGTGGATGGCTCCCGTCACCATACATACAAATAACGAGATGTAAAGTTTACCTAAGATTTTGCGCTTAGATGAAGAGGGATTGGTCTGATATACGTAAGGACCGGCGTAATCGATCCCAGTAAGAGCGAAGGGCTTACTAGGTTCTGAACGAAATGGAGGTAAATTACCCATGATCTGCGTGGCGGGGCGTGTTTTAACCTTAAAGCAAGGTATACACTTTTTGACAACAGAAGAAACCTCATGAACGCCATTAATGACCCAGTAGAGTTCACGAATTAGACAGAGCAAGGTGCGAGTGCCAGCATGAAGGTGTTTATAATGAAACTTCTTTATTATAAGTGTAGTGATAGGATGCTTTGAAGGAAGGATGATGGGATGTTTTTTCCCATCCTCACAACTAGACATAGCTAATCTTCCACCCACACGTATTATGCCGTCCTGGTCTAGAAAAGGAGTGAGTGGTGAAAGCCTGCTAGACTTGGGTAAATCTTTACCACTTATAAGAGCTTGCTTTTCAGGAGCAAATACTTCCTGCTGAACAAGCAACAAAATCTTGCGAGTAGCAAATTCTAACTCTACTCTGGTGAGAAAGGGTTGAGGCTTCAATGGTCGATCAATTACTAAATATTTCCACCGGAATATATAAGACACTACACGAATCAATTTATCAAATGAAGAGTATCTCTGAAAAAGGCTAGTAGAAGTAGAAGTAAGATGTGACGTGACAGGGTCAGTGCGGGCATCAGGTACTTCTTCTGCAAATTGATTAGCTAAGCGAGGCCAGCTAGATGATTCCTGACTTAGCCAAGGAGGACCATTCCAGTACAGGTCTGAAGAAATCAATTTTTTAGGCGTGCAACCACGTGATATTATAACCGCGGGGTTTTCACGGCTAGGAACATGTCTCCATTGTTCAGAATGAGAAACTTCATGAATCTTAGAAACGCGATTTGCCACAAAGGTATTCCAATGAGTAGAAGGCTTGGAAATCCAAGCTAGTAAAATAGAAGAATCGCTCCAAAAAATGTGCAGGAAAATTTTAACTTTAAACTGACATTTAGTTTAGTAGCTAATTCTGTTGCCATTAAATCAGAGCATAATTCTAATCTCGGCAATGATACCGTTTTAAGTGGAGCAACTTTTGATTTAGCGCACACTAAATTAGAAAATCCAGGGAAAGTGGCTGAGGAACGTCCTACTATGTATGCACAACAGCCATAAGCCCGTTCTGAACTGTCAGAAAATACATGCAGGTCATATTGCTGGCATAAGGGATTAGAAATTAAAAGGCGGGGTATAGAAACCTTGGAGAGATCCAGCAAACTACTGCGATACTCTAACCGTTCTTCTAAAAGAGGAAAGGGGAGATTTTCATCCCAGTGAGATTTTAATGACCAAAGCTTTTGCAGGAAAATTTTTGCAACAATAACTATAGGAGCAATATATTGCAAAGGGTCAAAGATCCTTGCGATTTCTGACAGAACTTGCCTCTTAGTTACAGGGGGAGATTCTGACAAATGTACCTGATAAGAGAAGGTATCAGAAGAAGGACACCAAAAAACACCCAATGCTTTTACGGCTGCTTCATCAGTAGGAATAGCAACAAATTCATCAACTGGGACCTCTGATGAAAATTTTGATATAAATTCAGTAGAATTTGAAGTCCATTTATGGTACGGAAAACCACCTCCTAGGAGCAGGGATTTCAAATCTTCGCACACAAGGAGTGCTTCAGCAATATTAGGGAAAGAATACAAGAAATCGTCAACATAAAATGCCGTTTTTAATGCCTCAGAGGTCAAAGGATGATACAGATGACCATCTTGCTCGGCTAACATGTGGAGAGACCGAATCGCAAGAAAGGCTGAAGGCTTCAGGCCATATGTCACAGTCTTCAATCTAAATATCTTTATGGGTTTGGAACTCTCATCGCGCCATAATATTCTTTGCAGATCTTGCTGCTCAGAATTTACGAGAATCTGCCGGTACATCTGCTTAATATCTGAGATTACAGCAATAGGAAACCGTCGAAAATTAAGCAAGACAGAGGTGAGATCTGTTTGAATAGCGGGACCACATTGCAAGGTATCATTTAAAGAGACTCCATTGGAATCTGGTGATGAGCCATTAAAAACTACTCTTATATTGTCTTGTGTTAAAGAATTTTTCCATACCGGGTGATGATTTAGATAAACTATTTCCTTAAAAGGATTGCCAATTTCTTCTGATTTAGAAATTACCTCCATGTGATTGAATGATTCGTATTCCTCCATAAAGGAAGCATACTGAGTTTTAACAGAAGCATCTCGTTTGAACCGATTTTCAATAGCAATTAGTGCCCTGAGTGCTCTGGAATGCGAGCCCGTGATGGCGGGAGGATTAGGAATACGTGGAAGAGTTACTATAAATCTGCCTTCAGCAGTACGAACAGTGGTTTCCTTGTATAACTTTTCACAAATTTCGTTAGAAGAAGAAGAAGAAGAAGAAGTAGCCTGAACATTTTCAAGATCCCAGAACTTGGTCAGCTCTTGACTCAAATCGGCACCAACAAAATAACAATTCGATACAGTTTGAATAGGATTACGGTATATTTGACCAGTAGCGATCCAACCAAAATCAGTTTCGCGGAAGAAAACATTAGGAGCAATTTTTACTTTATTGGAATGAAGACATTGCCAAAATACGCTTGAGCTGAAAAGAAGCTCTACGGGCGAAGCTCTGTTGAAATGAGGGTCAGCTAGCTGGACAAAATTCGGGATATTCCAACCTTGAATAGGATAAGAAGTGCCGGGAATATTGTTGCCTATAGACTTGATAATCAAACAATCTAATTGCAACTGCGTACCAAGATTATTAGAGTCCTTCAGATTCACTTTAGCAAAGCGTAAGGATTGCGATTTAGAGCAGTTTATTCCTGTAACCTCTATTGAGGTAGGATGTTTTGGGAGGCCTAACTTTTACACCAAAGATTCACTCTTATAAAATTGTTAGTAGCGGCATTGTCTAATAATCCCCTGACAGATACCCATTTCCCGTAAGCATTTTTCAATCGAACCTGCACGGTAGATAATAAAACCTGAACTTTGCCAAGCGAGGTAGAACTTTGAGCATACGACTGCGCACTATTTTGAGAAGTCTCAGAATTAGACTTGGTATTGGGACTGCTTGGTCCTGATAACCATGATCTTTCATGTCTGTGCAAAAGGGAATGGTGTCTAGCCTTACAATGAAAGCATAAACGTTGTGAACGGCAATTGTTTAACATATGCGTTCCTGACAAACAGTTAAAACAATGTTCTTATTCGTAATTAACTTTCGTCTTTCATCTACTGATAAAGATTTAAATTCATCACAATTGTATAAATTATGCGATTGCTGACATAGACCGCACGTTTGCATTTGGTTAGGTGACCGAGCATCAACAGGAAGAGCACGTGATCTTAAAATTCTTTGATTAGAACTGCTAAACTTGTCTTTTGAGAAGGCTTTTGAATCTGAAATACTAGATTTTTGATTAGCTATGGCGGAAAAACTTGGCTTCTAGCCTTCAAAAAGTTAATAATTGCCTCATAAGTGCATTGCAAATGCTGGGAAAGCTCTGTTTCCCAGGCTTTTAATGTACTTGCATCCAATCTTGCAGAAATGAGGTGAACTAGAAATAAATCCCAGTGATTTACAGGTTGGTTTAAATTGGACAATGCTCTGACGTGTAGTTCTGCAGTGTCAATCAACTTACGAAGTGATAAGCTGTTTTCTGCTTGCACGTTAGGTAACTCGAATAAGCTTTGTATATGGCCTTGAATAGATAAACGAATGTTCCCATATCTATCCTTAAGAAGATTCAGAGCAACTTCATAATTATCACTGGTCGAAGAAAGTGCTTGAATCAGGTTAAGTGCGTTGCCTTGAACTGCCAGACGCAAGTAGTGAAATTTTTGAATTACTGGGATAGAAGTATTCTCATGTACTAAAGAATTAAATAATTCAAAAAATGGCTCCCATTCTATGTCCTTACCAGTGAATTTGGGTATTTCTAATTTGGGTAATATAATGCGTGAAGAAGATGTAGAAGATGCTTCAGAAGTTTGATCTTCTTGTTTTTCTTTTAAAGTTAAAGCCCTAATAAGCTGTTTAGCTCCAGCAAATCCCTGATAGTATAATTTTTCAACTTCCAACCTATCACTTTGCTGGTCCGGGTGCTGAGTTTCTATGCTGCATTGTATCTCATCATATTTCTCAAAGGCTTGTTCATAATTCTTAAGGTTCTGCAAAATTATGTCAAGATTACGCTCTTGGGGTTCAAGCTCCGTTAAAAAAGTACGAAACCGTGTGAGCTTGCCCTTACAAGAGGCTCTGGCGTTGCTGAGTTTTTCATCAAGGTTAGGCATGTTATAAGTTGTTTGTTACTCACGTCAATATTGTGACTTCGAGTACTGGAAGCCAGAGGATGACAGCTTGCTAGGTAGTATGATTTAGTCTGATGCGGAAGAAACCGCCTTAGCTTACGTTTCTCTCCTCCTCTGCTGAACGTGCGCCTCAGGCTGAAACTTACAATTTGAATTAGTGTTGAAATACAATAAACAAAAATTGTTAATGTTTAATGTGAAATCCAAGATATGAAACTTGTAACATTCCCAGGGTGCAACAGATATGTTTCCCGGGGGTGAGGCACCATAAATATGGTGGAGTTTGCCCCAGAAAACTCCAACTCATAGAGGGAGAACAGCAACAAGCATTAACTTGGATTCAATATCATTAGGGTGAAGCAATAAGACTGAATTATGCGTTAATGTAAGGGGCTGAAGGATTTCACAATTAAACATAATAGGTAACAAATATGCAATTTATTATTATACTGTTTAAGTAAACAAACCATCAATTAATAACCACTGAAGAAAATACTTGAGCTTCTTATTAAAAAGTTCATGGCAAAGATCAACTTTGTCTTCTTAAAATAGAAGAGGCAATAAAAATGTTCTATAAATGAGTGCTAAAAAACTTATCTTTTGGCGACACTTTAGTGGAGGGTATGTCCAGAGTGAATCATCCCTCAAGCGAAGAAATTTATACAAACAGTCCCGTATCACCATTTGTCAGCCCCAGTAGGCAACCCACTCCACACATTTGAGAGGTATCACTGCTGTTGTTGTGCACTGGAGAGATTGGAGTTTGTTTACAAACTTGTTTTGGTCCTGGCTGACCACGGCGCGTAGCAACTACTGTTGACATTCCTTCCTTGTGCCTTTCCTCAATGCGAGATAGTGCACCATGAAGATTATTACTATTAGTCGTAGATGATGACTCTCACTGCGGTACTTGAAAAGTCTTGACGAGAATATCTGAAGTTTATTGGTCTCAAAGTGGTGACCAAAAGGTAGATTGTCACATGTTGACAGTAGAATGTTGGCCGTAGAGAAAGCCCGAAGAATAGCGGCCCAAAGTGGCCCGTAGAGTCGTGGCCGAAGAATGGATGAAGAGTGGCACATCACCCAGAAGATGACTCGAGGTTCTATAACGGCGAAACCCCGCCGAGGGAGGCAGCTGACCAAAAACACCGCTGCTATTGGTTGGCCAAGGAAATGACGTCACGAGCTCGTGGCGACAGCGGGCAAGCAGCAGACAGGCTCAGTGTAGTCGTTGTAGTGATGTGTTGAAGAAGCCTTAAACACTAGGTGAGTGACTATAATATCTATGAATTAGGTGATTAATAACAAGGTTATGCATATAGTTTAAGGAATTAATACATTTACAAAGAAATAATTATCATTCGGGGATCTCGGTAAAAGAAACAAATTTGACCGACAAATGGGCCAAGCTAAACATTGAAAGTATCACGAAAAGTGATCAATCCTGACCAACAGTAGCGTGCACTTTGAGTCATCCTGACCAACAGTAGCGGGTATTTTGAGTCTTCCTTACCAACAGTAGCGTGCGCTTTGAGGTTTCCTGACCAACAGTAGCGTGCAATTAAGAGTCTTACTGACCAGCAATAGCGTGCACTTTGAGTCTTCCTGACCAACAGTACCGAGCACTTTGAGTCTTCCTGAACAACAGTAGCGTGCACTTTGAGTCTTCCTGACCAACAGTAGCGTGTACTTTGAGTCTTCCTGACCAACAGTACCGAGCACTTTGAGTCTTCCTGAACAACAGTAGCGTGCAATTAAGAGTCTTACTGACCAGCAATAGCGTGTATTTTGAGTCTTCCTGACCAACAGTAGCGTGTACTTTGAGTCTTCCTGACCAACAGTAGCGTGTACATTGAGTCTTCCTGACCAACAGTAGCGTGTACTTTGAGTCTTCCTGACCAACAGTAGCGTGTACTTTGAGTCTTCCTGACCAACAGTACCGTGCACTTTGAGTCTTCCTGACCAACAGTACCGTGCACTTTGAGTCTTCCTGACCAACAGTACCGTGCACTTTGAGTCTTCCTGACCAACAGTACCGTGTATTTTGAGTCTTCCTGACCAACAGTACCGTGCACTTTGAGTCTTCCTGACCAACAGTACCGTGTCCTTTGAGTCTTCCTGACCAACAGGACCGTGCACTTTGAGTCTTCCTGACCAACAGTAGCGTGCACTTTGAGTCTTCCTGACCAACAGTACCGAGCACTTTGAGTCTTCCTGACCAACAGTAGCGTGCACTTTGAGTCTTACTGACCAACAGTAGCGTGTACTTTGAGTCTTCCTGACCAACAGTAGCGTGTACTTTGAGGTTTACTGACCAACAGTAGCGTGCACTTTGAGTCTTCCTGACCAACAGTACCGTGCACTTTGAGTCTTCCTGACCAACAGTACCGTGTACTTTGAGTCTTCCTGACCAACAGTACCGTGCACTTTGAGTCTTCCTGACCAACAGTAGCGTGTACTTTGAGTCTTCCTGACCAACAGTACCATGCACTTTGAGTCTTCCTGACCAACAGTAGCGTGCACTTTGAGTCTTCCTGACCAACAGTACCGAGCACTTTGAGTCTTCCTGACCAACAGTAGCGTGCACTTTGAGTCTTACTGACCAACAGTAGCGTGTATTTTGAGTCTTCCTGAACAACAGTACCGTGCAATTTGAGGATTCCTGACCAACAGTAGCGTGCACTTTGAGTCTTACTGACCAACAGTAGCGTGTACTTTGAGTCTTCCTGACCAACAGTAGCGTGTACTTTAAGTCTTCCTGACCAACAGTACCGTGCACTTTGAGGTTTCCTGACCAACAGTAGCGTGCAATTAAGAGTCTTACTGACCAGCAATAGCGTGCACTTTGAGTCTTCCTGACCAACAGTACCGAGCACTTTGCGTCTTCCTGACCAACAGTAGCATGCACTTTGAGTCTTCCTGACCAACAGTAGCGTGTACTTTGAGTCTTCCTGACCAACAGTACCGAGCATTTTGAGTCTTCCTGACCAACAAAACCTTGCACTTTGAGTCTTCCTGACCAACAGTAGCATGCACTTTGAGTCTTCCTGACCAACAGTAGCGTGCACTTTGAGTCTTCCTGACCAACAGTAGCGTGCACTTTGAGTCATCCTGACCAACAGTAGCGTGTACTTTGAGTCTTCCTGACCAACAGTAGCGTGCACATCGAGTATTCCTGGCCAACAGTAGCGTGCAGTTTGAGTCTTCCTGACCAACAGTACCGTGCACTTTGAGTCTTCCTGAAAAACAGTAGCGTGTACTTTGAATCTTCATAACCAACAGTAGCGTGCACTTTGAGTCTTCCTGACCGACAGTACCGTGCACTTTGAGTCTTCCTGACCAACAGTACCGTGCACTGTGAGTCTTCCTGAACAACAGTAGCGTGCACTTTGAGTTTTCCTGAACAACAGTACCGTGCACTGTGAGTCTTCCTGAACAACAGTAGCGTGCATTTTGAGTCTTCCTGACCAACAGTAGCGTGCACTTTGAGTCTTCCTGACCAACAGTACCGTGCACTTTGAGTCTTCCTGACCAACAGTAGCGTGCACTTTGAGTCTTCCTGACCAACAGTACCGTGCACTTTGAGTCTTCCTGAACAACAGTACCGTGCACTTTGAGTCTTCCTGACCAACAATAGTGTGCACTATGAGTCTTCCTGAACAACAGTACCGTGCACTTTGAGTCTTCCTGAACAACAGTACCGTGCACTATGAGTCTTCCTGACCAACAGTAGCGTGCACGTTGAGTCTTCCTGAACAACAGTACCGTGCACTTTGAGTCTTCCTGACCAACAGTAGCGTGTACTTTGAGTCTTCCTGACCTACAGTACCGTGCACTTTGAGTCTTCCTGACCAACAGTACCGTGCACTTTGAGTCTTCCTGACCAACAGTACCGTGCACTTTGAGTCTTCCTGACCAACAGTACCGTGCACTTTGAGTCTTCCTGAACAACAGTAGCGTGCAATTTGAGTCTTCCTGACCAACAGTAGCGTGTACTTTGAGTCTTCCAGACCAACAGTACCGTGCACTTTGAGTCTTCCTGAACAACAGTAGTGTGCACTTTGAGCCTTCCTGACCAACAGTACCGTGCACTTTGAGTCTTCCTGACCAACAGTAGCGTGTACATTGAGTCTTCCTGACCAACAGTACCGTGCACTTTGAGTCTTCCTGACCGACAATAGTGTGCACTTTGAGCCTTCCTGACCAACAGTACCGCGCATTTTGAGTCTTCCTGACCAACAGTACCGTGCACTTTGAGGTTTCCTGACCAACAGTAGCGTGCAATTAAGAGTCTTACTGACCAGCAATAGCGTGCACTTTGAGTCTTCCTGACCAACAGTAGCGTGTATTTTGAGTCATCCTGACCAACAGTAGCGTGTACTTTGAGTCTTCCTGACCAACAGTAGCGTGCACTGCGAGTATTCCTGGCCAACAGAAGCGTGCACTTTGAGTCTTCCTGACAAACAGTACCGTGTACTTTGAGTCTCCCTGACCAACAGTAGCGTGCACTTTGAGTCTTCCTGACCAACAGTAGCGTGTACTTTGAGTCTTCCTGACTAACAGTAGCGTGTACATTGAGTCTTCCTGGCCAACAGTACCGTGCACTTTGAGTCTTCCTGACCAACAGTACCGTGCACTTTGAGGTTTCCTGACCAACAGTATCGTGCAATTAAGAGTCTTACTGACCAGCAATAGCGTGCACTTTGAGTCTTCCTGACCAACAGTACCGTGTACTTTGAGTCTTCCTGACCAACAGTAGCGTGCACTTTGAGTCTTCCTGACCAACAGTAGCGTGTACTTTGAGTCTTCCTGACTAACAGTAGCGTGTACATTGAGTCTTCCTGGCCAACAGTACCGTGCAATTTGAGTCTTCCTGACCAACAGTACCGTGTACTTTGAGTCTTCCTGACCAACAGTAGCGTGCACTTTGAGTCTTCCTGGCCAACAGTACCGTGCACTTTGAGTCTTCCTGACCAACAGTACCATGCATTTTGAGTCTTCCTGACCAACATTAGCGTGCACTTTGAGTCTTCCTGAACAACAGTAGCGTGCACTTTGTGTCTTCCTGGCCAACAGTACCGTGCACTTTGAGTCTTCCTGACCAACAGTACCGTGCACTTTGAGTCTTCCTGACCAACAGTAGCGTGCACTTTGAGTCTTCCTGACCAACAGGTTCGTGCACTTTGAGTCATCCTGACCAACAGTACCGTGCACTTTGAGTCTTCCTGACCAACAGTAGCTTGTACTTTGAGTCTTCCTGACCAACAGTACCGTACACTTTGAGTCTTCCTGCCCAACAGTGGCGTGCACTTTGAGTCTTCCTGACCAACAGTAACGTGCACTTTGAGTCTTCCCTACCAACAGTACCGTGCACTTTGAGTCATCCTGGCCAACAGTAGCGTGCACTTTGAGTCTTCCCGACCAACAGTACCGTGCACTTTGAGCCTTCCTGAACAACAGTACCGTGTACTTTGAGTCTTCCTGAACAACAGTACCGTGCACTTTGAGTCTTCCTGGCCAACAGTAGCGTGTACTTTGAGTCTTCCTGACCAACAGTAGCGTTCACTTTGAGTCTTCCTGTCCAACAGTACCGTGCACTTTGAGTCTTCCTGAACAACAGTACCGTGCATTTTGAGTCTTCCTGGCCAATAGTAGCGTGAACTTTGAGTCTTCCTGACCAACAGTAGCGTGTACTTTGAGTCTTCCTGACCAACAGTAGCGTGTACTTTGAGTCTTCCAGACCCACAGAGCGTGCACTTTGAGTCTTCCTGACCCACAGTAGCGTGCACTTTGAGTCATCCTGATCAACAATAGCGTGTACATTGAGTCTTCCTGAACAACAGTACCGTGCACTTTGAGTCTTCCAGACCAACAGTACCGTGCACTTTGGGTCTTCCTGAACAACAGTAGTGTGCACTTTGAGTCTTCCTGACCAACATTAGCGTGTATTTTGAGTCTTCCTGACCAACAGTAGCGTGTACATTGAGTCTTCCTGACCCACAGTAGCGTGTACTTTGAGTCTTCCTGACCAACAGTAGCGTGTACTTTGTGTCTTCCTGGACAACAGTACCGTGCACTTTGAGTCTTCCTGAACAACAGTACCGTGCATTTTGAGTCTTCCTGACCAACAATAGTGTGCACTTTGAGTCTTCCTGAACAACAGTACCGTGCACTTTGAGTCTTCCTGACCAACAGTAGCGTGCACTTTGAGTCTTCCTGAACAACAGTACCTTGCACTTTGAGTCTTCCTGACCAACAGTACCTTGCACTTTGAGTCTTCCTGACCAACAGTACCGTGCACTTTGAGTCTTCCTGACCAACAGTACCGTGCACTTTGAGTCTTCCTGAACAACAGTAGCGTGCAATTTGAGTCTTCCTGACCAACAGTAGCGTGTAATTTGAGTCTTCCAGACCAATAGTACCCTGCAATTTGAGTCTCCTGAACAACAGTAGTGTGCACTTTGAGCCTTCCTGACCAACAGTACCGTGCACTTTGAGTCTTCCTGACCAACAATAGCGTGTACATTGAGTCTTCCTGACCAACAGTACCGTGCACTTTGAGTCTTCCTGACCGACAATAGTGTGCACTTTGAGCCTTCCTGACCAACAGTACCACGCACTTTGAGTCTTCCTGACCAACAGTACCGTGCACTTTGAGGTTTCCTGACCAACAGTAGCGTGTACTTTTAGAATTCCTGACCAACAGTAGCGTGTACATTGAGTCTTCCTGGCCAACAGTACCGTGCACTTTGAGTCTTCCTGACCAACAGTACCGCGTACTTTGAGTCTTCCTGACCAACAGTAGCGTGCACTTTGAGTCTTCCAGGCCAACAGTACCGTGCACTTTGAGTCATCCTGACCAACAGCACCATCCATTTTGAGTCTTCCTGACCAACATTAGCGTGCACTTTTAGTCTTCCTGAACAACAGTAGCGTGCACTTTTAGTCTTCCTGGCCAACAGTACCGTGCACTTTGAGTCTTCCTGACCAACAGTACCGTGCACTTTGAGTCTTCCTGACCAACAGTAGCGTGCACTTTGAGTCTTCCTGAGCAACAGTTTCGTGCACTTTGAGTCATCCTGACCAACAGTACCGTGCACTTTGAGTCTTCCTGACCAGCAGTAGCGTGTACTTTGAGTCTTCCTGAACGACAGTACCGTGCACTTTGAGTCATCCTGGCCAACAGTAGCGTGCACTTTGAGTATTCCTGACCATCAGTACCGTGCATTTTGAGTCATCCTGACCAACAGTACCGTGCACTTTGAGTCATCCTGACCAACAGTACCGTGCACTTTGAGCCTTCCTGACCAACAGTACCGTGCACTTTGAGTCATCCTGACCAACAGTACCGTGCACTTTGAGTCTTCCTGAACAACAGTACCGTGCACTTTGAGTCTTCCTGACCAACAGTACCGTGTACTTTGAGTCTTCCTGAACAACAGTAGCGTGCACTTTGAGTCTTCCTGAACAACAGTAGCGTGCTCTTTGAGTCTTCCTGACCAACAGTACCGTGCACTTTGAGTCTTCCTGAATAACAGTACCGTGCACTTTGAGTCTTCCTGACCAACAGTACCATGCACTTTGAGTCTTCCTGACCAACAGTACCGAGCATTTTGAGTCTTCCTGGCCCACAGTAGCGTGCACTTTTATTCATCCTGACCAACAGTAGCGTGTATTTTGAGTCTTCCTGACCAACAGTAGCGTGCACTTTGAGTCTTCCTGACCAACAGTACAGTGCACTTTGAGTCTTCCTGAACAACAGTACCGTGCACTTTGAGTCTTCCTGACCAACAGTACTGTGTACTTTGAGTCTTCCTGACCAACAGTACCGTGTACTTTTAGTCTTCCTGACCAACAGTAGCGTGCATTTTGCGTCTTCCTGACCAACAGTACCGTGTACTTTGAGTCTTCCTGACCAACAGTAGCGTGCACTTTGAGTCTTCCTGACCAACTGTACCGTGTACTTTGAGTCTTCCTGAACAACAGTACCGTGCACTTTGAGTCTTCCTGACCAACAGTACCGTGTACTTTGAGTCTTCCTGAACAACAGTAGCGTGCACTTTGAGTCTTCCTGAACAACAGTAGCGTGCACTTTGATTCATCCTGAAGAAAAGTACCGTGCACTTTGAGTCTTCCTGACCCACAGTAGCGTGCACTTTGAGTCATCCTGACCAACAGTAGCGTGTACTTTGAGTCTTCCCGACCAACAGTAGCGTGTACTTTGAGTCTTCCTGACCAACAGTAGCGTGTACTTTGAGTCTTCCTGAACAACAGTACCGTGCACTTTGGGTCTTCCTGACCAACAGTACCGTGCACTTTGAGTCTTCCTCAACAACAGTACCGTGCACTTTGAGTCTTCCTGAACAACAGTACCGTGTACTTTGAGTCTTCCTGAACAACAGTAGCGTGCACTTTGAGACTTCCTGACCAACAGTACCGTGTAATTTGAGTCTTCCTGACCAACAGTACCGTGCACTTTGAGTCTTCCTGACCAACAGTACCGTGCACTTTGAGTTTTCCTGACCAACAGTACCGTGCACTTTGAGTCTTCCTGACCAACAGTACCGTGCATTTTGAGTCTTCCTGAACAACAGTACCGTGCATTTTGAGTCCTCTTGACCAACAGTACCGTGCATTTTGAGTCTTCCTGACCAACAGTAGCGTGTACTTTGAGTCTTCCTGAACAACAGTACGGTGTATTTTGAGTCTTCCTGAACAACAGTAGCGTGCACATTGAGTCTTCCTGACCAACAGTACCGTGCATTTTGAGTCTTCCTGACCAACAGTAGCGTGTACTTTGAGTCTTCCTGAACAACAGTACGGTGTATTTTGAGTCTTCCTGACCAACAGTACCGTGCACATTGAGCCTTCCTGACCAACAGTACCGTGCACTTTGAGTCATCCTGACCAACAGTACCGTGCACTTTGAGTCTTCCTGACCAACAGTACCGTGCACTTTGAGTCTTCCTGACCAACAGTACCGTGCACTTTGAGTCTTCCTGACCAACGGTAGCGTGCACTTTGAGTCTTCCTGACCAACAGGTTCGTGCACTTTGAGTCATCCTGACCAACAGTACCGTGCACTTTGAGTCTTCCTGACCAACAGTAGCGTGTACTTTGAGTCTTCCTGACCAACAGTACCGTACACTTTGTGCCTTCCTGACCAACAGTGGTGAGCACTTTGAGTCTTCCTGGCCAACAGTAGCGTGTACTTTGAGTCTTCCTGACCAACAGTACCGTGCACTTTGAGCCTTCCTGAACAACAGTACCGTGTACTTTGGGCCTTCCTAAACAACAGTACCGTGTACTTTGAGTCTTCCTGACCAACAGTACCGTGCACTTTGAGCCTTCCTGAACAACAGTACCGTGTACTTTGAGTCTTCCTGAACAACAGTATCGTGCACTTTGAGTCATCCTGACCAACAGTTGCGTGTACTTTGAGTCTTCCTGACCAACAGTAGCGTGCACTTTGAGTCTTCCTGACCAACAGTACCGTGTACTTTGAGTCTTCCTGACCAACAGTACCGTGCACTTTGAGTCTTCCTGACCAACAGTACCGTGCACTTTGAGTTTTCCTGACCAACAGTACCGTGCACTTTGAGTCTTCCTGACCAACAGTACCGTTCATTTTGAGTCTTCCTGACCAACAGTACCGTGCATTTTGAGTCTTCCTGACCAACAGTACCGTGCATTTTGAGTCTTCCTGACCAACAGTAGCGTGTACTTTGAGTCTTCCTGAACAACAGTACGGTGTACTTTGAGTCTTCCTGAACAACAGTAGCGTGCACATTGAGTCTTCCTGACCAACAGTACCGTGCACCTTGAGTCTTCCTGACCAACAGTACCGTGCACTTTGAGTCTTCCTGATCGACAATAGTGTGCACTTTGAGCCTTCCTGACCAACAGTACCATGCACTTTGAGTCTTCCTGACCAACAGTACCGTGCACTTTGAGGTTTCCTGACCAACAGTAGCGTGCAATTAAGAGTCTTACTGACCAGCAATAGCGTGCACTTTTAGTCTTCCTGGCCAACAGTACCGTGCACTTTGAGTCTTCCTGACCAACAGTACCGTGCACTTTGAGTCTTCCTGACCAACAGTAGCGTGCACTTTGAGTCTTCCTGAGCAACAGTTTCGTGCACTTTGAGTCATCCTGACCAACAGTACCGTGCACTTTGAGTCTTCCTGACCAGCAGTAGCGTGTACTTTGAGTCTTCCTGAACGACAGTACCGTGCACTTTGAGTCATCCTGGCCAACAGTAGCGTGCACTTTGAGTATTCCTGACCATCAGTACCGTGCATTTTGAGTCATCCTGACCAACAGTACCGTGCACTTTGAGTCATCCTGACCAACAGTACCGTGCACTTTGAGCCTTCCTGACCAACAGTACCGTGCACTTTGAGTCATCCTGACCAACAGTACCGTGCACTTTGAGTCTTCCTGAACAACAGTACCGTGCACTTTGAGTCATCCTGACCAACAGTACCGTGTACTTTGAGTCTTCCTGAACAACAGTAGCGTGCACTTTGAGTCTTCCTGAACAACAGTAGCGTGCTCTTTGAGTCTTCCTGACCAACAGTACCGTGCACTTTGAGTCTTCCTGAATAACAGTACCGTGCACTTTGAGTCTTCCTGACCAACAGTACCATGCACTTTGAGTCTTCCTGACCAACAGTACCGAGCATTTTGAGTCTTCCTGGCCCACAGTAGCGTGCACTTTTATTCATCCTGACCAACAGTAGCGTGTATTTTGAGTCTTCCTGACCAACAGTAGCGTGCACTTTGAGTCTTCCTGACCAACAGTACAGTGCACTTTGAGTCTTCCTGAACAACAGTACCGTGCACTTTGAGTCTTCCTGACCAACAGTACTGTGTACTTTGAGTCTTCCTGACCAACAGTACCGTGTACTTTTAGTCTTCCTGACCAACAGTAGCGTGCATTTTGCGTCTTCCTGACCAACAGTACCGTGTACTTTGAGTCTTCCTGACCAACAGTAGCGTGCACTTTGAGTCTTCCTGACCAACTGTACCGTGTACTTTGAGTCTTCCTGAACAACAGTACCGTGCACTTTGAGTCTTCCTGACCAACAGTACCGTGTACTTTGAGTCTTCCTGAACAACAGTAGCGTGCACTTTGAGTCTTCCTGAACAACAGTAGCGTGCACTTTGATTCATCCTGAAGAAAAGTACCGTGCACTTTGAGTCTTCCTGACCCACAGTAGCGTGCACTTTGAGTCATCCTGACCAACAGTAGCGTGTACTTTGAGTCTTCCCGACCAACAGTAGCGTGTACTTTGAGTCTTCCTGACCAACAGTAGCGTGTACTTTGAGTCTTCCTGAACAACAGTACCGTGCACTTTGGGTCTTCCTGACCAACAGTACCGTGCACTTTGAGTCTTCCTCAACAACAGTACCGTGCACTTTGAGTCTTCCTGAACAACAGTACCGTGTACTTTGAGTCTTCCTGAACAACAGTAGCGTGCACTTTGAGACTTCCTGACCAACAGTACCGTGTAATTTGAGTCTTCCTGACCAACAGTACCGTGCACTTTGAGTCTTCCTGACCAACAGTACCGTGCACTTTGAGTTTTCCTGACCAACAGTACCGTGCACTTTGAGTCTTCCTGACCAACAGTACCGTGCATTTTGAGTCTTCCTGAACAACAGTACCGTGCATTTTGAGTCCTCTTGACCAACAGTACCGTGCATTTTGAGTCTTCCTGACCAACAGTAGCGTGTACTTTGAGTCTTCCTGAACAACAGTACGGTGTATTTTGAGTCTTCCTGAACAACAGTAGCGTGCACATTGAGTCTTCCTGACCAACAGTACCGTGCATTTTGAGTCTTCCTGACCAACAGTAGCGTGTACTTTGAGTCTTCCTGAACAACAGTACGGTGTATTTTGAGTCTTCCTGACCAACAGTACCGTGCACATTGAGCCTTCCTGACCAACAGTACCGTGCACTTTGAGTCATCCTGACCAACAGTACCGTGCACTTTGAGTCTTCCTGACCAACAGTACCGTGCACTTTGAGTCTTCCTGACCAACAGTACCGTGCACTTTGAGTCTTCCTGACCAACGGTAGCGTGCACTTTGAGTCTTCCTGACCAACAGGTTCGTGCACTTTGAGTCATCCTGACCAACAGTACCGTGCACTTTGAGTCTTCCTGACCAACAGTAGCGTGTACTTTGAGTCTTCCTGACCAACAGTACCGTACACTTTGTGCCTTCCTGACCAACAGTGGTGAGCACTTTGAGTCTTCCTGGCCAACAGTAGCGTGTACTTTGAGTCTTCCTGACCAACAGTACCGTGCACTTTGAGCCTTCCTGAACAACAGTACCGTGTACTTTGGGCCTTCCTAAACAACAGTACCGTGTACTTTGAGTCTTCCTGACCAACAGTACCGTGCACTTTGAGCCTTCCTGAACAACAGTACCGTGTACTTTGAGTCTTCCTGAACAACAGTATCGTGCACTTTGAGTCATCCTGACCAACAGTTGCGTGTACTTTGAGTCTTCCTGACCAACAGTAGCGTGCACTTTGAGTCTTCCTGACCAACAGTACCGTGTACTTTGAGTCTTCCTGACCAACAGTACCGTGCACTTTGAGTCTTCCTGACCAACAGTACCGTGCACTTTGAGTTTTCCTGACCAACAGTACCGTGCACTTTGAGTCTTCCTGACCAACAGTACCGTTCATTTTGAGTCTTCCTGACCAACAGTACCGTGCATTTTGAGTCTTCCTGACCAACAGTACCGTGCATTTTGAGTCTTCCTGACCAACAGTAGCGTGTACTTTGAGTCTTCCTGAACAACAGTACGGTGTACTTTGAGTCTTCCTGAACAACAGTAGCGTGCACATTGAGTCTTCCTGACCAACAGTACCGTGCACCTTGAGTCTTCCTGACCAACAGTACCGTGCACTTTGAGTCTTCCTGATCGACAATAGTGTGCACTTTGAGCCTTCCTGACCAACAGTACCATGCACTTTGAGTCTTCCTGACCAACAGTACCGTGCACTTTGAGGTTTCCTGACCAACAGTAGCGTGCAATTAAGAGTCTTACTGACCAGCAATAGCGTGCACTTTGAGTCTTCCTGACCAACAGTACCGAGCATTTTGGGTCTTCCTGACCCACAGTATCGTGCACATTGAGTCATCCTGACCAACAGCAGCGTGTACTTTGAGTCTTCCTGACCAACAGTAGCGTGCACATCGAGTATTCCTGGCCAACAGAAGCGTGCACTTTGAGTCTTCCTGACAAACAGTACCGTGTACTTTGAGTCTTCCTGAACAACAGTAGCGTGCACTTTGACTCTTACTGACCAACATTAGCGTGTACTTTGAGTCTTCCTGACCAACAGTAGCGTGTACATTGAGTCTTCTTGGTCAACAGTACCGTGCACTTTGAGTCTTCCTGACCAACAGTACCGTGTACTCTGAGTCTTCCTGACCAACAGTAGCGTGCACTTTGAGTCTTCCTGGCCAACAGTACCGTGCACTTTGAGTCTTCCTGACGAACAGTACCGTGCACTTTGAGTCTTCCTGACCAACATTAGCGTGCACTTTGAGTCTTCCTGAACAACAGTAGCGTGCACTTTGAGTCTTCCTGGCCAACAGTACCGTCCACTTTGAGTCTTCCTGACCAACAGTACCGTGCACTTTGAATCTTCCTGACCAACAGTAGCGTGCACTTTGAGTCTTCCTGACCAACAGGTTCGTGCACTTTGAGTCATCCTGACCAACAGTACCGTGCACTTTGAGTCATCCTGACCAACAGTACCGTGCACTTTGAGCCTTCCTGACCAGCAGTACCGTGCACTTTGAGTCATCCTGACCAACAGTACCGTGCACTTTGAGTCTTCCTGAACAACAGTACCGTGCACTTTGTGTCTTCCTGACCAACAGTTCCGTGTACTATGAGTCTTCCTGAACAACAGTAGCGTGCACTTTGAGTCTTCCTGAACAACAGTAGCGTGCACTTTGAGTCTTCCTGACCAACAGTACCGTGCACTTTGAGTCTTCCTGAACAACAGTACCGTGCATTTTGAGTCTTCCTGACCAACAGTACCGTGCACTTTGAGTCTTCCTGACCAACAGTACCGAGCATTTTGAGTCTTCCTGACCCACAGTAGCGTGCACTTTTATTCAACCTGACCAACAGTAGCGTGTATATTGAGTCTTCCTGACCAACAGTAGCGTGCACTTTGAGTCTTCCTGACCAACAGTACCGTGCACTTTGGGTCTTCCTGAACAACAGTACCGTGCACATTGTGTCTTCCTGACCAACAGTAGCGTGCATTTTGCGTCTTCGTGACCAACAGTACCGTGTACTTTGAGTCTTCCTGACCAACAGTACCGTGTACTTTGAGTCTTCCTGACCAACAGTAGCGTGCATTTTGCGTCTTCCTGACCAACAGTACCGTGTACTTTGAGTCTTCCTGACCAACAGTAGCGTGCACTTTGAGCCTTCCTGACCATTAGTACCGTGTACTTTGAGTCTTCCTGAAAAACAGTACCGTGCACTTTGAGTCTTCCTGACCAACAGTAGCGTGCAGTTTGAGTCTTCCTGAACAACAGTACCGTGCACTTTGAGTCTTCCTGACCAACAGTACCGTGTACTTTGAGTCTTCCTGAACAACAGTAGCGTGCACTTTGAGTCTTCCTGAACAACAGTAGCGTGCACTTTGAGTCTTCCTGAAGAAAAGTACCGTGCACGTTGAGTCTTCCTGACCCACAGTAGCGTGCACTTTGAGACATCCTGGCCAACAGTAGCGTGTACTTTGAGTCTTCCTGACCAACAGTACCGTGCACTTTGAGCCTTCCTGACCAACAGTACCGTGCACTTTGAGTCTTCCTGACCAACACTAGCGTGCACTTTGAGTCTTCCTGACCAACAGTACCGTGCACTTTGAGTCTTCCTGACCAACAGTAGCGTGCTTTTTGAGTCTTCCTGACCAGTAGTAGCGTGTACTTTGAGTCTTCCTGACCAACAGTAGCGTGTACTTTGAGTCTTCCTGAACAACAGTACCGTGCACTTTGAGTCTTCCTGACCAACAGTACCGTGCACTTTGAGTCTTCCTCAACAACAGTACCGTGCACTTTGAGTCTTCCTGAACAACAGTACAGTGTATTTGAATCTTCCTGAACAACAGTAGCGTGCAATTTGAGTCTTCCTGACCAACAGTACCGTGTACTTTGAGTCTTCCTGACCAACAGTACCGTGCACTTTGAGTCTTCCTGACCAACAGTTCCGTGCACTTTGAGTCTTCCTGACCAACAGTACCGTGCACTTTGAGTCTTCTTGACCAACAGTACCGTGCATTTTGAGTCTTCCTGACCAACAGTACCGTGCATTTTGAGTCTTCCTGACCAACAGTAGCGTGTACTTTGAGTCTTCCTGAACAACAGTACCGTGCACTTTGAGTCTTCCTGAACAACAGTACCGTGTACTTTGAATCTTCCTGAAAAACAGTAGCATGCACTTTGAGTCTTCCTGACCAACAGTACCGTGTACTTTGAGTCTTCCTGACCAACAGTACCGTGCACTTTGAGTCTTCCTGACCAACAGTACCGTGCACTTTGAGTCTTCCTGACCAACAGTACCGTGCACATTGAGTCTTCCTGACCAACAGTAGCGTGTATTTTGCGTCTTCCTGACCAACAGTACCGTGTACTTTGAGTCTTCCTGACCAACAGTAGCGTGCACTTTGAGTCTTCCTGACCAACAGTACCGTGTACTTTGAGTCTTCCTGAACAACAGTACCGTGCACTTTGAGTCTTCCTGACCAACAGTAGCGTGCAGTTTGAGTCTTCCTGAACAACAGTACCGTGCACTTTGAGTCTTCCTGACCAACAGTACCGTGTACTTTGAGTCTTCCTGAACAACAGTAGCGTGCACTTTGAGTCTTCCTGAACAACAGTAGCGTGCACTTTGAGTCTTCCTGAAGAAACGTACCGTGCACTTTGAGTCTTCCTGACCCACAGTAGCGTGCACATTGAGTCATCCTGACCTACAGTAGCGTGTACTTTGAGTCTTCCTGACCAACAGTAGCGTGCACTTTGAGTCTTCCTGACCAACAGTACCGTGCATTTTGAGTCTTCCTGACCAACAGTACCGTGTACTTTGAGTCTTCCTGAAAAAAAGTAGCGTGCACTATGAGTCTTCCTGAACAACAGTAGCGTGCACTTTGAGTCTTCCTGAACAACAGTACCGTGCACTTTGAGTCTTCCTGAACAACAGTACCGTGCACTTTGAGTCCTCCTGACCAACAGTAGCGTGCACTTTGAGTCTTCCTGAACAACAGTAGCGTGCAATTTGAGTCTTCCTGAACAACAGTACCGTGAACTTTGAGTCTTCCTGAACAACAGTAGCGTGCACTTTGAGTCTTCCTGAACAACAGTACCGTGCACTTTGAGTCTTCCTGACCAACAGTACCGTGTACTTTGAGTCTTCCTGAACAACAGTAGCGTGCACTTTGAGTCTTCCTGACCAACAGTAGCGTGTACTTTGAGTCTTCCTGACCAACAGTAGCGTGCAGTTTGAGTCTTCCTGACCAACAGTAGCGTGTACTTTGAGTCTTCCTGACCAACAGTAGCGTGTACATTGAGTCTTCCTGACCAACAGTAGCGTGCACTTTGAGTCTTCCAGGCCAACAGTACCGTGCACTTTGAGTCTTCCTGACCAACAGTACCATCCATTTTGAGTCTTCCTGACCAACATTAGCGTGCACTTTGAGTCTTCCTGAACAACAGTAGCGTGCACTTTGAGTCTTCCTGGCCAACAGTACCGTGCACTTTGAGTCTTCCTGACCAACAGTACCGTGCACTTTGAGTCTTCCTGACCAACAGTAGCGTGCACTTTGAGTCTTCCTGAGCAACAGGTTCGTGCACTTTGAGTCATCCTGACCAACAGTACCGTGCACTTTGAGTCTTCCTGACCAGCAGTAGCGTGTACTTTGAGTCTTCCTGAACGACAGTACCGTGCACTTTGAGTCATCCTGGCCAACAGTAGCGTGCACTTTGAGTCTTCCTGACCAACAGTACCGTGCATTTTGAGTCATCCTGACCAACAGTACCGTGCACTTTGAGTCATCCTGACCAACAGTACCGTGCACTTTGAGCCTTCCTGACCAACAGTACCGTGCACTTTGAGTCATCCTTACCAACAGTACCGTGCATTTTAAGTCTTCCTGAACAACAGTACCGTGCACTTTGAGTCTTCCTGACCAACAGTACCGTGTACTTTGAGTCTTCCTGATCAACAGTAGCGTGCACTTTGAGTCTTCCTGAACAACAGTAGCGTGCACTTTGAGTCTTCCTGACCAACAGTACCGAGCATTTTGAGTCTTCCTGACCCACAGTAGCGTGCACTTTTATTCATCCTGACCAACAGTAGCGTGTATTTTGAGTCTTCCTGACCAACAGTAGCGTGCACTTTGAGTCTTCCTGACCAACAGTACCGTGCACTTTGAGTCTTCCTGAACAACAGTACCGTGCACTTTGAGTCTTCCTGACCAACAGTACCGTGTACTTTGAGTCTTCCTGACCAACAGTACCGTGTACTTTGAGTCTTCCTGACCAACAGTAGCGTGCATTTTGCGTCTTCCTGACCAACAGTACCGTGTACTTTGAGTCTTCCTGACCAACAGTAGCGTGCACTTTGAGTCTTCCTGACCAACTGTACCGTGTACTTTGAGTCTTCCTGAACAACAGTACCGTGCACTTTGAGTCTTCCTGACTAACAGTAGCGTGCAGTTTGGGTCTTCCTGAACAACAGTACCGTGCACTTTGAGTCTTCCTGACCAAACAGTACCGTGTACTTTGAGTCTTCCTGAACAACAGTAGCGTGCACTTTGAGTCTTCCTGAACAACAGTAGCGTGCATTTTGAGTCTTCCTGAAGAAAAGTACCGTGCACTTTGAGTCTTCCTGACCCACAGTAGCGTGCATTTTGAGTCATCCTGACCAACAGTAGCGTGTACTTTGAGTCTTCCTGACCAACAGTAGCGTGTACTTTGAGTCTTCCTGACCAACAGTAGCGTGTACTTTGAGTCTTCCTGAACAACAGTACCGTGCACTTTTAGTCTTCCTGACCAACAGTACCGTGCATTTTGAGTCTTCCTCAACAACAGTACCGTGCACTTTGAGTCTTCCTGAACAACAGTACCGTGTAATTTGAGTCTTCCTGAACAACAGTAGCGTGCACTTTGAGTCTTCCTGACCAACAGTACCGTGTAATTTGAGTCTTCCTGACCAACAGTACCGTGCACTTTGAGTCTTCCTGACCAACGGTACCGTGCACTTTGAGTTTTCCTGACCAACAGTACCGTGCACTTTGAGTCTTACTGACCAACAGTACCGTGCATTTTGAGTCTTCCTGACCAACAGTACCGTGCATTTTGAGTCTTCCTGACCAACAGTACCGTGCATTTTGAGTCTTCCTGACCAACAGTAGCGTGTACCTTGAGTCTTCCTGAACAACAGTACGGTGTACTTTGAGTCTTCCTGAACATCAGTAGCGTGCACATTGAGTCTTCCTGACCAACAGTACCGTGCATTTTGAGTCATCCTGACCAACAGTACCGTGCACTTTGAGTCATCCTGACCAACAGTACCGTGCACTTTGAGCATTCCTGACCAACAGTACCGTGCACTTTGAGTCATCCTGACCAACAGTACCGTGCACTTTGAGTCTTCCTGACCCACAGTATCGTGCACATTGAGTCATCCTGACCAACAGCAGCGTGTACTTTGAGTCTTCCTGACCAACAGTAGCGTGCACATCGAGTATTCCTGGCCAACAGAAGCGTGCACTTTGAGTCTTCCTGACAAACAGTACCGTGTACTTTGAGTCTTCCTGAACAACAGTAGCGTGCACTTTGAGTCTTCCTGACCAACAGTAGCGTGTACTTTGAGTCTTCCTGACCAACAGTAGCGTGTACATTGAGTCTTCCTGGTCAACAGTACCGTGCACTTTGAGTCTTCCTGACCAACAGTACCGTGTACTCTGAGTCTTCCTGACCAACAGTAGCGTGCACTTTGAGTCTTCCTGGCCAACAGTACCGTGCACTTTGAGTCTTCCTGACGAACAGTACCGTGCACTTTGAGTCTTCCTGACCAACATTAGCGTGCACTTTGAGTCTTCCTGAACAACAGTAGCGTGCACTTTGAGTCTTCCTGGCCAACAGTACCGTCCACTTTGAGTCTTCCTGACGAACAGTACCGTGCACTTTGAGTCTTCCTGACCAACAGTAGCGTGCACTTTGAGTCTTCCTGATCAACAGGTTCGTGCACTTTGAGTCATCCTGACCAACAGTACCGTGCACTTTGAGTCATCCTGACCAACAGTAGCGTGTACTTTGAGTCTTCCTGACCAACAGTACCGTACACTTTGAGTCTTCCTGACCAACAGTGGCGTGCACTTTGAGTCTTCCTGACCAACAGTACCGTGCACTTTGAGTCTTCCTGACCAACAGTACCGTGCACTTTGAGTCATCCTGGCCAACAGTAGCGTGCACTTTGAGTCTTCCTGACCAACAGTACCGTGCACGTTGAGTCATCCTGGCCAACAGTAGCGTGCACTTTGAGTCTTCCTGACCAACAGTACCGTGCATTTTGAGTCATCCTGACCAACAGTACCGTGCACTTTGAGTCATCCTGACCAACAGTACCGTGCACTTTGAGCCTTCCTGACCAACAGTACCGTGCACTTTGAGTCATCCTGACCAACAGTACCATGCACTTTGAGTCTTCCTGAACAACAGTACCGTGCACTTTGAGTCTTCCTGACCAACAGTTCCGTGTACTATGAGTCTTCCTGAACAACAGTAGCGTGCACTTTGAGTCTTCCTGAACAACAGTAGCGTGCACTTTGAGTCTTCCTGACCAACAGTACCGTGCACTTTGAGTCTTCCTGACCAACAGTACCGTGCACTTTGAGTCTTCCTGACCAACAGTACCGAGCATTTTGAGTCTTCCTGACCCACAGTAGCGTGCACTTTTATTCAACCTGACCAACAGTAGCGTGTATATTGAGTCTTCCTGACCAACAGTAGCGTGCACTTTGAGTCTTCCTGAACAACAGTACCGTGCACTTTGGGTCTTCCTGAACAACAGTACCGTGCACATTGTGTCTTCCTGACCAACAGTACCGTGTACTTTGAGTCTTCCTGACCAACAGTACCGTGTACTTTGAGTCTTCCTGACCAACAGTAACGTGCACTTTGAGCCTTCCTGACCAACACTACCCTGCACTTTGAGTCTTCCTGACCAACAGTAGCGTGCACTTTGAGCCTTCTTGAACAACAGTACCGTGTACTTTGAGTCTTCCTGACCAACAGTACCGTGTACTTTGAGTCTTCCTGAACAACAGTAGCGTGCACTTTGAGTCTTCCTGAACAACAGTAGCGTGCACTTTGAGTCTTCCTGACCAACAGTACCGTGCACTTTGAGTCTTCCTGAACAACAGTACCGTGCACTTTGAGTCTTCCTGACCAACAGTACCATGCACTTTGAGTCTTCCTGACCAACAGTACCGAGCATTTTGAGTCTTCCTGACCAACAGTAGCGTGCACTTTTATTCATCCTGACCAACAGTAGCGTGTATTTTGAGTCTTCCTGACCAACAGTAGCGTGCACTTTGAGTCTTCCTGACCAACAGTACCGTGCACTTTGAGTCTTCCTGAACAACAGTACCGTGCACTTTGAGTCTTCCTGACCAACAGTACCGTGTACTTTGAGTCTTCCTGACCAACAGTACCGTGTACTTTGAGTCTTCCTGACCAACAGTAGCGTGCATTTTGCGTCTTCCTGACCAACAATACCGTGTACTTTGAGTCTTCCTGACCAACAGTAGCGTGCACTTTGAGTCTTCCTGACCAACAGTACCGTGTACTTTGAGTCTTCCTGAACAACAGTACCGTGCACTTTGAGTCTTCCTGACCAACAGTAGCGTGCAGTTTGGGTCTTCCTGAACAACAGTACCGTGCACTTTGAGTCTTCCAGAGCAACAGTACCGTGTACTTTGAGTCTTCCTGAACAACAGTAGCGTGCACTTTGAGTCTTCCTGAACAACAGTAGCGTGCACTTTGAGTCTTCCTGAAGAAAAGTACCGTGCACTTTGAGTCTTCCTGACCCACAGTAGCGTGCACTTTGAGTCATCCTGACCAACAGTAGCGTGTATTTTGAGTCTTCCTGACCAACAGTAGCGTGTACTTTGAGTCTTCCTGACCAACAGTAGCCTGTACTTTGAGTCTTCCTGAACAACAGTACCGTGCACTTTGAGTCTTCCTGACCAACAGTACCGTGCACTTTGAGTCTTCCTCAACAACAGTACCGTGCACTTTGAGTCTTCCTGAACAACAGTACCGTGTACTTTGAGTCTTCCTGAACAACAGTAGCGTGCACTTTGAGTCTTCCTGACCAACAGTACCGTGTACTTTGAGTCTTCCTGACCAACAGTACCGTGCACTTTGAGTCTTCCTGACCAACAGTACCGTGCACTTTGAGTTTTCCTGACCAACACTACCGTGCACTTTGAGTCTTCCTGACCAACAGTACCGTGCATTTTGAGTCTTCCTGACCAACAGTACCGTGCATTTTGAGTCTTCCTGACCAACAGTACCGTGCATTTTGAGTCTTCCTGACCAACAGTAGCGTGTACTTTGAGTCTTCCTGACCAACAGTACCGTGCACTTTGAGTCTTCCTGACCAACAGTACCGTGCACTTTGAGTCTTCCTGACCGACAATAGTGTGCACTTTGAGCCTTCCTGACCAACAGTACCATGCACTTTGAGTCTTCCTGACCAACAGTACCGTGCACTTTGAGGTTTCCTGACCAACAGTAGCGTGCAATTAAGAGTCTTACTGACCAGCAATAGCGTGCACTTTGAGTCTTCCTGACCAACAGTACCGAGCATTTTGGGTCTTCCTGACCCACAGTATCGTGCACATTGAGTCATCCTGACCAACAGCAGCGTGTACTTTGAGTCTTCCTGACCAACAGTAGCGTGCACATCGAGTATTCCTGGCCAACAGAAGCGTGCACTTTGAGTCTTCCTGACAAACAGTACCGTGTACTTTGAGTCTTCCTGAACAACAGTAGCGTGCACTTTGAGTCTTCCTGACCAACAGTAGCGTGTACTTTGAGTCTTCCTGACCAACAGTAGCGTGTACATTGAGTCTTCCTGGTCAACAGTACCGTGCACTTTGAGTCTTCCTGACCAACAGTACCGTGTACTCTGAGTCTTCCTGACCAACAGTAGCGTGCACTTTGAGTCTTCCTGGCCAACAGTACCGTGCACTTTGAGTCTTCCTGACGAACAGTACCGTGCACTTTGAGTCTTCCTGACCAACATTAGCGTGCACTTTGAGTCTTCCTGAACAACAGTAGCGTGCACTTTGAGTCTTCCTGGCCAACAGTACCGTCCACTTTGAGTCTTCCTGACGAACAGTACCGTGCACTTTGAGTCTTCCTGACAAACAGTAGCGTGCACTTTGAGTCTTCCTGACCAACAGGTTCGTGCACTTTGAGTCATCCTGACCAACAGTACCGTGCACTTTGAGTCATCCTGACCAACAGTAGCGTGTACTTTGAGTCTTCCTGACCAACAGTACCGTACACTTTGAGTCTTCCTGACCAACAGTGGCGTGCACTTTGAGTCTTCCTGACCAACAGTACCGTGCACTTTGAGTCTTCCTGACCAACAGTACCGTGCACTTTGAGTCATCCTGGCCAACAGTAGCGTGCACTTTGAGTCTTCCTGACCAACAGTACCGTGCACGTTGAGTCATCCTGGCCAACAGCAGCGTGCACTTTGAGTCTTCCTGACCAACAGTACCGTGCATTTTGAGTCATCCTGACCAACAGTACCGTGCACTTTGAGTCATCCTGACCAACAGTACCGTGCACTTTGAGCCTTCCTGACCAACAGTACCGTGCACTTTGAGTCATCCTGACCAACAGTACCATGCACTTTGAGTCTTCCTGAACAACAGTACCGTGCACTTTGAGTCTTCCTGACCAACAGTTCCGTGTACTATGAGTCTTCCTGAACAACAGTAGCGTGCACTTTGAGTCTTCCTGAACAACAGTAGCGTGCACTTTGAGTCTTCCTGACCAACAGTACCGTGCACTTTGAGTCTTCCTGACCAACAGTACCGTGCACTTTGAGTCTTCCTGACCAACAGTACCGAGCATTTTGAGTCTTCCTGACCCACAGTAGCGTGCACTTTTATTCAACCTGACCAACAGTAGCGTGTATATTGAGTCTTCCTGACCAACAGTAGCGTGCACTTTGAGTCTTCCTGACCAACAGTACCGTGCACTTTGGGTCTTCCTGAACAACAGTACCGTGCACATTGTGTCTTCCTGACCAACAGTACCGTGTACTTTGAGTCTTCCTGACCAACAGTAGCGTGCATTTTGCGTCTTCCTGACCAACAGTACCGTGTATTTTGAGTCTTCCTAACCAACAGTAGCGTGCACTTTGAGCCTTCCTGACCAACAGTACCGTGTACTTTGAGTCTTCCTGAAAAACAGTACCGTGCACTTTGAGTCTTCCTGACCAACAGTAGCGTGCAGTTTGAGTCTTCCTGAACAACAGTACCGTGCACTTTGAGTCTTCCTGACCAACAGTACCGTGTACCTTGAATCTTCCTGAACAACAGTAGCGTGCACTTTGAGTCTTCCTGAACAACAGTAGCGTTCACTTTGAGTCTTCCTGAAGAAAAGTACCGTGCACGTTGAGTCTTCCTGACCCACAGTAGCGTGCACTTTGAGTCATCCTGACCAACAGTAGCGTGTACTTTGAGTCTTCCTGACCAACAGTACCGTGCACTTTGAGCCTTCCTGACCAACAGTACCGTGCACTTTGAGTCTTCCTGACCAACACTAGCGTGCACTTTGAGTCTTCCTGACCAACAGTACCGTGCACTTTGAGTCTTCCTGACCAACAGTAGCGTGCTTTTTGAGTCTTCCTGACCAACAGTAGCGTGTACTTTGAGTCTTCCTGACCAACAGTAGCGTGTACTTTGAGTCTTCCTGAACAACAGTACCGTGCACTTTGAGTCTTCCTGACCAACAGTACCGTGCACTTTGAGTCTTCCTCAACAACAGTACCGTGCACGTTGAGTCTTCCTGAACAACAGTACAGTGTATTTGAATCTTCCTGAACAACAGTAGCGTGCAATTTGAGTCTTCCTGACCAACAGTACCGTGTACTTTGAGTCTTCCTGACCAACAGTACCGTCCACTTTGAGTCTTCCTGACCAACAGTACCGTGCACTTTGAGTCTTCCTGACCAACAGTACCGTGCACTTTGAGTCTTCTTGACCAACAGTACCGTGCATTTTGAGTCTTCCTGACCAACAGTACCGTGCATTTTGAGTCTTCCTGACCAACAGTAGCGTGTACTTTGAGTCTTCCTGAACAACAGTACCGTGCACTTTGAGTCTTCCTGAACTACAGTACCGTGTACTTTGAATCTTCCTGAACAACAGTAGCGTGCACTTGAGTCTTCCTGACCAACAGTACCGTGTACTTTGAGTCTTCCTGACCAACAGTACCGTGCACTTTGAGTCTTCCTGACCAACAGTACCGTGCACTTTGAGTCTTCCTGACCAACAGTACCGTGCACATTGAGTCTTCCTGACCAAAAGTAGCGTGCATTTTGCGTCTTCCTGACCAACAGTACCGTGTACTTTGAGTCTTCCTGACCAACAGTAGCGTGCACTTTGAGTCTTCCTGACCAACAGTACCGTGTACTTTGAGTCTTCCTGAACAACAGTACCGTGCACATTGAATCTTCCTGACCAACAGTAGCGTGCAGTTTGAGTCTTCCGGAACAACAGTACCGTGCACTTTGAGTCTTCCTGACCAACAGTACCGTGTACTTTGAGTCTTCCTGACCAACAGTACCGTGCACTTTGAGTCTTCCTGACCAACAGTAGCGTGCATTTTGCGTCTTCCTGACCAACAATACCGTGTACTTTGAGTCTTCCTGACCAACAGTAGCGTGCACTTTGAGTCTTCCTGACCAACAGTACCGTGTACTTTGAGTCTTCCTGAACAACAGTACCGTGCACTTTGAGTCTTCCTGACCAACAGTAGCGTGCAGTTTGGGTCTTCCTGAACAACAGTACCGTGCACTTTGAGTCTTCCAGAGCAACAGTACCGTGTACTTTGAGTCTTCCTGAACAACAGTAGCGTGCACTTTGAGTCTTCCTGAACAACAGTAGCGTGCACTTTGAGTCTTCCTGAAGAAAAGTACCGTGCACTTTGAGTCTTCCTGACCCACAGTAGCGTGCACTTTGAGTCATCCTGACCAACAGTAGCGTGTATTTTGAGTCTTCCTGACCAACAGTAGCGTGTACTTTGAGTCTTCCTGACCAACAGTAGCCTGTACTTTGAGTCTTCCTGAACAACAGTACCGTGCACTTTGAGTCTTCCTGACCAACAGTACCGTGCACTTTGAGTCTTCCTCAACAACAGTACCGTGCACTTTGAGTCTTCCTGAACAACAGTACCGTGTACTTTGAGTCTTCCTGAACAACAGTAGCGTGCACTTTGAGTCTTCCTGACCAACAGTACCGTGTACTTTGAGTCTTCCTGACCAACAGTACCGTGCACTTTGAGTCTTCCTGACCAACAGTACCGTGCACTTTGAGTTTTCCTGACCAACAGTACCGTGCACTTTGAGTCTTCCTGACCAACAGTACCGTGCATTTTGAGTCTTCCTGACCAACAGTACCGAGCATTTTGAGTCTTCCTGACCAACAGTAGCGTGTACTTTGAGTCTTCCTGACCAACAGTACCGTGCACTTTGAGTCTTCCTGACCAACAGTACCGTGCACTTTGAGTCTTCCTGACCGACAACAGTGTGCACTTTGAGCCTTCCTGACCAACAGTACCATGCACTTTGAGTCTTCCTGACCAACAGTACCGTGCACTTTGAGGTTTCCTGACCAACAGTAGCGTGCAATTAAGAGTCTTACTGACCAGCAATAGCGTGCACTTTGAGTCTTCCTGTCCAACAGTACCGAGCATTTTGGGTCTTCCTGACCCACAGTATCGTGCACATTGAGTCATCCTGACCAACAGCAGCGTGTACTTTGAGTCTTCCTGACCAACAGTAGCGTGCACATCGAGTATTCCTGGCCAACAGAAGCGTGCACTTTGAGTCTTCCTGACAAACAGTACCGTGTACTTTGAGTCTTCCTGAACAACAGTAGCGTGCACTTTGAGTCTTCCTGACCAACAGTAGCGTGTACTTTGAGTCTTCCTAACCAACAGTAGCGTGTACATTGAGTCTTCCTGGTCAACAGTACCGTGCACTTTGAGTCTTCCTGACCAACAGTACCGTGTACTCTGAGTCTTCCTGACCAACAGTAGCGTGCACTTTGAGTCTTCCTGGCCAACAGTACCGTGCACTTTGAGTCTTCCTGACGAACAGTACCGTGCACTTTGAGTCTTCCTGACCAACATTAGCGTGCACTTTGAGTCTTCCTGAACAACAGTAGCGTGCACTTTGAGTCTTCCTGGCCAACAGTACCGTCCACTTTGAGTCTTCCTGACGAACAGTACCGTGCACTTTGAGTCTTCCTGACCAACAGTAGCGTGCACTTTGAGTCTTCCTGACCAACAGGTTCGTGCACTTTGAGTCATCCTGACCAACAGTACCGTGCACTTTGAGTCATCCTGACCAACAGTAGCGTGTACTTTGAGTCTTCCTGACCAACAGTACCGTACAATTTGAGTCTTCCTGACCAACAGTGGCGTGCACTTTGAGTCTTCCTGACCAACAGTACCGTGCACTTTGAGTCTTCCTGACCAACAGTACCGTGCACTTTGAGTCATCCTGGCCAACAGTAGCGTGCACTTTGAGTCTTCCTGACCAACAGTACCGTGCACGTTGAGTCATCCTGGCCAACAGTAGCGTGCACTTTGAGTCTTCCTGACCAACAGTACCGTGCATTTTGAGTCATCCTGACCAACAGTACCGTGCACTTTGAGTCATCCTGACCAACAGTACCGTGCACTTTGAGCCTTCCTGACCAACAGTACCGTGCACTTTGAGTCATCCTGACCAACAGTACCATGCACTTTGAGTCTTCCTGAACAACAGTACCGTGCACTTTGAGTCTTCCTGACCAACAGTTCCGTGTACTATGAGTCTTCCTGAACAACAGTAGCGTGCACTTTGAGTCTTCCTGAACAACAGTAGCGTGCACTTTGAGTCTTCCTGACCAACAGTACCGTGCACTTTGAGTCTTCCTGACCAACAGTACCGCGCACTTTGAGTCTTCCTGACCAACAGTACCGAGCATTTTGAGTCTTCCTGACCCACAGTAGCGTGCACTTTTATTCAACCTGACCAACAGTAGCGTGTATATTGAGTCTTCCTGACCAACAGTAGCGTGCACTTTGAGTCTTCCTGACCAACAGTACCGTGCACTTTGAGTCTTCCTGACCAACAGTACCGTGCACTTTGAGTCTTCCTGACCAACAGTACCGAGCATTTTGAGTCTTCCTGACCCACAGTAGCGTGCACTTTTATTCAACCTGACCAACAGTAGCGTGTATATTGAGTCTTCCTGACCAACAGTAGCGTGCACTTTGAGTCTTCCCGACCAACAGTACCGTGCACTTTGGGTCTTCCTGAACAACAGTACCGTGCACATTGTGTCTTCCTGACCAACAGTACCGTGTACTTTGAGTCTTCCTGACCAACAGTACCGTGTACTTTGAGTCTTCCTGACCAACAGTAGCGTGCATTTTGCGTCTTCCTGACCAACAGTACCGTGTATTTTGAGTCTTCCTAACCAACAGTAGCGTGCACTTTGAGCCTTCCTGACCAACAGTACCGTGTACTTTGAGTCTTCCTGAAAAACAGTACCGTGCACTTTGAGTCTTCCTGACCAACAGTAGCGTGCAGTTTGAGTCTTCCTGAACAACAGTACCGTGCACTTTGAGTCTTCCTGACCAACAGTACCGTGTACCTTGAATCTTCCTGAACAACAGTAGCGTGCACTTTGAGTCTTCCTGAACAACAGTAGCGTGCACTTTGAGTCTTCCTGAAGAAAAGTACCGTGCACGTTGAGTCTTCCTGACCCACAGTAGCGTGCACTTTGAGTCATCCTGACCAACAGTAGCGTGTACTTTGAGTCTTCCTGACCAACAGTACCGTGCACTTTGAGCCTTCCTGACCAACAGTACCGTGCACTTTGAGTCTTCCTGACCAACACTAGCGTGCACTTTGAGTCTTCCTGACCAACAGTACCGTGCACTTTGAGTCTTCCTGACCAACAGTAGCGTGCTTTTTGAGTCTTCCTGACCAACAGTAGCGTGTACTTTGAGTCTTCCTGACCAACAGTAGCGTGTACTTTGAGTCTTCCTGAACAACAGTACCGTGCACTTTGAGTCTTCCTGACCAACAGTACCGTGCACTTTGAGTCTTCCTCAACAACAGTACCGTGCACGTTGAGTCTTCCTGAACAACAGTACAGTGTATTTGAATCTTCCTGAACAACAGTAGCGTGCAATTTGAGTCTTCCTGACCAACAGTACCGTGTACTTTGAGTCTTCCTGACCAACAGTACCGTCCACTTTGAGTCTTCCTGACCAACAGTACCGTGCACTTTGAGTCTTCCTGACCAACAGTACCGTGCACTTTGAGTCTTCTTGACCAACAGTACCGTGCATTTTGAGTCTTCCTGACCAACAGTACCGTGCATTTTGAGTCTTCCTGACCAACAGTAGCGTGTACTTTGAGTCTTCCTGAACAACAGTACCGTGCACTTTGAGTCTTCCTGAACAACAGTACCGTGTACTTTGAATCTTCCTGAACAACAGTAGCGTGCACTTGAGTCTTCCTGACCAACAGTACCGTGTACTTTGAGTCTTCCTGACCAACAGTACCGTGCACTTTGAGTCTTCCTGACCAACAGTACCGTGCACTTTGAGTCTTCCTGACCAACAGTACCGTGCACATTGAGTCTTCCTGACCAAAAGTAGCGTGCATTTTGCGTCTTCCTGACCAACAGTACCGTGTACTTTGAGTCTTCCTGACCAACAGTAGCGTGCACTTTGAGTCTTCCTGACCAACAGTACCGTGTACTTTGAGTCTTCCTGAACAACAGTACCGTGCACATTGAATCTTCCTGACCAACAGTAGCGTGCAGTTTGAGTCTTCCGGAACAACAGTACCGTGCACTTTGAGTCTTCCAGAGCAACAGTACCGTGTACTTTGAGTCTTCCTGAACAACAGTAGCGTGCACTTTGAGTCTTCCTGAACAACAGTAGCGTGCACTTTGAGTCTTCCTGAAGAAAAGTACCGTGCACTTTGAGTCTTCCTGACCCACAGTAGCGTGCACTTTGAGTCATCCTGACCAACAGTAGCGTGTATTTTGAGTCTGCCTGACCAACAGTAGCGTGTACTTTGAGTCTTCCTGACCAACAGTAGCCTGTACTTTGAGTCTTCCTGAACAACAGTACCGTGCACTTTGAGTCTTCCTGACCAACAGTACCGTGCACTTTGAGTCTTCCTCAACAACAGTACCGTGCACTTTGAGTCTTCCTGAACAACAGTACCGTGTACTTTGAGTCTTCCTGAACAACAGTAGCGTGCACTTTGAGTCTTCCTGACCAACAGTACCGTGTACTTTGAGTCTTCCTGACCAACAGTACCGTGCACTTTGAGTCTTCCTGACCAACAGTACCGTGCACTTTGAGTTTTCCTGACCAACAGTACCGTGCACTTTGAGTCTTCCTGACCAACAGTACCGTGCATTTTGAGTCTTCCTGACCAACAGTACCGTGCATTTTGAGTCTTCCTGACCAACAGTACCGTGCATTTTGAGTCTTCCTGACCAACAGTAGCGTGTACTTTGAGTCTTCCTGACCAACAGTACCGTGCACTTTGAGTCTTCCTGACCAACAGTACCGTGCACTTTGAGTCTTCCTGACCGACAACAGTGTGCACTTTGAGCCTTCCTGACCAACAGTACCATGCACTTTGAGTCTTCCTGACCAACAGTACCGTGCACTTTGAGGTTTCCTGACCAACAGTAGCGTGCAATTAAGAGTCTTACTGACCAGCAATAGCGTGCACTTTGAGTCTTCCTGTCCAACAGTACCGAGCATTTTGGGTCTTCCTGACCCACAGTATCGTGCACATTGAGTCATCCTGACCAACAGCAGCGTGTACTTTGAGTCTTCCTGACCAACAGTAGCGTGCACATCGAGTATTCCTGGCCAACAGAAGCGTGCACTTTGAGTCTTCCTGACAAACAGTACCGTGTACTTTGAGTCTTCCTGAACAACAGTAGCGTGCACTTTGAGTCTTCCTGACCAACAGTAGCGTGTACTTTGAGTCTTCCTAACCAACAGTAGCGTGTACATTGAGTCTTCCTGGTCAACAGTACCGTGCACTTTGAGTCTTCCTGACCAACAGTACCGTGTACTCTGAGTCTTCCTGACCAACAGTAGCGTGCACTTTGAGTCTTCCTGGCCAACAGTACCGTGCACTTTGAGTCTTCCTGACGAACAGTACCGTGCACTTTGAGTCTTCCTGACCAACATTAGCGTGCACTTTGAGTCTTCCTGAACAACAGTAGCGTGCACTTTGAGTCTTCCTGGCCAACAGTACCGTCCACTTTGAGTCTTCCTGACGAACAGTACCGTGCACTTTGAGTCTTCCTGACCAACAGTAGCGTGCACTTTGAGTCTTCCTGACCAACAGGTTCGTGCACTTTGAGTCATCCTGACCAACAGTACCGTGCACTTTGAGTCATCCTGACCAACAGTAGCGTGTACTTTGAGTCTTCCTGACCAACAGTACCGTACAATTTGAGTCTTCCTGACCAACAGTGGCGTGCACTTTGAGTCTTCCTGACCAACAGTACCGTGCACTTTGAGTCTTCCTGACCAACAGTACCGTGCACTTTGAGTCATCCTGGCCAACAGTAGCGTGCACTTTGAGTCTTCCTGACCAACAGTACCGTGCACGTTGAGTCATCCTGGCCAACAGTAGCGTGCACTTTGAGTCTTCCTGACCAACAGTACCGTGCATTTTGAGTCATCCTGACCAACAGTACCGTGCACTTTGAGTCATCCTGACCAACAGTACCGTGCACTTTGAGCCTTCCTGACCAACAGTACCGTGCACTTTGAGTCATCCTGACCAACAGTACCATGCACTTTGAGTCTTCCTGAACAACAGTACCGTGCACTTTGAGTCTTCCTGACCAACAGTTCCGTGTACTATGAGTCTTCCTGAACAACAGTAGCGTGCACTTTGAGTCTTCCTGAACAACAGTAGCGTGCACTTTGAGTCTTCCTGACCAACAGTACCGTGCACTTTGAGTCTTCCTGACCAACAGTACCGCGCACTTTGAGTCTTCCTGACCAACAGTACCGAGCATTTTGAGTCTTCCTGACCCACAGTAGCGTGCACTTTTATTCAACCTGACCAACAGTAGCGTGTATATTGAGTCTTCCTGACCAACAGTAGCGTGCACTTTGAGTCTTCCTGACCAACAGTACCGTGCACTTTGGGTCTTCCTGAACAACAGTACCGTGCACATTGTGTCTTCCTGACCAACAGTACCGTGTACTTTGAGTCTTCCTGACCAACAGTACCGTGTACTTTGAGTCTTCCTGACCAACAGTAGCGTGCATTTTGCGTCTTCCTGACCAACAGTACCGTGTACTTTGAGTCTTCCTAACCAACAGTAGCGTGCACTTTGAGACTTCCTGACCAACAGTACCGTGTACTTTGAGTCTTCCTGAAAAAAAGTACCGTGCACTTTGAGTCTTCCTGACCAACAGTAGCGTGCAGTTTGAGTCTTCCTGAACAACAGTACCGTGCACTTTGAGTCTTCCTGACCAACAGTACCGTGTACTTTGAATCTTCCTGAACAACAGTAGCGTGCACTTTGAGTCATCCTGGCCAACAGTAGCGTGCACTTTGAGTCTTCCTGACCAACAGTACCGTGCACGTTGAGTCATCCTGGCCAACAGTAGCGTGCACTTTGAGTCTTCCTGACCAACAGTACCGTGCATTTTGAGTCATCCTGACCAACAGTACCGTGCACTTTGAGTCATCCTGACCAACAGTACCATGCACTTTGAGCCTTCCTGACCAACAGTACCGTGCACTTTGAGTCATCCTGACCAACAGTACCATGCACTTTGAGTCTTCCTGAACAACAGTACCGTGCACTTTGAGTCTTCCTGACCAACAGTTCCGTGTACTATGAGTCTTCCTGAACAACAGTAGCGTGCACTTTGAGTCTTCCTGAACAACAGTAGCGTGCACTTTGAGTCTTCCTGACCAACAGTACCGTGCACTTTGAGTCTTCCTGACCAACAGTACCGTGCACTTTGAGTCTTCCTGACCAACAGTACCGAGCATTTTGAGTCTTCCTGACCCACAGTAGCGTGCACTTTTATTCAACCTGACCAACAGTAGCGTGTATATTGAGTCTTCCTGACCAACAGTAGCGTGCACTTTGAGTCTTCCTGACCAACAGTACCGTGCACTTTGGGTCTTCCTGAACAACAGTACCGTGCACATTGTGTCTTCCTGACCAACAGTACCGTGTACTTTGAGTCTTCCTGACCAACATTACCGTGTACTTTGAGTCTTCCTGACCAACAGTAGCGTGCATTTTGCGTCTTCCTGACCAACAGTACCGTGTACTTTGAGTCTTCCTAACCAACAGTAGCGTGCACTTTGAGCCTTCCTGACCAACAGTACCGTGTACTTTGAGTCTTCCTGAAAAACAGTACCGTGCACTTTGAGTCTTCCTGACCAACAGTAGCGTGCAGTTTGAGTCTTCCTGAACAACAGTACCGTGCACTTTGAGTCTTCCTGACCAACAGTACCGTGTACTTTGAATCTTCCTGAACAACAGTAGCGTGCACTTTGAGTCTTCCTGAACAACAGTAGCGTGCACTTTGAGTCTTCCTGAAGAAAAGTACCGTGCACGTTGAGTCTTCCTGACCCACAGTAGCGTGCACTTTGAGTCATCCTGACCAACAGTAGCGTGTACTTTGAGTCTTCCTGACCAACAGTACCGTGCACTTTGAGCCTTCCTGACCAACAGTACCGTGCACTTTGAGTCTTCCTGACCAACACTAGCGTGCACTTTGAGTCTTCCTGACCAACAGTACCGTGCACTTTGAGTCTTCCTGACCAACAGTAGCGTGCTTTTTGAGTCTTCCTGACCAACAGTAGCGTGTACTTTGAGTCTTCCTGACCAACAGTAGCGTGTACTTTGAGTCTTCCTGAACAACAGTACCGTGCACTTTGAGTCTTCCTGACCAACAGTACCGTGCACTTTGAGTCTTCCTCAACAACAGTACCGTGCACGTTGAGTCTTCCTGAACAACAGTACAGTGTATTTGAATCTTCCTGAACAACAGTAGCGTGCAATTTGAGTCTTCCTGACCAACAGTACCGTGTACTTTGAGTCTTCCTGACCAACAGTACCGTCCACTTTGAGTCTTCCTGACCAACAGTACCGTGCACTTTGAGTCTTCCTGACCAACCGTACCGTGCACTTTGAGTCTTCTTGACCAACAGTACCGTGCATTTTGAGTCTTCCTGACCAACAGTACCGTGCATTTTGAGTCTTCCTGACCAACAGTAGCGTGTACTTTGAGTCTTCCTGAACAACAGTACCGTGCACTTTGAGTCTTCCTGAACAACAGTACCGTGTACTTTGAATCTTCCTGAACAACAGTAGCGTGCACTTGAGTCTTCCTGACCAACAGTACCGTGTACTTTGAGTCTTCCTGACCAACAGTACCGTGCACTTTGAGTCTTCCTGACCAACAGTACCGTGCACTTTGAGTCTTCCTGACCAACAGTACCGTGCACATTGAGTCTTCCTGACCAAAAGTAGCGTGCATTTTGCGTCTTCCTGACCAACAGTACCGTGTACTTTGAGTCTTCCTGACCAACAGTAGCGTGCACTTTGAGTCTTCCTGACCAACAGTACCGTGTACTTTGAGTCTTCCTGAACAACAGTACCGTGCACTTTGAATCTTCCTGACCAACAGTAGCGTGCAGTTTGAGTCTTCCGGAACAACAGTACCGTGCACTTTGAGTCTTCCTGACCAACAGTACCGTGTACTTTGAGTCTTCCTGACCAACAGTACCGTGTACTTTGAGTCTTCCTGACCAACAGTAGCGTGCATTTTGCGTCTTCCTGACCAACAATACCGTGTACTTTGAGTCTTCCTGACCAACAGTAGCGTGCACTTTGAGTCTTCCTGACCAACAGTACCGTGTACTTTGAGTCTTCCTGAACAACAGTACCGTGCACTTTGAGTCTTCCTGACCAACAGTAGCGTGCAGTTTGGGTCTTCCTGAACAACAGTACCGTGCACTTTGAGTCTTCCAGAGCAACAGTACCGTGTACTTTGAGTCTTCCTGAACAACAGTAGCGTGCACTTTGAGTCTTCCTGAACAACAGTAGCGTGCACTTTGAGTCTTCCTGAAGAAAAGTACCGTGCACTTTGAGTCTTCCTGACCCACAGTAGCGTGCACTTTGAGTCATCCTGACCAACAGTAGCGTGTATTTTGAGTCTTCCTGACCAACAGTAGCGTGTACTTTGAGTCTTCCTGACCAACAGTAGCCTGTACTTTGAGTCTTCCTGAACAACAGTACCGTGCACTTTGAGTCTTCCTGACCAACAGTACCGTGCACTTTGAGTCTTCCTCAACAACAGTACCGTGCACTTTGAGTCTTCCTGAACAACAGTACCGTGTACTTTGAGTCTTCCTGAACAACAGTAGCGTGCACTTTGAGTCTTCCTGACCAACAGTACCGTGTACTTTGAGTCTTCCTGACCAACAGTACCGTGCACTTTGAGTCTTCCTGACCAACAGTACCGTGCACTTTGAGTTTTCCTGACCAACAGTACCGTGCACTTTGAGTCTTCCTGACCAACAGTACCGTGCATTTTGAGTCTTCCTGACCAACAGTACCGTGCATTTTGAGTCTTCCTGACCAACAGTACCGTGCATTTTGAGTCTTCCTGACCAACAGTAGCGTGTACTTTGAGTCTTCCTGACCAACAGTACCGTGCACTTTGAGTCTTCCTGACCAACAGTACCGTGCACTTTGAGTCTTCCTGACCGACAATAGTGTGCACTTTGAGCCTTCCTGACCAACAGTACCATGCACTTTGAGTCTTCCTGACCAACAGTACCGTGCACTTTGAGGTTTCCTGACCAACAGTAGCGTGCAATTAAGAGTCTTACTGACCAGCAATAGCGTGCACTTTGAGTCTTCCTGTCCAACAGTACCGAGCATTTTGGGTCTTCCTGACCCACAGTATCGTGCACATTGAGTCATCCTGACCAACAGCAGCGTGTACTTTGAGTCTTCCTGACCAACAGTAGCGTGCACATCGAGTATTCCTGGCCAACAGAAGCGTGCACTTTGAGTCTTCCTGACAAACAGTACCGTGTACTTTGAGTCTTCCTGAACAACAGTAGCGTGCACTTTGAGTCTTCCTGACCAACAACAGCGTGTACTTTGAGTCTTCCTGACCAACAGTAGCGTGTACATTGAGTCTTCCTGGTCAACAGTACCGTGCACTTTGAGTCTTCCTGACCAACAGTACCGTGTACTCTGAGTCTTCCTGACCAACAGTAGCGTGCACTTTGAGTCTTCCTGGCCAACAGTACCGTGCACTTTGAGTCTTCCTGACGAACAGTACCGTGCACTTTGAGTCTTCCTGACCAACATTAGCGTGCACTTTGAGTCTTCCTGAACAACAGTAGCGTGCACTTTGAGTCTTCCTGGCCAACAGTACCGTCCACTTTGAGTCTTCCTGACGAACAGTACCGTGCACTTTGAGTCTTCCTGACCAACAGTAGCGTGCACTTTGAGTCTTCCTGACCAACAGGTTCGTGCACTTTGAGTCATCCTGACCAACAGTACCGTGCACTTTGAGTCATCCTGACCAACAGTAGCGTGTACTTTGAGTCTTCCTGACCAACAGTACCGTACACTTTGAGTCTTCCTGACCAACAGTGGCGTGCACTTTGAGTCTTCCTGACCAACAGTACCGTGCACTTTGAGTCTTCCTGACCAACAGTACCGTGCACTTTGAGTCATCCTGGCCAACAGTAGCGTCTACTTTGAGTCTTCCTGACCAACAGTACCGTGCACGTTGAGTCATCCTGGCCAACAGTAGCGTGCACTTTGAGTCTTCCTGACCAACAGTACCGTGCATTTTGAGTCATCCTGACCAACAGTACCGTGCACTTTGAGTCATCCTGACCAACAGTACCGTGCACTTTGAGCCTTCCTGACCGACAGTACCGTGCACTTTGAGTCATCCTGACCAACAGTACCATGCACTTTGAGTCTTCCTGAACAACAGTACCGTGCACTCTGAGTCTTCCTGACCAACAGTTCCGTGTACTATGAGTCTTCCTGAACAACAGTAGCGTGCACTTTGAGTCTTCCTGAACAACAGTAGCGTGCACTTTGAGTCTTCCTGACCAACAGTACCGCGCACTTTCAGTCTTCCTGACCAACAGTACCGAGCATTTTGAGTCTTCCTGGCCCACAGTAGCGTGCACTTTTATTCAACCTGACCAACAGTAGCGTGTATATTGAGTCTTCCTGACCAACAGTAGCGTGCACTTTGAGTCTTCCTGACCAACAGTACCGTGCACTTTGGGTCTTCCTGAACAACAGTACCGTGCACATTGTGTCTTCCTGACCAACAGTACCGTGTACTTTGAGTCTTCCTGACCAACAGTACCGTGTACTTTGAGTCTTCCTGACCAACAGTAGCGTGCATTTTGCGTCTTCCTGACCAACAGTACCGTGTACTTTGAGTCTTCCTAACCAACAGTAGCGTGCACTTTGAGCCTTCCTGACCAACAGTACCGTGTACTTTGAGTCTTCCTGAAAAACAGTACCGTGCACTTTGAGTCTTCCTGACCAACAGTAGCGTGCAGTTTGAGTCTTCCTGAACAACAGTACCGTGCACTTTGAGTCTTCCTGACCAACAGTACCGTGTACTTTGAATCTTCCTGAACAACAGTAGCGTGCACTTTGAGTCTTCCTGAACAACAGTAGCGTGCACTTTGAGTCTTCCTGAAGAAAAGTACCGTGCACGTTGAGTCTTCCTGACCCACAGTAGCGTGCACTTTGAGTCATCCTGACCAACAGTAGCGTGTACTTTGAGTCTTCCTGACCAACAGTACCGTGCACTTTTAGCCTTCCTGACCAACAGTACCGTGCACTTTGAGTCTTCCTGACCAACACTAGCGTGCACTTTGAGTCTTCCTGACCAACAGTACCGTGCACTTTGAGTCTTCCTGACCAACAGTAGCGTGCTTTTTGAGTCTTCCTGACCAACAGTAGCGTGTACTTTGAGTCTTCCTGACCAACAGTAGCGTGTACTTTGAGTCTTCCTGAAAAACAGTACCGTGCACTTTGAGTCTTCCTGACCAACAGTACCGTGCACTTTGAGTCCTCCTCAACAACAGTACCGTGCACGTTGAGTCTTCCTGAACAACAGTACAGTGTATTTGAATCTTCCTGAACAACAGTAGCGTGCAATTTGAGTTTTCCTGACCAACAGTACCGTGTACTTTGAGTCTTCCTGACCAACAGTACCGTCCACTTTGAGTCTTCCTGACCAACAGTACCGTGCACTTTGAGTCTTCCTGACCAACAGTACCGTGCACTTTGAGTCTTCTTGACCAACAGTACCGTGCATTTTGAGTCTTCCTGACCAACAGTACCGTGCATTTTGAGTCTTCCTGACCAACAGTAGCGTGTACTTTGAGTCTTCCTGAACAACAGTACCGTGCACTTTGAGTCTTCCTGAACAACAGTACCGTGTACTTTGAATCTTCCTGAACAACAGTAGCGTGCACTTTGAGTCTTCCTGACCAACAGTACCGTGTACTTTGAGTCTTCCTGACCAACAGTACCGTGCACTTTGAGTCTTCCTGACCAACAGTACCGTGCACTTTGAGTCTTCCTGACCAACAGTACCGTGCACATTGAGTCTTCCTGACCAAAAGTAGCGTGCATTTTGCGTCTTCCTGACCAACAGTACCGTGTACTTTGAGTCTTCCTGACCAACAGTAGCGTGCACTTTGAGTCTTCCTGACCAACAGTACCGTGTACTTTGAGTCTTCCTGAACAACAGTACCGTGCACTTTGAATCTTCCTGACCAACAGTAGCGTGCAGTTTGAGTCTTCCGGAACAACAGTACCGTGCACTTTGAGTCTTCCTGACCAACAGTACCGTGTACTTTGAGTCTTCCTGAACAACAGTATAGTGCACTTTGAGTCTTCCTGAACAACAGTAGCGTGCACTTTGAGTCTTCTTGAAGAAAAGTACCGTGCACTTTGAGTCTTCCTGACCCACAGTAGCGTGCACTTTGAGTCTTCCTGACCAACAGTAGCGTGTACTTTGAGTCTTCCTGACCAACAGTAGCGTGCACTTTGAGTCTTCCTGACCAACAGTACCGTGCATTTTGAGTCTTCCTGACCAACAGTACCGTGTACTTTGAGTCTTCCTGAAAAAAAGTAGCGTGCACTTTGAGTCTTCCTGAACAACAGTAGCGTGCACTTTGAGTCTTCCTGAACAACAGTACCGTGCACTTTGAGTCTTCCTGAACAACAGTACCGTGCACTTTGAGTCCTCCTGACCAACAGTAGCGTGCACTTTGAGTCTTCCTGAACAACAGTAGCGTGCACTTTGAGTCTTCCTGAACAACAGTACCGTGCACTTTGAGTCTTCCTGAACAACAGTAGCGTGCACTTTGAGTCTTCCTGAACAACAGTACCGTGCACTTTGAGTCTTCCTGACCAACAGTACCGTGTACTTTGAGTCTTCCTGAACAACAGTAGCGTGCACTTTGAGTCTTCCTGGACAACAGTACCGTGCACTTTGTGTCTTCCTGAACAAGAGTACCGTGTACTTTGAGTCTTCCTGAACAACAGTAGCGTGCACTTTGAGTCTTCCTGACCAACAGTACCGTGCACTTTGAGTCTTCCTCAACAACAGTACCGTGCACTTTGAGTCTTCCTGAACAACAGTACCGTGTACTTTGAGTCTTCCTGAACAACAGTAGCGTGCACTTTGAGTCTTCCTGACTAACAGTACCGTGTACTTTGAGTCTTCCTGACCAACAGTACCGTGCACTTTGAGTCTTCCTGACCAACAGTACCGTGCACTTTGAGTTTTCCTGACCAACAGTACCGTGCACTTTGAGTCTTCCTGACCAACAGTACCGTGCATTTTGAGTCTTCCTGACCAACAGTACCGTGCATTTTGAGTCTTCCTGACCAAAAGTACCGTGCATTTTGAGTCTTCCTGACCAACAGTAGCGTGTACTTTGAGTCTTCCTGACCAACAGTACCGTGCACTTTGGGTCTTCCTGACCAACAGTACCGTGCACTTTGAGTCTTCCTGACCGACAATAGTGTTTACTTTGAGCCTTCCTGACCAACAGTACCATGCACTTTGAGTCTTCCTGACCAACAGTACCGTGCACTTTGAGGTTTCCTGACCAACAGTAGCGTGCAATTAAGAGTCTTACTGACCAGCAATAGCGTGCACTTTGAGTCTTCCTGACCAACAGTACCGAGCATTTTGGGTCTTCCTGACCCACAGTATCGTGCACATTGAGTCATCCTGACCAACAGCAGCGTGTACTTTGAGTCTTCCTGACCAACAGTAGCGTGCACATCGAGTATTCCTGGCCAACAGAAGCGTGCACTTTGAGTCTTCCTGACAAACAGTACCGTGTACTTTGAGTCTTCCTGAACAACAGTAGCGTGCACTTTGAGTCTTCCTGACCAACAGTAGCGTGTACTTTGAGTCTTCCTGACCAACAGTAGCGTGTACATTGAGTCTTCCTGGTCAACAGTACCGTGCACTTTGAGTCTTCCTGACCAACAGTACCGTGTACTCTGAGTCTTCCTGACCAACAGTAGCGTGCACTTTGAGTCTTCCTGGCCAACAGTACCGTGCACTTTGAGTCTTCCTGACGAACAGTACCGTGCACTTTGAGTCTTCCTGACCAACATTAGCGTGCACTTTGAGTCTTCCTGAACAACAGTAGCGTGCACTTTGAGTCTTCCTGGCCAACAGTACCGACCACTTTGAGTCTTCCTGACGAACAGTACCGTGCACTTTGAGTCTTTCTGACCAACAGTAGCGTGCACTTTGAGTCTTCCTGACCAACAGGTTCGTGCACTTTGAGTCATCCTGACCAACAATACCGTGCACTTTGAGTCTTCCTGACCAACAGTAGCGTGTACTTTGAGTCTTCCTGACCAACAGTAGCGTGCACTTTGAGTCTTCCTGACCAACAGTACCGTGCATTTTGAGTCTTCCTGACCAACAGTACCGTGTACTTTGAGTCTTCCTGAAAAAAAGTAGCGTGCACTTTGAGTCTTCCTGAACAACAGTAGCGTGCACTTTGAGTCTTCCTGAACAACAGTACCGTGCACTTTGAGTCTTCCTGAACAACAGTACCGTGCACTTTGAGTCCTCCTGACCAACAGTAGCGTGCACTTTGAGTCTTCCTGAACAACAGTAGCGTGCACTTTGAGTCTTCCTGAACAACAGTACCGTGCACTTTGAGTCTTCCTGAACAACAGTAGCGTGCACTTTGAGTCTTCCTGAACAACAGTACCGTGCACTTTGAGTCTTCCTGACCAACAGTACCGTGTACTTTGAGTCTTCCTGAACAACAGTAGCGTGCACTTTGAGTCTTCCTGGACAACAGTACCGTGCACTTTGTGTCTTCCTGAACAAGAGTACCGTGTACTTTGAGTCTTCCTGAACAACAGTAGCGTGCACTTTGAGTCTTCCTGACCAACAGTACCGTGCACTTTGAGTCTTCCTCAACAACAGTACCGTGCACTTTGAGTCTTCCTGAACAACAGTACCGTGTACTTTGAGTCTTCCTGAACAACAGTAGCGTGCACTTTGAGTCTTCCTGACTAACAGTACCGTGTACTTTGAGTCTTCCTGACCAACAGTACCGTGCACTTTGAGTCTTCCTGACCAACAGTACCGTGCACTTTGAGTTTTCCTGACCAACAGTACCGTGCACTTTGAGTCTTCCTGACCAACAGTACCGTGCATTTTGAGTCTTCCTGACCAACAGTACCGTGCATTTTGAGTCTTCCTGACCAAAAGTACCGTGCATTTTGAGTCTTCCTGACCAACAGTAGCGTGTACTTTGAGTCTTCCTGACCAACAGTACCGTGCACTTTGGGTCTTCCTGACCAACAGTACCGTGCACTTTGAGTCTTCCTGACCGACAATAGTGTTTACTTTGAGCCTTCCTGACCAACAGTACCATGCACTTTGAGTCTTCCTGACCAACAGTACCGTGCACTTTGAGGTTTCCTGACCAACAGTAGCGTGCAATTAAGAGTCTTACTGACCAGCAATAGCGTGCACTTTGAGTCTTCCTGACCAACAGTACCGAGCATTTTGGGTCTTCCTGACCCACAGTATCGTGCACATTGAGTCATCCTGACCAACAGCAGCGTGTACTTTGAGTCTTCCTGACCAACAGTAGCGTGCACATCGAGTATTCCTGGCCAACAGAAGCGTGCACTTTGAGTCTTCCTGACAAACAGTACCGTGTACTTTGAGTCTTCCTGAACAACAGTAGCGTGCACTTTGAGTCTTCCTGACCAACAGTAGCGTGTACTTTGAGTCTTCCTGACCAACAGTAGCGTGTACATTGAGTCTTCCTGGTCAACAGTACCGTGCACTTTGAGTCTTCCTGACCAACAGTACCGTGTACTCTGAGTCTTCCTGACCAACAGTAGCGTGCACTTTGAGTCTTCCTGGCCAACAGTACCGTGCACTTTGAGTCTTCCTGACGAACAGTACCGTGCACTTTGAGTCTTCCTGACCAACATTAGCGTGCACTTTGAGTCTTCCTGAACAACAGTAGCGTGCACTTTGAGTCTTCCTGGCCAACAGTACCGACCACTTTGAGTCTTCCTGACGAACAGTACCGTGCACTTTGAGTCTTTCTGACCAACAGTAGCGTGCACTTTGAGTCTTCCTGACCAACAGGTTCGTGCACTTTGAGTCATCCTGACCAACAATACCGTGCACTTTGAGTCATCCTGACCAACAGTAGCGTGTACTTTGATTCTTCCTGACCAACAGTACCGTACACTTTGAGTCTTCCTGACCAACAGTGGCGTGCACTTTGAGTCTTCCTGACCAACAGTACCGTGCACTTTGAGTCTTCCTGACCAACAGTACCGTGCACTTTGAGTCATCCTGGCCAACAGTAGCGTGCACTTTGAGTCTTCCTGACCAACAGTACCGTGCACGTTGAGTCATCCTGGCCAACAGTAGCGTGCACTTTGAGTCTTCCTGACCAACAGTACCGTGCATTTTGAGTCATCCTGACCAACAGTACCGTGCACTTTGAGTCATCCTGACCAACAGTACCGTGCACTTTGAGCCTTCCTGACCAACAGTACCGTGCACTTTGAGTCATCCTGACCAACAGTACCATGCACTTTGAGTCTTCCTGAACAACAGTACCGTGCACTTTGAGTCTTCCTGACCAACAGTTCCGTGTACTATGAGTCTTCCTGAACAACAGTAGCGTGCACTTTGAGTCTTCCTGAACAACAGTAGCGTGCACTTTGAGTCTTCCTGACCAACAGTACCGTGCACTTTGAGTCTTCCTGACCAACAGTACCGTGCACTTTGAGTCTTCCTGACCAACAGTACCGAGCATTTTGAGTCTTCCTGACCCACAGTAGCGTGCACTTTTATTCAACCTGACCAACAGTAGCGTGTATATTGAGTCTTCCTGACCAACAGTAGCGTGCACTTTGAGTCTTCCTGACCAACAGTACCGTGCACTTTGGGTCTTCCTGAACAACAGTACCGTGCACATTGTGTCTTCCTGACCAACAGTACCGTGTACTTTGAGTGTTCCTGACCAACAGTACCGTGTACTTTGAGTCTTCCTGACCAACAGTAGCGTGCATTTTGCGTCTTCCTGACCAACAGTACCGTGTACTTTGAGTCTTCCTAACCAACAGTAGCGTGCACTTTGAGCCTTCCTGACCAACAGTACCGTGTACTTTGAGTCTTCCTGAAAAACAGTACCGTGCACTTTGAGTCTTCCTGACCAACAGTAGCGTGCAGTTTGAGTCTTCCTGAACAACAGTACCGTGCACTTTGAGTCTTCCTGACCAACAGTACCGTGTACTTTGAATCTTCCTGAACAACAGTAGCGTGCACTTTGAGTCTTCCTGAACAACAGTAGCGTGCACTTTGAGTCTTCCTGAAGAAAAGTACCGTGCACGTTGAGTTTTCCTGACCCACAGTAGCGTGCACTTTGAGTCATCCTGACCAACAGTAGCGTGTACTTTGAGTCTTCCTGACCAACAGTACCGTGCACTTTGAGCCTTCCTGACCAACAGTACCGTGCACTTTGAGTCTTCCTGACCAACACTAGCGTGCACTTTGAGTCTTCCTGACCAACAGTACCGTGCACTTTGAGTCTTCCTGACCAACAGTAGCGTGCTTTTTGAGTCTTCCTGACCAACAGTAGCGTGTACTTTGAGTCTTCCTGACCAACAGTAGCGTGTACTTTGAGTCTTCCTGAACAACAGTACCGTGCACTTTGAGTCTTCCTGACCAACAGTACCGTGCACTTTGAGTCTTCCTCAACAACAGTACCGTGCACGTTGAGTCTTCCTGAACAACAGTACAGTGTATTTGAATCTTCCTGAACAACAGTAGCGTGCAATTTGAGTCTTCCTGACCAACAGTACCGTGTACTTTGAGTCTTCCTGACCAACAGTACCGTCCACTTTGAGTCTTCCTGACCAACAGTACCGTGCACTTTGAGTCTTCCTGACCAACAGTACCGTGCACTTTGAGTCTTCTTGATCAACAGTACCGTGCATTTTGAGTCTTCCTGACCAACAGTACCGTGCATTTTGAGTCTTCCTGACCAACAGTAGCGTGTACTTTGAGTCTTCCTGAACAACAGTACCGTGCACTTTGAGTCTTCCTGAACAACAGTACCGTGTACTTTGAATCTTCCTGAACAACAGTAGCGTGCACTTTGAGTCTTCCTGACCAACAGTACCGTGTACTTTGAGTCTTCCTGACCAACAGTACCGTGCACTTTGAGTCTTCCTGACCAACAGTACCGTGCACTTTGAGTCTTCCTGACCAACAGTACCGTGCACATTGAGTCTTCCTGACCAAAAGTAGCGTGCATTTTGCGTCTTCCTGACCAACAGTACCGTGTACTTTGAGTCTTCCTGACCAACAGTAGCGTGCACTTTGAGTCTTCCTGACCAACAGTACCGTGTACTTTGAGTCTTCCTGAACAACAGTACCGTGCACTTTGAATCTTCCTGACCAACAGTAGCGTGCAGTTTGAGTCTTCCGGAACAACAGTACCGTGCACTTTGAGTCTTCCTGACCAACAGTACCGTGTACTTTGAGTCTTCCTGAACAACAGTATAGTGCACTTTGAGTCTTCCTGAACAACAGTAGCGTGCACTTTGAGTCTTCTTGAAGAAAAGTACCGTGCACTTTGAGTCTTCCTGACCCACAGTAGCGTGCACTTTGAGTCATCCTGACCAACAGTAGCGTGTACTTTGAGTCTTCCTGACCAACAGTAGTGTGCACTTTGAGTCTTCCTGACCAACAGTACCGTGCATTTTGAGTCTTCCTGACCAACAGTACCGTGTACTTTGAGTCTTCCTGAAAAAAAGTAGCGTGCACTTTGAGTCTTCCTGAACAACAGTAGCGTGCACTTTGAGTCTTCCTGAACAACAGTACCGTGCACTTTGAGTCTTCCTGAACAACAGTACCGTGCACTTTGAGTCCTCCTGACCAACAGTAGCGTGCGCTTTGAGTCTTCCTGAACAACAGTAGCGTGCACTTTGAGTCTTCCTGAACAACAGTACCGTGCACTTTGAGTCTTCCTGAACAACAGTAGCGTGCACTTTGAGTCTTCCTGAACAACAGTACCGTGCACTTTGAGTCTTCCTGACCAACAGTACCGTGTACTTTGAGTCTTCCTGAACAACAGTAGCGTGCACTTTGAGTCTTCCTGGACAACAGTACCGTGCACTTTGAGTCTTCCTGAACAACAGTACCGTGTACTTTGAGTCTTCCTGAACAACAGTAGCGTGCACTTTGAGTCTTCCTGACCAACAGTACCGTGCACTTTGAGTCTTCCTCAACAACAGTACCGTGCACTTTGAGTCTTCCTGAACAACAGTACCGTGTACTTTGAGTCTTCCTGAACAACAGTAGCGTGCACTTTGAGTCTTCTTGACCAACAGTACCGTGTACTTTGAGTCTTCCTGACCAACAGTACCGTGCACTTTGAGTCTTCCTGACCAACAGTACCGTGCACTTTGAGTTTTCCTGACCAACAGTACCGTGCACTTTGAGTCTTCCTGACCAACAGTACCGTGCATTTTGAGTCTTCCTGACCAACAGTACCGTGCATTTTGAGTCTTCCTGACCAACAGTACCGTGCATTTTGAGTCTTCCTGACCAACAGTAGCGTGTACTTTGAGTCTTCCTGACCAACAGTACCGTGCACTTTGAGTCTTCCTGACCAACAGTACCGTGCACTTTGAGTCTTCCTGACCGACAATAGTGTGCACTTTGAGCCTTCCTGACCAACAGTACCATGCACTTTGAGTCTTCCTGACCAACAGTACCGTGCACTTTGAGGTTTCCTGACCAACAGTAGCGTGCAATTAAGAGTCTTACTGACCAGCAATAGCGTGCACTTTGAGTCTTCCTGACCAACAGTACCGAGCATTTTGGGTCTTCCTGACCCACAGTATCGTGCACATTGAGTCATCCTGACCAACAGCAGCGTGTACTTTGAGTCTTCCTGACCAACAGTAGCGTGCACATCGAGTATTCCTGGCCAACAGAAGCGTGCACTTTGAGTCTTCCTGACAAACAGTACCGTGTACTTTGAGTCTTCCTGAACAACAGTAGCGTGCACTTTGAGTCTTCCTGACCAACAGTAACGTGTACTTTGAGTCTTCCTGACCAACAGTAGCGTGTACATTGAGTCTTCCTGGTCAACAGTACCGTGCACTTTGAGTCTTCCTGACCAACAGTACCGTGTACTCTGAGTCTTCCTGACCAACAGTAGCGTGCACTTTGAGTCTTCCTGGCCAACAGTACCGTGTACTTTGAGTCTTCCTGAACAACAGTACCGTGCACTTTGAGTCTTCCTGACCAACAGTAGCGTGCAGTTTGGGTCTTCCTGAACAACAGTACCGTGCACTTTGAGTCTTCCAGAGCAACAGTACCGTGTACTTTGAGTCTTCCTGAACAACAGTAGCGTGCACTTTGAGTCTTCCTGAACAACAGTAGCGTGCACTTTGAGTCTTCCTGAAGAAAAGTACCGTGCACTTTGAGTCTTCCTGACCCACAGTAGCGTGCACTTTGAGTCATCCTGACCAACAGTAGCGTGTATTTTGAGTCTTCCTGACCAACAGTAGCGTGTACTTTGAGTCTTCCTGACCAACAGTAGCCTGTACTTTGAGTCTTCCTGAACAACAGTACCGTGCACTTTGAGTCTTCCTGACCAACAGTACCGTGCACTTTGAGTCTTCCTCAACAACAGTACCGTGCACTTTGAGTCTTCCTGAACAACAGTACCGTGTACTTTGAGTCTTCCTGAACAACACTAGCGTGCACTTTGAGTCTTCCTGACCAACAGTACCGTGTACTTTGAGTCTTCCTGACCAACAGTACCGTGCACTTTGAGTCTTCCTGACCAACAGTACCGTGCACTTTGAGTTTTCCTGACCAACAGTACCGTGCACTTTGAGTCTTCCTGACCAACAGTACCGTGCATTTTGAGTCTTCCTGACCAACAGTACCGTGCATTTTGAGTCTTCCTGACCAACAGTACCGTGCATTTTGAGTCTTCCTGACCAACAGTAGCGTGTACTTTGAGTCTTCCTGACCAACAGTACCGTGCACTTTGAGTCTTCCTGACCAACAGTACCGTGCACTTTGAGTCTTCCTGACCGACAATAGTGTGCACTTTGAGCCTTCCTGACCAACAGTACCATGCACTTTGAGTCTTCCTGACCAACAGTACCGTGCACTTTGAGTCTTCCTAACCAACAGTAGCGTGCACTTTGAGCCTTCCTGACCAACAGTACCGTGTACTTTGAGTCTTCCTGAAAAACAGTACCGTGCACTTTGAGTCTTCCTGACCAACAGTAGCGTGCAGTTTGAGTCTTCCTGAACAACAGTACCGTGCACTTTGAGTCTTCCTGACCAACAGTACCGTGTACTTTGAATCTTCCTGAACAACAGTAGCGTGCACTTTGAGTCTTCCTGAACAACAGTAGCGTGCACTTTGAGTCTTCCTGAAGAAAAGTACCGTGCACGTTGAGTTTTCCTGACCCACAGTAGCGTGCACTTTGAGTCATCCTGACCAACAGTAGCGTGTACTTTGAGTCTTCCTGACCAACAGTACCGTGCACTTTGAGCCTTCCTGACCAACAGTACCGTGCACTTTGAGTCTTCCTGACCAACACTAGCGTGCACTTTGAGTCTTCCTGACCAACAGTACCGTGCACTTTGAGTCTTCCTGACCAACAGTAGCGTGCTTTTTGAGTCTTCCTGACCAACAGTAGCGTGTACTTTGAGTCTTCCTGACCAACAGTAGCGTGTACTTTGAGTCTTCCTGAACAACAGTACCGTGCACTTTGAGTCTTCCTGACCAACAGTACCGTGCACTTTGAGTCTTCCTCAACAACAGTACCGTGCACGTTGAGTCTTCCTGAACAACAGTACAGTGTATTTGAATCTTCCTGAACAACAGTAGCGTGCAATTTGAGTCTTCCTGACCAACAGTACCGTGTACTTTGAGTCTTCCTGACCAACAGTACCGTCCACTTTGAGTCTTCCTGACCAACAGTACCGTGCACTTTGAGTCTTCCTGACCAACAGTACCGTGCACTTTGAGTCTTCTTGATCAACAGTACCGTGCATTTTGAGTCTTCCTGACCAACAGTACCGTGCATTTTGAGTCTTCCTGACCAACAGTAGCGTGTACTTTGAGTCTTCCTGAACAACAGTACCGTGCACTTTGAGTCTTCCTGAACAACAGTACCGTGTACTTTGAATCTTCCTGAACAACAGTAGCGTGCACTTTGAGTCTTCCTGACCAACAGTACCGTGTACTTTGAGTCTTCCTGACCAACAGTACCGTGCACTTTGAGTCTTCCTGACCAACAGTACCGTGCACTTTGAGTCTTCCTGACCAACAGTACCGTGCACATTGAGTCTTCCTGACCAAAAGTAGCGTGCATTTTGCGTCTTCCTGACCAACAGTACCGTGTACTTTGAGTCTTCCTGACCAACAGTAGCGTGCACTTTGAGTCTTCCTGACCAACAGTACCGTGTACTTTGAGTCTTCCTGAACAACAGTACCGTGCACTTTGAATCTTCCTGACCAACAGTAGCGTGCAGTTTGAGTCTTCCGGAACAACAGTACCGTGCACTTTGAGTCTTCCTGACCAACAGTACCGTGTACTTTGAGTCTTCCTGAACAACAGTATAGTGCACTTTGAGTCTTCCTGAACAACAGTAGCGTGCACTTTGAGTCTTCTTGAAGAAAAGTACCGTGCACTTTGAGTCTTCCTGACCCACAGTAGCGTGCACTTTGAGTCATCCTGACCAACAGTAGCGTGTACTTTGAGTCTTCCTGACCAACAGTAGTGTGCACTTTGAGTCTTCCTGACCAACAGTACCGTGCATTTTGAGTCTTCCTGACCAACAGTACCGTGTACTTTGAGTCTTCCTGAAAAAAAGTAGCGTGCACTTTGAGTCTTCCTGAACAACAGTAGCGTGCACTTTGAGTCTTCCTGAACAACAGTACCGTGCACTTTGAGTCTTCCTGAACAACAGTACCGTGCACTTTGAGTCCTCCTGACCAACAGTAGTGTGCGCTTTGAGTCTTCCTGAACAACAGTAGCGTGCACTTTGAGTCTTCCTGAACAACAGTACCGTGCACTTTGAGTCTTCCTGAACAACAGTAGCGTGCACTTTGAGTCTTCCTGAACAACAGTACCGTGCACTTTGAGTCTTCCTGACCAACAGTACCGTGTACTTTGAGTCTTCCTGAACAACAGTAGCGTGCACTTTGAGTCTTCCTGGACAACAGTACCGTGCACTTTGAGTCTTCCTGAACAACAGTACCGTGTACTTTGAGTCTTCCTGAACAACAGTAGCGTGCACTTTGAGTCTTCCTGACCAACAGTACCGTGCACTTTGAGTCTTCCTCAACAACAGTACCGTGCACTTTGAGTCTTCCTGAACAACAGTACCGTGTACTTTGAGTCTTCCTGAACAACAGTAGCGTGCACTTTGAGTCTTCTTGACCAACAGTACCGTGTACTTTGAGTCTTCCTGACCAACAGTACCGTGCACTTTGAGTCTTCCTGACCAACAGTACCGTGCACTTTGAGTTTTCCTGACCAACAGTACCGTGCACTTTGAGTCTTCCTGACCAACAGTACCGTGCATTTTGAGTCTTCCTGACCAACAGTACCGTGCATTTTGAGTCTTCCTGACCAACAGTACCGTGCATTTTGAGTCTTCCTGACCAACAGTAGCGTGTACTTTGAGTCTTCCTGACCAACAGTACCGTGCACTTTGAGTCTTCCTGACCAACAGTACCGTGCACTTTGAGTCTTCCTGACCGACAATAGTGTGCACTTTGAGCCTTCCTGACCAACAGTACCATGCACTTTGAGTCTTCCTGACCAACAGTACCGTGCACTTTGAGGTTTCCTGACCAACAGTAGCGTGCAATTAAGAGTCTTACTGACCAGCAATAGCGTGCACTTTGAGTCTTCCTGACCAACAGTACCGAGCATTTTGGGTCTTCCTGACCCACAGTATCGTGCACATTGAGTCATCCTGACCAACAGCAGCGTGTACTTTGAGTCTTCCTGACCAACAGTAGCGTGCACATCGAGTATTCCTGGCCAACAGAAGCGTGCACTTTGAGTCTTCCTGACAAACAGTACCGTGTACTTTGAGTCTTCCTGAACAACAGTAGCGTGCACTTTGAGTCTTCCTGACCAACAGTAACGTGTACTTTGAGTCTTCCTGACCAACAGTAGCGTGTACATTGAGTCTTCCTGGTCAACAGTACCGTGCACTTTGAGTCTTCCTGACCAACAGTACCGTGTACTCTGAGTCTTCCTGACCAACAGTAGCGTGCACTTTGAGTCTTCCTGGCCAACAGTACCGTGTACTTTGAGTCTTCCTGAACAACAGTACCGTGCACTTTGAGTCTTCCTGACCAACAGTAGCGTGCAGTTTGGGTCTTCCTGAACAACAGTACCGTGCACTTTGAGTCTTCCAGAGCAACAGTACCGTGTACTTTGAGTCTTCCTGAACAACAGTAGCGTGCACTTTGAGTCTTCCTGAACAACAGTAGCGTGCACTTTGAGTCTTCCTGAAGAAAAGTACCGTGCACTTTGAGTCTTCCTGACCCACAGTAGCGTGCACTTTGAGTCATCCTGACCAACAGTAGCGCGTATTTTGAGTCTTCCTGACCAACAGTAGCGTGTACTTTGAGTCTTCCTGACCAACAGTAGCCTGTACTTTGAGTCTTCCTGAACAACAGTACCGTGCACTTTGAGTCTTCCTGACCAACAGTACCGTGCACTTTGAGTCTTCCTCAACAACAGTACCGTGCACTTTGAGTCTTCCTGAACAACAGTACCGTGTACTTTGAGTCTTCCTGAACAACACTAGCGTGCACTTTGAGTCTTCCTGACCAACAGTACCGTGTACTTTGAGTCTTCCTGACCAACAGTACCGTGCACTTTGAGTCTTCCTGACCAACAGTACCGTGCACTTTGAGTTTTCCTGACCAACAGTACCGTGCACTTTGAGTCTTCCTGACCAACAGTACCGTGCATTTTGAGTCTTCCTGACCAACAGTACCGTGCATTTTGAGTCTTCCTGACCAACAGTACCGTGCATTTTGAGTCTTCCTGACCAACAGTAGCGTGTACTTTGAGTCTTCCTGACCAACAGTACCGTGCACTTTGAGTCTTCCTGACCAACAGTACCGTGCACTTTGAGTCTTCCTGACCGACAATAGTGTGCACTTTGAGCCTTCCTGACCAACAGTACCATGCACTTTGAGTCTTCCTGACCAACAGTACCGTGCACTTTGAGGTTTCCTGACCAACAGTAGCGTGCAATTAAGAGTCTTACTGACCAGCAATAGCGTGCACTTTGAGTCTTCCTGACCAACAGTACCGAGCATTTTGGGTCTTCCTGACCCACAGTATCGTGCACATTGAGTCATCCTGACCAACAGCAGCGTGTACTTTGAGTCTACCTGACCAACAGTAGCGTGCACATCGAGTATTCCTGGCCAACAGAAGCGTGCACTTTGAGTCTTCCTGACAAACAGTACCGTGTACTTTGAGTCTTCCTGAACAACAGTAGCGTGCACTTTGAGTCTTCCTGACCAACAGTAACGTGTACTTTGAGTCTTCCTGACCAACAGTAGCGTGTACATTGAGTCTTCCTGGTCAACAGTACCGTGCACTTTGAGTCTTCCTGACCAACAGTACCGTGTACTCTGAGTCTTCCTGACCAACAGTAGCGTGCACTTTGAGTCTTCCTGGCCAACAGTACCGTGCACTTTGAGTCTTCCTGACGAACAGTACCGTGCACTTTGAGTCTTCCTGACCAACATTAGCGTGCACTTTGAGTCTTCCTGAACAACAGTAGCGTGCACTTTGAGTCTTCCTGACCAACAGGTTCGTGCACTTTGAGTCATCCTGACCAACAGTACCGTGCACTTTGAGTCTTCCTGACCAACAGTACCGTGCACTTTGAGTCTTCCTGACCAACAGTACCGTGCACTTTGAGTCTTCCTGACCAACAGTACCGAGCATTTTGAGTCTTCCTGACCCACAGTAGCGTGCACTTTTATTCAACCTGACCAACAGTAGCGTGTATATTGAGTCTTCCTGACCAACAGTAGCGTGCACTTTGAGTCTTCCTGACCAACAGTACCGTGCACTTTGGGTCTTCCTGAACAACAGTACCGTGCACATTGTGTCTTCCTGACCAACAGTACCGTGTACTTTGAGTCTTCCTGACCAACAGTACCGTGTACTTTGAGTCTTCCTGACCAACAGTAGCGTGCATTTTGCGTCTTCCTGACCAACAGTACCGTGTACTTTGAGTCTTCCTAACCAACAGTAGCGTGCACTTTGAGCCTTCCTGACCAACAGTACCGTGTACTTTGAGTCTTCCTGAAAAACAGTACCGTGCACTTTGAGTCTTCCTGACCAACAGTAGCGTGCAGTTTGAGTCTTCCTGAACAACAGTACCGTGCACTTTGAGTCTTCCTGACCAACAGTACCGTGTACTTTGAATCTTCCTGAACAACAGTAGCGAGTACTTTGAGTCTTCCTGACCAACAGTAGCGTGTACTTTGAGTCTTCCTGAACAACAGTACCGTGCACTTTGAGTCTTCCTGAACAACAGTACCGTGTACTTTGAATCTTCCTGAACAACAGTAGCGTGCACTTTGAGTCTTCCTGACCAACAGTACCGTGTACTTTGAGTCTTCCTGACCAACAGTACCGTGCACTTTGAGTCTTCCTGACCAACAGTACCGTGCACTTTGAGTCTTCCTGACCAACAGTACCGTGCACATTGAGTCTTCCTGACCAAAAGTAGCGTGCATTTTGCGTCTTCCTGACCAACAGTACCGTGTACTTTGAGTCTTCCTGACCAACAGTAGCGTGCACTTTGAGTCTTCCTGACCAACAGTACCGTGTACTTTGAGTCTTCCTGAACAACAGTACCGTGCACTTTGAATCTTCCTGACCAACAGTAGCGTGCAGTTTGAGTCTTCCGGAACAACAGTACCGTGCACTTTGAGTCTTCCTGACCAACAGTACCGTGTACTTTGAGTCTTCCTGAACAACAGTATAGTGCACTTTGAGTCTTCCTGAACAACAGTAGCGTGTACTTTGAGTCTTCCTGACCAACAGTAGCGTGCACTTTGAGTCTTCCTGACCAACAGTACCGTGCATTTTGAGTCTTCCTGACCAACAGTACCGTGTACTTTGAGTCTTCCTGAAAAAAAGTAGCGTGCACTTTGAGTCTTCCTGAACAACAGTAGCGTGCACTTTGAGTCTTCCTGAACAACAGTACCGTGCACTTTGAGTCTTCCTGAACAACAGTACCGTGCACTTTGAGTCCTCCTGACCAACAGTAGCGTGCACTTTGAGTCTTCCTGAACAACAGTAGCGTGCACTTTGAGTCTTCCTGAACAACAGTACCGTGCACTTTGAGTCTTCCTGAACAACAGTAGCGTGCACTTTGAGTCTTCCTGAACAACAGTACCGTGCACTTTGAGTCTTCCTGACCAACAGTACCGTGTACTTTGAGTCTTCCTGAACAACAGTAGCGTGCACTTTGAGTCTTCCTGGACAACAGTACCGTGCACTTTGTGTCTTCCTGAACAACAGTACCGTGTACTTTGAGTCTTCCTGAACAACAGTAGCGTGCACTTTGAGTCTTCCTGACCAACAGTACCGTGCACTTTGAGTCTTCCTCAACAACAGTACCGTGCACTTTGAGTCTTCCTGAACAACAGTACCGTGTACTTTGAGTCTTCCTGAACAACAGTAGCGTGCACTTTGAGTCTTCCTGACTAACAGTACCGTGTACTTTGAGTCTTCCTGACCAACAGTACCGTGCACTTTGAGTCTTCCTGACCAACAGTACCGTGCACTTTGAGTTTTCCTGACCAACAGTACCGTGCACTTTGAGTCTTCCTGACCAACAGTACCGTGCATTTTGAGTCTTCCTGACCAACAGTACCGTGCATTTTGAGTCTTCCTGACCAAAAGTACCGTGCATTTTGAGTCTTCCTGACCAACAGTAGCGTGTACTTTGAGTCTTCCTGACCAACAGTACCGTGCACTTTGAGTCTTCCTGACCAACAGTACCGTGCACTTTGAGTCTTCCTGACCGACAATAGTGTGCACTTTGAGCCTTCCTGACCAACAGTACCATGCACTTTGAGTCTTCCTGACCAACAGTACCGTGCACTTTGAGGTTTCCTGACCAACAGTAGCGTGCAATTAAGAGTCTTACTGACCAGCAATAGCGTGCACTTTGAGTCTTCCTGACCAACAGTACCGAGCATTTTGGGTCTTCCTGACCCACAGTATCGTGCACATTGAGTCATCCTGACCAACAGCAGCGTGTACTTTGAGTCTTCCTGACCAACAGTAGCGTGCACATCGAGTATTCCTGGCCAACAGAAGCGTGCACTTTGAGTCTTCCTGACAAACAGTACCGTGTACTTTGAGTCTTCCTGAACAACAGTAGCGTGCACTTTGAGTCTTCCTGACCAACAGTAGCGTGTACTTTGAGTCTTCCTGACCAACAGTAGCGTGTACATTGAGTCTTCCTGGTCAACAGTACCGTGCACTTTGAGTCTTCCTGACCAACAGTACCGTGTACTCTGAGTCTTCCTGACCAACAGTAGCGTGCACTTTGAGTCTTCCTGGCCAACAGTACCGTGCACTTTGAGTCTTCCTGACGAACAGTACCGTGCACTTTGAGTCTTCCTGACCAACATTAGCGTGCACTTTGAGTCTTCCTGAACAACAGTAGCGTGCACTTTGAGTCTTCCTGGCCAACAGTACCGACCACTTTGAGTCTTCCTGACGAACAGTACCGTGCACTTTGAGTCTTCCTGACCAACAGTAGCGTGCACTTTGAGTCTTCCTGACCAACAGGTTCGTGCACTTTGAGTCATCCTGACCAACAATACCGTGCACTTTGAGTCATCCTGACCAACAGTAGCGTGTACTTTGATTCTTCCTGACCAACAGTACCGTACACTTTGAGTCTTCCTGACCAACAGTGGCGTGCACTTTGAGTCTTCCTGACCAACAGTACCGTGCACTTTGAGTCTTCCTGACCAACAGTACCGTGCACTTTGAGTCATCCTGGCCAACAGTAGCGTGCACTTTGAGTCTTCCTGACCAACAGTACCGTGCACGTTGAGTCATCCTGGCCAACAGTAGCGTGCACTTTGAGTCTTCCTGACCAACAGTACCGTGCATTTTGAGTCATCCTGACCAACAGTACCGTGCACTTTGAGTCATCCTGACCAACAGTACCGTGCACTTTGAGCCTTCCTGACCAACAGTACCGTGCACTTTGAGTCATCCTGACCAACAGTACCATGCACTTTGAGTCTTCCTGAACAACAGTACCGTGCACTTTGAGTCTTCCTGACCAACAGTTCCGTGTACTATGAGTCTTCCTGAACAACAGTAGCGTGCACTTTGAGTCTTCCTGAACAACAGTAGCGTGCACTTTGAGTCTTCCTGACCAACAGTACCGTGCACTTTGAGTCTTCCTGACCAACAGTACCGTGCACTTTGAGTCTTCCTGACCAACAGTACCGAGCATTTTGAGTCTTCCTGACCCACAGTAGCGTGCACTTTTATTCAACCTGACCAACAGTAGCGTGTATATTGAGTCTTCCTGACCAACAGTAGCGTGCACTTTGAGTCTTCCTGACCAACAGTACCGTGCACTTTGGGTCTTCCTGAACAACAGTACCGTGCACATTGTGTCTTCCTGACCAACAGTACCGTGTACTTTGAGTCTTCCTGACCAACAGTACCGTGTACTTTGAGTCTTCCTGACCAACAGTAGCGTGCATTTTGCGTCTTCCTGACCAACAGTACCGTGTACTTTGAGTCTTCCTAACCAACAGTAGCGTGCACTTTGAGCCTTCCTGACCAACAGTACCGTGTACTTTGAGTCTTCCTGAAAAACAGTACCGTGCACTTTGAGTCTTCCTGACCAACAGTAGCGTGCAGTTTGTGTCTTCCTGAACAACAGTACCGTGCACTTTGAGTCTTCCTGACCAACAGTACCGTGTACTTTGAATCTTCCTGAACAACAGTAGCGTGCACTTTGAGTCTTCCTGAACAACAGTAGCGTGCACTTTGAGTCTTCCTGAAGAAAAGTACCGTGCACGTTGAGTCTTCCTGACCCACAGTAGCGTGCACTTTGAGTCATCCTGACCAACAGTAGCGTGTACTTTGAGTCTTCCTGACCAACAGTACCGTGCACTTTGAGCCTTCCTGACCAACAGTACCGTGCACTTTGAGTCTTCCTGACCAACACTAGCGTGCACTTTGAGTCTTCCTGACCAACAGTACCGTGCACTTTGAGTCTTCCTGACCAACAGTAGCGTGCTTTTTGAGTCTTCCTGACCAACAGTAGCGTGTACTTTGAGTCTTCCTGACCAACAGTAGCGTGTACTTTGAGTCTTCCTGAACAACAGTACCGTGCACTTTGAGTCTTCCTGACCAACAGTACCGTGCACTTTGAGTCTTCCTCAACAACAGTACCGTGCACGTTGAGTCTTCCTGAACAACAGTACAGTGTATTTGAATCTTCCTGAACAACAGTAGCGTGCAATTTGAGTCTTCCTGACCAACAGTACCGTGTACTTTGAGTCTTCCTGACCAACAGTACCGTCCACTTTGAGTCTTCCTGACCAACAGTACCGTGCACTTTGAGTCTTCCTGACCAACAGTACCGTGCACTTTGAGTCTTCTTGATCAACAGTACCGTGCATTTTGAGTCTTCCTGACCAACAGTACCGTGCATTTTGAGTCTTCCTGACCAACAGTAGCGTGTACTTTGAGTCTTCCTGAACAACAGTACCGTGCACTTTGAGTCTTCCTGAACAACAGTACCGTGTACTTTGAATCTTCCTGAACAACAGTAGCGTGCACTTTGAGTCTTCCTGACCAACAGTACCGTGTACTTTGAGTCTTCCTGACCAACAGTACCGTGCACTTTGAGTCTTCCTGACCAACAGTACCGTGCACTTTGAGTCTTCCTGACCAACAGTACCGTGCACATTGAGTCTTCCTGACCAAAAGTAGCGTGCATTTTGCGTCTTCCTGACCAACAGTACCGTGTACTTTGAGTCTTCCTGACCAACAGTAGCGTGCACTTTGAGTCTTCCTGACCAACAGTACCGTGTACTTTGAGTCTTCCTGAACAACAGTACCGTGCACTTTGAATCTTCCTGACCAACAGTAGCGTGCAGTTTGAGTCTTCCGGAACAACAGTACCGTGCACTTTGAGTCTTCCTGACCAACAGTACCGTGTACTTTGAGTCTTCCTGAACAACAGTATAGTGCACTTTGAGTCTTCCTGAACAACAGTAGCGTGCACTTTGAGTCTTCTTGAAGAAAAGTACCGTGCACTTTGAGTCTTCCTGACCCACAGTAGCGTGCACTTTGAGTCATCCTGACCAACAGTAGCGTGTACTTTGAGTCTTCCTGACCAACAGTAGCGTGCACTTTGAGTCTTCCTGACCAACAGTACCGTGCATTTTGAGTCTTCCTGACCAACAGTACCGTGTACTTTGAGTCTTCCTGAAAAAAAGTAGCGTGCACTTTGAGTCTTCCTGAACAACAGTAGCGTGCACTTTGAGTCTTCCTGAACAACAGTACCGTGCACTTTGAGTCTTCCTGAACAACAGTACCGTGCACTTTGAGTCCTCCTGACCAACAGTAGCGTGCGCTTTGAGTCTTCCTGAACAACAGTAGCGTGCACTTTGAGTCTTCCTGAACAACAGTACCGTGCACTTTGAGTCTTCCTGACCAACAGTACCGTGTACTTTGAGTCTTCCTGAACAACAGTAGCGTGCACTTTGAGTCTTCCTGGACAACAGTACCGTGCACTTTGAGTCTTCCTGAACAACAGTACCGTGCACTTTGAGTCTTCCTGAACAACAGTAGCGTGCACTTTGAGTCTTCCTGACCAACAGTACCGTGCACTTTGAGTCTTCCTCAACAACAGTACCGTGCACTTTGAGTCTTCCTGAACAACAGTACCGTGTACTTTGAGTCTTCCTGAACAACAGTAGCGTGCACTTTGAGTCTTCTTGACCAACAGTACCGTGTACTTTGAGTCTTCCTGACCAACAGTACCGTGCACTTTGAGTCTTCCTGACCAACAGTACCGTGCACTTTGAGTTTTCCTGACCAACAGTACCGTGCACTTTGAGTCTTCCTGACCAACAGTACCGTGCATTTTGAGTCTTCCTGACCAACAGTACCGTGCATTTTGAGTCTTCCTGACCAACAGTACCGTGCATTTTGAGTCTTCCTGACCAACAGTAGCGTGTACTTTGAGTCTTCCTGACCAACAGTACCGTGCACTTTGAGTCTTCCTGACCAACAGTACCGTGCACTTTGAGTCTTCCTGACCGACAATAGTGTGCACTTTGAGCCTTCCTGACCAACAGTACCATGCACTTTGAGTCTTCCTGACCAACAGTACCGTGCACTTTAAGGTTTCCTGACCAACAGTAGCGTGCAATTAAGAGTCTTACTGACCAGCAATAGCGTGCACTTTGAGTCTTCCTGACCAACAGTACCGAGCATTTTGGGTCTTCCTGACCCACAGTATCGTGCACATTGAGTCATCCTGACCAACAGCAGCGTGTACTTTGAGTCTTCCTGACCAACAGTAGCGTGCACATCGAGTATTCCTGGCCAACAGAAGCGTGCACTTTGAGTCTTCCTGACAAACAGTACCGTGTACTTTGAGTCTTCCTGAACAACAGTAGCGTGCACTTTGAGTCTTCCTGACCAACAGTAACGTGTACTTTGAGTCTTCCTGACCAACAGTAGCGTGTACATTGAGTCTTCCTGGTCAACAGTACCGTGCACTTTGAGTCTTCCTGACCAACAGTACCGTGTACTCTGAGTCTTCCTGACCAACAGTAGCGTGCACTTTGAGTCTTCCTGGCCAACAGTACCGTGTACTTTGAGTCTTCCTGAACAACAGTACCGTGCACTTTGAGTCTTCCTGACCAACAGTAGCGTGCAGTTTGGGTCTTCCTGAACAACAGTACCGTGCACTTTGAGTCTTCCAGAGCAACAGTACCGTGTACTTTGAGTCTTCCTGAACAACAGTAGCGTGCACTTTGAGTCTTCCTGAACAACAGTAGCGTGCACTTTGAGTCTTCCTGAAGAAAAGTACCGTGCACTTTGAGTCTTCCTGACCCACAGTAGCGTGCACTTTGAGTCATCCTGACCAACAGTAGCGTGTATTTTGAGTCTTCCTGACCAACAGTAGCGTGTACTTTGAGTCTTCCTGACCAACAGTAGCCTGTACTTTGAGTCTTCCTGAACAACAGTACCGTGCACTTTGAGTCTTCCTGACCAACAGTACCGTGCACTTTGAGTCTTCCTCAACAACAGTACCGTGCACTTTGAGTCTTCCTGAACAACAGTACCGTGTACTTTGAGTCTTCCTGAACAACACTAGCGTGCACTTTGAGTCTTCCTGACCAACAGTACCGTGTACTTTGAGTCTTCCTGACCAACAGTACCGTGCACTTTGAGTCTTCCTGACCAACAGTACCGTGCACTTTGAGTTTTCCTGACCAACAGTACCGTGCACTTTGAGTCTTCCTGACCAACAGTACCGTGCATTTTGAGTCTTCCTGACCAACAGTACCGTGCATTTTGAGTCTTCCTGACCAACAGTACCGTGCATTTTGAGTCTTCCTGACCAACAGTAGCGTGTACTTTGAGTCTTCCTGACCAACAGTACCGTGCACTTTGAGTCTTCCTGACCAACAGTACCGTGCACTTTGAGTCTTCCTGACCGACAATAGTGTGCACTTTGAGCCTTCCTGACCAACAGTACCATGCACTTTGAGTCTTCCTGACCAACAGTACCGTGCACTTTGAGGTTTCCTGACCAACAGTAGCGTGCAATTAAGAGTCTTACTGACCAGCAATAGCGTGCACTTTGAGTCTTCCTGACCAACAGTACCGAGCATTTTGAGTCTTCCTGACCCACAGTATCGTGCACATTGAGTCATCCTGACCAACAGCAGCGTGTACTTTGAGTCTACCTGACCAACAGTAGCGTGCACATCGAGTATTCCTGGCCAACAGAAGCGTGCACTTTGAGTCTTCCTGACAAACAGTACCGTGTACTTTGAGTCTTCCTGAACAACAGTAGCGTGCACTTTGAGTCTTCCTGACCAACAGTAACGTGTACTTTGAGTCTTCCTGACCAACAGTAGCGTGTACATTGAGTCTTCCTGGTCAACAGTACCGTGCACTTTGAGTCTTCCTGACCAACAGTACCGTGTACTCTGAGTCTTCCTGACCAACAGTAGCGTGCACTTTGAGTCTTCCTGGCCAACAGTACCGTGCACTTTGAGTCTTCCTGACGAACAGTACCGTGCACTTTGAGTCTTCCTGACCAACATTAGCGTGCACTTTGAGTCTTCCTGAACAACAGTAGCGTGCACTTTGAGTCTTCCTGACCAACAGGTTCGTGCACTTTGAGTCATCCTGACCAACAGTACCGTGCACTTTGAGTCATCCTGACCAACAGTAGCGTGTACTTTGAGTCTTCCTGACCAACAGTACCGTACACTTTGAGTCTTCCTGACCAACAGTGGCGTGCACTTTGAGTCTTCCTGACCAACAGTACCGTGCACTTTGAGTCTTCCTGACCAACAGTACCGTGCACTTTGAGTCATCCTGGCCAACAGTAGCGTGTACTTTGAGTCTTCCTGAACAACAGTAGCGTGCACTTTGAGTCTTCCTGACCAACAGTAGCGTGCACTTTGAGACTTCCTGACCAACAGTACCGTGCACTTTGAGTCATCCTGACCAACAGTACCGTGCACTTTGAGTCTTCCTGAACAACAGTACCGTGCACTTTGAGTCTTCCTGACCAACAGTAGCGTGCTTTTTGAGTCTTCCTGACCAACAGTAGCGTGTACTTTGAGTCTTCCTGACCAACAGTAGCGTGTACTTTGAGTCTTCCTTAACAACAGTACCGTGCACTTTGAGTCTTCCTGACCAACAGTACCGTGCACTTTGAGTCTTCCTCAACAACAGTACCGTGCACGTTGAGTCTTCCTGAACAACAGTACAGTGTATTTGAATCTTCCTGAACAACAGTAGCGTGCAATTTGAGTCTTCCTGACCAACAGTACCGTGTACTTTGAGTCTTCCTGACCAACAGTACCGTCCACTTTGAGTCTTCCTGACCAACAGTACCGTGCACTTTGAGTCTTCATGACCAACAGTACCGTGCACTTTGAGTCTTCTTGACCAACAGTACCGTGCATTTTGAGTCTTCCTGACCAACAGTACCGTGCATTTTGAGTCTTCCTGACCAACAGTAGCGTGTACTTTGAGTCTTCCTGAACAACAGTACCGTGCACTTTGAGTCTTCCTGAACAACAGTACCGTGTACTTTGAATCTTCCTGAACAACAGTAGCGTGCACTTTGAGTCTTCCTGACCAACAGTACCGTGTACTTTGAGTCTTCCTGACCAACAGTACCGTGCACTTTGAGTCTTCCTGACCAACAGTACCGTGCACTTTGAGTCTTCCTGACCAACAGTACCGTGCACATTGAGTCTTCCTGACCAAAAGTAGCGTGCATCTTGCGTCTTCCTGACCAACAGTACCGTGTACTTTGAGTCTTCCTGACCAACAGTAGCGTGCACTTTGAGTCTTCCTGACCAACAGTACCGTGTACTTTGAGTCTTCCTGAACAACAGTACCGTGCACTTTGAATCTTCCTGACCAACAGTAGCGTGCAGTTTGAGTCTTCCGGAACAACAGTACCGTGCACTTTGAGTCTTCCTGACCAACAGTACCGTGTACTTTGAGTCTTCCTGAACAACAGTAGCGTGCACTTTGAGTCTTCCTGAACAACAGTAGCGTGCACTTTGAGTCTTCTTGAAGAAAAGTACCGTGCACTTTGAGTCTTCCTGACCCACAGTAGCGTGCACTTTGAGTCATCCTGACCAACAGTAGCGTGTACTTTGAGTCTTCCTGACCAACAGTAGCGTGCACTTTGAGTCTTCCTGACCAACAGTACCGTGCATTTTGAGTCTTCCTGACCAACAGTACCGTGTACTTTGAGTCTTCCTGAAAAAAAGTAGCGTGCACTTTGAGTCTTCCTGAACAACAGTAGCGTGCACTTTGAGTCTTCCTGAACAACAGTACCGTGCACTTTGAGTCTTCCTGAACAACAGTACCGTGCACTTTGAGTCCTCCTGACCAACAGTAGCGTGCACTTTGAGTCTTCCTGAACAACAGTAGCGTGCACTTTGAGTCTTCCTGAACAACAGTACCGTGCACTTTGAGTCTTCCTGAACAACAGTAGCGTGCACTTTGAGTCTTCCTGAACAACAGTACCGTGCACTTTGAGTCTTCCTGACCAACAGTACCGTGTACTTTGAGTCTTCCTGAACAACAGTAGCGTGCACTTTGAGTCTTCCTGGACAACAGTACCGTGCACTTTGAGTCTTCCTGAACAACAGTACCGTGTACTTTGAGTCTTCCTGAACAACAGTACCGTGCACTTTGAGTCTTCCTGACCAACAGTACCGTGCACTTTGAGTTTTCCTGACCAACAGTACCGTGCACTTTGAGTCTTCCTGACCAACAGTACCGTGCATTTTGAGTCTTCCTGACCAACAGTACCGTGCATTTTGAGTCTTCCTGACCAACAGTACCGTGCATTTTGAGTCTTCCTGACCAACAGTAGCGTGTACTTTGAGTCTTCCTGACCAACAGTACCGTGCACTTTGAGTCTTCCTGACCAACAGTACCGTGCACTTTGAGTCTTCCTGACCGACAATAGTGTGCACTTTGAGCCTTCCTGACCAACAGTACCATGCACTTTGTGTCTTCCTGACCAACAGTACCGTGCACTTTGAGGTTTCCTGACCAACAGTAGCGTGCAATTAAGAGTCTTACTGACCAGCAATAGCGTGCACTTTGAGTCTTCCTGACCAACAGTACCGAGCATTTTGGGTCTTCCTGACCCACAGTATCGTGCACATTGAGTCATCCTGACCAACAGCAGCGTGTACTTTGAGTCTACCTGACCAACAGTAGCGTGCACATCGAGTATTCCTGGCCAACAGAAGCGTGCACTTTGAGTCTTCCTGACAAACAGTACCGTGTACTTTGAGTCTTCCTGAACAACAGTAGCGTGCACTTTGAGTCTTCCTGACCAACAGTAACGTGTACTTTGAGTCTTCCTGACCAACAGTAGCGTGTACATTGAGTCTTCCTGGTCAACAGTACCGTGCACTTTGAGTCTTCCTGACCAACAGTACCGTGTACTCTGAGTCTTCCTGACCAACAGTAGCGTGCACTTTGAGTCTTCCTGGCCAACAGTACCGTGCACTTTGAGTCTTCCTGACGAACAGTACCGTGCACTTTGAGTCTTCCTGACCAACATTAGCGTGCACTTTGAGTCTTCCTGAACAACAGTAGCGTGCACTTTGAGTCTTCCTGACCAACAGTACCGAGCATTTTGAGTCTTCCTGACCCACAGTAGCGTGCACTTTTATTCAACCTGACCAACAGTAGCGTGTATATTGAGTCTTCCTGACCAACAGTAGCGTGCACTTTGAGTCTTCCTGACCAACAGTACCGTGCACTTTGGGTCTTCCTGAACAACAGTACCGTGCACATTGTGTCTTCCTGACCAACAGTACCGTGTACTTTGAGTCTTCCTGACCAACAGTACCGTGTACTTTGAGTCTTCCTGACCAACAGTAGCGTGCATTTTGCGTCTTCCTGACCAACAGTACCGTGTACTTTGAGTCTTCCTAACCAACAGTAGCGTGCACTTTGAGCCTTCCTGACCAACAGTACCGTGTACTTTGAGTCTTCCTGAAAAACAGTACCGTGCACTTTGAGTCTTCCTGACCAACAGTAGCGTGCAGTTTGAGTCTTCCTGAACAACAGTACCGTGCACTTTGAGTCTTCCTGACCAACAGTACCGTGTACTTTGAATCTTCCTGAACAACAGTAGCGAGTACTTTGAGTCTTCCTGACCAACAGTAGCGTGTACTTTGAGTCTTCCTGAACAACAGTACCGTGCACTTTGAGTCTTCCTGAACAACAGTACCGTGTACTTTGAATCTTCCTGAACAACAGTAGCGTGCACTTTGAGTCTTCCTGACCAACAGTACCGTGTACTTTGAGTCTTCCTGACCAACAGTACCGTGCACTTTGAGTCTTCCTGACCAACAGTACCGTGCACTTTGAGTCTTCCTGACCAACAGTACCGTGCACATTGAGTCTTCCTGACCAAAAGTAGCGTGCATTTTGCGTCTTCCTGACCAACAGTACCGTGTACTTTGAGTCTTCCTGACCAACAGTAGCGTGCACTTTGAGTCTTCCTGACCAACAGTACCGTGTACTTTGAGTCTTCCTGAACAACAGTACCGTGCACTTTGAATCTTCCTGACCAACAGTATCGTGCAGTTTGAGTCTTCCGGAACAACAGTACCGTGCACTTTGAGTCTTCCTGACCAACAGTACCGTGTACTTTGAGTCTTCCTGAACAACAGTATAGTGCACTTTGAGTCTTCCTGAACAACAGTAGCGTGTACTTTGAGTCTTCCTGACCAACAGTAGCGTGCACTTTGAGTCTTCCTGACCAACAGTACCGTGCATTTTGAGTCTTCCTGACCAACAGTACCGTGTACTTTGAGTCTTCCTGAAAAAAAGTAGCGTGCACTTTGAGTCTTCCTGAACAACAGTAGCGTGCACTTTGAGTCTTCCTGAACAACAGTACCGTGCACTTTGAGTCTTCCTGAACAACAGTACCGTGCACTTTGAGTCCTCCTGACCAACAGTAGCGTGCACTTTGAGTCTTCCTGAACAACAGTAGCGTGCACTTTGAGTCTTCCTGAACAACAGTACCGTGCACTTTGAGTCTTCCTGAACAACAGTAGCGTGCACTTTGAGTCTTCCTGAACAACAGTACCGTGCACTTTGAGTCTTCCTGACCAACAGTACCGTGTACTTTGAGTCTTCCTGAACAACAGTAGCGTGCACTTTGAGTCTTCCTGGACAACAGTACCGTGCACTTTGTGTCTTCCTGAACAACAGTACCGTGTACTTTGAGTCTTCCTGAACAACAGTAGCGTGCACTTTGAGTCTTCCTGACCAACAGTACCGTGCACTTTGAGTCTTCCTCAACAACAGTACCGTGCACTTTGAGTCTTCCTGAACAACAGTACCGTGTACTTTGAGTCTTCCTGAACAACAGTAGCGTGCACTTTGAGTCTTCCTGACTAACAGTACCGTGTACTTTGAGTCTTCCTGACCAACAGTACCGTGCACTTTGAGTCTTCCTGACCAACAGTACCGTGCACTTTGAGTTTTCCTGACCAACAGTACCGTGCACTTTGAGTCTTCCTGACCAACAGTACCGTGCATTTTGAGTCTTCCTGACCAACAGTACCGTGCATTTTGAGTCTTCCTGACCAAAAGTACCGTGCATTTTGAGTCTTCCTGACCAACAGTAGCGTGTACTTTGAGTCTTCCTGACCAACAGTACCGTGCACTTTGAGTCTTCCTGACCAACAGTACCGTGCACTTTGAGTCTTCCTGACCGACAATAGTGTGCACTTTGAGCCTTCCTGACCAACAGTACCATGCACTTTGAGTCTTCCTGACCAACAGTACCGTGCACTTTGAGGTTTCCTGACCAACAGTAGCGTGCAATTAAGAGTCTTACTGACCAGCAATAGCGTGCACTTTGAGTCTTCCTGACCAACAGTACCGAGCATTTTGGGTCTTCCTGACCCACAGTATCGTGCACATTGAGTCATCCTGACCAACAGCAGCGTGTACTTTGAGTCTTCCTGACCAACAGTAGCGTGCACATCGAGTATTCCTGGCCAACAGAAGCGTGCACTTTGAGTCTTCCTGACAAACAGTACCGTGTACTTTGAGTCTTCCTGAACAACAGTAGCGTGCACTTTGAGTCTTCCTGACCAACAGTAGCGTGTACTTTGAGTCTTCCTGACCAACAGTAGCGTGTACATTGAGTCTTCCTGGTCAACAGTACCGTGCACTTTGAGTCTTCCTGACCAACAGTACCGTGTACTCTGAGTCTTCCTGACCAACAGTAGCGTGCACTTTGAGTCTTCCTGGCCAACAGTACCGTGCACTTTGAGTCTTCCTGACGAACAGTACCGTGCACTTTGAGTCTTCCTGACCAACATTAGCGTGCACTTTGAGTCTTCCTGAACAACAGTAGCGTGCACTTTGAGTCTTCCTGGCCAACAGTACCGACCACTTTGAGTCTTCCTGACGAACAGTACCGTGCACTTTGAGTCTTCCTGACCAACAGTAGCGTGCACTTTGAGTCTTCCTGACCAACAGGTTCGTGCACTTTGAGTCATCCTGACCAACAATACCGTGCACTTTGAGTCATCCTGACCAACAGTAGCGTGTACTTTGATTCTTCCTGACCAACAGTACCGTACACTTTGAGTCTTCCTGACCAACAGTGGCGTGCACTTTGAGTCTTCCTGACCAACAGTACCGTGCACTTTGAGTCTTCCTGACCAACAGTACCGTGCACTTTGAGTCATCCTGGCCAACAGTAGCGTGCACTTTGAGTCTTCCTGACCAACAGTACCGTGCACGTTGAGTCATCCTGGCCAACAGTAGCGTGCACTTTGAGTCTTCCTGACCAACAGTACCGTGCATTTTGAGTCATCCTGACCAACAGTACCGTGCACTTTGAGTCATCCTGACCAACAGTACCGTGCACTTTGAGCCTTCCTGACCAACAGTACCGTGCACTTTGAGTCATCCTGACCAACAGTACCATGCACTTTGAGTCTTCCTGAACAACAGTACCGTGCACTTTGAGTCTTCCTGACCAACAGTTCCGTGTACTATGAGTCTTCCTGAACAACAGTAGCGTGCACTTTGAGTCTTCCTGAACAACAGTAGCGTGCACTTTGAGTCTTCCTGACCAACAGTACCGTGCACTTTGAGTCTTCCTGACCAACAGTACCGTGCACTTTGAGTCTTCCTGACCAACAGTACCGAGCATTTTGAGTCTTCCTGACCCACAGTAGCGTGCACTTTTATTCAACCTGACCAACAGTAGCGTGTATATTGAGTCTTCCTGACCAACAGTAGCGTGCACTTTGAGTCTTCCTGACCAACAGTACCGTGCACTTTGGGTCTTCCTGAACAACAGTACCGTGCACATTGTGTCTTCCTGACCACCAGTACCGTGTACTTTGAGTCTTCCTGACCAACAGTACCGTGTACTTTGAGTCTTCCTGACCAACAGTAGCGTGCATTTTGCGTCTTCCTGACCAACAGTACCGTGTACTTTGAGTCTTCCTAACCAACAGTAGCGTGCACTTTGAGCCTTCCTGACCAACAGTACCGTGTACTTTGAGTCTTCCTGAAAAACAGTACCGTGCACTTTGAGTCTTCCTGACCAACAGTAGCGTGCAGTTTGAGTCTTCCTGAACAACAGTACCGTGCACTTTGAGTCTTCCTGACCAACAGTACCGTGTACTTTGAATCTTCCTGAACAACAGTAGCGTGCACTTTGAGTCTTCCTGAACAACAGTAGCGTGCACTTTGAGTCTTCCTGAAGAAAAGTACCGTGCACGTTGAGTCTTCCTGACCCACAGTAGCGTGCACTTTGAGTCATCCTGACCAACAGTAGCGTGTACTTTGAGTCTTCCTGACCAACAGTACCGTGCACTTTGAGCCTTCCTGACCAACAGTACCGTGCACTTTGAGTCTTCCTGACCAACACTAGCGTGCACTTTGAGTCTTCCTGACCAACAGTACCGTGCACTTTGAGTCTTCCTGACCAACAGTAGCGTGCTTTTTGAGTCTTCCTGACCAACAGTAGCGTGTACTTTGAGTCTTCCTGACCAACAGTAGCGTGTACTTTGAGTCTTCCTGAACAACAGTACCGTGCACTTTGAGTCTTCCTGACCAACAGTACCGTGCACTTTGAGTCTTCCTCAACAACAGTACCGTGCACGTTGAGTCTTCCTGAACAACAGTACAGTGTATTTGAATCTTCCTGAACAACAGTAGCGTGCAATTTGAGTCTTCCTGACCAACAGTACCGTGTACTTTGAGTCTTCCTGACCAACAGTACCGTCCACTTTGAGTCTTCCTGACCAACAGTACCGTGCACTTTGAGTCTTCCTGACCAACAGTAGCGTGTACTTTGAGTCTTCCTGAACAACAGTACCGTGCACTTTGAGTCTTCCTGAACAACAGTACCGTGTACTTTGAATCTTCCTGAACAACAGTAGCGTGCACTTTGAGTCTTCCTGACCAACAGTACCGTGTACTTTGAGTCTTCCTGACCAACAGTACCGTGCACTTTGAGTCTTCCTGACCAACAGTACCGTGCACTTTGAGTCTTCCTGACCAACAGTACCGTGCACATTGAGTCTTCCTGACCAAAAGTAGCGTGCATTTTGCGTCTTCCTGACCAACAGTACCGTGTACTTTGAGTCTTCCTGACCAACAGTAGCGTGCACTTTGAGTCTTCCTGACCAACAGTACCGTGTACTTTGAGTCTTCCTGAACAACAGTAGCGTGCACTTTGAGTCTTCCTGACCAACAGTACCGTGCACTTTGAGTCTTCCTGACCAACAGTACCGTGCACTTTGAGTCTTCCTGACCAACAGTACCGAGCATTTTGAGTCTTCCTGACCCACAGTAGCGTGCACTTTTATTCAACCTGACCAACAGTAGCGTGTATATTGAGTCTTCCTGACCAACAGTAGCGTGCACTTTGAGTCTTCCTGACCAACAGTACCGTGCACTTTGGGTCTTCCTGAACAACAGTACCGTGCACATTGTGTCTTCCTGACCACCAGTACCGTGTACTTTGAGTCTTCCTGACCAACAGTACCGTGTACTTTGAGTCTTCCTGACCAACAGTAGCGTGCATTTTGCGTCTTCCTGACCAACAGTACCGTGTACTTTGAGTCTTCCTAACCAACAGTAGCGTGCACTTTGAGCCTTCCTGACCAACAGTACCGTGTACTTTGAGTCTTCCTGAAAAACAGTACCGTGCACTTTGAGTCTTCCTGACCAACAGTAGCGTGCAGTTTGAGTCTTCCTGAACAACAGTACCGTGCACTTTGAGTCTTCCTGACCAACAGTACCGTGTACTTTGAATCTTCCTGAACAACAGTAGCGTGCACTTTGAGTCTTCCTGAACAACAGTAGCGTGCACTTTGAGTCTTCCTGAAGAAAAGTACCGTGCACGTTGAGTCTTCCTGACCCACAGTAGCGTGCACTTTGAGTCATCCTGACCAACAGTAGCGTGTACTTTGAGTCTTCCTGACCAACAGTACCGTGCACTTTGAGCCTTCCTGACCAACAGTACCGTGCACTTTGAGTCTTCCTGACCAACACTAGCGTGCACTTTGAGTCTTCCTGACCAACAGTACCGTGCACTTTGAGTCTTCCTGACCAACAGTAGCGTGCTTTTTGAGTCTTCCTGACCAACAGTAGCGTGTACTTTGAGTCTTCCTGACCAACAGTAGCGTGTACTTTGAGTCTTCCTGAACAACAGTACCGTGCACTTTGAGTCTTCCTGACCAACAGTACCGTGCACTTTGAGTCTTCCTCAACAACAGTACCGTGCACGTTGAGTCTTCCTGAACAACAGTACAGTGTATTTGAATCTTCCTGAACAACAGTAGCGTGCAATTTGAGTCTTCCTGACCAACAGTACCGTGTACTTTGAGTCTTCCTGACCAACAGTACCGTCCACTTTGAGTCTTCCTGACCAACAGTACCGTGCACTTTGAGTCTTCCTGACCAACAGTAGCGTGTACTTTGAGTCTTCCTGAACAACAGTACCGTGCACTTTGAGTCTTCCTGAACAACAGTACCGTGTACTTTGAATCTTCCTGAACAACAGTAGCGTGCACTTTGAGTCTTCCTGACCAACAGTACCGTGTACTTTGAGTCTTCCTGACCAACAGTACCGTGCACTTTGAGTCTTCCTGACCAACAGTACCGTGCACTTTGAGTCTTCCTGACCAACAGTACCGTGCACATTGAGTCTTCCTGACCAAAAGTAGCGTGCATTTTGCGTCTTCCTGACCAACAGTACCGTGTACTTTGAGTCTTCCTGACCAACAGTAGCGTGCACTTTGAGTCTTCCTGACCAACAGTACCGTGTACTTTGAGTCTTCCTGAACAACAGTACCGTGCACTTTGAATCTTCCTGACCAACAGTAGCGTGCAGTTTGAGTCTTCCGGAACAACAGTACCGTGCACTTTGAGTCTTCCTGACCAACAGTACCGTGTACTTTGAGTCTTCCTGAACAACAGTATAGTGCACTTTGAGTCTTCCTGAACAACAGTAGCGTGCACTTTGAGTCTTCTTGAAGAAAAGTACCGTGCACTTTGAGTCTTCCTGACCCACAGTAGCGTGCACTTTGAGTCATCCTGACCAACAGTAGCGTGTACTTTGAGTCTTCCTGACCAACAGTAGCGTGCACTTTGAGTCTTCCTGACCAACAGTACCGTGCATTTTGAGTCTTCCTGACCAACAGTACCGTGTACTTTGAGTCTTCCTGAAAAAAAGTAGCGTGCACTTTGAGTCTTCCTGAACAACAGTAGCGTGCACTTTGAGTCTTCCTGAACAACAGTACCGTGCACTTTGAGTCTTCCTGAACAACAGTACCGTGCACTTTGAGTCCTCCTGACCAACAGTAGCGTGCGCTTTGAGTCTTCCTGAACAACAGTAGCGTGCACTTTGAGTCTTCCTGAACAACAGTACCGTGCACTTTGAGTCTTCCTGAACAACAGTAGCGTGCACTTTGAGTCTTCCTGAACAACAGTACCGTGCACTTTGAGTCTTCCTGACCAACAGTACCGTGTACTTTGAGTCTTCCTGAACAACAGTAGCGTGCACTTTGAGTCTTCCTGGACAACAGTACCGTGCACTTTGAGTCTTCCTGAACAACAGTACCGTGCACTTTGAGTCTTCCTGAACAACAGTAGCGTGCACTTTGAGTCTTCCTGACCAACAGTACCGTGCACTTTGAGTCTTCCTCAACAACAGTACCGTGCACTTTGAGTCTTCCTGAACAACAGTACCGTGTACTTTGAGTCTTCCTGAACAACAGTAGCGTGCACTTTGAGTCTTCTTGACCAACAGTACCGTGTACTTTGAGTCTTCCTGACCAACAGTACCGTGCACTTTGAGTCTTCCTGACCAACAGTACCGTGCACTTTGAGTTTTCCTGACCAACAGTACCGTGCACTTTGAGTCTTCCTGACCAACAGTACCGTGCATTTTGAGTCTTCCTGACCAACAGTACCGTGCATTTTGAGTCTTCCTGACCAACAGTACCGTGCATTTTGAGTCTTCCTGACCAACAGTAGCGTGTACTTTGAGTCTTCCTGACCAACAGTACCGTGCACTTTGAGTCTTCCTGACCAACAGTACCGTGCACTTTGAGTCTTCCTGACCGACAATAGTGTGCACTTTGAGCCTTCCTGACCAACAGTACCATGCACTTTGAGTCTTCCTGACCAACAGTACCGTGCACTTTAAGGTTTCCTGACCAACAGTAGCGTGCAATTAAGAGTCTTACTGACCAGCAATAGCGTGCACTTTGAGTCTTCCTGACCAACAGTACCGAGCATTTTGGGTCTTCCTGACCCACAGTATCGTGCACATTGAGTCATCCTGACCAACAGCAGCGTGTACTTTGAGTCTTCCTGACCAACAGTAGCGTGCACATCGAGTATTCCTGGCCAACAGAAGCGTGCACTTTGAGTCTTCCTGACAAACAGTACCGTGTACTTTGAGTCTTCCTGAACAACAGTAGCGTGCACTTTGAGTCTTCCTGACCAACAGTAACGTGTACTTTGAGTCTTCCTGACCAACAGTAGCGTGTACATTGAGTCTTCCTGGTCAACAGTACCGTGCACTTTGAGTCTTCCTGACCAACAGTACCGTGTACTCTGAGTCTTCCTGACCAACAGTAGCGTGCACTTTGAGTCTTCCTGGCCAACAGTACCGTGTACTTTGAGTCTTCCTGAACAACAGTACCGTGCACTTTGAGTCTTCCTGACCAACAGTAGCGTGCAGTTTGGGTCTTCCTGAACAACAGTACCGTGCACTTTGAGTCTTCCAGAGCAACAGTACCGTGTACTTTGAGTCTTCCTGAACAACAGTAGCGTGCACTTTGAGTCTTCCTGAACAACAGTAGCGTGCACTTTGAGTCTTCCTGAAGAAAAGTACCGTGCACTTTGAGTCTTCCTGACCCACAGTAGCGTGCACTTTGAGTCATCCTGACCAACAGTAGCGTGTATTTTGAGTCTTCCTGACCAACAGTAGCGTGTACTTTGAGTCTTCCTGACCAACAGTAGCCTGTACTTTGAGTCTTCCTGAACAACAGTACCGTGCACTTTGAGTCTTCCTGACCAACAGTACCGTGCACTTTGAGTCTTCCTCAACAACAGTACCGTGCACTTTGAGTCTTCCTGAACAACAGTACCGTGTACTTTGAGTCTTCCTGAACAACACTAGCGTGCACTTTGAGTCTTCCTGACCAACAGTACCGTGTACTTTGAGTCTTCCTGACCAACAGTACCGTGCACTTTGAGTCTTCCTGACCAACAGTACCGTGCACTTTGAGTTTTCCTGACCAACAGTACCGTGCACTTTGAGTCTTCCTGACCAACAGTACCGTGCATTTTGAGTCTTCCTGACCAACAGTACCGTGCATTTTGAGTCTTCCTGACCAACAGTACCGTGCATTTTGAGTCTTCCTGACCAACAGTAGCGTGTACTTTGAGTCTTCCTGACCAACAGTACCGTGCACTTTGAGTCTTCCTGACCAACAGTACCGTGCACTTTGAGTCTTCCTGACCGACAATAGTGTGCACTTTGAGCCTTCCTGACCAACAGTACCATGCACTTTGAGTCTTCCTGACCAACAGTACCGTGCACTTTGAGGTTTCCTGACCAACAGTAGCGTGCAATTAAGAGTCTTACTGACCAGCAATAGCGTGCACTTTGAGTCTTCCTGACCAACAGTACCGAGCATTTTGGGTCTTCCTGACCCACAGTATCGTGCACATTGAGTCATCCTGACCAACAGCAGCGTGTACTTTGAGTCTACCTGACCAACAGTAGCGTGCACATCGAGTATTCCTGGCCAACAGAAGCGTGCACTTTGAGTCTTCCTGACAAACAGTACCGTGTACTTTGAGTCTTCCTGAACAACAGTAGCGTGCACTTTGAGTCTTCCTGACCAACAGTAACGTGTACTTTGAGTCTTCCTGACCAACAGTAGCGTGTACATTGAGTCTTCCTGGTCAACAGTACCGTGCACTTTGAGTCTTCCTGACCAACAGTACCGTGTACTCTGAGTCTTCCTGACCAACAGTAGCGTGCACTTTGAGTCTTCCTGGCCAACAGTACCGTGCACTTTGAGTCTTCCTGACGAACAGTACCGTGCACTTTGAGTCTTCCTGACCAACATTAGCGTGCACTTTGAGTCTTCCTGAACAACAGTAGCGTGCACTTTGAGTCTTCCTGACCAACAGGTTCGTGCACTTTGAGTCATCCTGACCAACAGTACCGTGCACTTTGAGTCATCCTGACCAACAGTAGCGTGTACTTTGAGTCTTCCTGACCAACAGTACCGTACACTTTGAGTCTTCCTGACCAACAGTGGCGTGCACTTTGAGTCTTCCTGACCAACAGTACCGTGCACTTTGAGTCTTCCTGACCAACAGTACCGTGCACTTTGAGTCATCCTGGCCAACAGTAGCGTGTACTTTGAGTCTTCCTGAACAACAGTAGCGTGCACTTTGAGTCTTCCTGACCAACAGTAGCGTGCACTTTGAGACTTCCTGACCAACAGTACCGTGCACTTTGATTCATCCTGACCAACAGTACCGTGCACTTTGAGTCTTCCTGAACAACAGTACCGTGCACTTTGAGTCTTCCTGACCAACAGTAGCGTGCTTTTTGAGTCTTCCTGACCAACAGTAGCGTGTACTTTGAGTCTTCCTGACCAACAGTAGCGTGTACTTTGAGTCTTCCTTAACAACAGTACCGTGCACTTTGAGTCTTCCTGACCAACAGTACCGTGCACTTTGAGTCTTCCTCAACAACAGTACCGTGCACGTTGAGTCTTCCTGAACAACAGTACAGTGTATTTGAATCTTCCTGAACAACAGTAGCGTGCAATTTGAGTCTTCCTGACCAACAGTACCGTGTACTTTGAGTCTTCCTGACCAACAGTACCGTCCACTTTGAGTCTTCCTGACCAACAGTACCGTGCACTTTGAGTCTTCATGACCAACAGTACCGTGCACTTTGAGTCTTCTTGACCAACAGTACCGTGCATTTTGAGTCTTCCTGACCAACAGTACCGTGCATTTTGAGTCTTCCTGACCAACAGTAGCGTGTACTTTGAGTCTTCCTGAACAACAGTACCGTGCACTTTGAGTCTTGCTGAACAACAGTACCGTGTACTTTGAATCTTCCTGAACAACAGTAGCGTGCACTTTGAGTCTTCCTGACCAACAGTACCGTGTACTTTGAGTCTTCCTGACCAACAGTACCGTGCACCTTGAGTCTTCCTGACCAACAGTACCGTGCACTTTGAGTCTTCCTGACCAACAGTACCGTGCACATTGAGTCTTCCTGACCAAAAGTAGCGTGCATCTTGCGTCTTCCTGACCAACAGTACCGTGTACTTTGAGTCTTCCTGACCAACAGTAGCGTGCACTTTGAGTCTTCCTGACCAACAGTACCGTGTACTTTGAGTCTTCCTGAACAACAGTACCGTGCACTTTGAATCTTCCTGACCAACAGTAGCGTGCAGTTTGAGTCTTCCGGAACAACAGTACCGTGCACTTTGAGTCTTCCTGACCAACAGTACCGTGTACTTTGAGTCTTCCTGAACAACAGTAGCGTGCACTTTGAGTCTTCCTGAACAACAGTAGCGTGCACTTTGAGTCTTCTTGAAGAAAAGTACCGTGCACTTTGAGTCTTCCTGACCCACAGTAGCGTGCACTTTGAGTCATCCTGACCAACAGTAGCGTGTACTTTGAGTCTTCCTGACCAACAGTAGCGTGCACTTTGAGTCTTCCTGACCAACAGTACCGTGCATTTTGAGTCTTCCTGACCAACAGTACCGTGTACTTTGAGTCTTCCTGAAAAAAAGTAGCGTGCACTTTGAGTCTTCCTGAACAACAGTAGCGTGCACTTTGAGTCTTCCTGAACAACAGTACCGTGCACTTTGAGTCTTCCTGAACAACAGTACCGTGCACTTTGAGTCCTCCTGACCAACAGTAGCGTGCACTTTGAGTCTTCCTGAACAACAGTAGCGTGCATTTTGAGTCTTCCTGAACAACAGTACCGTGCACTTTGAGTCTTCCTGAACAACAGTAGCGTGCACTTTGAGTCTTCCTGAACAACAGTACCGTGCACTTTGAGTCTTCCTGACCAACAGTACCGTGTACTTTGAGTCTTCCTGAACAACAGTAGCGTGCACTTTGAGTCTTCCTGGACAACAGTACCGTGCACTTTGAGTCTTCCTGAACAACAGTACCGTGTACTTTGAGTCTTCCTGAACAACAGTACCGTGCATTTTGAGTCTTCCTGACCAACAGTACCGTGCACTTTGAGTTTTCCTGACCAACAGTACCGTGCACTTTGAGTCTTCCTGACCAACAGTACCGTGCATTTTGAGTCTTCCTGACCAACAGTACCGTGCATTTTGAGTCTTCCTGACCAACAGTACCGTGCATTTTGAGTCTTCCTGACCAACAGTAGCGTGTACTTTGAGTCTTCCTGACCAACAGTACCGTGCACTTTGAGTCTTCCTGACCAACAGTACCGTGCACTTTGAGTCTTCCTGACCGACAATAGTGTGCACTTTGAGCCTTCCTGACCAACAGTACCATGCACTTTGTGTCGTCCTGACCAACAGTACCGTGCACTTTGAGGTTTCCTGACCAACAGTAGCGTGCAATTAAGAGTCTTACTGACCAGCAATAGCGTGCACTTTGAGTCTTCCTGACCAACAGTACCGAGCATTTTGGGTCTTCCTGACCCACAGTATCGTGCACATTGAGTCATCCTGACCAACAGCAGCGTGTACTTTGAGTCTACCTGACCAACAGTAGCGTGCACATCGAGTATTCCTGGCCAACAGAAGCGTGCACTTTGAGTCTTCCTGACAAACAGTACCGTGTACTTTGAGTCTTCCTGAACAACAGTAGCGTGCACTTTGCGTCTTCCTGACCAACAGTAACGTGTACTTTGAGTCTTCCTGACCAACAGTAGCGTGTACATTGAGTCTTCCTGGTCAACAGTACCGTGCACTTTGAGTCTTCCTGACCAACAGTACCGTGCACTTTGAGTCTTCCTGACCAACAGTAGCGTGCACTTTGAGTCTTCCTGACCAACAGGTTCGTGCACTTTGAGTCATCCTGACCAACAGTACCGTGCACTTTGAGTCATCCTGACCAACAGTACCGTGCACTTTGAGTCTTCCTGACCAACAGTAGCGTGCACTTTGAGTCTTCCTGACCAACAGGTTCGTGCACTTTGAGTCATCCTGACCAACAGTACCGTGCACTTTGAGTCTTCCTGACCAACAGTACCGTGCACTTTGAGTCATCCTGACCAACAGTACCGTGCACTTTGAGTCTTCCTGACCAACAGTAGCGTGCACTTTGAGTCTTCCTGACCAACAGTAACGTGTACTTTGAGTCTTCCTGACCAACAGTAGCGTGTACTCTGAGTCTTCCTGACCAACAGTAGCGTGCACTTTGAGTCTTCCTGACCAACAGTACCGTGCACTTTGAGTCTTCCTGAACAACAGTAGCGTGCACTTTGAGTCTTCCTGGCCAACAGTACCGTCCACTTTGAGTCTTCCTGACCAACAGTACCGTGCACTTTGAGTCTTCCTGACCAACAGTAGCGTGCACTTTGAGTCTTCCTGACCAACAGGTTCGTGCACTTTGAGTCATCCTGACCAACAGTACCGTGCACTTTGAGTCATCCTGACCAACAGTAGCGTGTACTTTGAGTCTTCCTGACCAACAGTACCGTACACTTTGAGTCTTCCTGACCAACAGTGGCGTGCACTTTGAGTCTTCCTGACCAACAGAACCGTGCACTTTGAGTCTTCCTGACCAACAGTACCGTGCACTTTGAGTCATCCTGGCCAACAGTAGCGTGCACTTTGAGTCTTCCTGACCAACAGTACCGTGCACGTTGAGTCATCCTGGCCAACAGTAGCGTGCACTTTGAGTCTTCCTGACCAACAGTACCGTGCATTTTGAGTCATCCTGACCAACAGTACCGTGCACTTTGAGTCATCCTGACCAACAGTACCGTGCACTTTGAGCCTTCCTGACCAACAGTACCGTGCACTTTGAGTCATCCTGACCAACAGTACCATGCACTTTGAGTCTTCCTGAACAACAGTACCGTGCACTTTGAGTCTTCCTGACCAACAGTTCCGTGTACTATGAGTCTTCCTGAACAACAGTAGCGTGCACTTTGAGTCTTCCTGAACAACAGTAGCGTGCACTTTGAGTCTTCCTGACCAACAGTACCGTGCACGTTGAGTCTTCCTGACCAACAGTACCGTGCACTTTGAGTCTTCCTGACCAACAGTACCGAGCATTTTGAGTCTTCCTGACCCACAGTAGCGTGCACTTTTATTCAACCTGACCAACAGTAGCGTGTATATTGAGTCTTCCTGACCAACAGTAGCGTGCACTTTGAGTCTTCCTGAACAACAGTACCGTGCACTTTGGGTCTTCCTGAACAACAGTACCGTGCACATTGTGTCTTCCTGACCAACAGTACCGTGTACTTTGAGTCTTCCTGACCAACAGTACCGTGTACTTTGAGTCTTCCTGACCAACAGTAGCGTGCATTTTGCGTCTTCCTGACCAACAGTACCGTGTACTTTGAGTCTTCCTAACCAACAGTAGCGTGCACTTTGAGCCTTCCTGACCAACAGTACCGTGTACTTTGAGTCTTCCTGAATAACAGTACCGTGCACTTTGAGTCTTCCTGACCAACAGTAGCGTGCAGTTTGAGTCTTCCTGAACAACAGTACCGTGCACTTTGAGTCTTCCTGACCAACAGTACCGTGTACTTTGAATCTTCCTGAACAACAGTAGCGTGCACTTTGAGTCTTCCTGAACAACAGTAGCGTGCACTTTGAGTCTTCCTGAAGTAAAGTACCGTGCACGTTGAGTCTTCCTGACCCACAGTAGCGTGCACTTTGAGTCATCCTGACCAACAGTAGCGTGTACTTTGAGTCTTCCTGACCAACAGTACCGTGCACTTTGAGCCTTCCTGACCAACAGTACCGTGCACTTTGAGTCTTCCTGACCAACACTAGCGTGCACTTTGAGTCTTCCTGACCAACAGTACCGTGCACTTTGAGTCTTCCTGACCAACAGTAGCGTGCTTTTTGAGTCTTCCTGACCAACAGTAGCGTGTACTTTGAGTCTTCCTGACCAACAGTAGCGTGTACTTTGAGTCTTCCTGAACAACAGTACCGTGCACTTTGAGTCTTCCTGACCAACAGTACCGTGCACTTTGAGTCTTCCTCAACAACAGTACCGTGCACGTTGAGTCTTCCTGAACAACAGTACAGTGTATTTGAATCTTCCTGAACAACAGTAGCGTGCAATTTGAGTCTTCCTGACCAACAGTACCGTGTACTTTGAGTCTTCCTGACCAACAGTACCGTCCACTTTGAGTCTTCCTGACCAACAGTACCGTGCACTTTGAGTCTTCCTGACCAACAGTACCGTGCACTTTGAGTCTTCTTGACCAACAGTACCGTGCATTTTGAGTCTTCCTGACCAACAGTACCGTGCATTTTGAGTCTTCCTGACCAACAGTAGCGTGTACTTTGAGTCTTCCTGAACAACAGTACCGTGCACTTTGAGTCTTCCTGACCAACAGTACCGTGTACTTTGAGTCTTCCTGACCAACAGTACCGTGCACTTTGAGTCTTCCTGACCAACAGTACCGTGCACTTTGAGTCTTCCTGACCAACAGTACCGTGCACATTGAGTCTTCCTGACCAAAAGTAGCGTGCATTTTGCGTCTTCCTGACCAACAGTACCGTGTACTTTGAGTCTTCCTGACCAACAGTAGCGTGCACTTTGAGTCTTCCTGACCAACAGAACCGTGTACTTTGAGTCTTCCTGAACAACAGTACCGTGCACTTTGAATCTTCCTGACCAACAGTAGCGTGCAGTTTGAGTCTTCCGGAACAACAGTACCGTGCACTTTGAGTCTTCCTGACCAACAGTACCGTGTACTTTGAGTCTTCCTGAACAACAGTAGCGTGCACTTTGAGTCTTCCTGAACAACAGTAGCGTGCACTTTGAGTCTTCTTGAAGAAAAGTACCGTGCACTTTGAGTCTTCCTGACCCACAGTAGCGTGTACTTTGAGTCATCCTGACCAACAGTAGCGTGTACTTTGAGTCTTCCTGACCAACAGTAGCGTGCACTTTGAGTCTTCCTGACCAACAGTACCGTGCATTTTGAGTCTTCCTGACCAACAGTACCGTGTACTTTGAGTCTTCCTGAAAAAAAGTAGCGTGCACTTTGAGTCTTCCTGAACAACAGTAGCGTGCACTTTGAGTCTTCCTGAACAACAGTACCGTGCACTTTGAGTCTTCCTGAACAACAGTACCGTGCACTTTGAGTCTTCCTGACCAACAGTAGCGTGCACTTTGAGTCTTCCTGAACAACAGTAGCGTGCACTTTGAGTCTTCCTGAACAACAGTACCGTGCACTTTGAGTCTTCCTGAACAACAGTAGCGTGCACTTTGAGTCTTCCTGAACAACAGTACCGTGCACTTTGAGTCTTCCTGACCAACAGTACCGTGTACTTTGAGTCTTCCTGAACAACAGTAGCGTGCACTTTGAGTCTTCCTGGACAACAGTACCGTGCACTTTGAGTCTTCCTGAACAACAGTACCGTGTACTTTGAGTCTTCCTGAACAACAGTAGCGTGCACTTTGAGTCTTCCTGACCAACAGTACCGTGCACTTTGAGTCTTCCTGACCAACAGTACTGTGCACTTTGAGTCTTCCTGACCAACAGTACCGTGCACTTTGAGTCTTCCTGACCAACAGTAGCGTGCACTTTGAGTCTTCCTGACCAACAGTGCCGTGCACTTTGAGTCATCCTGACCAACAATACCGTGCACTTTGAGTCAACCTGACCAACAGTACCGTGCACATTGAGTCTTCCTGGCCAACAGCACCGTGCACTTTGAGTCTTCCTGAACAACAGTACCGTGCACATTGAGTCTTCCTGAACAACAGTACCGTGCACTTTGAGTCTTCCTGACCAACAGTACCGTGCACTTTGAGTCTTCCTGACCAACAGTACCGTGCACTTTGAGTCTTCCTGAACAACAGTACCGTGCACTTTGAGTCATCCTGGCCAACAGTACCGTGCACGTTGAGTCTTCCTGACCAACAGTACCGTGCACTTTGAGTCTTCCTGAACAACAGTACCGTGCACTTTGAGTCTTCCTGACCAACAGTACCGTGCACTATGAGTCTTCCTGACCAACAGTACCGTGCACTTTGAGTCTTCCTGACCAACAGTAGCGTGTATTTGAGTCTTCCTGACCAACAGTAGCGTGCACTTTGAGTCTTCCTGACCAACTGTACCGTGCACTTTGAGTCTTCCTGACCAACAGTACCGTGCACTTTGAGTCTTCCTGAACAACAGTAGCGTGCACTTTGAGCCTTCCTGACCAACAGTAGCGTGCACATTGAGTCTTCCTGACCAACAGTAGCGTGCACTTTGAGTCTTCCTGACCAACAATAGTGTGCACTTTGAGCCTTCCTGACCAACAGTAGCGTGCACATTGAGTCTTCCTGACCAACAGTACCGTGCACTTTGAGTCTTCCTGAACAACAGTAGCGTGCACTTTGAGTCATCCTGACCAACGGTAGTGTGCACTTTGAGCCTTCCTGACCAACAGTACCGTGCACTTTGAGTCTTCCTGACCAACAGTACCGTGCACTTTGAGTCTTCCTGACCAACAGTACCGTGCACTTTGAGTCTTCCTGACCAACAGTAGCGTGCAATTTGGGTCTTCCAGACCAACAGTACCGTGCACTTGAGTCATCCTGACCAACAGTAGCGTGTACTTTGAGTCTTCCTGACCAACAGTACCGTGCACTTTGAGTCTTCCTGACCAACAGTACCGTGCACTTTGAGTCTTCCTGACCAACAGTACCGTGCACTTTGAGTCTTCCTGACCAACAGTACCGTGCACTTTGAGTCTTCCTGACCAACAGTACCGTGCACTTTGAGTCTTCCTGACCACCAGTAGCGTGTACTTTGAGTCTTCCTTACCAACAGTACCGTGCACTTTGAGTCTTCCTGACCAACAGTACCGTGTACTTTGAGTCTTCCTGACCAACAGTACCGTGCACTTTGAGTCTTCCTGACCAACAGTAGCGTGCACTTTGAGTCTTCCTGACCAACAGTACTGTGCACATTGAGTCTTCCTGACCAACAGTACCGTGCACTTTGAGTCTTCCTGAACAACAGTAGCGTGCACTTTGAGTCTTCCTGACCAACAGCACCGTGCACTTTGAGTCTTCCTGACCAACAGTAGCGAGCACTTTGAGTCTTCCTGATCAACAGTAGCGTGCAATTTGAGTCTCCCTGACCAACAGTACCGTGCACTTTGAGTCTTCCTGACCAACAGTAGCGTGCACTTTGAGTCTTCCTGACCAACAGTAGCGTGTACTTTGAGTCTTCCTGACCAACAGTAGCGTGCACTTTGAGTCTTCCTGACCCACAGTAGCGTGCACTTTGAGTCATCCTGACCAACAGTAGCGTGTACTTTGAGTCTTCCTGACCAACAGTAGCGTGCACATCGAGTATTCCTGGCCAACAGTAGCGTGTACTTTGAGTCTTCCTGACCAACAGTACCGTGCACTTTGAGTCTTCCTGACCAACAGTACCGTGCACTTTGAGTCTTCCTGACCAACAGTACCGTGCACTTTGCGTCTTCCTGACCAACGGTAGCGTGTACTTTGAGTCTTCGTGACCAACAGTAGCGTGCACTTTGAGTCTTCCTGACCAACAGTACCGTGCACTTTGAGTCTTCCTGACCAACAGTACCGTGTACTTTGAGTCTTCCTGAAAAAAAGTAGCGTGCACTTTGAGTCTTCCTGAACAACAGTAGCGTGCACTTTGAGTCTTCCTGAACAACAGTACCGTGCACTTTGAGTCTTCCTGAACAACAGTACCGTGCACTTTGAGTCTTCCTGAACAACAGTAGCGTGCACTTTAAGTCTTCCTGAACAACAGTACCGTGCACTTTGAGTCTTCCTGAACAACAGTAGTGTGCACTTTGAGTCTTCCTGAACAACAGTACCGTGCACTTTGAGTCTTCCTGAACATCAGTACCGTGCACTTTGAGTCTTCCTGACCAACAGTACCGTGTACTTTGAGTCTTCCTGAACAACAGTAGCGTGCACTTTGAGTCTTCCTGGACAACAGTACCGTGCACTTTGAGTCTTCCTGAACAACAGTACCGTGTACTTTGAGTCTTCCTGAACAACAGTAGCGTGCACTTTGAGTCTTCCTGACCAACAGTACCGTGCACTTTGAGTCTTCCTGACCAACAGTACCGTGCACTTTGAGTCTTCCTGACCAACAGTACCGTGCACTTTGAGTCTTCCTGACCAACAGTAGCGTGCACTTTGAGTCTTCCTGACCAACAGTACCGTGCACTTTGAGTCATCCTGACCAACAATACCGTGCACTTTGAGTCAACCTGACCAACAGTACCGTGCACTTTGAGTCTTCCTGGCCAACAGCACCGTGCACTTTGAGTCTTCCTGAACAACAGTACCGTGCATTTTGATTCTTCCTGAACAACAGTACCGTGCACTTTGAGTCTTCCTGACCAACAGTACCGTGCACTTTGAGTCTTTCTGACCAACAGTACCGTGCACTTTGAGTCTTCCTGAACAACAGTACCGTGCACTTTGAGTCATCCTGGCCAACAGTACCGTGCACTTTGAGTCTTCCTGACCAACAGTACCGTGCCCTTTGAGTCTTCCTGAACAACAGTACCGTGCACATTGAGTCTTCCTGACCAACAGTACCGTGCACTTTGAGTCTTCCTGACCAACAGTACCGTGCACTTTGAGTCTTCCTGACCAACAGTAGCGTGTACTTTGAGTCTTCCTGACCAACAGTAGCGTGCACTTTGAGTCTTCCTGACCAACAGTACCGTGCACTTTGAGTCTTCCTGACCAACAGTACCGTGCACTTTGAGTCTTCCTGAACAACACCAGCGTGCACATTGAGCCTTCCTGACCAACAGTAGCGTGCACATTGAGTCTTCCTGACCAACAGTAGCGTGTACTTTGAGTCTTCCTGAACAACAGTAGCGTGCACTTTGAGTCTTCGTGACCAACAGTACCGTGCACTTTGAGTCTTCCTGACCAACAGTAGCGTGTACTTTGAGCCTCCCTGACCAACAGTAGCGTGCACTTTGAGTCTTCCTGACCAACAATAGTGTGCACTTTGAGCCTTCCTGACCAACAGTAGCGTGCACATTGATTCTTCCTGACCAACAGTACCGTGCACTTTGAGTCTTCCTGAACAACAGTAGCGTGCACTTTGAGTCATCCTGACCAACGGTAGTGTGCACTTTGAGCCTTCCTGACCAACAGTACCGTGCACTTTGAGTCTTCCTGACCAACAGTACCGTGCACTTTGAGTCTTCCTGACCAACAGTACCGTGCACTTTGAGTCTTCCTGACCAACAGTAGCGTGCAATTTGAGTCTTCCTGACCAACAGTACCGTGCACTTGAGTCTTCCTGACCATCAGTAGCGTGTACTTTGAGTCTTCCTGACCAACAGTACCGTGCACTTTGAGTCTTCCTGACCAACAGTACCGTGCACTTTGAGTCTTCCTGACCAACAGTACCGTGCACTTTGAGTCTTCCTGACCAACAGTACCGTGCACTTTGAGTCTTCCTGACCAACAGTAGCGTGTACTTTGAGTCTTCCTGACCAACAGTAGCGTGCATTTTGATTCTTCCTTACCAACAGTACCGTGCACTTTGAGTCTTCCTGACCAACAGTACCGTGTACTTTGAGTCTTCCTGACCAACAGTACCGTGCACTTTGAGTCTTCCTGACCAACAGTACCGTGCACGTTGAGTCTTCCTGACCAACAGTAGCGTGTACTTTGAGTCTTCCTGACCAACAGTAGCGTGCATTTTGAGTCTTCCTTACCAACAGTACCGTGCACTTTGAGTCTTCCTGACCAACAGTACCGTGTACTTTGAGTCTTCCTGACCAACAGTACCGTGCACTTTGAGTCTTCCTGACCAACAGTAGCGTGCACTTTGAGTCTTCCTGACCAACAGTACCGTGCACATTGAGTCTTCCTGACCAACAGTACCGTGCACTTTGAGTCTTCCTGAACAACAGTAGCGTGCACTTTGAGTCTTCCTGACCAACAGCACCGTGCACTTTGAGTCTCCCTGACCAACAGTACCGTGCACTTTTAGTCTTCCTGACCAACAGTAGCGTGCACTTTGAGTCTTCCTGACCAACAGTAGCGTGTACTTTGAGTCTTCCTGACCAACAGTAGCGTGCACTTTGAGTCTTCCTGACCCACAGTAGCGTGCACTTTGAGTCATCCTGACCAACAGTAGCGTGTACTTTGAGTCTTCCTGACCAACAGTAGCGTGCACATCGAGTATTCCTTGCCAACAGTACCGTGCACTTTGAGTCTTCCTGACCAACAGTAGCGTGCACATCGAGTATTTCTGGCCAACAGTACCGTGCACTTTGAGTCTTCCTGACTAACAGTACCGAGCAATTTTAGTCTTCCTGACCCACAGTAGCGTGCACTTTGAGTCATCTTGACCAACAGTAGCGTGCACTTTGAGTCTTCCTGAACAACAGTATCGTGCACTTTGAGTCTTCCTGAACAACAGTACCGTGCACTTTGAGCCTTCCTGACCAACAGTACCGTGCACTTGGAGTCTTCCTGAACAACAGTACCGTGCACTTTGAGTCTTCCTGACCAACAGTACCGTGTACTTTGAGCCTTCCTGACCAACAGTAGCGTGCACTTTGAGTCTTCCTGGACAACAGTACCGTGCACTTTGAGTCTTCCCTAACAACAGTACCGTGTACTTTGAGTCTTCCTGAACAACAGTAGCGTGCACTTTGAGTCTTCCTGACCAACAGTACCGTGCACTTTGAGTCTTCCTGACCAACAGTACCGTACACTTTGAGTCTTCCTGACCAACAGTACCGTGCACTTTGAGTCTTCCTGACCAACAGTAGCTTGCACTTTGAGTCTTCCTTACCAACAGTAGCGTGTACTTTGAGTCTTCCTGAACAACAGTAGCGTGCACTTTGAGTCTTCCTGACCAACAGTAGCGTGCACTTTGAGACTTCCTGACCAACAGTACCGTGTACTTTGAGTCATCCTGACCAACAGTACCGTGCACTTTGAGTCTTCCTGAACAACAGTACCGTGCACTTTGAGTCTTCCTGGCCAACAGCACCGTGCACTTTCAGTCTTCCTGACCAACAGTACCGTGCACTTTGAGTCTTCCTGAACAACAGTACCGTGCACTTTGAGTCATCCTGGCCAACAGTACCGTGCACTTTGAGTCTTCCTGACCAACAGTACCTTGCATTTTGAGTCTTCCTGAACAACAGTACCGTGCACTTTGAGTCTTCCTGACCAACAGTACCGTGCACTTTGAGTCTTCCTGACCAACAGTACCGTGCACTTTGAGTCTTCCTGACCAACGGTAGCGTGTAATTTGAGTCTTCCTGACCAACAGTAGCGTGCACTTTGAGTCTTCCTGACCAACAGTACCGTGTACTTTGAGTCTTCCTGAAAAAAAGTAGCGTGCACTTTGAGTCTTCCTGAACAACAGTACCGTACACTTTGAGTCATCCTGGCCAACAGTACCGTGCACTTTGAGTCTTCCTGACCAACAGTACCGTGCACTTTGAGTCTTCCTGAACAACAGTACCGTGCACTTTGAGTCTTCCTGACCAACAGTACCGTGCATTTTGAGTCTTCCTGACCAACAGTACCGTGCACTTTGAGTCTTCCTGACCAACAGTACCGTGCACTTTGAGTCTTCCTGACCAACAGTACCGTGCACTTTGAGTCTTCCTGACCAACAGTAGCGTGCACTTTGAGTCTTCCTGAACAACAGTAGCGTGCACTTTGAGTCTTCTTGTACAACAGTCCCGTGCACTTTGAGTCTTCCTGACCAACAGTACCGTGTACTTTGAGTCTTCCTGAACAACAGTAGCGTGCACTTTGAGTCTTCCTGGACAACAGTACCGTGCACTTTGAGTCTTCCTGAACAACAGTACCGTGGACTTTAAGTCTTCCTGAACAACAGTAGCGTGCACTTTGAGTCTTCCTGACCAACAGTACCGTGCACTTTGAGTCTTCCTGACCAACAGTACCGTGCACTTTGAGTCTTCCTGAACAACAGTACCGTGCACTTTGAGTCATCCTGACCAACAGTACCGTGCACTTTGAGTCTTCCTGAACAACAGTACCGTGCACTTTGTGTCTTCCTGACCAACAGTTCCGTGTACTATGAGTCTTCCTGAACAACAGTAGCGTGCACTTTGAGTCTTCCTGAACAACAGTAGCGTGCACTTTGAGTCTTCCTGACCAACAGTACCGTGCACTTTGAGTCTTCCTGAACAACAGTACCGTGCACTTTGAGTCTTCCTGACCAACAGTACCGTGCACTTTGCGTCTTCCTGAACAACAGTACCGTGCACTTTGAGTCTTCCTGACCAACAGTACCGTGCACTTTGAGTCTTCATGACCAACAGTACCGTGCACATTGAGTCTTCCTGACCAACAGTAGCGTGTACTTTGAGTATTCCTGACCAACAGTAGCGTGCACTTTGAGTCTTCCTGACCAACAGTACCGTGCACTTTGAGTCTTCCTGACCAACAGTACCGTGCACTTTGAGTCATCCTGAACAACAGTAGCGTGCACTTTGAGCCTTCCTGACCAACAGTAGCGTGCACATTGAGTCTTCCTGACCAACAGAAGCGTGTACTTTGAGTCTTCCTGACCAACAGTAGCGTGCACTTTGAGTCTTCCTGACCAACAGTACCGTGCACTTTGAGTCTTCCTGACCAACAGGAGCGTGTACTTTGCGCCTCCCTGACCAACAGTAGCGTGCACTTTGAGTCTTCCTGACCAACAATAGTGTGCACTTTGAGCCTTCCTGACCAACAGTAGCGTGCACATTGAGTCTTCCTGACCAACAGTACCGTGCACTATGAGTCTTCCTGAACAACAGTAGCGTGCACTTTGAGTCATCCTGACCAACGGTAGTGTGCACTTTGAGCCTTCCTGACCAACAGTACCGTGCACTTTGAGTCTTCCTGACCAACAGTACCGTGCACTTTGAGTCTTCCTGACCAACAGTACCGTGCACTTTGAGTCTTCCTGACCAACAGTAGCGTGCATTTTGAGTCTTTCTGACCAACAGTACCGTGCACTTGAGTCTTCCTGACCAACAGTAGCGTGTACTTTGAGTCTTCCTGACCAACAGTACCGTGCACTTTGAGTCTTCCTGACCAACAGTACCGTGCACTTTGAGTCTTCCTGACCAACAGTACCGTGCACTTTGAGTCTTCCTGACCAACAGTACCGTGCACTTTGAGTCTTCCTGACCAACAGTAGCGTGTACTTTGAGTCTTCCTGAACAACAGTAGCGTGCACTTTGAGTCGCCCTGACCAACAGTACCGTGCACTTTGAGTCTTCCTGACCAACAGTAGCGTGCATTTTGAGTCTTCCTGACCAACAGTAGCGTGTACTTTGAGTCTTCCTGACCAACAGTAGCGTGCACTTTGAGTCTTCCTGACCCACAGTAGCGTGCACTTTGTGTCATCCTGACCAACAGTAGCGTGTACTTTGAGTCTTCCTGACCAACAGTAGCGTGCACATCGAGTATTCCTGGCCAACAGTAGCGTGTACTTTGAGTCTTCCTGACCAACAGTACCGTGCATTTTGAGTCTTCCTGACCAACAGTAGCGTGCACTTTGAGTCTTCCTGACCAACAGTACCGTGCACTTTGAGTCTTCCTGACCAACAGTAGCGTGGTCATCGAGTATTCCTGGCCAACAGTACCGTGCACTTTGAGTCTTCCTGACCAACAGTACCGAGCAATTTTAGTCTTCCTGACCCACAGTAGCGTGCACTTTGAGTCATCCTGACCAACAGTAGCGTGTACTTTGAGTCTTCCTGACCAACAGTACCGTGCACTTTGAGTCTTCCTGACCAACAGTACCGTGCACTTTGAGTCTTCCTGACCAACAGTACCGTGTACATTGAGTCTTCCTGAACAACAGTAGCGTGCACTTTGAGTCTTCCTGAACAACAGTAGCGTGCTCTTTGAGCCTTCCTGACCAACAGTAGCGTGCACATTGAGTCTTCCTGACCAACCGAAGCGTGTACTTTGAGTCTTCCTGACCAACAGTAGCGAGCACTTTGAGTCTTCGTGACCAACAATACCGTGCACTTTGAGTCTTCCTGACTAACAGTAGCGTGTACTTTGCGCCTCCCTGACCAACAGTAGCGTGCACTTTGAGTCTTCCTGACCAACAGTACCGTGCACTTGAGTCTTCCTGACCAACAGTAGCGTGTACTTTGAGTCTTCCTGACCAACAGTACCGTGCACTTTGAGTCTTCCTGACCAACAGTACCGTGCACTTTGAGTCTTCCTGACCAACAGTACCGTGCACTTTGAGTCTTCCTGACCAACAGTACCGTGCACTTTGAGTCTTCCTGGCCAACAGTAGCGTGTACTTTGAGTCTTCCTGAACAACAGTAGCGTGCACTTTGAGTCTCCCTGACCAACAGTACCGTGCACTTTGAGTCTTCCTGACCAACAGTAGCGTGCACTTTGAGTCTTCCTGACCAACAGTAGCGTGTACTTTGAGTCTCCCTGACCAACAGTATCGTGCACTTTGAGTCTTCCTGACCCACAGTAGCGTGCACTTTGAATCATCCTGACCAACAGTAGCGTGTACTTTGAGTCTTCCTGACCAACAGTAGCGTGCACATCGAGTATTCCTGGCCAACAGTAGCGTGTACTTTGAGTCTTCCTGACCAACAGTACCGTGCATTTTGAGTCTTCCTGACCAACAGTAGCGTGCATTTTGAGTCTTCCTGACCAACAGTACCGTGCACTTTGAGTCCTCCTGACCAACAGTAGCGTGCACATCGAGTATTCCTGGCCAACAGTACCGTGCACTTTGAGTCTTTCTGACCAACAGTACCGTGCACTTTGAGTCTTCCTGACCAACAGTACCGTGCACTTTGAGTCTTCCTGACCAACAGTACCGTGTACATTGAGTCTTCCTGAACAACAGTAGCGTGCACTTTGAGTCTTCCTGAACAACAGTAGCGTGCACTTTGAGTCTTCCTGAACAACAGTACCGTGCACTTTGAGTCTTCCTGACCAACAGTACCGTGCACTTTGAGTCTTTCTGACCAACAGTACCGTGCACTTTGAGTCTTCCTGAACAACAGTACCGTGCACTTTGAGTCATCCTGGCCAACAGTACCGTGCACTTTGAGTCTTCCTGACCAACAGTACCGTGCACTTTGAGTCTTCCTGAACAACAGTACCGTGCACTTTGAGTCTTCCTGACCAACAGTACCGTGCACTATGAGTCTTCCTGACCAACAGTACCGTGCACTTTGAGTCTTCCTGACCAACAGTAGCGTGTACTTTGAGTCTTCCTGACCAACAGTAGCGTGCACTTTGAGTCTTCCTGACCAACAGTACCGTGCATTTTGAGTCTTCCTGACCAACAGTACCGTGCACTTTGAGTCTTCCTGACCAACAGTACCGTGCATTTTGAGTCTTCCTGACCAACAGTACCGTGCACTTTGAGTCTTCCTGACCAACAGTACCGTGCACTTTGAGTCTTCCTGACCAACAGTACCGTGCACTTTGAGTCTTCCTGACCAACAGTAGCGTGCACTTTGAGTCTTCCTGAACAACAGTAGCGTGCACTTTGAGTCTTCCTGAACAACAGTACCGTGCACATTAAGTCTTCCTGAACAACAGTAGCGTGCACTTTGAGTCTTCCTGAACAACAGTACCGTGCACTTTGAGTCTTCCTGTACAACAGTCCCGTGCACTTTGAGTCTTCTTGACCAACAGTACCGTGTACTTTGAGTCTTCCTGAACAACAGTAGCGTGCACTTTGAGTCTTCCTGGACAACAGTACCGTGCACTTTGAGTCTTCCTGAACAACAGTACCGTGTACTTTAAGTCTTCCTGAACAACAGTAGCGTGCACTTTGAGTCTTCCTGACCAACAGTACCGTGCACTTTGAGTCTTCCTGACCAACAGTACCGTGCACTTTGAGTCTTCCTGACCAACAGTACCGTGCACTTTGAGTCTTCCTGACCAACAGTAGCGTGCACTTTGAGCCTTCCTGACCAACAGTACCGTGCACTTTGAGTCATCCTGACCAACAATACCGTGCACTTTGAGTCAACCTGACCAACAGTACCGTGCACTTTGAGTCTTCCTGGCCAACAGCACCGTGCACTTTGAGCCTTCCTGAACAACAGTACCGTGCACTTTGAGTCTTCCTGAACAACAGTACCGTGCACTTTGAGTCTTCCTGACCAACAGTACCGTGCACTTTGAGTCTTCCTGAACAACAGTACCGTGCACTTTGAGTCTTCCTGACCAACAGTACCGTGCACTTTGAGTCTTCATGACCAACAGTACCGTGCACTTTGAGTCTTCCTGACCAACAGTAGCGTGTACTTTGAGTATTCCTGACCAACAGTAGCGTGCACTTTGAGTCTTCCTGACCAACAGTACCGTGCACTTTGAGTCTTCCTGACCAACAGTACCGTGCACTTTGAGTCTTCCTGAACAACAGTAGCGTGCACTTTGAGCCTTCCTGACCAACAGTAGCGTGCACATTGAGTCTTCCTGACCAACAGAAGCGTGTACTTTGAGTCTTCCTGACCAACAGTAGCGTGCACTTTGAGTCTTCGTGACCAACAGTACCGTGCACTTTGAGTCTTCCTGACCAACAGGAGCGTGTACTTTGCGCCTCCCTGACCAACAGTAGCGTGCACTTTGAGTCTTCCTGACCAACAATAGTGTGCACTTTGAGCCTTCCTGACCAACAGTAGCGTGCACATTGAGTCTTCCTGACCAACAGTACCGTGCACTATGAGTCTTCCTGAACAACAGTAGCGTGCACTTTGAGTCATCCTGACCAACGGTAGTGTGCACTTTGAGCCTTCCTGACCAACAGTACCGTGCACTTTGAGTCTTCCTGACCAACAGTACCGTGCACTTTGAGTCTTCCTGACCAACAGTACCGTGCACTTTGAGTCTTCCTGACCAACAGTAGCGTGCATTTTGAGTCTTCCTGACCAACAGTACCGTGCACTTGAGTATTCCTGACCAACAGTAGCGTGTACTTTGAGTCTTCCTGACCAACAGTACCGTGCACTTTGAGTCTTCCTGACCAACAGTACCGTGCACTTTGAATCTTCCTGACCAACAGTACCGTGCACTTTGAGTCTTCCTGACCAACAGTACCGTGCACTTTGAGTCTTCCTGACCAACAGTAGCGTGTACTTTGAGTCTTCCTGAACAACAGTAGCGTGCACTTTGAGTCTCCCTGACCAACAGTACCGTGCACTTTGAGTCTTCCTGACCAACAGTAGCGTGCATTTTGAGTCTTTCTGACCAACAGTAGCGTGCACTTTGAGTCTTCCTGACCAACAGTACCGTGCACTTTGAGTCTTCCTGACCAACAGTACCGTGCACTTTGAGTCTTCCTGACCAACAGTACCGTGCACTTTGAGTCTTCCTGACCAACAGTAGCGTGTACTTTGAGTCTTCCTGAACAACAGTAGCGTGCACTTTGAGTCTCCCTGACCAACAGTACCGTGCACTTTGAGTCTCCCTGACCAACAGTATCGTGCACTTTGAGTCTTCCTGACCCACAGTAGCGTGCACTTTGAATCATCCTGACCAACAGTAGCGTGTACTTTGAGTCTTCCTGACCAACAGTAGCGTGCACATCGAGTATTCCTGGCCAACAGTAGCGTGTACTTTGAGTCTTCCTGACCAACAGTACCGTGCATTTTGAGTCTTCCTGACCAACAGTAGCGTGCATTTTGAGTCTTCCTGACCAACAGTACCGTGCACTTTGAGTCTTCCTGACCAACAGTACCGTGCACTTTGAGTCTTCCTGACCAACAGTAGCGTGTACTTTGAGTCTTCCTAACCAACAGTAGCGTGCACTTTGAGTCTTCCTGACCAACAGTACCGTGCACTTTGAGTCTTCCTGAACAACAGTACCGTGCACTTTGAGTCTTCCTGAACAACACTAGCGTGCACTTTGAGCCTTCCTGACCAACAGTAGCGTGCACATTGAGTCTTCCTGACCAACAGTAGCGTGTACTTTGAGTCTTCCTGAACCACAGTAGCGTGCACTTTGAGTCTTCGTGACCAACAGTACCGTGCACTTTGAGTCTTCCTGACCAACAGTAGCGTGTACTTTGAGCCTCCCTGACCAACAGTAGCGTGCACTTTGAGTCTTCCTGACCAACAATAGTGTGCATTTTGAGCCTTCCTGACCAACAGTAGCGTGCACATTGATTCTTCCTGACCAACAGTACCGTGCACTTTGAGTCTTCCTGAACAACAGTAGCGTGCACTTTGAGTCTTCCTGACCAACAGTACCGTGCACTTTGAGTCTTCCTGACCAACAGTAGCGTGCACTTTGAGTCTTCCTGAACAACAGTAGCGTGCACTTTGAGTCTTCCTGAACAACAGTACCGTGCACATTAAGTCTTCCTGAACAACAGTAGCGTGCACTTTGAGTCTTCCTGAACAACAGTACCGTGCACTTTGAGTCTTCCTGTACAACAGTCCCGTGCACTTTGAGTCTTCTTGACCAACAGTACCGTGTACTTTGAGTCTTCCTGAACAACAGTAGCGTGCACTTTGAGTCTTCCTGGACAACAGTACCGTGCACTTTGAGTCTTCCTGAACAACAGTACCGTGTACTTTAAGTCTTCCTGAACAACAGTAGCGTGCACTTTGAGTCTTCCTGACCAACAGTACCGTGCACTTTGAGTCTTCCTGACCAACAGTACCGTGCACTTTGAGTCTTCCTGACCAACAGTACCGTGCACTTTGAGTCTTCCTGACCAACAGTAGCGTGCACTTTGAGCCTTCCTGACCAACAGTACCGTGCACTTTGAGTCATCCTGACCAACAATACCGTGCACTTTGAGTCAACCTGACCAACAGTACCGTGCACTTTGAGTCTTCCTGGCCAACAGCACCGTGCACTTTGAGCCTTCCTGAACAACAGTACCGTGCACTTTGAGTCTTCCTGAACAACAGTACCGTGCACTTTGAGTCTTCCTGACCAACAGTACCGTGCACTTTGAGTCTTCCTGAACAACAGTACCGTGCACTTTGAGTCTTCCTGACCAACAGTACCGTGCACTTTGAGTCTTCATGACCAACAGTACCGTGCACTTTGAGTCTTCCTGACCAACAGTAGCGTGTACTTTGAGTATTCCTGACCAACAGTAGCGTGCACTTTGAGTCTTCCTGACCAACAGTACCGTGCACTTTGAGTCTTCCTGACCAACAGTACCGTGCACTTTGAGTCTTCCTGAACAACAGTAGCGTGCACTTTGAGCCTTCCTGACCAACAGTAGCGTGCACATTGAGTCTTCCTGACCAACAGAAGCGTGTACTTTGAGTCTTCCTGACCAACAGTAGCGTGCACTTTGAGTCTTCGTGACCAACAGTACCGTGCACTTTGAGTCTTCCTGACCAACAGGAGCGTGTACTTTGCGCCTCCCTGACCAACAGTAGCGTGCACTTTGAGTCTTCCTGACCAACAATAGTGTGCACTTTGAGCCTTCCTGACCAACAGTAGCGTGCACATTGAGTCTTCCTGACCAACAGTACCGTGCACTATGAGTCTTCCTGAACAACAGTAGCGTGCACTTTGAGTCATCCTGACCAACGGTAGTGTGCACTTTGAGCCTTCCTGACCAACAGTACCGTGCACTTTGAGTCTTCCTGACCAACAGTACCGTGCACTTTGAGTCTTCCTGACCAACAGTACCGTGCACTTTGAGTCTTCCTGACCAACAGTAGCGTGCATTTTGAGTCTTCCTGACCAACAGTACCGTGCACTTGAGTATTCCTGACCAACAGTAGCGTGTACTTTGAGTCTTCCTGACCAACAGTACCGTGCACTTTGAGTCTTCCTGACCAACAGTACCGTGCACTTTGAATCTTCCTGACCAACAGTACCGTGCACTTTGAGTCTTCCTGACCAACAGTACCGTGCACTTTGAGTCTTCCTGACCAACAGTAGCGTGTACTTTGAGTCTTCCTGAACAACAGTAGCGTGCACTTTGAGTCTCCCTGACCAACAGTACCGTGCACTTTGAGTCTTCCTGACCAACAGTAGCGTGCATTTTGAGTCTTTCTGACCAACAGTAGCGTGCACTTTGAGTCTTCCTGACCAACAGTACCGTGCACTTTGAGTCTTCCTGACCAACAGTACCGTGCACTTTGAGTCTTCCTGACCAACAGTACCGTGCACTTTGAGTCTTCCTGACCAACAGTAGCGTGTACTTTGAGTCTTCCTGAACAACAGTAGCGTGCACTTTGAGTCTCCCTGACCAACAGTACCGTGCACTTTGAGTCTCCCTGACCAACAGTATCGTGCACTTTGAGTCTTCCTGACCCACAGTAGCGTGCACTTTGAATCATCCTGACCAACAGTAGCGTGTACTTTGAGTCTTCCTGACCAACAGTAGCGTGCACATCGAGTATTCCTGGCCAACAGTAGCGTGTACTTTGAGTCTTCCTGACCAACAGTACCGTGCATTTTGAGTCTTCCTGACCAACAGTAGCGTGCATTTTGAGTCTTCCTGACCAACAGTACCGTGCACTTTGAGTCTTCCTGACCAACAGTACCGTGCACTTTGAGTCTTCCTGACCAACAGTAGCGTGTACTTTGAGTCTTCCTAACCAACAGTAGCGTGCACTTTGAGTCTTCCTGACCAACAGTACCGTGCACTTTGAGTCTTCCTGAACAACAGTACCGTGCACTTTGAGTCTTCCTGAACAACACTAGCGTGCACTTTGAGCCTTCCTGACCAACAGTAGCGTGCACATTGAGTCTTCCTGACCAACAGTAGCGTGTACTTTGAGTCTTCCTGAACCACAGTAGCGTGCACTTTGAGTCTTCGTGACCAACAGTACCGTGCACTTTGAGTCTTCCTGACCAACAGTAGCGTGTACTTTGAGCCTCCCTGACCAACAGTAGCGTGCACTTTGAGTCTTCCTGACCAACAATAGTGTGCATTTTGAGCCTTCCTGACCAACAGTAGCGTGCACATTGATTCTTCCTGACCAACAGTACCGTGCACTTTGAGTCTTCCTGAACAACAGTAGCGTGCACTTTGAGTCATCCTGACCAACGGTAGTGTGCACTTTGAGCCTTCCTGACCAACAGTACCGTGCACTTTGAGTCTTCCTGACCAACAGTACCGTGCACATTGAGTCTTCCTGACCAACAGTACCGTGCACTTTGAGTCTTCCTGACCAACAGTAGCGTGCAATTTGAGTCTTCCTGACCAACATTACCGTGCACTTGAGTCTTCCTGACCATCAGTAGCGTGTACTTTGAGTCTTCCTGACCAACAGTACCGTGCACTTTGAGTCTTCCTGACCAACAGTACCGTGCACTTTGAGTCTTCCTGACCAACAGTACCGTGCACTTTGAGTCTTCCTGACCAACAGTACCGTGCACTTTGAGTCTTCCTGACCAACAGTAGCGTGTACTTTGAGTCTTCCTGACCAACAGTAGCGTGCATTTTGATTCTTCCTTACCAACAGTACCGTGCACTTTGAGTCTTCCTGACCAACAGTACCGTGTACTTTGAGTCTTCCTGACCAACAGTACCGTGCACTTTGAGTCTTCCTGACCAACTGTACCGTGCACTTTGAGTCTTCCTGACCAACAGTAGCGTGTACTTTGAGTCTTCCTGACCATCAGTAGCGTGCATTTTGAGTCTTCCTTACCAACAGTACCGTGCATTTTGAGTCTTCCTGACCAACAGTACCGTGCACTTTGAGTCTTCCTGACCAACAGTACCGTGTACTTTGAGTCTTCCTGACCAACAGTACCGTGCACTTTGAGTCTTCCTGACCAACTGTACCGTGCACTTTGAGTCTTCCTGACCAACAGTAGCGTGCACTTTGAGTCTTCCTAAACAACAGTAGCGTGCACTTTGAGTCTCCCTGACCAACAGTACCGTGCACTTTTAGTCTTCCTGACCAACAGTAGCGTGCACTTTGAGTCTTCCTGACCAACAGTAGCGTGTACTTTGAGTCTTCCTGACCAACAGTAGCGTGCACTTTGAGTCTTCCTGACCCACAGTAGCGTGCACTTTGAGTCATCTTGACCAACAGTAGCGTGTACTTTGAGTCTTCCTGACCAACAGTAGCGTGCACATCGAGTATTCCTGGCCAACAGTACCGTGCACTTTGAGTCTTCCTGACTAACAGTACCGAGCAATTTTAGTCTTCCTGACCCACAGTAGCGTGCACTTTGAGCCATCCTGACCAACAGTAGCGTGCACTTTGAGTCTTCCTGAACAAGAGTACCGTGCACTTTGAGTCTTCCTGAACAACAGTACCGTGCACCTTGAGCCTTCCTGACCAACAGTACCGTGCACTTTGAGTCTTCCTGAACAACAGTACCGTGCACTTTGAGCCTTCCTGACCAACAGTACCGTGTACTTTGAGTCTTCCTGACCAACAGTAGCGTGCACTTTGAGTCTTCCTGGACAACAGTACCGTGCACTTTGAGTCTTCCCTAACAACAGTACCGTGTACTTTGAGTCTTCCTGAACAACAGTAGCGTGCACTTTGAGTCTTCCTGACCAACAGTACCGTGCACTTTGAGTCTTCCTGACCAACAGTACCGTGCACTTTGAGTCTTCCTGACCAACAGTACCGTGCACTTTGAGTCTTCCTGACCAACAGTAGCGTGCACTTTGAGTCTTCCTTACCAACAGTAGCGAGTACTTTGAGTCTTCCTGAACAACAGTAGCGTGTACTTTGAGTCTTCCTGAACAACAGTAGCGTGCACTTTGAGTCTCCCTGACCAACAGTACCGTGCACTTTGAGTCTTCCTGACCAACAGTAGCGTGCATTTTGAGTCTTCCTGACCAACAGTAGCGTGCACTTTGAGTCTTCCTGACCAACAGTACCGTGCACTTTGAGTCTTCCTGACCAACAGTACCGTGCACTTTGAGTCTTCCTGACCAACAGTACCGTGCACTTTGAGTCTTCCTGACCAACAGTAGCGTGTACTTTGAGTCTTCCTGAACAACAGTAGCGTGCACTTTGAGTCTCCCTGACCAACAGTACCGTGCACTTTGAGTCTCCCTGACCAACAGTATCGTGCACTTTGAGTCTTCCTGACCCACAGTAGCGTGCACTTTGAATCATCCTGACCAACAGTAGCGTGTACTTTGAGTCTTCCTGACCAACAGTAGCGTGCACATCGAGTATTCCTGGCCAACAGTAGCGTGTACTTTGAGTCTTCCTGACCAACAGTACCGTGCATTTTGAGTCTTCCTGACCAACAGTAGCGTGCATTTTGAGTCTTCCTGACCAACAGTACCGTGCACTTTGAGTCTTCCTGACCAACAGTACCGTGCACTTTGAGTCTTCCTGACCAACAGTAGCGTGTACTTTGAGTCTTCCTAACCAACAGTAGCGTGCACTTTGAGTCTTCCTGACCAACAGTACCGTGCACTTTGAGTCTTCCTGACCAACAGTACCGTGCACTTTGAGTCTTCCTGAACAACACTAGCGTGCACTTTGAGCCTTCCTGACCAACAGTAGCGTGCACATTGAGTCTTCCTGACCAACAGTAGCGTGTACTTTGAGTCTTCCTGAACAACAGTAGCGTGCACTTTGAGTCTTCGTGACCAACAGTACCGTGCACTTTGAGTCTTCCTGACCAACAGTAGCGTGTACTTTGAGCCTCCCTGACCAACAGTAGCGTGCACTTTGAGTCTTCCTGACCAACAATAGTGTGCACTTTGAGCCTTCCTGACCAACAGTAGCGTGCACATTGATTCTTCCTGACCAACAGTACCGTGCACTTTGAGTCTTCCTGAACAACAGTAGCGTGCACTTTGAGTCATCCTGACCAACGGTAGTGTGCACTTTGAGCCTTCCTGACCAACAGTACCGTGCACTTTGAGTCTTCCTGACCAACAGTACCGTGCACATTGAGTCTTCCTGACCAACAGTACCGTGCACTTTGAGTCTTCCTGACCAACAGTAGCGTGCAATTTGAGTCTTCCTGACCAACATTACCGTGCATTTGAGTCTTCCTGACCATCAGTAGCGTGTACTTTGAGTCTTCCTGACCAACAGTACCGTGCACTTTGAGTCTTCCTGACCAACAGTACCGTGCACTTTGAGTCTTCCTGACCAACAGTACCGTGCACTTTGAGTCTTCCTGACCAACAGTACCGTGCACTTTGAGTCTTCCTGACCAACAGTAGCGTGTACTTTGAGTCTTCCTGACCAACAGTAGCGTGCATTTTGATTCTTCCTTACCAACAGTACCGTGCACTTTGAGTCTTCCTGACCAACAGTACCGTGTACTTTGAGTCTTCCTGACCAACAGTACCGTGCACTTTGAGTCTTCCTGACCAACTGTACCGTGCACTTTGAGTCTTCCTGACCAACAGTAGCGTGTACTTTGAGTCTTCCTGACCATCAGTAGCGTGCATTTTGAGTCTTCCTTACCAACAGTACCGTGCATTTTGAGTCTTCCTGACCAACAGAACCGTGTACTTTGAGTCTTCCTGACCAACAGTACCGTGCACTTTGAGTCTTCCTGACCAACAGTAGCGTGCACTTTGAGTCTTCCTGACCAACAGTACCGTGCACATTGAGTCTTCCTGACGAACAGTACCGTGCACTTTGAGTCTTCCTGAACAACAGTAGCGTGCACTTTGAGTCTTCCTGACCAACAGCACCGTGCACTTTGAGTCTTCCTGACCAACAGTAGCGTGCACTTTGAGTCTTCCTAAACAACAGTAGCGTGCACTTTGAGTCTCCCTGACCAACAGTACCGTGCACTTTTAGTCTTCCTGACCAACAGTAGCGTGCACTTTGAGTCTTCCTGACCAACAGTAGCGTGTACTATGAGTCTTCCTGACCAACAGTAGCGTGCAATTTGAGTCTTCCTGACCCACAGTAGCGTGCACTTTGAGTCTTCCTGACCAACAGTAGCGTGTACATTGAGTCTTCCTGGTCAACAGTACCGTGCACTTTGAGTCTTCCTGACCAACAGTACCGTGCACTTTGAGTCTTCCTGACCAACAGTAGCGTGCACTTTGAGTCTTCCTGACCAACAGGTTCGTGCACTTTGAGTCATCCTGACCAACAGTACCGTGCACTTTGAGTCATCCTGACCAACAGTACCGTGCACTTTGAGTCTTCCTGACCAACAGTAGCGTGCACTTTGAGTCTTCCTGACCAACAGGTTCGTGCACTTTGAGTCATCCTGACCAACAGTACCGTGCACTTTGAGTCTTCCTGACCAACAGTACCGTGCACTTTGAGTCATCCTGACCAACAGTACCGTGCACTTTGAGTCTTCCTGACCAACAGTAGCGTGCACTTTGAGTCTTCCTGACCAACAGTAACGTGTACTTTGAGTCTTCCTGACCAACAGTAGCGTGTACTCTGAGTCTTCCTGACCAACAGTAGCGTGCACTTTGAGTCTTCCTGACCAACAGTACCGTGCACTTTGAGTCTTCCTGAACAACAGTAGCGTGCACTTTGAGTCTTCCTGGCCAACAGTACCGTCCACTTTGAGTCTTCCTGACCAACAGTACCGTGCACTTTGAGTCTTCCTGACCAACAGTAGCGTGCACTTTGAGTCTTCCTGACCAACAGGTTCGTGCACTTTGAGTCATCCTGACCAACAGTACCGTGCACTTTGAGTCATCCTGACCAACAGTAGCGTGTACTTTGAGTCTTCCTGACCAACAGTACCGTACACTTTGAGTCTTCCTGACCAACAGTGGCGTGCACTTTGAGTCTTCCTGACCAACAGAACCGTGCACTTTGAGTCTTCCTGACCAACAGTACCGTGCACTTTGAGTCATCCTGGCCAACAGTAGCGTGCACTTTGAGTCTTCCTGACCAACAGTACCGTGCACGTTGAGTCATCCTGGCCAACAGTAGCGTGCACTTTGAGTCTTCCTGACCAACAGTACCGTGCATTTTGAGTCATCCTGACCAACAGTACCGTGCACTTTGAGTCATCCTGACCAACAGTACCGTGCACTTTGAGCCTTCCTGACCAACAGTACCGTGCACTTTGAGTCATCCTGACCAACAGTACCATGCACTTTGAGTCTTCCTGAACAACAGTACCGTGCACTTTGAGTCTTCCTGACCAACAGTTCCGTGTACTATGAGTCTTCCTGAACAACAGTAGCGTGCACTTTGAGTCTTCCTGAACAACAGTAGCGTGCACTTTGAGTCTTCCTGACCAACAGTACCGTGCACGTTGAGTCTTCCTGACCAACAGTACCGTGCACTTTGAGTCTTCCTGACCAACAGTACCGAGCATTTTGAGTCTTCCTGACCCACAGTAGCGTGCACTTTTATTCAACCTGACCAACAGTAGCGTGTATATTGAGTCTTCCTGACCAACAGTAGCGTGCACTTTGAGTCTTCCTGAACAACAGTACCGTGCACTTTGGGTCTTCCTGAACAACAGTACCGTGCACATTGTGTCTTCCTGACCAACAGTACCGTGTACTTTGAGTCTTCCTGACCAACAGTACCGTGTACTTTGAGTCTTCCTGACCAACAGTAGCGTGCATTTTGCGTCTTCCTGACCAACAGTACCGTGTACTTTGAGTCTTCCTAACCAACAGTAGCGTGCACTTTGAGCCTTCCTGACCAACAGTACCGTGTACTTTGAGTCTTCCTGAATAACAGTACCGTGCACTTTGAGTCTTCCTGACCAACAGTAGCGTGCAGTTTGAGTCTTCCTGAACAACAGTACCGTGCACTTTGAGTCTTCCTGACCAACAGTACCGTGTACTTTGAATCTTCCTGAACAACAGTAGCGTGCACTTTGAGTCTTCCTGAACAACAGTAGCGTGCACTTTGAGTCTTCCTGAAGTAAAGTACCGTGCACGTTGAGTCTTCCTGACCCACAGTAGCGTGCACTTTGAGTCATCCTGACCAACAGTAGCGTGTACTTTGAGTCTTCCTGACCAACAGTACCGTGCACTTTGAGCCTTCCTGACCAACAGTACCGTGCACTTTGAGTCTTCCTGACCAACACTAGCGTGCACTTTGAGTCTTCCTGACCAACAGTACCGTGCACTTTGAGTCTTCCTGACCAACAGTAGCGTGCTTTTTGAGTCTTCCTGACCAACAGTAGCGTGTACTTTGAGTCTTCCTGACCAACAGTAGCGTGTACTTTGAGTCTTCCTGAACAACAGTACCGTGCACTTTGAGTCTTCCTGACCAACAGTACCGTGCACTTTGAGTCTTCCTCAACAACAGTACCGTGCACGTTGAGTCTTCCTGAACAACAGTACAGTGTATTTGAATCTTCCTGAACAACAGTAGCGTGCAATTTGAGTCTTCCTGACCAACAGTACCGTGCACTTTGAGTCTTCCTGACCAACAGTACCGTGCACTTTGAGTCTTCTTGACCAACAGTACCGTGCATTTTGAGTCTTCCTGACCAACAGTACCGTGCATTTTGAGTCTTCCTGACCAACAGTAGCGTGTACTTTGAGTCTTCCTGAACAACAGTACCGTGCACTTTGAGTCTTCCTGACCAACAGTACCGTGTACTTTGAGTCTTCCTGACCAACAGTACCGTGCACTTTGAGTCTTCCTGACCAACAGTACCGTGCACTTTGAGTCTTCCTGACCAACAGTACCGTGCACATTGAGTCTTCCTGACCAAAAGTAGCGTGCATTTTGCGTCTTCCTGACCAACAGTACCGTGTACTTTGAGTCTTCCTGACCAACAGTAGCGTGCACTTTGAGTCTTCCTGACCAACAGAACCGTGTACTTTGAGTCTTCCTGAACAACAGTACCGTGCACTTTGAATCTTCCTGACCAACAGTAGCGTGCAGTTTGAGTCTTCCGGAACAACAGTACCGTGCACTTTGAGTCTTCCTGACCAACAGTACCGTGTACTTTGAGTCTTCCTGAACAACAGTAGCGTGCACTTTGAGTCTTCCTGAACAACAGTAGCGTGCACTTTGAGTCTTCTTGAAGAAAAGTACCGTGCACTTTGAGTCTTCCTGACCCACAGTAGCGTGTACTTTGAGTCATCCTGACCAACAGTAGCGTGTACTTTGAGTCTTCCTGACCAACAGTAGCGTGCACTTTGAGTCTTCCTGACCAACAGTACCGTGCATTTTGAGTCTTCCTGACCAACAGTACCGTGTACTTTGAGTCTTCCTGAAAAAAAGTAGCGTGCACTTTGAGTCTTCCTGAACAACAGTAGCGTGCACTTTGAGTCTTCCTGAACAACAGTACCGTGCACTTTGAGTCTTCCTGAACAACAGTACCGTGCACTTTGAGTCTTCCTGACCAACAGTAGCGTGCACTTTGAGTCTTCCTGAACAACAGTAGCGTGCACTTTGAGTCTTCCTGAACAACAGTACCGTGCACTTTGAGTCTTCCTGAACAACAGTAGCGTGCACTTTGAGTCTTCCTGAACAACAGTACCGTGCACTTTGAGTCTTCCTGACCAACAGTACCGTGTACTTTGAGTCTTCCTGAACAACAGTAGCGTGCACTTTGAGTCTTCCTGGACAACAGTACCGTGCACTTTGAGTCTTCCTGAACAACAGTACCGTGTACTTTGAGTCTTCCTGAACAACAGTAGCGTGCACTTTGAGTCTTCCTGACCAACAGTACCGTGCACTTTGAGTCTTCCTGACCAACAGTACTGTGCACTTTGAGTCTTCCTGACCAACAGTACCGTGCACTTTGAGTCTTCCTGACCAACAGTAGCGTGCACTTTGAGTCTTCCTGACCAACAGTGCCGTGCACTTTGAGTCATCCTGACCAACAATACCGTGCACTTTGAGTCAACCTGACCAACAGTACCGTGCACATTGAGTCTTCCTGGCCAACAGCACCGTGCACTTTGAGTCTTCCTGAACAACAGTACCGTGCACATTGAGTCTTCCTGAACAACAGTACCGTGCACTTTGAGTCTTCCTGACCAACAGTACCGTGCACTTTGAGTCTTCCTGACCAACAGTACCGTGCACTTTGAGTCTTCCTGAACAACAGTACCGTGCACTTTGAGTCATCCTGGCCAACAGTACCGTGCACGTTGAGTCTTCCTGACCAACAGTACCGTGCACTTTGAGTCTTCCTGAACAACAGTACCGTGCACTTTGAGTCTTCCTGACCAACAGTACCGTGCACTATGAGTCTTCCTGACCAACAGTACCGTGCACTTTGAGTCTTCCTGACCAACAGTAGCGTGTATTTGAGTCTTCCTGACCAACAGTAGCGTGCACTTTGAGTCTTCCTGACCAACTGTACCGTGCACTTTGAGTCTTCCTGACCAACAGTACCGTGCACTTTGAGTCTTCCTGAACAACAGTAGCGTGCACTTTGAGCCTTCCTGACCAACAGTAGCGTGCACATTGAGTCTTCCTGACCAACAGTAGCGTGCACTTTGAGTCTTCCTGACCAACAATAGTGTGCACTTTGAGCCTTCCTGACCAACAGTAGCGTGCACATTGAGTCTTCCTGACCAACAGTACCGTGCACTTTGAGTCTTCCTGAACAACAGTAGCGTGCACTTTGAGTCATCCTGACCAACGGTAGTGTGCACTTTGAGCCTTCCTGACCAACAGTACCGTGCACTTTGAGTCTTCCTGACCAACAGTACCGTGCACTTTGAGTCTTCCTGACCAACAGTACCGTGCACTTTGAGTCTTCCTGACCAACAGTAGCGTGCAATTTGGGTCTTCCTGACCAACAGTACCGTGCACTTGAGTCATCCTGACCAACAGTAGCGTGTACTTTGAGTCTTCCTGACCAACAGTACCGTGCACTTTGAGTCTTCCTGACCAACAGTACCGTGCACTTTGAGTCTTCCTGACCAACAGTACCGTGCACTTTGAGTCTTCCTGACCAACAGTACCGTGCACTTTGAGTCTTCCTGACCAACAGTACCGTGCACTTTGAGTCTTCCTGACCACCAGTAGCGTGTACTTTGAGTCTTCCTTACCAACAGTACCGTGCACTTTGAGTCTTCCTGACCAACAGTACCGTGTACTTTGAGTCTTCCTGACCAACAGTACCGTGCACTTTGAGTCTTCCTGACCAACAGTAGCGTGCACTTTGAGTCTTCCTGACCAACAGTACTGTGCACATTGAGTCTTCCTGACCAACAGTACCGTGCACTTTGAGTCTTCCTGAACAACAGTAGCGTGCACTTTGAGTCTTCCTGACCAACAGCACCGTGCACTTTGAGTCTTCCTGACCAACAGTAGCGAGCACTTTGAGTCTTCCTGATCAACAGTAGCGTGCAATTTGAGTCTCCCTGACCAACAGTACCGTGCACTTTGAGTCTTCCTGACCAACAGTAGCGTGCACTTTGAGTCTTCCTGACCAACAGTAGCGTGTACTTTGAGTCTTCCTGACCAACAGTAGCGTGCACTTTGAGTCTTCCTGACCCACAGTAGCGTGCACTTTGAGTCATCCTGACCAACAGTAGCGTGTACTTTGAGTCTTCCTGACCAACAGTAGCGTGCACATCGAGTATTCCTGGCCAACAGTAGCGTGTACTTTGAGTCTTCCTGACCAACAGTACCGTGCACTTTGAGTCTTCCTGACCAACAGTACCGTGCACTTTGAGTCTTCCTGACCAACAGTACCGTGCACTTTGCGTCTTCCTGACCAACGGTAGCGTGTACTTTGAGTCTTCGTGACCAACAGTAGCGTGCACTTTGAGTCTTCCTGACCAACAGTACCGTGCACTTTGAGTCTTCCTGACCAACAGTACCGTGTACTTTGAGTCTTCCTGAAAAAAAGTAGCGTGCACTTTGAGTCTTCCTGAACAACAGTAGCGTGCACTTTGAGTCTTCCTGAACAACAGTACCGTGCACTTTGAGTCTTCCTGAACAACAGTACCGTGCACTTTGAGTCTTCCTGAACAACAGTAGCGTGCACTTTAAGTCTTCCTGAACAACAGTACCGTGCACTTTGAGTCTTCCTGAACAACAGTAGTGTGCACTTTGAGTCTTCCTGAACAACAGTACCGTGCACTTTGAGTCTTCCTGAACATCAGTACCGTGCACTTTGAGTCTTCCTGACCAACAGTACCGTGTACTTTGAGTCTTCCTGAACAACAGTAGCGTGCACTTTGAGTCTTCCTGGACAACAGTACCGTGCACTTTGAGTCTTCCTGAACAACAGTACCGTGTACTTTGAGTCTTCCTGAACAACAGTAGCGTGCACTTTGAGTCTTCCTGACCAACAGTACCGTGCACTTTGAGTCTTCCTGACCAACAGTTCCGTGCACTTTGAGTCTTCCTGACCAACAGTACCGTGCACTTTGAGTCTTCCTGACCAACAGTAGCGTGCACTTTGAGTCTTCCTGACCAACAGTACCGTGCACTTTGAGTCATCCTGACCAACAATACCGTGCACTTTGAGTCAACCTGACCAACAGTACCGTGCACTTTGAGTCTTCCTGGCCAACAGCACCGTGCACTTTGAGTCTTCCTGAACAACAGTACCGTGCATTTTGATTCTTCCTGAACAACAGTACCGTGCACTTTGAGTCTTCCTGACCAACAGTACCGTGCACTTTGAGTCTTTCTGACCAACAGTACCGTGCACTTTGAGTCTTCCTGAACAACAGTACCGTGCACTTTGAGTCATCCTGGCCAACAGTACCGTGCACTTTGAGTCTTCCTGACCAACAGTACCGTGCCCTTTGAGTCTTCCTGAACAACAGTACCGTGCACATTGAGTCTTCCTGACCAACAGTACCGTGCACTTTGAGTCTTCCTGACCAACAGTACCGTGCACTTTGAGTCTTCCTGACCAACAGTAGCGTGTACTTTGAGTCTTCCTGACCAACAGTAGCGTGCACTTTGAGTCTTCCTGACCAACAGTACCGTGCACTTTGAGTCTTCCTGACCAACAGTACCGTGCACTTTGAGTCTTCCTGAACAACACCAGCGTGCACAATGAGCCTTCCTGACCAACAGTAGCGTGCACATTGAGTCTTCCTGACCAACAGTAGCGTGTACTTTGAGTCTTCCTGAACAACAGTAGCGTGCACTTTGAGTCTTCGTGACCAACAGTACCGTGCACTTTGAGTCTTCCTGACCAACAGTAGCGTGTACTTTGAGCCTCCCTGACCAACAGTAGCGTGCACTTTGAGTCTTCCTGACCAACAATAGTGTGCACTTTGAGCCTTCCTGACCAACAGTAGCGTGCACATTGATTCTTCCTGACCAACAGTACCGTGCACTTTGAGTCTTCCTGAACAACAGTAGCGTGCACTTTGAGTCATCCTGACCAACGGTAGTGTGCACTTTGAGCCTTCCTGACCAACAGTACCGTGCACTTTGAGTCTTCCTGACCAACAGTACCGTGCACTTTGAGTCTTCCTGACCAACAGTACCGTGCACTGTGAGTCTTCCTGACCAACAGTAGCGTGCAATTTGAGTCTTCCTGACCAACAGTACCGTGCACTTGAGTCTTCCTGACCATCAGTAGCGTGTACTTTGAGTCTTCCTGACCAACAGTACCGTGCACTTTGAGTCTTCCTGACCAACAGTACCGTGCACTTTGAGTCTTCCTGACCAACAGTACCGTGCACTTTGAGTCTTCCTGACCAACAGTACCGTGCACTTTGAGTCTTCCTGACCAACAGTAGCGTGTACTTTGAGTCTTCCTGACCAACAGTAGCGTGCATTTTGATTCTTCCTTACCAACAGTACCGTGCACTTTGAGTCTTCCTGACCAACAGTACCGTGTACTTTGAGTCTTCCTGACCAACAGTACCGTGCACTTTGAGTCTTCCTGACCAACAGTACCGTGCACGTTGAGTCTTCCTGACCAACAGTAGCGTGTACTTTGAGTCTTCCTGACCAACAGTAGCGTGCATTTTGAGTCTTCCTTACCAACAGTACCGTGCACTTTGAGTCTTCCTGACCAACAGTACCGTGTACTTTGAGTCTTCCTGACCAACAGTACCGTGCACTTTGAGTCTTCCTGACCAACAGTAGCGTGCACTTTGAGTCTTCCTGACCAACAGTACCGTGCACATTGAGTCTTCCTGACCAACAGTACCGTGCACTTTGAGTCTTCCTGAACAACAGTAGCGTGCACTTTGAGTCTTCCTGACCAACAGCACCGTGCACTTTGTGTCTCCCTGACCAACAGTACCGTGCACTTTTAGTCTTCCTGACCAACAGTAGCGTGCACTTTGAGTCTTCCTGACCAACAGTAGCGTGTACTTTGAGTCTTCCTGACCAACAGTAGCGTGCACTTTGAGTCTTCCTGACCCACAGTAGCGTGCACTTTGAGTCATCCTGACCAACAGTAGCGTGTACTTTGAGTCTTCCTGACCAACAGTAGCGTGCACATCGAGTATTCCTTGCCAACAGTACCGTGCACTTTGAGTCTTCCTGACCAACAGTAGCGTGCACATCGAGTATTTCTGGCCAACAGTACCGTGCACTTTGAGTCTTCCTGACTAACAGTACCGAGCAATTTTAGTCTTCCTGACCCACAGTAGCGTGCACTTTGAGTCATCTTGACCAACAGTAGCGTGCACTTTGAGTCTTCCTGAACAACAGTATCGTGCACTTTGAGTCTTCCTGAACAACAGTACCGTGCACTTTGAGCCTTCCTGACCAACAGTACCGTGCACTTGGAGTCTTCCTGAACAACAGTACCGTGCACTTTGAGTCTTCCTGACCAACAGTACCGTGTACTTTGAGCCTTCCTGACCAACAGTAGCGTGCACTTTGAGTCTTCCTGGACAACAGTACCGTGCACTTTGAGTCTTCCCTAACAACAGTACCGTGTACTTTGAGTCTTCCTGAACAACAGTAGCGTGCACTTTGAGTCTTCCTGACCAACAGTACCGTGCACTTTGAGTCTTCCTGACCAACAGTACCGTACACTTTGAGTCTTCCTGACCAACAGTACCGTGCACTTTGAGTCTTCCTGACCAACAGTAGCTTGCACTTTGAGTCTTCCTTACCAACAGTAGCGTGTACTTTGAGTCTTCCTGAACAACAGTAGCGTGCACTTTGAGTCTTCCTGACCAACAGTAGCGTGCACTTTGAGACTTCCTGACCAACAGTACCGTGTACTTTGAGTCATCCTGACCAACAGTACCGTGCACTTTGAGTCTTCCTGAACAACAGTACCGTGCACTTTGAGTCTTCCTGGCCAACAGCACCGTGCACTTTCAGTCTTCCTGACCAACAGTACCGTGCACTTTGAGTCTTCCTGAACAACAGTACCGTGCACTTTGAGTCATCCTGGCCAACAGTACCGTGCACTTTGAGTCTTCCTGACCAACAGTACCTTGCATTTTGAGTCTTCCTGAACAACAGTACCGTGCACTTTGAGTCTTCCTGACCAACAGTACCGTGCACTTTGAGTCTTCCTGACCAACAGTACCGTGCACTTTGAGTCTTCCTGACCAACGGTAGCGTGTAATTTGAGTCTTCCTGACCAACAGTAGCGTGCACTTTGAGTCTTCCTGACCAACAGTACCGTGTACTTTGAGTCTTCCTGAAAAAAAGTAGCGTGCACTTTGAGTCTTCCTGAACAACAGTACCGTACACTTTGAGTCATCCTGGCCAACAGTACCGTGCACTTTGAGTCTTCCTGACCAACAGTACCGTGCACTTTGAGTCTTCCTGAACAACAGTACCGTGCACTTTGAGTCTTCCTGACCAACAGTACCGTGCATTTTGAGTCTTCCTGACCAACAGTACCGTGCACTTTGAGTCTTCCTGACCAACAGTACCGTGCACTTTGAGTCTTCCTGACCAACAGTACCGTGCACTTTGAGTCTTCCTGACCAACAGTAGCGTGCACTTTGAGTCTTCCTGAACAACAGTAGCGTGCACTTTGAGTCTTCTTGTACAACAGTCCCGTGCACTTTGAGTCTTCCTGACCAACAGTACCGTGTACTTTGAGTCTTCCTGAACAACAGTAGCGTGCACTTTGAGTCTTCCTGGACAACAGTACCGTGCACTTTGAGTCTTCCTGAACAACAGTACCGTGGACTTTAAGTCTTCCTGAACAACAGTAGCGTGCACTTTGAGTCTTCCTGACCAACAGTACCGTGCACTTTGAGTCTTCCTGACCAACAGTACCGTGCACTTTGAGTCTTCCTGAACAACAGTACCGTGCACTTTGAGTCATCCTGACCAACAGTACCGTGCACTTTGAGTCTTCCTGAACAACAGTACCGTGCACTTTGTGTCTTCCTGACCAACAGTTCCGTGTACTATGAGTCTTCCTGAACAACAGTAGCGTGCACTTTGAGTCTTCCTGAACAACAGTAGCGTGCACTTTGAGTCTTCCTGACCAACAGTACCGTGCACTTTGAGTCTTCCTGAACAACAGTACCGTGCACTTTGAGTCTTCCTGACCAACAGTACCGTGCACTTTGCGTCTTCCTGAACAACAGTACCGTGCACTTTGAGTCTTCCTGACCAACAGTACCGTGCACTTTGAGTCTTCATGACCAACAGTACCGTGCACATTGAGTCTTCCTGACCAACAGTAGCGTGTACTTTGAGTATTCCTGACCAACAGTAGCGTGCACTTTGAGTCTTCCTGACCAACAGTACCGTGCACTTTGAGTCTTCCTGACCAACAGTACCGTGCACTTTGAGTCATCCTGAACAACAGTAGCGTGCACTTTGAGCCTTCCTGACCAACAGTAGCGTGCACATTGAGTCTTCCTGACCAACAGAAGCGTGTACTTTGAGTCTTCCTGACCAACAGTAGCGTGCACTTTGAGTCTTCCTGACCAACAGTACCGTGCACTTTGAGTCTTCCTGACCAACAGGAGCGTGTACTTTGCGCCTCCCTGACCAACAGTAGCGTGCACTTTGAGTCTTCCTGACCAACAATAGTGTGCACTTTGAGCCTTCCTGACCAACAGTAGCGTGCACATTGAGTCTTCCTGACCAACAGTACCGTGCACTATGAGTCTTCCTGAACAACAGTAGCGTGCACTTTGAGTCATCCTGACCAACGGTAGTGTGCACTTTGAGCCTTCCTGACCAACAGTACCGTGCACTTTGAGTCTTCCTGACCAACAGTACCGTGCACTTTGAGTCTTCCTGACCAACAGTACCGTGCACTTTGAGTCTTCCTGACCAACAGTAGCGTGCATTTTGAGTCTTTCTGACCAACAGTACCGTGCACTTGAGTCTTCCTGACCAACAGTAGCGTGTACTTTGAGTCTTCCTGACCAACAGTACCGTGCACTTTGAGTCTTCCTGACCAACAGTACCGTGCACTTTGAGTCTTCCTGACCAACAGTACCGTGCACTTTGAGTCTTCCTGACCAACAGTACCGTGCACTTTGAGTCTTCCTGACCAACAGTAGCGTGTACTTTGAGTCTTCCTGAACAACAGTAGCGTGCACTTTGAGTCGCCCTGACCAACAGTACCGTGCACTTTGAGTCTTCCTGACCAACAGTAGCGTGCATTTTGAGTCTTCCTGACCAACAGTAGCGTGTACTTTGAGTCTTCCTGACCAACAGTAGCGTGCACTTTGAGTCTTCCTGACCCACAGTAGCGTGCACTTTGTGTCATCCTGACCAACAGTAGCGTGTACTTTGAGTCTTCCTGACCAACAGTAGCGTGCACATCGAGTATTCCTGGCCAACAGTAGCGTGTACTTTGAGTCTTCCTGACCAACAGTACCGTGCATTTTGAGTCTTCCTGACCAACAGTACCGTGCACTTGAGTCTTCCTGACCAACAGTAGCGTGTACTTTGAGTCTTCCTGACCAACAGTACCGTGCACTTTGAGTCTTCCTGACCAACAGTACCGTGCACTTTGAGTCTTCCTGACCAACAGTACCGTGCACTTTGAGTCTTCCTGACCAACAGTACCGTGCACTTTGAGTCTTCCTGGCCAACAGTAGCGTGTACTTTGAGTCTTCCTGAACAACAGTAGCGTGCACTTTGAGTCTCCCTGACCAACAGTACCGTGCACTTTGAGTCTTCCTGACCAACAGTAGCGTGCACTTTGAGTCTTCCTGACCAACAGTAGCGTGTACTTTGAGTCTCCCTGACCAACAGTATCGTGCACTTTGAGTCTTCCTGACCCACAGTAGCGTGCACTTTGAATCATCCTGACCAACAGTAGCGTGTACTTTGAGTCTTCCTGACCAACAGTAGCGTGCACATCGAGTATTCCTGGCCAACAGTAGCGTGTACTTTGAGTCTTCCTGACCAACAGTACCGTGCATTTTGAGTCTTCCTGACCAACAGTAGCGTGCATTTTGAGTCTTCCTGACCAACAGTACCGTGCACTTTGAGTCCTCCTGACCAACAGTAGCGTGCACATCGAGTATTCCTGGCCAACAGTACCGTGCACTTTGAGTCTTTCTGACCAACAGTACCGTGCACTTTGAGTCTTCCTGACCAACAGTACCGTGCACTTTGAGTCTTCCTGACCAACAGTACCGTGTACATTGAGTCTTCCTGAACAACAGTAGCGTGCACTTTGAGTCTTCCTGAACAACAGTAGCGTGCACTTTGAGTCTTCCTGAACAACAGTACCGTGCACTTTGAGTCTTCCTGACCAACAGTACCGTGCACTTTGAGTCTTTCTGACCAACAGTACCGTGCACTTTGAGTCTTCCTGAACAACAGTACCGTGCACTTTGAGTCATCCTGGCCAACAGTACCGTGCACTTTGAGTCTTCCTGACCAACAGTACCGTGCACTTTGAGTCTTCCTGAACAACAGTACCGTGCACTTTGAGTCTTCCTGACCAACAGTACCGTGCACTATGAGTCTTCCTGACCAACAGTACCGTGCACTTTGAGTCTTCCTGACCAACAGTAGCGTGTACTTTGAGTCTTCCTGACCAACAGTAGCGTGCACTTTGAGTCTTCCTGACCAACAGTACCGTGCATTTTGAGTCTTCCTGACCAACAGTACCGTGCACTTTGAGTCTTCCTGACCAACAGTACCGTGCATTTTGAGTCTTCCTGACCAACAGTACCGTGCACTTTGAGTCTTCCTGACCAACAGTACCGTGCACTTTGAGTCTTCCTGACCAACAGTACCGTGCACTTTGAGTCTTCCTGACCAACAGTAGCGTGCACTTTGAGTCTTCCTGAACAACAGTAGCGTGCACTTTGAGTCTTCCTGAACAACAGTACCGTGCACATTAAGTCTTCCTGAACAACAGTAGCGTGCACTTTGAGTCTTCCTGAACAACAGTACCGTGCACTTTGAGTCTTCCTGTACAACAGTCCCGTGCACTTTGAGTCTTCTTGACCAACAGTACCGTGTACTTTGAGTCTTCCTGAACAACAGTAGCGTGCACTTTGAGTCTTCCTGGACAACAGTACCGTGCACTTTGAGTCTTCCTGAACAACAGTACCGTGTACTTTAAGTCTTCCTGAACAACAGTAGCGTGCACTTTGAGTCTTCCTGACCAACAGTACCGTGCACTTTGAGTCTTCCTGACCAACAGTACCGTGCACTTTGAGTCTTCCTGACCAACAGTACCGTGCACTTTGAGTCTTCCTGACCAACAGTAGCGTGCACTTTGAGCCTTCCTGACCAACAGTACCGTGCACTTTGAGTCATCCTGACCAACAATACCGTGCACTTTGAGTCAACCTGACCAACAGTACCGTGCACTTTGAGTCTTCCTGGCCAACAGCACCGTGCACTTTGAGCCTTCCTGAACAACAGTACCGTGCACTTTGAGTCTTCCTGAACAACAGTACCGTGCACTTTGAGTCTTCCTGACCAACAGTACCGTGCACTTTGAGTCTTCCTGAACAACAGTACCGTGCACTTTGAGTCTTCCTGACCAACAGTACCGTGCACTTTGAGTCTTCATGACCAACAGTACCGTGCACTTTGAGTCTTCCTGACCAACAGTAGCGTGTACTTTGAGTATTCCTGACCAACAGTAGCGTGCACTTTGAGTCTTCCTGACCAACAGTACCGTGCACTTTGAGTCTTCCTGACCAACAGTACCGTGCACTTTGAGTCTTCCTGAACAACAGTAGCGTGCACTTTGAGCCTTCCTGACCAACAGTAGCGTGCACATTGAGTCTTCCTGACCAACAGAAGCGTGTACTTTGAGTCTTCCTGACCAACAGTAGCGTGCACTTTGAGTCTTCGTGACCAACAGTACCGTGCACTTTGAGTCTTCCTGACCAACAGGAGCGTGTACTTTGCGCCTCCCTGACCAACAGTAGCGTGCACTTTGAGTCTTCCTGACCAACAATAGTGTGCACTTTGAGCCTTCCTGACCAACAGTAGCGTGCACATTGAGTCTTCCTGACCAACAGTACCGTGCACTATGAGTCTTCCTGAACAACAGTAGCGTGCACTTTGAGTCATCCTGACCAACGGTAGTGTGCACTTTGAGCCTTCCTGACCAACAGTACCGTGCACTTTGAGTCTTCCTGACCAACAGTACCGTGCACTTTGAGTCTTCCTGACCAACAGTACCGTGCACTTTGAGTCTTCCTGACCAACAGTAGCGTGCATTTTGAGTCTTCCTGACCAACAGTACCGTGCACTTGAGTATTCCTGACCAACAGTAGCGTGTACTTTGAGTCTTCCTGACCAACAGTACCGTGCACTTTGAGTCTTCCTGACCAACAGTACCGTGCACTTTGAATCTTCCTGACCAACAGTACCGTGCACTTTGAGTCTTCCTGACCAACAGTACCGTGCACTTTGAGTCTTCCTGACCAACAGTAGCGTGTACTTTGAGTCTTCCTGAACAACAGTAGCGTGCACTTTGAGTCTCCCTGACCAACAGTACCGTGCACTTTGAGTCTTCCTGACCAACAGTAGCGTGCATTTTGAGTCTTTCTGACCAACAGTAGCGTGCACTTTGAGTCTTCCTGACCAACAGTACCGTGCACTTTGAGTCTTCCTGACCAACAGTACCGTGCACTTTGAGTCTTCCTGACCAACAGTACCGTGCACTTTGAGTCTTCCTGACCAACAGTAGCGTGTACTTTGAGTCTTCCTGAACAACAGTAGCGTGCACTTTGAGTCTCCCTGACCAACAGTACCGTGCACTTTGAGTCTCCCTGACCAACAGTATCGTGCACTTTGAGTCTTCCTGACCCACAGTAGCGTGCACTTTGAATCATCCTGACCAACAGTAGCGTGTACTTTGAGTCTTCCTGACCAACAGTAGCGTGCACATCGAGTATTCCTGGCCAACAGTAGCGTGTACTTTGAGTCTTCCTGACCAACAGTACCGTGCATTTTGAGTCTTCCTGACCAACAGTAGCGTGCATTTTGAGTCTTCCTGACCAACAGTACCGTGCACTTTGAGTCTTCCTGACCAACAGTACCGTGCACTTTGAGTCTTCCTGACCAACAGTAGCGTGTACTTTGAGTCTTCCTAACCAACAGTAGCGTGCACTTTGAGTCTTCCTGACCAACAGTACCGTGCACTTTGAGTCTTCCTGAACAACAGTACCGTGCACTTTGAGTCTTCCTGAACAACACTAGCGTGCACTTTGAGCCTTCCTGACCAACAGTAGCGTGCACATTGAGTCTTCCTGACCAACAGTAGCGTGTACTTTGAGTCTTCCTGAACCACAGTAGCGTGCACTTTGAGTCTTCGTGACCAACAGTACCGTGCACTTTGAGTCTTCCTGACCAACAGTAGCGTGTACTTTGAGCCTCCCTGACCAACAGTAGCGTGCACTTTGAGTCTTCCTGACCAACAATAGTGTGCATTTTGAGCCTTCCTGACCAACAGTAGCGTGCACATTGATTCTTCCTGACCAACAGTACCGTGCACTTTGAGTCTTCCTGAACAACAGTAGCGTGCACTTTGAGTCATCCTGACCAACGGTAGTGTGCACTTTGAGCCTTCCTGACCAACAGTACCGTGCACTTTGAGTCTTCCTGACCAACAGTACCGTGCACATTGAGTCTTCCTGACCAACAGTACCGTGCACTTTGAGTCTTCCTGACCAACAGTAGCGTGCAATTTGAGTCTTCCTGACCAACATTACCGTGCACTTGAGTCTTCCTGACCATCAGTAGCGTGTACTTTGAGTCTTCCTGACCAACAGTACCGTGCACTTTGAGTCTTCCTGACCAACAGTACCGTGCACTTTGAGTCTTCCTGACCAACAGTACCGTGCACTTTGAGTCTTCCTGACCAACAGTACCGTGCACTTTGAGTCTTCCTGACCAACAGTAGCGTGTACTTTGAGTCTTCCTGACCAACAGTAGCGTGCATTTTGATTCTTCCTTACCAACAGTACCGTGCACTTTGAGTCTTCCTGACCAACAGTACCGTGTACTTTGAGTCTTCCTGACCAACAGTACCGTGCACTTTGAGTCTTCCTGACCAACTGTACCGTGCACTTTGAGTCTTCCTGACCAACAGTAGCGTGTACTTTGAGTCTTCCTGACCATCAGTAGCGTGCATTTTGAGTCTTCCTTACCAACAGTACCGTGCATTTTGAGTCTTCCTGACCAACAGTACCGTGCACTTTGAGTCTTCCTGACCAACAGTACCGTGTACTTTGAGTCTTCCTGACCAACAGTACCGTGCACTTTGAGTCTTCCTGACCAACTGTACCGTGCACTTTGAGTCTTCCTGACCAACAGTAGCGTGCACTTTGAGTCTTCCTAAACAACAGTAGCGTGCACTTTGAGTCTCCCTGACCAACAGTACCGTGCACTTTTAGTCTTCCTGACCAACAGTAGCGTGCACTTTGAGTCTTCCTGACCAACAGTAGCGTGTACTTTGAGTCTTCCTGACCAACAGTAGCGTGCACTTTGAGTCTTCCTGACCCACAGTAGCGTGCACTTTGAGTCATCTTGACCAACAGTAGCGTGTACTTTGAGTCTTCCTGACCAACAGTAGCGTGCACATCGAGTATTCCTGGCCAACAGTACCGTGCACTTTGAGTCTTCCTGACTAACAGTACCGAGCAATTTTAGTCTTCCTGACCCACAGTAGCGTGCACTTTGAGCCATCCTGACCAACAGTAGCGTGCACTTTGAGTCTTCCTGAACAAGAGTACCGTGCACTTTGAGTCTTCCTGAACAACAGTACCGTGCACCTTGAGCCTTCCTGACCAACAGTACCGTGCACTTTGAGTCTTCCTGAACAACAGTACCGTGCACTTTGAGCCTTCCTGACCAACAGTACCGTGTACTTTGAGTCTTCCTGACCAACAGTAGCGTGCACTTTGAGTCTTCCTGGACAACAGTACCGTGCACTTTGAGTCTTCCCTAACAACAGTACCGTGTACTTTGAGTCTTCCTGAACAACAGTAGCGTGCACTTTGAGTCTTCCTGACCAACAGTACCGTGCACTTTGAGTCTTCCTGACCAACAGTACCGTGCACTTTGAGTCTTCCTGACCAACAGTACCGTGCACTTTGAGTCTTCCTGACCAACAGTAGCGTGCACTTTGAGTCTTCCTTACCAACAGTAGCGAGTACTTTGAGTCTTCCTGAACAACAGTAGCGTGTACTTTGAGTCTTCCTGAACAACAGTAGCGTGCACTTTGAGTCTCCCTGACCAACAGTACCGTGCACTTTGAGTCTTCCTGACCAACAGTAGCGTGCATTTTGAGTCTTCCTGACCAACAGTAGCGTGCACTTTGAGTCTTCCTGACCAACAGTACCGTGCACTTTGAGTCTTCCTGACCAACAGTACCGTGCACTTTGAGTCTTCCTGACCAACAGTACCGTGCACTTTGAGTCTTCCTGACCAACAGTAGCGTGTACTTTGAGTCTTCCTGAACAACAGTAGCGTGCACTTTGAGTCTCCCTGACCAACAGTACCGTGCACTTTGAGTCTCCCTGACCAACAGTATCGTGCACTTTGAGTCTTCCTGACCCACAGTAGCGTGCACTTTGAATCATCCTGACCAACAGTAGCGTGTACTTTGAGTCTTCCTGACCAACAGTAGCGTGCACATCGAGTATTCCTGGCCAACAGTAGCGTGTACTTTGAGACTTCCTGACCAACAGTACCGTGCATTTTGAGTCTTCCTGACCAACAGTAGCGTGCATTTTGAGTCTTCCTGACCAACAGTACCGTGCACTTTGAGTCTTCCTGACCAACAGTACCGTGCACTTTGAGTCTTCCTGACCAACAGTAGCGTGTACTTTGAGTCTTCCTAACCAACAGTAGCGTGCACTTTGAGTCTTCCTGACCAACAGTACCGTGCACTTTGAGTCTTCCTGACCAACAGTACCGTGCACTTTGAGTCTTCCTGAACAACACTAGCGTGCACTTTGAGCCTTCCTGACCAACAGTAGCGTGCACATTGAGTCTTCCTGACCAACAGTAGCGTGTACTTTGAGTCTTCCTGAACAACAGTAGCGTGCACTTTGAGTCTTCGTGACCAACAGTACCGTGCACTTTGAGTCTTCCTGACCAACAGTAGCGTGTACTTTGAGCCTCCCTGACCAACAGTAGCGTGCACTTTGAGTCTTCCTGACCAACAATAGTGTGCACTTTGAGCCTTCCTGACCAACAGTAGCGTGCACATTGATTCTTCCTGACCAACAGTACCGTGCACTTTGAGTCTTCCTGAACAACAGTAGCGTGCACTTTGAGTCATCCTGACCAACGGTAGTGTGCACTTTGAGCCTTCCTGACCAACAGTACCGTGCACTTTGAGTCTTCCTGACCAACAGTACCGTGCACATTGAGTCTTCCTGACCAACAGTACCGTGCACTTTGAGTCTTCCTGACCAACAGTAGCGTGCAATTTGAGTCTTCCTGACCAACATTACCGTGCATTTGAGTCTTCCTGACCATCAGTAGCGTGTACTTTGAGTCTTCCTGACCAACAGTACCGTGCACTTTGAGTCTTCCTGACCAACAGTACCGTGCACTTTGAGTCTTCCTGACCAACAGTACCGTGCACTTTGAGTCTTCCTGACCAACAGTACCGTGCACTTTGAGTCTTCCTGACCAACAGTAGCGTGTACTTTGAGTCTTCCTGACCAACAGTAGCGTGCATTTTGATTCTTCCTTACCAACAGTACCGTGCACTTTGAGTCTTCCTGACCAACAGTACCGTGTACTTTGAGTCTTCCTGACCAACAGTACCGTGCACTTTGAGTCTTCCTGACCAACTGTACCGTGCACTTTGAGTCTTCCTGACCAACAGTAGCGTGTACTTTGAGTCTTCCTGACCATCAGTAGCGTGCATTTTGAGTCTTCCTTACCAACAGTACCGTGCATTTTGAGTCTTCCTGACCAACAGAACCGTGTACTTTGAGTCTTCCTGACCAACAGTACCGTGCACTTTGAGTCTTCCTGACCAACAGTAGCGTGCACTTTGAGTCTTCCTGACCAACAGTACCGTGCACATTGAGTCTTCCTGACGAACAGTACCGTGCACTTTGAGTCTTCCTGAACAACAGTAGCGTGCACTTTGAGTCTTCCTGACCAACAGCACCGTGCACTTTGAGTCTTCCTGACCAACAGTAGCGTGCACTTTGAGTCTTCCTAAACAACAGTAGCGTGCACTTTGAGTCTCCCTGACCAACAGTACCGTGCACTTTTAGTCTTCCTGACCAACAGTAGCGTGCACTTTGAGTCTTCCTGACCAACAGTAGCGTGTACTATGAGTCTTCCTGACCAACAGTAGCGTGCAATTTGAGTCTTCCTGACCCACAGTAGCGTGCACTTTGAGTCATCTTGACCAACAGTAGCGTGTACTTTGAGTCTTCCTGACCAACAGTAGCGTGCACATCGAGTATTCCTGGCCAACAGTACCGTGCACTTTGAGTCTTCCTGACTAACAGTACCGAGCAATTTTAGTCTTCCTGACCCACAGTAGCGTGCACTTTGAGCCATCCTGACCAACAGTAGCGTGCACTTTGAGTCTTCCTGAACAACAGTACCGTGCACTTTGAGTCTTCCTGAACAACAGTACCGTGCACCTTGAGCCTTCCTGACCAACAGTACCGTGCACTTTGAGTCTTCCTGAACAACAGTACCGTGCACTTTGAGCCTTCCTGACCAACAGTACCGTGTACTTTGAGTCTTCCTGACCAACAGTAGCGTGCACTTTGAGTCTTCCTGGACAACAGTACCGTGCACTTTGAGTCTTCCCTAACAACAGTACCGTGTACTTTGAGTCTTCCTGAACAACAGTAGCGTGCACTTTGAGTCTTCCTGACCAACAGTACCGTGCACTTTGAGTCTTCCTGACCAACAGTACCGTGCACTTTGAGTCTTCCTGACCAACAGTACCGTGCACTTTGAGTCTTCCTGACCAACAGTAGCGTGCACTTTGAGTCTTCCTTACCAACAGTAGCGAGTACTTTGAGTCTTCCTGAACAACAGTAGCGTGCACTTTGAATCTTCCTGACCAACAGTAGCGTGCACTTTGAGACTTCCTGACCAACAGTACCGTGCACTTTGAGTCATCCTGACCAACAGTACCGTGCACTTTGAGTCAACCTGACCAACAGTACCGTGCACTTTGAGTCTTCCTGGCCAACTGCACCGTGCACTTTGAGTCTTCCTGACCAACAGTACCGTGCACTTTGAGTCTTCCTGACCATCGGTAGCGTGTAATTTGAGTCTTCCTGACCAACAGTAGCGTGCACTTTGAGTCTTCCTGACCAACAGTACCGTGTACTTTGAGTCTTCCTGAAAAAAAAGTAGCGTGCACTTTGAGTCTTCCTGAACAACAGTACCGTGCACTTTGAGTCATCCTGGCCAACAGTACCATGCACTTTGAGTCTTCCTGAACAACAGTACCGTGCACTTTGAGTCTTCCTGACCAACAGTACCGTGCATTTTGAGTCTTCCTTACCAACAGTACCGTGCACTTTGAGTCTTCCTGACCAACAGTACCGTGCACTTTGAGTCTTCCTGACCAACAGTACCGTGCACTTTGAGTCTTCCTGAACAACAGTAGCGTGCACTTTGAGTCTTCCTGAACAACAGTACCGTGCACATTAAGTCTTCCTGAACAACAGTAGCGTGCACTTTGAGTCTTCCTGAACAACAGTACCGTGCACTTTGAGTCTTCCTGTACAACAGTCCCGTGCACTTTGAGTCTTCCTGACCAAGAGTACCGTGTACTTTGAGTCTTCCTGAACAACAGTAGCGTGCACTTTGAGTCTTCCTGGACAACAGTACCGTGCACTTTGAGTCTTCCTGAACAACAGTACCGTGTACTTTAAGTATTCCTGAACAACAGTAGCGTGCACTTTGAGTCTTCCTGACCAACAGTACCGTGCACTTTGAGTCTTCCTGACCAACAGTACCGTGCACTTTGAGTCTTCCTGACCAACAGTACCGTGTACTTTGAGTCTTCCTGACCAACAGTAGCGTGCACTTTGAGCCTTCCTGACCAACAGTACCGTGCACTTTGAGTCATCCTGACCAACAATACCGTGCACTTTGAGTCAACCTGACCAACAGTACCGTGCACTTTGAGTCTTCCTGGCCAACAGCACCGTGCACTTTGAGTCTTCCTGAACAACAGTACCGTGCACTTTGAGTCTTCCTGAACAACAGTACCGTGCACTTTGAGTCTTCCTGACCAACAGTACCGTGCACTTTGAGTCTTCCTGAACAACAGTACCGTGCACTTTGAGTCTTCCTGACCAACAGTACCGTGCACTTTGAGTCTTCATGACCAACAGTACCGTGCACTTTGAGTCTTCCTGACCAACAGTAGCGTGTACTTTGAGTCTTCCTGACCAACAGTAGCGTGCACTTTGAGTCTTCCTGACCAACAGTACCGTGCACTTTGAGTCTTCCTGACCAACAGTACCGTGCACTTTGAGTCTTCCTGAACAACAGTAGCGTGCACTTTGAGCCTTCCTGACCAACAGTAGCGTGCACATTGAGTCTTCCTGACCAACAGAAGCGTGTACATTGAGTCTTCCTGACCAACAGTAGCGTGCACTTTGAGTCTTCGTGACCAACAGTACCGTGCACTTTGAGTCTTCCTGACCAACAGGAGCGTGTACTTTGCGCCTCCCTGACCAACAGTAGCGTGCACTTTGAGTCTTCCTGACCAACAATAGTGTGCACTTTGAGCCTTCCTGACCAACAGTAGCGTGCACATTGAGTCTTCCTGACCAACAGTACCGTGCACTATGAGTCTTCCTGAACAACAGTAGCGTGCACTTTGAGTCATCCTGACCAACGGTAGTGTGCACTTTGAGCCTTCCTGACCAACAGTACCGTGCACTTTGAGTCTTCCTGACCAACAGTACCGTGCACTTTGAGTCTTCCTGACCAACAGTACCGTGCATTTTGAGTCTTCCTGACCAACAGTAGCGTGCATTTTGAGTCTTCCTGACCAACAGTACCGTGCACTTGAGTCTTCCTGACCAACAGTAGCGTGTACTTTGAGTCTTCCTGACCAACAGTACCGTGCACTTTGAGTCTTCCTGACCAACAGTACCGTGCACTTTGAGTCTTCCTGACCAACAGTAGCGTGTACTTTGAGTCTTCCTGAACAACAGTAGCGTGCACTTTGAGTCTCCCTGACCAACAGTACCGTGCACTTTGAGTCTTCCTGACCAACAGTAGCGTGCATTTTGAGTCTTCCTGACCAACAGTAGCGTGTACTTTGAGTCTTCCTGACCAACAGTAGCGTGCACTTTGAGTCTTCCTGACCCACAGTAGCGTGCACTTTGAGTCATCCTGACCAACAGTAGCGTGTACTTTGAGTCTTCCTGACCAACAGTAGCGTGCACATCGAGTATTCCTGGCCAACAGTAGCGTGTACTTTGAGTCTTCCTGACCAACAGTACCGTGCATTTTGAGTCTTCCTGACCAACAGTAGCGTGCACTTTGAGTCTTCCTGACCAACAGTACCGTGCATTTTGAGTCTTCCTGACCAACAGTAGCGTGCACATCGAGTATTCCTGGCCAACAGTACCGTGCACTTTGAGTCTTCCTGACCAACAGTACCGAGCAATTTTAGTCTTCCTGACCCACAGTAGCGTGCACTTTGAGTCATCCTGACCAACAGTAGCGTGTACTTTGAGTCTTCCTGACCAACAGTACCGTGCACTTTGAGTCTTCCTGACCAACAGTACCGTGCACTTTGAGTCTTCCTGACCAACAGTACCGTGTACATTGAGTCTTCCTGAACAACAGTAGCGTGCACTTTGAGTCTTCCTGAACAACAGTAGCGTGCACTTTGAGTCTTCCTGAACAACAGTAGCGTGCACTTTGAGCCTTCCTGACCAACAGTAGCGTGCACATTGAGTCTTCCTGACCAACAGAAGCGTGTACTTTGAGTCTTCCTGACCAACAGTAGCGAGCACTTTGAGTCTTCGTGACCAACAGTACCGTGCACTTTGAGTCTTCCTGACCAACAGTAGCGTGTACTTTGCGCCTCCCTGACCAACAGTAGCGTGCACTTTGAGTCTTCCTGACCAACAGTACCGTGCACTTGAGTCTTCCTGACCAACAGTAGCGTGTACTTTGAGTCTTCTTGACCAACAGTGCCGTGCACTTTGAGTCTTCCTGACCAACAGTACCGTGCACTTTGAGTCTTCCTGACCAACAGTACCGTGCACTTTGAGTCTTCCTGACCAACAGTACCGTGCACTTTGAGTCTTCCTGACCAACAGTAGCGTGTACTTTGAGTCTTCCTGAACAACAGTAGCGTGCACTTTGAGTCTCCCTGACCAACAGTACCGTCCACTTTGAGTCTTCCTGACCCACAGTAGCGTGCACTTTGAGTCTTCCTGACCAACAGTAGCGTGTACTTTGAGTCTCCCTGACCAACAGTATCGTGCACTTTGAGTCTTCCTGACCCACAGTAGCGTGCACTTTGAATCATCCTGACCAACAGTAGCGTGTACTTTGAGTCTTCCTGACCAACAGTAGCGTGCACATCGAGTATTCCTGGCCAACAGTAGCGTGTACTTTGAGTCTTCCTGACCAACAGTACCGTGCATTTTGAGTCTTCCTGACCAACAGTAGCGTGCACTTTGAGTCTTCCTGACCAACAGTACCGTGCACTTTGAGTCTTCCTGACCAACAGTAGCGTGCACATCGAGTATTCCTGGCCAACAGTACCGTGCACTTTGAGTCTTCCTGACCAACAGTACCGTGCACTTTGAGTCTTCCTGACCAACAGTACCGTGTACATTGAGTCTTCCTGAACAACAGTAGCGTGCACTTTGAGTCTTCCTGAACAACAGTAGCGTGCACTTTGAGTCTTCCTGAACAACAGTACCGTGCACTTTGAGTCTTCCTGACCAACAGTACCGTGCACGTTGAGTCTTCCTGAACAACAGTACCGTGCACATTGAGTCTTCGTGAACAACAGTACCGTGCACTTTGAGTCTTCCTGAACAACAGTACCGTGCACTTTTAGTCTTCCCGACCAACAGTAGCGTGTACTTTGCGTCTTCCTGACCAACAGTACCGAGCATTTTGAGTCTTCCTGACCAACAGTACCGTGCACTTTGAGTCTTCCTGAACAACAGTAGCGTGCACTTTGAGTCATCCTGACCAACAGTAGCGTGTACTTTGAGTCTTCCTGAACAACAGTACCGTGCACTTTGAGTCTTCCTGACCAACAGTACCGTGCACTTTGAGTCTTCCTGAACAACAGTACCGTGCACTTCGAGTCTTCCTGAACAACAGTACCGTGCACTTTGAGTCTTCCTGACCAACAGTACCGTGTACTTTCAGTCCTCCTATCCAACAGTACCGTGCACTTTGAGTCTTCCTGACCAACAGTACCGTGTACTTTGAGTCTTCCTGACCAACAGTACCGTGCACTTTGAGTCTTCCTGACCAACAGTACCGTGCACTGTGAGTCTTCCTGACCAACAGTACCGTGCACTTTGAGTCTTCCTGACCAACAGTAGCGTGAACTTTGAGTTTTCCTGACCACCAGTACCGTGTACTTTGAGTCTTCCTGACCAACAGTACCGTGTACTTTGAGTCTTCCTGACCAACAGTACCGTGCACTTTGAGTCTTCCGGACCAACAGTACCGTGCACTTTGAGTCTTCCTGACCAACAGTACCAAGCACTTTGAGTCTTCCTGACCAACAGTACCGTGCACTTTGAGTCTTCCTGACCAACAGTACCGTGCATTTTGAGTCTTCCTGACCAACAGTACCGTGCACTTTGAGTCTTCCTGACCAACAGTACCCTGCACTTTGAGTCTTCCTGAACAACAGTACCGTGCACATTGAGTCATCCTGGCCAACAGTACCGTGCACTTTGAGTCTTACTGACCAGCAGTACCGTGCACTTTGAGTCTTCCTGAACAACACTACCGTGCACTTTGAGTCTTCCTGACCAACAGTACCGTGCACTTTGAGTCTTCCTGACCAACAGTACCGTGCACTTTGAGTCTTCCTGACCAACAGTAGAGTGTATTTTGAGTCTTCCTGACCAACAGTAGCGTGCATTTTGAGTCTTCCTGACCAACAGTACCGTGCACTTTGAGTCTTCCTGACCAACAATACCGTGCACTTTGAGTCTTCCTGAATAACAGTAGCGTGCACTTTGAGCTTTCCTGACCAACAGTAGCGTGCACATTGAGTCTTCCTGACCAACAGTACCGTGCACTTTGAGTCTTCCTGACCAACAGTACCGTGTATTTTGAGTCTTCCTGACCAACAGTACCCTGCACTTTGAGTCTTCCTGACCAACAGTAGCGTGTACTTTGAGCGTCCCTGACCAACAGTAGCGTGCACTTTGAGTCTTCCTGACCAACAATAGTGTGCACTTTGAGCCTTCCTGACCAACAGTAGCGTGCACATTGAGTCTTCCTGACCAACAGTAGCGTGCACTTTGAGTCTTCCTGACCAACAGTACCGTGTACTTTGAGTCTTCCTGACCCACAGTACCGTGCACTTTGAGTCTTCCTGACCAACAGTACCGAGCATTTTGAGTCTTCCTGACCCACAGTAGCGTGCACTTTGAGTCTTCCTGACCAACAGTAGCGTGTACTTTGAGCCTACCTGAACAACAGTAGCGTGCACTTTGAGTCTTCCTGAACAACAGTAGCGTGCACTTTGAGTCTTCCTGAACAACTGTACCGTGCACTTTGAGTCTTCCTGAACAACAGTACTGTGCACTTTGAGTCTTCCTGACCAACAGTAGCGTGCACTTTGAGTCTTCCTGAACAACAGTAGCGTGCACTTTGAGTCTTCCTGAAGAACAGTACCGTGCACTTTGAGTCTTCCTGAACAACAGTAGCGTGCACTTTGAGTCTCCCTGAACAACAGTACCGTGCACTTTGAGTCTTCCTGAACAACAGTACCGTGCACTTTGAGCCTTCCTGACCAACAGTACCGTGCACTTTGAGTCTTCCTGAACAACAGTACCGTGCACTTTGAGTCTTCCTGACCAACAGTACCGTGTACTTTGAGTCTTCCTGACCAACAGTAGCGTGCACTTTGAGTCTTCCTGGACAACAGTACCGTGCACTTTGAGTCTTCCTTAACAACAGTACCGTGTACTTTGAGTCTTCCTGAACAACAGTAGCGTGCACTTTGAGTCTTCCTGACCAACAGTACCGTGCACTTTGAGACTTCCTGACCAACAGTACCGTGCACTTTGAATCTTCCTGACCAACAGTACCGTGCACTTTGGGTCTTCCTGACCAACAGTACCGTGTACTTTGAGTCTTCCTGACCAACAGTACCGTGCACTTTGGGTCTTCCTGACCAACAGTAGCGTGCACCTTGAGTCTTCCTGACCAACATTACCGTGCACATTGAGTCTTCCTTACCAACAGTAGCTTGTACTTTGAGTCTTCCTGAACAACAGTAGCGTGCACTTTGAGTCTTCCTGACCAACAGTAGCGTGCACTTTGAGACTTCCTGACCAACAGTACCGTGCACTTTGAGTCATCCTGACCAACAGTACCGTGCACTTAGAGTCAACCTGACCAACAGTACCGTGCACTTTGAGTCTTCCTGGCCAACATCACCGTGCACTTTGAGTCTTCCTGACCAACAGTACCGTGCACTTTGAGTCTTCCTGAACAACAGTACCGTGCACTTTGAGTCTTCCTGACCAACAGTACCGTGCACGTTGTGTCTTCCTGACCAACAGTACCGTGCACTTTGAGTCTTCCTGAACAACAGTACCGTGCACTTTGAGTCATCCTGGCCAACAGTACCGTGCACTTTGAGTCTTCCTGACCAACAGTACCGTGCACTTTGAGTCTTCCTGAACAACAGTACCGTGCACTTTGAGTCTTCCAGACCAACAGTACCGTGCACTTTGAGTCTTCCTGACCAACAGTACCGTGCACTTTGAGTCTTCCTGACCAACGGTAGCGTGTACTTTGAGTCTTCCTGACCAACAGTAGCGTGCACTTTGAGTCTTCCTGACCAACAGTACCGTGCACTTTGAGTCTTCCTGACCAACAGTACCGTGCACTTTGAGTCTTCCTGAACAACAGTAGCGTGCACTTTGAGCCTTGCTGACCAACAGTAGCGTGCACATTGAGTCTTCCTGACCAACAGTACCGTGCACTTTGAGCCTTCCTGAACAACAGTAGCGTGCACTTTGAGTCTTCCTGACCAACAGTAGCGTGTACTTTGAGTCTTCCTGACCAACAGTAGCGTGCACTTTGAGTCTTCGTGACCAACAGTACCGTGCACTTTGAGTCTTCCTGACCAACAGTAGCGTGTACTTTGAGCCTCCCTGACCAACATTAGCGTGCACTTTGAGTCTTCCTGACCAACAATAGTGTGCACTTTGAGCCTTCCTGACCAACATTACCGTGCACTTTGAGTCTTCCTTACCAACAGTAGCGTGTACTTTGAGTCTTCCTGAACAACAGTAGCGTGCACTTTGAGTCTTCCTGACCAACAGTGCGTGCACTTTGAGACTTCCTGACCAACAGTACCGTGCACTTTGAGTCATCCTGACCAACAGTACCGTGCACTTTGAGTCATCCTGACCAACAGTACCGTGCACTTTGAGTCTTCCTGGCCAACAGCACCGTGCACTTTGAGTCTTCCTGACCAACAGTACCGTGCACTTTGAGTCTTCCTGAACAACAGTACCGTGCACTTTGAGTCTTCCTGACCAACAGTACCGTGCACTTTGAGTCTTCCTGACCAACAGTAGCGTGCACATTGAGTCTTCCTGACCAACAGTACCGTGCACTTTGAGCCTTCCTGAACAACAGTAGCGTGCACTTTGAGTCTTCCTGACCAACAGTACCGTGTACTTTGAGTCTTCCTGACCAACAGTAGCGTGCACTTTGAGTCTTCCTGACCAACAGTACCGTGCACTTTGAGTCTTCCTGAACAACAGTACCGTGCACTTTGAGTCTTCCTGACCAACAGTACCGTGCACTTTGAGTTTTCCTGACCAACAGTACCGTGCACTTTGAGTCTTCCTGAACAACAGTACCGTGCAATTTGAGTCATCCTGGCCAACAGTACCGTGCACTTTGAGTCTTCCTGACCAACAGTACCGTGCACATTGAGTCTTCCTGAACAACAGTACCGTGCACTTTGAGTCTTCCTGACCAACAGTACCGTGCACTTTGAGTCTTCATGACCAACAGTAGCGTGCACATTGAGTCTTCCTGACCAACAGTACCGTGCACTTTGAGCCTTCCTGAACAACAGTAGCGTGCACTTTGAGTCTTCCTGACCAACAGTACCGTGTACTTTGAGTCTTCCTGACCAACAGTAGCGTGCACTTTGAGTCTTCCTGACCAACAGTACCGTGCACTTTGAGTCTTCCTGACCAACAGTACCGTGCACTTTGAGTCTTCCTGAACAACAGTAGCGTGCACTTTGAGCCTTCCTGACCAACAGTAGCGTGCACATTGAGTCTTCCTGACCAACAGTACCGTGCACTTTGTGCCTTCCTGAACAACAGTAGCGTGCACTTTGAGTCTTCCTGACCAACAGTAGCGTGTACTTTGAGTCTTCCTGACCAACAGTAGCGTGCATTTTGAGTCTTCGTGACCAACAGTACCGTGCACTTTGAGTCTTCCTGACCAACAGTAGCGTGTACTTTGAGCCTCCATGACCAACAGTAGCGTGCACTTTGAGTCTTCCTGACCAACAATAGTGTGCACTTTGAGCCTTCCTGACCAACAGTAGCGTGCACATTGAGTCTTCCTGACCAACAGTACCGTGCACTTTGAGTCTTCCTGAACAACAGTAGTGTGCACTTTGAGCCTTCTTGACCAACAGTACCGTGCCATTTGAGTCTTCCTGACCAACGGTACCGTGCACTTTGAGTCTTCCTGACCAACAGTACCGTGCACTTTGAGTCTTCCTGACCAACAGTAGCGTGTACTTTGAGTCTTCCTGACCAACAGTACCGTGCACTTTGAGTCTTCTGACCAACAGTACCGTGCACTTGAGTCTTCCTGACCAACAGTAGCGTGTACTTTGAGTCTTCCTGACCAACAGTACCGTGCACTTTGAGTCTTCCTGACCAACAGTACCGTGCACTTTGAGTCTTCCTGACCAACAGTACCGTGCACTTTGAGTCTTCCTGACCAACAGTACCGTGCACTTTGAGTCTTCCTGACCAACAGTACCGTGTACTTTGAGTCTTCCTGACCAACAGTAGCGTGCACTTTGAGTCTTCCTGGCAACAGTACCGTGCACTTTGAGTCTTCCTGACCAACAGTACCGTGTACTTTGAGTCTTCCTGACCAACAGTACCGTGCAGTTTGAGTCTTCCTGACCAACAGTAGCGTGCATTTTGAGTCTTCCTGACCAACAGTACCGTGCACATTGAGTCTTCCTGACCAACAGTACCGTGCACTTTGAGTCTTCCTGAACAACAGTAGCGTGCACTTTGAGTCTTCCTGACCAACAGTACCGTGCACTTTGAGTCTTCCTGACCAACAGTAGCGGGCACTTAGAGTCTTCCTGAACAACAGTAGCGTGCACTTTGAGTCTTCCTGACCAACAGTACCGTGCACTTTGAGTCTTCCTCATCAACAGTAGCGTGCACTTTGAGTCTTCCTGACCAACAGTAGCGTGTACTTTGAGTCTTCCTGACCAACAGTAGCGTGACCTTTGAGTCTTCCTGACCCACAGTAGCGTGCACTTTGAGTCATCCTGACCAACAGTAGCGTGTACTTTGAGTCTTCCTGACCAACAGTAGCGTGCATATCGAGTATTCCTGGCCAACATTAGCGTGTACGTTGAGTCTTCCTGACCAACAGTACCGTGCACTTTGAGTCTTCATGAACAACAGTAGCGTGCACTTTGAGTCTTCCTGACCAACAGTACCGTGCACTTTGAGTCTTCCTGACCAACAATAGCGTGCACATCGAGTATTCCTGGCCAACAGTACCGTGCACTTTGAGTCTTCCTGACCAACAGTAGCGTGTACTTTGAGTCTTCCTGACCAACAGTACCGTGCACTTTGAGTCTTCCTGACCAACAGTAGCGTGTACTTTGAGTCTTCCTGACCAACAGTACCGTGCACTTTGAGTCTTCCTGAACAACAGTAGCGTGCACTTTGAGTCTTCCTGAACAACAGTATCGTGCACTTTGAGTCTTCCTGAACAACAGTACCGTGCACTTTGAGCCTTCCTGACCAACAGTACCGCGCACTTTGGGCCTTCCTGAACAACAGTACCGTGCACTTTGAGTCTTCCTGACCAACAGTACCGTGTACTTTGAGTCTTCCTGAACAACAGTAGCGTGCACTTTGAGTCTTCCTGAACAACAGTACCGTGCACTTTGAGTCTTCCTGACCAACAGTACCGTGCACTTTGAGTCTTCCTGACCAACAGTAGCGTGCACTTTGAGTCTTCCTGACCAACAGTACCGTGCACTTTGAGTCTTCCTGACCAACAGTAGCGTGTACTTTGAGTCTTCCTGAACAACAGTAGCGTGCACTTTGAGTCTTCCTGACAAACAGTAGCGTGCACTTTGAGTCTTCCTGACCAACAGTACCGTGCACTTTGAGTCATCCTGACCAACAGTACCGTGCACTTTGAGTCATCCTGACCAACAGTACCGTGCACTTTGAGTCTTCCTGGCCAACAGCACCGTGCACTTTGAGTCTTCCTGACCAACAGTACCGTGCACTTTGAGTCTTCCTGAACAACAGTACCGTGCACTTTGAGTCTTCCTGACCAACAGTACCGTGCACTTTGAGTCTTCCTGACCAACAGTACCGTGCACTTTGAGTCTTCCTGAACAACAGTACCGTGCACTTTGAGTCATCCTGGCCAACAGTACCGTGCACTTTGAGTCTTCCTGACCAACAGTACCGTGCACTTTGAGTCTTCCTGAACAACAGTACCGTGCACTTTGAGTCTTCCTGACCAACAGTACCGTGCACTATGGGTCTTCCTGACCAACAGTACCGTGCACTTTGAGTCTTCCTGACCAACAGTAGAGTGTACTTTGAGTCTTCCTGACCAACAGTCGCGTGCACTTTGAGTCTTCCTGACCAACAGTACCGTGCACTTTGAGTCTTCCTGAACAACAGTAGCGTGCACTTTGAGCCTTCGTGACCAACAGTAGCGTGCACATTGAGTCTTCCTGACCAACAGTACTGTGCACTTTGAGTCTTCCTGACCAACAGTACCGTGTACTTTGAGTCTTCCTGACCAACAGTACCCTGCACTTTGAGTCTTCCTGACCAACAGTAGCGTGTACTTTGAGCCTCCCTGACCAACAGTAGCGTGCACTTTGAGTCTTCCTGACCAACAATAGTGTGCACTTTGAGCCTTCCTGACCAACAGTAGCGTGCACATTGAGTCTTCCTGACCAACAGTACCGTGCACTTTGAGTCTTCCTGAACAATAGTAGCGTGCACTTTGAGTCTTCCTGGCCAACAGTAGTGTGCACTTTGAGCCTTCCTGACCAACAGTACCGTGCACTTTGAGTCTTCCTGACCAACAGTGCCGTGCACTTTGAGTCTTCCTGACCAACAGTACCGTGCACTTTGAGTCTTCCTGACCAACAGTAGCGTGTACTTTGAGTCTTCCTGACCAACAGTAGCCTGCACTTTGAGTCTTCCTGACTAACAGTACCGTGCACTTTGAGTCTTCCTGACCAACAGTAGCGTGTACTTTGAGTCTTCCTGACCAACAGTACCGTGCACTTTGAGTCTTCCTGACCAACAGTACCGTGCACTTTGAGTCTTCCTGACCATCAGTACCGTGCACTTTGAGTCTTCCTGGCCAACAGTAGCGTGTACTTTGAGTCTTCCTCACCAACAGTAGCGTGCACTTTGAGTCTTCCTGACCAACAGTACCGTGCACTTTGAGTCTTCCTGAACAACAGTACCGTGTACTTTGAGTCTTCCTGACCAACAGTACCGTGCACTTTGAGTCTTCCTGACCAACCGTAGCGTGCACTTTGAGTCTTCCTGACCAACAGTACCGTGCACATTGAGTCTTCCTGACCAACAGTACCGTGCACTTTGAGTCTTCCTGAACAACAGTAGCGTGCACTTTGAGTCTTCGCGACCAACAGTACCGTGCACTTTGAGTCTTCCTGACCAACAGTAGCGTGCACTTTGAGTCTTCCTGAACAACAGTAGCGTGCACTTTGAGTCTTCCTGACCAACAGTACCGTGCACTTTGAGTCTTCCTGACCAACAGTAGCGTGCACTTTGAGTCTTCCTGACCAACAGTAGCGTGTACTTTGAGTCTTCCTGACCAACAGTAGCGTGCACTTTGAGTCTTCCTGACCCACAGTAGCGTGCACTTTGAGTCATCCTGACCAACAGTAGCGTGTACTTTGAGTCTTCCTGACCAACAGTAGCGTGCTCATCCAGTATTCCTGGCCAACAGTACCGTGCACTTTGAGTCTTCCTGACCAACAGTAGCGTGTACTTTGAGTCTTCCTGATCAACAGTACCGTGCACTTTGAGTCTTCCTGACCAACAGTAGCGTGTACTTTGAGTCTTCCTGACCAACAGTACCGAGCATTTTGAGTCTTCCTGACCAACAGTAGCGTGCACTTTGAGTCTTCCTGACCAACAGTAGCGTGCACATTGAGTCTTCCTGACCAACAGTAGCGTGCACTTTGAGTCTTCCTGACCAACAATAGTGTGCACTTTGAGCCTTCCTGACCAACAGTACCGTGCACTTTGTGTCTTCTGACCAACGGTGGCGGGCAGTTTGAGCCTTCCTATGCATTTGTAACGCGCACTTTGAGTCTAGCTGACTGACACGGGGATGTTGACAAATTATACCTAAGCCTACTCTGTTTATGTTTCAGGGGCAATTGAGTGTGTATCGATGCCAGTCACCGATGCGAACACATAACTGCGAGTTGTTTTACCGAATGTCAGTGGATGATATCTGTGGAAATCTGGACCTAAGCTGCCCTTTTCTAACAGCGTTGAACGTGACAGGATCACCACAATGTTCCTTAGAAAAGGTAAAGTACGTCGTTGATTCATTTGAGGGGCTACACCAATATACCATGTGTCTGGTAGGGTCCAACATATGGCAGTCACTACACCAATATGTCATGTGTCTGGTAGGATCCTACTTGTGTCAGTCACTACACCAATATGTCATGTATCTGTAGGATCCTACTTGTGTCAGTCTCTACACCAACATGCCATGTGTCTGGTAGGATCCTATTTGTGTCAGACTCTACACCAATATGTCATGTGTCTGGTAGGATCCTACTTGTGTCAGTCACTACACCAATATGTCATGTGTCTGGTAGGATCCTACTTGTGTCATTCTCTACGGCAACATGTCATGTGTCTGATAGTATCCTACTTGTGTCAGTCTCTACAGCAACATATCATGTGTCTGGTAGGATCCTACTTGTGTCAGTCACTACACCAATATGTCATGTGTCTGGTAGGATCCTACTTTTGTTAGACTCTACACCAATATGTCATGTGTCTGGTAGGATCCTGCTTGTGTCAGTCCCTACACCAACCTGTCATGTGTCTGGTAGGATCCTACTTTTGTCAGACACTACACTAATATGTCATGTGTCTGATAGAATGCTACTTGCGTCAGTCTCTACACTAAAATGTCATGTGTCTGGTAGGATCCTACTTCTGTCAGTATCTACACCAACATGCCATGTGTCTGGTAGGATCCTACTTCTGTCAGTCTCTATTGTACCCGTTTCCCAAATGTTACGTCGGCCCTGCAATCACAACGTGATGTCCAAGAAAGGACACATAAGAATCAATTAAATTTAGGAAATACAGTATATATCCGGAAAATATCTAATAAAAATACAGCTGTTAGCTCGTACAGGCAAGAGATCGAGTATCTCAGGTCGTTTAATGGGATAGGTGAGGAAGTTTGACACGGACATATATTTCCTAATAAAATAGGATTGTATAATTCAAACAGGTAGAAGCTCAAATCTGCAGTGATAATTTAGATTTTCTAAGATAAAATGATCTCTCTTATTTTAAGAGCAGGCGAACACACACAAAATAAATAGACTCTCCTACTATCAAATTGGTTTATTCTTACGTTGGGATCGTGGCTCCATAAGTCCTACACTACCAATTTGATTGTTCTATATTAATATCCTTGGGTTATGTGAGTTGAAATTAGTGTTTGTTCGTTGGGTAAGCTGAATTAAATTTTACAAAAATATTTCACTGCAATTTTCGCCCTTTTCAGTTTTTGGATAAATAAATAAAATGAAATTTGAAACATCACATACGGTATTTTATTTCCCCAGAAACAAATCTATTTAGATACACTCATAAATTTCACACATATAAGAAATGAATTAAAGCGTGGATTAATTATCGTGGGTTTATCATGATCTTAAAGAAATATAAAGTAATAAATTGATTCTATATTTACAAGTTCGATCTCTTATTACCTTCGAGTAATTTTCAAATAACATCCAGTTAATCTTATTCCCATGTTATGTTCAACAATATTCTAATCCTTGACTAATTTGTAGCAATATATTCATCATAAATGACCATTCCATGATCTGATTTTTAATAAATTATTATTATAAATAAATAATCATAATTTCCTTTCATAATCATTATTATCATCAGCGTATTTAATTAATTGATTGATATTGCATAGATACTTATCAACTTAATTGAATACAGATCACCTGTAAATTTAATTGGTCATTCATCAGAGAATTGATTAGATTAAACTAATTCCAATAAATTATTGTTAATGTATCTCGAATTTCATATAAACAGCATTTAATATTATATCATAAATGATCATATCATTATTATTATCAGCATAATTAATATTATTATCAGCATAATTATCATTTTCATTAGCATAATAATAATAATTATTATTATTAGCACACACATCATAAATTATTATGTTAGGACTGTGTTAACACTGACACATCCTTGAATTTAACTCATCACCATCACAAGTAGTGAAATTACCTCATTACACACTTCAATCTTCTAAATATAGACTACAGTATACTGTATGTTGCAGGGAAAGTCGTTTCCCCAGTAAGAGTTGAATCTCCCGAGGTTAAGTCGACTCTTGCTGGTCTTTACAGTAAAAGTTTATTAAAAGCGGTAAGTGTTCAATTTCGATCAACATTTACTAGTCAGAGTTGACTATACATAGGGAAAGTATACTCTCACTGTCTTGAAATAGTAACAGTTGACTATTTGCAAGGAAACGGCACTAGCTAATAAAAACAAATAAAATGGCAAATCATAAAAAGATAGAAATGTTTATCATTTATTACAGCAAGGTAAAGATTTGTGACACTTTGAGTTGCAAAACACACCCTTTCTTCTTACATATGCACTTCATGGATTCGCTTTTAGTGTTGCAAGGGCATTTGAAAAAAACCTTGTCCACTTCCAAGTGATTGTGAATTTTCAACAGTCCTTACAGCTATTGTTTTATCCATAGGAACTTAATTTTCTTGGATAATGTTCGTAGGACATTTACTGAATTGAGACCTGAAAAAATGTAGTCCTAATCATTGAAATCTGAACAATTTATTACTATGGGCAGCGAGAGAGAGGAGAGAGAGATATCTTTTATTTTAGCTTTGAAAACTTACCTTGATAAAAGTTGCTTTAGAATTCCATTTCTCGTTCCAATTCGATAAAATCCATCATCGACAACCTCCAGTACCACGCCAATGACAGATCGAGCATCTCGTCTACCGCGGTCAACATCGGGGACAGGAATTCGAACTGATGTTCCTTTTTTTTACAGGCGTGTGAATGTGATCTGAGTTTTTTTTTTTTCATGCGTTAAGCTTGTTGTTCTAGACGGTAGAAAGATTCATTTATCTGTATCTTGATGTCCTCAGTAGACTTGTCCAGGTCAGTGAGCAGATAATAGTAGGATATAAAGGCCGGTCCTGACGCAGGGGCTAATGCGCAAGATGGCCGCTACGCGCAACCGCACTCTTAAATGGCGGGCTTTTCGAATAATTATTTATTTGTTATTAACTATGCATTGTTTATTCTTCTTTATTTGTTTCACCCAACTTTGGGGTACATGAAATCAATCACTTTTTATTGTTTTGAGCTTTCCATTTGGCCCAGTATTGCCTCACCCTTTGAGATGTTGCTTTCCTTTATTCGGCAGAGATGTGGATCGTACGCTTTTGTTTGAGTTTCACTTGGAACCGTTGTTTCTTATCCTTGGTGACGGTTTTGGCTGTTTTGTCCATGAGCATGGTGTCCATAATTTGGAGTTCCACGAGGTCTTTCTCGGTTTCCTTAAACCAAAGAGGTTTTTTTTTATTATGAAAATGGTCGAAGATCTTTTTGGCTAGTCTATTTGAATTCATTCGGAGGATGGGCCCATAAAAATCAATTCTCCGTTTTCTTATTGTGTCCGAGAGTTTTTCAGTCTTTTGGTCAAGAGTTTCGTTCCTGACATGGATTCATTTGTTGTTATGAAATTTGTGGCCTAAGATTTTGCGTATTATATTTCTTTTTTCTTTCTTTCTTTCTTTCTTTCTTTCTTTCTTTCTTTCTTTCTTCTTTCTTTCTTTCTTTCTTTCTTTCTTTCTTTGATCTCCAGCCTTTCAAGCGGTCCCTGGGAGGTGAGAGACAACGTTTCGGCTGCATATAGGGCTTCTGGTTTAATTACCGTGTTATAATGTTTTATCTTGTTATTCCAGGAGAGAGACTTCTGTTATGAAAGCGGGATCTAGATCCATATAGGCTTTCATATAGCGTGGTAGTTTCTTTCGAGATCTCGGAAGCTAAGTGTCGTCCAGGGCTCAAAACTATACCAATCGAATCGGAGTCGAAAAAAACAAGAAGTTCCGTGACGAACTAAAGAGCCCACGTTTCATGCCAATGATTATTCTACAGTATATGAACCTATCTAGAATAATGACGAAATTAAGTTGGTAATATCGAAATGTCTTTTTAGTTCGAAATATTCCTGGTATAATGTAGCCTAATAGAGCACTACAGTTGGCAGCCCTGGTGACTGAATATATTCTTAGTTCCATCTCTTAAGGTACAGAATACAAAATTTGGTTGAAGTCCAATGGACGTTACATGCAGTTAGACAATGGATCTATCAGCACGCGTAAAAGCATGTTGGCAACAATGTAAAGCGTGTGCTGGTTAGAAATAATCGGAAATATTATGATATCTTGCTGTGCCAATTTTGGATGAAATCCATTTGTTAGTATAGAAGTTACATGTATTTTAAAATTGGTCCTATCAACAGGCATAGACTCATGTTGGCAGCACTGACTTATATTAATTATTCCAAATTAATCTAGAATGTCAGGTGCTATACGTGTGCAAAGTATAGGGCTGTTGGCTTGCATACTTCCCGATATATTGATATTAGGTTAAATAATATAGACAGCAATTATTAACAGTTGGCAGCCCTGATTGCTCTTGAGAATACTTACAGTCATATCTGTTATGTTACACATAGCACATACGAAATTTGGTTGAAATCCAACTGCTAGTATGGAAGTTACATGTATTTAAAAATTGGCCCTATCAGCAGGCTTAGAATCATGTTGGTAGAACTGAAGTATATAAGTTACTCCAAAATTAATCTAAAATGTCAGGTACTATACGTGTGCATAGTTTAAAGCTGTCGGCTTGCATTTTTCTGATATATTGGTATTTGGATAAAAGAATAGAGAGAGAAATTATTAACAGTTGGCAGCCCTGGTGGCTCTTAAGAATACGCTCAGTGATATGTGTTTATGTACACACATTACATACAAAATTTGGTTAAATCCAATTGATAGTGTAGAAGTTATGGGCATTTAAAAATTGGACTTATCAGAAGGCTTGAAATTATTTTGGCAACATTGTCATGTATGGCCTTCTGGCAATTAAACTGAAATAGTGTTATCTACATGTGTGTCAATTTTGGAATAGCTCCCATGCATACCTTCCAAGATATCCAACACGGAGCTCAAATTTCTAGTGCGTTTTCTCGGCAGTTGGTAGCACTGACATAATTTTCAAATATGGACGTGAGATATTCCGGTATACATCTTTACTCATACTAAATTTGGTTTCGATTTCTGCAGCCATTTAGGGATTGATAGGGGGGGGGGGATACACACACAGCCAGACAGACAGAAGGACAGACACACATTATTATTCCCGGATCGATCTCATAAGTCTACTTTTTCCTCATTTTTACAAAATGTGAAAAGTAGCCTAAAATGTTTCGAAAAATAGTCTGTCTGTATGTACGTATGTATGTATGTATTGTGCCCAATGGACACGGCTGAGTAGCATCAAACCGGGGTCTTTATCCCAAAAAGACCAGGCCCATGATTCTGCGAAGAATCGAATCATTGATCTATGAGGGGGAACAGCCACAGTGAACCCGAGGAACAATGAGTTATAACTGCATATAATTACAACAGCATGATTTCAAGGCCAGAACGGGAATATTATAGCATTAAAGGCGGATTACTGCAGAAAATACAAGCCTATGTACGTTTAAGATGCTAAGAGCTCAAGAAAGCGAGCCAGCTTGACAGTTGACAAAGCGAAGTTGAAAGTGGGTGGAGTAGACGTGACGCCTATGCACTACTTTCGGCGTGGCTGGAGGGTGAATGCCGTGATTAACGACTAAGAAAATCCTCCTTCAACAAGGCAGAGAAGCGAAGTGGGGGTGGTCGCCCACAGATATTAATTAATTACGGCCAAATGGAGCAATGAATTGAGATAAAATTTACACCCAGATGCATGTATTCTAGGAAAGATAATTTAGGAGTGTCCTCACGCCTAAATTAAAGCCTGCATCTATAAAGGAACCTATGCACAGACCTAATCCGCGGCAGAGTCAGGATTTGTAATGTAGCCATGGGGGAAGAACCGGGGTAGCATCATGACGCCATGGAAGAAAGCAATTAATTATAATTAATTGGCCGAAGCAAATGCCTGCACGCGAGTGAATTTGGAACCTCCATGAATAGACGAATAAGGATCATACTTCACTTTGTCTGAAAATGTATTATTTTAAGAAGAGAGTCGCTCTTGAAAATCCAGTGAACTACTTTTCATCAGGAAGCTTTATATGGGGGAAGCTCGAGTGGAGAGTCAGTTCGTCTTGACTCAACTCGTGTGGTGACACGCTGTCGGATCACGAAAGAAAGTGCGTGGAATTTATAAAGTATTAACGCTCGAATGTACTAGCATTGAACAATGAAAGGCGCATCATGCAGCTTAATAACAGTAATTCTGCATCATATAATAATTAGTCTACGGCAGACGTATAAGCAACAGTATACGCGAGTATAGAATCAGTACAGCGTAGAGATAATTTAGGATGATGTTTACAGACAATGAATATAACCACAGGAAGTGTTATCATGGGTAAAATAAAACATACTATTGTAAATAACACTACAGTTACGGGAGCCTGGAATGCATCACAAGTAGTTGTGACCTAGGATTGAACAACTTTGCAGTAGAGGAGACATAAACTGTAGGTGACGGGAGACGAACACATACACGCAAGATAGACTTTCAAGGAGACCAGCGGTTGTCAGGAGTTAGCTGCATCGCATCTCTGAGGTCAGGCGATAGTGGGAATCCGATCGAGGATCCGTGTGTGAAAATTGTATAAAGTTATACTACAGTGATCTTTAAAAGTGTTTATGTTTATACGGTAAAAGAATGTGTATTGTGTTAAAGTGAAAATGCCAGTAGTGAAAAATATAATTACCATGTGTAAAGTCTATGCAATGTGTCGTGTGAAAAATATCATGATGGCTTAAAACAAGCATTATGGCAGGCGAAGGGCTGGCATGCTGGACTAACCCAGCTAAAATGAAAGTGAGTACAAATTTAATATGTTGATATGATTTAATGGCTCACCATACAACGAAGCATTCCCTCAACGATTAAGAATTAACAGTCATTTGTGTACGAGATCACATCCCTCGTATTTTGGTAAAAATATGGCTTTGAGGATGTCATGCTTACGGCCATTTAGGCGTAAGACATTGATGAAAGTAACGGTAACGTTAAATAATAATAATAATAATAATAATCTGGGGTCGGTGACAATAATAAATAAATCAATTGGCATGTCAGGCCTATAGTACGTGCAAAGTGTGTCATGTCTAGCGTAAGAATACTGTGTTATTGTGAAAAGTAAGAAAGAAAGAAAGAAAGAAAGAAAGAAAGAAAGAAAGAAAGATAAATATCGAGATAAAGAGAGCTTTTCAGTGTCATTGAAATGTTAAATAAAAGTTTATTATGGTATATTCTACAGAGTTGTATTTGAGAGCCATTAAGATAGTCAAATGTATGCCAGTAAATTTATACTTGTTTTGGAGCTACGTAGAACTTTGGCTTATGAGTAAATGTATAGAGGACGTGAGTGCTTTAAGAATTGAGTCATCTGTAAGAAATATTGTTTGAGCCGCGATCAGCGAGCATGTAACGTAGAATCAAGAGATTTACGACAATAAGTTGCGGGGATCATCCGAAAATAGTTCGCGCGTTGTCGAATCTAGTCCGCTAAATCTTGAAGCTACGATATAGTATTGCCTTAGAGCATACATGTGTATTCGCAACAGAGTTGGGACAGAGTCTGTCTGTATCCACTGTTAGCAGAGTCTTCGCCACCAGGGATAACTGCTAGACACCCTAGGTAGGCCGATATATTAATTGATCTGCCCTTAGAGGTAAGACAGATGGTTCTTCGTGTAGGAAACGTTGATTTCCTCTTGTTATATGCATGCCCGTCCAGTGAGATAACAGTGAAACTCATCTGAGACGCGCGCAAAGCCAATGATGTCGACCACAGAACGGCAAAGCTATTTCGTGTTCCATCCCTTGCCTTGAATAGTAATTAGGAGCCGAGATGAGCCCATTAAATACTCTAAATGTAGGTATTACATAATTAGATTGACTCAATTCGTAATGACACGATCCATTCAGGGGACCTTTAGCACAGCTGCACCATTGAGTGAACACATGACCGTGTGGGAAGTCAGGCGGGGTAGCAGGTATAATCCACTAACCCGGCAGCCATCTTGCATAGGACGGCCCATGACTAATCCATTGTTCGCACGAAAGGAAGTCAATAGACCAGATCCTTTTCTTTTAAGATTGTAGTGGGACACGGAAGAATCTCGATATTTCCAAAAGTAATTAAGATGTGCTTGATATGATTATATCAATTGAATTAGATGCACTGTTTCCATACACATGCAATGTTGGAATGAAGTAATCGGATAACATTTGGCCCAGTTATTCTCTGAGGAGAAATTAACTGAACCAGATAAATATAAGCATTTTTGTAAAGAGTATTTACCCAGTCCACACTAATTTATTCATACGGGTAGCGTAATTTGAATATGACACGTTTGTAACGATAATGTTATGACCAGACCCAAAAAATCGTTTTATGGTGAAGCTATAAAATATCTATATCTATATGTATTTTGGATGGGAAAGTGTACCACTTCAGCGTTTGAAAATTATGGGAAAAGAATACGATTCGCACGGGACAACACTTATTAAACAGGGCAAAAGCTAATGAATCAATGTTATTTAAAGTAAATGTTCCGTGTAAAACGGATAAATGTTTCATAATTGCAGATTTAATGTCATTTAAATATAATTTGTGTTTGTTGTGTTGTGATATTCCAATTTGTATTAAATTGTGCCACGTGAAGAACAATATGGACACTCGCAAATGTCAAAGAGTATCAACAGTAGGATGTTTAGGATAGACTTGAGTGCGGTGGAGCACCAATCTTGATGACAAGAGACTCACAGATAATTTTGATTTTTGTTGTGGGAGATAAATGTAATGTTTTTTTTTTGTGTTTTGTTTTGCCATGAATTACTACCATTAAATGTTATACTTAGGAATATGTTGTTTCTTTCAAGTAGAGTAGTCACCTGACAGACTCAAATCCTGAATATGTGCTCGTATATTGGGTTGGTCGTCCCATACCTCGAAAGACCGTGAGTTAGCTGGGATACGAACACATGTTCCATATGATGTGATGATGATAATTGTTGTTTTAAGGGGCCTAACATCGAGGTTATCGGCCCTGTTCCATATGATGACGAATGGGTACAGTATGTATGTATGTGACGTTTTTGCGTTTAGCAAACTACAGGTCGTAATTTTCAAGATATCGAGCTGAAATTTGGTACAGTGAAAGTGTTAGGGTCTGTGAGGAACCCTATTGTTGGGCGTTAATATCGGTGCAGGGACGGACCTTTTTAGGGGGCTCTGAATTTCACTTTTTTTTCGAATAGTTGTATCTCGGACACGGTCGGTCCTATCGAAAAAGTTAAACATACATGTGTAAGATCTCAGTGATTAGCAACTTTTTTACCCCTTATGATTTTTTGGTATCTCTCACCGTTTACTTTTTCTGGGGCCCTGAATGTCTTCCTTTTGTTTCGAATCGTTATATCTGGGAAACGGTTGGTCGTGTCGAACAATGTTAAATCTACAGGTGTAAGATCTCAGTAATTAGCAACTTATTTAACTCTTATGATTTTTTGATATCACTCACCGTTTTCATTTTCTGGGGCCCTGAATGTCATTCTTTTTTTTCGAATCGTTATATCTGGAAAAAGATTGGTGGTATCGACCCAAGTTAAATCTACAGGTGTAGTTCGGTGTATTAAGGGAAGCATTGTGCAAATCGAGGTAAAAGCGATTTTATTTTTTAGTTACGGTAAGGGGTCCATAAGGAACGTTTTCAGCCATGGAGGCATTCTGTACACCTCCAAACATGTGATGGGGCGCGTACCATTATGGTATGGATTAAAAATTCGTAATTATATTTTATGCGCAACATTAATAAACTTGGTATAATTTCCGATGTTTATGAGGGCAAGGAATTCATTTTTGGGGTCATTTCTCTTGTCGGGGGCAGGGGCGGCGCTACAGGGGGCGGGGGGTCAAAAGCCGTATAACTTGGTTGATGCATATCATTTTTAAGGTATTTTGGGGCGTAGAAATCATTTCTGGGTTAGTTTTGTTCTAGGAGGGTAAGGGGTGGGGGCAGTAATTCGTGGGAGGCGGAACTACGGGGGCGATGCATAAGGGTCCTTCGTAAATTAGAAGGCCAATTCAACTTAATTGCCTCTTTCTCTAGCGCATTCCAGCCGATCCATTCCCCCAAGATATTTAAATTGTTTGACAATGTCTATGTATTGTTTGGCCACTTGAAGCATTTTTTGGTGTTTTTTTTTAATGTTCGCCATTATTTTTGTTTTTTCAACTGAGATTTGAAGACCCATTTTTAGCACTTACCTCTGGAGTTCGAGGATCTGTTCCTTGGCTTCTACCCATGTCTCAGCTAAGCATTGTTTATTATTTATTTACTATTTTTTATTTATTATTAATTTTATTTTTTATTATCTAATATATTATTTATATAATTTTTTATTATGTCAAAGCACTAAACTGCAAGTTCATTAACCCAACAATTCTCTAACCCATAATTACAGAAACCTCATTTAATATATAATTTAATGCGCGTAAATGTTTTTTAATATTTTAAATATTACATTTGTTATTTTAAAAATTTAGATTTTAGATTTTAATTTTACATTTTAAGATTTAAAATTTTACAATTTTACATTATAACATTTTTAGATTTTAATATTTTTACATTTTAGATGTAAGGTTTTAGATTTAGGATTTCTTTTCATTTTACATTTTACATTTTAGATTTTGCGAAAAACACCAAACTACAATGTCACAGACCTAAAATTTTCTCTTTGAATTTTGTTTTTTAACTTATATTTTTTATTTTATTTAATATTTAATTTATTATTTTTAGCACAGGGCTAATACACAAAATGGTCACTGCACGCAACCACTTACATCAATGACTTGCTAACCTAACTTCACCTAACTTCAGTTCAACGAACCAAAACATGTCCTCACCTAACTTCACCTAATATATCTTCACGTAACCTAACTTCACCTAACCAAACATGTCCTCACCTAACCTAACATCACCTAACCTCACTTCACCTAACCCAACTTCACTTACCCTAACCTCACCTAACCTAACCTAACATAACATAACTTCACCTAGCCTAACGTCACCTAACCTAACTTCTCCTGACCTAACATAACCTAACTTCACCTAACCTAACATCACCTAACCTAACCTAAACTAACCAAACAAACCTTACCTTACCTAACCTACCCTAACTTAAGCTAAGCCAGAGGCTAATGCACATACACAAAGTATATAAGCGCAAACGCAACTATCATTATGCTAGTCTTATAGAGGGTACCGTAAAGCTAACACCTGCACTGTTGCTACTGTGCAAGATGTTCGCTACGCACAACCAGCTTAGGATTACAAAGTCAGTTGCTTTTATTCATTTTTAGCCTATTTTCAATTTTGAAAAAATAGGCTTATGAGATCACCTTTTGTCCGTGTGTGTGTGTGCGTGTGTGTGTGTGTGTCCCCTAATAAAATCTAAACGGCTGGAGCGATTTCAATGAAACTCGGTAAGTTCATAGCACTATTCCCGGCGACCTCGACCGTGCCCTTCAAATTTTGTTACGTCTCGCCAATCCAACATGGCGGCTGTGCGAAATATTTCACTAGCATTCAATATCTCCGAAACTATTACCGATATCGCCCTGAAATTGTGTACGGTGATAAAGGGCACAACTAGAAGTGCACCTATGAGACTTTCAGAAACCTGGTGACTACAGAACCAACATGGCGTTCAAGCGAAGTTGAGTCTTTTAAATAGACTTTTCTCGCGATTTAACCAACCAAACGTAATGAAACTTGGTACAGCAAATGTTTATACACAATGTAATGCACTGGAGTCTAATTTAGTTCAATTGTTTACATAACCTCAAAATGGCGGCTGTGCGAAATATCTCACTGACATTCTATATCTCCGAAACTAATACAGATATCACCCTGCAATTTCGTACGGTGATAAAGGGTACTGATACAAGTTAGCCTATGTATATTTCATAAACCTGTTAAGTACAAAACGAACATGGCGACCAAGCGAATTTGAAATATTTTAATAGACTTTTCTCGTGATTTAACTCTCTGGGCGCAGTGAAATGTGGTACAGTAAATCATTTTGCAGATTGTAATGCACTGCCATCTAATTTAATTCAATTGTTTACATAACCTCAAGATGGCGGCTGTGCGAAATTTTAAAATTAAGTTTTTATTTCTTGTGTCGTAATCATGCGATCAAAGTGAAAGTTTGAATAATGAACCCAGGCAATAATTGACCTTGAATGGTACATAACTCTATGGCCTATACATATAACAATCCTAAATGGCGATCTTCCGAAATATTTAGACGGTTCTCAATATCTATGAATCTTTTACAGCAACCAAACTGATTTTTTTTATGTTCATACAGACTATGAACATATGTTCACCTATAGGACTTCAGTAACCTGGTGAGCACAAATCCAACATGGCGGCGACGCGAAGTATAAATATTTAAATGGACGTTTCTCGCGAATTAACTATCCGAGTGCCGTGAAAAGTTGCACGTTGGATGCTTCTACAAATGTTGATCCACTGGCATCTAATTTATTTCAATTGTTTGCATAATCACAAGATGGCTGCTGTGCGTAATTTTAAAATCTCGTTTTTACTTCTTGTGTTCTAATCATGCGATTGAAGTTTGAATACCACACGTACACAATAATATTAATGTAATAGTACAAAAATAAAAATCCAACCTGGCGACAATCTGAAATATTTAGACGGTTCTCAATATCTAAGAATCTGTTATAGCAATTAAGCTGAAAATTTGTATGTTGATAGTGGCAATTAACATGAGTAGGATATATGAAAATAGGCTGTATAGTTCTTCACGGAACTACTTGTTTCTTTCCCTATGCTTAACACTAGCACTAGGGCATAACCCTAGCATATAGGTAATAAATGTGTTATACTATACGTTTTACTACCTAGTTTTAGCTAACTAAGCGCAATTTCTTAAGATTACTATAGGTTAACGGTTGGATTAGGAGTGGGAGGTGGGTAGTAATTAAAAAAGTACAAACAGGGCCCATGCAGTATGTTCTTATTGATTTTAAGTACATTTACAATATTTACACATAATATTTTTTTCTTCATTTTTTTGTTATGAATTGTACAGTTTTTTTTAATTTATTTATTTTTAAGTATGAATACCATTTTTTTTCTTTTTTGTTGCTTGATTGGTGATGATTTCTATTTTAGTGCTATTGTTTTACAGTAATATATATTCTGTTTAATTTCAGGATATTCACACCCATAACTTAACACTTTAAGCATGGTCAATGGTTGAGTAATGACCATAGGCATGTGTAACTATACCATCAGAATCAATTACTATTTTATCATCACCAGGACACAAAGCAATTTTGTTTAGTTTTATAGATGATATGTTATGGTTCTTAGAAGAGATAATGTTCATTTGTATTCTTTTTACCTCGGTTTTCATAATACAATCCTTATAATATTGAAAGCTTATACAATTGTTGATAACGCCTCTGCTAATACCTTTAAACTTTTTCTATTTCTATGCTATTGATGTCTAAAGCATACATTTTAGCTCTAAGTTCAACAGATGCTTTAATAATACGTCCACAAGCCTCGTCTTTTAAATTTTCCCAAAGTTTTCTTGTTTGATGTAGAGTAACATATGTGATTAGTAGGATAATCAGATGTGCCCAGGTGTTCTATGAAATTCAACTTGTCTTGATATACATCTTGGGTGTTACCCAAATACAGTAAATGAACGAGTCTGTATCCATATACATCAGTTTAAGATTTTCGATTCCATAATAGAGTAGCAGGACATCATAGTGGTGGGAATACATAAGAGTTTTTGAAATATCCAGTATGCACATTCCAATATATAATGTGCATTCCAAAAGTAACGAGCCGGAGGCATAATTACAGAAACCAGTACCTGTATGTTAGAAGTATTGGCCCTGGCTGTTGAGGCACTTGTCCCACTGTGACTTGAGGCGGTGAATGGCTGTCTCATAAAATTCCCTGGGCTGCGATGTGAACCAGTTCCGCACGTATAGCTGGACGTCGACGTCCGAGGTGAATCGTTGGCCCCGCAGAGCCCTTTTCAGGGGACTAAACATTGCGTAATCACAGGGAGAGAGGTTAGGACTGTATGGAGGGTGGCCGAGAACCTCCCATTTGAATTTCTGCAGGAGTGCCAAGACTGTGTTGGCCGTATGAGGTCGTGCATTGTCGTGGAGCAGAATGAACCCACGGGTGAGATTACCTGGTCGTTGTGTTTTGATCGCTTGGCTAAGGGTGGTCAAGGTTTGCGAGTAACCCCGGGCATTCACTGTTGTCCCGTGCGGCATGAAGTGTTTCAGATGGGGGCCATCTTGATCAAAGAAGAACGTCAGCATTACCTTTCCTGCACTCGTGAGGATGGCCTTGCTTTTTTGGGTGGTGGTGACCCTGGATGCTTTGTCGTTTGGATTCTGGTTCGAAGTGATGACACCATGGCTCATCTCCAGCCACAACTCGTGCCAGCAACCCATTCCCTTTCCTCGCATAGCGCTGCAGACGACCAAGACAGTGGGCCTTTCGACATGCTTCCTGCTGTGGTTGAAGACTGTGGGGCACCCATTGGGCACACACTTTACGCAAGTGCAGACGTTCCTTCATGATGGTGTGCACACTTCCGACGCTCAATCCGGCCATGGCGGCTATGGCGTTCACTGTCACTCGGCGGTCCTGGGTAATGAGTGCATCAACCAGCTGGACGTAGTCATCGGTGCCTCAGACCGGGCACCATCGGCTAACGACACCCGTCTTTCCCTGAAGCGCTTGTGCCACGCCTTGACCCTTGCAAGGGGCATGCAGTGTTCGCCGTACACTTGTGACATTCGGTGATGAATGTCCGTTCCCCCTACTCCTTCCGCTGTCAGAAACCGAACAACACTTTTTTGCTCTTCGTTTGACGCCTCCATGCCACTGTTTGCAATGCGACTGGCAGCGTTTGACGATAGATGCATGCTGCTGCAAGCTTTGCATGGTCACGTGACGTGCCCTCTAGCGACGGGCTGTGACCTTCCACGCTCTGATCGGAACCACACCTCGTTACACACGCCACGATTAGCCGATGTCGTCACCGGTTTGCGCTTTCCAGCCTCCGGCTTGTTACTTTTTGAACGCACCTTATATATAGGCTTATTGAATACAATGCTACGTTTAGCTATGTGCAAAGCAGCTAGGTTAGGACCATAAATTGTTCTGTCGATAAATGTTGGCTTTGCTATTAGCTTCTCGGCCTTTTTGCTGTCAGTCACAAGACGTATGCCTATTCTTTTACGAATATTTTCCATTGTTTTTCCAAAAATCGCATTGTTAAATAATTTGTACAGATTTTTCTCAAAATCATTTTTATCTTGTTTTCGAAGGTTGTTATTAAAATCAACGTATGCTTTTAGCCAAGGTCATTGTTTAAACTATAACACACGATGAATGTTTATCAATTTTAGTCCATGATCTAGAGCCTGTTTAAGTGCCATGTAATGAGCAACGTACCGCCTTCGATTTCCAAGATGAGGAATTAGTTTTTTGAGAGGCGTATCCTTAGGTTGTGTACACTCTGGTAGGAAAGGTAAATCGTGGTGTAGATCATGAAGATCAGATGGATAATCAACATCAACGTCTACAATGTATCCCACAGGGTCATCTTCCTTTAGCGTTTCTAGATCAACAGTATCTGGAGAAACCCAACGAAAACAACCGTAAGGAAGGGAGTGGCACATAGCCCACCTGCATTGGTTGTTGGCATCATCATACAAAATAAACTGCGATGTTTTCTCAGAATCATAAGTTTCCATATATTTATTGTTACTTTAGCATAACGATGAGACACCTGGCATATTCCTCCACGTATTCCAAACTCAATTAAAAGAATCTGATCGTAATCCTGTAGCAATTCCAGTTCAATTCCAGTGTAAAGGAGCATTGCCTCGAAACTTAAACCATACGAAGTAAAGAAGTGTGTTTCTAGTGGTTTTTCTTTCTCGAAAAGTTTCAAAGCTGTCTGCGAGAAGGAGTACATCTGAAGTTAGGTAAAGGTGACTATATTACCCAATATTTTTAACTGATTCCAGATATTTGTGGCATGTTCATAGTCTACTTTACTAACATCTCCTTGACTTAATTTGTTAAAGAATGCCTCTTTTGGTGGTAAACACGTTTCACTTAATTGGTCGTTGACGGTAGCGTTTGGCGGCAAAAGTAGGAACTACTTGAAAAATTCAATGTCTGCAGTCCTTACTTGAATTAAAAGAGATACACGCACTAATACAGCCATCACAATTAACACCGGTTATCAGACAGATTCTACACACACCCAAAGTACACGGGACTACATGACCGCGTTGTCGCAGCCCCTAAACTAAGGAACCAACCAGTCTCTACCCCAATATGTCATGTGTCTGGTTGGATCCTACTTGTGTCAGTCTCTACACCAATATGTCATGTGTCTGGTTGGATCCTACTTGTGTTAATCTCTACACCAATATGTCATGTGTCTGGTTGGATCCTACTTGTGTCAGTCTCTACACCAATATGTCACGTGTCTGATTGGATCCTACTTGTGTTTGTCTCTACACCATTATGTCATGTGTCTGGTTGGATCCTACATGTGTTAGTCTCTACACCAATATGCCATGTGTCTGGTTGGATCCTACTTGTGTTAGTCTCTACACCAATATGTCATGTGTCTGGTTGGATCCTACTTGTGTCAGTCTATACACCAATATGACATATTTAAGTTTGGATCCTACTTAGTGCATATTTATTTCTCCTGTTCTCTGTCCCTTCCACCTTCATCCCCTTCTGAGTCCAGTCCTTCCGAAGTTCAACCACCCATTTGATTCCAGTTTTTCCACTTGTCTTCCCTGTTGTCTTCCATATCCTTCTTGTCAATCTCCCCATATCCATCCTAATCACATGTCCAGCAAATCGTGCTCTTTTCAGTCTTCTTAGCTAGTTTTCATTAGAAAGCTAACTATTGAAATGGGTACCGTGTTTCTACTTCCGGAAAATTTCGACATATCTCCGCGTTTCACATCCCCCAGACCCCAAAACCACCGTCAGTTCAAAAGTTTACATATAACTTATGTATATATGTATATATTGTACCCGTGTGTAAAACAGCGTCATTATACAAGATTCTGTCTTTGGGGCGCGTTCAGTCCGGGTATGCTTTCACTAGAGCTCAAATACTAAACGACTGCTTTACTAATACAAGGACCATATGCAAAACTGCAAACTAAGAAATGAGTAAAAAACAGATAAAATAAACACCATTTAATAACTGAATAAAAAGAAACATAACAAAATACTAAATAACAATAATCCACCCTGAACTTTACTCCCACTGTACATGAAATTACACTCATATGAGCGGCCTAGGAAGGTCCACTTCATAAAAATAAAATGTAGATTCAAGGTTCCACTTGTCTGGTTAATGTGTATGCAATCCCCATAATGCAAACCATTATTATGGATTGATGGGACACACTCGTAGAATACTGAACATGAATAAAATCTACTGACACACGCAACCATTTAAAAAATTACATAATTAACAAATCTCCAACGAGATCGCAAGTGAGTCAGGAAACTCCACACACAAAAAACCAAGAGCTTGCCCTCGGGCTCAAATGCTCAACACAAACATGATAACAACGTGACCGAACATCTAGACCATTCGAGGTCAATGAACATGACAATAAACAAACCAAGAATAACATGCCTAAAACCGGCTGATATTTACATGAAATAAAAGCATGGATAAGCTAACACGCTGGGAATCAATCGATCAAAATGCGAACAGCTCACATTTACCGATTACAATTCTTTTATCATTATACAGGGTTTATTTTAATATATAAATTAAACATTTACGAAGGACGGAAACCTGGTCCGTGAATACTAATGAGCACTGCTTGCTCCTTATCTGATCGGAGTCCGCTCGGTAGAAATTCCTCCCTTCCCCCTCATCAACATCTGGGTTCAAACCAGCCCCTCGCTTGCTTTGTGATGTGCTATTTATAACAAGTGACCTGAACGGTCCTGTTACCTCTGCTGAAATCACGCTACATAAATTAACACACTAAATCTCGCCAATTCCTTTGAATTGCAAGAACACCATATAGGGTTCCCAACATTTTCCTCGCAAGGGTTAAATGCGGACCCGGGAAAAAGCGGCAGACGGAATCTTGGTATTCCCGCAAGCTAATATCCCTTAAACACGTTTGCAGACACAACAAAGCTTTTGGGCTGAGCACACACTGCACAGTGGGTCAAAATCGAAATCTAGGGGGACAAAATTATTTTTACGTTTTAATCATGAATTTAGAGTGAAAGCAACGTATATAATTTGTTTACTTCATAATAATCATCAGTTAAGACCTTTTTAAGCTACGTCTACACATGCAAGAAATTGTCTATGACTAGGAGTTGGATAGAGCATTCAGTTATCACTTCAGAACAATTTTCTACCCCTAATTTACTTTTAACAAAGTCACAAAGATCCACTTTTGACATAATCGTCGAACCCAGTGCTTCAAACAGTTGTAAACACGTGGGAACTGGTTGCGCGGCATCTTCGAAAACGTAAAATAACTAAGTAAGTTGCAAAAAGATGCAAAAAATCTTATAACAGGCGTAATCTACAAGACTTTATCTACATTTTAACATTAAGTAGAAAGTGACGCAGAGTGACGCGACATACTAAAAATCTAAGTGAAAAAATAATTTTAGAAATAATAGTTAAATATTATATAATGCAAATATAGCTAAAATTACGTAACAATTACGCCCATTAATAACTGAAACACGTTACAAAGATCATACCTTCAGCTGCATGTTCCATCTTAAAGCATCACACTAACCACAAAGACAACCAAACCACAGCCACTTACATTCACCCTCCAATTCAGACTGCTCGAACAGTGGTGACAGATTTACACTAAAATGCGTTTATATCCCAGAATAGTGAGCGGCAATTATATGAGAATGCTGTAGAAGTAATACATTTTGATTTTTAATTATGATAATAAATAATATTGTCCTCCTAGATTTAGATTTTGACCCACTGTGCACTGGTCTACCACAGGCCGTCACTAGTATCAGATATCCCTAGCTTCATGTCCTGGGACACTAAAAGAATTTACTTCTAAATCATTACTTTGAGTGGGCAGACGACCCCCTCACTTAATAAATTGCAACAAAAGTCAATTACCAAACACTAGCCTGGGTAACAATAAAAATCTATACACTACAAAGATTTACCACCAATTCTACTATTTACTCTAATTAATTCAGTTTCGCTTCTGTTATCATATCGATTCCCAAATCATGCCACTTAGCCGCACATTTACGGAAGCGTGTACTTGACATCAACAAAGATATATCGACAATAATAAAATACAATTTGTCACGTTGCATTTAACTAATAGTGTGCCAGTAACAACAAAGATTCTACATTTTAAACACACAAACAAAATATTTACACAAAGATTTAGTCCCACAAAAACCATAACCAGTTTGTCAAATAATGAAATTATTTAGTACTTATTCCTCTTTCTGCATCGTCTCATCGTGCATCGCCAGACATCTTCCCTCTAGTGCTTAGCTCATGTCAGACCACATGAAGCCGAAGAAACGCTGGTTCGACATCTTTCTCTGGGTCTCTCGTTCCATTTTGATGCAGAATTTTAAAAAACGTTAGTTAAGGCGACACTTCGGAGATAAAAGTCGATATTTTGTTCATTTTGGTGATTTTTTTATGACTGAAATTGAAAGGATAGGGTTTCTTCTTTCTTGTCACAAAGTTATTCCGTTGAATTCAAACAATTTGTCACCTTAATAATGCTTTGTTTGTCAGTCTGCACACAGCAGAAATGGGTGTGGCATCTGCTGAACTGCTTGGTTAGATTATTTATGATGTCATTGTCATGTTTTCATTCAATCAAATCAATAAAATATCCCTGTTCTTTGCAATTACGCATCCCGGAGATGGGCCAACAGCCCCCCCCCCCCTCCCCGCATATATTTCTACAGAATCGAGCTGTAAGATCTACCATGTTTCTGAATGAATTTATAAAGCCTGCAAAGGACTAATATTTCAGTACTTGACTCTACTGGCATTGAGCAACATTGTATGCTTGTATTGGTATTCCTGATATCACTACAATAATGCCGATAACTATAAGTTTTGTTATTCTTGTGTGTTTCTTCTTTCTTGTGAGTTCTGTGGCGGTAGCCAGTCTGTTTACTTTTGTGAAGTTCGCGCGCAAGTAACCTCTTGTAGTTGTGTATCAAGATACTAGACAAGCTTCCAGAATTGCTAATATTCGTACAGAAGCTGCTAAGAAACTAAAGGAAGGAAAAACATACGGTGCTGGTGACTTCTAGGTAATGGATCAGGAAGATAACGTCACTTGAACTTTGCTTTAATTTTCCCGCCAATAGTAATTTTACATTTGAATCCTATTTTTCTCCCATAATATTCTGCCAAATGTAACAAAATTTGTATGGTATATGTATCACAGCTATATTAGGAAATCTGCGTATGGAATTCTTGATTGCAGAATTCTTCCCAGTAGTAGGGATGTAAAAGTGCAATATTTTTGAACCAAAAAAAAAAAATACACAAATTTAGTACTATAATATCTCATTGTATAAATTATTTACAGAAACATCGATACGTAGTGTTTTTTAAAGAAGTATTATCTACCTAATTCCAAATTTCCATTAACATGTCATTTGAAATCTATGAAAAAAATGGAATAAAAAAATCCAAAAATAAAAAAATAAAAATAAATTATTTTGGAAAAACTATTAATTGTATATGAAACAAATGTTTGTAATATCCCTAATTTTGTTTGGGTGACATTCCCACAATGTTTCGTGAAAATCCATGCATTAGGTAGGAAGATAACGTCACTTGAACTTTGCTTTAATTTTCCCGCCAATTATAATTTTGCATTTAAATCCCATTTTCTCCCATAATATTCTGCCAAATGTAATAAAATTTGTATGGTATATGTATCACAGCTATATTAGGAAACCTGCGTATGGAATTCTTGATTGCAGAATTCTTCCCAGTAGCAGGGATTTAAAAGTCCAAATTTTTTGAACAAAAAAATTACTCAAATTTAGTACGATTATATCTCATTATATAAATTATTTACAGAAAAATCAATACGTAGTGTTTTTTTAAGAAGTACTATCTACCTAATTCCAAATTTCCATTAACATGTCATTTGAAATCTATGAAAAAAATTGAATTAAAAATTCCACAAAAAAAAATTCAAAAAAATTATTTTGGAAAAACTGTAAATTATATATGAAACAAATGTTGGTGATATCTCTACTTTTGTTTGGGTGACATTCCCACAAAGTTTCGTGAAAATCCATGCATTAGGTAGGAAGATAACGTCACTTGAACTTTACTTAAATGTTCCCGCCAATTTTAATTTTACATTTAAATCCCATTTTTCTCCCACAATATTCTGCCAAATGTAACGAAATTTGTATGGTATATGTATCACAGCCATATTAGGAAACCTGCATATGGAATTCGTGATTGCAGAATTCTTCCCAGTAGTAGGGATTGAAACGTTTTCGCTAACCCACACGTTGAGCGACAAATGTAGCAGTTTCGCTGCCCCTAACTCTTGGGTGATAATTGTAACTGTTGACCTTTGCCTAAGCTATGTTGTTTTAATGGGCGCCAAGACCTCAATGCAATGCTGAAATCTAAATTTGTATTTAACAACGTCTAGCTCTGGGAGAACACCTTCAAGAATCTATTCACTCAGATCGTGGTATGATTTGATCATTAACCCAACTAACAATTGTATCAGGAGAAGGAGTTGGTCTATATCTAATGCTACCTACTGAAAGCAAAGATTGCATTGTAAAAGAAATGAATTTATTATATAAAACAAGTATAGCAAAATTAATAATAATAATAAGTTAAAAATTTAAATTGGAGCGTTGCGATTTTAATATTACCGATAGAAAATTACGTGAAAACGGAGTCTGATAAATTGATTTTACTCTTATTTCCAAGCTATGAAGTTACTGAAATATGAAATGTAAAACAAAGAAAAATGAGAGATTGCGTATTTCTGCGTCATTTGCGCTTACCACTGGAAATTGCTAAAGCATTTCCCTCGTACTGGATGATGCTGTGTGCTTCCCACAGTCTCCTGGACGTCGCCATCTTCTTCGTTATTTGATGATATTCTGGTAGATTAGATAATTCTATGGTCCGTACATCGGACCCAAACCGTACAACCACCACGGTTAAGTTTCACAAAGATAGTCGCTAACTCACATCGGAGCGACACGCACTTGCAACCGTACTCGGCAAGTTCTACACAGATTCTCCTCGTTCCACGGGGCGTCGAACGATATATGCACACGTTGGCTCCCCACTCCGGAGCCGTCTTCCAGCTTACGTCGTCTCCATTGATTGGCTGCACCCCACGCGCTATACTCCCCTCCTCTGCCTCATTACACTCGGCGGTAAGGGGAAGTCGTATTCCGTTCCAACAATTCGCCTTTTCTTGACGATGCGACCCAAGCTTGCGTCATGCTTCCCGACAAGATTAAGCTTGTATTTGAATTTCCAGTGACTCATGTCTCTCATAATATACCCTAACTGACGAAACTCTGTTAAATTCCGTAATCACATAATTTCCTATGATATTGTCGTTCGTAATAATTTGCTTGATAGCGTTTTCTAAGACATAGAAAACCTATCTGTATGCTTATAATTTTTATAAAATGCTCCGAAAATATCTTAATAATAATTATAATAAATTAAAAATAATAATAAATTAACATGAAAAATTCTCTTGGCTGAACAATTTGCCGCGTAAATAAATATAGAATGGCATCCTACTGACTTATGCCAGTTGCACAAAAACCCCTCGAAAAACACGTTACATATTCACCTCGGATCATCGGATGATTTACCGTGACAACGGTCCATTATCCGATTATCCCAGACACGTTAACAAACCCCATCCAAAATACATATTACATAAATGAAATCACCCTAAATTACAGATATATACACTCGTAATTTTTCTTCACGCACTTTGCGTCAAAGTTTGTTGTCACTATGGATTGCACTTTGCAACCAGTCCAATGTTTTACATATAGAATAGTGTTCCACGGATATTTCCGCCTCTCAAATTTCTCTATGTTGGAGAAATAGACATAATTAATGTGTGAGCACTATGTATTTATGATGTCATATCACACGCATTGAAGGTGTTCTGATATATTTATATCACCATAGAACTTCCCAATTTCACTGGAGGTCCCTTCCTTATGGTGAAATTTAATCTCACTTATCACTGACCACACGATCACACTATTGTGGCAGCGCCTCGTGACCATAATACTTAATCTCTCTTTAAAGTAGATTAAATTAATATTGACTTCTGAAAAAAAAAACAGTAAATGCGCATTACATATAACACCAAATATTTCTGTGCCGTAATCGCCCTGTCTTGTTAAGTTCCCGTAGACCATATTCTACTTAGTACTAGTTCTCAACACAGATCAATTCTTCTCACACAAATAATACCTTTGTACAAATTATCTTAAATTACACACTTACAAATCTTACATGGCGAGGCCGTAAACAGAAATCACGTGTGCTGATATGTATGAGTTTCATGAAGGACTGTCTCGCATTCTGATGGCCCATCTTTTGCCTCGTGGACGCCTTAAGCAAAAATACCCTGTTCAAGCGCTCACCCATCTCTTGGAGGCAAATGGGAATTCACCAGCGCTACCAAATTCTGGCCTTGGTGTATCGAGACATTTTAGTGCTCAAGAGCATCCGACAATCCCGTCATATTTCCCTGTACCTTAAAAACTCTCATTTATTTACATACTACCCCCCTGTGTGACTTCTGATACGCCTGCCTGGAAGACCAGATCCTCCACGCACCAAATACCACACTTACTCATTTGATAGGCTGGCTCGCCAGCTAAACACACTCACTTTATGACACATATTTTCGTAGACTATGTATATTATACGTTCCGTATAATCTGTTTCCCTCACTATTCTCCAGCACATATGCTGTTTTCCCAATACGTTTGGAAACTATAAATGTTTCTGCGTCACCTGCTTCCAACCTTGCCAGTGGCTCCCTTAAATGAACGTCCTCACGTTGCTCTACCTACCTATTTCTCAGTATCTGTAACGATGCCCTGTTGCTACTGTCCACACATGCTAACCCTACTTTCCTCTGGTGTCACACCTCTACTCGACACTCTATGACCTAAAAATGTCACTTCTGACTGACAGAATGACGTCTTAGACAGCTTCATAGTGAGCCCTGCCTGATCTAACTTCTGAAAAACTATATCTAAATTACGTAGATGCTCCTCAAAACTGCGTGAACTAATTACCATATCATCTATGTAAATGGTTACAAACTCTCCTGTGTCATCCCCTAATGCGATGTTTAAAGCCCTAATTAAAGCTGCTGAACTACTCTTTAACCCATAAGGTGTTCTACAAAATTGATAAAGGTTATATTTATGACTAAAAGCTGTAAATGGTCTATCTTCGTACATAAGTGGCACTTGCCAAAAACTGGAACTCAAATCTACACAAGTGAAATACTTCTTCCCCTCAAATGTTTGCATTAATTCCTCTATTGACATAGATTTCAGCTGATCTGAACTAATTCTACTGTTAACCAAACGAGCGTCTAAACAAATACGAACAGTGCCGTCGGTCTTGGGTACCGTGATCAACGAATTAACATATGGACTGTTAGAGTGCTCAATAATCCCATCTTCAAGCATCTGATTAATTTGTGCCTCAACTGCACTCTGATAAGCGAAAGGTACAGGATATCTATGTCCTGTGAATACTGACCTATCAATAACGTTCAATGAATGTGTATAGCAATTGGCCATACCAATGCGATCCTTAAAAACTCTCCTATTACACAATAACACATCATAGAGCCGAACACATTGTTCCACCTCTATATTACCCTGAAATGCAGCATCACGTAACGAGTCCTCTAGACTTCCGTTCGTAATCACACTGCCCACAAAACATGGAGAACCCCGCTCTACGGCTGGCGATATCTCATTTAAAGTACAAATCACACCTACAATACTACTCCTCTGAATATGGTCATTGAACGCTACTTCTACTTCAGAATCTCCCCATTTAAATTTCAAACTCCCTACATCATAACATAAGTTACCAGACACTCTACTTAGCCACTCTGAACCCAAGATAACACTGAATACTAAATTTGGAATTACAAGACAAATCTGCTTCTCTACATGATTATTAATTTTAATGTCTACTAAAACTTGCTTAGAAATTACTTTAGACCTCTTCCCAACAGCTGTGATAACAAAAGTGCTTTTATTTGGCATCTCCTCAAAATTTACTCCAGTTCCTTTCATTTTATCATAAAATGCACTACTTATGCAACTCTTCATACAACCACTATCAATTAAAACATCTGTGTACGCCTCGGACACGTTAAATTTAACTATGGGGCTCTTACTAGCCATTTCCTGAATAATACCTTCATCATCTAGTTCATGTAATAATTCATTTCTTACATTTAGGTCATAGGGTTCCTGTATAATTGTATGGACAGGGCATGCTACAGACTGAGATTCTGACCTTACTTCGCAGCCTGGTTCGCGTTTAAAGAACCGCTACAGCTGGCCGTAGTACTAGTTACTACTGCACTGGTCTGGTTGTTCTGGGCTGTGTTGTCATTGTTTGGCTGTATATTACTACCACTAGGCTGTCCTCTTCCTTGACCCCTATTCTGGTTGTAATTATTGTCATTATAATTTCTCCCTTGATTTCCCCTGAAATCATTGTTTCTCCCTTGATTTCCCCTGTAATCATTGTTCCTCCCTTGATTTCCCCTGAAATCATTGTTCCTCCCTTGATACTGATTACCATAGCCATTTCCTCTGTTCTGATTTAGCTGATTATTATTATTTCTATTTTGAGCGTGGGCCCCTTCGCCACCGTTCCCTTGAACTTCTTGATGCCTGGCTTCATTAGGTCTATTATTATTATTACCCTGGTTCCGATTGAAATTGTCCTCATAACCCCCTCTCCCTAGTGCATCAAATGTGCTTAACAAATTTTCTACTTGTGATATAGTCTTTACATTCTGGATACAAGCAGCCTCCTTGATCCTATAGGGAAAGTGCCTAAGTAGCAACCTCACCACCAGTGGCGGCTCGTCACTTTCTGGACTGGGGGTTCAATAGAAAAGCGCACTCACCTCAAATGGTGGACCCTTAATCGTCGACAAAAATAAACAGTATACATGTGGTACCTCAAGTTTCGTACAGATAGTTTTGAACATTACAATGAGCCATTTCAAACACCATGAGTTCAAATCATTCGCCTCAACCAGAACTTGAACCCTGGATCAGCATAATTAGTGAAAATCAAAGTTTTCTCTCTCGATCTCTCTCTCAAACACACGCACAAACACGAACGTGTATGACAGGCTCCATCCGGTAATGAGCCTGATTAAGAACATGCAACACTTCAAATATTACAGCAATTTAAGGTGCAAGCACAGCATATAATGAGAGTATTAGAAATATTAATAGATTTACTCACCCTATGCAGACTGCTTGTATGTAAAATCCATTCTACGCTCCTTAATAGAGGCAAACTTGTCTATCACTGCTTCATTGAAATCCACAATGTCCCTGACAAACTCTCTTTCTATGGATAGCATAGCCAGTGCTGTTAGTCTGTTCTCAGCCATCGAACTGCGTAAGAAGGTCTTAATTCTCTTCAGAGTTGAGAAGCACCTTTCAGCTTCTGATGTTGTCATAGGAACGATAACAATAATTTTCAAGAGTTTGACACATTCACTGAAGGTATTTGCTAACCTATTTTCTAGGAGAAACTGCAAGATGTGAATAGCGCTTGAAACAGCCCGGAAATCTTCTCGCATATACAGAATCTCTAATTCGGTTCTAAGTTTTGCTTTGTTGAGGAATGGATATGATTCACAGGCTTTGTGAAGAATAGAATGTGGAAACTGCTTCTCATACGTGGCAAAACTCTCTGATGAGAAAAGATTTCCTGCAAGAAGGTGATTAGTGAACTCGAACCGTTCTTTGGCGTGAAATATTACTGTGTCACAAATCTCTTTTGCAGCAACACTTTTTGGGACTCGTGGCTGTATTCTTTGTAACTTGTCCAGTGGAGGTAAGGCGTCATGTTCATCAGCAATTTCATCAATTTTACTGTCCCTAATCTTTTTAATAGCAGTCTCAAAATTCGAAATTGCATTCCTGGTCTCGAGAGGGTCTGATGTTCTCTTTTGCAGCTGAGTATACAATATGTCAACATGAGGCATGATTTGGTAAAATACAGCCAACCAGAATTGAAAAGTCAAGTGTTCTAATTTTAAACGCAATCCTCGTGCTTGCGTAATTGTAGATGGCTGTCGAGAAGTACTTTCGAGTTGTTCTAGACACTCAATAAGGGCACTTCTATTCTCGTACACTACTTCAACGGTCCTAGATTTAAAATTCCACCTTGTACTGGAAGCATGAGGAACCCTCCTGCCGACAACCTCATTCAGCACTACAAATCGTTGTGGGGAGTTATGAAAGAAGCTGGGTATTTCATTCAGATCTGCGAAGAATATGCGTACTTCGGTATTCTGACTCGTAGCTTGTGCCATAATCAAGTTCAACATATGAGCGTAGCAGTGAACGTAGTGTGCATACTTAAAATCTTTCCGAATCAGAGCTTGAACTCCTGAATGGCGTCCACTCATAACGTTTGCCCAGTCATAACTCTGTGAAATTAATTTATCCGGATTGTCTATTACGTTGTTTAAAGTAGATTTCAGGCATTCTGCTAATGTTTTAGCACTATGATCATCGGGTGAGAGAAAACTCCAGAATCGTTCAACTGGTTTGCCACTTGGAAGAACGTAACGCAACACGATGACCAACTGCGCAGCCGTTGACACATCGGTCGTCTCGTCTGCTATTATCGAGATAAAGTCCGCTGTGAATATTTCTTTCTTTATTTTCTCATGACAGATTTCAAGCATACAAGAGAGTAATTCATTCTGAATTTCTTTCGAGGTGCCCTTAAAAACTGTTGCTTTAGACATGTGATCTCTAAGCGCAACATCTAGCTCTGAACTAAAATTGACGAGGCCTCTAAATATGCCAGGATTTGACGATTCATTTGTCTCATCATGCCCACGAAGTGCTAATTCGAAGGCACCACAGAATTTTACACAGTCAATGATTTTTGATAGTATATAACGATTCCTCCGCACTTGATCATTATGTCTTTCCACAGATTGCCTGTAAGCACTGTCAAGCTGCTGTCGAATATCATGCTTACCCAGGAGATCAAATTCAAGCTTAGCAATCATGTGTGTTTTTGAACTTTCATGTTTCTTTATTTTCTGTGACAAATGGCCAAGGTCTGTGACACCTACTTTTGTCCAGTTTTCTTCTCCATCCCCATTTGAGAAACACAAACACGGGAAACAGAAAAATCTATTAACGATATTACACCCACAAATCCATTCTGCTCTCTTGTATATGTCCGGTTTAAATTTCCGAACAATCCTCTTATCTTTATTTTTAGTCTGGTTGGTTAAATCAAGATCCGGCATTGGCCGCCCTACTGCTTTTATCTCTATTTTTTGCTCCAACGAAAGAGAGGAAAAGTTAGTTTTCATAAGCCTTTGGACACTATTTAAAGCCATATTGTTTCTCCCTACCTATTGGGCTGTCACACACGCACACGTAAAAATAATCGAATTACACAGTCACTAATTTCATGCAGTTAATAGCCACAAGGGAATACTGAAAGAAATTTACGTTCGCGCTCTTGACAGTGTAACTAACTTAAACCTGATAAAATATTGGAATTACAGTAGCGGTTTGGGTTGCTCCGGAGCGTAACAAGACACCTTTTTCTGCTATTTTATTGGTATTATTTCAATCTAACAGAATCGTTTATTTAATTAGCCTTCAAATACAACAAATAGGTAGGTAGTTTACTTTATATAGATAAATTCACGAATAAATTACGGGTGCATATAAACAGTCTAATTTGGCAGCCATGATGCACCGATTCAAAAGCGCCCCTAGAGGCGACTTTCTCCGTATATTCACATTGACCGCATTATTTTACACACATGTCAAGAGATGGCAGAGTGTGTACCTTTCGCGCAACCTTGAAGAGTCTGTGCTGGGCTCATTGCCGGCAGTGGCTGGGCTATTGGAAAGAATTCAGTACCAGTGCGCATGCGTGTAGGAGAGATACACGTTTCGCTTGTATCCACCGTTCTCTTTCCCTTCTACACCCCCCGCTGCATGTCCCATGCCCACAATCTACGTTACTCGCCTATTCCCTGCAGGAAAGATTGACCAAGACTGGGGGTTCAAACGAGATCTTGCGCCGGCTCGACATCCTTGCGCTCGTTACCTGCATTTGAACTCCGCGCTCTTTTCTTACAAATATTTCTATTACGTAGAGGGACAAAATGCTAAATATATTGTCAAATTTGGTGGGGGTTCATTGCGCCATTGCGCTATAGCAAGAACCGCCACTGCTCACCACATCACTTTCCTCCTTCAACCCATCCAGATATTTACACACTAATACCTGCCCTAAAAAGTATTCGGTCATGGTGGAGCTTCCTTTAGGGTTATATTTACCACACACTACTCCCTCACGATGCTGCGACTGAATAATCTCATTCCAGAACTTTTCACAGAATTTCATTTTAAAATCATTCATATCAGTAAACTTGTCTCTGTAGACAGCAAACCAATTCCTCGTTTCCCCCACAAACACTTGTTCTAAAATTTCAACTACCTGGCACCACTCAATACTACCATTTTCCAACCTCTCTCCGAATTTATTTTCTATAGTGTTCATGAACTCCATTGGGCACCCCTGTCGATTGCTGAACTTACCCAGTTCTACCTCCCTGTGTGTGCTATTCACAAAAACTGGCCTATTCTGACTATTTTCTTGCCTGATCCTAGCTTTTAATTTTAACTCTAATTCTGCGATTTTCTCCTCAGCCTTCCTCTCAATACTGTTTACTGTTAATTTAATGTTTCCTTCTGATTCTTCTACTTTATCATATAGCTTTGCTTGTTTCTCCTCAATCTTGCTAATGCTCTCTCTATTACTCTCTCTTAAATCATTTACTTCTGCAACTATTTGTGAGTGGACTTTCTCAATTCTACCCCCCAGCTGTTCCTTAACCTCTTTAGTTGCTACCTGAATTTTGTCAATTTCTCCCCCCAATTGCTTTTTGGCCTGCTGTGTTTCCAGTTGCACTAGTTCTTTTAAATTTTCAGCCTGTGTACTGATTCTAATTTCCAACTCCTCCTGTACTTTTCCTAATTTTCTGTCTACATCTGCAATAATCTCTTTAGCCTTTTCTTCCATCACCCCCCTGATCTCACCTCTAATCAGTTCGAATTTGTCACTCATTTCCCTACTGTTTTGTTCTAATTTAGCATTTAAAGTTTCAGTACTCTCTCTATTTTCCTTACTGTTTTGTTCTAATCTGGCATTTAAAGTTTCATTACTCTCTCTATTTTCCTTACTGTTTTGTTCTAATCTGGCGTTTAAAGTTTCATTACTCTCTCTATTTTCCCTACTGTTTTGTTCTAATTTAGCATTTAAGGCATCTGTACTTTCTTTATTTTCCCTACTGTTTTGTTCTAATTTAGCGTTGTTTTGTTCCAGTTTTGCATTATTCTGTTCCAACTTTGCATTTAAGGCATCACTACTAACTTTGTTCTGATACATGAACTCGAGAAGTAAAGTCTTTAATTCTGGTTGGCCGCCTACACTCCCTGTTTCAGTATCGGGATTTACCTCCGCTACCCCGGTACTACCATCACTCGACATACTGCTCGTATCATCACTCTCCCGTTGATGACCACTACGTAACCTCATCTGTCTTTCTTTCTCATCCCCCATAATGATATACACTGATACAGACAAATAGCCCCCAAAATACAGGCACAGAAATATATACCCTTCTCCTTCCACAAATGTTATTAGGTTTTCAGCCCCAAGTTGTCGGCGACAAATGTAACAGCTTTGCTAGCCCACACTGTTGGGAGATAAATGTAATTGTTTCGCTGCCCCTAACTCTTGGGTGATAATTGTAACTGTTGACCTTTGCCTAAGCTATGTTGTTTTAATGGGCGCCAAGACCTCAATGCAATGCTGAAATCTAAATTTGTATTTAACAACGTCTAGCTCTGGGAGAACACCTTCAAGAATCTATTCACTCAGATCGTGGTATGATTTGATCATTAACCCAACTAACAATTGTATCAGGAGAAGGAGTTGGTCTATATCTAATGCTACCTACTGAAAGCAAAGATTGCATTGTAAAAGAAATGAATTTATTATATAAAACAAGTATAGCAAAATTAATAATAATAATAAGTTTAAAATTTAAATTGGAGCGTTGCGATTTTAATATTACCGATAGAAAATTACGTGAAAACGGAGTCTGATAAATTGATTTTACTCTTATTTCCAAGCTATGAAGTTACTGAAATATGAAATGTAAAACAAAGAAAAATGAGAGATTGCGTATTTCTGCGTCATTTGCGCTTACCACTGGAAATTGCTAAAGCATTTCCCTCGTACTGGATATGCTGTGTGCTTCCCACAGTCTCCTGGACGTCGCCATCTTCTTCGTTATTTGATGATATTCTGGTAGATTAGATAATTCTATGGTCCGTACATCGGACCCAAACCGTACAACCACCACGGTTAAGTTTCACAAAGATAGTCGCTAACTCCACTGAACATCGGAGCGACACGCACTTGCAACCGTACTCGGCAAGTTCTACACAGATTCTCCTCGTTCCGCGGCGCGTCGAACGATATATGCACACGTTGGCTCCCCACTCCGGAGCCGTCTTCCAGCTTACGTCGTCTCCACTGATTGGCTGCACCCCACGCGCTATACTCCCCTCCTCTGCCTCATTACACTCGGCGGTAAGGGGAAGTCGTATTCCGTTCCAACAATTCGCCTTTTTCTTGACGATGCGACCCAAGCTTGCGTCATGCTTCCCGACAAGATTAAGCTTGTATTTGAATTTCCAGTGACTCATGTCTCTCATAATATACCCTAACTGACGAAACTCTGTTAAATTCCGTAATCACATAATTTCCTATGATATTGTCGTTCGTAATAATTTGCTTGATAGCGTTTTCTAAGACATAGAAAACCTATCTGTATGCTTATAATTTTTATAAAATGCTCCGAAAATATCTTAATAATAATTATAATAAATTAATAATAATAATAAATTAACATGAAAAATTCTCTTGGCTGAACAATTTGCCGCGTAAATAAATATAGAATGGTTTCCTACTGACTTATGCCAGTTGCACAAAAACCCCTCGAAAAACACGTTACAGGATTTAAAAGTCCAAAATTTTGAACAAAAAAATTACACAAATTTAGTACTATAATATCTCATTATATAAATTATTTACAGAAAAATCGATACGTAGTGTTTTTTAAAGAAGTATTATCTACCTAATTCCAAATTTCCATTAACATGACATTTGAAATCTATGAAAAAATAGAATTAAAAATTCCAAAAATAAAAAATAAAAAAAAAATATTTTGGAAAAACTGTTAATTGTATATGAAACAAATGTTTGTGATATCTCTACTTTTGTTTGGGTGACATTCCCACAAAGTTTCGTGAAAATCCATGCATTAGGTAAAAATATCTGTTTATCTCAGGAGTGTCGCCTTAAAGTCACACGTCTATCTAAATTTTGCCACTGGCTACTTATTTCATCAATTGTCTAGTACAAAATTAATCGTAGAACTTTCCCTAATAGTTGTAGTCATGGGAGGCTACCTAAATTTCACTGAGTTAACAAATTCACACTAAGCTGTGCGTACACAACTTCATTATAATGTTTTCAATAATGAATCTCTCTCTTATAGAATAATGCAGTATAACCTCACGGTATCAAAAGAATAAGCATCCACGGGCCTCGATAGAGTAAGAATAGTCCTCGTCGTCACTCAAACGACAGTATTTATGTGAATCTTGCAAAAGGACGGAGGGAGAGGGAAATCTATCACCAACTTCTATAATATTGCGAATATTGGCATGCGACAGGTATCAAACAACTCGAAGTATTTCACAGGTCACAGTTGAGCCGTCGTGCTCAAGAATCGATCATAGACTTCTTTAATCCAAGCTTCGCCGCCTTTTATCACCAGGCCGGCATCAGACGCATCTTTGGCGCTATAAACGGTGGCCCTCTCTGATTGGTTGTTCGTGACGTCAATGTCGCAGATTTGAACAGAAGCCTCTGTCCTATGATTGGTTAAAAGTTCCTCTCGTCTCTTTCAGTCAGCAACTATCTTTCTCTTGACGCTAGGGTGACAAAGAAAGTACGGTTGAAATGAGTCAGGACCCAACACACCTTAGTCTATTTCTTGCACCTGCCAAACATTCCGATCGTCGTCATCTCTTTGTTTCAAGACTGGGCACGTCCATACGTACTGTCTCCATTTAAGCTTGTGATTTCGCAATCCTGTCTGGCCTTCCTGTATGATTCTGGCAGTAAAATCAGAGTATAATGAAATAAATAATTAGAATCATTTATATGCGCAGCTTATAAAGAGTTCAATATATATATATATCAGTTTCTTGTGGACACGATAACTGCCGTAATTTTGCACCAATCACTTTGAAAATTTTACATAATATGTATACCTTTAAATTCTCGGTTGAGTTCGTTAATGGGTAAAATCGGTCGAAGGGGGTGAAAATGGGGGGCTTTTTTTTTTTTTTTTTTTTGAAAAAGTGAAATATCGCTCTCTCTTAATTCGTGAAATATCGAGTTCATTCAAAGTTCATACTATGTGTCGAATAAGTGCCAAAAACGTATGTTTAAAAAGTTTTTGATAGCATCAACCATTGACCAAAGGGGTGGAATAAAGTGGGTTTTTCGGGAAACATTAATCATATCTCTCTTAATAGGCACAATATCAAAACCGAACAAAATGGAACATATTCCCCTAATAATTACCTAAAACTTTTGTCTGAAAGAATTTTTGATATGACCCACCATTAGGCTAAGGGATAAGAAAAATGATTTCGGAATTAGAAGAAATTGCCAAGTGCCATCAGAGGTTACCATGACAACGCTTCTAAATTTATGAGGAACTAGCAGAAGTACCCATACTTCGAACGGTCTTCGGTATTAATAACCAGACGTAATCAATTGAGCTACTGTTGCAATGGTTAGGGGCTTGGAACCTGTTCGTCGACAAAGAAAAATGATTAGTTGAAATATGCTCTGAAACTAAATGCACCTAACGTGTACTTCCTGACGTGAAAATAAAATGGAAAACCTCGTGGACGAAACGCAATACACGTCACATAAAAACTGACCCTCACTGTTGTGTCTAGTCCGCATCCAGAGGAAGACCCCTTCAATAAATTATAAAGGCTTGTGGTGCATGAAAATTCAGGTTTCTTAGCCTCCAATGGCCCAAATCCTAAAAGCAAAAAAATAAAATAAAAAATATAATATTTCAATTCAGGAATTTTTGAAAATAATGTTGCTGTTTGAAGATATAATAGACCTTCTGTACGACATATCGCACGTTTAAGTCTTGTGAAAAAATCTAGGGTAACCCTTGACCCCCTTAAGCGCATTGATGAATTTTACTGTTTTTGTTGGTTCCGTGATAACCTTATAGCCATTATTTTGCAAACTTTCACAAAAATGTAATAAATGGAGTGGCATTACTTCTTGCAGAAATAGATGGAAAGTTGGATGTAACTTTTTGAGACACTGTTGTCATGGTTATTGGCTTGCATTCCTACATTAGTTTATTAAATGAAATTAATTTTCTGGGAATATCTCAGAAACTCTTGGTTTTACAGCCTTAAAATGTAGTTTTTGGGGACCCTTTACGACAGTTTAGGGGCCCCGAGTTTTGTTTCTGACACCAAGGGGCTGAAAATAAGCTTTGTCTCGTATGTAGGCCGTAGTATAATAATAATTATAATAATAATATAACAATATAGGGATAGGGATATAATAGACCTTCCGTACCACACCAGCACGTGTAAATCGCGTGAAAAAAATCTAGAGTACCCCTTGACCCCCTTAAGCGCCTTATATGTGTTGATGAATTTTACACCTTATAGCCGTTTGCTAACTATCTCAGTATTTTTTTTTTTCTCGTGTAGCCTCGTGAGAGGCCGAGTGCAGGTCTTTCTATTCGACGCCCGTGGGCGACCTGCGAGTCGGGATGAGAGATGGAATGGATGAAGATGAATGAAACTGGGCAAGGATGTGGAAGGAAGCGGCCGTGGCCTGGCAGAAGGTACTGTCCCAGCATTTGCCTGGTGTTGAAAATGGGAAACCACGGAAAACCATTTCAAGGACAGCCGACGGTGGGGCTCGAACCCACGCGTCTACCGAGTCAGCAGTGCTGGGCCCCATGGCCTAACGCAGCGCTTTAGCCAGCGTAGCCACTACTGTCGGTATCTCAGTAATGCAATAAATGGAATTGTATTGCGTCTTACAGCAATAGATGGACCTGTGAGTTTCTGTTGTCATGGTTACCGGCTTGCTTTCTTTCATTATTGTATTCAATGAAATTAATTTTCTGGGAATATCTCAAAAACTGTTGGTTTTAGGGCCTTAAAATGTGGTCCCGAGTTTGGTTTCTCACATTGAGGGGCAGAAAATGATCTTTGTCTTGCCCTTCTACGCCTATTTCAGCAAGTATCTAAAGGGGGTGGTCCCCTTTTATGGGAGGTATATAGAAGAGTTACATCAATGATTAGTGTCCTGCCTCTGAAGGATACCTGTACCAAAATTTACGTTGGTCCACCCAGCCATTCTCGAGTTATAAGGGAACAAAATTGTCCTCAGGCAGACAAACAAACAGACAGACAGACAGACAAAAAAAATATTTTCGCGTGTATCCGTCATAAAACAGTCTGAAACGCGTAAATTACGCAAATTTCCGTGGAAATTCATAAAAAACAGACAAACTTTCATTTTCATAGAGATGACCTATCATAGGTTGCCATGACAACGCCAATGCACGAGATCACCATCTGACTCTGTGGGAAGCGGCTTCGGTAACGTAACTGGTACCCTGCTGAAATTCAATGCCCAATGTCGCGGATTCAAAGCCGGCCAAAGTCGTCGGATTTTCTAAGAGTGCTAAAAATCCCTCAGCATGCTTTCCTTCGGAGGGGAACTTCCAACGTTCGTTGCAAGTAGCTGGTTGCGGTGCCATCTAGTAGCCAAGTTCACAGCTAGGTGTCGTTGATGGTAGTATTTGGTAGCAAAATTAGGAACAACTACTTGAAATTGACCGTCTGCAGTCCTTACCTGAATTACACACTAATACAATCATCACAATTAACACCGTTTATCTGACAGATTCTACACACACCCAATGTACACGGGGTTACATGACCACGTTGTCGCAGCCCCTAAACTGAGGAACCAAACAACATCTCTGCGGGAGATAAAATTTGCGTGAAGAAGTAACAGACTGTTAGATAGTTACACATCTTATTTCTGACTATTCCGAAGAACGTCATTCTCGCCGAATATTTCCAGAAATTATCTACGTCATCATCCAGTCATCGCCACGTCATCGCCACGTCATCACCATCGTCTAAGCTCTAGAATTTTCTGGATCCTTCGAGGCGACCTCGTCTGGCCACGTGGAGCTCACATCACATCACTGCATTGCAGGCAGTGCACATTCGTCTTCAAATTTCATACATTTAAACATCCACTACATCTACTCTTCGCTTCGTAAATCTACAGAACTGTCTGGTGACACCGCTGCTTGCCTATCTACGTTTATTCAAGGAGATTGACCGGAGCCAGCAGTTTTCTCATCGCCAGTGCACGCTACACAGAACACCTACAGCCTGCAATACACAGCTACGTACTTTCTGTGTAGCGCCTGTCGACATATAGCCTTCTCCTCGAGACTGCTGTAGTGTCAGCACCTTCATTTCTACTTCATTTTTCTTCACGCAACATCATTCATATTACAATTACACTGACATACACACAGCTCGTCTGGGAAATTATTCTTTCCAGACTTACACATTCATCATACACACAGCTTTCATTCACCCAGTATCATTCAAGGCCACATAATACCGCCGCGCCATCCAGCCTTCTCCTTTTTTAGGGACTTAGTGCCCTAGTCCTGCAATTCCTTTCGCGATCTTTGCACCCCATCCCCCTGCCCTGGTAAAATTGGCCTCATCCTATACTCGTTAATACCTTCCCCATATTCGTCATGGGTCGTGGCAAAGGTCGTGGATCCCCAAACCGTGATCCGCGTAACGCTAAGGGGACCAACAAGGAGGCACCGCCGCGCACTAACTCTCAAGGCGCCATCCCAGAAAACCTAACCACGGCTACTACCATGTCTACCGCTACACCCTCCACCTCTGGCCTTCACCCCAACCTCCCACCAGTAATCCCACAAAACTCCATCCTGTCCGCGAAACGCAAAGTACCCGACCCCGCGGACTCTGAACTTACCCAGCGCTCCCGTTTGCGTGTCCATGATGGGATGGAGGAGGGTGGTCATCCTTCCATTCTCTTACTGGATGCCACATTGAGCACGAACCCCCCTCCCTCCATCTTTGATCTCCCACCCCTCCCTCGCCCCACGGGGAACCTACCCTTCCAGGAGGGAACGACCCCCTCCCCAATTCCCCAATCATCCGTCTCCTATGCAGCCAAGGCTGCTCAGTCCGCCTATAAGCACTCTTACCTTATCTCCGGTCTCCAACACCTGTCCAGACAGGAAATCTCGGGAGCTTTGGAGACGCTCATCCCCCCCTCTTTACCTTTCATCCTGGTCTCCGTCTCAAATGGTGTGATCCTCAAAACCGACGATGACATTGTCGCCACCACCCTTGAGGACGCCAATTCACCCGCCCGACTTGGTCCCACAGTGACGATCGGTCCCCTTACATCGCGCCAAACACCCACCACAGCACCCCCTCCCACCCGTTCACCACTCTTCTCGTGCGTGATCCGAGGCGTTGACCCTGATCTTCCTGAGGAGGTCGTCATATCGGAACTTGAGCGCGAACAAATCCAGGTGAAAAAGGCCTTCCGCATAAAGTGCCCCACAGGCCCAACCTGGATGGTCAGGATTCTCCTGGCCACCCAGGCAGAAGTCGATCGCCTACTCCAGCTCGGCGTATACATCTTTCGATATCACCACCGAGTAGAACCCTCTAAAGCTCCACCTCCCATGGCTCTCCGTTGCAATAGGTGTCTGGCCTACAATCAGCACTCTACTGAACAGTGCCGCCAACCGCGCATCTGCCCCCACTGTTTCCAACCTGACCACCCCCTGCAACAATGTCCAAACCTCGCCCAACCTCCCAAATGCCACCAGTGCTCGGGCCAGCACCCTACACACTCCTACAAGTGTAAGGGTATACCCGCACCTCCCCCAGATCATCCGGAGCTTGTCGCACCCGTAAAGACAATCGACCCCCCAACCCCGACCGCAAACACCCAATTTCCCCCCCTTGACGGTGGAAAACCTCCTCCGCTTCCTCACCATCTCCCTTCAAAACCTCATGCCATTCCAACGGCCTCTGGTTCTCACACAACTCCAGCAGGCGGCCCTCCAAATTTTTAATGTTCGCTTCTTCCCCTCATACGCCGGCCCCTTAACACATTTCACCTTCTCCCCACTGGTATCGACACAACATGGCAACTAAGACCATCCACACTGGGCCTCCCAAAACCATCTCTCTAATATACAGCAATGTTTGCTCCTTCCACAAGAAGCGTCCCTTACTTCAGTACACCGTAGCCGCACATTCCGCAGACGCCGTTCTACTAAACGAAACGTTTCTTCGTCCCCACCAGTCAGCCAGTCTCCCCGGCTACACCATCCACAGAGCGGACCACCCTCGTGAGATTGGGCGTGGGGGTGTCGCCCTCTTACATAAGAACCGCATCCCACTACGCATTCACGTCCCTCCTCCCCCACTCTCCTTCCCTGAGAGCCTCATCGCGACTCTCTACTTCCCCTCCCGCGTACTTCATGTCGCAACTATATACACCCGTCCCCGCCGTCCCTTCCCCCGGGAGTTCCTAACCCATCTCCATACCACCTTCCCACATTTTCTCGTACTTGCGGACCTAAACATGCACTCCCGATCGGCAACGGAACTGGCTGACTTCCATAACTATCTACAGGCGATAAACTCCACCCTCGTAGCCATCCCCAAACATACTCGCCCTATCTCCAACACCACACCGGATGCAATTATTGCACATAATCGCCTCGCTCACCTTCTAACTGTGGACGTCCTCCTCAGCATAGGAAGCGACCATCTCCCCGTTCTGGTCACCATACCAACACGACCCACCACCGTCACCCCTCCGCCGCCGATTCTTCGCCAGAACTTTAAACAGGCAAACTGGCCTGCCTACAGAGATCACATCATCAACTCTCTCACCCCTCCCCTCCCGCATCTTGACTCTGCGGCCTCGGTCGACTCATACACCCGAGTTCTAGAATCCTCCCTAACATACGCCTCATCCGTTCACATCCCCATCACCCCGTACTCACCCTCCCGCCCCCCGTTACCCCCCAAAGCCCTCCCTCTCCTCCGGCTCTCCCACAGATATCTAGCCCACTATAAAAGGTCACGCGATCGCTATTTCCTCACCCTTCACCGTCAGACTATCCGCCAGGTGCATTTCTACATCCGCGCCTTTCACCGCCGTAACTGGGTCTCAGTCTGCAACTCCTTGCAAGGCCAACGCTCCTCCCTTGGCTCTTACTGGAAACGCTTAAACACCCTCACTGGACGCTCCCCCACACCCATCTATCCCATCATCCACCAGGGCACTGCCCCACCGGATCTGCCCTCCAAGCTGGAGATCTTTGCCCGTCGCTTCGAACGGGTCTTTAACGGTCATTTCGGCCTCACCTTCGATGACACCGATAACGACGCCGTCAACTCCATCTCCGATCGACCCTATCTCCAGCCCAATCATCAACACCCCCATATCCCACACGCTATCAACGACCCCATCACCCCCATCGATATTCACCTCGCCCTTTCCCGTACCAAAAATACTGCCCCCGGTCCCGATCAACTCCGCTATCTCCACATCAAAGAGGCACCCCCTATCTTCTTCCAGCTCCTCGCCACCCTCTATACCTACCTCCTCAAAACCGGATTTTACCCAACGGCATGGCGCGCTGCCACCATGCTTCTCTTCCCCAAACCCAACAAACCACTCTCCGACCCCTCCTCCTATCGTCCCATCTGCCTCACAGCCGTCCTCTCCAAACTCTTCGAAAAAATCCTAGTCCGCCGCACCTACCTCCATCTCAATCGACATCAGCTACTCCCCCTCTCCCAATGTGGCTCCCGGCCTGCCCTCTCCACCCATGACCAACTACTCCGCCTCACCACCCTCACAGCCGATAACATGAACCGCTTCCGCCCCACTCTCCTCCTCACCTTCGATTTTCAGAGTGCCTTCGACACCGTCTGGCACTCAGCTCTCCTTCTCAAACTCCACTACTACCACCTCCCTCATAATTTCATCCGCCTGATTGGAAACTTCCTCAGTCCCCGCACCGCCCGCATTTCTATCAATCGCACCCTCTCACGCTCCTTCTCTCTAACCCAAGGCGTACCCCAAGGGTCAGTACTATCCCCTCTCCTCTACATTCTTTTTGTCGGAGATATCCCCCAACCTCCGGCTCCACTCCACCTCCTCCAGTTCGCAGACGACACTGCAATACTCGCTCCTTGCCCTTCCGTCGCAGCCATCAACAGACTGGTCCAACCATATCTCGACCGATTCACGGCCTGGTGTGATCGCTGGCATCTCAGTCTAAATACGGACAAGACCAAAGCCGTTCTCTTCCGTCCCCGTCGCCATGCCAACTCGGCCACCCGCAACCCCAATCTTCTGACCCTACGCATCCACGATCACCGCCTTCACACTTCACCATCGCTACGCTACCTGGGCGTCATCTTTGACGAGCACTTCACCCTTCGTCCACATCTACGCGCACTTACGGCCACTGCTCAGAAGCGCTCTCGCCTCATCACCAGGCTGATCGGAACCTCTTGGGGGCTGCATGCCTCAACGCTATTTTACACTTACAAGACCCTCATCCGCTCTTACATTACATATGGGCATGTTGTCTGGGCCGGCTGCGCCGCCAGCTACTTGCACCCCCTGGTAACCATGGAACGACGCATTGCCCGCATAGCCCTTCGCCTCCCCCCAATACACCCAAGTGAGGATCTGTACCGTCTAATGCCGTTGCCCCCCGTTACGACGTGCATACACCTTCTCCAACTGCGCTACTTGAAGCGCGCTAGAAAAACGCAGAATCCTATTCTACGCCAGCTTGAGGCACTCCAGCTACGCAATCCAGTATACACTAAGCTAGGCCTCCTCCACCTCAAGAGCCTCACCCCTGCCCCGGACTAATAGTCCTCTAAAAAAAAAAAAAAAAAAACATCACATCAATCCATCCATATATACTCACATCTTACATCAACAGCTTATATTTCTTTTCTTTTCTTTTCTTTCTATTTTAATTCGACTCTTTCTCTTCTCTCTGTTTTCTACAATAACGCTTCACTTCTCATCTCAACCAAAGTCATCCATCACCTCCATCTCAGCAAACAAACTCATCCATTTCTATTATCGCATTCATTACCGAATAGTTCAAACAACAATTACCATATCCCATCACCCACACTCACCTCAACGTACCTTTCTCATCTCATCCCGTACCATCTCATAATACATAATCATCCACTTAAAAAAAAAAAAAAAAAAAAAAAAAAAAAACTATCAAAGCTCATCACCCACTCTAACTAACTCCTGAAAACACCAAATTTCAGTTCTCTCACAACACCATTAAACTCAAACTCTCAAAATTCAACATCTAACGCCTTCATCTAAAATAGTTCAATGCATTTAAGAGCAATTTTTCGCCAACACCAAATTTTCGAAACTTCAATCTTAGCCAAGAGGTCAAATCATTTTTCCTTCTCCAACTTACACAATTCACCACCACCCTTCTCCTATAACTCTCCACCTTCCATTCAATCCCCTCCTCTGGCCCAAGAGATGGTGCGGCCATCTATAGGGGCCCGCTCACCCTCGTTGGGTGGGAATGAAATGACCCCTTTATTATTGTGATAGTTACACATCAGTTCCAAACCTTGCATAAGGACAGTGTGACTACAAGTATAACAAGTAGTTCCGTGAAGAACTAAATAGCCTATTTTCATATATCCTTCTAATATTAATTGCATCTATCAACATACAAATTTTCAGTTTGATTGCTTTAATAGATTTGTAGATATTGGGAACCGTCTAAATATTTTGGATGGTCACCCTGTTGGATTTTTATATTATAGGCTTTAGATTTATGTACTATTACATGAAGATTATTGTGTAGGCGTTTTATTCAAACTTCAATCGCATGATTAGGACACAAGAAATAAAAGCGGGATTTTAAAATTTTGCTCAGCCGCCATCTTGTGGTTATGAGAATAATTTAAATGAATTAAATGCCAGTCGATTAAAATTTGTAAAAGCATATACCGTATCAAGTTTCACTGCGCTCGGATGGTTAAACCGCAAGAAACGTCCATTTGAATATTTAAATTTCGCGTCGCCGCCATGTTGGATTTGTGCTCGCCAGGTTATTGAACATCCTATAGGTGAACTTATGCTTATAGCCTCTATGCAGTTACAAAATTTCAGTTTGATTGCTGTAGTAGATTAATTGATATTGAGAACCGTCTAAATATGTCTGTAGGTCGCCATGTTGGATTTTAATATATGTAGGCCATAGAGTAATGTACTATTAGATGATGATTATTGTGTTCGTTCATGATGCAAATATTGATTTGGATCGCTTGATTAGAACACAAGAAATAAAAACTTAATTCGATATTCGCACAGCCACCATCTTGAGGTTACGTAAACAATTGAACTAAATTATATACCAGTGCATTACAATGTGTATGAACATTTGTTGTACGAAGTTTCATTGCGTTTGGATCATTAAATCGCGAGAAAAGTCTATTTAAAACTTTCAACTTAGCTTGGCCGCCATGTTCGTTTTGTAGTTAACCGGTTTTTGAGAGTCTCATACATGAACTTCCGGTAGTGCCCTTTATATCCGTACAAAATTTCATGGTGATACCGGTAATAGTTTCAGAGATATAGAATGTCGGTGAAATATTTCGCACAGCCGCCATCTTGAGGTTATGTAAACAATTGAACGAAGTTAGATGTCGGTGTTTTGCAATGTGTATAAACATATACTGTACCAAGTTTCATTGCGTTTGGTTGGTTAAATCGCGAGAAACGTATATTTAAAAGTCGCAATTTCGCTTGGCAGCCATGTTGGTTTTGTAGTTACCAGGTTTTAAAAAGTCACATAGGTGAACTTTTAGTAGTTCCCTTTATCACCGTACAAAATTCCAGGGTGATATCGGTAATAGTTTCGGAGATATTGAATTCTGGTGAAATATTTCGCACAGCCGCCATGTTGGATTTGTGAGACTACCATAATTTGAAGGGCACGGTCGGGGTCGCCCGGAGTAGTGCTTTGAACTTACCTAGTTTCATTGAAATCTCTCCAGCCGTTTAGAAGTTATTAGGGGGGGGGGGCACACAAAATTTTCTCTCTCTCACACACACACACGCACACACAGACACACGGACAAATGGTGATCTCATAAGCCTATTTTTTCATAAGTGAAAATAGGCTAGAAATGAACCCCAAATGACAAGATGGTTACCATCTCCATAAGACAATAAAATTTTATAAATATGCCTAGAAAGACGAAAAAAAAAAGTTAATTAAGCTCCAATTGTAAAACACTTTCTCGCAATTAATGAGGTCTGATCCTTCTACGAAAACCTGCATATTTTGTCTATTATAGCCTATCCCCTAGTTTGCCCGGTGAAATCTACCTCTGCCTTCCGGCGTGCCGAGAGGATTTTTAGCCTACTTTTCACATTTTGCAAAAATGAGGAAAAAGTAGTCTTATGAGATCGATCCGGGAAAATGTGTGTCTGTCTGTCTGTCCTTCTGTCTGTCTGGCTGGCTGTGTGTGTGTGTCCCCCTATCAACTCCTAAACGGCTGGAGCAATCGAAATAAAATTTGGTAGGAGTAAAGATCTATACCTGAATATCTCACGCCCATATTTCAAAATGATGTCAGTGCTACCAACTGCTGAAAAATAGCAATTGAAATTTGAGTTCCATGTTGGATATCTTGGAAGGTATGAATGGGAGCTATTTCAAAATCGGCACACATATAGACAATAATATTGTAGTTTAATTTCCAGAAGGCCATGCATGGCAGTGTTGCCAAAATGATTATAAGCCTACTGATAAGTCCAATATTTAAAGGCATATAACTTCTACACTATCAATTGGAATTCAACCAAATTTCGTATGTTGTATGTGTACATAACCAGATATGACTGAACGTATTCTCATGAACCACCAGTGCTGCCAACTGTTAAAAAATGCTCTTAATTTCTTTTATCCAAATACCAATATATATGAGAAAGTATGCAAGCCGACAGCTTTAAACTAAGCAAACGGATAGTACATGACATTCTATATTAATTTGGAGTAACTTATATACGTCAGTGCTACCAACATGATTCTAAGCCTGCTGAGAGGTCCAACTTTAAATACATGTAACTTCCATACTATCATTTGGATTTCAACCAAATTTCGTATGTGCTATGTGTACCATAACAGCTATGACTATGCGTATATTTAGGAGCAACCAGGGCTGCCAACTGTTAGTAAATGCTGTCTTTATTTTTGTTACCCTAATATCAATATATCAGAAAGAATGCAAGCCAATAGCTCTAAACTTTGCACACGTATAGTACCTGGCATTCTAGATTACTTTGGAGTAACTAATATACGTCAGTGCTGCCAACATGATTCTAAGCCTGCTGATAAGTCCAATTTTAAAATGCATGTAACTTCTATACTAACTAATGGATTTCATTCAAAATTGGCACAACAATAGATCATATTATTTCAGATTATTTCTGACCAATACATGCATGACACTGTTGCCAACATGATTTTACGCGCGCTGTTAGATCCAATGTTTAACTGCATGTAACGTCCATGCTATTCATTGGACTCCAACCACATTTTGTATTCTGTACCTTAAGAGATGGAACTAAGAATATATTCAGTCACCAGGGCTGCCTACTGTAGTGCTCTATTAGGCTACATTATGCCAGGTATACAGTATTTCGAACTAATTAGAAATTTCGATATTACCAACTTAATTTCGTCATTATTCTAGATAGATCCATATCGATTAATCATTGGCATGAATCTTAAATTTTAAGAAAAGTAGGCTCTTTAGTTCGTCACGGAACTTCTTGTTTTTCTTCTGATATAGTCCTCACTCGTATTATTTCCACAATACACAGCCTCCTGAGGCCATCAATGCACTACGTTAAATTAGTAATAATTGCATGTAAAAGATTGTGTATTGTTTGGTACGGTAAGTGTGAGAGGTTTACTTGTTCTTTTTAGAAGAGATTTACTAGTGAAAATACCCTGCCAACTTAATCGAAAATGACTCTTCAATGGTTAGGCGATATAAACACACTTTATTCTTATCGATTTTGTTAGTTATAACATATGTACCAATTAATTGCAGGAGTGTGCGATGTTCATCTGTCAGACAAGCTTGTGATCCCACCAGAAAATACTCTCTTGTAGGCCTAGCTGTTCAACCTCTACCCGGATTCTCATGCACAATGTCACACCTTTACCTCATCTACACCGGGTGAGTTAGCCGTGGTCGTTACGGCGTGGCTATAGGCAGTCGCTCACATCCGGGAGGCGAGGAGGTTCGAATCTCCCCGCCGGCAACCTTGGCGATGATCTTCTGTGGTTTCCTATCTTCCTTCCAGGCAAATAACGGGGTTGGTCCCTAACTATAGGCCTCAGCCGCTACCTTCAAATTCCTCGTCCTTACATTCACACTTTCCTCCCCTGACCACCCTCCACACGCGACGGTAAATGTAGCTCACCCCATGGGTGTCCGCATAGAAACAGCTACAAACTCTGGCGAGCCGAACATGTCCTCCGACACTTCCAGCACTAAAAGCCATACGCTAAGGAAAAAAAACTGAACCCGTTGAAAACACATAGACTTTCGTCGCATCGCATCCCACCTGGTGAGTTAGCCGTGGCCGTTACGGCGTGGCTGCAGACAGTCGCTCACATCCGGGAGGCGAGGAGGTTCGAATCCCCCCGCCGGCAATCTTGAAAATGGTCTTCTGTGGTTTCCCATCTTCCTTCCAGGCAAATCCGGGGTTGGTCCCAAACTATAGGACACAGCCACTACCTTCCAATTCCTCGTCCTTACTTTCATCCCCACACGCGACGGTTCTTGTAGCTCTCCCATGGGTGTCCACATAGAAGCAGTTACAAACTTTGGCGAGCCGAACTTGTCCTCGGACAATGCCTGCACTAAGATAAAGCCATACTCTTAAAACAAAACTCATCTGCAAGAGTCTAAAGAGCGCCACTGATTAATTGTCTTGTGTACCTTTTTTGTTACAGGGCGACTATCAACTAGATAAGATCCCCATTCGTTTGGCTTGTATACCTATTCCTCACGGAAAAGATTTCTGGAGAGTAATTTATATTCTCAAAGATGACAATGACTCTATCGGATGCTGGTCAATTGAATTCCGTACCGTCAAAATTCGTCGTCGTTCATAGCTTCTTACAAAAGATGGCAGTCAAATAAATCAATGAACAAAGCAAATTAATGTGTTTTATTATTATTATTATTATTATTATTATCATCTTTAATTTCTCATCAATATGGTATACCCCAGTCTTCAAGATACGGATGTATCATGTAAATCTTACAGTGATCAAAATAACCTAACAATATGACAGGGGTGGAGGACAGAGGAGCTGATTTTTTTGACTTATTTCTCTATGCATTTCTTTCTTCTTGTTTGCTTTACTTCTTTGTAAATATAGTCGAGTCTCGATTATCCGACCTAGGCTGGACCTGGAGTACGTCGGATCACCAAAAATGTCGGATAATACAGAATAACTTTGAAAATGAACTAAAACAAATAAGTAGAACTAGAACCATGAAATGTTTTACGGTACTAAGTTAGTTAGTTGTTGTTTTATGGGGCGGAACTAAGAGGTCACCTGCCCCTCTTAACACAGATTAAAGAATACAAATTTGGAATTGAATTTGACATTTTGAGGTACTCTATTTACTGAATTATCAATTCAATTGAACGAGCAGTATTGAACAAAAGCGTTCCAAATGTCTTAAAGAAAAGAAACTTGTCAACAATGTCTGCTTGCCAGCTGATTCACGTTTTCTTGCTGTGAGTTCTCGTCATCGACGCTGTTGCGCTTTCCTCCGCCCGTTGCTCCACGTACGTTAATGCCATATCCAGTACACCTAATCCTTCACGGTGAGATATCGTTTTATCCTTTTGTTCTGCAATACCTCGTTCTTCTCCTTTTTCGTCACCATACTCATTCTCTTTAGCATTCACAAAATCAATAATATCAGGGTCAGTTAGTTCAAACAGCTAATGTTGTGCACACCACTTACTCACATCTTGAGTCGTATCATCCTCACAGCCAGGAATGCAATTCAGTAAAGGAACAATGTCGGATAACACGAAGTGTCGGATAAGCGAAGGTCGGTTGAGCGTGACTCTACTATCGTGCAATAAAAGTGGCTGTGCATGTGCTCTAAGACGTACTGTTGGTCCACGACCACTACGACTCCCAACATTGGTGCCGAAAACTTAAGATTACGTTCAGTGTTGTACATTACATTGCGGGCAATTGTGTTTTACTTGTGTATAAAGTAAACTGGTCTACAGAACAGCAATCACATTGCGTACAAGCAGCCACGAATACACCACGCCACGCCAATATCTTTGCCTTAAGCAACGTCGGATTACGAGGTAAGAAGATACTGTAACTGCCGTAAAATTCGCAGGTATCATTGAAAAAGTAAGACTAAACTGTGCATGAATTGTAATATAATTACACTACGTAAGTGAATGCACGGATGATCGACAAACAAGTGCTGCTATCTAACGGTAGATCCTGAACTAAATGCCAGGTAGCCATCACCGACACTACTAGACGATCTCACCTTCAATACGCATGCGCTGACGTCAGCCAATCACCTTCACTACTCACTGGTCTGCAGCATGGTACTATTTAAACTCAGCATTTTTTCTAGACTTATGACGTGTCTTGCGTGGGGTATGTCCTGGCTCATCAGCAGGCCCTTGCTATCCGTGACCGAACTCCCACAGGAATGGCGATCTGTGCGTTAGCTCCCGCTTTATGAAGTGCACCTGCACCTCTTTACTGCGAGAGCTAAAAGATCAGGCAGCCTTAAGTTCCCTAAGGCTTCCCAAAAGATGGTATTGTTACGGCTGTGAGTTAGTTTCATCGCTCGCCGCATGAGTCACAACTGCCCCAGGGCTGGGCTGCTCCTCCCCAGTGTATTGCATGCGCCTTATGCAACAGGACTACTATGACAAAGGGATGGTCCAGAATATTCGTGACTGAGCCAGCGATGGAAGCCTCGAGAAGCCGTGAACCCTGGCTGGGTCTAGAAGCATTTATTGAGTCACCGGCCTGCTATATAAGAGCGACCCGTCAAGCAGTTGCTGTTGTGTTTTTATGAGCTAGTGCGAGTGTTTATCCTGAGCGACTGAAGTGTGGTGACTTGCGAAACCCCTAGTGAAGCTGATTCTCTTGACAGCGAGGAAGTGAGAAGCCTACAGAGGAACCGTGTCTTGAACGAGTGTGTTTTTCCAGTGCGACAGAAGTGATTGTGGTGCATTGTGAAACAGTGTGTTGTACGGTGACAGGCTGAGTGCAGATATTTCCAGCCAACGCACGGGGCCACCTCATTACGAGGGATTAACTTCTGCGGCTTACTGACAAGTGAAAGGGGAAGTGTTCTCGCCGTGAGGAAACTGGAGTAAGGTAATAATTGCTTGTATTTACTGATGAGTGCTGTATCTTTCTGGCTGCAATAAAGTTAATTATTTCATTTAAAGGAACAATCTGTGTTGTGCTTCAACCCACCGTAATCCAGTTAACAAAAAGTGCCACTAGGGGGGTGGCACGTAACAACTGGTGTCAGAAGCCGGATTACGAACACAAGCACAAGCACAACACCTGACGGTCCTGGTTTCAAAACCCGAGCAGGTAATTTTCTCTAATTTTCCTGTGAGTGCATGCCCTTTACAAGACAAACAACTAAAATGGAGGCGCAATTGGCAGCATTGCTAGAAAAGTTAAGTGGCATGGAAGACGGCCAGAAGAAATTAGCCAAGGACCTGAAAGATGACCTGAAGAAGATGGAAGACGGCCAGAAGAAGATGGAGGACGGCCAGAAGAAGATGGAGGATGGCCAGAAGAAGTTAGCAGAGAACCTGAAGGACGGCCAGAATAAGTTAATAGAGGACCTAACCGCCAAATTTCTGGATGGCCAGAAAAATCTGGAAGAGTGTCTGCTGACGAAATTAGAGGAGAGCCAAAGGAAATTAGAACTGGGTCTGCGTGAGGAAGTCACGGCAGTGGAAAAGAAGTTCGACGCCTTACAAGTGGAAGTTGCCGAGCTGCGCCAACGCCCGCTGATGGGGGTGGAGGAGAAATTCAACGCCTTACAAAAGGAAGTTGCCGAGCTGCGCCAACGCCCACTGACGGGGGTGGAAGAGAAATTCAACGCTTTACAAAAGGAAGTTGCTGAGCTGAGCCAACGCCCGCCGACGGGGATGGAAGCGAGATTCAACGCCCTACAAGAGGAAGTTGCCGAGCTGCGCCAACGCCCGCCCACCGTTACACCGGGAATATCAGGATCGGGACATAGCAGAGTGACGCCCCCAACCTTCAACGGAAAGGTCCCGTGGAGCACCTACTTACGTCAGTTCGAGGCAGCCTGTTCCATAAATAACTGGAACAACACAGAAAAGGCTACAGCTCTCATTGTAGCGCTGAGAGGTGACGCCCTTAACGTCCTTCAGGCCATCCCGACTGGATCCCAGGACTACGCTTCACTGATCGCCCATATGGAGTCCCGATATGGAGATAGCCATCTTCAGCAGGCCTACCAGATGCAGCTCCGGACCCGGGCACAGAAGAACGCGGAAACCCTGCAGGAGTTGGAGATGGACATCGCACGCCTCGTAAGGCTCGCCTATCCAACAGCGCCGGCCGACTTTATGGAACAGATTGCGACGCAGACCTTCACCGACGGGCTACGGGACTCGGACACTCAACAGGCGCTGCGACTCGCGCGCAATAAGACCCTGGCAGATGCGCTGAGCCACGCACTTGAATTCGAGACAGCAAAACAGGCATCTAGAATGCACGCGCGGGTGCGTCAAGTGGACGTCGACGAACCAGCAAAAACCAACGAGACCAAGCCCCTGACCGACGAATTGATGGAGGCGCTAAGCCGTTTCTTCGATAGTCGCGGCACCACCAGCAACGACACAGCCGGAAGACAACCGGAGAGGCGGCCCGGAAGAGGACTACCGACCTGCTGGGCCTGCGGTAAGAAAGGCCACCTGAGCAAGGACTGCGGTGATCGCCGCCGCCGAGGGTATCCGACGGGAAATCAGTCGTCTGAAAACCGCGCGGCCCAGGGAAATGAGTATTAGCCAGCCTTGGGGGGCAAAGGTTGGCTTGTGACAATCGTCAATCCCCGGCAGTCCAAGTGCGTGTGACGAAGTTACGGAGGGACAATAGCAGCCTGATGGTCGACGGAGTCGTCAACGGAGTGAGCTGGCCCATGCTAATCGACACGGGAGCATCGAGGACCATCGTCAGCCCCACCGTGGTCCCGAAGTGGAGAGTGCAACCCACACAAAGGAACCTCCAGCTAATAACCACGACCGGAGAGACCGCACCGGTACATGGCGAAGCATCACTGGAGTTCGTCATTGGTCGACGGGCGATAAAGCATCCAGTGCTTGTGGCTGACGTATCAAATGAAGTGATCATCGGACTGGACTTCCTGGACCAGAACAACATCATCTTGGATCTGAGTACCAACACTCTGCACTTCGGAAGTGAGGAACTTGCTTTGCAACCAGCACACGAGGCCGTTGCCGCACGACGAGTAAGGCTGAGGGAGGACGTCATCGTTCCCGCCAGGACGGAAGTAGGCGCTGCCGTACTTGTCGACGGAACAGCTGAGGGAGTGGCGGCTGTCATCGAGCCAAAATATGAGGACATCCAGACAAAAGGATTGCTAGTTGCCAAGACTCTCATCAACACGACGTCTCGGCCGTACGTCCGCCTGTCCAACCTGAACGACTACGATATTACGGTTCACCGGGACACCAACCTAGGAGTCTGCGAGCCCGTTACCTGGATTGCCCGCATCACAGACACGACGGACGGACACCTGCAGACGGACAACCGAAGAAGACGCGCCCTGCCAGAAGAACTACAGAAGCTGTACCAAGGATCCCAGGACCATTTAGACGAGGAACAATCACGCCAACTTCGGGACCTGCTACACGAATTCCAGGATGTCTTCTCCGTGGGAAGCAAAGACTTCGGCAGGACAAGCTTGGTCCAGCACAGAATCGACGTTGGGGACAGCGCACCGATTAGGGCCCCGTTCCGACGTGTCCCGCTCGCCAAGCAAGCCGAAGTCGATCGGATGGTAGAAGAGATGAAGGATCAAGGGGTGATCGAGCCATCACATAGTCCTTGGAGTTCTCCGGTCGTGCTTGTGAAGAAGAAGGACGGTTCCACCAGGTTCTGCGTGGACTACAGGCGGGTGAACGACGTCACGAAGTAGGACAGCTACCCTCTACCCCGGATCGACGACACGCTGGACACCATATCAGGATCAAGATGGTTCTCCACCTTGGATTTTAAGAGTGGCTACTGGCAGGTGGAGGTCCACCCTAAGGACCGCGAGAAAACGGCGTTCTCTGTGGGCAGCGGGCTCTGGCAGTTCACCGTCATGCCGTTCGGTCTGTGCAACGCCCCTGCGACCTTCGAAAGGCTAATGGAGTCCATTCTGAGGGGACTACACTGGAAGACCTGCCTGGTCTACCTAGACGACGTCATCGTTCTAGAAAGAAGCTCCGAGGAGCACTACAGCAACCTGAAGGAAATCTTGATGAAGCTACGGGCTGCCCAGCTGAAGTTGAGCCCCAAGAAGTGTCAGCTCTTCCAAAAGCAGGTCCAGTAACTTGGGCATATCGTCTCCGAGGAAGGGGTGCGCACCGACCCAGAGAAGACCGCAGCTGTAAGGGAGTGGCCAGTTCCGAAGGACAAGTCCCAACTACGAAGCTTCCTGGGACTCTGCACTTATTACCGTCGCTTCGTGAGAGGATTCGCCGACATCGCCAAACCTTTACATCGACTGACTGAGAAGGACCAACTCTTCACGTGGACAGCAGAATGCCACAGTGCCTTCGAACAACTCAAGCAGGCTCTGTGCACCACGCCTATTCTGGCCTACCCCAGACCTGGAACAAGGTTCATCGTCGATACCGATGCCAGCGACTTTGGCATAGGGGGGATCCTGTCGCGAGTAGTGGACGGCGAGGAGAGAGTAGTGGCCTACTTCAGCAAGGCCTTGTCAAAGCCAGAAAGGAACTACTGCGTCACCAGGAAGGAGCTGCTCGCCATCGTGAAGACCATTGAACACTTTCACAAGTACCTGTACGGGCAAGAATTTCTCATCAGGACCGACCATGCATCCCTGCGGTGGCTCCTGAACTTCAAGAAGCCCGAGGGTCAACTCGCGCGGTGGTTAGAGAGGCTTCAACAGTACAACTTTGAGATTCAGCACAGGAAAGGCCAACTGCATTCTAACGCCGACGCCCTGTCACGAAGACCGTGCCCCGAAGACTGCACCTTCTGTACCAGAAGAGAGGAGAACACCGGGATACAGTGCCGAAGGACTACCGTGGAACTTCAGGGGAGCTGGAGCCGCGAATCTTTCACGCGAGCACATGCAGAAGATGATGACCTGGGACTGATAGCCGAATGGAAGAGTGCCTGTGTCCCCAGACCCGGGTGGAACATTGTGAGTGACTGCAGCCCAAAGTTTAAGTCCTACTGGGCGCAGTGGGACTCGCTGATTGTAAGGGATGGCCTCATCTGCCGTACCTGGGAGAGCACCGACGGGAAGACATATCGGGAACAAGTCGTCGTTCCAAAGGCTATGACGGAGGAAGTCCTGAAGGAAGTTCATGGGAGATCAACTGGTGGACACCTAGGGATAAAGAAGACCCTGGAGAAGCTAAGAGAGCGGTTCTACTGGATCGGATGCCGAACAGACGTGGAGAACCACTGCGCGAGGTGCCACGATTGCGCAGCCAGCAAGGGCCCAGGACGTAAACGACGGGGTCCACTGAAGGCCTACAACGTGGGCGGCCTCATGGAGAGAGTGGCCATCGATATTGCTGGGCCATTCCCGTTAAGCGAGGCAGGGAACCGCTACATATTGGTCGTCAGCGACTTCTTTACCAAATGGCCGGAGGCGTATGCGCTCCCTAACCAAGAAGCCGCGACGATTGCAGAGATCCTGGTGAAGGAATTCGTCAGCCGGTACGGAGTACCCCTGGAGCTGCACTCCGACCAAGGGAGGAACTTCAAGTCGCAGGTGTTCCAGAACCTATGCCAGCTGCTGGGAATCCGGAAGACGAGGACAACGCCGCTACACCCTCAGTCCGACGGGATGGTAGAGCGATTCAATCGCACCATCGAGAACCATCTCCGGATAGTCGTCAGCGAGCACCAGAGGGATTGGGACAAACATCTTCCACTATTTCTCCTGGCCTACCATGCCGCCGTCCATGAAGCCACCGGGTGCACACCAGCCCGGGCCATGTTTGGAAGGGAGCTCCATCTACCTGTCGATCTTGCCTTCGGCCGACCTGGGAATGATCCGGTCCCGGTAAGCCAGTATTGTCAAGAACTGGTTGACCAACTGGAGGACGTGCACGAGTTCTCGAGGAGGAAACTGCGGATCGAGACCGACCGAATGAAGACCCGATACGACCAGCAGACGGATGCCGGCGGATTCCACGAGGACGACCTGGTCTGGCTCTTCAACCCATTACGGAAGAAAGGCCTGTCACCCAAACTGCAGAAGTCCTGGGAGGGCCCGTACCGAGTCGTGAAACGGATCAACGATGTCGTCAACAGGATCCACCGGAGCCCAAGGGCGAAGATGAAGATCGTGCATCGAGATCGCCTGGCAGCCTACGAAGGGACACAGACGGACCAATGATTGATCGGGACGATCAGCCTTTTAGGAATGGGGTGGTGTTAAGGCTGTGAGTTAGTTTCATCGCTCGCCGCATGAGTCACAACTGTCCCAGGGCTGGGCTACTCTCCCCCAGTGTATTGCGTGCGCCTTATGCAACAGGACTACTAGGACAAAGGGATGGTCCAGAATATTCGTGACTGAGCCAGCGATGGAAGCCTCGAGAAGCCGTGAACCCTGGCTGGGTCTAGAAGCATTTATTGAGTCACCGGCCTGGTATATAAGAGCGACCCGTCAAGCAGTTGTTGTTGTGTTTTTATGAGCTAGTGCGAGTGTTTATCCTGAGCGACAGAAGTGTGGTGACTTGCGAAACCCCTAGTGAAGCTGATTCTCTTGACAGCGAGGAGGTGAGAAGCCTACAGAGGAACCGTGTCTTGAACGAGTGTGTTTTTCCAGTGCGACAGAAGTGATTGTCGTGCATTGTGAAACAGTGTGTAGTACGGTGACAGGCTGAGTGCAGATATTTCCAGCCAACGCACGGGGCCACCTCATTACGAGGGATTAACTTCTGCGGCTTACTGACAAGTGAAAGGGGAAGTGTTCTCGCCGTGAGGAAACTGGAGTAAGGTAATAATTGCTTGTATTTACTGATGAGTGCTGTGTCTTTCTGGCTGCAATAAAGTTAATTACTTCATTTAAAGGAACAATCTGTGTTGTGCTTCAACCCACCGTAATCCAGTTAACAACAAGTGCCACTAGGGGGGTGGCACGTAACAGTATATTGACTTTCACGGCTAGTGAATTAAAACTCAGCAATCTTTCTAGGTTTAAGGCCAGCCAATATACCATCTTGCTGAGTTTTAATTCACTGGCCGTGAAAACTAATATACCAACGTTTACGGTACTATTTATTCATTCCGTCACCCATTCTTCAATTTGCAGGACGACAATGATCAGAGTAAACTAGCGCATTTGAAAAGAAAGCGGAAGACGGAACGAACAACTGTAACCAAATTCAGAAAAGATAATAAATAGCACTTCGTTCGGTGACATCTCAGAATACGAATATAATCACATCAGACTCCAAGATACTTTGGATCGTCTCACAGCCCTGGACGATACTATAGAGGACTGCTTTACCGACGAGGAATACCAGGCCGATGTCGAGAAATTTGAAGAATACGTAGACAACGCGGAGAGCGATTATAAAAGCATCACACGCCAAGAAGAAATCTACGTCGCTCTCCAGTTCGACATCATCGTTCGACGGATTGAGTATGGTATGCAACCAATGCCAGGAACTCCAGTCCCAACGCCCGTCACGCACACAGTGAAGCTCCCTGCCGTAAAATTCGCAGGTGTCATTGAGAATTGGGCACGTTTTTGGGAGCAATTCCAGTCATCTATTGATAACAATCAATTTCTCATTCACATTGACTAGCACGTATTTCTCCGTGGATATCAGGACGGTGAGCCGAATAATCTAGTTGATGGAATACCGATGACGGCCGATGGTTATGAAGAAACAAAACGGATATTAATATCTCGCTAAGGAAACACTGGCCGCATCATTCAGGCCCATCTTGACTATCTTGAAGCCTTACAATCAATTTCAGACGATACTCCTTCTAATCTAAATAGCATGTGCATCGAATGGAATAGACGCGTACAAGCCTTACGGGCCTTTAGGGGGAGAATGTAGGTAATTACGGGCGATTGTGATGTCCTAAAATTCACCGAGCATTGCCTCATGGTAATGTACGCCGTTGGATAATTTATTCAAAACGAGAGAGCATCCCGAGAGTTACATCACCAAGTTGATGGAGTTCCTGAATGAGGAGGTAGAGGACGCTGTGATCACACAGAAAATCACTTCACTGGATACCTTCTCAGGCACGGCCGCGACACTTCACGAAAACACAAAGTCAAAACGGACGGAAATGAAAGCAAAGAGACCGTATTCTGAATTGTGTGTGCTCTGTGAGACTCAAGGCCACTGGGCCCAGAACTGTGTGATGATCCGCAATGTAGCTGAGTGGATTGAAAAGTTAAAAACTGCCAACCGATATTTCTTGTGCCTCAATAGAGGTCACAGTGTGAAGGCCTGCATGAAGAAGAGTAAGGTATCATGCACTGGAGAACAGCCCGTATCACTATCCATGGGTAAGATCGACGTTACTATGTCACAGTTCACTCATCTTCAAACAGCGAATATTTGGATCACAGGGCCAACCGGTCTCAGAAAACGCACACGATGCATTTTGGATGCTAGAAGTCAATCAACCTTCGTTAGCCGTAGTCTGCATGATCAGCTTCAGTTGATTATCGTGAGATACAAGGATTTGACAGTTACCATATTCAAGTCATCTCGTCACACATCTTCAGCTCGCCGACTCATTGACCTCAACATCAGTGATCTATGCACGGAGGCTGCTCTGCGTATTTCAGTATTTGCGAGTGGCAACGTTTACTCGCCACATCCGGCTGTTCCACTCGACGTCCAGTCCCTGTCATGCTTACGAAAATTGAGACTTGCTGAACCCAAGAATGACAACAACGAACTTCCTATAGAACTACTTATAGGTGGAGACCATCATTGCAAAGTGATACTTGATGACAAGCAAATACGTCTCTCAGACACATTAGTGCTTCTTCCTTCTAGTTTTGGCTGGATTCTGAGTGGAAATAGTTCAGGAATTACAGTCCATAACGTAAACGTGAATCACATTCACACTGCTAAGGACCCATCTCCTAAGGGCGATGATATGCGACGATTTTGGTACCTTGAGTCCTTAGGAATAAGGGAAGATCAAGAAGAAACCCTCACAACGAAAGATGCCGCCTTTCTTCGAGAATCCCACGATTCGTTTCACATGAAAGACGGGTGGAGGGTAGTATCGCTAACAAAGAAAGAAGATCTGGCCTTGCCCTCAAACCGTAAGAACGCTCTAAATCGTTTTCTTACACTGCAGAGAAAGCTTGCCGTTAATGCTCAGCACAAAGAAATAAACCACGCACAGATGATGGACTACATAATGAAATATTTCCAGCTGATCACTACAGAGGAAATCACAAATTATGTATACTACTTACCTCATCACGCGATCAAGAGAAGAGAAGTGGAGGAATGTCTTTAACGCTTCCCACGTGAGGGATGCACCGTCTCTCAATGATGTTCTGGAAGCAGGCCCTAATCTGTTACCAGACATACTGTCCACGTTAATCTACTTCCGGACTTACCATAAAGCCATAGTAGGAGATGGAACTCAGGCTTTCCTGCAATTATGCCTAGATACTGAAGACCGATATTTAACAAAATTCATCTGGTTCACTGTCTAGAAGGACGAACTTGGAAAATGGCAACTAAGAGATATATAGCTGTCTGTAGATTCACTTGCCCACCATTCGGCCTTGCAAGCAGTCCCTTTCTTATGTCTGCAACTCTCCATGAACTAGCCACGAGATTCAAGGATCAGTTTCCGACAGCAGCAGCATTTATGGATCAAAGCACTTTCATGGACTACTTTGTTGAGGGAACTGAAGATGACAACAGAGTTGAATCAGTGTTTCTTGAAAGGACGCAGGTGAGCGAAAGGAAATTGTTGGGAAACTAAATAAAACTTCCACAAAGGCTCAATTTTTAATTTAATTTTTATTTTAATGGATTTTGTGACTAACATGCTTTTATGGAACATGTTCCACTCTATAAAATAATTTTATAAATGTTTGTCCGGAAGACATGCGCAAAAGAAAATCGTGCTACTACGCCCTTTAAAAAAAAAAAAAAAAAAATCCTCTCGGCACGCCGGAAGGCGGAGGTAGATTTCATCGGGCAAACTAGGGGATAGGCTATAATAGGCAAAATATGCAGGTTTTCGCAGGAGGATCAGACCTCATTTATTGCGAGAAAGTATTTTACAATTGGAGGTTAGTTAACATTTTTTCGTCTTTCTATGCATACTTTTAACATTTTACTGTCTTATGGGGATGGTAACCTTCTTGTCATTTGGGGTTAATTTTTATACTTGTGATCACACTGTCCTTATGCAAGGTTTGGAACTAATGTGTAACTATCTAACAGTCTGTTACTTCTTCACGCAAACTTTTATCTCCCGCAGAGATATTGGTTGGTTCCTCAGTTTAGGGGCTGCGACAAGGTGGTCATGTAACCCCGTGTACATTGGGTGTGTGTAGAATCTGTCTGATAAACGGTGTTATTTGTGATGACTGTATTAGTCTGTAATTCAGGTAAGGTCTGCAGACGGTCAATTTTAAGTAGTAGTACCTAATTTTGTACCAAATACTAACGTCAACGACACCTAGCTGTGAACTTGGCTGCTAGATGCCACCGCAACCAGCAACTTGCAATGAACGTTGTAACTTCCCCCCCCCCCCCCCCCCGAAGGAAAGCATGCTGACGGATTTTTAGCGCTCTTAGAAAATCCGGCGACTTTGTCCGGCTTTGAACCAGCACCTCGGGCATAGAAGTTCAGCATGTTACCAGTTAGCCGCTTCCCTCATAGTCAGATGGAACAAGAAGTTCCGTGACGAACTAAAGAGCCTACTTTTCTTAAAATTAAGATTCATGCCATAGATTAATCTACAGTATATGAACCTATCTAGAATAATGACGAAATTAAGTTGGTAATATCGAAATGTCTTAATTAGTTCGAAATAAGGTATACTAGGCATAATGTAGCCTAATAGAGCAATACAGTTGGCAGCTCTGGTGACTGAATATATTCTTACTTCCATCTCCTAAGGTACAGATTACAAAATGTGGTTGAAGTCCAAAGGACGTTACATGGATTTAGACATTGGATCTATTAGTACAAGTCGGGCCGATAACCTAGAAGTTAGGCCCCTTAAAACAACAATTATCATCATCATATTAGTACAAGTAAAAGCATGTTGGCAACAATGTCATACGAGTGCTGGTCAGAAATAATCTGAAATATTATATATTTTTGTGCCAATTTTGGATGAAATCCATTTGTTGGTATAGAAGTTACATGTATTTAAAAATTGGTCCTATCAGCAGGCTTAGAATCATGTTGGTAGAAATGACGTATATAAGTTACTCCAAATTAATGTAAAATGTCGGGTAATTTAAGTGTGCATAGTTTAAAGCTGTCGGCTTGCATACTTTCTGATATATTTGGATACAAAATAGAGAGCAATTATTAACAGTTGGCAGCCCTAGTGGCTCTTAGGAATACACTCAGTCATATATGTTTATTTACACATATTACATACAAAATTTGGTTGAAATCCAATTGATAGTGTAGAAGTTATATGCATTTAAAAATTGGACTTATCAGGAGGCTTAAAATTATTTTGGCAATGCTGTCATGTATGGCCACCTGGAAATTAAACTGAAATAGTATTATCTACATGTGTGCCCATTTTAGAATAGCTCCCATGTATACCTTCCAAGATATCCAACATGGAGTTCAAATTTCTAGTGCGTTTTTTTTTAGCAGTTGGTAGCACTGGCATCTTTTTCAAATATGGGCCTGAGATATTCCGGTATACATCTTTACTCATACTAAATTTGGTTTCGATTGCTGCAGCCGTTTAGGAGTTGTTAGGGGGGGGGGACGACACACAGCCAGACACACAGAAGGACAGACAGACAGACAGACAGATAGAAGGACAGACACATTTTCCCGGATATATCTTATAAGTCTACTTTTTCCTCATTTTTGAAAAGTGTGAAAAGTAGGCTAAAAATGAATGTGATCTCGTCAATGGCGTTGTCTTGGCAACCTCTGATAGATCATCCCTTATCAATTTAAAAGCGTTGTTATGGTAATCTCTGATGGCACTTGGCATTTTTTAAAATTCCGAAATCATTTTTCTCATCCCTTGGCGTAATGGTGGGTCATATCAAAAATTCTTTCAGACAAAAGTTTTAGGTAATTATTAGGGAAATATTTTCCATTTTGTACCGTTTTGATATTGTGCCTATTAAGAGAGATATGATTATTGTTTCCCGAAAAACCCACTTTTTTCCACCCCTTTGGTCAATGGTTGGTGCTATCAAAAAACTTATTTGACATAAATTGTTGGCACTTATCCGACACATATTATGAACTTTGAATGGATTCGATATTTAACGTATTAAGAGAGTTATAGCGAAATTTCACTTTTTCGAAAAAAGCCCCCCATTTTCACCCCCTTCGAGCGATTTTGCCCATTAACGAACTCGACCGAGATTTTATAGGGATACATATTATGTAAAAAATTCAAAGTGATTGGTGCAAAATTACGGCAGTTATCGTGTCCACAAGAAACTGATATATATAGATATAGATAGATACATATATACACAAATTATATATAAACTTTTGAACTGACGGTGGTTTTGGGGTCTGGGGGATGTGAAACGCGAAGATATGTCGAAATTTTCCGGAAGTCGAAACATGGTACCCATTGCAATAGTTAGCTTTCTAATGAAATCTACCTAACAACGAATAATTAGACACAAAAATGTTCATTAAATTGTTCGAAAATGCAATCTATTTGCTAGAGACAGATATTTACAAAAATATATTGCAAATATGGACACAAAATATAATGGATCATTGTTAAATATCAGTTTAGGACTTTTTTTTGCAATACTAAGAAATTAGTGCACAGACATTGTGTTCAGATGGAATGGATTTGCTACACACAAAAATTGCAACAAATCTGAAGCACAGGGAAACACTTATAACATAAGATAGTCATTGTTGGTTGGTGCCTTAGTTTAGGGGCTGCGACAACGCGGCCATGTAGTCCCGTGTACTTTGGGTGTGACGCACGTCCGCCCTTTCAAAAAAAACTCAATAGTTTTGAACATGAGTTTTATAAATTATACGGAAAGAATGCTTGCAAAAGCGTCCTTTCAAAGAAAACAGATGGTTCTATCCGAAAGGAAAACAAAACGCTAAAAAAGTGAAAATGTCAAAAAATGTCGATTACGCCCTTTCAAATAACACCGATTCAGTTATCACCTTATATTACGAGGTGACAGGTCTACTACGACAGATACGGATGCCAATGGAAAAATGGACAACAAACTCTGGACCATTGAAGGGCATATGGAGAGCCGAAGTACAGGAAACGAAATGGGAAACCGGAGTACTAGGTGTACATATAGACAGTCATAAATTGTCGCATGGAAAATATCTAAGTCCTGTTCGGGTATCATCGTGCTTGGACGTGCCTGTACAGTTGCAACAAAATTGATGCACTCTCATCTTTATTCAACGACATGTGACGTCAGAAGGAGAGGTGGAAAGGGGAGGGGGGGGGGGGGGGGGGGGGGAGAGAACTGGCCTGTTATTTTTTGTCCTAGCGACTTGAAATTTATTGTGGGGGTAGAGGGGGTCAAGGCCATTCATTTATGTCAAACAAAGTTTTTTTTGTAAACTCTTTAGTTTTCAAAATATGAAAATTTCAAAATTGAACTTTTTTCAAAAAAAATTAAAAAATAAAAGACATAGAGACCATTGTTTTAAGCCCATAGAACACTTTCTAGAATGTTTGGTTTTATGAAAAATCGCCTACTTTCCCAATTGAAGTTTTTCATTTTTATCCTACAGACCTGGGACTTGGTTTACAGGTAGAAGGAATAGAAACATTTCATTTATGTTAAAAAAACTTTGTATAATTCCTAGTTTCCAAAATAGTGACCATTTTTCAAAATTAATTTTCATTTGTCCTAGAAACTTGAAATTTGGTATGGTGCTAGAGGAGGTAAAGACAATTCATTTATGTCAAACAAACGTTTTAGTAGAATTCCTAATTTTGGAAATATAGCCCAGTTTCAAAATTTTATTTTTGTTGTTATAGAGACCTGAGGCATGGGATAGATGATTTATGTCAAACAAACTTTTTTTAGAATTCCTAATTTTGGAAATATAGCCCATTTTCAAAATTTTATTTTTGTTGTCCTAGTGACCTGAGACTTGGTTTACAGGTAGAGGGGGTATAGACAAATGATTTTTGTCAAACAATTTTTTTGTAGAATTAATAATTTTGGAAATATAGCCCATTTTCAAAATTTTATTTTTGATGTCCTAGAGACCTCAGACTTGGTTTACAGGTAGAAGGGGTAAAGACCAATAATTTATGTCAAACAAACGTATTTGTAGAATTCCTAATTTTGGAAATATAGCCTACTTTCCCATTATGTTTTGGAAAAATTTGAAAAATATACAATTTTTGGACTGAGAGTGGTATAGAGGTAGGTGTTGGAGATAACATATGTATTTTTAGGATTTTTAGTTTAAAGATATAGCCTACTTTCCAAATATTTTTTGGAAAAATTTGAAAAATACACTATTTTTTAATTTTATATTTAACTAGGCATGGGATAGAGGTAAGTGTAAGAGTTGAGAGTCAATCATTAACCTTCGAATACTTTGGATTTTTAGAATTTTAGTGTGTTGTTGTTGTTGTTGTTGTTGTTGCCTACATACATGGTGGTAAGCATTATGCTGTCATAAAAAGGGCTCACATACTTTCCAAGACCGAATAATCCTACAAGTAAGAGCAAATATGAGAGAGCTAATACAAAAGCCAGAAAAAAAGCCAACAAAAGCTATCAAAAAGCCAACAAAAAAAACAACAAAAGCTAACCAAAAGCCAACATAAAAGCCAATACACAAGCTGATTGTAAAATGTTAAACACTTGCATAGTATCACATTTTAGGTAAAGCAATATTCCCATACAATTACGTCATTTAACTTTTTGTTACGTCATGCGACAAGTTAAATCTTGTTAGAGTTCCAATCGTTAACCTTCGGCAGTCTCTGGCAATGTTCGAGAGATTGTGTATTTATGTGTGTCCTGCTTTCTGCCGACAAGCGTTGCCAGTTACGTCATAATCTAAAAATAGAATTGATTAATGGTATATTTAAAAGACGCTACAAATGCATTCGATCAGTGCTTCGTGGTAGTTGAAAGTGTGAAGATGTCTCTCTCTAAAGTGTTTAGTGTCCCCCAACTTATGGGGAACAGAATAAAGCCTACCAACGAGCGGTTTGGGTTGTGGTTGTTGTTGGAAAACCTGGACATTCTGGTTACAGACATTGGTAATATAAACTACACAGAAAACAAGACGCTCCTACGTGATAAAAATGGTAATCTACTTACACCGATTAGGGATCCGTTTTGTGATAACATTATGGTGGTTAGGATATGTGACCAAGTGGACTGCCAAGAACAATTGAAAAATAGTAAGTCTGTGCTGCAAAAGAAAGAAGTGTGTGGTGCTTTCAACCTCTATTTACGTGGTAAATTCTCCAAGTTCATTTCTGCTAAACATGGTGTTAAGGCAAAGCTACCATTTCCTCTGCTCAACAACGAGCGTGCAATGGCACCTGGACTCAGGGCACAACTTGGGGAGAAAGGAATGGTTAATATTATGGAAAAGTATAAAAATCCTGTGGCTATACCATACAAAGTGGAGCTGGCTGATGTTAAATTAGACGTTCTGTTAGCCGAACTTCCAGAGATATTGCAACAGCTTCGTGCTGAGGAGTTTTATCTTATGGATTTGGACATAACCCAAGATTTGGCTGGTGTTTTAACAAGGCGGAGATGTGTGATTATGTAACATCGAATCACAACTTTTGTGTGCAAGGAGAGTATCGAGAAAAGTGTAATGTGATTGTGAACAATGATAAAACGGTTGGTATAGACTGTTTAACATGGATGAACTCTAATTCTGGAATAAAAATATATAACAAATTTATATGTCAAATTACAAGTCCTGGTGTAAACAAAGTCATTGGAAACCATATTATAGACTTTATCCGATGTCCAGACACCCGTCTAAGGGAAACGTTTACGTCTTCCTTAGCTAAGGAACATGGTATTACAAGACTAGAGGCAACAATTTACAACTACAAAATGGATGGTGTATTTGACCCACTCGAAGATTGTGTTAATGTATTAAAAGCCAACAAACATTACTTAAAAGAAGCGCCCCTGTACTCAGTGCCGATCGCGTCCATGTGGACCAAACTATCGGATAACCTACAAAATAGTTGCTGCGTGGTGTTTAACAAAGTTTTGCAATTTGTGTATTGGGGTAATAAAAATACTCGAAAATTGAATGGTGTGCAAATCGAACTGCGCGATGGACAAGATCGGGAAAAGATGATAAACTATGCTCTCTCTGCCAATAGTTTTAATTACTTACCCGTAAACTTGATAGAAATTGTTAACGATGATTCTGGAAACAACAATGTTCGCATTATACAGAAATGCTACATTAAAGCTGGGGAAACATTCTTTTCTCAATCCAGGACATTGTTTTCCACAATTCCCGCAAACATAAACATTAGCGAATTAGGATTGACTCCTACAAATAATATTCTCCCCCAGGTGTTGAGAAAAAGAATCAATAAAACTAACAGTCTTAAACCATACCCTCTTAAGGAAACTACCCCATTGAATACAGTTAATGTGCTATGTGTAAGGAAACGAAAATCGGAGTTAGAGGAAATTGAGATCAAAAGAAGGAAAGTGAAGTATGTTACAGAGGCTACTGCCCTAAAGAAAGAGTACGAAGCAGTGTTGCAGAAAGAACAGGCGATTGTGGATGCAAGAAACAGGGTTACAGTTTACTTTAAACAAAGTCCCTGGCAAAATATAGATGTGAGTGGGAAATACAAATTCTCAGCACTAGTAGAAAGTGAAAAATGTAAACATGTGTGCTACTTAAGAGGATATTTAAAATCTATGTTTTTAAAGAGTCATGGTAATTTAGACTTGCTTAAAAAGGATGGATTTATTGTAACTCCATGTGGTGGATTGGACATTGTGCATCTGGAAACTGAAAAACCGTTTGCGGAATTCAACACCAATGGAATGACTACATTTAATGGTCATTCGTTTGCTAAAATCGAGAATTTAAAGTTTTTGACAAGCATCCAAACAGACTATACAGTAGAGTCGACAACTTATACCCAAGGAGACGTCGATCTGCTTAATAACATTACTATGCAGGAAATCAAAGGCCAAATAAAAATCCGAAAGTGCTCCCGGTTAGAAAGTCTGGAAAAAGGAACAGAACTAATTATAAAGGGAATAAAACCAATAGTATATAGACATAAAGTTAGATATGTGTTGGAAATGGAGAATATTGACTCTTTGTTTATATCTAATTATTGGCTGGAAAAGGAACTGGAAGATTCAGATATAGACTTAAATTATCGGATTAAAATTAAGCTAGACACTATTAAAACTACACCTAGCAAAAATAAGGAAATATTTGTGTTCTGTGTGTAACTTAAATATGCATGACAAATCAAGAACTTGGGCTGCCCTGTTCGTTTTCAACTAATGCATACAAAAGGGACCTAAGAGATTTAAGCAAAAATTTAAGTTGAAATGTAGAAAAATGAAAATGACTGTTATTAAAACTAAAATAAAGAAAAGAGTGTATTATATGTAAAAATTGTACATATATTTAATTAATAAAACTATTGCATGGGTATCGCTTCTGTTTCTTGTTACCCGCCTCACACTCGTAATATAATGGTTAACCTTCGGCAGTCTCCGGCAATGTTCGGGAGAGTGACCTTGAAAAGTAGTTGAAACTAGGTAGATGAAAGCGTAGCGTGCCCCGTTTCTTACCTATATGAAACGTTTAGAAACAAAACACTAGAAACACACCGAGTGGATGATGCACACTGTTTTACTTCGCCTGGCTTAAGTTTCGAGGCAATGCTCCTTTACACAGGAATTGAACTGGAATTGCTACAGGATTACGATTAGATTCTTCTAATCGAGTCTGGAATACGTGGAGGAATATGCCAGGTGTCTCATCGGTATGCTGAAGCTAACAATAAATACACGGAAACCTATGATTCTGAGAAACCATCGCAGTTTATTACCTATGATGATGCCAACAACCAATACGGGTGGGCTATGTGCCACTCCCTTCCTTATGGTGGATTTCAGTGGGTTTCTCCAGATACTGTTGATCTAGAAAAACTAAAGGAAGACGATCCTGTGGGATACATTCTAGACGTTGATGTTGATTACCCATCTGACCTTCATGATCTACACAACGATTTACCTTTCCTACCAGAGTGTACACAACCTAAGGATTCGTCTCTGAAAAAACTAATTCCTCGTCTTGGAAATCGAAGGCGATATGTTGTTCACTATATGGCATTAAAACAGGCTTTAGATCATGGAATAAAATTGATAAAAATTCATCGTGTGTTAAAGTTTAAACAAAGACCTTGGCTAAAGGCATACGTTGATTTTAATAACAACCTTCGGAAACAAGCCAAAAATGATTTTGAGAAAAATCTGTACAAATTATTCAACAATGCCATTTTTGGAAAAACAATGGAAAATATCCGTAAAAGAATAGACATACGGCCCCCGTAAAATGAATTATAAGGGATGAAAATGGGAATAATACATTTTTTTCGAAGCCCATGATAAAATTTAACCAAGGAATATGATGGCTGGAACTTGGCAGAAACCAGTCGAGGGGCGACGTTGAGCAGGAGGGAAATTCCGTCACGTGATTGTATTGCGCAATGGGAGTTTCCAGAAGCTTAGAATCGACCTAGAAACAGCGAATATTCCCAGGAATTGTTTAATTATTGTTATAAATTATCCCATTGGATATGACCTTACAGCCAATAGGAAGAAGTTTTAGAGAAGACGTAAGTTCCAGCAACTAAATCTTTATGGATATTTAATACATTTAAGCCCCTAGAGAGTGAATTTATATATTGGAAAAGAGAAGAATATGATAATAAAATACTGGAAATATTTTATAAGTCAATAGCAGGTCGCTATGGGAAGGAATAAGCGATTTGCTAGAGCCCGCGCGAATTTGAGAGGGAACTCAAAAAGGCGGCCAGAATCGGTAGACTTGGAGGGATGATGCCAAGCATCGAGGCTCTTTATTATCTGAATGTCCGAGAGGTCAGACGTGTGTTACTGGAAGAGAGAGGAGTTCCGAGTGTTTCACCGAGCTTGTAGAAGGTGACTCGTGGAGACGAGGCATAAGCGAGGGTAGAGTTAGGAGATTACCACGCCTTGAAACTAAGTGAAGTTGCGATGAACTTATATGCCGCAATCACTTCGGTCTGATCGGCTTCAGAGACATTATTTCAACTACAAATTGTAGCTTGCTATCAGATATCATGTATTACGAACTTTCAGAAGTTTGAGGAAAGTATTTCAGCAATTATAAGCAGTTTTGTGAAGCGCGAGAAAAGTGTTTCTTTCCAGTGCGATAAGACACTTTTGTTCGAGCGACTACAGCGCATACACCAGCCACAAGTGAGTACGAGGGTATATTAGCATTTCTTGTGTGGAACTGTATTACAACACATAGGATGGAGATGTATTCCATAGTGAAGAACATTATTCAGTCTACCATTATGAAGATTATTATGGACTAAATTAATATGTGCGCCAGGAGTATAGGCAGATAGAAGCAATATAGTCAACGATGGAGCTTCGTTAGAGGAGACTGTTCATGAATGTTTACTTAATGAGCGATCATGAGACTTGATGTACAACTCTATTCTAGTGCATTCTTGTCAAACATGAGCTCAACATTAACATCAGTGACTACGGAACGATGTTCATATTCCATCCACATGAATGTTCGTTATACGAGTGAGGTCCACGACTTTCTTCTCGAATGCCTTTAGAAGTGGAAAGCAGAACTTTCGACGCTACTCACTGTTATGATGAGACTGTGCTGTGACGGAGGAAGAAGAAACATCAAGATTATCAAGAGGTCCAGGGTTATCCCGGTCACAAAGAAGATGATGATTGGAAGCCCGCAGTTAGATCCCGGTCGGAGCTTGCTGCTTTCCAGTAGGGGAATTTGTTCCTTTCCTGAGGTCACGAGTTCTTGGAGACGAGCTAGGATCCAGCCCAGATCTTTGGGAGATGTAACATCCGAGTATTTTGTAATACTCTATCTTGATCTTCTAGACTTCGAGACCAGGTAGCAGTGTTCACTAACCTTGTAGTTAGAGCTTGTAGTGACATTTTCTGAGCAAATCCTTTATCCTTATTTCGACACAATATTTATGTACTCCATGTATAGCCTTTTTATTCTTCGAAATTTATTGTAGTGATCGTCTTGCGACGCGTTTAGCTTCGTTTGTTAGGAATCCAGTTTCTAAACTGAGATTATTTTACTTGTTCGAGGAACAAGCTTTTGTCATTTCCTTTGAGGAACAGTAATTTATTTTCGACGTTTATGAATTCATTTTGAAATCAGGTGATAGACATTTTCGTCTATGTTGCCCATTAAATTAATTTTTATTAGTTTAATTTGGGCACTTTATCCGTCGAGAAGAAACGTCAAGAGAAGAAGAGCTTGGTAGTGATATATTATGAAATAACATGACATCTTGTGGAAAAGAAACATTTAACGTGGAAACGATTATTATCGTCAGAACTCATAGACATTCGTTCAGAATGGAGAGAATACGATTATGACTAATTGTATGTTTTATTGAAGAAAGCTATGAACTTTCAGTCATTTAGTTTATTTCATGCTAGAATCTTCTTGGAAGATTTATTATCATCCGACGTTAGGGTAGATAGGGTAGTTATCGTTTGATATCCTCGTCGTGATCTATTCTTGTTGGACATACACACACATAATGTTGTGATTAAATATTTACGAGGAGTAATATCATGTCACGTTGTAGACATAATATTCCTTCCGCGATTAAAGTCGAACCCAGAAGTATGAAGATGAGATGCAGTATTTTAATTAAATGTATGCACGACAGTTTATAGTTATCAGAGTAACGTTTCAAGAGTAATAAGTGAGGAGGTTAGTATCGTAAAGTCCAAAGGTCGTAAGATGTATAAATTCATGATTTAACAATTGTTGTTATTGTTCATTGGACCAGTGATTGTTGTGACAACGCTGAGGAATTATGCCCTTTTTAAGGAATGCCAGTTTGAAAGAAGTGAAGGTGATAACCCTTTGATGCGGTTTTTATGCGTATAGATTTCCGTATGTAGTTGGCATACGAGGGTTTTGCGCAGGTGTGTTCCGCATTATATATCACTGTGCCCAATGAGACACGGCTGACTGGCATCGAACTCGGGTCATATCAAAGAAGACCAGGCCCATGATTCCGCATAGAATCGAATCATTGATCTCTGAGGGGGAACGGCCACAGTGAACCCGAGGAACAATGAGTTATATCTGCATATAAGTATAAGAGCAGGATTTCACGGCTAGAACGGGAATATCATAACTATTAAGGTGGATTATTGCGTAAATATACCAGCCTATGTACGTTTTAGAAGCCAGAATGCAAGAAAGCCAACCAGCTTGACAGTTGACTAATCGTGGTTAACGAAGGGGCGTTCCTAGATGACGCCAAGGAACTAATTTTCGTCTGGACTGGAGTAGCGGCCCAAGATTAATGGCTCTGGGATCCACAGTCTTACAAGGCATAGAAGTGGAGTGGGGGCAGTCGCCCACAGAAATTAATTGATTACAGCCAATTGGAGCTATGAATTGAAATGAAACTTACACCAGATATATGTATTCTAGGGAAGATAATTTAGGAGTGTTCTCACGCCTAAATTAAAGCCTGCATCTTTAAACGAACCTCTGCACAGACCTCATCCGCTTCGGAGGAAGGTTTTGTAGATGAGCCGAGGGGAATTACCAGAGTAGCGTCATGACGCCATGGAAGAAGGCAATTAATTATAATTAATTGGCCGAAGCGATCGCTTGCACGCGAGTGATTTTGGGACCTCCACACTTAGACAAACGAGGATCATACGTCACTTTGTCTGGAAATGTATTATCAAGAAGGGAGTCGGTCCTGGTCATCCAGTGGACTATGTTTCACAAGGGAGCTTTATATAGGAGAAGCTTCGCAGGAAAGTCGGTTCGTCTTGACTCAACCCATAAGCTGGCACGCTGCCAGATTACGCAAGGAAGTGCGCGGAATGTATAAAGTATTAACGCTCAAATGGATTAGCGGTGAACAATGGAAAGCGCATCATGCAGCTTCATAACAGTAATTATGCATCGTATAAGATTTAGTCTACAGCAGACGTTTAAGCAATAACATACGCGAGTATAGATTCAGTACAGTGTAGGGATAATTTAGGATGTTTATAGACAATGAACATACCAGGAGGTGTTGTCATAGGTAAAATGACATATTATTGTAATGATCACTACAGTTACGGGAGCCTGGAAGGCGTCACAAGTAGTCGTTACATAGGATTGAACAGATTTGCAGTAGAGGAGATATAAACTGTAGGTGACGGGAGTCGAACGCACACACACACAAAATATAGACTTTCATGGAGACCAGCGGTTGTCAGGAGTTAGCTGCATCGCATCTCTGAGGTCAGGCGATAGTGGGAGTCCAATCAAGGATCCATGTGTGAGAATATAGTGGGTGAATTGTGTATAAAGTTATATTACAGTGATTTTTAAAAGTGTTTACGTGTATATGGTAAAATAATATGTATTGTGTCAAAGTGAAAAAGCCAGTGATGAAAAATATAATCACCATGTGTAAAGTTGATACAATGTGTCGTGTGAATAATATCATGATGGCTTAAGGCAAGCATAATGGCAGGTGCGTGACTGGCGTGCTGTACCAACCCAGTAAAAATGAGAGCGAGTACAAATTTAATATGTTGATATGATTAAATTGCTCACCATACAACGAAGCATCACTCTAAGATTAAGAATTAACAGTCATTTATGTACGAGTTCACAACCCTCGTATTTTGGTAAAATATGGCTTGGAGGGTGATTTGTTTGCGGCCATTTAGCGTAAGACATTGATGAAAGTAACGGTAACGTTAAATAATAATAATAATAATCATAATCTGGGGTCGGTAACAATAATAAATTAATGGGCATGTCAGGCCTACAGTACGTGCAAAGTGTGTCATGTCTAGCGTAAGAATACTGTGTTATTGTAAACAGTGAGAAAGAAACGTAAAATATCGAGATAAAAGAGGGGTTTTCAGTGTCATTGAATTGTTGAATGAATGTTTATTATGGCATATTCTACAGGGTTGTATTTGAGAGCAACTAAGATAGTTAAATGTAAGCCAGTAAATTTATACTTGTTTGGAGCTACGTAGAGCTTTGGCATGTGAGTAATTGCAGAGAGGACGTGATTGCTTTAAGAATTGAGTCATATGTAAGAGATATTGTTTGAGCCGCGTACAGCGAGCATGTAACGTAGAATCAAGAGATTTACGTCAATAAGTTGCGGGGATCATTCAAAAATAGCTTGCGCGTTAGGCGAATCTAGTCGGCTAATCTTCGAGATAGTATCGCCTAAGAGCATACTTGTGTTATTCGCAACAGAGCTGGGACAGAGTCTGTCTGTATCGACTGTTCGCAGAATTTTTGCCACTAGGGATAACTGTTCGAGACCCTATGTGAGCCCATATATTAATTGATCTGCCCTTAGAGGTAAGACTAATGGTTCTCCGTATAGGAAACGTCGATTTCCTCTTGTTATACGCTGCTGCACCAGTGAGAGAACTTTGATACTCACTTGAGATGCGCGCAAAAGCCACTGATGTCGCACACAGAACGGAAAAGCTATTTCGTGATCCATCCCTTGCCATGAATATTAATTAGGAGCCGAGATGAGCCCATTATACTCTAAATGTAGGTATTATATAATTAGATTGACTCAATTACTAAGGACACGACCCACTCAGGGTACCTCCAGCATAACTGCACCAGCAAATGAACTTGACCTTGCGGGAAGCCAGATGGGGTGGCAGGGAGGCCACTAGACCGGCGGCCATCTTTCCGAGTCAGCCGTGGCTAATTCTTTGTCCGCATGGAAAGGAAGCCTATAGACCTGATCATTTTATTTTAAAAGTGTAGTGGGACACTGAAGAATCTCGATATTTCGAAAAGTAATTAAGATATGCTTGATGTGATGATGTCAATTGAATTAAATGTATTATTTCCACACACATACCATGTTGGAATGTTGTGATCGGATAGTATTTGGCCCAGTTATTCTCTGAGGAGGAATACCGCACCAAATTAATAAAGGCATCTTTGTAAAGTGTATTTGCCCAGTTCACACTAATTTATTCATACGGGTAGCGTAATTTGAATGACATGACACGTTTGTAACGATAATGTTTTGACCAGACCCAGAAAATCGTTGTATGGTAAAGCTATAAAACATCTCTATCCATGTGTATTTTGGAAGGGAAAGTGTACCACTTCAGCGTTTCAAATTGATGGGAAAAAGAATACGATTCGCACGACACAACACTTATTAATCAAGGCATAAGATAATGAATTAATGTTACTGAAAGTAAATGCCCCATGAAAAACGGATAAATGTTTAATAATTGCAGATTTTATGTCATTTAAATATAATTTGTGTTTATTGTGTTGTGATATTCCAGTTTGTGTTAAATTGTGCCACGTGAAGAACACTATGGACACTCGCAAATGTCGAAGAGTATCAATAATAGGATATTTTGAATAGACTTGAGTGCGGTGAAGCACTAATTTTAAGGAGAAGATACTCACAGATAATTTTGATTTTTGTTGTGGGAAGTAAATGTAAAGTATCTTTTTTTGTGTTTTATGTTGTCTTGCCATGATTTTCTATCATTAAATGTTATACTTAGGAATATGTTGTTTCTTTCAAGTAGAGTAGTCACCTGACAGACTCAAATCCTGAACATGTGAACGTATGGTGGGTTGAACGCCCCATACCTCGAAAGACCGTGAGTTAGCTGGGATACGAACACATGTTCCATATGATGACGATTGGGTACATTACAGTCATTGCATGGGCATGACTAGGTTTGGCAGGGCATGAAGGTGTGAGTAGAGAGTACTCCTTATTTTGTTTACACAACTTTGGATTAGAGAGGACATGAAGGGTCACGGTTGAAATTGAGACAGGAAATAGATAATAACATCTGTCAAGTTATACTCTTATCGAGATTATTAAACCCAAATATGTAACGACATATGTTTCACCTTGAGTGGTCGAATTTATTTTAAACTATTTTGACACCAGATCAGAGAGGAGAGACCGATGGTGGTTATTTCTGAAGATGTAGAGGATTTTAAGGATCTCAGTTCACTGTGTTTGACATAACTGTTAGATCGGAGCTCAGGCTCAAGTGTATATAGACGCTATTTATTTGAAAGGACTATAGCTGATGCTATAAGCGTCATTGTAAATTCGTTTAGTGTTAATTTTCATTATTTACCAATCGAGTGTATAATATGTTAGGTGTAGGAAGTTTATGGATTGTTTAACGTAGAGGTTTGAGTATGAATGAGTATGTGACTGCATGTGGTTTGTTTCTTGTTCAGTGTGAATGAAATGAACTCCATTGGGGCGTCACAATGCGAGAGTATGAATGGAAGTGTGTTTTGAAGTTTTATGTTAATAGCGTGTAGGATTTGCGTACAGTTCACGTATTTGTCTGGCATGAATCTGTTAATTTTAACACAGCTTTTATTGTTATGGAGAGGTGCATTTGTGGGCCAGGCGGGAATAGCGAGGGCTTCTGTAAAACTCGTTTCCAGCCAAGGCCACGGTTAGGCCGCACAAATGGAGAGAGTTGTTGCGAACCGCACGGCAGGCTTGCAGCTTTTTAAACCAGCTAGGACTGAGAATGTAACGGTGAATATTATGTCATCAGACGCGTGGCGAAGGTTGCGCGCTCTTAGCGCCCAGATGTTCATTGGAACGCGCCAAAGGAATGTAAATACACAGGGGTGTGTAATGGTTGTACAGCTTGATGTATTGACACAAGCTACCCCAAATTTTATTACAGCGTTCATAGAACGCAGTTCTATCAGTGGCGTGAAAGTAAAGATGAGAGAATGGGAGTGGGTTTTTATTTTATTGTATGAATGTTTAGCCATAGTTTACATCTTTTGTTATTAAATCGTTTAGTTTTATTAGAAGCCGTGTCGTCATGATTTATTTTAGATATAAGGAGATGCAACTGTGAAACCCATTATAGGTCCAGAGGCTGACCATGAGATCCCCGAGAATAAAGGTAAGTGTCCTACTGCGAGCTGAGTGCATTTTTCATGTAATTCACAGTTGTGTCGTAATTTCCGCCACGTATATTCGCGAGGCTATAGTTGGAAGTAGATCCTTGACAAGTATTTTGTGCCGGAGCTCAGGGTCTACGAATTCAGCTGTTGTTTCGGTTATCCAACAGACCGCCTCTAGAATATACGGGGACAGGGGAAAGATGGCACCCTAGACTTTGGGGCCACGAAAATAGCTTCGTGAGGCCATTTAGAAGCTATCCAGATGACAACTTAATTTTTAAGTTTATGGGATTAATTAACCATATCATCTGCGATGAGCTACAGTGTAATTATATAGGTAATATTTGCTTTGTTTTAACAAAATTGCGCTCAAACGAAGCCTGAGAAAGGAGTAATAGGTTATATTTTCGGAATGACCTATGATCTGAATCTATTTTCATTTTACCGGCTCATGGTGATTGACAGCCATGCTAATATAAAGCTAACTTGTTTAAGTGGTGATAAATGTAAATATTCTTTATGGTAGTATATCTAAAATAAATCACACGCGAACGTTTAGGAACCGGTAATTTAGGAATAAATTGTATGAAAATTTAACATTAAGTTAATGTTAAGGCGAGACGATAAGATGCCCAAATACATGGATTGAAAGGATGCTCTAAAGTGTTGCTATATTGCTCTATTTGTTTATATTCCTATAGCACTTTTATTATTGAGATTGTTGTAATGACGACAATGGCGACGGAGGATTCCGTAAGTTGATGAACGAGATGAAGGAGAGTTTGCTGGAGAAAATAAAGAATAACATGAAGGAGAAATTAAACGGTGTGGAGAATCAGATTAAAGAGAATCTGAAGATAAATGTCATTGATTTACAGAGGAAATTGTACGAGACAAAGCAGGACCGAGAGCAGCTAAAGAAAGATCGTCAGGTAGATCTTGACACGATTGTTGTCAAGGTGGGTGAAAGTTTCAAAGGAGATATTCAGGGTATGCAAAATTCTTTACAGGGATTGCAGACCAGCTCCGCTGAATTGAAAGACAATGCTGCCAGTGTACAATCTAAAGTAGAGGGTGTGCATTCTGATGTTGCCCTGGTCAAAGATGATGTTACTTTGGTTAAAGATGATGTGACTCTTGTTAAAGATGACGTTTCTCTTGTAAAGTCTAATATTGCCCATGTTCAAAACGATTTACCCTTGTGAAATCTAATGTTGCAAATGTCCAGTCAGAAGTTGCCAATGTAAGGTCAGATGAGTCCCATGTTCAAACAAAGGTAGATAAGGTTCAGGAGAGCGTGAATAACATGCAAATAGATGTTAATAATGTCCAGACAGAAATCAATGGTGTACAAAATGATATAGGTCAAGTACAGTCAGAGGTTAATTCTATGTTTGTTGATGTAAATAAAGTCCAAGGGGACATTAATAAGATCAGGAAAGAAGTAGAAGAGTCTAAAACACAATGTTCAGAAGGTATAGGTGCTTTGAGATCGCAATTTGTTGACGATTCTCCAAAGACCATTGTTTCTTTAGCTGAGTGAAAACTAATGTTGATACTCTGCGTAACCAGGTGATAACACCACAACAAGGTTTCGAAGGAGGATATTGAACTAGATATAGCCGAAATGTTGAAGGCTAACTTAGTCATTTGGAAAGATGAATGGGATAAGTCGAGCGCAGAGCATATTAAGCTAATACAGGGTAAAGTAGAGAGTAAGTTTGCCAATACGCAATTACAGAGACAGGTTGACGACAAGAATCAATCGGTCGAGGAAAATCAAGCGTTAAAAGAAACGTTAGAAAGTCGTCGCAAACGTTTAGACGAAAGGATAGATACAGTAGTCACCGTCGTGAATGAGATTAAGGACGGAAAATCCACTAATATTGAGGAATACATTAGAGGGAAATTGAAAAATCTGAGCTTAGGAGACGTGGCAGATCTTGAAGTCTATAAGGAGGATATGAAGAAAGAAATAGAGAAGCAAGTGAAAGAGTTGATTGCGGAGATAGAAGAAAGGGAGAATATAGAAATGGAGGACTATGGAGATTGTCGTAGAAAACTCAGTATGGAAACAGGAGATAGAGAAGTGAGGCCTGAAGAAAGGATATTAAGACACCATGAGGGACTTGAAGTTAGAAGTAGAGAACCCGAAAGAGAAAGGAGGGAATATCGTCCCAGTTTCCAAGAAACGTGACGGTAATCCGTAATTTTGAGGACAAACCTCGTAAATTTACCAACCTCGATTCATACACCCCAATTGAGAATATCAGGAATATCCGTGACTATTTTGCGGAGGCTCACATTCCTAGAGAACGGGAGATGAAGATAGTGGAACGCTATATGGGAGAGGGCCCCCTTGAATGGTTTCGCGCCTTCAGGTACACATTTGTGGACTTCGAAGAGTTTGCTGAAGCCCTCATGAAACGTTATTGGTCCATAGAAGCGCAGAACAGTTTACGCGCAGAAGTACTCCAGGAAGTATTCGGGTACATTACCGACGCGTTACGCCGATTTCTTTACAACGCAACTTGCCCGGCTACGTTTTTTGCAACCCCCACTATCTACGGCACAACTGATAGATGCCATTGCCTGGATGTTGCCAGTTGAAGTGAGAAGACTGATAATTTAGTCAGGAATCAGCGATTTGGCCGGCATGGACGAACTTCTTCGGAAATTGGATCATACTAGTCCAACGCCCAATGTCGTAGTGAGAAACCAACGTCAGGACTATAAAGATATTAACACTGTGTATATAGATCAGACACAGCAAACAGAAAGCCCCAAAGAACAGAAGAAGGGAAATGTAGGTCCAGAAAGAAATACCTATTTCAGAGATAGGCGACCTGAACCAAGGTATAGGAGATTCCGTGGTGGCCGTCCCTATCAACAACAAGGACGTGGAAACTATCAGGAGAATCGAAGAAGCGGTTTCTTCCACAACAATAATAATTATAGAAATAACAATAATTATAATGGTCGAAACAATCGCAATTATCAGAATCAGAACCACGATAGACCTCAAAGAAATGAGGTAATGACCAAAGAGAACTACGACGAACGCCATCAAGAAGGAAAGCGATTCTTGAAGGAACTAAGAGAAAAGGAAGGCGGAAACGGAAGTAATTCAAACTTGAGCGTGGATCCTAAACCCGGTACTAGCCAGCAGGGAATCAGTGAGAATGACGCTCAGGGACAAAAAAAAACTCCATTTTCAAAACAGAACTAGAGGGAGAGAGAAATACCACCACACTACACCAGATTTTGTTAAATGAAGTATACGAGGTGACGGATGAGGATCTATTGTTAGAAGAGGAGATCATAAGAGAGGAAAGGCCATATGAATTGACAATTATATGTATAAATATCGATGATCAGACATGCAAGTCTTTGATGGACACTGGAGCTATTATGTCTATAATATCCCACGAGTGTTACCAGAGATTATTGGGGAGTGACAAGATAACGGCTTTGCCCGCATCTGCTGTGAAAGTGCGTGGCATCTTTCAAGATAAAGCTGTGAAGTGTAAGATTCAAGTTTTGTTGAACTTTGAAATAAATGCACGTGCTTATGAACATATTTTCATCGTGGTAGACAAGATAAATTTTGACATAGTTCTGGGGATTGATTTTATTACGAGGGTGGGAGCCGTTATTGATATGAAGAATAGGATCATTAAATTTAGCGAGGGGATTATTAACACAGAAGAGTTAGAAAAACAGGAAATGAATAACAGTCCAGATATGGATTATAGGGAAGATATTCTAACTAATGTTATTGAGGAGGTAGAGAATGCTAGAGAAAAGCCTATTCTCAAAGCCGAAGGATTTGATGAGATTCAAGAGGAATTTGAAGAATTAATTATGGAATTTAAGGATGTTTTTGACGACAAACCTGGGTTAATCAAGGATACAAGTACAAGATTAGATTGACTGATGAAACCCCTTATCAGAAGCGGATATACCCCATTCCAGAGAAATATTATGAAGAAGTAAGAGGGTTAATCAAAAAGATGGAAGCAGATGGCATTATTGGGAAACAGGCGTCTTCATACAGCAGTGAAAAAGAATAATGGACAGCTACGCCTATGTCTCGAAGCACGTTCGATCAACTTGAAAATTTTCCTGAGGCAGACAGGCCCCCGAAAATTCGTGATCTCTTAAGCAAATTCAAAGGAAAGGCCTGCTCTTCCGTTTTGGACTTAACAGCGTCGTTTTACCAAATTGAGTTGGTGGAGGAGAGTAAACAGTACACCGGTTTTCTCTTCGACCAAACTTCATGGGTATTTCAAAGGCTACCTTTTGGTATAGTAAATAGCGGTCCAGCACTAATCAGAGCGCTTGATAGTAAGCTCACTGATGAGGTCAAGAAGAACGTGATATGTTACATCGATGATTTGATCATATCATCTCCTGATGTTAAGGAACACATGGTGCATTTACGTAAACTTTTCGAGAACTTGAGGGATGCGAATATCAAAGTGAACTTTGGTAAAATGCCGCTTCATGCACGAACGGATTAATTTCCTTGGTCACACCATCGATCGGGAAGGTTACCACCCAAACCTTGAGAAAGTAGAGGATATAACTAGATTCCCTAAGCCCACAAAGGTCAAGCAAGTACGCGAGTTCGTGGGAGCTTGCCAGTTTATTAGCAGTCACTGTCCGAAATACTCTGAGATAATGGCACCTCTTTATGAATTACTGAAGAAGAACAATCGTTGGAAGTGGACGAGTGCCGCTGACGAGGTCTTTGAAAACGCGAAGGAGATGTTGAGGCAGAATGTCAAGTTGGAATACCCGGATTTTGACCGCATATTTTATATCGAATCCGATGCCTCACGCGTAGGTATAAGTGCTGTTCTGTACCAGAAGGATGAGGATGGAAGAAGGCACTATATCGCGTTCACTGGTAGAAAGTTGAAACAACATGAGGAGAATTATTTTACAACAGAACTGGAGGCGTTAGCCTTTGTTACAGCTCTACAGGCTTGGAAGAAGATATTGATTGGTCATCAGATCATTATCGTGACCGACCACAAGGCATTACAGTTTATGCTTCAAACTGAAATGTCGAGTGACAGGTTAACACGATGGGCCCTTATCACTCAGCAGTTTAACGCTACTATTGTCCACCAGCCAGGGGAAGATAACTTACTGGCTGATGCATTATCGAGAAACCCTATTAAAAATGTGCAGATTAACCATGTACAATTGGAGCAAGAAGATCTAGAAACCGTTAGGAGATTAGCCCGAATCGGTGTATCACAGAAGAGATACGCTCCAATCAGGAAAATGTACAGGTTCCTAAAAGGTTTCATGGACATAGCTGATGAGGATTATATCGCAACCCAGAGACGATCGCGCCACTTTGTTTTGAGCGGAGATCTAGTATGCAAGTATATTGACGCCGAGCATACAAAGCCACGCATAGTTGTGCCCCCTATTTTGGTTTCGAAGTTGGTATGGCTAGCACACCACTCAATAGGACACGGTGGTTTAGACAAGACTCTCAGTACTCTGAAAGAGAGATTCACTCGGAACAACATGAGATCCACCATTAGGAAGATAATAAGATCTTGCGATAAATGCCAAAGAGGGAAATTCACATCTGAGTTGTTAAAAGGCAAACCAAGGCCTATGATACCTTCTAGACCACATGAGCTGATGGCGGCGGATATTTTTGGCCCCTGTCCTAAGGGTTACCAAGGGAACCAGTTCTTGTTAGTAACAGTGGACGTCTTCTCCAAATTTGTGACGATGGACCCCATGCAGAAAGCAAATACAAGAAATGTAGTGAGCAGATTGGAGAATTCTGTTTTTCGGAAAGCTGGAAGACCAGAATATTTGTTATCTGATCACGGAGCCCAGTTCACCTAAGCGGAATTCGAAGCAGATATGGAAAGATTAGGAATACGACACATATTTTCCAGCGTGCGTTATCCCGAATCAAATTCTAGTGAGAGATATATGGCTGAATTTAGTAAATTCTGTCGAATTTTCTGCCCTCATGATCACCCCAGTTGGGTCAAGTATGTGCCCATCATCGAAGAATGTTTGAACTCCACAGTTCAAGAGAGCACGGCAGAAGTTCCAATGGTCTTACATTTAGGAAGGAAACCAGAAAGACCTTGGGACAACACATTTAACTTTATTCCTCAAGACCCAGATGTAGGAAGACAAGAGAGGATAGACAGAGCGAAGGAAAAGCTCCAGAAGGCGGCCGATAAACGCATGAAAAGAGTAGAAGGGAAGAGATTTAGTAAGCCCTTAGAAGTAGGAGACATGGTGTTATTGCGCCGACCTGTCAAAGTGGACGTCTGCAAGAAAATATACCCGAAGTTCGGGGTTATATTTATTGGACCGTTCCGAATTGAGACTGTCTATGGGAATAATTGTTATGAGCTGTATGATGAAGAGAACAATGTCGTTTTGGGAAAATACAACGCGAAGAACCTGAAGAAATATTTTAAGAAAGTAGGCTGAAAAATATAATTCATTTTCGAGTTCGTGGAAATATTTTATAAGTCAATAGCAGGTCGCTATGGGAAAGAATAAGCGATTTGCTACAGCCCGCACGAATTTGAGAGGGAACTCAAAAAGGCGGCCAGAATCGCTAGACTTGGAGGGGAGATGCCAAGCATCGAGGCTCTTTATTATCTGAATGTCCGAGAGGTCAGACGTGTGTTACTGGAAGAGAGAGGAGTTCCGAGTGTTTCACCGAGCTTGTAGAAGGTGATATGCCGCAATCACTTCGGTCTGATCGGCTTCAGAGACATTATTTCAACTACAAATTGTAGCTTGTTATCAGATATCGTGTATTACGAACTTTCAGAAGTTTGAGGAAAGTATTTCAGCAATTATAAGCAGTTTTGTGAAGCGCGAGAAAAGTGTTTATTTCCAGCGCGATAAGACACTTTTGTTCGAGCGACTACAGCGCATACACCAGCCACAAGTGAGTACGAGGGTATATTAGCATTGCTTGTGTGGAACTGTTTTACACCACATAGGATGGAGATGTATTCCATAGTGAAGAACATTATTCAGTCTACTATTATGAAGATTATTATGGACTAAATTAATATGTGCGCCAGGAGTATAGGCAGATAGAAGCAATATAGTCAACGATGGAGCTTCGTTAGAGGAGGCTGTTCAGGAATGTCTACTTAATGAGCGATCATGAGACTTGATGTACAACTCTATTCTCGTGCATTCTTGTCAAACATGAGCTCAACATTAACATCAGCGACTACGGAACGATGTTCATATTCCATCTACATGAATGTTCGTTATACGAGTGAGGTCCACGACATTCTTCTCGAATGCCTTTCGAAGTGGAAAGCAGAACTTTCGACGTTACTCGCTGTTATGATGAGACTGTGCTGTGACGGAGAAAGAAGAGACATCAAGATTATCAAGTGGTCCAGGGTTATCCCGGTCACAAAGAAGATGATGATTGGAGGCCCGCAGCTAGATCCCGGTCGGAGCTTGCTGTTTTCCAGTAGGGGAATTCGTTCCTTTCCTGAGGTCACGAGTTCTTGGAGACGAGCTAGGATCCAGCCCAGATCTTTGGGAGATGTAACATCCGAGTATTTTGTAATACTCTATCTTGATCTTCTAGACTTCGAGACCAGGTAGCAGTGTTCACTAACCTTGTAGTTAGAGCTTGTAGTGACATTTTCTGAGCAAATCCTTTATCCATATTTCGACACAATATTTATGTACTCCATGTATAGCCGTTTTATTCTTCGAAATTTATTGTAGTGATCGTCTTGCGACGCTTTTAGCTTCGTTTGTTAGGAATCCAGTTTCTGAACTGAGATTATTTTACTTGTTCAGGAATAAGCTTTTGTCATTTCCTTTGAGGAACAGTAATTTATTTTCGACGTTTATGAATTCATTTTGAATTCAGGTGATAGACATTTTCGTCTATGTTACCCATTAAATTAATTTTTATTGGTTTAATTTGGGCACTTTATCCGTCGAGAAGAAGAGCTTGGCAGTGATATATAATTACATATCATGACATCTTGTGGAAAAGAAACATTTAACGTGGAAACGATTATTATCGTCAGAACTCATAGACATTCGTTCAGAATGGAGAGAATACGATTATGACTAATTGTATATTTTATTGAAGAAAGCTATGAACTTTCAGTCATTTACTTTATTTGAAGCTAGAATCTTCTTGGAAGATTTATTATCATCCGACGTTAGGGTGGATAGGGTAGTTATCGTTTGATATCCTCGTCGTGATCGATTCTTGTTGGACACACACACATATATAATGTTGTGATTAAATATTTACGAGGAGTAATATCATGTCACGTTGTAGACATAATATTCCTTCCTCGATTAATGTCGAACCCAGAAGTATGAAGATGAGATGCAGTATTTTTATTAAATGTATGCACGACAGTTTATATTTATCAGAGTAACGTTTCAAGAGTAATAAGTGAGGAGGTTAGTATTGTAAAGTCCAAAGGTCGATAAGATGTATAAATTCATGATTTAACAATTGTTGTTATTGTTCAACGCTGAGGAATTATGCCCTCTTAAGGAATGCAAGTTTGAAAGAAGTGAAGGTGATATCCCTTTGATAGCGGTTTTTATGTGTATAGATTTCCGTATGTAGTTGGCATACGAGGGTTTTGCGAAGGTGTGTTCCGCATTATATATTACAGTCATTGCATGGGCATGACTAGGTTTGGCAGGGCATAAAGGTGTGAGTAGAGAGTACTCCTTATTTTGTATACTCGACTTTGGATTAGAGAGGACATGAAGGGTCACGGTTGAAATTGAGACGGGAAATAGATAATGACATCTGTCATGTTATACTCTTATCGAGATTATTAAACCCAAATTTGTAACGACATATGTTTCACCTTGAGTGGTCGAATTTATTTTAAACTATTTTGACACCAGATCAGAGAGGAGAGACTGATGGTGGTTATTTCTGAAGATGTAGAGGATTTTAAGGATCTCAGTTCACTGTATTTGACATAACTGGTAGATCGGAGCTCAGGCTCAAGTGTATATAGACGCTATTTATTTGAATGGACTATAGCTGATGCTCTAAGCGTCATTGTAAATTCGTTTAGTGTTAATTTTCATTATTTACCAATCGAGTATATAATATGCTAGGTTTAGGAAGTTTATGGATTGTTTAACGTAGAGGTTTGAGTATGAATGAGTATGTGACTGCATGTGGTTTGTTTCTTGTTCAGTGTGAATGAAATGAACTCCATTGGGACGTCACAATGCGAGAGTATGAATGGAAGTGTGTTTTGAGGGTTTATGTTAATAGCGTGTAGGATTTGCGTACAGTTCACGTATTTGTCTGACGTGAATCTGTTTAATTTGAACACAGCTTTTATTGTTATGGAGAGGTGCATTTTGGGCTTCTGTAAAACTCGTTTCCAGCCAAGGCCACGGCTAGACCGCACAAATGGAGAGAGTTGTTGCGAACCGCACGGCAGGCTTGCAGCTTTTTAAACCAGCTAGGACTGAGAATGTAACAGTGAATGTTATGTCATAAGACGCGTGGCGAAGGTCGCGCGCTCTTAGCGCCCAGATGTTCATTGGAACGCGCCAAAGGAATGTAAATACACAGGGGTGTGTAATAGTTGTACTGCTTGATGTATTGACACAAGCTACCTCAAACTGTATTACAGCGTTCATAGAACGCAGTTCTATCAGTGGCGTGAATGTAAAGATGAGAGAATGGGAGTGTGTTTTTATTTTATTGTATGAATGTTTAGCCATAGTTTACATCTTTTGTTATTAAATCGTTTAGTTTTATTAGAAGCCGTGTCGTCATGATTTATTTTAGATATAAGGAGATGCAACTGTGAAACCCATTATAGGTCCAGAGGCTGATCACGAGATCCCCGAGAATAAAGGTAGGTGTTCTACTGCGAGCTGAATGCATTTTTCATGTAATTCACAGTTGTGTCGTAATTTCCGCCACGTATATTCGCGAGGGTCTAGTTGGAAGTAGATCCTTGACAAGTATTTTGCTGTTGCTTCGGATATCCAACAGACCGCCTCTAGACTGACAGCGAAAAGGCAGAAAAGCTAATAGCAAAGCCAGCATTTATTGACAGAACAATTTATGGTCCTAACCTAGCTGCTTTCCGCATGGCTAAACGTAACATTGCATTCAATAAGCCTATATGTATTGGAATGTGTATACTGGATATTTCAAAAACTCCTAATGTATTCCCACCACTATGATGTCCTGCTACTCTATTATGGAATGAACAATCTTAAACTCATGTATATTGATACCGACTCGTTCATTTATTTGGTTAACACCCCAGATGTATATCAAGACAAGTTGGATTTCCTAGAACACCTGGGCACATCAGATTATCCTACTAATCACATATGTTACTCTAAATCAAACAAGAAAACGCTGGGGGAAATTTAAAGACGAGGCTTGTGGACAAATTATAAAAGCATTTGTTGGACTTAGAGCTAAAATGTACGCTTTAGACATAAATAGTAAAGAAATCAAAAAGAGCTAAAGGTATTAACAGAGGTGTTGTCAAAATTTTTATAAGCTTTCAAGATTATAAGGATTGTGTCGTGAAAAACAATGTAAAAAATACCAATGAACATTATCGCTTCTAAACAACATGACATATCATCTATAAGACTAAACAAAATTGCTTTGTGTCCGGGTGATGATAAAAGAGTAATTGATGCTAATGGTATAGGTACACATGCCTATGGTCATTACTCAATCATTGAGCATGCTTAAAGAGTTAAGTTTTGAATATCAAAATCCTCTGCATGCATCTAGCAAATACATAAAACAAAACAATTTAAAAAATTAAAACAATAGCACTACAAAAATAGAAAAACACAAAAAGAAAAAATATATTCATACTCAAAAATAAATAAAAATAGAAAACAAAATTAAAACAACTGTACAATTTATACCAAAAAAAGAATATATATACAGATGTATTATGTGTAAATAGTGTACATGTATTTAAAATAAAAAAATGTTGTATGGACACTGCTTGTACATTTTAATTACTACCCACCTCTCTCTACTCCTAATGAAAATGAACATGTAAAACACAAATTGGAAAATGCATGTATCCATATTATGAAATTGAAAAAACTTAAAACTGACATTTAAAAAAAACTGAAAATGGGAAATTGGAAATTTGACAAATGTGTGAACAAAATGCAAAATCCATGTTTCCATATTATGAAATTGAAAAACTTAAAACTGACATTTAAAAAAACTGAAAATGGGAAATTGGAAAATTGACAAATGTGTAAACAACAAAATGAAAAAAAATACCCGGTTGGGGTAATGATCATGTAGTACAGTAGCCTATAAGACTAGCATAAGGATAGTTGCATGTGCCCTTATATACTTTGTGTATGTGCATTAGCCTTTGGATTAGCTTAAGTTAGATTTGGTAAAGTTAGCTTTGGTGAGGTTAGGTATGTGACCTTGTAGTTTACTCTTTTCGGAAAATTTAAAATCTAAAATCAAAAATCTTAAATTTAAAATGTAAAATCTAAAAAAAAAACTAAAATCAAAAATGTAAAATCTAAAAAATGTAAAATGAAAAAATCAAAAATCTAAAATGTTTAAATGTAAAATCTTTAAATGAGGTTTCTGTGGGTTAGGTTAGGTTATAACTAAGTTTAATATTTGTGCTCTCTCATTTGCTCTTACTTTTTTGCTCCCCCACGTTTTTGCTCCCACTTTTTGCTTTCACTTCTTTTTGCTCTTACTTTTTGCTCTCACATTTTTGCTCCCACTTTCAAGTTAGGTTAGGTTATAACTAAATTTATTATTTGTGCTCTCACTTTTTTGCTCTCATTTTAAGTTAGGTTAGGTGAAATTAGGTTAGGTTAAATGAAGTTGGGTTAGGCTGAATGGCAGAGGTATGAATTAAACCAGCCTTTTGTCACTTTTGCCTCACAAGACTGAGTGCGCCCCGTTCCACTCGTAAGACAAAAATTAAATTTCTTGGCTGAACCAGGAATCGAACCCGGGCCTCCGCGGTGACCTTGAAGATTACTAGCCGCTACACCACGAGGTGGACTTAAGGCTGGTCTTGATTGTACATGATCAATCAATAATTACCTAATAATAATAATAATAATAAATATTCCATTTGACAACTACATGGCCGACCTCTCCCTGTGACGTCATTGACGGTCTCAGGGCGTGACGGCCATCTTGCCCATTAGCCCCTGTGCCAGCTCTGACTGTCCCCTCCATAAGAATAACATAGGGCTGGTTGCGCGCGGCTGCCATCTTGCCCATTAGCCCCTGTGCCAGAACCGCCTTATATTACCTACTTGTTTGGCAATGGTCTTAAGGTACTGCCTATACCTTGTCTTGTTTAGGCTATCTCTAGTTCTACCTCCGTATAACGCTACGAAGAATTCTTCCCCTGCCTTCACGATATCTTCCACTGCAGCGTCTACGCTGTTAAAAACAGCAACTCTTTGGCGAATACCTGGGTTATTGTTTAAAGTCTTGAACGCGTGCACTTTCCCCTTCCTGTAAGGCCGAAGTTGTGTCGCAACCAGACATGGCATGGAGGAAGAGAAGATTGTCGGTCATGTCCCCAGGAGCCTGCTGCAATTCCGTCGAACAATAGTTTCTTCGGATGAGCTTTTGATGGTGGCACCAGCATATAGACGTTTCTATCGCGTTCTGCAATGCTCGAAAGAAGTACCAACAAATCGGTATCCTCTCCAACAATTGCCACATGACCTCCCTTCTCTGCTTCTTTGACCGCTGTTGTCACGATGAGACGATCAGTATAAGACTTGGCATGGATAGCTGGAATCCCCTTTTCTTCGAAACAACGACCTAAAGGGCGACGAATCTTGATTTGTTTGAAGTGTTGGCTAGGAACTGATGCTGCGACGGGACCACTTGCACTTCCAAATCCACCAAAACTTCAGAAGATAACGTCTTGGCACGTCGTCTCATATGCTCCACGTTTTTCGTGGTACTTTCGGAATAGCAGTCGAACACTTGATGGTTCGCCTTAATGTACGAAATGTAGTTCTTACAAACATCATCGAAGGTTCCCGATTTCAGCCATACTACCCGGTGCAGCAGATCTCCTCCGTCAAACACGTAGGTAACGTCTTCGGGAAGACAGGTCATTGGTGCACACAACTTCTCTATCACTGTCCGTAAAGTTGATTTTGTACCTTTTCTGATAGTTGAAGCATCAAACAGCGCTGGCGGCAATAAAGTATCCAAAGCAAGATTCAAGGTCCTCTTCATTGCGAGCGACACACGCAATCCGATGAAACAGCTGGTTCGGATTTACAGTGTAACCGTATATCTATTTGGGAGGTTGGGGCGTGTGTGTATTCACACTAAGGACATTTCGTTGACATATGGCACTTCCATACACATACCTTGTTCTACACTCCACATCCAGCTCTCTTTCTCTAATGTCAATCCAATTCTCCACATTTAATATCTGCCTCATCTTTCTAAAAAGTACTTCCTCTTGATTTCTTCTCATGTACCAACAAATTTCAAAATACATAACTTACATCATTCCTGCTACTGTCAATCTGAACCACTATATCTCTTCTCTGCTCATATTTTTCTACCATCTCAATAGCACATTACAATAGATAGGCTACTCTTAATACAAAATCTTTCAGCATGGACTCATAACAAGAATAGTCAATAAAAACAAAACAGCATCAAAAATAGAAATAATACACACAGATGGGAAACTTCATTGCTCATGGCCTCCTTCATTACCAAACAGTAACCATGGTTCTAACCTAAACTTAATCTAAGAGAATAAAACTACTAAGAACATTGTAAACTCGTAACCTAATGTTGCAACAGGTACGGTCTCACCTTGGACATCAACGACATTGCTCATTGCTGCAAGAGTGGCCAATGGCCATGTACTTTTCTTTTCAGGAAGGAAATCGGCCGTGGATCTATTGAAAGGAACCGTCCCGGCATTTGCCTGGTGATGAAAATGGATAACCACGAAAACCATTTTCAGGACGGCCGAGGGGGGGATTCGAACCCACGCTCTCCCGATGCCAGCGAGGCACGAGGTAGCGCGTTAGCACTCTCGGCCACCGCGGCCGGTAAGAGTGACAACATTGTCCTATCGTTGGAGTTTAACTTCGGCGAACGATTTCCCTTCCAGTTTCTTCAACGTCGCAGTTCCTATCTCCCAAGCTGAGTCGCAGGTCACCGTTTCGTCACCTATAACACCGGTTGATAAGGACAACAAAATATCTTGAGTTTTGTCGAAAGGAGAATGTATACGTAGCCATTCTGTGAAGTTCTCGAGATGCTTGAAGTCTCGCCTTTGGCAAACTTGCCACGTGTTGCATAGAATTTAATGGTAAAATCGTTTCTATTGTAGGACTTTTATAAAGTACAGGAAACGGAATTAACTTTTAAACCGGATGGTAAACATCGGCAAAATAAGCATAAAGGGACCGTTCAAACTGAAACACACACTTTTAGCTTTTATGATTCTTTTCTGTGGCGTACCGTTTAAGATAAATTTAATGATAAACGTTACCGTAAAGACGTTCATTACGGCCGGCGCCATTGCTAAGCGTCACAGGGAAGGTGGAGTGGGGAGGGAGGACGGACGAGAGCGGTCTGGACGGCGGAGCGGCAGGGATGTCACTCGGCAACGCGTCCATTCTTAGTTTAATTACATACGATTGTAGCGCAAAAAATACTTAAATTATTAAAATTAAAAGGAAATATTCTTTTCTCTTTATACATACAATATAAGTAGCTAAGAAAGAGAGTTTTAGAGCGCAAAGTTACTGTATTAACAAATTAATTATTGTTTTTTTAAATTATTTATAAGGTTATAAGATGCTATCCTCCTATATAAAAGTGTCCATTAAAAAAGGGGCATAGTTGCGCCTACAGAATAAGTTTACATCACCAGTTGCACCGGCTTTGTGAAGCCCCCCTCCTCGGCGCGCCGCACCTCGAGTTAAATGGCCATGTTTGACAACTTCTTACACCCGTAATCTTTGGTTTACGAAAGTGCTGATTACATCGTTTTGTGCGTTCTGATGTGCTCAACGTAATTTATTTCGGTACTTTTTTCAATCCCATGACTTTCAAGATGTCTTTCAACGCTACCCTATGAGAGTTTGTTTAAGTGATTTATAATAACTATTTCGATTGTTATCTAGATTAAGTAGTATCAAAATGATAGCTTGCATTCTGGTAAGTTATCCTGACCAAACCGCATGTCCCTATCACCCTTAGGTATCGAGTTATGACGTTCAATGCGATGCTGGATACGAAATCCAAGATGTCGGCCATTTTTCCAAGATGGCGGCTTGTTCCCCATGAGGGATTTTTTGGGACTTTTAGTATTTTGATCCAGGCTATTCAAGGAACCTCTCCACCAATTTTTAGCTTGTTAAACTAATTTTCCTCACTTTGCCCAAATTCTGTCTAATATTCCTGCACAAATAGTTGGCATGAATACAAATAAAATAAGAAAACATCTCGACAAAGTGGTGACCCTGACGTGTTTGTAAAAGAAAGAGTAACCATGGATGCCGATGAAGGAAATATTGCCGCCTCCAGTAAAGCCGAAGTTGACAAGATTAGAGTGAAATTGCCGCCGTTTTGGGTAGAAAAGTCCGACATTTGGTTTTGTCAAGCTGAAGCACAATTTCATATTGCTGGCATAAAAACTGAAATGACAAAATTAATTATTTATTAGCGCAGTTGGAGCCACGTTTTGTTGAAAATATCTGGGATTTAGTTATTAGTTCCGAGTGTAATAAATATTCCTTGGCTAAAGAAAGGCTCTTAGCCGTGTTCAAAGAGAGTGAAGAGCGCCAGATAAAATGACTAGTCAGTGAACTTGAGTTAGGTGACCAAAAACCAAGTCAGCTGTTATTGAAAATGAAAGGTTATGCCGGAAACAATGTTTCTGAGAAGATTCATATAACTTTATGCTTAGATAAGCTCCCAGGCCATATTCAAAGTATTTTGACTATTTCTGACGAAGGTGTGGATAAAATGGCTCTCATGGCAGATCGAATGATGGAGATGCACTCAATAAATGAGGTTCAGACATCATCTACACAGAAGACTATCACTGCTGTAGTTCCTACCTTTCAATTACAAGAATTAACTGCACGCATCGAAGAATTAGAACATCAGCTGAGGGTACAAAAGAATCAAAACAATCAACGTACTCGTAGTAGAAGTCGTAGTCGATCAAGATATAACAACAGAGGGAAGTACTGCTACCACCATTTTCGTTTCGGTGCTGACTGTAGGCCGGAAAAATGTGTTCAGCCTTGTGCATGGCAGATACAGGGAAACGAAAAGAGGCAGACAGACTAGCGGCTGAATGTTCTCCACCGATATTAGCATAGGCCGCCAGTATCGCCTTTTTGTCAAGGACTATAATTCAGGGCATATGTTATTGGTAGATAGTGGAGCAGACGTCTCTGTCCTACCAGCAACAAAACATGATAAAACAAAATTGTCTGAATATAAATTGTATGCAGCAAATGGCTCTCAGATCCCAACCTATGGTTCAAAATCACTGAATGTGGATCTAAGGTAAAAAAAAAAGTAGTTTCGAATGGCCAGTTATAGTAGCAGGAACTTCAAAGGGGCGCTGATTTTCTTCGTCATTTCCACCTTCTGATTGATCTCAAGAATAAAAGACTCATTGATAACAACACGCAGTTGAAGGTAAAGGGGAATATAGCAAGTATTGAAGCAACTGAGACAGTTAATTCTTTTCATATTACCTGCAAATTTTCTGAAATTTTAAAGAAATTTCCTGAGTTAACAAAACCATGTTGCGCCAAAAGAAATCAAGCATGATGTTAAACAATACATCATAACGGCTAGCGGACCTCCTGTTTTCTGCAAACCTCGTAGGTTAGACCCCAAGAAACTTTACATCACTAAGCAAGAATTTCAGTACATGTTAAATCACAATATTATTCGATCATCTAAATCACAATGGGCCAGTTCTCTACACATGGTTACAAAACCAGATGGCCATTGGCGTCTTTGTGGAGATTATCGCCGTCTGAACGACTGCACCCTCCCAGACCGTTATCCAACTCCACGAATAGATGATGTCACCCTCATCCTCCATGGCAAGAAAATATTTTCTAAAGTTGATTTAATGAAGGCGTATTATCAAGTGCCACTCACAGAAGAGGATAAGCATACATCAGCTATTATAACCCAGTTCGGATTGTTTGAATTCAACTTCATACCATTTGGAATACGTAATGCACCCAGCACTTTTCAAAGATTCATCAACGAAGTACTGAGAGGATTAGATTTCTGTTTCGCATACTTAGATGACATCCTGATTGCATCAGATTCAGAAGAAGAACACTTGCGCCATCTAACCATCCTTTTCGAACGTTTCGATAAGTATGGTCTCAGGATTAATCTCGGAAATCTCTGTTTGGCACCCAATAAATTAGTTTTTTGGGATACGCCATCACACCAGAAGGCACCAAACCGGACTGTCAGCTATTAATAATGCACCTCGTCCAGAGAATGTACAACAACTGCGAGCATTTCTTGGCACACTCAATTTTTATCGTCGTCATCTAGAACATGCAGCACAACATCAAGCTCTTCTAAATGAATATCTGAAAGAAAGTAAGAAAAATGATAAAAGGAAAATTGATTGGACTCCATGTTGTAATCTTCAAGTTTCAGTGGAAATAACGAGAGTTTGTTAACGAAATAGCAGATCGTATATTTACACGTCCATCACTCTACAAGGCACAAACAACACAAGGAATACTAAAATATAAAATCAATGCTGTCAACTTAAATTGTTAACTACCAACTCCAACACTTCCCATGGTAGTTAACCTCAAACAATGACAATCATTTAATTCAACAATAATACAAAAAAATCAGTTCCTGTTATAAACTAAACCAAATTGAGGATCTTTATGAAACTCTGGGTCTTTGGCCCATTCAATGACTTCGTAAACAAGTCTGCAACATTCCTGTTACTTGGAACATATTCGAAAATAATGTTCCTCTTACTTACATGGTCCCTACAAAACTGATACTTAATATCAAGGTGCTTTGACAATTCAGAATCACCACTGTTTCTGGTGAGCTTAATGGCACTTTGATTGTCACCTCTGATGACAATTGGTATAGGCAAAACCGCTTCCTGACCCAACTCGTTTATTATCTGTCCTAGCCATAATGCCTCCTTAGCAGCATGGAACATGGAATCATACTCTGACTCGGTAGTAAATGTGGCAACCGTGTCACGTTTCTTTGGTAACCTCGTGTTCCAGCTAATTTGTGCATTTGCTAAGATTGCAACATATCCACTCACAGATTTCCTATTTGGCATCAGCAAAATCTGCATCACAATACATTCGGACATGTACATCAGATTTTTCAAAAAACAATTTTACATTACATGTTTTCTTCAAGTACAACATAATGTGTTTTACATCTTGCCAATCTCTCTTTGTAGGCGAACAATTTTTCTTGCTCACTTTACACGCTGCAAAAGTTATGTTTGGCCAAGTCGTTGTAGCCAGATATAGTAACATACCTACTGCTTTTCTGTACACGAACTCATCATGTTTCTCATCACCTGGCAATTTTCCGTCGTCTCTATTTATTTCTAAAGGAGCTGACCTACCCTTCCCATCTTCAAGTTTGAATTATTTCAATACCCTTTTAATGTAGTCAGTTTGATGAACAGACATTACTCCTTCCCTGTACTCCACATTCAACTCTTCCTTGAACCATTCAACCCGTTCTCTTTTTCCCCAGCATGCCAAGTCATCAACATAAACACCAATGAACAGATCCTTATCTTTGTTAACAAACACACATGGATCCTTCACCAGAGGTTTCAAATCTAATTCTGACAAATTCATATACAAGGTCGAGTGCCATTCCATAGCACTTTGTTTAAGCCCATACAAGCTTTTGAGCAATTTACACACTTTATTTTTATCCACCTCAAAGTATTTAGGTTGTTCCATGAAAACGTCCTCATTCAACTCACTGTGCAAATATGCTGTGAGCACATCAATATGTTCCTGAACCCACCCATTAATGACAGTTAAAGCCATCATCAGTCGAATTGTTTTTCTTTTAATTGAAGTCGACCTCTGGCACTTGGGAAAAACCTTGTGCTACCAATCTCGCCTTAAATCTATTAACAGTACCATCTGGATTTCTCTTAAGTTTCAAAACCCACTTACAACACAACAGATTTCTACCAGAAGGCCTGTCAACCAAAATAAATGTCCCTTTACATTGGACACTGTCTAACTCGCTTTTCATTGCATCTCTCCATTCATCAGAAAACTCCCCATTCAATGCCTCACTCACACTCAATGGTTCTTCGATATAATCAGCAACACATACCGACAAATTACAGCAAGAACATTCTTTACGCTTCCTTAACCTGTCACTCCTTCTCAAAATGTTCTCATTATTTTCAGCCTCATTCACATTTTTATCATTCTCTTGGACATTGCTTTCAATCTCAATCTCTGACTCATCACTACAATAACTTCTTATCATAACATCAGTTTGAACATGCTTAATAGTAGGCCTAACCTGTTTTACCATGGGAAATATACTTTCATCAAATTTTACATGATATCCAATCACAAATGATTTAGTCTCAAGATTAAACAATTTATACCCTTTCACATTGCTTTCATAACCTATGAATACACATCTCACTGCTCTGGGCTGAAATTTACCTACTTTCAGAAATAACCAAGCTTTACAACCAAATGCACGTAACCTTGGATATTCTTTTTCATTTTCTCCCTTCCACATTTCATATGGGATCTGATTCCCAATAGCCCTAGATGGACATAGATTCCTAGTAAGGCAAGCAGTGTTGGCTGCTTCAGCCCAAAACAAATCTGACAAACCTGACTGCACTAACAAACACCTTATCTTCTGCAATCCTATTAAACCTCTAAGCTATACCATTTTGTTCTGGAGTATAACCTACCGTCTTTCTATGACCTATCCCATTCACTTTCAAATAGGTCTCGAATTTATTACCACAATATTCGCCACCTCCATCTGTTTGAAAGCATTTAAGTTTCAAGTCATGCATTTTCTCTACAGCTTGATACTCCAAAAACTTTGAGAAAGCTTCACCTTTAGTTTACAAGAATTTAACAACTGTAAATCTGGACTAAATTGTTTGACATTTTGAAATCGATTGGAATAAAGTACAGGGATAGGAGGGTGATATACAATCTATACAGAAACCAGACAGCAGTCATTCGAGTTGAAGGACATGAGAGAGAAGCTGGTATTCAGAAAGGTGTAAGGCAAGGCTGCAACTTATCACCCATACTTTTCAATCTTTACATTGAAGCAATGAAGGAAATTAGAGAAAAATTTAAAGTGGGAGTGAAGATTCAAGGAGAAATAATTTCAACACTGAGATTTGCTGATGACATCGTCATCTTGGCCGACAAGCCTGAGGATTTGAATGAGTTTTTGAATGGTATGGACTCCGTCTTACGGAAAGATTTCATGATGAAAATTAATAAATGTAAAACAAAAATACTGGAATGCAGCCGAAATAAATCAGAAACCTCTATGGAGATCAAATTGACAGGTGAAAAGCTGAAGGAAGTAGGAGACTTCTGTTACTTAGGAAGGACGAAGCAAAGAGGATATAAAAAGTAGGTTGGCTCAGGCAAAGAAAGCATTTCTACAAAAAAAAGGAATCTGCTGACATCGAATATAGATTTAGGTATTAGGAAGTCATTTTTGAAAGCCTTTGTCTGGAGCGGGGCGTTCTATGGAAGTGAAACTTGGACTATTGGTGCAGCAGAAAAGAGGAGAATTGAAGCATTTGAAATGTGGTGTTACAGGAGAATGATGAAGATCAGATGGGTAGATAGGGTAACAAACAAAGAGGTATTAAGACGAGTTGGAGAGGAGAGATGTTTCTGGCGACTGCTAATGAAGAGAAGAGATAGGTTGGTAGGACACATACTAAGACACCCAGGAATAGCAAGCTTAGTTATGGAAGGAAGGGTCGAGGACAAGAACTGTAGGGGTAGACCAAGGTTAGAATATGTTAAACAGATTGCCTCAGATGTAGGGTGTGGTAGCTATGTAGAGATGAAACGATTAGCTCAGGACAGGGAGGCATGGAGAGCTGCATCAAACCAGTCAAAAGACTGAAGACTCAAACACAAATCTGGAATAATCATCCACAAAAGTCATCATGTATTTATGACCACCATTTGATTTAACAGGAGATGTTAACAAATCACTATGTACCAATTCCAGTGGTTTACTGCATTGGCGTTCACTCTTCTGCGGGAAACTACATTTAGTCATTTTCCCCAGAACACACACATCACAACTCTTATTCTCACTCTTCAAACCTGACAAATATGGAATTTTCTGCATAGCAGCTTCATGTGGATGCCCTAGCCTTACATGCCACAAATCTGAACTCACTGCTCGCAAGGCTACAGCTTCAATTTCATCACTCATCTTCACTGACATCAGCATTCGATATACAAGCTACACTGTGATTAGGTTCCAACAAATACAACCCATTTGATTCCTTACTTGTAAACACGCACTCATCATTATACATACCTTTAGCACCTTCTTTGTTAAAGTGAACAAATTCATCATTCTTGGCTAAGCGCCCAACTGAAATCAAATTGAATGCTAAATCTGGAAAGTGCAAAACATTTCTCATCTCAAGCACATTACCACCACACTTATCAGATAATGCAAGTTTGACAATACCTGTTCCACTAACTGGGAGTTGCCCTTGTCCAATCTTAACATTGCCCTTACACTCTGAATAGGAGGAAAACAACTCTCTTTTAGACGTCATATGTTCTGACGCTGCCGAGTCAAGGTACCAAACATCAGAACTGTTCATTGACACCATTGCGAACACACTGATACAGGCTATAGTCTTCCCCGTTTTATTGAAATTTCCATTGTCGTCCCTTTTTCCATTATTTGATTTTGTTTTGGTACAATTTGATGTCCAATGACCATACTCGTGACAGTTAAAACATTTAACTTCTGGACAAACTTGCTAATATGCACTAACCTCTGACATTTGTAACATTTAACACTATTACTATCACCACTTTTTCCACTCTGCACGCTATTCTTCTTACTAATTTTGTACACTAACTTGTCATTCTTGCCTTTCTTGGAGATGAGTGCACTTGATGCGGAAGACTCCTGCGCGGCTTCTATTTGGTCCTGCGTCGCTCCTCGTCTAGTAGTCGTCCTTTAACCTTCCGTGTTGTAAGATCCGGTTCCCTCAGTAGATTTTGGACGAAGGTCTCGTACTCCTCCATCGGTAGCCCGACTAGCAGGAAGTTGGCCAACATCTCGTCGTCGAATATTATGCCACCCCTGGCAATTTTTTTGTTCAATCTCTGGATACTGGCCGCATACTCTTGCATCGACATATTTGGGGTCTTCGAAATATTTGTCATTTCTTTCAAGGAATGAAGTGCATTAAACTTAGTAGAAGAGACGTGAATTTCTTCCAGAATTTCCCAAGCATGCTTCGCTCTAATACCATCTTCCACATCTAACAAGAAATCATAACCAACGAATTTTTATAATACCGACAAAGCTTTCCTATTTAAGCGTGCCTGATCCACATTCAACTCGTTCTCACCGAAGCCTGGTTCAATCGTCACCAATCTCAATCTCAACAATCCGTATTTCACGCTCTGATCTACGTACTTCGCACTGCTGTGGGCCCATAACCTGTTGTTAACTAATCTTCATGTTTCAGTGGAAATAACGAGAGTTTGTTAACGAAATAGCAGATCGTATATTTACACGTCCATCGCTCTACAAGGCACAAACAACACAAGGAATACTAAAATATAAAATCAATGCTGTCAACTTAAATTGTTAACTACCAACTCCAACACTCCAGAGGCAGCAGCAAATTTTGAGAAATGTAAAGAAGCTGCACTGCTAACTTTTCCAAGTGTGGAGCATGAACTTTCATTATTTGTAGACGCATCAGACTTCGCTGCAGGGGCAGCCCTACAACAGAAAAGGGATGGTGTGACGTCCGAGACGTCTTTTCCACAAGGGGAATAAATAAGTAGACCATATTATTCTGAATACTACAGCCCGTACGCTAGACCAGGCGGGAACTGTTGAAGAAGTGAAGTCCACAGCCAAGACACACAGTCAAGTGGCTTCTCGAAAAGTCGGCTGAACACCCGTACAGCCAGGGTAAGGGGAAGGGGGGATTGCGTCACGGGCCCATAGCATTTATTCACACACAAGTACCAACTTAAACATATAAATATACAAATAGTACATATATTACAGATGGAACGTGAAAGCCTATTGGGTTCGTTTCAAGGAAGTTTTCCCTTGCTCAGAGGAACTACTCAACCTATGACCGGGAGCTTCTCAGTATCTATCTAGCGATAAAATATTTCAAATACCTACTTGAAGGAAGAATATATACTGTCTACACGGACCATGCCCATTAAACTTTGCATTCAAACAAAAAATGAAAGAGCTTCTCCATTGCAACTCCGCTATCTCCAGTATATTTCTCAATTTACAACTGATCTGCATCATGTATCTGGAAAGGAAAAAAGTGGTAGCTGATCATCTATCCAGACGGGAAGAATTAACGACAATAGACTACGATGGGATGGCTGTTTCACAAGAATCAGATGAAGAACTTCCAGACCTCAAGTCAAGCAGTTTACTACCCCTGGTGGATTAAAACTCTGGTGTGACGTGTCAACTGAAAATATTCGTCCATATGTACCAAAACAATTTACAACTCCAGTATTTAAGCATTATCACAACATGGCTCATCCAGGTGTAAGGTCTTCAGTGAAGCTCATATTTTCAAAGTTTGACTGGCCAAACTTAAAAAAGGATGTGCAACAATGGACTAGGGCCAGAAGAATACAATTTCTAGGCATACTAAATCACCTATTGGAAAATTCCCCGTTGTTGATGAACGTTTCCAGATGGTACATATTGATCTTATTGGTCCTCTCCCGCCTTCTGATGGATTCACTTACTGTTTGACTTGTATAGATGGGTTCACCAGTTGGACGGAAGTTGTGCCCCTCCGGAATATTGAAGCCGAAACCGTAGCAACAGCATTTTTCAATTCCTGGATTACCAGATTCGGAACGCCGCAACAGATAGTAACCGATCAGGGAAGACAATTCCAGTCATGTATGTTCCGAGCTTTGACAAAGATTTGCGGTTGTAAACTGACAAAAAAAAAGACTGCATACCACCCTTAGGCAAATGGGAAAATCGAAAGGTTTCACCGTACGCTATTCGAACCCATGGTACAGCTAAGTGGAATGATGTACTGCCAATGATTCTACTTGGTCTTCGTTGCACCTTCAAGAATGAAAGCAATTCTATAGAGGCGGAGATGGTCTATGGCACTACGTTAAAGTTGCCTGGAGATTTTTTTGAGGAACCTCATACCACAGTGGACACTGACCTTCCAACATTCGTCTGAAGAAACGAATGAATTGCTTGAAGCCAGCACTTTGCTCCCACAAGGCCAAAGAAAATACTTTCGTTCACAAGGATCTCAAAAGTTCAAATTATGTGTTTGTCAGAATCGATAGGGTAAAGAGTGGACTCACACAACCATATGAAGGACCTTATGAAGTAGTTCAACGTTCACCAAAATTTTTCAATTTGAGGATTAAGGACAAACTGATCAACGTTTATATCGATCGACTCAAACCAGCTTACTTCATTGCTGATAGCAGTACACATGAAGACCCACTAATATCAGATCAGCTGCCAGTTAAGAATAATACGAATTGTCCCCAAGTGCCTCGCAAAACCACACAATCAGGACGTGTTGTGAGATTTCCAGCAAAATTTGCAAACATTATTGAGTAATACCCTAAGAATATTTTGTATAAATACGTAGGTACAGTAAAAAAGAAAAAATGACGTTATTGAGGGGGGAGTGATGTAGGGACATTTATAATATTAGTAAGTTGGCAGATGAGAGTCGGTTGTTATTGTGGTTATATCATTCATCTGGTATTCCAATAAAAGGTACGTAATAGTGAAAGTGTTTAAATTAAATAGTTGTCGTGAATAAAAATAAAATAAGAAAACATCCCGACATGTCCAAATCCGATCATTGGTTAGCAAGATATTAAAAGCCGATGACCTTTTAGTTTTGGATTCTTTGGTTAAATTAGGGGGGCTACATGAAGAGAGCGGGCACCACCCCAAGTAATTTGACTCCTCATATGTCCAAATCCAATCATTGGTTAGCGAGATATTAAAAAAGCCGATGACCATTTAGTTGCGGGTTCTTTGGTTATTAGGGGCTATAGGGAAAGGGAGGAGATCATGGCAAGTAATTTGACACCTCATATGTCCAAATCCGGTATTGGTTAGCGAGATATTAAAAACCCGATGACAGCAGGGGAGCAGTGAGGGTTTAAAAGCACCCAGCGTTGCTAGGGCGGAGTCCATGTTAAATAATTAATATCTCGCGAACCCATGGTCGGATTTTAACAAATGAGGTGTCGTTGGACTCGAGCTGACGGGGCTTTGCTATGGACCACTTATTATATTTCCAATTCCTTGTAAAGTTGATTTTGCAATACTTTCTTTCACAAGATAGGAATAGGCTTAAAACTGTACTCTTCTAATAAAATCGAGAAATCCTATGAGGAAATATTTTTACTGCTCAAGTACTGGTGATCAAATTTTCATTTTATTATATTGCGATACTTTGTAAATAGATTGTATATATTCCTAGTTACTCCTAGGGAGAATTTTATACTGTTACCATGAGGACTTCGTTATGTCAAGTACTGGAATGGTATGCAGTGTGTGTGCAAAAAATTGGAAAATAATACTTGTGTATAGAAGGTGAATTCATTTAATATCCTCCAAAAAAAGTTAAATAGTAATTGGTCATTGTGACATCAAACATGAGAATTCTGCAAGGTCCTTTTCCTCCAAGAACTTGAAACCAGTTGCTCTCAGCAAGTTTACTGAGCCTAACTTCTGTCTCCAACTGACCAAATAACTGAAAATACTCTTCGAAACATAGGTGAAATATCTGACACTGTAAATAAAAGTTGAATACTAATAGCAGGTTAAGCCAAGATATGAAGATATATGGGTAAAGATAAAAGGATGTGTGTAATAAATATGGAAAATAATACTCATGTATAAATGATGAATTCATTTAATATCCTCCACAAAAAGTATGAAACTATATCACAAGAATACACCACTTCACCAAAATTCCAATCAGCACAAGTATACATAAATCTCTCTTTCTCACAACAGATGTTTTCCCATAACATATATATAAAAATACCATGTCTTGAAATAATAAAAAAATCCTCTAACAGCTTATTTAGCTGTCACCATGACTGTTATAGATTATCCTTGGGTCACAACATACATAAGCCAGTCTTACACTAAAAGAATACTCTTAAAATCTGGAATAATTTTATTTTATTGATCATATATAAAAATATAAAGCTCTCTCTAAAATGGGAAAATGATATGTACAATGTTGGCAGTTCCTTCTTACAAGATAAGCTGTTGGACCTCCTGATGACGAGGGTTATCCAGCATTTACAGATCCTCGTGAATGATGGAAAGCCCTCAACTGGTGCTTTTTATATTCTGCAAGTACCCATTTGAAACACATTTTAATTGATTTAAACTGTGGGAAATTGAAGTAGACAGATAAAAAGAGCTCTGATTGCTGCGCACTAATAACTTGGTGCCATTGTGTTCATCTGCGAAACTGTAGAACCCGGTTTGCAAATCCAGACACTTATTTTGTATCTTTCATCAGTTTTAGGTATGGTACAATAACATTTATTATCATTTCATATGGCTATTAAAGAAAGCTTTCCATATACTAAAAAAGGAAAATGATATGTACAATGTTGGCAGTTCCTTCTTACAAGATAAGCTATCGGACCTCCTGATGACGAGGGTTACCCAGCATTTACAGATCCACATGAATGAAGGAAAGTGACTGTACTTTCCCCCTTGTAAGGGCCTCCACATTCCTGTGTTGTAGCACCAGCTATGAGTAATTCTGAGGTTGTGTTGACCAACTGGAAAGCTTTCATTAATAGAATTAGGCAACACTGAAAAATGGCTTCTATCACTTCTGCATAGCCAAGATTGATGAATTAGATAATTTTCAATTTGAAATTGAGAATAATTCAAATTTATCACACGGTCTCTGGATATGTGTATACTATACATTAAAATAAAACATGTCAGATTCAAAATTGTGAAATTCATTTTTTTTGGTATGTTCCTTCAATTTTGCTTATGATAGTAGTAAAAACTATGCAGCTGAAATGCAAAATAAGGAACAGTTAATCATCCAGGTTCAACAGTGAGGTCCTTCTCTATAGAACGGAACCTCGCAGGGGCCGTGTGACGCAGCTGTTAGCGCTAGTGCCTCGCTCGACGCGCTGCAATACACAGTGCCCCAGCCATTACACCGCACCTGCAAGGTTCTGTTCTATAGAGGACCTTGCTGTAATACACAAGTCAACAACAACAACAAAATGCATGGACCAAGAAGGAAATGTTGGTTTGTGCACACTTCTACAAATAGTTGCACCTTAGGCCAATAGTTCAATGATTAGTGCAAAATGTGATTAATAGAACTGTGTCTCCACCAGAGGCTGAGCACGTGCCCTCATCCGAACTTATAAAAGTGTTAACACAGGCTACTCCAGTATTGGGACTGTTATTCCCGGTTACATAAATCTCGTCAACCATTCTACTTATCATGCTTCCGCAATGCAATTACTCATTTAACCGAGCTGGACTGAACGAGGCTGGATGATCATATCGGCGAATCACTCACGGCCCAGGACACCCTCGATGGACCATTATGATTGTTGGTGTGCACATTCAAATGTTTTGGTGCCCGCCGTACAGAGGAGGGTGGCATCATCAATACAGCTTGTGTTCACTTGCACCATTTCCAAGAACTTGGCTGAAGGGAAATTGTCACATCATGCCCATTATGTACCGTGCCATTGACACCAGGCCATCATTGGCCCTGTTTGCAGTGGTGTCGGTACGGAGAAACCTGCACTGCTACAGACTGGACAAATTCAGATTCTCTTTGAGCTCTGACAATAGCTGTGTTCATGTCTGGAGACCTTGTGGCACATGCCTCAATCCAACGTTTTTTGTGGTGCATCACACTGCCTCCACTGTTGGTCACTCTGGGTAGTGCCACAAGGGTCAATAATGGCACATTGTCATGCCACTCATCACAGGGTAACCAGGCGGTCTATTCCAGCAGGTTAACGCTCAACCGCCTCCGGAACGTTGGCTGTCATGGTCCACCTGATCCTCAGATCTATGACCAATTGAACTCGTTTGGGACCACCTGGGGAACAACTGCAAGAGCTGAGTGCACAAAATCTCAAGAACCAGTTGCAGCAAATATGGACAGATATGCCTCAGGATGCCAATACGCGATCGGCGATAAAAGTGCTAGTTTGCTTTGATACTGTAATAGTTTACATATATCAATGTTACAATCGTCCATAGCCGGTTTCATGCAATTCCCACAATTCCATCTCAGCGCATGAATTTCTTTTTGTCAGCCAGTGTATAATGGCTAATGACACTGATATTCAAATATAGACATGACAAGTTTTCGACCTAGTTAAAATTGCACATAAAGTAGAGATTGATCTATTTGAACATTTTCTTTGATACTTTAAGTAGAAGTAATAGGATCCGTCAATACAATAATGAAAAATGAAAAATTAATAAATAAATTCCTTATCCAGCTTCTTTCAACTTCATTTTATCCCTTATAAACTCCTCTGATTATACAATTAATAATTAAATCCATTGTTGTACTGACTAGGCAGGTTCGCAACATGAGGCTTTTCCTTAAAAAGGAATGGGAAAATCTGTAAGGCAATATAGAACTATATATAATAGACACAATTAAAATAACAAAAGCCTCCATATGTTAAAAACCTTTTAGTACAGTATTTTTTTTAATATGCAAACAATAACTTAAGTTTTATGTAACTAATTGACAAGTCCATTAAACTTGATATCATCATGATCAACAACATTAATGCAAGATCTAATTATTTATTTTTAAAAATAACTGTAGTACCTAAACATCTGGGCTCGACTGTAGTTATTTGTTATCCATAGAGCTCGGCACTGTAGGCGCTAATAAACATAAAATAGGCAGGCAAATAGGCACTATATGTAATGATAAGCATTGAAGCAGGCACAACAATTGTATTCATTTAACATTTAAATGACATTTTTGAGTGACATAAAAATACCAAATAGGCATTTCCATATTATATTAAATTCCACTATTATGTTAACTAGCAGACGCGTGCGAGAACTCTCGCATAATGGGTTGTGTACACTAATAAAACTATTAATAATCTCCGTCTTTTCAATACAATGTTGTTGATAGTCTATTTATACAACTGGGTACATGTTTCGTACAGACAGCATGTACCCAGTTGTATAAATAGACTATCAACATTGTATTGAAAAGACGGAGATTATTAATAGTTTAATTAGTGAATATATTCAATACGGACCTAAAATGGAGAATATTGCTCTAATGGGTTGTGTGCGCCCCATGTGTACAGACTACCCGCCCGGTTCTAGTGCTATGCGGGCTGTACCCGACACAGTTCTGCCAGGGGCTTATTTGTTTAAAAGCACTTTATAAACAAATAAATATATTTCCGTTGACTTTACAAGAAATGCAAGATTTTACCTGTACTATTGAGACGATTTGAAAGATTTTGGTACAAACCACACCTTCTAGCTCCCTCTGGTTTAGGAGCTTGAGTTTTGTGAAACATACACCTTAGCATATTATATAATAAGATGGTATGTAAAATACAAACCTTACTTAATTTACATGGAGCAAATGCAAATAGAATACAATGCTTGTTATCCCATTAACAAAAATATCAATAGCCCATATGGATATTTGAAAAACAAACTGCAGCTTACATGAAATTTCCTTGAAACCTGGATAACTTCATTCTAATATGCTTACCACGGTGAGTGGTTATCGTGTCGGACTACCAACCCCAATCTTGCAGATTCGGTCCTGGCCATGGCAAGTGATTTTTGAAAGGCGACAAAACTCTCGGCACGCATGTCATATGTTGTTGGCATGTTAAAGAACCCATTTGAATTCAGTAGGCCATGTTCATAATGGCAAAATTAATCTCGGGATTTTCCGCCAACAAAAAGTTCCTCCTTTCTGTACTAAAAAGGGCTCCAAGGAATTATAAAATCCGACATGCAAGCTGCCCTCTGGGCGTCAAATAACAAAGCTTGCACCCGTCACCCGAGGCCATACGATATTATTATTCTAATATAATACCCCCTCAAAACATCCTATCCAATGTAGGTTGCCAGAAATAAAGTACAATATTTATGAACTAAAGAGCAAGATTTTATCCTCTTGGTAAAATATTCAAACACATATTTAAATATTAACTTACCTGTTTACAACAGTATTGGCATAGGATTATTTTCATTGTGACACACCCTTCAGCTTCCTGTCGGCTGTTCACCGTTTCAGTTTCTCTTCGATTACAAGAACCTTGTATTGTTGCCTACAACCTCAATACCCGATAACTAGAGCTCGGCATTTGCCTATTTGCCTTTTTTGTTCCTTTGTTTAGAATCATATGCTTTGCATATATAAATATGTTTCATGCTTACTGGAGTAAAATATACTGATTTTATAGCACCTATAATTGCCTATTTACATAATGAGTGGCTTCCCGTAATATATACATATAATCCTCGACACCATTATGAAGGTTCTTGTGTGATCCCACATTTGAGACTTGTCAAAACCCAAAACTTGTGCCCAGAAAATTCTTGTACTCATTGGGCAGAATACCCCTTCACTCCACATGCTGGCAATATGAAAGGGAACTGAACAGAAAATCTCCTGCAGTAATTGTTCAATATATCTCTCTTTCCATCTGGTTTTGCCCTGCTATCAAATTAGGCAACAACATTTTTAAAAATATCCTGTCCATCATTTCGTCTATTATGATAATGTTATTGGTTTTACGTTCCTTTTAACAACTGCAGCTTTTAGAGACACCGGGGTGCCAGAATTTTGCCCTGAAGGTGATCTTTAACTTGCCAGTAAATCCACTGACATGGCGCCCTTGCATCTACGCACCCTAAAATGCCATCTGGCTGTGCAAGGATTCAATCCTGCAACCTTGGGAACAGCTAGCGAGCCACTCAGCCAGTCATTTCATCTATTGATTTATAATTATTTCTAGATATGATTTTAAAATAAAGCATGTGCTAGTAGAAGTTAACATCCCATTGGGCAGTTACTAATTTAAGAAGGAAATAATAAACAATACTACAGGGGAGTCACACTCATACCTCACTGTGCCAAGATATATGAAAAGATATTAGAAAGTAGAATACGAGCCAAAGTGGAGAGAAATTTGAGAGAGGAGCAGTATGGATTCAGACCTAGGAGAATCAAAGTATGGAAACTCAAGGAAAAGGAAGTCAAGGAAGAATTCCAGAAGATAATAAGGGAAAGGATGCCAACAGACAATCCTAAAACAGGGGAAGAGGAATGGAAGCAATTCAAAAACACAATGGTGGAAGCTGCAGTGGCAGTATGTGGAAGAACAAGCAACAGAAAGCGGTGTAAAGAGACACCATGGTGGAATGAGAGAGTAAAAGAAGCTGTGGGAAGGAAGAACAAGGCTTTCAGAGTGTGGTTCCAGGAAAGAACTGATCTGACAAGGGAAGATTATAAGATAAAGAAGAAAGAAGCAAACAAGATTGTCGCAGAGGAGAGGAAGAAATGGATGGTAAAGTGGACAGAGATGATGGAGGAAGACAGTAGAGGAAATAAGAAAGTACTTTATGGGATGGTCAAAAGTAAGAGAAGAGGTCTGCGAGAGGATGTGGTAATGATGGACAAAAACGGAAATGAGGTACACAACAAAGAGACACTCAAGACAGTGTGGAAAGAGTACTTTGAGGATTTGCTGAATCCAAATGGTCATAGAGAGGAAGACAACATATTGGAAGATGGAGAAGACAACACAGGAATGGAAAAGGACCTGACTTGGAGAGAACTGGAAATGGCTATAGACAAGATGAAAGGAGGAAGGGCACCAGGTGTGGATGAAGTGAGTGTTGAAATAGTGAAGGCAGCAGGGGAGGTTGGGAAACAGTGGCTGTACCGTGTGATGAGGGTGATATGGAAGGAGAAAAAGACCCCAGAAGATTGGAAGAAAGGATTAATTGTCCCAATATTTAAGAAAGGAAGCAGAAAGGAGTGCAGAAATTACAGGGGAGTCACACTCATACCTCACTGTGCCAAGATATATGAAAAGATATTAGAAAGTAGAATACGAGCCAAAGTGGAGAGAAATTTGAGAGAGGAGCAGTATGGATTCAGACCTGGGAGATCAACAGTGGATCTCATATTTTCAGTGAGACAGCTCCAGGAACACCACTACGAATTTAGAGAGGATCTGTTGATGGCCTTCCTGGACATCGAAAAGGCCTATGATAGTGTGTGTAGGGATAAGGTTTGGAAAGCAATGGAAAACATGGGAGTGGAAAAAGAGACTGTAGGCAGAGTGAAGGAGATGTATTGTGGAAGTGGGAGTTGTGTGAAAGTTGGAGGGGAAAGAACAGACTGGTTCAGACAAATGAGTGGCCTGAAACAGGGTAGTGCGCTGTCACCCCTTCTCTTTATTGTGGTTATGGACGAGGTAATGACACGGATAGCAGGAAAGATAGGAGAAGATAAGATGAAAGCAATGGTGTTTGCAGATGATCTCATGGTCTGGGGAAACAAGGAGGAGGAAATTCAGGAGCAACTGAAGGCTTGGGAAGAAACAGTGGGAGAGTACGGATGGAAGTTCAACATCAGTAAATGTGAGATCCTGTTAACGACCAGGAAAAAGGACAGACCAATGAGTGGGATAACACTTGGAGGTGGACAGCTGAAGAAGGTGGAAAGTCTCAAGTACTTGGGAGGTATAGTGGAGGAAAATGGGAGAAATGACAAAGAGATTACGGAGCGTGGCAGACAGGCAGAAGTATTTCTGAGAAGCATTAGGAGCTTAGTGTGGAATAAAGATGTCCCACAAAAAAGCAAGGAAGTGTTATACAGAAGCTACTATATCCCGATACTGACCTATGCTTCAGAAACTTGGACAATGAAGAAAAGAGACATAAGCAGAATACAGGCAGGTGAAATGAAGTTCCTGCGAAGTAGGATCGGAGTAACAAGAAGAGACAGGGTGAGGAATGAAAAGGTCAGGGAAATTGTGAAAGAGGAGCCCTTGCAAGGTAGGATTAAGACATCAAGACTGAGGTGGTATGGACACTTAAAGAGAATGGATGAGAAGAAGATTCCCAAAAGGATACATGAGATGCAGATGCAGAAGAAACGACCAAGGGGAAGACCAAGGGATAGATGGCTGAAAGGAGTGGAGGAATGTGTCAAGAAGAGAGGCGAGGACTGGACCAGAGTGGGAAGAAAGAACTAAGTGGTGAGGCTTATGTTCCAAACAGACCCAGCCTGGGGCTGGAAACTGTACTAGATGATGATGATGATGATGATGACTAGGCATGAAACTCGCATAACAAATAAAATCAACTGCCAAGTTTCTCTCCTCCAATTCTCTGTTTAGTGAACCTCAATTTAATGTTTCCTTGCATTTAATAATGTTCTCATGGTCCCAAGAACGGAATTTAACTGGGTCCCGCACAAACCCTAAATAAAGAACAACCTGTCAAATCATGACACCCCCCTGGACTAAAATCAGTTTTCTCCATACTACAGGGTCTTTATTTTTGCTTGGCAAGGCGATTCCGCTCAACCTTCGCCGGCAGTTACAGGTTGGTGCGCGCTGTCTCCGGCCTTACTCCCACTCTCTTGCTGAGGTAGACGTGTGAACTCCGAGCTAATTGGGTGTTTTATAAAGCTACTGTGTACTGTATGTCGTATTGTATAGTGTTTTATTATGATTGTGTATAGTGCTGTAATGCTTTATGTGAAATATTCGTTACGTGAACGTGTATATCTGCACAATACGTACACAAAGTGCAGGAAATCGTGCACTAGAACAAGAAAAAAGCTTCGAGTAAAATTTCCAGGGCGTCCCAATCCTATAAATCGGACAATAAAACAACTGGCTAAGAGATTCCAAAGCACAGGTTCAGTAAACAATAAAAATATAAGTTATTTCCTTACTGAAGCTAAATTAACCAGAGTAACCGGGAACTTCAGAAGGAGATAACGATTATGTTTGGCAGCGGATGGGGAACATTTTCAGCATCTACTGTAAACATGGTGAGTAAAAATGCATGATACTTATTTGAAGCACCGTCTTCTCCCTACACACGCGTTGGCAATTGAGCCGTCACTGGCGGAGCAAGAATGTCCTTGCCAAGCAAATATAAAGACCCTGTATAATCCAGCAAAAATGCTTTCATTAGCAAGCAATACAATAAAACACTGTTGAACACTGAAAACCAAGTACTCTGTTTTTGGCTTGAGGTGGGCTTATCAACCACTTCAATGAAGTACCTGCAATCAGTATGAAAAACAACCACACATTTGAAAAAAAATAAAATAAAAAAAAATCAAGTCATATAATCCTTTTGTGGAAAGTTAGAAGATAACTAAAATCTATAACAAAAGTCAGATACGTATCATTTTTAGTTGGAGGGATTGATATAGCTCGATTTCATGCACTTCTATGTACAGTAAGTATATACACGAATAAAAGGAGAAAGGCAAATTCCACATGAAAGAAAGCTTGTATTTTTACGTGACTGTTAACCTTGTGGTCAGAAACCACAGAACCTCCTCCTTTTACGTGGAATCCAAGCCACCGGACATGGTATTTCATCTTGAAAATCTCACCAGGAATCAAACTTAGTTTGCCTGGGTCAGAGGCAAGCAGCGTGGATGCAGTGCCATCACAAACCCTTCTAATGACGAGAGTAATTTGTTGATAGGTACAGCATAGAAGAAACAAGGTACATACACTTTTCCTCTCAATACATAATCAGCATTACAATGGACTAGAAATATGTGTTAATTCAATTATACTACCACTGAAATGGTACACACTCGTATATATATATATATAATTCTCTAGTTAAATATTATCCAATAAAGTTTTCTGTTAGATATACAAATAATTCTGTAATTATAGGAATGTTGCTTTACACAAGACAACTATATTTATAATATATGTTTAGTTTTATATTGGCACAATTACAGTAAACATTGATTCTGGGTGTTCCATTAACAACTCTTATGTAACGTGAAAACTAAGACAATCTGTCTTGTAGGACGGATGAGACTGGCCACTGCTGACCTTAATCTACGAGCATTATATCGTTATATGGCATCACCTAAGCCACTAAGCACAAACTAGAACAGTGAGAAAGTTATCAATTAGTACATGAAAATTCGCCAACAAAAAAAAATTCTATTTAGGTGTTAAAATGCTCTGATCACAAACTTTGGAGCCATACATCACACTAATGTGTTGCAATAGTTGCTTCATTTAGAGGCTAGTGACATACTGATCCTGGAGTCGCTTCACATGAAACATGAGGCTCATGCACTTTTATCACTTGCACCGAGTCTAAATCAGGTTAGAAAATACTGCATTAGGAGCAATTTTTTCCCCCTGATTATGGACGAAAGTCTGTTTTTTTTTTTACGAGAACAATAGCCTACTTTACCCCCTGGTATAATGATGAGTTAAGTAATTAGTTTGTTTTATGTACAGTCCCTCAAACAAAGAATGAGCCCACTCTTGATAACTGCTCAGTTTTCTTCCTTCCTTGTGTGTAGTTCTTGAGCTGAGCCAAAATTCAAAGAAATGAGTAGAACAACCTTATAATATATAGATATAATCCCCAACTCCACTATAAAGGTTCTCGTGTAAACCTATGTCTGAGACTTGGCCAAGGGCTGAAGAAATGCCATTACAAAACCCAAAACATGTGCCCAGAAAAGTGTTGAATGAAAATTCTTTTACTGATTGGGCAGATTATCCCTTCACTCCACAAGTTGGCAATATGAAATTGTACACCACTACTTCTCCTATTATTTTCACAAACAAAAATATCAGTTTATTACCACAGGATTTAAATCAGCTAAGACTGAAGAGTATGATTACAGCTAAGACTGAAGAGTATGATTACATGAACACATGGTAAGCTTGTTTCAAAAACCACAATAATTCCACCCCTGGGTATCACATGGAAGATAGGAGGATGAAGGGCATATTTAGAAATTCATATTTCAGTTATTTACATGTTTTAAGCAAGACAAAGCTGTAAGCAAGCAATGGTTCAGCAATAAAATGCGTATTAGTAGGAGATGATGCAGTTGTTTATGAAACACCCAGTATGAGCACTAAAAATATAGTACAGTATATCAGTCAAAAGCTAGTGCATCAAACTCTTCCTTTAATACACTACAGCAACAAAGCTCTGTGATTATATTCTACAGGCAAGCCAAAGAAACATACTACGGTACCAAATATTACAGTGTTTGTACTATAGATTACCAGTCACCACAAAAGTCTTTTTCAGTATACAGACTGCAAGAGGATCTGTTCCATTACATATTGAACTCGTCAGATATGCTAGCATATACAATAGGACTTGTATTAAACGGAATGTTAATGATGCTGCACAGGTTAAAGGTTTTCTATGCTGACTTGAAGGTTTGAAATTCCAGTATCGCAAAACTATTGATTTCATGGTAAACATTCAGATTGAAACATAGGTTACTTATTTTTAAAGCCTTAATATCCATAAACATTTTATAATTTGCAGACAGAATGTAGATTGCATGCATACATTAGTAAAAGGATGGATGCAAAAATTACAAGTTTTTTTGGAGGTGGGAAATAGGTGTTGCGATGACACCTAATTGACAAAAACAAATTGTTGCAATAATAGCTGGAGTACATTAATGCTTACTTCTTCTTCTAGCCATTGTCCCACAGAGCAGAGTCGGCTCTTCTACACATTTGTCTCCATCTTGCACGGAGGAGAGGGGCAGATGACCTCGCAGTTCTGCCCCTTAAAACAACAATAACTATATATCTTGCACGGTCTGCAACGTTCTTCTCAACATTGGCTGGTCGTCTGCCTGCATCAAGTTGTAGTGCTCTCTTTGCCACTGTGTCTTTCCAACTCCATAGCACATGTCCGCACCAACATAACTGAGCTTATTGCATCTTTTCAGGGATTGGTGAGACGCCAAGGATGTCTCTTACATGGACATTGGTGACATGGTCTAGTCTAGTGACATGGACCAGTGCAGTACCCTCATCTCCAAGGAGTACAGCACTTGCACACATCTGGTGAATACTGGCCAACACTCAGCTCCAAACAAGGCTCCAGGTCTGATCACAGTGAGGTATACTTTGGGTTTCAGCCATATAGGAATTTTACGATCACATAAGACTCCTGTCACCATTTATCCCTAGGCAGTATCTGTCCGCATTCACACTTTATTTAATGTGTGTCCATCTGATGTAATGTATGAGCCCAAATATCTGAATCCAGTAACCTTGTACAGTTGTTTTCCATCGATATAGAGCCATCCGTTTCCTCGCCATGTATTCAGTTTTGGAATTGTTCAATTTCATTCCATATGCATCAAGGCGATTCTTCCAAGTTTGTGTTTGTTCCTCTAGGCTTTGGCGTGTTGTGCTTGCCAATAGGACATCATCTGTGTACAGAAGCTCAGGATTCCCTCCTTCTGCCAGTCTCGGTAGAGTTGGGATCAAATGAGTACACTATATTTTGTTTTCCTGCTCTATGAACCCACTAATGATGGGTAAACATTACTAGTTAATTACACAAAACATCAATCTGACCAAGTTTTCTGAATAATTAAAAATAATTCCCCACTCAGATTCTTACTTGTATATTTCCTGGTACTGTATATTCGTCGCCATGTCTTAATTTTCATACCCTACTATTGCAATTCAAAATTAGTTTATGAAATTTGATGGTATAAGCCCTAATATTTGTATAATTGTCCAACATTAACTTATTTTGTTGAAAAGATCTGGCAGGAATAAAACATAGTTTGGAAATGTTGCAGGGGGAAGCGATTACATTTGTTAACATTCATTACCATTTTGTATGCCTATCTCCTTTTTAGCCTAATTTCATTTATGAAAAAAAAAAAGAAAAGAAAGAGAGGCTTATGAGATCACCTTTTGTCCGTGTGTGAGTGTGTCCCTAATAAAATCTAAACAGCCGAAGCGATTTCAATCAAACTCGGGAAGTGCATACTACTACCTCGTCCAATTCGACCGTGCCTTTCAAATTTTAATACGTTTCACCAATCCAACAAGGTGGCAGCACGAAAGTAACAGTAACCACCCTGAAAATTTGTATGGTGATAAAGGGTACTACTAGAAGTTCATATATGTGACTTTCATCAACCTGTCAGCCAAGCGAAGTTGAAACATTTAAATAGACTTTTCTCCCGATTTAACCATCGGAGTGCAGTGAAACTTGGTACAGCAAATGTTTATACACATTGTAATGCACTGACATCTAATTTAGTTCAATTGTTTACATAACCTCAAGATGAAGGCTGTGCAAAAATTTAAAATTAAGTTTATATTTCTAGTTTCCTAATCATGCGATCGAAGTGAAAGTTTGAATAATGAACCTACGCAATAATCTTCATCTAATGGTACATAACTCTATGGCATAACAACCCAACAAGGCGACTATCCGAAATATTTAGACGGTTCTCAATATCTACGAATCTATTACAGCAATCAAACTGTAATGTTTGTTGATAGAGGCTATTAACATACGTTCACCTATGGATCATTCAATAACCTGGTGAGCACAAAACCAACATGACGGCGACGCAAATTTGAAATATTTAAATGGCTTTTTCTCGTGAATTTTAACCGAGCGCTGTGGAACTTAGCCCTCTATATTTTAAAATCTAGTTTTCATTTCTCGTGTCATAAGTAAGACCAGTAAAATATATGGAAATAGGCTGTTTAGTTCTTCATGGAACTACTACTTATTATTACTGTAATCTAAAAATAAAGCCGAAAATTGTGCTACTCATGCTCATTCCACCATACGTGTGGTATCTAAATTAAATAGGCCTTCTCCTTCTTCAAGTGCCTCGTCCCCCAAGAACATTGGCGATCAGTAGCATGATCTGCTGGTTTTTCCATAGCTTTTCTAAACAGTGACACTAATCAGTCCAAACCACTGGTTTAAGTTCTTTCGCCAGGATATTCTTCTACGTCCTGGTCCTCTAATGCCATTAATCTTCCCGTGAATAATTAATTACAACAGGTTGTATTTGTTGTTGCTTCTTCTTTTAATAATATTGAGAATTTCTAAATCGTTGTTCTAACGCCGCAGTACTTCCACATTTGTGATTTTAGCTGTCCATAGTATTGTAATAGTTATAGGGTCTTGAGTTACCATGATGTATTTATCTATGGATTGTTTTGTGTTCTTTGGTGGTGATGGAGCGCTAGAGTGGTGAGAACATGAACTTTTATATGAAGTGACAACTCTAGGAATAGCAAAGATGGTATGGACAAGAATGACAACAGGAGTATGAACGAGGACAAAGGAATTCTAAGAGGTTATAGATGACATATGAAATAACGAAACAAATTGAATGAACACATATGATATATGTATATATATATTATTTGTTAAAGAAAGTAAAAGTAAATTTATTCTATATTATTCGCAGCATCTTTATGGTTATATGGCTGATATTTCAAATAAAGCTCTTCCGATTCTTTGTAACGAATATAAATAGATGGTGAATGGTGCTACGTGATTTGGAAGTTATATTTTATGTTGACTGGATTAATGTTACAATCTTTATACATTCCCTATTCATCATAAAAGTAAGTAGCAACCCTATGAAATATATGTATGATACGGTAAATCTATATTGCCCTTATTTACTGAAGTGTCTTGGTTGGTGTTGGAATCACCCCACCCCTAGGGATGAGAGAATTCTCGTGCGACGTAATAAAATATTTTCATAGTAAAATACATATGAAATGGCGCCCTTCCGGATTTGATCTTCTTAGAAGAAGCTATATATAAATTCATTACATTTGGCGCCCAACGTGGGGTACGAGAACTAGGACACATCAGTATAGGGGTAGGAATACATATACATTGTGCAAGTGATTTTGGGGCTAGTGTTTAGAAGTGTAATTCAGTATGTTGGGGAATGATATGAAGTTAAGAAGTGGTCTTGATAGTGAAGAGAACGTTGACAATATGCAGAATGGCGAAAGTGTGAGTGAGATTAAGAGCGTAGATAATAATACTATGATGGCAGATAGTGATATCTGAATACTAGTAAAGAGGAAGAATTTCGAAAGATTCATTAGCTGCGATCATGAGGATGCTGAGTAAAAAATTTGATGAAAGTAAGAAAGATAATCAGGAGATGAGTAGGGAGCTGAGAGAGGAAATAAGTAGGCAAAAATCAGGAGATGAGAGAGGAAATAAGTAGGCAAAATCAGAAGACGATAGATAAAAATAATAAAGAAATTCATCAAACGTTAGACAATGTGGTCAAGGAGAATGAGGAATTAAATAGGAAGTATGGGACTCTGCAGGAGAGTATTAAGGGGGTGAAACAGGAAATCAGATGTGAAATTAAAAATGTGTTAGAAGAAGAGGCTAAAAGTATTATAGAGGAAGAAAAGACTGTAAGTGAAAGTAGTTTGGAGTTAAAGGAGATGGGAGATGAAAGTAGCATAGAGTTAGAGGAAATTGTAAGTGAGAATAGAGTAGATGAGAGGAAGAATTTGTTAGAGGAGACGTTACGCGAAAGTAGCATAGAGTTAGAGGAAATTGTAGGGGAGGAGTGGATGAGAGGAAGATAGTTGAGCTTGAAGTAAAATTACGATATAAGAAAAAGTGATGTTGTAAAGGAATATATTGGAGAGGATGTAGTAGGCGACAAAGAGGAATTAGATGTGGAAGTAGACGCCGCGGTTGTAGAGGTGAAAATCGCTTAGGTCGAAGAGGCAGACGTGGGATAGGCTGTAACAAGCGAAGAAGAGATGTTGTGGGGGTAGACTCAGAGGTCGATCCCGACGTAGTAGAAAAGGATGCTTTGATGCGAATGGAGGAAGTGGATATGGTAGGCGTGATAATGTTGAAAATGGTACTAGGAATACTTTCCGTTTTAGAATAAATTATAAAGATAGGTCTAGAAGAGCAGTAGGAGCTCGCTATATTAGAGCACGGACAAGATATACAGCCCAACGCTATAATGAATCTAGTGATGATGATGATGATCCTAAATGTATTGACAATTTTGATAAAGTTGATGTCAAGAAAAGAGTTAAGTTGGAAGTTAAAGCTGAGAAGAAAATCCATAGAGACACTGAATTACGAGAACGAGAAGAAAAGGTTATATTACTTAGATGTATATTTGAATTTGTCAAGATCATTTTTTATCTGGACGTAAAATTCATGTGTTGGGGCGCGTGCCGCTATTTTGTTGTACTTGTTATAAGTTGGGTGTTTGAGACATTTATATGTCTAATTTCTTACTTTGTGATACATTTGCACAATGTATATATATTATTGGTATGCTGTAATGTATATGTTTTTCATTGTGTGTGTCACCTAGTATCTTTCTTAATTTTGAGTTATGCTGTGGATATTTTTAGTTTTCTTTTATTTAACCTTTTGTCCATTCATATTATTGCAGCTTTTGGCATTTTCTTTTTAACTTATTATACGTAGTAATTCTGTTCAACTGAAATATAATTTCCAAGATTTCAAAGTCAGCGATTCAAAGTTGGAACATCATTCTGAATACTTCAAGGAATGCCCTATATTGTATTCTAATGTGGTGAGCTTTGTCAAGTTTATGATGGAGGAGCAATATTTACATTCAGCTGATTGTCATTAGGAATTTGAAGTGTGCTATCTGAGGTTTCTGCTAGAAGAATATGCATGCTTGGAAGAGAAGAGGTCTTGGATCTAAGGGAAGTCATTTGATATTGGAGGAACGTATTCTGAATGTCCGATCCTCAAGTCATAGGTTCCTTAAATACCTTTACTTTGTACGATGTCGTGAAGTTTGTACTTGTCCGATCATGGTGGAAGAAAATATTGAAAGTGTTTAAAAAGAAAAAGAAAAAAAGAAAAAAATGTTTGAAGAAGAGCGAGTTATGGGAGCGTCAGCAGATGGTAGTAGGAATTATTTGTGTACATGAGTGCAAGTCGCTGTATTGCAACAGCTTGAATGAACCTGCCATACAAGGTGATGAAGGAGCGACTTCGGTGGCGTAGTCGGTAGCATCCGAGCTTCTATGCCCAAGATAGCGGGTTCAAACCCGGCCGAAGTCGTCGGATTTTTTAAGAGCGTTAAAAATCCCTCAGTATGCCTTCCTTCGGAGGGGAAGTAAAGCCGGCGGTCAAACGTCATAGATTTATGGCATGTTAAAGAACCTTCCACTAATTGCACCTGTGTGAAGCTAAATTGGATACGTTAAGAATGTAAACAATGCTCTTAGGTTTCTACGTTCGTTGCCAAGAGCCGACTGCGGTGGCGTCTGGTAGCTAAGTTCTGAACTTGGCCTAGTAGTCGTTGACGGTGGTGCTTGGCGGCAAAAGTAGGAACTATTTGAAAATTCTAAGTTGCAGTACTTAAATTAAAAAAACAGATAACACACACTAATACAGTCATCACAATTAACACCGGTTATCAGACAGATTCTACACACACCCAAAGTACACGGGGCTACATGACCGCATTGTTGCAGCCCCTAAACTTAAGAACCAACCAAGGTGATGAAGTGTAGAAAAATGAGTGGTCAGATTCTATGTTTCCTTGGAACGTACTGTATAGTTGTTTTTACATTTGAGCCAAATCTAGAGGGTAAATTTATTCTCTGTGAATTCATGGAGATGACAAAGAATAACATGGAGTAACGTGGTGATGATGAGGAGGCCTTGGTACCTGTGGACTTTATGACTCCAGAGAAAGCTGCAAATTTATGAAACCCATGGTGGATGAGAATACGTTAGGAAAGCTTGGATGGGAGACCAGGTCCCAATGGAACAAGAATTAATATGTTTTGTGTTGAATGTGTTTCAGAAATCCCTCTAATGTAATACTATTATCAGGATTTCTGGGGGCGATGTAATAGTTATAGGGTTTTGAGTTACCATGATGTATTTATCTATGGATTGTTTTGTGTTCTTTGGTGGTGATGGAGCACCCAGGAATAGCAAAGATGGTATGGACAAGAATGACAACAGGAGTATGAACGAGGACAAAGGAATTCTAAGAGGTTATAGATGACATGAAATAATGAAACAAATTGAATGAACACATATGATATATGTATATATATATTTGTTAAAGAAAGTAAAGTTATTTTATATTATTCGCAGCATCTTTATGGTTATATGGCTGATATTTCAAATAAAGCTCTTCCGATTCTTTTTAACGAATATAAATAGATGGTGAATGGTGCTACGTGATTTGGAAGTTATATTTTATGTTGACTTGATTAATGTCACAGTCTTTATACATTCCCTATTCATCATAAAAGTAAGTAGCAACCCTATGAAATATATGTATGTTACGGCAAATCTTTATTGCCCTTATTTACTGAAGTGTCTTGGTTGGTGTTGGAATCACGCCACCCCTAGGGATGAGAGAATTCTCGTGCAACGTAATAAAATATTTTCATAGTAAAGGACATATGAAATGGGGCCCTCCTGGATTTTATCTTCTTAGAAGAAGCTATATATAAATTCATTACAGATCCTTAATATTATACGATAGATCCATATTTCAAACTCCATAAGTTTCTTACTTACTACCTCAGTAAGTGTCTATGATTCAACTCAATAGAGCAGGATACTAAAGACGTAGCATCGAAGTAGTTGGGTACGTAATGCGAATATTAAATCACGGCTAGTCTAAACTTTTCTCATTTTCATGAAAGACTTCTGGCCTTCTCAATTCTGCAGCGAATTTCTTGACATAAGTCCCAGTAATCTTTGATTTGACATCCTAAATATTTATATAACGAAACTCACTCAATCCTTTCATTACCAAGTGCAAGAATGCTCGGATTGTTTTTTATGGTGGTCTACTAACCATCCACTTTCTTTTTTTCCTCTTGACATTTAAATGTAATCCCATGGCAATATTCTCTTCAGTAATAGATTCCATCAGTTCTTGTAGATCATCCATATTTGTTGCGAGGATGAAAATATCATCAGCATATCTGAGGCCTAGAGGGAAGGAATATATATCAACCATTCTTTTGTAACAGATGTGGCATATATATTTGTAAATGCTTATAACATATTCTTTTATAAATGTCTGTAATTTCTGCCACTGTACTCATATATATATATATTCTCCTATATACACAGGGTATAATTGATATAAATGAAGTCCGTTACACTGGAGATAGAAGGAATTATTCTAAGCTTCCTAGGTTAAAAAAATATGTCACCTATCTTTAAATTGAAAATTAAACATTAAAAAGTCAATGTTTGTAGGTTTTTCATAAACTCTTCAAGCAGAAGGTGGAAAAGCAGTCGGGGGAAACTAGGCAGGGCAAGGTGGGATGACGCGCAGAGGAGAAGTTGTTGTGTAATAGGAACAATGACCTTACCGGTTGAGGGGTGGTATCAGCTGTTATGAGCTGTACTAGTCTCTTAAGAAAATTTGTATTGCTGCTGTTCTTCTTGAAGTCACACACAATGGCTTGCAATATTAGGACCGGTAGTATTGTGTAGCCTACTGTGTAAGTGTGGAAGTCATTGATTGATGTTCATGTAAAGGATAAAAGAATTTCGATAATCAGCCCTGGTGTGTCGATGGCTTCCAGCATGTTAAAGAAATACAGTGGGACAAAATTCCGACATCCCGCCTGTTCAGAACTAGTATTTAAGACGGAAGTAAAATACTTGATGTTTTGTTTGAGAGGCTTGGCAATTTTGGTTATTTAGTCCCATGTAGTTGGGTGTGGGTAGAATTTGTCTGATAACCTGTATTTTTGTTGTTTCTGTAGTATGTGCGTATTTGTAATTCAGGTGAGGTCTTAAGTTAGGAATGATCCTGGCATTTGCCTGGGGTAGAGGTGGAAAACCATGGAAAACTACTTCCAAGATTTAATACTAGTAAGGTACCACATGTACATAACAATAATAGTAATAACAAGAAAACAAATATAGCGAGTTGGTCGACCCTATCAAAAGTATGGGCGTGATCCCAAGTACCTTGCTCCAAGGCCTTAAAGGACTGGATCTGGATACTGAACTGTACAAACTAATGCAGAAGGCAGTAGTTCTCTCAACAACCCGAATTGTCTGGAAGTTCATGGGCAGCGGTTTCGACTTTCCAGCTTAGAAGTGGTTGTTTCAGTAACTATACTTTGGTTTCCTGAAGGCTGTATAGTTATGTTGTGATGTACCAGCAATATGTTATATGTACTGTATAAAACAATAATAATTTAATGTTAGCGAGGCTGTGTAGCACAGGTAGTAGAGTGCTATCCTTCTCGAGGGTACGATCTAGGCTCAGGAATGTAATAAATGAAAGCAAACAAATACGACAGCCTTATGCCGATGGCACGTACATGAAATTCTGTGAACAAAACATTCCGGAATCTCGACATCCCCGAAAAAAAATAAAAATAGTGTGTCTAAACATATTATTTATTTATCGTATGGCTTTTAGTGCCGGGAGTGTCCGAGGACATGTTCGGCTCGCCTGAGTCTGTAGCTGCTTCCAGTGGACACCCTAAAGGGTGAGCTACAAGTTCCGCTCAATTTCAAGTAGTTCCAACTTTCGCCACCAGATATCAATCATACCTAGTGGTGAACGTTGGAACTTTGATAGAGTGTTCTGACAAAATTTAACCTAACAATTTTGCTTTACACAAGTTTAGTCTGTGAAAGGATCTTTTACATGCCATAAATCTATGACATGGGACCGCCGCCTTTACTTCCCCTCCGAAGGAAGGCATACTGAAGGATTTTTTACGCTCTTAAAAAATCCGACGACTTCGGCCGGGTTTAAACCCGCTATCTTGGGCATAGCAGTTCAGCATGCTACCGACTACAAATTATAAGAGATTATATCTTTACTGAATGTTATTTATTTTTAAATAGGGTTCCAATTGTTAAGGACGTTCAGTAAATACATATTTTTGGTGGTAACTGATGATGGAAGAGACTTGCAAGCTTGTTATGATGGTGGTTGTTAATTCATTTTAGGGGCTTGGGACATTTGTTTATCAGCCCCGTGTAGTTGGGTGAGTTGGATTTGTCTGATAAACTGTGTTTCTGTGGTGACTGTAGTAGTATGTGTAGCTGTAGTTATTAGGGTTGTGAATGAGGTTGATGCCCCGGGACTCCAAATATGATACTATCCCGGCATGTGCTTGGAAAGCGCGTGGAAGAATCCGGGAAATTCCAAACTCAGAATAGCCACTGTCGGTGCTGAGTTCGGACATCCAATCACCGGACTTGCTGCAATCGTAGTGCACGAAAAAATGTGCACGCCTACACCGCGGGGGTAGAAAAGAAAGCAGTCGTGATCTTATGAAGGTACATCCCAACTTTGGCCTCGTGGGATGCCACATGAAATAGTCTTGTGGCTGCCGATGGTGGGAAGGAAGGAAGCTTGTACTTTTACATGACCGTAAATCTCATGATGATGAACTACTGGACCTCCTTTTCATGTGGAATCCGAAGCACAGGACATGGCATTTTACTTTAAAAATCTCACATGCACTGACCGGGAATCGAATCCTTCGACCTTGGTGAGAGACTAACGGCTTTACCTCTGCGCCACTACGCCCCTTGCCGATAGTGGGACTCGATACTAAGCATACAGCTATGAAATGCTTTTAATGCAATGTGAACTTTTAGACAGGTTTTCTAGCACCAGTAAGATTTTGAAAATCTACATGCATGTTTTAAATTTTAGTGTATTTATTACAGTCGTCATTACTTGCATATCAGCCGGTTATAGTAAGCTGTATCAACACTAGCACCACATGTAGATTAATAAAAAATAATAATAAATAATAACAATAATAATAATAATAATAATAATAATAATAATAATAATAAAAGCTCTGGTCGTTAAGAGTGCTATCCTTCCTGAAGATTCGATCTAGGTTCAGTCTGAAGTAAATGAAGATGATAAAATACGACAGCCTTATGCCGATGCATTTAATGGCACGTATAAGAAAATAATCATGTGAACTCAAAATTCCAGCAACTTGACATCCTCGAATAACATAAAAGTAGTGAGCGTGTTTAAAAAATTATTATTATTATTGTTATGGTACTCATTTCACCATGTAACTGGGACAAATCAACATTATCATCAGCTTGTTTGTAAGACTCTGACAACTTCTTTTAGTGTGGCACATTGAGAAACGAGCGAACTATTATTATTATCGTTGTTGCACTGTGTTTGCACAAACTTAGTTCATAACGGTTCCTTTCAATAATTTGGCACATAATTAGAATTTCAATTTCCTAATGGAGGCTATGCACTATACCGCAGCCCACTAAGTTATTAATAGGCCATAAGATTGGCTTAATCCTAAACAGATCTACCACCCCTAGTCATGCAGGCCACTCCCCATGACTGAATGAATCGGTTGTTCATAGGCTCGGTTTGTGTAATCATTGCTATTGGCAAGAGGTCACTCACCTTCAGACTCTCGTCTACATGCCACAGCGTTGGAGGGGAGACCGGAGGGGAGAAATCAGCTGTGCGGCTAAGGGGAACGAAGTCTATTCCCTTTTCCAAGACATCGACAGACGATTTTTGTGATTTAATTCCACCTACACTAATTAAGAAACTACTAAATTTCGTGAAGATATTTGCATCTTCTATCGTCAGTGTAACGGACTTCATGTATCAATTACATAGACACAATAATGTGACAATTTGCATCCATCTAAACAAATAAGATCAGATTTTGTTTTAAACTATGGAAGGGAAAAAAAATCAGAACAAAGGCAATAATTAGTAATAATTAACATAATAAATTAACTTTCAAGCAATTAAAACAACTCTCATGTAATGGACACGACAAAGATTTCTAACGGATGTAACAAGTAACAATAGGTTACAGCCAGGTTTTTAACTCTGTATGAAACAGTCTAGTAGTTTTATTTGGCATAATGATAAGATGTATTTATCAATTGGAAAAAAAATAAAATAAAATAAAAATAAAAAAAAGATAATAAGCCTATGTTGGACCAATATTTGCCTACATCCACTTCCACCATATATTGTACTTACAGTGGAACGTTGTTTATCCGGACTAATGGGGACCGAAAGTATTCCGGATAATGATTTTTCCGGATAATCGAACATGTGTTTATTTCATAGTACAACCATACTATAATACGCAGTTTCTAATGCAGTAAAAGAGTCTCCATGACTTGGTCTTTCTTCATCATTCTCATCTAGGCTTTCATCCTTTTCGTCTTCCCCACTTACTTCTTGCACCAGAGAAGCCATTTCGTCATCATCTAAGATTTGAAAACCTGAGTCACTGTCACTTTCCAACCAAGCTTGTGCATCTTCTCTATCACAGTCAGAAAATCCTGCAACTTGGGGGAATAACTCATTTGTCACTGCATCCAAATCTCCATCAACAGTGTCTGCGGTCTTAACGGTCTCTTGTTCTCATACCAATGTATGCAATGCATTTCGAAGATTCTGTGGTGTTAAAGTGTTCCATCCATCAGCGATCAAGTAACAGTAGTCCTTAATAGAAAGCTTTTATGAATAAAATATCACACTCTCCTCATCTTCTGCAAACAGTAAACGATGTAAAACATCCTTCTTGTACATCCGCTTAAGCTTATTTTTTCTTTCCTTTTCGCTCGACAGGATAATTGACGGTCCGGTTGTTTGACGTCCGGATAAACGATGTTCTACTGTAATTTCTTACATTTTGGCCCAATTGTTTAAATAAAAAAATAAAAAATAACTGAAAATATCTTGCAAAAATTATTCCAGGCATTTCTTTGCTAGAAGCAAGTAATACATTTCTACAAATGCCACATACCTGTTGGAAAAGAAATGCTAATATGCATTATTTGTTCCTCCTGCTGAAGCCAACTTTTGCAAATGCTGTAAACCTGGAAGGGTTACTGACCTGATCACATTAGATACCAGAATGGTAGAACTGGCACTACAGCACAAACACGGCATATTTCTGGTTCAGAGAACTTTCAAACACTCTTAGTCAGTATTCTACACCAAATTTAGCCAACTTCCATTACTTGGTTCAAACATTGATTTTTATTTACTTCATCACCACTGCTACTCCTAGTACTTAAAATGGGAACAGCTGAAGTGAGGTTTGATGGCACTACATAATACTGAAAGTGCATTAAGAGAACTGTCAAAGAACCATCTGAGACCATTGTCATTGAAAGTGGAGGCTTATCATAACAAGGCTACTGGACAAATAATTAGCATGAGAGAGCACACTAGTCGCTTTGGAACACACAGTAGATAGTGTTGGGTGGTAAAGTGACTGCTGACATATGACCATGGTAGTGAAGTAGTAAGAGTGTATGTGCACATGTCTTCAATGGATCAAACAATATTGAAAGAGGACAGTAACAATTTTGACCGTTTAAAAATGGTGCAAGGTGCCGAGTGAACCGATGGCCCAATGAGACAATTAACGCGCAGTGTATGGAGGATGTGGTTCAGGTCGGAGGTGATTCAGTGATGTGTTGGGAGTGTTTTCCGTACCATGAACATCAACTAGGATGTTTATTTCAACACTCTCAGTGACCAAATGTTGAGTATACCTTATGATGAGTATGCTGTGAACTCCCATTTTCCAAGATGACAATAGCCATGTTCACTGATTTTACAAATATTAAGACCGTCGCATTTCAACTTGTCCGCTAAAGCACCCAATATTAACCCTCTTGCTTGCAGGCCGTTTTTGGTGGTATGCTTGATGTCGATCAGCTATTTTCTGATGGAATTACTCAATGTTTTCTAAAACGTTGTAATGTCTACGTTACACGACAAAAAAAAAATACAAAACAGACAACTTAAGTACCAAGCATATGGGAAAAATACAGTAGTTCATGGTCGTATCTTACCTATGGAGTTTAACAAAAATTAAGACAACATAATTCTTCTCATATGTTTTAATCTGATACCTTCCTGTGCCCTAATTTTAGATTTATTGAAATAAAAAAAAATTTGAATGGTGCAAGTATGTTGCCGGCAATTCTCATGTTCAGGAACATAAACAAACCTTATTTTTACAGCAAACAAGCAAGAGACACGGTGCAAAAATCTATGAATAAATGACGATCAAACTCTGGCTACTTTACTTTAGAACACACGTACCATCTAACGAGGAAATGCAGAACTTACAGTATTCAAGTTTTCAGTGTGTGCCAATGAGGTAACGATATATTGTTGCCCTGACTTTTCATACCAGGATACATCGTTACCTTGAGGGTGAGAGGGTTAATAACAAAGAAAATGTATGGGACTATTTGGAACAGTGGGTGAAACATCAAAATCAACATCCCTGCAATTTAGTGGCTCTACTGGATCTTATAAGTGAGTGGCTTCAACTAGATATGGCATATATTGTGGAAGCGTATGGACTCCCTTGCCAATTCCAAGGCTACACGCGATGTTACATGGTATTAAAACCATGTTTCAGGAGGGTGACTAATATTTTGTCTGGCGAGCTTATCACTCAAGCTTCTGACTTGATATCTGCACACACTAAATAACTTTATGATAAATTCTTTCTACAAGAGGTCATTGATGCAATAGTATATGAATTTTCAAAAATGTGAACAGAAAACTAGTGTCCAGCACAACGTTTACATTATAATGTGAACTCCACATAGTTCAGCCTAGTTTGGTTTCTCTCTATATAAGTTTTACTGTCCATTATTTAGTTATGGACAACATAGAAATAATATCTCTGCAAATAACAAAATATCTATATTAATGTCAACTATATTAAACACATTTTTGTTACAATAACTTGGAATACATTCTCTCTCTAGTAATAAGACTGGCTCCAGGATAGTCTCCATGTATATCACAAGCAAGGGGAGATGAAGGTGGGGTTATTGCACATAGGGACTAGTTTAATCATACTACCAACTTTCACAGCTGTATAGATCTTACCAGAAGGTAAGACAGACTTATTTACTCCATCACCACTGCTATTCTTAGTATCTAAAACTTTGTCTAAAATGGGAACAGTTGAAGTCAGGTTTGATGGCACAACATAATATTGAAAGGTATTGGAGTGAAACACACCATTCTGAGAAAGGAAAATAGAGCTCTTTTTTGAGGAAGACTGTGTACTGTGAACCACATGGGTCTTAGTCAATTCAGTTGATGCTATCACAGAACTACCATTACTTCTACTCAAAATATTTGGAGTCTGCCATTGCTTTCCATCAGGAGTATTTAAATCTTGAGCAATATTTTTTGCTACTTCATTTACATTTGAGGTAACAGATAAGAGTGGAACTCCAACAGCATACAATTGTTCTTGAACATTGGGTGGTTTGTTTGGACAGGACACACTTTTTGGAGAGGGATGAACTTGCTGTGTTGCAGTGGGCATTACTTTAACCAACTTGCGGGTTACTTTTATCATATTTCTTGTTTTTCCGTTTCCAATGCAATTTTTTGCAGTGTTTGAATTGCCACTAACAATATTCTCACCAGACATTTTCAGTTGAGATTTCTCATGACTTAAATCAGTGCACGAGTCAGCATTAGGAGTAGGGAACAGTTTCTTCCTAGCAGTTGCTACAACTCTCTTTTCAGGCAATCTCTCCACAACAGTACAGGGAGTTTCTAGAGATTTTAATCGTTTTAATTCTATCTCAGCTACCTGCAAGATGTCTGTGAGGGAATCACTGCTCGAACTATTGTGACGGCTTAGTGGCTTCCGGGAAGGGAAGTTCTGATTTTCTTCTGCTGAAAACAAAATAGTTGTTTATTTTAATTTGATTTGCAACTCTTAGGTCCAGAAGACAAAGCATAGATTCGGAAGTTATTCAAAGAGCATAGGCTAAATACAAAAGATTTCTGAGGTAACTTAGTTTTAATATAGACTAAACCTGACAGATATAATACACCACAATGGAAACTCAGGAAAAATACAAATAATATTAGGGGTCACCCGGCTTGTATTAAGGGCTCCTGGTGCCCCTGGAGAGAGAAAAAAAAACTCTGCTCAACCCAACTTGGGATATGTAGATTTATTCAAGTTTCCCTAACATTTGGGGCTGTTTCTTCATCTGAGGATGTACATAACTATGAGTGGCAAAGAGAACAGCGAGAAAAAAACTTAATACAAACAATTTATACTACATTTTAACAGATACCATACACAAACAAATGGCCAAAATACAAATTATTTAAATAACAAGGGGCGTCCTTCTTGCCTCGTCATTTGCAAACAGGTTTATGATTTCTTCATTAGAACAATTTCACTTTCAAGTCAGATTCAACAGCAAGATGACTTAAGATGACCCTTCTTGTTATTTCCTTAAAAATCAGCATTGCCAATGGATATTCCCTTGTGTGGGGGTTTAACTTTAATTAGGCTACTTGAAGTTTAATCCTACCCGGCCTGCTGGAAGGATACCCAGATGATGACGACGTTGAATGCCCAAGCGGTTTTGTACAGTTTTCAAGAAAATTTGCCGCCCCTAAAACCTGCAGCCCTGAGCAGTTACCCAGTTTGTAACTGGGTTTGGGTGTCATCCATAAAATATGTTTGCTTGAACAGAGGAAGGTCCTTACAATGCAACAAAAGTGTACAAGATATATTTGGAGGGGGGGGGGGAGAAATTGAAATTTTGAAAAATATTATTTTATTCGTTAGGGTTGTCCTTTTACTCTCCTGTAAAATTCTGGTTTATGACTTGTTCTACTTGTGCCAGTCTTCCAACGGAACTACTGAATTCATCCTGTGTAGCATATTCTCTTCACGAAAAGGTGTATGTTCATAACTGTTTTCCCGTTATTACCCGATTTGCAAAATCGAAATGAACTTTCTTTTTGACACTTTCCATATGCTTTTAATAAAACAACTTCTTTTGTAGGTTGATTTGCGAAAGGAAAAATTCTGTAGTGCCGGGGGGAAAGTGGCATTAGTCAATATGCCTTCTATATTAAAAATAAGCTATGTTTCTTACGCACCCTGCCAATAAACCATTCTATACCTAGTCTTACCATAAATAATGTCACAACTTTTGAGGGTGGCTGTTTTTTCCCCCTTGTAAGGGCCTTCACATTCCTGTGTTATAGCACCAACTATGAGTCATTCCGAGTGCAGCTGCAGTAGTGAAATGTTCTGTGTGTTCGTTTAAAAACGAATGGAATGGGGCGATCACGAAAACTGTATAGCTGTGGTTGCGTTGCACTCTGTAGGCAAATCCCCAGGTGAGATTTTTAAAATTCTCCAGAAACTCAAAATAAGCAAAAGGTTCATGTACCGCACTGTCCATCGCTTTCTTTTGAGACAGTAACTGTGAAAGACCGAGACAGAGTAGGTAGACCACGCAATCAATATCCGGACTCCAGAATTGGTGAAAGCAGTGGCGGATTGTGTGCGAAGAAATGCTGTGCGGAGACAGTCTGTGATGGCTTATGAGCTGAAAATTTCCAAAATGTCTTTGCCTCGCGCACAAGCTGCTGAAAAGGCTCCAAGGATCCAGAGGGGCTATTATCGTTCATTTCTTATGGTGTGGTGGGGAGTGAGCAATGAAGGTACCACAGACCACCATTTCAGTGAGAAAGGGGTCAATACGTCAGCCAAAGTGTATCAGGAGACGGTGTTAGAGCCACTGGTCAAGAAACTCAACGACATCCTCTTCCATGGAGAACGCTGGGGCTTCCAGCAGGATTCGGTCCCAGCACATAAGGCCATCTCAGGAGTGGCTCGGGTCCAATGTTCCGAACTATTTTTCAAACTTGGATTGGCCTTCTGCAAGTCCAGACCTAACTCCCTGGACTACAAATTGTGGACCAAGTTTCAGGAGATGGCTTGCAAGAAGAGACATCCAAATATTGAAAGTTTAAAGTGTTCTCTTTTGAAGGCTGCAGCAAATTTTCCGATGAAGTGGTGCATAATTCAATTGATGAGTGGCTACAAGAACTTATGGACTGTGTTCGTGCCAAAGGTGGCCATTTTGAATAATTATATGTGATAGGACTTATGGACTGTGTTCGTGCCAAAGGTGGCCATTTTGAATAATTATGTGATAGGACTTATGTAATGTGTTCGTGCCAAAGGTGGCCATTTTGAATAATTATATGTGATTTTGATTTGTTACACATCCATTTAACTAATATCATTAGTATATTAAAACATCTCAAACCATTTAGTGTACATTTATTGGAAACTTTATTGTGGTCGCGTTGCACTCTGTAGGCAAATCCCCAGGCAAGATTTTTAAAATTCTCTAGAAACGCAAAATAAGCAAAAGGTTCGTGTACCGCACTATCCATCACTTCCTTTTGAGACTGTTACTGTGAAAGACCGAGACACGAGTAGGTAGACCACGCAATATCTGGACTCCAGAATTGGTGAAAGCAGTGGCGGATTGAGTGCGAAGAAATCCGATGCGGAGACGGTCTGTGAGGGCTTATGAGCTGAAAATTTCCAAAATGGATTTGTCTCGCACATTGAGCAGTGACCTGGGACTTCATTGCTTACAAACGACGGAAAGGACACCTCCACACAAATGCGCTGAAGGAACAGAGGCTCTTCAAATCAAAACGCTTACTGTCTCGTTATGCAGCAAAGGGTCACCGAAAAATCCTTTTTACTGACAACAGTATTTATAAAAAGACTAGGTATTATTTTATTTTTTCGTTTAGTGTGCATCTGTATTATATTCAACTTAAGTATAAAGGCACAATTCATTTGTCAAATCAAAAGGGTGAAATTGAAACTTTGAAAAATATTATTTTATTCGTTAGGATTGTTCTTTTACTCTACTGGGGCGTGGTGGCTTAGCGGTCTAGCTGTATGCCTCTCACCAAGGCGGTCCGGGTTCGATTCCCGGCCAATGCATGTGAGATTTTCGTAGTGAAATGCCACGTCCTGTGGTTCGGATTCCACGTAAAAAGGAGGTCCCGTGGCTCATGATCTCAAGATTAACGGTCACGTTAAACTACAAGCTTCCTTTTTTTTACTCTACTGTAAAATTTTGGTTTATGACTTGTTCTACTTGTGCTAGTCTTCCCCCGGAACTACTGAATTCATCCTGTGTAGCATTCTCGCGAATTCAGAAGTATATTTTCTGCTTCTGGTACTGGAAGATGGACCTGAAAAAATGAAAATCCACAGCCTGCTTCCAGTCTCCGACTGGGTCAGGAATGGAATGAATGAAGCCCCCATCTAGCGGCAAGGATATAAACTGTGCCGGCTGCCGAGGCCTGACGCACTCCTCTGGGGCAATGATTAAATGAACGACAGATGAAATGAAATGATAGTGGAGAGTGTTGCTGGAATGAAATTTTTGACAGGGAAAACCGGAGTCATCATCATCATCATCATTTCCCCTTATCCAGCTCCTGCTGGGTCGGTGTATTTATGGCACTTCTCCACTTTCCTCTTTCCTTCAACAATTCTTCTTCCACGATCTTGTCCCAGTCCAGATTTCTTTTTCTCATGCTGTTCTTCACTGAATCGATCCACCTTGTTCTAGGTCTTCCCCTTGCTCTCTTGCCCTTGCACTTGGCCTCCAGCATCTGTCTTGGTATTCTATTTTCCTCCATCCTCTTTACATGTCCAAACCACCTTAGTTTATTCTTCTCAATTCTCTCATTTAGTTTTCCCATCCCAACTTCCTTCCTAACATCTTCATTCCTCACTCTGTCTTTCTTTGTCTTACCTATCATACTTCTTAGGAATTTCATTTCACTGGCTTGGATTCTACTCTCTTGCCTGCTTGTCAGGGTCCAAGTCTCAGCTGCATAAGTTAATATGGGTACATAGTACATTTTATACATTACCTCCTTGCTTTTCCTTGGTACTTCCTTATTCCAAACAAGTTTTCTTACACTTTGATAGAATGCATTGCTCTGCTGTACCCTCCTGCCAATCTCCATGTCCAACCTACCAGTTTGCATCAATTCACTTCCTAGGTATTTGAACGTGTCCACAATTTCCAAACTCTGACTTCCAATTTTCACAGTGCCCTTTCCTTGACTTTCCCCTCTTGTCATCACCATGGTCTTGCTTTTCTCTATACTGATTTTCAGGCCGTACTTCTGAATATTTTCGTTCAGTGCATCTAGTTGTTTTTGCACTTCTTCGGTGTTCCTTCCCCAGACCACAATATCGTCTGCAAATAATAATAACTTCATTTCTTTATGTCCATATGCTTCCTTTGTTTCCTTTACAATTTCATCCATTACCATTATGAATAAAAGAGGTGACAGCACACTCCCCTGTCTTAGTCCAGTCTTGTTCCTAAACCAATCTGTCTTTCCAACTGGGGTCAGTACCCTGCTAACACAGTTCTGGTACATTGCTTGCACCATTTCCAACATTTCTCTTCCCAGTCTCTTCTTAACCATGGTTTCCCATACCTTCTCTCTGGGGACACTATCATATGCCTTTTCTAGATCTATGAAAGTCATGATCAAATCTTCTCCATATTCCCAGTTCTTTTCCATCACCTGCCTCAAGCTAACGATTGGGTCCACTGTGGATCTTCCACTCCTGAAGCCATACTGTCTGCCTCCGTTTTGTCCAGCACAGATCTCACATGGAGTGACCAGTATTTGAACCGCGGACCCAGCGGTGAGAGGCCGGCGTGCTGCCGCCTAAGCCACGGAGGCTCTAGAAGATGGGCCTATAAAGTCGAATTTTTTCCATGCGCAGAGTTGCGTAATACATTGAACAAGAGAGGTAATTTATATTGGGCGTTCAATAGAGGGGAGGGAATTAAGAATTGTTACAACATGTTACAATGGGAGAAGGGGTTACATTTTATGGCATTTCTGATAACGTTTTTATAATAATGTAATTGGTTTAAGCGGCTTTTGGAGACGCCGGGGGGGTTGGAATTTTGCCCCGAAGGGAACCTGTGACGTGCCAGTAATTCTACTGACACGGCTCTCTCACATTTGCGCATCCTCAAATGCCAACTGACTGTGCCAGGATTTGATCCTGCTACCTTGGGCACAGCAGGCGAAAAAGTTACCGCTGAGCCACACAGACAGTCAAATGTTTTTATGGTTGACCCCTTATAGTGAAGTTAGGTATGATGATTTCATACATTTCATTATCTATATTCTCCACATTCTTTCTCATACAGTGAATTATACTAATATATAAATCAGAAAGTTGGTTTATTTGAGTTTCTATCATGCAAAAACTACTTAACCAATTGAGCTGAAACTTTTCATGGGTATAGTTTTTATGGTCGGCTATGACATAGACCTATTCAGATTTTAAAATGGGCTGGGAATAACACTTATCTGCTATCCTGGAAAAATTGACATGGGCGATTTATATACATTTATAACACTTATCGAAAAAGGGGATATTAATTGGACGACCTGTTTCGTTCATGAGATGAACATCATCAGACCTGCTCACTTAAGGCCATTTTTGGTTTGGCAGATTTGTATGTACAACTTATGTACAATATAATACGAGGGCAGATCAGAATGTAACGCACAATAAGTTTTTTCCCAAAAGGTTTAATAGGTAACAAAACCAAACAAATCACAAATGAACTTACATCTTTGACCTACTTTTCTACATAGTCACCAACTTTCTCAACACATTTCTGCCATCATGTTACCAGTTTCAATATGCGCTGTTCGTAGAAGTCCGTTTGGTTGGAGGATAGCCATCTACGTACTTACTTACGCATCTGTCGCAATGTATTGGTCGGCTAGGAATTTCCTCATGGGACCAAACAGATGAAAGTCACACGGTGCCAGTTCCGGACTGTATGGTGGATGCTGGAGCACCTCCCACCCAAATTGGGCGAATTTCTCACGAACAGGAGCAGCAACATGGGGCGGGCATTGTTATAAAGAAGTTTTTAATGTTGTGGTGTTTGTCACAAAGGGCACGATGCAACTTAACCAAAGTTTTAACATAGGCTGCAGCATTCACAGTTGTTTTTTTTCCGTACTGCGGAACCAGCATGTATTCACTACATACAGTAGAAGCCTGCTTGGTTTCAGGCGTGTAGTGGTACACCTACGACTCATTACCAGTGACTATTACTTCCAGAAAGTCATGCCCTTATACGGCGTAACGCATCAAGTGATCCCAGCTTGTCATCATTCGCTGGCCCTTTGATAGGTTCTTGGCACCCAGCGAGCACTAACTTGACGGAATTTCAACTTGTGATGAACAATGTCGTACACTGCACCGTAGGAAATGTCGAACGTCTGTGATAAGGTTCGCAGGTACACACGCCGGTCTTTCAAAATTGCTGCCTCAATAGCTCGGACGTTCTGTGGGGGTTGCAGCTGTTACCGCCCACCCGGAGCATGGCGAATCACTAAGGTCACAATGCCCTCTTGGAAGAATGCACACACCACCTGGAGACATTGCTATGGTCCATACAGTCATCCCCATACATGCCACTCACGTCCCTGTGAATTTCACTGGTTTATGCCCTTTGGCCCTCAAATATCGAACTACACTTCGCTGCTCCTCACATGTTGACGACAGTAACATGCGCGCCATGTTTGTTTCGTAGCTCAGGCTTCTCTTGCTAGAGCTGCACATGAAAACAAAATACCCTCTGTACCACAAACTTCAAACTATATCCTCGTGAAATTTCAACGTTCCAGCTGCAATACCAGGGGAGAAAAAAATTATTGTGCGTTACATTCTGATTTGCCCTTCTAATATTTATTCAATCAGTATCTACCAACAGACACCACTAAAAATGTGAGGATTGAAACAGTTAGTATCCTGCGCTGGGCCCAGCCTGCCCTACGCTGAGCGTAAAGCATTAAGGGAACTACTAACGACACTTGCACTTTAATGCTACTGGTGGACACGAGTGCCGGCCTCGTGATGTTGGGGAGGGGCGCCTGCCAGGCACCCGGAGGCCCCAGGGTGACTGATGTGAGGGCCAATACAGGGTGCACTCAGCATCATGAGGACAATTGAGGCAGCACCACGGTCATGGAGACCAAGATTAACGACCAAGGGGACCCGACGCACTGATCATGCGTTACCACATAATCTGCAGGCCAAATGGCATGGCAGTGGTCGCATTGTAGGCCTAGGCCCTTAATGGGCTGTAGTGTCACAGGGTTTGTTTTTGGCAGACAAGGGTAATGCGACCATCCTAATGAAAACAAGAGGACCACAAACATATAGGGAACTCACGAAGGACCCAACACCACGAGTGTTAAGTTGATTAGAAAATAATCTATTCTGGCGAGCCAGGAAAACTGCTTGGTTACAACTTAAAGCAGTTCCATCTAGACCCTATAGACTACTAAAAATACATAAGCAGGATATACACCAATGGCCCACAGACAGTGCCATTGGTTCACCCTGTTACAACCTGGCAAAATATCTCACCAAACTACACTGGAGTCCAAAATTAAAGCAACAAACTGCTATTTCTCCATCCTGTGGTTAATCGTGTTCTGCACGGAAGATGGCATTCCTGTCATCGTACAACCATGCCAACCATGACGTCAGCGCACCTGACAAATGGGGTGATGTTTACTGGGTAGTTCCACATCAACACTCTCTGTGTACACATGCACAGAAGGTGCAATATGGCACAGAGAATATGCCTGGTGGAAGGCCATACGGAGAATGTAAGCAAGACAGTCGCAAAGTGATGTGGCAAGATGGCTTAATGCGAATCGCTCTGTTGTTTCTTGGATGTGGCGATAGTTTGGAGAGACCGAAAATGTATCCCAAAGACCAGGGCAGGGCTGACCACGTGTGACATCAGAACAAGAGGACCGTTATTTGGTTGAAAGGGCACGACGGTACGCCATAATACTGCACGGCAACCTGCTGTATGTGTACCCCTGACGCATCTGCACAGAACGGAACAACTAGAGTGGAGTCGTCAACATGCCAACTGGACGATCGAACAGTGGACCAATGTTCTTTCCACAGATGAGTACCGATTTGGTCTGGAGAGTGATTCTCGACGGATTCGCATCTGGAGAGAACCTGGAACACGATTTTGGGACCCAAACATTGTGGAAAGGCACCAATATCGAGGTGAATCCCTAATGGTGTTGGCAGGGATTATGTTGACTATACAAACACCTCTTCAGGAAATTGTACGGGTAAATCGGCAAGGTTCAACTGCTGTCAGGTATCGTGACGAGACCTTGGGACCTCATGTTTGTTGTTGCAAGGTGCTGTGCGCCCAGACTTCGTACTGATGGATAATAATGCCCGACCTCATAGAGCATGGGTGGTCGATGTTTTCTTGGAAACGGAAGCTGTTGCACGCATGGTGTGGCCTGCCCGCTCTCCCAATTTGAATACCATAGAGCATGTCTGGGACGCACTAGGGAAACTAGTTGCATCATGTCAGCATCAACCACTCTCCAAGACTTGCGAGCTGCTCTGCAGGAAAAATGGGCGTTATTGCCAACATGAGATTGATGACCTGCCATAGTCAGGCCTGTATTGCTGCCAGAGGTGATCACACCCCATACTGACCACATTGTCAGAATATGTGTGCAAATCCATGAATTTAGAAAAAACGAAGAATATTTTTGTCTACTGTCATGCATGTTGCAGTGGTTTACTTTCTGTATTCTTTACATCTTTCTTTACATTACTTTACTATCACCTGTTTGTATGGTTTTGTGGCAAAATAAACTCAACCTTGAAACATTTCAGTTTGTTGCTTTAATTTTGGACACCAGTGTATTACAACCACATGTAGGACAAACAACCCATGAAGAATTCTGCTCACTTTGAGCAAGAATTAAAGAAAGTAACCATCCAACTTGATATTGGCATAGTTGGGGCCTTATAATTATTATTAATCTATGCATAACGGTGGGATACACCATGACCACCCATGCAATTTAATTTTAATTTATAATTGTAATTATTTATCACATCAATTTATATGGAAGGAGAGGGTATTTTATTATGATTATATTCAATTGGAGCTAATGGAAGATTTTCGATAAACGAATACTATAAATTTAACACGAGGGCAGATCGAGCAGGAACGGAGATTATAAGTCATCTAGCTAGGCAGAGTAGATGTTGCAACTCAAGATATTCTCCGTGGAACGCACAGCAGGGCGCTTTCCCAGAATTGGAGCAGACAAGAACTGACGCTTCTCTGAGGCGCATTTCCACGAACTTGGTTCACGAGATGTCAAGTCTACCGAGGACAAGGGAAGCTAGGCTCTTGACGTCCAGCATATCCTTATTTGGCTATAAGACCTGCAATTCCCAGAATCGGATCCACGCTACTTCTGAGCGAATCAGAACGTTGACGACAACCCAATTTGAAGGAGTAGGAGACCTGGAGTTGGCATCGCAAGAGGAGATTGGTCTACGACCACGTGAGAGGGGTGCTGGAGAGAGGGTTGTCAAGAAGTTTTAAAAGACTCAACCCAGGGATGGAGAAGCATTCCATTTGATTCTTTTTCTTTAGTCAGATTCGATTATCATACTGATGGTCAGTCTATTCTACTGTTGAGCATCTCTAAGCTCATAAATCATTACAGTTGCATACAGAAGACAACAGATTTGCTCGAGGTTGAGCATAACCTACCATGAAGACAGCACTGGTGAGCGTAAATGACATATCTCTGTTTTACGTTTCAAATTAATCAATCTTTCTTTGGGCAAAGTAACTGTAAATTCAATTAAAATTCTGCAATAAGTTAAAGTAATGTGTCTTCTCTTAGTCTTGGTTTAGTTGCCACGTTAAGAGTAAATTCTACATCTTCCATTAGTATGTGGTTTATAGTTGATGTTTTTAGTATAATTCAATTCAATTCATTAAATTCAGTTTCCGTGTTCCATTCTTGTAGATAGAATTAGCTATAATACCGAACCTGTCCTCTCTTGGTAAATATCATTCTGGTTGGAAGCTTAAGGTTTCCCCACGGGCTGAGTTACAAGAGTCTGAATAGCCGAGGTACATAATGGTAAGTCTGTTCATATGTCTATTTCGATGTCCTAATGGTAATTGGACACGATGGCGCCCATCCGGTATAAAGGTTTATAGTGGTTTCACCACGGTACTTCAGGTGAATGACCATTACTTCTATATGTCCAACTGTGGAACTTGCTGTGGTGCTGATTCACTCCCATCAGGAGAATAATAACCATCACACAACCAAGACATTCTTGTTTATTTTGATATGGTATAACTTTTTATTAAGGCTCTGCTTAAAGACACCATATCACATCAGCACTATCTTCCTCTATGATACTACTGCTCTACACCACCACTGTCTCACTAAAACATAATTATTTTCAATGGAATAACTGTTTCTATGAGCAAATAGATGGAAGAAGTATGGGCATACCTTCAAGTCCACTGGTCAAAACATTTTCATGGAAAAATTGGAACCCAAAGCTCTACTGAAAATGCTAAAAAAAAAAGTCCTCTCCTTGGATCCATTACTTAGACGATATGTTTGTGATATTGAAACACTGAAATAAAGCTCTGGCAGAATTCCTCAGTCATCTAAACAAAATCCACCCTAATATTCAATTCACCATGAAACTATAATCGGACCGTTGCCTTCCACTTCTTGACGTGTTGAAACAGATCACTCCTAATTACCAACACATCAAGTCCACTGGTCAAAACATTTTCATGGAAAAATTGGAACCCAAAGCTCTACTGAAAATGCTAAAAAAAAAAAGTCCTCTCCTTGGATCCATTACTTAGACGATATGTTTGTGATATTGAAACACTGAAATAAAGCTCTGGCAGAATTCCTCAGTCATCTAAACAAAATCCACCCTAATATTCAATTCACCATGAAACTATAATCGGACCGTTGCCTTCCACTTCTTGACGTGTTGAAACAGATCACTCCTAATTACCAACACATCAAGAAAGATCAATCGGAAGCCTACCCACAACGGCCACAAGAGACAGTTATCAAAACACTAATAGGCACAGCTAAATGCTTAGCACAAGAATACAATCCAGAGGAGGAAATAGAACATGTTACATCCACATCACAAATGACTACTCCAGCTCCGATATTAAACAGGTGACACGTTCACCAAAGAACAACCGGCCTGGGGAGGAAAATAAAACACAAGCTAGTGACAAAGCCTATCTACCTAACATAAAAAGTGTCACGGACAGAGTAGGAAGAAATTACTGAGGCACCATTACAATACAATACAAAAAATCAGTGGAGCTTAAAGGTCTGATTGACAAACTGGCCTCTGCAGGTGCTTACAAAATTCCATGTTCATGCAGCCAAGTATATATTGGCAAGACTAAACAGAGTGTAAAATCAAGAATTAAAGAACATTCCAGACATTGCAGACTACAACCAAAACAGTGCACCAAGCCTTTTTCTAAGACTTTTTATTGAACTTTCATTATGACAGTGTTTTAAAAAACTTTTTAAAGTGTTATTTTAGTCATGTGTGTGTTGTTTTAATAATTATTTTAATGTCATTGAGTGTTGCCAATAACCGTAGGCTGATGATGGTGTCAATGTCACTAGACACCGAAACATGTCCCAACATACGTAAAGACAAGTGATTATGTCACGATAAAATCTCTAATAAAACAAGTATTGACTAGGCGGACCCATAAAAACTTTGTTTATTATTACATTCTGTCAATACGGAAAAATGTCCGACTTTAAAAGTCAAAAAGACTACAACCATCCATAGCAGAACATGCTTGAAAAAGGAAGCACGTTATTCGATTTGAAGATACAGTAAAACTTCGATTATCCGTTCAGCAGATTATTCGTCGCCAAAAATAAAGTCGATTTTTTAAAGCGATGTACAGTCGCTCCAAAATTGAATGAGCGTACACCTGACGTCAATAATAATAATAATAATAATAATAATGTTATAGGTTTTACGTCCCACTAACTACTTTGACGGTTTTCGGAGACGCCAAGGTGCCAAAGACGGATGCTATTCAAATTCAACAGTCACAAACTTTATTATCCATTCCATTATTGAAGAATAATGTACTGCAACGTGCCCTCTCCCAGACTACGGAGCGTCGAGTCCGGTGTGCTGATCATTTCTACTTCTGAATGATGCCTACAACTTATTTGGTAGCGTGTAACATCGAGTACCGTACGTAGATCATTCATCTCGTTCTCTGTCAAGGTCAAATATTTTCACAACAGGCTATTGCATTGTAAATATTTCACAATGCACAGGGATCGGAAACCAGGCTAGCGGCCCGTCTGTCAACCTCCGCTATTTTTAGACAGGTAGGTTACAAGATGTATAACACAATTTACACTCGCCAAATCAATACTTTACTTTACTAAAAATACTATAGGTACATATTTCGGAAACTTGATATGTTTCCTTCTTCAGCCCATATGTTGGTGTGAAACATCATATGATATCGAAATCCTAACCAAAAATAAAAATACAGTCCGTACTTTTTCTCAAGAAAGTGCTGGTGATCGTCTGATAACTTGTACCGCAGAGCCTCTAAGATGGCATAGAGCTCCGCTGTGTACACACTACACGCCGTGGGAAGTGGAAAGAGAAACCAACGATCCTCAAACACAAATGCACAGCCTACCTTCTCGTTTACCCTCGAACCGTCCATGAATAGAAGCCCTGATCCTGGATACCGGCTCACCACGGACTGGAACAGCCGCCGGTGGACGGAGGAGTCCGTGTCCAACTTGGGGCCGGTGTGCAGATCCAGGATTATATCAGGGCGAGAGACCATCCACGGAGGGGCCTTGCTAGGTACTCGGACGATACAGGAGACAGAAGGAAATCGGAACTAACGGTATGAGTCATCCAAGCGAATCCCCGCCGGCCGAGTGCTTCGGACGAGCGCATCATACAGCCGGCGATTCAGATTGGTAAACAAACATGGATAGCTAGGATGAAGTGGCACCTGTAGAATAGTCGCAGCATAGGTCAGCAGGACCTGTTGGCGCCGCAGGTATAAAGGAGGTACACCAGCCTCGGCGAGCAAGCTGACGACTGGGCTCGTCCGAAAGGCTCCGTCGCCAGCCTCAACTCCGTAGTGGACGCTGTCCAGTTTAACAAGCACCGACTTACGTGCTGAATCATATGCTACACTGCCATAATCTAACCTAGAAAAAATAAGAGACTTATAAAAATGTAGGAGCACCATGGGTCAAATTTCTGCATTTCATAAGTCTAGTACATCAGGTCATATTCTGGTCAGTTCGATTCACGGTAATTACCCAAACACCCCATAAACAATTGTAGTCGGTCGTATTAATTTGTCAGAGCTCTCGAGGCCTCAGGGCTGATAGGTTAAAAAGCAACGCACCGAAGCCGGCATAGCCGGCTTCGATTGCTTGGGTTCCGCCGTCGAGGTCCGCCCCCCCCCCACAATGTGCCGCTAAGAAACCGCAACATGTTGAGCTTCCTAGCAGAGGCAGTTTTCAAGCACCGCACGTGTGGTTCCCACGTTAACCTCCGGTCGAAAAGGAGGCCAAGGAACCGGTACGTAGCAACAACAGGCAAAGCTACATTTCCCAGATAAAGCTCAGGATCGGGATGGAGAGTGCGCTTTTGGCAGAAATGGACAACCGAGGTTTTAGCGGTAGAGAACCGAAAGCCATGCTCTAGTGTCCAGCGTTCCACTCTCCGAATAGCTTGTTGGAGCTGTCGTTCAGCGACTGCCATATTTTGTGCACTATAATGTAGAGCGAAATCGTCTACATACCCAGTCTGGCCATAAACACTGTTACAAACTTTTGACACAAACTGTACAACCGGTTTGGCAGGTAAAGAACTACCAATGTGCACATGTTAACCTTGAACCATTGTTAACTTGTCTGTGAAAGAGGAAGCATCTAGCTCCAGGTTTCAACATGGAATGGGGGTGATTATGAAAATCGTGTTGCAGTGATAGCATTAGATAAAGTTGGAAAATCTCCAAGTGACATTTTCAAGATGCTGCAAAAGCTTAAAATCAGTCGTATGTTTGTGTACCGGACCATTGAGCGATTCACTGCAACAGGGACTGTAAAGGATCGTCCGAGGGAGGGTCGCCCACGCAGTGTCAGGACTCTAGCAGCAAAAAGGCAGTGGCGGCTCGTATTCGGAGAAATGTGGTGAGGAAGCAGGTTATCATGGCGCGTGAAATGAACATTTCAAAAAGGTCATTATCAAGGCTTCTGTCAGAGGACCTTGGACTACCGGCTTATCGCCGACGAACAGGACATTACCTTGACGCGCGTCTAAAGAAGCTGAGAGTGCTTAGATATCGACGTCTACTGCGGCGTTACGCACAAAATGGTCATCGAAACATCCTCTTCACCGATGAAAAGGTATTCACTATTGAAGAATCTTTCAATGTGCAAAACGACAGGGTTTATGCATCATCATCTCGGGAAGCCAGTAAAAAGGTTCCGAAAGTTCAGAGGGCCATCATCCCTCCTCTGTGATGGTATGGTGGGGGGTGAGTTATTCTGGCACCACCCAGCTGCATTTCTGCGAAAAGGGTGTTAAAACCAGCGCCAGAGTGTACGAAAGCACCGTTTTGGAGCCTATTGTGAAGAACTTAAGTGGCACATTGTTTCAAAACCAACCATGGACTTTCCAGCAGGTTCTGCTCCAGCCCACAAGGCTAGGTCAACTCAAGGGTGGCTTCAGCGTCATGTCCCCGACTTCATTTCAACTGAAGATTGGCCCAGTAGCAGTCCGGACCTGAACCCTTTGGACTACAGACTGTGGTCAGTGCTTGAGGGCATTGTCTGCAAGAAGAGACACCCCACCATTGGAAGTTTAAAGTGTTCCTTATTGTCAGCAGTGACGGATTTCCCCCTGGATGTCCTCCGTTCCGCCATAGACGAGTGGCCACAAAGACTCAGAGCCTGTATCAGTGCCAAAGGTGACCATTTCGAAAAGTGATTGGCGATTTGTGTAAAGAATGCCTGTAAGAACAACATACTAACAGCAAATTAAAATACTTCTCATAATATTTGCTTTTTTCACTTTTTAAGTTGTAACAGTATTTATGGCTAGACTAGGTATAGCGACGGTACCACCGCTGGACCAGCAGCAGCTACTATACTGTTTATGGCAATCGCAAATTAAGTTACGCTAAGCACCGATCCCCGTGGGACTCCATTTTCCTGTACATGATATTGCGAATATGTCCCCCCCTATTCGGACACGGAAAAGGCGAAGGGACAGAAAATTCGCAATAAAGACCGGCAAGTTACCTCGGAATTTCCATTGATGAAGGGTAGAGAGGATGTCGTAATGCCAAGTGGTGTCATAGGCCTTCTCGAAGTCAAAGAAAACAGCGACTAGGTGCTGTCTCCGGAGAAAAGCATCCTGTATGGCGGCCTCCAGGTGTATCAAATGGTCATTGGTACTCAGAGACGCCCTGAACTTGACTTGACTTCTGTCCTTTTACTCTTTTGCAGAGCATAGGGCTTCGACAAAGCAGCGTCAGCGTATCCTATTTTGAGCCAAGGTCTTGAGTTCGCCAAAGGTCTTTCCTTCCTGTTTTGCTTCATCCATCACACTGCGTCTCCATGAGTTCCACGGTCTTCCTCTCTTCCGTTGTCCTTGGGGGTTCCAGAACAAAGCCTGTCTCTCCACTGCATTTTGTTCTTTACGTAAGGTGTGGCCAATCCATTTCCATTTCCTCCGTTTTATTTGTATACCAATAGGTTCTTCTTTGGTTTGCTTCCAAAGGTCTTCATTTGAAATGACTCTTGGCCAGAAGATGCACTTTATTCTTCGTAAGCATCTGTTTATGAATACTTGCAGCTTGTGGGTGATCTCTGAGGTAACTTTCCACGTTTCACAGCCATACAGCAGTACTGTTTCCACATTTGTTTGAAAAATGCGCAGTTTCGTTTTCATCGATATTTCTCTGGCCCTCCAAATCGGATAGAGCTGTATGCATGCCGCATTGGCTTTCTGGATCCTCATTTTGACATCAGCTGTTGCTCCTCCATCCTGCATAGTCACACTGCCAAGATATGTGAACTCTTCGACTTCCTGAACATCTTCGTCATTGACTCTGAGTTTCTGCTTGCTCTTCGCATTGACCTTTATCACCTTTGTTTTCTGAGCATTTATCCTTAGGCCCACTGCTCCAGCATCTCTCTCCAGGTCCTGCAGCTTTCCCTCCATATCAGTATGTTTCTGAGCCAATAGACATATGTCATCGGCAAACTCTAGACTTTCCAATCTCTCGACCAGTCCCCACTGGATGCTTCTCTGCCTTCCCTCAACAACTTTTCTCAAGACATCATCAAGGACAAGGAGGAAGATAGTCGGAGATAGGACACACCCTTGTCGCACACCAGAATTTACGGAGAAGGGCTCCGAGAGCTTCCCTTCGTGGATTACTCTATATGTGAAGTCATCGTAGGTCTGCTTGATGATTATGCCTATTTTCGATGGTATGCCATACTTTTGTAGTGTTCTCCACATGGCATTCCTTTCCAATGAATCTAAAGCCTTCTCCAAGTCCACGAACAGAAGAAATAAGCTAGCATTGTACTCATTAAACTGTTCAATAATGATCCGTAGAGTGTTAATTTGGTCGATGCATGAGCGGTTGCTCCTGAAACCTGCTTGTTCTTTGCGAAGTCGTTTTTCTATCCTTGTTTTTACTCTGTTGAGTATCACGAGAGTCATCACTTGACTGGGAATTGAAAGTAAAGTGATACCTCTCCAATTGTGACAGTTGGTCAGGTCACCTTTCTTCGGTAATTTGACAAGGAGTCCCTCTCTCCATTCCTTTGGCAATTTTTCCTCGTTCCAGATTTTTGTAAACAGTGGATGCAACATATCGGCCGTCATATCAGGATCAACGGTTAGAAGCTCAGGCGCTATGTTATCCACTCCTGGGGCCTTTCCATTTTTTATTTGTCTGATTGCTTCTTTGATCTCACTTCTTGCGGGTGGTTCTGTGTTGATGCCGTCCGTTTCACCATCTTCATTTACATATGGCATCTGCCTATCTTCCTCTACGTCGTCTCTGTTCAACACCTCCATGAAGTGTTCCTGCCATCTGTTTAATTTTGCTTCATCATTAGTGAGCATGTCTCCTTGTTTATTCTTAATGGGTCTACTTTGTTTAAATTTCTTCTTGGCGAGTTTCCTCGTAATGTCATACAAGCCTTTCATATTTCTCTCTCTTGCTGCAGTCTCTGCTAATTCAGCAAGGTTTGATACCCACTTTTTCCGGTCTGCTTTTGCATTCTTCTTTACTTCCCGGTCTTTAGCATGATATGCTGCTTGGAGTTCAACTTTCTGGGTTCGTGTCCTGCAATTATTCAGCTTGAGTTTCAGTTCTCTACGTTGTTCTATACACTCCCAAGTGTTTGTTGTCATCCATTCTTTCCTCCTGGTGTTCTTGAAGCCAAGTACCTCCTCTGCTGTGTTTGTTAACGTAGTCTTAACTTTCTCCCAGTGTTCTTCAACATCATCTCCATCCACCTGCAGGGCTGTAAACCTGTTACTGAGGTTGATCTTAAAATGTTCCTTGTTTCTCTCATTCTGTAGTTTTCCAACATCAAACCTTTTTATTTGTTGCTCAAACCGTTTCTTTGCAGCTGCAATCTTAACTCGGATGCGGGCAGTTACTAGATGGTGGTCACTGCCTATATCTGCTCCTCGTCGATTTCTGACATCCAGAAGTGACCTTCTCCAGCTTCTGCTAATTGTCAGGTGGTCAATCTGGTTTTCGGTTCGCAGATCTGGAGATACCCATGTCACTTTGTGGCATTCTTTATGAGGGAAGAGGGTTCCACTGATAACGAGTTCATTTCTTGCACAAAAGTCTACCAGCAGTTCTCCATTCTCATTCATGGCACCCAATCCATGTTGGCCCATTACTTGTTCAAGTCCCAGATTTTCAGCTTCCACTTTGGCGTTGAAGTCTCCCATGACTATCACAATATCCCTCTTGTTTATGGTCTGCATAATAGTCTGGAGTTCTGAATAATATTTTGCCTTGTCCTCTGCTTCGGCTTCTTCTGTAGGTGCATAGCATTGGGCCACCGAAACATTTCTGACCTTCCCCTTGAACCTTGCAGTGATAATTCTTGATGAAATGGGCTTCCAGTCCAGCAAACTGCTCTTTGTTCTCTTGTTTAGGAGCAATCCCACTCCCTCATGATGTGGGTCGTCTTCATTTGGCTTACCCGAGTAGAGGAAAGTTTGTCCGCTCAAAGTTCTCATCTCTCCAAATGCGTTCCACCTTACTTCACTAACTCCTAGGATATCCAATCTGTACCGTTCTGCCTCGGTAGCAAGCTGCTTTAGTTTTCCAGTCTGGTACAATGTTCTAACATTCCAAAACCCAATATTCATGTCCTTTTTCAAGCCAAAGGTCGTCATTGTAGGATCCGTCCGGCTGCTTTTCTTAGTTTCTTTAATATGTTGGTTATTTTTTTATTTTTAAAGCAACTGTGAGTTATTAGCCCACATTTGCCGAGTGCCATGGTGGGGCTGCCACCTTTAAGCCTTGGCACTTGCTCCCTCCCAAGATGTTGTGGGTGGAAATGATGCCATTTACTGCATCATTATGTGGTTATCCCGCCATATACTCGGTCGCCAGAGCCTCGTCTGTGGTACCAGGGTGCACCGCGAGAAGGTGAGGTTGACATTTGCAATAGGAGAGGCTATTTGAGACGCATCCAAATGCCTTGCACCCCAGAGACAGAGACGCCCTGAAACCACACTGGTATTCTGATAGGAGGCCTCGTTTCTCCAGGACCCACACCAGTCGCCGATTGACCATCCTCTCAAAGAACTTGCACAGACCATTTGTGAGACAAATAGGTCTGTAACTCCCGTCAAATTGGGATCCTTATCGGGCTTCAGGATAGGGATAATTACCGTATATACCCGAATGTAAGACGAGGTTTTTTCCCACTTTTTGTGTTATGAAAATTTGGGGTCGTCTTATATTCAGGGTTAAAAATATATATATATATTATTTGCAAAGTAGTATGTGGTGTTGGCATCTTGTAACTCGCAACAAATCAATGCGTTAATGACAATTAAAATCATCATCATCTTGTACAGTTTCCAGCCCCAGGCTGGGTCTGTTTGGAACATAAGCCTCGCCACTTAGTTCTTTCTTCCCACCACCTCTCCGCTGTCACTCTGGTCCAGTCCTCGCCTCTCTTCTTGACACATTCCTCCACTCCTTTCAGCCATCTATCTCTTGGTCTTCCCCTTGGTCGTTTCTTCTGCATCTGCATCTCATGTATCCTCTTGGGAATCTTCTTCTCATCCATTCTCTTTAAGTGTCCATACCACCTCAGTCTTGATGTCTCAATCCTACCTTGCAAGGGCTCCTCTTTCACCATTTCCCTGACCTTTTCATTCCTCACCCTGTCTCTTCTTGTTACTCCGATCCTACTTCGCAGGAACTTCATTTCACCTGTCTGTATTCTGCTTATCTCTCTTTTCTTCATTGTCCACGTTTCTGAAGCATAGGTCAGCATTGGGATATAGTAGCTTCTGTACAACACTTCCTTGCTTTTTTGTGGGACATCTATGGTTTGTTATGTTGAATTACCAAGCATATACGAATAGCGTACATTTTGAGGTTAGGATTTACGCATAGACCATCATTTTAAGCGGATAAATTATGTGTTTGAAAGCATACGGAAATATGTTTTAAACCAATATTTACAAGAACAACCAACCAATCAGTTTTACGAGCAGTAATGGAGTGATCAACGTATCTTAATTTAATAACATCTCCCATTCTTGAACAAAGAAATTATAGAGCGGGCAGAGGGATTTCCGATAACACGAGACGTTATAAAAATGAAAGCACGACCTTGAGGGCATATATTGTGCAAGTTATGAGTTAGCGGGTATTTTTTTGAAAAAATCTGTAAGAGGCAGTTGATAACTAGGCCTAGTCTTATATTCGCGGTCGTCTTACATTTGGGTATATACGGCATACCTTCCTGCCATTGCGCTGGAAACACACCTTCCAACCAGATACGATTAAACACCCTGAGCAAGTAATGGATGCTCTCATCATTAAGGTGTTTAAGCATCTGGTTGTGAACATTATCCGGCCCGGGAGATGTGTCCTTGCAGAGCGCCAGCGCTCCGCGGAGTTCCCACTCCGTAAAGGGCACGTTGTAGTCCTCCGAAGCGCGGGAGGAAAAACAGAGCTGGAAGCGTTCTGCCTCGCGCTTTAAAGCAACGAAAGCGGGAGCATAGCTATCCGAATTCACTTATAATGGGGTAAGGGGTCTCCGCCCAACCAATACTTTTCTTTATAGGCAACTAAAAGTTTTTTGCCATTTTAAAGGGACATGTTTCGGGTCTTCCTGGACCCTTCTTCAGCCATACAAATTACAAACGTGTGAACATCCATCAAAACATATTGACAACAGAAACTTGCACATTTTAAGAAGAATATGAAAAATAGCACTCAAAACTATATACCCAAATCATTTAAACCGTAGTGCAAGGGATACAATGCAACAATTTAAAGAGCTCTTTACGAACTCATATGGCCCTCATAGTGGCTGATTATGGTTTAATACACACTTTAAAAAGACACTTTAAAATTTATAATTAGTCAAAATTTTTAAAACAGTTCTTAAAAGTTTTTAGTAAGAAACTTCACGTGTTGGACTGTCCTTGAAGTTGGTGCCTTTGTATTATATAAAGTCTTCTCAGCTTGGTTCAAAAAGTATGTTATGAAACAATTGTCGGGCGCAAGACCTATCCGACTTTGATGGCCTTGTTGTTGAGCTGGGCAAAGACTTTGACATTATTTTGATATGACGTCATGCGGACTTTTTAGACAAGGCGACCCTGCCAAAAAGTACGTTGGGGCCCAAACTATAAAGAGAGATTAAGATATCTATAAGTGGGAGTGAATGCGTCAGAGAAAAAAGGAAATATAGTGGGCTTAAGAGTAACTTACTTTGACCCCTTGGAAGTAGCGAATCTATCGATAACACTCCTGCCTGGGAGCTGTAATGAGTGGAAACGACTGGGTTAAAAACATATATCGCCTAAACGGATAAAACGTAAAATCTGCGTCAGCGGGTGCAAACTGCTTACCTGTACTGTAGCTGTAGAAGGCTCGAGGTAGACAAAGTGGGAGCGCGCTATTGCGTGACCGTGAGCTTGCCCGAACATGTGGTATGCACGGAAGGGACGGAGAGGAGAGGGGAGGAATGGAGAGGGGAAGTTAAGGATCTAACTTGGTGAGGAGTGGAATATGTTCGTGGGTGTGGGGCCTGTTTATGGCGTGGGATGGGGGGAGGGGAGGGGGGAATAGAGGTTACATTTGGGGGGAGGGGGGAGTTTGGAAACTGATACCGGATCGGGATTGATGTGTTTTGTTTTTAGGGATTTGGGAAAGAATTTGTAAATGTTCTCAAAAAGTATATTTGCATCAAAATTGATTTCGTTTAGATTATGCATGGGGTTGCATTATCGATTTCGATCTGCTCAAGTATGTTCATGACGGCCCCTTTCCTGACATAGTGGATGATTTCTAATCTTTCTCTATATTTGTGAAATTGTGATGGGTATCTCTCATATGGTTACCCATGGCCGAAAATTTTCTATGTTTTATTGCATTTACATGTTCATGGTATCTCTTAGTGAAGCTACGTCCGGTCTGTCCTAGGTAATCCGAATCTCACTGTTGGCATTTGAGCTTATAGATGCCTGAAGAATGGCATTTATTAAATTCGTTAATTTTGTTGGAATTGTAGATTATTTCGTGGTTGTTGTTGCTGTTAGTTTTAAACACGATTTTAGTGTTGAATTTTTTTTTATGGTGTTCACTATGCCGTAAGTGTGTTGGTTTATGTATGTGAGTCGGGTTTGGGGCTTATTGTTAATTTTGGAAATAATCCTTTTTATTTTTGTTCGGGTATACCAGTTAGCTTCGGCTATTTGGAAGATTAAGTTTATTTCGTGCTGATACTCTCTTTCAGTCATAGGGATGCTGATGGCTCTGTTGATATAGCTCATAAAATCTGCCCTTTTGTGGCTTTGAGGATGGTTGGAGTCCTTTTTGATAACTGTATTGGTTTGCGTGGGTTTTCTATAGATGCTATATTGAAACTTCCCGTCTTTGATAGATAGACTACGATCTAGGTAATTAATCGAGCTGTTCTTACAAAGGAACAGTGATGAAATATTTTCCAGTAGATTATTCCCATAACAAATCTGCATGGATGACACGCGATATTTTTAGGACTCAGTTCCATTATAAGTTTGTTCCGCGGGTTCAAGATTTCTTGGCTGCCAAGGGCTTGGCATTAAAGGCCGACCTTTTTCTTGATAATGCACCCTCTCACCCTGTTGATACAGAGTTGAAATCAGAGGATGGAAACATTTTTGTTTCCTATTTGCCACCTAATATAACTTCATTAATTCAGCCGATGGACCAGGGCGTCATTGCAACCTTTAAGTTGCATTATAAGCGGGAATTGCTAGGCCCATGGTGGCCACTCAAATCGGCCAATGATTTTCCAGGAGTTTTCCAGGAATTTTCAAGGAGTAATTCTCATTTTTCCAGACTTAAAAATAAGCGAGAGTCCAGGGGCGGGGGGTGCTTTATCGGTTGCCTACTTTAAGACCAAAATAAAACAGTTGTGTTTGGTTTACTTATACAGATGTTGACAAAAATTAGTGGCGATTGCGTTAATGATACGCAAGCCTACACACAAACGATTTAATTGTTGTTGTAAAAAGCCTTTGAGACTGAAATATCCACTTGAAAAAAGAAGAGAAAAGAATGCCGCCTGCAATTTTATTGCAGTGAAGTTGTCTATACTCAATATGTTTTCCAAAATACTATCGCGTGTTCTTCCACACAGAAACAGATAGCCTGAGGAAATTTCTTTCGTTAACGATAGAGTGCTCACCCAAAACCGCAGCGGGATTATGATTTAAGATAGAAAGATTTTATAATTAACTAGTTGAAACCCGTCAAAAAATGACGGTCAATAGAAAAATATTTACTGAAGATTTTTCTTATATAGGCCTAATGTACATTCTTTGTACGATTATTTTTTGGCTCTATTGAAACTATACGGGCGACAAAAGATCGCACTCTCAACATTGCAAAATACTGCAGGCCATGACTGAAAACTTGTTGAGGCAAATTGAGACCTACACCTTCCAGAGTTTCCCATTGAGCTTTATTGATTGAGATAAAGTATGCCAAACGAATTGGAAAATATTGCCACTTAAAAGAAAATTATAGTATTTTATCGGATGGTGTTAAATAAAGTCGAAGGATTAGACCTCTGTGCCTAATTTTAAATGCACTTATTATATCCAAATCCAAGCAATATGGTTGCATTTAAGAGCCCTTGGGAAACTTTCAGATTTCTCAGGAGCATAACTATGGATCAAGCGTTTGGAGTATGTGGAGGCAAGTCATTTAGTTCCAAAGAATTCAAGAACTCTAAGGAGTCGAACACAACTGGTCACAAACCGTCGCTTATAATTTTGGAATATAAAGAAGACATGCGATGATGTGCAATTCCATACATTTTAAAACAATGTGGACAGTATGCATGTGGCACAGTAACATTGGCACCAAATGAAACGAAGGACATAGCATTGTACTGCCGATTAGTCTCTCTGAAATTCATTCAGATATCATCACCAGTGAAAAATAATTGTCGCAGCCTGTCAAACATTTTATATTTAGTCAGATCAATTTTACCATTACAACAGCAACGGTCAAAGTAACCAAGCGTAGATTTCTCGCAAGAGAAATACAGTGCAGAACAATGCTTACATTTGTTCGTCAAGGACCCTACACTGTAACGGCATAGTATCTGGAATTGTTTCTGAAATGCCATATGGATTTTAAAAGTGGCTTCGTATTTTTATCCGATTTCCCTTTTTTTTTTTTGCGGCCAATGTTCTATTTCGTCAAATGGGTTTATTTATAGCAGCATTTCTCCCCAAATTAACATCATATTAAATAACACTATAGAGGCCTGCATCAACGCAGCCGCCAAATATTAAATGGCAAATAATACTTCCATTGCCAAAATCAACAGCGAGGTTAGACTCATTGTTATGTACTCTAAACAAATAATCAATAAACAATAATATTCACTTATACAATGAAGTTCAGAGACTTCCATTTTCAAGTTGGTTCCTGATGAGAATGCGATGAGACTGATCGCCAATAATAAAATCCTTGCAAGTTTTGCAATTTGCTTGCAAACGCAACTCAGGATGACGATCTTCATTTTGAAAAACAGAATGAAACTGCTCTAAATAATCAATTTCCATCACCTGTTGAAGGTACAATACTTTGCATTCCCATGACAGTAAATTATGCAATGGAGCATAGAATCACTTCGCCAACTACTGGAATGAGCATAGACTCACTTCGCCAGTCACCGTAATGGAGGGAGTTTTAGAATTGTATGTTCAGTGCTTGTCAAAGATCGTATCAACACAGAAGGCTAAATTCTGAGCTATCGCCCCGGATTCCAGGTTCGATCCCTGCTCTGCCAAGAAATTGAATTCTGGTCTGAGGGCTGGAACGGGGTGCACTCTTGAGGCAAAACTAAGAAGAGCAAAGTTTGATTCCCATCTCAACAATCTTGGATGTGGTTTTCCGTGGTTTACCACTTCCACTCCAGGCAAATACCGGGATAGTTCCTAACTTAAAGCCTCGGTCGTCAACTCCCCATTCCCCACATTAATTACAAATGCACACATACAGCCATCACATTAACACAGGTTATCAGAGAAAATTTTACACTCACACACCAAAGTAGACGGGGCTGAGTGACCACGATGTCTGAGTCCATCAAATGAATTATGTTCGCCAATTTTCTCTCATGGCGAAAGCGATTGTGGCCATTTTTATTTAATAATTTAAAAGTATATAGCAACGTAAATCATGGAGAAAGTAACATATGTTTAGACAATGTAATACCAATTGCAAGAAAGAATAATTGGGAAATAAAATTACATGTCTGAGGTGGGAATCAAACTCCTACGACGATGCATCATCAATTTCGTTGTCCAAAATATTAGCCACAATGGGAATTCGAGTGCAATATTAAGTGACGTAAACAACAAACTCACTCATCTGCTAGTTAAAGTTCTTCAATATTTCCCTTATTTCATGATTTTGTTCCAGTCTATATCGGGAGAAAACATAAGCGATATTTCCCTTTTTAATTCTCATAAACAAAGATCACTCTACGATACGGTGGATCTCTCATCCTCCATTTCTCTCGTGAAGAAACACCTTTGTGCGCACGCGCAATTGCCACATATATTACATTTTTCTTTAAACATTTAAAAATATACCGTGACATATATTTTCCTTTTAAAGACACACTGCAAATCTACAGGCCAACGGCTTTCGTAAGAATGCTTTACGAAGCCAATTTGTTAAGCCGTTATCTCAATTTCGCAGTAACAAAAATCATCTTAGTGTTTTAAATATATATGGCAACGGAGAGTTCGTAACTTTTCGAGAATGATAAAAGTGAAATATGTTTCAACAATGTAATACGAATCGTAAGAGGGAATAAAACGGAAATTTAAAAAAACATATCCGAGGTGGGAGTCGAACCCTCTCGACGATGCATAATACAAATTACTGGCCTGGAACTATAGCCCCTCGGCCATCCAGACAACCATGCGTCACTGCAATATTAAGCTACCTAACCAGTATACACACTCAACCTGCAGTTTAAGTCCTTCAATACTTGGATTATTTAATATAATTCTATTTCAATGCATATTGTAAAAACATAATTAACATTATTGGAGACCCTTTTTAATTCTCATAAACAAAGATCTGAGTTAGACAGGGCCAAAAGCGCCATTTGCCTTGTTGAGAAAGGTCATTGTGTGCATGCGCGGGAGTGTCAAATATTACATATTTCTTTAATCATTTAAAAATGTACCGTAACATATATTTTCCTTTTAAAGAAACTCTGCAAATCTGCAAGCCAAGAGCTTTCGTTAGAATGCCTTACGAAGCCAATCGGTTAAGTCGTTTTCACAATCTCGTGTGTACAAAAAACACCTTAGTGTATAAGTATTAACAGTGGCTATTTTCCAGGAGTTTTCAAATTTTTCATCATTTTCCACGAGTTTTCCAGAACTGATAAAAATCCAGGAGTTTTCCAAGATTTCCAGGATTTCCAGGAGTAGTGGCCACCATGTAGGCCTCTTACTTTCTGAAGAAACTTTGATGGTTGGTCGAGTTCTGGAAAAAACTCAATCTTAAGGAAGCGCTTTATCTTGCCCAGAAATCATGGGATCTAGTAACCGCTCAGCACATCACTCGATCGTGGAGAAAATTGTATGTTGATGTCAAAAAGCTCGCTGACGATTTTCATGGATTCATTGATGAAGATGAAAATGATGGATTGATGATCAAAGATATCTTGAAGACTATTGAAAATAGCATTCATTTTGGAGAAGTGGATGAAGGTAACATTGAGGAGTGGCTTCATACTGACGATGTATTGCCTGGACATCACATTTTAACCGATGATGAAATAGTAAATGAAAGCGCCAACGGGAACACGGCAGTCAGCTGCGAAATGACGAGTGAAAGTGAAGGGGATGGGGAAGAAGAGTGCGTCACAAACAATCGTGTACCGCATCAGAGCGCACTGGAGTCGGCTGAAAAGCTAATGGAATTCTTGGAGCAAGAGGACGATACGGATTTTTCAGACATTCTAGTAATTAGGAAGCTCAGAATGAACATAAAGAAGAAAATAAGCTGTAGGAGAGTGCTGCAAAAGTAACAGATTTTTTCAAAGCAGCTTAAATGATACCAGGTAAATTAATTCATTCATGGTCTGTTGGTAATTTAGGTGAATATTTAGTATGTACTGTTGTAGCTTTGACTATATTTCGGTTTTGAAGAGGGTTTAATGCACTGCATTTTAAGGTTATACGGTATGTATTTTATGTGCTATAAAGTCCATTAAAATTAGTAGTATGGATTATCCGTTTTTTTCGATTAACCGCTCACCCCTTCCTAGGCATTAGAACGGATAATCGAGGTTTTACTGTACAGTAACACTTTCTAGGACATCGACTACCAAACCAGACAGTGCGGAGAAGAAATTGAAACTTATAAACATCCACAAAAATTGGAGATACTCTACATAAACAATATCAAACAATATCTGGCAGCCAGTTGTTAGCCAGCTCAAGAAACTTGAATGGTGTCAGGCTCCACTATCCCCTAGCCATGTTGTAACCTTTATGCATCTGATATAGCATAAATATTACAGATAAATTCAGCAAATATGTTCATATTTTAGAAGGAAGAAGGTGCAGTCCAAGCGAACTGAGAATCACACGGAAAGTGACTTTTCGCAACTTTCTCCTAGAGCGGACAATAGAGTGCAACTCGCAGTCGCAGCACATGGTAGAAAGATGTGGAAGACAAGGGAACGAGGACGTTCAACCCTGAGAGCGGAGAGTACAGATTCGACAATCTGCAGAATAAGCGCTGTCCATTTAGAAAAATTAAGAGAAATAATTAACGCACAAAATTATAAGTTACATCATTGGAAAGGAGAAGATTTTAGCCTCAAGAATTTTATTTTAAAAGCCAAGAAACTTCAGTATTTGAATTAATTCAGCATAAGAACTGGAAGGGGAGAAATTTCGAATGAACCAATCAGAAATAGGGGTGGATAGACGCCGCAAAACAGCGAAAATTCCCTGGACAATGGAAATTACCACGATCGAATTTCGAATTCAAACCAAGTTTTGAGACATTGGGAACGAGAGCAGTCGATTGAATCATGTTATTACATCAAACGAGTGTTGCTCTGGATTTTAATTTTAAAAATGCCCTTTCTCCTGAGGATTTCCTAGCCCGACCTTTAAATAGCAAGTGAAGACAGTCTATTCCTGATCGCCTGGGAGGCGAGAGCTTGCGCCAGTCTGCAGCCCAAATTCAACGGGGAAAATTGATAAGTATTGACCAGTAAATTTGTATCATCGCAGCATAGCTATTCGCGTGTGCGAACATCAAGGTTTTACAGTAACATTCATTTATGCAACAGTGTCACGATATGCTAATTTGTTCGGGACCAAACCAGTACGATTTGAAGTCCACAATTTAGAAGAAAGCCACCCGTGCTATATAATTAAAGTCAGTGGCGTAGGAAGCTAGACTGACTATTGGCTGAATAGAGTAGGTCATGCCCAGCTGTAGAATATAGCAGGCGCTCCACTAAAGCAAAACAGTGCATAAATTGTGTGAAAATTTCATATTGAACCTTCAATTTTCATGAAACTGAAACAGTGTTAAGATTGCCCTCCCACGTCAAGAACCATGGACTTCAAGAGCCAACGGAAACAACGTCAGCACATAAGGATTAGCCGAGACATCATGAGTAGCTAAGTACCATAGTTTGGGGCGCGCATGGCATGATGTTCCTTACGACAGGTGTTGGATAAGTCATCCAAAATTGTAAGTCATTATACAGTAGAACCCCTTTTTAACGAATCTCAGGGGGATTCGATATTTCTTCCTTAGAAAGGGGGTTTCCTTAAAAGGGGGTTCGAAGAAAATAGGCTATATATCACAAGAAATAATGATACCGGTACATTTATGTCTTCAACTAATGTAATGTCAAGAAATAATAAATGAACATGTTAAGAAATACTAAAAAGTCAAATTAACACAAGAATAACAGAAAATATTTACGAAACAGCACAGGTAACGGATTCCTTAGTGGTCCATTGGGAGCACAAGCTGCAGCAAGGAAAGGAGAAATAGGTATTACTGACTTGCAATTGTAACTTGAAGGAACAGAGGCCTAACATATATTAAGGATATTTGTGAAGGCAGACCATGAGAACTATGAGAATAAGCATAAGGTATTAGGCGTATTACCCTTCACTTTCTGAAGTAGTCCAGTAAAGTAGTTTGCTTCCTCTTGCCCAGATGTCTCACGGAATGAAGTTTTCTCTCAATTTAGTTGAGTGTGTTGATGAACTCTTCATCCACACTGAAGGAGGAGAAGTACCGGCGGACAATATCCAGTCCTCCCACTGCTGCCCCCAAAGTTGGTTCTGCTGGATCCTCTTCTTCTTCTTCTTCCTCTTCAGTACTTTGCCTTTTTGCATCATTACAAAGGTCTCCAACATCCACCTGTGGTGGTGAGGTTAGGATATCATCATCACAAGTAACAAATTCTTCAAATGTTGTGACAGTAAAATCCTTTGATACAACCCCCCAATCTTCCCCAATGTCATCAGTAGCGTCTTCTTCATTAAAAACTTCTGAAATAGCACCAAAACCTGCATGGCCAAAGCAGTTTTGAATAGTGGTCGTTGTGACTAGTTGCCATGCTGCTACAAACATATGCATGGCTTGGAGTATGTTCAATTTCATTACCTCATTTCTTTCGAGGAAAGAAACAGCTCTTTGAACCAGGGCCTTCCTGTACTTCACTTTCACAGAATGAATAATGCCAAGGTCCAAAGGCTGCAGGTGACTGGTGCAGTTAGGAGGAAAGAAAACCACTTTGATATTCCGCAGGAAAGACGTATCTGAAGGATGAGCTGGACATCTGTCTATCACCAGCACTATTTTCCTTCCTGCCGATCCCATCTTGGCATCCAAACTTTGTAAAAATTTTCAAAATATCTCCGATGTCATCCATGCACTTTTGTTGAAATCATATTTACATGGGAGTGTACGGGTGTTCTTGAAACATCTTGGATTCTTAAATTTTCCAATTATTAGTGGGGGTAATTTTTCACTCCCGTTGCTGTTAACACATAACAACGCTGTCAGTCTTTCTTTACTTTTTTTTGCCTCCGTGGCATTTTTCTCCGCGAACAGCATATGTTTTGGACGGGAGCAAGTTGTAAAACACTCCCGTTTCATCGACGTTAAAAATATCCTTAGCATCATATCCTTCAATAAGTCGAGGCAACGTTTTCTCTTTCCAGTATACAACTGTATCGTCATTAACTTCCGCACTCTCGCCGCACATGTTTTGGAACGAAAGATTGTGCCTTTTTTGAAGCGATCAAACCAGCCATTAGAAGCATGGAAATCGACCAAACCCAGCTTAAGTGCGATTTCTTGAGCTTTTTGTTTAAGTATGTTCCCATCAATTGGAGCGTTCTCACTCCTTTTTCCCCTCGAACCAGTTCATTAAAATGTTTTCTAGTTCCTCGTACGGCGAAGAACGAATATTCTTCCGTATTTTTGCCCCAGAACCGCACTCAACTTCCGAGGTCAGAATAGCTTCCTTCTGTTTCATGATGCCAAACAGCGTAGAGGGTGCCAAGTCATATTTTTTTGCCATCTGTGACAAAGGTACTTGGCTATCCCTTTCAACATCCCTGATGATGTCTATCTTTTTCTGAAGAGTCAGCTTCTTACGTTTTGCAGCCATAATGAATGTGGTCCGCCGTAACTTGCAGTACAACTCTTATCACAGACACAAAAAACTCTTAGCACAACTTCCAACAACACAGGAACAAAAACAGAGAATGAGCCTTCAGTCCGCACCCCTCGCGTCCGCGTGATTCCTAAGCAGCGATTGGAGCAGCGGGACAGAAGTGCCTAGCCGGTGTAAGAGCGCTGCGGCTATAGGTTAAAGCAGCTGACGTCACTGTAGACATTACCCGACTAAAACTGTCCTAACTCCCTAACGGTTGGAGATAAGTATATGCGTTCGCGGACTTTTTTGTAGAGCTTGAACAGCTCTACATTTCGTACGCATATACTTGGGGTCTATCAATGACGGTTCAGGCAGCGTAAGCCATGGAAGGCACGACTTTCTACTTATTCCGTAATTTCTTCTAGAATACATTTTTATTTTGTAGAATATCCATAAACATTTTCAGTTTCTTATTGCTTTTAATCTTTCACCTAAATCACGTGAAGTTTGCAAGAGACCTTTGGCCTAAATATTTATATTCCGTGAAGTTACCCGAGTCTCGGGGCATTTACGCGTAGGCCCTACGTCAGTCATGCCTCTAGGCTGTATAGCTAGTCTCAAGGTAAACCGCACTTCGTTCCCATACAGCCTGTAACGTGTTTTTCGAGGGGTTTTATGCAACTGGCATAAGTCAGTAGGAAGCCATTCTATATTTATATACGCGGCAAATTGTTCAGCCAAGAGAATTTTTCATGGTAATTTATTATTATTAATTTATTATAATTATTATTAAGGTATTTTCGGAGCATTTTATAAAAATTATTAACATTCAGATAGGTTTTCTATGTCTTAGAAAACGCTATCAAGCAAATTATTACGAACGACAATATTATAGAAAATTATGTGATTACGGAATTTTACGGAGTTTTGTCAGTTAGGGTATTTGAGAGACATGACTCACTGGGAATTCGAATACAAGCTGATTCCTGTCGAGAAGTATTACGCAAGGCTGGGTCGCAAGGTCTAGAAAAGACGAATTGTTGGAACGGAAATCGACTTCTCCCTCTCGCGCGACGAGTGTAATGAGGCAGAGGAGGGGAACTGGCGGCGTGCTCAGCCAATCAGTGAGGACGACGTAAGCTAGATGTCGGTACCATGGTGGGGGAGCCAACAGGTGCATATATCGTTCAACGCGCCGTGAAACGAGGACTATCTGTGTAGAACTTGCGGAGTACGGTTGGAAGTGCGTGTCGCTCCGATGTTCAGTGGAGTTGAAGACTAACTTTTGCAAAACTTAACCAGTGCGGTTGTACGAGTGTTTGGGTCCGAGGTACGGACCATAGAATTATCTAATCTACCAGAATATCATCAAATTCCGACGGAGATGACGACGTCCAGGAGACTGTGGGAAGCTCACGGCATCAGCAAGTACGAGGGAAATGCCTTGGCAATTTCCAATGGTAAGCGCAAATGACGCAGAAATACGCAATCTCTCATTTTTCTTTGTTTTACATTTCATATTTCAGTAACTTCATAGCTTGGAAATAAGAGTAAAATCAATTTATCAGACTCCGTTTTCACGTAATTTTCTATCGGTAATATTCAAATCACAACGCTCCAATTTAAATTTTGTACTTATTATTATTATTAATTTTGCTATACTTGTTTTATATAATAAATTCATTTCTTTTACAATGCAATCTTTGCTTTCAGTAGGTAGCATTAGATATAGACCAATTCCTTCTCCTGATACAATTGTTTGTTGGGTTAATGATCAAATCATACCACGATCTGAGTGAATAGTGTCTTGAAGGTGTTCTGCCAGAGCTAGACGTTGTTAAATACAAATTTAGATTTCAACATTGCATTGAGGTCTTGGCGCCCATTAAAACAACATAGCTTAGGCAAAGGTAAACAGTTACATTTATCACCCAACAGTTAGGGGCTAGCAAAACGTTTCATTTGTCGCCGACAACTTGGGGCTGAAAACCTAATAACATTTGTGGAAGGAGAAGGGTATATATTTCTGTGCCTGTATTTTAGGGGTTATTTGTCGGTATCAGTGTATATCATTATGGGGGATGAGAAAGAAAGACAGATGAGGTTACGTAGTGGTCATCAACGGGAGGGTGATGATACGAGCAGTATGTCGAGTGATGGTAGTACCGGGGTAGCGGATGTAAATCCCGATACTGAAACAGGGAGTGTAGGCGGCCAACCAGAATTAAAAACTTTACTTCTCGAGTTCATGTATCAGAACAAAGTTAGTAGTGATGCCTTAAATGCAAAATTAGAACAAAACAGTAGGGAAAATAAAGAAAGTACAGATGCCTTAAACGCCAAATTAGAACAAAACAGTAGGGAAAATAAAGAAAGTACAGACTCTTTAAATGCTAAACTGGAACAAAACAACGCTAAATTAGAACAAAACAGTAGGGAAAATAAAGAAAGTACAGATGCCTTAAATGCAAAATTAGAACAAAACAGTAGGGAAAATAAAGAAAGTACAGAAGCTTTAAATGCAAAATTAGAACAGAATAATGCAAAATTAGATAAGAACAACAAGGAAATTAGTGTGAAAATGGAGCAGATTAGAGGAGAAATCAGAGGAGTAATGGAAGAGAAGGTTAAAGAGATCATTGCAGATGTAGACAAGAAATTAGGAAAAGTACAGGAGGAGTTAGAAATTAGAATCAGTACACAGGCTGAAAATTTAAAAGAACTAGTGCAACTGGAAACACAGCAGGTCAAAAAGCAATTGGGGGGAGAAATTGACAAAATTCAGGTAGCAACTAAAGAGGTTAAGGAACAGCTGGGGGGTAGAATTGAGAAAGCCCACTCGCAAATATTTGCAGAAGTAAATGATTTAAGAGAGAGTAATAGAGAGAGCATTAGCAAGATTGAGGAGAAACAAGCAAAGCTATATGATAAAGTAGAAGAATCAGAAGGAAACATTAAATTAACAGTAAACAGTATTGAGAGGAAGGCCGAGGAGAAAATCGCAGAATTAGAATTAAAATTAAAAGCTAGGATCAGGCAAGAAAATAGTCAGAATAGGCCAGTTTTTGTGAATAGCACACACAGGGAGGTAGAACTGGGTAAGTTCAGCAATCGACAGGGGTGCCCAATGGAGTTCATGAACACTATAGAAAATAAATTCGGGGAGAGGTTGGAAAATGGTAGTATTGAGTGGTGCCAGGTAGTTGAAATTTTAGAACAAGTGTTTGTGGGGGAAACGAGGAATTGGTTTGCTGTCTACAGAGACAAGTTTACTGATATTAATGATTTTAAAATGAAATTCTGTGAAAAGTTCTGGAATGAGGTTATTCAGTCGCAGCATCGTGAGGGAGTAGTGTGTGGTAAATATAACCCTAAAGGAAGCTCCACCATGACCGAATACTTTTTAGGGCAGGTATTAGTGTGTAAATATCTGGATGGATTGAAGGAGGAAAGTGATGTGGTAAGGTTGCTACTTAGGCACTTTCCCTATAGGATCAAGGAGGCTGCTTGTATCCAGAATGTAAAGACAATATCACAAGTAGAAAATTTGTTAAGCACATTTGATGCACTAGGGAGAGGGGGTTATGAGGACAATTTCAATCGGAACCAGGGTAATAATAATAATAGACCTAATGAAGCCAGGCATCAAGAAGTTCAAGGGAACGGTGGCGAAGGGGCCAACGCTCAAAATAGAAATAATAATAATCAGCTATATCAGAACAGAGGAAATGGCTATGGTAATCAGTATCAAGGGAGGAACAATGATTTCAGGGGAAATCAAGGGAGGAACAATGATTACAGGGGAAATCAAGGGAGAAATTATAATGACAATAATTACAACCAGAATAGGGGTCAAGGAAGAGGACAGCCTAGTGGTAGTAATATACAGCCAAACAATGACAACACAGCCCAGAACAACCAGACCAGTTTAGTAGTTAGTAGTACTACGGCCAGCTGTAGCGGTTCTTTAAACGCGAACCAGGCTGCGAAGTAAGGTCAGAATCTCAGTCTGTAGCATGCCCTGTCCATACAATTATACAGGAACCCTATGACCTAAATGTAAGAAATGAATTATTACATGAACTAAATGATGAAGGTATTATTCAGGAAGTGGTTAGTAAGAGCCCCATAGTTAAATTTAACGTGTCCGAGGCGTACACAGATGTTTTAATTGATAGTGGTTGTATGAAGAGTTGCATAAGTAGTGCATTTTATGATAAAATGAAAGGAACTGGAGTAAATTTTGAGGAGATGCCAATTAAAAGCACTTTTGTTATCACAGCTGTTGGGAAGAGGTCTAAAGTAATTTCTAAGCAAGTTTTAGTAGACATTAAAATTAATAATCATGTAGAGAAGCAGATTTGCCTTGTAATTCCAAATTTAGTATTCAGTGTTATCTTGGGTTCAGAGTGGCTAAGTAGAGTGTCTGGTAACTTATGTTATGATGTAGGGAGTTTGAAATTTAAATGGGGAGATTCTGAAGTAGAAGTAGCGTTCAATGACCAAATTCAGAGAAGTAGTGTTGTAGGTGTGATTTGTACTTTAAATGAGATATCGCCAGCCGTAGAGCGGGGTTCTCCATGTTTTGTGGGCAGTGTGATTACGAACGGAAGTCTAGAGGACTCGTTACGTGAGGCTGCATTTCAGGGAAATATAGAGGATGAACAGTGTGTTCGGCTCTATGATGTGTTATGGTGTAATAGGAGAGTGTTTGAGGATCGCATTGGTATGGCCAATTGCTATACACATTCATTGAACGTTATTGATAGGTCAGTATTCACAGGGCATAGATATTCTGTACCTTTCGCTTATCAGAGTGCAGTTGAGGCACAAATTAATCAGATGCTTGAAGATGGGATTATTGAGCACTCTAACAGTCCGTATGTTAATTCTTTGATAACGGTACCCAAGACCGACGGCACTGTTCGTATTTGTTTAGACGCTCGTTTGGTTAACAGTAGAATTAGTTCAGATCAGCTGAAATCTATGTCAATAGAAGAATTAATGCAAACATTTGAGGGGAAGAAGTATTTCACTTGTGTAGATTTGAGTTCCAGGTTTTGGCAAGTGCCACTTATGTACGAAGATAGACCATTTACAGCTTTCAGTCATAAATATAACCTTTATCAATTTTGTAGAACACCTTATGGGTTAAAGAGTAGTTCAGCAGCTTTAATTAGGGCTTTAAACATCGCATTAGGGGATGACACAGGAGAGTTTGTAACCATTTACATAGATGATATGGTAATTAGTTCACGCAGTTTTGAGGAGCATCTACGTCATTTAGATATAGTTTTTCAGAAGTTAGATCAGGCAGGGTTCACTTTGAAGCTGTCTAAGTCGTCATTCTGTCAGTCAGAAGTGACATTTTTAGGTCATAGAGTGTCGAGTAGAGGTGTAACACCAGAAGAAAGTAGGGTTAATAAGATACTTAACGCAGAGGTGCCACAGAATGTTAAACAGTTAAAAACTTACCTGGGAATTTGCAACTTTTTCAGGAGGTTCGTTCTTAAATACTCAGGGTTGGTAGAACCATTCAGGGAATTGCTTAAAAGTGGGACTCGGTGGAGATGGGAGTCCAAGCATGAACAGGCTTTTAGAGCGCTGAAGGAAGGTTTTGAGAAAGCTGTAGTGCTGAAATATCCGTTAAAAGATAAGGAATATGTGGTTATGACAGATGCTTCACATATAGGCATTGCTGGAGTATTATGTCAGAAAGATGATGAGGGTAATCTGTGCATTGTATCTTTAGCCTCGCAAGGACTGACAGCAGCTGAGAAAAGATACACGATTACTGAGTTAGAGCTTTTAGGTATTGTTTTCAGTTTAGGGAAATTTAGAATGTATTTAGTAGGGGGGAAATTTGAGATCCACACAGATCACCATGCATTACTGTATATGAGGACTTGTAAACTCAGTTCTAACAGAGTTAGTAGGTGGATTCTTGCTCTGCAGGAATACGAATTCACAGTAAAATATATTAAAGGTAAAGATAACATTCTTGCAGACATGCTATCGAGGGACACTAATTTATGTAGGGATTATCCTGTGGTTAAAGCAGAGGACGGTATTTTAATATGTGCATGTGTGGACAGTAGCAACAGGGCATCGTTACAGACACTGAGAAATATGCTAGTGGAGCAACGTGATGACGTTAAGTTAAAGGAGCCACTGGCTAGGTTGGAAATAGGTGAAGAAGAGTATGTGAAAGTAGGACGGTTCACGTACAAGATGCAGGATGGGCTTCTTGCAAGGAAATGTAGGAATAATCGGTGGGCAATATGTGTTCCTGTCACTTTGCGGGAGGAGCTAATTTGGTTCATTCATAGGGAATTAGGACACTTTGGTGCTGCCAAGGTCTTCTATGAAATTGGTCGTGACTTCATTTGGAGTAAAATGGGAAGGGACGTTAGGAGGATTTTAGCTAAGTGTGACACCTGTCAAAGGAGTAAATATCCAGTTAAATATTTAGTGGGGGAGAGATCTGCAGTTCTCACCAGTAGTCCCGGCGAACTACGAGTACATTTTTATAGTTATTGACGCTTTTAGTAAGTATGTCAAGCTATATCCGCTAAGGAAAGCCACGGGACTAGCGTGTAGCCGTCTGATCATTAATAAGTATGTACCTGAGTTTGGCATTCCTCTCAGGATACTATCTGACAGTGGACCACAGTTTACTGCAAAGAAATGGAGAACCAGTATGCAGGAAGCTGGTATAACACACGTTCATTCCTCTGTAAGGTACCCTCAGGGTAATTCTGCAGAGCGTCCATTAAGGGAAGTGGCTCGTCTTTTTCGGACTCTAGTGCATGACAAGCATGCGGCCTGGGTTGGACATCTTCCCAAGGTCGAGACTTGGCTGAATTCTGTCCAGCATGACAGCACGAAATTGACGCCATACGAAGTTCACTTCGGAAAAAGACCACAAAATGAACTAGCGAGGGTGTTGGGATTAAATGAGGGTAAGCAACCGGGGATGGATTACACTGTCCAGTTGGCGAAACAGAATTTATCTAAGTCAGCACAAAAGAGAATTCGCCAACAAAAAGACACTAAATTTGACCTATTCGAGCCGGGAGACAGAGTCTTACTTAGAGTGCCGAAACAGTCAAATAAGCTAGAGAAAGTCATGTCCAAGTTCTTTCATCTCTACGAGGGCCCATTTAGAGTTTCCAAACGTATTGGGAAAACAGCATATGTGCTGGAGAATAGTGAGGGAAACAGATTATACGGAACGTATAATATACATAGCCTACGAAAATATGTGTCATAAAGTGAGTGTGTTTAGCTGGCGAGCCAGCCTATCAAATGAGTAAGTGTGGTGTCTGGTGCGTGGAAGATCTGGTCTTAAGGCAGGCGTATCAGAAGTCACACAGGGGGGTAGTATGTAAGTAAATGAGAGTTTTTAAGGTACAGGGAAATATGACGGGATTGTCGGATGCTGTTGAGCACTAAATTGTCTCGATGCACCAAGGCCATTTTTGGCAGCGCTGATGGGTTCCCATTTATCTCCAAGAGATGGGGGAGCGCTTGTATAGGGCTTGTTAGCTTAAGGCGTCCACGAGATAAAAGATGGGCCATCAGAATGCGAGACAGTCCTTCATGAAACTCATCCATATCAGCACACGTGATTTCTGTTTACGGCCTCGCCATGTAAGATTTGTAAGTGTGTAATTTAAGGTAATTTATACAAAGGTATTATTTGTGTGAGGAGAAATGGTCAGTGTTGAGAACTAGTATTAAGTAGAATATGGTCTACGGGAACTTAACAAGACAGGGCGATTACGGCACAGAAATATTTTGGTGTTATATGTAATGCGCACTTACTATTTTTTTTTCAGAAGTCAATCTTAATTTAATCTACTTTAAAGAGAGATTAAGTATTATGGTCACGAGGCGCTGCCACAATAGTGTGATCGTGTGCTCAGTGATAAGTGAGATTAAATTTCACCATAAGGAAGGAACCTCCAGTGAAATTAGGAAGTTCTATGGTGATATAAATATATCAGAACACCTTCAATGCGGGTGATATGACCTCATAAATACATAGTGCTCACACATTAATTATGTCTATTTCTCCAACATAGAGAAATTTGAGAGGCGGAAATATCCGTGGAACACTATTCCATATGTAAAACATTGGACTGGTTGCAAAGTGCAATCCATAGTGACAACAAACTTTGACGCAAAGTGCGTGAAGAAAAAATATGAGTGTATATATCTGTAATTTAGGGTGATTTCATTTATGTAATATGTATTTTGGATGGGGTTTATTAACGTGTCTGGGATAATCGGATAATGGACCGTCGTCACGGTAAATCATCCGATGATCCGAGGCGAATATGTAACGTGTTTTTCGAGGGGTTTTATGCAACTGGCATAAGTCAGTAGGAAGCCATTCTATATTTATTTACGCGGCAAATTGTTCAGCCAAGAGAATTTTTCATGGTAATTTATTATTATTATTAATTTATTATAATTATTATTAAGGTATTTTCGGAGCATTTTATAAAAATTATTAACATTCAGATAGGTTTTCTATGTCTTAGAAAACGCTATCAAGCAAATTATTACGAACGACAATATTATAGAAAATTATGTGATTACGGAATTTTACGGAGTTTTGTCAGTTAGGGTATTTGAGAGACATGACTCACTGGGAATTCGAATACAAGCTGATTCCTGTCGAGAAGTATTACGCAAGGCTGGGTCGCAAGGTCTAGAAAAGACGAATTGTTGGAACGGAAATAGACTTCTCCCTCTCGCGCGCCGAGTGTAATGAGGCAGAGGAGGGGAACTGGCGGCGTGCTCAGCCAATCAGTGAGGACGAAGTAAGCTAGATGTCGGTACCATGGTGGGGGAGCCAACAGGTGCATATATCGTTCGACGCGCCGTGAAACGAGGACTATCTGTGTAGAACTTGCGGAGTACGGTTGGAAGTGCGTGTCGCTCCGATGTTCAGTGGAGTTGAAGACTAACTTTTGCAAAACTTAACCAGTGCGGTTGTACGAGTGTTTGGGTCCGAGGTACGGACCATAGAATTATCTAATCTACCAGAATATCATCAAATTCCGACGGAGATGACGACGTCCAGGAGACTGTGGGAAGCTCACGGCATCAGCAAGTACGAGGGAAATGCCTTGGCAATTTCCAATGGTAAGCGCAAATGACGCAGAAATACGCAATCTCTCATTTTTCTTTGTTTTACATTTCATATTTCAGTAACTTCATAGCTTGGAAATAAGAGTAAAATCAATTTATCAGACTCCGTTTTCACGTAATTTTCTATCGGTAATATTCAAATCACAACGCTCCAATTTAAATTTTGTACTTATTATTATTATTAATTTTGCTATACTTGTTTTATATAATAAATTCATTTCTTTTACAATGCAATCTTTGCTTTCAGTAGGTAGCATTAGATATAGACCAATTCCTTCTCCTGATACAATTGTTTGTTGGGTTAATGATCAAATCATACCACGATCTGAGTGAATAGTGTCTTGAAGGTGTTCTGCCAGAGCTAGACGTTGTTAAATACAAATTTAGATTTCAACATTGCATTGAGGTCTTGGCGCCCATTAAAACAACATAGCTTAGGCAAAGGTAAACAGTTACATTTATCACCCAACAGTTAGGGGCTAGCAAAACGTTTCATTTCCTTCCTGCCGATCCCATCTTGGCATCCAAACTTTGTAAAAATTTTCAAAATATCTCCGATGTCATCCATGCACTTTTGTTGAAATCATATTTACATGGGAGTGTACGGGTGTTCTTGAAACATCTTGGATTCTTAAATTTTCCAATTATTAGTGGGGGTAATTTTTCACTCCCGTTGCTGTTAACACATAACAACGCTGTCAGTCTTTCTTTACTTTTTTTTGCCTCCGTGGCATTTTTCTCCGCGAACAGCATATGTTTTGGACGGGAGCAAGTTGTAAAACACTCCCGTTTCATCGACGTTAAAAATATCCTTAGCATCATATCCTTCAATAAGTCGAGGCAACGTTTTCTCTTTCCAGTATACAACTGTATCGTCATTAACTTCCGCACTCTCGCCGCACATGTTTTGGAACGAAAGATTGTGCCTTTTTTGAAGCGATCAAACCAGCCATTAGAAGCATGGAAATCGACCAAACCCAGCTTAAGTGTGATTTCTTGAGCTTTTTGTTTAAGTATGTTCCCATCAATTGGAGCGTTCTCACTCCTTTTTCCCCTCGAACCAGTTCATTAAAATGTTTTCTAGTTCCTCGTACGGCGAAGAACGAATATTCTTCCGTATTTTTGCCCCAGAACCGCACTCAACTTCCGAGGTCAGAATAGCTTCCTTCTGTTTCATGATGCCAAACAGCGTAGAGGGTGCCAAGTCATATTTTTTTGCCATCTGTGACAAAGGTACTTGGCTATCCCTTTCAACATCCCTGATGATGTCTATCTTTTTCTGAAGAGTCAGCTTCTTACGTTTTGCAGCCATAATGAATGTGGTCCGCCGTAACTTGCAGTACAACTCTTATCACAGACACAAAAAACTCTTAGCACAACTTCCAACAACACAGGAACAAAAACAGAGAATGAGCCTTCAGTCCGCACCCCTCGCGTCCGCGTGATTCCTAAGCAGCGATTGGAGCAGCGGGACAGAAGTGCCTAGCCGGTGTAAGAGCGCTGCGGCTATAGGTTAAAGCAGCTGACGTCACTGTAGACATTACCCGACTAAAACTGTCCTAACTCCCTAACGGTTGGAGATAAGTATATGCGTTCGCGGACTTTTTTGTAGAGCTTGAACAGCTCTACATTTCGTACGCATATACTTGGGGTCTATCAATGACGGTTCAGGCAGCGTAAGCCATGGAAGGCACGACTTTCTACTTATTCCGTAATTTCTTCTAGAATACATTTTTATTTTGTAGAATATCCATAAACATTTTCAGTTTCTTATTGCTTTTAATCTTTCACCTAAATCACGTGAAGTTTGCAAGAGACCTTTGGCCTAAATATTTATATTCCGTGAAGTTACCCGAGTCTCGCGGCATTTACGCGTAGGCCCTACGTCAGTCATGCCTCTAGGCTGTATAGCTAGTCTCAAGGTAAACCGCACTTCGTTCCCATACAGCCGTCATTACAGTACTACCTACAGTTCAATGGACATAACTAACCAACAGCATCTAGCGTGATAGTGACTGCTGCTTGCCGGTAACAGTGATTTCCAGCGGCCGCGCCAATTTATCACTGTTCTATACATCGCTAAAGGAGCGATTTCGTTTAGCGCGTCAACTTCGGACTGAGATTACGTCAAAACGGAAGTTAATTTACATTCAAAACAAGTTTAGAAAAAAGTATCTTATCGACATATTCGTTACAACGGGATGCGCGATCATAATTTATGTGAAATATATTCCTTAGAAGCGGACTTTTCCTTATATCGGGGTTCGTTAGAAGGGGGTTTAAATAACACTGTGCTTATGGCGATTTGGCTGGGACTTATGAAAATCTTCATTAAAAGCGGGCACGTTAAAACGGGGTTTTACTGTAATTAGTAGGGATTAACGGAACAGGTCGGAATGATGTGCAACTTTGTTAGAGTTTAGTTTGTGTTTTTATCATTATTTGCGTGTTCATCATCATTTTGTTGTTTTGTAAGATTAAGGGATATTGTGTTTGTATTGAATGCACAATCATGGGATTCATGGGTTTTCAAGTGCATTGGCACGACCATAAATGTAGTATGTTGAGATTGGAGGGGAACCATTCAGGATATAACAGGCCAATTCTATTAATGCCATTTGAGCCTGAGCTCAAAGTGAGAGGGGCTGATGACCGTTGTCAAGGTAGGAGGCAACGTGAGATTCGTGAGAGACAGGGGGATGACAGATCATAGGGAGCGTGTGGGTATCGATAAAGCTCCGCTATAGATGTTCTGCCAACCAACGAAGAATTAATTTCAGAACTATGTTTCCGTAGTTGGCACTCACCCAACGCTCACACCAAACCGACTGGCGGGAGCGGGAATAGTCTGTTTTGATTGATTTTCCTCGTGTTGTTGTTGGTTGTTTTGATTTGTTCGGTATTCTGATTGTTTGAATTGAATTGAGACTCAATCATGCCACTGCAAGGGAGGAAAAATTGCCAAGCACCGGGATGTAAGAACAATACGGCAATTTTCATCTTCCTGGTGTTGACCATGTGTAAAACTAGTGGGCAATATGGACTACTCTCGAATAAAAATATATAGAGAATAAATGTGTGCATTTCATCTCTTGTTTGTTTCCTTACCCATTCTCCTTTGCATTGCAATAAAATTTGTGGTTTACAGCTACGGGGAGGGGTGGGTGGCAGCCGGCATGGTAGGCAAAAAGTGAGGTTATGGCAATATAGTGTGTGGGGGAGCGTGATGGCGCAGTGGCTTAGCTTCTCGCCTTTCACCCGGACGGCCGGGGTTCGAATCCCGGTGACAGCGGGGTGGAATTTTCACCTGGAAAATCACGTGGTGTCAGGAAGGGCATCCGGCCTTAAATCCCCGGCCAAAACCAAAATGAGCCTGGTTGGCTCCGGCGACCCCAATTAATTGGGAAAAGCCGAAGGGAAAGAAGAAGATGGCAATATAGTGTGTGCATTTGGACAGTTTTCTTTATATTCAACGAATATCCCAACAATTCTGTAGAGTAGATCATTTTTAATTAGCCTAAAGGTGAATTAAGCTCTAGAATGGCATAACTGTGTCCTTCGAGACAAATCTATTGCCAACATTGATATATATCAAAGAGTACTATTTTCCTATTTGGACGTACATTTCTACGCCTAGCGAAAGGCTCAGTTATGTTTGTGTTATTTTCACCAATAATCAATAACTCATCGCAGAACATACTGATCAATTACGTGTAATAAAGGCTACATTCATATGGCTTTTTACTTTTTATGTTGCCAGACTAGGTATAGCGGTACATAGCCTCAGGCGGTGCTCTCTCTCGGAAATTCTATAACCAAAAGTGACGAATCTCTTATACTTACATGATCCTTGGTGAGAGAGACTGCAGCCGTACTTGGTAAGTCAGATGAGGTTGAGAGTTATTTATGGGCCGAGCTAAGGATGCAAATTTAAGGTAAGCGGAGGTACATGCCCGCGGTCTTCGAGATAGGAACTGACACGCGGAAGGTGCATTCCCGCGGTGCTTTGATGGAAGATAATATGCATACCTGCCAACTTTTGAAAAGAGCTATCAGTAAGACTCACGCGCGACAAAAAATCTAACGATTTTCGGCATACCCCGTCTTGACGAAAATAATAATACCTCTGGGCTACAAAATACAATAATTCATGCTTTAAACAAGATACTTCAATGAAATCATAATATCTACTTACATGATTTGTAGATGAACATAACAACCAAGAAGAAATTCATGTTAATCAGCAGCAGGCGTGGTGAATATTGGTTTGGAGCATACATAACAGGACTTCCTTGATAAATTAAGTAGATATACAATAATTGAAAAAGGCTTTACACAATGAAACTTGTTTAATGTAACACAGGCAAGAAATAATATAATACATGCTGCAAATCACATGCTAGTTCAACTTTAAAGTCATGGTTGTGGCCTTTTTAGCTTCCTGCAAAAAGTCTTGAGCAAATGTTTTGTCATAACAGGAACTAGAACTCCTGGTCTTCAAAATAGAAAGACTCCAGAGATTCATTGGACATGGATGATCTGAACTGTGTTCTATTTTTCTTCACAAGGCTGAAAACACGTTCACATTCTGCATTGCTATGGTGAGAATAGAGAGCATTACTCTAGAAATTCGGTTATACTTAAGAAGTCCATCGGCTCCACGAATTCTTGATATTTGTGTCCAACTGGAATCACTTGCAGCATCTTGATGTGCAGCCAAAGTGTCATCCAGTTGAAGAGCTCTGAACTGCCTCTGAAGCTCATTCACCACCTCATCTGTAGTTTTATTCTCTTCCTTGCATAACATGATAGGAAAATTTTCAAAGAAAAAACGAATGGAAGAAAACTGTGCTTCTTCAATTTTGTCTAACCTAGCAACTTGAGCATTCTTTAACACGTCATCCTTGAGTGGAAACTTGTTGATGATGTAGTCACACGCCATACAAAAGTAGTTTTTCACTGATGAAAAGAAAAGGGATTCATCTGTATCCTGGAGATCATTCACTATGTTCGAAGTTTGAATGCCAATAACGTAACTCATCATCACTTCTTTGATTTTGAATCAAGTTGTACTGAACTTCAAGCAATGAGGAGCTTTTGACAATTTTGGGTTTAACAAACTTGGTGAACAGCTGCTTTAGCAAATCCATTAGAAGTTCTAATAACAAGTGAACTTGAGGGGAAGAAGTCTGAAGGGCAACATTCAATTTGTCAAATACAGGAATAGTCACATGAAGGAAAGTGCAAAAAGGCCTTGTATAAGTTTGAGGACAGGAACATAAACAATTTTTCCTCACGAGTTGTAGCAGAAGTCTTACTTTTTAGGATGGGTTTGTCACATTTGGAAGAATATGCTATTCTTTTAGGGGCATATGTAGTAGCAGAATCAAGAATTCTCTTCTTCTGATACTCTTTGGATCCACTTTGTTCAACTTTAGGTATTCTGAAAGATGTCAAGCTTGTGGAAATGTTTTGGGTACATAATATTACTTCCTCCTTGAAGAAAGAAAGAAAGAAAGAAAGAAAGAAAGAAGCGGATCCCACTGGTCCAGTAGTCTATCCAAACATCTGCCTTAAGATAACCACCTAGTACATACATGCTTCAGAATTTTCTTTGCCTCTTTATTGTGCAAGTTCTGAAATTTCCGAAGGTGTTCTTTTCTCTTTACACTCTTCTCTAAGAAATAAAATATATCAACAAAGATCTCATCCACTTTAACTGGTATTCTTCCAGCACCTTTCACAGCTGCTAGGTTAATCAGGTGGCAAATGCAACCTATGATGGCAATACCTGGTTGAACTTCCTTCAGAACTGCTGAAACTCCATTTCTGTGTCCTATTATAACAGGAGCATTGTCGGAGCAGAGAGCCACACAGTTTTCAATTGGTATATTATAAGATCTCAGCTGTGATAAAATCAGGTTACCTATGTTTCGCCCTGTTGAGTCCCGGTCCAACGCTGGTATGGATAGCACAGTGCTCACTACTTTTTCATAGAATGTAACAACAATAGGATAAAACTTGGCATTCGTATCATTGCTTCCATCCGTTGCCAAAGAAAATGGTCCGTTCTGAAGGCACTTAACAACTTCAGATGATGCATTTTTTGCCATTTTATTTACAATGCATGTCGTTTTCGTGCGACCACAACTATATTTCTTTGCAACTTCTGATGTGGGAAACATCTTCTTAAATAAAGCACCAGCATGATCAGCCGCACTTAAGGGCACAGTGTGTTCCACCAAAAAGGAAATAAACAGACACTCGGCCTTAATTACGTCACGGTCAACGTTTCTAGACTTAGCAAAAAAGGTGTTGATTTTCTTGCTATCTTCCTTCGATTTAACATAACTTATGTGTTTACCGCACTTCACATGATTACTTAAATCGTTTTTTCCACTATGTGCAATATTAATATCACAACCACATGCCGTGCAGAAGGAAAATTTTTCTCCGTTTCTTGATTTTAGTATGCACGGAAAATCAACCGAGTATGATTCTTTAAATGTCTGGAAGTACTGTTACTTGTTGGATTTGTTCATTCTCGATATCTACTAAAACATCGAAAGGAACCTGGATCACTGAACGTCACATAAAATTATAACATAAAACACTTAAGATAGCCAACACTTCATTAAAACATGTCAAAGCACACAGTCTTAAACCATTAAATGAACACGATGCCAACCTCGTGAAGAAAGAATATGCACATGGTAGAAAAAAACACATACACACACACGTGGAACGAATGTAATTAGTCCAAGGAATACAGGAAATTGTGAAACACGAAGTTATAGCACAAAAACTCGAACACTTCATTAAAGTATGCCATAACCTTAAAAGACAAAAACATTCAAGGAACGCCAACTTCGGGAACAATGAACAACTCACGTGGACAAAGAATATGGGTTAAATCGCAGCGAGCGAACGGAGCGGAACAAAGAATTTGCGAAACAGAGCCTGTCGAAACCTAAGATTCACATGGAAGAACTGTTATCCCAGCTTCAAATTCAATTACAGTGAAACCCCTCAAATCCGAACCCCAGAAATCCGAAATCCCGGGTATCTGAACGAGTTATTATCGACAAGTTCAAGTTTGATTTTTAAAAACGCAAAATAGAGAAACGTATTTTAGTCAAAAAACAATTATATATTCTACAATATAACGTTATTTTAAATAATTAGTTGAAAAATTAACAAAGAAGTAGGCTACAGTTAGCATACCTAACAAAGTGTAAATGTGCCTAAGCTACATACTTATCTCATCCAGGATTGAAAAACGGAAAAGTTGGTTATTGTAATTCCTTACGTTAATCACTTTGCAAAATCAAATGAGATAACAATAGAAAAACTCAAAAGATCACTTAATCTTTCACTTGAAATCAGTTATCTTCAATTGTCGAAGCGACGAAAACATTTCCGCGGTAGCTATCGTGCGCCAGCGTCGCATGAACATGACATCGTTTGGCGTGACTACTGCGTGTTGTTCTACGAAGCGCAATGCGATGTCAAGAGCAGATGCAGCTTCAGTATAAGTCACATTGTCTGTCAAAGTTTCTTCTTCCTCACTGTCCTATACCGTAACAAGGGCTGGTTATTATGTTATGGATATTTTCGGCTAATATAATTTTCAATGCCAAGGTAAGGTTATAATTGCTTTGGAGTGGAGTTTCGACTCCCATAGTGCACTGGCTTTGCTCGTGATGCGGATACACATGTATCAAATACGTCTTGCAATGGCCTTCACAGAGTGTACTAGACAGTGTCTTGGTGAGGTGTGCTTTAACCAACTGAAGAGCCCAATTGCACACCGGGGCGAAACACTGTCATTTTGTTGAGTTATGCTGGAACATTTAGCACAATTTGTGTTTGAATTTTCGGCTAATCCAAACAAATTGAAACCCGAACAGGCTACAGCCCCAATTAGTTCGGATTTCAGGGGTTTCACTGTACAATGACGACACAAACTTCACACGGTTAAAAGTAATGAGTTATCGACTATCGTGGACTTGCCTTCGACCCACACAAACAATCGATTGAATGGAAGTGGGAGGGATTATCCAATGTTAATTATAGTATCAAATTTTTGGCCGAGAAATCGTAAAATGGCACCATTCCTCCGTAAAACCATAAAATGCTGCAATTTCCGTGAATTTTACAGATAAACCGTAAAAGTCGGCAGGTATGTAAAATTGGTAAGCGGAGGTTCATGCCTGCGGTCTTCATGGCCTTCTCAATGTGTACCTGGTACGCGTCTTGGTAGGTGTGCCTTTACCAACTGAAGAGCCCAAATGGCACGATGGGGCGAAACGCTAGCAATGTGTTGAGTTATGCTGGACATTTTTATCACTTTGTGTTAATTATAATGGCTCAACGGACAATACTCATTTTGATTCTCTTTCGAGAACATTTGATTGTATCCAATGCCAAAGCAAGGTTTATTGTTTTTGGAAGTGGAGTTTTTGACTCCCGTGGTGCACTGGCATGCTCGTGACATGGCCACATATGTGGCGAGGCGTCTTGCATGGCCTTCTCAGTGTGTACCTGCTACACGTCTTGGTACGTGTGCCTTTACCAACTGAAGAACCCAAATGGCACGTTGGGGCGAAACGCTAGCAATGTGTTGAGTTATGCTGGACATTTTTATCACCTTTTGTGTTAATTATAATGGCTCAACAGACAATACTCATTTTGATTCTCTTTCGAGAACATTTGATTGTATTCAATGCCAAAGCAAGGTTTATTGTTTTTGGAAGTGAAGTTTTTGACTCCCGTGGTGCACTGGCATGCTCGTGACGTGGCCACATATGTGGCGAGGCGTCTTGCATGGCCTTCTCAGTGTGTACCTGCTACGCGTCTTGGTAGGTGTGCCTTTACGAACTGAAGAGCCCAAATGGCACCCTGGGGCGAAACGCTAGCAATGTGTTGAGTTATGCTGGACATTTTTATCACTTTTCGTGTTAATCATGCATAGGCAACCAACATCACGTCCGTGCGTGCGGGTTGCCTATGATTGGCAATGGGTTACTTCAATCCATAGCTGTCGGAGCAACAAAATGTCATTCATTGCCTATGCATGGGCGTACTTACTAGAGGCTGTTAACTTGTTTGAAAACTTTTTGGTCTCGTTTGCCACCTTACCGATAAATTCCCATCCAACTCTGAAAACTCTGCCATGACGTGTTACGCGTCCAGACAGGGAGGGTTGAAGGTGCAAAAATGTCAAGTTTGGGGTATGGAATGTCTGTCAACAATCGGAAGGGGTGGATTTCTTGTTACCACTACTTCTAAACTTTAATAGAAACATATAAAGTCATGGTACAAAAATACATCATAAAGATTAAAAAATATTAAAAACTCGCGCCCGCGGACCTTTACAGCCCTTTCAGCGATTAAGACCTCGTTTCAGTCCTTAAAAAGGGCCTGATTCGAAAAATCATACAAAAGGGGGTAGCAGGTGAAGGGCGGTGACACAGGCACAGCTCCTTTTTTGAAATGTTAGGGGAAGACAACCCCCCCCCCCTATTGGCAGAACTGATCAACATCTCGATTAAAACCTTCCTTATGGGTGAATCGAGAGGGAGTGGTTTGTGTCCGAGCCAGTCGAGGGTTTTAGGGGGGGGGGGGGTGAACATTGCCGGAGGCCTCAAGAACTTACTGCAATCAGCAACTGAGGACGGTGTGCAGGTGGTTAAACACACCCGGTACCTTTTCAGACGCCCCCAATAGTAGTCCATGTTTAGGGGATGATGAAGGGGGGTTGAAAATGCCCAAACGTCAAATGTAACGATTTCAACGTGTTTGTGGAACCTTTAAGAGCAAGACTCATTCATTTTCGACTGCTTTGGCAACCTGCAACAAGTCCTACAGCGTTTTTCGCAAACTTCAATTTGCAGTTTTCAAAAATGGGCGGGTTTTGGGGGCGCTACCCCGAAACTACTCAAGTTGGGGAGTTGTGCTGAAGCATATGCTTGGTAGGCATCAGGACAAATGTCATACTGCGATTTCGAGCTTGTGCGGTCAACTTTTCAAAATTTGGTGGCATTTGAAAAAAGTGGTGCTTTAATTTTTTTGAGCAGCATATATCAATGCAATAAATTTTTATGTGTTAAATTTCCAATTGTATTCTGTTAGTTTATAGTACTCTTGTAAATATTGCAGTTGTGTTATGGGTATTCCGTAGTTATGTAGACACCTTGATACCATCGATACTGATATTGATTACTGGAAAAAATCCTTTGTCAGTTCCAAAAGCATACCTTTGCTCCTGCCTAGCTGATGGAATTTTATAAACACTTATAAACACTTACCTGGTTACTGGAAAAATATATTGTCCACATCCACTGTTCAGCACTGTACACCGCTTTGGTGATAATACGGTTGTTTTAGCCAATAGCCTTGCTTATTATTATTAAGACTGGCTACATATTGAAGTGGTCAACATTTGAGAGTGCTTAAATGAGAGGGAACCTTGTCAATAGATTTATTGGTACATGTAAGATCCTTCAAGTTGAAGATCAAATCAACAACTGACAAACTGCAGAAAGCAGACAGAAGAATCATCAGAACAATTATTAACAAAAAAACATCCAAGTAATTGGCCAATGGAGATTGCTGCCGAATGAAGTGGTATATCGAGAGAGTGAATCAATAATAGATACAATGCGGAAAAGGAGAATCTCTTTTTTCTGCCAGATCTCATGCCTACGAGAATCCAGACTAATCAAACAGCTGTTTAGTTACTTCTGGAAAGGTAAAACTAAGAACAACTGGTTCAAAGAGATCCAGCATGATTTAGATGAATTAAATTTAACGATGCTCCAAATTAAAAGCAGAGATGAGAAGAATATTTTAAGGAATAAATACTTACTATTCACATTAACAACATTTGAACAGAAAAACTACACCATCACAGATGAACAAAGGGCAGCCAGGTCAGATAGAATGAAGAAATTTTGGGTGCAGAAGAAGCTGAAGCTGAATCGTTAATCTCCAGATACCGTTGTTAGACTTAATTGTATTTGTATTGATTAAAGTGTTCCAATGAGGGCGTAAAATATGAAAAAATTTACAACATTGTAGGATCAGTGTGGTATTTGGTCTGTTCTCTGCAAACTAACAAAATTGTTGAACAAGAGTCATCCTTGAAATACCTTGGGACTTTGATAAATGAGCATTGCAATTCCAAGAACGAAATCCAACCCAGGATCGAACAAGCCAAAAATATGTTGAAAAATTGGAGGACACTATTCACCAGTCGAGATCTCAACCTTCAGCTTCATATTCGGATGTTGCTATGCTGTGTTCCCTGTCCTGTATAGTTTCGAAGTTTGGACGCTCAGACCTTTGCTGGAGAGGCTTGAAGCTTTTGAAATGTACTTATACAGAAGAATGCTCTGTATACCCTGGGTATAAAGGAAGACTACTGCTGAACTCCTCAATTTGTTGAATAGGAAACAGAGCTTCTAACAATCATCAAGGAGCAAACGTTCAGGTACATCGGGCACATCATGAGAGGTGAAAGATATACACCTCTCCAACTCATCCTAGAGGAGAAAATAGCCAGACGAAGATCTGCGGGGAGAGAGGAACTCTTGGTTTAAAGACTTGCGCCACTGGTATAGACATATAGCAAACTTTTGAGCTGCTGTTTCCTGTGTAATCATAATGATTGGATATCGAACCTTCGAAGGGAGATGGCATCCTAAGAAGAAGATTGACTAGAGGAAAAAATTGTTTTTTTCTTAATAGATTTTCTATTATCAAATTCAAATTAATTTAAGGACATAATATGGAAAGTGATGCATGTTATACATTTGACATCCCATATGATTTCACCCGACATACTTTTTGAGTCTTCAGTTTATCTACTGGTTTGAAGCAGCTCTCCATGCTTCCCTGTCCTGAGCTAATCATTTCATCTCTAGATAGCTACCCAACATGATGAAGCAAGAAAAGTTAGTATCTCTTAATTTGGAATTAGGGATCTTAACTTTTTCGAGACATTTATTCGCAAAATCCTCCAACATTCATCACTAACCTGTCAATTTTAAGCATAGAACATGAAATTTAGAAAATACCTCAAAATAAAGTACCGAAATAATGCAAAATTTATTTCACAAAATAATACAGTATTGACAATTTATGGATGTTCAGGATTAATCCCTCATTAGCCAGGTCATCTATGGAGGTATGAAAATTATAATACATTGGGGTGCAAAAAAAGTGGAACACTGAAGTAAATACCGAATTAATTACAAACACAAATACATATTATTGAAGACTTAAAGATAGTTTTATCACTAGTGTGTTTTGAAAACCACCTTAAAAAACTTTACTTTCTATTGGGGGGACATTAATTAAATGATGTACTTTTACATAGCGTTCCACTTTCTTTGCGCCTCAAGTGTATAATTGGCTCTCACAAACATTTAAAAAATATTTTTTATTCTGTTCTACAGAGAGTGATTCTGTTTTCAACAACTGAATATTTCCTTAAGTTAATTAATTAACTGATTAATAAATATAAATTAATAATTTCTTATGAAAGATATGAGCAAAACAATGTGAAATATGGCATCATTATTACTCCAGTACTTCAAAACAAATACTTTAAGGAAAGTAATTGTGTGACTAGGTCCTTGATGAGTTGTATAATGTATACTGTAATCTCAGTATACTAAACCACTGCATTCTATGCCATTTTATTGTACTGTACTGTTGAACTAGGTTTAGAAAGTAAATCCTCCACTTGAGAAGCACCAGAGACAAGCAGAACTACATTTAAAATTTAATTAGTGGTTAAATGAATACACACCATGAACTAATGCTTGAGATGTACAGCATCTTTCTATGCTTGGCATCACCAAGCACAGTAGCTAGTATATATTTGACAATGCCAAACACAATATGTAAGCAAAAAAGCCAACCTGTGTTGCTGACAGAACTTGTCTTTCTCTTGCGTTTTGGATTAGATGACACCAGAATAACTCCACTGTCCACACCATTTTCAGGAAAATATTCCTCATATGGGATAACTTTCAAGTCAGCATCATATAATGGACCACTGCTTCGAAGCAATGAATGACGAGACATTTGGCACAACTTGAATTCTGGAGAGAGAAAAAATTTATTTAATACACGACAAGTAATAAAAAGTCAACCCTTAATACAGTACCATCTTTAACATGCAAAGAAATATTTACAATTCATTTGTAAGCTGAACATATGAGAAATTTAGTTACAGGGTCTATTCACCGAAAATGTCAAAATATATGACCTGTAATAATTCCTGCAATTGTTAAACAATGGATGGTAGTGAACAACAGATCACTGCTTAACAGGAAAACAATGAAGTTTCTTCAAGGTCAAGTAGCGACGATGATCTGCACTAAAACTGGGCCAGACCTCTTGGAAGGTAAGTTCCAATACACAATACAATGTTATTCTTTCGTTTTATGTTTGCAAGATTAAGTTAGAGTAGCACGTGAATCATTTCAACAAAGTTCCGTATTGTAATTTGTCTTCTAACTTTGTGACTTTCCTTTGCCACACTTGGGTGAGCATTTGTAATTTACCTTGTCCACTTGGACAGACAGAGTAACTTTTCTCCTAGTGAGAATATTATACTTATATCAGGTGGTGGGGTGTTCAACACACTGGTTAGCACAACAGATCTTATCATGGCATCTAACTACCATCAGTCACTCTAAATATAACTTTGTGGTTGTTTGTAAAAGAAATAATTGTATTCTATATGAACTCACAAGGATTCTCATCTCACACAAACAATTCACACTGGCTATACCTTTTCTCTGGTACTGACAAGACATGCGACTCCTTGATGGAATAAATGGGTGTTGGAAACCGATGTACTCACGCAACTGATGACTCTTGTAGATCGCCTATAACTTAGGGACCTCGGCCCGATAAGTTTGTCCTAAATACTTCACTTTGACTGTTTCAGACGTGGTCCATGTATTGCTGAATTTGACCTAAGGCTATGGCGGTGTTTTTCTATTCGATTATAATTTCGTGCAGCTTCAAAGTTCAGACGGTTATTGAATCCTATTCCTACACGGATGTATGTATCTAGCCGATTCTCCAATTGCATTTGGAACAGATAATTTATACAACATAACCCTAAATTCATACACGTGTCCATCAAAACTGATTATATACACTATATCGTAGTCTTACATATATGACTGGATACTTACGGTGTTATTGTACTGCTAGTTGATAACCACATTGCCATAACCTATACAAAGTTATGAGTGGTACCACTACATCGCCCAAAACGATTATCGTTATTGTTTTTGTCTCAAGGAGATGATCTTACACGATCACCATTAAGACTACATATCAGCTATATACTAGGCTAGTCTGAATGAATTCTTAACACAACCGTTTACTTCTGATACACCAAGCCAAGTGAAGCCGCACTTGCTAACTAAAACCCCGCCACATAGAAGAGTCACAATATCTCTCGATCAATTTCAACACTAATCTATTGATAACAAAGGCCTCCAACCCAGACTAATTACATGAAATAGTCTTGAACCCCTAATAAATACATGAAAATAAACTTGCAATGTGACCTCTGTCACTGACCTTAGCGAAGGGCAAAGCCTCACTGCTGAGGGATGATCTTGGCCAGGAGATGACCAAATCATGAAGCGGACTGGATCCGGGTATGTAGGACAGATTCAGAATAGCTTAGAGAAAGTGGACTGTATTTTAGGTCAGTAGGAGCATTACACATTCTGCCCAGTCCTTCGTGCGTATAATCTGTGCTCAAGTCCAGAGATGATTATTTGTTTGGTCAATAGTCGATATTGATCTACCTCTTGTCCCAATGCTTACAGGAATGGAATAATGAGTTGATTTTATAATATTGCACTGGTTTATACATTGTACCTTGTAATTCCTTTGAGTGCTATTATTTGCTTGAGCAGCTTGTCGTACTGCGTAAGTATAATTAAGTTAACAGATGAGCAATGCCGTACACTTGTGTGTGAATGTAGGATTGCCTTTCTTGTAGCATATTGCAGCCAATTATATTACATACAGAAGCCAATTACAGTATATACAGATCTCCAAATGTTTGGCTAATAATATAGTGAACGAACTGGGGTTCAGTTGCGAGTAGTACTGCGTATGAAGCAGGTTTTTACGAGCGATTGTCCTTTACATGCTTTAAGAAGCCATACTTTTCTACAACAATCTACTCTTTTCCTTGCCATGGAATCCTTAGCCCTGAAGCACTCACAGAATTCTTTTCCACCGCCGTCTAAGTCCTGCGCTGCGCTTTCGCGGTCAAATGGAGAAAGAACCGATCGGAGAAGACCAAAGCTAGTATCCCATTGTAACAAGAGAAAGAATAGAACAGGCCTAGACACTCACTATACACAGAAATCTAAATTTGGACTGGAACTTCCGTCTTGCCACATAACCTTGTTACCAGCAGACACAATGCTTGAACATATGATGAAATTTTCTTACAATAAAATAAAAGTATCTAGATGGAATCCTTTCAATATACATAATATATACTAACTAAAACCCTATAAGCTAAAATGATGGGGATGAAGGATGGACATAAAATAAAATGATATGAAACACGATAGCCTAACTCGACTTGTTCCCAAGTCTCAGAGTTGCGGGTTGGAGTGCACTATTGTAACCTGTACAGTTACAGTATACGCTCACATACCATTCATACGATTGAGTTGAAACTTTGGTGAGTTGTGTACACTCGGTGCACAGGTTTCCGACTTAGTAAAACCATATTACAATAGGTAGCGCACGAGTAGATTCAAAAAATGTGTGACGGCATGCAAATCATCTCAACAAAGTCCCGTATGGGTTCATATACCATTCATCTGATTGCGATGAAACTTTGGTGAGTTGTTGTGCACACTCCCACGAATGTTTTTGAATTAGTAAATCCATTTTACAAAAGCTTAAGAGGCAGTTAACGGAAAAAAGAAAGAAATATTTTGTATCCTAAAGCACATCAACAAACAAAGTTACGCCTACACTTTCTTTGATTGGCATTGCAACGCATGCCGGGTACAGCTAGTATCCTCCCTATATTATCCTAATATATTCAAGGTAGAAAAAATTCAATGAAAGTTCACGATTTTAACTACTGCATTACAGTAGTCCAGTATAAAAATAATAATTGTTTTTGGGTATAGATTGCTATACTGGGACATCATTACTTTTGACCTGGCGGTCAGAAGTGAAATCACTCTAACCAGTTGATAATTGATATCATGACAAATCGAGTTTCGTTCGCCATGTGCTATATCGATATGAATGGCTGATTAGAGAGGTTTCACTTCTGACCGCCAGGTAGCTCTAGCATAGCACTTAAACGCCAAGTCAAAAGTAATGATGCCTAAGTATAGTGTACAATAAAATCAAAACCAAACTTACTTTCTTCCATAAATATCACTGGTTCCACAAGAGGTCCAGTGTATCGGAAAGCTGGTTTCCTTATGCTGTTTTGAAGACTCTGAATCTTGCAAATGAGTCCTAATGATGTTAGTACATTGGCAATATCATACAAACGACGAACTTTTGTTTTCAACTTCCGTGTTGTAGGATTGCATGCAAGTTCGCAACCTTTATTGTCACCTTCATTTTTATGACAACAGAGAAGCTTCTCATCACCTTTGTCCACATTACCTTCTGACAGTGCATCACTCATCAATATTTTGGCAGCCAAATCGAGACTTAATGCATCTTTCTGAAAACAAATTATTCATATTAACAGTAATGAATACTAAACCATGCCCATCCACCGGGAATATTCTGATATTCATCTGTTGAATTTTTAAAATTTATTGCATGGCAGAACAACTGCCAAAAGTATATAAATTAACTATAATACAAGAATACACAGAGCATACGTACAAAAATATGTAAGGAAAAGAAAAAATATACATTCTGGGAAAACGTTGAGTCTTGTACAATAAATGGACACCTAGTGACAGTAGCCAGGTCAGAGCTGAGGGTGTCCCATCAATGAGGTCTTGAAGTGATCCATGGTACTTTTTCGATGAGAAGACCTTCAGTAGGTATTCCCCACAGCCTGTTTTTGAGCTCCACAATAACAGGCTGGAGAGTTTTGGAGACTCCATTTATACATGAAGGCATTGCATAAGTTGGTTCAGTATTGTCCATAATCTTCTTTGGGTTATCTGTAACACCTTGGTGGTTAATTTGGTGCCGAGTTCCAAACATGCAGCCATTCTTTTCTGATGAAGAAGCTCCACCCCTTACACTTTGCCTTATTGGGTTCCTAGATACCAGTTAATTTGAGGGAAGACCATTTTAGACTACCTGAATTGGGAAACCTTGCAGGAGTGTAATATTTTCCATTCACATACTGCTTCTTCCTGTCATCTGAGATGTTGTGGTGGGATATTGCTAATGGTATACAGCCAGGAAATATGGTGCACTCCCAATAATTTGCTGTAATTAATGCATAAACTTTCGCGAATTACCCACAGTTATTTTTGTTAAGCCTAGTAAAATCAAAACTATTGGTTAAAATATTGCAATGTATTTTATGAACATGCAAAAAAATAATTATAACACTAACACATTGTAGTATAAAATGTATGTTCACCATATTGATCTAGTCAAGTTTGATCCATATTGGCTATTGGTAATTATTAATTTTAATGCAAGGACATCCATTATATTAATGTTAAACGCTGAAGAAGGTATTGCTGAACACTGAAACAGGTACGTTAAATAATTAAAAAAACGTCATATATTTTATAGTATTGACAAGGCGGATCCAATGAAATAAAAAATAATTTTATTGTACAAGACACTAGACTAAGAGGTGTGTGGATTATGCCAACATCATTATCTTAACAAAGCGACCTTGGGGTGTGGCTGTTCGAAGATAAAGGAAATCTGTGCTATACCACCTGTGGCAACATGCTGGTATTTAAGAATGCAGCATTCTGGTAGCAGAACCTACAGTTACATCGCAAAAAAAACAGTTTAGTCTTGTCAAACTCAATGATTTAGTGTACATGCATAGTTTTGCATTAAAATTCTTAAAAGCGGCTTCGGTGGCGTAGTTGGTAGCATGCTGAGCTTCTATGCCCAAGATATCATCATCATCATCATCATCATCATCATCATCATCATAACGAGTTCAAAACCGGCCGGAGCCGTCGGATTTTTTAAGAGCGTTAAACATTCCTCAGTATGCCTTCCTTCGGAGGGGAAGTAAAGCCGGCTGTCCCATGTCATAGATTTATGGCATGTTAAAGAACCTTCCACTAATTACACCTGTGAAGCTAAATTGTATAGGTTAAGAATGTAAACAACGCTCTTAGGTTCCTACGTTCGTTGCCAAGAGCCGACTGCGGTGGTGTCTAGTAGCTAAGTTCTGAACTAGGCCTAGTAGTCGTTGACGGTGGCATTTGGCAGCAAAAGTAGGAACTATTTGAAAAATTCAAAGTTGCAGTACTTATTTGAATTAAAAAACAGATACACACAGCCATCACAATTAACACCGGTTATCAGACACATTCTACACACACCCAAAGTACACGGGGCTACATGACCGCGTTGTCGCAGCCCCTACACTGAGGAGCCAACCAACCAAATTCTTAAACAATAAAGAGATTATTTTATGTAGCATCATGATTAGTTGCTGTAAGAATTACTAAAAAAATAAAAAATGAAAAAAAAAAATGGGAGTACACTGTAATTTAAAATTATTGCAAAATACTGTCTTCTAAATATCGGATTGCCTGATATTGGGGTGAGAGTATTATTTAAAGCAATCATCATTTGATACATGTGATTATTAATTACAGAAATTCCCTAATAGGCTGATATAGAAAACACAACATGAATTAAAAAATATGTCAAAGAAACCTACAAATAATTTAACTGCTATTAAAATGTCTTGAACATGTGACTTATATGACAGCTGTTAGTAGAAAACATTAATGATGGCTATTTGTATATACTTATTTTAATCGTACAGAGAAGTTACCCTAGACTTTACAGGAAAATCCTAATTGTCAGTGCACGTGACACACTGCTGGCCACTGATAGCACTTAACTAAGTTCTATTCTTTAGGATACTATCTCCTGCACTCTTACATTTGTCCCGCATGCAGCTTTGCGTGTTTCTCATCTGTTGCTTTTTTATCCCATATTCCCCTGATAACATTAAATTCCGCTAATTTACTACAGCCAAGGAATAAGGTGTAGATTTCAGTGCACCAGTAATAATTCTCACTCATTCATTAAGCTAAAGCAATTTTCTTATTGCTGTGTTGCATCAAGATCGCATTTACTGTAGCTACTCATGTTTCATGGTCACCCTGTTTGCTAACACGAACTGGCAGTACAATATAACAGGAAAATTGGCATCATTTGCTATCATCAAATTGTTTGTTATGACATTATCCATGGCTGCCAATTCTCTTATCATTAGCTCAATAACCTCAACTGTTACCGTACGGTACTTCTGTATCATGAAATTGGGACATTACACTTATTATCAATAATGAAATCACTGCATCACTCAAGAAAAGAGAATGGATACAGAGGGGGAAGAAATAATATTACAATATTTTTTATAAAAATAAAGATGCATATAACCATGTAAGGCAACTTACATACTGATGAACTGCACTCCAACTGTGGTTACTGGTATTTATCCGAAGAATGAGTCTTCCTTTATAAACATCCACACAATGTGTAATCAAAGTTGACTTTATTGATTAAGGAGTTTGTAATGACAGTTGAGCTTTGATACTTGTCCATAAACTATTCATGAGCAAAAATACTTATTTGGTTGGGGGTGTGGGTCCCCAGTAAACAAAGAAGAAATTAAACCAGTTTAAGAATATTTGAATATGGCACATTAATGATATTTAAAAAATGGGAAATTATTTCCAACCAGCATCTCCTGGTGAAGTTATTTTAGAACTCCAATTTACTAACAATTCTGATATCACATAATGTTTAACATTGTAACGTGTTTTACGAGGGGTTTTTATGCAACTGGCATAAGTCAGTAGGAAGCCATTCTATATTTATTTACGCGGCAAATTGTTCAGCCAAGAGAATTTTTCATGTTAATTTATTATTATTATTATTAATTTATTATAATTATTATTAAGGTATTTTCGGAGCATTTTATAAAAATTATAAGCATACAGATAGGTTTTCTATGTCTTAGAAAACGCTATCAAGCAAATTATTACGAACGACAATATCATAGAAAATTATATGATTGCGGAATTTTACGGAGTTTTCGTCAGTTAGGGTATATCGAGAGACGTGACTCACTGGGAATTCAAGTACACGCTTAATCTTGTCGGAAAGCATGACGCAATCCTGGGTCGCAGCGTCCAGGAAAGGCGAATAGTTGGAACGGAAATCGACTTCTTCATCGCCGCGCCGAGTGTAATGACCCGGAGGAGGGGAAGATCGCGTGGTGGGTCAGCCAATCAGTGAGGACCACACAAGCTACAAGTCGGATGAAGAGTAGGAATGCGACGGGTGCATATATCGTTCGACGAGCCGTGGAACGTGGACAATCTGTGAAATACTTGACGAGTATGGGTGCGCGTGCGAGTGGCTCCGATGTTCCGTGGAACGAAGACTATCTGTATAGAACTTAACGGGTACGGTTGTACACGGGAGTCGCTCCGATGTTCCGTGGATTGGAGGACTAACTTTTGTAAAACTTAACCAGTGCGGTTGTACGAGTGTTTGGGTCCGAGGTACGGACCATAGAATTATCTAATCTACCAGTATCTCATCAAATAACGAAGAAGATGGCGACGTCCAGGAGACTGTGGGAAGCTCACAGCATCATCCAGTACGAGGGAAATGCTTTGGCAATTTCCAGTGGTAAGCGCAAATGACGCAGAAATACGCAATCTCTCATTTCTCTTTGTTTTACATTTCATATTTCAGTAACTTCATAGCTTGGAAATAAGAGTAAAATCAATAATTTATCAGACTCCGTTTTCACGTAATTTTCTATCGGTAATATTAAAATCGCAACGCTCCAATTTAAATTTTAAACTTATTATTATTATTAATTTTGCTATACTTGTTTTATATAATAAATTCATTTCTTTTACAATGCAATCTTTGCTTTCAGTAGGTAGCATTAGATATAGACCAATTCCTTCTCCTGATACAATTGTTTGTTGGGTTAATGATCAAATCATACCACGATCTGAGTGAATAGATTCTTGAAGGTGTTCTCCCAGAGCTAGACGTTGTTAAATACAAATTTAGATTTCAACATTGGGTTGAGGTCTTGGCGCCCATTAAAACAACATAGCTTAGGCAAAGGTAAACAGTTACATTTCTCACCCAACAGTTAGGGGCTTGCAAAACGTTTCATTTGTCGCCGACAACTTGGGGCTGAAAACCTAATAACATTTGTGGAAGGAGAAGGGTATATATTTCTGTGCCTGTATTTTGGGGGTTATTTGTCTGTATCAGTGTATATCATTATGGGGGATGAGAAAGAAAGACAGATGAGGTTACGTAGTGGTCATCAACGGGAGAGTGATGATACGAGCAGTATGTCGAGTGATGGTAGTACCGGGGTAGCGGAGGTAAATCCCGATACTGAAACAGGGAGTGTAGGCGGCCAAACAGAATTAAAAACTTTACTTCTCGAGTTCATGTATCAGAACAAAGTTAGTAGTGATGCCTTAAATGCAAAATTAGAACAGAATAATGCAAAATTAGAACAAAACAACGCTAAATTAGAACAAAACAGTAGGGAAAATAAAGAAAGTACAGATGCCTTAAATGCTAAATTAGAACAAAACAGTAGGGAAAATAGAGAGAGTAATGAAACTTTAAACACCAGATTAGAACAAAACAGTAAGGAAAATAGAGAGAGTACTGAAACTTTAAATGCTAAATTAGAACAAAACAGTAGGGAAATGAGTGACGAATTCGAACTGATTAGAGGTGAGATCAGGGGGGTGATGGAAGAAAAGGCTAAAGAGATTATTGCAGATGTAGACAGAAAATTAGGAAAAGTACAGGAGGAGTTGGAAATTAGAATCAGTACACAGGCTGAAAATTTAAAAGAACTAGTGCAACTGGAAACACAGCAGGTCAAAAAGCAATTGGGGGGAGAAATTGACAAAATTCAGGTAGCTACTAAAGAGGTTAAGGAACAGCTGGGGGGTAGAATTGAGAAAGTCCACTCACAAATAGTTGCAGAAGTAAATAATTTAAGAGAGAGTAATAGAGAGAGCATTAGCAAGATTGAGGAGAAACAAGCAAAGCTATATGATAAAGTAGAAGAATCAGAAGGAAACATTAAATTAACAGTAAACAGTGTAACGTGTTTTTCGAGGGGTTTTATGCAACTGGCATAAGTCAGTAGGAAGCCATTCTATATTTATTTACGCGGCAAATTGTTCATCCAAGAGAATTTTTCATGGTAATTTATTATTATTATTAATTTATTATAATTATTATTAAGGTATTTTCGGAGCATTTTATAAAAATTATTAGCATTCAGATAGGTTTTCTATGTCTTAGAAAACGCTATCCAGCAAATTATTACGAACGACGATATCATAGAAAATTATCTGATTACGGAATTTTACGGAGTTTTGTCAGTTAGGGTATTTGAGAGACATGACTCACTGGGATTTCAAGTACAAGCTGATTCCTGTCGAGAAGTATTGCGCAAGGCTGGGTCGCAAGGTCTAGAAAAGGCGAATTGTTGAAACGGAAATCGACTTCTCCCTCCCGCGGAGTGTAATGAGGAAGGAGTGGGGATCTAGCGCGGAGGGTGCAGCCAATCAAGGAGGACGACGTAAGCTAGATGTCGGTACCATGGTAGGGGAGCCGGCGTGTGGATATATCGTTCGACGCGCCGTGAAACGTGGTCTATCTGTGAAATACTTGAGGAGTATGGATACGGTCGCAAGTGCGTGTCGCTCCGATGTTCAGTGGAGTTAGCGACGAACTTTTGTAAAACTTGGTTACGAGAGTTTGGGTCCGATGTACGGACCATAGAGTTATCTAATCTACCAGAATATCAACATATAACGAAGAAGATGGCGACGTCCAGGAGACTGTGGGAAGCACACAGCATCGTCAAGAACGAGGGAAATGCTTTGGCAATTTCCAGGGGTAAGCGCTAATGACGCAGAAATACGCAATCTCTCATTTTTCTTTGTTTTATATTTCATAATTCAGTAACTTCATAGCTTGGAAATAAGAGTAAAATCAATTTATCAGACTCCGTTTTCACGTAATTTTCTATCGGTAATATTCAAATCACAACGCTCCAATTTAAATGTTAAACTTATTATTATTAATTTTGCTATACTTGTTTTATATAATAAATTCATTTCTTTTACAATGCAATCTTTGCTTTCAGTAGGTAGCATTAGATATAGACCAATTCCTTCTCCTGATACAATTGTTTGTTGGGTTAATGATCAAATCATACCACGATCTGAGTGAATAGAGTCTTGAATGTGTTCTCCCAGAGCTAGACGTTGTTAAATACAAATTTAGATTTCAACATTGCATTGAGGTCTTGGCGCCCATTAAAACAACATAGCTTAGGCAAAGGTAAACAGTTACATTTCTCTCCCAACAGTGTGGGCTAGCGAAACCATTACATTTGTCACCCAACAGTAGGGGCAGCCAAAACGTTACAACAGTATTGAGAGGAAGGCTGAGGAGAAAATCACAGAATTAGAGTTAAAATTAAAAGCTAGGATCAGGCAAGAAAATAGTCAGAATAGGCCAGTTTTTGTGAATAGCACACACAGGGAGGTAGAACTGGGTAAGTTAAGCAATCGACAGGGGTGCCCAATGGAGTTCATGAACACTATAGAAAATAAATTCGGGGAGAGGTTGGAAAATGGTAGTATTGAGTGGTGCCAGGTAGTTGAAATTTTAGAACAAGTGTTTGTGGGGGAAACGAGGAATTGGTTTGCTGTCTACAGAGACAAGTTTACTGATATCAATGATTTTAAAATGAAATTCTGTGAAAAGTTCTGGAATGAGGTTATTCAGTCGCAGCATCGTGAGGGAGTAGTGTGTGGTAAATATAACCCTAAAGGAAGCTCCACCATGACCGAATACTTTTTAGGGCAGGTATTAGTGTGTAAATATCTGGATGGCTTGAAGGAGGAAAGTGATGTGGTGAGGTTGCTACTTAGGCACTTTCCCTATAGGATCAAGGAGGCTGCTTGTATCCAGAATGTGAAGACAATATCACAAGTAGAAAATTTGTTAAGCACATTTGATGCACTAGGGAGAGGGGGTTATGAGGACAATTTCAATCGGAACCAGGGTAATAATAATAATAGACCTAATGAAGCCAGGCATCAGGAAGTTCAAGGGAACGGTGGCGAAGGGGCCAACGCTCAAAATAGAAATAATAATAATCAGCTAAATCAGAACAGAGGAAATGGCTATGGTAATCAGTATCAAGGGAGGAACAATGATTTCAGGGGAAATCAAGGGAGGAACAACGATTACAGGGGAAATCAAGGGAGAAACAATGATTTCAGGGGAAATCAAGGGATAAATTATAATGACAATAATTACAACCAGAATAGGGGTCAAGGAAGAGGACAGCCTAGTCGTAGTAATATACAGCCAAACAATGACAACACAACTCAGAACAACCAGACCAGTTCAGTAGTTAGTAGTACTACGGCCAGCTGTAGCGGTTCTTTAAACGCGAACCAGGCTGCGAAGTAAGGTCAGAATCTCAGTCTGTAGCATGCCCTGTCCATACAATTATACAGGAACCCTATGACCTAAATGTGAGAAATGAATTATTACATGAACTAAATGATGAAGGTATTATTCAGGAAGTGGTTAGTAAGAGCCCCATAGTTATATTTAACGTGTCCGAGGCGTACACAGATGTTTTAATTGATAGTGGTTGTATGAAGAGTTGCATAAGTAGTGCATTTTATGATAAAATGAAAGGAACTGGAGTAAATTTTGAGGAGATGCCAATTAAAAGCACTTTTGTTATCACAGCTGTTGGGAAGAGGTCTAAAGTAATTTCTAAGCAAGTTTTAGTAGACATTAAAATTAATAAACATGTAGAGAAGCAGATTTGCCTTGTAATTCCAAATTTAGTATTCAGTGTTATCTTGGGTTCAGAGTGGCTAAGTAGAGTGTCTGGTAACTTATGTTATGATGTAGGGAGTTTGAAATTTAAATGGGGAGATTCTGAAGTAGAAGTAGCGTTCAATGACCATATTCAGGAGTAGTAGTATTGTAGGTGTGATTTGTACTTTAAATGAGATATCGCCAGCCGTAGAGCGGGGTTCTCCATGTTTTGTGGGCAGTGTGATTACGAACGGAAGTCTAGAGGACTCGTTATGTCACTGTTTCAAGATCTTCGAGCGCCTTATCCTCAACCGAATTAGCGGCATCCTTGAAGATAAGTTCATTCCCCAACAAGCTGGGTTTCGATCTGGAAAGTCATGTTGCAGTCAGATACTGAACCTCACTCAACACATCGAGGATGGGTATGAACAAGGTGAGATAACTGGAGTTGCCTTTGTCGATCTAACAGCTGCTTACGACACTATCAACCACAGAAAGTTGCTGAGGAAAGTGTACCAGACCTCCAACGACTACCAACTAACATCCCTTATTGGCACTCTCCTGCAGAATAGAAGGTTCCAAGTCTTTCTCCATGGTAAAAAGAGCAGATGGCGCATACAAAAGAACGGCTTACCTCAAGGCAGTGTACTCGCTCCTGTGCTATTTAATATTTACACTAACGATCAGCCCATACCAGAACATTCTAGGCTCTTCATCTATGCTGATGATACTGCAGTGGCTGCCCAAGGAAAAACATTTGAAGAGGTGGAGGGAAAGTTGACTTCTGCACTAGATACCCTTGGATCTTACTATGAAGCCAATCATCTTAAGCCAAATCCCAACAAGACTCAAGTATGTGCATTTCACTTAAGGAATAGAGAAGCTCGGCGGGAACTGGATGTTACATGGCAAGGCAAACAACTCCAACATTGTCCAACACCCGTGTATCTAGGTGTTACTCTTGACCGAACACTGTCCTTCAAGAAACATTGCCATAAGACCAGGCTGAAAGTTAGTTCACGGAACAATATTTTGAGGAAGCTCACAGCCACCACCTGGGGGGCAAGTCCTCACGTCCTAAGAACTTCTGCTCTTGCTTTGTGCATGTCTGCTGCAGAGTACGCTTCACCTGTGTGGAGTGCATCCAGTCACACCATGCAGATTGACATTGCCATCAACGAGACCATACGAATCTTGTCGGGATGTATGAAGCCTACTCCAGTCGACAAACTTTACCCGATTGTTGGGATAGCTCCCCCAACTATCAGAAGGGCTGTTGCTGCTGATGCAGAGAGGGCGAAGCAGATTAATGATCCCCGTCATCCACTGCATAATCATCAGGCTGTTGTCCGTCGACTGAAATCAAGAAAGAGTTTCATCGCCAGGACTCAACCACTGGAGGGAACATCGGAATCTAACCGCATCTCCAGGTGGAAGAGCAAGCTGCCGCCGGATATCCCTGTTAAGGAAGAGCTAGCCCCAGGAAATGACCTGCCTTACCCTGTTTGGAAATCACTTAATCGTCTCAGGGTGGGCGTCCCTCGTTGCAAGACCAACATGCAGAAATGGGGTATCCTTCCAGCTGATGGAGACACGTCCTGCGAGTGTGGAGCAACACAAGACCCAGCCCACCTGCTCATTTGTCCACTACTAGAACAACCCTGCACTACCCAGGACCTGATCGAGGCAAACAACAAGGCCATCGGAGTTGCCACATTCTGGAAATGATCGGACACGGAAATGAATGAATGTTACGTGATGCTGCATTTCAGGGTAATATAGAGGTGGAACAGTGTGTTCGGCTCTATGATGTGTTATTGTGTAATAGGAGAGTTTTTGAGGATCGCATTGGTATGGCCAATTGCTATACCCATTCATTGAACGTTATGGATAGGTCAGTATTCACAGGACATAGATATCCTGTACCTTTCACTTATCAGAGTGCAGTTGAGGCACAAATTAACCAGATGCTTGAAGATGGGATTATTGAGCACTCTAACAGTCCATATGTTAATTCTTTGATCACGGTACCCAAGACCGACGGCACTGTTCGTATTTGTTTAGACGCTCGTTTGGTTAACAGTAGAATTAGTTCAGATCAGCTGAAATCGATGTCAATAGAGGAATTAATGCAAACATTTGAGGGGAAGAAGTATTTCACTTGTGTAGATTTGAGTTCCAGTTTTTGGCAAGTGCCACTTATGTACGAAGATAGACCATTTACAGCTTTTAGTCATAAATATAACGTTTATCAATTTTGTAGAACACCTTATGGGTTAAAGAGTAGTTCAGCAGCTTTAATTAGGGCTTTAAACATCGCATTAGGGGATGACACAGGAGAGTTTGTAACCATTTACATAGATGATATGGTAATTAGTTCACGCAGTTTTGAGGAGCATCTACGTCATTTAGATATAGTTTTTCAGAAGTTAGATCAGGCAGGGTTCACTTTGAAGCTGTCTAAGTCGTCATTATGTCAGTCAGAAGTGACATTTTTAGGTCATAGTGTGTCGAGTAGAGGTGTAACACCAGAAGAAAGTAGGGTTAATAAGATACTTAACGCAGAGGTGCCACAGAATGTTAAACAGTTAAAAACATACCTGGGAATTTGCAACTTTTTCAGGAGGTTCGTTCTTAAATACTCAGGGTTGGTAGAACCATTCAGGGAATTGCTTAAAAGTGGGACTCGGTGGAGATGGGAGTCCAAGCATGAACAGGCTTTTAGAGCGCTGAAGGAAGGTTTTGAGAAAGCTGTAGTGCTGAAATATCCGTTAAAAGATAAGGAATATGTGGTTATGACAGATGCTTCACATATAGGCATTGCTGGAGTATTATGTCAGAAAGATGATGAGGGTAATCTGTGCATTGTATCTTTAGCCTCGCGAGGACTGACAGCAGCAGAGAAAAGATACACGATTACTGAGTTAGAGCTTTTAGGTATTGTTTTCAGTTTAGGGAAATTTAGAATGTATTTAGTAGGGGGGAAATTTGAGATCCACACAGATCACCATGCATTACTGTATATGAGGACTTGTAAACTCAGTTCTAACATAGTAGGTGGATTCTTGCTCTGCAGGAATACGAATTCACAGTAAAATATATTAAAGGTAAAGATAACATTCTTGCAGACATGCTATCGAGGGACACTAATTTATGTAGGGATTATCCTGTGGTTAAAGCAGAGGACGGTATTTTAATATGTGCATGTGTGGACAGTAGCAACAGGGCATCGTTACAGACACTGAGAAATATGCTAGTGGAGCAACGTGATGACGTTAAGTTAAAGGAGCCACTGGCTAGGTTGGAAATAGGTGAAGAAGAGTATGTGAAAGTAGGACGGTTCACGTACAAGATGCAGGATGGGCTTCTTGCAAGGAAATGTAGGAATAATCGGTGGGCAATATGTGTTCCTGCCACTTTGCGGGAGGAGCTAATTTGGTTCATTCATAGGGAATTAGGACACTTTGGTGCTGCCAAGGTCTTCTATGAAATTGGTCGTGACTTCATTTGGAGTAAAATGGGAAGGGATGTTAGGAGGATTTTAGCTAAGTGTGACACCTGTCAAAGGAGTAAATATCCAGTTAAATATTTAGTGGGGGAGAGATCTGCAGTTCTCACCAGTAGTCCCGGCGAACTACTGTGTGTGGATTTATTTGGCCCGATCGTTAAAGGACAGTACGGCTACGAGTACATTTTTATAGTTATTGACGCTTTTAGTAAGTATGTCAAGCTATATCCGCTAAGGAAAGCCACGGGACTAGCGTGTAGCCGTCTGATCATTAATAAGTATGTACCTGAGTTTGGCATTCCTCTCAGGATACTATCTGACAGTGGACCACAGTTTACTGCAAAGAAATGGAGAACCAGTATGCAGGAAGCTGGTATAACACACGTTCATTCCTCTGTAAGGTACCCTCAGGGTAATTCTGCAGAGCGTCCATTAAGGGAAGTGGCTCGTCTTTTTCGGACTCTAGTGCATGACAAGCATGCGGCCTGGGTTGGACATCTTCCCAAGGTCGAGACTTGGCTGAATTCTGTCCAGCATGAGAGCACGAAATTGACGCCATACGAAGTTCACTTCGGAAAGAGACCACAAAATGAACTAGCGAGGGTGTTGGGATTAAATGAGGGCAAGCAACCGGGGATGGATTACATTGTCCAGTTGGCGAAACAGAATTTATCTAAGTCAGCACAAAAGAGAATTCGCCAACAAAAAGAAACTAAATTTGACCTATTCGAGCCGGGAGACAGAGTCTTACTCAGAGTGCCGAAACAGTCAAATAAGCTAGAGAAAGTCATGTCCAAGTTCTTTTATCTCTACGAGGGCCCATTTATAGTTTCCAAACGTATTGGGAAAACAGCATATGTGCTGGAGAATAGTGAGGGAAACAGGCCAGAATTTGGTAGCGCTGGTGAATTCCCATTTGCCTCCAAGAGATGGGTGAGCGCTTGAACAGGGTATTTTTGCTTAAGGCGTCCACGAGGCAAAAGATGGGCCATCAGAATGCGAGACAGTCCTTCATGAAACTCATACATATCAGCACACGTGATTTCTGTTTACGGCCTCGCCATGTAAGATTTGTAAGTGTGTAATTTAAGATAATTTGTACAAAGGTATTATTTGTGTGAGAAGAATTGATCTGTGTTGAGAACTAGTATTAAGTAGAATATGGTATACGGGAACTTAACAAGACAGGGCGATTACGGCACAGAAATATTTGGTGTTATATGTAATGCACTTTCACTGTTTTTTTTTTCAGAAGTCAATATTAATTTAATCAACTTTTATAAAGAGAGATCATGTATTATGGTCACGAGGCGCTGCCACAATAGTGTGTTTGTGTGCTCAGTGGTAAGTGAGATTAAATTTCACCATAAGGAAGGGACTTCCAGTGAAATTATGAAGTTCTATGGTGATATAAATATATCAGAACACCTTCAATGCGTGTGATATGACATCATAAATACATAGTGCTCACACATTAATTATGTCTATTTCTCCAACATAGAGAAATTTGAATGGCGGAAATATCCGTGGAACACTATTTTATATGAGAAACATTGGACTGGTTGCAAAGTGCAATCCATAGTGACAACAAACTTTGACGCAAAGTGCGTGACGAAAAATTATGAGTGTATATATCTGTAATTTAGGGAGATTTCATTTATGTAATATGTATTTTGGATGGGGTTTATTAACGTGTCTGGGATAATCGGATAATGGACCGTCGTCACGGTAAATCATCCGATGATCCGAGGCGAATATGTAACGTGTTTTACGAGGGGTTTTTATGCAACTGGCATAAGTCAGTAGGAAGCCATTCTATATTTATTTACGCGGCAAATTGTTCAGCCAAGAGAATTTTTCATGTTAATTTATTATTATTATTATTAATTTATTATAATTATTATTAAGGTATTTTCGGAGCATTTTTTTTAAATTATAAGCATACAGATAGGTTTTCTATGTCTTAGAAAACGCTATCAAGCAAATTATTACTAACGACAATATCATAGAAAATTATATGATTGCGGAATTTTACGGAGTTTTCGTCAGTTAGGGTATATCGAGAGACGTGACTCACTGGGAATTCAAGTACACGCTTAATCTTGTCGGAAAGCATGACGCAATCCTGGGTCGCAGCGTCCAGGAAAGGCGAATAGTTGGAACGGAAATCGACTTCTTCATCGCCGCGCCGAGTGTAATGACCCGGAGGAGGGGAAGATCGCGTGGTGGGTCAGCCAATCAGTGAGGACCACGCAAGCTACAAGTCGGATGAAGAGTGGGAATGCGACGGGTGCATATATCGTTCGACGCGCCGTGGAACGTGGACAATCTGTGAAATACTTGACGAGTATGGGTGCGCGTGCGAGTGGCTCCGATGTTCCGTGGAACGAAGACTATCTGTATAGAACTTAACGGGTACGGTTGTACGCGGGAGTCGCTCCGATGCTCCGTGGATTGGAGGACTAACTTTTGTAAAACTTAACCAGTGCGGTTGTACGAGTGTTTGGGTCCGAGGTACGGACCATAGAATTATCTAATCTACCAGTATCTCATCAAATAACGAAGAAGATGGCGACGTCCAGGAGACTGTGGGAAGCTCACAGCATCATCCAGTACGAGGGAAATGCTTTGGCAATTTCCAGTGGTAAGTGCAAATGACGCAGAAATACGCAATCTCTCATTTCTCTTCGTTTTACATTTCATATTTCAGTAACTTCATAGCTTGGAAATAAGAGTAAAATCAATAATTTATCAGACTCCGTTTTCACGTAATTTTCTATCGGTAATATTAAAATCGCAACGCTCCAATTTAAATTTTAAACTTATTATTATTATTAATTTTGCTATACTTGTTTTATATAATAAATTCATTTCTTTTACAATGCAATCTTTGCTTTCAGTAGGTAGCATTAGATATAGACCAATTCCTTCTCCTGATACAATTGTTTGTTGGGTTAATGATCAAATCATACCACGATCTGAGTGAATAGATTCTTGAAGGTGTTCTCCCAGAGCTAGACGTTGTTAAATACAAAATTAGATTTCAACATTGGGTTGAGGTCTTGGCGCCCATTAAAACAACATAGCTTAGGCAAAGGTAAACAGTTACATTTCTCACCCAACAGTTAGGGGCTAGCAAAACGTTTCAACATGTACATATTCGTTATTTAGAGCAGTATTGTCCATCATGAATGGAGGCACAACTTCTCTCATGAAAGCATAGATATTTTCGATTTCCTCCCAGCAGGGTATTTTCAAAGGGTACAATCCATTTTACTTAAATATTATAATGCAGTTTGGCAAAACGGGGCAAATGACCTCACAGTTCTGCCCCTTGAAATAACAGCAATCATCATTGTCAGTTTGGTAAAATGTATAGACATTGCTTAAATTTTGTAACTTCTAGTGAAAATCTGTTTCTCTAGAGTTTCAAAAGTATTGCTCTAATAACTGACATAACAACATATTAACTTCTGAAGACAGATTTGTTTTTAATTTATTTAATTACCTCTAAATTCAAAATGCTTTGCCCTTTTATCTTTTCAACCACGGAGTTAAAAGTTGATGCCTTTTTGAGATTTTCCAAAAACAATTTTATGACAAATGGGCAGTTATCTTAAGATTTGAAAAATAATTTTATAGGTAAAAATATTGTCAGAAGAAAGTTGCTCTAGCTTAAATTTTTGTTTGTATTTATATTCTGAATGGTTTACCACAAGTGAAGGTGTGCAACAGGGCAGCACATTGTCACCCCTCCTGTTCATCACGGTGATGGATGAAGTCATGATTTACATGATGACTCCAATGCATTAATCTTTGCAGATTATGTTGGTGATTTGGGGAGGAACAGAAGAAGTACAACAGAAGCTAAACATTTGGAAACGGCAGTTTAAGCGGTGTGGCCTAAAAATCAGGCACCCAAAAACAGTTGTATTCCCAGTCAGCCGGCAAGACCTTCAGGTCAACATCACACTGGATGGTGAGAAACTAGAAAACGTTAACCATTTCCAATATCTTGGCAGTATTGTAACTTGTGACGCCAAGTCCTCTGCTGAAATTACCAACCGAGTTCAAAAAGGAGCACAATTCTATCACCAATTAAGGTCTCGTCAATGGGATAATCAAATACCTCATGCGTAAAGAGAATCCTTTATCAGGTATACTATAGCCCCTCCTGAGGTACGCCGTGAGGTCATAGCACAAACGGAACGAAAAAAGTCCGCAGAGGACCATGCTCACCCTCTCTTTGGTCACCAGCCTCCAAGAAGGCGGCTAAAATGAAGGAAAAGTTTTCAGCAAACAACATCGATGCCTACTACAGAACCCAAGGTAGCCAGGATACAGCTATGGCAATCCACCATACCACCAGACTGGATTAAGGCCAAGGAGAGGCTTCCAGCAGGCCACAACAACAACTGGGAAACTTGGCAGTCACTCAACAGACTTCGGAGTGGTGTTGAGAGATGCAAAGTTAATCTCCACAGGGGGATACCTACTGGAATCGGAATTCTGCAAGTGTGGGGAGAGACAGACCATGGTACACCTGTGTTCCTGTCAACTGTGTCCGTGCTCTTGCACAACACAGCAGTTAATAGAAGGTCATGAAAGTGGTGTGACAGTGGCCGTTTCTGGGCGAAGAAAATCTAATTCGAGACATTTTTGTATATATTATTGTATTATTCCTTTGTAATATTGTGTATCATCCCTCGTGTATATTGTAGTGCTTCTTACTCAAATAATAATAATAATAATAATAATAATCAGGTATACTTCTTGCCAATAACTACATATGCCCTTGAAACATGTACGATCAACAGCAGAGATAGTAGCAGACACCAAACTGTTGAAATGAAGTTCCTAAGGTCAATGTTATAGAAAACAAGAAGAGATAAAGATTCGAAATGACGAGATTCGTCAGAACACGCACGTGTAACAGTTGCTACGCGAACATGTGAGAATATCAAGACTTGAATGGAATGGTTATGTAAAGAAGATGGATCTAACAATAACTGCCAGAAAATGCCTAGAGGTGGAACTGACAAGCAAGCGACCTAGAGGCAGACCAAGGAAACGTTGGATCAGTCAAGTAAAAAAAAACATGGAGAGCGCTCTTATACTGCACCCGAGCACTGGAGACTGTTAAAGGACGATGATGATGATTAGGGGCCGTAGTTTTTGGTAATAGCGATACACGCAAACTTTTTTCATTTCTTCTTTCCTACCTATATATGACCTCCTAGGTACTTCAAGTACCGTATTTTAGCAAAATGAACTCGTGAAATATCAAAAAATCTGATTTATTGCGCAAATCGCACAAATAATCACGAAATATACTCCACTTGATATGAAAAATGCTAAATATTATCGTAAAAGCTCTCCAATAAACGTTTAAATGCCTCTGACGAATTGACCGCCTTGGTTTCCTTCTCATTTGATTGATAGTGCTGCATTTTCTCTACACAAATGCCCACAAAGCCGGAAGAATGTGTATTCAGTTCCGCAATCTCTAAGGCTATCGATGAAAATCGATATCTGCTATCAATTACATCAAAAGGCGTTGTGGTCATAGATACAGCAGTGAGAGTTCGCGACTGATAAAATATCGGCAAACATCGAGCTTTTAAGTATAAAAATGCCAAAAACATGTCACAACAGTTTTCTATAAGGAAGATTTCAGAAGAAACATCGATTATTATGACAATATATTTCGTGAATTACCCACCAAAATAGTGTCAGTTTTAACACCGAAATCAACAGTTTTATTTCACCAAAAAATAAGGCCCTTAATGATGATTGTGATCCACAAATTTGCAAAATTCTCTGAGGCTTTCAACATGTACCACTATAGGTGTGACAATTATTGTATTGATTGATGGAAATTCTCTTACATTAACACTGACAGTGTGCAATAAAATATAAATATACATATACAGTATTTTCGATATCAGCAGGAAGGGCATCAACAATTGACTGAATTGGGTACATTCGTGTTGACAGACTGTAAAGCACCAAACTTTTGTAACTGAATCGTGATGTGAATGATGTGAGCAAAACATCCAACCCCAACTAAATTATTAGTTTTGTGAAGGAATTGCTAACACCTTTTGTAAAGATATCACCAAAATAGCAATTAGTGTTATTGGCACAAAGAGGTCCAGTTTTATACTAGCTGCATTCAAATTTTTCAGGCAATCAGTAAAAAAAAAAACTATCACTTTATTTGCAGTTTCACCAGGCAAGGATTTCAGTTACCATAGTTTTACTTGAATTCCTTTAACAAAACAAAATAATATGACAAGCATAGGAAATATTTTAATGGCATTATGATTTGAAGCATCTGTAATAACTGAAATAGCTTCAGAAATATCAAGACAGTAGTCGAGAAATATGGTAGTTAAATCATTCATATTGCATTGAGGTATGTTACTAGTCTCTAGCAACTTAAGAAAGTATGGTTTTTGAAGTCAGCCTACAGTAATATCATTGAATTCGAGCGCATCCCTGAACTACCTACCCTAATGTAAGAAAATCTCTAACCTTAAAAAGAGTGCAAAACGAAACCAACAACTCCCTAAACTTGAATAATACTACACAACTTAAGCTCAAAGTTACAATTCTAATTCATCCGTCTTGTATAGTGGCTAGCATTCTTGGCAGTAACTGTGGAGGCCTGGGTTCAATTCCTGGCTCTGCCAAGATATTTAATTCTGGTCTGAGAGCTGGAACGGGGTACACTCAGCTTCGAGAGGCTGCAAAACCTGTTCTACTTTTAGCAATAGTCATGGGGGTCATTGGGATGTTGAGCATCATTTAAACAGTGATGAATATAAAAATTGCTATTCAAGTTATAGCATCCAGTTCCTCTCTTATATCCTTCTTTAAAAGTGAAATTTGGGAGACGACGAGATAAAATTAGCAGCATCTGAGAGAGGGCATTCGCTTATCACACAGTGTAACATAACCAGTTTCTTCAAGTTTCTTCAGAACTTATTCAGTGTGTTTTTGAACCAAAATTTCACATGCACCCGCTCAAAAGCCGAGGCTATATTTCACTTTCAGTTTCTCCGTGTATTACTGGCTAGTGGATAAGTAGAAAGGCATCAGGTAAATTCTAGATCAGAAGAATGTCCACTGGCTCCAAGCCTGCAATCAATTATTTTGACAAACAAATAATTCTGAATTTGTACAAAAAGTCTTCAGATTCTATCAATGGCTTGTTTTTTACTCTACTAATTGTGACTATTTTAGTCTTATTTTTGTGATCAAAAATATTGATTTTTAGGTCATCTGTAGTTAAACCTCCAACTATTCACTGGCATAGTTTTCATAATACTGTACATAATACTTGTATCACAATTACAGCAATACTACAAACAATAATAATAATAAAAGTTACCAAAATCAGTACAAGTATATACAGTATATCAATATATCTCCAAGGTCTCAAAAACCGTGTTCTCACTCGCAGGAGATCAGTTTTTCACAGCAGTAAGTGAACAAGCAAAAGATAGAGAACAACAAGACACAGAGTGGAGCTCATGCACAGAGAGACTGTTAGTGTTATGCCACCAAAAAAAGCATTCCAATAAACAGATCTGCTGATTGGACTGATACATTGAACTATGTCCTTGAAAATAAAAGAGGCTGTTTACTGCAAAAATATTAAGTCCTGAGGAGAGAAGGAAGTGGATGGAAGAGTGGACAAAGATGATGGAGGAGGATAGTGAAGGTACAAAAAAGGTCCTGTATGGGATGGTGAAAGATAAGAGGCGGAAGGATCCTACGGATTATGTTAGAATGGTGAACAAAAGGGGACAAGAGATAGAAAATAGGGAAGAACTGAAGAAAATGTGGAAAGAATATTTTGAAGAACTTCTGAACCCAAATGGAAAAGATGGTGAGGAGGAAGAAATCGGGGAAGAGGAAGATGAACTGCAAACAGAAAAGGACTTAACATGGAAAGAAGTGGAAGATGCAGTGAACAAGATGAAAGGAGGGAAGGCACCGGGTGTGGATGAGTTGAGTGTGGAGATGGTGAGAGCAGCAGGAGAGGTGGGGATACAGTGGCTGTACCGAGTGATGAGGACAGCATGGAAGGAAAGGAAGACCCCAGAGGACTGGAAAAAAGGAATCATTGTCCCGATCTTCAAGAAAGGTAGTAGAACAGATTGCAGAAACTATCGGGGAATAACACTGATGAGTCATTGTGCAAAGATCTTCGAGAAAGTTTTGGAAAAGAGAATTAGGACAAGGATAGAAGGAGGGATGAGGGAAGAACAACATGGCTTCAGAGCAGGAAGGTCCACAGTGGATTTGATTTTTGCTGTAAGGCAGTTACAAGAACAGCACTATGAATATGGAACAGATCTACTGATGGCCTTCCTGGACATTGAGAAAGCATATGACAGTGTATGCAGAAACAAAGTATGGAAGTCCCTGGAGGATAGAGGAGTAGAGAAATGGACTATAAAGAGGATAAAGGAGATGTACAAGGGAAGCGTGAGCTGTGTGAAAGTGGGAGGAGAGAGATCTGACTGGTTGGAACAAAGAAACGGCCTGAAACAAGGAAGTGCACTGTCACCGTTACTTTTCATTGTGGTGATGGATGACATAATGACCCGAGTGGCACAAGTAATTGGGGACGGAAAGATGAAAGCAATGGTGTTTGCAGATGATTTGATGATTTGGGGAAACAAGGAGGAGGAGGTACAGGAACAGTTGGACGTGTGGGAAGGAGTAATACAAGGATATGGGATGAAATTTAGCATAAATAAGAGTGAGATGGTGATCACAACAAGGAAGAAGGAAAGAACCACAACGGGAATAACAATTGGTGGGGAACAGCTGAAGAAAGTGGAGAGTTTTAAGTATCTGGGAAGCCTGATACAAGATAATGGAAGAAACGATAGAGAAATAAATGAGCGGGGGAGGCAGGCAGAAGCATTTCGGAGGAGTGTGAGAAGCATGTTATGGAGCAAGGATGTCCCTCAGAACAGCAAAAAGATCATATATCGGACGTACTATGTCCCTATCCTGACGTATGCCTCGGAGACCTGGGTTATGAAAGGAAGGGAGAGGAGCAAAATACAGGCCAGTGAGATGAGGTTCTTGAGAAGCAGTATTGGAGCTACAAAGATGGACAGAATAAGAAATGAGAGGACCAGAGAATTAATGAAGGAGGAATCATTACAGGATGGTATAGAGAAATCTAGACTTAGATGGTATGGACATGTAAAACGAATGGAGGAGAAGAGGATACCCAGGAGAGTACATGAGACGAAGTGGGAAGGAAAGAGACCGAGGGGAAGACCGAGAGACAGGTGGCTGAAGGGGGTGGAAGAAAGCGTGAAGAAGAGAGGAGAAGACTGGACAAGGGTGGAGGCTGAGAGATGGTGGGAAGACAGAAGACGTTGGAGAGGCTTGTGTTCCAAACAGACCCGGCCAGTGGCTGGAAACTGTGCAAGATGATGATGATGATGAACTATATTGGAAAATTCTGAAAGGAAATTACTATTATTTTTAATAAAAAAATAAATACTAAACGTCCTTTTGAAAGGATATTGGCATTTTTCAGATAATAACCTAACAGGTTTTCAAAAGAACGTTGGCGCTTAAGAGGGTTAACACTACATTTTTTCAGGTTTGGAAACCATCGTAAATAGAAAACTGAATTTATGGTGGGCTGTCCACGTTACTATTCTACTCCAAGCAAAGAGTAAATATCTTAAATTCATATATGGTAAGTAGTAGTAATAGCAGTAGTTCACGACTTACTTCATGTGAAATCAAAAATAACATCATGAATTTCTGGCACATTACACCTAGAGATTTTTCTTCCTTGCATGATGTATTCTCAGAAAAACTTTCCACACTAGTTGATGTTACATCAATCATACCCACTCCTTTACTAGCCGAGGTACCACTCTCAAAGAAACTTTGGCTCTCTTGACTCGAGCTGCTGTTCTCTGACACAATTTGTCTAGTTACAACGTGATTCTTCTTAAAAGCCAATGATGGCTGTTCAGAAGGATACAGAATATGAGTCCGAATTCCTATCTGTGATTCTAAGACCACTTCAGTTGTTCCAGTGCAATCAGTAATAATACGAAACGCACTGGAGTTCAGCCTCCGGAATGATTGAATCTAAAAAGAAAACAAGAAGCAACTAGTTCAATATTACAGACAAACAAAGAATAAAAATTTCTCAGCTGCTATAATCAAACTTAAAAGTACATATCAACATCTCGAACACTATACACATCGGTACTAGGGTTACCAATTTCGTCAAGAAAAATGACAATCGGCAAGGCATTACATTTTTTCCTGTTTTGATTATCTCTTCTCCATAATCAATATCAAATTTTGATTTACACCTATGAATAAACAACGTCCACATTCTTTCTTTAGAACAACTGTCAACTGAAGCCAAGAATCACACATTAACTTAGTGTGAACAAATATTTAGTTATGAGTCTACGTAAAGAAAAAAAGATGAATAGCACAAAAATTAATTTATAGTTATTTATTGTTTCTATCGCTCAACTTGGCATTTTCTTTCAGGCATCTACGTAAAGTTGAACTTGATTGTTCACATGCTCTGCATTTATATTGAGCCTCAGGCAGCACTGGAGATGACCTGCTGTATCAACCCTTGGGGGTTTGATGTTGGACAGTTATTTGTCAGTTTCGGTCCAGTGTTGGACCTAGTTCGACAATACTTCATATACCGTATTTACTCGGCTATAGTTACCCCCCCCCCCCTAATTTTCGAGAGCCAAAATAAAAAATTCTTGGAAATCGCTTATAGTACTCCTCCGTAATTATTGAGAGTTAAAATAAATTTTAAAAATTATAACTGAAATTCATCCTCTTTTTATTACAATAACATTTTTCGTGTTACATTATTTTGTTATTCAGACAATATGACCACCATTTTGCATACATGAACGCGATTGGGCAGGATATCGAATTGTGTAGTCAATAGGCTTGACCCGATATCGAATAGAAGATGCCACACTATTGGCCGAGTAGAAGCGCCAAGTTTAAATCTGCCAATGAAAGTTAGGGTTTCATATCTTGCCTGCGTTCTTATGTTTTGTATTCTTTGTATTGCACTTCGAAGTTGTCTTTGCGGTAGCCTTCTTCTCAGTTTCATTTTAAACACATTTCATTTGTTGCAAGAACCGTTGGCTTTCGTTTCATTGGCATATTAATGTGAAATATGTGAATAATACGTATTCGGTTGTGATTACAAATTTAGCATGATCTGATCGTACAGCATCATAACTCATTCCCTAATTGATGAATTCTCCCTCCCTATGCTCAAATAAAAATCAAGTTTGCATTTCCATGTCTGATACTTTGCCCATTCCATTCTATTTCTTTGATACTAAGATGTTTGCTTAGCAAGAGATAGCAGTGAAAGTCATTGGGGGGTAGCTGGGAATAGTGGTGGATAAGTGAGGTTATGACAGTCTCATAATGGGCTGATTAAAGATGTAAACTTGGTTTATTTTTATTAAAATATACGGTATCATACTATGTAGCATCAAAATAAAATAGCTTATTTTTACTCTCCCCCTTTCCCAAAAGAATGGATTTTTTTGCGAAGTTCACGTCTAGTACCCTCTCCTTCCCCACACTCACTCTCTCTCTCTACGGCGGCTTCGGTGGCGTAGTTGGTAGCATGCTGAGCTTCTATGCCCAAGATAGCGGGTTCAAACCCGGCCGAAGCCGTCGGATTTTTTAAGAGCGTTAAAAATCCCTCAGTATGCCTTCCTTCGGAGGGGAAGTAAAGCCGGCGGTCCCATGTCATAGATTTATGGCATGTTAAAGATCTTTCCACTAATTACACCTGTGTGAAACTAAATTGGATAGGTTAAGAATATAAACAACGCTCTTAGGTTGCTACGTTCGTTGCCAAGAGCCGACTGCGGTGGCGTCTAGTAGCTAGTTCTGAACTAGGCCTAGTAGTCGTTGACGGTGGCGTTTGGCGGCAAAAGTAGGAACTATTTGAAAATTCAAAGTTGCAGTCCCTACTTGAATTAAAAAACAGATACACACACTAATACAGTGATCACAATTAACACCGGTTATCAGACAGATTCTACACACACCCAAAGTACACGGGGCTACATGACCGCGTTGTCGCAGCCCCTAAACTAAGGAACCAACCAACCATCTCTCTCTACTTCGGAACTAAAAATTTAGGGGAAAAAAAGGGGGTCCTATAGCCAAGTAAATACGGTATTTGCTTTACTTAGTATACAGCCTACTCATACCTCTGGTCTGCGCTGCCATCTACTATTCATTTGGCTTGCCTGAGATGCTTTATCTTTAGAAATAGCTGCTCGCTGACACTTTTGTGTTTACATTTGAAAGCAACATGGCATCGACCAGCCACGGCATGCATTCTGATAATATTTATGGGCAGTTATGTGACAATTGTCATTTTGACATACAGTACATTTGTTCATGGATTCTGGAAGTGACATTGTTTCTGAATCTGAAAATGAGTGGGGACAAAGAATGAGCAAGGACAAAAAAATATTTTGAAGCCTGTGGCCATTGCAGACTTCTGCAAGCAATATGGCTGGGGTCGACCGAGCAGGCCACTACTGTTCTTATGGTTTTGTGGTGAAAAGCCTGAAGTGTTGGAAGAAACTTTACTTCTGGGAGATGGAAGCAGCTTTAGTGAACAGTTTTCACCTGTCCAAATTACAGGAAAAAGCAGAAAATAGGCCTGAAAAGTTCTTCAGGCAGCAAGTCATTGGTGGGGAATAGGAATAAAAATGCCAGCAAACGTAGCCAACAAAACAGCTGTGAAGATGAAAGTCGATTAAATGTGAAGCATTATACAGTGAAACCTCTCTACGGACACTCCCTAGATAAGGACAGAATTTTATGTCCCGAATCAAATTATATTTAACTGCTAAACTCTCTTTTACGAACAAACTCAATTACCGACACGGACAGCTCTTTAAGGCCAGCAAGTCTGCTTATCTCCATTATCCGGACAAAATCATTGGGGTTTCAAACGTAAAATTTGCAAAATGATAAAATATCTACCTTGGACTGTACTGTACTCCCGCACATGTTTTTAAGAAGAATATGCTAAAGACTGCATACAGTAGTCTACCTCCCAGGTCAGTAAGCTGCAAGAACAATAGGGATGTATAGAACTAGCACCGATAGAGCGCACTGCTGTTGTACTGGGTAAGCGCAAGGCGCTCTTCATTTGTCTCCTGTGTTCTCATGCCGCTAATATCCACGAATTTCAGTTGTTTAAATGGCTATTTTCGTGACTATGCCGAGCTATTGCAGTGTTCCTCCTTGCAAAAATCAGGGAAATCCGATTTCGTGTCACCAATTTTAACAAAATAAAGAAATGAGGAAGAAATGGTTACATGCTATTAGAAGGAAACATTTCGGTAAGAAAATCTGACCGAAAATATTAAAGTGTGTTCCCATCGTTTTCAACTCGATGACTTCACGAAAACTGTGTTAGGCAAGTGTGATTTACAAAGGGAAATAATTCCTACCTATAAACTGAATAGACATATCGATAACAACCACTGAATTTATGCGTTTGTATTTGTAGGTGAGAGGGCAAGATTAAAACCGGGCACTGTTCCATCGCTTTTTCCGTGGACCACGAACACAACAAAAATAAGGAAGAGGCCATACACAAGAAAATTGCCAGTTCACCACGATAAGCCTACAATATCGGAATCTGCATAAATTATCTCCATTGAAGTACGGTACGGGAAGAAATCGTCAATATACAGGAAGAAGTGAATGTAACATTTGTGACTCCCATTTTCAAAGGCATCAATACTCGGACAAATACTTCAAGAATAAATGTCACAACATTAACAGTCAAAAACGTATTATGGTTGGTTTCTTGAAATCAGAATTAATCGTCAACTTACATCTGCCCGACGGAGAATGTGGTACCGGTAGTGACTGACTTCTACATTCTTGAGTCATAGGCCTAAGTTAGCCAGATGAATGGAAACAGTTCATGGCCTTAAAACAGGGATTCTCAAACTTTTTAAATACTGTACCCATAAGTCGTTTCCAAGGGGTACGGAAACGATTTGTATTAAGAAATTGACAAATTACAAAAGAACCAAACGTTGCAATGCATTTTGAGGTAAACAATACCGGTATCAACTTTCTTCGATTATGTTTACCTTAAAACAAGACCATTTCATGTACGCTATCAACCAAAAAAATACACGAATCGAAGTCTATAACCAAGGGGAGCCAGTGAATATTTAAATCTCTACAGTGAAACCCCTCATATCCGAACCCCTGAAATCCGAAATCCCGGGTAATCCGAACGAGGATCATTCGACAATTTGAAGTTTGAAAATATACACGCAAAAAGGAGAAGCTTATTTATTTAGTCATAAAACAATCATATACTCTGCATTATGACCGCATTTTACATAATAAGTTGAATATTTAACAAGAAGCACAGCCTAGTGTAAAATTGCCTACATAGACTACTTATCCCATCCAAGATTGAGAAACGGAAACTTTGGTTATTATAATTCCGTAGGTAAAACAATGAAAGAGCAATGGAAACACACAAAATAACACTTAATCTTTTACTTGAAATCAGTTATCTTCAATATTGTAAAAGTGACGAAAACCTTCCCGCGGAGACAATTGCGCGCCAGCGTCGCACTAAGATGACATCGTTTGGTGTGGCTGCTGCGTGTTGTTCTACGAAGCGCAATGCGATGTCAACAGCAGATGCAGCTTCAGCATTGTCTGCCGAAGTTTCTTCTTCCTCACTGTCATTAGCTACATTGCTGTCATGTTGACTTTGGACCAGACTCACTATTTCATGTTCGCTGTTTGCGCCAAACCAGCCTGCCTCGCTCAATGTAGGCTACAGTCCTATACGAGGGCTGGTCATTATGTTATGGATATATTTCGGGTAATCCGAACAAATTGAAATCCGAACAGGCTACAGCCCCAATTAGTTCGGATTTGAGGGGTTATACTGTATTTATAAAAGGAAGATTATATAGTTTTACGTGACCGTTAATCTAGAGATCATAAGGCACAGAGGACTTCCTCTTTACGTGGAATCCGAACAGGACAAGGCATTTCACTTTGAAAATCTCACATGCATTGACCGGGAAATCTCCATTTATGATTTAAGTCTTATGGAGATATAGGCTATTTATCAATATAGGCCTACAATACTCAAGCATGCTGACTCCTATTCATAATTTGAATAATAAAGCGCGTTAGAATTTTGTTATTACCGCTGTAGCCTACTAATTCTTCCCTCCTCCCACTAGTTTTAGCGCCTCTAGTCCGTAGCTCATTTTACAGCTGTTTAACCCTTAAACGCTGAAAATCGTTCATAATATATTAGAGGATATACCTATAGAATTAATTAATATAGTCTTGGAGTAAAATTAGAGAAGATATAATTTACTTTAGCTTAGAAAACTCTGTCACAATCTATACATTCCTCGTAGCTGACTGGGGGAAACATAGGACGATCGCCTTGCGCTTACCCAGTACTACACGAGCGCTATCTGGCGTGAACTTTCTCAGGCTACATCCCTATTGAAAAGAGTTGGTTGGCTGTTACTGTTTACACCCCTTAGGCCCAGTTGTACGAACTCGGGTTATCCATCGGAATAGCTATACCTGGGCTAGCGTCTTCCTTGGTATATTTCCAAGGGTGGGTTGTATGACAAGATTTTATTCCGGGGCTAGCTTTTCCATGTTTGTCTGAGAGACTAGCTAAGTTGGTAACAAACGGAGCCAACTTTGTGGACATATTGACACGAAATTTGAACTTCTTTGGAAACAGATGAATATCGAATTTACCACTGCGATACTCCATGAGAGTACTAGACAGTGTCTTGGTGAGGTGTGCTTTAACCAACTGAAGAGCCCAATCGCACACCGGGGCGAAACACTGTCATTTTGTTGAGTTATGCCGGAACATTTAGCACAATTTGTGTTTAAATGCTCCATGAGAGGCCGTGAGAATAACAAACCACCGCCGTGGACAAACATACCGTAATAAATCCATGCATTGGTTACAAGTAATAGTATAAATCCTAGGCTATACATAAATATAATGCAAACTAATATAGCATATCCAAGAATTAAGTACCGGTAGGTGCAGGATAGGCTACTACATGTTATTATCATACATTTTACCTGTCAGTCATATGTTCCTGTCCATCGATAATTTGATCTAATAACCTCAAAACTGTGTATTTTTCCGGTCTGAACCGTATAAAGAATTAATTTTCATCACAGTTCAGAAAATGAGCCGGCCTCTGTCTGATCTTCTTTGCTTTTCTCCTTTGCAGAAATAGTATTTCTATTAATGGATCCTCCGCATCAGCATGAATGCTCTCTTGAATAATTATGAGTACGGTATCCTAGGCTCTTGGCTGACGCAAAGTTATTATTAATACACTGTTGAACCTAGGATCACCCCAAATGATTACCGGTACATATATAAGATAATACAGAAACACCAAGCATAACATAAAAACAAAAAAATAATCAGCAAAAAATGTTGGATCTGGTGAGATTCGATCCGCAAAAAATGTAAATTTATGCTCGCGAGAATAGCATGCTAGCCACTGGACCACCGCTACCTAACGTAAATTCCTGAAGACTGCGCATATGAAGCTTACGTACGTAATGTCCGTGACCTGCTTTCGTTATTTCCTGTAATAATATCAATGTAATTACTGTGCTGCTATTAAGATTATACATTTTAATGTACATATATGAATAGTTCACTCAAATTAAGAGTTTGCGACGATTTAACTTCGTTTTTTTTTTCTAATAAGTGAGCCTCTGCATCACTTTCTACATTAATTCCTGGCATCTCCAGCATGATGCTCTCGACTGACGCGGAGTTATTATTAATTACCATGTTGAACCTAGGATCACACCCAAGTGATTACTGGTAGGCTACATATAAAAGATAATGCAGAAACACCAAGCATAACATAGAAACGAAAACTAATAAGCAAAAAAAGTAGGAACTGGTGGGGTTCGATCCACAAAATTTACGTTCTTTTGTCGTGAGTCCTGCGCGCTAACCATTGGACCACTGGGACATGGCGTTCGGGGCCGAAGACAATGCATATGATGCTCACATTTGTAATGCCACTGGCTTGTTTGGGTATTTTGTCGGTAAAAATGTGTATGTAATTATTGTGCTGCTATTAAAATTATACGTTCTCATGTACATTTATGAATAGCTCACTGAAATTAAGAGTTTGCGATGATTTAACTTCGGATGTTGTAGCGGTCTCTCCCGTCCGCCATAATATATACTCGGTATAAGCAGATAGCTCGCCATTCCATGCCCGGTTAGCTATGCCGTCGTTTATACCCGGATTATCTCTTATACCAATGTCGTACAACTCAATTCTGCGCTAACTACGGAGATAACTTTAGCCGAGGTATAACCCGAGTTCGTACAACTGGCCCTTAAACAGGGATTTGCTCATGCAAGGTTCACTCGACAAACCAACCTGGCTGATTTAATTAAGAATTCATCATAAAATTGTAAGTACTGTACTATACCGTACTGCATTACTGCTTTTATTTACAGTATTGTTGTCACACTGCGTCGCCACATTTGAAAACACCTTACATGTTTGGTTATTGGTTTCAAGCGGGTCTTTTTGTTGACGCCAGTAGTGAATATCAAATTAATTTGCAATGCATTCTTGACCAGCGCCTCTATTACCATCATCGTCTGTGTATTTCATCACTTTGAGTTTAAATCCAGCCGTATAACTTCCGCGATTTTACATAACTAAAAGATTTCCACAAGAAAACAAACACACTTAAATGAGAAACAAAAATGAACGTGAAGACAATACTGGTAGGCCTACTTGTCAACAATGCAACCGACGGACAACAAACACCGTGACAGAAAGTATAGCACCGCCGCAAAAACGAACAATAACATCGAGGGCAAGACGTGTTTTAAAATTACTACCGTACATTCATCTTTATGATGGCGTCAGAAATTAATGCGAGGAATACTTTTTCCTACACTTTCCAATTTTAAAATGGGGTGCGAGATACAAGCGGTGGCGAGATATATGCGAGCAAATACGGTATTCGTCAACCATACTCATGTATTTCAAACCAGTGTAAATATTCGTGTTCGATGGTGAGGTCATCATCATCATCATCTTGCACAGTTTCCAGCCACTGGCCGGGTCTGTTTGGAACACAAGCCTCTCCAACGTCTTCTGTCTTCCCACCATCTCTCAGCCTCCACCCTTGTCCAGTCTTCTCCTCTCTTCTTCACGCTTTCTTCCACCCCCTTCAGCCACCTGTCTCTCGGTCTTCCCCTCGGTCTCTTTCCTTCCCACTTCGTCTCATGTACTCTCCTGGGTATCCTCTTCTCCTCCATTCGTTTTACATGTCCATACCATCTAAGTCTAGATTTCTCTATACCATCCTGTAATGGTTCCTCCTTCATTAATTCTCTGGTCCTCTCATTTCTTATTCTGTCCATCTTTGTAGCTCCAATACTGCTTCTCAAGAACCTCATCTCACTGGCCTGTATTTTGCTCTTCTCCCTTCCTTTCATAACCCAGGTCTCCGAGGCATACGTCAGGATAGGGACATAGTACGTCCGATATATGATCTTTTTGCTGTTCTGAGGGACATCCTTGCTCCATAACATGCTTCTCACACTCCTCCGAAATGCTTCTGCCTGCCTCCCCCGCTCATTTATTTCTCTATCGTTTCTTCCATTATCTTGTATCAGGCTTCCCAGATACTTAAAACTCTCCACTTTCTTCAGCTGTTCCCCACCAATTGTTATTCCCGTGGTGGTTCTTTCCTTCTTCCTTGTTGTGATCACCATCTCACTCTTATTTATGCTAAATTTCATCCCATATCCTTGTATTATTCCTTCCCACACGTCCAACTGTTCCTGTACCTCCTCCTCCTTGTTTCCCCAAATCATCAAATCATCTGCAAACACCATTGCTTTCATCTTTCCGTCCCCAATTACTTGTGCCACTCGGGTCATTATGTCATCCATCACCACAATGAAAAGTAACGGTGACAGTGCACTTCCTTGTTTCAGGCCGTTTCTTTGTTCCAACCAGTCAGATCTCTCTCCTCCCACTTTCACACAGCTCACGCTTCCCTTGTACATCTCCTTTATCCTCTTTATAGTCCATTTCTCTACTCCTCTATCCTCCAGGGACTTCCATACTTTGTTTCTGCATACACTGTCATATGCTTTCTCAATGTCCAGGAAGGCCATCAGTAGATCTGTTCCATACTCATAGTGCTGTTCTTGTAACTGCCTTACAGCAAAAATCAAATCCACTGTGGACCTTCCTGCTCTGAAGCCATGTTGTTCTTCCCTCATCCCTCCTTCTATCCTTGTCCTAATTCTCTTTTCCAAAACTTTCTCGAAGATCTTTGCACAATGACTCATCAGTGTTATTCCCCGATAGTTTCTGCAATCTGTTCTACTACCTTTCTTGAAGATCGGGACAATGATTCCTTTTTTCCAGTCCTCTGGGGTCTTCCTTTCCTTCCATGCTGTCCTCATCACTCGGTACAGCCACTGTATCCCCACCTCTCCTGCTGCTCTCACCATCTCCACACTCAACTCATCCACACCCGGTGCCTTCCCTCCTTTCATCTTGTTCACTGCATCTTCCACTTCTTTCCATGTTAAGTCCTTTTCTGTTTGCAGTTCATCTTCCTCTTCCCCGATTTCTTCCTCCTCACCATCTTTTCCATTTGGGTTCAGAAGTTCTTCAAAATATTCTTTCCACATTTTCTTCAGTTCTTCCCTATTTTCTATCTCTTGTCCCCTTTTGTTCACCATTCTAACATAATCCGTAGGATCCTTCCGCCTCTTATTTTTTACCATCCCATACAGGACCTTTTTTGTACCTTCACTATCCTCCTCCATCATCTTTGTCCACTCTTCCATCCACTTCCTTCTCTCCTCAGCCACCACTCTCTTCGCCTCCTTCTTTCTTTCCTGGTACTCTTCCCTTGTCTCTACCGTCCTATTTTGATACCACCTCCTAAAGGCTCTATTCTTTTCCCTTACTATATCTTTTGTCTTCTCATTCCACCATGGTGTTTCCTTCCACCTCTTCTTACTACTTGTCCTCCCACATACTGCTTCTGCTGCACCCACTAGTGTCTTCTTAAATCTAGCCCATTCCTCTTCCACCCCTCTTTCTTCATCTGTTGGAATTCCTTCCTTTACCATTTTGAGGTACTCGACCCTTCTATCCCCTTCTTTCAGTTTCCATATCCTTATACGTCTTTCCTGGTTCTCAGTCCCTTTCTTCTCCTTACTCCCTCTCAGGTTCATTACCAGTAATCGATGGTCGCTATCCAGGTTCTCCGATGGTATAACCTTGATGTCCGTGATGTTCTTATTTAGTTCTTTCTCATACAGTATATAGTCGACCACCGACTTCCTGGTCAAGTCATCACTGTACCATGTGATTGTGTGGCTCTCTCTTTTCTTAAACCAGGAGTTCCCAACTAGCAGGCTGTTCCTCTGGCAGAAGTCCAACAGTCTCTTTCCTTCCTCATTTCTTCCACCCCAACCCTCTGGTCCTAGAACACTCTCATAACCTTGTCTTTCTCTTCCTACATGGGCATTGAGGTAAGATGTATTATTAGGATTAAAGTTCATTTACTGTACTGTAATTCAACTTTACCTTGTTATTTATTCCCCCTGTTAAGTTACTGACAAACCTATGTTTATTTTGTGACTGTAGTAGCGAATTAACTAATTCTTAAGGTCAGCAATTTCACATGCACATCTATAGCGCGCTTTTTTAAAATTATTTTTACACGTTGTAAATACAGTATAGCATTTTTGGTAGTACTGTCCCCGAATTCGGATTCTGAACGATCCGGGATCTGATCATTATATTAGCCATGAAGTTTTGAAATGTTTGAGAGCTGGAAAAGTGACAAGGAACCTGTTTAGACAGCAAAATTCACTGAGAAAAGGTGTTGGCCAATGAAGATTCGATTACGTAGTTGAGTGGAAATATTAAGAAAGACGAGATGCGATTGGATGTCCAGGGAGGTGGACCACATTTCCGATGGATTTATTAATCCTAGGGTGATTGCCTGTTGCTAGGTGCATGTCGCGGGTTGGTGAGAACCAATGAGAAAATTGGAAAAATAATAACTGCCAAAGCATTTATGCTATTTTTGAGTACATTTAAAGCATTTTCGGTCTGGATAAATTCAAGAGATTTATTTGAATATTTATCACGGAGAGATTTCCATAGAAATTTGGTTCAGAATGGCGGAATTAATATTTAAGTTAAGGAACACCCAATTTACAAGCAATTAAAACGAGAATCTGGAAGGGGAATTAGGAAGAAGCCATGTCAGCTATTTTGGAGGAGATATTCGCTTGGGAACTGTTGAAGGAGGTGGACGCGTATGTCAAGTGCTCCAAGAAGCGTCACAAAGTATTGCATAATTAGTGAAATCAGTAAGAAAAGTAACAGAAATGAAAGCAGGTAATAACAGAGTCACGAGTTAGAACAGTGTAAGAATTACGAGTGATCTGAGTGAACTTGGAGACTGTAAGTACTGTATCTAAGAAAGACTGACGCAGTTGCGAACAAAGAACGAACCCGGTATCATGTTACGTCAATAAATAGTGTTGTATCAAGCAAAAGACAGTAAGAAATTCGTTGCGAATATCGTTAGAAGTGTGCAACTAAGAACAGGGTATATGCCAAAAATACAGAGTGAAAGTGAACGATTTTTAACACCAGTGATATATATCTTTAAACACAAATTGTGCTAAATGTTCCGGCATAACTCAACAAAATGACAGTGTTTCGCCCCGGTGTGCAATTGGGCTCTTCAGTTGGTTAAAGCACACCTCACCAAGACACTGTCTAGTACACACTGGGAAGGCCATTGCAAGACGTATTTGATACATGTGTATCCACGTCACGAGCAAAGCCAGTGCACTATGGGAGTCGAAACTCCACTCCAAAGCAATTATAACCTTACCTTGGCATTGAATATATAATTTTCAAAAGAAAAATATGTATTGTCCGTTGAGCCATTATATCTTTTTCTTTTGAAAATTATATATTCAATGCCAAGGTAAGGTTATAATTGCTTTGGAGTGGAGTTTCGACTCCCATAGTGCACTGGCTTTGCTCGTGACGTGGATACACATGTATCAAATACGTCTTGCAATGGCCTTCCCAGTGTGTACTAGACAGTGTCTTGGTGAGGTGTGCTTTAACCAACTGAAGAGCCCCATTGCACACCGGGGCGAAACACTGTCATTTTGTTGAGTTATGCCGGAACATTTAGCACAATTTGTGTTTAAAGATATAATGGCTCAACGGAAAATACATATTTTTCTTTTGAAAATTATATATTCAATGCCAAGGTAAGGTTATAATTGCTTTGGAGTGGAGTTTCGACTCGCATAGTGCACTGGCTTTGCTCGTGACGTGGATACACATGTATCAAATACGTCTTGCAATGGCCTTCCCAGTGTGTACTAGACAGTGTCTTGGTGAGGTGTGCCTTAACCAACTGAAGAGCCCAATTGCACACCGGGGCGAAACACTGTCATTTTGTTGAGTTATGCCGGAACATTTAGCACAAATTGTGTTTAAAGATATAATGGCTCAACGGACAATACATATTTTTCTTTTGAAAAGTGATATATATTGTCGATATGGAAATTCACGCAGAACCGTGTTATAAAGGGACATATGAATTTGAAACGGAGATGATGAAGACGTGCTAAATATGAAAAGGGAAATGTAGCCTAATATCATGGTCGTAAGAGTGCTTACACGTGACTACGGATAGACGAAAGTCGAACCAAGGACGTAATATTGACGGAGGCAAAGAAAGAAGCAGGACTACATTATACGAAATGATCCGAATAAGAACTATTGAGTATGAACGAGCGATGCCAAGAACTTCCAGTGTTTGGGCTGAAGAGCAAGAGACAAGAAGAAGCCTGGGGTTCGAACGAGGGTCCGGTGGTGAGGAAATGGAGGTTTCGGTGGATCGAGCGGAGAAGCCGAGAGGAGCACCTTGGAGCGAGCTCGGGGAAGTACACCAGCACGACAGAAGCGTTTCATCACAGAGCTGTGGGGACCGTGGCTTCATAGCAGCGGGAGGCAGGAAGTTTCTCAAGGCAAGAACAATGGGACGTAGTGCAATGCGTTTCCATTCACTGTTTGACAACTATATCATCATCATCATCATTTCCCCTTATCCAGCTTCTGCCGGGTCGGGGTATTTATGGCACTTCTCCACTTTCCTCTTTCCTTCCACCATTCTTCTTCCACGATCTTGTCCCAGTCCAGATTTCTTTTTCTTACGCTGTTCTTCACTGAATCAATCCACCTTGTTCTAGGTCTTCCTCTTGCTCTCTTACCCTTGCATTTCACCTCCAGCATCTGTCTTGGTATTCTATTTTCCTCCATCCTCTTTACATGTCCAAACCACCTTAGTTTATTCTTCTCAATTTTCTCATTTAGTTTTCCCATCCCAACTTCCTTCCTAACATCTTCGTTCCTCACTCTGTCTTTCCTTGTCTTTCCTATCATACTTCTTAGGAATTTCATTTCACTGGCTTGGATTCTACTCTCTTGCCTGCTTGTCAAGGTCCAAGTCTCAGCTGCATAAGTTAATATGGGAACATAGTACACTTTATACATTATCTCCTTGCTTTTCCTTGGTACTTCCTTACCCCAAACAAGTTTTCTTACACTTTGATAGAATGCATTGCTCTGCTGTACCCTCCTGCCAATCTCCATGTCCAACCTACCAGTTTGCATCAATTCACTTCCTAGGTATTTGAACGTGTCCATAATTTCCAAACTCTGACTTCCAATTTTCAGTGCCCTTTCCTTGTCTTTCCCCTCTTGTCATCACCATGAACTCTAATCAAAGTAAGGGAAGATTTTCTTTACGTAGTTCGATATGTAGATACTTGTACTAGAAGCATGCCTAGAGTTCGTGACCTATTTCGAATTGTTATATGATAGTTTTGTAGCGAGTTTTATAGATTCACTTTGTCATCTTGGATGGATGTTTAACTTGAAGCCAGTTCATTTTATTTCTGGATTTAGATACTGCTTTGTCTGGCTGGAAGATGATTAAAATTTATTAGGGGACTATTCGAGTCCCGCGTTCGACACCTTTTGCATTTTGGATTTTCATTTTCTTTGAATTTATTTTTGTATTTTCGTCGTTGTCATGTTTCCACGACTTGGGAATATTTTCTCATCCATTGGAAGATTTTCAAAATACGTCAAAGGATTTTCACTAGGGTGAAGGAATTTCACGAAGGATTTTCATATGAGACTTTTCTTATATCCATTAAGGATTACCACTTCGTAGTATTGGGTGGTTAGGATCGATAGATCCTTATTAAGGATTTTCACGAAATTTCCAGTTATTGAGTTTTTGTATTTTGGAATGAAAATCGGTATTATTTTCAATTTGAATTAAATTCTTTTTTGATTTTAAATTAAAATATTACTTTAAGATTTTTGAATTTTCAGAATTTCAGGATCAGGTTTTTTTTATTATTATTATTTTTTGGAATTTCAGAATTTTGGAATCTGATTTCTTTAAATCAGAGCAGAGATGCTTTTGACATCTGTTCATATATTTTATTAATGGATTTAAATTCCAGTTGGTATTTTATTCAACTTTAGTCGAATTCTGAATTTACTTGAAGGATTTTAATAATTCAGTGGATGAGTTTTAAGATTTATTTGCAGTTATTTAAATGATATCGAGGATCTTGGTGTTTATACACAAGACACATGGTTATGAAAGAGAAAGCTTGTTGTATTGTAAAGAATTAGCCGACTGTCAATACAAAGAATTTACTTCGAAGATTAATGTTTGTAGAACTTTGATTCTATTTTGATACAACATCATTTGGTTGGAATGTCAGAGGAAGCTTGTTGCTTTGTTCGTTTGCTATTGAGTTATTATTTTATTGAGTCTGCCAATGGACATTGACACTAAATTAACATCGTGATAAGATAGAATTCAGCCGAGATTAAGTTTATTTGGCAATGCTGTGATTAAATATTTATATCAGGGGTGTGCAATGATCTCAATTGCGATTGGGACATTGAAGGAAAGTATTGCCTAGACTTAAGAGCTAGCATTTCCTTGTAAATGTAATGAAGATATTTTGGTAGGAATTGAAAGGCACCTGTGAAATATTGGTGGTGCGTGATATACAATCTGACAACGTGGCTTCTGTTGGCTAGGGTTCAGCACGGAAGCAAGATGAACGGGAAGTTCCGTCTATTATGACGAGGTATTTGTATTTTAAGAGGAAGCTTGCGTTGGCAAGCCTTAAAGGGAACCGTGTTGCTTCTTATAAATGAATGTCTGTTAAGGCTCAGTGCAGAGGTGAATTCGCACGCACTCCTGGCATGAGGGGGGGCGATCAGCTGTGCGATGTTGAAGCACAGGCTGGCCCATAAGTAGTGTCATTGGTATGATAAAGAAAGAATCTTTTATATTATTATTAATACATGGGTTTTTTTTTTTTTTAGTTTTGGCACCAATGCTTCAGTGCCAAGTTGCAACAATGTTGGGCGCTGTCACTTTTACCGACGGTTGCTGCCCTGCATCCCCTCCCTCAGAGCACATGACCTCGCCCACCCTCACCACCACTAGTGCGCAGTCGCGCCTGTTCGACGAGTAGTGTGAGACCAGCACTCGCGAAAGACAGTCGCAATGTTTTCCAAGTAGGAGCAGAGAACGCGGATAAAAATTCAGTGTGCTAGGGGTCGCAGTGCTAAACAGTGTCACCGAGAATTGCAGGAAGCGTGCAGTGCAGCTGCGTTACCGTTCAGAACGGTAGCAAGATGGGTTGCAGCCTTTCGAGTTGGACGCGAACGTGTGGAGCACATGCCTCGATCTGGTCACCCACTAGTAAGTAATGACAATGTACAGATGGTGTCCGCGTTAGTAGAGGTGGATCGAAACGTAACGATTCGTCAATTAGAGCTAGATACCGGACCGGCGCATTCAACTGTCCTCCACATCCTGAAGGACTTACTGAAAATGAGGAAGAATGCATCCAAATGGGTTCCGCATGACTTAACTGACATGCACAAATGGCTGCGATATGACGCTTGTCGTATGCACTTGCTTCATTATGAGCGCGAAGGAGAGGCCTTCTTACGGCGTACGATAACCATTGACGAGACGTGGGCCAGATATTATGAGGCACAGTCAAAACGCCAATCGAACGAGTGGCGGCACCACGGAAACAAACCGTTCGACCAACCCCCACCAATGTGAAGGTAATGTTGATCTTGCCCATGATTGGGATGCTGTGATCATTCAGCATACTGTTCCCTGAGGGCAAACCATTAATGCGGCGAACTATTGTTCGTTTCTGCAAGACCATCTCCGAGGAGCTCTGAGAAGGAAACGGCGCCACCACCTGGTTACACCGCCCATCGTTCTGCATGACAATTCTAGGGCACACACAGCAGGCGTTGTGTCGGCATTGTTGGATCGCTGGGGCTGGGAGGTCCTCTATCACCCCCCCCATATTCTCCCGACATCAGTGCCTGCGACTATGATCTCATCCCGAAGATGAAGATGACAACGCGCGGGGAGCGCTTCCGTACCATTGAAGAGGTTAAGCAGGCTGCCGAGCGCTCTCTTCGTACCATCAATAGATTGGGCAGTGCCAACGGGATCCAACAACTTCCGCATCGCTGGGAACACGTTGTATGCAACGGTGGGGACTACATCGAGGGCGTGTGAAACTTGGAACCATCTAAGTGAGTTATTAATCCAGTTATAACTAAGGTGCCAAAACTAAAAAAAACAACCCATGTATTATTATGTTATGTAGAAGAAACCAGTGGGAGTTACATTACAGGGTGTCGGGCGATGACCTTTTTCCAAATTCCCGTATTTCCCGTACGAAAATCCACCAAATTCCCGTATATTTTAGAATCCTCTATGACAAGAGTTCGCATACCGAATGGCTGAAAAATTAATCTTAAAGCGCGAATCAAGATTTTCAGGCGAATGCGTAACTGCATTTTTGGAGACACTTCCGCAGCCCACGGGTGATGGCGAGATTTAGGCCTAATCCATAGCGTGAGCAAAGCGCACGCGCGAGTGAACTCTCTCGCAGATGGGATGAGATGCTACGAACACAAATAAAATACCATTTACCTGGGGAGAGCTGATATAAATGACTGTTTTACTGAGGAGGGTTGAGAGAGTAGAGCATACGAGTGTCACATAATTAATGTTTACGGGAAGTGACTGAATTGTATGGTACCGTAACCGTTCAGAGCTTCCACGAGTTAAAATGGCACCAAAGCTTCTGCATAGTGACCTTCCGGTCCGCGAATCTCCATTTGATTTTCATTGGCAGTGATTCGTTCGTTCATGATTATCTTCTTTATTATTTCAGATTGTGGTTTTGTTTTTAGGCGTTCAACTTATGAAATAAGAACTAGAGGGTTGGCCTTTCATGAATATTCCAAAGACAAGTTTCTCCTAAAAGAGTAATTAGTAAAACTTCGCATCAGAGACGAACATAACAAACAGCTCGCCTACAAAGTGTGTGACTTGCACATTTCAAACGGCAGTTGTCAAACATATCTTAAACTACAATAATTAAGTCGGTGCAAATTAAATATGTTATATGTGAGGATATTATTATAATTTGCTATCCGGTTGTTATATTGGTGTTACGGCTGTGAGTTTGTGTCATCAGTCGCCGCGTGAGTCACAACTGCCCCAGGGCTGGGCTGTGCCCTGCCTCCTGTATTGCGCGCGCCTTATGCAACAGGGCTACTAGGACAAAGGGATAGTCCAGAACATTCGTGACTGGACCAGCGCTGGAAACCTCGAGAAGCCGTGGACTCTGGATGGATCTAGAAGCATTTATTGAGTCACCGGCCGGCTATATAAGAGTGACCCGTCAAGCAGTGGTTGTTGTTGTGTTTTACGAGCTAGTGCGAGCGATTATCTTGTGCGACAGAAGTGTGGTGACGAAGTGCTGTGCGAGTTACGAAATCCTGTGACATTGTTTCTCCCAGCTTGTGAACAGCGTACATCAAGTGCTCGTAAGTAACTGTATTTGTTGTACCTGAGGAAGAGGGGCAGGTAGCTTCTGCCAAGGCCACCGGACTCATTAGGACGGATTAACTTCTGTGGTCTGTTGCAAGTGAAAGGGGCCAAGAGCGCATAAGGAAGAGACTTGAGGAAACTGGAGAAGGCTCCTAATTGCTTGTATTTGCTGATTAGTGTAATTTTCTGGCCACAATAAAGTTAATTATTTCTTTAAGCAGTAACTGGTGTTGTGCTTTGTACCCCCACCGTAATCCAGTTAACAAAAGTGCCACTAGGGGGTGGCACGCAACAACTGGTGTCAGAAGCTGGATTACGAACTCAAGCACAACACCTGACGGTCCTGGTTTCAAAACCCGAGCAGGTCATTTTCTCTAATTTTCCTGTGAGTGCATGCCCTTTACAAGACAAACAACTAAAATGGAGGAGAAATTGGCAGCACTGCTAGAAAAGTTAAATGGCATGGAAACCAAGATGGAGGATGGCCAGAAGAATTTAACAAAGGACCTAACTGCCAAAATGGAAGACGGCCAGAAGAAGATGGAGGATGGCCAGAAGAAGTTAGCAGAGGACCTGAAGGACAGCCAAAATAAGTTAGCAGAGGACCTAACTTCCAAATTAGAAGAAGGCCAAAATAAGTTAGCGGAGGACCTGAAGCAGATGGAAGACAGCCAGAATAAGTTAGCAGAGGACCTAACCGCCAAATTTCTGGATGGCCAGAAAAATCTGGAAGAGTGTCTGCTGACGAAATTAGAGGAGAGCCAAAGGAAATTAGAACAGGGCCTACGTGAGGAAGTCGCGGCAGTGGAGGAGAAGTTCAACACCTTGCAAGTGGAAGTTGCCGAGCTGCGCCAACACCCGCTGATGGGGGTGGAGGAGAAATTCAACGCCTTGCAAGTGGAAGTTGCCGAGCTGTGCCAACGACCGCTGATGGGGGTGGAAGAGAGATTCAACGCTCTACAAAAGGAATTTGCTGAGCTGCGCCGACTCCCGCCGACAGGGATGGAAGATAGATTCAAAGCCCTACAAGAGGAAGTCGCCGAGCTGCGCCAACGCCCGCCCACCGTTACACCGGGAATATCAGGAACGGGACATAGCAGAGTGACGCCCCCAACCTTCGACGGAAAGGTCCCGTGGAGCACCGACTTACGTCAGTTCGAGGCGGCCTGTTCCATAAATAACTGGAACAACACAGAAAAGGCTACAGCTCTCATTGTAGCGCTGAGAGGTGACGCCCTTAACGTCCTTCAGGCCATCCCGACTGGATCCCAGGACTACGCTTCACTGATCGCCCATATGGAGTCCCGATATGGAGATAGCCATCTTCAGCAGGCCTACCAGATGCAGCTCTGGACCCGGGTACAGAAGAACGCGGAAACCCTGCAGGAGTTCGAGATGGACATCGCACGCCTCGTAAGGCTCGCCTACCCAACAGTGCCGGCCGACTTTCTGGAGCAGATAGCGACGCAGACTTTCACCGACGGGCTACGGGACTCGGACACTCAACAGGCGCTGCGACTCGCGCGCAATAAGACCCTGGCAGATGCGCTGAGCCACGCACTTGAGTTCGAGACGGCAAAGCAGGTATCTAGAATGCGCACGCGGGTGCGTCAAGTGGACGTCGACGAACCAGTAAAAACCAACGAGACCAAGCCCCTGGCCGACGAGTTGATGGAGGCGCTAAGCCGTTTCTTCAAGAATCGCAGTACCACCAACAAAAACGTAGCCGAAGGACATCCGGAGAGGCGGCCTGGAAGAGGACTACCGACCTGCTGGACCTGCCGTAAGAGAGGCCACCTGAGCAAGGACTGCGGTGATCGCCGCCGCCAAGGGTTTCCATCGGGACAGTCAGTCGTAGTGAAACCGCGCGGCCCAGGAAAGCAAGTATCAGCCAGCCTAGGGGGGCAAAGGTTGGCTTGTGACAGTCGTCAAGCCCCGGCAGTCCAAGTTCGTGTGACGAAGTTACGGAGGGACAATAGCAGCCTGATGGTCGACGGAGTCGTCAACGGAGAGAGCTGGCCCCTGCTGATCGAAACGGGAGCGTCGAGGACCATCGTCAATCCCACCGTGATCCCGAAGTGGAGAGTGCAACCCACACAAAGGAACCTCCAGCTAATAACCGAGACCGGAGAGACCGCACCAGTACATGGCGAAGCATCACTGGAGTTCGTCATTGGTCGACGGGCGATAAAGCATCCAGTGCTTGTGGCTGACGTATCAAATGAAGTGATCATCGGACTGGACTTCCTGGACCACAACAACATCATCTTGGATCTGAGTACCAACACTCTGCACTTCGGAGGTGAGGAACTTGCTTTGCAACCTGCGCACGAGTCCATCACCGCACAACGAGTAAGGCTGTGAGAAGACGTCATCGTTCCCGCCAGGACGGAAGTCAGCACTGCCGTAATTGTCGACGGAACTGCTGAGGGAGTGGCGGCTGTCGAGCCAAAATATGAGGACATCCAGACAAAAGGATTGCTAGTTGCCAAGACCCTCATCAACACGACGTCTCGGCCGTACGTCCGCCTGTCCAACCTGAACGACTACGACATTACGGTTCACCGGGACACCAACCTAGGAGTCTGCGAGCCCGTTACCTGGATTGCCCGCATCACCGACACGACGGACGGACACCTGCAGACGGACAACCGAAGAAGACGCGCCCTGCCAGAAGAACTACAGAAGCTGTACCAAGGATCTCAGGACCATTTAGACGAGGAACAATCACGCCAACTTCAGGACCTGCTACGCGAATTCCAGGATGTCTTCTCCGTGGGGAGCAAAGACTTCGGCAGGACAAGCTTGGTCCAGCACAGAATCGACGTTGGGGACAGCGCACCGATTAGGGCTCCATTCCGACGTGTCCCGCTCGCCAAGCAAGCCGAAGTCGACCGGATGGTAGAAGAGATGAAGGAGCAAGGGGTGATCGAGCCATCACATAGTCCTTGGAGTTCTCCGGTCGTGCTTGTGAAGAAGAAGGACGGTTCCACCAGGTTCTGCGTGGACTACAGGCGGGTGAACGACGTCACGAAGAAGGACAGCTACCCTCTACCCCGGATCGACGACACGCTGGACACCATATCAGGGTCAAGATGGTTCTCCACCTTGGATTTGAAGAGTGGTTACTGGCAGGTGGAGGTCCACCCTAAGGACCGCGAGAAAACGGCGTTCTCTGTGGGCAGCGGGCTCTGGCAGTTCACCGTCATGCCATTCGGTCTGTGCAACGCCCCTGCGACCTTCGAAAGGCTAATGGAGTCCATTCTGAGGGGACTACACTGGAAGACCTGCCTGGTCTACCTAGACGACGTCATCGTTCTGGGGAGAAGCTTCGAGGAGCACTACAGCAACCTGAAGGAGATCTTGTTGAAGCTACGGGCTGCCCAGCTGAAGTTGAGCCCCAAGAAGTGTCAGCTCTTCCAGAAGCGGGTCCAGTACCTTGGGCATATCGTCTCCGAGGAAGGGGTGCGCACCGACCCAGAGAAGACCGCAGCTGTGAGGGGGTGGCCAGTTCCGAAGGACAAGTCCCAACTACGAAGCTTCCTGGGACTCTGCACTTATTACCGTCGCTTCGTGAGGGGATTCGCCGACATCGCCAAACCTTTACATCGCCTGACTGAGAAGGACCAACCCTTCACGTGGACAGCAGAATGCCACAGTGCCTTCGAACAACTCAAGCAGGCTCTGTGCACCGCGCCTATTCTGGCCTACCCCAGACCAGGAACAAGGTTCATCGTCGATACCGATGCCAGCGACTTTGGCATAGGGGGAATCCTGTCGCAGGTAGTGGACGGCGAGGAGAGAGTAGTGGCCTACTTCAGCAAGGCCTTGTCAAAGCCAGAAAGGAACTACTGCGTCACCAGGAAGGAGCTGCTCGCCATCGTGAAGACCATTGAACACTTCCACAAGTACCTGTACGGGCAAGAATTTCTCATCAGGACCGACCATACATCCCTGCGGTGGCTCCTGAACTTCAAGCAGCCCGAGGGTCAACTCGCGCGGTGGTTAGAGAGGCTTCAACAGTATAACTTTGAGATTCAGCACAGGAAAGGCCAACTGCATTCTAACGCCGACGCCCTGTCACGAAGACCGTGCCCCGAAGACAGCACCTTCTGTGCCCGAAGGGAGGAGGAGAACGCCGGGATAGAGTGCCGAAGGACTACCGTGGAACTTCAAGGGAGCTGGAGCCGCGAATCTTTCACGCGGGCGCAAGCGGAAGATGATGACCTGGGACTGATAGCCGAATGGAAGAGGGCCTGTGTCCCCAGACCCGGGTGGAACATTGTGAGTGACTGCAGCCCAAAGTTTAAGTCCTACTGGGCACAGTGGGACTCGCTGATTGTAAGGGATGGCCTCATCTGCCGTACCTGGGAGAGCACCGACGGGAAGACATCACGGGAACAAGTCGTCGTTCCAAAGGCTATGACGGAGGAAGTCCTGAAGGAAGTTCATGGAGGATCATCTGGTGGACACCTAGGGATAAAGAAGACCCTGGAGAAGCTGAGAGAGCGGTTCTACTGGATCGGATGCCGAACAGACGTGGAGAACCACTGCGCGAGGTGCCACGATTGCGCAGCCAGCAAGGGCCCAGGACGAAGACGACGGGGTCCACTGAAGACCTACAACGTGGGCGGCCCCATGGAGAGAGTGGCCATCGATGTTGCTGGGCCATTCCTGTTAAGCGAGGCAGGGAACCGCTACATATTAGTCGTCAGCTACTACTTTACCAAATGGCCGGAGGCGTATGCGCTCCCTAACCAAGAAGCCGCGACGATCGCAGAGACCCTGGTGAAGGAATTCGTCAGCCGGTACGGAGTACCCCTGGAGCTGCACTCCGACCAAGGGAGGAACTTCGAGTCGCAGGTGTTCCAGAACCTATGCCAGCTGCTGGGGATCCGGAAGACAAGGACAACGCCGCTACACCCTCAGTCCGACGGGATGGTAGAGCGATTCAAACGCACCGTCGAGAACCATCTCCGAATAGTCGTCAGCGAGCACCAGAGGGATTGGGACAAGCATCTTCCACTATTTCTCCTGGCCTACCGCGCCGCCGTGCATGAAGCCACCGGGTGCACACCAGCCCGGGCCATGTTTGGGAGGGAGCTCCGTCGTCTACCTGTCGATCTTGCCTTCGGCCGACCTGGGAATGATCCGATCCCGGTAAGCCAGTATTGTCAAGAACTGGTCGACCAACTGGAGGACGTACACGCGTTCGCGAGGAGGAAACTGCGGATCGAGACCGACCGAATGAAGACCCGATACGACCAGCAGACGGATGCCGGCAGATTCCACGAGGACGACCTGGTCTGGCTCTTCAACCCATTACGGAAGAAAGGCCTGTCATCCAAACTGCAGAAGTCTTGGGAGGGCCCGTACCGAGTCGTGAAACGGATCAACGATGTCGTCTACAGGATCCAGCGGAGCCCGAGGGCGAAGATGAAGATCGTGCATCGAGATCGCCTGGCAGCCTACGGAGGGACACAGACGGACCAATGATTGATCGGGACGATCAGCCTTTTTAGGAAGGGGGTGGTGTTACGGCTGTGAGTTTGTGTCATCAGTCGCCGCGTGAGTCACAACTGCCCCAGGGCTGGGCTGTGCCCTGCCTCCTGTATTGCGCGCGCCTTATGCAACAGGGCTACTAGGACAAAGGGATAGTCCAGAACATTCGTGACTGGACCAGCGCTGGAAACCTCGAGAAGCCGTGGACTCTGGATGGATCTAGAAGCATTTATTGAGTCACTGGCCGGCTATATAAGAGTGACCCGTCAAGCAGTGGTTGTTGTTGTGTTTTACGAGCTAGTGCGAGCGATTATCTTGTGCGACAGAAGTGTGGTGACGAAGTGCTGTGCGAGTTACGAAATCCTGTGACATTGTTTCTCCCAGCTTGTGAACAGCGTACATCAAGTGCTCGTAAGTAACTGTATTTGTTGTACCTGAGGAAGAGGGGCAGGTAGCTTCTGCCAAGGCCACCGGACTCATTAGGACGGATTAACTTCTGTGGTCTGTTGCAAGTGAAAGGGGCCAAGAGCGCATAAGGAAGAGACTTGAGGAAACTGGAGAAGGCTCCTAATTGCTTGTATTTGCTGATTAGTGTAATTTTCTGGCCACAATAAAGTTAATTATTTCTTTAAGCAGTAACTGGTGTTGTGCTTTATACCCCCACCGTAATCCAGTTAACAAAAGTGCCACTAGGGGGTGGCATGCAACATTAGTATATTATGCATTAACGTGGCCCGTTTAAATGCTAAATTGTGAAGGATGCTACGAGTTATAGGCTATTCGCCGCATTGGTCGGCCTAATATTTACTAACAACGCATCGTTTCTTCTTTAATATTTATTTAATCATTATAATTATAATAGCCTATCTATTTACACTTATTTAACCAATAATCATTTTATAATTCTATACATATTCCAGGCATTGAAAGAAAGCGATATTTGATAGCGCATGCGGTTCCAACTTAAAATACAACCGTGCCCAGTTTTCAGTACCTATGGAAAATATTACCGTAATTTAATAAACCAAACAACTGGCGACCATTTTTTTTGAAATGCTCATTTACATCTTCACCCTAGTCTACGTAAAGTACCATACGGTAATCACTGAAAGGGTAGGGCGGACATGACCTCAATTTCACAAACGAATGAACCTCATTTTGCATGAATTGAGGAAAGCAATGGCAAACTACCTCACTCCTCTTCTTGCCTAGAACGCCTCAAAATAGCGCTGCCTTGGGTTTTTGTGGGTATCTACTCACATAACGTAACGGCGGTACTTTTTGAGGATCCAACCAGCCTTCGGGCTGACTACCTAACAGACAGATGGAACCCAAATCCTAATGGAGGTATAGAATGTCTGCATTTAGAAATATGTTGGTCAATAATTTAAAGCAAGATGCCAGAAAACTAAATACAAAAAGCTGCATGCCTACCACGGTGTAAAGTTGCTCCGTGAAAAAAAAAAAAACCCCGCCAAGATTATACGATGTGCATACAGTTAAATACAATCATCCAATTGGAGAAGCACTTTCTTTGTCACAATCTTATAAGCAATTCAAACATAAACTGACGTAATTTACGGGAAAATGTGCAACATTTAGAGACACAACGTTAGCTGACATTTCGCATCATTAATACATAAGGAATGAACACATGCAGAGCTTTCTCACTGCACATAGCTGAAGATCATATAATTCTTGGTGCATTTTACGTGATCTTAACAACAATAATTTGCTTAGTTACATGCAAGGAAAATTGTAGTAGCCTACACAGTTCCCATTGCTTCCATTACCGGTACCTGACTTCTAAACCAGAAGCTGGTAATGCATAACCATACACCGGTGGCACGTCCTAGAGCAAATGGAAGATAGAAAGAAAATGTAAGCTCTATAGGAACAAGGCGATACAATTTTCTGCACTACTGAAAATAGTCAAAATACCCTTCGTAATAATGAATAATAATTTTGGGGATCATGTAGTAATAGATGTTACCCACCCAATATCCATTTTTAGATCACGACTTTTATAGCAAAATTGGAGGTGTGTCCGCTATTACACGCGTAAATTATGGGACAAATACAGTATTGCCCAACCCGCGCATTCGGTACTGACAGCCTTCCTGTCACTTTGCCCCGCTTTTCCCCTCCGCAACCCACGGTCGCCACATAACAAGACCCTACGTCCAACCGCCACACGGCAAGAATTCTGAGCATGCTTCTCACCTACACCCTGTATTTCGAAAGAAACAACGCGAAGGATATGTCGGGAGCTTGGAACAGCTGAGCTGTGTTGCTAAGTTTTTAGTGTTGTTGTAAATCAACTGATTCGAATAATACATAGCGCTACACTTCAGACATTATTTCTCAGGGTGTCTACTGTAAGGATGAAGTAAAAATTAGTTACTTTTTAGGTACCTTTTAGTTACCTTTTAGTTAATTTTAGTTACCTTTGAATTCAAGTTACGTCTGCGGTCTACAAGCATAGGCGCTCATCACGCGGTGAAGAAAAACAATGAACTGTTTTTAAAGAAGTTTTTCTTATTTATCATATGGCTTTTAGTGCCGGGAGTGTCCGAGGACATGTTCAGCTCGTCTGAGCCTGTAGCTGCTTCCAACGGACCCCCTTAGGTTGAGCTACAAGATCCGTTCAATTTCAAGTTGCTACCAGATATCAATGATACCTAGTGGTGAACGTTGGAACTTTGATAGAGCGTTCCGACGAAATATAACCTAACAATTTAGCTTCACACAAGTTTTGTATGTGGAAGAATCCTTTACATGCCATAAATCCATGACATGGGACCGTTGGCTTTACTTCCCCTCCGAAGGAAGGCATACTGAAGGATTTTTAACGCTTTTAAAAAATCCGACGACTTCTGCCGGGTTTGAACCCGCTATATTGGGCACAGCAGTTCAGCATGCTACCAACTACACCACCAAAGCCGCTTTAAATGAAATTCACATGATGTTATAAAAATTTAAAAAATAATAAATATATACTAGATATTTAATATCCAATGATTTGTTTCAGCTAATATGTCGTCTTGTCCACAATATGTTGTTATTATTACGGTACCAAGAGGTTGCTCAGCTCTTGACCATTTGGCGAGATTTCCTTCGTCCCCGCGGTAGGTCGCGAAGAAATGTATGCGATGTTACGCGATCGTCACCGAATTCTGTCTTCGCAGTCAAATGCGGAGAAATATCAAGATGTTACACGATTGGCGCTGGTCTCAGTTGTTTGGTGAGCTTCCCGTAGTTTTCACGATAGAACACTGAGAAAAATCGCGATTTAGATCATCAGCGTCACTTTTAGTCATTCGACGAGATTTCCATTGTCCTTGAGTTCGGGCACAAGAAAATATAGCATTATTACGCAATCGGCGCCACTTGCTGTCCGTTTGACAAGAGTACAGTTGTCCTCGTCATTGAACGCGGAGAAATATCGCGATGTATCGCAATCGCTGTCGCTCTCGGCCGTTTTACGTTGTCCTCGAGATATTATGCAATCGTCGCCGCACCCGGCCGTTCAACGATTGTCTGCCTGTCTATCTGTCCTGATAGAATGGCGGAGGCAAGCTCAAGGTTGGGCATGGTTAAAATTCACGCGTAGTTATGAACATGTTGTTCGGTCGGCGCAGTGATTCCCTTTATCCCTATGCTGTAGTTGGGAGTTCATGAGTTCAGGGTGGATCACGAGGAGGATTTAGTATTTCAATGCTACGTAGGCTGCCATTTTTAAGTGGGTTGATGCACTTCTCGCTCCCCGCACGCTTTTAAGTATACGGTCATGGGAAAAGTGGCAAGTAGGTTTCGTGATGGGTGCCCTGTGATGGGTGCCCAATCACCTTTGACAGGATTCCCGCAGTCCTCGTGGTCACAAGTTCACGATAGGGGACGGGTTTTATGATTTTACGAAACTGACGTCGATCTCGGTCCGTTTGACGAGATTCCCGCAGGCAAGTCGTGCGGTCAGCCGGCCGTCTTGAGGATGCGATTTTGGAGGATGAACGTTCGAAGTAGGTACGATATCGAATATTACGAATTGTTCTGAGAGGATTGCACGAATAATACGACAAGAGGGCAAGTTTTATTTCGATTGAGAACCACGAATTATCAACAAGTTATCGAAATAATCGGTTAGATTATATATCCGATGGAACGAAAGTTCGAAGGAAAAATCGACTTATAACGGAATTTCGATTTAACCATACTGAATGTCGCAAATTTACTTGACATATTTTTTAAATAAGTTATATGTATTTCGAAGATTTTTTCGCATTTTTTCGAAACTGTAACATTTCGCAAGATTGCGTCATTAAATTGTTTCGCGTTATTTCTGGACTTCAATTTGACAGAGTTTCCAAATAACAGAAATGAGAGATTTCTTTTTAGTTTCGGAAGTATTCGCGAATAAACGTCTCACGAAAAGTCAGGTTTCCTAATACAGTAACACAGAAAAATATTTCACACTAAACTTACGACTTCTTGATGCCTAAAATATACGTTGAACCGATTTATACCGCTCAAGGTATCCACGGTATGTATTTCCTTGAGGTTGTTCACTTTTCAGTGAAATTTACAAAGTTCACTTATTTTTATTATAACATAACCTCTCACCTGTCATGTCATTCCATTTTTCTTCAATCTGTTCTTGCTAGCACGTGTTCCATGACACTGTAATGATTTCCGGAACTAATGTTGGTCACGAGGTTCATTTTCAGTTGGCCCCTTGCTCTGATTGGCCTCAGCAGTTTTTGAGAATTTTCCATGCTCTCGGATTGGCCGACGCCACCTGTCCGCATCACGCATTCCGCGTGATCTCCGGTATATAGCCTGCCCTGGCCTACATCAACAGTCTGTCACCAGCAAGTCACAATGCCAGTCACTCATCTTCAGCCGTCTTCACGCTGTTTGCACAACGCTTGAATGTGTCTCAACGCTGTGTGCTAATACATCGCAAAATGCTTCTAGTCAAACCAGCAGTGCATTCTATAATCTACGAAATCTACATAAGTTAACATCGTTACTTGGCCTACATCAGTTTGTCGTGAGCAAAAACGATAAACAAATTTTCTTCTGTGCTGGGCACGAAGTCTTCAACATTTCCAAGACGGGAAAAAGTGATCAAAACCGAGTTCTACGAAACCTATATAAGTTTACATCGATAATTGGCCTACGTCAGTTTTTGTGCTGGGCACGAAGTCTTCAACATTTCCAAGACGGAAAAAAGTGATCAACACGTTCTTCCTCCATTTCTATTATGTGGAAATTCCTCTACACCAACGCCAACAAGCTAAGTGTTTATTATAACCTAAAACATTTCTAAACTTAAAAATGTATCTTTCCTTTTTTTTAGGGTTATGTCACATGGCTTAAGTAACTTGTCAAACCATGCCAAACTAAACTTATTTCCTTCTATTAAGTGGTTTAAGCATGTATTATGCCTTTAAATTGTGGGCTATGAGAACTGTTCTCTCTCTTTCACATGTTAACTATCCTTCAAAACAAATCATCCTTTTCTCTATTTTTGTATAAACTATTGGGCTTAACACCAGTTCACCTCTCTGACGAAGTGAATGGCTTGTTCTCTACTTAATCTATCAAGGTGTTTTTGGGAATGCTCCCATTTCAATTGTAAACAACCTCGCCTTGTAACTATCAGGCGACTAGTGGGATGTTATCCCTACTGGCATGTAAATATTGATTTTTCTGTAAATAAACTAGCCTACTCTCGGTGTGCAGTCCTAGGCTAGATTTTAAGCTATTATTGAGTACTATAGTTACTCGCTAATTTACCCTGCATTGTTCTACTTTAGACTACTGGCCACAAAGTGGTTACTTATTCTCAGGGTTGTTGGCATTAAAGCTTATGAAATCTTGCTAGCTTGCTGTCGGCCTGTCAAAGGTCACATTTCCATTACATATTTATATATTTATTGTTAATCTTTTGAAAGCTTATGAAATCTTGTTCGCTTGTTGTTGGCCTGTCAAAGGTCACATTTCCATTACATGTTTATATATTTATTTATTGTTAATCTTTTGAAAGTTGGTTTTTGAATAAAATACCACTGTTATTGGCAAACTGTTTCCATTGCTATTTACTCATCAATGTTCAATCTGTTCCTACTTAGTAAAGTTCATTTGCTTATTAGACTAGAAGCTTCACTTCTAGTCCTTCCCGAAAAAGGAGGTCTCTCATTGACAGATCCTATCCAGAGGTCGGGCACGGAGACATAGCTTAGTACTATGCAATAGGCACGGCGCCGCTTGCGTGAAACTCGCAATCTCTGAGCCTAGCGGCGCAAGTTTAAATGATTCAACCCGCCTTCAGAAAATTTTCGTTACCCGTTTGTAAAATTCGTTACTTTTTCGTTACTTTCGTTACCCATTTGTAAAATTTATTACTTTTTCGTTACTTTCGTTACCGGTAGACACCCTGTTTCTGTACAATTATACATAATATATTTTTAAAAAAGGTCCCGAGTCAACGCCGAGGACATTCAAACAGAGAAACACGATATTTTTAGATGAATAAATAAATTACACACCAAAGCTATGATACCTTTATCATCAGTATTCAATTCAATAAATACGACAAAGAGGGCACACACTCTACCATGCAATGATTATCCTGTAACATGAAACAAGAGTCTGAGTGGAGGTCGTTCACAGCTTACTACAGTAGTTGACAGATAACACCATGCTCACTCACTGAATCGCGACTCTCTACGGTTAATATTAGCTTTCGTGACAATACAAAAGTAAAGTTAAGGTAAAGACATATTTAGCACCGAGCACTCAAACAAGCCCTCTCTGTGGCGATATTATTGCCATGGTTTTATATTGTCGAGTTGTAGGCTATTGAATGGCGGACGGTATTTTGTACACTATGACGGGAAACAATAGCCTGTGCTCTATTTTATCGATTGACGCAAGCGAACCGACACCAATAAATAAATTATCCTCAGTCACTTGGCAAGGGTTTCTTTGACACTCTCCATCCCTTCACTGTCCCTATCATCACCACCATCATTGTCTTCGTCAGAGCTTGATGAATTGCCAAGGTTAATAATCATTTCATCCTCCGTGATATCCAGACCGCCTTCAGTATTTCTTTCTGTACATGCTGTAAGCCTCCGTGGCTTAGGCGGCAGCACGCCGGCCTCTTACCGCTGGGTCCGTGGTTCAAATCCCGGTCACTCCATGTGAGATCTGTGCAGGACTAAACGGAGGCAGACAGGTTTTTCTCCGAGTACTCCGGTTTTCCCTGTCAAAATTTAATTCCAGCAACACTCTCCACTATCATTTCATAACATCTGTCATTCATTTAATCATTGCCCCAGAGGAGTGCGTCAGGCCTCGGCAGCCGGCACGGTTCATATCCTCGCCGCTAGATGGGGGCTTCATTCATTCCATTCCTGGCCCGGTCGGAGACTGGAAGCAGGCTGTGGATTTTCATTTTCACATGCTGTACGGGAAGTGTCCAGTCCTCGGGTCGAACTTCGGCGAAGTAAAAGTAACGAAACAATTACAATGAAAGGAAATCCGACACAGACAGTGGTTAACAAGCGACTGAAACAATGCTTGCCCATACGAGAAGAATTCTGTCACTTGTGTGGTGTATTTTGTAGCCACGTGTTGGTGACGGGTGTTTGATAGTAAAATGTCGAGAGCTGTGAGATTTTTTATTTAGTTTTTGAAATCTATGCATGTGTCTGTGTGGCGCATTTGCATCGAGTGTTTCCCGGACTTGAAAACAATTTGGTATATGCATCTCCCCTGCGAAAGAAGACCATGGAAAGGCTAAAAACAGTAAAATTCCACACGCGACACGCCGCGAATACTTTTTAATTTAGATTTATTTTATCAATGTAGATAATAGAAAATAAAATAATGCAAAACGAAATTAAATAAGTCACTTTGACAAATACAAGATTGTTACGGTACTAGGAACTTCAGTTATACACAGCACAAAATGAAGTTCTTTTGACAGTACTTTCTTTTTTCCAATTCCTGGAGATCTTTCGTGGCTTTTCTTTCAACTGCCACCTTAGCCGTCGCTTCGCACCTGTTTTGCTTTCTTGGACTCGGCGTAGGAGTTTCGTGCAGTATGGACTCTTGCTCACGGTTATCTTTTCTACTCCACCAGCTGCCATCACAGCGTCCTGAACAGTATGCATGCCAATCAGACTTGCTTCTTTGTGATTGACGATCATGCACTCCTTGTTCTGGGAGAAACCTCTGTCTAGAGCTGCATTGTTGTGATACAAAATCAGTATCATTTTAACGAAGCTTGTGAGATCGTTTTTGGCAGGAACTGAGGGAGGTGCTGAAGCCACTAATTCAGACAACAGCACGTCGAGCCATGGCTCTTTTCCGTCGAACTGCTTTAAACGCGCAGTGACGGAGGGCAGTCTCAGAAGTGCGGAGTAGCTGCTCTAAATGCGAGCAGCCATTGCACCAGAAAGCAAATTCTTCCGATTACAAAGAATTTCCAGGGCAATGACGATCCTAACTTCTTCCAACTTAGTCTCAGCGACCCCTATAGGGTCTAGGCAGAAATAGCACGGGTCTCTTGTGAGCAAGAGTTGACCACTCTTTGTTTTTTTCAGCCATAGGATACGAATGCACAATTTTCGGCAGTTGGTGCAAAATTGCAGCATATCCGCGTCTGGAATTTTCTGAGATCTTGAGCTGTAAGCTTCATCAAGGGCTGCTCTTGTCGAGAAACCCAGGTCTCCTCTGTGACAAACAATGCGGACTGATTCCTGTATGTCATTGTCAGCAACGAGCGCGGAGAAGGTACGGCCGGCGGTCGGCCAGGCAAAGCATGCATTCGACGTTGGCTGGGTCCTCATCCCGCTTAGCGCTCTATCGGTGGCGTAAATTGCGGGTGGCAGCGCGGTCTGCAGGGGAAATAGAAGACTGAGCAGAAGGACTCGACCGAGCGTTCGGGGGCTAAGAAGTCAAGCATTATGAGACTTTTCAAGATTTCCCGTATCAAGTGTGAATTTCCCGTAATATTTCCGTATTTTTCCCGGGTCACTAAAATTCCCGTATGATTCCCGTATTTCCCGTATCGCTCGACACCCTGCATTAACAGTAGTCTGAACTTAACTGATTGGACTATGGTGCCCAATTAAGTCTTTTGATCCTTATATCGACATTACTGTTAGCGGAAGTCTTGTAAAGTATAAAAGTATATCAAGATTGGATAGTGTGTAAATGTAATTTCTCAGTGGAGAAATAGTTTGCGATGATGATCATGTATGGTGAATAGCTGATAGTGTGTAAATAGATGGAATTTATGTTGGTGTATATAGTTCATTATTTTATTCGTCTTATTTGTTATAAAATATTTAGTATAGTGAGTGTAGGAATTTCAGGGTCGCGATGTATAGATTAATACATTAGTATTGTAATAGCGTGAAGGCCTTTGCTAGTAGAGTTTGATGTTTTTTTCTTGTCGTGATCGTCGGGAGTCGAACGACGGTTGCTACGATCCTGAAATCTAGGACGAGGCAGGAAGTAATAGTTTTCTTTCATATTAAATCAATTTTATTTATTATAGGAGAGGTTGTTTAGCGACTGGTGAACTAGGGATGAAGGTTTTTGTTCTTATTTGTGTTGTCAACATTTATTTATATTCAGTTTTCTGAATAAATTTAGCGAGCACGTGTTTTACGAATGCTCGTCGTTGCTTTTATAGAAGTTGTCGTTATGATTTGTGGAAGTGGTAACAAGTAAATGCCATGGTCGGACATCAGAATCTAGAATCCAGTTACCCATTTATAGTTTTTATATTGCCCCGACATAGAAGAGACAGAAGAGTTTGTCGTGTTATTGTCATTTTGTCTGTTTGATCCTGTAGTGATGGACCATAGCGTTTATTTGCATAGATTAGATCCTTATATGATCCTTATTTCCAGTGAGTGATGTGCTAGTGGTTCAAGGTAGGTCTTTTAGCCGGGTACTGCTGATTGCTGCGATCCATTTTCGATCCTGGGATTTTGGCTGTTACTTCGCTGTGAAATTATGGGCACAGTACGTTTTCCCACTTTCGACGTCCCATTATTTCAGTCCCTTCAAAAACGTAGTAACGAAGTTCCACTGTACATTTACAACAATCATCACCAAAATATACTTTTCTCCAGCAAATTTTGAATGTATAACATGCAATTATTCAAGATTGGACCTTACAGTATAAAACTAACTTTTTCTGAGTATAATGAAAATTAAGGCTTGGAAAAATCGTCCAGTTAAAGGAGACAAGAGAAAGGAAAAGAAAAGTATGGCGATTAAAAGAGAAGGAAATACAGGAAAATTTCCAAGACATTCTGAAGAAATTCCTCCCATTAGATGAGGTAGGAAGTGTGGAAGAAGAATGGGCAAAGTTCAAAGAAAGAATCGTCCACTGTGCTGAAGATCAATGTGGTAGGGTATCTGGTAAAAGGAAGGACAAGGAGACTCCTTGGTGGAATAACAGAGTAAAAGAGGCAGTGATTTAAAAAAAAAGGCCTGGTGGAAGTGGACAGTAGGCAACAAGGTTGAGAATAAAGAAAAGTACCAAGCGGCAAAGAAAAAATGCCAGAAGGTGGTGCAAGAAGAGAAAAGGAAGTGCTGGGAAAACTTCAGAGTAACTTTGCAGGAAGATGCTAAGGGAAGCCAGAAGATGTTGTATGGATTGGTTAGGAACAAAGTGAAAAGCAGAGAAGAAACAAAATTTGTGAAGACTGAGACAGGACGGGTTTTGACACAAAAAGAAGAAATACTGAAACATTGGGAAAACTATTTTGACAAATTACTGAACGTCAAATCCAAAGTATTGATAGAGGAAAGAAAGGAGGATGAACGGACTGTAGAAATTCAAGGTGAAGATATAACAATGTTAGAGATAGAAAGTGCCATAAAGAAGATGAAGAGTGGGAAAGCAACAGGAGTGGATGAGGTAGCTATAGATGTGATTAAGGCAGCTGGACCCATAGGGGTGCAAGGGTTGTACAGATTGTTTCGGGTGATATGGAAAAATAAGGAAGTACCAGAAGAGTAGGGTAAAGGTCTAATAATCTCGGTCTTCAAGAAGGGAGATAAAAAAGACTAACAACTACCGAGGAATCACCCTCATGTCACATGTGGCAAAGGTATTTGAACGGATACTCGAGGGACGACTGAGGATGGTAGTGGAAAAGGAAATGGAGGAAGAACAATATGGATTTCGAAGAGACAGATCAACTTCTGATCTTATTTTTACGATGAGGAATGTGATGGAGAAAAGGTGGGAATACAGAAAGGATTTCGTGATGACTTTCATAGATATTGTGAAGGCATATGATAGTGTGCCAAGACAACTGGTTTGGGATGCATTCATAAGGAAAAAAGTAGGTAGAGCTGAAGTGGAAATGATTAAAGCCATGTATCGTCAGTGTGTCAGTAGCGTGAAGACCAAGACTGGACAAACAAAATGGTTCAATGTAGAAATGGGTCTCCGACAAGGGAGTGTATTGTCCCCCCTACTTTCCCTCACTGTCATGGATGGAATCCATAAACGAGTGAAACTGAAAATGGGAAGCAAAGGGACGAAGGCCTTATTCTTCACTGATGACATAGTGATATGGGGGACGATGAATTGGAAGTCCAAGAACAAGTAAATGTTTGGAACCAGGAGACAGAAGAGCATGGAATGAAAGTCAGTGTGGAGAAGAGTCAGACGATGGTAATGACAAGAAATGTGCGAGATGGTAGGGGGAATATTGCAGTAGATGGAAAACCATTACAAGTTGTGAAAAGCTTCAAATACTTAGGGAGTGTCCTAACAGATGATGGAAGGATAAGTGAGGAAGTTGGTAAGAGGATTCAACAAGCAAATGGGTTTTACCAGAGTGTGAGGGGTCTGGTGCGGAACCAGGAAGTTCTGGAGAAATGTAAAAGAATCTTGTATTCAACATATTACACACCTATATTGACGTATGCAGCAGGCACGTGGACAACAACTAAACGGGAGGGAAGTAGAATCCAGGCAGCCGAGATAAAGTTCCTTAAAGGTATAATTGGATAGACCCGCAGAGACAAAATCAGAAACAAGGAAATTAGGTAGAAAACAGGATTCCCAAAGTTACAACACAAAATCGAGATCAGTAAGCTAAAATGGTATGGACATATGATGCGAATGGGAGAAGACAAGAGTCCCGAAGCGATTATTTACTGAGAAAGTCACAGGAAGGCGCCAAAGGGGAAGGCCGAGGATGAAGTGGATGGATGCAGTGAGGGAGAGCGTTGGGAAAAGAGGAGTGAAAGTGGAGGATGTACTGGAAGCGGGACGAGACTGGTGGAGAGACAGAAGAGTATGGAGTTCCTTGATTCACCCCCAACCCAGATCACTGGAACAGAGAAATGAAGAGGAAGAAAAAGAATGAAAATTTCTTGACTATTCCCCGAGTTTTCCAAAATTTTCGTTTTCCAAAGTATGGTAGTAGACATTCTGCAAATGCAGTAAGGCTACAAAAAAGAAGCAAAAAAGAACTTGGTACACATGATAATTAATTTACCTTATCATGTAGCTTGAGATGGAGCGCCAAGCCTTTCAGCTTAGCCAAAGTATTTGGCAGCTGCTGAGTTCCATACCATAAATAGCGATTTTTCCCAACCTGTGGAAAGCAAAAAGCGAATAAATTTTCTACTACTGTATTAAGGTGAGTTGGATAGGTCTTCATCTCGGAGAATAAATGGAGATAGGGATAAAAGGAAAAAAGAGTGAATGTACAGTAGGTCTACTGTACTGGATGCAAAAAATGAGGTTGATCACAAAGATGCAAACAAACCGTGAAGTGAAGTCTACTTTTTGACTGCATTCAGTAGCATGGAAGAAAAAGCATCCACATGCACAATAGGCAGGAAATGGTGTGGTAATACTCCTTATGGGGAGTATCTAGGGCAGACTACTTGTACCTCAAATCACGGGAAACACTAAATGGAGTTTAAACAATGTTCTATTTGTGCTTCTGAAACCTTAACAAGAAGTTCCGTGAAGAACTATACAGCCTACTTTTCATGCCAATGATTATTCTACAGTATATGAACCTATCTAGAATAATGAAGAAATTAAGTTGGTAATATCGAAATATCTAATTAGTTCAAAATATACCTGGTATAATGTAGCCTAATAGAGCACTACAGCTGGCAGCCCTGGTGACTGAATATATTCATAGTTCCACCTCTTAAGGTACAGAATACAAAATTTGGTTGAAGTCCAATGGACGTTACATGCAGTTAAACACTGGATCTATCAGCACGCATAAAAGCATGTTACCAACAATACCATGCGTGTGCTGGTCAGAAATAATCTGAATTATTATGATATCTTGTTGTGCCAATTTTGGATGAAATCCATTTGTTAGTATAGAAGTTACATGTATTTTAAAATTGGACATATCAGCAGGCATAGAATAATGTTGGCAGCACCACCTTGTATTAATTACTCCAAATTAATCTAGAATGTCAGGTGCTATACGTGTGCAAAGTATAGAGCTGTTGGCTTGCATACTTTCTGATATATTGATATTAGGGTAAAAAGAATATAGACAGCATTTATTAACAGTTGGCAGCCCTGATTGCTCTTAACAATACTTATAGTCATATCTGTTATGGTACACATTGCACATACGAAATTTGGTTGAAATCCAACTGATAGTATAGAAGTTACATGTATTTAAAAATTGGTACTATCAGCAGGCTTATACTCATGTTGGTAGAACTGACGTATATAAGTTACTCCAAATTAATCTAAAATGTCAGAATATACGTGTGCATAGTTTAAAGCTGTTGGCTTGCATACTTTCAGATATATTAGTATTTGGATTTTAAAAAATGGAGAGAGCAATTATTAACAGTTGGCAGCCCTGGTGGCTCTTAAGAATACGCTCAGTCATATCTGTTTATGTACAGATATTACATACAAAATTTGGTTGAAATCCAGTTGATAGTGTAGAAGTTATATGCATTTAAACATTGGACCTATCAGAAGGCTTAAAACTATTTTGGCAACACTGTCATGGTTGGCCTCCTGGAAATTAAACTGAAATAGTATTATCTACATGTGTGCCAATTTTGGAATAGCTCCCATGCATACCTTGCAAGATATCCAACATGGAGCTCAAATTTCTAGTGCGTTTTTTCAGCAGTTGGTAGCACTGACATTTTCAAATATGGACGTGAGCTATTCCGGTGCATATCTTTACTAATACTAAATTTGGTTTTGATTGCTGCAGCCGTTTAGGAGTTGATAGGGGGACACACACACACAGACAGACAGAAGGACAGACAGACAGAGACACATTTTCCCCGGATCGATCTCATAAGACTACTTTTTCCTCATGTTTGCAAAATGTGAAAAGTAGGCTAAAAATCATACCACTAATAGGGGTGCACAAAATAGAAATAAAACAGTACATGAAACTAACTGTATTTCTAAGTCATCTAAAATGTTCACACTTTCATTACAATTTTGATTGAGAAATTTCAAATTAATTATTAAATTTTCAATATCAGTAGCATAAGTTGAGATATTTGACATCCAATTTTGTCAGTCTCTATTTTAATAGAAAGTTTAACCACGTCTTGAATAGATTATTAAAGGCATGTTTTCATTTAACCTTTTAACTGCTATGTACAGTATTTCCAGAAGAATGAAAACCCATATGCTGAGTTATTTCCACACATCTTAGCCCCAATCTACATCAGGGCCCTAAATCAATTTAACATATTCTCCCTTCTCCTATTGGTTTCATATGTTATATATAGGGCCTTTCGGTGGTATTTTCACCTCTCTGGGACCAACAGAATTGAAATTTATCGAGCATACAAATGCATAAAACCGCGGTTTTCAGAATAGAAGCATATAAATGCATATTCTTGCAGTTTTCGTCTAAATAGTTTGTTTTTCTTCGAATCCTCTCCCTCCCCCGAATTCGAGCTCTGACCATCCTTAAGGTTCGAAAACAGAAATAATTATTGAAAAGCCTATCTGGTGTGAATAATAGAACCTCAGGTTTTAACCTTTAGTGAGATCGTTCTCGTCATTGAAACTTTTATTGACTGATTTAAGAAAATCATTCAAAACTGAAAACATAGAAAATTTCTTGTTGTACAGACCAATGCAGATCTACTTCATTGACTCGCCTAATTCTGAACATTTTGTAAATGAACTTTTAAACTGTAACTTTTATAAGAGCACTTCTCTTATATATACTTGAAAAACTTGAATGCGAGTATATCGCAGTGTATCATACATACAATTAGAAAATAAAGCTCGTATATGAAGGTATGTTATTGGTTTTTTCATTTCACTTTCCTTTCTATAGAGTTTAACGGTGTTTTTCGAGCATATTCTGCATATTTAACCGCATATAATGGGGGTTTCGAGCATATCTATCGAGCATACAATGGGTTTTTCGAGCATATAATGGGTTTTTGGAGCATATCTATCGAGCATAAAACACGTGGTTTTCGAGCATATCTGGAGATTTTATCGAGCATATCGATCCGAGCCCTAGTTATATAATTATAGGGACCAGATTTTTTGAAAATACGTATGCACATATGCAAAAGCATGTTTTGAGGATTTATTGGATCTTGGGCATATTCTGAACATAACAGCATACTTTAGCATATACAGTTCAAGTATAATTCAAAACGTCTTGAACAAAATAGGTTTTGCCCGTGTGTTGGACATCCCTTGTAAGCAACTTTCTGAGCAACAGATTAGTAACTAATATTTTATGCAAGCATGCTGCCAGGTTATTTTGTAACCTGTTTTTCGGAGAGTATTCACGCCACTGACATAAGTCAGATGGGACCTAATTTGTTTGAACGCGGCAAATGATTCAGCCAAGGTGAATTTAATTTAGAATTATTGTTGGTGGAGCGGTTGAACTGCGGTACAGTAATAATGGCGGAAGGGGCCTCCTTGTGCTCGGGAGATTAGGAGTAAAAGGTATGTGGTCCACACATATCAGGGTAGCGTCTGTCTCAGATTGAGCGGCTACAAACAGCGTCTGTTCCAGATTGGGAGGCTGATTTTAATACTGGGAGGCTTACTACCTCATCAGTTATAACCCCGCTATCCTTCGGGATAGCCTTTCTCAATTCTTTTCTTCACTCATGATGGAAACACAAAGTATTGGATTATCTACCCCAGGTGGTAATTACCAAGGTGGTAATAAATCCACCTCCACGTATTGTGGAGTTAGTAGGCCTGCAGAGTCTGGGGAGCCTGCAATGTCATGTAAGAAGAAATATATTATGTACTTAGCAACAATTAACATAAACTCACTCCTTCAGATAGGAAAACTAAAGCAAACATTGGATGTTCTTGAGAAACATAACATTGTCATCGCTGCATTGCAAGAAACACGATTTTGTGATGAAGAAGCTTTTGAGTCTCAAGGATTCAGAATTTATAAAGGAATACCTGGCACAAGAGTTACACCGAACATTCCTCATCTTGGTACAGGTTTTATAGTCCACAAGAAAGCTGTTGATTCAGTGCTGGATTTTACATCATTCAATGGAAGACTATCCACATTGTCATTTAGATCACTTAATAAAGCCTACACCGTGGTCAATTTTCATGCACCGACGAACATGTCAAAAAAGAAAGACCGAGAGCAAACTAATATAATATGGGAACAAATAGAAGACGTGATTGAAAATATTCCAGCGCATCACACCACCATCCTACTCGGTGATCAGGCATCACACCACCATCCTACTCGGTGATTTTAACGCCCAAGTAGGAAGAGAAAAAGTTTAGGAATATAGTTGGAAACTATCCTGCACATAAACGAACAAACAAAAATGGCGAACGGCTGATTGACACCTGCAAAAATAACAACCTAGTTTTGAAATCTACTGCGTTTAAACATCTTCCTCGGAAAGCAAAGATATGGAGACATCCAAATCCACTTATGGGTGAATTTCAACTGGATCATGTGGCAATATCAAAAAAATCAGATCGTGAAATCCAAAATGTGAAGGTCCTGCGTAATGCGAATAGAGACTCAGATCATTATCTGTCCCTTATTATAATGAAAGGTATTCCGTTTAGGAACAAGAGAGCGAATGTTGAAAAGGAAATGAAAACGCAAAAGTACAACATTGGTGGTCTGAAGTCAAATAACAACACTTTTGCGGAAGCACTCCACAACAAACCAAAAGATGGAACATGGTTTACATTAAGGAACGCCATTGTTACTGCGGCTTCGGAATCCATTCCTCTTGATAGAACGCGCAAACATCCTTGGTGGAACGGTCAATGTGATCACGCAATAGAGGAAAGAAGAAAAGCTTGGATCAAGTGGAATAACAAGAAAGACGATGTGAACCTTGAGAACTTTCTCTGCATCAGGAAAGAAACTTGTAAAATTTTAAAATTGGCAAAAAGAAATTTCCACAAATCACAAATTATTCAAATTGAAGATGATTTTCAAAGGCACAAAACAAGGGATTTCTATCAAACTTTTAAACAGCAACTGTCCAAATACGTCGCCCCTACTCTTCACATCCGAGGATCTGATGGTAAACTTAACCTCAATAATAAAGACTGTGCTAAAGCTTTTGGAGAATATTTTGAAACCCTTTTGAACACGGACATACCTACTGAACAACTTGCTTTCTATCCTAGCATTGCATACCACGACAGTTCACCACCCTCCGTCGAAGAAATAACACAAATCATCAAGGCGCTAAAAAATAATAAGGCCTCTGGGGAAGATAGTATTGTGGCTGAATTATGGAAATATGCAGATAATGACTCCATCATTTGTCTCCAGAAAACCATTGAAGAAATATGGCATAGTGAAAAGTTGCCGGAGGATTGGACTTCTGCCATCATTCATCCTATACATAAGAAAGGGGATAAATCCGACCCAAATAATTATAGTGGTATTTCACTGGTATCGGTAACGTACAAAATATTTGCAAGGGCTCTTCTGAACAGAGCAGAACCGATATTAGACCGTCAGTTAGGGGAATATCAAGCTGGGTTCAGGAAATCAAGATCCTGTCCTGAACAAATTCATAACATTAAGACCATAATTTCCTACTGTACGGTACGATCAAAACCTTATGTTGCGAATTTTGTGGACTTTCAAAAGGCTTATGATTGCATTCATAGAGACACAATAAATAACACCTTACGTGAGTTTGACCTAGACAATAAATCAATTAATTTGTTCAAAGCAAGCTTAGAAAACACAATTTCTAAGGTCAAATTTCGTGGTGAATTGTCCGAAGCCTTTGCAATCAAGACTGGCTGTAGACAAGGTGATCTGGGATCACCGATGCTGTTCAACTGTGTCTTGGAAAAAATTATAAGAGAATGGTTAACAATCTTACCAAATAATTATGGTATTCGAATTGGTTATAAAAAAGAAGACCTGAATGTAAACTGTCTCGCTTTTGCAGATGACATTGCTTTGTTCGCTAATTCAATGGAAGAGGCCACTGACCAACTTAATAAACTACAAATCATAGCTGCTAAAACTGGACTTAAAGTGGCCTTCCATAAAACTAATTTTATCACAAATGTCAAAGATGCCTCAAAATTCATCACGATTGGTCTGCAAAAAATCAAAAAAGTCCGAAAATGTAAATACCTAGGCGAATGGATTACCCCTAATAATTCAGAAATAGCTGCCATTGAGAGCAGATGTAACAAATTGGAAGGTGCCTTTCAAACCTGCAAAAACATTTACAAAAGTAAAAGCTTGTCCCGGAATGTCAAACTTTGTCATTATAACACAGTAATTAGGCCGTCAGCACTGTATGCTGCAGAATGCTTACAGATGACAAACAAAGGCCCATTGAGAAAATTAGAACTTAAGGATCGGAAAATTCTAAGGAAAATATTAGGACCTGTTAATGATAATGGTAAGCAGACCCGACCAGCGGTTGGAAACTCTTGTTCATCTCTACGTTGACAAGGGAGCTTAGAAATGCTGGAGTTGCTGTTCGTCAGGCGACAGGGGAGGCAGATTCACTAATTGTCGACGTAGCGTTTTCTCTAGATGACGATATCTTCCCTGATTTTTCCCTGATTATTCCAGAAATTCATAATTCCCTGAGAATTCCCGGTTTTCCCGGGTCGTAGACACCCTGACAAACCTAGAAGAATTGCTGAGTTTTAATTCACCGGCCATGAAAGCCAATATACCATCTTTTTGGAAGCCTTCATAGGGAGGTTGAGGCTGCTTGAGCTTTTGGTTCTCGCAGTCAAGGAGTGCAGTTGCACTCTATATAAAGGGAGGTATCGCGCAGTTCGATACTCCTGTGGGGGTCCGGGCGGGGACACCAAGAGCCCGCCGATGAGCCAGCATGGTGTCCTAGGCGAAACCCCACATAGGACACAGCACAAACCTAGAAGAATTGCTGAGTTTTAATTCACCGGCCGTGAAAGCCAATATACCATCTTTTTGGAAGCCTTCATAGGGAGGTTGAGGCTGCTTGAGCTTTTGGTTCTCGCAGTCAAGGAGTGCAGTTGCACTCTATATAAAGGGAGGTATCGCGCAGTTCGATACTCCTGTGGGTGTCCGGGCGGGGACACCAAGAGCCCGCCGATGTCCTAGGCGAAACCCCACATAGGACACGGCACAAACCTAGAAGAGTAGCTGAGTTTTAATTCACCGGCCGTGAAAGCCAATATACCATCTTTTTGGAAGCCTTCATAGGGAGGTTGAGGCTGCTTGAGCTTTTGGTTCTCGCAGTCAAGGAGTGCAGTTGCACTCTATATAAAGGGAGGTATCGCGCAGTTCGATACTCCTGTGGGGGTCCGGGCGGGGACACCAAGAGCCCGCCGATGAGCCAGCTTGGTGTCCTAGGCGAAACCCCACATAGGACACGGCACAAACCTAGAAGAATTGCCGAGTTTTAATTCACCGGCCGTGAAAGCCAATATACCATCTTTTTGGAAGCCTTCATAGGGAGGTTGAGGCTGCTTGAGCTTTTGGTTCTCGCAGTCAAGGAGTGCAATTGCACTCTATATAAAGGGAGGTATCGCGCAGTTCGATACTCCTGTGGGGGTCCGGGCGGGGACACCAAGAGCCCGCCGATGAGCCAGCTTGGTGTCCTAGGCGAAACCCCACATAGGACACGGCACAAACCTAGAAGAATTGCTGAGTTTTAATTCATCGGCCGTGAAAGCCAATATACCATCTTTTTGGAAGCCTTCATAGGGAGGTTGAGGCTGCTTGAGCTTTTGGTTCTCGCAGTCAAGGAGTGCAGTTGCACTCTATATAAAGGGAGGTATCGCGCAGTTCGATACTCCTGTGCGGGTCCGGGCGGGGACACCAAGAGCCCGCCGATGAGCCAGCTTGGTGTCCTAGGCGAAACCCCACATAGGACACGGCACAAACCTAGAAGAATTGCTGAGTTTTAATTCACCAGCCGTGAAAGCCAATATACCATCTTTTTGGAAGCCTTCATAGGGAGGTTGAGGCTGCTTGAGCTTTTGGTTCTCGCAGTCAAGGAGTGCAGTTACACTCTATATAAAGGGAGGTATCGCGCAGTTCGATACTCCTGTGGGGGTCCGGGCGGGGACACCAAGAGCCCGCCGATGAGCCAGCTTGGTGTCCTAGGCGAAACCCCACATAGGACACGGCACAAACCTAGAAGAATTGCCGAGTTTTAATTCACCGGCCGTGAAAGCCAATATACCATCTTTTTGGAAGCCTTCATAGGGAGGTTCAGGCTGCTTGAGCTTTTGGTTCTCGCAGTCAAGGAGTGCAGTTGCACTCTATATAAAGGGAGGTATCGCACAGTTCGATACTCCTGTGGGGGTCCGGGCGGGGACACCAAGAGCCCGCCGATGAGCCAGCTTGGTGTCCTAGGCGAAACCCCACATAGGACACGGCACAAACGTAGAACAATTGCCGAGTTTTAATTCACCGGCCGTGAAAGCCAATATACCATCTTTTTGGAAGCCTTCATAGGGAGGTTGAGGCTGCTTGAGCTTTTGGTTCTCGCAGTCAAGGAGTGCAGTTGCACTCTATATAAAGGGAGGTATCGCACAGTTCGATACTCCTGTGGGGGTCCGGGCGGGGACACCAAGAGCCCGCCGATGAGCCAGCTTGGTGTCCTAGGCGAAACCCCACATAGGACACGGCACAAACCTAGAAGAATTGCTGAGTTTTAATTCACCGGCCATGAAAGCCAATATACCATCTTTTTAATGTTGGCTCCTTGGCGCCCAATTATCAAATCAATCTCATACGTAGAAGTTAAAGGTAAGCACCCACAAGGGAAAACAGTTACAATTTCAAGAAGGGAATTTTTCAACTATTTAATGCATATTTTCTACATTTTAGTGCATAATTGCATGCATATTTTAATAGTTTCTGTGCATAAATGTCCGGTCCCTAGTTATATATTACATTGGGTTACATTCTACACACACGTACTAAAAAAAGTTTCCTTCAGGCGCATTCCCAGAAAATAATTTCGGGGTGGATGTAGGTATAGACTGCCTTATGTAGCGACAACAACTTTCACTAGAGGTGACAAATCAGACTTTTAGGAGTGCATACATCCCACATGTCCCCTCTTGGGTATGATAGACTTTGAGAAGCGCCTCTACTCGTAACTACTACTGGAGTGTTTTCAGCCATCACAGCGCACAGAAGTCAAACGTAAGTAGAAAATCCCTCTCAGCACGCCAGAAGGCGGAGGTAGATTTCACCGGGCAAACTAGGGGATAGGCGAAAATAGGCAAAATATGGAGGCTTTCGTAGAAGCATCAGACCTAATTTTATATACCTCATTGCGAGGAAGTATTTTACAATTGGAGCTTAATTAACTTTGTTTTTCGTCTTTTTATGCATATTTTTAATCATTTTATTGTATCGTGGGGACGGTAACCATTTCGTGATTAGGGGTCCATTTTTATGCTTGTGGTCACACTGTCCTTATGCAAGGTTTCGACACTGATGTGTATCTATCTAACGGTCTGTTACTTCTACGCGCAAAATTTTATCTCCCGCAGAGATGTTGGTTGGTTCCTCAGTTTAGGGACTGCGACAACGTGGTCATGTAGCCCAGTGAACTTTGGGTGTGTGTAGAATCTGTCTGATAACCGGTGTTAATTGTGAAGGCTGTATTAGTCAGTAATTAAGGTAAGGACTGCAGACTGTAAATTTCAAGTAATTCCTAATTTTGCTACAAAATGCTACCGTCAATGACACCTAGCTGTGAACTTGGCTAGTAGATGCCACTCCAACCAGCAACTGGCAACGAACGTTGGAACTTCCCCTCCGAAGGAAGGCATACTGACGGATTTTTAATGCTCCTAAAAAATTCGACGACTTCGGTCGTGTTTGAACCCGCAACCTTGGGCATAGAAGTTCAGCCACCAAAGCCGCCTCCCACAGAGTCAGATGGAAACTGAATGTGATCTCTTGCAGTGGCGTTGTCGTGGCAACCTCTGACGGCTCTTGGCATTTTCTTATAATTCCGAATCATTTTGCTCATTCCTTGGCTTAATGGTGGGTCATATCAAAAATTCTTTCAGACAAAATTTTTAGGTAATTATTAGGGGAATATTGTCCATTGTATATGGTTTTGATATTTTGCCTATTAAGAGAGATATGATTTTTGTTTCCTGAAAAACCCACTTTTTCCCCACCCCTTTGGTCAATGGTTGGAGCTATCAAAACACTTTTCAAACAAACATTTTTGGTCCTTATTCGACACATAGTATGAAATTTGAATGGATTCAATATTTCACATATTAAGAGAGTAATAGCGATATTTCACTTTTTCGAAAAAAGCCCCACAATTTCACCCCCTTCGACCGATTTTGCCCATTAATGACTGAGATTTTAGAAGGATACATAATATGTAAATAATTCAAAGTGATTGGTGCAAAATTGCGGTAGTTATCGTGTCCACAAGAAAGTGACACACACACACATATATATATATATACAGGGTCTTATTTTTTTAGTTTGCTCTGAGTATCAGGGGAACATGCACGGAAGGCGATAGCCCAGCCGGGTGACTCATTTGCTGAGAGATATATCCCGTCATGAGGGCTAAGATGATCTAATGCAGTACGGTAGCGATAACCATTGCTTCACAGCAAAAGTTTAGTTTAACATCTGTGGTACTGGTAGCGTGTTCAATGTGTTCGCATTAAAATAGAGTAGTTTCTGTAGGAATACAAAAGTTATCGTGTGTTTAACGAGTGATGTATACAGTGGAACAGCGTGTATTCATTGTGTTGTGCCATGCGAAGCATTCTTCTTATACAGAGTGCCGCTTTCAATCCATTCGCAAATTTCCTGGCATCCTCCCTCCCCATAGGAGTACGGTACGTAAATTAGCAAAGAAGTTCCGCACCACCGGATCCATTCTTAACAAGAAATCACGCAGGAGACGAACCGTTTTAACAAAGGAAAAGCTTGACGAAATAGGAGCTCTCTTGGAAAGAACTCCTACAAAATCCCTGTCACATCTCGCCGTACAAGCTAATGTGTCAGTATCTTTTGCCCACAAAGCAACAAAACTGTTAACAGCCAAACTGTACAAACCCACCCCTGCCCAACAATTAAGAGGACCTGACAGTTTCGCTAGGGTTCAGTATTGTAACTGGTTGCTTCAGTCAGTTCACGATGAGTATGTTGACCCAGAACTTTTATTTTATAGTGATGAGGCATGGCTACACTTAAGTGGCTATGTAAATAGTCAAAACAATCGCTACTGGTGTGCAGAAAATCCCCACCAGCTGCATGTCCGTCCACTTCATGATGTAAAGATAGGAGTTTGGTGCGCAGTAAGTGCTCGTAGAATTATAGGGCCTATATTTTTCCGTGAAACAAAAAATGCTGATCGATATATAAACCTCATTCTCAGACCATTCTTTCAAGAGCTGACGGAAGAAGAAAGGAGTAATGGTTACTTCATGCAAAATAATGCAACGGCACACACTGCTAATCGGTCTATGGACGTAATGCGGGAAGTTTTCGAAGATCGTGTTGTTAATTATCCCCCTAGATCTCCTGATTTAAATCTCTGTGATTATTACATGTGGGGGATGCTGAAGGGAAAAGTGTATGTGAACAACCCTCACACAAGAGAAGAGCTACAAGAAAACATTACACAGTTATTTCGAACATCACACTGGCTGAGATTCGCCGAGTGTCTGCAAACCTGTTTACTAGATGTCAGGAGTGTTTGACAGCTGAGGGACAACATTTGAACATCAAATGTAATGCCAGGTAGGTTTTGGACTAATAGTTTCACTAGAAATGGCTTTCTATAAGTGTGAATTTCCGCGATGTAGTGGGGAGGAAAAGCGTGCATTATACAGCTAGGGACGGAGTGTCATTGCGCCAGCCGTGCCGTGCTCTGAGTGGTGCTGCGGAGCGAACTAAAAAAAAGACCCTGTATATACAGTATATATACGTGTATATATATACTGTATATAAACTTTCTGACGGTGGTTTTGGGGTCTGGAGGATGTGAAACGCGAAGATATGTCAATTTTCTGGAAGTCGAACCCTGGTACCCATTGCAATTGGTAACCTTTCTAATGAAATCTATCCGACATTGCCATCTCTTAGAACAAAAGAAGAGCATGATTTGCTTCACCATAGAAAGTAAACATGCTAAGTAAATACCATAGTTCTACAGACTATAACACAAAAGAGCAGGTAGGTCTGCTTTCAAATAACATAGCCTCAAACTTATTTTTAGATATTTTATTACTATTTGCATTTCCAATTATAATTTGCCAACGTCTGAGACGCTTTGAAACACTGGATTGTGTTATCTCCAAAATTAAGCAACACTGGGCATGTGTAGCTTACCAAACATGGTGGCAATGTCACGCATAAGCCCTTGATATTTTCTCTTAATTACAAACAAAGGTGAGGGTAAGGGAAGCTGAAGTACAAGAAAATTCCCGAGTGTAAGAATTTATGTAGCAAAATATTCCAATAAATTAAATGCAATATGCCTATTAAAATTAAGTTATATACCTTAGCAGCCATTTCCAGACTTTCCAGGACATTGATTATATCATAAATTCGTCTTCTTTCTGTTCCCAATTCTGTTGCAGTTTGATCCAAGCAGATTACCATATGATCTCCAGGTAAAATATCTAAAGGAAACAGCTTCAGGAATCTAAAATAACAGAATAAACGAGTATGATCACAATTTTCTTAGGATCAAGCATAGCCTAAGGCAAAAGCAAACTTACTTCAAAATTCATTCTGTAATCATCTTGCATACAAAGAATGGCAGTCTCAAATTATCATACTGCTATTCTTTCAATGTAAATAATGATGGTAATTAATTTTAGGAACTTGGAACATCTTGATCATCTGACCCATGTACTCGATTGTGTGTTAGATTTGTTTGATAGATAACCTATGGTTCTGTGTATCTGAAATCATTAGTATTAGGGAATTGAGCCTACAAGAAGAGTGTGTGGGGGGGGGGGACTGAGGAAAATCCCCACCCAGGATAGAGCTGCTGTAAGCAACAGGATTGGATCCACTAATCCCCAGACTTGCTGTAGCTTCTCATCATAGTCCTGGAGCACAATTTAATGTGCATGGCCACAACGCAGGGTTCAATGTAAATGAAAGATCATATTGCGATGCTGGCAGTCTAAATACGATGACGATTGATAATCGTTGTTTTAAGGAGATTAATAACTAGGTTTGAAGACCAGAACCAATGAATCATATGACACATACAATGGACCAAATAATTATCAGTACAGAGGTTGGTTGGTTCCTTAGTTTAGGGGCTGCGGCAACGCGGCCATGTAGCCCCGTGTACTTTGGGTGTGTGTAGGATTTGTCTGATAACCGTTGTTAATTGTGATGGGGTGTGGTATCTGTTTTAATTCAAGTAAGGACTGCAGACAGTAATTTCAAGTAGTTCCTACTTTTGCCACCAAATGCTAGCGTCCACGACATCTAGCTTGCGGACTTGCCTACTGGATGGCATCGCAGTCAGCACCTGGTGGCGAACGTTGGAACTAATAGAGCGTTATCAATTCTAACCTACAAATTTTGACTTCACACAAGTGTAGTTAGTGGAAAGTTCTTTTTATGCCATAAAATTATGACATGGGACCGCCGGATTAAAAAAAGTCTGTCAAGAAAATCTGTATGTGGTCAATCATCCAAATTCAAATGAACTAAAGCGTAATACTACGACGCAACTAACATTAGTCAATTTTAAGAGTGTTTTAATGTGTTTTCATTGTTTTAACTTGTGTCATTTTCAGGATTTATGTATGTTTTTTATGTTGAATATGCTTTGCAAGCATTATGTTGATGTTAGTTGTATTATGATTATTTGCAAACTTTATAAAAGTTCAGGGCTGAAGAAGGACCAATAAGGTTCGAAACATGTACCCAATGTAATTATGTTTTAATACATAAGTATTGATTGACGGAGTTTTCCTCTTAAATTGATTTATTAGTGTTTTATTGAGCTAAGGTAAACAACATTAATGTTTTAATATGTAAAATATGAAACCATTTGTGACTTGGCGATCATAAATTATTATTTTAATGCCATTTTTAGGAGTACAAATATCTTGAGTAAAAAGTAGTGCGAATAGCGGAGTAGATATTTCTGCTTAAAACTAAACAGTTTATAATGTATTATTTATCAAATAATTCAAATAATTTTTGTTAGAAACCAATTTGTAAACAAAAGAGAATGTTAATTTTATCACAGCAAAGTAAAATGGTGTAACAACATACTGAAAATAATATATATCTGTAAATATGTACGCAGTGAATGCTGCCGGCTTGCGTCGGACGTTGGCGGCAAAGTGGCCAAATCGAACGAAGCAGTTACTGTCAGTCTTGCGATAGTCCTTCCATACAGATGCACATGAAGCTCGTTTACAGAATTGAATTCCGTTGAACAACTCCAGAACTCTCCAGCTATCTTGATATCTTCCTTGGATGCGCCAGGCTGATTGAAAACTTCGACAGTTTTCCAAAGATCTTCGTTGTTTTTGAGAATGCCCCATGGACGCTTCTTCCCTTTGCTAAAAAATAGCCGAAGTTGTGTCACATCCGCTCACAGCATGTGCAACAACTTTTCATCTCGCCGATATCTTCCTGAATGTTTGTGATAGGGAAAATCTTTCCAAGAGATTTTGAGTTTCCAGGACTGTAAAAATGGATGTTGTTGTTCTCTCTTGCTTTTGCAAACAACATGCATAGGAAGGACATCAATGCCAGACGCTATAACGGTAACAGCATGATCTTCGTCATCTAGAGAAAACGCTACGTCGACAATTAGTGAATCTGCCTCCCCTGTCGCCTGACGAACAGCAACTCCAGCATTTCTAAGCTCCCTTGTCAACGTAGAGATGAACCGTCCCTCGTTTTTGGTGTTACTTAGAAAGTCTGCCTGAGAAGTGGAAACCATTGTGTTGGAATCGAAGTCGATGTCTATGGATGTCCGCTTCCCCGCATGGCGTGCCTGCTCCTGGTTCTTCGTGCTTGGAGTCTTGATCGTATTTGCCAAACACAATGGTAACGTTTGAAGGATAGTGCTTGCTTATGTACAACTTGTAGGACTGGATTATGTCACCAAAAGTTGCAGGTCATGGCCATACAACAGTATGCAAAAGCAGACCTCCATCAATTACTACCTTGCATTGTTCTTCAAAATCTTTGGGGGCTTCTGAAGATTTGAAAAGGTGTTGAAGTGCTGACTTGGCTGTTTTTCTCAATAAGGATGAATCGAAGAGAGCAGGAGGTGTCGGTGCAAGCTCGTACTTCAAGAACTCCACGATATCCGCTTCCGATTTCATCACGCATATGATTCGCATGAAAAGTTAGTGCGGGTTGACCGGGACGATGTAATCACGGATTTATAGTTGGCACCCAACAACTGACAAAGGGACTACGCAGCTTTTTCTTGCGAGCTTGAGACCCTCAAAACTTTTCCCCACCATTTGTTTTACTGCTTCTTCACCAACTTTTCGAGCCTTGTCGCAGTTGATGCTGTTGTCTGCAACTACGCCAGTGGAAAGCGATTGAAGACTTTCTTTATTTAAATCCCATGGAGAGCGACCTTCTATCCACGAGCGAAACACTTCTGCGTGGCGATTCTCGAGCTACCGCCGCGAGTGTCTCAACTCAACGTGCTGTTCCGAGGACTTTACCAGACACATTTTCTACAGCTTCACAGATCGGGATGCACAGTGCAAACACCGAGACAAAGTGAGCCAGCGCGATATCGTCCACACCTCGTCCTCTTGTTAAACCTCCACGTGCTTTCATAGGCCGCATAAGATCCTGTTCTATGGCCATATCTGACCATATTCCAGCCCAAAAATCATGCGAGCGTCGGATGGAAAAGTACCCGTTCTTCGTGAAGTTGATGTACTCGTCCACGGGCATCTTCTGATCTAACTTACGCATTTGATGCAGGTACAAGTAGGCTGACTTAGCGTAGTGAATATGCCCTGCAGCGTGTAGGGTATGGCAACATCTTCGATACGCAGTACAAATGGAGGTTCCAATTTGATGTTCTTTCTGCCCGAATAAACAGCCGAACGATTTCCACTTGCCTGTAATACTCCGCCCACAGCTTCGCTCACCGGCTAGCTTCGACAGAGACTTCATCTTGTCTTCCATGTACTCCATGACCCGAGTTACAACTTGATCTTCGCATACTTCTTGCGGTGTTAGTTTTCCTTCTAAAACCTTTTAAAACTATAACAATGCCCATCGGATCGTCGAGTGGCTTCTTACACAAAATGCAGTCTTCAAAACTAATTTTTATGACAACAACACAATAAATAACACTTATACGGCATAACACACATCGGCCAACAACCAACTGTTTAAAATTTAGAAACAAAAGAAAACAAGAAGCTCCGTCAATTCGACGTATCAATGCTGCGGGCGAACACGTCAGTTGGCCGCTGAGAAACAACGCAAACACGGACGGATTGAGGTCGCACGCCATTGTTTAAATCTCTGTAGCTCGGCAACTATTACCTGCACGTTGCCAACAACTTTTATAGAAGACTTGTCTGTGATATTCATGATAGTTTGCCAACAAACTTCAAAAAAAGAAAAACGTGGCACTTTTTTTTTTAATTTCGTGGCATTTTTTCGTTTCCTGTTAGACCGGAAGTATTGCTAACATGCCAACCCATGAATTAACTTATCGCTTATTTTTTCTCTTTCAATTTAAGCCATGTTAGAGCACTGTAAGCCAATCCGTTCGCTTACAATGCGCATTCCAGCGACACCACCTACTTCTCCAGCATTCCAGGAGTTCAAACGGCTGGAAATCCAGGAAGCCGACACGGGAAGAACGGGGACTTTTAATATGTTGTTAAGAACATCAAATAGGATAACTGTACCAATTTTCAGCTTTACTAAAGGAAGATGAACTGCAAACAGAAAAGGACTTAACATGGAAAGAAGTGGAAGATGCAGTGAGAAAGATGAAAGGAGGGAAGGCACCGGGTGTGGATGAGTTGAGTGTGGAGATGGTGAGAGCAGCAGGAGAGGTGGGGATACAATGGTTGTACCGAGTGATGAGGACAGCATGGAAGGAAAGGAAGACCCCAGAGGACTGGAAAAAAGGAATAATTGTCCCGATCTTCAAGAAAGGTAGTAGAACAGAATGCAGAAACTATCGGGGAATAACACTGATGAGTCATTGTGCAAAGATGTTTGAGAAAGTTTTGGAAAGGAGAATTAGGACAAGGATAGAAGGAGGGATGAGGGAAGAACAACATGGCTTCAGAGCAGGAAGGTCCACAGTGGATTTGATTTTTGCTGTAAGGCAGTTACAAGAACAGCACTATGAGTATGGAACAGATCTACTGATGGCCTTCCTGGACATTGAGAAAGCATATGACAGTGTATGCAGAAACAAAGTATGGAAGTCCCTGGAGGATAGAGTAGTAGGGAAATGGACTGACTATAAAGAGGATAAAGGAGATGTACAAGGGAAGCGTGAGCTGTGTGAAAGTGGGAGGAGAGAGATCGGACTGGTTGGAACAGAGAAACGGCCTGAAACAAGGAAGTGCACTGTCACCGTTACTTTTCATTGTGGTGATGGATGACATAATGACCCAAGTGGCACAAGTAATTGGGGAAGGAAAGATGAAAGCAATGGTGTTTGCAGATGATTTGATGATTTGGGGAAACAAGGAGGAGGAGGTACAGGAACAGTTGGACGTGTGGGAAGGAATAATACAAGGATATGGGATGAAATTTAGCATAAATAAGAGTGAGATGGTGATCACAACAAGGAAGAAGGAAAGAACCACAACGGGAATAACAATTGGTGGGGAACAGCTTAAGAAAGTGGAGAGTTTCAAGTATCTGGGAAGCCTGATACAAGATAATGGAAGAAACAATAGAGAAATAAATGAGCGGGGGAGGCAGGCAGAAGCATTCCGGAGGAGCGTGAGAAGCATGTTGTGGAGCAAGGATGTCCCTCAGAACAGCAAAAAGATCATATATCGGACGTACTATGTCCCTATCCTGACATATGCCTCGGAGACCTGGGTTATGAAAGGAAGGGAGAAGAGCAAAATACAGGCCAGTGAGATGAGGTTCTTGAGAAGCAGTATTGGAGCTACAAAGATGGACAGAATAAGAAATGAGAGGACCAGAGAATTAATGAAGGAGGAACCATTACAGGATGGTATAGAGAAATCTAGACTTAGATGGTATGGACATGTAAAACGAATGGAGGAGAAGAGGATACCCAGGAGGGTACACGAGACGAAGTGGGAAGGAAAGAGACCGAGAGGAAGACCGAGAGACAGGTGGCTGAAGGGAGTGGAAGAAAGCGAGAAGAAGAGAGGAGAAGACTGGACAAGGGTGGAGGCTGAGAGATGGTGGGAAGACAGAAGACGTTGGAGAGGCTTGTGTTCCAAACAGACCCGGCCAGTGGCTGGAAACTGTGCAAGATGATGACTAAATTTTTTTCAAGGTTTTGACCGTTTTTAGACTAAAATTCCTGGGCTATCATGTTAGCGATAACCCTAAGACACATGTCTTCCGTGATTTAACTGCAAGCTTGAAGAATAAGGCATCTGAGCTCCATTAAATCATGTGGATGTTTCGACTTGGCACAAGATGAATTGGGAATAGGGTATCTGCAAGTAACACTACTACTATGATTTTAATAGAAACAAATCTCTCATTAATGTCAAAGTGAGGGTTTCAGCTATAAGGTTGTGTAACGTGCAATAATATTACAGTCGAACTTTAATTTGAAGTAGAAGGGACCAACATAAGGAATCGAATTATTCAAGATTTCAAATAAGACATGTTTTGTTGTGTAGGAATGTCAAGGGATTGTGCAAATTAGAAATTTTTCCTGCTATTCAATTTCAAATGTTTAACTTAACCAAGTTCAACAGTATTAAATATCACCTTTGGGTGTTTTAACTGCTCAGCCCCACTTGGGCAACTAATTGTAATAAACCGGGGTGCGTGGGGGTTAAACACCTGTACGATATGAGCAGCAGCAATAAACATTCACTCTTAACTACACTGGACCTCAAAAATAAAGACACTAGAGATCTGGTAAAAATTACAATCTATTCTGATACAAGACATAAAATACACTTCGCAGGATCCTCGTCGTACAGACTATCTAACATTCCCTATCATATTTACACAGACACACTTATGACATATATTGATGACCCTCTGAAGTATTGATGACTAGTACTTTCAGGCGTTGATCTCAGCTGTGACGACTACTCTAATGATTCTGGGGTTTGTGCTCCCCGAGAATCAGTCCTACTTACTCGCAGCACAATTACTAAATATTTCACACACAAGCCTCTCAACTATGAACATTATATACAGTATTATTGATGGTCCGACTCCAACGATTCAATTGCTTCGTGGATCTGATTATAAAAAGATGCTTTAAATCCGTGTGTTGGATTATCGCAACTAGTTCGCTCCTGAGTTTACTAATACATAGCATATTTTACTATTATTTGTCGTATAACAATTTACCGCTATGATCTCAGAATTTCGGTACACAGACGTTAGTTTACAATACTTCATGCGATTCGAGACAAACAATCTAGGCAATTTGTTTGAAACTAGGCTCATTATTCTCTTGAGAATGTATAGCCAACAACTCAGTAATTGCACCTCGAACACAAACTTGTGATCGTCTGAAATACCTTCCTTCTCCACCAAAAAACACACAAATCCAAAATACAAGTTCCACTCCCTCACCGAGTCCTACCAAGAATACGAACCACTCCACACAGAGTCCAAAAGATGATTACACCACCCTACACGCGGTCCACAAGATGAGTCCCACTCCACACGGAGTTTGCAGAATGAGTACCACTCCACACGGAGTTCACAACAAGAGTCGCCCTCACAGCTTCTTCAATTCCTAATATCATTCATCTCCCCTCCACAAATCACTGGCCTACCTAGCTTCCCTCACGGGTCTAGCCAATCAAAACAAAACATGACCATATAAGGAGCACCTTCTTGGTCTTCAAAATACCCTAGACACACCCCTACTATAGGGTTGCCAAGCCTCCTACCTGCACGAGTCTTCACGCACTTGAGCGTGCGAGAGAAAAACCCAGGCAACAACAAGTCTACTTCCTGGTTCTTGCACACAATTCCAGACTCTCTGACAAGATTATTACAATGTTAAAATATTCATATCTAACTCGACTCAGATCCTGCCAATTACAATATCTTAAAACCTAAACAAATTAATCGGAAATCAAGCACATGATGATATACACTTCATTAAATAATTATAAAACATAAAAAGGCATCAAATAAAAATATATGGACGATTATGAAAACCGTACGTCCCAAAAGTAAGCGTTCGACCCCTTGTGACCCTCTCGAGATTAACGGTCACGTTAAACTACAAGCTTCCTTCCTTTTTCCTTGTGACCTGGGAAGGTTACAGTGTGGCGAACCCATCGTACAAATAGCCTAAATATGATAATGCACAAGTCGAAGCCTAGGATTAAGGCCCTTGATTCACGCCCCGACCCAGATCACTGGAACCGGGAAATGAAGAAGAGAAGAAGAATGAGTAATTAAAAGTACTATCAATTTTAGCAGAGTTACTTTGGATTATTGCCCGTAACTTTGATGCAATAATAATCACAGCATACAAAGTTTCAAATAATGTAGGCTAAATGTACTTACAAGTTCTATTCTCAAAGTTTGTACAAATTTAGCTAAACGTTACTCACCTATCACACAAAAGACTGAGAGATTTTTCTTTTCTTGATTTTGGTATTCCATTTGACAAAGAAGTTAACTCATTGTAATCCTCTTTATCTTGGACACTTTTTATAAACCCGTTCTCTAAATTTCCAACGTGTTGCTTCTCAAAATTTATGGCAACCTTTGTTAATAGTTTCAGATTGGCAGTTGGCGACAAGGGATCATTTGAAGCATTTAGGTCACTCAATGGTCTTCTCCCAGGCGAGGCTTTCAATTCAATCTCTGACATTTCTGTAACCAAGACAGTAACTTAAGCAATCCTTTAATTTTCCATACAAACACAATGAGAAACTTTATCTCTTGAATAAAATGGACAACCGTGTAACCTAGATATAATGGAATCTATAATAAAAGAAAACAAGATCTTAAAATTAATTATCTTTCTAAAGTCATGAATTTTATTATTAAACTATACAGTACCATACCTGCCAACCTTCGGAAGTCAAAAATAGTAAGATTTCTTTAAATTATAGATTTCATCATGTGCAGTATACCATTGCGTGGGCGAAAGAGGGTCACAAAAGACCTGCGTGTCTTTGTTGGCAAAGTATGAATTCACCATAAAATTCACAAAAATGTACACAATCATCGAGTAGTACATATGGCCAATATTTAAACGTACGAGAACATAATTGGGTGTTTAAAGAAAATGCATACAATCATTCTGATGGATTACACTTCGCATTCGCTACCACATATTCACGTTTCGTCAGACTTAAGTTAATTACCATGGATAACTTACCTAATTATGATTAGGAGATGTATATACATGTGGATGGTAATCTTGAGACTGCTTACTGATTTAATGCAGACCTTGTAGCCAACTTTGCTCTCTTCAAAAATGCCCTGTCGTACTGCTGCTTGTAGCCATTTCCACTTAGGCTTGATTTAACCACTAACAGTTTGTTGAGGTTTTCGTCATTCAGAGATCGGAATTGTGTCCTTGTCTTCTTCACCTGGCTAAACAATCTCTCACATTCAACGTTGCTGTGTGGGATTGTTAATATTGACAGCATTACTCCAGCTAGTCTGTCATATTTCAGACACCCATCTCTACCTCGTATATCCCCTATTGCAGACCAAGAACAATCTGCTCTTTTTCCTTCCACAATAGAAGATGGCAAATCCTCCATTTCGAGAGCACAAAACTGGCATTGTAATGCATCCATTGCTTGGTGCTCATCTTCACCGTCCTTTTTGGCAACACCATTCTTCCTCCTTACCATAACAGGGGTATTGTTTGAACTAAAAGCTATACAGTTTGCCATTGGAATGGCATGCCTTTCCAGAAGACACAGAAGCAAATTTCCAATGTTAGCACCAGTTGAGTCACCTTCCAAATTTTCCATGGAAAGCAAACGATTTTCAATCATCTTCGATTCTTCGTTGAAAAATGACATGACGACAGTCCGAATCCGGGAACATTTTTCTAAACAATTGGCCCACGTGATCGGAACATGATAACGAGAGGTTATGTTCTACGATGAACGCCGTGAACAAACATTCTGCTCGAATGACAGCATTGTCTTCATTCCCGTGAACAAAAAAGTTCAATTTTTTGTTCTTCTGTAAAAAACTAGCACTGTCCTTGTGTTTTAGAGTGTTGCTGTGAGTTACTATGTCTGTTTTTTCCACCATGATAAATATTTATATTGCAACGGCACACGGAACAAAGAGCAAAATGGTTTCCTCTACTAGATTGTAAAATGAATGGAAATTCAGTTTTATAGCTTTCTTTGAACACTTGGAGATAACGTTTCTGAGGTTTTGTCGCCATAACGAGACGATAGAAACTTAAAACACACGATACGAAACAATCATCGACACAACTCGCTGAAATAATTATCTACCGACGCACACATTAATACCCCACTTAAATGCACTAAACGTGATGCTAGCAGAGTATAAACACGTGGCGTCAAATGGAGAAAGTCTCAATCGCGGCGCATAGCATACAAGGTTTCAATCCCCTTCTGCACAGTCACGTAGCCAGCCTCGACCAATCAGCGTAGGCTTGACACCTGTTTGTCCGTAAAATACCACCAATCAGTATGCAGTAGGCCGATCAGCTGACTCACCATTCCGAGATCGCAGTTATGGAGCTCACTGCCAAGCTAGGAACTTACACAAACTTACACAAAAAACAAGGTTACGCAAATCACAAAAGCAATTACGACTTACGAGAGAATCTCCTTGAGAAAGGAAATTATTTGCAGTTCCTTTTTCTTTTACAATATATCACTGGGGCCCGAAATTCGGAAAAAATAATAGTAATTAAGAAGATCGGAAGACGAGGTGAAAGTTTCCAAATAAATCGGAAGGGTTGGCAGGTATGCAGTACCAATACTGTTGTTCCTAAAAATATACAAGAATTCAGAATTCTAAATTATGGTTTTAGCTTTCATGCGATGTGTATATTAGTCTCTCTGTCTCTCTCTAGTCATCAGCCATGTGGCTGGTTGGAAGCAGCCCTCCATTCTTCTCGCTTCCCTTTCCAGTTTATAGTAGGAATCGCATCTCATGTCTTTTAATATTTGTGTCATTTACTCTTGTCTTGGTCGTCATCTATAATTTTTGCTCTCTATGAAACCCTCAATTATATTCCGCAATAATCCATCACGTCTAAATATATGTCCTATTAGATGATTAGTTCTGAACACATTATTATTAGCCTACTGGATGTTGGCGAATAATGACACAGGGCTGCAGCAGCTTAAGTACGGTACTTCAGGGATATGCTACATATTGTGAGAGTTAACAAAAGGAGGTATAAGTTAAATATAAAAACGATGATATAGGTTATCGACGATATAAATGAATTGTATGATCGATATAACTTGAATTATACTATATTATTTAATCCATCATATTGGTTATATTACAACTACGTCTTATACAGCTCTCTCCAAAGAATTAAAAAGAATAATAGAGAAATTGATTCATGTAATAAATTGCAAACTACATAATTGAAAAAAAAAAGTAATTGTTTCTTTGAATGAGATATATATATATATATATATATTTTAATATAGACATTAACTATATTACCAGTACTATACAAATATCTATTTTGCAAACAAATGCTAGTAAAAACAATCAATTGGAATATTCATCTACAATCCCTGCAGACAACTTTTCAGAATGGCTGGAACATTCTCAAATTACCTCTAGAACCCGGCAAGCACAATACAGCAGACACCAAACCGTGATATCGTGATTATTCTCAGATTTGAAATATACAGGGTGTCCCTAAAGTCTGGTAACACTTTTCTTTATTGATTGCACAAAACCTGCAAATGATTCAGCTTTCCTATATATGTCATATTGCAGATGATATGGCAATAACGTCGATCTCGCAGCAAATGTTACAAGAGGCGTTCGATAAACTTGTAAGATGGGCAGACAGTAATGACCTCAAGCTTAATCCACATAAGACAGTACACATGACGTTCAGGAATGGAGGTAGGTTACCAGCATCAGTGAAAATCATGTATGGCAATGTGGAGCTAACAAGGGTAAACTCCTACAAGTATCTTGGCCTGATACTCCAAACGACTGGACGGAATTTCTCCAAACATGTAAAAGATAGAGCTGCTACCGCGGTTATAGCCATGAATGAGATAAAACTAATAAGACAACTCTCCATACAGACTGCATTAGAACTCTTTCACATAAAAATTTCTCCAATCATGACATATGCAATAGGATTAATATGGGAGCATCTCTCGAAAAACGATCTTGCTCAGATAGAAAGGGTAAAGGCCATATACATGAAAAAGATTCTGTGTCTAGGACAAAATGCACCGTCAAGGACGACCTATGAACTAACGAGACAACCATTTTACATAGAAGAGTTACGTATAAGAATGTTACTGCCTTCTACAAAGCAATATCAGTTAATACTGCAAGAACTTCAAGAGAAGAAAGCCAACATCTGGATGGATTTCTACCAAACAGATGCCATGCTGACCTCAGAGTGGAGGAATTCTATGTATGAACTTCGCCATTTCATGACACGTTTCGCTGTTCATGGTTTTCATTTCAAGCTGTGCTGCAAGAAGGTATACCACAACCCAGACGAAAACTGTAGGTGTGAGTTGTGTGGAAAGTTATGTGAAAGATATCACGCAAAAGTTTGTAGCAAGAGAACAGTGACATTAACAGAATTCTGTATATGACTTCATTGTGTGCAATTTTAATTATTATTCTATTTGACCATTGGTTGCAATAAATATCATTATATATGTCATATTAAAGGGGAACTCAAATGGTTTTGCTTTCATAGTTTGATTTCACACTGACACTTTTCTTAACACATTTATTAACCTTTTACACAAAAACATACAGAATTCGTATACAGTATTCGAGATATTAAAAGAGAAACTCAAATGGTTTTCTTTTCATTGTTTGATTTCACATCGACTCGATATGGGCGCCACATGCAACTCGGCAAATACCTACACGGTAATCGAACTCTTGCCACACTTTTTGGAGCATATCAGCCGATACAGTGGTGGCAGCGTCTTGAATCCTACACTTGAGTTCCTCGAGATTTTGTGGTTTAGATGGCACATACACACAGTCTTTTATATACCCCCAAAGAAGAAATCACAGGGAGTGAGATCTGGAGAGCAGGGAGGCCACTTGTCGAAACAGTTATCATTATTCCCTGCTCGTCCAATCCAGCGCTGAGGTAACCTGTTGTTCATAAAATCACGGACATCAGAATGGTAATGGGGTGGAGCCCCGTCTTGCTGGAACAGGAAATTGTCGGAATCTTCCTGCAATTGTGGGAACAACCACAGCTGTATCATATCCAGGTATGACTGCCCATTTACGGTGTTTTCGGCGAAGGAGAATGGTCCGTAAAGTTTCCGCGATGACACTGCACAGAAAACGTTCACTTTAGGTGAATCACGCTGATATTCGAGGAATTCATGAGGATTTGCAGTTCCCCACACACGACAGTTATGCCTGTTGACTTTACCATTTGTATGGAAAGTCGCTTCGTCACTAAAAATTATGCGATTTAGGAAGTCGTCATCGTCTGCCATCCATTGTTGCACTCTGATACAAAACTCATAACGCTGTTGTTTGTCATTCCCTTTTAACTGTTGCAAGAGCTGTAATTTGTACGGCTTCATGCACAGTCTCCTACGTAGTGTCTTCCAAACTGTCTTACTTGGTATTTGCAGCTCACGGGATGCTCTACGAACAGATTTTTTCGGACTTCTTATGAATGCCTCATTCACACGGTTAACGGTCTCTGCACTCACTGTTGGTCGGCCACTACGTTTCGTAACACACAAGCAACCAGAACGCACAAACCTGTCATACCAGGCGTAAATAGACTTCCTGCTTGGTGGCTCTTTACGGTACTTAGTCCTAAACTTCCTTTGCACATCTGTAGCACTCTTATTCGTGTGGAATTCCAACACACAGCCAGAAGTCGCCATCTTTACAAATGTGGCCAATAGCGCTAACCGCGGCGAATGTGGGAACTACGAACTTTGGCGGTAATATCTAACAAAACCATTTGAGTTCTTATTTAATATGCCAAATATAGGAAAGCTGTATCTTTTGTAGTTTGTGTGTAATAAATTAAGAAAAGTGTTACCGGACATTAGGGACACGCTGTATAAATCCTATCTCAAGATTCTCTGCTCCCATTTCGTTCCTTAATCACCTGTTCTTCTGCATAACTCCAATGACTACTTCACATTTCTGCTCTTCTTCACTTTCTTTGTCAGGCTCGTCCAGGCTGATGCAGTACAGTGGGTTCCACACAAATGTACTCAAATAATGCCTACAACCACCTGCTGACAACAACAAAATCTCCGAGTATTCTCCGAGACAAAGAACAACCTGAAGGAACATGATGATGAGGTGGCCTTGGTACCTGTGGACTTCGTGATTACAGAAATAGTTGGACCACAAAATAGGAAGCAGGAAGAGGCAGCTCATAATAACCTAAGGTGGCCCTTTAAAGAGGTCAAGGATGTTACTTGGAAGAAGTTGAGGGAATTATTGAATTATTCCATGGAACTGGAAGGAAATGGATTCTCGAGAGAAAGATGCGAAAGTATGATAGCCATGATGGATGAGGATACGTCAGGAAAGCTTGTAACATGTGGTTACAGTGGACATATGTCACTGTTCATTTTTTAGGTTAGGATCATGACTACTCTTTGCTGGTGGGCTGTTGTAGAGGTACTTCAGGCTTTAGCGTTTGAGATATAGAGATTCCTTGCAATAGTTCATCAGTAAAGGAGAAGAGGGCCATGTTTTATTTATTGAGTTAGTATCTGTTTAGAAAATCTATGGAGACTATTGTGTTCTTGGTTAGATTTAATGGGGAGTGATGAAAGGAAATATGGGCTTTTTGGTTGGTTGAAGATGAGAAGATGTAGTAAGTTGCTTATATGAAAGGAAATTTTTTGGAAATGGAGAAAGAAGAATCGGACCGATTAAATGTTTTTAGATTATAAAAGTGGCTGTTAATTGTGATATGAAAAGGGAGAATGAGAAGAGGTTAAAATATATACAGTGCATTTATAGAAAAGTATCCCTTATGGTAAATAATTACCACCACCCCGAAGATACAAAACGTTACATTTGTCGTACCAAGGTGGCGCAATAACTCTTAATGTTACAGGCCAGACTTTTGTTTTAAACGAGTGAAAAATCTTAATGGAAGCCTGGAGGAGAGTTACTACAGTACCTGTGTTGATGTTGTAAGCTGCCCATGCGGTCACGCTGCTGCTGAAGTACAGTCACTGGCAAATATAATGGCGTTCAGTTCGTATATTACATTTCACACAAAGCACAATCAATATACAAAGTAGTTTATAACTTTTCTCCAGATTGCTACTGTAAGAGGATATAAGGAAACCAGAGATATATATAAGCAAAGCGAACTGATGTGAGTTTAATAATAATAATAACGAACCGATGTACATGGATTGGCAATAGCGGAACCGGGCAAACTAAACATGTGCGAACATGGCGCGGGTCTTAGACAAACTGAAAGCATAAAGGGGCAGGTGGCAGCACCTTACATATATAGAACCGCATACTTGATAAATAAGAATAAAACTACGAAAGTTACAACACTTCCCCTCAAGTACAGGTTCATACAATCTTTACACTCTCCAAACCAGCAAACTTCAACCAACGTTCATGTTTCATTCGACTTAAACTCTTCGTGAGAAAGTCAGCAACTTGATCATTCGTAGAGATATACTTCAAAACAAAAAATTTACACTCAAAGACTTCACGAACAAAGTGATGTTTGATATCAATATGTTTGCTTCTACTGTGATACATCGCGTTCTTTGCCAAATTAATTGCACTTTGATTATCACAAAAGATGAACATAGTGGCTAAGACTTTCAAGCCTAACTCAAGCAGAAATCGACGTAAGTACACAGCTTCCTTGGCACACTCTGACAATGCCATGTACTCAGCCTCTGTGGTGCTAAGGGCCACGGTTCTTTGTTTTCTTGAGTCCCACGATATAGGGCATCCGCCGAGCAGGAACACGTACCCCGTGTAGGACCTTCTATCTTCTTGGCAGCTTACCCAGACGGCGTCGACGAATCCTTGGATAGGTTCGGTGTCTGCTTCGTAGATCAGCCCGATGTTTGAAGTCCCCTTCAAGTACCGCAGCACTCTCTTGGCAGCTTTCCAATGTTCGACTCCGAAGCAATTGTTGAACTGTCCCACGTAGCTGACAGCGAACGAAGGTCCGGGCGTGTAGTTGTCGACAGATATGTCAGTGCGCCTACCAATTCGCGGTAAGGCAACTTCAACTCGTCAGTTCCAGACATCGCAATGCTCTCTAACATCTCCCTGAAGTTCTTCGGTTGTTTCATGAATATTTCCTCGTCTAGGTCACCATACAGATAAGCCGTTGTGATATCGTACTGTCTGATTTTTACACCGAGCTTGGCAGCGAGACAAACCATCAATCGAATTGATTCCATTCGCGCCACCGGTGCGAACGTGTCAAAGTAGTTGATTCCATACTCCTGGTTGAAACCTTGAGCCACCAGCCTGGCCTTTCTCTTCTCAAGTGTTCCATCAGGTTTAAGTTTGTCGCGCAGCACCATTCGGCATCCGATGACTTTGGCATCACGGGGAGGATCCACCAGCACCCATGTATTGTTTCTCAGGATAGATTCCATTTCCATGACCATGGCACCATGCCACTCGTTAGAGTTTGGTCCTGTTATTGCCTCCTTGAATGGAATCTCTGCTAGAAAAATCTCCTCGTCTTCTTGCTCCTCCACATCTTGGAGATTTGTTTGAAAAAGTTTCTTCGGTCTTCCCCTTTATCCAGTCCGCAGAATCTTGGGTCGACCAGGTCCTTGTATCAACTGAGGCGTAGTATCGGATGTTTCGACAGTCGTTCTATCATGATCATCCACTGGCGTCACATCGAAACCCAGGAAAGGTTCATCATCTTCTCCGATTTCGGGTTGAGAGACTGGTTCCTCCACGACAGCTGGTTGATCTTTTTCTCTTGGTGATTGCGGCGGTGGTTCTGCAAAGAGCAGCTCCCAACAAATATCTTGCTTCGAGGATTCCGGGCGCTCCATCCTAGTCTCTTCCAGTGGCTTTTCATTCTCGAAGAATTTTACATCTCGGCTAATCAAAACTTTGTCTTTGTCAGGGGAGTATATGCGAAAGCCCTTGGTTTCTTCGGAGTAACCCATGAACATGCCTTCTCTGCCTCGTTTATCCAGTTTCCCTCTTCCGGGATCGCTGTCCAGGAAGTAAACCTTGCTTCCAAACGTTCTGAATTGCGAGACGTCAGGAATCGCTCCTGTCCACAATTCGTACGGTGTTTTGCCTCTGATACTTTTTGATGGCAGGCGATTACGGATGTAATTTGCAGTATTCACTGCTTCCGCCCAGAAGCGGTGAGGTAATCCGGCGTCGAACAACATGCACCTGGCAGTCTCCATCAAAGTCCTATTCATCCTCTCCGACTTTCCGTTTTGTTCAGGGTTGTGAGGGACTGTGAGGCGTCTTGTGATTCCGCGCTTCTTCAGGTAGTTGTCGAACTCTCGATTCAGGTATTCCCTGCCGTTGTCAGACTGGATCACCTTTACTAGTTTTCCTTTCTGATTCTCCATCCTGGTAACGTACTAGACGGTAGTTTCGTAGACCACTGATTTTGCCTTCAGAAATCTCACTTCACACCAATGAGAGTGATCGTCGATGAATTCCAAGAGGTACCTTGAACCTCCCATAGATGGAGTCGGCATCGGTCCACTCACGTCCGTGTGGATCAAATCGAGTAGCTCCGTCCGTCGATCAGATTTCTTGGGAAACTGTGTCCTGGACATCTTCCCCTCGAGGCAGACTTTGCAGTCCAGAGTCGTCAATGGATTTCTCAGCTCAACGCCAGAAACCCTCCCTTTTCTCACAGCTACCAAGATGTCGCCCACGTTGACATGTCCGAGCCGACGGTGTAGCAATTTTAGATCAATTATTTTGGGCAATGCAGCCATATTTGCACGTTCTTGACTCTCACTGACGTAATATAGGTTATTCTTCCTCTCAGCTCGCATCAAGACTTCTCCTTTTTCGCTCATGACGACTGCGCCTTCCTTGTCAAAAACCACCTCGTGGCCGCTGTCGGTGATCTTTCCCACCGACAGCAAGTTTGTCCTGAGGTCTGGAACGTGAGAAACATCTGAGGAGAGACATCTATCTCTTCATTCGCAATGCGGGTAGATAAGTGAACACTGCCTTTTCCCACGATCTCTGCCGTTGAATCATCAGCCAATTTCACCACACCCCTTCGTGACTCATCGATCTTCGAAAAAATCTCAGGGTCGCCACAGATATGTGAAGTGGCGCCACTGTCGAGACACCATATTCTGCGTACGCCATTGCTCTGAGTTGTCGTCGCCTGTAAGCATAGTTCTCGAGTGAAATTTGCCGAATGAGTATTAGAACTGTCTTTACCTTTGTTCTTCGATGGATCTCTTTGTTTAAATCTGCACTGGCTGGCTCGATGACCTTGCTTTTTGCACACGTAGCACCGGAACTCAGATCCGCCTCCTTCTGTTTCACTGTTGTTGTTTAGTTTGGGTGTTTGTTTCTTATAGCTCTTGTTCCCTGGACCAGTCTTCTTCTTGACGAACATAGCTCCCGCTATTTCACCTTGTGTGCTCGATTTTCGTGCGTCATCCTCTTCGATGATTTTGGTCCGAAGAGCCTCGGGAGTCGATAGGTTGTCACGTGTCTCTATTGCACACCTAAAGTTCTTGAATCGTGCCGGCAGACTGTATAAACACATAACAGTCAACAATTCCGGATTGATCGTGATGTTCATATCTCCCAATTTGTCCACGGTGTCGAAGAAATCGTTCAGATGGTCACGCACATCGCCATCGTCCGCCAATTTTTGTAAGGTTAGCCTTTTCAGTAAGGTCGCCTTCCGAGTCGGTCCCTGGGATTGGTAGATCAGTTTCAGTCGTTGCCATGTATCACGTGCCGTGACACAATTCTTGACTTGCTTTATTTCACTTGGAGACATCGACAAAATGATCAGCGACCGAGCCTTTTGATCATTCTTGTCCCACTCTTGAATTGCCGCCGCGTTTGCATTTCCAGCCGCTGGTTCTGGTTTCGTAGAATTCCCGCCTATGAATTCCCACAAATCGTCCGTAATGAGGATAGCCTGCATCTGCACGGCCCACGTGTCGAAATTGTCCTTACCGAGGGGTTCAATTCTCCCAATACTTCCGGCGTTCATTTTTGAGGTTAACTTCTGGCACGTTTATACGAATAATTACGATTTGTTATTTACGCACTTAGTCACGCACTACTTTCCAGTCCGTTATCTTGAATTATAATTCTCTCAATTCGATCTTCCACAATCACATCGTTTGCAAAATATTCCCGTTCAATGTCTTCCACTTTAAGACATACCTTTTCCCATTCTGTTTGACCGATTTCTTCAAACCTCTGCCGGCACAACATTTCGACATCTTTTATTTTGAATGTCACATTTCTACCAGCAACCCATTGTTTGACGTCTGCCCAAACGAGCTCAATGGGATTTAGGTCTGGGTGGTACGGTGGAAGTCTCAAGGCCTTGTGATATTTTCAGCTAAAATTTGGTCAATTAAGTATGTTTTCTGTTCAGGCATGTGGGCTAATATTAAATCATATAATTTAGTTTTAGTACAGTTTTCAGGAAATGGAATGTTTTATTTCGTTTACCAGGACTCCATATCTGTTTTCAAGGAATTGGAAGTTGGAGGTTTATCTAGTTGTGTATTGTGATAGGACGCATTGTCGACAATGAGGACAGAGTTAGGGGGTAAATTAGGAATTAACTTTGTACGGAGCCACTTAACATAATTATCAGTGTTCATTTCTTTATGAAAATATCCAGTTTTCAAATGTGATCTGTAAATAAGAAGTGCATTAGGTACAAATCCAAACCTTCCACCAGCATGGACAATAATAAGACGCTCACCTTTTGACACCGGAGCCATCAAACCTGAGCTACTGTCATCGGACCAACTTTTCGGGACGGTGTGGCTACTATGAATATATGTCTCATCCTCATAAACAATGGGTCGTTCTTCAGATCGGTATTGACGAAGACAAGTCAGGTATGTTTCACGAAGAGAACGAATGTTGTGTCTTTCAATAAGCACACGTCTATTAGACCTTGTATTCCTCCGCCGGAAACCTACATTTTTTATTATTGTCTTAAGACTAGTGGTTTTACCTTAGAAATTGATAGAATCTCTTAATTTCTGCAGCAGTCTTCTTATTGTTGGTGCAGCCTTTTCATCCGTGTAATAATTGTAAATCGTACGTCGAATGACACACTTGTCAAAATCATCGATGTCTGTTATTCTTTTTGGGACATTATGTTCTTTTCCAGGGGAGCCGAAAGAACGGACTTTCTTTTCCCGTAATACTCTGAAAACAGAAGTTTGCGATACTCCAGTAGCAGCAGCAACTCTTTCTTGCACTTTTTTAACCTCTTTGTAGTACTGTGGTGAAAATCGGTCCTTTACGTTTGCTTCCTCCTTCATATAATCATGAACATTTGCAATGATCTCCCGACTTTGACTGTGAAGAGTCTTTCCATTCAATTTTGAAAGTATAGGCGGCATGTCAATAAGATTTATTACCGCATCACAATCAGTACCAGACACGTACACTTCTCCGTCACACCACAATTATAATTACCGTAGAAAAATAATCATCATCATCATCATCATCATCATCATCTTGAGCAGTTTCCGTCCGCTGGTCGGGTATGCTTGGAACATACGCCTCCCCATCGTTTCCTGTCCATCCACCATCTCTCGTCTTTCACTGTGTCCCAGCACACTCCTCTTTCCTCCACACTCTTCTTAACTCCTTTTGTCCATCTGTCCCTTGGTCTTCCCCTTGGCCTCCTTCCCTTCATTTCCATTCCAAACATCTTCTTCGGTATCCTCTCCTCTCGCATCCTCCTCACATGTCCATACCATTGTAGCCTAGATCGCTCTATTATTCTATTTTGCAATGGTTCCTCTCTTACTCTCTCATTCCTTACTCTGTCCATTCTTGTTACTCCTACCCTACTCCTCTGGAACTTCATCTCCACTGCTCGTATTTTATTCTTGTCCCTTTCCTTCATCACCCATGTTTCTGAACCATATGTCAAAATTGGCACAAAGTAGGTCTTGTAGATGATTCCTTTACATTTTTGTAGTACATCTTTATTCCATATCATCCACCTAACACTCTCGAAATATCCATCTGCGCACCTTCCCCTTTCATTTATTTCCATCCTATTGCCTCCCTTTTCTTCAATTGTGCTTCCCAAGTACTTGAAGCATTCTACTTTCTGCAACTGCTGTCCTCCAAGTGTTATGCCCATATCCAGTCTGTTCTTCCTCCTCGTTTTGATGACCACTTCACTCTTTTGTGCTGAGAACTTCATCCCATATGATAACACTACCTTCTCCCACTCATCTAATAGCTCTTGTACTTCTTCCTCATCCTCTCCCCATACCAGAAGGTCATCAGCAAACAACATTGCCTTCATTTTCCTTTCCCTAATGCTATTTACCACTTTTCGTATGATTTCATCCATCACCACTATAAATAACAGGGGTGAGGGGGCACTTCCTTGTTTCAGACCACTCTCCAGTTGAAACCATTCCGTTCTCTCCCTTCCCACCTTTACACAGCTTTTGCTTCCCTCGTACATTGCTTTCACTCTTTCCACTGTCTCCTTGTTCACTGATTTAGCTCTCATTGCTTCCCATACCTTGTTTCTATTAATACTATCATAATTATGCTTTCTCAATATCCAAGAAGGTCATCACCAGATCTTGCCCATATTCATAATGGTGTTCTTGTAGCTGTCTTACAGCAAAGATGAGGTCAACTGTTGACCTTCCTGGCCTGAATCCATACTGTTCTTCCCTCAGCCCATCTTCAACTTCTGTCCGAATTCTTCTCTCCAGTACCTTCTCAAATATTTTGGCGCAGTGGCACACGAGTGTAATTCCCCTGTAGTTCTTGCATTCCTTCCTACTTGAAAATGAAAATCCACAGCCTGCTTCCAGTCTCCGACCGGGTCAGGAATGGAATGAATGATGCCCCCATCTAGCGGCGAGGATATGAACTGTGCCAGCTGCCGAGGCCTGACGCACTCCTCTGGGGCAATGATTAAATGAATGACAGATGAAATGAAATGATAGTGGAGAGTGTTGCTGGAATGAAATTTTGACAGGGAAAACCGGAGTACCCGGAGAAAAACCTGTCTGCCTCTGTTTTGTCCAGCACAGATCTCACATGGAGTGACCGGGATTTGAACCACGGACCCAGCGGTGAGAGGCCGGCGTGCTGCCGCCTAAGCCACGGAGGCCTTGCATTCCTTCCTACTTCCCTTTTTAAATATGGGTATTATTATCCCTCTTTTCCAGTCCTCCCTCCATTTCACTTTCATTACTCGAAAGAGCCACTGTGTTCCCATCACCCCTGCTGCTCTCACCATCTCCACACTCACTTCGTCTATTCCCGGTGCCTTTCCCCCTTTCATCTTCTTTAATGCTTCCTCCACTTCTTTCCATGTCAATTCCTTCTCTGAAATGTCTTGGTCACTGTCTGTTTCTTCCTCCACAATGTCCACTACGCTGGTTTTAATTGGATTTAATTAATTGAAGTATTCTCTCCAGATAACCTTTACTTCTTCCATATTTTCAACCTCCTTTCCATTCCTGTCCACCATTCTGACATTTTCACCTGTGTCTCTTCTCTTTGTCTTTATCATTCCATACAACACTTTCTTACTGCCATCACAGTCCTCCTCCATCATTTCTGTCCATTTCTCCAGCCATTTCTTTTTCTCTTCCTTCACTACTTCTCCTGCTTCTTTCTTCCGCTCTTGGTATTCTTCTCTTGTTCTGTCTGTCCTCTGTTGGAACCATTTCCTGAATGCTTCATTTTTCTTTTTCACTGCTTCCTTAGTTCTGGGGTTCCACCATGGTGTTTCCTTCCACCTTTTCTTTCCACTAGTTCGGCCACACACGACTTCCGCTGCTTCTACCAACACGTCCCTGAACCTATTCCATTCTTCACCTGTTCTCAGATCATCCTTTGGTAATTTGTTCCTCACTAATATCTGGAACTTCTCCTTATTTCCATCCTCCTTCAGCTTCCATGTCCTTATTCTTCTTTCTTGGTTCTCAGTTCTCCTCTTTTCCTTCAGTCCTCTCACCTTGGCGACCAGTAGACGGTGGTCACTGTCCAGGGCTTCTGAAGGTATTACCCTTATATCCGTGATACTCTTCTTTGTCTCCTTCCCGCATAGAATGTAGTCCACCACTGATTTCCTAGTCAAATCCCTGCTGTACCAAGTAATTTTATGGCTCTCTCTCTTCATGTACCATGTGTTTCCAACCATTAGCCCATTTATCTTGCACAGTTACAGCAATCTCTCTCCTTCTTTATTCCTGTTTCCCCATCCTTCACCACCAATCACTTCCTCAAAACCTCTTCTATCAGTTCCGACATGGGCATTTAGGTCCCCCATGACCATCAGGTTTCTCCCTACTAACTGCTTCTGTAACTCTTCTTCAAACTCTTCCTTCTCGCCTTCTGTGCATCCCACCTGTGGTGCATAGACTTGCAGAATGTCCAGGTTTCTACCTTTCACTGTGATTCTGGCTCTAATTATTCTATCCGTTACCCTCTTTACTTCCTCCCTCAGCCCTTCTCTCATCACCATTCCCACTCCATTTCTCTTCCCCCCCTCATTTCCTATCCAGTATAGCTGCAAGCCATTTCTTAGTTCTTTTCTTCCTTCCCCTCTCCATCTGGTCTCTGCTAGTCCGACTACATCCAGTTTTCTCCTCTCCATCATATCTACAATCTCCTCCACTCTTCCCGTCAATGTAGTTATATTCAGAGTTCCAATTCATAGTCCATTTCCATAGCCAGGTCTGTTTCCTTTAGATCTGTCATTTCCGAGGCCTGTTCCCGTTTTAAAAGCAGTTCCATATCCACTACTGGCTTGCTAGGCCTAACGTAGCTTCACCATAACCCTGGCAAGGGGCCTGTTTTTGGTCCGCGAGAGGTATTTTATTTCCCTCAAACCCTCCGGACAAGTCCGGCGAGCCCCCCTATCCGCTACCTGGGACGCGCCCGATAGAGAACAGGCAAATAATAATAATCGTACCACAATCTGTAACTAAGTTATATCACGTTCACTTCAGCATCACACAATACTTCGACATTGACTGTACTATGGTATCGTCATCTGCTCAAGTCTGGAATTCTATTACGTCAGACGGTGCGGTGGTGACAGTTGTGAAGTGAGAGGGTGACAGATTGACAGTGTAGAGGCTCACCCGCTAGCTTCAAGGTCAAGGGCAATCGTCTAAAACAAACGTCCGGCCTGTACATTTGGCAGCCCAACGTAAGGCGTGAAAACTGATAGTATGTCTGGTCAGAAATCTTAAACTATCAGTTGTGTTCCGTCACCTTACAAATCAATTTTAATAGGGTGAGGGTTCTCCGCCCAATCAATACTTTTTGTTATGGACAACTAGAGGTTTATTGCCAATGGGACAGGTTTCGGGCCTAAAACGACCCTTCTTCAGCCATATAAATTGTAAATTCTTTTACATCTATCATATACATTATCACCAAAAACATGCATATTACAAGAAAATATGAAAAGAGCACGCAAAAACTATATCTAACAGGGTATTTAAAAAACATAAAATTAAAAAAATTAAAAACACTTTAAAACGAGATGGATCTCGTTGCTTTGTTGGCCATTCTAGTGGTTGATTTTAGCTTGATAAACAACATTTAAGAGTACACTTAAAAATTTTTAAAATTTTAAAAGACTGGTTTAATAACATCACTAAGGGTGTATTGGTATGTCCTTGATGTGTGATGCCACTGAGTTGTAGCAGGTCTTGACGGCCTGGTTCAAAAGGCTGGCTAGGAAAATGCCGTAGACGAGACCCATTCGGCCTTTACTGCATTGTTTAGATGCTGGGCAGAGATGGTAAGATTCATTGTATTAGTACGTCATACGGACTGTATTGATGAGACGACCTTGCCAAAAGATGTGTTAGCGGCGCAAGCTATAAGAGACAACGAAAATCTTTAGGAAAAGAGCAAATGCGTCAGAGAAGATTGAAACAATTGACTAGATTTGTTGAAAGGTGACTTACTGAATTCAAGGTGGAAAGTTATATCGTATGTCTTAAGAAAAACCTCCTGCCTGGAAGCTGTAATGAGTGAAAATGGAAGTAATAGAATAAAGTCAACAAACGGAAGGAAAAAACACGTGATCTCTTCTCATCGGGTGCATGACTGCTTACCTGTACTGGAATTGTTGAAGGCTGGAGGTGGACTGATGATGATCTGTGCTGTGGAGTGACCGTGAGCTGGGCAGAGCATGTGACAGGTAGACAGGGGGAATAAGAGGGGGGGGGGGGGAAAGAGCGGTAGGGATCTAGCTTTGCAGAGACAGGAGTTTGTGTGGGGCATGATTACGAAGAGGGGGGAGGGGGGGAGGGGGGGGGGAGGGGGGGGGTTAAGTGGGGTTGGGGGAATTTTGAAATTGGTGTTGAATATGGGAGGTAATGGTTGTAGTTTTCTTTGGATTAATGTGTTTTTGTCGTTGAGATTTGGGGAAAAATTTGTAAAGGTTTTCAAAAAGTATATTTGCGTCAAAATTAATTTCATCGAGATTATGTATGGGATTGGTGCGTTGTGCATTGTCGATTTCAATTTGCTCAAGCGTGTTCATAATGGCTCCTTTCCTGATATAGTGGATGATCTCTAAATCTTTCTCTATTTGTGAATTTGTGATTGGTTTCTTGCATGTGGTTTCCCATGGCCGAAAACTTCCTGTGTTTTATTGCGTTAACATGCTCATCTCGTAGAGAAGCTAAATCCGGTCTGTCCTAAATAATCCGATTTGCACTGCTGACATTTGAGCTTATAGATACCTGAAGATTGGTATTTATTGGATTCATTGATTTTGTTGGAATTGTAGATGATTTTGTGGTTATTGTTATTGGTTTTAAAGGCGATTTTAGTGTTGAATTTTTTTAAAATGTTCGCTATGTCATGTGTGTGTTGATTTATGTACGTATAGACTGCAAAGTGCGTTTTTTCCTTTTTTATGGGGGCGAGTTGAGATTGAGGCTTGTTTTTAATTTTGGTAATGATTCTTTTAATTTCTGTTTGGGTGTACCTATTGGCTTCGGCAATCTGAAAAATTATGTTTTAATTCGTGCTGATGATCTTTTTCGGACATGGGGATGCTGAAAGCTCTATTGATGTAGCTTATAAAAGCTGCCCTTTTGTGGCTTTGAGGATGATTGGAGTTCTTTTTGATAACTGTGTTGGTTTGGGTAGGTTTTCTGTAAATGCTACACTATATTGAAACTTTCCGCTCTTAATGGTTAAATTAAGATCTAGGTACTTAATCGAACTGTTGTTGTGCGTTTCACCTGTGAATTTTAAATTGGTGTCAATGTTATTGAACTTGGTGAGAAACTGATCAAAATTAGTTATATTTTTGTCGAGAATGACAAAAATATCCCCGTTTACCCGGATAGTATGCTGTCAGATATCCGCCCCCTCAATCGGATTGCCAACAATCAATCGCACCAGCTCAGCTACATCAATGAAAATGGCACTGACAGATACTACCGAGGTTTGAACACAGAAGTTACCAAGAAAAATTATTGTGGAACACACCAAAATAGACGGGGTTTCATACTTACTTTTACTTACCTCTTATAAATATCTCGGGGATTGGGTTGACAACAGGATCCTTAAAGTATGCTCTCACAATAACCTTCACCATGACATTTAAAAATGAACCAGACCGAAGACGAGAACTTTGAACTGTACAAGAGCTTTATTTTCAAATAAAGAGTATGATTTTCACAACTCAACAAAATAAACGTGGCTATCAGTGGCCTATGTCAATCTGACTACGTCCTCCTAAAGGACTTGCAAAGTTATCAAACAATATGTTAGCTCCCATGAGCTCAAAATAACGTAACATTTTAAAACACATTTGGATTGGATGAGGAAGTCAGGGTACGACATATATAGAGCATTTGGTTTCTTTTAATAAACATTGCACTTGTATTTATAGGCACAAGGCCGGAGTATCGACCTCACCCGCTTGTAACCAGATGTCGAGCCAGCTGGTCTACTCCTCAACCTGGCGCATGCCCGTCAAATGGGGCTCCCTACTCACACCACACTGTGTAAGAATTCAGCTCCTTTTAAATCTTTAAATGTCTACAAGACAACTCATACATATTGACGCAAATCTTTCAAATGCTTAACTCACATCCCACTGGATTATTTTAACTATCCTTAAACTTGTTAAGTTATCATCCAAATGTTTAATCAGCATAGTTTAGAGTATCAAACACACTCTTAAATATTTATAACAAAATCACATAAATTATTTATAACAATTAGAAATTGTTTATAATATTGTCGAAAATAATTACAAAAATTTTATACACGCCTTTAACATTTCTTTCGTTCCACATTATTGTCAAAGATATTTACATTTATTATTTACAATATCAACATTTAAATTATTTAAATTATTAATTTAAGAAATACATTGAACCACATGTTTTATCCGGTTGGTAAATTCATAATCGTGTTTAATATAATCGACCAATGAAGGTTAGTTATACATGTACATGTCACAATCTGGTTTAATAAAGGTTGTAATAATTTTAATTATTTGTGACGGTAATCTTCATTCAAAATCTTTTCTCAAATTCTTTCAAAACTCTTGTTAATTATAACAGTAAATTCACTTGATTAATTTTCAACGAACTATGACAATACACTCTAGCGGAAAATACTTCGCTTACAAAATAATGCACAAACTGCATTCAAAATAGCCCAAAATTCATCATATATTAAAATATACGGCATCAAAATCTTCCACAGCATTTACAAAAACCTCCCCTAACACAATCTTTATCATTATTAATTACTGTGGGAATCTCCTTCATTTATTTAAGGGCATTATACATCAGCGACTTTCAACATGTCCGCTGCACTATCGATTATACATTCATAGTTCCACTTAAAAATTCTTATATCAATAATTGTTTCAAAACTGTTGTCATTTAAACTTCGTGGATTTCATTCATGAATCGAAATGAAATAAAAATTTGCCAATCACAAACAAATTTAATAGTGAATACGCTTATATACGCCTGTCTGGTCTATCAAAATTTAAGATTAACATCTTCAAAGAATTGTAGTATAAAAATACTATCATCAAACAAAGTGCGACTAACTGCAAAATAGTCGAATAGAATCCAATTAGACTGGGGAATGCAAACATCATTATATAAATCTCTATATGAGAAAAAACCTAACACAAGTTTCACGAATTTAATGCATTCAATAATTCATAATTAATGTTCATCTTTCACAAAATTGCCTAAGATGCAATGGTCGTTCATGGCTGACGATAAATGTCTGTGTTGCAATCAATTCAAATAACGACTAGTATTTCCAAGATCGTCGACAACGTACTGGATTTTAACGCTCTAAAATCATTTAAATGTTCTTCCTTCTTGATGATGACAGAAAATTGGTCAAAGTAATTAAACTGGGGTAGAATTACTTTAATAAAGTGACACGCTGTCTGAATTTAAATCTGCCATAAAAATCATTAACTTACAGTCAAATCGTGACTACAAAAATAAGCAAATTACTGAAAAATCTAAATATCAGTCTCAACTGATTCAAAATCATTTAACTATGCCCATGACATAACAATGTCTTAATAAAACGACGAAAAAGGCATAACTCATCAAGGTGTACTGAGAATAGGAATCTCAAACAAGAATATCGGGCAAAAATACATGAGGACAAAAATATGGGAAAAATGGTTGCTCAAATATTGCTAAGAAACTCAAATACAATAAACGTTCACGACTACCTTATCTGCCGATTGACGTTCCAGAGGAAAATTCCCCAAAGAAGACTGTTGATGGATCCATTTCACCAAGTTAAAGCTGAGCTCCATCCTCGAAACCAGAAACAGCACCATCGGAGAATCGAACTGCTTCACGAAGACGAACGACATCCTTCCGGCAATAATCTTCTTTGTGAGTCGGGACAACCCTGACCTCTCTTGAAAAATCCCTGAAGTTCCAGTTGAAAATCGCCATGAAGTTTTTGTATAAATTTCCGAAGAAATATTCATATTCAGAAAGTATGAAATCATTTCTATTGCTGTTTGATAGTATTCAGCCTTTAATTACGAAACATGGGTGTAGATGGTTATTTACCGCATGTTCGCTTGTGTGGAATAGCAATTAGCGAAGTTCCATGCTGCTATCTTACTCCGTTGAAATATGTCCCAATTGCATTAAGTCCTTTAGCCTTCCATTTTCTCTTCGGTAATAGTATTAGAAGAACAAACTGCCATATTAGACTGCTCCATAATACTGTAGCGTTGTGTCACAAAAGCAATCTGAAGTCTCCCTATTTCAATAGCCCTGTCAGCCGTAGCGTAGAAGTGTTTCTCCTGTGGCGAGAAAATCACTTTTGTCAGTCGTCTAATATTGTCAATAACTTCCAAAATACTTCCTCGAAATTGTTCAGCTTTTCTACAGTCCTTACTGTAGCAATGCACAAGAGAATTAGCTTATAGGCGACCGCTAACTGTTCACAGCTAATCTTGTAGAAGCGTTATAAGTGTCGTTTCAACTTCACCTAGATTTACTTCACAGTAAACCTGCACTGCTTGTATGTTCGACTCTCGTTTAATGCAGTGGCTTCGCCACGCGTTACAAAGACGACTTTTTCACTAATAATCTCACTCGACGTTTCACTGAAATGACTATTTGAAATCTGACGATTGATTTATAATCTGAGAGAATGAGGCTCCTCTCTTCTGCGCAAGGCCTTTTATGAACTTCATGAGGGGCGTATCTATCCCTTCCATCGCGTGTTACTGCGTCATCGCTAGAAGTTCCAACTTCGTCAATACATGACGGATTTTCATAATTCAAAAACTGAAAATAAATTTCATCAAAATTCCAGATCAATGCCTCTACTGCAAATGGATTTCCACAATTCTGCATTCCAAAAAGTAATAAAAATACCATAGTTTCAGCAATCTCCGTCTTCCTTCAGACTATCGTTCATTGGTTTGAGCCTCCCCTCCAATAGCATAATTTCTTCCTCAGCAGAATTCCACGTTTCCTGCGACTGCGTCGTACATCTCGGATCCTTCTCGAATAAATGCTGACGTCACTGAGAATCTCAGCTCAAGTAACCTGCTGGCATAACGTCTGCGTCATCCGTGCTTACGTCATGACTACCCACGTCATAACTATGACAGCCATAACTTTCGCTATAATTTCCAAAATAGCCACCGTGGTCTCTATATAATTCAATTACGGGGGCAGTACCTTCCCCAAAATACGATGCCCTCTATTTTGTTTGTGATTTCGTTCGCTTCTAGGTGATCAATATAGATGTTGGCAAGGATGCCAGAAGCTGGAGAGCCCATCGCTAGGCCTTGGTTCTGTTTGTATATGTTATTGTTGAACTTAAAATAATTGTTGTTGAGTGTGAAGCTAAGAATTTCTGATAGTTTCTCATTGTTTTTTAGATAGCTTTTGATGATTTCTATTGTTTTTTGGATGGGTATGTTTGTATACATATCTTTTATGTCTATTGTGTTAACATGAATGTGTGGGTATGAGGATCAAATTTTGGGTTTTCACGCAGAAGTGTAGCGAGTTTTTAAAGGATTTGTTGGCTTTAAATGTATAATTTTAGTGGGGGAATTTCTGTATAAATTGAGCCGTTCTATAGATTGGGCTATTCCAGACTTGGGCAAAATACTCCCAAAATGTATTTTCGATACAAAATACAAAATACTCACAAAAAAGTATTTTAGATACAAAATACAAAATACACTTATAAAATTCCTGAAAATACAAAATACAAAATAGTATTTTAAAATACAATTCAAAATACAAAATACTTTTAGAAAAATATGCTTCTCTTCCACTCAAACTTTTCAGAATAACACACTAACCTGGGAAAATCATGTAGAAAATGTAAAACATAAAATCAGCCCAGCCCTTTAATTGGTATTATTTTCAGATTAAGATATAGCTGTCTTACTAGCCAACAATTGAAAAATATATACTTTGCTCTGATACATTCACATCTAATGTACATGAATTTCATATGGGGATATTGTAAGAAGGAGCTGATAAAAGAACTTGAGATACTCCAGAAACGTGCTATAAAATCTATCTTTGGATTTCCTTGGCTCACACCCTCAAATGAATTATACTAAAGAACTAAAATTATGCCACTGCAAAAACAAATAGCTATGTCTGCAACAGTATTTGTATACAAATTAGAAAACAAATTGATACACACACACATCCATTTTACCCATGCAAATTACATTCATCATTATGCAACAAGAGGAGTAAATCAAATATTCACCAGCCATTCCCAATCCATTAAATTTGGAACTAAAGGAATTATGTCCTCTATAATAAAAGAATACAACTCGCTACCATTAGGCATAAGGGAAAGTTTCTCTATAAAAACATTTAAGAGGAAAACAAAAGACTTCCTATTAAGGAATGAATAGCCCATGTACAATAGCCTTAAGCAATGCAATGTATCATACCGAATTATCTCTGTAAAGTTAGTCACTAGCAATCTAATATAAGTTACTATTAAAATAAACAATAATGTTACAAAAATTATATATATGCCATGCTGTAACTATGTTACTTGATTGTCCCTAACAAGAGCTCAGGCTCATTGGGACCTATGTAAATAAATAAATAAATAAATTATTATTAAAAATAATAATTAATTGGTATTCTGCCCGAAGGCAGGTCCGAGCCTCCGAAGAGGCTACCCCCAGCCGGAGTTTACTTGCGGTAGGGTGGCCAGGGCCTTTCCGCTCCTCCTTATGTTGGCCAACAGCGCGCAGTGCCTAGAACCGGCATACCATCCAAGTTTCGACTGCGCCCAATGTTGCTTAACTGCGGAGTTCTCATGGGATCCGGTGTTTCAACACGGCTAGGCCGTTGGTTATATATTATTATATCAGTGATCTAGACGGGTGCATGCATTAATGCGCAAGGCCAAAGGGTTCAAATCCCACCGTCAGCCTCCATGAAATGGTACTTCCTGATAGGCCTTGGTCGCTTTCTTCCAGCCCCTTGCCCTATTGTCATTTCGTTTCCCATCCAGCTCTGTGTTGAGGATGGCGTCAGGAGGGTAGCCGTGAAAACCACTGCCACATAGAAATTTACCAGAATTTGTCCCCAAACTAAACCCACAAAATGGGAAATATATACGGTATAGAAATTATTATTATTATTATAGTATGACCTAAGCTAGTTCGTGGAGATCTTTTGAGCTGGTACCGTCATGAATCAAACTACCATTAATCGACCAGAGTGGTACAATACTATTTTGTATAAATTTGTGGCTTTCTTTTTATATACGGTATTTCGATTAATTAAGATGCTTTGCGACATCTTGGTCACGTAGCCCGTGTGCTTGGGTGTGTGTGGAATTTGTCTGATAACCTGTGTTACTGCAATGGCTATATTAGTGTGTGTATTTGTAATTCAGATGCCATCCCGGCATTCACCTGGAGTATTAGTGGGAAACCACGGAAAACCACTTCCAGGATGGCTGAGATGGAATTCGAACCCGCCTCTTTTCAGTTTTGCCTCACGAGGCTGAGTTTATCCCGTTCCAGCCCTCAAACCAGAATTAGATTCCTTGCCAGAGTCGGGAATCGAACCCGGGCCTCTGTTGTGACAGCCAAGAGCTCTAGCCACTATGCAACCAGGCGGACTTATATATATAGTGTATATGTGTACTGTTTACACTGGATGAAACTATTGAGAGAACGCTATCTTTCAAAGATTATCTAACAAAGACTGCTGAAAACCGCAAGACGTGGAATTACATTTTGTGGAAGCTTTGTGGTTCCACTTAGGGTACAAGACCAATACTCTCTGTTGTTCAGCTGTTGACTTCGTATAATCTGTCACTGAATCCTCTGCACCAGTGTGGATAAAGAGTAAGTTGTTGTTGCGATATTGTGTTCATGTAGCCCCGTGTACTTGGGCGTGTGTGGAATTTGTCTGATGAATTGTGTTATTGTGATGGCTATATTAGTGTATGTAGCCTATTTGTATTTCAGATGAGGATTGGGAAGGAGGCGGCCATGCCCTTAATTTAGGTACCATCCCGGCATTTGCCTGAAGTAGAAGTGGGAAACCACTTGCAGGATAATTGAGTTGCCCCAGACCAGAATTATATTTCATGACACATTCGGGAATCGAAACCGGACCTCAGGAGTGACAGCCAAGAATACTAGCCACTGCACCACGAAGTAGTCGGATAAAGAGCTCTCGTGCCAAGATAATAGGTGTAAAGCTTAATAACGAAGGCCCGGAAGATCATGCAAACTCATATTTTTGCATATTTATGCTTATTTTGGCGCAATGCATCATATTTTTCTCCTTTGCCTTTGTAAGTGCATATTGATGCTTGAGAATGGCGTATATTCTAATTTCCTATTGTTTTGAAGCGCTTGTTGTTATTTCATGTTCAGACGTATATATTTCTATTCGGACTCCAAGAGTTTCGAGAATGGTTAGTCAAACCTGAGCATTTCCTTGTTAATGATAAAGTTGCTTTCACCTCCCTTAAATCACCCCGAGTATTTGTATCATCTGATAATTAGTGGTTTGCACTGCCTGTAAGGAAAAACCGGATTCTCCAACATCTGAAATACCTTCGTTCCTTTCACTTTATTACCAGTTCACAATAGGGGTTCAGCTTATGAATGACCAGGAATTTCCACAAATATTACCTGGACCCATTAGCTCAAATTCCTTAATTCCAACCTTCAGTGAAATACCAAGCTGCTTACTGTCAACCACAGCAGTTATGACTCCAATAAAAGCTAACGCCGTTGTTAAGTTGCAAAATTTTGTGAAAACATTTGGAAGTGAATTATTTTCTACCGACGATAGTGTCCTTTATTGCAAAATTTGTGAAACAAATTTAGGGAGTTTCTAGCAAGTTTTCAGTGGCTCAACATTTGGAAACCGCCAAACATAAGCGAAATGTCGTTAAAAAAGGGGGAAAAAAACACATTAATTCAGCCCTTGTTAGCAAGAAGAAATTTCAGTAGACTATCACAGGATAATACTGAAATTATTTTAATACCTAGTACATGCCAGTCTCTTTTGCAAGTTAATATAAATTATTTTTATTCTGCATTCACTAAGTAAATATTGTAAAATTATTTTCATTTTTTGAAATCAATGGCTATTAAAATTGTATACGAGTTATATTTAAAAATTAACATAATAAAAGTATTATTGATGGTCAACACTGCTTGAGGATCTATAAAATAATATTTCCTACTATTTAGAACTGTCTCTTGGTTGAGATATTTTTAAAAAATGTGTAGTTATATGTCCGTCTGTTCATATTTTCTTTATAACGCTGTCAGGCAAACAGTGAGGCATTTCATTTAGACTACTCTCTGAAATCCTAAAATGGTGATGTAAGAAATCAGCACCACAGGACACTACGGTCAATTGACTCCATATGTTTAATTTGTACATTCGGTTATAAATTCTCCTTTGTAAGTAATACCGTACCGGTATGCCACAAAAAATTTAAAAAATAAGTTAATGAATAAAGTTGGGTCATTTATAATTATTTCCACCAACCAACGACGGTAGCTGGTGCCCAGTTATCTGTGGTCTCCGTGGACGTGGGTTCGAACCTCACCGCCGGCCGTCCGTGAAATAGTTTTCCGTGGTTTCCCAGTTTCAACTGCAGACAAATGCTGCGACGGCACCTTCGAATGTGCCACGGCCGCTCCCTTCCTAGTCCGTGCATAGTTTCGTTCACCTTCATTCATATCATCTGTCATTAACTCCTCTCATGAGGTTGGCGACAGGAAGGGCATCCGACTGTATAAACTATCCACCATAAGGATGCGAAAAAATATATTATCTCATTTCCGTCCCAGTTGAAACGGGAATAATACGCATTATAGTTATTATTACCGTATTATTATGATCATCTTATCACTACCGACAGCGGTAGCTATACTCGCTAACGCACAGCGCTAGGCAATGTGGCCATGCTCCATGCAGACTTGGTAGACGTGGGTTTGAACCCCACCGTCGGCCGTCCTTGAAATGGTTTACCGTGGTTTTCCCACTTTCAACTCTAGGCAAATGCTGGGACGGTGCCTTCTGACAGGCCACGGCTGCTTCCTTCCACATCCTTGCCCAGCTTCATTCATCTAGAACTCTCATTAACTCCTCTCATGTTGATGTCAGGAAGGGCATCAGGTCGTAAAAACATCCCCCTCATAGCGTTTCATCGCATCTCATCCCCAATCCCGTTAAATCGGCAAAAGTAAGGGGTAGACATACGTACATACATACAAAATCGTCATCCATCATTAACGTAGAGGGCGTGGTGGAGCAGCGGTCAAGCTGTTGGACTCACACCACGGCGGAAGGGGTTCAATTTCCGGTCAATGCATGTGAAATGCCATGTCCAGTGACTCGGATTCCACGTAAAAAGGAGGTCCTGTGGTTCATGATCTCGAGATTAACGGTCACATAAAAATACTATCTTCCTTCTTCCTTCCATCCTTAACGTATGCAACTACTGTATTCAAGACAAATACAGAGATCCAAGTTTCTTTTTCTGGCACTGACAGGGCATCTGCTCAATCCTAGACCATAATAAATACAGCCATGCATACTACTACAAAAACCACACAAACACAGGTTATCAGTCATATTTAACACACACCCAAATACATCGGGCTGATTATCAAGATTTACTAACAACAACCACCATATTTATTTTCGTCTGCCTCGTGGTGCAGTGGCTAGCAAACCTGCGGGAAATGCCGGGATGGTTCCTAACTTAAGGCCACGGCCGTCTCCTTCCCCAAATTAAATATAAACACACTACGGTACTACTACGACATTGACCCATAATAACACGGTTATGAATTATGTATATTATACACGGGACTAAATGATCAAGATGTACAAGCCCGTCAAATGAAAGTACAGCAACTTATTTCTCAATTCAAAGTTTTATACAACTGTTACACAACTCTTACGGGAGACAATTGCCGCATTTTGTACTGCCCTTGTGTGAGCACTTCCAGGAATTTTCAAACAATACTAGTTAACAGGTTCAGACAACCTCTTGCGTTTGGGAATTTCATACTACGTAGCTTGAGGCTACTGCTTGTGGATGTGTTTCCAAGATTAACCTCACTGATAACAGAACATCCGGGAGACATCCTTCGGAGATTTTGTTCTAAATGCATCCTAAATAAATAGCATTGCACATGGTCTTACTAGGTTGCTTTTTTGCTGGCAGAGTTGTATTGATCTCAAATTTAATGTCTACCAATTGACTTAAATTATGAAAAGGGAAGATAATGGAACATAAAACTGAAAATTACCTAATACAGTGATTGTATTTTGATTGTATTTTATGTATTTTGAAAATACAAAATACTCATGAAAAGTATTTTCGATACAGATACAAAATACATGCTCAAAAATGTATTTTCGATACAAAATACAAAAGTATCGAAAATACGTATTTTAAATACATGTATTTTCGATACTGCCCAACTCTGGGCTATTCCTGTAATTGACAATCGGTCTGATGGGGATATTAATTTTATGAATTTTGGGGAGTGATCTGAGGGTGGGAATGCTCGGATTCATATTAATTAGGCTATTGTTTTGTTTGTCATTCATGATGAATACAGAGTCCTTGAGTAATTGTTTAAGTTTCCTTTGGGTAGTTGCAGTTGGGTCTTTGTTGATTTTGGAAAAAAATTTGTTGTCAAAGAAATCTTCTGTTTTTGTGATGTAATCTTCTTTATTCATGATGACAGTGGTGTTACCCTTGTCAGCTTTTGTGATGATTAGATCTTTGATCTTATTGTCGAGTTGCATGATTTCTAATCTGCTGTTCGGAATATTAGTGGCTTTATATAAACAATTCATGCTTTTGGGCTAATGCCGTGTGTATTTTTAATTTAAACCATACGTTTCGGAGAAACCTTGCCTCCTTTTTCAATGGAAATAAACAATGTGGCCAAAGAAAGTATATCAATGAGATTACAAAAAATATAAATTCCTCTGTTCGTCACCAGAGAGCAGCTGCCAGAAATTACTGTATGGACCATGGTGGAACGGCGGACAAAGTAGTAAGTAACCAGAAGGTAAAGGGGGCGGTGTGAAAATATAGAAACTCCTCGAAGAATGAGGAGGGGGGGGGGGGGGAGGTGGGAGGGTTAGATGGATATAAGGAAACATAAACAAAAGGGAAGTGTATCTGAACAATACCTAACGTCATACAGTCAACGGCGAAAAAACAGATGGAAACTCCTCCAGTGACGAACAAAGGAGATCAAATCCAGGCTCTGAGCCCTAGAGGGAAAATGTACAATTTTAAATATGTGAAGAACAGAGAGACTGAGAGGAACAATCTCCCTAGATCCTTAATAACTGGTAGCCAAGTGTCACTTAGCTGATATCCAGTGTCTCTGTTAAAATTATTGGGATTTTTACGAATTTCAACTGCCTCCCTTATAATTCTAGACCAGTTGTGCTTAACAAGGGCAAGCGCATGAGCATCCTTGAAAAAATACATCGTGCCCTGAAGACAGGGCATGTTCAGCTATAGCTGATTTGTCAGGTTGGTTTAGACGGATGTTCCTGAACATTGTTTATATAATAATCCGGGCCGTGAAAGCCTTAATATGCAAATTAGTGGCTTTGTTGCGTTCTAACACTTTAATCAATCTTTTATTAACTTCGTGACGTGCGCCATCCTGTTCCTCAGCGGGTAGTTTTTTTACTGCGACTTCTGCTTCCGCGATGAGTAGAGTGGTGTTTTTCTTGTTGTAACCAGTTTCCCAGTGGAATTGGGGACCTTTTCCTAGGATGTTGAGTTATGTTTCCGAAAAGTTTGTCTGAGAAATGTTTTTGACAGAATCTTGGAATTTGTGTAAAGAATGTGTCGGGCTTTGTGCAGTTATATCGGGATTTAAACTCCTAAGACGTGTGAGTTGGGTGTTTAAGGCGTTTTGTTTCTTAACTGTCTTCGCGAGGAAATTATGCGTTTCAGAAAGATTGGCAGCTTCCAGGTGGGTGCGGTAAAGTTTGTTGTTAATATGGTTTTTCTTAATATAGAGAAATTTGAGCTCTCTTTGTAATAATCTGTTGTTAATTATTTCTCGAGTTCTCTTCTCAAATGCATTTTTAATGCTTTTCTTTTGCATGAATTTTTCCCAAATCTCAACGACAAAAACACATTAATCCAAAGAAAACTACAACCATTACCTCCCAGACTCAACACCAATTTCAAAATTCCCCCAACCCCACTTAAACCCCTCCCCCCCCCCCCCCCCCCCTTCTTCGTAATCATGCCCCACACCCACACACAAACTCCTGCCTTTGCCAGGCTAGATCCCTACCTCTCTTCCCCCCCTTTATTCCCCCTGTCTACCTGTCACATGCTCTGCCCAGCTCACGGTCACTCCACAGCACAGATCATCATCAGTCCACCTCCAGCCTTCAACAGTTCGAGTACAGGTAAGCAGTCATGCACCCGATGAGAGAGATCACATGTTTTTTCCATCCGTTAGTTGACTTTAAACTATTACTTTCTTTTTCACTCATTACAGCTTCCATGCAGGAGGTTTTTCTTAAGACATACGATATAACTTTCCACCTTGAATTCAGTAAGTCACCTTTCAACAAATCTAATCAATTGTTTCAATCTTCTCTGACGCATTTGCTCTTTTTCTAAAGATTTTCGTTGTCTCTTATAGCTTGCGCCGCTAACACAACTTTTGGCAAGGTCGTCTCATGAATACAGTCCGTATGACGTACTAATACAATGAATGTTACCATCTCTGCCCAGCATAAAAACAATGCAGTAAAGGTCGAATAGGTCTCGTCTACGGCATTTTCCTAGCCTGCCTTTTGAACCAGGCCGTTAAGACCTGCTACAACTCAGTGGCATCGCACATCAAGGACATACCAATACACCCTTAGTGATGTTATTAAACCAGTCTTTTAAAATTTTAAAAATTTTTAAGTGTTCTCTTAAATGTTGTTTATCAAGCTAAAATCAACCACTAGAATGGCCAACAAAGCAACGAGATCCATCTCGTTTTAAAGTGTTTTTAATTTTTTTAATTTTATGTTTTTTAAATACCCTGTTAGATATAGTTTTTGAGTGCTCTTTTCATATTTTCTTGTAATATGCATGTTTTTGGTGATAATGTATTTGATGGATGTATAAGAATTTACAACTTATATGGCTGAAGAAGGGTCGTTTTAGGCCCGAAACATGTCCCATTGGCAATAAACCTTTAGTTGTCCATATCAAAACGTATTGATTGGGCAGAGAACCCTCACCCTATTAAAATTGATTTGTATATGTCAATACGGACCTTGTAAAATGGAAAATTCTCCAGTTAATCTAGTCACCTTACAACCCGTGATAAAAGATTTTCTGAGCTCATAAAATATTATTATTTCCAAAACTACATGGAAATTGGCGCCCTCTCCGGTCAAATAAGACAAAATTAAATATATTTAAAAAAAAAACAATATGACATACCAAAGTGAGACACAAATGGGGGAGATGAACCTTAGTGATTTCAAAATGATCATAGAGCAGTTGAATAAGTTGAGTGACAGCGTGGATAAAGGGAATGAACAGTTGAATAAGTTGAGTGACAGCGTGGATAAAGGGAATGAACAGTTGAATAAGTTGAGTGACAGCGTGGATAAGGGGAATGAACAGATGTGTGAGCAGTTAGAATTAATAAAATTACATATAGTGGAGAAGTTGGAAACAATCAATGAAGTATTTACAGAGAAGCAAAAAAATTATCAGAGAAGTGGGGGCATGTAGAAGATGGTAATGGAGAGAAAGGAAATGAAGAAGAAATGAAAGAGAAGGAGAAAGAGAAGAAGGAGCAGGAGGAGGAGAAAGGGAAGTTGAAAGAGCAAAGGTGAAGATCATATGCATCCTAGAAAAGAAAGTTGAGACAGTAGAAATTGTGAGTGTGGCTGTCAAGGAGGAGGAAGAAGAGGAGGAGATGTGTGAAGTGCGTGATGCTGGGGGGCGTAAGGAAGAAAATGGACAAGAGAGACAACGAGGTGAAGGAGGATGACAAATGGAGGAGGAGAATAAAACTGAGGACAAGGAATATGAGATAGAGGGCGAGGTAGAAGAGAAAGGAGAAACGGATAACAGAAAAGATGAAACGGAAGAAGGAAGGAAAGCAGGCGATATGGACGAAACTGAAGAAGGAGAGAAAGCGGGTGAAGGAGAAGAAAAGATAGAAGAGAAACTACTAGCAGATGAAGTTGGTCATGAGGAGGACAATAGCAGTCAAGAAAAAGAGGTTAAAGATGAGGGTGAAAGTGCAAGAGTGAGTCATGAAGAAGACAGCATACTGGAAAAAGATAAGGTGAAGAAGCGTCGGAGAAGGAAGATGGGGATGAAAAGGATGAGATGTAAGACGAAGAGAAAGGAGTTGTTGAATAGTATGAGAAAGACAAGAAAGAAGAGGAGGAAAATGAGGACGGGAAGGAGAATGGAACGGTGGAGATGGAAGATGAGGAGTACAAGGTACGGAATGACATGGCGGATGAAGAAAAAGACGAGATGAAAGGCAGAGGAAGAAAGAAGAATGGAGAAGAAGGAGAAACAGATGAATAGGAAGAACGTAAAGTGGAAGAATGAGGAAGAAGATGGTATTGCTGAGAATGAAGACGGATATGAGAGGTCTAATGTAGAACTTTATATTTCTTTAGATTCAACAGAAGATGATAGCATTATGTTTGCTGGAGGCATTTGTTCCGGTATAAGCGTTGACAAATACGACAATATTCGAGTGAAGGTTACTGGAGATGACGTGTTTCAACTTATTGAGAGATTTGAAAACAGTGGGTTACAGCATTTTGTACTCGATAATGTCAAAAGAGTGGATATCTGAAACTTAGCCCAATTCAGAAACATGTAATTCTTATCCAAGTCCAGAGAAGAGATGTTATGGCATGTACTTAAACAGGTTCGGAGAAAGCAGCGGTATTACATCGTCCCATTGTCAATGTGTTGTGAATGATGCAGGAAACTTGATAGTGCCAATAGCCCTTATGAAAATGTTGATTTATAATTTGTTTACTGTGTGTGTGATATTTTTTAGTGTAGGTGTGATATGTTGTATTTTTCATTTATGTTACTTTTATGTACCGGTATGTGATCCTCACGTACTTCTCACATGAGAATCACATATGGGGACGAATTGTAACATGTGGTTACAGTGGTCATGTCACTGTTCATTTTGTAGGTTAGGATCATGACTACTCTGGTGGGCTATTGTAGAGGTAATTCAGGCCTTAGCGTTTGAGATATCGAGATACCTTGCAATAGTTCATCAGTAAAGGAGAAGAGGGCCATGTTTTATTTATTGAGTTAGTATCTGTTTAGAAAATCTATGGAGATTATTGTGTTCTTGGTAGGATTTAATGGGGAGTGATGAAAGGAAATATGGGCTTTTTGGTTGGTTGAAGATGAGAAGATGTAAGTTGCTTATATGATAGGAAGTTTTTGGAAATGGAGAAAGAAGAATCGGATGGATTAAATGTTTTTAGATTATAAAAGTGGCTGTTAATTGTGATATGAAAAGGGAGAATGAGAAGAGGTTAAAATATATATATTTATAGAAAAGTATCCCTTATGGTAAATAATTACCACCACCCCGAAGATACAAAACGTTACATTTGTTGTACCAACGTGGCGCAATAACTTATAAATCGTTACAAGCTTGGATGGGAAGTCCAGGTCTCCGTGTTCCAAGCTTTTATATATTTTGTGTTGAATGTGTTTCAGAAATCCCTCTAATGTGATATTATTATCAGGATTTCTGGGGGCGATGTAATATTTATTATGTCAGGTAGGCTGTGATACATATATGTGGTAAGTTTTGTGCGCTTTGATGGTGGCGTAAGCCGGAACATGAGTTGCTGTTGGAGCGCACGAGTGGAAGTTACGTGAACTAGTGGACCGGGAGTTTCTACTCTGTGAATTCCAGAGATTACGCGAACTAGTGGATCGGAAGTTTCTACTCTGTGAATTCCAGAGATGAATTGGCAACTCCAGCTATCTGGTATGACATCTAGCGGTAAAAAAGAGAAACTTACCAAGTAGGGTACATTTGTCACATGATGACTGTTTGTATATGGTTTCTTGTATTCGTAAACAGATCGTGGTAAATTCATCGTGTCTTTATGCATAAGTAATAAGTTTTACTCGTTGATAGAGTGTAAAATGAGTAAAAGCAAAGTATATTGCTCAGTTTACGGCTGTAAGTCGATGTATAAGAGGGCTGCGGATATAAGTTTTCATCACTTTCCAAAAGATGTAAATAGCAATAGCCGAAAGGTGACGATACCAAATAAATACGGGTAACAGGAGCGGGTTGGACCACTCACCACTACACTCACTGACGACAGGACGGGTTGTTCCGTCGGTTGTTCACTGTTACGCCGAGCCAAGCCGCACCTAGCCAGCCAAGCACAGTCTCGCCGAGCCAAGCCGTACCAAGACAGCCAAGCCTACACCAGCCGACGACAGCCAAGCTTTATCATTCAGGTATCCTTCGCCCTCCCTAGTTCATTTCCAACTACCCAACCAACCGCCATCACCTCGCTCTGCGATATCCGAGCCATTCCACTACGAGTCATATAGGCCTAATTTGACTTCGCAGGGTAAATATCTACTACGCAAGAACCTGCTACGAGTCCGATATTCAACACCAAACCCACGTGCTAACCATCCAAATCAAGCAATTCCTGTGTCTCCCGAGCTTTAATACCAGTTAAACTCATCCCTTCGCCCTACCAAGCAGCAAATAATTTCTAGAGTCTATGGTACAGTGAGCAAACTCAAATATAGCTTTCAAACGTAACAGCGCCATGACAAACTGCTCAAAAACAAATACCAGCAGACAACCGATGCTTGATAATATGCAATTGACACATAAAATCCAGTGGAACATACAAATTAGATCACGTGTATCGCATAGTTATACATATTTACAATTAAAAATAACACTGTCATTATTTTTGGGACCACATTTACTGATTATAACCGAAAAATAAAAAGTGTTCCATATCAAACGCGTGTTATTGAGTATTTTTACCCTGCTTATCCAGACCAACCGCAACGCCCAAGTGTTAGTTTGAGTTGCCAATAGACACAATGTGATGGTTAACAAAAGGAGGTATAAGAATAAAAAAGATTGTTATAGGTAATCTATGATATAAATGAATTGTATGATCTATAAGGTGCGTTCAAAAAGTAACGAGCCGGAGGCTGTAATGCGCGAACCGGTGACGACATCGGCTAATTGTGGTGTGTGTAACGAGGTGTGGTTCCGACCAGAGTGTGGAAGGTCACAGACCGTTGCTAGAGGGCACGCGTGCACGTCACGTGACGATACGAAGCGAGCTGCAGCATGAATCAGTCGTCCAACCAAGACCAAGACAGTAGGCCATTCGACATGCTTCCTGGGGCCTGTTCCACGAATAAACTTTGCAACTTTTCACTTTTCACTTTTCAATTCTTGCAAAGTGCAAAGTCTTTCTGTTCCACCATGATCTATGTATTACTTTTCAATTTCTTTGCAAAGTGAAAAGGCTTTGCATAGGAATGATCCGATCATGTTTATTCCATGAACAAACTGTATATTTATTCCATGATTTAATGCTTTATTTTTCATGGTGAAACATGTCCCACTAATGACCACACAGTGATCTTAATTAATAAAAGTATTGATCAAGGTGGAACTTTTAACCTGTCTATACTAAAGTGAGGTTATGAAAATTCATCTTGTCTTTGTACGTCTTCTTGTTGGATTCTTCATCACTATCCTCACTTGATGATTAAAAAAAGGTCCTGCGTAACATACTTATAACACTAAACCAAATTCTGCGCCGAGAAACTAGTGTAGAGACTTGTTCATTAACAGCTGAAAAGGGAATCGTCTCTTTGCAAAGATTTCTGAAAACTTTTCAATCATTCCTTTGCACTTTGCATTTCTGCACCAATGGAGGAACATAACAGTCTTCTAAAGTGAAAAGATTCCTAACTTTTCACTTTGCAAGACAAATCTGAAAAGTGATGGTGGAACAAAATCTGAACTGAAAAGTGCAAAGTGCAAAGTGAAAAGTTGCAAAGTTCATTCGTGGAACAGGCCCCTGGTGTGGTTGAAGACTGTGGGGCACACATTGGCACACACTTTCCGCAAGTGCAGTCGTTCCTTCATGATGGTGGGCACACTTCCGACGCTCAATCTGACCACGGCGGCAATGGCGTTCACTGTCACTCGGCGGGTAATGAGTGCATCAACCAGCTGGACGTTGTCATCGGTAATGAAGGGGGGTGCCCCAGACCGGGCATCATCGGCTAACGACACCCATCCTTCCCTGAAGCGCTTGTGCCACGCCTTGACCCTTGCAAGGGACATGGCAGTGTTCGCCGTACACTTGTGACATTCGGCGATGAATGTCCGTTCCCCTTACTACTTTCGCTGTCAGAAACCGAACAACACCTGTTTGGTCTTCGTTTGATGCCTCCATGTCACTGTTTGCAATGCGATTGGCAGCGTTGGACGATTGATGCATGCTACTGTAGCAGTTTTGCTAGCCCACACTGTTGGGTGATAAATGTAACTGTTTACCTTTGCCTAAGCTATGTTGTTTTAATGGGCGCCAAGACCTCAATGCAATGTTGAAATCTAAATTTGTATTTAACAACGTCTAGCTCTGGCAGAACACCTTCAAGACTCTATTCACTCAGATCGTGGTATGATTTGATCATTAACCCAACAAACAATTGTATCAGGAGAAGGAATTGGTCTATATCTAATGCTACCTACTGAAAGCAAAGATTGCATTGTAAAAGAAATGAATTTATTATATAAAACAAGTATAGCAAAATTAATAATAATAATAACTATAAAATTTAAATTGGAGCGTTGTGATTTGAATATTACCGATAGAAAATTACGTGAAAACGGAGTCTGATAAATTGATTTTACTCTTATTTCCAAGCTATGAAGTTACTGAAATATGAAATTTAAAACGAAGAAAAATGAGAGATTGCGTATTTCTGCGTCATTTGCGCTTACCATTGGAAATTGCCAAGGCATTTCCCTCGTACTTGCTGATGCCGTGAGCTTCCCACAGTCTCCTGGACGTCGTCATCTCCGTCGGAATTTGATGATATTCTGGTAGATTAGAGAATTCTATGGTCCGTACCTCGGACCCAAACACTCGTACAACCGCACTGGTTAAGTTTTGCAAAAGTTAGTCTTCAACTCCACTGAACATCGGAGCGACACGCACTTCCAACCGTACTCCGCAAGTTCTACACAGATAGTCCTCGTTTCACGGCGCGTCGAACGATATATGCACCTGTTGGCTCCCCCACCACGGTACCGTCTTCCAGCTTACGTTGTCTCCCCTGATTGGCTGAGCACGCCTCCAGTTCCCCTCCTCTGCCTCATTACACTCGGCGCGCGAGAGGGAGAAGTCGTTTTCCGTTCCAACAATTCGCCTTTTCTAGACCTTGCGACCCAGCCTTGCGTAATACTTCTCGACAGGAATCAGCTTGTATTCGAATTCCCAGTGAGTCATGTCTCTCAAATACCCTAACTGACAAAACTCCGTAAAATTCCGTAATCACATAATTTTCTATAATATTGTCGTTCGTAATAATTTGCTTGATAGCGTTTTCTAAGACATAGAAAACCTATCTGAATGCTAATAATTTTTATAAAATGCTCCGAAAATACCTTAATAATAATTATAATAAATTAATAATAATAATAAATTACCATGAAAAATTCTCTTGGCTGAACAATTTGCCGCGTGAATAAATATAGAATGGCTTCCGAATGACTTATGCCAGTTGCATAAAACCCCTCGAAAAACACGTTACACTACTGCTCGCTTTGTATAGTCACGTGGCGTGCACGCGTGCCCTCTAGCGACAGGCCGTGACCGTCCACGCTCTGGTTGGAACCAAACCTCGTTACACACGCCACGATTAGCAGATGTCGTCACCGGTTTGCGCATTACAGCCTCCGGCTCGTTACTTTTGGAACGCACATTATATATTTCAAAAGGAAGATTTTTATACCTCCTTTTGTTAAACATCACATTGTCTCTATTCATCTCTGGATTAAGAATACTTTTGGGGAAAAGAAGACTAAGTGCTGTAATATTAAGAACACAAATGGAAAGCCTCTAACAGATAGGGAAGAAAAGGTTGAGAGATGGAAAGCTTACATAGAGTGCTTGTATAAGGGAAAGGAGATTGAGAATCATGTAATGGAAAGGGAGGAGGAAATTGATGAGGATGCAAAAGGAGATTTAATATTGAGATCAGAATTTGACAGAGCATTAGAGGACTTAGGCAGGAACAAAGCACCAGGCATAGATGATATACCGATTGAGTTGCTACGCTGCATAGGAGATGAAGGTCTGATCAGGTTATTTCACTTGGTGTGTAGGATTTATGAGACAGGTGAGGTACCCACTGATTTCAAGAAGAATGTTATCATCCCTATACCAAAGAAAGTGGGAGCTGACAGATGTGAAGATTACCGTACAATCAACTTGATTACTCATGCTTCAAAGATCCTGTCTAGAATAATTTACAAGAGGATTGAAAGCCAGATAGAAACGGAGTTAGGTGAAGACCAGTTTGGTTTCAGGAGAAATGTAGGAACAAGGGAAGCTGTACTAAGTCTTAGGCTGATTTTGGAAGGTAGAATAAGGAAATATAAGAGAACGTTCATGGCATTTGTAGACTTAGAAAAGGCTTTTGATAACGTTGATTGGACTAAATTGTTTGACATTTTGAAATCTATTGGAATAAAGTACAGGGATAGGAGGGTGATATACAATCTATACAGAAACCAGACAGCAGTCATTCGAGCTGAAGGACATGAGAGAGAAGCTGGTATTCAGAAAGGTGTAAGGCAAGGCTGCAACTTATCACCCATACATTTCAATCTTTACATTGAACAAGCAATGAAGGAAATTTGAGAAAAATTTAAAGTGGGAGTGAAGATTCAAGGAGAAATAATTTCAACTCTGAGATTTGCTGGTGACATCGTCATCTTGGCCGACAAGCCTGAGGATTTGAATGAGTTTTTGAATGGTATGGATTCCGTCTTACGGAAGGAATTCATGATGAAAATTAATAAATGTAAAACAAAAATACTGGAATGCAGCCGAAATAAATCAGAAACCTCTATGGAGATCAAATTGGCAGGTGAAAAGCTGAAGGAAGTAGGAGACTTCTGTTACTTAGGAAGCAGAATAACCAGTGATGGACGAAGCAAAGAGGATATAAAAAGTAGGTTGGCTCAGGCAAGGAAAGCCTTTCTACAAAAAAGGAATCTGTTGACATCGAATATAGATTTAGGTATTAGGAAGTCATTTTTGAAAGCCTTTGTCTGGAGCGTGGCGCTCTATGGAAGTGAAACTTGGACTATTGGTGCAGCAGAAAAGAGGAGAATTGAAGCATTTGAAATGTGGTGTTACAGGAGAATGATGAAGTTTAGATGGGTAGATAGGGTTACAAACGAAGAGGTATTAAGGCGAGTGGGAGAGGAGAGGAGAGATGTTTCTGGCGACTGCTCATGAAGAGAAGAGATAGATTGGTAGGACATACTAAGACACCCAGGAATAGCAAGCTTAGTTATGGAAGGAAGGGTCGAGGACAAGAACTGTAGGGGTAGACCAAGGTTAGAATATGTTAAACAGATTGCCTCGGATGTAGGGTGTGGTAGCTATGTAGAGATGAAACGATTAGCTCAGGACAGGGAGGCATGGAGCGCTGCATCAAACGAGTCAAAAGACTGAAGACTCAAACAAACAACAACATCTCTGGAATTCACAGAGTAGAAACTTCCGATCCACTAGTTCACGTAATCTCTGGAATTCACTGAGTAGAAACTCCCGTTCCACTAGTTCACGTAACTTCCACTTATGCACTCCAACAGCAACTCGAGTTCCGGCTTACGCCACCATCAAAGAGCACAAAGCTTACCACATATATGTATCACAGCCTACCTGACATATTAAATATTACATCGCCCCCAGAAATCCTGATAATAATATCACATTAGAGGGATTTCTGAAACACATTCAACACAAAATATATAAAAGCTCGACTTCCCATCCAAGCTTTCCTGACGTATCCTCATCCATCATGGCTATCATACTTTTGCATCTTTCTCTGGAGAGTCCATTTCCTTCCAGTTCCATGGAATAATTCAATAATTCCCTCAACTTTCTCCAAGTAACATCCTTGCTTCTTATCTTGTGGTCCAACTTTCTCTGTAATCAGGAAGTCCTGTAACCGAATTTATTCAGTTACAGTAGCTCACCCTCGGGTTTTCTGCCTTGTGCAGTTAGTTTGGGGAATTTTATTCGTATCTTATTATATTGGGTTAACGTGGGGTTGCAGAGGTGATTTTTATTGTGCCTGTGTGTTTTTGTGGACGGATTCACTTTTGGATGGTCCGGACCACCTAGGATCACTGTTTATTAATTATCGGTTTTGGATATTTGATATTATAATAAAATACGGGGTTTTGCGATTTATTACGTTTTGGGAATATGGATATATGACTGTATTAAGTAGAAGCATTATATCATTTTGGTTTGGGGTTAATGGCTTTATTTTGACCTAGTAATGTTAAATGTTAGATTCGTGGCTGTACTATAAAGGTACAATGAATTGGTATTTTCGAGTGCTGGATATGTGACATACCCGGAAAAGACAGGCAGTAATTCGGCTTGTGTGGGATTACCTAGGCTATTTATGGCATGAACTCCCATGAACTTCGCGTGTGGAAACTACTGTGTGACGTCAGTGTGGATTTTGACTGTCTGATGTTCATGTGTTGACACGGATGTTCCGCTAGGAGCGGGCCACGCGCAACTTAGTTCCGGCAGAAACATTGGGGTTATGTAGCCCTGCGCCAGTGCATATAATGGCGTGTCTGGCGTTCAGAGCTCGTCTTATTGCTTTATCGGCAGAACACTGATCTACTAACGCCCAGGGTCGTTTTACGTGACATGGTTTCCGTAACGAACAGTTAGAGATCATCTTCTTGCTTTTACAGCGAAAGTCCGTTGTCGACTTGCAATTTAGTGTCGTTATTACTCGATGATGGTATCGTAATACGAACGAGCAGTGACTAATGTTTAGCTATCCACTGAGCTCTTACGGGCTATTGGATGCTACGTGCATTTCATGGGTCCATCCATACCATGGGCTGTCGGTAATAACTTACCACGCCTAAAAGGATAATTCTGTCGTAAACATTTCATCGAAGTCATGCGAGAATGGAGACGTGAACGTGCAGTTCCAGAAGAAAGAAAGTAGAATGAACCAGTCTAACGTGTGTAGATATTTTGTGTACGGACGGTACAGTGTATATACGTAGGTGGCTGTTATGCCTGGGTCGGATATGGCCGTCAGTGTTTTCCTGCTCTCAGAGCCTAAATTCAGTGGCAAGGTACTGTATGAATCACGAGTGTATGAAGGGTATTTTGTGTTGTATATTATGTATATATGTGTATAGTACAGCCAATAGATTATCTCTTTAAAATTCATGTGTGTGTATATTCCTGTCTTGCATGAACCTGGTACATCAGCAAACGCATGCCAAATGCCCTACACCTGGGATAAGGTTTTTCATAGTCGGGGCAACAGTTGTGTACCGTATTTTATCCTATTTTATTCAGGAAGACCCATATGGTCGACCTTGGCGCCCATTCAAAGTCGGGAGTAATGTTAAAATCACTTGTGGCCTGTATTTAAAGGCAGTAAATTCTGTAGGTTTGTGGTAATGTGGGTAGTTAATTGTAAATCAACTCCAACGAGGAGCTTGAGAGTGTTTCAGTAGCAGCCCAACGTGAGGCCTTACACATGCTGATGTGTACCAGGACACAGGAATTAAACTGTAGGCATATTTTCACAATTTTACATATTTTCAATTAGGGATGGCTACGTTAGAGCCAGGATGCAATTCTGCTTTGTTAGGGGACGGTGCTGGTGAGCGGCAGAATCAGACAGGGTCTGATAGGAAATTTGCTGTAGGGATGGGGGAAAACAGTAGAGTCAGGGGAGATTTGCCAGGGCAGGGGGGAAATGAGTTAAGTATGATGGAGATGTAGAGGAGGCTCGTGTATCTTAGCGACAAGTCTGTAGGAATGGAGGAGAGGATAACCAGTCAGATGACTAGTTTTAAAAAGGAAATGTCAGCAAAGATAGATGAGGTCAAGGAAAGATTGTCAGAAATTATCCCCGACAGCCATGTTACTAGCCAGATTAGTGAAGTCAGTGTAGAAGCCACTAATCTGGAAACTAAGCTAGGTAATGAGATTGCTGTTCAGGAAGATAGGGTAGACTCGGAAGAAGATAAGTTGGATGCTCAACAAGTGATGTTGGCAGGGGAGATTTCTAGCCAGGCACTTTTGACTAGCCAGAAATTTCCCAGGGTAGATAGGTTGGGAGAGCAGAAAGAGGACATTGTAGGCATCATGGAAGAGAAGTTGTGGTTAGTGATGCGAGTGCTGGGAGAGTGGAGAAGGATGAGATTGCTGAAGTTAGTGGGGAGAGTGCTGGGAGAGTGGAGATGCTTGCGAGTGCTGAAGTTAGTGAGGAGAGTGGTGAGGTATAGTGGAGATGGATGAGCGAGTCGAGATTAGTTTGCTAGGGAATGGTATGAAGAAGGTAGATGAGATTATTAGCCAGGTTAGCGAGATAGTGACTAGTATGGAGGAAGATACTGTAGGTATAATTCTACGTGGTCAACATTTGGAACTAGGAGGGAGTGAAAATCTTGTTACGAAGTTAGTATGTAATTTCTCTGAGGACATTAGGACTGCAGGGTGCGTGCAGGAAATAGTCGCTATTACAGGCATAGAGAGGTCACTTGGGAGGTTAGGTACCTTGAGAAAAACAGGTAGGCAACGTCAGAGAAATGGGGGTAATCAAAGGGAAGGAATTATAATCAGGGGAGAGAAAGGAATTGGGATCCAGGTAGAGGGGATAGGTACATTTGGTATGAAGATCATGGGAGAGGAAGGAATAACAATGAGTGTCAGGGGTACGGGAAAAACAATCAACCGGGGAACAGACCACGTGAGGTAGAGCAGGCAAATAGGGGGCGTCCCATGGAAAGACAGGTTGAGAGAAGCAATAGGCCAGGAAGTTTAAACTTCGCCAGGACTAACTATATGGAGCAGGGGGAGAGTCCTTGCATAGTATTCCTGCTCACGCTCTGGAAGAAAAACATAATTTAGAGTATAATGTCAATGTAGGATCTGATAGGTTAGGAGACCAGAGCTGTAAATTAGATTACAGTAAGGCGCAAGTGAAGTTTGGGTGGAGTGAGCAACAGGATTGGGTTACGTTAGATTATCAGGTTGGTGGTAGAGATTTTGTTAGTGTCGTTGGATGCATTCAGGTGATTAAAGAGGTTTCTGAGGAGAAAGAATTAGGTGTCGGCATGGTATCAAGTTGTATTTTGGTCATGAGAGATGATCATGTGTTGAGTGATGTGGATCACTGTTGTTTCTGGGTCATGAGAGATGATCGTGTGTCGAGTGATGTTGATCACTGTTGTTTCTGGGTCATGGTAGATGATCGTGAGTTGAGTGATGATGATCACTGTGTGGAGGCAGTTGTTAAAGATACCATGTTGGACGAGGGTCAGAAGTCAGAGGTGATTGACGTTCTGAGGGAACACAGGGTGGTGTTCTCGGAGAAACCTGGATGTATTCACGGCTACGGGCAGAGTTTGGACATCGCAGATAGGTCTAGCTTGAGCGGTCCTAGGTACCCTATAGCTCATTCTTACATGGAGGGTGTTGTTGAGGTGATTGGTCAGATGCTGTATGAGGTTATATTTGAGATTAGTAACAGTCAGTCTGTTAGTCTTCTGGTGGTGGTGACCATACGGGATGGTACCATTAGGTTATGTTTGGAGGTCGTGGCAGGTAGTAGTTTGCAGGAAGGATTTCTTTTTGTATGTCTCGCAGGATTTTGGGATTTTCAACAGGGAAAGCTGTACCCTAAGAGATTAAATAAATTGAGAATTATTGTAATTGTAGGTAAGATACTTTTGAAACAGCAGGGAAGGGAGGGGGTAAAAATTAAGATAGGTGATCTGGTGGTGTTGCGAGCTGAGCATCTGCTGTCGGTAGAGCAAAGCTGCATTCTTGAGGTTTTTCATTTCGGTCCATTTGCTAGAGACCACAGGGTAGGTGCATGTGCCTACAGCTTATTACCAACGATGACAAGGTCCTAGGTACATATAACGTTGCTTACCTCAAGCTATATGTCACCTGGAGATCTTGCTCACGATGACAAGACAGGAGTACTAGTGTATTTGTGTGAGGGACAAGGATAAATCTATAGCCTTGTAGTTTAGAGATTGATCCTTGTGGGGGCGTTTGTAACCGAATTTATTCAGTTACAGTAGCTCACCCTCGGGTTTACTGCCTTGTGCAGTTAGTTTGGGGTATTTTACTCGTATCTTATTATATTGGGTTAACGTGGGGTTGCAGAGGTGATTTTTATTGTGCCTGTGTGTTTTTGTGGACGGATTCACTTTGGATGGTCCGGACCACCTAGGATCACTGTTTATTAATTATCGGTTTCGGATATTCGATATTATAATAAAATACGGGGGTTTGCGATTTATTACGTTTTGGGAGTATGGATATATGACTGTATTAAGTAGAAGCATTATTTCATTTTGGTTTGGGGTTAATGGCTTTATTTTGACCTAGTAATGTTAAATGTTAGATTCGTGGCTGTACTATAAAGGTACAATGAATTGGTATTTTCGAGTGCTGGATATGTGACATACCCGGAAAAGACAGGCAGTAATTCGGCTTGTGTGGGATTACCTAGGCTATTTATGGCATGAACTCCCATGAACTTCGCGTGTGGAAACTACTGTGTGACGTCAGTGTGGATTTTGACTGTCTGATGTTCATGTGTTGACACGGATGATCCGCTAGGAGCGGGCCACGCGCAACTTAGTTCCGGCAGAAACATTGGGGTTATGTAGCCCTGCGCCAGTGCATATATTGGCGTGTCTGGCGTTAAGAGCTCGTCTTATTGCTTTATCGGCAGAACACTGATCTACTAACGCCCAGGGTCGTTTTACGTGACATGGTTTCCGTAACGAACAGTTAGAGATCATCTTCTTGCTTTTACAGCGAAAGTCCGTTGTCGACTTGCAATTTAGTGTCGTTATTACTCGATCATGGTATCGTAATACGAACGAGCAGTGACTAATGTTTAGCTATCCACTGAGCTCTTACGGGCTATTGGATGCTACGTGCATTTCATGGGTCCATCCATACCATGGGCTGTCGGTAATAACTTACCACGCCTAAAAGGATAATTCTGTCGTAAACATTTCATCGAAGTCATGCGAGAATGGAGACGTGAACGTGCAGTTCCAGAAGAAAGAAAGTAGAATGAACCAGTCTAACGTGTGTAGATATTTTGTGTACGGACGGTACAGTGTATATACGTAGGTGGCTGTTATGCCTGGGTCGGATATGGCCGTCAGTGTTTTCCTGCTCTCAGAGCCTAAATTCAGTGGCAAGGTACTGTATGAATCACGAGTGTATGAAGGGTATTTTGTGTTGTATATTATGTATATATGTGTATAGTACAGCCAATAGATTATCTCTTTAAAATTCATGTGTGTGTATATTCCTGTCTTGCATGAACCTGGTACATCAGCAAACGCATGCCAAATGCCCTACACCTGGGATAAGGTTTTTCATAGTCGGGGCAACAGTTGTGTACCGTATTTTATCCTATTTTATTCAGGAAGACCCATATGGTCGACCTTGGCGCCCATTCAAAGTCGGGAGTAATGTTAAAATCACTTGTGGCCTGTATTTAAAGGCAGTAAATTCTGTAGGTTTGTGGTAATGTGGGTAGTTAATTGTAAATCAACTCCAACGAGGAGCTTGAGAGTGTTTCAGTAGCAGCCCAACGTGAGGCCTTACACATGCTGATGTGTACCAGGACACAGGAATTAAACTGTAGGCATATTTTCACAATTTTACATATTTTCAATTAGGGATGGCTACGTTAGAGCCAGGATGCAATTCTGCTTTGTTAGGGGACGGTGCTGGTGAGCGGCAGAATCAGACAGGGTCTGATAGGAAATTTGCTGTAGGGATGGGGGAAAACAGTAGAGTCAGGGGAGATTTGCCAGGGCAGGGGGGAAATGAGTTAAGTATGATGGAGATGTAGAGGAGGCTCGTGTATCTTAGCGACAAGTCTGTAGGAATGGAGGAGAGGATAACCAGTCAGATGACTAGTTTTAAAAAGGAAATGTCAGCAAAGATAGATGAGGTACAACAGGTACAACAATCATCACTATACTTTTCCCACACCAAAATTCAAATTCTTAATAATCATTCAAGGTTAGACCTTGTAAAACTAAAATTCCCTGAGTGTCATTAAAATACCCTGATAATTCCCTGAGTTTTCCAGGATTTCAAAATTCCCTGAGTATTCCATTTTTTTCATGTATTCCAGAGTAGTAGACACCCTGCTATATGTTCTTTACTGAACATCCTGTTTAAAATTCAATTTGTAAGTGACCTTTTCCAGCCCTTTGGCACTGAGCAAGGACAGTCGGTACAAAGATAGGATTTAGCTCATTTTAAGTCGCCAGATACGAGAAACAATACTCGGAGGTCCTGATGGGACCCCGAAACACACTTTTTAAGTTCCTAAAATGAACGGTTTCGGAGATATTCCAAAATAACTGTGTTCCCTCGAAGAAACAGATCAAGGTTACTATGGCAACCGCTGAAATTTCGCAGGCCGGGGATAGTTTTCTGGCAATATCTCGAAAACCGTTCGTTTTAGGGCCTTAAAACTCGGGGTTCGGTTCCCACTTCATAGAAGTGGAAACTACGAACATTGCTCCTCGCATTGATACGTGCAGAATGAGCTATATTCCATATTTCTACGAGCAAATCGACTTGGAAAGTCTCATCTCTTATATATAATCCAAAATTGACTCATCAACGCAGGGCTCAAACCACTAGACCTAGAAAGCTGAAATTTTGCATGTTGGTTGATCCGAGTATGTAGAGGCTCACTAAGAAACGGTTTTTTAAAATTCAATTTGTAAGTGACCTTTTTCGGCCCTTTGGCACTGAGCAAGGACAGTCGGTACAAAGATAGGATTTAGCTCATTTTAAGCCGCAGGTCCTGATGGGACCCTGAAACACACTTTTTAAGTTCCTAAAATGAACGGTTTCGGAGATATTCCAAAATAACTGTGTTCCCTCGAAGAAACAGATCAAGGTTACTATGGCAACCGCTGAAATTTCGCAGACCGGGGATAGTTTTCTGGCAATATCCCGAAAACCGTTCGTTTTAGGGCCTTAAAACGCGGGATTGGGTTCACGAACATTGCTCCTCGCATTGATACGCCTAAAATGAGATATATTTTATTTATAGAGGTGGTTTTTGGGGTTGGATATGACCATGATTTTGAGTCTAATTGTATACTCTTTGAGCTGGTTATTGTAAGCGAGCTTTCGTATCTTTACGGTAATTTTCAATGTCAATATGTTTTCTATTTTGCACGGTATGCTTTCATTTTCTTCATACATTTGTTTTTTGTTAACTGTATATTATTGTTTGCCAATATTGATCTTCTCTTTTTCTTTTTTTACCATGATCAGCAACCCATAATCACAGACGGATGTGTCGTATTCTACCGGCCTTCATATTAAATTATTATTTTTTCTTAATTATTCTTACTGAGGAATTGGGCAAACTTATTTCAATAAAGTTGGTATTTTGTCTTTCTTGGCCATTGAATCCCCGCACAAGGCACGGCTTAAACCTACAAAAGTTGCTGAGTTGGACTAATGGACTAATGGTGCAGCAGAAAAGAGGAGAATTGAAGCGTTTGAAATGTGGTGATACAGGAGAATGATGATCAGATGGGTAGATAGGGTAATAAATGATGAGGTATTAAGACGAGTGGGAGAGGGGAGATGTTTCTGGCGACTGATAATGAAGAGAGGAGATAGGAGGGTAGGACACATATTAAGACACCCAGGAATAGCAAGCTTAGTTATGGATGGGAGGGTCGAGGACAAGAACTGTAGGGGTAAACCAGGGTTAAACAGATTGCCTCGGATGTAGGGTGTGGGAGCTATGTAGAGATGAAACGATTAGCTCAGGAGAGGGAGACATGGAGGGCTGCATCAAACCTGTTAAAAAACTGAAGACTCAAACAACAACAATCGGCAATCTTAATTACTTAGAGAGGCATGTGAGGCAAAAGTGTTTTTGGAGAATTTCAATCCCTGGGATGTAACACTGGAAGAGACTGCATAATGTACTGTACATCAGCGGCCAAGGTGAGTTATATTTAACCATAGGTCTATTAATAGCGATATGTTGATGTTCAAATCATCAATAAGTATGGCAAAATTACATCCAGAATAGCTTAAGGAAGAATACTTTTAATTCCCCATATTCCGATAGATTTGCCATTCCAGTGTACAAGAGTGCAGTTCCCTCTTCAAACAATATTTGCAATTTCTTTAATCAAAGCGCAATGACACACACTTAACAGTAGCACGTGTACATTTAGACAAAACCATTTTTTCCCATGGGCAACTGTAAGTGGCGTGCTCGCGAGCATCCGGACAACAAAATCGTTATGTCTCAGCAGAAGACGAAATTTTAAAATGTGTTAGCATAATGTAACATCGAACCATGCAGACTTTCACAACTCTATAAAATTCCCACTTTGCTGCTCACATCAATATCCTGTATGTATCAGAATATTCAGAATTAAAATGGACCCACCTGTAACCGCGATTGCTGTAATAGAATAGACTAATTATCAGCAATACTGCATCGTCCCCATTGTCTTGATCGCGGGTGAAGCCGCGGGTACCTGCTAGTAATATATAAATTATATAATAAATCCTATCTCAAGATTCTCTGCTCACATTTCCTTCCTTAATCACCTGTTCTTCTGCATAACTCCAATGACTACTTCAGATTTCTACTCTTCTTCACTTTCTTTGTCAGGCTCATCCAGGCAGATGCAGTACAGAGGGTTACACGCGAATGTACTCAAATAATTCCTACAACCACCTGCTGACGATCCCCTTAAACCACTCTTCATTGAACAATTTCTTTTTCCAAACTCCCTCAATATTTTCTTCCATGATGTCCGGACAGGTGCAGATCTCAAGGCAGGTATTCAAGTAAGGGTATTTAAGGAACCTGTGCCTTTGGGATCATACATTCTGAATACATTCCTCCAATATCTAATGGCTTCCCATAGATCCACGACCTCTTTCCATCCAAGCTTTCACATTCTTCTTGCAGAAACCTCAGATTGCACTCTTTATATCCCCAATTGCTAGTTAAAAAAAAATATATATCTCATTCAAAGAAACAATTACAATATCTGTCTTCTTTTTATCACTAGGTACATTCTGTACAAATTCTTTCATGTAGTTATAGTTATTTAAGCGGTGAACAGCAAGATTATCTGCCCCTCTTTCAGATAATACCAATTTAGTAGATTTAAAATTTAGAGGTGGAAGCCTAAATATAAAAACAGCCTAACTTAATATTAGTAAAACAAACAAAAAATATAAAAAATATTATCATTAGGGTTCCGAGTTTTAGTTGATAAAAATTGCCAAAACAATTATTATGTTTAATGTGCTAAAAATACTAGAAATATAAGACAAAAAGAAAAGAAAAAATTATGTTTCGGCTTGTTGATGTGAATATAAACAATATGCAGCACTCACCAATGTAAATTATACCATGCCTCGCTGATTGCAGATGAATTACAGTACACAATGAGGCTCGACCTCAAGTAGTCCAACACAAAAGACAGGCGATTATCATGAAACAGCGCCTTGTACTGTGAAAATGAGCGATCCATGTCACAAGATGTCAGTTTGGCAAATTTATATCAGGATATGTCACTCAAACTCATCAATATCCTCTTCTTGATGACCATCTAACACACTTGAAATTTTACACATTGTTTGGAAACCACTACTATTTGCAAACAAGCACCTGAATTTATTTTACAATAATACTTGTGCTGTAGGTCCAGTAAGACTGTCAAGCTTTTCTTCAAAACTTTGTGAAATTATGCAGAGGTTCCCATGTGATGTACGTTTATCTATACTAATACAATAAAGCTGAAGAGTTTGTGTGTTTGTGTGTAACTACCAGTCGGATCCGAAAAATTCTTTTTGTATATGATAGCCTGATTCAAGAGGAATAGTTTAGGCTACGTTAAATTTCGACAGACCACTCCATTCCCTGCATTTAGGCCCTTTTGCACAAGTGTACACCGTTTCACCGATCTAATAACTTGACGGACATGTTGTCGCTAGGCGACAACGACTAACACTGTATCATGATAGTCAACGCCTCACCATTGATGGACAGGTTGTCACTAGGCAACAACGATTTACTCTGTATCATGATAGTCTGGTAAAATTTGCTAAAGGACACATGGGAAAACTGACCGATTGACAATCAAGGATTGTATTGTACTGTAGTATTCTCTATGCTTTGTGGTGTTTGAAGCCATATTTTCAGTGTTGCCTTAGTAAACAAGAGTTTAGTGCTTTTCAGTCGGTCAACACGAATGTACCCAAAAGAGATGGGTTATGCCCTAATCCTGAAATAAATTACGTGAGATTAATAAAACACTAGGATGGCCAGTTTCGATCGTCAAGCGATCATCATCAGATCCATTACACTTAGGCTATAAAATCTATGTTTGAAATACAGGTGAAAATATTTACAGTATGTACAATTATTTAGTTGCAGTATTGATACTGCAACTGTCAGTGTATGCTAAATGCAGTATATATGATGTTAGGTGAAATGCTAAATGGTGATAGCTATCCGGAATTTGTACTTTAGAGAGAATATATGGTTGTAAACTATAGGTTAGTGATTTTATATGTATTCGCATTCACATAGTTGAAACGCGCAAATTTTTTCTCATTACTGTCCGGTTTGGGAATCGTTTTATCTTTATTTCTATGTTTGGCTATAATTTTTTTTTTTTAATAAAACGATTCCCAAACCGGACAGTAATGAGAAAAAATTTGCGCGTTTCAACTATGTGAATGCGAATACATATAAAATCACTAACCTATTCAAAAAGCAAGGCATCAAGATAGCTTTCACGACGAAAAACACAACCGCTAGGCACCTCAGTTAGTTAGTTAGTTATTGTTGTTTTAAGGGGCGGAACTACGAGGTCATCTGCCCCTCTTAACACAGATTAAAGAATACAAATTTTGAATTGAATTTAAAATTTTGAGGTGGACATCTAAATTTAAAAAGACCAAAAATTAATAAAACAAAAACAAACAATTAAATAAATAAAAATATAAACATAAACAAAAATTACGGAAAAAACAATACATTATCATTCAAAAACGAACAAGTCGTTGAGTCAAAGTTCACTGGAAAATTTAGATTGCTGGCCCTAACCCACTCTCACTTATAAAGCGGATAACGCGATCAGCAGCCACCGCGTCATCGGCTAATATAAGTTTGAGTGTCGTCTGCAAACCAAGGTTTCTTCGTAAGTCAGCAAGATCCACACACTCGGTGAAAATGTGGGCCACGGTGAAAACGGCTCCACAGGTACAAAGTGGGGGGTCTTCCCTTCTCATTAGGTACGAGTGGGTGGATCTTGTATGACCTATCCTTAGCCTACACAAAATGACGGACTCTCTCCGGGCCCGGAAGGAGCTCCGCCAAACGCGAGTAGTTCCCTTGATCGCTCTCAGTTTACTGGGCAGTGGGTCAGCTAGCCACTGACTCTCCCAAAAAGCCAGAACTTGTAGGCGTAACTGAGAGCGAATATCTCTAGCGGGTACCTCCATTGGTCGAGGTGGTAGTGATACCGCCTCTTTTGCAGCTTGATCCGCTAACTCATTTCCCGCAATTCCCATGTGGCTTGGAAGCCACAGAAAGGTGATTCGAGTGTCAGCGTGGCACAGCCCGGCTAGTAGGTCGTGGATTCGCTGCACTAGGGGGTGTTGCGGGAAACATGTAGCAATTGACTGCAACGAACTCAAAGAGTCGGTACACACGAGAAAGTGGATTCGTGCATCCTGTAGTGCAAACTGCAGAGCTTCATAGATGGCAACGAGCTCCGCAGTAAACACACTACAGGCCTCAGGCAAAGAGATCTTGGTATTTGCACCATCAATAACGTAAGCACAACCCACCTTCTCGTCCACCTTCGAACCATCCGTGTATAGAATGCCAGCGTCCGGAAATTGGTGAACTATGCTGTGGAACTGCCTCCGGTAAACGGAGGCATCCGTGTTCACCTTAGGACCTCGGTGCAGATCTAACCGAATTTCCGGACGCGGGACTTGCCACGGAGGCACCTCGCTAGATGTCCGGATCATACAGGGACCTACAGCCACTCCTATTTCGGTACACGAGCTATCAAGTCTAATACCAACCGGCCGAGTGGCACGAGGCCGGTTGGCGTACCCCTGGTGGTTTTGGGTACCGAAGAGAGCTTGATAGGTCGGGTGTTGCGGCATTTGACGCACATTGGCAGCATATGCTAACAGCATATGTTGGCGTCTATAATTTAAAGGTGGAACACCCGATTCGACGAGTAGGCTGGGTATCGGGCTGGTCCGGAAGGCACCGGTAGCCAGTCTAACGCCACTATGGTGGATACTGTCCAGCATTTTCAAGGTTGCCGGCCTTGCTGAACCGTATGCCGCAGAACCATAGTCTAGCCGGGACAGGACGAGGGCTTGGTAGAACCGTAGCAGCACCGCACGGTCAGCCCCCCACGTAGTGCCACTAAGAAACCTGAGCATGTTCAGTTTCCTGAGACATGTCATTTTCAATTGCCGTATATGGTGCTGCCACGTTAACTTGCTGTCAAAATGGAGCCCCAGGAAGCGATAAGTGTCAACCACCGGCAACGCAGCATCCCTGAGATGTAGTTCAGGGTGTAAATGTAGCCTCCGTAGCCGACAAAAATGGACGACGGAGGTTTTCGCTGCTGAAAAACGAAAACCCCGGTCGTGAGCCCACCTGTCGACCCGGTTGATGGCTAGCTGCAATTGCCGTTCAACGACTGCCATACTTCCAGAGCTGTAATGCAGAGCTAAATCGTCTACATACAGCGATGGAACTACCGCGGACCCGGCGGCGGCAACAATGCCATTAATGGCAATCGCGAACAAGGTGACACTCAGCACTGAACCCTGAGGAACTCCATTTTCTTGGGTATAGTACTGCGATAATGTCCTACCGACCCTTACACGGAAGAGTCGGACGGACATGAAATTCGCAATGAAAGTCGGTAAGTTACCACGGAGTCCCCACTTGTGAAGGGTGGAAAGGATCCCGTAGCGCCATGTGGTGTCGTAGGCTTTCTCGAGGTCAAAGAAAACCGTGACTAGGTGCTGCTTCCGGAAAAAAAGCCTCCTGTATGGCGCTCTCAAGTCGCACCAGATGGTCAGTGGTGGACCTATGAGAGCGAAATCCACATTGGTACTCAGACAGGAGACCTTTATCCTCCAAGAACCACACCAGTCGACGGTTCACCATCTTTTCGAGCAGCTTACATAGGCCATTTGTCAAACAAATGGGCCTATAGCTGCTTACAAACTTGGGATCCTTTCCAGCCTTAGGAATCGGTATCACGATCCCCTCTCGCCATTGAGATGGAAACTCCCCTTCAATCCATATACGATTGAAGAGGATCAACAGTTCTTTCATACTGGATTCGCACAGATGTTTTAACATTTGATTATGTATGTTATCCGGTCCAGGAGCCGTATCCCTGCACAGTGCAAGCGCACTGCGAAGTTCCCATTCAGAGAATGGTACATTATAGGACTCCGAAGCAGCAGTGGCAAAGGACAAGGGGTGAGTCTCTGCCTCCCGCTTCAGAGTCAGAAATGTAGGATCGTAACTCCCGGAGCAGGATACATCGGAGAAGTGCGAGCCAATGCTGTTGGCAATGGCGAGATGGTCCGTGATGATGTCTCCATTGATGGACACTCCGGGTATCGATAGTGATGTCGGGAGTCCGGAGATCCGACGAAGCTTAGTCCACACTTGAGATGAAGGAGTATGCGCCGTCATGGACGACACATACTTTTCCCACGTCGTTTTCTTACTCTCCCGAATCAGATATCGGGCTCTAGCACGCATCCTTCTGAAGGTGATAAGGTTGGCCATAGTGTTTGCCTCCGATAGCATTTGAAAGCACGTCGACGATCTTTAATGGCTGCTGCAATCTCGGCTGTCCACCAAGGGACGAGCTTCCGGCGTGAGTTGCCGGATGAGGAAGGTATTGTTTCCTCAGCAGCAGTCAAAATACCATTCGTTATGTGAATGGTATGATCGTCGACACTCTCAAAGGTATCTTCGGCAAACACCGCACGTGCCGTGAAAGTTGGCCAATCAGCCCGACGGAGAAGCCATCGACTTGGTAACTCGATGGCTCTCTGGTTCGGAAGAGTAACGATAATTGGAAAATGGTCACTATTACAAAGGTCATCGTGTACACCCCACTGTAGCAGGGGAACCAGCGCACGACTGCACAGGGTAATATCGATACTTGAATAAGTACCGTGCGCAATAGAGAAGTGCGTAGGTTCCCCTGTGTTCAACAGACACAGGTCCAGCCGCCTGATCAGCCTCTCAAAATCTCTCCCTTTACCGCTAGTGGTAGCGGAGCCCCAGATGGTGTTGTGGGCATTAACATCTCCCAGAAGGAGAAAAGGAGGGGGGAGCTGAGAGACTAGATCCACCAGCTGGTCGTAATCCGGCTGAGAATCAGGCGGGAAGTACACGTTACATACTGTTGCCATTACTGGCAACGAAGTACGAACTGCAACTGCCTCTAGCTGAGTACGCAACGGCACCTCTTCACTAAAGAGGCTAGAGTGGACGAGAGTGCAGACGCCACCAGCGGCCACAGCTCCGTCCACCCGGTCTTTAGAGAAGAGTTTGAAGTGACGCATTGTTGTCTCATGTCCAGGACGAAACCTGGATTCCTGAAGACAGACAATGGTTGCCGAAAACGAAGATATTAATTGTCGTAACTCAGCGAGATGAACAGAATAGCTATTACAGTTCCATTGTAATAGTGCCATGGTGTGGACTTAAGTAGAAATGGGTCTTCTACTTATGCTTGACCGTTTGCCACCCTTCCCCAGCTCTAGTTGGAGATGATGGGGCAGGAGAGCACACCTCAATCTCCACATCTCCGTCCGAAGACGAAGAAAATGGAGCGGGCGCTCTCTTGGGTTGCGCGCGGTCGTCGTCGGACCTCACGAGTCTCGCTCTTGGGGAAGAGCGAGAGCGGTGTCGAGGGACTTTCTCCCGGTCGGAAGACTGGGTGTCTGTCCCCGACACGCCCCGAAGAGATTTCTTCTTGGATCGGCGCCGACGCGTGTTTGGGGAAGTAGATGGTCCCTTCCCCACAGACGCCGGGTCCTTATAAAACAAGGTCGCTCCTGCTGGCACCGCTCCACTGGTAGTGGTGGGAGCGGGATGGTCAGCAGATACGTGAGCAGCCCTGCCTTTAGGAGAGGAAGAGAAACGGCGCTGAACCGTTCCCCTCTCCTCCGCCGATCTATTTTCTTTACTATAGGGGAGTTCCTCCATACGTACGGGCTTGGCTTCAGCAGGCTTCGCTCCCTTGGTGGTAATGGGAGCGGAAAGGCCAGCAGAGACAGTAGCCACCCCGTCAGCAGGAGGGCGAGAGAGACGGCGGCGAACCGTCTCCCTCTTCTCCCCTATATTTTTCGTATTAGGTGGGCTGGAAGAAGGACCAGCCCCGGTCGGCAAAGTCTTCTTTCCCCCTTTAGCTGGGGAAGACTTGTTCGCCGACCGTTTCGGAGAAGAAGAGGACTTCTTCTCCGATTGCGCCGGTTTAGATGGTATAACCGGCGCCTTCTTTTGCTGGGCCGAAGAAGGTTGTTGTACCTCCTTCGGGCTGACATTTTTCGCTGGTACAGCGAGGGGTGATTTTAATACAGCTGATAATACGGGCGTCGAGGGTACTACACTCGGTAAAGATGCGGCAGGGGTGAATGAGGGCGTCGTTGCAGCTGCAAACGATACCCGAAATTCGGGGGCATTCATATCACGGTACCTCTTGCGAGCGTCGTGATATGAAAGCCTATCAAGAGTTCTTATTTCTTGAATTTTTGCTTCCTTACAGAACTCAGGGCACTGCTTCGATCGTGGAGAGTGGCTTCCTTGGCAGTTAGGACAAATCGGGGGAGGCGTACACCTCTCACCCTCATGTGTCCCCTTGCCACACTCTACACACGGCCTTGGCAGTGCACCTGGCGGAAACATGCCCGAATCTCTGGCATTGATAGCAGCGCATAGGTGGAGGGATGTACGGTCGAACATCGCAGTGGTACGATGTGACCTTCACCTGCTTAGGTACTACATCACCCTCAAAATGGAGAATAAAAGCGCCGGTATCGACACTGTTCTCCCCAATCTTTCGGGTGATGCGCCTAATCTTGGTGACGCCTCTCTTCCCCAGATCCCGCAACAATTCCGCATCGCTATTTAAAATGAGGTCACGATGGAAAATAACTCCTCGGACCTCATTCAGCGTTTCGTGTTTTGAGACCTTAACGGGAATTTCGCCGAATTGCGTGCATTCCAGCAACGCTTCGGTTTGCTTCCGATCAACGGTGTGCAGCAGCAGCTGACCGTTCCGGAGCTTGGAAATCCCGCTTAGGTCCCCAAATTTCCCCTCGATTTCCTCAGAAAAAATTATTGATTTTACTAGTTTAAAATCACCCCCGTCAGTCCTCGTAGCTACCAGGTAGCGAGGAGACCTATCAGCGGGGAATCTTCTATTAAAGGCTTCATCCCAAGGCGTATACACCTTGGGATTAGCTCGACACTCAAGAGACGGCTTTTTAAGGGTGCCACCCTGTACAGGTGTCCGTGATCGCTTTGATGGCATCCCGGACGAAATCCTCCCCGAATACTGCCCACTCCGAACGGGGGCTATCACTGTGGGCGCCACCCAGCCAAGGCAATACCTACCTGGCATAGCAGATATTGCCCGGGGTCCCAGTGCCTCAAACAGGCACTTCCCCCTCGGCATGCACAGGATTTATTCAGCTCCAGTATTCGGCCATGCAGGGACCTTCGTTGTAAGGCGGATACTACTGTAGGGTACATGGCGCACCCACCTGACGGGATGGGGCATACCGTCTAGGCTTTCTGGCCAGATGGCCAAGCTGGTGGCCCTTCCCCTAACAGCACGCATGTTTATTTCTATTGGTCAAACCAGAGCTGGGACCAGAAAACCAAAATTGACCTTTATAAGGCCCCCTCTAAGTCGCCTTTTACGACAGGCAGGGGATACCGTGGATGAATTCTGCCCTCCCCATCCACAGGGGGTCTGAACAAATCAAAACTGGCAAGTTATTCGGCCATGTCGGCCCTATTAGTCGCCTCCTACGACAGGCAGGGCATACCGTGGGTGTATTCTAACCCGCACCCACACGGGGGGAGGCACCTCCTAAATAGTAATCTAAATAAACGTGACCCTTATTCAAGGTCAGGGGTATATTCTATAACGTGCCAAGACACCGATTGTCAAGCTAATTACATCGGGCAGAGTGGAAGGCGAGTAGACACACGTTATAATGAACATAGAAATGCGATAAGATACGGAACACATTCAGCCGTGTGCGAACATATGTGTGACACAGGGCACAGCTTTACCAACATAGAGTCGGACCTTAAAATAATCCACCACGAATCGAAAGGCAGAGCTCTTGACATAAAGGAAGCAATCGAGATACACCTAGCCAAACGAAACAATCCCAACAATCTAAATGAACACACGTTCATGGAGAGCTCACCCCTCTTCACGCTACTAAAAAACACACCCTGTCGGAAACAAGACACAATTTAGCGACACAGCCAAGCTAGATAAAAAAGGGGGGAAATTCGGGGTTTTTAATAGGTAAATGTTATCTGGATCAGGTGTACGATGTACTTTTCTTCTGCAATATACCAAGGTCCATATTCGCGGCAGTATTAAAAGTGCCGGGACGTCCTCATAAGACCGTCAACGCTTAGTTCGAATGGCTTATGGTCCACGTGTGTCGAGGGCTAATCCACGGTCTTTAATAGTTGTAGACCCACCTCATTCAATAACATACATCTTATCTAGGTTGGCAACACCTCACATAAACACATCGCTATCACTCCCCACAGCACGTATGGGCAGGGGGGGAGAAGGCAGGGAAAAACCAGTCGTTAAGATAACCACCGCAGTCGACCGCACAGTGAGATTCAGTGAGCACGAAAACTGCGAGTAGCTGTTGTAAGGAAGACAATCAGATAAGTAGTTAGCTTACAATTTTATAGTTTAACCATAGTTTACAACCATATAATCTCTCTAAAGTACAAACTCCGGATAGCTATCACCATTTAGCATTTCACCTAACATCATATATACTGCATTTAGCATACACTGACAGTTGCAGTACCAATACTGCAACTAAATAATTGTACATATTGTAAATATTTTCACCTGTATTTCAAACATAGATTTTATAGCCTAAATGTAATGGATCTGATGATGATCGCTTGACGATCGAAACTGGTCATCCTAGTGTTTTATTAATCTCATGTAATTTATTTCAGGATTAGGGCATAACCCATCTCTTTTGGGTACATTCGTGTTGACCGACTGAAAAGCACTAAACTCTTGTTTTATTCCCTATGCTATAGTATGCACAGTTAATATTTCTTTTGCGGGGCTTAGATATCGTGGTCATGTTGCCCCGTGTACATGGGTGTGTGTGTAGAATTTATGTGATAACCTGCGTTATTGTGATTGTTGCACTAGCATGTGTAAATACGGTATAAAGTTCAATGTTGGTTTGTCTGTTATTTACACAAATCTACACCGTTTCACCGATCTGAACCAACATTTGTATACTTACCCTTTGGAACCCTGTGAGTAACACTGTTTACATGAAATTTCAGACAGACCACTCCATTCCCTGCATTTAGGCCCTTTGGCACAAATCTGCACCGTTTCACCGACCTGAACCAAAATGAGTATTCTTACCCTTTGGAAACTTGAGAGTAACACTGTCTACGTGAAATTTTGAACAGATCACTCCATTCCCTGCATTTAGGCCCTTTGGCACAAATCTACATCGTTTCACCGATCTTAACCAAACTTAATGTACTTACCCTTTGAAACCCTGTGAGTAACACTATCCACTTGATATTTTGAACAACTCTCTTCATTCCCTACATTTAGAACACACAAAATGAACTTGAAAACTACGTTTTAAGGTCCTAGAACCATTCACGTCCGTATAGTGTAACTGTAAGAATATTTTAATAAGTCAATTGTTGGCTGGCAATGCGACCTGCATCACGTCGCCCCTACCAGAATTGCGAAAATAGTTACAACTTGCGCTGCTTATAAATTGGAGTCACTGGGAGTAATGGGGGACACGAGAGAAACCTCCCAGTAGGGTGTATTTGCATGTGATATTGGTATACATCCGGGTGTCTCCTGGGCAACGGACTAGGACTCTTCCTAGACGGCTGATTCTCTCACACCAGAAGTAACAGAGTTATTTAAAATGACATCTAACAAACGGTTCTTTTCAGAACCAACTTTAACAGTCATTTCTGTTAACATTGAAGGCATATCATCTTGTAAAGAACAACTTTTGTATGAACTTTGTCACGACAAGCAGTGTGATGTTCTATGTGTTCAGGAAACACACAGAGATATGATGCAGAAACGCCCATCTGTTCCTGGCATGAAACTGATTGTTGAAAGACCACACGCTCTATATGGAAGTGCCATTTTTGCTAAGCCGAATTTGGAAGTCAAAAGTGTCTGCCAGTCAGATGAAAACAATATTGAAATTATCACCGTGGAGCTAAGTAACTGTATAATCACCTCAGTTTATAAACCACCTGCAGCAGAATTTTCCTTCATTCCACCCCAAAATTTTGATAAAAGTAGAGCCTCCATTGTTATAGGTGATTTCAACAGCCACAGTCATGTATGGGGTTACGCACATGAGGACAAAAATGGTGAGGCAGTCCTTTCGTGGGCTGAACATTTTCAACTCGCCCTCATCCATGATAGCAAACTTCCTTCTTCTTTTAATAGTGGAAGATGGGGACGAGGCTATAATCCAGACCTCCTCTTTGTTAGTGAAAGCATTGTGCATACATGTACCAAAGCTGTGTGTGCACCAATACCTAACACACAGCACAGGCCCATCATGTGCCAAATTTTGCCATCAATAAGACCTCAAGAAGTTAGATTTAGGCGAAGATACAACTTTAAGAAGGCTGACTGGACAAGATTTTCAAACATTTTGGATGAGAACATTCTGAACATAGCTCCTGTCCCTGAAGAGTACGACAAGTTTGTAGACATTGTCCAAACCTCCTCAAGGGCATCAATTCCAAGAGGCTGCAGAACAAATTTTATCAAAGGCATTAAACCTGAAACGGCCACTCTGCTTGAGGATTATTATAAGAAGTATGAACATGATCCTTTTAGCGAAGAAACATCAATCATTGCACAAAGCGTTCTTTCCTCAGTATCAATGGCGAAAAGGGATGAGTGGATACAACTAATGGCAGACTGTGACATGAGCAAGAGTAGCCAAAAGGCATGGAGACTATTACGACGTCTCAGTATTGATAACACTCAAGCCAGCACATTTGCTAATATAAAGGCAGATCAAATTGCCCACCAGTTGCTAGTTAATGGTAAACTAACCCGATCTAGAAAGCTAGATAAGAAACCAATAGCACAGCAGTACAACCAAGAGAGCAACATCCTATCTTCATCATTTACTGAAGCCGAACTGGAATTAGCACTAAGAAAGTGCAAATTGGGAAAAGCAGCTGGACTAGACGATATTCGAGTTGAGCAGATCAAGAATTTTGGTCCTGTTACGAGGCGATGGCTATTGGAATTAATGAACAATTGTGTCCAAGAATGCAAAATTCCCAAAATTTGGCGAAAGGCTCGAGTCATTGCTATCCCTAAACCGGGCAAAGATAGGTTGGATCCCAAAAGCTATAGGCCTATCTCCTTGCTCTGTCACCTGTACAAGGTCCTAGAGAGGCTCATCCTTCAGAGACTTATTGGAAAAGTGGAGCCATTTCTTATACCACAGCAAGCTGGATTTCGAGAAGGGAAAAGTTGCACATCACAGGTATTAAACTTGACACAGTACATTGAGGATGGATTCGAAAAGCGGCTCATTACAGGCGCTGTTTTCATTGATCTCTCTTGTACCTTTTTACCAGCCCTTCTTGGGCGACTGATTTAAAACTTCCCAAAATCATCCTCCTATTTTTGATCGGAAGTACTTCATCATATACCACACAATTGAAATGGCAGGGTCGTGGAGTGTTGGACACACATTTGGTCAACCTAACTGGTATCATTTGGGCGTTCAACTATTAGGTGTAATTCCCTATAAAGAAAACTAATTATAACCTTCAAAATATGTGTATTAATATCAACTTTAAACATATGGCGGGGACTCTCGTCGAACAGACTATGGTTTACTATCTACTCTCCTCGGCAATGACGAAAACATGTGACCCAAAATGAATGTTGGAATATAAAGATGTTTGTTACTCACTCATCGACGATCTAGCAGATAATCTACGAGACATGCTCGATAGATCAGTTCTCCCCAGCATTTCTAAGATTTTCCACACGTGGTTTGAGGTTAGAGATGTTTACTGGTTTACATAGCCACATCTCTGCGAGAGAAATGAATGTGCTTCCGTACCCAACTTGAATTGTGCTAACAGAGATAACATCGTTGTGATATGTAGCCGTTTCGAGTACATTCACAAGCCATGCTTTCAACAAAACTGTTTCTCCAAATAGGCCTACGCCAAATTACGAGAACGCGACCTTTCCAATCAGACGCTACAATAGAAGTGAAGCCCCGCTATACACGAAAATCCCACCTCTCATCTTGTAAACACATGTTTTCGTCTTTCTCCGCCAGGGTCATGATACCCTCCAACCCATACAAAATACACCAATAATCTCGAACCCATGTATATTTCTTACAACTCGTGGCGCGAAACTCTTCTCTGACGTCAGAACCTTACACAATTTACACAAAGCTTTCTTCAAGACAAGGGAAGTTATTCTCGGCCCAATCTAAATTTGGCCTAGAGTTTCCTGCTGTTGCAACATCTTGTAGCTTACCTACACAATCCGCTGTCTTGTATACTGACATCTCCCATACAAATTAAATGAAATATTCCTGACTGAGTCCCCGAGATACACAAGATATATATACACTAAATAAAATGAAATTCTACAACCTAAATGATGATGATGAACAAGAAAAGAAATGGTATGAACAAATTACCCTAACCTGACTTCTCTTGCAGTCAACCAAATAAGGGTTTGGGAACATTGTGACCGGAACAGTCACAATACGCCCCCATGTGATTCACACGGGTGAAACAAGTGTGGATCACAAACACTCAAACAAGCAACGCACTGAAAACACAAAGAATTACACTATTACATAAATAAACCCTGGAAGACATATATACATACACACTTGTCAAATTTTCACACATTCTCACTCTCTCGAATGTCTTATTGTGTCCATTTCCTAGCCTCACTGATTTCTCTCAAGTGTCTTAGGTCTACCACTTCATTTTCTTCGCCTCATCATGAGACCCTATCGCTTCACAAGCCATGGTATTTGCCTGCACAGGCCTTATCATACCATCTATCCATCTAACACTCGATGCCACTTTGCTGGTTAGCATTCTTCGTCACATCTCTTGAGTTTTGTCATGCCATCACGTTATGTTGACTGATTCTCTAAGAGTCCATGCCATATTATTTTACAGAGTGATATCTACGGAGATTCCTAATATTATGTGTACTGACAGACTTACCATCCTGGTCCGTTAAACTATAGGCACACTCACCAATACGTTTAACCACCTTAAAAGGCCCCTGAAATAGATGAAAAAACTTCCCTATCTCCTTATCTACAGCTGAAGACGGATATGGAACCCTCAGAAGCACCTGATCGCCTACTTCAAAAGAATCAAACTTTACCCGCTTCTGCTGGCGCCTACGCTTATTCCCTGCCTTGATTAAGTTGTCCCTAGCCAGCTGGATACAAACATCCTTCCCAATCTCCTCTCCCGTGACCAAACCTAGCATTCTAGCAAGCTCATTGGTAGGCTTCCTACCATACTGAATTTCATAGGGAGTGCATTTTACACTCTCATGGAACGTACTATTGAACCATCGTTCAATATCTCCTAACTTGGAGAACCACGCATTGTGGCGATTGCTCACATAGGTGCGAAATACTCTCCCTAATTCTCTCATAACTCGTTCGGACAAATTCCCTTGAGGATATCGAATAGATGAGAATATGTGCTTGATACCCAATTCACTCAACTTGGTTTTCCAGATCTTTGAGGTGAATTGACTACCGTGGTCTGATAGTATCCTGAGAGGCACCCCAAACTCAGGTACATACTTATCAGTGATCTGTAGGACACAACCCTTCCCGGTCGCTTTTCTCAGGGGATACAGTTTGACGAGTTTACTGAATGCGTCAACAACCACGAAGATATACTGATATCCAAACTGAGCTTTAACCAATGGACCATACAGATCGACACAGAGTAAATCCCTTGGTTTTTCTGTGATCACCATTTGCCGAGGTCCCTCAAGAAACCTCGTTGGGCATTTACACCGTTGACACGAGTCACAACTTGCCAGCACTTTCCTAATCTGCCTTCCCATGTTCTTCCAAATGAAATGCTGCTGAACAGCAAAAAGAACCTTGCTTGATCCAAAATGCCCTAAAGCCTTGTGATGATACCAAATCATCGTTACCTGCAATGAGCTTGGCACACACACTCTCCAGGCACCTTCATGGCACAGCCTAGCCAAGAAACCACACTCCAACTTGTACCAATACTTTCCAACCTTAATTCTACTATCCACATCCATACCTCTCAACTGAGTCAAGATATCACCTAAGACCTCATCCTTCTCCTGCTCTACAAGCAGATTCCTTAAGCAGCGTATCTCATAATCACACTCGCTTACCTTGGTTACGCAGATAACAACACCTTCCTGTACCTCCAGTACCTGATGACCCTCATCACCCCCAATGTTTCTACTCATGAAGTCAGCCACAATGTTCTCAGTACCCTTAATATGCCTTACCTCAAAGTTATATTCACTTATAGCCAATATCCACCTTGACATCCTGTTCGAAGTGAGCTTGCAGGATCCAATAAAAAGTAATGCATGATGGTCAGTCAGTATCTGCAACTTACTGCCCAACACATAACTCCTAAACTTCCCTAGAGAGTATACGATTGCTAACATCTCTATTTCAGTAATTGTATATCTCTTCTCCGCCATGCTTAGCCCTCTGCTTGCTAATGAGACAATCCCTAGATTGCCCTCACTATCCTCCTGACACAAAATGCCTGAGATGCCTTGCATGCTCGCATCAGTCATCAAAATGTAGGGACAATCCAGACGAGGATACCTAAGCATGACAGTCTCTACAAAGCCTCTCTTCAACTCCTTAAAAGCCTCATCGTGCACCTGGGTCCATACCCACTTAGTACCCTGCTTCAGCAATTCCCTAAACGGTTCTACAAGACAGGAATATTTAACTACGAATCTACGAAAATAATTGAAAACCCCTAATATTGACCTCAATTGTTTGGCGTTACGTGGTGTAGCAGTGTTGTGAATCTTGTCTAATCGTGACTGTTCGGGAGACACCCCTTGTGTTGTGATAGTATGCCCTAAAAATGTGATTGATGTTGTGCAAAACAGAGACTTCTTAAGTTTAATTGTAAATCCCCCGTCCCTTAATTTCCCCAAAACAATGTCTAAGTGATCCAGGTGTTCCTTTAATGTGTAAGATGCAACAATTAAATCATCTATGTACATTGTCACAAACTCGTGTGTGTCCCTCCCTAACACTAGATTTAAGGCCCTAATCAACGCTGAACTGCTGGTCTTTGTTCCGAAAGGAACGACCCTGAATTGGTACAAACCACTCTTAAAGCTAAACGCAGTCAACTTCCTGTCCTGTTCTCTCAACGGTACCTGCCAAAATGATGCACTCAGATCCATAGTGGAAAACCATTGCTTACCATTGAATTTCTGAACCAGTTCCTCAACACATTCTGGCCTCTGTTGGTCCCCAGATATCCTACAATTGAGCTGCCTGGCATCAATACACAACCTGACCGAGCCATCACTCTTCCCAACCACAACTAAGGGATTCAGATATGCACTAGTTGAAGGCTCAATAATACCCTGATTCAGCATAATGCCTATTTCTTTCTCCACAGCATCAGCAAATTTGTGAGGTATCGGGTACTTGGGTCCTGAAAATGGAGAATGATCTACAATTTCGAACTGATGCGTATAGACATGTGTTAGCCCTGGCTTGTCACTGAAAACTTCTTGGTTTAGCTCTAAAACCTCTAACAACTTATCCCTCTCCTCAACACTTAAACCACTCTTATCCACAGCCTGCTGGAGTTGATCACACTTATCACCCTCCACAGCAATGTGACATAAATCCACAACTTCCTCCTCATCGTCAGCCTTACCTTCTGCCATATCCCCTACAGTGACCTCAGTAACACATGCCTTTACTGTCTTATCTACACTCTTGCATTTCATTCTCATCTCCTGGCTTATATTCCCCCTCACAAAGTTGATGACACCCCGGTCAAAATCAATAACAGCACTATGCTCGTTAAGCCAGTCTATCCCCAAAATCATTTCATAAATTAGGTTAGGAATTACCAAGCAAGTCTTGTGGTCAACTTCATTACCAAACCTCATGGGCAACAATACCTGCTTTCCCACTCTTTGGGATTTATTACCAACAGCAGTTACCACATATGTCGACTTAACTGGAATTTCTTCCAACTTACCACCGTCCTTGATTAAAGTATCATAAAATCCCTTACTGATGACACTTCTCTCACTCCCCGAATCCACCAATGCCTGCACTCTCTTACCTAGTATGCTCAACTCAACAGTTGACATAAAAGCCTCCTTCTCCCCGATACATGAGAACTCCTGCTGGTCAGCTAGCAGATCCTCCCGACTCATAGGCATAAAATCCTCCTCACCCACAATAACACACTGCTTGACTTCATTTCTTACGGACTGCCTGACTGACCTCCCTGCACAGCCCGTTCGGAGTTTAAAGCTCCTTGACCACCTTGTTCTTGTCTCCTCTGGTTCACCTGTACTCTTTCGTTACCACCTTCCTGACGCCCCCCACCTCTCTGATAGTTACCTTCCTGTCGCTGTGAATTATCCTGACGCCCCCCACCTCTCTGATAGTTTTCCTGCCTCTGCTGATAATCTCTTTGCTCCTGATTAAATCTACCCCTATTAAACTCCTGATTATTCCCCCTATTGCCCCTAAATTCCTGTTTGACCTCTGGCCTCTCCATGTGCTGCTTGCCTAAAACGTCAAAGCTCGTAAGAAGCTCTTCCAACTCTTCTACCGTCCTTACCTTCTGCATACAAGCTGCCTCCTGAATTCTAGGTGGGAAGTGCTTCAACATGACCCTAACCACATCACTGTCAGAGGTCAGCCCATCCAAATTCTTCCAAATAAGTACATGTGCCAAAAAATATTCTGTCAGGGATACCCCTTCTCTCTCCTTATATTTCCCAAAAGTTAATTTTTCCCTTTCCCTGGACTGTACCCCCTCCCCCCAGAACTTAGCTTTGAATTTATCCCTGAATTCCCTTAAACTATTCATGTTAGGCCTGTATATTTGGAACCATGCTTTCACATCCCCTTGAAATGAGTTAGACAAGATCTCCAACACTGTTTCCCATTCGACAACCCCGTCTTCTAGATCCTTGCTGAATTTCTTCTCAATGGTTTTTAAAAACTCCATAGGGTTGAACTGCCTTGAGTTAAATTGTGGCAGACCAGGGTCCCTGAGTAGCAAACTAGATGGCATCACAACCCTTTGACTCATCGGTCGCTCTTTCAACTCTCTCCTGACCTTTATCAGCTCTTCCTGCAGCTTTTCGTTTTTCTCGGTCAATGCCACCTGCTTCCCTCTCAGACCCTCAATCTCTCCCAACTTATTTTCAACGGCACCTACTCTATCTAAATATTCCCTCTTATTCCCACTTACAGTGTTGCATATCTCATCACACTTTCCCGTTACATTCTGTACTTCTGCCCTTGAACTAGCTATCTCTGACTTAATTTTCGTTATTTCCACATCTTGCTGGTTCTGATGGCCTTCCATTCCTTCTAGCCTACTTGTGATCCCAGCCTGATTCCCCTGCATTTCTGCCCTGATTTCCTCTCCCTGTTTGCTAATTTTCCCACTTAATTCCAGGTTCATACTCTCCATTCTACTATTAAGGACAGACTTATGGTCCCGTATTTCTTTGCTGAGACTCTCTATCCTTGTGTTCGTGGCCCTGTTGCTCTCCTGAATTTCCTTACTTACAAATTCCTTCACTTCTACTATCTGTTTGGTCACTGACTCTACCTTCTCATTTACAGAGCCTACCTGCTCCTTAATTTCCTTACTCATAGATTCTCCTTGCTTCTTAATCTCTTTTATTTCACTCAGTAGCATTTGGATCAAACTATCGTTCATAACCCCCCCATTTACATTTAAGTTACTACCTTCAGCGATCAGCTGCGACTCAGTAGTAACAATGGTAACATATGTTCCCACTGTCTTTTCCACATCTTCCTCACTGCCACTTCCCCCAGTTTCCTGATTACCTGACATTTTACTGTTTGATTTACACACAACCCTTGACCTTAATTCTAAATTGTCTGATGTGGACATACCCCTTAAAACAAAACAAATTACTGTGAACCCTAATACTCCTAAGGTGTCTATCGGCTGTGTGCATATGTGCCCTAATGATACCTGCTAGGTTTCCCTACTCTTGCCCCACGTTGAGGTGCTATGTTGTACCTTTTTACCAGCCCTTCTTGGGCGACTGATTTAAAACTTCCCAAAATCATCCTCCTATTTTTGATCGGAAGTACTTCATCATATACCACACAATTGAAATGGCAGGGTCGTGGAGTGTTGGACACACATTTGGTCAACCTAACTGGTATCATTTGGGCGTTCAACTATTAGGTGTAATTCCCTATAAAGAAAACTAATTATAACCTTCAAAATATGTGTATTAATATCAACTTTAAACATATGGCGGGGACTCTCGTCGAACAGACTATGGTTTACTATCTTCTCTCCTCGGCAATGACGAAAACATGTGACCCAAAATGAATGTTGGAATATAAAGATGTTTGTTACTCACTCATCGACGATCTAGCAGATAATCTACGAGACATGCTCGATAGATCAGTTCTCCCCAGCATTTCTAAGATTTTCCACACGTGGTTTGAGGTTAGAGATGTTTACTGGTTTACATAGCCACATCTCTGCGAGAGAAATGAATGTGCTTCCGTACCCAACTTGAATTGTGCTAACAGAGATAACATCGTTGTGATATGTAGCCGTTTCGAGTACATTCACAAGCCATGCTTTCAACAAAACTGTTTCTCCAAATAGGCCTACGCCAAATTACGAGAACGCGACCTTTCCAATCAGACGCTACAATAGAAGTGAAGCCCCGCTATACACGAAAATCCCACCTCTCATCTTGTAAACACATGTTTTCGTCTTTCTCCGCCAGGGTCATGATACCCTCCAACCCATACAAAATACACCAATAATCTCGAACCCATGTATATTTCTTACAACTCGTGGCGCGAAACTCTTCTCTGACGTCAGAACCTTACACAATTTACACAAAGCTTTCTTCAAGACAAGGGAAGTTATTCTCGGCCCAATCTAAATTTGGCCTAGAGTTTCCTGCTGTTGCAACATCTTGTAGCTTACCTACACAATCCGCTGTCTTGTATACTGACATCTCCCATACAAATTAAATGAAATATTCCTGACTGAGTCCCCGAGATACACAAGATATATATACACTAAATAAAATGAAATTCTACAACCTAAATGATGATGATGAACAAGAAAAGAAATGGTATGAACAAATTACCCTAACCTGACTTCTCTTGCAGTCAACCAAATAAGGGTTTGGGAACATTGTGACCGGAACAGTCACACTCTGCAGCTTATGACACAATCAATCATCGGCTTCTTCTAGCAAAATTGTATGACATCACCAAATACTTCCACCTAGTGTGCAACATTAGAAATATTCTCCAAAACCGTAGATTTTTTGTGGAATTCCAGGGACAAAGAAGCAGATGGAGAACACAGAAGAATGGGTTACCGCAAGGCAGTGTGCTCGCACCACTGTTATTCAACATCTATACCAATGATCAGCCTTTACCTGAAGGTACCCAGAGTTTTGTCTATGCTGATGACTGTGCAGTCACTGCTCAGGCCAACTGCTTTGTAAATGTAGAACAGACTTTGACTAAGGCCCTGAAAGAATTTACTAGCTACTACAGTGACAATCACCTGATGCCAAATCCTGCCAAAACTCAGAGTTGTGTATTCCACCTCAATAACAAAAAAGCAGCTAAAACCCTACAAATCACTTGGGAAGGAATCCCTCTTCAGCATTGTCCGACTCCAAAATATCTGGGAGTAACTCTGGATCGTACGCTTACATTTAAGAAGCACTGTCTAAACGTGAAGCAAAAAGTGTCTGCCAGAAACAACATAGTGCGGAAACTGAGAGGCACCACCTGGGGAGCTCATCCATGTACTCTGAGAACAAGCGCGCTAGCACTGTGTTACTCCACTGCTGAATATGCATGCTCGGTGTGGCACAAGTCCAGCCATACTAGAAACATAGATGTGGCATTAAATGACACCTGCCATATTATCACGGGCTACTTAAGACCTACACCCATAGATAAACTTCACTGTCTCGCTGGTATTGCACCACCTGAAATCCGACGCGAGGTTGCTGCTAGATATGAGAAAAGCAAGGCTATGACTATGGAAACTCACCCATTGTATGCTTGTCAGCCAGCACATCCTAGGCTGAAATCAAGAAAGAGCTTCTTGAAAACCACTGAAGCTCTTAAAGGAACATCACAGCAAGCAAGAATCTCAATGTGGCGGGGAAAATGCCAATATTTAAGAGAATGGATGGTCCCAAAGGAAGAGCTTCCCCCTGGACATTCAGAAAAGTGGACAACATGGAAGGCTCTTAATCGGCTACGCTCCAGTACCACGAGATGCAAGACTAACCAGCAGAAATGGGGCCTTCCTGTGGAATCAGTTTACTGCGAGTGTGGTGCTGAGCAGACCAATGATCATCTTCTACTGTGTCCTTCTTCTCCAGACACTTGCACCATTAAAGACTTAATGGGAGCTACTTCAAATGCACTCGTCGTGGCAAATTATTGGTCAACCAGTGTTTAATATTTCTATTGTTTCATTTTTCTATGTTTACTTTGTACTTCTGACACGATAAATAAATACTGGGAGTAATTATTGCAAGAAGATTTCTTAGGCCCCATAAAACAGTTATCATCATGAAAATATTATGCCTCTGTATAAGTGCGATAGTGTTGGTGCAGTACATAGAGGTAATCAGCTGCAATAAGCGTTGGTGCTTTCAAATTTACTTTCATTTATTCAGATCCTTATCCTTGAGCAGTATGTGGCGATAAATTACACTATTGCTACTTCAGGAGCTCGGGATAGACGAAGTTTTCCAAAGTGCTCTGATTATTTTCCTATGGCACTATGTGACAAAAGACGACACTATTGATCTCTACTTTTCTAACAGCCAATGAGATATAGGCCCTAGGCAGTGTCTTTTATGTCACATAATCCTCATTTTTAACCATATTTTTCAATTTGTTTGTAAATTACATGTGTCAGTACTGTAGTTGAAGCCTCCGTGGCTTAGGCAGCAGCACGCCGGCCTCTCACCGCTGGGTCCGTGGTTCAAATCCCGGTCACTCCATGTGAGATCTGTGCTGGACAAAACGGAGGCAGACAGGTTTTTCTCCGGGTACTCCGGTTTTCCCTGTCAAAATTTCATTCCAGCAACATTCTCCACTATCATTTCATTTGTCATTCATTTAATCATTGCCCCAGAGGAGTGCTTCAGGCCTCGGCAGTCGGCACAGTTCATATCCTCGCCGCTAGATAGGGGCTTCATTCATTCCATTCCTGACCCGGTCGGAGACTGGAAGCAGGATGTGGATTTTCATTTCAGTACTGCAGTTAGTAAATAGCCGTTTCCCTATTAATTATTGTCATTATCATTACGGGAAAATGACCTGAATGTTACGTCCATTATACTGTACTACTTATCACCCCCCCCACCACCACCACCACCACAAAAAGTTAATTTTTAAATATTTTTTTCTGTTAATTTAAGTATTATATGCCAGTTCTGTAGTAGTATTCATTATCATCCATAAAACAAATCCACCGGGCAAAGCCTGGCACTATTGCTAGTAATATATAAACAGGAATTGAACCATGCAATCCTCTACATTCTTTTCGCATGAAACCCATAGAAAACATTACATTTCTCAAATCTAATCAATGTATAGACCAAACTTTAATTTTATTAATATAGATATAACCACAACAGGGTTCTTTCCTCCTCCTGAATTTGTCGTGTGTATCCCTTGTTTACTCATTCTGATGTAATCTTTCTACATTCTTAGTCTTCCTTTTCTGTGTGTCTGGTTTTCACTCCATTCTATACCGTCCGCATCAAGACAAAAGATCTTACTGAAGAATGCCCTGCACCATGCAATATTTTGAGCGATAGAAGAAATGTTTGCTAACTGCCCTCCTGAAACAGGGAGGTTGAAATGAGCTTATCAGGGGCTATAACACCAAGAGATATTAACTGCGATGTGGAGATTGACCTTTTGGAAAAACCCATTTTCTTCCAGTTCATAAAACATATTTTGAAGACAGATCTACTGTAATTCCAGCTGGTTTTAAATATGAGAGAGAAAAACAAATATAAGGTTTATGTACTCCTCTCTCTATAAAAATCAATTGCCATGCATTAGTCTCGCAAAAACTCGGAAAACAACTGCTCCGAATTCGCTGAAAATTTTACAATTTGTTCTCATTATGGCGGAGAGTGTTTAGAAAGGGGTTTCAACGAAATCGGATAGGTAATATTTTTAAATAATTTTATGTAATTAATTTGAATTACAAAGTCACACCTATACTGAATCTATCTTGATGGACAGATTGACGATCTTAAAGATTGTCGCTAGGCGACAACAACTTACTGTGTCATGACGTCCGGTAAAAATTGCTAAAAGACATTGCCCGTCTGAAGGATGGTTGACCTAGGCAACTTCGTGAATAGAAAGTGCACATCTTCATCGTGGTTTCCATGGTAGTGATGCGCATCCACTTCAAAATCTTCCTATTAACTAAGTCCAAATCTCCTTGGCGACATAGCAATCCACTTAAAAATCTTCTATGAGCAAAGAAAACATCCCATACTATAATTCCTTTGATCAATACATGCAATGAAATAAGACTTGACGTAACAGAATCATTCATATCTCTATAGCCTATATAATCCAATTACAGCATATTACAGTATGTCATATAATAATATTACATTTCACGTTAATGTGTATATCAACATCTCTAATGTGAGGACGTACTACTAACGGCAAGGATGTCAATATTGTAAACTTCTCAAGGTAAGTTCGACATATTTGAGTTACTGTGAAAACAATTCCGTGTCGTTTTATAGTGTTCATTACAATGCCAAAATTCCATGTCATTCGGCGTGTTTTTCCGAACATAGCGCAGAACTTCAAAAAACCATAATTGGCTGAGCGAACAAGCCATATTGGCAGCGAAAAACAAAGATGTTGATTATCTCAACGAGTCCATTAAAAATTTCATTCCGGGACAGTTTTATTCCTTCAAATCGGTTGACACAGTTATCAACCAGGATGAGGTAGTCAACTATCCCACAGAATTTTTGAATTTGCTGGAATTGCCTGGATTACCACCTCACCAGGGCCGTATTTCTAAATACGCTAAGTAGGCTGCAGCCTGAAGCGGCAAATTTTCAGGGGCGGCAGTTTGGCAATTTATTCAAAAGTTAAAATGAAGTATTTCAGACGTTAATAATATTTTCCGTACGAATTTAAGAATACATGTTACTTAAAAATATATTTTAGTCCTTCTACATAGCCTACAAATTTACAGCACGAAATCTTGTATTATAACTTTCTTGTAGTGCAATCTAATTCGGTTTGACAACACTGGCACAAGCGCAGCGATTCGATCTGACAACACGGTTCGTGGAAGGCCCAGTGGCTCCGCTGTCTACTATATGCTCTTTGGTTATGTCAGTCTAGTCTGTCAGTCTGATGCTGTATTCATGTCTATCGGTGTGCACAATGGGATCATTAATGATTGTGTTGAGCGAGGCATGTTAGTGTTGTTTGTTATGATTTTGCCTTATAGTATTCCAATAAATAACTAACGACAGGTTTTAAGGAGTAGGCTACTCCCTATTAGCTACTATGAGTGACGGTAGGAAGAGACTCAGTGAAGCTGAATACAAAAAACGAACAAAACTGAAACATCAAGAACAAGAACGTGTTCTGAAACAAACAAAAATCTAGATTTGGTTTTTAAAACTAATAGTTTGCCAGTGAAGAAAAGAACGACAAAGAAGATAAAGGGGAACCTGAAAGTGCTCGTGCTGTTTGTGATGGTTCTGTTGGGGGCGACAATGCTTTCTCTGGAACGAGTTGTTAAGTTCTCACAATGAGATTGTACCTGATAGATTTGATGTTAAAAGTCAATCTCTACCAGAAAATAAAGAGCCAAAATTAGCAAAATCTTTAAATTAGGATCCAGCTTCATGGATCTTAAATGATGCTACTAGAGATCTAATAGCAAAAAATAACTTTGCCCAAACCATAAGATTAGAGCTTAAGAGCATACAAAGATCAAAGAGATATTTGACTAAATCTCTCTTTGAACGGAGATTAAAAGATGGAGAAGTTCATGAAATGGATGATGATCTCTAAAAGTAAGGGATCAGTTTTTTGTGGCCCTTGTTTAGTGTTTAGCACTAAAGAACGATCACAATTTGACGACAAAGATGACTGGAAAAATGAAGAAAGTCATGCATGTCACCATGGAAATTCCCCAATACACAAATCTGCTATTATTACTCGAAAAGCAAGAGGAATTTCTCTTAACCGTGTTGACAGTATGCTAATTTTACAACTAGACAAAGAAACACACTATTGGAGAAATGTTTTAACTAGAGTTGTAGCAGCTGTCAAGGCCCTGACATCAAGAGGCCTTGCTTTATGAGGCGAACGAGATATTTGGTTCTAACAGGAATGGAAATTTTCTTCTGGCTTTAGAGCTAATATCAGTTCGATCCACTCTTAGCAACACACATTGAAAACTACGGTAATTGTGGTAGTGGCAATACAAATTATCTCTCTTCCAAGACATGCGATGAGGTAATTGAGTTAATAGCTCAAAATGTTAGGCAAGTAATTTGTGAAGAGTTGAAACAATCTAAATACTCTTCTCTCATCATAGACTCGACCCCAGACATGTCACATGTAGACCAGTTAGTACTTGCTGTTAGATGTGTTTTAAGTGACGGTGTGCCCTGTGAAAGATTTCTTACCTTCATTCCATCAGCTGGTCATAGTTCAGAAGGAATGTTTCAGTGTGTTATGAATGAGCTAGAAAATCTGCAAATAAACATTCATGACTGCAGAGGCCAATCTTACGATAACGCTTCCAATATGGCCAGCATTTACAATGGTCTACACAAATAATTTGGATTCGGATTTCACTGACGAGTGCATCCACTTTCAAAAGCACTGTGCTGTGGGTATTGATCACCCATCTGATAAATCGTAGGAAGGAATTTCCTTACAAGATGTTGACCCCAATTTGGACATTGCCGTAAGGATAAGTTTGTGCATACCTGCTACAAATTGCACAGGAGAACGCAGTTTTCCCTGCCTTAGAAGAGTTAAGAACTATCTGCGAACTAATACTTCTGAAATACGGTTAAACTCACTTTCATTACTTTGTATTGAGGCAAATACATAAAAAAACTTTCATACGAGGTCATTATTAACGAGTTTGCCATTAAGAAATCTCGTAAGAAAGCTATGTAAATTTGAACATCAAGATTACGTGGGGTGAGTTGTTTTAGAGAAGTTTGTATATTTTTCAACAAATAAACCAGTAATTAACTCCATTTTGTGTAATTTCATTTCACCGTGTAGGACAACTTAATTCAAATTGAACACAGTTAAATTACGCAAAAGATAGTCATTAGCATTAAAATATAAAAATATGTGTAAAATAGTGATCACAGATCTCCAAGAACAAATTAATTAATTAAGTTCGAAAACCATTTCCATTCTTAACGAATCTTAAAAGTAAAAAAAAGAAAACTCATTTCATTATATAATTTATTATGTAAACCATTAAAATTGTAGTTTTATCTAAACAAAATGAACTTTATGTTTAAAAAAAAAGATGAAAACGCCAATGAACTCGATCCTTTTGTTGTATAACACAAATGTCATCATCATCATGAACCGGCTCCAGTTTCTCTATTTTGTTCTCTCCAAGAATGTCTCCCCTTCCACGACCTGCTGCAAATCCAGACCTCTCCCTGCAAGATCATTTCTAACTTGGTCGATCCATCTCTTCGTCGTCCACCTCTTGGTCTCTTGTCTTTCAGTTCTTTCTCAAACCACACTCTAGCTGTTCTTTGTGTGTCCATTCTTTTGAGATGACCGAACCATTTCAGCCTGGCCTCAACACAGATCTCATTAAGAGATTGCTCTACTTGAACAAGATGGCGCATCTTATCATTTTTATTTTGTCCCTCCTTGTCTTCTGAATCATACACTGACCAGCAATAAAAGTGGAACAGTCAAAAAAGTAATATAAATAGTATAAAATTAGCCATGAAAAAGATGCAATCACATTTTAAAAACTTTTCACGCATTAGAACAAACATCCGTGAATTGAAATTGTTAATATGACATTTCTTAGGGGGGGTTTATTACCCCCAATCTTCGATGAGCCTATCTTAATGGTTTTATTGCGGGAAGCACACTATAAGCGTTTTAGGTTTATGAGTGTTGCCGCTCGCTTATTGTTGTTCTAGCGATAACAGCTGGCATTTGTTGAACACCTGTGAACCATTGTCATACATTTTAGTAAGTTATCCATGTATTGTTCACGCTGAAACATGCCTCTTAACCGTGAAGGAGTGCACAGGCTGATGCATTGGTGGAGGATGGTCGCAGCTTCCGTTATGTTGCTGAGGTCATTGGATCATCTCTCGGTAGCATTCACCGTGCAGCGCAACTTTACAGAGAACTCCAAACATACGACAGGAGACGAGGGTCAGGCCGTAGAAGAAGCACAAGTGCCAGGGATAACAGATTTCTCACCCTGCAAGTTCTGCGTGATCGCCATACCACAGCAGTCCAGGCACGAAATCAACTGGAAAATGTCAGAAATGTGAGAGTGAGTGAGCGAACAGTAAGAAGAAGGTTTGAAGAAGCTCATCTTTCGTCCAGGAGACCTGCACGTGGACCCGCAATCGAACGACATCACAGAGAGGCGCGTCTTCGCTTCGCAAGGCAGCATCTGGGATGGACCCACGAGCAGTGGGCCTCTGTTCTCTTTACTGACGAGAGTCTCTTTAATCTTAGATCTCCTCATGGAAGAGAAAGAGTGTGGAGAAGGCGCGGGGAGAGGTACAGCCCTGTTGCTTTCTCCTCCAGGACTCCATTTTGAGGAGGCTCGGTTATGGTGTAGGGTGGCATCAACGTTATGGCCCGCACTGAGTTGGTGTGCATCGATCGTGGGACGCCCAATTCCCAGAGGTACATCGAAGAGATCCTGATGAACCATGTGATGCCCTTTGCGCCTTTCATTGGTCAGAATTTCATGCTGATGCAGGATAATGCCTGCCCTCATACGGCTCGCTGTGTTGTACAATATCTGCAGGAAGTGGTGATTCAAACCCTGGACTGGCCAGCTCGTAGTCCTGACTTGAACCCCATCGAACATGTATGGGATATGCTTTGAAGGAACGTCAGGCAGCGTGACCACACCACCTTGGCACAACTGAGAACATCGCTGCTGGAGGAATGGGATCGCATCCCGGAAGATGCCATTCGACGAGTTGTGAACAGTATGCCTGAGCGTTTACAAGCTGTCATAGACGCTAAGGGTGGAAACACTCGTTTTTAGTGACCAGTGTTCTCGTGCTGTGCAGAGCAAACATTAGCACTGTTTTGCTTGGCAATACGTTTGATAAAAACCTGCCTAAAAGAACATTAATAAAAAATAGAAAATTGTAAGATTTTCAAAATGTAACGAAATTTGTCAGTTAAAGCGTGTCGTGAAACATGTTTCGGTATTTTCTGAAGCCAACCATCTAAAATGTACATGAATAATGCAAATATTGGAAAATCGATACATTTTAGTGGAATAAATTAAGAAATTACATTAAAAAAAATGAAGTGTTCCACTTTTTTTGCCGGTCAGTGTAGTTCTTAAAAACTTCATCTCCAACGCTTGTAGTTTCCTGGTATTTCTCTTGGATTGGGTACAGGTTTCCAAGCTATATGTAGTAACAGGTACAAAGAAGCTCTTGTAGAGTAATAGTTTTGATCTTAAAGGAACTTTCTTATCCCAAAGAAGCCCTCTCATATGGTGATAAAATTGTGCTCCATGTTGAACTCTACTAATAATTTCTGCAGATGGTTGGTTATCTGTGGACACTACACTGCCAAGGTAACAGACTGATGTACTTGTTATAACTTTGTTCCATTCAGAGTGATGTTAGTACAGATGTTTTGTCGACTAACGGGCATCACTACCATTTTGGACTTGCTAATATTCAGACCAAATTGCTTGAATATAGCATTCCAATCATTCAGCTTCTGTTGTATTTCAGCCTCATTTTCACCCCATATTACAACATCATCTGCAAACGCTAAAGCTTTACATTCAGAGGTCTTATTGAGTCTCTTAATTCTCTTCATTATTTCATCCATTACAGTAATGAATAAAAGTGGTGATAGAGCGCTGCCTTGCTGTACACCCTGCTTAGTGTCGAACCACTCTGAATAGCCATCACCTATTTGGACACAACTCTGGCAGTGTTCATATAGCATCTTAACTTTATTTATTAAAGCACATGGTATTGATCTATTTTGAAGGCATTCCCAGATTGTATTTCTCCGTACACTGTCGTAAGCCTTCTCAATATCTAGAAAAATGAAGATTAAGTCTTTTCCTTTTTCCCAGTGCTTCTCCATAATCATCCCGACAGAAAATATCAGATCTGTTGTTGCCCTGTTCTGTCTGAAATCGAACTGCTCTTCTTCAAGCTGCGGTTCAATGATAATTCTTAATCTGTGTTCTATGATTCGTTCTATTATCTTCAGGCCATGAGATAGAAGAGTAATTCCCCTGTAGTTGCTAGGTTTCCGACTGTCTCCTTTCTTAAATAGAGGGACTATAACACCTTTAGTCCAGTCTGTTGGTATATTTTCTTATTTCCAAATAAGTGTTTAGGACTCTAAACAACCTGTTGTAACTTTGGTAGTTTTATTCTTATTTATCAAGTATGCGGTTCTGTATATGTAAGGTGCTGCCACCTGCCCTTTATGCTTCAGTTAGTCTAAAACTCGCGCCATGTTCGCACATGTTTAGTTTGCGCGGTTCCGCTATTGCCATCCATGTACATCAGTTCGTTATTATTATTTAACTCACATCAGTTCGCTTTGCTCATATATCTCTGGTTTCCTTATATCCTCTTACACAACCACTGCAATCCTTGTACTCCAGCTGCCTTGATCATGTCAGCGCTTACATTATCAATGCCTGTTGCCCTAGCTTTTTTCATGTTCTTTAGGGCATTTCCTACTTCCATCCATGTTAGAGGGTTCTCCATATCTGGGATATTTTCTTCTTTTTAGTCTCCACTTGTTTGGTATTTGAATTTTGATCATTATATAATTTTTCAAAATACTGTCCCATCTCATCTCTAATCTCCTTCTCATTCCATGTGATGTTTCCATCTTCCTTCTCCATAGCCTTCATTGGTTCATAGCTGTTTTTCTTACTCCTCACCACTTGATATAATAGCTTCCTGTTGTTCCTGCAGTCTTCTAGTTTCTGTGTGAATTCTGTCCAGTATTTCTCTTTTTCTGCAGAAATGATTCTTTTCATCTTAAGTTTCAGGTTCCTGTACAGCTGACTGAGTTCTTGTAATTTCTCTTATTTCTGACTTTCTCTGTCCCTTAGTTTCCTCACTTCATTTCTATCTTTTTTTGCTCTTCGGACAGTTTCATTCCACCATGGCGTTTCTCTCTCTCTCTTTCTTACTCTGCTGCTTGTTTTGCCAACAATATTTACTTCAGTATCTACCTGGATTTTCTTAAATCGAATCCATTCTTCTTCAGTTGATCCAGTCTCATATTTAGGCAGTTGGTCTCTAATCTTCATCTGGTATTGAGACCTCTTGTCTGGTTTATCAAAATCCCAAACTTTTATCCTGGGTTTACGTTTGGTATTCGCCTTTCTTATCAGGATGTTTCCTCGGATGGCTACTAGTAACCTGTGGACACTATCCAAACTTTCTCCTGGAAGTATTTTCACATCTCTAATACATGCTCCAGCTTCTTTACCTGCAATAATATAGTCAATAACAGATTTCTGTTCTCCATTCCAGCTGTACCTTGTGGTCTTATGGCTCAGCTGTTTCTAAAACCAGGTGTTCTTAATAACTAGATTATTTCTTAAGCAGAAGTCAGGAAGGCATTCACCCTCTTGGTTTCGATTTCCATATCCATGGCGGCCCATCGCTGTCTCGTATCCTGTCCTATCATTTCCCACATGAGAATTTAAATCACCCATAACAAGAATGTTATGTATTAAGGGAACGGCAAATGGATTTTAGCCTATAGGCGGCATACTCTTAAATCCGGCCATGCACCTCACAATTTGCAATTGAAAGTATGCTCAGTCATCATGTTGGGTAACTGTTGTATTTTAAAATAAAATATTGATAGACCTTTTTAATAGGTTTTATTTTAAAAAATCTCAACATGAGTTTCGAAACAAATGACAATGAGTAACAATGAATAAAGAATTTATAGTCAAGTCCAAAGAAGTAACTTGGCGTACCAAGTATATAATCTCATAGAAATTATATTACCACATTCACCCTGACCTCAAAATTGAACAATCATTCAAGTAAGCAGGGGGGTGAGGGATGCGACTGCTACGACGTATTGGTGTTTCTTCTTGTATACAGTCTGAGATTCGAAGTGGGCTGTCAGGAGACACAGGGATGTTTATCTGATTATCTGGCATCCCTTCTTTGGAGCCTTCAGGATCCGAGGGAGAGTTACCACGGTGTGGCGCTGGTCCATCAGTTTCTGTGAAAGGGTCCTCTCCTCTTGGTGCCAGCTACCTAGTAGATACTGTAGACTCCCGACCAACAGGATGCCAAATGGGGGCCATACTCAAGATTACCAACTATAGAGCATCCAGCGTTTAGAAAAGACTGTGGGTCTTATGGGCTTTTACTTTCAACGGAAACTCCTCCTACAATAGTTTTGTTACCTCACCTTTTATCATGAAGGAACTCAGAACATATATATTTTTCGTCATAATAGAATCCTACAATTATCTGCCAATTGATTACCTTTGTTATTGCATAAAAGTATAGTTTATATTACGTCCAGTGCTGCATGCTAGCCCGGAGTGGAGCACGTGCTCAGTTCCGCCGGCAACATAAGTTCTGGAGCACTATCCATCATTGCTGTTATTGTTGTGTGTCTATTTTATTTTCTGTTCAATCAAATCAGGGCTGCCGACAGTTGGGTTCGAACCCACTATCTTCCCAATGCAAACTCACAGCTGCGCGCCCCTAACCGCATGGCTAACTCGCTACAATATTACAAATATTAATCTAAACAAAACAAGAATAGAATTGAAAGAAACTAAATTATAGCCTAACTAATAACAAAAAAGTATTGCTGACGTAAAAATTGTTAACATCGTCAGCATACAGTACATCCGAGAAGGAAGGGTTGTGCTCTCGACATCTGTCAACCAGTAATGCGTCATATCACAACGAAATGAATGTCGTTATTGGTTCTCTTCGCGTACGGTGTCCTTAATACTGGTCCAATCCGTTAACACCTACAAAACTGCTCCTTCCTGTGAGGGTTCTACTTCAGGTAGCTGCTGGGGTTGCATTGTCTCGTTAACTTATGAAAGAACAGTACTCTAAGCGGGTGGACATACCGTATGACGTCAGCGCTACCTCTGCCTAGAGTTAGCAACACTGTCGCCATAAGGCTCCACAGTCTTTTCTAAACGCTGGATGCTCTATAGGAGGGTAACTTCTTCAACTTGTGGATCAAATTTAGATTGACGAATGATGAGTCGGAGTAGTACAGTTCCTGGTTTCAATAGCCATGTGGGAGTGGAGCAGCCATTACTACTGCGTCGTGGGTGACCAAACATGCGCTCATGAGTAGCATTTGTTGCGGTGCAGAGTCACGACAAGCAAAGGCAAAGGGGAAACAAGAAAATTCGTCAATTACGGTGAGGATGTAAAGATTTCCACTCTTAGTAGGCAACGGTCCCTTGAAGTCTAGACTTAGACGCTCGAAGGGGTTTGTAGCTTTGATAAGAGATGCTTGATGTCTGAAGAATTGAAGCTTCACTTCTGCACATGTCCTGCATGCAGATGTGACACGTTGAATATCTTCTATTGAGAAAGGAAGATTTTTAATTCATATCCAATGACTCATTCTTGTGATGCCTGGGTGACAAAGATACTTGTGAATAGACAGTAACTTTTCGTAATCTGAATTGTGAGTGATGGAACCGACTCTTGAGAGGGCGTCAGCAGCTAGGTTATCGTTGCCTGGTCGGTATACAATGTCGTATGAATAAGGAGACAATTCCAAATGGCAACGCAGTATCTTCTCGTTCCTTTATTTTCCCGGGATGTTTTGAATCAAACATGAAAGTTACGGAGCGCTGGTCTGTGATAAGTTCGAAATGACGGCCCATGAGAAAGTGTCTCCATTTACAATAATCATAAGCTTCCTTTTCGATCGCAGAATGATGGCGTTTGAAACCTGAGTGTGTTCAAGAAAAGAAGGCTACAGGGCGTTTATTTTGGGAGAGGGTGGCAGCAATATTTGAGTCGGACGCATCAGTCTCGACTGTGAAGGAGACATTGTTGTCGATACTACCTAGCGCAGCATTCTCTATAGCAGACTTGATATCTTCAAAAGCCTCAACAGCCGTGACTGATAAGAGGTAGAGGCCTGACACAGAGGCTGAATTTTTGCCAAAAAGATTGACACGGAGGGTGAATAATGTGAAAACATGCCAAGAGCTTTTCTAAGAGATTGGTGATTACATGGAATATGAGTGGTAGAAGCAAGACGAACTTCTTCCGAGGTAGGATGAATTTTTAGATTAAGTTCTCGAGCGATACAGTCATTTATAAAGCTCAGAGAAATAGAATGTCCGTCAATTATCACATCGGTTTTAAACTTTTAACCATAGATAGTTGAGAAGATTGCTTAGCGCGATTGTTGAAAAATGAGCAGGTTGTTTTGAATTGTTAGGTTTAATAGAGGTAGACCTACAAACTGTAGTCTAGTATCCACGTTTCCCACAGGAATTACACAATGATTCTTTGGCAGGGCATCTGTTCCAGGGATGTCTTTGTAAACCACAAAAGTTGCATTTAGAGAACGATGTTGCTGCTACGGTATCAGAAGGAAGGGCATTCTCTTCAACTAACAAGTGGTCGTTTTACTTCTCGACACACTGTAACATGTTTTTCTAGGGGGTTTTATGCCACTAACACAAGATTGCACGGCAAATCATTTCATACGTAAAGACGGGATTTTATTCATTAGGGCTAAGAGAGAGTGGTGTGTGACTCACTGGGTATTTCAATACAAGAATAGACTGGAGTACAATAGAATTACGAAATCCGATTGAACTCTTCAAGAAAACGTGGTATGATTTACGTCTTGCCCGGTAAAACAGAAAATGTACAGGGACGCGTCTTGTCCGGGGGAAGGAACATCATGGCGCGAAGAGCACGTGAGGTGACCAGCCAATCAAGGAAGAAGAAGCAACGTAGGTCGGGCATGGCGAGAAACGTGACGCACGCGGATTGGTCGAAGCAGCGAGGCCGCGGTGTGAAGCTAGACTTTGGCGGGAGAAGCTGGAAGTCCATATAGTGAACGCGCTGGTTGAGGAGGACATACATTAAGACTTTACGCTTGGTGCAGTAAGCACGTACTTTGTTCGCAAGTCCCAAGTGGGACAATTTATTCACGCTAACTCCGCTGATCACATCAGATCATGGGTTCCACGCGTCTTGCAGTGCTAAGGCAGGCGACGTGTTGTGGTTCATGGATTATACTCCACCACAAGCAGTAACGATAACTTTTAATCTACGAAGAAGAACCTGAGGCCGTCAACTCCAATGAAGAACATCAGACGCAACGAGACTTCAAGCACGTGGGAGACAATGTTTCCGTTGGTGAGCTCATGTAATCTACGACACACACTCTCTGTTTTTCGATAGGGCCAATATAAATTCTTTAAGCATAAATTTGGAAATAAGTTAAATTCACGTTATTCTCCCGACCGGCGTATTAAGTAATTTTGTTCGTGGCAATGGTTAAAGTAGTATGCTCCGTTAATAGTGTTAATTTTAAACAAGATGCTATCATATTTTCTAAGTATATTAAATTCAATTTTTACAAAGTAGATTCTTTGATTCCAGTAGGTAGCAATAGTTGTAATACCACATCCTTCTCCACAATCAAATGTTGTCTGGGTTGATGATCCAATCATCCCACGGCCTAGTCATTAAGAGTTTCTCATACGTTCTACTCACGCTAGGGGTCGATATTAAGTATATCAATTTAGCTTGGAACACAGTGTATCCGGCTTGGCGCCCAACATAGATCAAACTTAGCAGTAGTATTTTCTGGTGAACAGTCCGCCCAAGTAAGAAACATTACAACACATTATCTGTAGGACTATCACCAACTGCGTTAATCGAGGGCGAAACATCTTCATACAAGTGGGAGTGCAAATGGGACTGTTCTAATGAACGCGCTTGAGAAAAGCATCTGAGAGGGAAAGCGTCATGTTCTCTAACAAGCGTTGGCGAATAACAGGATTGACAAATCCCCTGATAAAGGCATCATGTATGCAGTCATCACGATTAATTTCAGCAGTCACGGCTTTAAATTGACAGTCTTTACTGAGAATTCTTAGTGATTCCAGATAGCGGTCGATTGATTCGTTAAGTTGTTGGCGCCGAGTAAAGAGCTGATGTCTAGCAAATATTTAATTTACCGGCTTGATATATAGTCTTAAGGACTGATATTGCGTCGTTATAAGAACAGCTACGACTTATATGTGTTCATAGACGACAGGGGAAATATAGTTGATTAGGAGCCGTAACTTTTGGTCTTCTGTAGCTTCAAGAAATTCTCTCACGAAGTTTTGGAATGTATGAAACCAGTGATTGCAGTGAGTCGTGGCCATAAGAGAATCTGGGCCCAAGTCTAGTACGGTTGGCTTCAGATGACGATCCATGAGAATTGTTTTAATAAATTGTAGTATTTTAAAATAAAATACTGCTAGACCTTACGGCTTTATTAAAGCATTTCTCAACATGAGTTTCGAAACATGACCACGAGTAACAATGAATAAAGAACTTATAGTCAAGTCCAAAGAGTTAACTTGGTGTGCCAAGTACATAATCTCATAGAAATTATATTACCACAGTAACATCAATCAACCTTGACTATGCAATGGAACAAGACTGGCTGTGATAAAGCTTATACAACGTCGAGGCAACTATTATCAAGGGAAAGTACAAAGGAGAGGAGGTTTTGATTCCATGCATTCCGATGATTCCAACGGACATGCCATTCGATTTTAAACGGTTGCAATTCCCCATGCGTTAGGCCTTCATAATGACCATCAACAAATCACAAGGCCAGTTGTTGGAAGTTTGCGTGTCAGGAAGCCATCATCTTTGTTTATTTATGCGCCGGAAAACAAAACAAAAACGCCAGAAAAAAACACGAAAAATTCCTCTCGGCACGCCGGAAGGCGGAGGTAGATTTTACCGGGCAAACTAGGGGATAGGCTATAATAGGCAAAATGTGTAGGTTTTCGTAGGAGGATCAGACCTCATTTATTGCGAGAAAGTATTTTACAATTGGAGGTTAGTTGACATTTTGTCGTCTTTCTATGCATATTTTTAACATTTTACTGTCTTATGGGGATGGTAACCTTCTTGTCATTTGGGGTTCATTTTTATACTTGTGATCACACTGTCCTTATGCAAGGTTTGGAACTAATGTGTAACTATCTAACAGTCTGTTAGTTCTTCACGCAACATTTTATCTCCCGCAGAGATGTTGGTTAGTTCCTCAGTTTAGGGGCTGCGACAAGGTGGTCATGTAACCCCGTGTACATTGGGTGTGTGTAGAATCTGTCTGATAAACGGTGTTATTTGTGATGACTGTATTAGTCTGTAATTCAGGTAAGGTCTGCAGACGGTCAATTTTAAGTAGTAGTACCTAATTTTGTACCAAATACTAACGTCAACGACACCTAACTGTGAACTTGGCTGCTAGATGCCACCACAACCAGCAACTTGCAACGAACGTTGTAACTTCCCCTCCGAAGGAAAGCATGCTGACGGATTTTTAGCACTCTTAGAAAATCCGGCGACTTTGGCCGGCTTTGAACCAGCGACCTTAGGCATAGAAGTTCAGCATGCTACCAGTTAGCCGCTTCCCTCATAGTCAGGTGGAACATGAAGTTCCGTGACGAACTAAAGAGCCTACTTTTCTTAAAATTAAGATTCATGCCATAGATTAATCTACAGTATATGAACCTATCTAGAATAATGACGAAATTAAGTGGGTAATATCGAAATGTCTTAATTAATTCGAAATAAGGTATACTAGGCATAATGTAGCCTAATAGAGCAATACAGTTGGCAGCTCTGGTGACTGAATATATTCTTACTTCCATCTCCTAAGGTACAGAATACAAAATGTGGTTGAAGTTCAAAGGACGTTACATGGATTTAGACATTGGATCTATTAGTACACGTAAAAGCATGTCGGCAACAATGTCATGCGAGTGCTGGTCTGAAATAATCTGAAATATTATATCTTTTTGTGCCAATTTTGGATGAAATCCATTTGTTGGTATAGAAGTTACATGTATTTAAAAATTGGTCCTATCAGCAGTCTTAGAATCATGTCGGTAGAACTGACGTATATAAGTTACTCCAAATTAATGTAAAATGTCAGGTAATTTACGTGTGCATAGTTTAAAGCTGTCAGCTTGCATACTTTCTGATATATTTGGATACAAAATAGAGAGCAATTATTAACAGTTGGCAGCCCTGGTGGCTCTTAAGAATACACTCAGTCATATCTGTTTATGTACACATATTACATACAAAATTTGGTTGAAATCCAATTGATAGTGTAGAAGTTATATGCATTTAAAAATTGGACTTATCAGAAGGCTTAAAAATATTTTGGTAACGCTGTCATGTATGGCCACCTGGAAATTAAACTGAAATAGTATTATCTACATGTGTGCCAATTTTAGAATAGCTCCCATGTATACCTTCCAAGATATCCAACATGGAGCTCAAATTTCTAGTGCATTTTTTTAGCAGTTGGTAGCACTGGCATCTTTTTCAAATATAGGCCTGAGATATTCCGGTATACAACTTTACTCATACTAAATTTGGTTTCGATTGCTGCAGCCGTTTAGGAGTTGATGGGGGACACACACACACACACTCCCGGATCGATCTCATAAGTCTACTTTTTCCTAATTTTTGAAAAGTGTAAAAAGTAGGCTAAAAATGAATGTGATCTTGTGAATGGCGTTGTCTTGGCAACCTCTGATAGATCATCCCTTATCAATTTAAAAGCGTTGTTATGGTAACCTCTGATGGCACTTGGCATTTTTCAAAATTCCGAAATCATTTTTCTCATCCCTTGGCGTAATGGTGGGTCATATCAAAAATTCTTTCAGACAAAAGTTTTAGGTAATTATTAGGGAAATATTTTCCATTTTGTACGGTTTTGATATTGTGCCTATTAAGAGAGATAAGATTAATGTTTCCCGAAAAACCCACTTTTTTCCACCCCTTTGGTCAATGGTTGGTGCTGTCAAAAAACTTATTTGACATAAATTTTTGGCACTTATCCGACACATATTATGAACTTTGAATGGATTCGATATTTCACGTATTAAGAGAGTTATGACAATTTTAATGGGTTAACGGGTCTCCGCCCAATCAATACAAGATTGTATTGATTGGGCGGAGACCCCTTAACCCATTAAAATTGTCATTGTACACGTCAATACGGACCTTGCGAAATGGATAATCCTCCAATTAATCTTTAAGAGAGTTATAGCGAAATTTCACTTTTTGGAAAAAAGCCCCCCCATTTTCACCCCCTTCGACCAATTTTGCCCATTAACGAACTCGACCGAGATTTTATAGGGATACATGTTATGTAAAAAATTCATAGTGATTGGTACAAAATTACGGCAGTTATCGTGTCCACAAGAAACTGATATATATATATATATAGATAGATAGCTAGATACATATATACATAAATTATATATAAACTTTTGAACTGACTGTGGTTTTGGGGTCTGGGGGATGTGAAACGCGAAGATATGTCGAAATTTTCCGTAAGTCGAAACATGGTACCCATTGCAATAGTTAGCTTTCTAATGAAATCTACCTAAAAACGTAGTTTACCAGAAAGCTTTGCATTGAATGTTAACTGCATTTGTATCTTTCATGTAAATAAAAGGCATTGAATTCATTTTAATTACAAAAGAGTTTCATTCAACAATCAAACAAAACTCAAACCGGACACGATGCGGCTAATATTATCGATCTCAATTAGTTGGAGTTGGAAGGTTGATTAGGATTAGTTACAATCAAATCAATTTCACGTAGTACGAAGTTCACCGGGTCATCTAGTAAACAACAAAAAAATATATATTTTCTTTTTGAACAATTAGAAGGAATTCCAATGTTTTTAATTTTTCTCTTCATTGACACCTTAGAGTACTTGATTTATTCAAAAACACCATCTCACAAATCCTAGTAATGGATGTTGCATCCTACTGAGTTTATGAAAGCTTGTAGACATCGGGACACAATGTAGACTGCGATTATTACCTGATGGCACAAAACCTCAGCTACGCACAGTGAGTATCGTATGTGGGTCCATGTGCTGAAGCATGATTGAGAGGGGAGGAATATTCACTTTGCTTGTTGCTACGGAAGTGTTCACATTGTCCCACAGGAGATCACAACCAGTGGGACGTAGGTTGGCGACCACATGACCCAGATGAGTTTGGCATAGCTTCCACTTACTTGTGTCAGGATCCTCTCTGTCATGTTGACTTCCCTTGGTCAACTCTTGTTCTTTTCAGATCCTGAAGGGTATCTGAAGCCCAGAAGGTCTTTTACTTTCCCGCCTTAATTGGCCATTGTCTCATCTTTCCTGATACTCTAATTTTTCGAGGGGCCAGACCTCTTCTTTTTCTTTTCATGGTATCTCTTGCCTTCTGTAGCCCCTCCACTTATGGTGCACCTTGGATAATGTTACACACTCAAAGGTTCACAGCTGGTGGCTTTGGGATCTAGCAACCTCGAGGGATACCTGAGCCGAGTACAGATTTCCCCTCTTTTTCCAGCGACTCTGGGGTGGAACCTCACCCCTTTCCCTTTCCCATCTACCTTTCATGGCTCTACGTCCTTCCAATTTTCTTAATCCTCATTCTTCGAGGGTTGAGGGCATTTCTCATCCCTGTCTTTTATAACTCACCCATATTATTGTGCTCTGAAGAAGTCTGTAATGGTTCTCTGCTTCCTTACCTCGAGACGTAATCAATGGTTAATTTGCTTGCAGACACTCCATTACTATTAAAGTTCTGAATGATATTTAATTTTTGTTCAATTGCTAGCACTACTCGTTTACATTTTACACCCGACATTGTTCACACCACAACATACTGTAATTTACTGTAAGACAATTTGTTAACAGCTGTGACCATTTAAGCGGATCCCTCAATGGAATGCAGACAGCACATGCCTTCCAGCAACCTTAAAATAAGCCTACACCCACCTTCTTATGGAACTTACACTTCGCTATTAAAAGACTGAACAAAGCAAGAAGTCTTCGACCTGTCACCAAGTACTGTACTAAGAGTAACTTGCCCCCACCGAGACTACACTGCAATTATAATACGAAAAATAAGTTCAAACTTATTCAATTTACAGTAGCTTACAGTATCAATTACAGAGACATTTTTGTACTGTATACTGTTGGTTGGTTCTTATTTAGGGGCTGCGACAACGCGGTCATGTAGCCCCGTGTACTTTGGGTGTGTGTAGAATCTGTCTGATAACCGGTGTTAATCGTGATGACTGTATTAGTGTGTGATGTCTGGTTTTTTTTCTTTTTTAATTTAAGTACAGACTGCAACTTAGAATTTTTCAAATAGTTCCTACTTTTGCCGCCAAGCGCCACCGTCAACGACTACTAGGCCAAGTTCAGAACCAAGGTACTAGACGCCATCGCAGTCGGCTCTTGGCAACGAACGTAGAAACCTAAGAGCGTTGTTTACATTCTTAACCTATCCAATTTAGCTTCACACAGGTGTAATTAGTGGAAGGTTCTTTAACATGCCATAAATCTATGACATGGGCATACCTACCAACAATTCAAATTGAAAAATCGGGAGATTTTGAAGACGATCCATGTCTAATCATATTTCTTCGCCATAGCCCTTTGCCGAGGAACCGACATAATCACTCGCATCGAAAAATCACAATAGCGTACCGGCTTATTAATCCCAACATCTAAGTTATACACAAATAATTTCACGTAGTAATAACAGATACAATATTCCGCAGCCTACAACTACCTCTTACCCACAGGCTATTATGAAAACTTCTAGGAACACGCGCTGAATTAACCATCAACTATTTCAAACAAAGAGATATTCAAATCCAACTGAGAGGGACTCATAGTTAAGGAGAATTATCTATAAATTATCGATATGAAACGAAACCGCGGTATTGAAACTCATTTCAACACACGTAAAATCGACCTGTTCCATGGATGAATGAAGTTTTTTCATCTCGCACGTTTAGTCCGAATTTACGAACGAGATCTATGAAAAATCGGGAGATTTAATACGCTAAGCGGGAGGGCGGGAGAAATGGTGGAAAATCGGGAGTCTCCCGCCTAAATCGGGACAATTGGCAGGTATGCATGGGACCGCCGGCTTTACTTCCCCTCCGAGGGAAGGCATACTGAGGGATGTTTAACGCTCTTAAAAAATCCGACGGCTTCAGCCGGGTTTGAACCCGCTATCTTGGGCATAGAAGCTCAGCATGCTACCGACTACGCCACCGAAGCCGCCACTGTATACTGTATTCTCAATTATTAATTCGGCAAAAACGTGCACGGTTAATCCGCAAATCGGATAATCCACCCACGGATAATCGAGAATATACTGTAGTTTTAGAAACAATGTGGTGCCAGAATTGTACCCTAAAAGGGAATTTTTAACATGCAGCAAATATACTGACACAGATTTCTCTTGCATTCAAGCACCTTCAAATGCCAACCGAGTTGGGATTCAATACTGAATCTTAAGACACACTGCTCACACGGTCATTGGATCAGATGACCTCGCTGTTCCACCCCTTAAAACAACAATAATTAACACTTACAAGGGAAGTCTCTGAACCGGGGAATCGCAGATCCTGCTGGAACTTTGAAGCTACGTTGCGTGAGCCCAAATAGGCAGAACCGTTAAGAGAAATCTTTCGGAAATTAACTTCCCCTTGTACTAGATGAAAAATTAAGATTTACACGTTTAAATTTGCGCGCCACCGGCGTGAGCTTCATTGGCTGCGTCAGAGGTTGCTTCCCGGCCTACGGCGTATAGTCACCGAATGAGAGGCGACAGACCCGGCATACGCTTATATCCGTATACGGAGAGTGTCCCATGCATTGCATGATGAATATTAACATTGCAAAAGTTATATGTTGTCTGGAGGAAAAATATGGAAAATGTATGGAAAGGCCTCTCAGCATTCAAGAACAGGACCTGTTGGACAGTTTGGATGGTAGGCTATAGGCTATTGATGGTTTTGTGCCTATCTGACTTTCTGGCGTTCGTCTCTTGTAACAAGTGTGTTTATTTGTTGTGCTTATTGATATTTACAGGTATCATAACTGGTTGTATAGAGAACAGCACTATGAACGTGGACACCTATTCTACTCTGTCGCCACACATGAGCTACCGGATGACAGTAACACCAACAACTCTGATGAAGATAATATTTGGGCTGCCACCGATAGCTCACCCAGGAAAGTGTCAGATGAAGCTGTAGGTATGGAATACAAACAAAATGCCGTTATTATTGGAAAAGCGGTAAGAGGCGTCCTCTTTCCTTTTCGTCGGTAAAAAGTAAGTTTCACCATTTAAAAAGCAAGAAAGATTTATATTTGTGGGCAGAGCAAGTGAAAAGGGGAGGCACCCGCCGCGACAAATTGAGGAGAATAACATGTGTCGTAAAAGCCCAATTTGGCATTGCCCATCAGAATAATGAAGTAATACATGACGTGACAATTCAGCAATGGGCTATGCTAGCAGCACAGGACGTAAAATGTACGGGGTTTAAAGCCAGCCATTCCTGGCTATAATATCATTTCGCGAAAAATAACAACTGTGACGACATCAAAGAATGCCCATCGAGAAATGGATATTATGTCAGCAGCAGAAATATTCGTAGAAGAGGTTACATCGGTTCTTGATTCTCTCGGCCCTGGGAACGTATGTAATAGTGTTCAAAGTGGGTTCAATTTGGAGATGTGTTCGGGTAGGACACTGGCTATAAAAGGGTCGAAAACGGTTTGCTCCAAAGTGCAATCAGTGGGGGCCACAACGCACAGTTATACAATAATGCCAACAATAACAGCAGCCGGCAAGCTACTAGGACCTCTCTTCATAACTCTGAAAGAACCAAAAGGTGTGTTTGGAAAAAGGGTGAAAGAAACTATGTTTGCACATGACAATATTTACGTTGTTCCTACAAAATCTGGCAAAATGGGATCCGCACAATTGAAGGATTGGTTTCACAATGTTTTCAAACAGCATGTAACGTCCGGCAATGCGGCACTCCTTCTGGATTCCTTTTCTGGACATAAATCGTTAGAAAGTGAAGAGCGCATACGACTGATGATACCTCCTGGAGCCACAGCCTATTGCCAACCATTGGATGTATACGGCTTTAGGGTCTGGAAAAGTTTGTCCGTAGATTTTCGAACACCGTTCGGTTATTGAATTTTGACATCAATTTGGCCCAGAGAAATACAATCTTGAAAATGCAGTCTCTGACATATCACCAATTGTCGTCCCCTCGTTTTACTTCAATGTGGCAATACGCATGGTTCCGAAGTCAGTACCTGTCCGACAATCACGGTGGGTTTGAACACCCTGTGCCATATTCCTTCGATATCAGTGCAATACAATGCAGTACTTGCACTCGCCCATGTTTCATACGGTGTGGATGGTGTAAAACCAGTTTGTGTTTCCAACATTATTACCACGAACATCACTGTTGTCAGAACTATGTGAAGTAGCTTGATCACTTACTCACTTGTTTGACTATTGGTTCAGTTTACTCTGTGTTGTGTTGTAATGATATGTATTTGTGATACCTTACATTGCATGATTAATAATAAAGCACGACGTGCAATATATTGTAAAGATGCAGCATTAATGTCCACGCCGCAGCGCAGGTTGTGAGCGAGAGTACGGGAGGGCAGTCGTTTGGAGCATGACCTTTTGAGCCACCAATCAGGCGTGAGGCACACCCGGGCTTGACCAGCGCGCACAGTTCAAAATCGTTGTACTTATTGCCGTCTACGGAGGGCAGGAGTTAATTTCCGGTTAATTTCATGGTTCTGCCTAGTTGGGCTCAAGCAACATATTTGCCAAGTTTCAGCAGGATCCGCGATTCCCCGGTTCAGAGACTTCCCTTGTTAGTCGTCTCATCATAAAGCTTCTCCACAAATAATAAAGTGCTCATTATTCAGAGGCTATATCGTCCCTAGAAAGCCAGAGTATCGTAAACAGTTTGATGAAACTACATTCCATTTCAAACGATGGTGGTAATGCTAGGTCCTATTGATAGCAGAATTTAGGTGTAAAAATAAATGTTTGTTACAATATTTTACTTCGAAGTATAAAGAATTGTTTCGATGCAGGCAACATCAACATGTTGCTAAAATTGTTTCTTACAACACTCTGGCTTCTTTGTGTAGCCTATTGAGCTACATGGCATTAGTCCTCAAATCAGAAAGGAAGAGTTACTAATAAGGCTAAACCCATATAAGTTAACTGGATGAATTTAAGTGAAACTATCCATGGATGCACGAGAATGGGTTTGAATTCCCTATCAGACATCCTTGAAATGATTTTCCATTCAAACTCCAATCAAATGCTGGGATGGTACTTTTATCAGTCATGGCCATTTTCTGAGGAACACTAACTCCAATTACAAAAAACACACCTCAGTCGACACTTCAACACACAATATTAATTCAGCTTTAAGATTTAAGACACGATAAGTACACGGGACTAATGGTCACGGTATTCCAGGTACTCAATGAAACACAATACCGGTAAAATTCTGCACCAGACCAAACAAGTTGGTATTTTTTGTTATCAGTACGGTACTTAGAAAACTCGGTGTTGTGCCTACTCGAGGAATTAATGTTAGAAGACAATAAGCTTCTTTGCTAAAGATGAATAAAGCAGCCCCTTGCCACTTATTTCCCTTGAGATGTTACAGCATAGGCTTTCTGCTCCGTACTCAATGGTTTTAAAATTGCAATTAGGGAGGGAAAACGTGGCATATAATTAAGAATATAATATTTCTGGGTAAAAGCAAAACATTGACACTGGCCTTCCTTCTTAATGTACGAAAATGTAAACAGCTACGAATCGTTACCCATCACAGCAGTAAGTCATAAAGTAAACAAACCCTTCATGACTCATTTACGGAGCCCAGCAATTGATGAATCAAATGAAATGAACAAACTATGAGCTATTGAAATAGTAATATAATTATAAGGTTAATATATGTTCACACCTCATACATACCACTTTATCCCTGCTAGGTATATAACAGGGGTTAACACCCTGAGAAATACCGCTTCGTATGGTGATGTGTTCCAATTTTTGGCGCGACAGATTAAATACAAACTGCTCAGTGTTGCCATAACATTTTACAATACACATGCGCTTGAATTTGGGGATAAAATAGTTCATAAACGCGAGAAAGTACAATGTTTTACCAAAAATTAGGTTTCAGGACGAGTCCTTTTACTTTTATTAAAAAGATTTTTGTGATAAACAGATATATACTTAGATTATTTCTAAATTAAAATATGAGTAAGTTTTCCTGCTACAATAGGATAGAGAGGGCGCCAGCTAGATCATGAACAGATAACAGCTTATGATTATCTAATTATGGAACAGGATTTTGAATTCTCTGCCGTAAAAATTCAGCAGTTTAAGTTAATAATTGTATGCGTATACCGTTCTCCGTCAGGAAAGTTTCCTCTATTTATAGATAAACTAGAATTGTTACTCAATAACATGAGCAAAGTAAATTTCGATATAATAATTTGTGGGGATGTAAATGTGGATTTCTTAAAACTTGATAGAAATTGTGAATTATTAAACCAGTTACTAATTTCCTATGGACTGAAACCTACAGTAAATACACCAACAAGAATAACAAAATTTAGTAAAACCACTCCTGATCAAATTTTTATAAATACAGATAAATATCACCATTCAATAGAAGTCTATTGTCCGGGTTTTAGTGACCACCATGGACAAATACTGAGTTTTGAAGTATCCGAAGTAATCAATAATAATGATAATGGAGTAAAATCAAAGTGCAGGTCATTCACTGAATCAAATGTTACATATTTCAATGACTTATTAAATAAGGAAACATGGTCAGAAATTTATGAACTAGAAAATGTAAATGATAAATTTAATGCATTTAACAGTACCCTAAAACACTATTTTGAAATAGCATTCCCCTTTAAACGAAGAACTGTTCAAAATAACAAAACTAGCAATTGCATAACAACAGGGATTATAAATTCATGTCAAAGAAAGAAATTTCTACACAAATTATATAAACAATACCACACAACACCTGAATTCAATTTATACTACAAAAAATACACTAGCATATTAAATAAGGTAATAAGACTAGCAAAGAAAATGCATAATGATAATTTTATTTCCCAATCATCTAATAAAAACAGGGCTATGTGGTCTGTAATAAAGAAAGAAACTGGAAAATCTGCTAAAATACAAAGGAACATTACACTGACCAGAAATAATAAAGTGATTAATAATCCAGAGGAAATAGCAAACACTTTTAATGACTATTTTCTGGAAATTCCGCAAAAATTATTAAATAAATCACAGGTAAATACACTAAATTCTAATAATAAAATAAATATATGCAGTGATTCTTTATTTATAAATCATGTCACAAGTGAAGAGGTAAGAATAGTTATAAAAGAGCTAAAAAATAAATTCTGTGCTGGCATTGATGGCATCCCTGATGCAATTTTAAAGAAATGTGCAGAAAATATAATAAATCCACTTACGCACTTAATAAACAGTTCAATTCTCTCAGGAACTTACCCGGATATTTTGAAGTTATCAAAAGTAATTCCAGTGCACAAAAATGGTTCAAAAGATGAATTAGATAACTATCGTCCTATTACCTTACCAACTGGTATTGCAAAAATTGTGGAAAAAATTATGTATAAGAGACTGATAAGTTTCATAGAAAAAAATAAAATATTATCAAACTCACAACATGGATTTAGAACGGAAAAATCTACACAGACAGCAATTTACGAATGTAGTAATAGTATACTGAAATTAATTGACAATAAGGAACATGTAACTGGCCTATTCTTGGATTTATCGAAAGCATTTGATGTAGTTGACCATAAAATCCTCCTTACCAAACTAAATCAATATGGTGTTAGAGGTCTAGCTAATAAATGGATAGAGTCTTACTTAACAAGGCGTAAACAAATAGTAAGCTTGAGACACAAGGATGATGGAACCAAATTACTTAATGAAACATTGTCCAATGAGGGAATTATTGAATTTGGAGTACCCCAGGGATCGGTTTTGGGCCCACTACTCTTTCTTCTATATATCAATGATATAACACAGAACGTTCATTCACATAAGGAAATTTTGTTTGCGGACGATACAACACTCGTAATAAAAGGTGAAACTAAACAGGTCATACAGCAGTCTGCTGACTCCGTTACAGGAGAGTTAACCAAATGGTCACAAGATAATCGCCTCATAATAAACTATAAAAAGACAGTATGTCTAAATTTCCACACTATACAGAATAGGAATCCTGCGATGCCCAATATAACATTAAATGGTCATCAAATAGAAAATAAATCAGAAACAAAGTTTTTAGGACTATGGATACAACAAGACTTGAAATGGAATAAACATATACAATATCTGAATACTAAACTGAACTCGATGTGCTTTGCGTTACGTATTTTGAAAACCTGCACTAGCATGCACACATTAAGAAATACTTATTTTGCTTATTTCCATTCATACTTAAGATATGGGATCATATTTTGGGGTATGTCGCCAGATGTACTAAGCACGTTTAGGATACAAAAGAGAGCGATTAGAATTATGGCAAATGTACACTCTAGAGAATCATGTAGACCTCTGTTTAAAGATTTAAACATTCTCCCACTGCCCTGCATATATATCTTTGAAAGTATTATGTTTTTTAAAAAGAATTTAATGAATAAAGATGTTTTTCTTAAAACAAACAATGATGTTCATAGGCATAACACAAGACAAAATCAAAACATTCATATTTCACACACACACACAAGCATATATCAAAAAGGAACTTTTCACACTGGAGTTAAATTATACAATAAACTACCCCAGTATATAAAACTGGCCCCAAAAATAAAAACCTTTGATAGAATGTTGAAAGCTTATCTGCAGTGCCATTGTTTTTACTCAGTAGTTGAATATTTTAGCGTATAGGAGTGATGGAATCTATAACTATATTTTACTTTTTTAATTTAATTTTAATACCTAGCTGTATGTTGTTGTATTTATAGAATTAAGTTTTCATATTATGATAATAGAGTGAGGTGTAAATAGTTGTGCAATAAGATTGTATCTATTAAGATTTGCTATTATAATAAGTTATAAATAGTTTTAATCTTAGTAATATATACCTGTTAGTTCTTTTATTTTATGCATGTAAATTCTGACGTGTCCTATATCAAAAATGTATTGAATGCATGTATTTGATCAAATGGAATTAATAAAAATCTATCTATCTATCTATTCTTCCACCGGCCGACCGTGGGGCCAAAATATGATCAGCTGATGTTGGGCAAAACAAAGATTTCTCCCATAAGAATAGCATTATGAAGTGACTTAAAATCCCGATTCAAGCGTATTCCTTGTGATTAACAGACTATTTCTGTTGAAGGTGGCGATAACTACAATTCCCTCTGAATATTGCTGTTCTTTTTTGTATGAAAAGTGTGAAGTATAATCGTTATATGCGATATTTTGGTGTGTTGACATGCCAGTGTTGGAATGCATGGGTGACGTGTTTAGGGCCTACATGGCTAGGAAATTATAAAATGGTGAATACAATAGGTTTACGTATAATTTTTATCCGTAATAATTGTCTGACTAGGTTATATTTGTAATATTTTTACATATCTAAAGTAATAAACTCTACAAAGCATACTTGTACTAGCATACTTTCTTAGTAACATGTAGGCCCTATGCTTCTATTATGCTGGTTTTGCTTTATAAATCAAGAAAGTTGGCCGATAATCACCTGATCGGATCCATTAACCTGATTATAACTATCATCAATTAAAATTTGAAATCTGCTCAAGTGTTCCGGAAATTCAAAACTAGTTGGAACTGATCCTTTCAGAAGAAATGGATGACCAAACCTCTCTTTATAAAAGCAGCTAGGTTCAAAATGCTTTGAACAAAGTTTACTATATTTTGATGGCTGAAATCTCTCTCTACTCATATTTATGGTCCATAGCTTAAGCAATTCAGGGTCTGAAGGGAAGCTGAAATAAGCGAATACATTTAATTATGCATACGAAGTGATCCAGCACTGCATCTTAAAAGAAAACCAATGATATCCCCACTCCCAATATTTATTACCTACAGCAATAAATCTTACAAATATCCTAATGTTATCCCCTTCCGCTCCGTATTTAGTAAATTCATTTTTGGTGGCTAGGGACTTCCGAGTCAGCAGCCCTGTGTACTTGAGTATGTGTTGAACTTGTCTGATAACTTAAATTTCTGTGATTGCAGTAGTGTGTATACAGAGGTGGCCAAATTATTAGACTAAAGCTTGCAAAATAACATATTTAATTTTCCTGTCTAGCCTTAAAATTGAAAATTAAAAATGCATGTGCCTCAATACTTTGTATGCATTCCTTTGTTAGAAATAAACATTTTCATCCTTTTGAGCATACTTTTAATGAGTGTTTGGCAATTGTTTTTGTTGTCATTGTCATGGTGCCAAATCCGTACCAAAGTTTCAATCGGACCATTTTTGTTGTAAAAGTGGTTTTCTTGACTTTCTTCTTGACAATAGCCCACAAATTTCAATTGGGTTCATGTTCAGGCTATTTCCGGGCCACGGAAGCACAGAAATGTTTTTATCACTGAATAATTGAGCCACTTTCTTGGCCGCATGACATGGTGCACCATCATGCATGAAGACACGAGGATTTTCCCCAAACCAGTCTCTTATCTGAGGTAAGAGACGCTTCTCAGGGACTTTTATATATTGGTCCTGCATCATGGTACCCTTTACAATATATAATCTTCCGGTTCCATACACAGACATCATACTCCAGACCATAACTTTTATTGGATATTTTACTGCCTGGTGTATGCACTGGTGATGAAACTCTTCTTCTGGCCTCCTATGAACGTACTGACTCGTTTCTTCACTTACTTCATATATAGATTCTTCACTGAAGCAAGCCTAGGGTCAAATTTTCATTTTAGTAGTGCATTGGCGGCATTATTACAATCAATCAAGGAACAATAATAACAACAATTTTTAAAGTTTCCAGTGAAAATTGTTAAATCTATGATAAGAGTAGTTATGTATGTAAAACTATTATTTGGATGTTACATATACCATCCAGTCGTCTGTAGAGCAATTTTGCGGGCCATTTGCCCTTTCCAATCTCTTTTTTGCAAAAACTGGAGTGATCTGTGCTAATCTTCTGGGTCGTCTAGATTTTAATCCACTATTGTACAATGTTCTTCTTACAGTTCTTGCAGATATATCTATGCCACTACTCTTCAAACTATTTCTTAGTTCATTGCTAGTAGCTGAGCGATGGTTTGGTGAAATTGACATCAGTTTTCGTACACCCCTAGGACTTAATTTACTTTTCTTACCTCATTTTTATTTTCGTTGTGACTGGTAAACCTCACCGTTTTCTTCCATTTTCTTAATTCTACTTACTGATTTCTGTGCAATATTAAGTCTTGTTGCTATCTCCTGCAGTGTGCATTATCCTTCAGTAAGCAATGTTCTTGTTATCCCAATTTTCCTTGGGGACATATCACTTTTCCTCCCCATAAACATAAAATTCCCTTGATAGGTCGATGTTATGCACTGCCTTCTAATCACGTCGCAAATATAGGTTTGAATATGTCAGCATAAAGCACCAGAGCTCCACTGATGGAATTAAGTGAAAATAGTAACTAAACAATCACTAAATTCTTGGTAAATTTCAAACAACCAACAACATGTGCACAGAAATGAATAGTTCCTTGAGACAGCAGACAATCAATTGTAACAGTTTTGACAAACTATGAGACAGAAAATCCTAAAACCATTATGCAAATGTCACTATATCATTGTAACAACCCCAATGCCAATTCCCATAGAAAAACATATAAATGTGTACTCAGTAAAATTGAATAATGAATTTTCAGACCTTTAGTCTAATAATTTGGCCACCTCTGTAGATGCATTGGTGGTTGTTAATTCATTTAAGGGGCTGTGGCATCTTGGTCATCAGCACCGTGTAGTTGGGTGTGGGTTAAACTTGTCTGATAACATTTATTGATGTGATGATTGTAGTAGTGTGTAACTTTATTAGGGATGAGGTAGGTGCCTCGGGACTTGAACTAAGGTGCTATCCCGGCATTTGCCTGGAGGGAGTGTGGACAAACCTGGGGGATAAACCACACTCGGGATAGCCGCAGTCAGCGCCGGGAATCGACCTGCGATATCCGAGCGTGCTGCATGATTAAACGAGCACTCTAACGAAAGCTCTTGGCCTCTAGATTTGCCGAGTGTCTCTAAAATAAACAAATATATTACGGTATATTTTTGAATTAATATAGAAAATAGCAGAATTCTTGACCCTCACGCATGCGCACCATCCGCCTGGGGTCTTGACAAAATGGCGGTGAGAAGTCCATTAAAATGTAAGTTATTCAATAAGCTTCCATGTAATTGAAAACATACATTAACCAAGTTCTGACAATAAAATATAATAACAATATGAACGTATACGAATGTACAACATTGATTTATTTGGATAATGAAATGGATTATTTACTTCAAACAGTGACTTTTGAAGATAATGAACGGCTGCGTCTGCTGCTGAACAAGAGTACGCGAGTAACTATGTGGTTAAAGCGACTGACTTTCGTTCCAAGGTACACCGGTTCGATCCCAGCCTTCGCAATTTTTTTTTTACCACTGAAATATTGTTTAACCAAGGAGTATTAGTAAGGTTTTATGTATGTTAAAGATACAAATTTCTACATTCCCTCTCAATACGTTTTATTTCCATTTTACCATTGCATTACAGCATGTGACCAAAAGACAAACTGTTGTCCTCAGTACGCCGCGCCCACAGATAGGCGCGGCCACAGATTTAAATATCTGCAATCAGTTCCTATAACTGACAACAGATGGCAGTACATCGCCCATATAGTTCCAGTAACTGACAGCAGATGGCGGCACCATTGCATCGATATATTTAAAACACAAGACATGGCACGTTTTCACGCGATGGAGAATTATAAAGGAGGGGAATATTTAAGAAGGGACATTTTGAGGAACATTAACCCACCGACAGTTGAATGTGTAGGCTAAGTTGTTTATGTACCTTAATATTGCAATTTCTTCCCAATGCTTCGGTGGTCAAGTTATTAGCGTCCTAGACTAAAACTTATAATTATGCATCGTCGATATACTCTTAAATTATTCAAGAAAAAAGTAGTTTTCCAGGCACTCGCGCTTGTCCACTATTGCTTTCGCCATGAGAGACACTTGGCAAACATAATTCGTTTGAAGGGCTCCGACATCGTGGTCACTCAGCCCCGTGTACTTGGGTGTGTATGTGTGAAATTTTCTCTGATAACCTGTGTTATTGTGATGGCTGCATTACTGTGTGTATTATTTTGTAATTAAGGTGGTAAATGGCAAGGAGATGGCCAAGGCCTTAAGTTAGGAACCATCCCGGTATTTGCCTTAAGTGGAAGTGGGAAACCACGGAAAACCACATCCAAGATTGTCGAGGTGGGAATTAAACCTTCCTCTTCTTAATTATACCTCAAGAGACTGAATGTGCCCCGTTATTGCCCTCAGACCAGAATTAAATTTCTTGGCAGAGCAGGAAATGTAACTCGGGTCTTCGGGGCGATAGAAAAGAATAGGTCTCCATGTGTTAATACAGTTTTTGACATGCACGGGACATAGAATTCAAAAACTGCCTCCATTAGGGTGACTGCCGAAGTGAGTATTGAGTATAGGCCTATGGTCATTCCAGTAGTTGGCGAAGTGATTCTATGTTCCCCTGCAAAATGTACTGCCATAACCTATAACAGGTGATGGAAATTGCTTATTTAGAGCAGTTTCGTACTGTTAATAACAAAATGAGGAACGTCATTCTGAGCTGCGTTTTCAAGCTATTGCAAAAAAATTCGCTGGCTGGAACAATTATATGGAATTTATTTTAAGCGATCAGTCTCATCGCATTCTCCTCACCAACCAACTTGAGTATGAAAGTCTCTGGACGGTCATGTTGAACTTCATTGTATAAGACAATTGTTTAATGATTATTTGTTTAGAGTACTGAGTCTAACTACGCAGTTGATTTCGGCAATGGAAGTATTATTTGCCATTTAATATTTAGCGGCTCCGTTATTGCAGGACACTATAGTGTTATCGAATAATACGAAGCCACATTTAAAATCCAATATAAATAGGCCATTTCAGAAACAATTCCAGATATTATGCAGTACAGTGTACTGTAAGGTCTTTGACGATCAAATGTAAACATTGTTCTACATTGTATTTCTCTTGCGTAAAATCTATGCGTGGTTACTATGGTCTTTACTGTTGTGAGGGTAAAATTGATCTGCTGGAATATAAAATATTTGCCAAGCTGCAACAATGTAATGATATTAATTTAAAAGTCATTGAACTCATATCCAGTAGTTCAAACACATACATCAGCGTTAACAGATTGGATACTGAAGATGAAAGCCAGCTACTTCATTTCCCTATTATTGAATTTTTCAATTCCTTGGAATTAAGTGATTCGCCTCCACAAACTCCGAACGTTTGAGCCATAGTTATGCTCCTTAGAAATCTGAACGTTTCCCAAGGACTCATATATGGTAATATATTAATTGTAAGAAATATGTAAGAAATTGCTTGGATTCGGATATAATAGGTGCAGCTATATTAGGCAGAGAGCTCAAATCCTACAACTTGATTTAACACCTTCCGATAAAACACTTGCAGGTAACTTACAGTACATTTTCTTTTAATAGGCAACAATGTCCTATTCGCTCGGCCTACTTTATCACAATCAATCAAGCTCAAGGAGAAACTCTTGAATGTATTGGGCTATTTACCTCATCACGTTTTCAGTCATGACCAGCAGGATAGTGAAGGTACAAAAAAGGTCCTGTATGGGATGGTTAAGAATAAGAGGCGGAAGGATCCTACGGATTATGTTAGAATGGTGAACAAAAGGGGACAAGAGATAGAAAATAGGGAAGAACTGAAGAAAATGTGGAAAGAATATTTTGAAGAACTCCTGAACCCAAATGGAAACCACGGCGAGGAGGAAGAAATCGGGGAAGAGGTACAGTAGATGAACTGCAAACAGAAAAGGACTTAACATGGAAAGAAGTGGAAGATGAAAGGAGGGAAGGCACCGGGTGTGGATGAGTTGAGTGTGGAGATGGTGAGAGCAGCAGGAGAGGTGGGGATACAATGGTTGTACCGAGTGATGAAGACAGCATGGAAGGAAAGGAAGACCCCAGAGGACTGGAAAAAGGGAATAATTGTCCCGATCTTCAAGAAAGGTAGTAGAACAGAATGCAGAAACTATCGGGAAATAACACTAATGAGTCATTGTGCAAAGATGTTTGAGAAAGTTTTGGAAAGGAGAATTAGGACAAGGATAGAAGGAGGGATGAGGGAAGAACAACATGGCTTCAGAGCAGGAAGGTCCACAGTGGATTTGACTTTTGCTGTAAGGCAGTTACAAGAACAGCACTATGAGTATGGAACAGATCTACTGATGGCCTTCCTGGACATTGAGGAAGCATATGACAGTGTATGCAGAAACAAAGTATGGAAGTCCCTGGAGGATAGAGGAGTAGAAAAATGGACTATAAGGAGGATAAAGGAAGCGTGAGCTGTGTGAAAGTGGGAGGAGAGAGATCGGACTGGGTGGAACAGAGAAACGGCCTGAAACAAGGAAGTGCACTGGCACCGTTACTTTTCATTGTGGTGATGGATGACATAATGACCCGAGTGGCACAAGTAATTGGGGAAGGAAAGATGAAAGCAATGGTGTTAGCGGATGATTTGATGATTTGGGGAAACATGAAGGAGGAGGTACAGGAACAGTTTGACGTGTGGGAAGGAATAATACAAGGATATGGGATGAAATTTGGCATAAATAAGAGTGAGATGGTGATCACAACGAGGAAGAGGAAAGAACCACAACGGGAATAACAATTGGTGGGGAACAGCTGAAGAAAGTGGAGAGTTTCAAGTATCTGGGAAGCCTGATACAAGATAATGGAAGAAACGATAGTGAATTAAATGAGCGGGGGAGACAGGCAGAAGCATTTCTGAGGAGTGTGAGAAGCATGTTATGGAGCAAGGATGTCCCTCAGAACAGAAAAAAGATCATATATCGGACGTACTATGTCCCTATCCTGACGTATGCCTCGGAGACCTGGGCTATGAAAGGAAGGGAGAAGAGTAAAATACAGGCCAGTGAAATGAGGTTCTTGAGAAGCAGTATTGGAGCTACAAAGAGGGACAGGATAAGAAATGAGAGGACCAGAGAATTAATGAAGGAGGAACCATTACAGGATGGTATAGAGAAATCTAGACTTGGATGGTATGGACATGTGAAACGAATGGAGGAGAAGAGGATACCCAGTAGGATACACGAGACGAAGTGGGAAGGAAAGAGACCAAGAGGGAGACCGAGAGACAGGTGGCTGAAGGGGGTGGAAGAAAGCGTGAAGAAGAGAGGAGAAGAATGGACAACGGTGGAGGCTGAGAGATGGTGGGAAGACAGAAGTCGTTGGAGAGGCTTGTGTTCCAAACAGACCCGGCCAGTGGCTGGAAACTGTGCAAGATGATGATGACCTCATCACGTTTTCAGTCATGATCAGCAATATGTTGCAATGCTGAGAGTGCTATCTTTTGACGCCCTTAAAGTTGCAATAGTGCTAAAAAGTATTCGTACAAAGAAGGTAACTTATATAAGAAGCTTCTTCAGTAATTTTGTTTTCCATTGACCGTCATGTTTTGACGGGTTTCATCTAGTATATTTTAATTCTTACCCGTGAAAAGATAGCCTGTTCCCTTTTTCAAACCTCTGACTGCAATTAATTGTAAGCAGCGCAAGATTTAACCATTTTCGCTATATAATTTCACATTCACATTCTTACATAAAGGAAAATGCGTATTTTATATATTTGCAATATATTATACTGCAAAAATGGGCTCGTATATCGATTATTATTAACTATAATCTTTTCGCTCACGCTGACAACTTGGGCATAGGCGCCATGTTTTACCAACATCAGCTGATTTTATTCTGCCCCCATGTTCCGCTGGTCAAGGCCTCTCTATCCTATTGTATGCTCTTATAAGCGCTACACCTCTCTGGAATCAACAAATGCCAGCTGTTGCGCAGAGGCAAGGAAGGATGTTAAGCGCGTAGTTTGAATGTTGTTTACACCGAAGCATTCACAGCTGAAATGGTGACTTCTTGGAAACCTTTTCGTTTGATAGCAAAATTGACATGTACTCATGACGCATTTATGGAGCCCAACAATTGATGCATCAAATGATATGAACTAACAGTAACCATAGATAAATAGTAAATTTTATTTCAGCCAATGGCCATAATAATAGGAATACCATACAAGCTCTTTCGGTACAAAATTTTGTAAGAGACATCTGACGTTCACTGCATGTTAATACATGATATCTCTCCATTGATCTCTTACATAAAATACACACGCAGTTTTTGGCTGATGATACTTCTTTTCTGTGCAAACTTTATAGTGAAAACCGTGCACTGCCATTCGTGTCATCATATGACGCAGTTCATAATTTGAGTTCATCCACTCACGAGTCGTCATGGCATCTGTACAGTAGAAGTCACTCCAAATATATTTCCTCTTGTCACGAAGTTCACTCAGTAAAGCACCATAAGCTCCTCTGGCGGGCAGCATCCATTGATTTCTTAAATCTTCTATATAAAATTGCTCTTTGGCCAATACATACACAAGGCGAGAGAATGTGTACTTCGAAAGATTGAGTAACTTTTTTAAGTATACTGCCTTCACTCTTTCCATTTTGATCAGGTCATTCTTTGTCAGGTGTTCCCATATATTTTCCAGTGCATATGCAACTATTGGAGTAATTTTGAGCTTAAATAATGCCATGCTTGTATCAAGGGACAATTTTCCAAGTTGTCTTATGTCATTCATTGCTACAATTGCTGTGTCAACTTTGTCTTGTATGTGCTTCATAAATTCAACTCCCTGTGTTTGGAATATTACTCCTAAGTACTTAAAATTGTTCACTAATTGTCAGAGGCGGTTCTAGCCCTGAGCCGGGGGGGGCCGGGCCCCCCCCAGTTTTAGTGAAATAATTATTTTAAGATTCCTTGGTTACTAAATAAATTGATAATTTACAGATACAATTTATCTGATATAAAACAAACTAATGCATTTAATTAAGTTATTTTTTCTTTCAATTTCAAGATTTATTTTATTATATGTAATTTAAACACACAATTGAAATGGTGTATAAATATAATATTTTTTAAATGCGTAGTGCATACACCAAGAGTATTAAACTCTTTTCCCAACTTTATGACATGCAAGTTCACAAGTTTCCAATGTAGACAAACCTCCATGCGATACAAGTGCATCGATATCTCCCCAACTCTGTGACAAAAATGTGAGTGCAACTGTTTCCAATATAGACGAACCTGTACCATTTTATATCAGTGCATCGATCTATGATGGTCCATGCCAACCACATAAATCAGTTTATAAACAAACGTTACTATATAATAAGAACAGAAGTTTTAACAGTAAATGGTTTGATAGGTATACATTTATTGAATACTCTGAAAACAAAGATGCTGTTTTCTGTGTCGTCATTTCGTTCAATCTGATTCAAGCATGCTGAACATGTTTTCAGTAAATCTGGATTTTGCAATTGGAAAAGAATATGAGAAAAACGTGCAAAGCATGCTGATAGTGAATGTTATAAATCTTCAATAGTAAAGTGAAACAGTTTTCTGGTAAGTAACATAGCGGCACAGTGATTTCGAAGCTAAGCGAGAAACCTCTGGTTATATTGCGTAACCGCTCAGCTGTGGCAACAATGGCCCAAGTTGCATTACTTTGTGCTCGGCAAGACATAGGGCTTAGAGGTCATCGCCAAACAGTTTCGGATGATGATAGTGTTAATAATAAAGGGAATTTTGTTGAAATTTTAAATGTAATTAAACTAGAAAGTGAAAGCACAAGTAAACAGTCTACCAAAGAATGCAACTTCCTCATCTAAAGATTCTCAAAATGAATTTCTTGATATCTCAGCTAATATAATAGTTGAACATATTGGAGGAGAGACGAAAAAATATAACAATGGTTATGTTTCCTTAATCCTGGATGAAGTTAGAGTTGTTAGTAAAGTGGAACAGATGTCCGTATGTGTATAGAGGAGCGGTTCATTGGTTTTATACATTTGTCTCAACTGAATGCCGAAACTACAGCTAATTCAGCTTTGGAGTACCTTGTTTCAGTGGGTTTCGATCCATGTAAGTGCATTGGACAAGCATATGATAGAGCTGCGGTTATGTCAGGGAAGATAAACGGTGTGCAACGTTTATTGCGACAAAAGGTCAATAACCCGTGTGTTTACGTGCATTGTTATAGACATCGCTTAAATTTTGTTTTGGTGGACGTTTCAAAGCCAGTTTGTAGACGTGGTAGGGGACACTTTTGGTTTACCGGAAGCAATTTATGCTTTTCAGTCTGTATCTACTGTAAGACGCCAAAAGTTTGTTGAGATACATCCAGGAGAACGTGTTTTAGAGATACCTCTTCAAAGTGACACGTGATGGGTATGTAAATATAGAGGAGTAATGTATTTTCAGAAACGTTTTGCTTCAGTTAAAGCAGTTCTAGAGTATTTTTCCAAGTCAGCTAACAAGAAAGAGGCAGCAGAAGCAAAGGGTTTGTTGAAACAGCTTTGTAAAGTGAAGGTGATGTTTGTGTTACAAATCTTTTCTGATATTCTCGAGCTTTCCAATAGACCCTCTATGTTCTTACAACAAAAACATGTGGACTTCGGAGGGGCACATAGATTGATCTATGGTCTTGTAAAATCGTTGCAAGAAAAACGAAATGATGATTATTTTAAGGAACTATGGGCGGTTACATGTGACACTGCTCAGTCGTTAGGCTTGAAAGTTTATAAGCAATCTAGTCTCAAGTATTCCAAAGAACTTTTCAGACTACGTTTTATTAATGCCAGTCTCTGCGGAGAAAGAAGAGAAAAATGTCACATTATCAGAGACATGTTAAAGAAATATTTTTGAAATATTAGACAACATGGTAGAAGAGTTACTGCGTAGATTTACTGAAAATGATTTTGTGTGCAATGCAATGGATGCCTGTAACCCAAGAAGTGAAAACTTTTTAAATTTTGAATATATATATTCTCACGTTCTGTGAAAAGTATAATCTAATCTTCGCAGACCGTAAGGTGCTACAGACTGAAATTAGTTAAGCTAAGAATGTATTTAGAGGCAAATAAGCAAACACTTCCTCATTCTTTTTTTCTGAACTTCTGAAAATGGAAGTTGCTTTTCCACAGCTACTATTATTTTTAAAGTTGATGCTGACTCTTCCTGTGTCATCTGCTTCTGCTGAGCGCAGAAACAAATCAAATCCTATTTAAGAGCAACAATGGCAACAAAGAGGCTTTCCAATCTCGCAATTCTTTCAATTGAAAGAGAATGAAGTGGAAAATTACTTCACGACCCTTCTGATATAGTGAACCAGTTTGCCCAGAGTGGAAACAGAAGAATAAATTTATGTGACAGTGAAATATGCTATTTTTTTACCAATGATAGTTTTTAGCCTACTTTTCTCATTTTGCAAAAATGAGGAAAAAGAGGAGTAATGAGATCGATCCGGGAAAATGTCTGCCCCCCCCCAGATTTAAGCTTCTAGAACCGCCACTGCTAATTGTAATATTTTGCCTTTATATTCCAAATGATGATTAACTGACAGTCTACCTCCTTGTCTGAAGGCCATGAACATTGTCTTGTTTTCGTTCAATTTAAATTCATTTTCGTCTGCCCAATTTACTAGTCTGTTGGAAGTCTCCTGTAACCTTTCAAGTGATGTGGATGTTAGCACCATGTCATCCGCATACATGTAGATGGAGACATCTTGATCCTCTATAATCTGGGTCACATCAATGGTTGTAATATTGAACAGGAGAGGACTTAGTGGGTCACCCTGTAGCACACCAATTGTCTGTTCAATGCAATGCGATTCCATTCTGTTGTCATCAATTCGTACATGGTTACTCGTTAAGATATTTCTTATCAGTCGCGTTATATAGTGCTGGTGTCCTATCAGACAAATGCTATGTGCAAACCAGTTACAACTTGTCATTTTTATTATTTTCAATGTATGAATGGCTTATATCAACTAAGCTACTAGAAGTAAGTACATGTACGCTACCGTATTCTTAAAAAATCATAAAATAGGTACACCAATCCGAGAAATAATTGTGGTGATGAATTTTGTCACTTTATTTACGCTTTAATTCCGTACATAACAAGAGAAGAAAATGTTCCACCACTGTATTAACATTTTAAGATTGTTACTAATTAATTTAGGAACTAGGGTCTTTTCGGTTGTTAGTCTTTAGTCCTAAAGTAGGATCCAGAATAATATTTCAGGGCAGCCATAGAAGCATTAAAAAAATTGAATATTCCCGGTAATTCATAGTTTATTTGCTCCAAATTATATGAAGCATTGGAAGATTATATGGCAAAACTTTCAACTAACAGTTCATTAAAATTTAAGTTTTTGCAATCACAACTGGTTGACTTCGGTTATAATGCATATTGCATGACTGACTATCTTGAAGTCTTAAGAATAGCTTTAAAGCAAATAGCCTGTGTCATCCAATTTATTATTGAAATTATTTGTATAAGTTAATTCATATTCTTCCAACCCATGTAGCCTATTTGTAATCAAAGTTAACAACTTGAAGTTGAGAGTGACTTAATATTAAAAATATTAGACACAACATTGCACGGTAGCCTATGGTACTGGTACCTTACTTCAAGTTGTAGCTGCTAGCATTCTTGAATGTTGACCCGGAGGTTCAGATTCGATTCCCAGCTCTGCCAAGAAATTTAATTCTGGTCTGAGGGCTGGAACGGTGTACACTCAACCTCATGAGAGGAAGTGGGTTCAATTCCCACCTCAGCCATTTTGAAAGCGGTTTTCTGTGGTTTCCCACTTCTACTCCAGGGAAATGTGGGGATTGTACCTAAGTTAAGGCCGCAGCCATTTCCTACCCAAATTCTACCTGAAATACAAACACACACACCCAACTACACATGGCTGAATGACCTCGATGTCCAAGCCCCTCGAATGAAACAACTTATTTCAAGTTCCGTGCCACCTATCCCAATCCTTGTCCTTGATGTTCCACTCCTTAAAAGAACAATCACTCCACCACCAGAGTTACAGTAATTGTTAGAAAGCAGCTAAATGAAAATGCCAAGGATTTATATAGCATTAATATTCCAATTTGGCAAGTGAGAGCCTTTTCCTTTCAATATATTTCAATTCAAATACAAGAGTTTGTATCATATTTCCTGTTTTTTATTTCGAAACTCGGAAGGGGTCTATAAAATTTTCCTTTATTTTTTCTTGGGTCCATGCACTTACAAGTTGGTATAGTCTACTTAGGTAGGAAACTGGATGATAACCTGTGTTTGTTAGTTACTATTGTTTTAAGTGGCGGAACTACGAGATGATAACCTGTGTAGATTTAATGTTTATAATAATACTAGCAGGTACCCGCGGCTTCGCTCGCGATCAAGACAATGGGAACGATACATTATTGCTGATAATTGGTCTATTCTATTACAGCAATCGCGTCTACAGGTGGGTCCATTCTAATTCTGATACATACAGTATATTGATATGATCAGCAAAGTGGGAATTTTATAGAGTTGTGAAAGTCTGCAGGGTACGATGTTACATTATGTGAACACATTTGAAAATTACGTTTTTGGTTTTGCCATCTTCTGCTGAGACATAACGATTTTGTTGTCCGGATACTCGTGAGCATGCCACATACAGTTGCCCATGGGAAAAAATGGTTTTGTCTAAATGTACACCTACTGCTGTTAAGTGTGTGTCATTGCGCTTTGTTAATAGAAATTGCGAATATTGTTTGAAGAGGGAACTGCACTCATGCACACTTGAATGGCAAATCTATCGGAATATGGGGAATTAAAAGTATTTTTCCTTAAGCTATTCTGGGTGTGATTTTGCCACACTTATTGATGATTTGAATGTCAACATGTCGCTATTTTTTTTTTTTTTTTTTTTTTAGCGTATGGCTTTTATGCCGGGAGTGTCCGAGGACATGTTCGGCTCGGCAGTTTTGTAGCTGCTTCGAGACGGACACCCAATGGGTGAGCTACAAGTACCGTTGGGGAGGAAAGTTGGAAGGGAGGGTCGAGGAGTTGGAAGGTAGCGGCTGTGGCCTATAGTTAAGGACCAACCCCGGCATTTGCCTGGAAGGAAGATGGGAAACCACAGAAGACCATCTTCAAGGTTGCCGGCGGGGGGATTCGAACCTCCTCGCCTCCCGGATGTGAGCGACTGCCAACAGTCATGCCGCAACGACCTCGGCTAACTCACCCGGTTATGTCGCTATTAATAGACCTATAGTAAAATATCACTCAACTTGGCTGCTGATGTACATTATGCAGTCTCTTCCAGTATTAGGCCTACATCCCTGGGATTGAAATTCTCCAACAACCTTTTTGCCTCACATGTCTCTCTAAGTAATTAAAATTCCTGATTGCTGTTGTTTGAGTCTTCAGTTTTTTGACTGGTTTGATGCAGCCCTCCAGGCTTCCCTCTCCTGAACTAATCGTATCATTTCTACATAGCTATCACACTCCACATTCAAGGCAATCTGTTTAAACCTGGTCTACCCCTACAGTTCTTGTCCTCGACCCTCCCATCCATAACTAAGCTTGCTATTCCTGGGTGTCTTAATAGTGTCCTACCAACCTATCTCTTCTCTTCATTAGCAGTCGCCAGAAACATCTCTCCTCTCCCACTCGTCTTAATACCTCTTCATTTGTTACCCTATCTACCTGTCTGATCTTCATCATTCTCCTGTAACACCACATTTCAAACGCTACAATTCTCCTCTTTTCTGCTGCACCATTAGTCCAAGTTTCACTTACTTATAGTGTCATGCTCCAGACAAAAGCTTTCAAAAATGACTTCCTAATACCTAAAATATATATTCGATGTCAACAGATTCCTTTTCTGTAGAAATGCTTTCCTTTTCTGAGCTAACCTACTTTTGATATCCTCTTTGCTTCGTTCATCACTGGATATTTTGCTTCCTAAGTAACAGAAGTCTCCTACTTCCCATAGCGTTTCACCTGCCAATTTGATGTCCATAGAGGTTTCTGATTTATTTCGGCTGCATTCCAATAATTTTGTTTTAAATTTATTGACTTTCATCATGAATTCTTTCCTCAAGACGGAGTCCATACCATTCAAAAACTCGTTCAAATCTTCTGGCGTATCGGCCATGATGACGACGATGTCATCAGCAAATCTCAGAGATGAAATTATTTCTCCTCAAATCTTCGCTCCCACTTTAAATTTTTCTCCAATTTCCTGATTATTGTGTTTTTAGAGATCTTTGAAATGTGTTGCCCTTGCACATGGTGTAGATGCATTGTCAAAGGAAAACGTTCCATGTTACGAACATGGGCCGCATAACCTGTACCAAAAGCTTCTGCAGATTTAACACAAGGCCTATTCTGAACAGCAGTTCCTTGAACTCAGATTTGCCAACATTTTATTGTATCTTTCCATGTGGTATATCTCTGTACCTCAACATACAGAAGAGTGCTTTAAAAATCATGTCTTGTGTAAATTTTGGAAAAGGTAGTGAGTGTTTTCTTTACCGGAGTGGACACTCGCTCGTAGAAATTCTTTTCAGTAAAATAGAAAGTCCACAATTTTGTAAGCGCACAATGAGGAATGTGACGCCGGGATGCCTTAAGTGTTACGGAAACGGTAATCGCCGCCACAGAGCTTCGTTGCTACTGAAATAACGACCAGACTGATATTTTTACTTAACTATACGGAATTTGTGAGCCCAGTGTTTATGAAATTGAACGTATCTATATCGCTACCTTTATTTAGTAGCCGCTACTGTCGTGTTTAAAAATTAAAGGTGGTATTACAAGGCGCTTTCCCTAATTTTTTTACCCCAGGCACTACAGCCTATCATGCGATCGCTTCCCAGCCATTTGGCCTGCAGATATTGTGGTCACGCGTGGTCAGTGCATCGTGTCCCCTCTGCCGTTAATCTTGTTCTTCGTGACCGGGGCGCTGCCTCACTATCAGACAGCTACTCAATTGTCCTCATGAAGCTGAGCGCACCCCGTTGCAGGCCTCACGGCAATGTCTAAAATCTGACAGAGCCGGGAATCGAACCCGGGGCATCCGGATGAGAGGCAGGCGCGCTACCCTGTTCTTGTTATGTTTTTATATATCTTGAAAATGATAATAAATGGATTGGTATTGCCTCCTACAGGGATATATAGAAAATCGGATGTCATACCTTGGTGTACTGTTGCCATGGAAACGGACTTGCCATTAGTTCATCAGTTTATCAGAGCGAAGATAGTTTTCTGCGAATATCTTTGAAACTGTTGGTTTTAGGGCTTTAAAATGTGGTTTTTGGTGAACCATAGGGACATACCGAGTATTGTTTCTCGCATCGAGGGGCGTAAAACGAGCTGTGTCCGGTCTTTATGCGACAATTTTGATATTTTGTCCCAGTTAAGTATTTTTGGTAACTTTTCAGTTATGTTGCCCGTTCCACAGGAACAATGATTTATTTCTGGATGAAAGGCAGCCTAGGTAGAAGTACCAGTAGTGAGCCACTTAAGGACATTCAGTGAGTTATCTCTAAACATTATATGAATTCAAAGAAGACACTTTTTTCTCCCTTAATTAAACTCATATTTAATCTAATGATCACACTTTTTTGCAAAACAGCATACTAAAATTAGTTTAAAAAATTTAAAACTTGTACCCGAACCCTGTACCATTACTGGGCACCCAAAATTTTATACGTACCTATAATGGGCCCCCCTATACTGGGCCATAGAAATGTAGGGTACAATCAAGAAAAATGTATACAAAATGATATTAAAATATAATAGACCCTATAAGTTAACACAATCTTGCTATCTGAAAAGTAGATCATAGCCTTCACATAATTATAGTTTCTCTTTCACAGGTAATTTCTTAGGAAATGTATACACTAACTGACGGTCCTGCATTCTGAGTTCTGGTTGTGGTACCAGTATAATAATGTCACACAGAGAAATATCAGACACATCATTTTCTACTACAACAAAGTTCTTTTTGTTCCCTGCTGACCTCAAACCTTGGACACGTATCACTCTTCCTATGACATCCTGCACTACACAAAGATATACATATCTCATGGCATTTCTCTTTCCACCCATGAATGACACTAATACTAGAATCTTTTCTGACAGGTTCTCCTGGCTCTTCTTCACTCCATGCATCCTCACTTTCTTCCCAAGGCGAATCTCCCGATTTATCCATTTCTGGAACAGAATCTTCAGATGATGACGAAGAAATGGCTGTTGGTCTTGAGAGATTCTGTTTTTCTTTCTTCTTTTGTTCTGCTGCTCTTTTCTTCTCCTCTCTTTCCATTTTTCTTCTTTCAATTTCTGCAGTTTTACTCCTTTTCAGTTCCTCCTTTTTATTATAATATTTCATCATCTGAGGAGATGTGACGACTGCAGGAAGCTTCTCTCGTCTTCTTCTCTTTGCTTTATCTTTGTCTTCCTCTTCTGGCCAGAAAAGAGCTCTCTTAAATGGAGACGGTACATTTGATGAATCAGCAATAGGAATGGGATTGTACTGAGGTACAGGAGATGTTGCATTTCCTGCAGGCTCGACTGTTTGCTGTTCGAGGCCTACTTCAATGGGAATGTTTGGGACACCCTGTAATAAATAAAATGTATGTCAAATACAATAAAATATAAAATTAACAAATTTAAGTTATTTTAGCTCGAAATATGTGTAATTTACCTGGAAAACTGAGTCTGGATTGTGTGTATCCTTAGACCCCAGCCATAAATAGTAGAGATCTGTTTGTTCCACAGGACCTTTCCATTCACCTTCATTCTCCTTGAATTTCTTTAATTTCTCTTCTCCAATTCTTTCTTCTAAAATGTTGAAGAAGGAAGCCGTTTCTCTATTCTGTGATGGTATTGCTGGCTCTCTCACAGACTTTGGTCTTTTGGATACAATTACTTTCTTTGGGTCCCATGGAACTAGCCCACATGCTTTGAAACCATTGGTAATTGTCTCAGATGTTAAGTGGGACAATGCTGATTGAAGTACCCGTGGAAAGTCATGCTTCTGTACTTGCTGGCCTCCATGGCTCATTCTGAAGTTCACCACTTCCCGTTTCCAAGAGGACTTGAGCGTATGGAAGACGGCAACATCCATTGGCTGGATCAGATGTGTTGCATTCGGGAGTAAAGCCACCAGCTCAATTCCGTGGGCCTTGCAGAAGGAGCTTAGGGCAAACGATAGATGGGAAGTATGTCCATCCATGAAGAACACTACAGGCTTCTCTATATTCTGCTGTCTTAAATAGGGCTCGAAGATGTTAGTTATGTATTCATAAAATGTTTCCTGAGTCATCCATCCACTTTCAGATCTCCCAATAGCCCAGTCAGCGGGCATGGCCTCTGCCACTTGTTGTGGGATTCTTGTATATCTGTAACACGAAAAGACAGCAAAGTTAGGACTATGCTGTAACTTGTATTCAAATCTTTTCAACTATACATAACCATTAACTTTTGCTGTAAGCTTATTTACTTACCTATAAACAATCATTGGTGGTGCAATTTCACCGGCTGCATTAGCTGTAACCAGAACAGTCATGTTCATTTTTTCATCTGCTCCAGCTGCTGTATAAACCTTCTTCGATCCTTTCTCAGCAAGGACTTTTCCAGGTTTTGGATTTAAAAAGAACGAACTCTCATCTGAATTGAAAACACTACGTGGGTTGAGAAGGACTTCGTCCAGTTTATTTTCTTTCAAATATGTCTCCACCTCCTGGAACCAACTGTGTAACTTTTCTTGAGACACATCTTGCCTTCTTATGGTGAGATTTTGGCTTGTCCTCAGTGAAATATCAGGGTGACGTCTTAAGAAACCTTCATACCATTTCCGCCCAGGCAGAGTGCCTCCACCAGGGAAAGTTACTTTAAATTCTTTAGCTAAATTTGCTATGCTGTACATAAGTGCTTCCCTTGTAATGGGAAAGCCAGCATTTGCCATTGTTTTTATCCACACAATAATACCCGTTTCCTGATCTTTTGAGAACACTGTGACTGTTCCGGTCACAATGTTCCCAAACCCTTATTTGGTTGACTGCAAGAGAAGTCAGGTTAGGGTAATTTGTTCATACCATTTCTTTTCTTGTTCATCATCATCATTTAGGTTGTAGGATTTCATTTTATTTAGTGTATATATATCTTGTGTATCTCGGGGACTCAGTCAGGAATATTTCATTTAATTTGTATGGGAGATGTCAGTATACAAGACAGCGGATTGTGTAGGCAAGCTACAAGATGTTGCAACAGCAGGAAACTCTAGGCCAAATTTAGATTGGGCCGAGAATAACTTCCCTTGTCTTGAAGAAAGCTTTGTGTAAATTGTGTAAGGTCCTGACGTCAGAGAAGAGTTTCGCGCCATGAGTTGTAAGAAATATACATGGGTTCGAGATTATTGGTGTATTTTGTATGGGTTGGAGGGTATCATGACCCTGGCGGAGAAAGACGAAAACATGTGTTTACAAGATGAGAGGTGGCTTTTTTCGTGTGGAGCGAGGCTTCACTTCTATTGTAGCGTCTGGTTGGAAAGGTCGCGTTCTCGTAATTTGGCGTAGGCCTATTTGGAGAAACAGTTTTGTTGAAAGCATGGCTTTCGAAAGTACTCGAAACGGCTACAAATCACAACGATGTTATCTCTGTTAGCACAATTCAAGTTGGGTACGGAAGCACATTCATTTCTCTCGCAGAGATGTGGCTATGTAAACCAGTAAACATCTCTAACCTCAAACCACGTGTGGAAAATCTTAGAAATGCTGGGGAGAACTGATCTATCGAGCATGTCTCGTAGATTATCTGCTAGATCGTCGATGAGTGAGTAACAAACATCTTTATATTCCAACATTCATTTTGGGTCACATGTTTTCGTCATTGCCGAGGAGAATTGAAGATAGGAAACCATAGTCTGTTCGACGAGAGTCCCCGCCATGTGTTTAACGTTGATATTAATACATATATTTTGAAGGTTATAATTAGTTTTCTTTATAGGGAATTACACCTAATAGTTGAACGCCCAAATGATACCAGTTAGGTTGACCAAATGTGTGTCCAACACTCCACGACCCTGCCATTTCAATTGTGTGGTATATGATGTACTTCCGATCAAAAATAGGAGGAGGATTTTGGGAAGTTTTAAATCAGTCGCCCATGAGGGCTAGTAATAAGTGACAACACGGTACTAGGGCCTTTCTGTGTTGCTAATTTGGCACCTTCTTTCATTTTCCTTTGCAGAGTTGCTCTCGGAATGCAATGCATTTTGGCAACTGCACGAACACTCATTCCTCTCTCAATGTCAGCTATTGCTTTTATTATTTGATCTTCGGTGTAGCTTTGCTCTTTTCTTTCCTCCATTGTCCTAGAATTTAATTAAATGAGCATGTTATCACATGAATCTATGTTGCCTAGTACTGGGCCACTAATGCACCAATAGTGAGCCACGGTGGCCCACTACTGGTTCTGATCAGAATATTGCATAATGAGTCATACAGAAAGTATTGCCAGAACTTAAGCTGGAAACTAAACATTCTATCATAGAACACAATTGTGTTTTAGTAGTGGGCCATCTAGGCCCAGTACTGGAACAATTGAAAAAATGAAGACCCTAAAGTGGACCACCCCATAAAATTGCTGTTCTGCTTATTTTATGTGTTTCTTCATAATGTAGGGACTATTAAATGCATAATAAACACGAATACAGCATTTCAGTATGTAATCAAATGTATGCTTGGGGAAAAGAAAAATCAAAATAAATACTTACTTCTTAAGAATTCTGCAAGAACCAGTGAAGAATAAGGAAGAATAACGCCACTTAACAAAAACACTCTTAGAGTTCGAACACTAGCAATTAACTGATGCCTGCTCTGTGACAGGTAGTAGAGAAGGGTTCCAGCTCGCACTGTATTGCACACTGTTGTGCAGTCTTGACCTTGAACCTTGTTTTCAGCCTTTCAAAACTGGTGGCCCACTACTGGTACTTCTACTTATGTTAACCCAGGTTATAAGCTATCTCGGTTTCAAATTTAATCCAAATCAGTCCAGCCGTTTTAGTGTCAAGAGGTAACAAACACACAGACACACACAGATTTTCACAATTATAATATATACAGTACAACCCCTGTAATCCGTCACTTTTGGGACTGTGGGTATGGTCGGAACGCAAAAAAGGTCGGATTATCAGAAAGTACAGAGAAATACGGATTTATAGGTATATTAAAATAAACAATCTCTGAACTCAAGATATCGGGGTCCCTCTCCTTTCTTGGTAGAGCCACTTCCACAATGCGTTGTCAAGCAGTTTAAGTTAAGGCTTTTTCAATGTTTTGTGGTTCATAAGAGCGTTTTTACTATCGTAACGCCAACATTGAGTTCCTTGGCAATTTTTTAGAGTGATTTCCCTTTGTCCAGTCTTCGTAGCACTGCTAATTTTTCATTAAAACCAACGAACATTAAGCACTAAAAACTTCACAGTCGTACTGCACAACACACCGATGACAGATGAGATGACGGAGCACTAAGGCGGCTTCGGTGGCGTAGTTGGTAGCATGCTGAGCTTCTATGCCCAAGATCGCAGGTTCAAACACGGCCGAAGTCGTCGGATTTTTTAAGAGCGTTAAAAAATCCCTCAGTAAGTCTTTCTTCGGAGGGGAAGTAAAGCCAGCGGTCCCATGTCTTAGATTTATGGTAAGAAAAAGAACCTTCCACTAACTACACTTGTGGAAGCTAAAATTTAACTGCGATGGCATTTCGTAGCCACGTCCGCTGCTAGGTGTCGTGGACGGTAACATTTGGTAGCATAAGTAGGAACTACTTGAAAAAAATCATCGTCCAGTCCTTCTACCTAAATCACAGATAACACACACAAATACAGCTATCACAATTAACACAGGTTATCAGACAAATTCTACATGCAACCAAAGTACGCGGGGCTACATGACCGCGTTGTCGCAGCCCCTAAACTAAGGAACCAACCAACGGAGCGATAACAAGTACCTGTTTACAACAATGGCGCGACGGGTATGAATCACCGCTACGAGTCGGGACAAGTTCGGCTCGAGCACAATCGGATCGACCGGAGCGGCAGACCAGCCAAGGGCGGACGAGAGGGGTTCTACTGTATAGGGAATAGGGATAGGGATGTGTATCTGTACTGATTAGAGCCTAGGATTGGAATAGATGCTCAAGGTAGGGTAAGATACTATCCCAGCATTTTTCTTGGAGTGTGGTGGTTCCCAGGGAAAATATGCTTGCCATTGTACTGATGATGGGTTTGCATCTGGGATCTCTGAATAGTACAGCTACCCTGTTCTCTTGTGGAGTATAAAGGCAGCAACACAGCCAATGGGGCAGTCCAGCCCATAAATGTTTGGATTAATGACTAACAATGAAGGGGAATAAATACCATAATAAAAATAACATGAAAAAAAGAAAAGAAAAAGGAGGTTGGAAACAATTTACATTTACATGTTAGAAATAAAAGCATGGAAAAATATGAATTCTAGTTGGTGTTATGTGTTAGTAAATGTTTGATCATCAGTGTGATGCTCTGATAAAATGAACTGAGCAATCCCAAGGTTGCCAACCTTTTAGTTGACTGGACCATACAAGTGACTTAAAAAGATAGTATTTTGTATTGTAAGATAGTAATCTATTAAGTTTGAATATGTGTTGAATTCCATAACCTTTGGTATAACAACTTCAATATGTATTTGCATTGATAGTATAGTGCGGGTAATTTTACCTTGTGAAGGAAGACAACCGGCCAGTAGATGGAGGAAAGGAGGAATTTAACTTTCCTTTAGACCCCCCAAATGAAATTCTAGCTACTTTACTTTCAAGGGGTAATGTTTTAAGGTGATATTGAATGAAAGCTGTAAGGCAGCTACAAGAACAGCACTATGAGTATGGAACAGATCTACTGATGGCCTTCCTGGATATTGAGAAAGCATATGACAGTGTATGCAGAAACAAAGTGTGGAAGTCCCTGGAGGATAGAGGAGTAGAGAAATGGACTATAAAGAGGATAAAGGAGATGTACAAGGGAAGCGTGAGCTGTGTGAAAGTGGGAGGAGAGAGATCAGACTGGTTGGAGCAGAGAAACGGCCTGAAACAAGGAAGTGCCTTGTCACCGTTACTTTTCATTGTGGTGATGGATGACATAATGACCCGAGTGGCACAAGTAATTGGGGAAGGAAAGATGAAAGCAATGGTGTTTGCAGATGATTTGATGATTTGGGGAAACAAGGAGGAGGAGGTACAGGAACAGTTGAACGTGTGGGAAGGAATAATACAAGGATATGGGATGAAATTTAGCATAAATAAGAGTGAGATGGTGATCACAACAAGGAAGAAGGAAAGAACCACAACGGGAATAACAATTGGTGGGGAACAGCTGAAGAAAGTGGAGAGTTTCAAGTATCTGGGAAGCCTGGTACAAGAGAATGGAAGAAACGATAGAGAAATAAATGAGCGGGGGAGGCAGGCAGAAGCATTTCGGAGGAGTGTGAGAAGCATGTTATGGAGCAAGGATGTCCCTCAGAACAGCAAAAAGATCATATATCGGACGTACTATGTCCCTATCCTGACGTATGCCTCGGAGACATGGGTTATGAAAGGAAGGGAGAAGAGCAAAATACAGGCCAGTGAGATGAGGTTCTTGAGAAGCAGTATTGGAGCTACAAAGATGGACAGAATAAGAAATGAGAGGACCAGAGAATTAATGAAGGAGGAACCATTACAGGATGGTATAGAGAAGTCTAGACTTAGATGGTATGGACATGTAAAACGAATGGAGGAGAAGAGGATACCCAGGAGGATACACGAGACGAAGTGGGAAGGAAAGAGACCGAGAGGAAGACCGAGAGACAGGTGGCTGAAGGGGGTGGAAGAAAGCGTGAAGAAGAGAGGAGAAGACTGGACAAGGGTGGTGGCTGAGAGATGGTGGGAAGACAGAAGACGTTGGAGAGGCTTGTGTTCCAAACAGACCCGGCCAGTGGCTGGAAACTGTGCAAGATGATGATGATTGAATGAAATTATAATTGCGCACAATATGCAATAAGTAGTTAGAGCCTCCGTGGCTTAGGCGGCAGCACGCCGGCCTCTCACCGCTGGGTCCGTTGTTCAAATCCCGGTCACTCCATGTGAGATCTGTGCTTGACAAAACGGAGGCAGACAGGTTTTTCTCCTGGTACTCCGGTTTTCTCTGTAAAAATTTCATTCCAGCAACACTCTCCACTATCATTTCATTTCATCTGTCATTCATTTAATCATTGCCCCAGAGGAGTGTGTCAGGCCTCGGCAGCCGGCACAGTTCATATCCATGCCGCTAGATGGGGGCTTCATTCCATTCCTGATCCGGTCGGAGACTGGAAGCAGGTTGTGGATTTTAATTTCATGCAATAAGTAGTTACAGTATTATACATTATTCAGTTAGACAAAAACTTGTAATGGATTCAGTTTGCATTCTGCTGTCAAGGCGGGGTATCTCTTTCACGGGTCACTACATCTGACACACACGCACCTCGCTCCAGGTTAATGATAGTTCTTCACAATACACAGCTTGAAGTGAAAGCCATGTACGGAAAATCTTGTCAGTATGTGTAGCAATACGTACCCCCCTCGCGACCATTCACGGTTAGTCATTGCATCTGTTGCATAAAACTTCTCCCATATAGCAGCTTTCTTTGTCTTTATGTATTCTAGAGTGTCTAAAACTGCCGGTGTCTTAGGAAGTAGAAGATGGATGCATAGCTCCTCAATGAAGATAGGCTCTCTGGACAGCTCATACATCAGACGGGATGGGGTAAATTTAGACAAACCTAGTTGCTCCATATGGTTCTTTCATAGGTATGGCTACACATTTTCTAAGCCGCAGGTGACTACTGGTCTAATCTTCAAATCGAAAAGCTTTACGGTCGTAGCAGTGGATAGTTTACCTGGAAATCAAATATCATTCATACCTTTCACTGCGGTGTTCAGTCTGCTAGTCAGGTGTAGGTTAATATTGGTACCTTCAGTCTGGAAAGTCACTCCTAAATATTTGAAATTTGTAACTGATTTGAGTTGATTCTTCCCTATGTAGAAAAGGGCCAGCTTCCCACCTTTCCTGAAAGTCAGGCAGACAGTTTTGTCTTCATTTATTTTCATTTTGTTGAGTTGTGCCCATTTTGTCAAGTCATCAAAAACTGCCTATAGCTGCTCCTGAGAGGAGAACGTCAGAGTCGTGTCGTCTGGGTACGTCATCCTTTGTTATTTACAATTAATATTGTAGCTGTTGGTCGGTCGTAATGTCAGCTGTAGCAACTATGAAGAGGAGTGGACTGAACAGGTCACCTTGTAGTATGCCTGTTGTCTGTTCTATGAGCTGGGATGTAGTGATGCCGTTGTCAAATTGAATATACGGTAGTTACTGTTCATTAAGTCTCTGATGAGTGGCAGCAAGTAATGATGTGGTCCAAATTGTTCATCAGAATGGTTCTGCTGATGGTGTCGAAAGCCTTGGCATAATTTATGAAAATAGCATGGAGCTTTCCCCATTCTACTGCTAGTGCCATGGCGATGTCATCCTGAAGACATTGTTTAGTATGGTTGACAAATCATCATCTCCTGAAACCGAATTGGATGTCCAGCAGTTTACTCTCTACTGTTTCAGTCAGTCTTTTACACACAAGAGTGGTCAGGTCTTCTGAAACGTGCATTCTAACGCTATGCCTCTATAGTTATTTGGATCTGTTGTGTCACCTTTTCCTTTGTAGAGCATTTTTGCTGTCAAGTTTTTCCACAACTGAGGAATCTCTCCTTGTCGCAAGCACTCATTCATAAGATCAGGTAAAACCAATAACATTATTATTACAATATCATAAGATCTACCATAATAACGTATACTACTGTAGGCTTTCAAAACAGGAACAGGCCTCGGAAAGGACGGATGCAAACGACGACGACCCGGATATGTTAATGGACTACGAGTTGGCACGTTAAACATTCAAACACTGACAGGAAAGGTGGAGGAGATTGTAGATGTGATGGAGAGAAGAAAACTGGATATACTGGGCTTGGCAGAAACAAGATGGAAAGGAGAAGGTTGCAGAGAACTGAGGAAAGGGTACCGGTTGTACTGGAGTGGGAACAGTGAAGGAAGGAGCAGCGGAGTAGGAGTAGTTGTGAGAGATGGAATGAAGGAAGAGGTAAAGGGAATAAGTGACAGGATCATGAAGATCAGAGTAACTGTAAAGGGAAGAAGCCTGGAGATAGCCCAGGTATATGCCCCTCAAGTTGGATGTACAGCTCAAGAGAAGGAAGACTTTGAGGAGGAGCTACAACAGCAGTTGAATGGTCAGAGCATCATTGTTATGGGAGATTTAAATGCACATGTAGCAAGTGAAAGGCAAGGATATAAAATTGTATTGGGAGCAGAAGGATGGGGTAGCAGGAATGAAGAAGGGAGAAAGTTGCTGGATTTTTGCAAGAGAAACGGTTTAGTGGTAGGCAACTCCTGGTTCTGGAAGAAAGAAAGCCACAAGGTAATGTGATACAGCAGTGATTTAACAAAGAAATCTTTGGTAGATTACATGCTGTACGACTGGGAAATGAAGAGAATAGTCAGAGATATAAAGGTAATACCATCAGAGGCCTTAGATAGCGACCACAGAATACTTGTAATGAACCTGGGAGTTGTTAAGGATAGCAAGAGGACAGAGTACCAGGAAAGTATAGAAACTCAAGGAAAAGGAAGTCAAGGAAGAATTCCAGAAGATAATAAGGGAAAGGATGCCAACAGACAATCCTAAAACAGGGGAAGAGGAATGGAAGCAATTCAAAAATACAATGGTGGAAGCTACAGTGGCAGTATGTGGAAGAACAAGCAACAGAAAGCGGTGTAAAGAGACACCATGGTGGAACGAGAGAGTAAAAGAAGCTGTGGGATGGAAGAACAAGGCTTTCAGAGTGTGGTTCCAGGAAAGAACTGTTCAAGCAAGGGAAGCTTATAAGATAAAGAAGAAAGAAGCAAACAAGATTGTCGCAGAGGAGAGGAAGTAGTGGATGGTAAAGTGGACAGAGATGATGGAGGAAGACAGCAGAGGAAATAAGAAAGTACCGGTACTTTATGGGATGGTCAAAAGTAAGAGAAGAGGATGTGGTAATGGTGGACAAAAACGGAAATGAGGTACACAACAAAGAGACACTCAAGACAGTGTGGAAAGAGTACTTTGACGATTTGCTGAATCCAAATGGTCATAGGGAGGAAGACAACATATTGGAAGATGGAGAAGACAACACAGGAATGGAAAAGGACCTGACTTGGAGAGAACTGGAAATGCCTATATACAAGATGAAAGGAGGAAGGGCACCAGGTGTGGACGAAGTGAGTGTTGAAATGGTGAAGGCAGCAGGGGAGGTTGGGAAACAGTGGCTGTACCGTGTGATGAATGCGGTATGGAAGGAGAAAAAGACCCCAGAAGATTGGAAGAAAGGATTAATTGTCCCAATATTTAAGAAAGGAAACAGAAAGGAGTGCAGAAATTACAGGGGAGTCACACTCATACCACACTGTGCCAAGATATATGAAAAGATATTAGAAAGTAGAATACGAGCCAAAGTGGAGAGAGAATTGAGAGAGGAGCAGTATGGATTCAGACCTGGGAGATCAACAGTGGATCTCAGTGAGACAGCTCCAGGAACACCACTATGAATTTGGAGAGGATCTGTTGATGGGCTTCCTGGACATCGAAAAGGCCTATGATAGTGTGTGTAGGGAGAAGGTTTGGAAACAATGGAAAACATGGGAGTGGAAAAAGAGACTGTAGACCGAGTGAAGGAGATGTTGTGTGAAAGTTGGAGGGGAAAGAACAGACTGATTCAGGCAAATGAGTGGCCTGAAACAGGGTAGTGCACTGTCACCCCTTCTCTTTATTGTGGTTATGGACGAGGTAATGACACGGGTAGCAGGAAAGATAGGAGAAGATAAGATTAAAGCAATGGTGTTTGCAGATGATCTCATGGTCTGGGGAAACAAGGGGGAGGAAATTCAGGAGCAACTGAAGGCTTGGGAAGAAACAGTGGGAGAGTACGGATGGAAGTTCAACATCAGTAAATGTGAGATCCTGTTAATGACCAGCAGGAAAAGGGACAAACCAATGAGTGGGATAACACTTGGAGGTGGACAGCTGAAGAAGGTGGAAAGTCTCAAGTACTTGGCAAGTATAGTGGAGGAAAATGGGAGAAATGACAAAGAGATTACGGAACGAGGAAGACAGGCAGAAGCATTTCTGAGAAGCATTAGGAGCTTAGTGCGGAATAAAGATGTCCCACAAAAAAGCAAGGAAGTGTTATACAGAAGCTACTATATCCCGATACTGACCTATGCATCAGAAACGTGGATAATGAAGAAAAGAGACATAAGCAGAATACAGGCAAGTGAAATGAAGTTCCTACGAAGTAGGATCGGAGTAACAAGAAGAGACAGGGTGAGGAATGAAAAGGTCAGGGAAATAGTGAAAGAGGAGCCCTTGCAGGGTAGGATTGAGACATCAAGACTGAGGTGGTATGGACACTTAAAGAGAATGGAAGAGAAGAGGATACATGAGATGCAGATGCAGAAGAAACGACCAAGGGGAAGACCAAGAGATTGATGGCTGAAAGGAGTGGAGGAATGTGTCAAGAAGAGAGGCGAGGACTGGACTAGAGTGACAGCGGAGAGGTGGTGGGAAGAAAGGACTAAGTGGCGAGGCTTATGTTCCAAACAGACCCAGCTTGGGGCTGGAAACTGTACAAGATGACGATGATGACTGTAGGCTAACTACTCTTTGCACATTGTGTGCAATTATACTTTCATTCATTAAGATGGTATTTAACTGGCACTAAGAGCGATGCTGTCAAGGAGGTGGCATGGGGTCCATGCTATGTTTGTCCACATGCTTTCTATTGACAAGCCATATAAGCAAGAGCAATGTGCTTTTCATTCATAATTAATAGAAGCTTTACACTGTAAGCAATGTATGTTTCTTTTGAATTTCTTTGACAGATCATAATTTGTACATATTGAATTGTTAATTATATTCAAGCTTTTTTCCATTTTTCAATTTATTTAATCGTATGGTGAATTACATAAAAACAAATCACAAATCCAAGTTCAAGTTTTTCAATACAATACAATAATGTAAGAAAAAAATATTGTATTGAAAAGAGAAAAAAGCTTAAATAATAAGCATAGATCAAAGCAGGCTTACATTTTTTTAGCATCAAATACCTGATGAGATAGTTCAATAATTGTTTTGGAGCATTAGAACAAGACCATCTACAATTCTCAGACCTTAATGAAGGATTGTAGTTGGCCTTATTAGTAGGATTTCACCAGCAAATATTGATTTAACCTTGATGGCATTATTAGTTTTAACCAACGCATACATTGTAATCGAACTTCATATATATCTATGCAATATTTTCTCAGTCAAGGACCATCAGCTTCATCCATACCATATATAACATTTTCAATTAAGCAAGGAATAAATGCCACAAATTTCCAAACCAGGCTCCCCTCAGTAAAGAGCCTTATTTTATCGTATAAATAACCATCGCATGATATTTTTTTAAATTTTTTATCAATTTATGAAATAATTTTTACTATCACCAGATATTTTAAATATACATAATTTTCAGAACATTATTATATTTTGTATCATAATTTCTTACAAATCTATTTTTTTGAATATTTTTTCATGAAAAATTATTATCAAGGAAAGGGAAAACCCAAGGTAAATATTGATCAACTTCGCTCATAATTCAATTAGTATTAATTAATAATTTTAGAAGACAGTTACTATTTTCACTATTTATTGACTAAGGTTTATAAATTTAATAAATACTCATGGTATTTTACTTCTATCATAACGCCAATAAGGAAACCACCTTAATACGATCAATTTCATGTCATTACGCATTATAGCAATACACAAAAACAAGTTTGATTAAAAAAGTAGGTAATATCTGTTAGAATACATTTAACCTACAAAAAACAATAATAAATAATTGAACACGAGTATCAAGTGTTTTTTCAAATCTAGTGCTGCCATCTACGATGCGCACACAATACACACACAGTGTTTTGTTTTCAACCTCACACGCAGTTCCGTTCACTTCGTGTCGGGTCAACAGTGCTATGTATTTTAGAGTAAATAAATACTAGTTTGTTTAAACTGTTGTTTAATTGACTTTGCCCAGAGCCTGTTCCGCTGATAGGTTATGGGGCCCAGTATCGTAACTGGAACACGAAAAATTCAGTGTGAACAAAAAGGACTCTTCTAACCTCACCACGCGTTCGGCTGCAAGTGCGGTCAAGTTTTGTATCACGTGATGGCTGGATATAGCGCGAGGATCGAACTTCTCGACAAACAAAACTACGATACCTGGAAGCTCCAGATGGAAGCCATCCTGGTGAAGAACGACATGTGGGAGTATGTTAGCGGTGTAAAAGTCAAACCAGAACCGGCAGCTGACAACGCCAACGCTTTTGCCATGTTGGAATGGGACAGAAATGACAGGAAAGCGAAATCCGACATCATCTTGGCCATCTCACCTTCCGAACTCAAACAGGTAAAAAATTGTGAAACCTCACGAGCCATGTGGTCGAAATTGCGCGATATCTATCAGTCGCAAGGACCAGCGCAGAAGGCAACGCTCCTGAAATGGCTCACCTTGCATAAAATGGCGGACGGCGGGGACATGCGCGAGCACCTCAACGAGTTTTTCGACACTGTTGACAAACTCTGCGACATGGAGATAAACATCCACCCAGATCAACTGGCGATAATGTTGCTGTACAGCTTGCCATCGTCCTTCGAAAATTTCCGCTGCGCCATTGAGTCACGTGACAAGCTGCCAACCCCTGAAGCCCTGAGAGCCAAAATTACGGAGGAAAGTGAGGCCCGAAAAAATGGAACATCCAACGATGGATCCGCCGTCATGTTCGCGAAAAATCAAATATTCCCGCCCAAGAAGAATTCGCTGCATCACAAAGAAAAGGACGAAAACCAAAGAAAAACAAACCAAAGTGTCAAATCTGCAAGAAAATCGGCCATAAACCATCGGATTGTTGGTATGGCAAGAAAAATAAAAAATCCAACTATGAACAGGCATGGATCCGATTGAGTTGGGACGGCTCCAATAGACCGAAGGATCTGATACAATTTGTTGTACCAATTTCGTCCGGCCTGGCGCAGGCCATACAAGGATTTCTTCAGAAGACAAACTTTGTTGCCTTTTCGAAACTCTTTCAGAGCATCATTGGCCTTGTTAGAGACGTTGTTTGTGGGTTCCTTGTCGATGATCCCCTCCAAGATCTTTTCGAAGTGTTTTGGGACCTCCATATATACTTGGTCGTCGAGATCTCCATTTAAATATGCCGTGACGTCATACTGTAGCACCTTCATCTTAAACCGGGCGGCGAGAGACATCATCAGACGAATTGACCCAGGACGAGCGACTGGAGCGAAGGTTTGTGTGAAGTGGATCCCAGGCTGTTGACTGAATCCTTGTGCAACCAGCCTCGCCTTCCGCTTCTCGAGAGAGCCATCGGGATGGAATTTGTTACGGAGAACAATCCTACTGCCGATGATTTTGATGCCTTGTGGTCGATTGACGAGTACCCAGGTGTCGTTTTCCAAGATTGATCTCATCTCGTTGACGATGGCTTGGAACCATTCGTCGGCCTCTGGGCTTTTCATTGCTTGACCCATCGGGATTTCGGCAATGAATGTCTCCTCGACGATTGCGCTCTGCTCGGTGTCTCCAGTTTCTGTAGCTTTTCTGCTGCGAAGATTGTAGCCGCTGTTCTCGGCGACCTCCTTGGCATCGTTAGTTGGCACCTCGACCATGGTGTCATCGCTGTCGTAGTTGTCTTCTGCGTTGTGTAAAGATTTGATCATCGATTCAAGAATTGAAATGTCTTGATGCGGTTCTTCCTCTGGATCGAATCCTCGAAACTCTTGCACTTCTTCCTCCTCGTCCAGAGAAAGTTGTTGTCCAGCATGGATTGGAGCATCCCAATAAAACTCCGCGTGTTTCGGTTGGCTCCTCTGGCTCACATCTTTCTCTTGAATTTTCGGGGCGGTGACGATTTTTCGACGATTGCGCTCCTCCTTGGGTTGATCTTTGTCTTTGCGCTCCAAGAACTTTACGTCACGGCTCACTATCACCTTCCTCTTGTCAGGAACCCAGATCCGGTAACCTTTGGATTCTGTCGAGTATCCCACCAGAATACAGTCTCGTCCACGTTGCTCGAACTTGTTTTACCGGGTTCTCGGTCGAGATAAATCACAGGGCTCCCTATGATTTTCAGGTGCGAAATGTCAGGAGGCTTACCCGTCCAAATCTCGTATGGGATTTTTCCTCCCAATTTTGCTGATGGTAACCGGTTCCGCAGGTAATTTGAGGCGTTGATGAGCTCGGTCCAAAGTGAATCTGGTACGTCAGACTCCAACATTAGACATCTGCCGTCGTTTAACAGGGTGCGGTTTTTCCTCTCCGCGACGCCGTTCTGCTCCGGATTGTTAGGTACGGTGAGCCGTCGAGTGATGCCCTTGCTCTTCATGAACTTTTCCATTTCTCCACTGAAGTATTCGCGGCCGTTATCCGACTGGATTTGTTTGACGCACCGATAGGTGAAGTTCTCAGCGAATGCGACGTACTCTACGGTTGCCTTGAATGCCTCAGCTTTTGATTTTAGGAATCGAACCTCGCACCATCTGGAGGCGTCATCGATAAACGTAATGAAATACCGAGATCCGCCCATGGATGTGATCAGATGTGGACCCCAAACATCGGTGTGGATGATGTCAAGTTGTTCCGATTCTCTCTCGGAACACTTTGGGAAGGGCGTTCTTGTCATCTTCCCCTTGATGCAGGTATCACACTCCAGCTGAGACACTTTGTCATCGAGTTTTATGCCAGTCACTAGCTTATCGTGCACTGCGTGGGTAATATCGCGCGTGTTCGCATGTCCAAAACGTCTATACGATACCTCAAGGAGACACCAAACGTCGACCTATCCTATGAACATGATCCCCAACCTCTCAAAGGCTACGTGGACGCAGACTGGGGTAGCTGCACCGAGGATCGTCGATCATATTGTGGCATAAGATCATATATGGGCTACATCTTCATGCTCGGGGGAAGCCCGATCTCCTGGGACGCCAGAAAGCAACATACTGTCGCCCTATCCACTACTGAAGCGGAATATATGGCCTTAGCAGAGTGCACAAAGGAAGCCATATATCTACAGCGACTTCTACGAGAGTTGGGGCACGACGACCTGTCCAAACTCACGGTCTACTGTGACAACCGCAGTGCACTCAAACTTGCCGAGAATCCTGTGTTTCACGCCAATACGAAACACATAGACATTAAGCATCATTTTGTATGTGATGCAATCCAGAGCAAATCGCTCATCGTGGACTACGTCCCAACGTCGGACCAGATTGCAGATTTCCTGACTAAAGGTCTTCCGAGACCCAAGCACAGCTGGTGCACGAAGGCTGCAGGACTCCACATCCATACATAAGAAGAAACCTTATCACCTCACTCGAGGGGAAGTGTTAGAATACATTTAACCTACAAAAAACAATAATAAACAATTGAACACGAGTATCGGTGTTTTTTCAAATCTAGTGCTGCCATCTACGATGCGCACACAATACACACACAGTGTTTTGTTTTCAACCTCACACACAGTTCCGTTCACTTCGTGTTGGGTCAACAGTGCTATGTATTTTAGAGTAAATAAATACTAGTTTGTTTAAACTGTTGTTTAATTGACTTTGCCCAGAGCCTGTTCCGCTGATAATATCCATTATATATTACGCTAAGTTCATCTGACAAAAAACTCAAGCTCTTGAACCAGAAGAAGTTAGAAGGTGCATTTTGTGCCAAAAACTTCCAAATCATCTCAATAGTACAGGACAAATCTTGCTTTTCTTGAAAATTCAACGGAAATAAACTTATTTGTTTAAAAAGTGTGTTCAAATAAATAAAAAAGGCGATAGCCCCTGGCATATCTGTGTTGCATCCAGCCTGCATAACACTAGAGCTACCCATTGTGCATTGAAAAGAATATTCAGACAGAATTACCCGCAACGGTGATGAATTGCACTCTGATTTCATAAATATCGACAATTTGTTTAAAAAGTGCGTAAATGAAACAAATCAACTTATTTATAGAAGCCCGCATAACAGTAAAGCCGGGCGGGTGGTTATTGAACATGCAAGATTTTTCGCACAGGTCCCCTGGTAGAGTTTAAAATTATCTGCACCAAGTGTAGCTACAGTATGTATGTTAATGCGTCTGGACATACCCCTTGAAATGTTTTCCCATTGTTTTATTTTATTTTTCCTAACTAAAGGTAAATACAGGGATGGTACCTTCTGATAGACCATGGTCACTTCAAACATCTTCATTCATTTCATGTCTCGTTAGCTCCTTTACAGCTGGTGATCGAGGAGCATCTTCCTGTGAATGGAGAAAGCTGGAATATTAGAGATATTATACATTTCAGGTTCCGTATTGACAGTAATCATTAAAATTAAAACTTACAATTTCCACCTAGTCAATACTATACTTTTTTTTATAAAATATTTCAAGGGTACATGTTTCAGGTCCCAATCTTTCTGGACCCTTCTTCAGCCCATAAAATCACACATGGAGCCCATCAAATCACAAAAACATCGATAAACACAAACTGCACACACACAATAAATAGATAAAACACTGTAAAAACATCTAAGAGTCTAAAATCTAAAAATAACATGCATGTTTTACTGTCTTCAGGAACATGTTTCACTTGTTCTTCATCTAAATAAAATGTCATTTGACGCTGTGAAACACTGGGCACATATTTTGAAGTCTATGAGTGGCGTGCTGTAAGAACTTGCTGTATATCTTGTACTGTTTTTGTGGCTGAAGATGGGTTGGACGTCAATAGCTACATGTTACAAATACTTGTTTTAAAATTTTATGCATTTGGCAACTTGTCTTTTATGGATTAAGATAGTCTTCTGCCATACGGTATGGAAAATTCAGAGAAGATTGGTTGGCGTGTAGCTACATTTGAATCCGAAGTCAGACGAAAACAGCCCCGCGGCGACAAGTGGAGGTCAAGCTCCGCTCGGCTAGAGCAACTTAATAATACTATAATACGATTATTAAGTTGCTCTAGCCGAGCGGAGCTTGACCTCCACTTGTCGCCGCGGGGCTGTTTTCGTCTGACTTCGGATTCAAATGTAGCTACACGCCAACCAATCTTCTCTGAATTTTCCATACCGTATGGCAGAAGACTATCTTAATCCATAAAAGACAAGTTGCCAAATGCATAAAATTTTAAAACAAGAATTTGTAACATGTAGCTATTGACGTCCAACCCATCTTCAGCCACAAAAACAGTACAAGATATACAGCAAGTTCTTACAGCATGCCACTCATAGACTTCAAAATATGTGCCCAGTGTTTCACAGCGTCAAATTACATTTTATTTAGATGAAGAACAAGTAAAACATGTTCCTGAAGACAGTAAAACATGCATGTTATTTTTAGATTTTAGACTCTTAGATGTTTTTACAGTGTTTTATCTATTTATTGTGTGTGTGCAGTTTGTGTTTATCGATGTTTTTGTGATTTGATGGGCTCCATGTGTGATTTTATGGGCTGAAGAAGGGTCCAGAAAGATTGGGACCTGAAATATGTACCCTTGAAATATTTTATAAAAAAAGTATAGTATTGACTAGGCGGAAATTGTAAGTTTTAATTTTAATGAAAGCTGGAATGGAAGGGTCTTGTAATACACAAGGGGATCAAAAACATTCGAGGAGGAGGCAAAGCTTTTATCTCCTATTAGGTGTCTCAGTTATCAGTTATCAAGACAAAAGGTGAGACTGTGTCATACACGTACTGTCCACTAAGAGCTATGAGTCAAGTATAAACCCTCCACCCTGTGCTGCAGCAACATGAGGAGAATTTTAGCAGTAAGGGATATAATCATGTGCCCTCTAGGATTAGGAGGCCAGCAGTTCAGGGATGTTTTCCATGCTTGGTAGTTCTGATTAGGTTGACATCAGGAAGGGCATCAGGCAGTATAAACCATTTACCACATTAGACCCTTATCTCACATATCCTATCCCCATCCACATAAAAATGGAAATAAAGTAGAAATGCAGTCATACATTTGCCAAAGCATTAGCATGCAAATTTAAACTTATAATCAGAATGTAGGAAACTCTTCTGTCAAATGTAAAGATACTGGTAAATCCTGCATAAACTGGATTAACTCATAACTTTATTAAAAATGACAGCAACTTGTGTTCTATCTATGCTTTCTTGGCTGCACTTACCTGTTTATAGAATAAATAAGAAACTCATTAATTCATAATATTAAGTGAAAATAATTTATTATAGTAATTATTATTATTAAGGAAGTTGTATTGTTTCAAAATTTAATCAACATTTTGATACATACATAATATCCAATCATAGAAAATAAATCATTACTTAGTACCTTGCATAGAATAATAATCTGATAATACTTTCTTTTTTCTACAAAAGTAATACAGTATAATTAAGACATATTTACATTCTATTTTATGTACATTATTAAAAAAATGTAAATGATGAAAAGTTATTATGACAATGAATATGGAAATATTACATTGTGAATAGAGTAGGCAACTATGGTGATATGAGTTTTAAGAAATATGTATAGTCCAATTTACTTGAAAGCATCCATTTGGGCAATTGGGAAGCATGTCCCAGGTGTGAGGAACATCTAATTGATTCAACAGTGGTTAACACCAAAGTAATATTGTGTCCAAAAGTTAGACTGAAACTTCCATATCTTCTCCATCAGAATGACACTAACTCTAATGGACCACTCATGGCATCTTTCAAATAAGGCTGCAAACAAGAAGATTGAAGATAATGAACTAAGTTAATTGATCACATAATTGATTAATGGGTGTGAGTCAAACTTGAACTATCACCATGCAAGAAAATTTCTAGTTTTTAGTTGACAGCTTAGAAACTTTTACGGAAAGATACAAATTTATTAATGCAAAAAAGTATGATGATCTTGGAAAAGAAGTGGCCAGTTAACTTTGTCTGCCTTTTATGTGCCTGACATCACAATGTCTTCCCAGGTTTAGAGGAAGATTTTGAAACCATGTCAAGTAGATTTTCAAGTTATTACTCTTGAATAAAGAAGAGAGTACGGTATATAAATAGATAAATAATTATCCTTTTATTCTAGATCCGCCTAGTCAATACTAACTATTATTGATGTAATCATAAGTTATGCAACTGTCCACTTTACAATACAAAATTATCTTTTTATATATCACTTGATGTCAATATACATTTTGAGACATGTTTCGGCTCTGTGAGCCTTCTTCAGTCAAAATCACTAAAAAATTCTCCTAACACAGTCTAATGTTTGGTCTCTCATAAAAATTTGTAATCATAGATCACAATCATATTCTACAAGTACATGTTTCGAGATCCTACATAAAATGATATCTTCATCAGCTTACATAGTGACAGGCCAACATTCATGACAATTGCTCCATTATGCGAAAACATATTGAAATAGGGACAGATGAGATGAAATGATAATGAAAAAAATGGTGCGCTAAACCTAGTGGCATGACATAAAAACACCTTTTATCGGTACACTCAAAAACAGAATTAAAAACACTGAAGACAAGGATAACTTGTCCCGGTTCATTAAAATAGTACATTATGCAACGAGCCTATAATGGCTATAATTAAGACACGAGTATTTTTATAAAACGAGCGTATGCGAGTTTTATAATTTCCATACGAGTGTCTTAATTACCATTATAGGCGAGTTGCATACGACTGTTTATGTTCGACGATAATTATAACTTTATTATATGTTTTAACATAAATATTCATAAATATCTGTTCAGTCACTACAGTAGAATGTTGTGATCGGGTGCTGCGGTGGGTAGTATATCTCTCTTGTCCAAGCTCTCTGGACAACCGACGCATGCGCTCTGTGTGCTTCAATACCATATGTTCAGATTGCGCACCAGTATTCAGTAAAACTGTCACTGAAGTCGTGTCAAAACCACGCACTGTGTAGAAATTGGTTTTGGGGATATTAAGGTACCGGTACAGTGCTATTTCTTGTCTCATATTCGCCAGTTTATTTACGCGAACATATGGACGGTGCGTATTCCATGTCGGTAATTTATTATAGTTCGATCATGACGAATAGAAGGACCTAGTGTGAGGACTCCGCCATTATAGCACGGTAGTTTGTGGTCCCGCCGCTACAAGCACCGCAAGCGATAATGTCCAACAACGTGTACCAGGGTTGTAGGCACTACAAGCACGCCATCAAGAAACAGCAGTTGAAAAACAAGCAACAACAGCAACAACTCCATAAACCCATCCCCTCACTTCTCTCCCTCTCACCAAAACTTCCGCCAAGCAATCCTAGCACTCTACATCAAATCCTACAGCTTATAATCACGCCAGCAGCACAATAAATTTAATAAATCCAGGCTACAGAACAGACCAAAAAACTACACTTTAAGCGAAACCAAATTCACTTCTCAGCTCGACATAAGCCATAATACAACTTAAAACCTATACAAAACATACTCTCCCTACTGTTTTACAACTATTAAGCGAACTATTCGCACTCAAAAACTAAAAACCCTGAAACGGGAGCTAATTTAAAAACGCAATAGCCTAGCCCGATTACGTCTCCAGCAGTGCTACCGCATACGCATTCATAACTTCACAATAACTTCCAAATTACGGCCAAGTGCAGGCGCGGATCTAGAGTTTGGCTTTGCGGGGGGGGGTCAGAGAATCGAAATTGTTAAGAAAAATGGTATCACTAAAAACACAATCACAAAATATCCAACCGTACAAAACCAGACCAATTTTTTTTGCAAGCTACATGGATAGACATTTGATGCGTTTAGCGCACCAAAAATATTCGTACAAATTGCAACGGCGTGTTTTGCGACTTTTACATCGAGCTTCGAGAAAAGGATCAAGGTACGTTACAGTTTCGGCAAGTCAAGTTGGTACCGACAAAGGGAGAAAGTCGCAGCTTAAATTGCCAACCAAGCTTGCAGTTTGGACGTCGGCAACATTTTTTGGTGCGAAAAAAGCCCCAAATTCCTATCCGTGCATTGCTGCACATTCATCGTGACATCACTATAAACATCGATTCGGTAATCACAAAGTTTGCTAAACAAAATAGACGAGTTGATTTTGTTAAATAAATAATCGTTTTTATATAACAGGTATGAAGTTGCAAATATGTAGAGTTGTAACAGAACATAAAAATTGCAATAAAGATATTTCAGTATTGAATAAAATGAAAAAAAAACCCTGTTTGTCAGTTAAAATTCGTTAAGTTTTATTTGTCTGGTTATTGTGTTTTCGTTTTTTGAATTTGCAAAAAAAAAATTGGTCTCCGTTTGGAGGGGGGGGGGGTCATGACCCCCATGACGACCCCCCCCCCCCCCCCTGAATCCGCGCCTGGCCAAGTGACCTATCTGCCTGAGTAGTTACAGGTGTTACCGGCTTGCCTGGGACGATAGGTTACCAAACCGGCATTTAAACTCAATTATTAAGCTTTAATTAACCAAATTCAGAGGAAACAGATCAGACCAAAAAACTACACTTTAAGCTACACCAAATTCACTTCTCAACTCGACATAAACTTTAATTCAACTTAAAACCTACACAAAACATACTCTCCTTACTGTTTTACAACTATTTAACGAACTATTCGAACTCAAAACCTAAAAACCCTGAAACGGGAGCTAATTTAAAAACGCAATAGCCTAGCCCGATTACGTCTCCGGCAGTGCTACCGCTAATGCATTCATAACTTCACAATAACTTCCAAATTACGGTTAAGTGACCTATCTGCCTGAGTAGTTACAGGTGTTACCGGCTTGCCTGGAACGATGGGTCACCAAACCGGTGTTTAAACTCAATTATTAAGCTTTAATTAACCAAATTCAGAGGAAACAGATGGTGCAAAATGATGAGTTTTAAAGCTATCTGGATCCAGTTCTTCAACCAATTTATTGTGATGTTTTATGTACGGTATGGTTAATGTCAAACGCAACTAATACCATTTTATCCATAATGTAGAATTTTGGGCTTATGCCGTGTTTTATTTATTCAAACTCGACGCGTTTCGAAAGAAACCATGTCTTTCTTCATCAGGAATAAACGGAAATACGACTAAATTATTGCTAAGAGAAAGCAACAAGGAAACTAAAAAAGGTGCCCTAAGATGAACAATGAAGTGTATCTAACACGTCCTTCGAGAAGTGTATGTGGCATTCTTTTCCAGGCCGAGAAGTAATTACCGGAAAATTAAACTCAAAATCGATCTGGAGCGAAATATTTATGATTGTATCGATTCCAAAGAAACAATTTCAGTTGATCCTTCAGGAGCTGGCTGCTGTCTTCAGCGTGTCATGGATATTATCCCCAGACTTGTTTATTTTGGGTGCCGATTCTTCTTCAGAACGAAGGAAATCCGCCGAGATTTGCAATCTCGAACACCCGCCAAGTCTTCACGCAAGCTTTCGAAAGTCCAGTACCGTAGCCGACAAAATAAATTGTTAAGTAGAGTGTTACTTTAAATAGTTTGTGTGCTTGTTTTAATATGCTGGGGATTATGTTTTTTATCTGTGTCTGTATACTCCAGGAATCTGTGCGTTCCGTAACATGTAATGAAGACCGTAGTTCTTATTTCTATGAATTATATTTTCCAGTGTGCCCTGCCATGCTATTTTAATTGGAACCGCTAATTACTTTTTAAAAAAGTATCAGTTACAAAGTAATTCGTTTCCCTTAGCACCATCTCTAAGACCAGCTGACCCCGGCAGTGTGGAACGTACCCACTCGAGCGCTGCCCGGCGGGGCGCGCTTGAACTTCAGGAGTCTTCTCACTTTCTCCTTCTATTCGTCATGGTTCGATGTTGTGTTTATGTCCGACATGTTGGATGTTGAGTGCATGCGCGAAGGTATCGTTACCTAATTGGTCAATGAACGAGCTCTGATTGGCTGGAGAAACTGTATCATAATGAAAAACGGTGTTATAATGACCACCATTATGATACAGTTTTCTAACACATAATAGTGAGGGTCGAACATAAAGTATATAAAAAGTTGCATCTAAAATTCATTGCCTCTTCTTGAAGTAATTGCTTAGTATCATAATCACCAAAAATACTTCATTTGTATTCAAACTGTGGTCACTTAAATTCTTCAGGGTTATTTGTTATACTCAATATAAAATCTATAACGTATGTTATTGTTTGAAGTATCATAATTCAAAAAATCCCTTGGCAGCCTTTGTTCAGATCTTCATCAGAATGGCATTAACTCTAATGGACTACTCATGGCATCTTTCAAATAAGACTGCAAACAAGACGATTGAAGATAATGAACTAAGTTAATTGATCACATAATTGATGAATGGGTGTGAGTCAAACTTCAACTATCACCATGCAAGAAGAATGGGCCAGTATAATAAGCCTGATTCAGAGATAATGTAGTAAAAGTGAGCGTCTGAGAAGTACCGTATGTAGGTGATGAACGTACCACAGCGTGGAAGCAAAGAAGAGAGTACCGTACAAACATCCCAATATCTGGTAATAAGCTGTGCAATTAGAGAAACTTCAGCTTGTAATGTCAGCTTAGTACAGCATGTGGAAGAAGCAGACATACTGTAGTAGAATATGCAATATACAATATGTTTACAAGTAAATTGGACTAATCATATTTTATTCACAAGATAATTTGAATTCTCTTACAAACACATCATCCTATGTAAGCATATAGAAAACATGGGAATAATATATACTTCTTCAGTGTTGACAATTACATTGTTATGAACAATATGGCCCCTCCACTTTCATATTTGGTCAGCTTCAAAGAGATTTAGTCACAAGCTTGAAAAAGTTGATCATTTTCATGTATAGCATGTACACATTCAATAATTTTTGTTTTTAAAAGCACAGAAACAAAGATGACATATTTTACTAAAGAAGTAAGGAGGTTTTATTAAAAATATGTAAGTCTTAAATATAAGTTTACTCTTAATCTTGAAACTGCACTTCTTGTTTTGCATGTATCACCCTCCAGTTCTGCAGGGTCTGGCTCTGTTTTATCTTTGGTACTCAAAAGGAAATATAAATAGGTTGAGATATAATTCACCCATGATATATGAAGGTGTAATAAATTTGTCAAGCCATACACAAATGTTTGTATCAGAAGCTTTCTCATTTCCCATAATACACAGTATACTTCCTGCAAGTTTTAAGCTTGTTTGGCAAAATCTCAACCCTGTAATATACCATTGTATCTGCTAGATGAGTAAACTAAAGTTTAGAGTATATTATAGTACAACTCGAATTTAAGTTTGCACAACTTATAAGTCCCTAAGAAATAAAGGAAGAAACAGAATACTGTAATAGCACCAGGGTTGCCAGGTGTTGAAGATTTTAAGGAATAGTCCTTCAATTAAGTAAAGAGTTTCATGTCCTGTGATAGTCTTTCCTGATATGTCAATTGTCTTGTATACAAAGCATACCGTATGTTTTAACCCCTATGCTGCCGAATTACATTTTGAACTTAACTCTCAAAAGATTGAATTAAGCAGTGAAAAATTAATTTTTATTCTTACCTCAAATAACTTTATTTTCGGATTACATACATACTCAAGACCACTGAAATGTACTATTATGACAAATATTTCTAGTGCGTGCACATACACTGCAAAAAAAGGACAAAACAAAAATGAAAAAGTGGAAGATTTTTTATGTATATGACTTTATTTCACTTTTTTCCCTTCTAATTGATGACTTTAGTCATAATCACCTTTTATCTTTCTAATTGATCGCAATTTTTAGCCTATTTTCATTTATGAGAAAAATAGGCTTATAAGATCACCTATTGTCAGTGTGTGTGTCGCCTCCTACCCCGTAATAAAATCTAAACGGCTGGAGCGATTTCAATGAAACACGGTGAAGTCATAGTACTAATTCGTCCGACCTCGACCGTGCCCATGAAATTTTATTTAGTTGCACCAATTCAACACGGCGTCTGTGCGAAATATTTCACCGGTATTCTATATCTCCGAAACTATTACCGATATCACCCTGAAATTTTGCACGGTGATAAAGGGCACTACTAGAAGTTCACCAATGATGTCAGGAGAACGTTGTATCAAGCGGTTATAAAATTCTGAGGCCGTGGACTAAGCACCCTCAAATGTCAACTTACTGCATCAGGATTCAATCCCACAACCTTGGGAACAGTAAGTGAGAATATTACCACTTCACCAACCAGTTAGACAAGGTCTACAAAGAAACCTTAATCTGCTAGAAATACTTAATCTCATATTAGCCAATAATAAATAATAATAGTCTGCAGGCTCCAGAGAGGCCAGATGTGAGTCCTTTGAGTTGACATCCATAGGTGACCTTCACATCGTTATACGGATGAAATGATGATAAAAAACATCACAAACACTCAGTCCCCAAACCAGTTAATTACCCACAGGTGATTGAACTCAACAGTCCAACCAGGAATCGAAACTGGGACCCTTTGGGCCAATGCTTAGCACTTGAACCACTTGAACCACTGTAGCCATGGGGCCAGACATACTAGTTCGGCTCAAGATAAACACACCCAGTTAATGTGCAAAATACAAGTTTAATAATCGGAAGGTTTTCTCCGTTTGGCATCTACTAAGCACATGTCAGCGCACTTTCAATAAAGTGCCGAACAAAGTTTCCACCTATGTCAACATTTATCAGTACAGCAAGATATTTGTGTCCTGAACACTAAAGCAATGTGCTCTTTGTTTTTATTTACAAAAAGAAATTAACGACTGCACAATTTGACCTTCGCATACCTTTCAAGAATGTGCATAATAGTGATTATTAATCAATTTGATTGTTAACAGCAGGAATGTTTTTATTGTTTTATTGTATGTAATGTCCATAAGGTTGTCATGTTTTAAAGTGTTTAATTAGTTTTTATGGTATTTTAATACCAGTGTGTTATGTTTCTCACATGGACGTAGTCTTTTTAGTCTATGATGTTTCCGAATATGAATTATGAAGGGCTGAAGAAGGAATTGTACTAATTCCGAAACATGTACCCATAAGCTAACTAAATAATAAATGAGTGTTGATTAGGCGGAAACTTTAAGTTTGTTATACTTAATTACAAAACGTCAACACGGAACCTGCAATGGACTCTTCTTCGAATATACTAGTTGATGTCAAGATGAGAGAGAGTGGCCTAAAAAAGCTTCTATAAACTCACAAGTATAATTTACTTTAAGGAATGCAAATCAATTCATATTGATGTGTGAATGTGAAAGGAGTCCAGTTGTTGGGTACTGAGCTGGCACCATTTCTGGTCTAAATACACAAGTTTCTAAGTAGTTCCTAACTTAAGGCCACAGGCACCTCATTAACAATCCTAGCCCCAATTACAAATATACTCACTAGTACAGACATCACTAGTATATAGACTGTATATACACAGCCAAGTACATGGGTCCGGTTTGTTGCGTGATGGCTAGCCTTCTTGGTTATCACCGTGGAAGCCTGAGTTCGATTCCCAGCTCTGCCAAGAAATTTAATTTTGGTCTGAGAGCTGGAACAAGGTACACTCAGCCTTGTGAGGCAAAACTGGGAAGAGGTGGGTTCGATTCCTAACTCAGGCATCCTGGAAGTAGTTTTCCATTAGTTTCCCCACTTCTAATTCAGGAAAATGCTGGGATGGTACTAACTTAAGGCCACGGCTGCTTTCTACCCAAATCCTACCTCAATTACAAATACAGACACTTGTACAGACATCACAGTAACACAGGTTATCAGATAAATTCTACACACACCCAAGTACACGACCACAATGTCACAAAGTCCCTAAAGAATCAACAACAAGAAAACAACAATCAAGTACATGGGGCTACACGACCATGATGTCACAATCCCCTAAATAAATTATTAACAACAAAACATAATGATAATGTTTCTACTCATGCCATTTGCATAATCAATAGGCCCTTGTAGTTTCTTGTACCAGTTGGCTCAAGCACAGTGTTGAAGTGTCTGCTGATAAGCTTAATTGGTAGTGTGAAACCCCACAACATAATGGCAAACACTTCGGAGATTTGGTCAGGTTTAATTACTTTGCCATGAAGATGAATGATACATAGATTTAAAGATGTCAGTTTCTAATTTGAGCGAGAATTTTGAAACCAGAAGCCAACAAATATACCTTTTCGTATCATGCACTCATTTTTTGTAGTTATAGTACTTTTTTCTGGATATTAATCATACGTTTTTCCCTTTTCTAAACTTCAAATATTTATTTTTCTACTACAGTACAAATATGTTGAAACAAAGACCACCATCAGTCGTGTATCTAAGATTTTGTTTTGGAGGGGGTTGAATCTATAAATATAAACCAACAGCATGCATTGATTTACAAAATCATGAGCCAAGATGAATTTTTAGATCTCACAATCAAATTACAATAAATGTATATTTTAATGAAATCAATGCTGTCAAAGAAAGAAAAATGCTACATAACGTGGAACATAGAATGAAATATATGTTAAGGAGCAGATGACCTTGCTGTTCTTCCCCTTAAAACAACTACAATCAATCAAAATAAATGTTGTGAATAGGTATTTTCATAAACATGAACAGTGTAAACAGTGGTGGGTAGCAGCTGCGCGAGAATGGATCCCACATTGCTCAAACATCCAGCTAAGTTCATGATCCATTCCAACCTGGCCATTTACTAACAACCACACTAAACAGGCAAACTTGAAGGATAATAAACCACTAACATTATCTTGACGATCAAAACTAGTCATCCAAGTGAACTTATTAATCTCATCTAATCCAAGTGAACTAATTAATCTCATGTACTGTATATTTTTTGACGTGACAATGTCAAATAAATTGATGGAATACAGTGAAGTTCGTGAAAAAGTGTTACAGTCAAAGGTGATGATATCGTTTTATCTCTCTTCTGTTGCTGCGCTCGATTGTCGCAACTGTCGTTTTTGGATGTCACGGGTGAACCACTGGATGGATTTTGGTGTAGAATTCACCATTCTGTAAAGGATATCTCGAGGAAGATTTCTGTAGAAAATAATCTATTTATGATCAAAGGAAGCCGAACGGTAACGATTTCAGTGAAAAAGTCGAAAAAAAAAACACATAGCGTCCATGCGCTTTTTAAGCTTACGCTGGGCAAACCATTAAAAATATCAATATACTATGAGTGTAAGAATTGTGCAGCATGAAAAGTTCTACATAAAAGTGCGTGAGAGCATATCTCTATCTTCAATACGTTTTTACGTTTTCATTTCTTCCAACAATCTCAATTCAAATACTAAGGCGATAGTTTACGAGCTGGCTAGGGGCGAGTCTATCACCCCAGTTACAGCCTAGCTAGTGGGCAAACATATTACCCCAGATACAGCCAGCAGCAAATTGTCGAGTCGTGTTGAGTTAAAACTTCAGAGAAGAGTGGTTGTTTTTGGAGTTTCCCTGGAAGTGCAACTCAGCTTTACTTCATTTCACCTGTGAACTTTCCGTTCTGCAAAATACATAATTAAAAATATATGAAGTTGAAATTTCGCAAGAGCGACAGTTTAAACAAATCAGTCCGAGAATACGTTGTCATGCTCAAATATCATCGCGCATTGAAGTTGCATACATCCAATATTTTTTTTTCTGGTTTAGGGAAACACCTATTACAATTGGGTACAATTGTGTTGACCGACTGATAAACATTACATTTCGATTCTGAACAGTGTATTAATCAAGCACGGGAATAAATTACAAATACAGTACTTGTAAGAGTTTGAGATTTGTTTGGTAATATATGTGTGCGTGCATAAGAAAAGGGACCACTTCTCAGTCAACAGTTCGTGATATAATTGTAAAAAACCACTCAAGGGAGTAAAATGTCTAATTTTCGTTTTTGATGCCTATATATTGCTTAGACCGTCATCTACTCACTGCATACATTTAAAAGCCCTGTGACAATAATCACTGCTAAAACATGAGGTTTATTTAATACTAAGAAAAGGGATCACTTTTCGCATCGTAAGCATCGTTCGCCCTCATAGCTGCGGAAATATAAGATAAGAGGACTCGGATATTTTATCTTATGATAAATAGACCCTAGCTGGACACTTTAAAAGGCAGTAGTGTTGCAATTAGTTGTCTTCTGTAACCTTCCGCAAGTCGTAAAAAATCCCTTTCGGCAAGACGGAAGGCGGAGGTAGATTTCACCGGGCAAAGTACATGCAAGTACACGGGGCTATATGACCACGATGTCGCAGCCCCTAAAATAAGCATCAACATGTGAGCTGGCGTTGCCATGGTAACGAACGATACCTAAAAAATGTCTTATAATTGGACGGTGTTATGCATCAACCGGCTAAGCGACAATTTTCGAAAAACTGAATACCTGCGCCATCTGTCGCCTAAGTGGTCGAACTAACTGCTCGCATATTGACAAAGCTCTGTTTGAATTTACACAGTTGTAATTGAAGAAAAACGTAAGCGCCATTCTCATAATACGGGGTTGCAAGTTTTGCATCAACCGTCTATCCGCATTATTCTCACTGAGATTGTTATGGCGTTCTGTAACATCCGGCTAAGCGACATCCCTCGTCGTTTCTTTTGTCCCTGCGTATTAGCTGGCAGGCTAATCAGCAAGTAATCAGCCACATAAAACCAATTCCTTAGGTAGCCTATAAGTCACACTATTGCAGAGCACAGACAAGTAGTGACTTTCTCCCATCATTTGTCACAATTCCGGTCATGTACAGTCTATATAAAAGTGAATATTTGGAGCCTGTGTTACTTTCCTCCTATAAGAAAATATTTTATTCTAAATTCAATCTGAGGCGCAAAGCATGGAAAAAAGACACCTGTAATGTTTGCGATTCTCTGAATGCTCAACTGAAATATCATGAGGATTCGCTTTATGTAAGGCAACATCTGGAGATCTATCAAGAAATGGCAGAAATGGCGCGTTCAGAAATGAAGCATGATATGAAGCGTGCTGCTAAGGACAGAGATTTAGCGGTCGTGACATTTGACCTGCAGTGAACTTTACCTTTGCCAAGAATCCCCACTAATATTGTACTCTACAAACGCTTATTGTGGCTGCACAACTGTGGAGTTCACGATGGGGGTTCAAAAAAAGGCTACTGCTATGTCTGGTTAGAAGGGCAAGCTTGTCGTGGAGCACAAGAAGTAGGGTCTTGTCTTCGACAACATCACATGGTGGGGCAGATGACCTCGTAGTTCCGCCCCTTAAAACAACAATAACTAACTAACATCACATGGAAAATGTATACGAGGGAAAGAAACATTTAATATTGTGGTCTGATTCTTGTGGGGGGAGGGCAGAACAGGAACATTAAGCTTGTACTTATGATGAAGAGTATCCTGGCTTCACATCACAACATTAAAAACCATTCGAATGAAATTTCTAATAACTGGACACAGTTTCTTGTCCAACGATGATGACTTCGGAGATATAGAGTGCTCCTTAAAGAATCAGCAGCGATTGTACACCCCGGATGATTACGTACAAGTAATGAAAAATTGCCGTAACAAAAATAAAATGATTGTAAAGAAGATGAAGAAGGAAGACTTCGTTGGATCTGCTAGTTTAGAAAAGAAGATAAGGAACAGTAAGAAGGACGTTGAGAGTAAGACTGTGAGTTTGGCTCCAAACCAGGGAAATTGAGATCGAAAGGAGAAAACCATATTCTCTCATTATGGAAAATTCTTTCAACAGCGAGGGTCAAGAAGTTAGTTTGAAAAGAAGAAACACTTCACGTCTGAGTGATCACAATATATTCCTGGATGATAATCTGGAACTCCTGTGGCCTAATGGAAAGCCAATATCAGAACCCAAACTGCAAGACTTGAAGAGTATCATGCATCTCATTCCAAGTGACTGTAAAGGTTCCTATGAAAACTTGTATTCAAAAGGTGGAACCTATGATGATATAGATGGATTCGATGAAAACCGTGATTTCACACTGTAAAGTGAAAATGTGTGATAATGGAAAAAACTATCACGTGTGATTGCAATGCGTAAGAGATTATGTTTTCCTGTAACTATAGATTGTATTGAATTTAAAATCTGAATGTTAACACTTTCCACTATTGATAATCATATTAATGTACTGTATATTTCTGTGAAATTCTTATGTAATAACATATTAATACGTTGACTGAAAATCAAATGTTACCGGATCTTGGTTATTAACAACAAAACTCACAAAGTAGCACTTAACTTGTTGTTACATAACTAAATAAACCCTGAGCCCTGTGCATCAACACGTTAACCGCCACAGATTGGTGCTTAGCCGCTTGATGTGTAACTGCGAAACGCAAACTGCAAATACGGCTAAGTTAAATTTGAGAAAAGCAAAGAAAATATTGCACCAAGTGAGTTTTTGTGTGAATAATCACATTACGCGCAATGCAATACGTAACTGTGCCAAATATTGATTTATCACGACTAAAATGCATCTTCCTATATGGTATTAAGTATAAAAATCTTTGAACGCGTTTAGCTCAAAACTAAGAATTGGCGCATAGCCGCATGATGCATAACACCGTCCAATTACAAAAGCATTTTGCACACCCCTTGGGGTAAGGGTGGGTCATATCAAAAATTCTTTCAGACAAAACTGTTAGGTAATTTTTAGAAGAATATTGACTATTTTAAACAGATTTGATATTGTGTCTATTAAGAAATATATGATGTTTTTAATTCAAAATTTAAATTTCCAGTTGCCACCATATTGGATTTGTACTCACCAGGTTATTGAAAGTCCCACAGGAGAACTTATGTTAATAGCCTTTATCAACATACAAAATTTCAGTTTGATTGCTTCCATAGATAAGTAGATATTGAGAACCGTCTAAATATTATGGATGGTCGGCATGTTGGATTTTTTATATAAGTAGGCCATAGAGTCATGTACTATTAGAAGACGTTTATTGCATTGGTTCAATATTCAAACGTTGACTTTGATCGCATGATTAGGGCACAAGAAATTAAAACTTAATTTTAAAATTTTACACAGCCGCCATCTTTTGGTTATGTAAACAATTGAACTAAATTAGATGTCAAGGCAAAAGAAGACCAGGAAGAAGACGCATTTCTTGGATCGATAATCTGAAAACTTGGTTCAATTGTTCCACTATTGAGCTGTTTCGTGCTGCATCATCTAAAGCAAGAGTCTCGACGATGGTTGCCAACCTCCTGAGAGGAGATGGTACATAAAGAAGAAGAAGAAGAAGATGTCAATTCATTACAATGTGTATCAATATTTGCTGTACCATGTTTCACTGCGCTTGGATGGTTGATTCGCGAGAAAGGTCTATTTAAATGTTTCGAATTTGCTTGGTCGCCATGTTCGTTTTGTACTTAAGGATTTTGAAAGTCACATAGGTAAACCTCTAGTAGTGCCCTTTATCACCATACAAAATTTCAGGGTGATATCAGTAATAGTTTCGGAGATATAGAATGCCGGCAAAATATTTCACACAGCCGCCATGTTGGATTGGTGAGACGTAATAAAATTTAAAGGGCACAGTCGGGGTCGGACAATATAGTACTATGACCTTACCAAGTTTCATTGAAATCGCTCCAGCCGTTTAGATTTCATTAGGACACACAAACTGGCAAAAGGTGATCTCATAAGCCTACACCAGAATACCGGTGAACATGAAAATGTAAACGCCAGCATATCCAAATAGTTCAGCAGTTATTTGTGTCATAAAGTAACCAAATTTTTAAACAGCTCTACTGAAAAGTTATTAAATCTTATGTTGTAACATTACGAGCTAATTTAAGGCCTTAATTTCTTTCGGAGGCATTCAATTCAATTGCATGATGTTAGTTACATATTATGGAACACAATAGTACCTTTATCTCAATACCCGACATGTGGTCCCTTTTCATTTGCACGCAGCCATACAGTATGTTACTGTAGTAGTGTGTAAATTGAGCCTCGGACTGGGATAGGTGAAATAGGGTACCTGGAGTGTGTAAAACTTGGAGGACGCTACACTCAGCATAACTGCTATCAGTGCCACGATTTGCATCTTGATCTCCTTATGCTTATGTATCTTGTTCAGCTGTGGACCGCACCCTCTCTGGATACACCCTTGATCACCATCACCAAACAAATATTTATTCTCGACTATATCCATAATACACAGTGGAAGTCAGTAGGTCTAGGTAACTTTTGTTAGAGTATGCCTAGTACAAATGGCTTTTTTAAATGAGTTCTTACTTATGAACTTGGGGTAGACTAACACCAAAAACAGGTGTAGCAAGAGCTGAATTGATCATTTGAGTTAGGTATGCAACATGATAATACAAAAGAGCTTTTATAAAGAAGAAAGAAAAACAATAGTGGACTAGTGAAACCTGTCAGCAGTAACAAGAGCTGAGCTTCTATGCCCAAGATCGTGGGTTCAAATCCGGCCGAAGTCGTCGGATTTTTTAAGAGCATTAAAAATCCCTCAGTATGCCTTCCTTCGGAGGGAAAATAAAGCCGGCAGTCCCATGTCATAGATTTATGACATGTTAAAGAACCTTCCTCTGATTACACCTGTTTGAAGCTAAATTATAGGTTAAACATTTGACAAACGCTTTTAGGTTCCAGCGTTCGTCGCCGGGAGCCGACTGCGGTGGCATCTGATAACTAAGTTCTGAACTAGTAGTCGTTGCCGGTGGCATTTGGTGGCAAAAGTAAGAACTACTTGAAAAAAATTCAATTTCTGCAGTCCTTACTTGAATTGAAAACAGATAGCACACATTAATACAGCCATCACGCATTTTTTTTTTTTTTTTTTTTTTTTTCAGAAAATGTATTACTCCATCAGTTTGTTTTATTATATCAGAAAGGAGCGATTTTTTGTAATTAACTTTTATTTGCTGGATTACATTTTGGTCCATGGGCTGCAAGAGTGGTGTAGTGTTTGGAGGCATGTAGAGGACTTGAATTTGCCTGTCTTCGGAATGTAGATCCTCTTCTTTAGGGTGTCCAGGAGCGTTATCCAGAAGTAGCAAAACTTTGGGAGGTAAATTGTGGTCTTTTGAAAATCTTTTTACAGCCGGTATAAAATCTTGCTTGAACCATTCGGTAAAAACATCTCGGGTAATCCATCCTTTGGTTTGGTTTTGATAGGTGACTGGTAAGTGAGATATGTTTTAAAATGCCCTCAGATTCTTGACTTTTCCTACAACCAGTAACGGAAGTTTGTGTGTGCCAGTGGAATTTGCACAAGGCATGAATGTCAATCTGTCTTTTGACATTTTTCTTCCTGGGGCACTTTCTTCGGAAGAGTGTATGAAGGTCTTATGCGGTAACATCCTCCAGAACAAACCACTTTCATCCACGTTGTAAACTTGCTCTGGCAGAAGACCTAATTCTTGGATTTTTAATTCAAATTTCATCTGAAAAGGGTCAACGGCCGAAACATCACTAGACAATTTTTCTCCCGTGACAGTCACTGTAAGAAACAAATCCCAAATCTTTTCTTAAAATTATCAAGCCAGCCATCGCTAGCCCAAAAATCGTCCTTTTCCGTTATTTTTTCGTAAAAATAATTTGCCTTTCCACGAAGAATGTCACCCGATAATGGCGTATGCCTGGCATGCTCTTGCATAAACCAAGTAAATAAAGCATTTTCCGTTTCAGGACACTCACCCGTTTTAACTGTCTTTCTTCCCTTCAAGTCTCCCTCAGCAGTCCTAACGTACTCCAGGATTTTATCACGGTTGACTTTGATGTCGTAAATTGTAGATCGTCCAACGCCATAAGTCCGTGCTAGGTTTGCCGTGATTTCTCCTTTGTCAAGTTTAATTATTATCTCTTGTTTTTGACACAAACTTAAAGTCACGTGCTTTCTTTTGGTCGACATTGCAGGTAGTACAGTATACTAGATAAATACACTACAAAATACAGTACACATACGTACAGCACGTACTATATACTAGGTTGTAAACTTGATAACAAAGGCGAAAGAGCTAATGGCGGGAAAGCGGCATACAGAATGAGTAGATAGTGAAGGGAGGAGGGAGGGAAGACGATATGACACATGTTTCCTGGGAGCGCCGGATTACCAAACGTGCTGGACTAACCAACTGCCGGATTATCGAGATTGTAGTGTAATGAAACAAATAAAGATGAACATTTATTTTAGGGTACACATTTGTAACATACAGCTTGTATTAGATTATTATTAATTATAATAATTTATATACTGCATTTGAATTCTGTATATAAATCAGCATGCATCAGTATGTCCAAGTAGCAGTTTACTACAGCCCTGGAAGTACACGAGTAGGCTATTTATTAAGGGATGATTACAATTTTGTATTATTCCTTTCTTTCCAGCCACTGCAATTTTCTCCCTTAATTTCATCTTGAACACCGGGCAATCTACTTTCCATGATGCCAAATTAACCAACAATATAGATATTGTAGCTATCAAATAGTGTTAGATTTTTTTAAGTAGGGCCTACTATGGTATTCGAAATGTTTCTTCCGTTTTATCTTCCTTTATACTGTTATCTCTTCAGTGCATACAAAGTAAGCAAGAATAACATTTCAGTAAATTTTATTAAATTGAAAGTCTGTATAGTTATTATTTCATGACTAGATCTTGTCGGCCAGCTTTTAATAATATTTCTGAATTCATGCTGTTTGGAGGGCTTTCACAGTTCTTTGTGATGACTCTTGAATCAGGCAGATAACATAACATAAATCATAGATCTCTTTCAGATAGTAAACAATGTTCAGGGTAATTGTTAATATCTATCAATCATGAAGTAAATACACCTAACTGACTAAAATATTACATCTTCATTTAAAAAAAATAGGAGAAAGTATTATGGTGTCAAATATGTTATTAAAATACAATACATAGTCTTACAGGACCTAGACATGCATAGTATCTGCCCATATTTATTGTGCAATCTTTCAAAACCTCTATAAAATACTACTTCATTGAAAATATATGTACATTGTTTAAAACCATGGTAAGATGAGAGGATTTTGGAAACTTAATACTCAAAAGGGTTATCAGTGGATTTAACAAGTTGGATCACTGTTAAGTGCTCATATTTCCTTTTGCTATGGAAGCTTTTCTTTCCCTATCTTGCCTATAGTGTTTAGTGCTTTTCAGTCGGTCAACACGAATGTACCCAAAAGAGATGGGTTATGCCCTAATCCTGAAATAAATTACATGAGATTAATAAAACACTAGGATGACCAGTTTCGATCGTCAAGCGATCATCATCAGATCCATTACACTTAGGCTATAAAATCTATGTTTGAAATACAGGTGAAAATATTTACAATATGTACAATTTGCGCGTTTCAACTATGTGAATGCGAATACATATAAATCACTAACCTATTCAAAAAGCAAGGCATAAAGATAGCTTTCACGACGAAAAACACAACCGCTAGGCACCTCCTAAATAGTAATCTAAATAAACGTGACCCGTATTCAAGGTCAGGGGTATATTCTATAACGTGCCAAGACACCGATTGTCAAGCTAATTACATCGGGCAGAGTGGAAGGCGATTAGACACACGTTATAATGAACATAGGAATGCGATAAGATACGGAACACATTCAGCCGTGTGCGAACATATGTGTGACGCAGGGCACAGCTTTACCAACATAGAGTCGGACCTTAAAATAATCCATCACGAATCGAAAGGCAGAGCTCTTGACATAAAGGAAGCAATCGAGATACACCTAGCCAAACGAAACAATCCCAACAATCTAAATGAACACACGTTCATGGAGAGCTCACCCCTCTTCACGCTACTAAAAAACACACCCTGTCGGAAACAAAACACAATTTAGCGACACAGCCAAGCTAGATAAAAAAGGGGGGAAATTAGGGGGTTTTAATAGGTAAATGTTATCTGGATCAGGTGTACGATGTACTTTTCTTCTGCAATAAACCAAGGCCCATATTCGCGGCAGTATTAAAGGTGCCGGGACGTCCTCATAAGACCGTCAACGCTTAGTTCGAATGGGTTATGCTCCACGCGTGGCGAGGGCTAATCCACGGTCTTTAATAGTTGCAGACCCACCTCATTCAATAACATACATCTTATCTAGGTTGGCAACACCTCACATAAACACATCGCGATCACTCCCCACAGCACGTAGGGGTAGGGGGGGAGAAGGGAGGGAAAAACCAGTCGTTAAGATAACCACCGCAGTCGACCACACAGTGAGTTCTAGTAAACACGAAAACTGCGAGTAGCTGTAGTACGGAAGACAAACAGATAAGTAGTTAGCCTAAAATTTTATAGTTTAACCATAGTTTACAACCATATAATCTCTCTTAAAGTACAATCTCCGGATAGCTATCACCATTTAGCATTTCACCTAACATATATACTGGATTTAGCATACACTGACAGTTGCAGTACCAATACTGCAACTAAATAATTGTACATATTGTAAATATTTTCACCTGTATTTCAAACATAGATTTTATAGCCTAAGTGTAATGGATCTGATGATGATCGCTTGACGATCGAAACTGGTCATCCTAGTGTTTTATTAATCTCATGTAATTTATTTCAGGATTAGGGCATAACCCATCTCTTTTGGGTACATTCGTGTTGACCGACTGAAAAGCACTAAACACTTGTTTACTAAGGCAACACTGAAAATATGGCTTCAAACACCACAATGTTGCCTATAGTAATGTACTTCTCCCTATATCAAAGAAGTTTGATGTTTTCAGTCGGTCAACAAGATTGTACCCAATTGTGATGGATTATTCCAAAATCCTGGATTTTTTTTACATGAGATTAGTATTTATTTTTCAGGATTAGGGAATAACACAACACAATTGGGTATAATCGTTTTGACAGACTGAAAAACATCAAACTTCACTTACTAAGGCAATACTGAAAATGGCTTCAAACACCATAATCCCTATATTAATTTTGTTTCTTCTCCAAGTACAGTATATTCTGATCTAGTGTAGAACCAAGTGCAAATAAACTGTAAAGTTAATTAATGTTACTTCTGTACCTGAAGCAAATTCTCTATAGTATATTAACTATTACCAAACAGTCTGTTAAATGTAAATGAGTCACTTGCCAATTGTAGACTTTTGACCTAACTTCATGCAGCTATTGGAGAAATAAATCATAATAACTATTAAATATGTATTGTACAGACATAATTATAAGGACTAGTTATGATTTTATATAAATGTTTTAAATGTATCAATTCAAGAAATTAGAAATATGGTTCTTCTGTTTGAATTAACTTCTTACACCATCATCAGATATGTAGATAGCACATTATTGGTTAGATTTCTACCAGTAAAATTCAATATAACTTTAGATGCATCAGAAACAGCATTATTTCAATAGTGTAAAATAGCTTCTGCAAGCTACCAAACTTACTTTCATAAGATGCTCCAACAATTTTAATGATTCATAAATATTCAACAATGTTTCTGAAATATCTTTGCCAATTTTCATGTTCAAAATTGCACAATACACCTACAATGGCCCTAATTCTAAATTTAACTGAATATAGCATACTGAGTAATAATGTTATTTTGGGATATCATGAAAATCTCCTCCTAGTTACTGCAATTTAATACAGATACCATATATTTGAGAAAAAATGAGATTATATTAGGAGTAAAATTCATCACTTAAATCAAAAGTGCATACTTATCTCAAAACTAATCTTACACAGGATTTCTTCAAGCTCAAAAATATTTCAAGTTGTAAGCATTATATCTGTTGTGAATGTTTATCTTAATTCCATAAAATCACAATAAGAAGGCAGAATACTGGAAAATTATAAATCTGGGAATGAAAATAGAGAGAAAAAGCAATTTACCATGGCAAATGCACTATAGGGACATATTGTGAAACAGAATGTAAAAAGAAAACAACAATAAAGTCATAAAATCCTAAATTGCCCCATTAATTGTGATAATCTAATTAATACATGTAATTTTTTCCAGGAGTGTGTTTACATATTCATTCATTGGGACCAACTGAAGAGTTACAAAAACACTAAAGTCATTGTCAGAATAGAGGGGAATAGAAAAAGGCAACACTGAGGTGTGTGCTCCATCAGGTGTTGGTTGAGGGGTGGGTCCAGAATCTGTTCTAGAAATAAGAATGACACGCTGCTGAAGAAAAGATGGTGGTGTAGCAGAAAGTAGAAGGAGGACGACCATCAAATAACGTGCCAACCACACCCTATCAAGGATGCCTCTCAACAAATCAAAATGAACATTTACGGTATTCCATTTTCTTAAGTATTTTAATTTCTGAAGCCAGTCTGACCAGTGTAGTTTGTAAAATCTTGGAGAGTTTAATAGTAAAATATATTAGAGGGGTATGTGAAGATAAAAATTGGTTCCTGAGGAGCCAGTATGGATTTAGAAAGAAATTTTCTTGTGAGGCACAACTGGTGGGATTTCAGCAGGACATATCAGATCGGTTGGATCTAGGGGGACAGTAGTGGAACCACGATACCAAATTGATGGTCCACCTTCCACGTCGCAACTTCGCCACAGCCATCGAGACTCGAACCTGCCAATAATCGATACCCATCCCATAATTCAAGTCAACAATCCTTCCCCTCCAGCCGTTACCCATTATTACAACCAAGCCATTGTCACCAGCCCGCCTTCCGCACCATCCACGTCAAGCAAATCCCATCTCCCCTGAGTACAGCCAAGCTAACTCATCCCTCCAACCCTGCAGCAGCCAAATAATTAATTAAAATTAATTAATTATTTAAACTTTCCGCCTGCGCGCACATTGTCACGGCTACAACCGAACAACTGTTAACCTTGTGCGACAGGCATTAACTTCTTGGGCGAGCCAACATACCTCTTAAAGGTCTGCGAAAGCATTTGACCACTTCATTCGTCATTCTTCACTTTTTCATCTACTCATTCATCCCGCCACTACTTCACACACAACATGGACGCAAACTTCGACGCCCTTTGGGGTGAAGTATGCGAAATAGCTGCAAGATCCCCGAATCACGAATTCACTTGCAGTCCACCACAACCAACACCGCGCCATGGCTCCTTTCCGGACTTCGATTTCGGACAGGGGCTATGGTACGAATCACCCACACGGCGAGCCCCCAAGAGCACGCTGATAGTCATCCGCCCGCCCCAAAACTACAACTACATGAGCTCACTTAGAGGAGCAGTAATCAGCGTGCTCACACCCATTGCGAAGTTCATCACCCAGATTGAGGAACTTCGCAACTATCACATCGCCATCACGCCAACAAACGACAACCGCCTAAACTCTATCATGAGAGCGCTCATGAGCCATCCGGCCATTCCCACATTCACACTCATCCCATTTCACATCACAACAAACGAAACAGCTCAGACACAAACAGACGACACGTCCGAGCCCAAACAGGAGGATCAAGCAGACACAATTCCCCTCCCACCGCCCATGCCGCCTACACTCAAATACACAAAGGCTTCCCAAACACATTCACCAGAACTCTTTCACGAACACTCTCAAACAGAACCCAATGTGGCCGAGACATGGACACAAACACATCTTGCGCACATCCGGCCTAAGCGCAAGCACAAACTGACTCAATTCACCAGCCCAATAAACCACACAATCATAAACAGATCTACAGACACCAAACAAAGTTCCAAGCCAACAACGCAAGAAAACAATGGCTCCCAAACAAAGCAAGACACCATTCCCTCACAGGCAGTCGCCCCTCCTTCAGAGAGCGATGTCACACCTGACCATCTCCCTCCCCCTGAAACAGTAGAATCAAATCCCCATCCAAAAACACCGGCGACTCGTCGCCCTCCTCCCAAACCACACACTACACTCACATTTCAATGTTTCAACTGCCAGCGATTAGGACATAATGCTGCTAGTTGCCCCCACGAGGCTCGCTGCAACCGGTGTGGAGGTAATCATCACCACGCCGATTGTAGTGTAGCCAGAGACAAACCAAGGTGCGTCAACTGTGGTGGTGCGCATGCGGCCTCTTATTCCGGTTGCGCTTACATCAAAACCGCTATCAGGCGACGGCAGTTGAAATACAGACAACGCGAACACCCTAACATCCCCGCCCTCATGTCTCTCAAAATCTCTCCCCCTCCTACTAACACCAACTCAGTCCTCACACAGCTACTACAGCTCCTTTCCCAACTCTCAGCCATCCCACAGCCATAAACATTCAGCCGAAATCGAACCCTGGATTCTGGGACCGCTAGGTGCCTGCCTGGGGGCTGGGTCCGAACCCGGTCGCCCGGGATGGCGCTTGGCGGACCAGGAAGCACACTACAGACCATTCAAGCATAACCTAATAATTACAACACATCCGCAACTCTAAATTACACAAACAACATTATTCTACGCATTTAACTCCACTCAATCCCTCAAGTCTATCCGACAGTTACTGCAGTCGAACACAGGACCCGCTGGATCGTGGCGGGCCGACCTGGGGATTAGGTGAAAGCCTGTTCACTGGGGATGGCGCGCTGCGGGATAGCGGGGCTCATACATCAGAGACACATCTCAACTCCAATTTCGAAACCCATAACTTCATTTTTTTAACTTAACTTGCTAAAGCCGTAACTCTCAACTCCATTTAGAAGCACAAAAATTTGCATATTCACGAAATACAGAACAGAGACTGCAGAACTCGGATAGCCAATCACAAGCCAGGATACAACGTCCGACTAACTTTTTCACCCAAATAGCCACACATTTAAACAAAAATTAGCTTACAGCATAGTCGATACCACAAATTACACTTTTTAAAACAAAAACAACAATTTTCACCTTCCGGAATACACAAAAACAGGCCCAAACCTAACAACCAATCACAGCCCAGAACAGACGCCCGCTCAGCCGGCACATTCAAATTACAGCCAATCACAACACAGCCCTGCACTACTTACAAAATCATTAAATTTATCATCATTCCCAATAGCGAGGCTTATTATTATTATTATTATTATTATTTTATTTTTAAACCAACTAACCTACTACAGGTCTTCCATCTTTCATACTATCAAACGCCAACCCACTAGCGGTCTGTCTTCCTTCCTAAAGCTTAACGACATAAATTCAAATCATTACATTTTATTATTATTATTATTATCATTATTAACAAGCTGAAGCAACTGCTGTTCTCGCGCCTGGAACGCGAGGGGTGTGCTGCGGTCTGGTAAACGAGACTTTTTCCGTTTAAACAACAAGTTTAGTCTACGCAAATCAACTAACAAAAGTTTATATTATCTCAACGATAAAATTCCCCAACATTAAAATACGACATAGGCTTATTGCCAACAACTTTAAATCACGACAGGGACCTCCGGGGAGGCCGTTGGTAGGCGTCTCTATTCTTTATTTTTATTTTATTTCTCAATAATAACGTTATACCACCTAATTCAATTTACAACTTTTTAAATCCCCTGTTCAAGTTACAACCCAGGCTAAGGAGCGCTCAGCCACACCGGTACCTGGTCCACACACCGCTGGCTCGCTCGCTTCGCTCGCGCAGCCAGCGGCACTTTAAATGATTAGACGGGGACAGTTGGACTGCATAGCTTTTGACAGAGTGGAACATGGAGTATTATTAAAGAAACTGGAGAAAATGGGATTGGACTCAAGGGTTGTACATTGGATAGGAACATTTCTAAATTCAAGGGTTCAGAGAGTCAGAGTAGGGAATTACGTATCACAGGAAGAGAAAGTTAAGAAGGGAATTCCACAGGGTAGTAAAATTGGTCCATTGCTTTTCCTAATATATGCAAATGATTTAGGGGACAATATAGCATCAAAAATAAGATTGTATGCAGATGACATTATCGTCTATAGGGAAATAAATATTATAGAGGATTGTAAAATATTACAAAGGGACCTCGACAGTATCCAACATTGGGTTGAAGAGAACTACATGAAGGTTAACGGTGGTAAATCAACTGTCACAATATTCACAAACAAGAGATTAAAAACTGAATTTTAATATACATTGGATGGGGTAATCGTACCAAAAGATGACAAGTGCAAATACTTAGGTGTGAGATTTGATAGTAAATTGCACTGGAAGGGTCATGTTGGAGACATTGTTGGGAAAGCATACAGATCGTTGCATGTCATTATGCGACTACTTAAAGGATCCAACAAAGAAATAAAAGAGAAAAGTTACCTAAGTTTGGTTTGTCCAATATTGGAATATGCAAGCAGTGTATGGGATCCGCACCAGGAATACCTAATAGAAGAAATTGAGAGTGTGCATAGGAAAGCAGCAAGATTTGTGATAGGGGATTTTAGGAGAAGAAGCAGCGTATCAGATATGTTAGAGAAGCTTGGATGGGAAACACTAAGTAAGAGAAGGGAGAAAAACATACTTGCAGGGTTATATAGAGCGTATACAGGAGAGGAAGCATGGGGGGAAATCCGCAAGAGGCTTCAATTGGAAAGTAATTATATTGGCAAGGCAGACCACAAATTCAAAATTGGACGGCACTTTAGCAGAAGCGATTGGGGTAAATTTTCATTCATTGGGAAGGGTGTGAAGGAATGGAACAGTTTACCAAGGGTGGTGTTTGATCCCTTTCCAAAATCAGTCCAGTCATTCAAGAGCAGAGTAGACAAAACCAGGGAAAAGAAAGAAGTGGTATAACTTAGTGCTGTATTCCTAGAAACATTACACGTGCTATGTAATTCCTACAGCAGTTGTGAGAGGGGAGTTCAATCAATGTGTGAGTAGTACATTAAGTTACTGTATTCTTTTAATATTGTGTAGTGTTTGTTACTGTATTCTTTTGGGTGTTTGTTACTGTATTCTTTTAATATTGTGTAGTGTTTGTAAATTATGTACCTCATTTGCCACCGTGGTTGACACCTCATTGCAAATAAAGTGATTTTGATTTGATTTGATCACCACTAACTTCTGGAAAAATTTGCATGAGTATTTCTAAAAGAGTTTATTTGAATCCTGGTGTCAGCTATTCCATGAGGGATAAGGTGTAGCCATCCATGAAAAATGTACCAAAGGAAACAAAACAGAAACTATCAACTTCAGTAGTCTTTAATACAGTAAATTTTGTAATCTCACTGCAATTAATTTGGAGCTATTAGCTGGGTCTATTTTGAAACAGTCTGGCTGCGTGGCTCAGGGGTAACGTTCTCGCTTGCTGAGCCCAAGGTTGCAGGTTCGAAACCTGGCGCAGTCAGCTGGCATTTGAGGGTGCGCAAATGCGAGGGAGCCGTGTCAGTACATTTACTGGCACGTTAAAGATCCCCTTCGGGGCAAAATTCCGGCACCCCGGCGTCTCTAAAAGCCAGTGTAGTTAAAAGGGACGTAAAACCAATAACATTATTATATTATTTTGAAACATAAATCTCTCCAAAACCTTGTCCCTCACTCACACTATTGTATCTATTGTGCTCCAATGTGGACCATTTCAATTCTCTTTCCACCACCGTGTTCTGCATTCTCAGTTAATATTGTATCCATCTATCCATCCACATTGTTGAGTGGAAGCATTGTAGCACTGTACAGACTATTACTATCATAACAAAATAGGTTTCACTAGAGAGATGAGGGACATCTGGGATATGAGCTCTGATTGAAGTGTGTTCATGCTGAAAGTTACTGTGGTTATCCTGACATGTCTGAATATTAATACAGTATTAACATTGTTTTCTTTTACAAATGTACTGGTATCTAAAACTCACTTGATCTCCAACATTTGTTATAATAATTCAATCCCAAATAGCACTGAGCTGAACATTTACAACATCCCTGATACCGTGATATGGTACCGTACTTAAATTGGAGCTGTAAATTGATTGGATCCTCACTGGAGGTGCTTTTGTAGGCAGATATTTAATGGGTTTGATATTGAATATTCTAGTCTCTTGTAGAATCACGGATGATACTGATAAATCTGCTATTCTTTGAAGTTTGATTTCTCGTACTGTCCATATCATTTTAGCTCAATCATATTTAAAATATTCAAAATTTGTGAGACACAATATCACTTGATCCATTTACAAAATCTCTTCCATGTCTTATGGACTTCAGATTGATATAATAGACTGACTCATGGATCCACATCTTCTGTACCCTTACAGCACTAAAGTCAATCCTGTGTAAGTTATGTTCTACATTTGGAATGTTACAAGCTTAGCACCTTTAATAACATATATATTAGCAGGCATACCAAGCTACAATATACAGTACGTTAATTCAAGATTTTAGGGTTATATTCCATACAGTCTCCTTCTTTCAGATTCACCCTGTGCAGTTTCAAAATAAATGGTACGTTATATTGGAAATGTTTCAACTGTAATTTAAAAGCAATTAATTTCTCCAGTGTTGTCAAAGTTAGTTCATTAAGTGGCCTTATATATTCTCAGTTTTTTTGTGATTACTTCATATTAGAAACTACTCAGAATGATCAGACAACGAACTAGGACACTATCATGTTCGATAATGGCCAAACATATTTGCATTCTGTTGTAGCAGTTATTAATGCCCCATGTTGGTAGCGACAAATGTAATGGTTTCGCTAGCCCACACTGTTGGGAGAAAATGTAATTGTTTACCTTTGCCTAAGCTATGTTGTTCTAATGGGCGCCAAGACTTCAACGCAATGCTGAAATCTAAATTTGTATTTAACAACGTCTAGCTCTGGTAGAACACCGTCAAGAATCTATTCACTCAGATCGTGGTATGATTTGATCATTAACCCAACAAACAATTGTATCAGGAGAAGGAATTGGTCTATATCTAATGCTACCTACTGAAAGCAAAGATTGCATTGTAAAAGAAATGAATTTATTATATAAAACAAGTATAGCAAAATTAATAATAATAATAAGTATAAAATTTAAATTGGAGCGTTGTGATTTGAATATTACCGATAGAAAATTACGTGAAAACGGAGTCTGATAAATTGATTTTACTCTTATTTCCAAGCTATGAAGTTACTGAAATATGAAATATAAAAAAAAGAAAAATGAGAGATTGCGTATTTCTGCGTCATTTGCGCTTACCATTGGAAATTGCCAAGGCATTTCCCTCGTTCTTGATGATGTTGTGAGCTTACCACAGTCTCCTGGACGTCGTCATCTCCGTCGGAATTTGATGATATTCTGGTAGATTAGATAATTCTATGGTCCGTACCTCGGACCCAAACACTCGTACAACCAAGTTTTACAAAAGTTCGTCGCTAACTCCACTGAACATCGGAGCGACACGCACTTGCGACCGTACTCTGCAAGTTCTACACAGATTGTTCGTTCCACGGAACATCGGAGCGTCCCCCGCGTATAACCATACTCCGCAAGTATTTCACAGATAGTCCTTAACTCCACTGAACATCGGAGCGACTCGCACGCGCATCCATACTCCACAAGTATTTCACAGATAGTCCTCGTTTCACGGCGCGTCGAACGATATATCCACACGTTGGCTCCCCCACCATGGTACCGACATCTAGCTTACGTCATCCTCACTGATTGGTTGACCCACCGCTAGTTCCCCTCCTCTGGTTCATTACACTCGGCGGGAGGGTTCCGTTTCAACAATTCGCCTTTTCTAGACCTTGCGACCCAGGATTGCGTCATGCTTCTCGACAAGATTAAGCGTGTACTTGAAATCCCAGTGAGTCATGTCTCTCAAATACCCTAACTGACAAAACTCCGTAAAATTCCGTAATCAGATAATTTTCTATGATATCGTCGTTCGTAATAATTTGCATGATAGCGTTTTCTAAGACATAGAAAACCTATCTGTATGCTTATAATTTTTATAAAATGCTCCGAAAATCTCTAAATAATAATTATAATAAATTAATAATAATAATAAATTACCATGAAAAATTCTCTTGGCTGAACAATTTGCCGCGTAAATAAATATAGAATGGCTTCCTACTGACTTATGCCAGTTGCATAAAACCCCACGAAAAACACGTTACATATTCGCCTCGGATCATCGGATGATTTACCGTGACGACGGTCCATTATCCGATTATCCCAGACACGTTAATAAACCCCATCCAAAATACATATTACATAAATGAAATCACCCTAAATTACAGATATATACACTCATATTTTTTCTTCACGCACTTTGCGTCAAAGTTTGTTGTCACTATGAATTGCACTTTGCAACCAGTCCAATGTTTTACATATGGAATAGTGTTCCACGGATATTTCCGCCTCTCAAATTTCTCTATGTTGGAGAAATAGACATAATTAATGTGTGAGCACTATGTATTTATGAGGTCATATCACACGCATTGAAGGTGTTCTGATATATTTATATCACCATAGAACTTCCTAATTTCACTGGAGGTTCCTTCCTTATGGTGAAATTTAATCTCACTTATCACTGAGCACACGATCACACTATTGTGGCAGCGCCTCGTGACCATAATACTTAATCTCTCTTTTAAAAGTAGATTAAATTAATATTGACTTCTGAAAAAAAAACAGTAAATGCGCATTACATATAACACCAAATATTTCTGTGCCGTAATCGCCCTGTCTTGTTAAGTTCCCGTTAACCATATTCTACTTAATACTAGTTCTCAACACAGACCATTTCTCCTCACACAAATAATACCATTGTACAAATTATCTTAAATTACACACTTACAAATCTTACATGGCGAGGCCGTAAACAGAAATCACGTGTGCTGATATGTATGAGTTTCATGAAGGACTGTCTCGCATTCTGATGGCTCATCTTTTGCCTCGTGGACGCCTTAAGCAAAAATACCATGTACAAGCGCTCACCCATCTCTTGGAGGCAAATGGGAATTCACCAGCGCTACCAAATTCTGGCCTTGGTGTATCGAGACATTTTAGTGCTCAAGAGCATCCGACAATCCCGTCATATTTCCCTGTACCTTAAAAACTCTCATTTACTTACATACTACCCCCCTGTGTGACTTCTGATACGCCTGCCTGGAAGACCAGATCTTCCACGCACCAGACACCACACTTACTCATTTGATAGGCTGGCTCGCCAGCTAAACACACTCACTTTATGACACATATTTTCGTAGACTATGTATATTATACGTCCCGTATAATCTGTTTCCCTCACTATTCTCCAGCACATATGCTGTTTTCCCAATACGTTTGGAAACTATAAATGTTTCTGAGTCACCTGCTTCCAACCTTGCAAGTGGCTCCCTTTAAATGAACGTCATCACGTTGCTCCACTAGCATATTTCTCAGTGTCTGTAACGATGCCCTGTTGCTACTGTCCACACATGCTAACCCTACTTTCCTATGGTGTCACACCTCTACTCGACACTCTATGACCTAAAAATGTCACTTCTGACTGACAGAATGACGACTTAGACAGCTTCAAAGTGAACCCTGCCTGATCTAACTTCTGAAAAACTATATTTAAATGACGTAGATGCTCCTCAAAACTGCGTGAACTAATTACCATATCATCTATGTAAATGGTTACAAACTCTCCTGTGTCATCCCCTAATGCGATGTTTAAAGCCCTAATTAAAGCTGCTGAACTACTCTTTAACCCATAAGGTGTTCTACAAAATTGATAAAGGTTATATTTATGACTAAAAGCTGTAAATGGTCTATCTTCGTACATAAGTGGCACTTGCCAAAAACTGGAACTCAAATCTACACAAGTGAAATACTTCTTCCCCTCAAATGTTTGCATTAATTCTTCTATTGACATAGATTTCAGCTGATCTGAACTAATTCTACTGTTAACCAAACGAGCGTCTAAACAAATACGAACAGTGCCGTCGGTCTTGGGTACCGTGATCAAAGAATTAACATATGGACTGTTCGAGTGCTCAATAATCCCATCTTCAAGCATCTGATTAATTTGTGCCTCAACTGCACTCTGATAAGCGAAAGGTACAGGATATCTATGTCCTGTGAATACTGACCTATCAATAACGTTCAATGAATGTGTATAGCAATTGGCCATACCAATGCGATCCTCAAAAACTCTCCTATTACACCATAACACATCATAGAGCCGAACACACTGTTCATCCTCTATATTTCCCTGAAATGCAGCCTCACGTAACGAGTCCTCTAGACTTCCGTTCGTAATCACACTGCCCACAAAACATGGAGAACCCCGCTCTACGGCTGGCGATATCTCATTTAAAGTACAAATCACACCTACAATACTACTCCTCTGAATATGGTCATTGAACGCTACTTCTACTTCAGAATCTCCCCATTTAAATTTCAAACTCCCTACATCATAACATAAGTTACCAGAAACTCTACTTAGCCACTCTGAACCCAAGATAACACTGAATACTAAATTTGGAATTACAAGACAAATCTGCTTCTCTACATGATTATTAATTTTAATGTCTACTAAAACTTGCTTAGAAATTACTTTAGACCTCTTCCCAACAGCTGTGATAACAAAAGTGCTTTTAATTGGCATCTCCTCAAAATTTACTCCAGTTCCTTTCATTTTATCATAAAATGCACTACTTATGCAACTCTTCATACAACCACTATCAATTAAAACATCTGTGTACGCCTCGGACACGTTAAATTTAACTATGGGGCTCTTACTAACCACTTCCTGAATAATACCTTCATCATTTAGTTCATGTAATAATTCATTTCTTACATTTAGGTCATAGGGTTCCTGTATAATTGTATGGACAGGGCATGCTACAGACTGAGATTCTGACCTTACTTCGCAGCCTGGTTCGCGTTTAAAGAACCGCTACAGCTGGCCGTCGTACTACTAACTACTGAATTGGTCTGGTTGTTCTGAGCTGTGTTGTCATTGTTTGGCTGTATATTACTACCACTAGGCTGTCCTCTTCCTTGACCCCTATTCTGGTTGTAATTATTGTCATTATCATTTCTCCCTTGATTTCCCCTGAAATCATTGTTTCTCCCTTGATTTCCTCTGTAATCATTGTTCCTCCCTTGATTTCCCCTGAAATCATTGTTCCTCCCTTGATACTGATTACCATAGCCATTTCCTCTGTTCTGATTTAGCTGATTATTATTATTTCTATTTTGAGCGTTGGCCCCTTCGCCACCGTTCCCTTGAACTTCTTGATGCCTGGCTTCATTAGGTCTATTATTATTATTACCCTGGTTCCGATTGAAATTGTCCTCATAACCCCCTCTCCCTAGTGCATCAAATGTGCTTAACAAATTTTCTACTTGTGATATAGTCTTTACATTCTGGATACAAGCAGCCTCCTTGATCCTATAGGGAAAGTGCCTAAGTAGCAACCTTACCACATCACTTTCCTCCTTCAAGCCATCCAGATATTTACACACTAATACCTGCCCTAAAAAGTATTCGGTCATGGTGGAGCTTCCTTTAGGGTTATATTTACCACACACTACTCCCTCACGATGCTGCGACTGAATAACCTCATTCCAGAACTTTTCACAGAATTTCATTTTAAAATCATTAATATCAGTAAACTTGTCTCTGTAGACAGCAAACCAATTCCTCGTTTCCCCCACAAACACTTGTTCTAAAATTTCAACTACCTGGCACCACTCAATACTACCATTTTCCAACCTCTCCCCGAATTTATTTTCTATAGTGTTCATGAACTCCATTGGGCACCCCTGTCGATTGCTGAACTTACCCAGTTCTACCTCCCTGTGTGTGCTATTCACAAAAACTGGCCTATTCTGACTATTTTCTTGCCTGATCCTAGCTTTTAATTTTAATTCTAATTCTGCGATTTTCTCCTCAGCCTTCCTCTCAATACTGTTTACCGTTAATTTAATGTTTCCTTCTGATTCTTCTACTTTATCATATAGCTTTGCTTGTTTCTCCTCAATCTTGCTAATGCTCTCTCTATTACTCTCTCTTAAATCATTTACTTCTGCAAATATTTGCGAGTGGACTTTCTCAATTCTACCCCCCAGCTGTTCCTTAACCTCTTTAGTTGCTACCTGAATTTTGTCAATTTCTCACCCCAATTGCTTTTTGACCTGCTGTGTTTCCAGTTGCACTAGTTCTTTTAAATTTTCAGCCTGTGTACTGATTCTAATTTCCAACTCCTCCTGTACTTTTCCTAATTTTCTGTCTACATCTGCAATAATCTCTTTAGCCTTTTCTTCCATCACCCCCCTGATCTCACCTCTAATCAGTTCGAATTTGTCACTCATTTCCCTACTGTTTTGTTCTAATTTAGCATTTAAAGTTTCAGTACTCTCTCTATTTTCCTTACTGTTTTGTTCTAATCTGGCGTTTAAAGTTTCATTACTCTCTCTATTTTCCCTACTGTTTTGTTCTAATCTGGCGTTTAATGTTTCATTACTCTCTCTATTTTCCCTACTGTTTTGTTCCAGTTTAGCATTTAAAGCGTCTGTACTTTCTTTATTTTCCCTACTGTTTTGTTCTAATCTGGCGTTTAAGGCATCTGTACTTTCTTTATTTTCCCTACTGTTTTGTTCTAATTTTGCATTTAAGGCATCACTACTAACTTTGTTCTGATACATGAACTCGAGAAGTAAAGTTTTTAATTCTGGTTGGCCGCCTACACTCCCTGTTTCAGTATCGGGATTTACCTCCGCTACCCCGGTACTACCATCACTCGACATACTGCTCGTATCATCACTCTCCCGTTGATGACCACTACGTAACCTCATCTGTCTTTCTTTCTCATCCCCCATAATGATATACACTGATACAGACAAATAACCCCCAAAATACAGGCACAGAAATATATACCCTTCTCCTTCCACAAATGTTATTAGGTTTTCATCCCCACGTTGGGCGCCAATGTAGCAGTTATTAATGCCCCATGTTGGTAGCGACAAATGTAATGGTTTCGCTAGCCCACACTGTTGGGAGAAAATGTAATTGTTTACCTTTGCCTAAGCTATGTTGTTCTAATGGGCGCCAAGACTTCAACGCAATGCTGAAATCTAAATTTGTATTTAACAACGTCTAGCTCTGGTAGAACACCGTCAAGAATCTATTCACTCAGATCGTGGTATGATTTGATCATTAACCCAACAAACAATTGTATCAGGAGAAGGAATTGGTCTATATCTAATGCTACCTACTGAAAGCAAAGATTGCATTGTAAAAGAAATGAATTTATTATATAAAACAAGTATAGCAAAATTAATAATAATAATAAGTATAAAATTTAAATTGGAGCGTTGTGATTTGAATATTACCGATAGAAAATTACGTGAAAACGGAGTCTGATAAATTGATTTTACTCTTATTTCCAAGCTATGAAGTTACTGAAATATGAAATATAAAACAAAGAAAAATGAGAGATTGCGTATTTCTGCGTCATTTGCGCTTACCATTGGAAATTGCCAAGGCATTTCCCTCGTTCTTGATGATGTTGTGAGCTTCCCACAGTCTCCTGGACGTCGTCATCTCCGTCGGAATTTGATGATATTCTGATAGATTAGATAATTCTATGGTCCGTACCTCGGACCCAAACACTCGTACAACCAAGTTTTACAAAAGTTCGTCGCTAACTCCACTGAACATCGGAGCGACACGCACTTGCGACCGTACTCTGCAAGTTCTACACAGATTGTTCGTTCCACGGAACATCGGAGCGTCCCCCGCGTATAACCATACTCCGCAAGTATTTCACAGATAGTCCTTAACTCCACTGAACATCGGAGCGACTCGCACGCGCATCCATACTCCACAAGTATTTCACAGATAGTCCTCGTTTCACGGCGCGTCGAACGATATATCCACACGTTGGCTCCCCCACCATGGTACCGACATCTAGCTTACGTCATCCTCACTGATTGGTTGACCCACCGCTAGTTCCCCTCCTCTGGTTCATTACACTCGGCGGGAGGGTTCCGTTTCAACAATTCGCCTTTTCTAGACCTTGCGACCCAGGATTGCGTCATGCTTCTCGACAAGATTAAGCGTGTACTTGAAATCCCAGTGAGTCATGTCTCTCAAATACCCTAACTGACAAAACTCCGTAAAATTCCGTAATCAGATAATTTTCTATGATATCGTCGTTCGTAATAATTTGCATGATAGCGTTTTCTAAGACATAGAAAACCTATCTGTATGCTTATAATTTTTATAAAATGCTCCGAAAATCTCTAAATAATAATTATAATAAATTAATAATAATAATAAATTACCATGAAAAATTCTCTTGGCTGAACAATTTGCCGCGTAAATAAATATAGAATGGCTTCCTACTGACTTATGCCAGTTGCATAAAACCCCACGAAAAACACGTTACACTGTTAATTAATTCACAATATGTACCGGTAATGAAAAAGAAATGTACAATATATACATATTTAAAACTATTCTTATAGTCACCTTTCCGTGCGTATCACTTAAAACTACAATAGTAATTGTAAACTAAATACCGTAACCAAGAATTCAGCGAAGAGATAATACTCTTCTCTTTCTCTTCAGTATGTACAAGACAATCAGATTATTCATAGGAACATTTTTGCTCCCCTAATATATTATACAAGTTCTGCATGGCAGATATATCTAATGATCACAGGTATAAAGAAGAATGTTGTAGTTTTGTTCTTGTTAATCAACAGGCACAGAGGAGGCAACATTTTTATGTACAGAGAGATTATTATATACAAAGAGTTTTCTGATATATGCAATGTATTAAGAAAATGTAATCAAATACTGAATTTCCATGCCCCACAAGCTTTATAATTTTATTTAAGGGCGTCGACACGAGGATGGGGACTTACAGCATTGGTGAGGATTCGTTATTTTACAGTATGAGCGAGGAATGCACAAATTTTATATCCCTACATGAACTGTATTATATATAAAGGTGGATTGTGGGGTTGGACATGAGCGTGATTTTGAGTCTAATTATATAGTCTCTGCGTTGCTTATTGTATGCGAGTATTTGTATCTTTACGACGGTTTACCAGGGTATGATTGTTTCCATTTTGCAGGGATGCTTTCTTACTGTTTATAGATTTATTTTTTGTTATTTGAATGCTTCTATTTGCAAATATTTAACTACTTAACTACTTTTTGGTCGTTTTCTACCATGATGTGGAACCTAAATTCACAGACTACTGTGGCGTATTCTACCGAGTCTCCCATTAGTTTATTAAGTTTGCCTTATAAATCTTACTGGTCAAACCCGTCACTTAGAAATATTGATATGTTTAAAATGGTTTTATTATTACTTGAAATGATTATAGTTTGTTTTGTTACTTTTACTCTAAATCATGACATGATACGTAGTTTGCACAATATTACTTAGTGCGGATATGACAATTGCTACCATGTTTGATAGGGTTAGTTTATCTCGTGCCACAAGGTATCTCTGCACTCCTATTGTGTGGTTCTTATTTAAGTGTCGCGTGGACATATAGATTCTTAGATGATATTTATGATCTATTTTCTTTTAGTATTCGTTATTCGCCTAATGAAATGCATATATTATTATGAAGCTGGGATTCTAAGAGTTTATCTGCGGACTGCCATTATCCTCTTGAAATTTTGCTGTTCGGCAATACACGCGAGGAAACTACATTGAAGTAAAAGAAATTCATTGGCCTTTAAAATGTAATAGTTAGGCCTAGGTTAATAATGCACACTTAGATTAAAATATGCTCCTTAAATATTGAGTTTTATTTGCGAAATTTCAGGTTTAATCTATTATAAGCAACAAGCAGTATAGAGCCGTCGTACCCACCTACTTAACAATTTCAACACAATTGTTTATCAGATAAAAAGAACATGCACAACGACTTTGAGTGGCAAAATATTGCTCTTTATAACCTTCCTCTGGGTTGCACACAATACGTCACAGCGAGCAAAGCTACGATATCCTAACATCCAATTGTGATCCCGAGCAACGCCGGGCTTAAAAGCTAGTATTGAAATAGAAGAGGTTAATCAGGCAAAGTATTAAGGTTTAATCATCGACAAACACCTGACCTGGATTAAACACGTTGAACAAATTGCGAAGAAACTCTCACGTATAGTATGAATCCTAAGGAAACTTCGGTATCTTATTCACCTAAACATTGTAAAACTAATCTACCATTCACTTGTACACTATTTAAATGTTATTTGGGCTCACTGCAGATAATCCACACTGAATGATTTAATGACTGTTCAGAATAGGTCTAATAGAAACATATTTAACCTTCCTTACTACACTCCAGTAAAAGATCTGTACATCAGAAGTAAAATTCTACCCCTCAGCATAAGTGCAGAGCTCCGAGCAGCTATGCTAATATACAAGATTAAACACAACACAATATAGCTCTTCCTACATCTTGAACTCAGGCAATCATTCTTATGGAACTAGGCATGCGAAGGATGTAGCCTTATAGACCTCGTGCGAATAAACGTAGCTGCTCTCTGGCGGCAAGCCGCTCAAATATTCTGCAGGACTTGTGAGTGAGTGGAGCAACGTGATTAGATCATATGGCGGAAAGATGGTAAAAGTTCTACAGAGAGTAGAGCAAATCGTTCTGTGGTTGAATGTAAATACACATACAGAAATATCCACTTGGAACGTAATTCTTCATATTCAGAAACAAAACAAAACACAGTACATTCGTAGACGGAACACCTCCTTAATTGTGGTGTTTGTAATCAGCATTTTTATAAATAGAACACCGACAAGAGGTTCTGACAGACCCAGGCACTGTCTTATATGAAGCCAAACTAATCAGATCAGCGTGAATGAGGGGAGGGTAGCAGATTAACTGCGCGAAGAGAGGTCGAAATGAAAGATGACGGAGAGTAGCCCAGAACAAGTGGAAGTAATGCCACACTCAGCTGGAGTCCCATGGTCACCAACCCACATCCTACTATTTGTGAGCCACTGTTTCATGAAAATGAGAGATGTGAAGGAAGTGTATTTAAATATGGATTATTATGTAATGCGAGTATATCGACAGATATACCATAATGATAAGACTGAGGTGAGCTTGATGTCGCCACCACAGTTAACATTGCACGTATTGTCAATCACAACATGAATAAGGGCATCCAATCTACATAAGAGTGAGACAGTCCTGACCTAGCAATATTCCGTCCGGGTTGCAGTAGCATCACGGTGGTTCTTTTAGAAATCCAGCTCCTCTATGCAGTATTCGTGCAATAAACAACCCCTGAAGTTCCCTGCTCTTTATTTGTGCCCATGTACTTGTGTGTGTGTAGAAATTGTATAAAAGCCTGTTACTAGGAATCATCCCAGCATTTTCCTGGGAAAACCAAGGAAAACAACATGGCATATGAGAAGCTTATTTGCAAAAGATACCAAATACAAAAAAAAAAATAGAATTTGAGATTATGATGGAAAACGTACGTTGGTAGGAAGTTCCATTATATGAAAGAAAAAGAAATTGCCAAAACGACCCAAATCCATAACAAACAGGACATTGAAAATCTCGTTTGATGCCAATAAGTACCAAATCCTGTGGCCTGAATGTGCCAATACGTACCGTATCCATGCAGCCAATGAGAGCCATTTCTTTTAGTACGGTACTGGATAATATTTTCCATTGTCCAGTTCACAAGTTATTTACCATATTCATGTTCTTTAGACACAAACTACAATCATAATTCCATAAGTTCAGCACTGCTAAGTTACTTTGCATAATTTTCATTGTTTTGTTCAATTTTATTTAATATTACTTAAATAATCTATGCCTTCACTGTAAATACCTTAAATCTAATTATTGCATAACTAAATACAATCAGTTTTCTCGAAGATTCTGATGACTGCAGTGAAATGTATGTGTTTCCGTTGCAAGTACGAGCCTATGGCTCTTTGGAATTAATTGAATAAAATATCTATCTATCTATCTATCTAAGTATTTAGAGTTTCAGTGCCAAAAAGTACCAAATCCATAATTTTCTTTGAATATTTCCTAAACTGCAAAAGCCTAAACAGAAATACTTGGTATAACAATGAATTTATTCTATCTGAACATAATTAAAGTGCTCAAATGGATTTTCAGTTGAAATTTAACACTCTGAGCGTTTTTCCTCTCTCCTGTAAAATATTACTTTTTAGATTTGGTACCTTTTGGAAATAAGCTTCTCATATAGGATACCTGAGGTGGTAATTGAACCACCCTCCTCTCAGCTTTATTTTTTATTGGTTAATGCAGTCAAACGGCCATACATGTAGCCTCACAAGTCTGAGTGTACCTGTTCTAACCTTCAGACCCTCTCGTTTACAATATTCCATCCCAATGTTCTTAGGTTATTCACATTGTTGCAAGAAGGAAGACTTCAAATAATCTCTCTCGTAACATGTTTAAAACTATAAAGGATTAAATTTTGAAAGACATGGTTTACATCCACTCTCAGGGGACTGAGATTTATTATTGCAATTAATCTGTTAAATAAATATTTAAAAAAATGGGAAAGAGAAAAGTAAAGTTGTACGTTGATAATACTATTCTAAATTAATATACTGTATATGATTAACAGTGCAAAAGTAAGGCACTGCAACTCACATTCAATAGCATGAGATGGTTGATTAATGCTATTTCTCGCAAACACAAACTGTATAATTATGTCTTCTCCCAACTTTTATTTCACAATGAGCTTTCCGCCTTTCTTAAGCTGAGAGGCTGTGAAATACGATGTATCCCTCCGAATATTCCCTAAACCCTGATAAATTTCCATGGTATTTCACCATGACGGTATTTCACCATTAAATAACTTATTTTACTGTCCTACTTGGTTCTCCAGCACGAGCCATCACACACACTACTCCTTTAGACTCAGTAAGCGAGTTGCCGCTAGGGACGCCAGCAGCTATAATATCGCCATTCGCACAACGTTCTAAATATGGTAGAAATGTTTTCAAGTTTTCTGCATCACAGTCATATAATAAACTTCCTGATGAAGTAAAGAATGCACCAACTTTGTCAGTATTTAAGAGGAAAACTGTGAAAATATTGTGGGGAAAATTCTATGCATCTTGATACATTAAATAAGTTATGTATAAGCTTAAAAATCCTAAGTGGTTATTATTTTAAGGGACCTTGGTCTCAACAATCTTAGATATGGTATCAACTTTACTAATAGGCCTATGTCCTTATTCACCAATTTATGTTACCTTCAGACTTTTCTTCCTTGGTGTGTAAACACATATTACTGTGCAATTCCTCTGTATGAGCCTATGGCTCTTTGGAATTATTTGAATTAAATTACATTTAAAAGAAATAAAAATAATGGATATTAGCCATCCTTTATCTCCATTTGTTGTTCATTATGGGTTCATCAGTTCCCGTTATTATTATTATTATTATCAGTACGCCAACAAAGATTTCTCTTCAATTCATGAAATACAACTCATACATATTAAATTAGGTGTGTTTTGAGATATGGGCTTGTTTTTAATTCCTCCAATTCCTTTAACTGTATGGAAATTCAATTATGATCACAGTTTTCTTTTACAAACCATACTTAAGCTGGTAGTCACTAGATGACACCAGGAATCTTTAGTACACTGAAACTCTTTGCTGTTAAAATTGACCAACTTATCTAATGTTGTGCTACAATTGCTTTTTCTCAATTGCCATTGAAGGGCAGTTCTTGCACTTCTGTATGATATGAGTTACTCCAATATCATGTATGTCTTAAACAAATGAAAGTTAAATGTAGCATGTGATGGTGAAGGTTTGACATATCTTAAGGAACTTTCAGCTTCAGTATATTACTTCTCAACCAGGATGCTATATACATACTTTATGTTCATCTGCTGCTACCTTTTTGTATACTCTAAGTCTTTGCTTTTATTGCAATGTTATTAGAGAAGGAAATCCTATATGAAGCTCATTATACTCGTATTCATTCCCAGTTGAAAAGACAAATTAGAAACACGGAGTTGGTATATTACTGGTCCACTTCTTATATTGAGGATCACACAAATAAAATAAAAAAGAATTCCAAATTGATTATGATATTCATTTGGAGGTTTCTAAAGAAACATTTCAAAGGATCTAACAAATTGGGATACTCATACTCTAAAATAATTTTCAGCTTTACAACAGAGATTTATTATGAATGGCAAGTCTTGAAAATCACTGGTAAGGTTGTTGTCTATGCTCTAAATTGAAAATCTCAACTACAGTGGCTGGAAACTGTGCAAGATGATGATGATGATGATGAACTATTGATGGGAGCTAAAGAGAAGCGTTACGTGAGGAATGTGACCCAAACCCGCCTCTCACCCCTACCCCCTCGCTTCCGTCCATAAGCTTCTGTATGTACCTGAGTGACAGGCTTGAGAGAGAAAGCTACTTCCCCGTCCCGCTAGTCAACTCTAGTCAACTTGGTAGTACCTTTCTCCTTTGCAGTTGTTAGTAGAGCCTTAACTGAACTATGCCATCCATAAATATTTTTATTGGCCGAAAATCACGGCTATCATAGGTACCGTACTGTCTTTCACTATTTATTTTTGGAATCAGTAGGTATGGTGAAAAAAGGGTTTTTGGGAGTGATAGTTGAAAAATAGGTAACTTGGTTCAAATACAGTGCTTTTATGATCTTTTGTACCTGATCATTCCTTTGAGAAAGCAAAGGTTTTTCTAAACACTGTTCTCATATCCTTTATGATTCATAGGCTTTATCAAGGCTAAAAAAATTCAGGTAATGACAAGCTAAACAAACTTATGTCTACTGTGAGGTGTACTGGATTGAGGCTCGGCTATTCATTAGATAATTTCTTTTAGCCTTGATAAAGCCCAATGCAGTAGTAGTGTGGAAAGTTGTCTTTTAATAAACATGACAGGACATAAAATTCTAAAAGCCTACAACTTCATTGATAATGGCCATGAAAGCCTCATAGATTTTATCCATACATTCAGTTTATGAATTGATTGAACTAGTGCTGACTAATTTAATTAAACTTCATCAAGTTACTTTTGATTCTTAAAGATGTTTTTTAGTGCAGAATAACTTTTTCTTACCTTTCCTGAAGAAGTTCCATTCAAGCACTTTCTAAAATTATTGAAGATTGCACGGGTAGATAACTGGTGGGTATTTTTTTAAATGAAAAATCTTCTGATTGATTCGGCCACTTAGGACATTGGTTAACACTAGCCAGTCTTTTTGGATTCCTAGTATCCCTTTATTTTATTGTCAGACCACTTGGTGGCACATCTTCTCAACTGTTTCTGGAAGATCCTTGGTTTTGCATAAGTCTTTCACAATAGTTGCCCATGGAATCTTGAGACTCCTTAATGATGAAAATATCAAGAATTTTACATGATACTCAGGAGTTATGCATTTTTAGGGAGATGGCCTTTCTTCATAGAAAGAGAAAGTTCTACAAATTTTCAAATTTGAGAGTAGGCCCATAGCTCTACTTTTGGTCTCAGACAATGTTGGTGATGATTGTTATACCATTTTAAAAAAATTAAATATGACACAGTGCTTATTGATATTTTTGGAGGATCATATTTCCTCAATCTGGAGGCATGATGGTGCAGTGATTACATTACTTGCCTCTCAACAAGGCATACGAGGTTCTATTTCCAGTTAATGCACAACCAATTTATGAAGTGACATGTCACATCCTGTGGTTTGGATTCCACGTAAAATGGAGATCCTGTGACTTATGGCCGCAAGATTAAAGGTCACATAAAACTACAAGCTTCCTTTCTCCTTCATGGCTGGCTGTGTGGTGCAGTGGTAACTTTCTTGCAACTGTGCCTAAAGTTATGGGATGGAATCTTGGTACAATCAATTGGTATTTGAGGGTGTTTAAATGCATGGGAACTAATGTCAGTAGATTTACTGAAATGCTAAAGATTCTGGCTCAGGCTCTATGAAAGCTGCAGTAGTTAAAAGGGTTGTAAAATCCATATCATTATACATTTCTCCTTCATCTGCTCCAACAGTGATGTCAATGGTCATGAGTATGTTTTAGTTCGCAAGCAATTACTACATACTGTACACATGGTTGTCTGCTGTTCTCATAAGATATGTTATGCCTTGTTTTTGGTTGAGAAAATTATGGCCACCTCTGATGTTTTCAGAATACCTGTGTGGCACATCACAACCTATTTTATACAATTAAATGGCAAGGTTAAGTATTATATTCACTATTGGTATAAAAAGTATGATGCCAAGAGCAGTAGGAGTAGTTAAACTCTTATATCCTGTATGCAATTTGGAGGTTTTGAGGTCCTTCCTCAACGTTGTTGCACTGCAGATGATGACAAATTATTTGATTTCAAAGGTAGGATGTAGAGCCTATTTTGAAATACAATGAAGTAGAATTTGGCTATGTACAGTTGTTTTGCTTCATTTAAGGGTTTTAGTAATTGTGGTCATCAGCATGGTTTTCTTTTAGAAAACATACTTCAGCAGTCACTAGATGTTACCAAGAATCTTATGAAATATTCAAATATCCTGTAATGTGTGCACTGTGATATGGGCTAGGATTGAGAAGGAAGCAGCCATGACTTTGAGCTATTTCAAAAGATTATTAGTGACAGAGAGCAGCGAATCACTAATTCAACTGCACAGTCTTACCACATACAGTACTCTTAAAACAAACTTGTAACCTCTTATAAGCAGCCTGCTCGTAATATTACTTACATGCACAACATTTCATTTTGATCAATTATTTTTGTGAGACCAAACCCAGCCCGCTTAAATCAATTTTCAAAATTGCAACTAACAGGCACTATCCTAACATTCCTCTGAATTGAAGAAATCATGTGAAACTATTTCTAGACTCGCCGAAAGTGTGATTTGAATCCACATCACTTCTTGGTTGTCCTCATTAAGTTGATTGAATTCTGTTCCAATTTTCATATCAGGATTTAACTCGTCCATGGCAGATCTGGGAATGCAACCTGAGTCATCTATATTATTCCCTAGACCTTGCATGGTGGTTAATCATTAAAAATAAATAACATACAGGATGATTCAAAATTGAGGTACCTCCTTATCAGAGCATGGTCTATGAGAATATATCCATCTATGTTATGAAGTTACAACAAGGCTCTAAACATTACTGTGGGAAGGGATTTTGGCAAGTGAATAAACCGAACACGTCTTGAAGTGATTTTAAGTACCTATGAAAACTACATTTAAACATAAGATTACAAAAGATGAGATTGAACAGAACTTGACGTGACATAACTCTTTTTGACTCATAGAGTCACCCATTTTTTCCGTATTGACTTGCTATAATAATCAAATGTTTACCTAGTTCCGCCTCGTCAATACAATATATATTGTATATATATACAATATATATTGTATATATTGTATTGACGAGGCGGAATTAGGTAAACATTTGATTATTGCGACATGACTCTACACAAAACTGTAACACTGATCGTCTTTCTTTCTCGTGACTTCCCCTCGACTCCTCTACGTGGCGCCACCGGGCGGTGCCAAGGCTGGCGGGAAACCCAAAAACGGTTCGTCATCTTCCGATTCCCACAATCGGCCATCCTGCAGATCATCTGCCTCGGATGATGAGTCGTCTTCAGCCCAGGGTTTGAGGAACTCAGCACAAGTAGTTGTTCGGTTGGGGCCTAAGTGATTCCCTTCACGACAGACGTAAGTGTCATTCGGCTTGACTCGGGAGATTCCATAAGGCCCAAGGGACTTTTTCTTCATGGCGACGATATCGCCAACTTGGTACTGGTGTGCAGGCCGTCGACGTCGATCAAACGACACCCTGTTTTCTTGATGCACTTTCTGGATTTGTGCTCTTGCTTCTTCACGGTGTACATCTGTCCTCATCTCAAACTCATCTACCATCCCTTCATTGATCAACTCTACTATTCTCAGGTCATTTTCAAAGCGCATTTTGACTCCTGTCAAAAGTTCAAACGGCGTCTGCTTGATACTGCGGTTGTAAGTGGGATTCATGGCTCTCTGAGTGGCTTCGATGTGTTTGTACCAATATCCTGGATTTTTGATGGACAACTTAGCCAGCACGGAGATGATCGTGGAGTTCATCCTTTCTACCTGGCCATTGGCACGAAGGAGTCCGGTTGTGATCAGCGAGTGCGTGATGTTGTTGGCAGTGCAGTACTCTTCGAATTCGTGTGAAATATAGGTGGTTCCACGGTCGGTGACGATCTGCGCAGGATTACCAAATACTCCTTTTTGCACGTCCAGCTTGGCCGTAGTTTCCTTCGTGGTAGTCGTTTTAGTGGGATACAGCCACACAAACTTTGTGAAGCTGTCCGTTACTGTGAGAAAATGCTTCTATCCTCTTTTCGTTGAATCCAAGGGTCCGAGATGGTCATCATGGTAAGTGTCAAATGGTGTGCTTTCTTTAAATAAGGGATGCAAGAGTCCTTCTTGTTTCATCGTGATGCTCATCTCAACGCTGGTACTCTTCTCCTTGCGACGTGCGTATTCATTGGCCATCTTTCCGATTCTCCAAACAGCCTCCTCCGATGCCTCTCCTATGTCCAACTCCTCGGCTGCTACCACGTCGATTCGGTACAAGTACGCTTCTGATATCTTCTTGGACATCTTAACACCGGTTTTGCTGATGGTAATTATGGCTTGGTCCAGCAAGTCGTTACCCATGATAGCTGGCAACTTGAGTACATCTCCAGACACCACATAGAAATCAGTCAAGTAATTGTCGTCGTCAAACTGGACGTCGGTTGGAAAATATCCTAGGGGTAGCACCTCACTATCTCCAAAACCCTTGAGTACTATGGTGGTTGTCTTCAGTTCCGGATCACCCATCTCTGTGTAAATGTCTTCACGGATCAGATTGATTGGGCAGCCCGTGTCCACCAATGCGTTGATCTTTTGGCCCTTCATCTTCATATTCGACTTGGTTCCCAAAGTGAGGTTCACTGTCTTCTTCTCTGCATTCTGCTCAGGGTTTGGGCACTTGGAAGCTATGTGTCCGAAATTGCTGCAATTGAAGAACTTTGGACCCTGACTCTTGTGTGGACAGTCTCTGGACTGATGACTGTTCTTCTGACCACAATTGTAACATCTCTTTACAGAGGATGTCTGCTTTTGCCTGTGGTCTTCTCTTGGTGTATGTTTGTTTGTCGTTTTTTCATTTATCGTCACCTTATGGGAGTTTCGTACGTAAGCACTCTCGTAGATCTTCAACTTGTCCTTGAATTCCTTGCTTTTCCTTGCTCCATATAGAATCATCTTGGATCCAGTATATCAGCGATTTATCATCGATTGCTGACCTGCTGGCTATTTCTCGCATCACCAGGAAATATTCCTGAAGAGTTTCAACTTTTGTTTTTCGTCGGTTGGTTAGCAGTCGATGAATCTCTGCTGCGCTGGTATTATCTCGGAATTCTTTCTTCAGGGCTTTCTTCAACTTGTGCCAGGATGTGATGCCACGTTCACTCTGCACGAACAAGTTAGCCAGGCCTGTCAGCGACTTTTTTGCAAATACGTATTTATGCATCTTGTCCCAGCCCATCAACGTTGCTGTTTCCTCGAAGTCCTCAATCCAACGTCGCACCGGATAGTTCTCACTGTCGTCATAGGTTCTGACAGAGCCCTCTACATCTCGGAAAGTCAACGCAAACTTGTGTGTGACACCACGGTTTGCAGTGTGCCACAAGTCCACCACGTCCTGGTCGACTTCCCCTTCACATGAGCTTTTTTCTACAGTCTTTGCTTTGTGTTTGGTCTTTGTTATTTTCTTTTGATTACCTCCTATGGCTTTGAAGAGTTTCTGGTCTTCGGACGAGCTAGATGAATCCGATGATGATCCTGACGTGCTAGAGGTTGGATGTTTCGTGGATTTCATCCCAGCCATTTTCTCCTTTAATTCACGTAATTCCTCCGCCAGTGCTTCGTTTTGCCTCTTTCATCTTGCTCATTGCATATTTCTTTTTACCCGTCTCCTCTTCATCTTCTTCTTCTTCACCTTCTTCGTCTGTACGCATCCCCAGCCACGAAAGGTCCATCAAGTTATCACAGACGCGTTGCACAAGCACGGCTTTCTCTCCCGTATACGGTATTCAATGTTTAACACTGTGCAAATGGCAATCAGGTCAGACTCTGTGAATTCGGTGTCAATAAACTTCAATTTCACCAGGTGTTTTGGTGAGTCACTTTCAAACTCGAATCCTGGGAATTCTCTTAAGCGCTGCCTGTTCTTTCGATCACGTGGCAGTTTTTCGAAAATGAGGGTATGTAACGTCTTAATCAAGGCCGTGGGCGCAGTCTTAATGTTATTATTCACTTTTTCAATATCTTGTAAACACGTCACTTTGTCCGTCATTTTGCTTTGTCTTTCGGCACTCGCGCTGAACACTTTACTTTTCGTCGTCGTCTTAGGCTTCAGGATCCTGGAACTCGTCTTTTGTAGCCTGCTCGAACCTTCACGTCTTTGGACGTTGAACTGCTGCTCGTCTTCAATATTCCATGGACCCACGTCATCGTCGTAAATCTTGCCAGAAAAATGTCGTCAATTCACGCCTTGTTGTCCTCCGTCTCGGTTTTATCGCTGTAGCCAAAATTGCCGTTCCGGACTCGAAATCCTTTGCATCCCGGACGAGCCCCCGAATGTGGGGAGGGATTTTGGCAAGTGAATAAACTGAACATGTCTTGAAGTAATTTTAAGTATAAAAACTGCATTTGAACATAAGATTACAAAAGGTGAGATTGAACAGAACTTGGCGTGACATTACTCGACACAAAACTGTAACACTGATGGTCTTCCTTTCTCGTGATTTCCCCTCGACTCCTCTACGCGGCAACACTGGGCAGTGCCAAGGCTGGCGGGAAACCCAAAAACGGTTCATCATCTTCCGATTCCCACATTACCGTACTGTACCGTATGTCAAATTGAAAATGAATTCTGAGACTTGGCAAGAGATAGCAATAGAGATATGATGTCTGAGTTCTGTGATGCTTATGCAGATAAGTCAAAGAACAACTGAAGTTCATAGTCATTTGGTGAAAGGTTTCTGCCGTAAAAACGACAGAATATTGACAAGAGTGTGTGGTGTTATTTGGCTACATCTGATAAGGGCAATTAATTAATGTTAGTAGAGGAACTACACTAATAACAAGCAGACATATACATTTGTGGCTCCAAGCTATGTAGCATGTGGTGTCAACTGCTACTGTCTTCAGTCAGGTTTAGTGCTTACGTACGCGGTATAGGAATATTATGTCTCGAGTTAAGAGATGAAAGGCGCCAAAGTTTGAATGCTAATATCTATTGAACTAAAAGGACTACTTCAGTGTTGCAAATTACATTCTCATTCTAATTCACATCTCTACGAGATTCTTAAAAGCTACGTATTTGACAATTACTAGAATGTCTCTATATACAGCAGAGGCATATAATGCGGGTGTTCAAGGTGTCCACTGGACACCCAATAAATTTGTGTTTTTTTAAACTCTCCCTCATTTGAAGTTAACTGTATATGATTTAAGTAAATATTAAATTTATTACCATTTAAATCTCAAATGCCTGCTGGCTGGATTAGCACGTCATCGCCAGAATGACGAGGAAGCTAGTCAATTGGCTACTGCTCCCATCTGCTCCCGGCCTGTGTTCTGCATGACTCTGCTCGGCTGTGCTGTCCCTGCCTCCGGACATCTTTGCTTCAAAATACCGCTGTACTTGCCTGCACGCGCAACTGGCGGGGAGAGGGAACTCGCGCCTCACAAGCGGCCAGGTAGTCCGGCACGCCAGCAGATCAACTCATGCTCATATACCATTATAACATAAGTACGGTATTGTGTTTAGGTTTGATTGGAGTTTTTAGTTGTAAGTCAGTGCTAGTAAACAACTTACATACAATAGATAGGCCTAGTGCGGATCTTCCGAGTTGACACCTGTGCTTGGAAATGTACAGTATACTGTTGTAGATCTCTTGCAAAAACCATTCCCTCTTCGTACATTAGAAGAGAAATTAGATATTGTGAGTAAGGGTAGGCCTACCTCGCCACTTCCGAATTTAGTGCACCAATATAAAACAAGTGAACAATACATTAGACATTTTTCTATTTCACAGTATGAAAATGTAGACTGGTTAGTGGGTTGTGAAACTTCTAACAGATTATTTTGTTGGCCATGCTTATTGTTTTTTAACAAAAATGATGTTTGGAGTAAGCATGGGTTTGCTGACTTAAATCACTTGTCTAGCGCACAACAGAAACATTAAAAATCTTAAACCCATTTCCAATGTTTTCTGAAATCAAGACTTTTCGGCAGACAGCGAATTGATACTTTACTTGATGATCAACGTAGAATTGATACCAGCAAACATAATGAAGAGGTAAAGAAAAATAGAGCCATATTAATACGAATTATTGATGCTATTTGTCTCCTAGATAACCAGGATCTCCCTGTACGGGGACATGACGAATCAGATGGCTCTTTCAACAAAGGCATTCTGTTAGAATTTTTGAATCTTAAAAAAAAAAAATGATTCATTTTTCGAAAGTCTTCTAAATTCTTCCACAGTATTTCGAGGAACTTCTCCAGTGATTCAAATGATTTCTGACGTAGTAAAAGAAGAAATAAAAAATTACATTAACTCTGTTTCATTTGTAGCAATAATGCTGGATGAAACGTCTGATATTGAGAATAAATCTCAACTATCTACAGTTCTCAGCTATGTAAAGGGCAGCGCTGTCTATGAAAGATTCTTGGGCTTCGTAGATGTTAGTGCTGATAGAACAGCAAATGGTTTATTTGCTCTTGTAGAACAATTACAGGGTGATAACAAATGATTCATCGAGTTTTGGATGAATGTATTTCTCAAAGTATTACATACAAAATAGTGAATGGTACATTGTATGAAAAAGCACACTTTCAAGTTTCTTACACATGATTACAAATGTTCTATGTGCTCTCCTCGTGTTACAAGATACACATCTATGTGGTAGTCAAGCTCAGTCCATATAGGTTTGAGCATGTCCTTGTCAATGTTCACCAGTGCGGCAGTGATGCGATCCTGGAGTTCAGCCAATGTTGTCGCCAAAGGTGGTACGTACGCATTCTCTTTCATGTATCCCCAAAGGAAGTAAAAGAAAAGAAAAATGTAAGATCAGGAGATCTTGGGGACCATCTGAAGAGTGCCAAATCATCGTGAGTACATCGCCCAATCCACTTGCTTGGAAGTTCCTCGTTCAAATGGCAACTCACTTCTCGATACCAATGAGGTAGAGCTCCTTTTTGTTGGAATATGAAGTGTGGGCTATCAGCTAAAAGTCTCGGAAATAGCCAAGTCTTGTAACATGTATAGGTACGTCATATCCGTCACAGTTTTCTCAGGAAAAATGTAGGTCCCATAGACGTTGCTACGTGACATGGCACAGAAGACTTTCACCTTTGGAGAATCTCCTTCAATCTCCTTTCTTTACAGAGGCAACCTGTGTCCTTTAGAATGCTTTAGTGGGTTGTTGACTGTATGTTAGGGTACTGTCTTCGGAACGCACGCTGCGTGGTAGTGATGGATTCTTATTCTCATATTGCAACACACAAAATGCACCCTGTAGTAAGTGAAAATTTCCATTAAAATAGTGGGTCAGACATACGATGGGGCTTCTGTAATGAGCGGTCATGTGAATGGCTTACATTCTAAAGTCTTATCGTCCTATCTAAATGCAATATTCACCCACCGTTATGCCAATGTTCTCCAGCAGAGTACATCGGTGATTAAAGAAATTTTCCAAACATTGACTGGACTCTCTGCTTTCTTTTCTAAATCATCTATAGGGACACATGCATTGCAAGAATTTGTGCAAAATAAATTACTCAAAGTAGCACTATCCAGGTGGAATTTTAAATCACAACTTTGCCACGCAGCAAAAGAATACAGATCCAAACTTTGTGAGTTCTTCGAAAACATCATAGAACATTCTGGTGACTGGGATAGTGAGACAGTCATAAAATCATGACGTCTTTTGGCTCTTCTTTAAGATGTTGAGACTATATTTCTATTGGAAGTATTTTCTATGTTGCTTGCTTATACAGACATATTGTACAATCTTCTACAAACAAATGATTTCGATATTCTTTACTGTAGCAAGAAGGTAAATGACATCAAAGATAAATTTCATTATGATAGAGAAGATTCTTATTCATCAGTTTGGAACAATACAATTTCAAAGAAGGACGAACATTCTCAGATCAAACCAAAGCGGCACTGTCTAAATAACAATGAACAAGAAAATCGTTATCGCCGCCTATACGTGGAAATTGTCGATTGTTTAATTCATCAGATTGAATGTAGGTTCTCTCAACTTGAGAAATTGGAATATTTTCATTTGCTACATCACCATAGGTATATTGAATATAGGAAAACATTTCCCAAAGCGCTGCTACAAAAACTTTTGGCTCAATACGGAAATGTATTTGACCGCATTGGATTGAAGAATGAATTAAGTGTTCTCTACACATCAGCTGAATTTCGTGGAAAAGATGTTCAAAAACTTGTTAGTTTTATGCATGCTTCTGAATTTGGTGAAGTTTATAAACTTGCTAAATTAATACTGACCATTACTTGTACTACAAGCTCTGTGGAACGTTTGTTTTCTGCATTAAGAAGAATCAAGACTTCCGTACGAAGTACTCAAACACAAGAAAGACTGAATAACTTAAGTTTGTTATCAACCAAAAAGGAGTTAGTACAAAAAATGAAGGAAAAAAAGAATCATTTTATAATGCTGTGATAGAGAAGTTCTCTTCTCAAGAAAGAAGAATACTGTTGATGTTTAAATGAAAGAGGTACATGATTTTAATTTCTAAATTTTTGAAATACCCGATATTTCACTTGTAAGATTTCTGTGAGGCCATAGATCATCTGTATATTTCTTAACAGCACACCCATACTTTTGGTCCAGCATATGCCACTGATATACAGTACAGTATATGTTTATTATTTTGTCTGGGATTTGAGCCTGAATGGGCCCACTGTTCTTAATAAAATCCCCAAATATATTAGGATGTTGAAGATATGGGGAGCAAGTAAAAATAAATTCTGCATGGCTAAAACTGTCAAAAGCCAACAAATATTAAAAATGATTTTTTTTTCTTAAAGATTTTGTGTGCTATTTCTCTTATGAGTGGTTTAATGTTTATTTTTGTCACGCCAAGTGGTCTTCCTTTCAGTATCTAATTCTAAGCAGGACAAGGTACTGGGTCCAAATTGGAAAATTGCACAGGTGTTGGCCAAACAAGATCTAGCCATAACTAAGCTAACCCCTGTCACCAGTCTCCTGAATGCTATTATTTTGTTACCCTTACAAAGCGAACGTGTCAACAATGGGTACGGAGAGCTAGTATAAAATATTGTAATTATTTCTGCAACTTTATATGTCATTATGTTCATCGGCATATCAAGGTTCTTTCAAAGGTTCTTACAAACAATATTAATAAAGCTTAATTTTGTCTTTCTGATATATTTAGCTTTACTATCATCAACCTGTGAAACATCAATCAAGGCAGCCATTCTGATCTTTCTTTGACAGTAAGTGATAACAATGGGAGCAAAAAAAAACATTATCACGGGTGACAGATTGTCAACCATTGACAACTTGGTGTATCTATCACAGCAAAAAAGCAGCGCCATACCTCATGATTTCGGATTTAGACATAATATTACTTCACAGGACATGACTGAAAAAGGAGGTATCACAGTTTTAAAACACCTGTATATATACAATACATAAAGCACTGGTGTCTCACATTTGACAGGTACAGACTTGTTCAACAAGGAGTTCACTAACAGTTTATTTAATATTGTTTTCAATTTTTATAAGGAAAATATATGGTAAAGGAAATTGAATATAGGGTTAAATTTGTCAGTCATCGGGGATATTACTCAGTTTCGCAGGAGATATTTATCATAGGTTCACAAGTTAATTTCAGTTATTTCTTTTAATATTTGAGAATAATTTCCTCCAAATCTTTGAAATGATGTTGAATACAACATACATTTATGCCTAATTGTCAATTACAAGTATATCTCTGTTAAAAAGCCGACAAGTAAATCTTCCAAACAATCTCAATCATAGGACGCGTTCATGTGCACATTCCCTATTCATAGAACTGTTTTCATTTACCTTATCTTTTGTGCAATAATAGAAATGTTTTTCAACCATTGAACAAAAGATTGTATATTATTTAGAAGTGTATTTTAGAATTGTCGAGTACCTTCATTTAATGAACAGCTGATCAATTAAACTGGGTTAGTCACCTAATTTAAGATGTTCTTCTGATCTACTGCAGATATTTACAATCTGTATTCACTTTAATGAATGGTAATAAGGGGCTCATAAAAAAATATATTATGACATACAGTGACATTATTAATCACAGAGATAACATAATAACTTTGATTCTATCTTCTGCCACCAATATAGGAAATGTTAGCTGCACAAATTAGGCAGTGTAATTATTTTAAAAAATCAGACAAGTACATTTTAAAAGTACATAATATCAGGATTAAGCATGCCTAGTGCATCATCTAAAAGTTCAAGAAAGCAGGACTACAGCTGCAAATATGCCTGAAAATGTGAAGTTTGTGTGATCTCTTTCTCCAAAAGTACTCATCTGATTTTCAAAATATTTTCACTGTTAAATTTATCTAATAAAGAACTGCTATGCTGTGAAAGTGGTGTTTGTAGTTTGAAGGGGCAGTACATCAAGGTCATCTGTCCCTGGCATGGTCCTGAAATTAATATAACTCTACTGTAGTTTTCTTTAATTAACTATACTGAAGAAAACGAGTTATCTTGATGATAAGCAATGCCACAGAATAACATTTTGTTTCATTATGAGCTCTTAATTACCATTCATTAAAATAACATGGAATTTAGATATCTCCAACAGATCAGTGAATATTTGAGGGGAGACATATTACTGGAAGGTGATTAGCCCTCTATAGGCGTACTGTATTTTGAAAGTTACTAGAAAAGATAAAGCAGTGATCGGCAGCTGTGGCGTAACTAGGATTTGCTTCTCGAGGGGAGTCAAAATTACAGGGGGGGAGCGTTGGGCAAAATGAGACATAATCAATGAAAGCAAATAATTACATGCTTTTGTGTTTGATTTCGATAGCCTTCGATACGTTTTATTTGCTCCTATGAATGTGCAAAAGCTCAAAATTGAACAGTTTTCTAAGCATGTGTTCAGTTTAAGTGAACATCCACAGCCTGCTTCCAGTCCCCGACCGGGTCCACTAAAAAATTTACATGAGTAAAGAGAAATCTTCCCAAATACATAATTCATTTGTTTTTGTCAATTCATAGATTGGTTTTATTCAAAATAAAAATGTTATCGAATTATACTCATATATTTTTTATTGTTTGAATCTGGGGGGGATTGAGCCCCCTAATAGCTTTGTGGTGACCATGAACTGCAGTGCAAGGAATGTGAATGTTACTTATGAAGGAACATTATCAAATGTACTTGTATACATTGTCAGCTTTCAACTTACTTTCAAAATGTTAAACTTTTAACCATTAAGATATTTCTTAAGGATTAAAATTAATATCAGTTACCAGTACTTTTCATTGTGCAAAGATGTTTGAGAAAGTTTTGGAAAGGAGAATTAGGACAAGGATAGAAGGAGGGATGAGAGAAGAACAACATGGCTTCAGAGCAGGAAGGTCCACAGTGGATTTGATTTTTATTGATGTCTTTAGTTAAATCACCAGATAACACTTGGAATACTCTGAATAATAAGTTGTTTATGAACAAACTACATTATAGCACACATTAGGTAGCCATTACTAACGGACACTATTTTGAACACCAAAGGCACACGAGTAACACAGAACACCAACATTGTAACATGAAATGTTACAGAAGAAGAAAGTTATTGGATAACATCAACACTCTCCCTTATTTAATAACTTGCAGACCCCCATGCTGTCACACAATTGTTGGAGTCGAGTTGCAAACAATGGTTTTGAAGTCATTTTGAATTCCTTCTTGAGATAGTCAATAAACTGCTTAAGTTCATGCTCATTGTCAGCTGCTATCAAGCCATCATCAACACAGAGGACGAAGAAAATTTTGCTGCAACCTCTCTGCCTAACGAAGAGACAAGGATCAGATTCACTCCTTCGAAATCCTAATTTGATTATGTAGTCACTGAACTTTTTGTTCCAACAGCGAGGGGCTTGTTTCAGCCCATACAAGCTCTTCTTCAGATGACCTTCTCGACTGGAACCATCATTGTACCCTTCAGGCTGCTTCATGAATATGGTCTCCTTTAAATTACCATAGAGAAATGCTGTTGACACATCTACTTGAGCTAGCATCATGTTTTCATTGGCAGCAACAGCGAGTAGTGTTCGAATAGTAGATGTTCTTGCCACAGGACTGAACGTCTGGTCATACTCGACACCTTTCTGTTGTGAAAAACCCTTTATCACCAACCTGGCTTTAAATTTATCCACAGAGCCATCTGCATTTGTTTTTACTTTATAAACCCATTTGCAGGGAATGGATCTTTTTCCAGGCGGTAAATCCTCCATGACCCAAGTCGCATTTTCTTGATGTGCTCTCATTTCTCGATCCATGGCTTCTTTCCAGTCATCCCGTTCATCCGATTTCAAAGCTTCAGCATAGCCATCTGGTTCTTTAAAAGTTGTTGAAACAGATGCTACATAGTCTTAAAAAATATTTGGATGTTTAAGTGTAGACCGATCTCGCAGCAGTCGTCCAGTCATCTCATTGTTTTGGTGATCATCTTCATCTGGGAAAAGGTCGTCGAAACCCAAGAAATCCTCTTCTTCATCACTCTGAGGTTTAACATCAGGCTGGTCCTCTGTCTGAGTACCTGATTCTAGAAATACTTGGTTAGGTAGGTCGACATTTATTGGGATATCCATTCTTTTCCTCTCGATTAAAGTCTTCTCCTCAAAAATTACATCTCGTGATCTGATTAGCCTGTTTTCTTCTTTGCACCAAATTCGAAGCCCTTCATCGTGATCATAGCCAATCAAAATCCCTTTCACAGCTTTACGATCCATTTTCTTTCGTCGTCGTTTTGGAACATGAACATAGCAAGTGGATCCTATTATTCGCAAATGCTTCGTTCCAGGTTTCTTGCCATACCACATCTCATATGGAGATACCCCAGAAACATTGGAAGGTCCTGTCCGATTCAGGATGTACGAAGCTGAATTTATCAATTCAGCCCAAAGTCTTTGTGGAATATTTCCATGAGCATGCATAATGGCTCTTTCTGTTTCCACGACTGTTCGATTTTCTCTCTCACTACATCCATTCTGCTCAGGAGTGTAGGGCATTGTGAGACGCTATGTGATTCCTTCCTTTTGAAGAATTTTCTTGACTTCTTCATTGTCAAACTCTCTTCCATTGTCACTCAGAAGTTCTTTAATAACATGTCCAGCTGTCTTTGCTTCAGCTATAAACTGACTCAACTTTTTCACAACCTCACTTTTTTCTTTGATGAAGTAGATTGTCCTAAATTTTGTGTAGTCATCTTTGAAAAGAACAAAATATCGATATCCCGACACTGATTTTTGGAATGGTCCACACACATCTGTGTGGATAAGCTCTCCTGGTTCCATTGTCTTCTTTCTGGTGCCAAACGGTAGACGATGAGCCTTGCCATAAATACAGCCTTCACACAGTTCACTGTCCATTTCCACTTTGATGTTTAGGTCCTTGCTGAGAATCGACTTCACATGGCGCTTGTTTTGATGTCCATATCTTTCATGATATAGCTGTAGCAGGTTATCTTTGCCTGTGACATTAACTTCATTGTGAGAAATGGGTCTTATATTTCTCACTGCCAATTTTAAAAGTTCTCCAAATCGATCACGTATTCCTACCAGTTTGACATCTTGGTTAACTTTGAAGTTACAAATTTCTGCAGTTGATATGAATTCACTTTTTGGATGATTATCTTATGCTACTAGAACAGAGAATAGATTCTTCTGAATCTTTGGTACATACCAAACATCTGCCAGAGTAATTGCATGCCACTTTCCTCCAACTGCTGCTTCAATGTCTACTGAACCTTTTCCGATCGCTTCGATCTTGTCACCACTAGCTGTAGTCACTGAATGTTTCGTTGAAAATGGCTGAAAATTCTTTAATGAATTTCTGTCGTTCGTAATGTGACTTGTCGCACCATTATCTACGTACCAGTCATTAGGCCTACATTCAGCATTCATTACTGCCGAGGTAACAGCAACAAGTGTCAGGTTCGTATCCTTAGTATCTGCGCAACTTGGTTTCGGAGGTTTTCCATCGGCTGCCCATTTTCTACACATTTTGACAGTATGATTGGGTTTCTTGCAGTAGAGGCATATTATCTTCTTTTTCATCTTCGGCTTGGTTGAACATTCTGGCTGGGATAGCTGCTTTGACGATTCCGTGAATAGAGTTTCCTGTGCAATAAATTCATCCTCCTTGGTCCTCAAAGCCTTTTCATGTGCACACAATTGATTGGTCAGATTATTAATTGTCCTGTGACTTTTAGACATTAACATCCAGCTAGATTTAAACGAAAAATAATCTTCAGGCAATGTACCTAAGATTTTGCATATCACAAATAAATCTGGCAATTCTGAATTACCTTTAACATCTTTAGCCATTTCCTGCTTTAATTCACTCCACAAATTTTTCAATTTCGAAATATGTGTCACGATATCATCTTCAGGATGCTTTTTAAAACTAAAGAACTGTAAGCAGAGGTTATAAACCTTGTCTTCAGAAACACCGTCAAACAATTTGTGTAGTTCCGACCATACTTCCCGAGACGTATTAAGATGCATTATTTTCTGCAATGTTTCTTCAGTCATGTTTGTAGTTAAAATAATTAAAGCATTACTGTCCGTTTTATTAAATGCTTCTAATGCACTTTTATACACCGCCCTTTCATCAGCAGTCGCACTCGCGGGAAGTACATTTGGTTTGACTAACCTGCCTTCGATAGCATCAAGTGCTCCGGGAATTCCACGTAAACAAATACTTATTTTGTATTTCCAAGTGCTCCAATTTGATTTCCCTTCCAGAAGTCCGATGATGATAAACCTTGTTGAATCCATTTTGCACTGCAACAATATCAACACGTGCGTAACCTCAAAGTCAGCTTCGTCGAGATTTCGAACAGTAATATACAACGCCGACACGTTTTATCACACACTTAATTTCTCAACATGTATCTGGGCCCATAACCTATCGATGTCTTCAGTTAAATCACCAAATAACACTTGGAATACTCTGAATAATAAGTTGTTTATGAACAAACTACATTATAGCACACATTAGGTAGCCATTACTAACGGACACTATTTTGAACACCAAAGGCACACGAGTAACACAGAACACCAACATTGTAACATGAAATGTTACAGAAGAAGAAAGTTATTGGATAACATCAACAATTTTTGCTGTAAGGCAGTTACAAGAACAGCACTATGAGTATGGAACAGATCTACTGATGGCCTTCCTGGACATCGAGAAAGCATATGACAGTGTATGCAGAAGTCCCTGGAGGATAGAGGAGTAGAAAAATGGACTATAAGGAGGATAAAGGAGATGTACAAGGGAAGCGTGAGCTGTGTGAAAGTGGGAGGAGAGAGATCGGACTGGTTGGGACAGAGAAACGGCCTGAAACAAGGAAGTGCACTGTCACCGTTACTTTTCATTGTGGTGATGGATGACATAATGACCCGAGTGGCACAAGTAATTGGGGAAGGAAAGATGAAAGCAATGGTGTTTGCAGATGATTTGGGGAAACAAGGAGGAGGAACAGGAACAGTTGGACGTGTGGGAAGGAATAATACAAGGCTATGGGATGAAATTGAGCATAACTAAGAGTGAGATGGTGATCACAACAAGGAAGAAGGAAAGAACCACAACAGGAATAACAATTGGTGGGGAACAGCTGAAGAAAGTGGAGAGTTTCAAGTATCTGGGAAGCCTGATACAAGATAATGGAAGAAACGATAGAGAAATAAATGAGCGGGGGAGACAGGCAGAAGCATTCCGGAGGAGTGTGAGAAGCATGTTATGGAGCAAGGATGTCCCTCAGAACAGCAAAAAGATCATATATCGGACGTACTATGTCCCCATCCTGACGTATGCCTCGGAGACCTGGGTTATGAAAGGAAGGGAGAAGAGTAAAATACAGGCCAGTGAGATGAGGTTCTTGAGAAGCAGCATTGGAGCTACAAAGAGGGACAGAATAAGAAATGAGAGGACCAGAGAATTAATGAAGGAGGAACCATTACAGGATGGTATAGAGAAATCTAGACTTAGATGGTATGGACATGTAAAACGAATGGAGGAGAAGAGGATACCCAGCAGGATACACGAGACGAAGTGGGAAGGAAAGAGACCAAGAGGGAGACCGAGAGACAGGTGGCTGAAGGGGGTGGAAGAAAGCGTGAAGAAGAGAGGAGAAGGTTGGACAAGGGTGGAGGCTGAGAGATGGTGGGAAGACAGAAGAGGTTGGAGAGGCTTGTGTTCCAAACAGACCCGGCCAGTGGCTGGAAACTGTGCAAGATGATGATGATGACCAGTACTTTTGCTGTTGTCTGGAAGCTGAGTGCTGGATTTAGTGCAAAATAAAGCTTGTGAGACTGTCACATCGTAGTGTTACTACACTGCTCAACAAAAGTTTGGACTACCGCCATCAATTGTATGCTGACGCTGCCATAGAGGAGTGGGACCTCTTACCCCAGATAAACTTTATGGTCTCATTCAGAACATGCCTCCTCCGTGTGTGGGGAGGACTACTAAAGACTGATACTGATATCATGAGATACAGATTTTCAATGTTTTTGTTTTCAAAAGGGACACATAGAAGCGAGTTCGCTTCTTTTTTGGTACTGTTTCATTGTTATCTAACCACGATTGTTATTGTTTTCAGAAGGACTGATGTTAATAAGTTATTCTAAAAACCTCAATGGGTTACTACAGGGTTATTTTATTTATTTATCGTATGGCTTTTAGTGCCGGGAGTGTCCGAGGACATGTTTGACTCACCTGAGTCTGTAGCCGCTTCCAGCAGACACCCTTAGGGTGAGCTCCAAGTTCCGTTCAATTTCAAGTAGTTCCAACTTTCACTACCAGATATCAATGATACCTAGTGGTGAACGTTGCAACTTTGATAGAGCGTTCCGATGAAATCTAACCTAACAATTTAGCTTCACACAAGTTTAGTCTGTGGAAGGATCTTTTACATGCCATAAATCTATGACATGGGACCGTCAGCTTTACTTCCCCTCTGAAGGAAGGCATACTGAAGGATTTTTAACGCTCTTAAAGAATCCGACAACTTTGGCCGGGTTTGAACCCACTATCTTGGGCACAGCAGTTCAGCATGCTACCAACTACGCCACCGAAGCCGCTACTACAGGGTCATTATCTATGTGCACCCTGATAAACACGGCAAGCTAAGCCGGCTGTGACTGGCGCAGATCGCGGGCGCGAATAAGTGGTTCAGCCAGTGGTTGGTGCGCTCCGCTGACTCATATCCTTAGTTCACACGTGTTTTGTCATCCATATGGACGTGTATCTGCATAGCTTAGACGTTAGTGTTGCACGTTTAGTGAGTATTGTGATTACTGTGATTGTTGGTCATGCCTAGACCACAATTCACATTGTGCGAATGATTGTATATCCATAATTCGTGTATGAAAATCTTTTTCTGAAACGAGACGAAAATTTCGAATCAAGTTTCCAGGAAGACCTGTGCCTAATGCCAGTACAATTAGGAGGCTCGCTAAACGATTCAAGGATACAGGCTCTGTAAATAATAAAAAAAGTTGACAGACATTCTTTCATCAGAAGATGTCAGGTGAGTGTTACAAGAGAGGGAGGACATTTTCAGCATCGCTTATGAGCACTGTAGCCTAAGTACACATCATCGAACATGTTTGGTAAAAGTGTGAAAGTAGGCGCGCACCCGCGATCTGCGCCAGTCACAGCGGGCTTAGGTTGCCGTGTTTATCGGGGCGCACATAGATAATGACCCTGTATAAGAAGTCATTGTAGTAAAATATATATATTCCACATTTTTGTTGAGCAGTGTATAACTACAATTTCTAGTGTTGTCTTTCTGATTTGTAAGTTTGCTTCGAATCTTGATAAAAATATTGACAAGAATTTCTTTCTGATAATCTATTACTGGTACTGAAAACATGTTGCTGATTTTAACTTTTAACTTAAACAAGTTAGTTTTGTTTAACTTTAAACAGTCGGATTTTGGGATGTTAAAACAGATTCATGGATTCAGTTTGAAGATTTGAAGATTTAAAAAAAAGTCTATCTTGTATTTAATTATTTATCCCAAGGATATCGACGTTAAGAATACTGGTCGTGGGATGAAAAGTTGTACTCACATTAAACATTTCCTACATCAGGATGAAGTACGTTTATTCGTTGCAAGAAGAAACGTACTGCGGGCAGTATATGCAAGCCCGCTCAGGTGGAGAGAAACATCTCGCCTGTCACATGAAGCAATGAGGTGCGGGTAGTATCTGCGCGTGCCTGTTTAGGGTCAAAGTGCGCGGTAGCACCTACAGATTGCAGCTTTCTCAGGCCCGTTTGCCGCGACCGGGAACGGAAAAATTATCGCAATGTCAGGCAATCTTCACCGCTCTCGGCCAGTTTGACGAGATTCCTACTGTTCTAGCGGTCACATGTTCGCGCAGTAGGGACAGAAAAATATCGTGACGTAACTAGGTACCGTACCGTGATAAGCGATCGGCGCCGTTCTCAGCCTGTTTGACGGAACTCCCACTGCCTCTATAGTTTGAAGTTCGTGGTCGGGCATGAAAAATATGTTGATGCGATCAGGCCCATTTGATGAGATTTCCCACTGCAATCGCGGTCGTGCAAGGAAAAAAATATTGCAATGTTACGAGATCACCATTCTGTCCATTTGACACTATTTTCGCTGTCCTGGCCTTCTGGCGGTCACAAGTTAGCCACAGACTGCGAGGACAAATCGCGACTTGATTTCACGATCCATTGCACAAAACTCCTGCTGACTTAATGCTGCGATGACAAATCGTAGGCACGTCGAGAGGACTGCAGTCCGTTATTAAGATGACGTTTTGCTGGGTAGACTTTTGAAGTAGGTACCGTACGTAATATTTCGTATAATAGAGGGAGAATTGAATGACTACTCTCACAATAGGGCCCACTTAATTTTCGAATGACGAAATACCCAGGTCACTTAATATGCCTAACATTCGATATACCAGTACCAACATTTTGAATTAACTCGCACAGCATTATCATCTCGCGTAAATCAACTATTTTCCCAACATTTCATAAAATCTAATACAACAGACACATATTTAATGTTTTGTTTAAAGGAACAATGTGCTGAATAAAAATAAATGTGTGACTTTGTACTTTTTTCACGTGAATTCACGATTTTATAAATAGTGAACAATAAAAATGAAAGATTAACGTTTGGTTTAAAGAGAAACTATGTTTAGAAATTCAACATTTTGGCAACAAACACACACCAATTTGTGATTGTTTTTCCATTAATGTTCATATTAATGCGACCTTCTATCTTCGTAATTTCGTCATTTTCGCGGATTTTTCTGGTACTTGATCAGTATTTGAAATTTTTATTGGTGGCAGCCCTGATCTAGTGTCATTATCCTGTTTTGTTAGATAAGAACCTAGCATTTTGTCCTTGCATAAATACAGCGACTAGAAGGATAAGAACACAGGGTTTCCCAATTCAAAGATGACCCAAGTCCAGTTAAAGAAACCGTAAGGGGATATCAGTTAGAAGTTTAAATAGTCAGGCCATTTAAAAAAAAAATCCTATAACAGATGAAAATGTGGGGAGGAGGTGGCTTCATCCCACAATATAAAAATAATTAGTGTATGTAGTGTAACAACAAACCCTAAAGCAAGATGAGAAGTACATTAATCTTAGAAGAGTGAGTGAAAGTTATCCACGAACATACTAAGGCATTGCTAAGACCTGAAAACACTTACGACAACAGAATATTGAATTATGAAATGTGAAACACTTATCTTGTTACTGGAAAAACATGTTGCTCGCATCCGCTGTTAAGCACTGTACTCTGTGGACTGTCTGAAATCCGCCCTATATGAGGCCTTCACATATTGGTGCTATTGGCGCTATCTATTGCTGCTCCATGGAAACTATACTACTGGCTGTATACCTGAGTGGGCTATGAACCTTAGCTTTAAATGAGTAAGTTATATGGTAATGGTTCTTGGATCTTCTCAACTATTATAGACCAATCTCTATCGTTTGCTGTGCCCTAACTCAATGTGCACCCAGCATACGAATGAGATTTTGGATTCTATAATACTGCCTTGTTTAGATCTTGGTTTATTGAGAATATTTGGTTCATTGTACATCCTGCCCAAATTAATTTTTCCCTTACCATTGGTTTCTCTACCCTTATTCAAAACCTCACTTCCTTCTCCATGTTGCTTCCTGTTTGTTATTGGAAATGTTGCCTAAGAGCATGTAAAGGGGCGAGTTCATTTAAGTTGGATGGGTTATTTTTGAATGGCTTCTTTCTTCTTTCATCTCGTAGTGCAGACATTTTTAGAACTGTTTCTATATTAGTGAAGCAATGCTCGATTGCTCGGTATCATAAATGTGATTGCATACTGCCTAGTGTTCTCTGTGTTTAATGGCATTTGTGTGTTCTTTATAATGTGTGTCCACCCTATTGGTAAATTTCTCTCCAGGCAGCAGCCAAGTACATGATGCGACAACCTGTAGACTGAGCTCCGACAAGCATCTAGCCATTTTGTAGCCTGCCGATCACTGGTAAGCTTATACAGTTCATCTACACAGTCAAACACCAATCATGGAACTTAAACTTAGGTTAGAAGAAATTGTGTATAGAGTAGGGGAGTTCAAAATGAAATGCAAATCACAACCTTATAAAGCAAAACCAGCCTTGTTTATGTATACAAATAGTTTCATACCCCAAATTATTTCAGTATATTTCAAGTTGAGAAATAATAAAAGTACAACAGCTGAGAGTTTAAATTAATTATGACCTCACACAATGAATATTAATTTTTAACTAAATATTTTCATTATTTCACATGCATTGACATATTTAAACATAAATTGATTTAATAATTGTTTGAGCACTGAAGGGTTATTAGCCGTTAAAGATTTGATTGCCGCTGAACCTGGCTGCGTCAGCGTTTGTTGTTTATTGCAGCAGGGCCTTGCGGGACTAGCAGGAGGGGACAGTGATGACGGAGTGCATAAGTAAAGCAGCATTGCGCATCACAGGAGCTCATGTCATCACGGAGAATTGAACGATGACTGTGGCTACTAGAGCTGAGTCATGTCCTACTCGCGCAACTGTACCTGTCAACCAAGCAGCTTGACAGAGTGACACGTGCAAACAAAGAATATTTCCCACATTGACTGCCGGCAATCAAATCCTGAAAGGCTAATAGGCTACATGTATTTAGGACCTATTGTCTAAAGAGCAAGGGAAAGATATTAGCATGTTCAATAATTTCAAGCCAAAGTATAGGCTAAAGGATTGATAACCTTCTCTAATGTTATACAAATGGACGACTGTAGGACTGTAGGACTATATACAGATTTTTACACTTTCATAATGCCCTTTAAGTATTTCAAAAAGCTAGTAATAATTGATGATATCAGTGTCAGTTCATTACTATACATACCATACATTGTATTGTAATAAAGCAAGTTTGATGTATGTACACATAGACTATTTAAGAAAGTTTAACTCTAACCTTCATCAATTAAGGGATTTATCTGATCCTGTGGTAGCTTTAAAGAGTTTAAAATCTATTACAACAGATAAGATTATGAGATAAAAATTTAATCATTGAAAACATTGTAAATTGAAGTCATATTTTTAAGAAAATGTTTATTTATAGCTTTGTTTTCATCCTGATATACAATCAGATTCAGATTTTGGAATAATATTCCGGGGTTCAGATGAGAAATATTCCTTAAATTTCCATACCATTGAGTACCATAAATAACATTCAGTATTCTATAATTTTCTGTATCTGAGCAATATATGGTATGTAGATCAGTGTTCATAGACAATCCATATTTTGAATTAAAACTATGACCAGCAGTCCCTGCCTTTCAATCATCATTTGTGCCCTATACCAGCAAAATTTGTAATTACACAAGCCATCTATGATAAAAATACAAGGAGTTAATGATTACAACTTGCAGCGGTACTCACTATCAATATTTACATCTCAAATTTGTTTTTAAGGGGTTCCCAAAAAAATGGAGCCCTTAAAAAGCTTCTGTTTCTTTTACCTATAGTGAAATGTACATCATATACAAGAAGTCTTAAGTAGCTTATATTTACATGAGGAATCCTGCCAGTCAAAATAATACTTTATATAATTTGCTGAGGAGTGAGAGAATGGACAAAATTTGATGCCACTTCCTCCAATTGAATGTTGCCAAAGGTGACAAAACTTACAAGAAAACTACTGTACCTTTAAAATTCTGAGGATTAGAAAAGCAAATATTAAATTGTGAAAAATTATTGGGAGAAAGGTATAGGACTTGAACTCAATCTTCAGTTGCAGATGTGGTATGCCATAATATTAACTTGTGGGAATGAATTTCAGTCGACATTTCTGTATATAAAGTAAACTTTCTGCCTGTTCATTTTGAATTTTCGGCCAAAACTTCGTAATTATCCCAGACCAAATGCATCCTCAGTTTAATTTTTGTCTGTTTGTTGTTTGTTATGGGTTGGTGTCAACTACTGGAGTGAATGACAAGAAAATTCATATGTAAGTAGAAGGCATCCCAACAGTAAACATAGACTGCAAATTATTTATACAGTAGTCCTAAAGGATGAGGGGGTTAAGAGGAAATCTTTTAATTAAAAAAAAATGTATGGGGCAAAAGTAATTGCAAATTAATTTAGGAACTTTTATGTTAAATTACATTTTTATAAATGAACCCATGCCGTGATGGAGAGGGAGGGAGGGAGAGAGAATTCCACAAGCTGTAGACTTAGACATGATTTCGTGCCGCATGCTCAGAGACGGCTGGTAATCTCTCAGAACTCCCGTTATAATGCGAGAAGTACACCCTTCTGACTTGCATGTGTTTGAATCAAGCATAAAAGGATTTAAAAAATATCCATCATTCACTTGGCACGAACTGTTGATTAAGTCCACGCATATACTATGACTCCGTCTTCGGCCTGTAACAGGGATTGATTTTCTTCAGAACTATTTGAAGTTTATCACTAATATCCCCTTAATCCACTGCTTTTTTTTCCTAAAAAAAATCTGTTAATATTGATTTCTTCCTATAGATTCCATTGTAATTACTTTATTCCTTATGGAACATCAAGTTAGTGTAATTTATTCGAATTTGGAGGGAAAGCTTCCATTTTTCTGTCATAGGTCTTTTCTTTCTCCTCTTTGTTGGTGGGGATATGACCTTGAAGTTGTCCACATACACTGCCTTCCTTTATTCTATGAACCCTTCAACAATATATAATTTCAAAGCTAGTATGAAATATGGGATACTTTACTGCACACCCATCTTAAATCAAATCAGAATATTGGAATTAAATGAAACTAGTTTAATATTTTCTGTGTCAGCATAGAAATTTAGGAAATGTCTGATGGAAAGCAATGACTTGTCAGGTTTGAACACCACTGAGGAACACTCAGGTACGATACCACATTGTTCAAAATTTTCAGCTGATCTTGTGACAGTGTGTCAGTGGAGAAGACAAGAAGAATAGCCCACATGATGGGATTAGGGGAATATTTAAAGGGAGAGATGTCCTCAGCTGGACTATGCTAGTGGAGTGCGGGATCCATACAATAATTACTTAATAAAGGAGTTGGAAGCAGTACAAAGGAAGGCCGTAATGGGTATATAATCGAGGGGAGGGGCCCAGTTGCATGATTAGTGTGGGAGAAATGATTCAAAATTTGGGATAGGGAAGTTTGGTTGTTAGACATTCGGGAGCAAGACTAGCTGTTCTTACAAAGGAGAAATTTCATGGAATTTGGAAATGGAAGGATCATTTAGGGGCAGATATAGTCACACAGTGGACTAGTACCAGGAACAAAAGTTATTCCTCTGGGGGGAGGGAAGTAGAATGGAACAATTTGCCAAGGGACATTTTCAGCCCTTTACTTGCTAATGTTGGGAGGTTCGAGGAGCTGGTTAGAAAGTACCAAATAAGGAGAATGTGATGTACATAAGTTGATGTGGGAAGCAAACTATTAATGGGCATGGGATGGTTTTACCATCATCATCATCATCAGTTTTTATCCTTTTCTTTTATTGATTATCCTTTATTCCCAAAATATATTTTTGTAGTTAGAATTTTTAGTTTTTGGTTGTATTCATTGTAATTTTTTTAAATGCTAACAGGGACACAGTCCTCATGTACAAAACTGTATGTATAGTTAGATAATGCTCTGGGTGGGAGCAGTGGGAAAAGAAAGGGGAGGATGATGGGGAGACAGGAGATTCCCTGACCCCCAAGTACCTTGGAGACCCTCAAGGCAATTGGTTGTGAGGCCAGGTTTAGATGGTTAACAATTTTGGTGGAGTAAAACTCATTAAAAGTGGTATTATGGTTGTGAATGTGAATGGGCACTAGCCCATGAGGGCCCATGAGATCTGAGTTAGAGAATTTTCCCCTATTTTAGGACCTTAAAATTGATGTAAAATGTGTGGTCCACACGTGAATAGCCATAGGATTTATTCTGGAAAAGAAAGAGGATTGTCTTGATATTGAGCATTAGAAATAATTTAATGCATATTGGATGTGTACTTGATATGATTGAAATAATCTTAACAACTTGATTCGTGGTATACAGGGCCGGATTTACCGTAAGGCAAAATAGGCACGTGCCTAGGGGCGCCGCAGTCCAAGGGGCGCTGCAAGGCGCCCCTTCGGTTAGGCAACCGGCAAGGACCTGTACTGGAGGCGCCCCGAAGGGCACCGCCGTCAGGCGCCCTCTTTGCCAGGGCTTTAAGTGTGCTAAGTTAGGATTATAGCAGTATACATGCTAAAATAAATATTGAGAAATGAGCAGAGACATTTAGAAATAATATAGTGTCTTTGTCGCATGCCCGCCCATGCACTTCCACTTCGCTCTTCGTTATGCTGCTCGACGCCGCTTCATCCCGACAAGTGTGAGAGGTGAGAGGGGAGGGGAGGCAGGCGAGTAGAGCTGTAAAGCGCGGGCTGTTGTTGTGGTAGCTGGGTTTGCTTGCATTGTAGTAGCATTGAAGTGCCCCACCCCCTCCCCTTGCCTGTCCTGAGTGCGAGTTCGAGATTGCGTTGTGTTGTTTTGTTGTGTTGTGATGTGATCTGCAAGTAAATGATTTAAACTATGGGCAGCAAAACGTTATCTGGTTACCAAAACCGTGTCCGCAGAGCTGAAGAGGATAAGAAAGCCGAGGTTACACTGTCAAAATGTAGGAAAATAAATGTGATGTTTAGTCCGCGTGTGCATCCTACACCTCCAACGACAAATTCGGATAACAATAACAATTCTTGCTCTGCGGTTCACGACATTGACTGCGTTGGTGTTCAGCAACTTGAGGTAAGCTACCGTCGATTTCTCCCACACCGATCAGTTGACTTTTATCATTAGATATGCTACGGCCAATGGTGAACCAAAAGAAAGGTTTCTAGGTTTTATGGCGAGCATAGGGCACAAGCCAGAGCAGCTTTTTGATGCAGCAAAGGCGAAGTTGGAAGATCTGGATTTGAAAGTGGAGGATATTCGAGGCCAATCTTACGATAACGCATGTAATATGTCCGGCGAATATTCAGGGTTGCAGGTTCGAATAGCGGCCTTGAATCCCTTAGCTCTCTATGCACCATGCTCACCCCATTCACTAATTTTGGTTGGAACTCATGCCGTTGAATCTTGTTCAGAATATGTAAGGTATTTTTTAACAGTTCAAGAACTGTACAACATTTTTACTGATTCGACCTACCGATGGGAAATTTTAAAGAACTTTATTGCGCGCGTACTAAAAAGCCTGTCAGTGACTTGGTGGTCGGCATGATATGACGCTTGTCAAGCCCTGAGGGAAGGCTGGTGTGGCATCGTGGCAGCTCTTGAGAGTGTACACGAAGACAGAAATCAAAAGGCAAACACTCGAAGTGAAGCCAAAGGCATCTTAAGCAATACTGTACTATTACAAACTGCTTTCCTAGTTCTTTTCTGGAGTGACCATTCTAAAAAGATTTAATACTCTCAGCCAGAAGCTCCAAAAAGTTAGCACTAATTTGAGCACTGTCGTAGAATGTTACGCTTCGTTAGCGGAATTTGTGCAAAGTTTAAAAGATAATTTCGATGTGTATGAGAAAGAAGCCAAAGAATTACGCGGCATTGCTCAATATTCCTACGAACTAAAGATAAGACTGGAACGAAAGACTAGGAATGATGAGACAAAGCAAGGAGAATGTGTACCGTCAGAGGGCTCAGAAAATTTTCGCGTCAATGTATTTTATGTAATTCTGGATATACTAAGTGCTGAGCTTAAGAGGCGAAGTGAGGCTTACAAAGTCCTCCATAAGAGATTTTATTTTCTAGAAACCCTGTTAGACCTAGATGGACCAATACCTTACCTTACCTAGATGGCCACTCAAACCTAAGCAGGTTTTTGGCCTCGCCAACAGCACGGCGCCATCTTTCTCGATCATCCATTATGTCCTCCGTGACTCCGATTTTTCTCATATCTTTTTGAACTTGGTCCCACCAGCGAAGTCTCGGTCGTCCCAATGGTCGCCTTCCTCTGGGTACACCTTCCAAAACTGCCCTTAAATTCAATTCTCTACTTCTTCTATGTACATGACCGGCCCAGCGCAGTCTTTGGCTTTTGGCACGGGCGACGATATCTGGTTCTTTGTAGAGATCCCGCAATTCCTTATTTGTTCTAATTCTCCACTGGCCATTTTCTACTATCGGTCCGAAAATGCGTCTTAGTATTCTATTTTCAAAAGTTACTAATTTCCTTTCAGTTTGCTTGGACAATACCCAGGTTTCTGAGCCATACGTGACAACAGGAAGTATAATGCTTTTATACATTCTCACTTTAGTTTTTCTAGACATAATTTTACTCTTTAAGAGATTTTGCAGAGACCAGTAGCTTTTGTTGCCACTGAGAATTCTTGATTTTATTTCTGTTTCTTCCATATTATCCTGGTCTATGATAATCCCCAGATATCTGAACTCAGTACATCTGTGAAAAGCGTATGAAGCAACTGTTAAGGGGTTTTGTACTTGTTCTGCATTCCTTCCTCCAACTAGATATTTTGTTTTTTTGTTCATTTATCATTAGACCTACCTCCTTGGCTTCTTCAATAAGGGTTTCTGTGAGTATTTTTAGATCGTATTCGCTTTCTGCCATGAGTGTTATGTCATCAGCATAAGCTAATATGTTTATCTTGTTTCCCACTTCAAGGCCTCGGTGGAGCTGGTTTACTCGTTTCAATGTTTCTTCTAAAGCTAAATTGAATAATAAAGGCGACAGTCCATCTCCCTGTCTTACTCCAGTGTTGACATTAAATTCTTCGGTATATTCATTATTGATTCTAATTTTGCATTTGGACCCTTCTGTGCACAGTTTTGCCATAGTGATAAGTTTTTCTGGTATTCCATTCCGCTGCATGTATTTCCACATTTGTTTCCTATTGACACTATCGTATGCCTTGTTGAAATCTACAAAAAGAAGATGGGCTGTTTTGTTAAACTTCCAATATTTGGATATTACTTGCTTTAAGACAAAAACTTGGTCTGTTGTAGATCTTTGGCTTCTAAATCCTGCTTGGTGATCTCCAAGAATTTCTTCTGCATAACATGCTAGTCTGTTGTAGATTATTCTTGAGAATACTTTATATGCGCTGCTTATTAATGATATCCCTCGGTAATTATTGCACTCGAATTTATCTCCCATTTTGTAAATCGGAACTACTACTGCCAACTTCCATTCTACTGGGATGGACCAATGATAAAAAATATTCGCTGACGGTCTCTCAGAAATGTAGGGGGGATGACTTAGAAAGTGCACTGGCTGACGAGTGCTTGCATTTAAAGGAACATTTAAAAATTGCAGATTATAAAGGTAAGTCAGCCTCTGAGCTCAGCACTTTCCTTCATGAAAAAGATTTACACGATATGTACCCGAACGTAAACATTGCTTTACGGATACGGTACTTCTCACCATTCCAGTGACCAATTGTTCTGGATAAAGATCATTTTCGGTACTGAATCGCGTCAAGAACTATTTACGGTCAGTCACTAAAGAAGAAAGGCTAAACTCTATTGCACTCCTAGCGATTGAAAAAGATATGACGAAAAACTTGAACTGCGATGCCATAGTTTATTTGCCGAAATGAAGGCAAGAAAGAAACTTTTGAAGTAGTTCTCGTTGTGCTTGAGGCAGGCCCCGTTATGTCTCCAATCATGTTTTTAATCAACACATTAATTTCTCTTAAAGGTATTGCAGGAAGATATGAAGTTGGCCTTATTTACATTTTAGGGGCGCTTTGTTCAATTTAAAATGTCGTTCGTAACACTGCTCTTCATGCGTTTTAAAATTATTGTGTGTTTTACTATTGTTTACCATATTTCGTGCTACCGCAGTTCATTTAGTTACAGCATTAAATAATGTTTTTATTTTTGAAGCTACTCTTCTTTTTTGTTGTATGAATTAAGGCTAGACATTATTTTTGAAAAGGGTATTCATAAAGTGTTTTGGTTGCATAAAAGTTGAACTGTTTCATGTAGTTTTACTCCAAGCGTTATTTTCATTGAATTGACTACGTTTTCCCTGCGTAAAATTTCAAGCATAAACCTCCGCTGTCAGCCATATACCTATTTTTTTTTTCCGAACCTTACCTCATGCGAGTGGCTATGCCTTATCATAAAAGTCGGGGGGGGGGGGCTCAACTGAGGAGGGGCGCTCAATGGAGAGATGCCTATAGCGAAACATTGGGTAAATCCGGCCCTGGTGGTATATATACAGTAATTAAAAGTTACATTCCTCAAGTCATCTTACTGGTTTCTATCTACTTTTGTGGCAGTTGAAGTTGAAGTTCCTGCTTCTTTCTTTCGAGTCTCGGAATAATTAAGTAACAGGCTGGTTGGCATGGCAAAATAAATTATTCAAAGGAATTGTCGTACTGTTTGTTTACAATTAAGTGTAATACAGCGTGTTGCATTTTGGATTAAAGAAAAATATGATTTCATACATTACCATTAAGTATTTTTAAAGCCCTCAGGTGATTTAGGATCAAACCCAACGTTTTGTATATAATTCACAAATAAAAGCAAATTAGTAAAAACTGCAGCAGAATCTGATTCATATGAAGCACATACACATCACATTAGTCACTAGAAGTTGTTTCATTTATGGGCTTGGGATATCATAAGACATGTCTTTAGGTTATCGGTATATGTTATCTGTCTAGTAGCCTGTTATCGTGGTGTTTATATTGATCAGTGTACTTTAATTGGGAATAGGTTTAGGATTGACGCTGCCTTAGTTTAAGTTAGGCATCATCGCATTTTCCTAGAGTTAATGTGAGAAACCATTGAAAACTACTTTAGCGTGGCTTAGGTAGGATTTGAACCTACTTGTTCTCAGTTGCCCTCAAGACTGAGGGTACCCCATTTCTAACCCTCATACCAGGAATTAAGTCTTCTATGGAACCCAGGCTGTCTGGATGGAGAGCAACTAGACTTACCTCTAGACCACAGAAGTGACTGTTAGAAGTAACTTCCCCACTAGGTCTGTTTCGATGTAGCACTTCATGTTTTCTTTAACACATGCCAAAAGCAAACCATCATTGTTCCTAATTTCCTTTAAATTATTCTCCAAGTGTGTCAAGATTTACGGCCCACAAGAAAGTCATGATGGGTAAAATTAGGCAACTGTGGTCACCACACACCCTTAAAAATAAAATGATAGTCAAAACTGGAGTTACTTTCTTTTGATGAATTGCACATCAGTCCATCATGATGGATTGCTTGAAGGATTTACTCCTGGAGGAAAGGAAGAACTTAATACACATCATTACCATGATAAAACTGCTGAACTGTGCCTGCTTCATTTATGATCTTTTGATTATAATTTGTTGAATGACAGCTCTGAAGCTAAGAGCATGAGGAAGAAGATGGATGGGGCTAAATTCAGTGTTCGAGACCTTTTGAAATAATTCAAGCCAGTAGCGTAGCCAGGATTTTAGTTTGGAGGGGTCCCATTAGGTCCTTATCTCTTACAGCAGGAGTTCATATATTTTGGCCTATTTTCTTTCATGGAAAAAAAAAAAAAGGGCTATGAGATCGCCTTTTGTCCATGTGTGTGTGTGCGCCTCCTCTAATAAAATCTAAATGGCCGGAGCGCTTTCAATGAAACTTGGTAAGCACATACTACTACCTCGTCCGACCTCGACCGTGCCCTTCAAATGCTGATACATTTCACCAATTCAACATGCGGGCCACGCAAAATATTTCACTGGCATTCTATATCTCCACAACGGTAACAGATATAACCCTGAAATTGTGTACAGTGATCAAGGGTACTACTACAAGTTTACCTATGCGACTTTATACAACCTGTTAATTACAAAACGAACATGGTGGTCAAGCAAATTGATACCTTTTAATGGATATTTCACGCAATTTAACCATCCGAGCGCAGTGAAACTTGAAATGGTAAATGTTTATACAAATTCTAATATACTGACATCTAATTTAGTTCAATTGTTTACATAACCTCAAGATGGCGGCTGTGCGAAATTTTAAAACTAAGTTTTTATTTCTTGTGTCCTAATCATGCGATCGAAGTAAAAGTTTGAATAATTAACCTACGCAATAATTTTCATCTAATGGTACATAACTGTATGGCCTACATAAATAACAATCCAACTTGGCGACCATCCTAAATATTTAGACGGTTCTCAATATCTACGAATCTATTGCAGCAATCAAACTGAAATTTTGTATGCTGATATAGGCTATTAATATAAGTTCACCTATTGGACTTTCAATAACCTGGTGAGCACAATACCAACAATGGCGGCCAAGCGAGGTTAAAACATTAAAACTGAATTGACTCATGATTTAATTATCTGAGTGCAGTGAAACATGGTACGGTAAATATGCATACAAAATCTACTGCCATCTAATTAAATTCAATTGTTTCATAACCCCAGATGGCGGCCGTTTGAAATTTTAAAATTGAATTTTCATTTCTTGTATCCTAATCATGCGATCGAAGTGAACGTTTGAATAATGAATCTACGCAATAATCTTCATCTAATGGTGCAGAACTCTATGGCCTGCATACAGAACAATCCAACATGGCATTCCTTTTCATAGGCAGGAGAATTTTGTTAATAAAGAAGACCAATAGGATATATGAAAATAGGCTAAATTGTTCTTCACGGAACTACTTGTTCTGATTTTAAGTACTTTAGGGTTCATTTCTAGCTTAGGACAAAAATCTTTAGTCTGTTCATTCCGCCCTTCTTTGCTTTGTTTTGAGGCAGCTCACAGCTGTGTCAGTGTCTTTGTGTCGGTCGCTCATATTTTCAATTATCAGTTATCAGAATACTACTATTATGGCATATTCACACGTTTCAGTTCAGAATGTTCTTTACATTATTACCACACTATGTCTTGGTGTTTTTTTAATTAGTATATTTACCATAAATGTTTTTAGTCAATTGAATGAACATGTCCAAAAAAAAAACCACAGGAGTAGATAACAGGAAGAACGGACACTCATAAAGGCATCAAACAAGGAAGGTACGTAGCAAACCATTTAGGTCTATTATTGTTAGTCTATTTATACAGTGCTGTTTTAAGGTAAGCCTAACGGTTGCCGTGGACATAATTCTTGTTTATTATTATTATTATTATTATTCAGAGTAAACTGTAACACCCTTTAAATAATAATAATAAATACGAACCTTAAAAAAAATTTGAATGACTTTACATTCAATCAGTGAGCAATGCGTCTTTCTCATGCAGAGAATATTATTTGTAAAAGCTGTGCCTATATAATGAAATGGGGGCATCAATTTTCTACACCTACAATAAAATCTTTTCATAACTTACCGAAGATGTATCCAGTTTTGCCTTCTTTATGACAAAGCGGTCGTTACTTCTAAACACTCGCTAATGTGACAAAAAGAAGAAAGAAAAGAGCAACTATCAAACAACTCTCGACTCTTCCCCAATACCGCCACTTACAAACTGTATTTCTCCTCTCGCACAGACACACAGCCACCGTAAATCCCGACAGTGGCGACAATCAACCACGCTGCACCAGTTTTGTAGCCCGGGACATTTTAACACTGCTATTTCCAGGAAATGGAAATGAAAAGCTGACAAGAGAGTGTAAGCTGACATGCTATAACTGGCCCCCTCCAGAGAGGTCTCTTGCTAATTGGCAATCTCCTAATTTCTTGGTAGACTTTTGTCATCATCACCTGGTTATAACCCCAGTACTGAGGCCTCTACTGTTCTTGGAAAACCCCATGTCACAATCCTAATTGCTACCCAGTTATTTTAGCTCCTCCAAGCAGTGCAGACACGGAAATGATGACTGGCCATGCAGAGATTGTTAGTACATTCTTTGTCAACGCATTTACTGTATTTAACATTTCGTAGTAAGTTCTAAATTTGTTCGAGCCGTAAGAGAATATGAAGGCGTATGCCCACACCAATTTCTGGATTTATTTAGGGGGAGGGGGGCGGCCCCTCTTCCCCCGCCCCCTCTGGCTATGCCACTGATTCAATCTCACTTTTACAAAATTAGACTTTATTGCTGTGTTTTGAGACTGAGTCAGCTCAGAATGTATTTGAGTGAACCTTTCTGAGGTAATGTGAAGAGGGGAAACTGTTACTCTGTCATATGTTATTACAGACCATGCTTTTATCAATATGAGTGTTGCCAGTTTATAGCCAAAGCATCTTTGAGGCCAAATACTTTGGATACCGGTACATTTATTTACTTTTTAAAATGGAAGTGTTAAAAGGAAACAATAACTATATCTCAAACTGTAAAAATATTTAAATTACTGTAGAGTTGGAGGGGTACAGAGGATAGCAGCCCACTTGAGTACAATCAACCTTCTGCTGTTAAAACACTATCTTACCTCCCCCCAAAAAATAATTTGTCAACAGAAGCCTATCTGGAAGTTGCTTTGAAAAATGAATTGAATTTGCTGCCTTTAGACTGTGCACATTCACTGAAGTGGTAGTCTCACTGTCCTATTGTATCGAAGCATAAACTGCTATTTTATTTACTGAATATGTAATGATTTGTTCTGTTAAACTAGCAAGTATCTGCAAAACATTATATTTATAGATTTTTATATGCTATGCAATACTATGAACAGTGCAGCAACTATAATCATTGCCAAATTCATAGAGTGACAGCTTGCTGTATAGAGGGTTGCTAGTTCTAATCCACTCACCAGCATGATGGTGGAGATTTTTATTTTAATGGTTCGAACATTGGTCAATTGCTAATTATGGTGTAGGCATGCTAATTTTATTTTATGTTTCTGTACTTTTCCCTGATGGAGATTCTGAAATTAATTATAATTTATACATTACATTTACAATGTATAATTACTTTTTTGCTCCTATTTGAAGGTGATGATGATGATGATGATTGTAGTTTTAAGGGTCAGAACATTGAGATCATCTTCCTCTTGTAACGCAGTTAAAATATAATTTGTTTATTTAAAGTTTATTTGCAAGAAATAGTCATCTGACCCAATTTTCTAGTGTACAGTAGGTACAGTATTTTAAATTTCTAAAAAGGGCTCTTACTGATGTTCTATTGAAGAGTTCTTTTGGAAAGTTGATAAACCAGCACCACAAACTTAAATATTATAGCACATAATTCTTGAGTGTTGTATAAGGTGCGTTCAAAAAGTAACGAGCCGGAGACTGGAATGTGCAAACCGGTGACGACATCGGCTAATTGTGGCGTGTGTAACGAGGTGTGGTTCCGACCAGAGCGTGGAAGGTCACAGTCCGTCGCTAGAGGGCACGCGTGCACGTCACGTGACGATACAAAGCGAGCAGCAGCATGCATCAATCGTCCAATGCTGCCAGTCGCATTGCAAACAGTGACATGGAGGCGTCAACCGAAGAGCAAAGAGGTGTTGTTCGGTTTCTGACAGCGGACGGAGTAGGGGGAAAGGACATTCATCGCCGAATGTCACAAGTGTACGGCGAACACTGCATGTCCCTTGCAATAGTCAAGGCGTGGCACAAGCGCTTCAGGGACGGACGGGTGTTGTTAGCCGATGATGCCCGGTCTGGGGCACCCCCCTTCATTACCAATGACAACGTCCAGTTGGTCGATGCACTCATTACCCAGGATCGCCGAGAGACAGTGAATGCCATAGCCGCCGTGGTCGCTCCACGACAATGTACGACCTCATACGGCCAACATAGTCGCGGCACTCCAGCAGAAATTAAAATGGGAGGTTCTCGGCCACCCTCCAGACCTCTCTCCCTGTGATCACACCATGTTTGGTCTCCTGAAAAGTGCTCTGCGGGGCCAACGATTCACCTCGGCCGCCGACGTCCAGCTGTACGTGCGGAACTGGTTCACATCACAGCCAAGGGAATTTTATGAGACAGCCATTCACCGCCTCGTGTCACAATGGGACAAGTGCCTCAACAGCCAGGGCCAATACTTCTAACATACAGGTACTGGTTTCTGTAATTATGCCTCCGGCTCGTTACTTTTTGAATGCACCTTATATTTATATACAGTACTCCCTCTGTAATCCGGCAACTCAGCTCTCCGGCACTCCCAGTAATCCGGCGTTTTGTATTCGAGTACGAGCTCAACACTTGATTTGATATTGCGTCCCTAATACTGTACAATGTTTCTCACGCAGCAACAAGACTAAAGTCTGATTAAACAATGCCTTGGTGCCAAGAGCAATGACTCACGCGCACCCCCCTCAGGTGCTTAGTGTAGGACAGTTGTACTGTAGTAGTGTTGTGTTGAAGATGGCATCCGTGCGGAAAAAACGTAAACATAAACATCTTTGTTAGATAAACATGGAATCCTAAAGCGTCTTGAAAAGGGCGAAACGTTAACTAGTGCTGCTAACGAATACGGTGTTGGTCGAGCTACAGTTCATGACATAAGAAAAAACAGTAATAAAATAAAGTAGATTTTTAAGACGAATGAAAATTTAAAAAGTAAACGACAGACATTGAAAACTGTTGAAAATCCTAAAGTTGACGATAGCCTCTATGCTTGGTTTTTACAAGAATGTGGTAGCCACACATAAGTTAATTTCTGGTGATATCCTTAAAGGAAAGGCTTAGAAATCTTACCAGAAAATTACAAAAAAGGATGATTTCCAAGCCAGCGAGGGATGGTTGCAGAAATTCAAACAACGTTATGGAATTAGACTGCTAAGTATAACGGGTGAGAAACTTTCATGTGACGAAAGCGCTTGTTCCTGTAACCTTCTTAAAAATAGACATCGTTAGCAGAGACGTCATTTTCCTCTGCCCAGGCGATTGGCGGGCCATCGCCTCGTTCTCAAAGTGTATCTCAGCCGTAAAAAGCAACAGACAATTGATGCATATTTCCAGCCGTCTACTTCCAAGGAATAACGTGAGTTATATGATGTATTTTCATACTTTTTTACTTTGTATAGTACAACGTAATTAAAACTGATTTTCAAATGATATCTGCGTTTTTCTCAATATTTTCCACTAATCCGGCGTTTTCAGTAATCCGGCAGTGCTCTGGTCCGATACCTGCCGGATTACCGAGAGAGCACTGTCTTGTAGATAGCACCTCATCCATCATATGCCTTTGGACACATGTTTTCCAGTGCTGGAGGTGTGTCAATGTGAGTTATCATGAGCAATCATAAAAGCTTCGGTAAATCACTAGCAGTAAGACCACTTTTCTATCTTAAAACATTATTTTTATGTTTGCTAAAAATTTTGCATATTGAGTTTGAAATTGTTGCCCTATACTTTATATCATAATGTATGCCATGTACCAAAACCTATTTAGCCCATCACATGGAAAATCTAGTTGATGGGAGAGTTTTGGGATGGAAAGGACCAGTAGAATACTGTATATGGAAATAGGCTACACTAGTTCTTCACGGAAATACTTGTTTTGAAACAAAATATCCTCCCTAAATGAAGTCGTCTGGGTACCCTAATATTGAGTAATATCTTAAGAATACTATATTGCAGGTATTACCGAATATAAGTCAACCAATCAATCTATTGATTGATAATTAAGGAAAACAATTTATCTTTTATGTTTAAAAAAACTGAGCTAAAATAGTACGGTAACAAGATAATGTTAAGGCAATCCACATTGTTTACATTTGAAGTCCATGCCATATTACTTCCATTGCTCTTCTCAGCAGGTCCAATGCAGTATTTATTTTTGGAAATGTGTAACTACATTATGCAGAATTGATTTTAAAAAATATCACACAATAGCTATAAAATGTAAGTAAATTAAATGAGAAACTGCTTTGATAATACAATTATTTTCTTAGCTCTCATAATAGAAATTGACAAAACATAAAATTATTTCTTCCCCAATTATCCCGAATTCCTCTTTCACTATTATTACCATACATGTTTTTTTTTTTTAATTTGTCTAACATACTTTCAGTCATAAAAATAATGTCTTAGTTTAAATAATATGTCTATTTACAATAGTCTTTTATTAAATTAACTCTTACTTTCAGTTCTAAGAGATCTTTTATATTGATTTTTAACTACTAATCACTTTCTATTGTGGCAAGCATTGGAGATATCTTCAATTGTCATTCCATGTGTTCTTCCAGTATCATTTAATTGCTAAAATATCTTCACTCTTCAGAGATATCCAATGCACATATTTTACTTTTCAGTTTTATGTCCATATCAAATTATTTCCCTAAGAAATTAATTTTAATTTTTTTAAAGACAATATATGGCATTAGTACATGAGCAATTTCTAACAAGGAAATTACTTATAAATGAGAAACTTGTTTGTGGTGATTTTGATGATGGTAATAGTAATAATAATAATAATAATGATAATGAAAACAATGAATTTACACTGAATCACCGATAATACCATACACTGTCTTATAATATTTATTTTATATTTTTGAAACTGTAAGCTAATGTTCTGCCACCATTTCCACATTGTTGTGATTAATAATTTTGTAATGCACTTATAACCTGACAATGTGGGGAAAATTTTAGACGACTGCCTTGGGAGGAGATGAACGAGACCCAAATACTCTATGCTACCCAATTTAAATGGATAAAACTTGACAAGTTTCAGTATCACTTCAAAATCTGCTTGTTTACCCTCACTCATATTTCTGGTAGATGAAGAAACAGAAGGAAAGAATTTAAGCATTTGGATAGATTTTGTGAAAGTGGGGATATAGATAAATATATATTAGCAATCAGCTTGTATACTCTATATAAAAGCTTACTTCTAAAGAAATAGGTGGAAGTTAAAACACTTGTTGGGATAACCTCGTGTGGTAAGTAATGGTTCTCTATACAGTATAGTAAAATTGTACGGTAATCTTTGATAAACCATGAGTTTGGATTTATTAAAAAAACAGTATTTTATCTCTAGTGAAACAGTTTGAAGGAAGTGGCAAGTGACCTATTAGTAGGTACTGTCCCAGCATTTTTCGGCTTCGGTGGCGTAGTCAGTAGCATGCTGAGCTTCTATGCCCAAGATGGCTGGTTCAAACCCGGCCGGTCATCGGATTTTTTAAGAGCATTAAAATCCTTCAGTATGCCGTCCTTCGGAGGGGAAGTAAAGCCGGCGGTCCCATGTCACTAGATTTATGGCATGTAAAAGAACCTTCCACTAATTAAACTTGTGTGAAGCTAAATTGTAGGTTAGATTTCCTTGAAACGCTCTATCAAAGTTCCAACGTTCACCAGTAGGTGTCAGTGACGTCTGGTAGCGAAAGTTGGAACTACTTGAAATTGAACGGAACTTGTAGCTCACCCCATGGGTTGAAGCAGCTACAGCCTCTGGCGAGCCGAACATGTCCTCGGACACTCCCGGCACTAAAAGCCATACACTAAATCTATACTAATATAATAAAGCTGAAGAGTTTGTTTGTGTGTTTAAACGTGCTAATCTCTGGAACTAACGGTCCATTTTTGTTCAGTAAGTCGGAAGAACAAGCGCTCCTGAACAGCTTCAATAATACCTAAGTATATTGTTGCCAGGCAATGCGGGCTGCATCACGTCGCCCCTACCAGTGTTCTGGTGCAGAATTGCGAGCAGCTTATACCTATAAATTGCAGTCACGGGGAGTAATTACTGCAAAAGGATTTCTTAGGCCCCTTAAAACAGTTATCATCATGACAATAGTATGCCTCTGTATGAGGGCGATGGTGTTGGTGCAGTGTACTGAGAGGTTATCAGCTGCAATAAGCGTTGGTGCTTTCTGATTCTTATCCTTGAGCGCTCTAGGTCTGTAGTAGTATTCATTATCATCCATAAAACAAATAAATCCACCGGGCGAAACCGGGCACTACTGCTAGTAAATAAATAAAATCTGTAGTTGAAAAAGGGAAATCACTGAAAACAATTTCAATTTTATGTCTACTGAGTTTGCAGGGCCTTGTACTGACAGTTAATTATTACTTGTATCATAATTTATTACAATTACCTTGAAGAAATTGTAATTTACTTCAGTAATTTTGTTGAAATACTAATACCATCTACTGTATGCTGCTGTTTAAAGCATATGGGTAAGTCTTATATTGGTATTTCTAATAATTCTTTCACCAAAGATTAAGTTAGGGTATGGTACAGTATCTACTTTCACTTGCCATTTGTTGCAGAACTCCAGCTTTATTTACTTGACCTTGGGATCTGTTAAATAAAATCCATTTTTTGTTCACCAAGTTCATGAGCTATGGTAAGTGAGATTCAACCATCTATCCGCTTCTTTTCACCCTTGCAATTTATACAAACCATAGTTATGTAGGCTATGTTCTTACAGTCTATTATGGGCCTTTTTGTAGGTGTACTATCAATAAATTTTGAAAACCTGTAATTTAATGCATACAATAGTCAGTAGAGAGCACTATCAAAGTTCCAACGTTCACCAGTAGGTGTCAGTGACATCTGGTAGCGAAAGTTAGAACTACTTGAAATTCAATGGAACTTGCAGCTCACCCCGTGGGTGTCTGCATTGAAGCAGAAGAGTTTGGGCTTAATACACCAAGACCATGTAGTTCATGTCACTCTGAAAGGTTCATGATATTCTTTTGGGAAGTAAAAAAACTAAATGAAAATAGCCTAGATATTTCACAAGGAACCTTGTCTGCTTTGTGAATAGGTAATACAATATAATAATAATTATTAGAATTTGATAAATAGTATTCCAGGCTGTGAAAGTCTTAATCAACATACAAAACAATGTACCCTGAAGGGATCAATATCAATATTGAGAAACTATCTACTGTATTTGGAGATCACTCTCAATATTATTGTTGTAGTATGTAAATATGTTTTATATAGTGAACTTTGTCTCTAATCCAATCCTGAATGAGAGAAGCAAAGTTAATGAACTAATTATTTCCAGAAACATTTACCCCATAATGGTCCACAATAAATATAGCCTACCTACTTGATATACATAGGAAAGATGAGAAATGGACAGAAGCACTTCTAGGTCAGAATAACCCCATTTAACTCGAATCATCCATCAGGTCTCACAAGACAATGTTCAAAGCACAGAAAAGAAATAACAGGAGTCCAAGTAATCTTGGAACTACAAGTTCTATGTTTGAATGCAACATGAGATCAGGAACTGGTGACAGACATTGACAACGTTTCATGAATTAAAGGCAGATCTACACCTCAGATGTGATTTTGAAAATACTAAAATATATGCAGAGATTAGTCACTTGGATCTGTGAACATAATATTTAAAAATAATTTAATGTTTTCCCACTGGCCTTACTAGGCACACATATAATATTGTAGATTTCAGATGAGTTTGCAAGTTGGAAGACCGATGTATTCACTTTTAGACACCATTATTAATTCCATAAGTAATTTGTACTTGCTAATTTTCCAAAGGTTCTACAAGTATTGGGTCTATTATTCTAAAACAATATGTAATGTGAGTGAATCTGCATCTCTAGTGGCCGATAACCTAGATGTTAGGCCCCTTAAAACAACAACATCTCTAGTACAGTGTTTATGAGTCCAATTTAAAATAGATTCTGAGTCCTGAGGTTATCAGGAATCCTGTCTGCCTCATTTGATGAGCAAGCAAGCTGCCCAAGTCACTGATCAGGACAGATTATCATAGGGAAATGATTTAATATGCCTTAAAATACAATACATTTCAATAAAATATATTGTGCACAATGGGGCACACACATCTGCTAGACTTCATCTTCAACAGATCTGATAGGAATCTGCTGCTTCTGAGCTACTGCATTGAGAACATACACCAACTGGTCCAGCTTCTTCTCCATAATACACAGCTGAAATAACAGAATACATTGATATAAATCACAGGTTTCTATTAATTTCATACAAAATCAGCTTGTAATTTCTCATGCAATAATTCAGTAAGTGTTCAACTTGACAGTTGTATGCAATAGTTATACTTCAACATATGTAGGGCCTACATGCATCACATAATAGAGGTTAGACTGTTGGCTTCAGTAGTTTCTGATCATATTTATCATAAAAAATAAGAATCATGTTTTCCTATTTTGATTTGCTAGTCAGTGAAGTCACTGTTGTGAGATTTGGAATGGGACATACTCAGCCCTCAACCTCATGAGGCAAAACTGAGAAGAGGTGGGTTGGATTCCTACCTCAGCTCTCCTGGAAGTAGCCATCCGTGACTTTTCGCTTTTACTCCAGCCAAATGCCAGAATGGTTTCTAACTTATGGCCATGGCCACCTCCTTCCCAATCCCAGCCTCCATTACAAATACATACACTACAACTGACATGCATGCACACACACAGAGCAGATGATCGTGATACCCAGCCCTGTAAAAACTGATGTTATTGCTGGTAGGTTGTCAGCAATTTCAGTGTTATAATGTTCCTTTGTTTTGCTTATTGTGATTGGCCCGTTGGTGCGACTATGGCGCTACCACATGTTCTTGTTCGGCGATGTGTTGCGAACCGTTGTGATAATGGAGTGTGCCAGTGTATCAGTGTCTGTTTATTCAAATTAAATATCTGTTAACATTAACAATTCGGTCTTTATTCCACTGTCTAATACAACCTAGGTTATGGGCCCAGATCACCGTTAAAGTCCGAATAATGAAGAGATGTGAAAGTTGAATGAAGAAAGTCCAGAGGAGTGAATGTGAAATAGGCCTATACCCAAAATGGTAGATGACAAACGAAGTGACGGTGTGCCGCGATTGAGCAGTGATAATTACTATGCATGGTCAAGAAGAGCGCAAGCTGAACTTATCGAAAGAAATTGCTGGAATGCCATAGAACCTGGTTTCAACGTGGAAGTGGAGAATTATAATGAAATTCAAGCGAGAACGAACAGAAAAGCTTTGGCATTTCTTCTCAAGTATTTGACTGATGCGTACTTGGAAGACATTGGAGAGGAAACAACAGCAAGAGCAGCGTGGATAAAATTGAAGAACATTCATTCCACATATACCCTACCTCAGTGTTTGGATAAATTGAAGGAAATGGTGAACGTGGTGAAGACGAGTGACATGTCTATGAATCAATACATGGCTAAAGTACAATCCCTCAACAGAGTGATTAAGAGTGCAAACTGTGGACTTGAATTTAACGACACTCAACTTGCTGGACAATTGCTAAATGGTTTACCCAGAGATAAATATGACGATGATGATAATTGTTGTTTTAAGGGGCCTAACATCGAGGTTATCGGCCCCTAATGAAATGAAATGGCGTGAAATGAAAGGATGTAGATAAAAAACAACTCACTGCCATGGATGAAACGAAAATGGGGTTTATAAAACAGACAGTGAGCCCCAAAAATTATGCCTTTTTTGGATAAAAAGAATAAAAGGCGGATGGTAAAAAAGGATAAAACAAATAAGGCATAGTGAACAATAAAATAGATGAACACAATAAAAAACATAAAACAGATTTAACCTGAATTAAAAGTCGTAACTACACATTAAAACTTAAAAAAGTAACCACTCTCCCTCATGAACCGGATGACAAGGTCAGCTGACGGCCCGTCATCACGGAGAATAAGAGACAGGGTGTTAGGCAGTTTAAGAGTCCTTCGCAGATCGGCCAGATCCACACACTCCAAGAGAATGTGTGTCACTATCAGGTGGGCACCGCAAGTACACACAGGGGGATCTTCTCTCTTTAGCAAGTGGGAGTACGTAGCAATCTCATGGCCGATCCGGAGTCGTCAGAGTACCACAGCTTGCTTCCGGAGAGATCGGAAGGAAGATTTCCACACCTTCGTTGTCTCCTTGATGCCTCTCAGTTTGTTGGGTGGAGGCGTGGCACGCCATGCTTCCTCCCAATGCGAGAGGATCGAATGCCGCAACTGAGAGCGCACATCACTAACAGGCACCTTATATGGCAGCGAGGGCAGTGCGACTGCCTCTCTCGCCGCCTGATCAGCAAGTTCGTTTCCCGCAATACCCATGTGGCTAGGAAGCCACACAAAGGTCACCCTGGTTCCAGCGTTACACGAACTGACGAGCAGGTCGTGCACACGCTAGACCGACGGGTGCTTCGGGAAACACACATCGATCGCTTGCAGCGCACTCAGAGAGTCCGTACACACAAGAAAGTGCTGGTGATCGTCTGATAACGTGTACCGCAGAGCCTCTAAGATGGCATAGAGCTCCGCTGTGTACACGCCACAGGCCTCGGGAAGGGAAAATAGAAACAGACGATCCTCAACCACAAATGCACAGCCTACTTTCTCGTTTACCCTCGAACCATCCGTGAATAGAAGCCCTGATCCGGGATACCGGCTCACCACGGACTGGAACAGCCTCCGATTAACGGAGGAGTCCGTGTCCGACTTGGGGCCGGTGTGCAGATCCAGGATGATATCAGGGCGAGAGACCATCCACGGAGGGGCCTTGCTAGGTACTCGGACAATACAGGAGATAGAAGGAAATCGGAACTGACGGTATAAGTCATCGAAGCGAATCCCCGCCGGCCGAGTGGCTCGGGCGAGCGTATCATACAGCCGGCAATTCGGATTGGAAAACAAACATGGATAGCTTGGATGAAGTGGCATCAGCTGTCGAATAGTTGCAGCATAGGTCAGCAGTACTTGTTGGCACCTCAGGTATAAAGGAGGTACGCCAGCCTCGGCGAGCAAGCTGACGACTGGGCTCGTCCGAAAGGCACCCGTCGCCAGCCTCACACCGCCGTGGTGGACACTGTCCAGTTTAACAAGCACTGACTTACGGGCCGAACCATATGCTACACTGCCATAATCTAATCTAGATAAAATCAGTGCCTTATAAAAAACGTAGGAGCACCGCGCGGACCGCCCCCCATGATGTGCCGCTAAGAAACCGCAACATGTTGAGTTTCTTAGCACAGGCAGTTTTCAAACACCGCACGTGTGGCTCCCACGTCAATTTCTGATCGAAAAGGAGCCCAAGGAACCGGTACTTAGCAACTACAGGCAAAGCTACATTGCCCAGATAAAGCTCAGGATCAGGATGGAGAGTGCGCTTTCGGCAGAAATGGACAACCGAGGATTTAGCAGTTGAGAATCAAAAGCCATGCTCAAGTGTCCAGCGTTCCACTCTCCGAATAGCTTGTTGTAGCTGTCGTTCAGCGACCGCCATATTTTGCGCACTATAATGTAGAGCGAAGTCGTCTACATATAGCGACGGTACCACTGCTGGACCAGCAGCAGCGACTATACCGTTTATGGCAATCGCAAATAATGTTACGCTAAGCACCGATCCCTGTGGGACTCCGTTTTCCCTTTATATGGTATTGCGAATATGTCCCCCCCTATTCGGACACGGAACAGGCGAAGGGACAGAAAATTCGCAATAAAAACCGGCAAGTTACCTCGGAATTTCCACTGATGCAGGGTAGAGAGGATGCCGTAACGCCAAGTGGTGTCATAGGCCTTCTCGAGGTCAAAGAAAACAGCGACTAGGTGCTGTCTCCGGAGAAAAGCGTCCTGTATGGCGGTCTCCAGGCGTACCAGATGATCGTTGGTACACCGAGACGCCCTGAAACCACACTGGTATTCAGACATGAGTCCCCGTTTCTCCAGGACCCACACCAGGTGCCGATTGACCATCCTCTCAAAGAGCTTGCACAGACCGTTAGTGAGACAAATAGGTCTGTAACTCCCTGTCAAATTGGGATCCTTATCGGGCTTCAGGATAGGTATAATGATACCTTCCTGCCATTGCGATGGAAACACACCTTCCAACCAGATTCGGTTAAACACCCTGAGCAAATAACGAATGCTCTCATCGTTAAGTTGCTTAAGCATCTGGTTGTGAATATTATCTGGGCCGGGAGACGAGTCCCTGCAGAGCGCCAGCGCTCCGCGGAGTTCCCACTCCGTAAAGGGCACGTTGTATTCCTCCAAAGCGCGGGAAGAAAAACTAAGCTGGAAACGTTCCGCTTTGCGCTTCAGGGCCACGAAGGCAGGGTCATAGTTATCGGAACCGGATATATCCGCAAAATACGAGGCGAGATGGTTTGCAACGCGATAAGGATCTGTAACCAATTCATTATCAATGGAAATTCCCGGTACAGTAGAAGATGTCTGAATTCCCGAAATGCGTCGTAGTTTAGTCCACACTTGGGAGGAGGAGGTATGTGCCGTAAAAGAAGACACATACCGTTCCCAGGATTGCTTCTTACTCTGGCGAATAAGAATCCGTGCCTTGGCACGGAATTTCTTAAACGCCACCAAATTGGCCATGGTTGGACGCCGACGGTAGTGCTTATGAGCTCGACTACGGTCTCTTATTGCCGCTGCAATATCCTCTGTCCACAAAGGGACGAGTTTGCGACGAGGAGTCCCAGAAAAGGATGGAATAGATTCCTCGGCGGCAGCAAGAAGCACGTCAGTGATGTGCCGTACCTCGTCATCGATGCTCCGGCATCCCAGATCATCAAATACAGCGCGTTCTGTAAATGATGGCCAATTGGCCCGTTTAAGTACCCAACGACTGGGGGAACGACACGGTTTTCTGGTTCAGAAGTGTAAGAACGATCGGGAAATGGTCACTGTCACAGAGGTCGTCGTGTACATACCAACCAAATAGGGGGACCAGCGCACGGCTACACACACTCAAGTCAATGTGTGAGTACGTGCCGTGCGCTAAGCTAAAATGTGTAGCTTCCCCTGTATTTAATAGAGATAAATCCAACCCCTGAATTAAGCCCTCCACGTCCCTTCCTCTGGGGAAGGAAGATGGTGATCCCCATTGGAGGTGATGCGAGTTGAAATCACCCACGATAAGGAAAGGGACTGGAAGTTGATCAACAAGATCAAAGACGTCATTAATATCAAGGGGCTGGTTCGGTGGAAGGTACACGTTACAAACAGTTGTCATAGCAGGCAAGGACACGTGAACTGCAATAGCTTCCAGAGGAGTGGCGAGCGGAAACTCTTCACTGTAGCAGTCAGAGTGAACGAAGGTAAAAACCGCCCCCCGGAAGCCCGGGCGGCATCTTGTCGCTCTTTAGAGTATATCAATTAATATGATAAAATTGGTCCGGCCAGATCAAACATAAAATGCCAGCGTTTCGCCCCAGTGTGCCGTTGGGCTCGTCAGTTGGTACAGACACACCTCACCATCAGGCATGGCTAGCACATACTGAGAAGGCCATCACAAGACACAAAATACAAGTAGTATTGACGTCACGAGTGATGCCAATGTGCTGCAGAAGTCAAGCTCCCTTTCATAAAACAAAAACCTTACCTGGGCAATCCAAATAGGTTATGAATATTCCCAAATGGGAATGTGATGTAATTTTCAAACGGAAACCTTTAGAGTATAGTCGGAAACCTCTCAGAACAGTCTCGTGATCAGGTCTGAGGTTTGTTTCCTGTAGGCAGACTATACTCGCTGCGTATTGTGCAATGAGCTGATGGAGCTCTGTCAAATGCCTGTCATAACTGTTACAATTCCACTGTAACAGTGCCATAGTGTGAACTTATAAACTAGGGAATAAGTTGGAGCAGCAAGCTACAACTTATCCTCAGGAGGATCCTCCCCCAGTACGTCGACTATAATCTCCATGTCCTTAGGCGAGGTCGTGGAGTGAATCGACTCAGCGGAAGATTTCCTGGACGCAGTTTGGCGGCGGGGGGATCTCCGTGGGGAGCGCGCAGATCTGGGGACAAAAACGTCCCCAGGCGCGGAAGCATCCGCAGGTGATGGGGCGGATGGCTTCCCCTTTTTTGGAGGAGAAAGGGAACGCGTAGTGCGGGCTCCCTTCTTCCCCACCTCTTTCAGATATTTAGACGGGTCAAGAGACTTGTTCCTGACCCTGGTCGACAATGCCGCCTCCGCCGGCTTCGGCGCGGCTTTCGCAGACCGTTGGGGTGGGGAGGAAGTCTTCCGAGTGGGGAGTAAGTCTTCAACTTCCTCCCCTGCTGTGCGGGCGGAGCAGCCTTCGCTCGCACAGCCTTCTTTGGGGCCGAAGGTGGGGTTGAAGTCACCTTCGGGCTCTCTTTCTGATTCTGGGGAGTAGCTAGAGGTGTAGATGGCAGTGGTACATTAGAAGGTTTCACAGTTGAGACAAAAGATGAGGTAGCCGGGACCAAATTTGGTATTATGGCTCTATAATCAATCGCTGGAGAAGGCGAAATCGTGGTATGGTACTTCTTGCGGGCCTCCTGGTAGGTGAGACCATCCAGGGTTTTGATATCCTGGATTTTCTTCTCACACAGGAAGACAGGGCAGTTCCTGTCCTGAGGAGAATGAAAACCAGGGCAATTAGTGCACTGATATGGTGTTGTGCACTCTTCCGCTTCGTGGGGTACCTTACCGCATGTTCCGCAGACGTCAGGGCTCGAGCATCGGGATAACATGTGCCCGAACTTCTGGCACTTATAACACCTCATTGGTGGAGGGATATAAGGCCGTACGTCACAACGGTAACTTGTAACCTTGACTTTCTCCGGGAGCACCCAAAGCTCAAAGGAAATAATGAAAGCACCAGTATCCACAATTTGACCATTGACCTTGCGCGTAATGCGCCGGACATCAGTCACGTGACGGTGCTGCATATCCTCCTTGAGCTCCTCGTCAGTGTTCAGAATCAGGTCCCGGTGGAAAATAACTCCTCGGACCAGATTCAGAGACGTGTGCTTTTCCACTTTGACAGGGATATCGCCAAAGTGGTCACATTTCAGAAGTTGTTCAACTTGCTCACCAGTCCTAGTCTTGAGCAACAAGCTACAGTTTCTCATCTTTTGTACTTTCGAAAGCTCACCATAGACCCCTTGTATGTGGCGAGAAAACAAAATAGACTTTACCATCTTGAAATCACCCCCATCCGTTCTGGTTGCGACCAGAAACTTGGGAGTGTTAGCACCCAGATTCTCACGAACGGACTGTTCCCAGGGGGTTGATCCCCGTAGGGAATCAAAAGTTAAAGACTTGGGTGGCGGACCACCCTGTTGGGAGATATTCCTTTTCTGTCCCATGGCCATTTCATCCTCCCTGAATGCCACCGACTCCAATCACGGGCTGTCTCTGTAGGCGCTACCCAGCCAAGGCAAGGCCCGCCTAGCTTGGAAGGCATTGCCCGGGAGTCCGATGTTTGACATGCCATACAGGCATGTACCCCTTGGCATATACTAGAGAATTTTCCAGCACAGGCATGCAGCTGTGCGGGGACCTGCGTTGTCAGGCGGATACTACTGCAGGGTACATGGCGCACCCACCTGTTGGTGTGGCCAGACCGAACAGGCTCTCGAGCGAAGTCGCACACTTAGGTGGCCCTTCCCCTGACAGCACGCACATGTAATTTTGAGTGCCAGACCTCAAAAACATGAACGGAAAAGGAGTGCGATATAACCTAATGAGAGTTATATCGCACAAAGTGGGGCGTTTAGAGCTGGCTGTCAAACCCTTAAAGGGGATCTGGGCCAAGAAACCCTTTTCGTCGCCTTCTACGACTGGCAGGGTGTACCTGTGAGAGTATTCCATCCCTCCCACCCACGGGAGGTCCAATTCGCAAGACAAGCCGGAAACCTAAAAGAATAGCCAAGGTCGCCCCTTTTAGTCGCCTCGTACGACAGGCAGGGGATACCGTGGGTGTATTCTAAACCCCCCACCCACAGGGGGGCAGAGATAAATATAAAGTAACAATAGCGCTACTCGGTGGTGAGGAGGGACTGACGACCGAAAGAGTGAAGGCTGCTCTCCTGAGAGAAGATTTTGTTCCGACGCCTGGATCAGTAAGCGGGTCGCTTACATCATCATCGGGACCTGGAAGAGGACGCGGCGATTCCCGAGAAGATTTCCGTGGACGAGGAGGTCGATGTGGTGACAGAGGACGAGGCGGTAACAGCGGCAGTAACCAAGCAGAGAATGCTACTCCAGGGGAGGCGACTGTTTATCAACAAGATCAACAGAAATGCTACAGATGTGATCAGTGGGGTCACATAGCCAAGATGTGTGACAATATGCGATGTTACCGGTGTACGAAGCCAGGACACCTAGCACAAGATTGTACAGAGCAGATAAGTGAAAGTAGAACAAAGGTAAGATTCAAAGCCAGAATAAGTACAGAGCATGTGTCGGAGCTAAGCCATTCATTACTTCGTCAATGCAAGAATGGGTTATAGATTCAGGAGCTTGCGATCACATTTCGGTGGAGAAAGAGAAGTTTAAAAATTTACACCCTGCAAATGGTAAAGTAGAAATGGGAGTGGGCAATGTAGAAGTCCTAGGCATTGGCACAATAGAGATTAAAATGAAAGACAAGTGTGGAAGATGGACATTGGGCTTATTAGATGTATTATATGTACCCTCATTTAGATGTAATTTGATATCATGTTCAAGACTTAGTTCCAAAGGAGTTGTGTGTGAGTTTCGTAAAGAGAGCTGTGTTGCCGGAGATGAGAATAATTGGAAAGAAATAATCTTCAAAGGGTAAGAGAGGGATTATATTTTTAGGATACTGTTGAAGACATAAATGCTTCTTGTGTTGTGACTGAAAGTGATTTAAACACTGTTGTAAATTCTGTAGCTCTTAAGAGTGTATCAGATTGGCATTTGAAAGTAGGGCACTTGCATGAAGAAGCAATAAAGAAAATAATTCCTATCAAAGTTCAAGGTAGCTAGGAAGAGCCTTGTATAGCATGTTTTAAAGGGAAGTCAACAGAGAAAGGTTTTCCTAAGGCTAGTGATAGGGTGTCTAGCAAACCATTATATCTTATCCATAGTGATGTGATGGGCAAACTACCAGTTTCGCTGGGAGGTTCACAATATGTAGTCACTTTTATTGACGATTATTCTCGATTTGTATTTGTGTATTTCTTGAGTAAGAAAAGTGATGTGTTTGAAGTCTTTAAACAATTCAAAGAAAAGGTAGAAGTGTTTCATGAAAGGAAAATAAAGGCGTTGCAGACAGATGAAGGAGGAGATTATGTGAGCAAGGAGTTTGATGAATTTTTGAGCAAGCATGGTATTACTCATAGAAAAACTGTAAGTTACTCACCTGCTCAAAGTGGCATAGCAGAGAGGCAGAATAGGACATTGACCAATAGTGTGAGGTGTATGCTAATTCATTCTAATCTTCAAATCAGTTTATGGGCAGAGGCAATGAATGTAGCATGTCATGTTAGGAACATGTCTCCTTCTAGGGCTGTAGGTGATCTGGTACCACTTGCCCTATGGAGGAGCACTCCGGTAAATGTAAAAGACTATGATTATCTTAAACCATTTGGATGTAGAGGGTGGATCTACTGTAATAAGGGATCAAAGTTCGATGAGAGAGCTGTTGAAAGTGTATTTGTTGGGTATGGAGACAATGTTAAGGGTTATAAAATGTGGATTCCTTCAGAAAGAAAGTTCCAGATAGCACACAGTGTGAAATTTGAAGAAAAGGTGTTCCCTTACGTTCAGTATAGTGTTAGCGAGACAACCCCATCTCTTTTAGATCTAAAGTACCATTGAATGATAATGTACCCATTAATGTTGGTCAGGAAACCCCAAATTTTGATTTTCATAATGAGTTATTTGAGGAAGAAGACATTGATGAAAACTTTGATATGAGCAGGATTACTGAGAGAAGCGATAATGAACCATTCCTAGGTTGGGATAGTAACGAGTTGGAAAATGTTATGCATGTGAATGTACCTGTTGACACAGATGAGACAGAGTTGCATAGATCACAGAGAATAAGAATGAGAAAGGAATGTTCAAAGTGTAGTCTTGTCATGTTTAGTACTGACTGTGATACAAATTTGTTAAATGTTTCTCATGAACCAAAGACTGTCAAAGAAGCTTTAGAAAGTCCAAATGCAAGCTCATGGTATTCAGCCATGGAGGAAGAGATGTGTCAGCTTAAGGCGAGGTGTTTTTGTGTTGGTAGACAGACCAAAGAACCACAATGTACTGGGAAATAAGTGGGTGTTTAAACTGTAAGAAAACCAGGATGGTACAGTAGAAAGGTTTAAGGTCAGGTTAGTAGCTAGAGGTTTCTCCCAGATACAAGGGGTAGATTATGATAAAACATACTCACCTGTAATGCACAAGAAAACAATTAGACTTTTATTGTCATTAGCAGCAGTCAATGGGTGGGAAGTGCATCATGTGGATATTCTGACTGCATATCTTAATAGCCCTCTTAATGAATTAGTGTATTGTGAACAGCCAGAAGGTTTTGTTGAAGAAGGAAAAAATAAAGTGTGGAAATTAGTGAAAAGTCTATATGGACTGAAGCAGAGTGCTAAAGAGTGGTTCCATAAAATTATGTGTGCTGAATGAGCTGGGTCTAATTGCTCTTAAAAAGGACCTGTGTGTTTATATCAATAATACAAAAGATTTGATTGTAGGAGTGTACGTGGATGATTTGGGTATTTAGGGCAGTGCTGAAAATGTGAATTGGGTGAAATCTGAGCTGAAGAAAAGGTTAGAGTTAAGAGACTAAGGGAAAATGACCAATTTTCTGTCAATGAATGTAACACAAGACAGAGAAAAAATATGTATTGATCAAAGAAATACTGTTGAGTTGGAAGTTCAGTTCTGCAAAAGGGAGGTCAGCACCCTTAGCTATCAGTAGTGATGATAAAACAGGATCAGGGGAGGAGAAAGTAGATGAAAAAATGTTTCAAAATGCAGTAGGAAAGTTACTATATTTGTCGACATCAACAAGATCAGATCTCAGTTTTGCGGTATGTTAAGTAAGTCAGAGATGTAAGGAGCCTAATAAACAAGACTGGAATAATGTAACGCATATCATGAGATATTTAAGAAATACAGAGGAAATGAAAATTGTATATTCTACTAGAGACCAAAGTGATTGTAAAATGAAAATATTTGTGATGCAGATTATGCTAATACCAAATCAGAGAGGCTGTCAATTACAGGATATGTAATTAAATTTGCTAATGGTCCAATTATTTGGCGTACTAAGAAACAAACGTGTCCTGGACTCTCTACTGTTGAAGCGGAGTACAATGCCATGTGTGAGGTAACTCGAGAGGTGTTGGGGTTAGACATGATCCTGAGAGAGTTAGGGCAATGCAAGTTTATGAGTAAAACAATTGTTAAGTGCGACAATCAAGGTTCGATATTTCTGAGTGAAAATGGTTTGGATTCAGAGCGATCCAAACACATAGATGTAAAGTTATGTTTTTTACAGCACTATGTTAAGAGTGGGATGATTCTGTTCAAGGATGTTCCATCAAATGAGAATTTGGCCGATTTATTTACGAAATCTCTGAGTGGATCAAGGACTGCAGAATGTGTTGGAATGCTTGGCATGTCTGATTAGTGTTTGGAAGTGTTGATTTATGTTTGTTTGATTGGTTGAATTTAGTAATATAAATGTGTTGTTCTTCTGTGTATTGGTGTGCAGTTTGAGCACTGAAATGACTGCCAAAGGGAAGGTGTTGTTATTGCTGGTAGGTTGTCAGCAATTTCAGTGTTATAATGTTCCTTTGTTTTGCTTATTGTGATTGGCCCATTGGTGCAACTGTGGCGCTACCACACGTTCTTGTTCGGCGATGTGTTGCGAACCGTTGTGATAATGGGGGTGTGCCACTGTATCATTGTCTGTTTATTCAAATTAAATATCTGTTAACATTAACAATTCGGACTTTATTCCACTGTCAAATACAACCTAACTACAAAAACAACAACAATGAAGTCTCTATCAACCACATAGCAGGTAACATTTAGTGTCCAGCTCCTGAAACACCCTTCATGCAGACAACATTGCTCCCCTGCACAGATCTCAGTAATCTTTGACACTCGATTCATGGCCTCTGTATTCATCATCATTATCATAATTATTATTATTATTATTAGTGGGGCGAGTTAGCTGAAAAATGTTTCACATCTGGCAACCAATGCGCCCTTTTGGATTCAGAAAATACATGGGTCGACGAGTCTGAAAAGCCTGTGACACAAATTTTTCTGGCCCTCTAGCGGTGTTGGTGACGTAATCAATATGGCCGCCAACACGCTTCTACAGTACATTCCCCGTTAGTTAGTGATTATGAATCAGGAGAAAACGCACTTTCCAACTATATACGGTATTTGATTTCATTTTTTTAAGTTCACAATATCAAAAAAAAAAATGAAATATTATAATTTATTTTGATTTTGATATTTTCAACGCACTTTCCTAAATAACTTGAAATCCGTTACATATAGCTGAAAACATGTCCTACAGTTTTTTGTTCATCAAGGAATTACCTTTCCAATGGTATATATTACCACTATTTTGTCATAAACAGTTGCTAAAAATCTGCCAAAACAATGTAGCGTTGCTCAAGTCGTTATCGTAACTATGCAATTTATATAGGCCCTGAAAGGTAATAGAGCGTCTAAATAACTATTTAACTAGTAGCAAATGTAATTACTGTATTTTTAATGTATATGTAAAATAATAATAATAATAATAATAATAAAATAATACCTTCTAAAAACGTGAAAAATATAATAATACATAAGATTTCATTCAGTAACAATAAATGTGTATTTCTTTTTCAGCAGACGTTGTTTGAGGAAGTTATTGCTTCTGTGTATGTAATAGAAATTACTCAATCATGTCAAGGAAGAGGAAACATGAATTGGTTGATGCTACAACTGACCCAGTGGTGGCTCCTTTTGTATGGAACCTGTGTTTGTTATGCCAGAAGAATTCAAAAGAATGCTTAATCATCCCAAAATATGCAGGGCATATGGGCATGGTCTTTCACAGACATTAGTAGCCCATGGAGCAAAATATCATAAATCTTTCAAAAATAAATAAGATTGTCAGAAAGCGGAAATACTAACTGCTGAAAAAAAAACAAAAAAAAAACAAAACAGAAAGGATGTCCTCATTGCTCAGATCAAACTCCATCTACATCAAAGTTAACAACAAGATCATCATTATTTTGTTCAGATGTAAAAAAAGTTTGTCTGTTTTGTGATGAAGGAGAAGGTAGAGAGAAACTTGTGACTGCATCCATGCTGGGTATTGGACCTATAATAAATTCATATTCATGCTCTACAATTACAAGACGAAAAACTGTTAAAGAAGTTATCGTCAACAGATTTGGTAGCATTAGAAGCCAAATACCACAAACTATGCTATATTTGCTTTCTAACTCGTTCAAGAGCTGCTGAACGTTCTCGAAGAGAAGATTACCATATTCCTGAAGCAGTTGTTTATGGTACAGTTATAACAGAATTGGTTCAATACATGCAGGATTTGTACTCATCTAGCAGTACTTCTCCAGTGTTCAAACTTTTTTATCTTACAAAATTAATGTCTCAGCGCATGATTCAGATGGGAATACACACTGACGAAAAAAATATTAATAGAACACGTCTCAAGGAACAATTATTAGCATTTGTATCTGGTCCGAGAGCAGATAAATCAGGACGTGAAATTATGTTCAGTTTTTAAGGGGATGTTGGCGATGCTATACCCAACGCCTGTGCATTTAACGACTTTAGTGACGGCTAACGGGGCTCTGGTGAAGCTACGATAGGCCCAGCAAGCCAGTAGTGGATAAAACCAAATGCTTTCAAAAATGGAACGAGCCTCGGACAGGATGGATTTAATAGACGACGACACGGCTGTACACACGGACTAAGATTTGGAACTTTAAACCTAAGAACGCTGACGGGGAAGGTGGAGGAGATAGTGGATATGATGGAAAGAAGGAAGTTGGATTTATTGGGATTGGCAGAAACAAAGTGGAAAGGGGAAGGAAGGAGAGTACTGAGAAAAGGCTATAGACTGTACTGGAGTGGGAACGAAGAGGGAAAGAGGAATGGAGTGGGAGTAGTAGTACGAGATGGTTTAAAAGAAGAAGTGAGGAGAATAAGTGATAGGATGATGAAAGTGAAAGTAGCACTGAGGGGAGAGACCGTAGAAATAGTGCAAGTTTATGCTCCACAAGTAGGCTGCGCTTCTGAAGAGAAGGAGGAGTTTGAAGAGGAATTGCAGAAGCAGCTGGTAGGAAGAAATATGATTGTTATGGGGGACCTCAATGCCCATGTAGGAACAGAAAGACAAGGTTATGAGAGTGTTCTAGGACCAGAGGGTTGGGGTGGAAGAAATGAGGAAGGAAAGAGACTGTTGGACTTCTGCCAGAGGAACAGCCTGCTAGTTGGGAACTCCTGGTTTAAGAAAAGAGAGAGCCACACAATCACATGGTACAGTGATGACTTGACCAGGAAGTCGGTGGTCGACTATATACTGTATGAGAAAGAACTAAATAAGAACATCACGGACATCAAGGTTATACCATCGGAGAACCTGGATAGCGACCATCGATTACTGGTAATGAACCTGAGAGGGAGTAAGGAGAAGAAAGGGACTGAGAACCAGGAAAGACGTATAAGGATATGGAAACTGAAAGAAGGGGATAGAAGGGTCGAGTACCTCAAAATGGTAAAGGAAGGAATTCCAACAGATGAAGAAAGAGGGGTGGAAGAGGAATGGGCTAGATTTAAGAAGACACTAGTAGGTGCAGCAGAAGCAGTATGTGGGAGGACAAGTAGTAAGAAGAGGTGGAAGGAAACACCATGGTGGAATGAGAAGACAAAAGATATAGTAAGGGAAAAGAATAGAGCCTTTAGGAGGTGGTATCAAAATAGGACGGTAGAGACAAGGGAAGAGTACCAGGAAAGAAAGAAGGAGGCGAAGAGAGTGGTGGCTGAGGAGAGAAGGAAGTGGATGGAAGAGTGGACAAAGATGATGGAGGAGGATAGTGAAGGTACAAAAAAGGTCCTGTATGGGATGGTAAAAAATAAGAGGCGGAAGGATCCTACGGATTATGTTAGAATGGTGAACAAAAGGGGACAAGAGATAGAAAATAGGGAAGAACTGAAGAAAATGTGGAAAGAATATTTTGAAGAACTTCTGAACCCAAATGGAAAAGATGGTGAGGAGGAAGAAATCGGGGAAGAGGAAGATGAACTGCAAACAGAAAAGGACTTAACATGGAAAGAAGTGGAAGATGCAGTGAACAAGATGAAAGGAGGGAAGGCACCGGGTGTGGATGAGTTGAGTGTGGAGATGGTGAGAGCAGCAGGAGAGGTGGGGATACAGTGGCTGTACCGAGTGATGAGGACAGCATGGAAGGAAAGGAAGACCCCAGAGGACTGGAAAAAAGGAATCATTGTCCCGATCTTCAAGAAAGGTAGTAGAACAGATTGCAGAAACTATCGGGGAATAACACTGATGAGTCATTGTGCAAAGATCTTCGAGAAAGTTTTGGAAAAGAGAATTAGGACAAGGATAGAAGGAGGGATGAGGGAAGAACAACATGGCTTCAGAGCAGGAAGGTCCACAGTGGATTTGATTTTTGCTGTAAGGCAGTTACAAGAACAGCACTATGAGTATGGAACAGATCTACTGATGGCCTTCCTGGACATTGAGAAAGCATATGACAGTGTATGCAGAAACAAAGTATGGAAGTCCCTGGAGAATAGAGGAGTAGAGAAATGGACTATAAAGAGGATAAAGGAGATGTACAAGGGAAGCGTGAGCTGTGTGAAAGTGGGAGGAGAGAGATCTGACTGGTTGGAACAAAGAAACGGCCTGAAACAAGGAAGTGCACTGTCACCGTTACTTTTCATTGTGGTGATGGATGACATAATGACCCGAGTGGCACAAGTAATTGGGGACGGAAAGATGAAAGCAATGGTGTTTGCAGATGATTTGATGATTTGGGGAAACAAGGAGGAGGAGGTACAGGAACAGTTGGACGTGTGGGAAGGAATAATACAAGGATATGGGATGAAATTTAGCATAAATAAGAGTGAGATGGTGATCACAACAAGGAAGAAGGAAAGAACCACAACGGGAATAACAATTGGTGGGGAACAGCTGAAGAAAGTGGAGAGTTTCAAGTATCTGGGAAGCCTGATACAAGATAATGGAAGAAACGATAGAGAAATAAATGAGCGGGGGAGGCAGGCAGAAGCATTTCGGAGGAGTGTGAGAAGCATGTTATGGAGCAAGGATGTCCCTCAGAACAGCAAAAAGATCATATATCGGACGTACTATGTCCCTATCCTGACGTATGCCTCGGAGACCTGGGTTATGAAAGGAAGGGAGAAGAGCAAAATACAGGCCAGTGAGATGAGGTTCTTGAAAAGCAGTATTGGAGCTACAAAGATGGACAGAATAAGAAATGAGAGGACCAGAGAATTAATGAAGGAGGAACCATTACAGGATGGTATAGAGAAATCTAGACTTAGATGGTATGGACATGTAAAACGAATGGAGGAGAAGAGGATACCTAGGAGAGTACATGAGACGAAGTGGGAAGGAAAGAGACCGAGGGGAAGACCGAGAGACAGGTGGCTGAAGGGGGTGGAAGAAAGCGTGAAGAAGAGAGGAGAAGACTGGACAAGGGTGGAGGCTGAGAGATGGTGGGAAGACAGAAGACGTTGGAGAAGCTTGTGTTCCAAACAGACCCGGCCAGTGGCTGGAAACTGTGCAAGATGATGATGATGAGTGATGGTATCTGTCTAGGACGGCAGTGGGTATATTACGAAGACAACTCTTTCAAGATTTTTCTAAATTTGATGGATCCTGCTTCCACATCTGTACCTGATGTTCTTTTGCATTTTGTACGTATGATATTTGAGGGTCCCAATATAGACTCGGATGTCTCAACAGAAATACCTGGACATAATGCAGGATTGTCAATTGCCCAACTTATTAGATACAACAGCACTAAGCATAACAGAAAAGAAAATGTTCAGAGTAATCCGTCATTCTCTGGAGAGCATGATGATGAGGTAGGCCCAATACCCAGCGTGGATGCAGTCATAAGTTTCTCTCTACCTTCTCCTTCATCATAAAACAGACGAACTTGTTTTACATCTGAACAAAATAATGATGATCTTGTTGTTAACTTTGATGTAGATGGAGTTTGATCTGAGCAATGAGGACATCCTTTCTGTTTTTCTTCAGCGGATAGTCTTTCCGCTCTTTGACTATCGTATTTATTTTTGAAAGATTTATGATGTTTTGCTCCAGGGGCTACTAATGTCTGTAAAAGACCACGTCCATCGTTCAACTGGTCCAAACTTCTGACCAAGTTCAGCAAAAATTTCAAGATTCTTCGCCATTGATATATATCCTTCATATTTTGGGATGATTAAGCGTTCTTTTGAATTCTTCTGGCATAACAAACACAGGTCCCATACAAACGGAGCCACCACTGGGTCAGTTGTAGCATCAACCAATTCATGTTTCCTCTTCCTTGACATGATTGAGTAATTTCTATTACATACACGAAAGCAATAACTTCTTTACATGTTGAACTTCCTCACACAATATCTGCCTGAAAAAGAAATACACATTTAGTATTACTGAATGAAATCTTATGTATTATTACATTTTGCATGTTTTTAGAAGGTATTATTTTATTATTATTGTTATTATCATTATTTTACATATACATTAAAAATACAGTAATTACATTTGCTACTAGTTAAGTAGTTATTAAGACGCTCTATTACTTTTCGGGGCCTATATAAATTGCATAGTTACGATAACGACTCCTGCAATGCTACATTGTTTTGGCAGATTTTTAGCAACTGTTTACGATAAAACAGAGGTAATATATACCGTTGGAAAGGTAATTCCTTGGGACACGTTCAAGTTATTTAGCAAAATGCGTTGAAAAAATCAAAATCAAAATAAATTATAAAATTTCAAATATTTTTTATTTATATTGTGAACCTAAACAATGAAATCAAATATACCGTTGAAAAGCGGGATTTCTCCTGATTCATAATCACTAACTACATATGTTGATATCGAAAGGGATATTGATATTGCCCTAAACTGAGTTATAACAAGGAATGTAGAAGCGTGTCTCAAAATGTTGGCGGCCATATTGATTACATCACCAACACCGCTAGAGGGCCAGAAAAATTTGTGTCCCAGGCATTTTAGACTTGTCTATCTATGTACTATCTGAATCCAAAGGGGCGCATTGATTGCCAGATGTGAAATATTTTGGCATAATTTTAAGCTAACTCACCCCACTATATCAGGTCCTGTGCAAGACATATTGAGCAACAAGTGTTCTCTAGCGATGTCAGTCGATTGCAAGAGCTTTGGTATTGTCCCATGGTATGTCAACGGTTCTAAGGTCTTCACCGATTATTTGATGCCAAGTTTCTTCTAATATGCTATAATACGAGGGCAATTCAGAAACTAACCTCCGATTGGTCACAGTGCGGGTAGTGGGGGGAGTAGCGCGCCATCTGTGCATTCACGCGCTCAGCAGGTCAGTCGGCAGCAAGCCGTAGTCGAGTGAACATCGTACCTGCGCTAGTTTAGTTTTTGTGGCAGTTTGAAATGTGTGCTGCAATAGAAAATCCCGCCAAATGTTGAATTCATGGAACGTGGGACGACCATTAATCAAGACGTGAACTGTGAAACACTAAAAACATTACGACGGGCTATACAGAACAAACGCCGTGGTATGCTGACTTCCGGTATCGTTTTTTTGCACGATAACGCCCGTCCGCACTCTGCTCGCAGAACAACAGCCCTTCTTGAATCCTTCAAGTGGGACGTTTTCAACCATCCACCTTACAGCCCAGATCTGGCGCCAAGCGATTATCACCTCTTCATGCATATGAAGAAATGGCTCGGGTCCCAGCGATTTGATGACGACGAAGAGCTCAAAGATGCGGTCACAGGCTGGCTCAAGGCACAAGCGGGTGATTTTTATGCAGAAGGAATTTCAAAGCTTGTGAAGAGATACGATAAGTGCCTCAATCGTTATGGAGACTATGTCGAAAAATAGTGCAAAGATGTAGTTGTAAGATGTATATATTAAAATATTTTTACTTAACTTGGTGTATTTTTTTCAATCAACCGGAGGTTAGTTTCTGAATTGCCCTCGTATTAACCATGTTGGTTAAACTCAAAAAGTATCCGTATTTACTTACGAGTTAAAGAATATGAATTATATCTGTCAACCGATATTAATAAAAAAAAAAAAATTATTATATTTTTGTTTTGTACATGTTTTGAAACAGCATTGCTTTCATTGTCAGCAAATTAAACTATCTTAAAGTAATTCTATAAACTAAACTATTCTAATCTGATTGTTAAAATGTGCATTATAACCTCCTGTCATTAACCTTGTGCTTGTTATTTCTATACTTATACATACCTGTTGCTCTACCCTGTACAGTCTTGCTCCTATCGTCATTGGCTTAACGTTGCCTGAGCGATCAATTCCTGCGAGGTAACTGCCAGGTTTACCCAGAGTCTGATCTAGTCTTCGTTGTAACTCCTAGCAATAAGGAACAAGTCATGTATTTGTAGACATTTATATATTTTAAGAACAAAATGTGACAATATTTTTTTACATCATGAGCTAACAGTTTTCTATCACACAAAGCAAGACAAATCTGTCTGTTACATAGGAGAGAAGGACCAAGAAGAACAAAGAAAAGAAAGAAAAAAAGGCCAGTATATAAGCAAAAGGGGGGAACGTATCATTCAAAAGTGTTTAAGAGTCATATTGATATCCATATCAGCGTTATATAGATGTTACATTGTAATTCCTTCTTTAGGGTAGTCTACACCAACATGGAAACTATGATACTCAACCATCTTGAAAAAGAGAAAGGATGATACTGAAGACTTATGATATGGTAGTGTATTGGAAGCAGTAAGTGTCCTTCAAGATTTCAACTTACCCAGGCACTTAGAAAATAAGCAGAATAAACTTACCATATAAAGAAAGAGCAGTTGTGATTGCCAAAGGAAACAAAATTAAAGTAGATATGCTGATGACACTAAAATATGTTGCCAAACCATGTAACTCTGCTGTTGATGTTAGAAATGATCTTGAGAATATTTTGAGGGCGGCTTCGGTGGCGTAGTCGGTAGCATGCTGAGCTTCTACGCCCAAGATAGCGGGTTCAAACCCGGCCGAAACCGTCGGATTTTTTAAGAGCGTTAAAATCCCTCAGTATGCCTTCCTTCGGAGGGGAAGTAAAGCCGGTGATCCCATGTCATAGATTTATGGCATGTTAAAGAACCTTCCACTAATTGCACCTGTGTGAAGCTAAATTGGATAGGTTACGAATGTAAACAACGCTCTTAGGTTTCTATGTTCGTTGCCAAGAGCCGACTGCGGTGGTGTCTAGTAGCTAAGTTCTGAACTTGGCCTAGTAATCGTTGACGGTGGCGCTTGGCGGCAAAAGTAGGAACTATTTGAAAAATTCTAAGTTGCAGTACTTGAATTAAAAAACAGATAACACACTAATACAGTCATCACAATTAACACCGGTTATCAGACAGATTCTACACACACCCAAAGTACACGGGGCTACATGACCGCGTTGTCGCAGCCCCTAAACTTAAGAACCAACCAGAATATTTTGAGCAGAAGATTGCATGGGTCAACGATGATAGGGTGCCTGAAGGATGCTGGATTGTAGTAAGAAACTACTTGCAACCGGATAATATGAAGTGAACACCTGTCTTAGAGTTCCGTGAGTTGCAATCTTCATTTTTTTTGGTTCAAATTCTATCATGTCGGCTTGATAGCTTTCAACGGAGTCCGCTATTATAACCAGGCCATCAGAATAAGCCAGACTGCTTACCTGGTTTTCACTTAATTGAATCCCACCCAGCCAGTTTATACCCTTCAGCAAATGGTCCATATATAAAATAAACAGTAGTGGTGAAGGATTGCAGCCTTGCCTCACTCATGTAACAACTTTAAACCAAAAACTCATCCTCCCATCAACTATCACTGCAGCCGGATTATTATCAACATAAATAGTTTTGATTGCTTTTTAGCAGACTTCCCTTGATACCACAATCTCTCAGGATTCTCATCATATTTTTTCTTAGTACCCTATCATACGCCTTTGCTAGATCTACAAATCACAAACACAACTGTATATTTTTCTCGTAGATTTTTCTCAATAGCTTGGCACATACTAGAAACTTGATCCTGACATCCTCGTTGAGATCTTAAGCCACATTGGTTTTCATCCAGATTACTCTTCGTCAATGATCAAGCTTTTCTTTCTACAATGAGTATTCTTTGTCTGGGACACTTATAAAAGAAATGCCTCTATAATATTGTTGCATATTCCTGTTACCTTGCTTATAAATTGGGATGAGTACTGCTTTTGTCCAGTCTAGAGGGTAGCCTACCTTCCTTAAATCCCATGCCAATTTGATTATCATATGCAACCATTTTATCCCTCCTTTCTTACTATACTTTACCATTTCTGGCCGAATTTCATATACCCCTGCCAATTTGTGACACTGTAGTTTATTTACCGCTCTCTCTACTTCCTGAACTGTGTTTATGTTTCCATCCTTATTCTCCTCCTGCACAATCACAAAATCTGCCCAATAAGTCTCCCACTTACATTTTGCAAGTTATTGAAGTATTTCTGCATCTTCCCAGTTCTTCCTTGACATGTACAATGAAATTCCCTGAATTATCCATAATACTACCGCCGCCTCCGTGGCTTAGGCGGCAGCACGCCGGCCTCTCACCGCTGGGTCCGTGGTTCAAATCCCGGTCACTCCATGTGAGATCTGTGCTGGACAAAACGGAGGCAGACAGGTTTTTCTCCGGGTACTCCGGTTTTCCCTGTCAACATTTCATTCCAGCAACACTCTCCACTATCATTTCATTTGTCATTCATTTAATCATTGCCCCAGAGGAGTGCGTCAGGCCTCGGCAGCCGGCACAGTTCATATCCTCGCCGCTAGATGGGGGCTTCATTCCATTCCTGACCCAGTCGGAGACTGGAAGCAGGCTGTGGATTTTCATTTTCATCCATAATACTACCCATTTCTCTTCTTCTTCTTCTTCCATTTCTAAGATTCTGTATAATACTCCTACTGTAAAAGGCTTTCTTGCCTCTTGACCTAACATTTCCAATTTATCTCCCAATTCCTTCTATGATTTCATTTTGGATTCTACTATTATTTATTTGGTCCTGTTCCTTCCCATTACATAGAGCTCTCAGTCTGCTGGATTCCTTGTTTTGGAGCCAATTTCTGTAAACCTTCTTTTTACTTTTACAAGTCGACTTCACTATGTCATTCCACCAGGATGTGCATTTTTTCCCTGTCTTTACACACTGTTGTCCCAAGACATGCCTTTGCCACTTGTAGTACTGCATCCTTGTATCCCGACCACTCTTCAATGTCCTGCAATTCTTTACCATCTACTCTTTGAAATTTCTCATCAATCATTTCCATGTACAGTATTTCTGCCTAAGTTCCTTATTCCTTATCCAACCGCAGAGAACTCACTTTCTGCACTTTAGGTCTAACTTAATTCACAGCAAATCAGTTTGTGGTCTGTTTAATCAAAATAGTCCCTGAATACCCTTCAATTTCTTATCAATTTCTTAAATTGAAAGTTAGTGATGATATAGTCATTTAATGACCTGGTTTCTCTACCCTCCCATGTGTATCTGTGAATCTCCTATGCTTCAAGAATAAGTTTGCAACAGATAACCCCATGATAGCACAGAAGTCTAATAAACATTTCCCATTAGTGTTTGCTTCCCTGTATTCTCATACCCCTCAGTTCTATTTCCTATCCTGGCATTGAAATCCCATCAGCACAACACTATCTTTATTGTTAACTCTCACTACATCATTCAATGCCTCATAAAATCTGTCTACTTTGTCCTGATATTGCCCCTTCGCATGGAGCGTACACTAAAATAATCCTGACCCGAGTTCCTGAGATTTCCAAATCTATCCACGTTAATCGCTGTATGTCAAGAGAAGTTAGTTATTGTTGTTCCGTAGTTCCACCCCTTTAAACAACAATTACTAACTTCTCTTGACATACAGTCCTACCTCATTTTACACCTGACAGACACACCTTGTAATCTTGTACTTCCTTCTTTCTATCTCCTTTTATCTAAACTTCACTATTCTCTAGAATATCCAATTCCATCTTTCCTGTTGACTCAGCTACTTTATTCCTTCCATAAACTCCCTCGATATTAATAGCACCCTATCGAATATCAGTTTAATTGACCGTCTGTTTCCAATGAGTCCCTGATCTGTCAGATGGGAGTGGGACTCCATCACTCCCATAGGTTCGAGGCTTGCTCAAGACATTGTTTGAACAAAATATCTAATTTTGTGTAATGACTATAATAGTGACAGGATTCATTTTGCCAGAAATATAATATTGTAGTTAAAGGGAGATGACAGAATATTATTTATGACTGAAAACCACATTGAAAGCACCCTCTACGAGAATGTGCCATAACTGAGATATCTGCCCGAAGCTACTATTCTTGTTATTTTATACAGTGGAACTTGGATAGTTCGAACCTCAAGGGACCAGTAAGAAAATTCGAATTACCGGTATCCAGAAATTCGAATTAAGAAAGTTCTTTGAAAAGGGTAGAGAAAATATATTGTATTACGTTTAAATAATGATTTACGTTCAAGAAAGCAGATTAACAGACAACGGTACTTTATAATGACTGCATCGTGAATAACCTCAAAAGTTTCAAATGAAAAATAAAAAAAATTACTATTCACCTATTTAACGACAGAGAAATCTACTGTTTTTCAAAAACGTCTGAGATTTTTACCCGTTTCCTACCATTAAGTCTCTCAGCCATCACAAATAATCTAACATATTTAAGGAACGGAAAACAGAATCACTTACGTCATTTCTACCTTCAAAGAAACGCCTACGTTCTGTGATGTGGTTTGTTGCTTGGGCTGCACTCGGAACAGTTATTTCGGGAACTGACCCAACTGTTTGGCTTACGATCGGCTTTTTACACTAAAAAATTCGAATTAACCAAAATATAATTCGAATTAACCACGATTTTTTAGCATTGAGTGTATATAAAATGCTAGGGACCAAGAGAAAAATTCGAATTAGCCACGTTCCACTGTAGTATCTTTACTGTGGCAAGGACATAATATTGTGGAGGATGAAATCTTGTTGCCAACAATGAACATAATGGAAGTAGTTTTCAGTGGCATTTCTCACAAAAACTTAAAGCAAAGTCTGGGAAGGTACCTTGCTTCAAACTTTGGGACTCAAAACCAATCTTAACCCTAAGATTTACCCTTTTATAGACTCCAAAATAATACTAGCTTTAGAAACACAGGAGGATAATGGCCATGATGTCCCTAACCCTAATATTAACAAACAACAACAATAAGAAGGTGAGTAAGCAATGATCACCTGTTTCTATGTATGAATTCTGTCTATTATCACACACATGGAGCTGTCATCAGCTGTTGTATTACCCATATAACAACATTTTCACAATTTTATTAAGAATAATAACTTAGTTCAAATACTGTATAATATTATAATAATAATATTGTATTGCCCCGGGTGCCGGGTGTAAGCTTTGTGTAAGCTTTGCGCAAGGGCAGCTTGCATGTCAATATTTATGTTGTTCCTTGGAACACTATGAAAGTCAAGGAGGTTATATATCTAAACTCCTTGACACTATAGCACTTTCTAGTAGAGAAAGAAGGAACTTTTGTGTTGGCGGAAAATCCCGAAAATTAATTTTGCCATTATGAACACGGCCTACTGAATTCTAATGGGTTCTTTAACATGCCAACATCGTATGACATGCCTGCCGTGATTTTTTTGACCTTTCAAAAATCACTTACCACGGCCAGGAGTGAACCTGCAAGCTTGGGGTTGTAGTCTGTCACGATAACCACTCACCCACCGTGGCAAGACACTGTATAATAATAATAATTATTATTATTACATGTCCATGGGAGTATAATAACGTAGTACAGACCATTCACCTAAGCTACCACAGAAGTTAAGTATTTTTATAGCACTTGGAATAGAGATAACATGCTTAAAAGTGCATAGAAATGTGTATAACACTTAGCTACTTAAGTTAACAGTAATTTTTGAATTTTCCTCAGTGTCATAGACTGGAAGATATGGTTAAAGAATTAATCAAGAGCATGTCTCCTTTGGAGCAAAATATAAGGATCCATGCCGTTCAGGGGCGCCGAATCCATGGTCGAGGTCTAGCGACCGCTAGACCTGGCGAGGGGGTGGGTCTCCCGGTCCCCTTGGGGGGTGGGTTTCGTTGGGGGGTTACGGATAGAGGAGGAAAGGGAAGGAGAAGGAAAAGAGGAAAGGAAAGAAGGGAGAGAGAAGAGAAGAGGAGAACTGTGTGAAATAAGCTGTAAAAACGTAATTATTGGGGTAGGGGTCCGGTTTAACAAGGGGGGGAAGTCCCACAGAACGAGAAGGGTGGGTGTCTGCTAGACCTGAAAAAAAATGATTCGGCGCCACTGATGCCGTTGGATAAATGATGGTGCCGCTTGGGAAATGGCACACACTGTTTATGAAGCAGTGTGTATACTCTTCATGCTGCTGATGGTGCCCCACCAGAATTATCCCTCCCTGCTCCCCGCAATAATATCACAGCGGCTGCTAACCAAGGGTCATAAAGACATACAAGTTATCAATAGATAATAGGGAGATTATTAGTATGTTTGTATGTACTAGAAATTGGTTGTTCATAATGATTATTCCTTGTGTAATTGGTTATAAAATTTTTGGGATCATCGCTGTCTGCTATGATCTAATGCCTTCCAATTCAGTGCGAGTTGTGTGCTAAGCAACAAACATCCCCAACTTGACGATCTTCCCGACAGTAGCACTGCTAGGTAGAACCGATTGTGAGCCTGTCCAAGCACGTAATTCTGCTTACGTCTCTAATTTTAATACCTTTGTTTTTCGTTACATGAGTTACAAGAAGTATAACACAATTTTCATTCGCCAAATCAATACTTTACTAAAAATACTATAGGTACATGTTTCGGAAACTTGATATGTTTCCTTCTTCAGCCCATATGTTGGTGTGAAACATCATGTGACATCGAAATCCTAACCAAAATAAAAAATACAGTTCGTACTTTTTCTCTTGTTCTTCTTTTGTTGAGCCTGTGTCATTAGACATATTAATGTCAACCATGGAATAAGCACTTATTATTTGAAATGATGAATGAGTTACGTGGAAACGTTAAATATTTATTCCTTGTAAGTGCGATTTATAATTACATGAGTTATGTAATGTTAGAAGTGTTCACTAAGTGTTGGTGCTGATGCGTTGATATTTTGTATTACTTACAGTAGTTACATCATTTTCACTATGACTCCATAATTTTGTCATGCTTATGGAATATACAGACAGGTATGTTTATTTAATTCAAATACCAATCTTATGTTGTGTCGACGTAATCTCTGTAGTATCAACCTACTAGCGCTGCGAGGTAAGTGGTGGAGAATTTTAGTACTCCTGCATGTTCGCTGTTTGGAGTGAAGTGGGGAGGCATTAGAGCATAGCAGATGGCGGTGTTGGGAGTAGCACTCAGAAGACAAAAGATAACATGTTGATGGCCGTGTTATGAGTAAGGGATGTTTCTCCCAATATAGGTTTCATTCTGTTGTATAAGAAGAAAGAAACTTGTTTTGATTGAAGTATTGTGACTTCCTCAGAAGTCATGCTAGTAATTGTTCAAGGAAAAATGGGAATGTAGCATGGTAATTATCCCAAACATGCATCCATGGTTGTTCATAATGTTTTAAACCTTGCTTTGTGACACATTCATAATCTGGATTTGTTCTGATCTGGATGTTTTTCATGAATAAATTGCAATAGCTAATCATTAATTTCCTTGCATAGCCCTCAACTACTAGTAATGAATTGGGCAGAATTTTATTAAGTATATCACTACTGTGCATATGACAGGTATCTTTTTTTTTGTTGATTGGTTTTTAATTTAAAAAATGTGTGTTTCTAAATCTTGTTAGGCCTATATGTTTAATATGTTTTTGTTGTTGTGAATTGCTATTACAGTACTTCCATAATTATTACATTATAGTGTGTTGCAATGAAAAATATAAATTCTGTTTGTATCATTACATCAGTCACATGAGACTATGGTGAAGAAAAAGGATAAGCTGATTACAATTCAAAGCTCATGTTGGAAAGGCAATACATTCTACTCACCTTTATGCGAACCATCATATTTAGATGCCCTTGACTGTACTGCTCGATGACATCTCGAACATCGTAAGGTTTTCGTGCTTGCTGAAATTTTCTTCTTGCCACAAAATATTTTATCTTTCGGATGGCTCTTATTGCATTTCGATGTGCATCTGTTAACCTGAAACATGAGTAAAGGAAGTTCAATATATTTTTATTTTTTCTCACATTTACTTTACAACTATTTTAAAAGTACAATGGTGGCTTAGTTTATTTAGAATAACAACCTGGGATGAAGCTCAGTCCATTGTCTCTGCATCCCTTAGCACACTCCCATGTTATAGGATATAAACTTTTGAAATATAACTTATCTATTTAAAATATTGTTTTGATGGTAAAGTCTGTCAATTCTTCTTTCTTTCATTTTTTTTCTTTTTAATACGGTAGTTAAGTTTAAATGGAGTTGACCTGAAGCATTACAGAGATGCAATTATGGCAAAGGAAGGTAGAGAGGGTAAAAACAGGGCAGGGTCTAGTTCACTAGGACAGACATATTACAGTGCTATTATGATTATATGGATCTTGAGGACTAATGCAGTTCCTTTCTAATTACCAGTACAACAGCAGTTTGTTGGCAAATGTAAAAATTAAAGTAATTCTCTTTTCTCAGCTAAAATAATGTACATTGGGGGCACATGACCTTGATGGTTTTCCCCTTGCAACAACAATAACCACCACCATAAAGCACTTGCAAACTAAGTTCAGCCAGTAATGACTACCTACATGTAATATTTTCTTTATAACCAAAACAATCATTGGACTGTAAAAGAAGAATAGAAACATGGATAAAGGGCAAACACAATGACAGGCAGGTGTGAGCAGAGGGAGAGATAAAGGTGAAAAACAGGAACTAACACCTAAAAAGGCTCTTAAATGCTATGCCCCCGACAAGCTTCCCAAGGGGTGGGCAGCAACCAGTTTTTCTGTCAGTCAGAGCTAAGTGTAGATGTAGGATGAAGTGAAATCTGGACAAACACAGTAAACAAAGCCTGGGGAAGTAAACAGATGACTAGTAAATTAGGAGCAAATGAGACAAAAGAAAAAAGGAAAAAAAAAAAAGAGAACATATTGGGTTATATAAATCCATACAGTAAGGTGAACATATAAATGATCATTGGACAGGAAAAGAATATAAACATGGATAAAGAGCATTGTGTTTGTCCTTATTACACGTTTCTATCATTTGTTTCCTTTATAATTAAACGAAAGAAAAGAAAGAAACAAAGAAAGAATAATGTTTGCATCAATTTGTACTGCCAACAACAATATGTGTGTAATCTGTAAACTACATGCTATGAAACTATGTAGTGTTACCAAAGGTCTGAAAATAAGGTGTTTTTATTTTAAGTCATACTCTACACAGCAACTCAAGAATCCATTTCACATCTCCTGATCCTCATTTCTGGCTATGCTGTTGATAATAACATGAAGTACCGTAGCTAAACATCAATATTATTGCATTACGGTAACTATTGGAATCCTCCAAAATAGCCAGGTTGGTGGATATTACAAGTACATTCAAATGACATTATTTCAAGATTGAACTTAATTAATTGTTCAACACAATTGAGGAGTAGCACTATGGAAATCTAAAAATGTAATTTTGAAGACTTGATCATCAAATTGTATACAATTATTACACAGCATTTCAAAGTTGTGCATTCCTATTTATAGCTAATTTATGTTTAAGGGTTGTTCAAATTGAGATATAGACTGATGTCTACAAAGACACACAATATGTGCTCGACAATATACACTACCGGTATATCACGACATCATCATTCAGATGGCAGTTCAAGAGAGTCTACAGATATTCACTTCCACTGTTCAAGCATCTGTCCCAATGCTGAACAAGTTTCCCTATACCCTATACAAAAACGAATTCTGGTTGCTGGTGAAACCATTCTTCCACAGCATCATGAACTGCTTGATCAGTGGTGCAACACTTACTCTTCAGGAACTTTGTCAATAGACCGAACACTCTATAGTCACAAGGCTGTAAGAATGGTTTCATCAGCATCCAGAGTCCTTCGCAGCAGTCCTCTGGTCTCGGGGTACATATTGAGACTAGATCCAAAGGTCCTGAGTTCAATTAATTGCCTCTGCCAAGAAATTTAATTCTGGTCTGAGGGTTGGAACGGGGTAGGCCTACACTCAGCCTTGTGAGGCAAAAATTGAGAAGAGATGGGTTTGATTCTTTCCTCAGCTGTCCTAGAAGTGATTTTCCATGTTTTTCCACTTCTACTTCAGGCAAATGCAGGGATGATTCCTAATTTGAGGTTATGGTAACCTCCTTCCTAGTCTTGGCCTCAATTACAAATAGCTCTCACAATGACAGGTTAACACATGCACACACACACACATACACACATACACACCCCACGTAGCCTACGTGGGGCTTTATGACCAAGAAGTTGCAAAGGCCCTAAATGAATGAAAAACAGCAACCTTCTTTGTGGAGGGTACAGGGCAACTTCTTCAGCATTGGGGCAGGTGCCTGAACAGTGGTGGTCAATATCTGTAGACTCCCTCGAACTGTCATTTGTATGGTGTCACGATATAACGGTAACGGTAGTGTATATTGTCCAATATGCCTACATATTGTGTTCATGTCTAGACATCAGTCCAAGTTTTATTTAAACCACCCTTATAGTTCAACTTAAGCAACAATTCTACTGATTCGTATGGGCAGTACTTCATCTATTTTGTAATACTCTACAAATTTTGCAATCCTTCTCTACTTTGATTATACAGATTGTACACAGTAGAGAAGTAATCCTTTTCATAGAGGACAGAGAACATAATACTATAAATGAAATGCTCTTTCAAAATATTGAAGACCCAATCGAGAAATAGTTTTGGGGTACGGCACTCTCATATAAGAGGAGCTAACTTTCAAAAGAGACTTTGTCACTCAAATACAACTTTAGGGAATGACCAAAAAACCGATTTCTCTCAAATTAACATCTTATTGCTTATTTTATGCATTTATGTACACACATATGGGTTATAAAAATGTAACAAGACACTCGAATGAAATCAAACTACAGTAGATATTCAGTATTTACATACTAAATTCTGGACATAGTTGTTATTGACTGAACAGAAAAGACATAATCCTTTTTGTTTGCATGAACATGGGACATAGTCCTCTTTGACTGCATAATATTTTGATAAGGCCTAAACATCTAACTCATTTCGAAACATTGTAATAAGCCGAACATTCAACCGCAATGTCATTTACTTAGTTAATATTCAAAACGTCCATTCTTATGAAACGTTACAACAAAAATCTTCTTTTATATATGGAATCCCACATCATCTTCCAGTCACATAATACTTCCTCACGAGGAACACTTGCTGCAGGTGTATCCATTAACAACCTCTTGTACCATTGCAAATCTTTTCGCCTAAACCAATTTTCACCTACTTACATTTCTAAGTTTATTTCACCCATTTCTCTCTCACTACAGTTTCATTGTTCCCTTCTTTTTCTCTCTTTGATCTATTCTTTCCTCTCTTCAACCTCTATTCTACTTTCTCCTAAAATCTGAGGCAGATGACCTCGTAGTTCCGCCCCTTAAAACAACAATAACTAACTCCTACAATCTAATCTACCTAAGGGGCGTGGTGGCCTCTCACCAAGGTGGACCGGGATCGATTCCCGGTCAATGCATGTGAGATTTTCGAAGTTAAATGCCATGCCCTGTGTTTCGGATTCTACGTAAAAAGGAGGTCCCGTGGCTCATGATCGCATGGTTAATGGTCACGTAAAACTAAAAGCTTCCTTCCTTCCTCCTCTACCTGATCCTTCATCGCATCTACTCTATTAACAACTACATCCAGTCTCTCCTCAACTTCTACTCTGCTTTCACCTACAATATCCTCTACCTCTCTTCTACTTTCACCTACAATCTCCTCTAACTGGCCCTTAATCTCTCCTCTGATCTCACTTATCACTTGTACTAGTCTTTCTATCAACTTTTTATAATCTTGACCTAACTTCTCATTAACTTTAGCTACCGTACTTGATCTAACTTCTGATTGTTATGCTCAAGTTTCTGATTAATTTCTCCCATCATGCTATCTTTCCATTTCCTTTGTAACAATCTCCGACTAGAACTGTTTCACAAGAATCGTGAATAACCAATATGACAGAGGAAACATTAATCAGAAGTTGGATTGAACAGCAAAAGCAATAATCATCATACACACAGGTCATACACTACCTCGCTGTTCACGCAAAGCATGATGGGAGTCAATTCTTATAATGCTAGAGTTCTGATTGGCTGAAGTCTTGTTTGAACGAATACTGCAGTGGACAAAGTTGTTTTTTGAATGAATAGTCTACTTTCAGAGATCAATATAGCCAAGACTAAGTCACTTTTGAATGTTTACAGGGTGTTGGGACCTCAGGATAAATCTCACAAAGTGAAACCTGTACTAAGCACATTTTTTTGAATTTTTGGACAAAGTCTCTTTTGAATGTGAGCACCTTGAAAAGGTAAACAAGAAGTTCCATGACAAACTAAAGAGCCTACTTTTCTTAAAATTTAAGATTCATCCCAATGATTAATCTACATGGATCTATCTAGAATAATGACGAAATTAAGTTGGTAATATAGAAATTTCAAATTAGTTCGAAATACTGTATACTGGCTTAATGTAGCCTAATAGAGCACTACAGTTGGCAGCCCTGGTGACTGAATATATTCTTAGTTCCATCTCTTAAGGTGCAGAATACAAAATTTGGTTGAAGTCCAGTGGATTGCATGGACGTTACATGCAGTTAACCATTGGATCTAACAGTGCACGTAAAATCATGTTGGCAACAATGTCATGCATGTATTGGTCAGAAATAATCTGAAATAATACGATCTTTTGTTGTGCCAATACGCTCAGTCATATCTTTTTATGTACACATAGCACATACAAAATTTGGTTGAATTCCAATTGATAGTGTCGATGTTTTGTTAAGGGACTAATTCACCGAATTTCACTGTCGGGGAAATAAGTATAGATACTCGAGTTTAGAGGTCAATAAAACCTTTACCCTTAGTCTTACAGAAGAACAACCTACACCAAAATTTTCCTTGTTTTATTTGTCGTTGAACGATATAGAGTAAATATTTGCATTGTATCTTTCATCACGACAGCGTTTTAAAGTGTTATTTTAGTCATGTGTGTGTTGTTTTAATAATTATTTTAATGTCATTGAGTGTTGCCAATAACCGTAGGCTGATGATGGTGTCAATGTCACTAGACACCGAAACATGTCCCAACATACGTAAAGACAAGTGATTACGTCACGATAAAATCTCGAATAAAACAAGTATTGACTAGGCGGAACCATAAAAACTTTGTTTATTATTACATTCTGTCAATACGGAAAAATGTGCGACTTTAAAAGTCAAAAAAAATCTTTGACATGTCAATTTTCTCACAAGAACATCTTCTGTCTTGTTCCATCAAAGTCCTAATACCGAGGTTAACTCAGGAACTGACGAGTCGCTCTCGGGAGAATTTAGACTTGTGTACTCCCAGTTACGAAGATCAAAACGTGCTCTGGCCAGCAATGAGGTAGATTCTTCTATAAACGTACTCAATTCTTCCTCATTGTCCAAAGAGGTGATACAATTGTCTACATAGAAGGAATTTCTCAGTCTTTTTGCTGTCTCGTGGTAGTCGACGCTCTCTTTCAATTGAAGGTCTAGAACTGCTTCCAGCAGAAATGGGCTACAATTCAGACCAAATACGACTCGGCAATGTCGAAAAACCTTCAATTCACTATCCTTCCACCACAAGAAGCGCAAGAAATCACGATCAATTTCCTGAACAGATATTTGCAGGAAAGCCTTCTTAATATCGGAAATTACTCCTATCCTATTTTTTCGAAACATCAATAGAAGCATAGGGATTTGTTGTAGCAAATTAGGACCCTTTTCGAGACATTCATTTAAAGGAGTATCCTTCGATTTGCTGGATCCATCAAACACGGCTCTCACATTGGTGGTAGAGTTTTCTTTGAAGATTCCCCGGTGTGGTAAATAATAACACAGGTCTTCCTTTTCTCCTTCTGGAACCTCTTCAATTATGCCCTCATTCATCCATTCCTGAAAGACATTTCCATATTCCTCAAACTTTCCTTCTTTGGTCAGTCTATTCGAAACTGATATCAATCTCTTCTCCGCTATCTCCTTGTTGTTCCGTAAGTACTGTCGGCTCTCCAACCAAGGTAACGCAACTTTATATCGGCTATCCGCATTAACCTTTACAGTCTCTTGGAAGTAATGATGTGCAGCTTCTTCCATCTCTTCTCTCGACTTGTATTCCATGGGGTCAGATATGCCTATAGTCTCCAAGTTCCAAAGGTCGGTTATAGAGGCAGATTGAATGAACAGGGTAGTTGAATACAAAGCCAGGGAACTACACTCTTCGTCTTTCAATTTACCAGTCACGGTCCAGCCAAGCGTTGTCCTCACAGCAACCAATCCAGATTCAAGCTTATGGGTTTCATTCGGCAAAAGACTCCTCGCAACATCAGCTCCTAGCAGGACTTCCATGTCGGATGGATTTGTTCCCACATCAGACAGCCATATCTTTTTTGCTTTCATTTCTTTCATCCACCGTCCAAACTTCAACCTTGGAATCTTCCCACATATTACCTTCTGGTCAATCAATTGCAACGTGGTATTAAAGGAACCATCACAGCTGCTTACATTCACATCATACAGGTGATGGTCTTCTTCACGGGTCTCAGCGCCCCCAAACAACTTGTGGATCATCATCTCGGTCTTCAAAGGTTTATATCCCATTTCCTCAGCAATCTTCCGTAAAATGTAGGATCTTTGTGATCCACTGTCTATTAGTGCTCGGACCATCTTCTCCTTTCCTTTGTGTGTCAGTTTGATGCACAGCGTCTGTAGAAACACCTCCTTTGTGGCACTCTGAATGTTCATGGAGATATTGCTCTCTGCCTTTCCCTATCATCCTGTATTTTAGATTCAGGTTTCTCCTCGACCTTCTTTGTATTCAGTTTATGACACATGATCACAACGTGAGGACTAGTGCACAGTGGGCAACGAAAATGTGCCTTGCAATTTTTCATTATGTGTCCTACCTTAAGACAAGCAAAACAACAGTTTTCTTTGGCCAGCTTGTTGCGCCTTTCCTCCATACTCATTTGTTGAGCAAGGTGGCATTCCTTGCTCTCGTGGAATTTGCTACAAAACACGCACTTTCTCTTCTTGCCTTCAAACTTGGCCAAAAACAAAGAATTCGCCGTTGGTAAATGTGTGTCGACATTTTTTCCTCTCGCACTCTCTTGTCTTTTCGTATCGGACAGACCAAAACCTGCCCGAGCAAAGGTTATCCTCTCTTCTCCCTCCACTTCCCGTTTGAGGAAATTTAGAAGAGCCTCTAGCCTATCTTTCTGTTCACCAATCAACTCATCATTCGCTGATTGATTTCTGAGCCATGTCCTTAAAAGATCTTCAGGTAAGAACGATTCCACCAGAGGGAACAACATGGACCCATACTTATCCCTTGTCACACCTATAGATTCTAGAGCTCTTAACTTGCTCTCTAATGTGTCATACAGTAGGCCTACAGCTATTCCTGATTTGTCATTGTTGTGCGACACATTCTGAATGACTAACCCAATCAGCTCCCTAACGTAGTACTCCGTCAGGAGATCTTCACGACCAAACCGATTCTTAATGCACTCTATAACCTTTGGATAGTTTTCAGCGGTGGCTGGGAAACTGTTCAGAAGTTCTCTGGCACGACTGTCAGGTTTGGTGCACTGAATCAGATATTGAAATTTATCTTCTGATTCTATGTTACTATCTTCATGGATTCTCTTAAACATGCTCCAGAATCCTAACCAATCTTTAACGTCCCCTCCAAACTTGGCTAGTTCCAACCTAGGAAGTTTCAAGTTTCTTTTAGCTGCAGACGAAGCTTCAGAAATGTGTTCTCTAACCACACCAAAATTCTCATTAGAGCAAATATTCGTCATCTTTAACCTTACTTCATCTAAATTATCTCTATAAGTCTCAACTGCCCCGTACTCACGGCTGTAGACATCATCCTCTTCTTCTAATGCTAGTTCCAGTATTTTTTCATCCAATGGAGCAAGTTCAGCACTTAACCGCTCCAATTTCATCAGCATCTTCTGTGCCGATTCCAGCTCAACTATTTCGCTGGTTAAATTACGCATTACCTCATTATATGTCTTTGTGTAGGACGCTCGAAATGGCTTACGTTGTTTCACAAGCTTTTCCATTGTCGTGTAGGCTAGGCTATACCAAGATTTTCACACACAAAGAAATCTTACGTATCTTGCCGTAACTTCTCATAATTTACGTATTATATCACGTCGGGGTCACCATATGTTTTGTTAAGGGACTAATTCACCGAATTAGTGTTAACCATTATGTATTTAACTATTTATTTCGAAGTGAAATGCCATGTCCTGTGGTTCGGATCCCACGTAAAAAGGAGGTCCCGTGGCTCATGATCTCAAGATTGATGGTCACGTTAAACTACAAGCTTCCTTCCTTCCCTTCCACTACACACCTATACAACAGACATATTCAAACATAGAACAACCAACACCACCAAACTCCACAAGATGGCCCTCCAGCCAGCGGCCGCCATTTAGGGTCCAAAAACGACATAGTAGACTCTTTTAATCAGTTCCATAACAGTAGAAGTTACATGCATTTTAAAATTGGACCTATCAGCAGGCTTAGAATCATGCTGGCAGCACTGATGTATATTAGGTACTCCAAATTAATCTAGAATGCCAGGTACTATACGTGTGCAAAGTTTAGAGCTATTGGCTTGCATACTTTCTGATATATTGATATTAGGGTAACAAAAATAGATACAGCATTTATTAACAGTTGTCAGCCCTGGTTGCTCTTAAGAATACGCATAGTCATATCTGTTATGGTACACATAGTTCATACGAAATTTGGTTGAAATCCAAATGATAGTATAGAAGTTACATGTATTTAAAGTTGGACCTCTCAGCAGGCTTAGAATCATGTTGGTAGCACTGACGTATATAAGTTACTCCAAATTAATACAGAATGTCAGGTACTATACGTGTGCATAGTTTAAATCTGTCGGCTTGCATACTTTCTGATATATTGGTATTTGGATGAAAGAAATTGAGAGCATTTATTAACAGTTGGCAGCCCTGGTGGCTCTTAAGAATACGCTCAGTCATATCTGTTTATGTACACATAGCACATACAAAATTTGGTTGAATTCCAATTGATAGTGTAGAAGTTATATGCATTTAAAAATTGGACCTATCGGCAGGCTTATAATCATTTTGGCAACACTGCCATGTATGGCCTCGTGGAAATTAAACTGAAATATTATTATCTATACATGTGCCAATTTTGAAATTGCTCCCATTCATACCTTCCAAGATATCCAACATGGAGCTCAAATTTCAATTGCAATTTTTCAGCAGTGCAGTTGGTAGCACTGACATCATTTTCAAATACGGCATTGAGATATTCAGGTATCTTCTACCAAATTTTGTTTCGATTGCTGCAGCCGTTTAGGTGTTGATGGGGGGGACGGGGACTCACACATTTGCCCGGATCGATCTCATAAGTCTACTTTTTCCTCATTTTTGCAAAATGTGAAAAGTAGGCTAAAAATAAAGGAAAATGTTGAGTAAGGGAAAGGAAAGAAAACTAAATAAAGGCATACATTTTTTTATTGTCTTGTGCATATTGACAGCAAAACTTCACACAGTAAACTTTCTAATAGAATGCATACTGTGAGAGGCTATTTAGTGAACAGTTGTTTCAAAATCTTCAGTTTCAATTACAGTGCAATATGCAAACAGCAGAATAAAATAATGTATTTACTTTTCACTGGCCTTTTATCTGGAATTATAATATCTACTGTATAAGGAAGCAGAACGTCGCCTATGTGTCATGGAGACGAAGATGCTTAGATGGTTAGCAGGTTTCACTAGGCTGGATCATATTTCAAACGATGCCATCAGAAATCGGTTTGGTGTTGCCCCAATCGGGAAAAAATGCAGGAAAACCGTCTGAGATGGTTTGGACATGTGCTGCGCGCAGAGGGCGACACAATGACAAAAGCAGCTTACACACTGGATGTGGCTGGAAAGAGGCCCAGAGGGCGACCAAGGCAACGGTGGGCTGATACACTGCACAATGATCTAAAGGCTGTCAATCTTCATCCAGACATGGCCCATGACCGAGGGAAATGGAGACTACGATCCCACATAGAGGATCCTGCCACAAGGTGGGACAAACGCTAAAGAAAAAGAAGAAGATAATATCTACTGTATAATTTCTAACTATGAAAGCAACTTTGCTTATTGCACTAATGGAAAATATAAAAGAGTCCATCTAAGTTTGCATTGCATTTTAATAATATCCATCAAATTATTATATATAAGGGCGGTTTAAATGAAATACACACTGATGTCTAGAGACTAACACAATATGAGTCACAACCCGCGGCATAGCCGTGCACATTAAATTGTGCACTTTGGCCATGTTGCAGTTTTACATTTTCCAGTGTGGTACTATTTTTATTTATTTATTTATTTATTTACATAGGTCCCAATGAGCCTGAGCTCGTGTTAGGGACAATCAAGTAACATAGTTACAGCATGGCATATATATAATTTTTGTAACATTATTGTTTCATTTAATAGTAACTTATATTAGATTGCTAGTGACTAACTTTACAGAGATAATTCGGTATGATACATTGCATTGCTTAAGGCTATTGTACATGGGCTATTCATTCCTTAATAGGAAGTCTTTTGTTTTCCTCTTAAATGTTTTTATAGAGAAACTTTCCCTTATGCCTAATGGTAGCGAGTTGTATTCTTTTATTATAGAGGACATAATTCCTTTAGTTCCAAATTTAATGGATTGGGAATGGCTGGTGAATATTTGATTTACTCCTCTTGTTGCATAATGATGAATGTCATTTGCATGGGTAAAATGGATGTGTGTGTGTATCAATTTGTTTTCTAATTTGTATACAAATACTGTTGCTGACATAGCTATTTGTTTTTGCAGTGGCATAATTTTAGTTCTTGAGTATAATTCATTTGAGGGTGTGAGCCAAGGAAGTCCAAAGATAGATTTTATAGCACGTTTCTGGAGTATCTCAAGTTCTTTTATCAGCTCCTTCTTACAATATCCCCATATGAAATTCATGTACATTAGATGTGAATGTATCAGAGCAAAGTATATATTTTTCAATTGTTGGCTAGTAAGACAGCTATATCTTAATCTGAAAATAATACCAATTAAAGGGCTGATTTTATGTTTTACATTTTCTACATGATTTTCCCAGGTTAGTGTACTATCTAGTGTGATACCTAAGTATGTTGCCGATTTAACCCTTTCTATTTCTTTGTTGGCTATGTTGACTATGTTTGTGGTCTCAATCTTGTATGATGGTTTATGGAAGAATAAATATTTTGTTTTAGTGATATTGATAACCATTTTGTGTGCTCTCAACCAATCCACCAGCTTATTGAGATCATAATTAATATTTAGCATAATTTCCTGTTCAGATGTTCCCAGATAGAGTATAAAAATATCATCTGCAAATAGTTTAAGCTTGCCTTTCAATTCTAATAATACTATATCATTAATATAGGCCAAGAAAAGAATTGGTCCTAAGACAGAACCTTGAGGTACTCCTGTGTCAATTCTCATTTGAGACCCTTTTACATTATCGATTGCAACATATTGTTTTCTGTTAGTGAGGTAGTTCTTGAACCAATCATGTGCCACTCCTCTGATGCCTGCAAATTCTAGTTTATTAAGGAGAATCTTATGGTTAACCAGATCGAATGCTTTTTGAAGGTCAATTAGTACACCAGCAGCTAGTTTGTTTTCATCTAATGCCTTTTCTACATCAGTTACTACTTCAAATATAGCACTATCAGCTCCTCTATTTGGAATAAACCCATATTGGCAGTTTGTAAAGTAATCATTTTTCATGAAGAAATTCATAAGTCTTCGTTTAACAACGCTTTCTAGAACCTTGCTGATGGCAGATATAATATTAATGGGTCTGTAATTTGATGGGTGGGTTTTGTCTCCTTTTTTGTAGATCGGGACCACCCTAGAGACTTTACAGGCATCGGGGAATATACCAGTCATCAGTGAAAGATTTATTATTTTGACAAGATATGGTGTAAGGCCCTCAAGACACAATTGTAGCATGACATTAGTAGTGTTGTCCTCACTTATATTGTTTTTGTGTTTTAGGGAGTTTATAATTGATTGTATTTCATTAGCATCAGTAGGTAACATAAAGATTGTCTTAGTGCTAGTAGTATTTTTATAGCTTGCAATGTCCGAGGTAGAACCGTTTCCTTGATTTTCCCATATACTGTTAGCAATATTGACATAATATTTATTAATTTCATCACATATATTTTCCTTTTTTTCGACATTTGTGCCGTCGACTATAAGTTTGACAATTTCATTTTTCCCCTTCTTTGGCCTATTTAACATCTCATTAACAACACTCCACACTTCCCTCTGATTATTTGCATTTTGAATTTTTTGGTCAAAGTAGTTTCTTTGTAGGTTTCTCTTAAGTTTTGTAACTTGGTTGCTAATAATTTTATATTCTTCTAAAATTTCTGCAGATGGATTTTTAACTTTGGTTTTTGTATATAACTTATCTTTCCTGTGTATTAGTGCTAAAAGATCTTTTGTGATCCAGGGTTTTATTGGTGGGGCACTTGGCTCCTTATTTGTATATTTCATAGTACAGGCTTCTATTCCTTTATTAATAAAATCACAGAATTTATTGTAGTAGTCATTGATGTTAGTTTCATTGCATACAAATTCTTGAGTTATTAAATATTTATTAAGTTTTTTGTAGTTTATTTTATCCTTTTCTATTGGCCTATCATCACATATTGAGTTCCTGTTTATCTTTTTGTTTCTCATTTCACAGATTAGTAAATGGTGATCACTCAAATCATTATCAATATTATAGACATTACATATTTTGTCACAGTCGTTCACCAATACATGATCAATTAGAGTAGAGCTAGTTTGTGTTACACGAGTTGGATATTTTGTATTACATAAGACTAGACCGTATGATTTGACTAGGTTAATATAACTACTAGTATATCTGTCCCCAGATAATAGATCGATATTCATATCACCTAGTATTATAACAGGATTCGTTGAGTAAGAACTAATAATTACTTCGAGATCAGTTAGAAAGTGTGGAATGTTGCTTTTATGAGGGTTATAAGCAGTGATTATATTGTATTCTTGATGGCCTTTTCTCACAGTAATGTGCAGTATGCTGTGGGTGGAATTTATTTCCTTTACAAGGGTACTGCTACATTTGTTTGAAATATACAAAGATACTCCCCCTCCAGCTTGCTTTCTAACTATGTGATATGCAACATATTTCTTAATATTGAAAAACATTTTTGTTTGTTCTGTTAACCAATTTTCTGAGATTGCTAGGACATCTACACCTTTGATTCTGTCTAACATTATTTGGATATCATCGAACTTGTTTTTTTATGCTATGTGCATTTATGTGTACGCATTTTAGTGTACTGGTATCGGTTATTATGTGTTTACTGTCCTTAATTTTATAATAATCGCTAAGTGTATTACAGTTACACTCGGTTAATTCTAGTGTATTATTATTTGCATTACCTAAAAAATTTAATTTCTGTAATTCTAGTTCCATATGGGATAATACTTAGTAGATATCTTACTATTCCATAGATTTTAGTTTGAGAGGGCGAGTGAATCCAGTATTTCAGCACTTGATATAAGCTTTGAGGGTCCATTTTGATTTTTCCGAATGTATATTTTGCAGTCTCTGACCCAAGTTGCAAAGATTTTTCCCTGTTGTCTCAATTCACGGCACTTTTTGGCGATGGTTTCATTTCTTGGGGTCAGGTGTTCATTGATATATATATTACCACCATCACTGTAACCAATTTCACTCGTCTTCAGGGTCTTCTTTTGTCTTCTGCTACTGAGAATCTCTTCCTTCTTCCACCTATTATTTAATTTCACAATTATCGGTTGAGGCCCAGGCTTTGTTGACGGGAGGCGGTGAGCTGCGTCTATGTTTGCGCTGGTGATTTCAACTCCTAACGTCTTGCCAATGTCCGAGATTTTGTGAAATACATCCTCCTCTCTTTCAGTGGGTATTCCATACACTATCAAGTTGTTCTTGCGCTGGTACTGTTTTAGTTCCTCCAATTCATTGATAGCTCTAGATGCTGCCATTTCTGCGTCCTTGACGGTTTTTCTCTCTTTCTTCAGAGTTTCAATTTCCCGGTGGAGTTCATCATACTTTTCTGATAAGAAAGTTGCTAGTTTTCTTACCTCGTGGTTTTCTTCTCTCATCGCCGAAAGGGATTCCTCAAGTTTCTGGGAGAAAGATGCCATAACCTCTTTGAGGTTAGGTTGCGGGAGGCAGTCTTCACGATTGCATGACCATTTGAAAGTATCATCTTTTAGTAGTGTACATCTTCTCTTTCTTTTACATTAGGTGATGTCAATTCTTAAAACAGATGATTCAGTCATTGACATACAGTACAAATAATTGAAGAATTGTTTCCGTAAGAAAAACTTTAGTTGAATGTATGGGCATGCTTTAATCTTAAAACAAAGGATTGTTTCAAGTTCTTTCAGTGATGGCAATGATAAACTTGGAATCCTCAGTCAATGATTGAAAGGCCACAGGAAAACTTCATTATCAAATTATTTAATAAGGCAACAGTCAATCCCATCAAGTGGCAGAGAGCAAACCACATCCCCAGAGAAGCGAGTCTGATCTGCATGGTGTAGTCTAGTTGGTAAGGGTTTTGTCTCCTGTGTCCAATGTCACAGGATCAAATTCCAGTGCTTTTGAGAGTGCTTGAATGTGAGAGACCTGTGTCAGTAGATTTATTGGCGAGTTAAAAATTCTTTTCACAACAAAATTCTGGCTCCCTGGTACGAGTATCTCTAAAACCACAGCAGTTAAAAGGAACTCGTAACAAGAAAACTAACCAATTCCTGAGACCAGGGCATAACATTCACCAAATAATCACTTTCTTCTTGTTTCATTTAGGGATTGTTGACAGCTTGGTCATCAGCTCCATGTACATTGGTGCCTATAGGCTATATGAAATCTGTCCGATAACTTGCATAATTGTTACATTTGTACTGAACCATTTTTATTAATATTATTATTATTAATTTTGTCATATTGTGACACCCTCTGTTTTGTTTCTGTTTAGTATCTGCGTTCTTATGCTTTGTAAGCACATAGTTTAACTTGTGCTATGTGGAGTAATATTTCACCACTCACTCTTCGATTTTCATTGGTCAGTGGCAGTCATTTTTGCCATTGGCTAGTGGTAACGTTTGCATTACATTTTGTTTGGCAATACATCTTGTCATTGGCTCAGCCACTTGTTATGGCCCATCCCTCTATCTACGCATTTTATTTTTGTCGTATGTTGCTCTCTTCTATAACAAACTGCCCTGTGAGACAGTCGAGTTTTCTGGCTGCTCGCCCGCATGATTACGCAGTACTACAGTAAATAAAACTCTTTCGGCTTCATTTATTTTATATTTAATTAATTTCATTTTCATTTTGATTCTAGTTTTCGTCGTTTCATGAGGCGTGTTTTTATAAGTTTCGTGAACATTCTCCGTATTTCCACATCCCTTCTTTACGTTGTTCGATATGGTGAAATTCATTTTTGTTTCATAATTTATTTCATTTTTATATTTGTTTAATTTAGAGTCTATAAGGGTCGAAGGTATTGCTGTATTTTTCTTTGGCTATTTGCTTTGATGTGTTTTTTTTTTATTTCACTCAATTTTGTACCACAAACGGAGGTGTGTTTTTTGTAGGCAACCTCATCTGTTTGATTGGTAACGATTGAGTTTGCTTTGTGGACAACATTCGTGGAATTACGAACCTTGTGTTACGTTTCCTGACGATATGTGTCACTATGTGTTTGAGTATCTGTGATTAAGGTTACTGAGTGTTTTATAGTCCTATAATCGCATTGCTCCTTTACGTCATCCGTCATTGTGATCGACGTATCTTCGAATAAGCCATTGTATTACAGCGTATTTTCGATTCTTATCAAATTCTGTTGTTAATCTTATTTTTACGTAATTTTCTCTATATTTAATTTAATAATTTTATTAATGCAGCCAATGGCCATGTACTTTCCTTTTCAGGACGGGTCAGGGAAGGGATATTGGAAGGAAATCGGCCGTGGACCGTCCCAGCATTTGCCTGATGGTGAAAATGGGGAAACCTAGAAAACCATTTTCAGGACGGCCGAGGTGGGATTTGAACCCATGCTCTCCCGATGCCAGCGAGGCACGAGATAGCGCGTTAACGCTCTCGGCCACTGCGGCAGGTATTTTCCCCGTTTCGTTCGTTCGTGAGTTAGGTATTAGTAAAGGTGCCCTACATAATGCAAAGGATTCCATATGGTAGAACAACCATGCCAAGAACAGCTTGTTTAGAATTTGGCAGAACACTGGTGCTGAGGAAGATAAAGAGAATTACAAACAGGCAAAGAAAGCTGCAAGGAAAACCGTTGCAATTGAAAGAGAAAAAGCTGATTTTAATTTTTACCAGCATTTAGAATTTGCCAATAGCAACGGTATATATAAGGTAGTTAAGTGCAAACATAATGACTGCAAAGACTTTAAAACCCCAAAATACATTAAAAATAAAGAAGGCAATTTATTAACAAGCGACAAGGACATTTGTGAAAGATGGCATGAGTATTATTATGATTTATTAAATGAAGAATTTCCCAGGCGATAAGAAGTGGAACTACCTATGATGCAAGGACCTATTAATGAAATCACAGAAGCGGAAGTTAGGAAAGCCATCTCTAAAATGAAGAATCATAAATCAACAGGCCCAGATGAGATACCTGCTGAACTCTGGAAATCTCTTGAAGCGGATGGAGCAGTATGGCTTTCAAAGTTAATCAATGACATCTTAGTTCACGAACAGATGCCAGATGCCTGGAGAAAGAGTACGTTGATCCCGTTCTACAAAAACAAAGGAGATGTTCGATCTTGTGGAAACTTCCGTGGTATAAAACTTACGTCACACACACTCAAGATCTGGGAACGAGTTCTTTGCGAGCGCCTTCAAAATTTGATAAAGTTAACGGATAATCAGTTTGGCGCAATTGACGCAATTCTTGCTGTAAGGTCGGTAATTGAAAAAGCTCATGAAAACAAGCAGAGTTTATGTATGGTTTTATAGATCTTGAGAAAGCCTTCGATCGTGTCCCAAGACCGTTAATATGGCAAGCATTAAGATCACAAAACGTTCCTGAACTATACATAAAACTATGTATAACAATACAAAGACATGTGTCAGAAGCCCAGCTGGTTTGTCAGAAAGCTTTGATATCAAAGTGGGGGTTCATCAGGGAAGTGCTGTAAGTCCACTGTTATTCAATATTACCATAAACTACCTAACAAAACAAATTCAGAAACCCTTACCGTGGAATCTTTTGTACCCGGACGATGTGGCACTAATATCTGACAGTAGTTATGACCTACAGGAGACTTTAAGCCAATGGAGGAGAGCTCTCGAGTCTAATGGACTGCACATTAGTAGAACCAAGACTGAATATATGGTATGCGACTTCCACCACAATAAACCCAGTATGACAAATATGGAACTTAAATTAGATGGTGAAACCTTACCAAGAGTAACGAAATTTAAATATCTAGGTTCAGTCATTGCTGAAGATGGCACGATAACCACCAATATAATACATAGGGCCACGTCTGGGTGGAACAAATGGCGCGAACTAACACGAGTTTTATGTGATCTGAAAATACCCATAAGAACGAAGGGTAAAGTTTATAAAACTGCCTTAAGACCAATCCTACTCTTTGGTAGTGAAACATGGGTTACTACAAAGGCACATGAGCAAAAGCTACATACCACTGAAATGCGTATGTTACGTTGGGCAGGTGGAGTACTCTCAAAGATAAAATCCGTAACGAACATGTGCGAGGCAGTTTCAAAGTATCGCCTATAACTGAGAAACTTTTATAGTCCAGGCTAAGGTGGTATGAACATGTTATGCGAAGACCGGAAAATCATGTAGTGAAGAAGTGCCTTTCCATGGTTACACAAAAGAGAGGGAGCGGCAGACCTCAAACAACATGGATGACGAATGTCCAAAGGGACATGAGGGTATTGGGTCTATCTGCTGATGATGCTTTACAACTAAATGACTGGCGCCTCGTGATTAAGAAAGCCGACCCCGCGTTACGGGAATAGGCGAGGAGGAGGAAGAAGAAGTTCGTATTACCATTATTGCATATCTCCGTTTAACCCCCACCTTTAGCCTCTCCTATGTTTCATAACTACTTCAATGCAGACATCTGTTTTGGTCAGCTTCACTTGATGTCACATCCTCTTAGAAGACAGTCGTGTTGTAACGTGTTTTTCGAGGGGTTTTTATGCAACTGGCATAAGTCAGTAGGAAGCCATTCTATATTTATTTACGCGGCAAATTGTTCAGCCAAGAGAATTTTTCATGTTAATTTATTATTATTATTAATTTATTATAATTATTATTAAGATATTTTCGGAGCATTTTATAAAAATTATAAGCATACAGATAGGTTTTCTATGTCTTAGAAAACGCTATCAAGCAAATTATTACGAACGACAATATCATAGAAAATTATATGATTACGGAATTTTACGGAGTTTTGTCAGTTAGGGTATTTGAGAGACATGAGTCACGGGGAATTCAAATACAAGCTTAATCTTGTCGGGAAGCATGACGCAAGCTTGGGTCGCATCGTCAAGAAAAGGCGAATATATGGAACGGAAATCGACTTCTTCGTTCGCGCGCCGTGTGTAATGAACCAGAGGAGGAGAAGTAGCGGCGTGCTCAGCCAATCAGTGAAGACCACGTAACCTGGAAGTTGAGACTAGAGTGGGAGCCGGCGTGTGGATATATCGTTCGGCGCGGCGTGGTACGAGGACAATCTGTGTAGTTCTTGCCGAGTGTGGTTATACGCGGGGGTCGCTCCGATGTTCCGTGGAACGAAGACTATCTGTATAGAACTTAACGAGTACGGTTGTACGCGGGAGTCGCTCCGATGTTCCGTGGATTGGATGACTAACTTTTGTAAAACTTAACCAGTGCTGTTGTACGAGTGTTTGGGTCCGATGTACGGACCATAGAATTATCTAATCTACCAGTATATCATCAAACATCGACGAAGATGACGACATCCAGGAGACTGTGGGAAGCTCACAGCATCATCCAGTACGAGGGAAATGCTTTGGCAATTTCCACCGGTAAGCGCGAATGACGCAGAAATACGCAATCTCTCATTTCTCTTTGTTTTATATTTCATATTTCAGTAACTTCATAGCTTGGGAATAAGAGTAAAATCAATAATTTATCAGACTCCGTTTTCACGTAATTTTCTATCGGTAATATTAAAATCACAACGCTCCTATTCAAATTTTAAACTTATTATTATTATTATTATTAATTTTGCTATTCTTGTTTTATATAATAAATTCATTTCTTTTACAATGCAATCTTTGCTTTCAGTAGGTAGCATTAGATATAGACCAATTCCTTCTCCTGATACAATTGTTTGTTGGGTTAATGATCATTTCATACCACGATCTGAGTGAATTGAGTCTTGAAGGTGTTCTGCCAGAGCTAGACGTTGTTAAATACAAATTTAGATTTCAACATTGCATTGAGGTCTTGGCGCCCATTAAAACAACATAGCTTAGGCAAAGGGGGGGGCTAGCAAAACTGCCACATTTGTACGCTCAACGTGGAGCAAAGTAAATACCGTTTCACTTGTCATCCCAGCCTAAGCAAATCTGCTACAATTGTCGCCGACAACTTGGGGCTGAAAACCTAATAACATTTGTGGAAGGAGAAGGGTATATATTTCTGTGCCTGTATTTTGGGGGTTATTTGTCTTTATCAGTGTATATCATTATGGGGGATGAGAAAGAAAGACAGATGAGGTTACGTAGTGGTCATCAACTGGAGAGTGATGATACGAGCAGTATGTCGAGTGGTGGTAGTACCGGGGTAGCGGAGGTAAATCCCGATACTGAAACAGGGAGTGTAGGCGGCCAACCAGAATTAAAAACTTTACTTCTCGAGTTCATGTATCAGAACAAAGTTAGTAGTGATGCCTTAAATGCAAAATTAGAACAAAACAGTAGGGAAAATAAAGAAAGTACAGAAGCTTTAAATGCAAAATTAGAACAGAATAATGCAAAATTAGAACAAAACAGTAGGGAAAATAAAGAAAGTACAGAAGCTTTAAATGCAAAATTAGAACAGAATAATGCAAAATTAGAACAAAACAGTAGGGAAAATAAAGAAAGTACAGAAGCTTTAAATGCAAAATTAGAAAAGAATAATGCAAAATTAGAACAAAACAGTAGGGAAAATAGAGAGAGTAATGAAACTTTAAACGCCAGATTAGAACAAAACAGTAAGGAAAATAGAGAGAGTACTGAAACTTTAAATGCTAAATTAGAACAAAACAGTAGGGAAATGAGTGACAAATTCGAACTGATTAGAGGTGAAATCAGAGGAGTAATGGAAGAAAAGGCTAAAGAGATTATTGCAGATGTAGACAGAAAATTAGGAAAAGTACAGGAGGAGTTGGAAGTTAGAATCAGTACACAGGCTGAAAATTTAAAAGAACTAGTGCAACTGGAAACACAGCAGGTCAAAAAGCAATTGGGGGGAGAAATTGACAAAATTCAGGTAGCTACTAAAGAGGTTAAGGAACAGCTGGGGGGTAGAATTGAGAAAGTCCACTCACAAATAGTTGCAGAAGTAAATGATTTAAGAGAGAGTAATAGAGAGAGCATTAGCAAGATTGAGGAGAAACAAGCAAAGCTATATGATAAAGTAGAAGAATCAGAAGGAAACATTAAATTAACAGTAAACAGTATTGAGAGGAAGGCTGAGGAGAAAATCGCAGAATTAGAGTTAAAATTAAAAGCTAGGATCAGGCAAGAAAATAGTCAGAATAGGCCAGTTTTTGTGAATAGCACACACAGGCAGGTAGAACTGGGTAAGTTCAGCAATCGACAGGGGTGCCCAATGGAGTTCATGAACACTATAGAAAATAAATTCGGGGAGAGTGGTGCCAGGTAGTTGAAATTTTAGAACAAGTGTTTGTGGGGGAAACGAGGAACTGGTTTGCTGTCTACAGAGACAAGTTTACTGATATTAATGACTTTAAAATGAAATTCTGTGAAAAGTTCTGGAATGAGGTTATTCAGTCGCAGCATCGTGAGGGAGTAGTGTGTGGTAAATATAACCCTAAAGGAAGCTCCACCATGACCGAATACTTTTTAGGGCAGGTATTAGTGTGTAAATAGCCTCCGTGGCTTAGGCGGCAGCACGCCGGCCTCTCACCGCTGGGTCCGTGGTTCAAATCCCGGTCACTCCATGTGAGATCTGTGCTGGACAAAACGGAGGCAGACAGGTTTTTCTCCGGGTACTCCGGTTTTCCCTGTCACAATTTCATTCCAGCAACACTCTTCACTATCATTTCATTTCATCTGTCATTCATTTAATCATTGCCCCAGAGGAGTGCGACAGGCTTCGGCAGCCGGCACACTTCATATCCTCGCCGCTAGATGGGGGCTTCATTCATTCCATTCCTGACCCGGTCGGAGACTGGAAGCAGGCTGTGGATTTTCATTCATTAGTGTGTAAATATCTGGATGGCTTGAAGGAGGAAAGTGATGTGGTAAGGTTGCTACTTAGGCACTTTCCCTATAGGATCAAGGAGGCTGCTTGTATCCAGAATGTAAAGACAATATCACAAGTAGAAAATTTGTTAAGCACATTTGATGCACTAGGGAGAGGGGGTTATGAGGACAATTTCAATCGGAACCAGGGTAATAATAATAATAGACCTGATGAAGCCAGGCATCAAGAAGTTCAAGGGAACGGTGGCGAAGGAGCCAACGCTCAAAATAGAAATAATAATAATCAGCTAAATCAGAACAGAGGAAATGGCTATGGTAATCAGTATCAAGGGAGGAACAATGATTTCAGGGGAAATCAAGGGAGGAACAATGATTACAGGGGAAATCAAGGGAGAAACAATGATTTCAGAGGAAATCAAGGGAGAAATTATAATGACAATAATTACAACCAGAATAGGGGTCAAGGAAGAGGACAGCCTAGTGGTAGTAATATACAGCCAAACAATGACAACACAGCCCAGAACAACCAGACCAGTTCAGTAGTTAGTAGTACTACGGCCAGCTGTAGCGGTTCTTTAAACGCGAACCAGGCTGCGAAGTAAGGTCAGAATCTCAGTCTGTAGCATGCCCTGTCCATACAATTATACAGGAACCCTATGACCTAAATGTAAGAAATGAATTATTACATGAACTAAATGATGAAGGTATTATTCAGGAAGTGGTTAGTAAGAGCCCCATAGTTAAATTTAACGTGTCCGAGGCGTACACAGATGTTTTAATTGATAGTGGTTGTATGAAGAGTTGCATAAGTAGTGCATTTTATGATAAAATGAAAGGAACTGGAGTAAATTTTGAGGAGATGCCAATTAAAAGCACTTTTGTTATCACAGCTGTTGGGAAGAGGTCTAAAGTAATTTCTAAACAAGTTTTAGTAGACATTAAAATTAATAATCATGTAGAGAAGCAGATTTGTCTTGTAATTCCAAATTTAGTATTCAGTGTTATCTTGGGTTCAGAGTGGCTAAGTAGAGTGTCTGGTAACTTATGTTATGATGTAGGGAGTTTGAAATTTAAATGGGGAGATTCTGAAGTAGAAGTAGTGTTCAATGACCATATTCAGAGGAGTAGTATTGTAGGTGTGATTTGTACTTTAAATGAGATATCGCCAGCCGTAGAGCGGGGTTCTCCATGTTTTGTGGGCAGTGTGATTACGGACGGAAGTCTAGAGGACTCGTTACGTGATGCTGCATTTCAGGGTAATATAGAGGTGGAACAATGTGTTCAGCTCTATGATGTGTTATTGTGTACTAATAGGAGAGTTTGAGGATCGCATTGGTATGGCCAATTGCTATACCCATTCATTGAACGTTATTGATAGGTCAGTATTCACAGGACATAGATATCCTGTACCTTTCGCTTATCAAAGTGCAGTTGAGGCACAAATTAATCAGATGCTTGAAGATGGGATTATTGAGCACTCTAACAGTCCATATGTTAATTCTTTGATCACGGTACCCAAGACCGATGGCACGGTTCGTATTTGTTTAGACGCTCGTTTGGTTAGCAGTAGAATTAGTTCAGATCAGCTGAAATCTATGTCAATAGAAGAATTAATGCAAACATTTGAGGGGAAGAAGTATTTCACTTGTGTAGATTTGAGTTCCAGTTTTTGGCAAGTGCCACTTATGTACGAAGATAGACCATTTACAGCTTTTAGTCATAAATATAACCTTTATCAATTTTGTAGAACACCTTATGGGTTAAAGAGTAGTTCAGCAGCTTTAATTAGGGCTTTAAACATCGTATTAGGGGATGACACAGGAGAGTTTGTAACCATTTACATAGATGATATGGTAATTAGTTCACGCAGTTTTGAGGAGCATCTACGTCATTTAGATATAGTTTTTCAGAAGTTAGATCAGGCAGGGTTCACTTTGAAGCTGTCTAAGTCGTCATTCTGTCAGTCAGAAGTGACATTTTTAGGTCATAGAGTGTCGAGTAGAGGTGTAACACCAGAAGAAAGTAGGGTTAATAAGATACTTAACGCAGAGGTGCCACAGAATGTTAAGCAGTTAAAAACTTACCTGGGAATTTGCAACTTTTTCAGGAGGTTCGTTCTTAAATACTCAGGGTGGTAGAACCATTCAGGGAATTGCTTAAAAGTGGGACTCGGTGGAGATGGGAGTCCAAGCATGATCACATTGATCAGGCTTTTAGAGCTATGAAGGAAGGTTTTGAGAAAGCTGTAGTGCTGAAATATCCATTAAATGATAAGGAATATGTGGTTATGACAGATGCTTCACATATAGGCATTGCTGGAGTATTATGTCAGAAAGATGATGAGGGTAATCTGTGCATTGTATCTTTAGCCTCGCGAGGACTGACAGCAGCAGAGAAAAGATACACGATTACTGAGTTAGAGCTTTTAGGTATTGTTTTCAGTTTAGGGAAATTTAGAATGTATTTAGTAGGGGGGAAATTTGAGATCCACACAGATCACCATGCATTACTGTATATGAGGACTTGTAAACTCAGTTCTAACAGAGTTAGTAGGTGGATTCTTGCTCTGCAGGAATACGAATTCACAGTAAAATATATTAAAGGTAAAGATAACATTCTTGCAGACATGCTATCGAGGGACACTAATTTATGTAGGGATTATCCTGTGGTTAAAGCAGAGGACGGTATTTTAATATGTGCATGTGTGGACAGTAGCAACAGGGCATCGTTACAGACACTGAGAAATATGCTAGTAGAGCAACGTGATGACGTTCATTTAAAGGGAGCCACTTGCAAGGTTGGAAGCAGGTGACGCAGAAACATTTATAGTTTCCAAACGTGTTGGAAAAACAGCATATGTGCTGGAGGATAGTAAGGGAAACAGATTATACGGGACGTATAATATACATAGTCTACGAAAATGTGTGTCATAAAGTGAGTGTGTTTAGCTGGCGAGCCAGCCTATCAAATGAGTAAGTGTGGTATTTAGGGCGTGGAAGATGTGGTCTTCCAGGCAGGCGTATCAGAAGTCACACAGGGGGGTAGTATGTAAGTAAATGAGAGTTTTTAAGGTACATAGAAATATGACGGGATTGTCGGATGCTCTTGAGCACTAAAATGTCTCGATACACCAAGGCCAGAATTTGGTAGCGCTGGTGAATTCCCATTTGCCTCCAAGAGATGGGTGAGCGCTTGAACAGGGTATTTTTGCTTAAGGCGTCCACGAGGCAAAAGATGGGCCATCAGAATGCGAGACAGTCCTTCATGAAACTCATACATATCAGCACACGTGATTTCTGTTTACGGCCTCGCCATGTAAGATTTGTAAGTGTGTAATTTAAGGCAATTTGTATAATGGTATTATTTGTGTGAGGAGAACGGGTCTGTGTTGAGAACTAGTATTAAGTAGAATATGGTCTACGGGAACTTAACAAGAAATATTAACAGAAATATTTGGTGTTATATGTAATGCGCATTTACTGTTTTTTTTTCAGAAGTCAATATTAATTTAATCTACTTTAAAGAGAGATTAAGTATTATGGTCACGAGGCGCTGCCACAATAGTGTGATCGTGTGCTCAGTGATAAGTGAGATTAAATTTCACCATAAGGAAGGGACCTCCAGTGAAATTAGGAAGTTCTATGGTGATATAAATATATCAGAACACCTTCAATGCGTGTGATATGACATCATAAATACATAGTGCTCACACATTAATTATGTCTATTTCTCCAACATAGAGAAATTTGAGAGGCGGAAATATCCGTGGAACACTATTCCATATGTAAAACATTGGACTGGTTGCAAAGTGCAATCCATAGTGACAACAAACTTTGACGCAAAGTGCGTGAAGAAAAATTATGAGTGTATTTATCTGTAATTTAGGGTGATTTCATTTATGTAATATGTATTTTGGATGGGGTTTATTAACGTGTCTGGGATAATCGGATAATGGACCGTCGTCACGGTAAATCATCCGATGATCCGAGGCGAATATGTAACGTGTTTTTCGAGGGGTTTTTAATACAACTGGCATAAGTCAGTAGGAAGCCATTCTATATTTATTTACGCGGCAAATTGTTCAGCCAAGAGAATTTTTCATGTTAATTTATTATTATTATTAATTTATTATAATTATTATTAAGATATTTTCGGAGCATTTTATAAAAATTATAAGCATACAGATAGGTTTTCTATGTCTTAGAAAACGCTATCAAGCAAATTATTACGAACGACAATATCATAGAAAATTATATGATTACGGAATTTTACAGAGTTTTGTCAGTTAGGGTATTTGAGAGACATGAGTCACGGGGAATTCAAATACAAGCTTAATCTTGTCGGGAAGCATGACGCAAGCTTGGGTCGCATCGTCAAGAAAAGGCGAATATATGGAACGGAAATCGACTTCTTCGTTCGCGCGCCGTGTGTAATGAACCAGAGGAGGGGAAGTAGCGGCGTGCTCAGCCAATCAGTGAAGACCACGTAAGCTGGAAGTTGAGACTAGAGTGGGAGCCGGCGTGTGGATATATCGTTCGGCGCGGCGTGGTACGAGGACAATCTGTGTAGTTCTTGCCGAGTGTGGTTATACGCGGGGGTCGCTCCGATGTTCCGTGGAACGAAGACTATCTGTATAGAACTTAACGAGTACGGTTGTACGCGGGAGTCGCTCCGATGATCCGTGGATTGGATGACTAACTTTTGTAAAACTTAACCAGTGCTGTTGTACGAGTGTTTGGGTCCGATGTACGGACCATAGAATTATCTAATCTACCAGTATATCATCAAACATCGACGAAGATGACGACATCCAGGAGACTGTGGGAAGCTCACAGCATCATCCAGTACGAGGGAAATGCTTTGGCAATTTCCACCGGTAAGCGCGAATGACGCAGAAATACGCAATCTCTCATTTCTCTTTGTTTTATATTTCATATTTCAATAACTTCATAGCTTGGGAATAAGAGTAAAATCAATAATTTATCAGACTCCGTTTTCACGTAATTTTCTATCGGTAATATTAAAATCACAACGCTTCTATTTAAATTTTAAAGTTATTATTATTCTTATTAATTTTGCTATTCTTGTTTTATATAATAAATTCATTTCTTTTACAATGCAATCTTTGCTTTCAGTAGGTAGCATTAGATATAGACCAATTCCTTCTCCTGATACAATTGTTTGTTGGGTTAATGATCAAATCATACCACGATCTGAGTGAATAGAGTCTTGAAGGTGTTCTGCCAGAGCTAGACGTTAAATACAAATTTAGATTTCAACATTGCATTGAGGTCTTGGCGCCCATTAAAACAACATAGCATAGGCAAAGGGGGGCTAGCAAAACTGCCACATTTGTACGCTCAACGTGGAGCAAAGTAAATACCGTTTCACTTGTCATCCCAGCCTAAGCGATTCTGCTACAGTGTTCTTCGTTAAGTACTGTTAAGGCTTCATTATTTTGAGTTTTATTTATTTGTTTGACTTTTGAGTTTTACTTGCTTTAGGTATTTGGGTGATTCACTATTTTAATTATTTTTATGCATTTTCAGTTTATTAATATTCTTGTTCTTTTGTTCAATTTATTTGTAACCTACCTTTTACTATAGTCTAATATATGTACGTTTATTATTTTTGTTCCATCTTTTACTTTACTTAGTTTATGCATCCTTACTTATATTTTCTTTGAATTTCGTCGGTCTTGGCTTTGTAATGCAACAAAGGCACGACTACCACGCCTCTGGGATCTTTTGATTAATTATTCAAATATTTTAAATTTTTATTTTGCCTTAAGCAATTTAATCATTTCCATTTTGTTTTCTTTATGGAAATCTTCCTCTTGTCTGGCTTACAAACCCCGGGCCCAGCGGTAATCCAACTGCCTATTTCCTTTTCCTTTTGTTGTCTTCCACTGTGATCTGTTTTGTTAACTTTTCTTTATGTTGTCATCAGTATTAAACTATCTAACTGTACTTATTTGCTTGATTTTTAAATATACGATTGTTTTAATTTCTTGCAGCAATGACAATGAGAATCTTGGAATCCTCAGGCAGCAACAGTCCACAAAGATATCATTAGTCAAAAACTACCACCAGATCACAAGTAGGCTACTGCAGCAGTATCAGATGTGCAAGACTTCTAGTGGGTTGTGAGTTTATTAACAATGAAGTGAAGTAGTTAAGGTGCACTGAAGGAGAACGACCTCTGTAGGAAGTTTCATTCAATTGGATGAGTTGTGTGTTGACACACAGACACACATGAGTGATTTCATAATACTATTTTATTTTTATGAAAGTAGGCTAAAATCAACTTCCAGGTCTCTGTTAATAATTCTAATCCAAGGTCCTGCAGTGAACTCGGAAGCTATGTTCACCAATAACAATACTGTGCAGTCTTGTAACACGATAAACTAAAATTATTAAGAGACCTGGAAGTTATTTTAGCCTATTTTCATAAAAATGATATAGCTTACCTACTCATGAAATCAAAATTAATGCTTTTCATTAATTTCAATTATAAGGCAACACTGAAAAATAGTTTCCAACACTTATGAAATCCCTTATGTGTATGTGTATGCAGTGGCGGATCCAGAAAATTAAAAAAATATCAAATCAAATGGAAAATAGTTTAGTAATAATAATAAAATAAAGAATAGTTACAATATTTTGAATACACTACAGTACATTTTTTTAATAATATGAAAGAAACCTTTAAGTCCTCTTGAAGAAGATTATGTAAACTATGTAATATTAAAATATTACTTTGCGACTTTTTCCTGGCTGAAGTCTACTATTATTTCACTGAAATCTAAACTTGCTAAACGGTCACGGGAGGTCATAGCTGCACTGAGAAAAGAATATGAATTATAAATTAGTTTGAAAAGTATAATTAATTAATCGATTAAATTTATAACAATTCATACCGCGGGGTGAAGCCTCCGTGGCTTAGGCGGCAGCACGCCGGCCTCTCACCGCTGGGTCCGTGGTTCAAATCCCGGTCACTCCATGTGAGATCTGTGCTGGACAAAACGGAGGCAGACAGGTTTTTCTCCGGGTACTCCGGTTTTCCCTGTCATAAATTCATTCCACAACACTCTCCACTATCATTTTATTTCATCTGTCATTCATTTAATCATTGCCCCAGAGGAGTGCGTCAGGCCTCGGCAGCCGGCACAGTCCATATCCTCGCCGCTAGATGGGGGCTTCATTCATTCCATTCCTGACCCGGTCGGAGACTGGAAGCAGGCTGTGGATTTCATTCATTCATACTGCGGGGCCCCCCGGACCATGGGGCCCTTGCCGGTCGCCCTCCTCACCCTCCCCTAGATCTGCCCCTGTGTGTATGTGTGTACACACACCACTGATCCAAATTGAATGAAACTTCCTTTATATTGCCACCATCTTAGTAAAAACAAAATGGTGACCTACTGAGTTTTCATTGCCTAAATCAGACATTGGCTGAACCAAATAGATCCCTACTAAACTTGAGTCTCACACATTCTCTTATAAAGGGAGTCAGACACCAAAGTTACAATAAAATGATTAATTTCAATATAGTAGTAGCACCTGATTTTCAAGTATGGTATTATAATATTGGTAATGTATGTTCCAACTCTCACCAAAATAGCATTCAAGAAGCTTCATATAATGTGAATATATAATATTAAAATCACTTATCCATTACCTAATGAACATATAATTTTGATAAGGTCTGTGTTTGATCTATTTGGTCTGAAGCCAAATAGAAATCTAATAAAAACCTTAAATAAGATACCGTACCGGAAAATATTCCTCTCTATAGTTTTCAGATCACTTTTTATTTAATCTATCCCTGTTGCCTTTCTTTTCTCAGTCTCTTAACTTTTCAAATAAGGTCTTATTTGTGAATCCAAAATTAGTGGCTTGATTCTGTTGATTCCCCCATGATTTTTTTTTTTTTTTCCCACTATCTGCTTATATTCCCTACTGAAGTTACCTGACTTCTTCTATCAGAACATATGTATTCTCAATTGTCATCAACTCAGGTATGATATCCTCTTTACATTTCTTGACCTTTTCACATCCAGAAACATCTTATTTAATATTTTCAAGTTTTCTTTATGTCCCCACCAATAGTCTTAATTATTTTCCCTTCCTCTCATTTCCTTCTGATATTCTAATCTCCTGTTGTAGTAAGGAGGATCTGAAGTAGCCTTTATATTCTTTATAGGCACATATTTCCATTCCCCTTCTTATGATATTTCCTTGAGACCCGTCCACAAAATTCCACATCCCCACTTTTTTCCTTATGATGAGTTTTAAAGTTGTTCACTTTGTTAAGATAAATTAATAGATTTAGTTTAATGCCTGACCATTAACATAATTTGGTGGGTTAGTTGTACTTAGAACTAGTAAAAGATCAGGTTATGGAAGCAAAGAAACATATTGAAAAGCATCAACAAGATGAAAATGGTTTTGATGGCCTTAGGAATCTTCAGAAAGGCAGTAACCATTTTGGAACTCATTAAAACTGGAGGAAACAAGCACTAAAGAAGAGTTTTTTGTTGGGAAGCCCAGGAAAACTGTGGTTGGCCCTGTGGGAGTGGCATTGTATCATGGTAGTTATGGTAATAGTTACCGGTATGTTTATTAGGCCTACTTATTGTGGGTGTCAGCTTGCTGGGGAAGTACATAGCAGTTCAGTATAAGACCCTCTCTTTCAGGCTAAAAGGATTCTCTCTCTACTGTTTACAATCTGTGTGAGATATGATTTTTCTTATAACATTCTGAGAAAAAAGAAAAAAAAACCTATAAACTAAGATTTTAATTATTCTACTAATTTTAATTTAAGTTTGTACATATTTTCCAATATAACTATAAATACTAAGAATAACATGAACCCCACCAACCTGGACCCATTATTTTGGGCAGCCAGGCTCTGCCTGTCACAAGTCAGGACAAAGGGGGAGTGATAGAGGAGTAATACCTCTTAGAAAAAACCTTGGGCCAGCTGACCCGGCTGGTAGTACCATGTAAGGGTCCCTTGCCAGGGTTACGGTGAAGACCTCAACGGCAGCTACAGTGGAGGGGATATTCTCTGGTACAGTGTAGATGGCGGAAGGGGCAGCCCAGTGCTCGGGATTGAGTACAAGGTATCGTCCTCACTTGAGGGCAGATATCAGCTGTAGCGTCTGATCCGGAGCGGGCGGCTACAAACGGCGTCTGTACCCCATGTTAGGGGCGGCCGAATTATATGCTGGCAGTAGCGTTAAAATGCCCGATGACAGGCCCGGGCGACAGGCCGGTCGGTTTATCACCGTCGCAACTCATGGATCAATGGCACAAGTTGAATTATCGGAAAATGCTAGGGCGTCCCCCGAAAGCGACGCGCGATGGTCTCGCCCGGCCAACGTGAGAAGAGAGCAAGGGCTACCAATTCAAGGACGAAATTGGTTAAAGAAGCGAGTCCAAAATAAACCATTGCGTATTGCTTCCTGGAACATTGGGACATTGACAGGTCGCAGTCGCGAATTGGCAGCAATCCTAAAATCTCGTTGCGTAGATCTGGCGTGTCTACAAGAGACACGGTGGAAAGGGCAGAAATCTAGAGATATTGGAGAAGGGTATAAGTTGATCTATCATGGTACGACTAATAGCCAGGGAGTCGCTATTGTAGTGAATGAAAAACTTCGCAACCAAGTATCAGCTGTACATCGCTACTCCGATCGTCTCATGTCAGCAGTTATCGACACCCCAACTCGCCGTATACATATATTTTCAGCGTATGCCCCACAGACAGGCTGTGATGAGACAGCTAAAGACACATTCTGGAACGAACTTCAAGATGCCGTTACAACGTGCAATGAAGAAGACCTATTTCTACTTTGTGGAGATCTTAATGGACATGTTGGCAGTACCAGCGAGGGGTATGAATGCCATGGAAATTTTGGCTATGATCTCAGAAATGAAGACGGGAACAGGATCCTTGAATTTGCCGAAGCAAATGATCTAATTATCACTAACACCTTCTTTAAGAAACGCAAATCACACTTGATCACCTACACTAGCGGAGGGCACAATACTCAGATTGACTATGTACTACTTCGTAGGAGAGATTTCCCAATTGTCATAGACACTAAGGTCATACCATCTGAATGTTTAGCCCCTCAACATAAACTGCTAGTTACCGATCTTAGAATGAAAGGTTACATAAGAAAACCCTATGTGAAAGGTCATGCCAAAATCAAATGGTGGAAGCTACAAGACCATAAAGTGGCATTCAGTGAGAAGATTGTGTTCCCTCCAGTTGATTCTGTAAATACGGATTATACTTGGGCATCATTCAACAACTGCGTAACTAGTATAGCTCAATCTGAGCTTGGTGTAACACAGCCCGGCACACGTAGAATTGACAAACAGACGTGGTTGTGGACAGACAAGGTACAGGAAATGGTGCATGAAAAAAAAGCAGCTTTTAAACAGTTGCGAACATCACCGACTGAGGAGAATCTTCTGAAATACAAAGCTACCAAGAAGGAGGCAAAAATAGCAGTTTCTGAGGCTAAAGTAGATCACTACAAACATTTATATGATCAACTGACAACTAAAGACGGAGACAAAATTATCTACCGACTAGCCCGAGCACGGTGTAGAGCAGGTCAGGATATAGAACACTATATGTGTGTGAAGGATAAGAATGGTCGACGACTTCACGATAGCAAGATGATTCTGCACCGTTGGCGAGAGTATTTTAGTGAAGTATTCAACACTGAATTCCCTCACCCACAAATACCAGACAACAATGTTACAGCTGGACCAGTACCTTGTATCACTGAAGATGAAGTCAAAGTTGCCATTCGTAGCATGAAAAATGGAAAGGCCCCAGGGCTAGATGACCTTCCTGCAGACATCTGGAAAATTGAGGAACTTAGTGACAACGCGACCACCTGGCTGACAGAGTTCTTCAATTCAATTATTCTCTGTGGTCAAATACCTACAGATTGGTCAACTAGTATCACAGTACCTATCTTTAAGGGTAAGGGTGACCCAGCTGAATGTACCAATTACCGTCCAATTAGACTTCTCTCCCACACTATGAAAATATTCGAACGTATCCTAGACAATAGGCTGAGGAACATCGTACAGCTCTCAGCAAATCAATGTGGGTTTGTCAAGGGATGTGGCACGATAGACGCAATCTTTGCTGTGCGCCAGCTGATGGAGAAATTCCGAGAGAAAAGGAGGCCACTACATCTTGCTTTCCTTGACCTCGAGAAGGCATTTGATCGAGTACCACACCAGATGATTTGGTACGCTCTCCGAGATCATCAAGTTCCAGAAATGTATATAAACTGGATAAAAATGCTGTACAACAACACCAAAAGCCACGTGCGATGCCCTGCAGGACTGACTGACAGCTTCCCTGTGACAGTTGGGGTTCATCAAGGCTCAGCTCTGTCTCCCCTGCTCTTTGTTATCGTCATGAATTCCATAACGCGAGACCTGCAGAAGTGTGTCCCATGGACATTGCTATACGCTGATGATGTGATGATTGCGGCAGACTCCAGGATGGATCTTGAAACCCAAGTGCAGACATGGCATGATCGTCTGCAAGGATTTGGTCTTCGTTTGAACATCCACAAGACTGAATACCTCGAAACGATTCCATCCCCTGGAACTATAGGTATTAATGGAGCTCCTCTTACCAAGGTAAATACATTCCGATACCTAGGCTCACGATTGAATGGCGACAGCTCTGTGAATGAAGATGTGCGAGCACGAATCAATGCGACTTGGATGCGATTCAGAGATGTCACCGGTGTTCTTTGTGATAAGAAGATGCCTATCCGCTTAAAATCAAAGATATACCGCACAATGGTGAGACCAGTTGCATTATATGGTACAGAGTGTTGGCCAGCACCTAGAAGTGCTGAGCACTCACTTCATGTCATGGAAATGCGGATGCTGCGAAGATCATTAGACATATCTCTGCTCGACCATATCCCCAACACAACGATTCGACATACAGCTGGCGTGGCTCCAATCAATGAGAAAATGCAGGAATGGAGACTCCGTTGGTATGGGCACGTTGTCCGTGCACCACAAAGTTCAGTCATCGGCTCGGCCTACCATCTAACGGTCGACGGCCAGAGACAGCGTGGGAGACCGAAATTGCGGTGGCTCGACACCATTAACGCCGATTTACGATCAAGAAACTTGAAATCACGCGAAGCATTAGATCGCAAGAAATGGCGTGCATTGATCCGAAAAGCGGACCCCGTTCCTACGGGATAACGCTAAGAAGAAGAAGACTAAGAATAACATGAGAGAAATGAATTAACAGAAATGAGACATTCTTAAAGCAGTTACTCTTACATGCAGACATTCTTCTAGTAGAATTGCTACCCATTTGTCTTGAAAGAATACCTTAATGTCTTTCTTTGATATATGGATTCTGGTACCCCTTTTTTCAACATCCAGCAACAGTCAGCAAGTATATTCACATTCATGGCTGGTTTATCATTTGTGCTAGAGGGACAATTGTCCCGGGACCTCCACCAAAGGGAAGTAGTTAGGGACCTCCTCCAAAAATTCCTGTAAGTCATTCAACTTTGCAGAGAAGAATAAGATAAAACTTAAAAATAAATTGTATGGATGTTATGAAAAGAATATTCTTGTTTCTAACCGACCCATGTTACCCAATTCATGTTGTGGTATTCTCCTTGGTTAACCTAGCACACTATGCTGCATAAGTGGGTTAGAGACATAGCTTATTGTTTTGTTGATAGCTCTTTTTACAACACGGTACTGTGTCTTGAATATTACTTCATAGACATGCTAGTACTTTCCCTTGGTGGCCTGGTGTGATGTAATTGTATTACCCGTTTAACATTTGATTACCGCTGAGCCTGGCTGCGCCACCATTTGTTGATTTTTGTAGTAGGAGCCCCACAGTGCAAGTTGCCCATAAGTCAAGCAGCATTGCGTGCGCTACCTGTCTTAGAAGCGCAGATAAGCGGCATGTCACCATGGACAGCTACTGGAGCTGAGCCATATCCTACTCGCGCAACTGTACCTGTCAACGAAGCAGAGTGACGTGTGACACAAGTAAACAGAATAGTTCCCATCTCGACCGCCGGCAATCAATTCGTGAAAGGCTAATAATTATGTAATTAGAGCAGAATTTTGCTGATTGGATTCCTGCACTACTGTATATTCTGTGGGGGTTCTTTGAACTTGGCATCACTTCTTTAAGCCAAATATGTACCGTTTGTTAACCCTTCTGTGGTCACGCATAAAAGAAACATATTTGGTCGTGCACTGTCAAAAAGACCGGGTATTATGAAAAGCAGGGTATAGTTACTGGTTACTGACTTTTCTTTTTTAACCCACAGTGCAATTCATAATAACAAATGTGACAATAAAGTTTAGTTATGAAAGTCATTTATGTAAAAGAAATCACTTAAATTGTTTTATGTTCGACCCTGACTATTATGTGTCAGAAAACTGTATCATAATGATGGTCATTATAACACTATTTTTCATTATGAAACAGTTTCTCCCACCAATCACAGCTCAAGAAACAGTTGTTTGACCAATTAGATAAGGTTAGCATCGCACCTGCGTAGAGTTCCAAGGCCTTCTAAACTGCGTTGCCTAGTGTCATAGTGGGGTAATCGAGAAAGCCAAGGTCAAATACAAGGCATTCTCTGCGTCTCAAGCACTCTGTTCAGTACATAAAACTGGCGAAATCTCGACAGATATTTATGAATATTTATCTTCGAACATAAAATAGTTATAACAATTATAGTCGAACATAAACAGTCGTATGCAACTCGCCTATAATGGTAATTAAGACACTCGTATGAAAATTATAAAACTCGCATACGCTCGTTTAATAAACATACTCGTGTCTTAATTATAGCCATTATAGGCTCGTTGCATAATGTACTATTACATAAAAAATATAATTAAATAATGTAACCCTCTAAAGCTTAATTTACTACACATGAAATAATGTGACAATATACTGTATCTTGAAAATCAGAGAGCTATAGCTAAAACCATCTGTTTGAATTTAGGCTTCCAACAAATAACTATTACCTTATAATGATCTCACACTCGATTGTTGAAACAAAGACACGGTCGCGTATGGAGCTATAGACCGGTTGTCGAAACGGTTGCTTGTAACAACAGAGTACGTTGAGTGAAATTGATAAAGAGTATCGCGGTGTTGTAGGGTGAGGGGTAGGGGGAAGGTATTAGAGAGAGAAAAGTCTTGGTGCTAACCCGAGTAAACTTACACACAGCACAAATAAACAATAGGCCCAGTCTAAAAGACCTTGGTGTGACCAATTGAGGGTTAAGAAGCAATACTGTGCAACTGACATTTGTTAGTTACCGGTACCTTACCATGATTCTTGGCAGCCTTCTTGAAGTATCAGAATCATATTAACTATCACAACTTCAGTCCCAATTGAATGTCCTAAGGATCAACACCGGACAATGAACAATATCAGTTATAGGGTACGGTATTGTTAGGTAGATTTCATTAGAAAGCTAACTATTGCAATGGGCACCATGTTTCGACTTCCGGAAAATTTCGACATATCTTCACGTTTCACATCCCCCAGACCCCAAAACCACCGTCAATTCATGATGATGATGATGATGATAATTGTTGTTTTAAGGGGCCTAACATCTAGGTTATCGGCCCCCCACCGTCAATTCAAAAGTATATATATATATATACACGAGTTTCTTGTGGACACGATAACTGCCGTAATTTTGCATCAATCAATTTGAATTTTTTACATAATATGTATCCCTATAAAATCTCGGTCGAGTTCGTTAATGGGCAAAATCGGCCGAAGGGTGTGAAAATGGGGGGCTTTTTTCGAAAAATTGAAATTTCGCTATAACTCTCTTAATACGCGAAATATCGAATCCATTCAAAGTTCATATTGTGTGTCGGATAAGTGCCTAAAATTTATGTTAAAAATTTTTTGATAGCTCCAACCATTGACCAATGGGGTGGGAAAAAGTGTTTTTTTCGGGAAACATTAATCATATCTCTCTTAATAGGCACAATATAAGAACCGTACAAAATGGACGATATTCCCCTAATAATTACCTAAAACTTTTGACTGAAAGAATGTTTGATATAACCCACCATTATGCCAAGGGGTGAGAAAAATGATTTCGAAATTAGAAGACAATGCCAAGAGCCATCAGAGGTTACCATGACAATGCTTCTAAATTGATGAAGGATGAGCTATCAGAGGTTTCCATGACAACGAGATCACATTCAATTTTCCATCTGACTATGTGGGGAGTGGCTTCGGTGACGTAGCCTAAAGGTGCCTGTACACTGGAGAGTTTTTGCCCTAGCTAGAGCGTAGAGTAGCTCTAAGCTCCTCTCCAGTGTACACAGGTGGTAGAGAACCCTAGCGGAGATCGCTCTAAGCTCTAGCTAGGGCCGGCTGACTCCATGGTGTAAACAGTATTTGGGTGCCCTAGCTAGACCAGTCTAGCTCTACTCGTTCGGTTGAATATTGGAAAGTGCACTAGGTAGAGTCAGTGGTGGATTGTTGGGGTTATTTGTTTGTTTGTTAATTATAGTGTTCGAATATGGCTGAATTTGTGTGGAGTTGCGAAAAAACAATAACATTAATTGAACATATTGAAGTCCATCCAGAAACTTGGAATTGTAATCTGAAAGAATACAGAGACATAAATTTGAACGCACAGTCGTTTCGGGTGATAGCAGAAGCCATGGGAAGCACTATGCAAGAAATTTGCAGAAAGTTTCACAACCTCCGCTGCCAATTCAATGCCGAGTTGCGGAAAATTAACACAAAAAGATGAAGGGAGCATTAAGAAGAGTACTTGGGAGTATTTTGATGCATTAAAGTTTGTGATTGGAAACTCAGATTGTGTGAGGACCATCTCAAGTACACCACTTCAGGGAAATGCAGAGGAAAGTATAAACGCGGCTTTTATTTTTAAGGGGAGTGGAGACACAATAGAAAATGTATTATATTTAAATATGCAGTGATTCTCTCATCAAACAATTAATTATGTACTATATGAATATATTCAAAACAAAAACTGTTTTAAATTTGCCATATATTTAGCAAACAAAATTTCCGTAAACAAAATTTCCGTAAAACACCTATAATTAAATTTATGTATATAGGCAATTATTTTCTTTTTTAACAAGGCACACACAACCACCACATATGCTAAATGCTCTCTTGAAGACATTTTAAATTCACAACACAGCGCAATAAAACCTATACTTACATTGCCCTCAGAAATTTTTAGCGCTGCTCTACCTAGTGCATTTACGTTTGACAGTGTACACAGGTTCAGAGAGTGCTCTAGGTAGATTTGTCTACCTCTACTCTACGAATGCTCTACCTAGGGAAAATTACTCTACAGTGTACACACACCCAGTTTAGCTAGAGCGGTCTAGCTAGATTTGCTCTATGAAAATCACTCTCTAGTGTACAGGCACCTTAACTGGTAGCATGCTGAACTTCTATGCCCAAGGTCGCGGGTTCAAAGCCGGCCGAAGTCGTCGGATTTTCAAAGAGCACTAAAAATCCCACAGTATGCTTTCCTTCGGAGGGGAAGTCCAACAATCGTTGCAAATGGCTGGTTGCGGAGGCATCTAGTAGCCAAGTTCAGAGCTAGGTGTCGTTGACGGTAGTATTTGGTACCAAAATTACGAACTACTACCTGAAATTGACCGTCTGCAATCCTTGCCTGAATTACAGACTAATATAGTTATCACAATTAACACCGTTTATCAGACAGATTCTACACACACCCAAAGTACATGGGGTTACATGACCGCATTGTCACAGCCCAAAACTGATGAACCAATCAACATTTTTGCGGGAGATAAAATTTGACGTAAAGAAGTAACAGACTGTTAGATAGTTGCACATCAGTTCCAAACCTTGCATAAGGACGGTGTGACCACAAGTATAACAACTTAGTAGTTCCGTGAAGAACTAAAGCCTATTTTCATATAACCTACTTATGTTAATTGCCACTATCAACATACAAAATTTCAGATTGATTGCTGTAATAGATTCATAGATACTGAGAACCGACTAAATATTGCGGAAGGACACCATATTGGAATTTATATATGTAGGTCTTAGAGTTATGTACTGTTACATGAAGATTATTGTGTACATGTAGTATTCAAACTTCAATCACATGATTAGGATACAAGAAGTAAAAATGAGATTTAAAAATTTCGCACAGCTGCCATCTTGTGGTTATGGAAACAATTGAAATAAATTAGATGCTAGTGGATTAACATTTGTATAAGGATTTACTGTACCAGGTGTCACTGCACTCGGATGGTTAAATTGCGAGAAACGTTCATATGAATATTTATACTTCGCGTCGCCGCCGTGTTGGATTTACGATCACCAGGATATTGAAAGTCCTATAGGTGAACTTATGTTCATAGCCCCTATGAACATTAAAAAAAATCAGTTTGATTGCTGTAATAGATTCGTAGATATTGAGATCTGTATAAATATTTCGAATGGTCGCCATGTTGGATTGTTATAGGCCATAATAGTCATGTACCATTAAAGGTAAATTACTGTGTAGGTTCTTTATTCAAACTTTCACTTCGATCGCATGATTATGACACAAGAAATAAAAACTTAATTTCAAAATTCGCACAGCCGCCATCTTGAGGTTATGTAAACAATTGAACTAAATCAAATCCAGTGCATTACAATGTGTATAAACATTTGCTGTTCGTGAGAAAAGTCTATTTAAAACTTTCAACTTGATAGATAATGAGCTTTTAATTTTGAAATTGAAGGGGAGTAGTTAAAATCCCCAATTCAGGTTATATTACACTAGCAGTAGTGCCTGGCTTCGCCCGGTGGATTTATTTGTTTTATGGATGATAATGAACTGGCACATGATACTTAAACTAACAGAAAAAAATATTTGAAAAATATAACTTTTTGTGGTGGTGGTGGTGGTGGCAGTGGTGGTGGTGGTGATGATTATAGTGGCAGTGATAAGTAGTACAGTATAATGGACGTAAGATTCACATCATTTTCCCGCAATGATAATAATGATAATTATGAATAAGGAAACAGCTATTTACTAACTACAGCACTGACACATGTAATTTACAAACAAATTAAAAAATATATATTGGAAAGAGGAGTAAGTGAAATAAAAGACACTGCCTAGGGCCTATATCTCATTGGCTGTTAGAAATGTAGAGACCAAGAGTGTCGTCTTTTGTCGCATAGCGCCGTAGGAAAATAATCATAACACTTAGGAAAACTATGGCTGTCCCGAGCTACTGAGGTAGCAATAGTATCATTAATCGCCACATAGCGCACAACGATAAGGTTCGGAATAAATGAAGGTAAATCTGAAAGCACCAACGCTTATTGCCGCTGGTAACCTCAATGTACTGCACCAACACCATTGCACTTATACAGAGGAATAATATTTTCATGATGATAACTGTTTTAAGGGGAACAGCGCAAGATGCAACTATTTTCGCAATTCTGCACCAGAACACTGGTAGGGGTGACATGATGCAGCCAGAACTGCCCGTCAACAATAGACTTATTAAAATACTCTTACAGTTACACTACTACGGACATGAATGGTTCTAGGGCCTTAATACGACATTTTCAAATTCATTTTGCCTGTTATTCAAAATGTAGGGAATGGAGAGCGTTGTCCAAAATATCAAGTAGACAGTGTAACCAGCAGGGTTTCAAAGTGTATGTAAACTTTGGTGCAATTAGGAGAAACGGTGTAGATTTGTGATAAAGAGCCTAAATAAAGGGAATGGAATGGTCTGTCCAAAATTTAAAGTGGACAGTGTCACCCGCAGGGTTCCAAAGGGTAAGTATACAAAATGTGGTTCAGATGGGTGAAACGGTGTAGATTTGTGCCAAAGGGCCTAAATGCAGGGAATGGAGTGGTTGGTCCGAAATTTCAAGCAGACAGTGTTACTCGTCGGGTTCCAAAGGGTGAGTATGTAAAATTTAGTTCAGATCGATGAAACGGTGTATATTCGGGCCAAAGGGCCTAATTACAGGAAATGGAGTGGTCTGTCCAAAATTTCATGCAGAAAGTGTTACTCGCAGGGTTCTGAAGGGTAAGTATACAAATTTTGGTTCAGATCGGTGAAACGGTGTAGATTTGTGCCAAAGGGCCTAAATGCAGGGAATGGAGTGGTCTATCCGAAATTTTATGCAGACTGTGTTACTCGCAGGGTTCCAAAGGGGAAGTGTACAAATTTTGGTTCAGATTGGTGAAACGGTGTAGATTTGTGCCAAAGGGCCTAAATGCAGGGAATGGAGTGGTCTGTCCGAAATTTCACGTACACAGTGTCACTCGCAGGGTTCCAATGGGTACCGGTAGGTATGCAAATTTTGGTTCAGATCGGTGAAAAGGTGTAGATTTGTACCAAAGGGCCTAAATGCAGGGAATAGACTGGTTTGTCATAAATTTCATGCAGGTAGTATTACTCGCAGGGTTCCAAAGGGTAAGTATACTAAGTTTGGTTCAGATCGGTGAAACAGTGTACGTATCACTAACCATAACGCCAGCGCATGCGGATAGAGCTGTTCGTGAGCGCCTGTTCTACCGACTTACTGAACAAAAATCAATCTTTAAGGTTACATAGCCTAAACTACTCTTCTTGAATCTGGCTATCACATTAAAAAAAAAAGAATTTTTCGAATCGGACTGGTAGTTTCAGAGATTAGCGCGTTTAAACACACAAACACACAAACTCTTCAGCTTTATTATATTAGTATAGATTAAAAAAGTATCATTACTCAATAAATTTGAGAAATAAACATTGTTTTTTTCAGTTCCTGTAAAATTTGGTTTCTGGCACTTGCAACGTTTACATGAAGATTTTTCTGATGAAATAATATATTTACAACCCAATTTAATTGGCCATATATGTTGACCAACTGAAAGTTACCATTCAAGTGCAATAATCTTATGTGTCTGTTCATATGATCACTTTCCATAGGTGCCCAGGGGAAACAGTTGCCCATTCTGATATCCATCTCTTCTTTTTAAAATACAGTATTTTTACCCATCTTGTAACTTGGCTAGTTTCAGGCAGATTGTTTGCTCATAGAGGCTGAGAAATTAGACTGACTTTCAACTGCAAATAGGAATCAGAATGGGTCAATAAGGCCTGGATCACTATTCTCAAAAACACAGAAAGTAAGATAAGAGAAAAGTATAACCCAGAACAGGGAAGGGCATCCTTAGCCATTTAACGATGATCCCATTTCATTGCTGCCAAGTGGTGGACCATGCAACCCATATACCGCTACAAGTTCACTGCCACCTCTCAGAGACAGAGGATTCCTTTAAAGATGCCAGATGCATTATCTGGTGAAACATTGGGAAAATCAAACTCCACTGGACCAAAGCCTACAAACCTGGAAATCTTATTAAAATATTCAACTTGTGTTCTTGCAGTTGCTTAACAAATTTCGAATAAAACTTTTTTCTCAGCAGCTAAGTGCAATTGCGCAGTCAATATTTTTTCCATTAAAGGATGTCCATTTTAGTTCTTAAAAGATTAACCAGTAGGTAATCTGATGGGAATGCAATCCATACATTCTTTGCAAAACATCCAGAGTTGGCTTTCTGTATTACAGTAATTTATATTTACAGCACATGGCATAAAATTAATCATGAGCAGCCATTGATTGTCTGTCAAACCTAGGGCAGCTTGTACTCTTAAAAAAAAAAATCATTAATCTTCAGACAGAAACGAGCAGGAATAGGAAATGTATGATTGAGCAATTTGCTGATGATAATTCTTCCACATAAACTGAATTACACCCCCTTGTTGAAATTGGATTGGATAAATACAGCATACTCTCTATCCCTGTTGTTGTTGTCTGAGTCTTCAGTCTTTTGACTGATTTGATGCAGCTCTCCATGCCTCCCTGTCCTGAGCTAATCGTTTCATCTCTACATAGCTACCACACCCTACATCTGAGGCAATCTGTTCAACATATTCTAACCTTGATCTACCCCTACAGTTCTTGTCCTCGGGCCTTCCTTCCATAACTAAGCTTGCTATTCCTGGGTGTCTTAGTATTATGTGTCCTACATTTTACAATAAGTTTTTGTTTAGCCATATGGTCAGATGAGGTGCTGCAAGATCTCTCTATCTCTCTCTCTTAGCTTACTGTGTGAGGTGTAATTGAGTCAATGTTTTCTGTACAAATGCATGCACAATTTATATGGAGATCTCTTTTAAATTTTATTTTCCAAGGTGAGTACTTACACTGTGACTCTTGGAGGGTCTTCTATATCAATATCCATTTCATCAGAGGCAGCTTCAGTTACGCTGCTCGTTTGACTGGTGAATATGGAACCCCTACCTTCTCTTCTAACTCTATTTGGAGTACCTGAAAAAAGAGATTAGATGTTTTAGAACATTAGTAATGGCCTTGGCGGACTAGAATGAGATGAATGCGATAACACTTCTGCGTTTTAAAATTGTACTATGTTTAATTTAACAAAGCCATTTCTCCTGGTCCAAAATTTTATATAATTTGTTTTTCTTCTTTTTGTTTGGTATAATAAAGATATACTGTATTTAATTCTCATCAATGTAGACAGTCTGATGTAGCCTAAGAGTGCTGTGTAAGCAGGAACTGTTAATAGGTTTTCCATGTACAAAAAATCACTTGTTAATTTAAAATGCATCAAATAAAAGTGAGGCAGGATAGAGTGATTTATATACAACCAGCTGCTGTTTAGCAGAGAAAAGACAAATCATTCAAGAGGGTTGAGTGAATCACAAGTCATACACATTCTATAAGCAAAATTGAAAATCCATACGCAAATGTGTTGAAGGCATTTAGCATCACAATATGATTAGAACTTTTCATGAATGAAATGGAATTATGCTGCAAAAAAGAGTATTGAAATTCACTGAGCATGCATCAAAACATGATTTTAAAAGATCATATCTACAGTAGAAGATAAAGATCTATGGCTTACTGCAATAAACACCATTATACATTTTAATAAGGACAAGAAGTTACTAAGGAAAATAATAACATCCTGCTAGAAGAGCCTTTATTGAATGACATGCTCTAAAACCCTGAATGCTGAAATAACCAATGCAATTGGGTTGGCACATAATTTCGTAGCATTTTTCTTTGTATGTCGGTACTTGTTGTTGCTATGGATTTATTTATCAATTATTTTCTTTTGAAGTCCAAGTATTGTACTTGAAGTTATGTATTGAATTTTTCATTTTTGCAGACAGTGAGTGTTGCTGTGTATATTAGAAATTGGTGTGTCTTGTAGCGAAAGTGGAACATTTCCGACATGTTCTTCTCTTCCAAGTTCAATAGAGGGGCAAAGGCAGTGGAAGTAGCTAAAACCATTATGCTGTGTATGGGGACAATGCCATCAGAGAGGGCATGGCATGAAAATGGCTTTCTTGTTAAAACAAGGGTCATTATGACTTGAGTGCAGTCAATGTTCGGGAAGACCTTCGGAGTTTGATGAAGACTGTTTAAATACCATACCTAAATCCGTAATGATCCATGTCAGTGTACTTGAGGATTGGCAAATGGGCTGCGGCCATTCAACGATTTTGCAATATTTGCATTCAATGGGCAAGATTCAAAAATTGAGTGTGTAGATATCCAGACGCTTTAAGCCAAAAATCACAAAAATCAGCAGGTAGCCGTATGCCCATCTTTGCTTGATTATCATTTATTGGCACATGAACATCAACCATTCCTGTTCAATATCGTTACTGGTGCAGATAAATGATGTCTTTATGTTAATCTAAGAAAAAGAAAGAAAGAAAGGGTTGAGCCCTTTAACTTTTTTTTTTAAATCCTTGTACAAAAGCCAATTTGCATTCGCAAAAGATAATGTTAGGCATCTGATGGGGCTGAGGGTGAGCTGTACTACAAATTGCTTCCCCAAGAGTTGTAACCGTCACTGCCGATATTTATTGTCAACAACTGAGATGTCTTGGAGATGCAATTCAAGAAAAATGATCAGCAAGACTGCGTGAAGTGATGCCACTGTACGATAATGCCCGTCCACACTGTGCTAACCTTACAATAAACACTATCCAGGAGTTGGGTTGAGAAGTCATTCCACATTCACCTTATTCACCTGATCTTGCACCCTCAGATTTTCACCTTACCTTAACTGAAAAACACAAGATTTCTACAGGTGTGGAATCTAAAAAGTACCCTAGCAGATTGTTTTAGATAGTGCAGGATGTTGCTGATGACTAATCTCACTTATGTGTATGTTTATCCTATGTGTTGAATGTAGTTACAAAAATGTTATGAACTTACGTATCATCCCAATATTTTCTCAGACATTGGTTGGTCTTGCTCTAAGCCATAGTAATAGGGTCCTGTGTTCAATTATTTTTACTATTTTAGAGGTACACAAGTTAAAAACATGCTACAAAATCTCTAAATCCTCTCATGCTTTAATTTGTCATATTCCCAGTCTGAATTAAATACCATACTTACCAGGCTACATCTTATTGAAATAAAACATTCAGGTGCCTGATGACAGTTTCACTCAGATATTATTGGGTAGATGTGATTGAAATGTTTGATAGATATCTTATTTTCAGCTGCTGAGAAGATGAAAACAACAGCACCTCCCTAATCTAATTAGCCCCCTTTCCAATCCACAAATTTTTTACAACATTCTTGCACACTTGATTCCTATGTGAAAAACATCAGGTGGCAGTAAGTCATAGGTAAGGTGTCATCAGGACACATGGGTGTTGTATCAGCAGGCACCAACAAAGAAAACATATTATTTGAAAGAGTGGCGTTTTCTCATTCCCAGGTATTAATATGAAGGGTTTGTGCATCGGATTGCCATGTGTGGTGAAAGGTGGGTATGGCACAGCAATCATAGCTGATCAAAACAAGGATGGATAGTAAGTGCAGCGATGTCCATGAACACCCTTCCATCCATTAAATGTGATGCTACTTGTGTCATACCAATACTGCAGAGCAATATTGGAGTATTTTTGCATTTGTCTGTTGGCACAGGCGAGAGTACCTAAAATGTGGCTTTTTACCAATGTCTCAGTCCCATTCATGTCTGGTCATAAAGAAGCTACTGAGGTGTGGGCAGTGCCTAGTGCACAGCTAGCCTGTAGATGCTACTAGGTCAGTAATGACTCAGTGAGGAAAGCAACGACAAACTACCTCAATCCTTAACTTACCCAGTACTCCTTAATATAGCGAGGCTTTGTGTTATTGTGGATTTCTACCCACATAACCTACGGTGGTGAACACCTGATCTAGATGATCAACATGACTTACGTACATCAAACTTAAATGTTTCCTGGGAAGAAACAATGAAATTAAGGTAAATCTGTCCTATTAGATAAGTTATTTCCTGCCTAACTTAGGTGTTCTAATACTTTTGTTTTGATTTTCTCTTACAAATAACAATTTATTGAGGGTGTTTTCCTGACTAAGAAAACATCAGTGGGAGAAGAAGTTTCCTAGCCCCTGTAGAAACAAATGGGATAACATTTATTAGGTCACCTTGGGTTTTAGAGTGTAAATTATAAAGACACTACAGATTATGTCATCTACGTATAATAGAATAGCCTATTCACTTAATAGTGTGTTAAAAAATAATAGAAAAAATTAATCTACTCATGAAGAATCGTCAGTATTTAACAAGTTACTACTCATGCAAAATGTCATGAATAATTAGTAGAATACTGAAGACTGCTGGTAACAAGTTTCAAAACTGCAAATCTGGCAAGCCAATCTTAGAGAGTATTGGTGAAAATGTGTCAGTGTATCAGATATAAAAAATCATTAGAGAGCGTGTTTGCTGATCAGCAAAGTATGCACAATTTTTACGAGTGACTAGCAAAAGACGATAGATATGAATCAACACGTGCATAACTATTATTTCTACTTGAAGATGTGCTAATGTGAGATGTGGGAAAAGAAATGATAAACCACAAGAATATCTCTGCAAGTGAACTGTGTTAGATTTCATAAATTTTCTGTGACCATGCAAGTAACTCAGATCAATTTCTTTAATACCATACTATACCTATCCTGTTGAAACTGTTGATTCCATCTATGAACAACCTGAGGAACTACAAAATAAAGATGTGCAAGATACCCAGGTTTCTAGTAGTGGAACATGAGGACCTATTACTTTTAGACACAAACAATTTGGTGTGTTAGTGTAATTGAAAGCAACAATATTTTTATCGAAACCATATAAATTTAAGGATATTTCATCTACAGGTGGCTAACAAATAGGAGGTAGATTCTTCCCCCAGATGAGATTAAATCTATCAACCAAACAAGCGATGTCAACAAGTTATAATGCACCTCTGCAACAGTAATACACCTCAGAAACTACAAGTGCTCAAAGACAGCCTAGTTCTGTTATTAAGTAGGAGCTTCCATTAATCTTTGGGGAGGCAGCAATAACTAAATGTAGTGCTACAAAGGAGGAAGTGTCCACTGGCAGATGGTAATTTATGACCAAATGGATTTGACTGGAGAAACCAAGAAGCAGCTGTACATGAAGAACGGAAGCCACACATCATTATTGTCCATGATTATCAAAGTTCATAATGTTTTATCAAAGCTATGATGAACATTTCTTTAAAATTTGAGGAGTAAAGTAGTGGATATAAGCCTCGTTCGGAGATAAAGCCAAAACAACACAGGATTCAAAGGCAGAATCAGGCTTCATCATGAAGTTGGAAGAGGAAAATAGAAAGGAAGAGTAACTTACCAAGGATACAAAAGGCTACCAAAATTTAAAAAAACTAACATGTGGGTCTTCAGTCCATTCAGGGCCTTGGCCTACCAAGTGACTGCTGCCCAGCCATTTGGCCTGCAGTTTGTGAAGTGATGTGCGGTCAGCAATGTGTCCTCTCAACCATTAATCTTGACTTTCTTGACCAGGGATTGCTGCCTCCTGGAGCAGACAGCTACTCAATTCTCCCCACATGGCTGAATGCATCTAATTCCAACTGTCATGTTACCGGTACCGGTACTTCAAGAATCCCTGACAGAGCATGCTACCCATAAACCATGGGGCTGGTCTTCATCAACGTAAGTAAAAGGAGAGACAGACACTACTGCAGAAGAAGTGTGAGTCTTTCTTCCTTTCTATTTTCTATTTCCAGCTTGATTAATTCCATCTATCATGTCAGTTCTTGAATCCCTGCCAGAACTGGGAATTGAACTTGGGGTCTCCTAGGTAAGAAGTAAGCATGCTACCCGTACACCACAGGGCCAGCCAGCCTGGATACCTGGAATTGTTACACAACTTATCGTAAATATTCATTTTCAATTAGATATTCCTGCCGCCAGTGTTGATGTAAGATTTGGTACAGGAAATAATTATTATAATAATAATGCTCTTGGTTTTAAGTCCCTTTTAACTACTGTGGCTTTTAGAGACTCCGGGGTGTTGGAATTTGCCCCAAAAGGGATCTTTAACATGCCAGTAAATCTATTGACATGGCTCCCTCACATTTGCACACCCTCAAATGCCAACGGGCTGAGCCAGGATTCGATCCTGCAACTTTAGGCATAGGAGGCGAGAACGTTACCACTGAGCCATGCAGCCAGTTGAGTACAGGAAATAGCTATGTTTGCTGCAAGTGTTGGTAAATTCCTATATTAACATCAAGAGTATTAATTTAGGTTAATAAAGGGAATCGTTAATGACAAATTCTAACTTGAAAGAAAACAAAATTGATGATCTAGAATAAATATGGTACCTCCCATCTCACTACCGTTATCTTTGTGGAAATGTTTCATAATTGGCCATCACTTAGGGAACATTTTCACGTGACTAATACATTTGAGATATGAAGTACTCGGATATTAAATTATGCCCAAAGATACTTTCAAGATACAAGATCTATTGCTGTTTACAAATGGGAGGCTGTTTGTCCTTGTAATGCCTACTGAGTGATATTCAATCTGGAGCTTGTAACTGCTGCCTCGAAAGCAGTGTAGATATCTCTGGAACAAACCAGTTTCTATTTGAAACCACCGGTCACAAAATCACTAAATTCTTAACTCTGTAGCCATAATGAAGACCTATTGTTCATGAGAGTGATTAAACCTTAAACCTACCATACAACCAGAATGTTAATGTTACATCTAGAATCATTACAACTTGGAGGGTTTGTAACAATAAATGAAATGAAAATCAAAATTCAAAATTTGTAAATCAGAAACTTTTATCAGGAACTGATTCATGATGAGTAATTTTACCCCATGTCATTTAATAGACCAGAGTTTGTCACATAGAGCATGCCATAGCAATCAAGCAAAGAAGCAAAGAAGCAGTGTTCTGTACCTGCTTTTGGTTCTTCGATATAGAACACAACATCACCTTCGCTCTCACGTCTGTTGCTCCCACTTCCCTCGACAGCGTTGCCTGGCACTTCCATGCGGTTTTTTGATTTTCTTCTCTTTAGTACACTTGCTTTCTTGGCCACCTGGATAATCAGAGACTGAGACATTTTTCAGTTAGCTGTGTGATACACCAAAGCAAAAGCCATTGCCACACCAAGCACTTTCTACAAAAGCAGCAACACCAGACAGGAAGGAAAGAAAGTCAGATTATAATGATATATTGACACAAAGTCAACAATCATAAAATACAGCCATCAATGCTTTGAAATTGAATTTTATCAAATAAGTGGGGTATTTTTTAAGGTTTTACAATAAAAACTTAACTGCCTAACATTTACTTATAACTTACTTTTATCAGATGCTAAGACTTTATCTATTTGTCCACATACTTTTCATGCTTATTTCAACATTTTGTCATAGTGATGTAGAAGTTTGGCACCTGCAAGGAAGGCCTTTCCCAACTACTCTTTTGATGCCAAAGAACTTTGAGATGTAGGAAGAGATGGTGTTCACTGCTGAGAGAAAACACAGAAGCTATTTCTTTAATGTTTTCCTTTAGAATTTATGTAAAATGTTCGTCAAATTGTAAGAGGGAAGCCAAATGTAAATAAACATTTAAAGTATACAATTAGTAAATGTTTATTATATTTGAGGTATTTGTGTATAATCTGCTTCCCTATTCTGAAGAGCATTTTAGATAGATAGCTGCAGCTCCCCATCTCAGTCGAGGTGCACAATTCAAGGTACATGGCTATGGCATGGGGTCAATTTCAACGTAATTGTTTGATGGATGCATTATATGATTACTAGACAATACTGAGTTACACATAAAGTTCATTGCAAGGAGTTCCCTTAAGGCAGCTAGAGTAACACAGAAGCACAAAGAAGATTACATTTATACCGTAGTTATGAGAATGATCTTATGGTATGTTTACAAAATGTTGTAGCAGATTCGCTTAGGCTGGGATGACAAGTGAAATGGTATTTACTTTGCTCCACGTTGAGCGTACAAATGTAGCAGTTTTGCTAGCCCACCCTTTGCCTAAGCTATGTTGTTTTAATGGGCGCCAAGACCTCAATGCAATGTTGAAATCTAAATTTGTATTTAACAACATCTAGCTCTGGCAGAACACCTTCAAGACTCTATTCACTCAGATCGTGGTATGATTTGATCATTAACCCAACAAACAATTGTATCAGGAGAAGGAATTGGTCTATATCTAATGCTACCTACTGAAAGCAAAGATTGCATTATAAAATAAATGAATTTATTATATAAAACAAGAATAGCAAAATTAATAATAATAATAATAAGTTTAAAATTTAAATAGGAGCGTTGTGATTTTAATATTACCGATAGAAAATTACGTGAAAACGGAGTCTGATAAATTGATTTTACTCTTATTTCCAAGCTATGAAGTTACTGAAATATGAAATGTAAAACAAAGAAAAATGAGAGATTGCGTATATCTGCGTCATTTGCGCTTACCACTGGAAATTGCTAAAGCATTTCCCTCGTACTGGATGATGCTGTGTGCTTCCCACAGTCTCCTGGACGTCGCCATCTTCTTCGTTATTTGATGATATTCTGGTAGATTAGATAATTCTATGGTCCGTACATCGGACCCAAACACACGTACAACCTCACTGGTTAAGTTTTACAAAAGTTAGTCCTCCAATCCACGGAACATCGGAGCGATTCCCGCGTACAACCGTACTCGTTAAATTCTATCTAGATTGTCCTCGTTCCACGGAACATCGGAGCCACTCGCACGCGCACCCATACTCGTCAAGTATTTCACAGATTGTCCACGTTCCACGGCGCGTCGAACGATACATGCACCTGTCGGCTCCCCCACTCTTCAGCCGACTTCAAGCTTACGTGGTCTCCACTGATTGGCTGCACCCCATGTGCTACTTCCCCTTCTCTGGCTCATTACACTCCGCGGGAGGGAGAAGTCGATTTCCGTTCCAACAATTCGCCTTTCCTTGATGATGCGACCCAGCCTTGCGTAATGCTTCCCGACAAGATTTAGCTTGTATTTGAATTCCCCGTGACTCATGTCTCTCAAATACCCTAACTGACAAAACTCCGTAAAATTCCGTAATCATATAATTTTCTATGATATTGTCGTTCGTAATAATTTGCTTGATAGCGTTTTCTAAGACATAGAAAACCTATCTGTATGCTTATAATTTTTATAAAATGCTCCGAAAATATCTTAATAATAATTATAATAAAATAATAATAAATTAACATGAAAAATTCTCTTGGCTGAACAATTTGCCGCGTAAATAAATATAGAATGGCTCCCTACTGACTTATGCCAGTTGCATAAAAACCCCTCGAAAAACACGTTACAATGTTACGGTGCTATAAGTCTCAATTAGTTTCAATTTGTCAAGTTTCCTACTCCAAAGAAATCACAAATATACTCTACATCTAAGTTTGTAGTACGGTACGAAATAAGTTAGCTGTCTTTTAAAGCACAGAGGTGGTTTGACTTGTTTTAAGCTATTGCATTAGAAAGTGATGAAGGTTTTTTTCTGAATTCTTTATCCTAGAGTCACTAGGGCAGATTATAACGTATTTACAAGTATAATGGCACTTGTTTTTCCACATCCTACCCTATTTATGACATTTTTTTTGCAGGCCTGAAACAAAATTAAAATGGTAAAGTGGACAGAGATGATGGAGGAAGACAGCAGAGGAAATAAGAAAGTACTTTATGGGATGGTCAAAAGTAAGAGAAGAGGTCTGCGAGAGGATGTGGTAATGATGGACAAAAACGGAAATGAGAGACACAACAAAGAGGCACTAAAGACAGTGTGGAAAGAGTACTTTGAGGATTTGCTGAATCCAAATGGTCATAGGGAGGAAGACAATGTATTGGAAGATGGAGAAGATAACACAGGAATGGAAAAGGACCTGACTTGGAGAGAACTGGAAATGGCTATTGACAAGATGAAAGGAGGAAGGGCACCAGGTGTGGATGAAGTGAGTGTTGAAATGGTGAAGGCAGCAGGGGAGGTTGGGAAACAGTGGCTGTACCGGGTGATGAGGGTGATATGGAAGGAGAAAAAGACCCCAGAAGATTGGAAGAAAGGATTAATTGTCCCAATATTTAAGAAAGGAAGCAGAAAGGAGTGCAGAAATTACAGGGGAGTCACACTCATACCTCACTGTACCAAGATATATGAAAAGATATTAGAAAGTAGAATACGAGCCAAAGTGGAGAGAAAATTGAGAGAGGAGCAGTATGGATTCAGACCTGGGAGATCAACAGTGGATCTCATATTTTCAGTGAGACAGCTCCAGGAACACCACTACGAATTTGGAGAGGATCTGCTGATGGCCTTCCTGGACATCGAAAAGGCCTATGATAGTGTGTGTAGGGAGAAGGTTTGGAAAGCAATGGAAAACATGGGAGTGGAAAAAGAGACTGTAGGCAGAGCGAAGGAGATGTATTGTGGAAGTGTGAGTTGTGTGAAAGTAGGAGGGGAAAGAACAGACTGGTTCAGACAAATGAGTGGCCTGAAACAAGGTAGTGCGCTGTCACCCCTTCTCTTTATTGTGGTTATGGACGAGGTAATGACACGGATAGCAGGAAAGATAGGAGAAGATAAGATGAAAGCAATGGTGTTTGCAGATGATCTCACGGTCTGGGGAAACACGGAGGAGGAAATTCAGGAGCAGCTGAAGGCTTGGGAAGAAACCGTGGGAGAGTACGGATGGAAGTTCAACATCAGTAAATGTGAGATCCTGTTAACGACCAGGAAAAAGGACAGACCAATGAGTGAGATAACACTTGGAGGTGGACAGCTGAAGAAGGTGGAAAGTCTCAAGTACTTGGGAAGTGTAGTGGAGGAAAATGGGAGAAATGACAAAGAGATTACGGAATGTGGCAGACAGGCAGAAGCATTACTGAGAAGCATTAGGAGCTTAGTGTGGAATAAAGATGTCCCGCAAAAAAGCAAGGAAGTGTTATACAGAAGATACTATATCCCGATACTGACCTATGCTTCAGAAACGTGGACAATGAAGAAAAGAGACATAAGCAGAATACAGGCAGGTGAAATGAAGTTCCTGCGAAGTAGGATCGAAGTAACAAGAAGAGACAGGGTGAGGAATGAAAAGGTCAGGGAAATGGTGAAAGAGGAGCCCTTGCAAGGTAGGATTGAGACATCAAGACTGAGGTGGTATGGACACTTAAAGAGAATGGATGAGAAGAAGATTCCCAAGAGGATACATGAGATGCAGATGCAGAAGAAACGACCAAGGGGAAGACCAAGAGATAGATGGCTGAAAGGAGTGGAGGAATGTGTCAAGAAGAGAGGCGAGGACTGGACCAGAGTGACAGCGGAGAGGTGGTGGGAAGAAAGAACTAAGTGGCGAGGCTTATGTTCCAAACAGACCCAGCCTGGGGCTGGAAACTGTACAAGATGATGATGATGATGATGATGATGATGACCTCACTACACATAAAAACTGGCCGAGTTGCCTCACAGCCAATGTGAAATATGTGGTAGTCTGAAAATATGGCTGGGACCATGTATAAGTAGAGACCCTGTTGAAAATAGGATTCAAACTATGGATTGACAGCCTTTTAAATACAGCCCTTGTGTTACTCAGGAACTTCATCAAAGGCATTGAACCAATGACCTTTTCTATGTTTGTCTATTTTTCACTCCATGCTGCACCAGCCACTTCAAGACAAAGATCCCATTGAAGAATGCTTTCTCCAATACTGACTGTTTTCAGCAACAAAAGAACTGGCTGCTGCCCGCCCTGCTGATGAGTCTGGGAGATGGGAACGAGCTTGTTGAGGGCTAAAAGATTGAAGAGCTATTGATTGGTTTGATGGCATGATGGTGATACCCAACTTTGAAGGTCTTCTTCTTCCTAGCGTAAAATCCGCACAATAGTAGGGTCCACTTGTCGGCACATCCATCACTATTTTGGACAATCCAAGGCACTTTGGGGGTGGCGTTAATACACTGCATGTCCTCCCTGATGTGGTACATCCACTGTTTCTTTGGTCTACTCTGGGGTTGCCAGCCATCAGGGACCAGACGCATGGCTGTCTTCGCCACCGAGTCTTCTTTACTCTTACAACACCTTGACATGAACCATTATGGTTCTTTACTCTGCATGACGTGCCCATACCACTTAAGCCTTCCTTCACACAATTTTGCCGTGATTGGCGCAACTACCAGTTGTCGAATATCATTATTCATGGCGTGGTCATACCACGTTAGTCCATGGCACTATCGGAGCATTCACATTTCTATTACATGCAGGGCTTGATCATGTTTTGCTGTTGCTGACCAGCACTCCGACCCATAGAGAGCTACTGAATGTACAACTGTTCTGTATACATTGTACTTGAGGTGTAGTGGTATATGATGATCACACAAGGCGCCAGATACCTGATGCCACTTCAAGCCAGGTGCCATCGACACGGATGTGGGCATCTAGCAAGTTATTACTATATATGAGGGAGCCCAGATACTTAAATTTCTCCACTTTCCTGATGCTTATACAGTAGTGCTTATACTGCCATGTATTCCATCTTCTTGATATTCAGCCGAAGTTCAAAATCTCCGAACCATTCATTGCATTTCTTCAATTGGCCTTGCAAATCTTCATGTTGAAGATTTGACAGGAAAACGTCATTGGCATATAGTAGTGACCATGGATGTGACAATTGGAGATAAGATGTCACATTGTCCATACAAAGGACAAATAGTAGGGGTGAAAGTGTCGATCCTTGATGCACTCTGACATTGATGGCAAGTGGAGGCAATATTCCTGCTGCACAGCGAACCTTGCTGGTGGCATTTTGATATAGTAGTTGGACCCACTGAACATATGCCTCTGGAACATTGTGGGATCACAGGGCATGCCAAATTAGAGAGTGTAGGACACGATTGAAGCTTTTCGAAGTCGAGGAATGCCATGTGGATGGGTTTGGTTTTCTCAGTGTTTCTCCAACAGTAACCAAATAGCATGAATAGTGTCCATTGTTCCACACCCTTTAAGAAAACCATACTGGTTGAGAGGGATGGTGACAATCATATATATGGAGCCATCGATGACCATTTCAAATATTTTTATGGCATTGTACAGAAGTCCAGTTGATAAGTTTCACACTGTCACATCATCTTTGCCCTTCCAAATTGGCACTGTGGTACTAGATGTCCAAGCTGTTGGGACTACACCGTCATCAATGATTTTATTGAATAGAGCATCAAGAATTGTGGTGCCTTGGCAGCCAAGGATTTTCCACACTTTAGCTCGAATGTCATTGGGGCCAGTTGCCTTCCCATTCTTCATTGTCTTCCCTGCTTCTTCGATCCCTTTGATGGTAATTGATGGCACAGGTCTAGAGATTAAGTTGCTAGTTTGGATTGCTGGATGGTCTAATTTATCATTACTAATTTTAGAGTAGTAATCACCCCATTGGCAGAGGATGGCATTGAAAATCATTATTTATTAATAATTTTCTTAAATGTCACCCAAATATGATTGATAAAATGCTGTTGACTGGTATTGTACTCAACTAGGTGAAATGTAGAAAAATAATTAAGAAAGACCTCCCTTAAAACAAGGATCATGATTACAAATTATTACCATATTCCAGCAAATTCTTCTCACAATTATTTTTATGAAATTAAATTTCTTGTAGGCTCTGGATTACATAAAGTTAATTTTCTTAATCTTCAAAAAGATTACCCAGCAAAAAGACCAGTAAGAAAACCAAAGAAGAAATGGATGGACCAAATCAAGGATGATCTTGAAGACAAAGCGCTAGACTGAAGAAGGACTCGTGAAGACCAACTATTCATGTACAGAAAAAGGAGGCGAGGACTCATTAACAGCACCCGGGCGACTAGAGCTGGAAATTGATGATACCGGTACGTATTTTCATAAATTTGTCTCAGCCACTACTCTTATCAATTAAGTAAGTATTTTATATTATTTATTTTGCTATCCATTTGTAATACAGGGTCTTAGATTTTGCTTGGCGCTCTGCCAATGACAGCTCAGTTGCCGGCTGCCATTCACCCATATGTACGGCAGACTACTTACTTAGTTCCTATTGTCCCTCGTGGAACATAGGGCATCAATGAACCATCTCCATCTGGTCCTCTTTGCTGACAACCTCTTCACCTCACTCCAGGTCTTACCCTCCTCTATAGCCTCCAAGTTGACAGATCTGTGCCACGTTTGTTTGGGTCTCCCTCTCCTCCTCGTACCCTGTGGGTTCCAATCCAGTGCCTCTCTCTCAATGGCTTCATTTCCTTTCCTCAGGGTATGTATGATCCATTTCCATTGCTTTATTTGTATGGCCATCTCAGTTTCACCCGTCCTTCTCCAAAGTTCTTGGTTGAAGATTACTTCCGGCCAGTAGATGTTTAGGATCTTTCTTAAACAGCGGTTGACAAAGGTCTGCAGCCTGGAGGTGATTTCTTTAGTTACCTTCCAAGTCTCAGACCCATATATCAGAACGGACCTGACATTACTCCGGAAGAAATGAAGTTTGGTCTTCATGGATATTTTGCTGTTCTTTCACACCGGATAGAGCCGCACAAAGGCGCTGTTTGCTTTTTTGGATACGTTGGGAGACATCCTTTGCCGCTCCTCCATCTTTGATCACCACACTGCCCAGGTAAGTAATGCTATCCACATCCTCTATAGCATAGGTGGGCAATGAGAGAACGCAGCTCCTGGAGCCAACTGCATGAGTGTGAGCGGAGCCAAGAAGCCGGGACCAGCTAACTGCTCGCTAATAGTTTGTGTTGGAACGACTAGATGGCAATATGCGCAGTCAAAGCGCAAGCATAGGTACAGCATTGTACCGGGCTGAGTAGGCCTATATTATGTGTACGGCTGTACGCTAAATATGAATCACGAACAAGCTTAGCACATTTCTATGAACAGTTTTCACAAACAGATTTTCCAAACATGCACAAAATGACTGCTAAACTTCTATCAATGTTTGGTTCAACATATCTGTGTGAGAAACTGTTCTCTCTAATGAAGATAAATAAATCTCCACGAAGAGCCACTCTAACTGACGCACATCTCACTGCCGTTCTTCGAATTGCAAGTGCAAGATCGATCGCTCCAAATGTAACCCGTCTGCTTCAGCGAAAGGATACGCACACCTCCTCATCATCTGCAGAATGACAGTTCAGATATATAAGAACACATGGGCCTATGTTTTGTTTATGGTGAATGATATTTATTCATGTATTTATTTCTGTATTCCTTGAGCAAGTTTTCGTTCCTTGTGTTCTAAACAAGTTGTTAGTTTGGCTTATTGTAGTTTCAGAACTATCGGTAGTGGGCAAAGGAGTGTGTACTTATCAGCTGTCAAAGTAATTATTTATGTTTTTCTACACAGAACCTAATAAAAGGAATATAATTAACGACGTAGCACCATAATCTAATGATCTAATGCACAACAAACAGGTCACACGTATAAAGCTGTTGTGATACGCCGCTTGTAACGGCAAGCTGTGCAAGCAGCTACAAGGTTAACTTCAGTGAGAGCGCATACTTGGCTCTTTTTCCTGCCAGGGTGGGAGCGCTGCTCAATGAGCCGAATTGTGCCTATCTCTGCTCTATAGGTTCATCCTCGAAGACAAATGGGTCAATTGTGTTGGTGTTAGTTCTTAGGGCCTTGGTCTTCTTTGAGTTCATTGTTAGCTCCACCTTTTTCCCTTCTACAACCAGGTCTTCAAGCTTTGCTTGCATTTCACCATGTGCCTCAGTCAGGAGACACAAATCGTCAGCAAAATCCAGATCTTCCAGTCTATTGGTGAATCCCCATTGGATACCACGTTTCGCATTTCTAGTCATATTCCACATCACCGCATCAATCACAATCAAGAACATGGTTGGAGACAGGATACAACCTTGGCGTACTCCTGAACCTACAGATATAGGCTCAGATACACGGAGATCATGAATGACTCTGCATGTGTACTCCCGATATGTTTCTTGAGACTAATAATCTCCATAGCGCTTCACTTCCTTCCACATGGCTTCTCTATTGATTGAATCGAAAGCTTTCTCAAAGTCAACAAACACTGCATAGAGGCGAGATGACCATTCCGCACACTGCTCCAGAATTATCCTCAAGGTGTTTATTTGGTCGATACACGAACAATTTTGATGAAAACCTGCCTGTTCTCGTCGGAACCTTTGGTCAACATATTCTTTAATTCCGTTTAGCAGAACCCTCATAAAGACTTTGCTAGGGATTGAGAGAAGTGTAATGCCTCTCCAGTTATTACAGTTTGACGTATCTCCCTTCTTTTGAACTTCACCAGCAAACCACATCTCCAGTCCGCCGGCATTTCTGTATTTGTCCATACCTTCTCAAATAGTGGCTGCAACATATTTGCTGTAGTGTCCATATCAACCTTCATGACTTCTGTTGGAATATTGTCAACTCCTGCTGCCTTACCAATATGCAATTCTCACAATGCTCGCTTGATTTCCTCCACTGTGGGTATGCAGGTTTTAATCCTTGGGTCATGCTGGATCTCTTCTTCATCTCCTCCTTCTCCTGCTTCTAGTTGATCTTCCAGGGAGCGGTTTAAAACTGCACAAAAATGTTCCTGCCATCGCTTCAGTTGATCCTCAGGGTCTGTTAAAAGGGTACCATCTTTGTTCCTGACTGGCCGGTTTCTCTGCATCTGCTTTCTTTCCAGTACTCGGGTGATTGTATATAGTTCTTTCAGAATTCCCTTCTTGGCTGCCTTTTCTGCCTGTTTAGATAGGTCTATCCAATTTCTTTGATCTCTTCTTGCACTTCTCTTAACTTCCTTGTCCTTTGCAGCATATTTTGCTTGTAATTCTGCCTTTTTTGCTCGTGCCATACATGCGTTCATTTCCTCCTTTACCTGTTTCCTTTCTCTGATGATATCCCACATCTGTCCAGTCATCCAATCTATTTTCCGCCTATCTTTGAAACCCAGGATGTTTTCACTTGCTTTGGTAAAGACAGATCTAATCTTCACCCAATTTTCCTCAACAGTTTCATCCTCCACCTGAGCAAGTGCTTGGAATCGATTCTATCCTAAAGGCCTCCTTCACATTTATGTCATCCTTTAGCTTTCCCACATCATACCAGTTCCTTTTCTGGTCCATCCTCCTTTTCTGTGCCTCAATCTTCATTCTGAAGGTAGCCACAACAAGTTGGTGATCACTGCCGATGTCCGCACCTCTCTTATATCTCACATCCAACAAAGAATGTCTCCAGCTCCTTTCAATCGCTACATGATCTATCTGGTTTTCTGTCCTATGATCTGGAGATACCCAGGTCATTTTATGGCAATCTTTATGCGGATATACAGTACCACCAATAATCAAATCATGGTTGGCACAGAAGTCCACAAAGAGTTATCCAATTTCGTTTCGATCTCCTAAACCTTTGCCTTCCCATAATATGCTCAAGTCCTTCATTTTCCTGGCCACTTTTGCTTTTAAGTCTCCTCCAACTATAAAGATATCCTTCTTCTTCTGTTTCTTAATTGTACAGTATGTCCATAAAATGCCTGCTTATCTTCTTCCTGCGCTGCCTCTGTGGGTGCATAGCAAACAATCATAACAATGATCCCAATATTGGACACAATCATCCTTCCCGACACTGGATACCACTCTATAAGACTCCTTTTGGCCTACGGCAGAGTCATCATCATCATCATCATCTTGTACAGTTTCCAGCCCCAGGCTGGGTCTGTTTGGAACATAAGCCTCGCCACTTAGTTCTTTCTTCCCACCACCTCTCCGCCGCTGTCACTCTGGTCCAGTCCTCGCCTCTCTTCTTGACACATTCCTCCACTCCTTTCAGCCATCTATCTCTTGGTCTTCCCCTTGCTCGTTTCTTCTGCATCTGCATCTCATGTATCCTCTTGGGAATCTTCTTCTCATCCATTCTCTTTAAGTGTCCTTACCACCTCAGTCTTGATGTCTCAATCCTACCTTGCAAGGGCTCCTCTTTCACCATTTCCCTGACCTTTTCATTCCTCACCCTGTCTCTTCTTGTTATTCCGATCCTACTTCGCAGGAACTTCATTTCACCTGCCTGTATTCTGCTTATATCTCTTTTCTTCATTGTCCACGTTCCTGAAGCATAGGTCAGTATCGGGATATAGTAGCTTCTGTATAACACTTCCTTGCTTTTTTGTGGGACATCTTTATTCCACACTAAGCTCCTAATGCTTCTCAGAAATGCTTCTGCCTGTCTGCCACGTTCCGTAATCTCTTTGTCATTTCTCCCATTTTCCTCCACTATACTTCCCAAGTACTTGAGACTTTCCACCTTCTTCAGCTGTCCACCTCCAAGTGTTATCCCACTCATTGGTCTGTCCTTTTTCCTGGTCGTTAACAGGATCTCACATTTACTGATGTTGAACTTCCATCCGTACTCTCCCACTGTTTCTTCCCAAGCCTTCAGTTGCTCCTGAATTTCCTCCTCCTTGTTTCCCCAGACCATGAGATCATCTGCAAACACCATTGCTTTCATCTTATCTTCTCCTATCTTTCCTGCTATCCGTGTCATTACCTCATCCATAACCACAATAAAGAGAAGGGGTGACAGCGCACTACCCTGTTTCAGGCCACTCATTTGTATGAACCAGTCTGTTCTTTCCCCTCCAACTTTCACACAACTCACACTTCCACAATACATCTCCTTCACTCTGCCTACAGTCTCTTTTTCCACTCCCATGTTTTCCATTGCTTTCAAAACCTTCTCCCTACACACACTATCATAGGCCTTTTCGATGTCCAGGAAGGCCATCAACAGATCCTCTCCAAATTCGTAGTGGTGTTCCTGGAGCTGTCTCACTGATAATATGAGATCCACTGTTGATCTCCCAGGTCTGAATCCATACTGTTCCTCTCTCAATTTTCTCTCCACGTTGGCTCGTATTCTACTTTCTAATATCTTTTCATATATCTTGGCACAGTGAGGTATGAGTGTGACACCCCTGTAATTTCTGCACTCCTTTCTGCTTCCTTTCTTAAATATTGGTTTCTTCCAATCTTCTGGGGTCTTTTTCTCCTTCCATATCACCCTCATCACACGGTACAGCCACTGTTTCCCAACCTCCCCTGCTGCCTTCACCATTTCAACACTCACTTCATCCACACCTGGTGCCCTTCCTCCTTTCATCTTGTCTATAGCCATTTCCAGTTCTCTCCAAGTCAGGTCCTTTTCCATTCCTGTGTTGTCTTCTCCATCTTCCAATACATTGTCTTCCTCCCTATGAACATTTGGATTCAGCAAATCCTCAAAGTACTCTTTCCACACTGTCTTGAGTGTCTCTTTGTTGTGTACCTCATTTCCGTTTTTGTCCATCATTACCACATCCTCTCGCAGATCTCTTCTCTTACTTTTGACCATCCCATAAAGAACTTTCTTATTTCCTCTGCTGTCTTCCTCCATCATCTCCGTCCACTTTACCATCCACTTCTTCCTCTCCTCTGCAACAATCTTGTTTGCTTCTTTCTTCTTTATCTTATAATCTTCCCTTGCCAGATCAGTTCTTTCCTGGAACCACACTCTGAAAGCCTTGTTCTTCCTTCCCACAGCTTCTTTTACTCTCTCATTCCACCATGGTGTCTCTTTACACCGCTTTCTGTTGCTTGTTCTTCACATACTGCCACTGCAGCTTCTACCATTGTGTTTTTGAATTGCTTCCATTCCTCTTCCCCTGTTTTAGGATTGTCTGTTGGCATCCTTTCCCTTATTATCTTCTGGAATTCTTCCTTGACTTCCTTTTCCTTGAGTTTCCATACTTTGATTCTCCTTTCCTGGTACTCTGTCCTCTTGCTATCCTTAACATCTCCCAGGTTCATTACAAGTATTCTGTGGTCGCTATCTAAGGCCTCTGATGGTATTACCTTTATATCTCTGACACTTCTCTTCATTTCCCAGTCGTACAGCATGTAATCTACCAAAGATTTCTTTGTTAAATCATTGCTGTACCACGTTACCTTGTGGCTTTCTTTCTTCCGGAACCAGGAGTTGCCTCCCTCTAAACCGTTTCTCTTGCAAAAATCCAGCAACTTTCTCCCTTCTTCATTCCTGCTACCCCATCCTTCTGCTCCCAATACATTTTCATATCCTTGCCTTTCACTTCCTACATGTGCATTCAAATCTCCCATGACAATGATGCTCTGACCATTCAACTGCTGTTGTAGCTCCTCCTGAAAGTCTTCCTTCTCTTGAGCTGTACATCCAACTTGAGGGGCATATACCTGGGCTATCTCCAGGCTTCTTCCCTTTACAGTTACTCTGATCTTCATGATCCTGTCACTTATTCCCTTTACCTCTTCCTTCATTCCATCTCTCACAACTACTCCTACTCCGCTGCTCCTTCCTTCACTGTTCCCACTCCAGTACAACTGGTACCCTTTCCTCAGTTCTCTGCGACCTTCACCTTTCCATCTTGTTTCTGCCAAGCCCAGTACATCCAGTTTTCTTCTCTCCATCACATCTACAATCTCCTCCACTTTTCCTGTCAGTGTCTGTATGTTTAATGTCCCAACTCGTAGTCCATTAGCATATCCGGGTTGTCGTCGTTTGCATCCGTCCTTTCCGAGGCCTGTTCCTGGTTTGAAAGCAAATATGATATCCACTACTGGCTTGCTAGGCCTATCGTAGCTTCACCAGAGCCCCGTCAGCCGTCACTTTTCAGGGTTCCCATAGAGCCTTCACAGCTACCGCAGCAGTCCCGGGGCACACAAAGTCCCCACTGTACTTCACCCCTACAGGCAATCCCCTACTCCATGCCGTTGCCCGTCTCCCACCACGTGGAGGAGGCAGAGTACGGTGCTTAAAAAAAGTATCGTGCATTTTTACTCACCATGTTTACAGTAGACTGGCAACACAATCGACATCTCCTTATGAAGTTTCCGGTTACTCTGGTTAATTTAGCTTCAGTAAGGAAATTATTATTGTTTACTGAACCTGTACGTTTGAATCTATTAGCCAGTTGTTTTATTATGATTGTGTATAGTGCTGTAATGCCTCATGTGAAATATTCGTTATGTGAACGTGTATATCTACACAATACGTACATAAAGTGCAGGATATCGTGCGCTAGAACAAGACAAAAGTTTCGAGTGAAATTTTCAGGGAGACCCATTCCTATAAATCGGACAATAAAACAACTGGCTGAGAGATTCAAACGTACAATTCAGTAAACAACAATAGATGTAAAGGTTGTTATTTCCTTACTGAAGCTAAATTAACTGGAGTAACCGGAAACTTCATGAGGATATGCCGATTATGTTTGGCAGTGGATGGGGAATATTTTCAGCATCTACTGCAAACATGGCAAGTAAAAATGCATGTTACTGATTTTAAGCACTGTACTCTGCCACACATATGCTCGCGCGGCAGCCTGCAACTGAGTCATCACTGGTGGAGCGCGTGAGCGAGAATGTCCTTGCCTAGCAAAATAGAAGACCCTGTATAATAAAAATAAACATTCCAACATACAGCATGCATTATACACACAAAGCAAATCACCACCCACGTGCATTGAGTGCATACCAACACTTTCTTCACAACAAAATCCAGTACCAGTAATTCTCCAAGAGTAAGGCTCAAGTAGTAAAAGTGTGGTATAGGTTATAAAGATGTATACAAGCTATATGGTACTTTTTCTCCTTCTTCATTTGTCCTGTATGTTTCTATTTTGCTCCTTCTGTGTGTACATGATACTTTATTTACTTCTTTCCTTGTGTCTTTTTGGTTTTCACTACTTTCTACACCATAAGACAGAAGATCTTACTAAACACTGTCCCCTGGTACCGGTACACCGTGTTTTGAGTGACAGAAGAACTGGCTATTGCCCACCCTCCTGATGGAACAGAGATGTTAAAACAAGCTTCTTGAGGGATATGGCGATGGGAAATTTTATTGGAACACTGTTTCTACTCTGTGGAGATGTTCCTAGCATACTCATTCTTAGAAATCAATAAACATATAAACTCGTAACTTGTTGAACATATTCAGTGACTGCAGAAGACAGCAGCAAATGAAGGAATATCTTCAGAGGTGTGAATCAGGCTATAAACTTAAGGACTAGAAGGTATGGTTGGTTCCTCGGTTTAGGGGCTGCGACAACGCGGTCATGTAGCCCCGTGTACTTTGGGTGTGTGTAGAATGTGTCTGATAACCGGTGTTAATTGTGATGGCTGTATTAGTGTGTGTATCTGTTTTTTAATTCAAGTAAGGACTGCAACTTTGAATTTTTCAAATAGTTCTTACTTTTGCCCCCAAATGCCACCATCAACGACTACTAGGCCTAGTTCAGAACTTAGCTACTAGACACCACCGCAGTCGGCTCTTGGCAACGAACTTAGAAACCTAAGAGCGTTGTTTACATTCCTAACCTATACAATTTATCTTCACACAGGTGTAATTAGAAGATAAAGAAGCTATTGGAGTGAATTAGTGGTGTGCCAGAGATACAGCATTCAAACTGTATTCCCATTTCTCACAGAAATGAAATACTGTAATATGTAATGTATCTGCTCATATTCCTTAACCAGTAAAGATGACAAAATCCGCTTCTCTTATCACTTTGGAGGTGCCAGCTCATGGAGCACACTGCATTCTTCGGATAATAATTATTGTACTTTTCTACTCCTTACTATTACCATTTCTATGAGTATCGAAAGCAGTTTAGAGACCAGCCACAGTGGCCGAGAGCGCTAACTTGTGCCTCACTGGCATCAGAAGAGCTTGGGATCTGAAAATAGCTTCATGGTTCCCCATTTTCACCACCAGGCAAATGCTGGGACAGTTATTTTCCTTCCACAATCTCTTCCCTGACCTGTCCTGAGAGGAAAATAAGTGGCCATTGGCTGTATTAATAAAATTATTATCAAAGCTTGTTTACTTGACATGTTTTCTTGCCCTCCATACCCTCCATGTAAACTGTGCAAATTATAATTAATCACAAGTAGATCTTTTCATATTTCCCACTTAATATAATTGGGTATAAATTAAGGTTGAAGACTGAAAGTTTTCTATCAATCATTTCTATGGTGTGAGGATGAGGTGAGATGAGTTTTAATGTAGCAAATGTCTTATTATATCTAGATGCCCTTCCTGACACCATCATTGTTACAAGAATTGAAGAGATGAAATGAATAAAATTGGGTAAGGGCCTTGATATATAAGAAAATTCTAGAAGGGCTTGTACAAATGATTGCTTTAGCCAATAGGAGTATTTTTATTTGACCGATTCCATTATATTTTATTACTCAAGTTGACTGTCAATAACTGATTCAGAGAATCACCAAAGCTAGCATGTAGACATAGCTCTCTAACTCAACTGTATGCTGGCCTACTCAGAGCTGATCAGCTGTGAGTGAGCTAAACGAGTGCTCAGTGCGAGTGTGTGTGTGTGAGTGTGGAGAGGGTATGTGCTATTAGCTGGACACCAGTCAAACTAAGCCTTGCTTGTCTGGTGAGTCAGTGGGAACAGCCCAGAGTTGAACACTAAGCTTACACCAGGCGTTTTCTCCCAAAAGGTGTATGTTGGAGAGGTACCATATGTATTAAGATGTATAAACATATTACAGGAAATAGTTACCTTCCCAAGCGGGGTACTTGTGTTTTGATTTGTTTGAGGGTTTTCTTTGATATAAATTTTCCACGTGGCATGGCTGTTGAAAGATTTATCAGCTGCGTAACATCTCCATAGGCACTGGATGAGCATGGCGGCGGCAGGGATTTGCCGATTAAAATGTTTTTGTCTTTGCTTCTGTTGTACCTTAAGTGCAAAGCCAGATCCTAGGATTCCCTGAAAAAATTAAGAAGCTGTTAATTTATTCCACAGGATCTTTTCTGTTTTATACATCACAGTGGTTCAATTGAGTGTATGCTTGATTAGCTAATACAGATATGGTATTAAAAAATATTTCTTTTTACAGAACATTTCTTCATTATGTTTGTTCATTTTGCTTGCTTGTCTTGCATTCAAATTGAATTATTTTAAACCTATGAAGGAAATTACAACAAAAAATCATTGTCAGGAACAGAAGGATAGAGATACAGAAAAAGGACAAACACAATGACAGGCAGGTGTAGGAGGAGGGAAGGATAAAAGGGGAAAGCATGGAAAAAATTAAAAAGGCAAAGACAATCTCCACAATATGGCCGAAACCGGTACTGTGATTAAAGTACAACTATTTATTGACTCAAGGTTTCAACTTACTGAACAGCTTTTTTCATTTAATACTTTAGCCCAATTGTAGAGCACACTATGTAATTGTATGGACAACAGGGTTACAAATGGAAAAATTACCGCAAAATGAAAGAATAGTAAAAATAATTGAACAAATGGATACAAAATTGGTTAATTAACGATTGTTCTTGCCAATTGCTAGTAGTGCATGCACTCAATATTTGAATGGTTTGGATGGATGGATGAGAAGGAGTGTGTAACATTGTTGACATACTCTTCTATAGGTTATCTTAAATATTTATTTCTGGCTTTTCCTGACATCTTAATTTACTACTGGTTCCGACAGTCCAATTCAATCACTATACAAACAAGCAGGCTTAAGTGACTTAATATTAGGACCATAACATTTACAAACGTGTTAAGATATGTGCATACAATTCCTTTTGTTTTTAGGGGCGTGGTGGTGCAGCGGTCAAGCTGTTGGCCTCTCACCAAGGTAGACTGGGTTCGATTCCCAGTCAATACATGTGAGATTTTCGAAGTGAAATGCCATATACTGTGGTTCGGATTCAACGTAAAAAGGAGGTCCCGTGGCTCATGATCGCATGATTATCGGCACGTAAAACTAAAAGCTTCCTTCCTTTCCTTCGTTTTTGTTTGCAAGTATAATACAGTTGAGCCTGGTTAATTAAAAGTTGAAAGGATTTTTTTATTTTATTTTATTCAATTAATTCCAAAGAGCCATAGGCTCGTACAGAGGAATTGTACAGTAATATGTGTGTTTACACACCAAGGAAGAAAATTCTGAAGGTAACACAAATTGATGAATAAGGACATAGGCCTATTATAAGGTTGATACCATATCTAAGATTGTTTAGACCAAGGTCCCTTAAAATGATAAGCACTTAGGATTTTTTAATCTTATACATAACTTATTTGATGTATTAAGATGCATCGAATTTTCCCCACAATACTTCCATAGTTTTCCTCTTAAATACCGACAAAGTTGGTGCACTTTTTACTTCATCAGGAAGTTTATTATATGACTGTGATGCAGAGAACTTGAAACTATTTCTACCATATTTAGAAGAGTGAATGATATATAAGGCTACGTCCTTCGCATGCCTAGTTCCATAAGAATGATTGTCTGAGTACAAGATGTAGGGAGAGCTATAGAGTATTGTGTTGTGTTTAATCTTGTATATCAGCATAGCTGCTCGGAGTTCTGCACTTATGCTGAGGGGTAGAATTTTACTTTTGATGTACAGATCTTTTACTGGAGTGCAGTAAGGAAGGTTGAATATGTTTCTAATAGCCCTATTCTGAATAGTCATTAAATCATTCAGTGTGGATTTCCTGCAGTGAGCCCAAATAACATTTAAATATTGGAGCTTGCTATGTACAAGTGAATAGTAGATTTGTTCGATATAAGAAATCAAATTAGACAATTTCATTTTTATGTACGGTATTGGAATGTCAAGGGATCACCCCACAAGTTAAGACTATTCACAATTTAGAATTTAAAATGCTTGAATTTAACAAATTCAACTGTACCTCATAAATATTTTGCCTTATTGATCCGCCCCATCAATTCATAATGTTCAAATTCACTATATATTTAATGATTAATTACAGTTGTACATGTTTCGAGTGAATTTTCACATTTCCTCTGCAACATAAGGTCAAAATAAATAAAGCATTAATTAGTGAAATATACAATAACATAGTTAAAATGATGAAGAATGTGAGCTGAAATGGTGTGAAGAAAGTTATAATGTTACAAAAAATTATTTCCATGTCAAAAATATAATTTTTAGTAATATCTTGTTTGAGTTGAACACTGGTGTACAATCAGTGTGATACGTTTAGTTATTGTTGTTAAAAGAGGCTGAACAGCGAGGTCATCTGCCCCTATGATAAGTTTAAAATGTTTTTTTTTAATAAACCTGTCCGGGCGGGGACACCAAGAGCCCGCCGATGAGCCTAGCTTGGTGTCCTAGGCGAAACCCCACACAAGACACGGCACAAACCTAGAAGAATTGCTGAGTTTTAATTCACCGGCCGTGAAAGCCAATATACCATCTCATTATTTATGTTTAAATTATACGAAAAAGGAACTGTAAAATCTGGTAATATAATATAAGGTTCAATGCACAAGCAAAAATTATAGGTCATCTTATTGCCAACAGCCTAGTCAGAAACTAGATATTGTTGACTGCCAATGCAAATTTAATTAATATATGTTCTCTTTGAATATTGAATAATATAAAATTATTTTAGGGGCTTGGGACATCTTGGTCATCAGACCTGTATAGTTGGGTGTCTCATAACCTGTATTTATGTGATGACTGTAGTAGTGTGTGTAACTTTATTATTGACAGGTGAGGTGGGTGCCCGGGACTTCAAATAAGGTACTGACCCCGAGTTTCGAGATCGACTTTGGAAGATTCTATCATTTCACCTGTATTTGTATGATAATCTTTAACATGTATAAATCAATCCTGCAACTCTGCTATAAACCTGTTCGGTTCGTGCAGTTAGTCAGACACGTAATAGAGCGGCCAGATAAAGCAAGTTTCGCTTGTACGAGCAGCCGGCTCGCCGATACACAAAGAAAGAAAAGGTGACAGGGGAGAGGGAAGTTGCTCCGCCATTGTCAAAGCCATGTGCCATAGAGACACGCGCGAATCTCAAATAGCGACACACGCCAAAAGAAGTGGGAGTTGATTGTCACGTGGATGGATATGACCAGAATCAGAATCAATTTATTTGGCGTTAAACACAAGTGCAATAGCCATCGTCAGGTTAATACAAAACAATAAAATCAAACAATCCTACATTACTTAGCCTACTTATAACAGTATATACAAACAGCTTATTATCGTTATAACAAAATGTAACCTACTTCTATTGTACTAAGTATTAAACCAATCTGCTTCCATACATTCTTCCAGTGAATACCATGGATTCACCAGCAACCACTTTTGCAGCTGTTTCTTAAAGATTTTGGTTGGTAGTTGTTGGAAAGACTAACTCAGTTTGTTAAAAAAAATTATGCCAAGAATTTCATGACTATTCTGTGGTTTCGAAAGCCGACACCATGGTACCTCTATCTGGTGTGAGTTTCTTGTGCTGTATGAGTGAACTGTTACCCGTCTGCCTGGCAATTCATGTGGATGTTTATTTTTCATATACATGAGGATATTTAAAACAAAAAGATTTATAACTGTTAGTTTGGAAGATTCAATAAATAAAGGTCTACAGAGTGTGTTAGGAGGAGCATTTGCAATAATACGGATTGCCTTTTTCTGTAATTTTAAGATATTTACAATGTGTGCACTATTTCCAAAAAATATTAATCCATAACTAAAGAGACTTTGAAAGAAAGCAAAATAGGCTGTGTGTAAATATGTTGTAGGAACCTCATTTTTTAAATGACGGAGTAGATACACCACCCTTGCAAGTTTATTCGAAAGGTTATGAATGTGAGGTTCCCATGTTAATTTTGAGTCAAAATTCATTCCTAGTAGCTTAGCTTCTTTTATATCATTACTTATGTGATTAAGGCTAAATATTAAATTTTGAGTTTTAATTTCATTTAAGTGGAATCCATTCTCACTGAACCATTTACCAGCTTCTAGCAAGCACTGACTTGATAAATTTTGTAATTCACTTATACATTTGCTAGAACACAAAAATGTAGAGTTATCTGCATAAAGAATTGTTTTTCCAGAAACATTTACTGCTAAGTCATTCATCATAACGACAAAAAGAAATGGACCCAGAACCGAGCCTTGGGGTACACCATACCTAACTTCTAACACATGAGATTTCCTATCCCCATTCTCTACAAACTGTACTCGATTTGTTAGATATGATTTAAAGACTTCATACTCTGATCCTTTAATTCCGTACAATGCTAACTTTTGCAGAAGTATATCATGGGACACACAATCGAAGGCCTTGGATAGATCACACAGGAGTGCTTCTACTGAGCTCCCTTCTTCAAAATGGTGCATTATGTGACAAACAAAATCATCCAGTGCACTAATTGTAGATTTTCCCGGAAGGAACCCAAACTGAGTTGGTGATAGAAGGTTGTTGTTGATGAAAAATTCATAAATTTGACCAACTATAACATATTCAAAGACTTTTGACAGGATGGTTACTACAGACACAGGCCTGTAACTATCAGGTTTAGTCTTATCCCCTTTTTTGTACACTGGAACAACCCTCGTAATTTTTAACTGAGCTGGGAAATAGCCTACGCTAAGGCACTCGTTTATGCAGTGCGCCCAAGGAATTAAAATGCTGTCAATAATAGCCTTTAAAATGTTGTTGGTGAACCCATAACAATCCTTACTATTGGAAGGTTTCATATTTCTTACAATTTTCTTTACCTCACTACAGTTTACCTTTCTCCATTTAAAAGTATTATTTGATAAACTCGGAACTATTTTTTCTACTCTTTCAATTGCTGCTGTAGGCAGCTGTGAGGCAGGGAAGGGATTATCAGAAAAAAACTTCTCAGGGTGTAACTGTTTTAGAGAAATAATTGCATCTAGAGCAATTAACCGACATGTTGGACGTCAAAAATTGACGAATTGAAGTAGGAATATTTACATATTTTCAAATGAGAGATTGAATACGTAGTACAACGAGCGTAATTAATTTTGTAATCGAGCGCCAAGAATTCCCAAGGATTACAAAATGACGCTTAGATTGGGCTCTAGGAGGGAGAAATACGAGGTGAGACCAGGCTTGTTCTATCGTTGAACGTCGAGGGTGAAAGATGTGTTAGTTCGAGACCAGAGTGGGGTCTTCGGAACTGAAAATTTTAACCGAGAACGCGACTGTCGTGCCGGACAAAGTATTCGTTCGTTTGGACTTCTGTGTGAGACAACATAGTGCGGAGTCTTGTTATATACATTATTGGGAAGATTGACTATTGAGAAATAAAGTAAACTCATAACATTTTAGTAAGAAATTAGTTACAACCGCAGTGATTTAGAACTCTGACAGTGTTATAAATATCTTGAAACATTAAAGGCATTTATTTCGAACAGTATTGTATGCCAATTATCTACAAGGAGAAATATACGAAGGTTACTTGAGAACACAGTTGTTGCAATAAAATCATTTACCATAACTACGATATTTGATGTCTTCCAAACATTATAGAAATATCATGCAACAGCAATAAGCAACGTGATTTGTCAAATACTATTATATTGTCTATGAGGAAGATAACACCAGTGAAATTATTTGTTAAAGAGAACTTACGAAGTTGAGAGGAAGGATTATTAACTACACTAACGAGGTTGTAGTTAGTTATTGTTGTTTTAAGGGGCAGAACTAGGAGGTCATCTACCCCTGACGAGGTTGTAATGGAGATGTAAACATGCAGAAGGAACACAATGTATGAAGGAGAAGAGAATGCTTCGAGTAACCAAAGTAATTATTCAAAATTATGGAGAAATTGAGGCAAAACTATGCAGATTTGATGATGAATTCTAAGAAGAGAAGAAGACAACTTTTAGAACCGCGCTAAGAAGAAAAGAAAAAGATGGAACTAGGTCATCACGAATTCCCTGTTCCTGAGTTTCAGATTCATAATCTGCTCAGCACATGATCGTCCCTTTCTGAAAACCCCTTGATATTCCCCCAGTTGTGGATCGATTTGTTGTTCCGCCCTATTCTGTAGAGCTTTTGAGAGAATCTTGTAAGTTATTGATAGAAGAGAGATGCCACGGTAATTGTACACATAGGTTTTCTCCCCTTTCTTATGTAGTGGATGAATTTCGGTAGAGGTCCATCCACTTGGGAGTTTTTCGCTCTCCCAGATCTCTTGAATAATTGCAACAAGCTTGTCAATTGCCTTTTCCCCTGCATGTTTCCACAGTTCAGCAATTATCAAATCTTCACCCGGTGCCTTGTTGTCCTTCAGCTCTTTGATGATCTTCGTGATTTTAGCCTTCGTAGGCGGGGACGAATCGGGGTGGATGTTTGGATTTATTTCATAAACGAAAGGGATCTCTGGAGCCTCACAGTTGAGGAGGTTTTCAAAATAACGTGCTAGAATTTGACAATTATCTTTATCATTGTGAGCTAATTTCCCGTTGGAATCTTTAAACTGTAGACTTGGGGGGGGGGGGGGGGGGGTTGTGGTTGTATTTGTTCAGATTGTGCTTGAAGGTTTTATAGAAGTTACGTGTGTTATTTTTCTGGAAGTCTTGCTCAATCTGTACCAACTGTTCCTTATTAAACATACGTTTAACGCCACGGATGGTTTTTGATGCAGATTTTCTCCCGTTTAGGAATTTCACCCTGTTCTCTTCATTTTTGTGGCAATTCCATTTCTGCCACGCAACCTGCCTTAGCAGAACTGCTGTATCACATTCATGATCCCACCAAGGATGCTTTCTTGATTTTGTGAGTGGGACAGTCTCCTTTGCTGTTCTGACTATAGCCTCTTGCAATTGTTCCCAATTCTCTGGATTTAAAGTTTCCAACTTGTGGGTGAATTCTTGGTTGCTCCTTAGCTTGTCTCTGTCAAACTTATAAGTTTTTCTTGGAGTAAACTTCTTGTTGTTTCTTGGAATTAGTCTAACTTTGATCTGCGAAAGGTAGTGATCTGAGTCTAAGTTGCCACTTCTCAGAACCTTTACGTTCTGGATCTCTCGTTGCGCTTGCCGTGCAATGGCGACTTGATCAATTTGGAATTCACCAGGGTTGGAGTTTGGAGAAATCCAGGTCTTCTGTTTTCTGGGTAGGTGTTTGAACGCCGTTGACTTTAGGACCAGATTGAAGCTCTGCATAACTCCACAAGCCTCTCTCCATTACGATTAGTTCTCCTGTGAGTTGGTTAGTTTCCAATAATCTTCTGATATTTTCGTTCTTTGCCAAGCTGGGCATTGAAATCCCCTAGCAGAATGATGGTATGTTTGTCAAGTACCTTTGAGAGGATATGTTCTAGCTCCTCCCAGAATGCGTCTGTTCCTTCCAGGTCCTTATTCTTCTTCTTATATATATATTTTTTTTTTTGGAAAACTCCAAAACAGCAGGTAGAAATTTTATTTAACGTTAGCTGTTTGACGAATGTCGAATATGGACATAATTTTAATATTTCACGATAGCCGGGATATTTATGACTTTATTTTAAATGTATTATAGGAGTGTTTTAGTTTATTTCAATTGTATTCCATCTTAATTTAATTTCGTTCTTTCTTATAAAGGTATCGTCATGATTTATACTAGTTATAGTAAGATTGCGTTATGGAAAACGGACTCAGGTTTAAGGCAGCCCTCTTTCTATACCGTTATGCCCCGAGAATAATAAGTTTCTCACTCTCCCTAGTAGTTTGGTGTTTTTCCTAGTAGATTAGTCCATAACAAAGTCAAAAGCAGTATGTTATTATCATGTAGTACTTGTCGGTAGGATTTACAGTTTTTTTTTAGCCGGGGACCTTGAAGATTCTACGATCCAGCTGATCTTCGGACAACAAGTGCAGCTTCATGAAATTTTCGTGTGCATATAGTAAATTGGCTTCCCAACTGTGGCATTCGATGTGTTTGAAGCTCGAAGCATTTGAGAAATTTGAGTGGGGTGTTGATTAGAAAGATTAGATCGGAGAAACCTGAGTAAGAGAAGATAAGTTATGAAACAAAAATACTGTATAACTTATGATCTGAATCTGTTTGTTTTGAAAAACCGGTTGATGACTTTTTGCAGTCACATTAAAGTAAATGTAACGTGTTAGAGTAAAGTCATGTAATGTAAAGATAATTATAATAGAATAATTAATATAAGTCACGACGAAATTAGCTAGACTGGTATTTGAGGCCAGAACAATTAGGTGGTGTAGGATTATTTTAAGGTAGATATAGTAAGATTGTTTCATGGAAAACAGACTCAGGTTTAAGGCAGTCCTTTATCTATCCTGTTACGCCCCGAGAACCGTAAGTTTCTCACTCTCCCTAGTAGTTTGAGTGTTTTTCCTAATAGAATAGTCCATAACACAGTCAAAATCAGTATGTTCCCAACATGTAGTACTTGTCGGTAGGATTTACAGGTTTATCTAGCCGGGCACCTTCAAGAGTCTACGATCCAGCTTATCTTCGTATACGACAAGTGCATCTTCATGATATTTTCTGGAGCAGTACTATCCTGGCATTTGCCAGTAGTATTGAAAAACCTGGGATAGCCACTGTCACTGCCGGGATTCAAAACTATGATCTCCAGACATGCTACAGCTGATCTCTCAGCTGTGTTGCATGATTTAACGGGCATGGCTATGCCGCAGGACTTAAAAATACCGTGTTGAATTCATTTTTCTACTTATGTTATTGTTATTGTTGTTTTAAGAGGCGGAACTACGAGGTCATCTGCCCCCTTGGGCATTTGGTGGGCACTGTCTGACCTACCGGTACTCCTCAATCCTTCAAGCATTAGAAGGTAGAGGGATGAAAATGTCCCCAAAGAAAAGGCTCTGTTTTATTTCAACCTCTCCATAGAGGAGTTCTCCCTCCCAATTAACACTTCTCTGATGTAGCTATAATTTGCAAAACTGGTTAAATTGGCCTATTTATAACAATATCATTCTAACCTACAATGCATGTCACCCATGTATTTTCACCAATATAAGCTTTTGGTATTTGGTACCACCAGCCAAACTTTTCCAACACAAATTCTGGAAGGAAAGGAAGGAATCATAAGCTACAGGACCTCTTTTGTACATTGAACACATAACCATTGGATGTGGCATTTCACCTCAAAAATCCCACACGCATTAATCAGGAATTCAACCCAGAGCATAGAGTTACTACTTCTATGTCATATATTAGAAACCATAGATAAGATTAAGTTAAGTGTTCTATTAGCCAACATTTGCAAGGTATTGATTTGTTAACATTTAAATGATCATATCATTCTTTTGTATTGAAGAAAGGGGTAAATCACAACTTACAGCGGGTAAGGCAAAAAATGATATTGCAAATACACTGAAACAGGAAGCCACGATTTTCCCCATCCATGTTTTGGGAACTGTGTCACCATATCCGATTGTTGTGACAGTGATCTGAAAGAGAAATTACAAATATAGTTAGTCATATTGATGTAATTAATAAAATAAATAAAAATGCATAAAGTTAGCAATAGAAGAAATGAATCTTGTGTCATGGAAATGTTTTAGAAGAATGGCAATGTTATCGGTTCATGCCTAAGAAAGACATTTATCTGTAAAACAAGTACTGTACAATAATCAACAGCATTGATGTAAAAGGAGGATATGCTAAACAATTGAATTATTAAGGCTCTTATTAGGAGGCTTAATGTACAGAGCCCAAGTAATAATTCCTCCTTCATACTCTACTGGAAGAATTTTAATAAACTTATCACTTCTATGGCAATGATCTGTACATGAAAATAGCTACTTTGATCACTGAACATTGATAATCTTATGTTGTGATAATATTTTTCCATAGTTCTAGACCATACCGGTACCAGTACATAATATGGTATCAATTACTTTTGGAAGAAACAACTAAATAAGGAGGTCCTAGTTACCAATACCTTTACAATATACAGTATGTATAGGGTTTCCAGACATGGTGATTGTTGAGGTACTGTAACTTACTTGTAGCTAATGAATGATATGTCTAGAATATTTCAAAGAATTCATCAGGACTGTGTTATCTTTCCTTCCTTCTAATCTTACATAGAACATTTTAATATTCAAGGTTAAGAACAATGATTGCATGAATACATGTTCCAACTTCCTAATTAAATCTTAACTGAAAATATTTGTACTGAGAAGTGAAAATAAATTTGAAAAGAATCTTATCAATATAAAACTGAATCAGCTGTCTCTCTGTCTCTGATTCTGATGTATTAATGCATTGTGAATACTTTTATGACAATTGGGACTGCTACCATATCAACATATTTGTCTGCAACTTCATCACAAAGATATGGCTGATCTGATTTTGTTTTGTATGAGTGTGCCAGTTGGTTTTCAAAAGTCTTATTTTATGGAGGACTCTGAGAAGGAGGGAGGGGGGGGGGGGGGGGGGGTCATATCATTCATTAGTTACAAGTAAGTTCATACAAACATAATACACACTCTATACATGTGTATTATGATTCCTGTGAACATAAAACCGCAGGCACCATCGAGAGGATTGATGGAACTATCAGCAGATCTTTATTCGCTTGCCAAAGGGTACAAAGAAAACTTGTTATGTAGAGAAAACTCTCTGTTTCCAAACGAAGCTACAAATTGTACACACCAATGGAGTCTTTCTTTATGTAAACAAAAATTAGATAATTCCCCAATCCTTATCTCTTCAACTGTACCTTGCTTATTAAAAATCTATCAATGACACATGGGTAATAGTAGTAGGCTACCAGTAATATAACAAGTATTTCCGTGACAAACTAAAGAGCCTACTTTTCTTAAAATGTAAGATTCATGCCAAAGATTAATCTATATGGATCTATCTAGAATAATGACGAAATTAAGTTAATATCGAAATTTCTAATTAGTTCGAAATACTGTATAAGTTACCTGGCATAATGTAGCCTAATAGAGCACTACAGTTGGTAGCTCTGGCGACTGAATATATTCTTAGTTCCATCTCTTCAGGTACAGAATACAAAATTTGGTAAGTCCAATGGATAGCATGGAAGTTACATGCAGTTAAACATTGGATCTGTAGGAGTATATGGCATTGGAGAAAGACGTCTAGGCGTATATGCAGTATACATGTTTAATACGAACTGAACGACAAGGTTACATACAGGCGTATATATACAAAAACAGACAAAAGAATTGACGAGAACATTCTCGTAACTAGAACCGTCACCAATGGCGTTGCGCTTCCTGGCGCTGAATTTAAACCACAGATCAGCTGTTGGGTTACATATTTCTAACACACCCACTTAAACCAATAGCTGATCTAGAATGTAATAGTCATTGTATACCAGACTTCAATCATAGAGTACCCTACATAAACATAATACAATTACTGATAAAAAAAAATTGAACATAATGTATACTTAAAATACTAATTAACAGTTCAATCCCATTCCTTGGGTACAATATACATGTTTTGGTTAAGGTCAAGGTTTGGTGAGAATATCTGCAATCATTTCTTGTGTGGACAAATAGTGCAATGAAATGATTCTCTCTTGAACCTTTTCCCTAATGAAATGATGTTTGGTGTTGATGTGTTTAGTGCACCTATTAAAAACAGGATTTTTTGCAATTTTCTGTGCACTTTGACTGTCATTATACAAATCAATTTCTTGATTACAATCCATCAACACACACTGCAAATCACATTCACCTTTAACAAATTCAATTTTTATTGGACCTTGATTAGAACCAATCAAATCTAACATCAGATTCTTAAGATCAACTGCTTCCTTTGCAGCCTCTGTCGATGAGGTAGCAACTGAGCTCTGCTTACGAGCTTCCCATGATACGGCAGCATTAGCAAGCTTGAAAATATAACTAGTATAGGACTTACTATCACTATCTGTGGAAAAACTGGCATCTGCAAACCCTACCAAATCTAAACCAGTGCTCTTAAAAATGAGTCCTTGGTTTATCGTACCTTTAAGATACCTAAGTACCCTTTTGGCTGCAAGCCAATGCTCCTCACTGTGGCAAGAATTAAACTGACTTAAATATGACAATGCATAGGCAATATCTGGTCTAGTACACACACTCAAGTACATAACCTATCAGCTGCTGATAAGGTTTATCGTCCACATTTTTGACCTTAAGACAATTTTATATTTACTTCCATAGGAGTACCGATGGGATTAACATCAGTCATCTCAAACTTATTGAGCAGATTTTTTATGAACTGCGTCTGAGAAATTTTGAGTATATTGTTATCTGTGTCCCTTTCTATTTGCATTCCAAGAACCTGAGCAGCAGGTCCAAGATCTTTCATCATGAAATTTTGTTTTAAGACATCTTTTAGTTTACGGTACTAACTTCCTGCGGATTATTGTGGAACACAAAGAAATCATCAGCATACAGAGCAACAAGAATTACAGTATTGCCGATACTCTTTCTGTAAACACATGCCTCATTATGACTGTTTGTGTAGCCCGAAGCAGACAGAACTGTATGAGCCTTTCTGTGCCACATATGTGCAGCCTGCTTTAGTCCATAAATGGCCTTTTTGAGCAAACAAACCTGGTCTTCCTTTCCCTTCACCTGGAAGCCTTCTGGCTGACACACAAATATTTCCTCCTGTAACTCTCCATTGAGAAAAGCAGTCTCAATGTCTAGATGATCAATCTGTAAATTTAATTCAACCGTTAAAGCAAACAACATTCTGAGTGTGCCATGCCGCACCACTGGTGAGAATGTCTCAACAAAGTCTATGCCAAATTGCTGTGTAAAACCCTTTGCAACCAACCTTGCTTTATATTTTACAACATCACCATTTGTATTACATTTAGCTTTAAACACCCACTTATTCTGTACAATGTTTTTACCTTCTGGCTTAGGAACTAAAACCCACGCCTTATTAACCATCATGGAATCCATTTCGCACTTCATGGCTTTATGCCATTCCTTAGAGTAAGGTGATGACAAGGCTTCACTTACTGTACATGGTTCACTTTGATCAGAACAATGAGTGTAATGCAGAATGTAATCAGGATATTGTCTTGGTCTTCTTTCTCGCTGGGGGTAGCGACGCGCTTCCTCATTGTGCTGTGATGGATTATCTTGATGATCAGGCTCAACTTCCACTTCTTCATTGTGCTGTGGAGCTGGATCTGGAACATCCCTATCACATGCAGTCAATAGTGGTTTACTGACTTCAGTGGTTAGGGGTATCATTGTATTCCCTGGTACCACTGGAGGATCTGTTAGAGCGGAGAAAGACATCTCAGCAAAAATCACATCTCTCGCTGTGATTAATTCATGGGTTACTGGATGCAGGAGCCGGTACGCCTTTTTCTCATCCGAGTACCCAACAAATACCATTCTCTCAGTCTTGGGATCAAGTTTTCTTCTCAGCTGATCTGGAATATGAACATAGGCATTACAACCAAACACTTTTAAGTGCGTCAGGTTTACTTTTTCTCCAGTCCACATTTGTTCTGGTGTTGAATTTGGTGTTTTCCGTGCAGGAGACCTGTTGACAAGATATGCAGCTGTATTGACAGCTTCTGCCCACCAGCGTTTGTCACAAGCTGCACCTTGCATCATAGCGAGTGCTCTCTCATTCAGAGTCCTGTTCATGCGTTCTGCAGTTCCATTTTGCTCTGGTGTGTACCTTACTGTTAGCTGATGCTTGATGCCACGCTGTTTGAAAAACTCATCCATAGCTTTATTACAATACTCCCCACCATTGTCAGAGCGTATGACCTTGATTTTCCTTTCACACTCAATTTCAACAGAATTAGCAAATTGTTCAAAGATTTCTCTTACCTCACTTTTCCTTTTTAGAAAAAAGACAAACACCTTCCTCGTATGGCCATCGATGAAGGTGAGAAAATATCTGGCTCCTCCCCAGGATTCCTCAGGCATCGGTCCACACAGGTCACTGGGCAACAGGTCCAGTCGGTTCTTGGCACGATGCTTGGTGGTCTTGAAGGGCTGTCGAGCTTGTTTCCCTTCTATACATGGAACACAGAGCTGCTTTTCACCCGAAAAATGAATACCGGTAGCCAAACCATTTTTTAACAAGTCCATTCCCACGTGATTGAGATGGCCTAACCTTTTGTGCCACAATTCTCTAGAATTAGAACTTTTTGAACAAACACTTTTAGCATCACTTAAACAAGACACTGCTGATGCATTTGCACTTAGAGAACCTGAGTTATTTAAGATATAAAGTCCATTTGACTCTTCAATCAATAATTGCACATCACCTGTAACTTGACAGTCACTGTCTTGAAACACTTTACAACCTTCTTCATCAAAAACCATTACATGACCCTTTTTAACAATACTGTTCACAGAGAGCAAGTTTGCTGTAAGGTTAGGTACATACAGAACATCGCTCACCTTTGTAAAAACATTTGCTTGTACTGGAACATCACCTATACCGCCACTATATAGTTGACAATCGTTTGCTACGGTGACTTCATATCCAACCTCCCTTTTATCATCAAATTTTGACATACAATCCACTCTACCAGTCATGTGTTCGGAGGCTGCGGAGTCCATGTACCAGCTGTCTGCTGAGTGGGTATCAACTCCAAGTGCTGTGAGCAGAGCCCTACCCTTCTTCTTCTTTTCTTCTTTCTTCTCTAGTGGCTTGGCATCTGCTTGATGTGCTGCTGTCTTGTTTTGGTGTTTGCAATCTTGTTTCCAGTGGCCAGTTTTGCGGCAGTTCCAACAGAATGGTTTCTTGGGTTTAGTATTCTTGAATCCACTCCTGTTGGTGTAGAGTGCTGTTTCTTTGCTGGAGCTGCGTTTGTTTTCCTGTAGCAGTTTACATTTCACAAAGTCACTAGTCAACTCTGCGCCTGAATTTTCCAATGCCATAACCATAGGTTCATAGTCATCAGGTAGTCCCTGCAAGAGCAAGGCACCTAGAAATTCATCATCAAGTGGTTTTTTAACTGCTGCTAGCCGCTGGGAGAGCCCCAAAACTGTGGTGACATATTCTTCCATAGACTTGAATTGTTCAAGCTTGGTGGAACACAGTTGGCGAAGAATTCTTGTGTGCCTGTTGGCGCCTTTATCTTCATATGCCACCTCGAGCGAATTCCATGCTGCTTTCGCCGTTTTTGCTTCCATGACGTACGGAAAAACACTCTTTTCCACCATAAGGTTAATCTTGCACAAAGCACGTTCGTCGCGCCGTACCTTAACCTCTGCGCCCGTTTTATCATCTTCTGCATAACCAGATATGCACTTCCAAAGGTCATCGTGCATAAGATAATTCTTCATCTGGAAACGCCAGTCAATGTAGCTTTCTCTCCCCTTCAGTTTCTCGAAGTTATAAAGAGAACCGGTGCTTGATTCCGCCATGATGCACACACGTATTGCACGTGATCACAGCTTTGTTAATTCAAATAGAATCACACTGGTGAGAAAACTATACACTCGTCAATGATCCTGCTGGGCCCATAACCTGTAGGAGTATATGGCATTGGAGAAAGACGTCTAGGCATATATGCAGTATACATGTTTAATACGAACTGAACGACAAGGTTATATACAGGCGTATATATACAAAAACAGACAAAAGAATCAACGAGAACATTCTCGTAACTAGAACCGCCACCAATGGCGTTGCACTTCCTGGCGCTGAATTTAAACCACAGATCAGCTGTTGGGTTACATATTTCTAACAGGATCTAACAGCGCACGTAAAATCATGTTGGCAACAATGTCATGCATGTATTGGTCTGAAATAATACGATCTATTGTTGTGCCAATTTTGAATGAAATCCATTAGTTAGTATAGAAGTTACATGCATTTTAAAATTGGACCTATCAGCAGGCTTAGAATCATGTTGGCAGCACTGAAGTATATTAGTTACTCCAAATTAATCTAGAATGCCATGTGCAAAGTTTAGAGCTATTGGCTTGCTTACTATCTGATATATTGATATTAGGGTAACAAAAATAGAGACAGCATTTATTAACAATCGGCAGCCCTGGTTGCTCTTAAGAATATGTATAGTCATATCTGTTATGGTACACATAGCACATACGAAATTTGGTTGAAATCCAAATGATAGTATAGAAGTTACAAGTATTTAAAGTTGGACCTCTCAGCAGGCTTAGAATCATGTTGGTAGTCACCAAATTAATATAGAATGTCAGATACTATACATGTGCATATTTTAAAGCTGTCAACTTGCATAATTTCTGATATATTGGTATTTGGATAAAATAAATTGAGAGCATTTATTAACAGTTGGCAGCCCTGGTGGATCTTAAGAATATGCTCAGTCATATCTGTTTATGTACACATAGCACATACACAATTTGGTTGAATTCCAATTGATAGTGTAGAAGTTATATGCATTTAAAAATTGGACCTATCAGCTGGCTTATAATCATTTTGGCAACACTGCCATGAATGGCCTCCTGGAAATTAACTGAAATATTATTATCTATATGTGTGTCAAATTTGAAATAGCTCCCACTCATACCTTCCAACATGGAGCTCAAATTTCAATGGTGATTTTTCAGCAGTTGGTAGCACTGACATCATTTTCAAAAACGGCATTGATATATTCAGGTATAGATCTTTACTCCTACCAAATTTTGTTTCGATTGCTGCAGCCGTTTATGAGTTGATAGGGGGACACACACACACATAGACAGACAGGACAGGCAGACAGACACACATTTGCCCGGATCGATCTCATAATTTCCTCATTTTTGCAAAATGAGAAAAGTAGGCTAAAAATTATACAAGAATTAATGTGTAAGGGAGCATGTCAGTTTTAGTAACCTCAGGAGAACGAAGTTTCCAGACTGTTTCATACCTACAACAAAGCCAGGAGTAACTGAGTGAATTGGCTCAGATTGGAAATATAATAAATTGCATGTCTGTAGACATAGAAAAACTGGTGGTAGGTAACCTTATAGAATAAATGCAAGGATAATAAATAAATAAAATAAAATTCTGAAGTGAAATGACATCAAAAGTGTGCTTTAAGCATCAATATATAATTATTTTGTTGCAACTCATCTCAATTCATAATCTTCATTATGGCTGATGATCCCATGTATATTGGGGCAGGGGGACTCAAATTGATTCAAAGTGATCCAGCAAAATCATGTCTTGCTGTATGTTTTATTGGTCACTGATGAAAGTTTAAAGATCAAATCTTAAGATTGAAATATACATACCACTCCCCACCAAAGTGCATCAGCGTAACTTTTGAAGTCTGTTGTTCTATTCCCATTGGTTACACCACCCTCATCTTTCTCAGCCAGATATACAAAATAACTGCTAAAGATCAAACCCAAGAAACCAATGTACAGGGTTGTAATCAGCTCCTGGAAGAAAGAAAAAAAAAGTCAATTATTAATGTCAATGTTTTCAGAACAACAACAACAACGAAGCAGGAATGTAGTCAGGGTTGTGCTACGGGGGTGCTTACACACCTCCATACCCACTAAAGCAGAGTTCCCCAACCTTAAGTAGACCATGCCTGGTAATTTCATTTCAAAAGATTTGGAGGCCCAGTCTTGGTAAAGATGTAGATTTTTTATGGGGCTACATGACTGCATTGTCGCAGCCCCTAAACTGACGAACCAACCAAGATGTAGATTTTTAATTTTTCAGGGTTTCTTTATAGTTTTTAAGGATCAAACTCTGAAAGTCTTTTTAATAAAGTATATACGTGAAACCCTTACTGACACGATTTCAAAAGTAATATTAATGGGTGAGATATCAAAATCTATTAAGATAAATACAGGTGTACGGCAAGGTGATGGTTTATCACCCCTTCTGTTCAACTGTGTTTTAGAGAGAATTGTAAGAATTTGGAATTTAAAGCTAAAAGAACATAACATTTCGCCAGTAACTTTGGGGAGAAGGAACAAAGGCATTGAAATAAGTTGCCTAGCATTTGCAGACGATTTTGCTATATTGTCAGAAAACCTAACAAGTGCAACAACACAAATCAATCTCTTGGAAGAAATAGCCAACAAAACAGGTTTGAGAATCTCCGTAGAAAAAACTAAATTTATTACAAACATCAAGAACGCTTCAAAATATTTGGCAACAGATATTGGCCCAGTGGAAAAAGTAAGGAAATTCAAATATCTGGGAGAAATAATTCAAGAAAATGGTTTAGAAACATCTTCGGTAGAAGAAAGGGTACACAAGATGGAAAGAGCATATGGTATCACTAAGAATTTTTATAACAAAAAGTGCTTATCTAAAAATCTTAAAATAAGGCACTACACTACAGTGGTGAAACCGGAATGTCTATACGCAAGTGAATGTCTGGTACTAAACTATAGATTAGATAAACTTGAAGTACTAGAAAGGAGAATCATGAGGAAAATTTTAGGCCCAGTAAAAACAGCAGAAGTATGGAAATTAAGAACTAATGATGAAATATACAGGAACATAGAAAACATAACAGAAACGATAAGAAAAAGGAGATTGCAATTTTTTGGACATGTTTACAGAATGGATGATTCCAGATTAACAAAAAGGATATTAAAGTACCTTTGGGAGAAAACTAGCTGGATTCAAGAAGTAAAGAAAGATTTAGAAAGAAATAATATAAGAGAAGAAGAAACGGTGAACTGAGAGATCTTCAGAAAAAGGTTATTAAGTATGAAAGGATTCCAAGGAAGATTGCCAAAGAAACCTGGTGCGAAGTGGTCCGAGGACAGAAAGAAGCAGCATAGAGAACGGATGAAGGACTACTGGAGGGAACGGAAGAGAAAACAACAAAGTGTGAAGAATTGAAGCAGGCCTCATCGGAAAGAAGAAGAAGAAAGTACAGTATATCAAATTTATTACAAAAATGTTACCAGTTATGATACTTAGTTTAATTTTATTCAATTTTATGTTAAAATGTAGAAAAGTCCGATAACAAGAAAAATACCACTAAGTCACAATAGTTGCATGTAGAACTGGTCCATTATAACAACAGGTATCAGGCCATGTCAGACTGTGGTCCAACATCATGTAACATCGCCTGTCTCAAAATAGTATACGTGAAGGCACTCGAAGGAAATTTATGTTTATAAGTACCGCCACTTATGACAACTGTAACATATGTAGGTCTACATGAGTTCATTTTTTATTCAAATATTGGAAAAAATCTCACGTGTGTTTAGTTTGTTCTCTTATTGTTTTTGAAGATAGAAGACCATTAGGTGGGAGCTAAGGATTCTTTTAACCTTCTCCCTCTATCTGTGCCAGTGTGGGAGTAAAGGTATAAACAAAGTCAAGGGGCACCCTTACCATGACGAATAGAAGGACCTAGGGTGAGGACTCCGCCATTATAGAACGGTAGTTCATGGTCCCGCCGCTACAGGCACTGCAAGCGATTATGTCCAACACGTGTCCTGTTGTTCCGTCGAACCGGGTCATAGAAAAGTGCGGGGAAAGCTACTGTCTGAGATATTTGTGTGAATTAAATTGAATTTTCTTTGCTTTCAGTTCTTAAATTCAGTTCATTGTGTCTTGTGTACATCAGCGTTTTATGTTTTATGTAGGCCTACTTCAAACATATTTCTTTGCTAATATTACTGTTTTGTGCCATCATCATTCCGAGTCCAGCATCCAAGCAAACTGCACGCCACTGCTCCAAGCTCCGTATTCTAACGCCAATTGACGAAATCGATGATCCGCCAACCTTGCCAGAATTTATACCAAGCCTAGTCCTTGCTATCGCCTCGACTTCGATATTTCAAGCCATTCCACTACGTTCCTATAGGCTTAATTTGCATCCTTCGTAGTAACAGTGCAGATTAAGTCACTCCTCTACCATTCAAATATCGAACACCATACCCACCCTGTAACCATCCTAGTCAAGCAACTCCTGTCTCCCTCGAGTTTTAATACAAGTTTAGCTCATCCCCTCACCCTACCAAGCAGCCAATAATTAATTATTTAATTAATTATTTCAAGTAACTTCAAATTTCATCAGCGCACTCAACGTCACAGCTCCAACTGTATTTAAACTGGATAACTTTGAGTGACTGGTAAATTTGTTTTTCTCTTTCCTTATTCTCTGGTCGACCAAGATATTTGACCACTATCTCTCATCACCTCTTACTCATTACACGCACTTATACACTCACGAACACAAACATGTCGCGCACTGACACTAAACCTCGCACATTAACGTACCAGGGCATAACATTCCTGATAACTCAGGACCCTGATGACCCTAAAAGTCCAAATTATACCCCTGTCAATCCAAAAACACTAATTCCGAATGGGCCTACCCAAAAACGAGATGGTATACTCGTTCCACTTAAACCAGCTTCACCAAAATCAGATTCCTCACTCTCTAGCTCACCTCTTCCCTCACCGGACTACGTCTCATTCCCGACATTTGATTTCGAGAAAGAGCTGTGGTACGCTTCACCCAATGGCAGTAACCTTCAGACCACGATGGTCCTCATCCACCTACCTATTGGTATTAGCCTTTGTAAATCAGCCAGACAACAAGGAATTAATGCGCTCAATCCCACAGCCCAATTTATTTCCCTCATTGAGGAATTAGGTAATCACCACATAGGCTTCACTCCCTCTGAGATAGCCATCTCAACTCTGTCACCAGTGCTCTCAAGAGCCACTCTGCCATTCCCCCATTTTCATTAATTAGATTCAGACCCACAAATTCACCTTCTTTAGTCTCTCAATCTGAGGAAACTAAATTGCCACAACAAGAAACAACAAAAGTAACAGTCTGTATAGCCTACTCCAGGAATCTGTTCTTTCCGTAACATGTAATGGAGACCGTAGTACTTATTTCCGTGAATTATATTTTCCATTGTGCCCTGCCGTGTTGTTTTAATTTTAATCGCTAATTACATTTTAAAAGAGTATCAGTTACAAAGTAATTCGTTTCCCTAGGCATTATCCCTAAGACCAGCTGACCGGCAGCGTGGAACTTGCCCACTCTAGCGCTGCCGGGCGGGGCGCGCTTGAACTTGGTTCTCTCACTCACGGCCGACTGAATGCGCTCATACCGGCCTAGACAATGAGACCTTTTTCATGAAATCTTGTTAGTTACTCAACTGCTCACACAGCGCTGTTCACCAAGCATTGCACGACTAAGACTTATCTCTACTTAGTGTAAAACGAAGTCCCCGATTCTTGGATATCACGGGTAATCTCGAGAACCACTGGATGGATTTTGATGCGGCTTTCACCATTCTGTACAGGTAATATCGAGGAAGATTTCTGTAGAAAATAATTTATTTATGATCAAAGGGAGCCAAGCAGTAACGATTTTAGATTTCAGTGAATAGGTCGAAGAAAGAACTTGACGTCCGTGCGCTTTTTAAGCTTACGCTGGACAAACCGTTAAAAATATCAATATACTATGAGTGTAAGGATTGTTCAGCATGAAAAATTGTACAAAAAAGTCCGCGAGAGCATATCTCTATCTTCGATACATCGCCCACTATAAGTGTTTTTAGTTTGGACGGGAGGGGAATTTGGCTTGCACCTCGCCATTCTTAAATTACGTCTGACAGGAATTCCTTGCACATTCATAACTGTTCCCGGGCGAAGCCGGGGCGGGTTGCTAGTGACACTATTATATTATCATTATAATTCCCACAATATCAAAATGCAAATTATATCACAAAATAAAATAGCGTGCTAATAAATCTAAGAGAAATTAGACATACCTTGCACCTCGTTACAGTTGAATTCGATCAGAATCACTCGGTTTTCATTAAAGTTTATGCATTTTTCTGCTGAACGGTTTGGAAGTACGGCAACAGGAAACTAGGACTGTTATTTACTTAAAATATTCATTTTTGTATTTTTGTACTATTTGTGTTCGTGATTTCATTACATTGTCAGAATTACCGACAGTAGTGGCTACGCAGGCTAAAGCGCAGCGTTAGGCCATGGGGCCAAGATCTCTGCTGACTCGGTAGACGCGTGTGTTCGAGCCCCACCGTCGGCCGTCCTTGAAATGATTTTCCGTGGTTTCCCATTTTTCAACACCAGGCAAATGCTGGGACGGTACCTTCTAAGAGGCCACGGCCGCTTCCTTCCACATCCTTGCCCAGTTTCATTCATCTTCATCCATTCCATCTCTCATCCTGACGCGCAGGTCGCCCACGGGCGTCGACTAGAAAGACCTGCACTCGGCCTCTCAGGAGGCCACACAAAAAAAATGTCCGAATTAATGCTTTAATTAGTAGGGTATACTATTCAGTGTACCTATTATAAATAAAAACCGTGAGGTTTCTCACCTCCCCATATTACGAAACCCGGTTGCCTAATACGGGGAAAGTGCACTTTTAAAGTTAACAATAATATCAGAGGGTATTACAACATCAAACGTGCCCATATTTGTAATATACATAGTATATCGCCTGAGGTTTACATTGGTGAGAAAACCAAAATTATTCCGTTCCTTCTTATGTCTAATGTGAGCCCTATAAAAAAAACTCCCCATATTTGGCGACTTTCCTCTACCCATTTTTAGAAGATACCTTATGCACTGGACAGCTGAATCCGTGATTAATTGTATAGGTAGCTTCGTCTCAGAACTCAGGAAGTCCTTTCTAGCAGCGTTACTAGCAGCTTTCAAAGTTTCAAGGTAAGAAAGAAAATATTCCTCTAGCCAGTTTAGGCGACTGACATTTAATGAGAAAAAATGCCCTTTATCTGGATTTCTAGACTGAATATGATGATATGTGATGCTTACGTCATGCATAGCGAACCATTTATTAACGTGTTTTTTTTTAAATGGTTGCTTCTGCGTCCATGAATGTGTACGCTTCCGGGTGCATGCCTATATTTTCTTTCAGTGTACTAATGGCACCAATAACTTCTGACGAGAACACTTCCTTGGCACGCCGAACATTCATTTTTTCAAATTTAGTGGGTTCGATGTGTTTTTTAGTGAGGTGTCTGACCGGTTTGACGATCTCACCCTTTTGCATTGTGTATGGTAATGACAAGTATTTCCCTGAAATTATTCCAGTACCATCAGTCATCTCTCGTTACAGAAACTGCGTTCTAATGTGTTTTTTTTTTAGAATGTGACAATTATCAAAAGTAGGGAATACATTCCTAGACTCGTCGTATGGGTGATTGACCATTGGTTGCAAATTCCCTCCCCCTAAATGCCTCATCATTGTAGTGTTAGTTTTGTGATTATCAGAGACAGTTATTATAATTATGAAACCGCATTGTTCAACCTCGAGAATAACGTCCAGCAGGAGTTTATGTAAGTCCCGTCCTGACAGCTGCTTCGTGAAAAAGAAGGCACACGGTATCTGATAATTTGTCGAAAGATCTCTTAGCACAAAACACAACACACGATTAGCTGCTACTTGTTACCCTCCCGTCCAAACTAGAAACACTTATAGTGGGCGATGTATCGAAGATAGAGATATGCTCTCCCGGACTTTTTTGTAGAATTTCTCACGCTGAACAATTCTTACACTCATAATATAATGATATTTTTAACGGTTCGCCCAGCGTAAGCTTAAAAAGCGCACGGACGCCAGGCTATTTTTTCGACCTTTTCACTGAAATCGTTACTGCTTGGCTCCCTTTGGTCATAAATAAATTATTTTCTACACAAATCTTCCTCGAGATCACCTTTACAGAATGGTGAAAGCAGCATCAAAATCCATCCAGTGGTTCTTGAGATTACACATTTAATATACGTACTGTACAGCTGATTCCTTATCGCGCCTATAATGGGAGGGGAGTGCGCTCTACCGGCAACGAGTAGAAACTTTCCAATTACATGTTATACATGGGTTCTGACTGGGAATGTCAAGGCCGGTACTCACGGCCGACTGAATACGAGCTGCGCTCTATGTAATAGCACGGCGACTGAATACGAGCTGCGCTCTGTCTCACTTTCTCTTTCATTCGTCATGCCCTTGTCGTAGTCAGAGAGTGAAATCCGCCATTTCATGAAAAGCCGGCATATGGTGTAAAAAGAGATAGTTACACCATCTGACGCGTTTCTTCATGAAGTGAAGAGCACTGAAGGCAGATGGTGTAAGAAATGATTTTACATTATCAGCCAAGGCACTTCATGAAGATCCGGTGTTTGTTGATTCGGCACTTCATGAAATGACTGATGCAATGAAGCCGTACATTAATTCACTTAACTGTTCTATTCCAAGAAATAAATTAATGCTTGTGCATTATGGTTTTCGAAATTAATATTTTCACATAACAACCTAAATCTAATCGTGAAATACCGGTTACTACAGGCCGGACGTTTGTTTTAGACGATTGCCCTTGACCTTGCAGTCAGCGGGTGAGCCTATACAGAGTCACTCTCTCACACTATCGCTTCACATTTGTCACCACCGATCTGATGTAATGGAATTTCAGACTTCAGCACCTGGCCACACTGACTTGCAGACAGTACAGTCAACGGCGAAGTATTGTGCGACAAGGAAGTACACGTTACGTATTTACGAACAGAACGCCATTATATTTGCCAATGACTGTACTTCAGTAGGAGTGTGAGACAGCTTCGTCAATCATCGGACCGCTTGGGGCAGCTGATAACAACACAGGTACTGCAGTAACTCGCCTCCAGGCTTCCATTAAGATATTTCACTCGTCTAAAACAAACGTCCGGCCTGTACTTACTCTCTATCTATTTTTTTTTTTGTGTGTGTAGAAGTTTGTATTTTCATTTTTACATTTTTATTTGTACAGTATTTTTTTCAAATCTGTAATGCATACTTTAATAATTTCAGTTGTAGTTTTTCTTTTTGTTCTTCAATTGTGTATCTTTTTTCTCTCTTTCCTTCATTGATGCAATTTGTATTTTTGAACTTGATATGCCAAGAAGAAACAAAATTGGGCTTACGTCTGTTTAACTTAATATTGTTAAATAAATAAATAGCCTAAATAAATGAATACACATATACATTAGAATACTTAGATTGCATAGTATACTGTAAAATATTTGTCGAAGGATTTCTGCTGGGTTAAAAAAGGCAACAGCTTAATTTCTTTGCCTGATGGAGGGTGGGGGGTTGGGGGGTTGGGGGCGTTAGCAAACTAGTATACGCTGTCACGCAACCTGCAGGGTGACGTAGCTTGAGGCTGCACTGTATTATTCAGAACTTCCCAAAATTAAATAAATAGTAAGTTCTTTGGATTATAACGATTGAATTAGCTCTGGAATCCCAATCAACCAAAGCGGAAATAGTTGTGGCCTATAGGCTGTATTCCTATCGGCTAATATTTATTGTGGGAGAGAAGTGAAGGAGAGTTTGCATGTTATGGTAATAATAGTAATTATGTGCGTTTGTCATCATTCAACACCAGCAGCGGTAGCTACATTCACTAACGCAAAGCTCTAGGCCAGGCGTTCTCAACCTGGTACACGGGAGCTCCACAGTGCTCTTTAAATGACATTTGGTGCTCCCGTCATACGAGCAAAAAAGTGCTCGCGAGCACAACCTCCCCTGAGATCCATTCTTTAATTCAAATTCTGTTGAATGAGCAAGAATAATAGGGTTTTCACTAGAAGGTTTGACAGTGAAAAATGTTATCTTGTAAAATAGTATTTATTAATCATCAGTAATCATAATTGGACATCCCTGCTTTATGAGTAACGCAAAAGATGCTGATTCGATTCGACTGTGCATACGTAAAGGATCTTATCTGCATGAGTCACGCAAGCAGTTGCAGCATGCCTGGTGAGCGGTGAATCACAAGATATTTCAGCACTTCAATGCGAGAGAGAGACAGGAAAAGAAAAGAGGCGTATGCTTGTTGCATTATTATTATTATTATTATTATTATTATTATGGACTTAATGGTGCTCGGGTACTTGGTATGGCATGATGGTGGTGGTCACAGTCTCAAAAAAATTGAGAACGCCGCTCTAGGGTATGAAACCAAGCTATATATGGACTTGTCGAGTGGTTCAAACCCCACTTACATCGGTCAATAAAATGATGTTTCCCATTTGAAACTCTAAGGCAAATGCTGGGACGGTACCTTCGAATAGGCCACAGACCGCTTCCTTTCATCTCTTGGTCCAGTTTCAATCAAACTCTCATTAACTTTTCATTAGTTTGGCATCAGGAAGGGCATTTGGTATAGAAACCACCTGTCACATAGAAATTGATTGAACGTCATCCCCAAGCCCATTGAAACTGGAATGAGTCCCGCGACGTAGCCTTGCACGTACAAATCTTGCACCCCGGCCACAAAGGTAGCTGCAGCAAGTTGGGAGACCGTAGGTGCTAAACCTGGCGATGACAGTGGCTATCCAGAGTGTGGTTTCTCCCAGTGGATTTTCCACACTCCCTTCACCCAAATGCCGGGATAGTACCACTTCAAGTCCCGGAGCGCCTACCCCATCCCCTTCCCTAATGCCGTCCCACCCACTCCTACAGTCATCATAATTATACATATAAGTTCAATTTACACCCAATCACACGGGGCTGATGATTGAGGTGACTCAAGTCCCCCAAATTAATTAACAACAAAACTGGAACGATAACAGGTAAGATACACACAATGAAGAAAAATGCAGAATCATTCTTTCAAATATTTCTGTCTATAATAAATAGGCTGACATTCGAGATTTTCTCGAAGGTGAACCCTCCACTAAATCAACCAAATGTAAAGCTTTTGTGTAAGCCCCTCTTACTTCTCGCGAAAATGTCACGCTGAGAGACAATCGACGAAATATGACGCTGTTGTTCCATTTGAGGTACTTCGACATCGTGGTCAATCAGCCCTGTGTACTCGGGAGTGTGTAGAATCTGTCTGATAATCAGTATTATTATGGTATTTGTAGTAGTGTGTGTATTTGAAGATCAGTTTAAGATTGGGAAGGAGGCGGCCCGTGGCTAAAGTTAGGAACCAACCCGGCATTTGCCTAGAGGAGAAGGGGGAAACCACGGAAAACCAATTCCAGGATGGCTAAGGTAGGAATGGAATTCTTCTCAGTTTTGCATCCCGAGGTTGAGTGTACCCCAATTCAACCCTCAGACCATAATTATGTTCCTATCCGTGGTAACCATAGTTGATTTCGTAAGTCTACTTTACGAGTAGGCCTAGGCCTATATGCTGGTTTGAATCCCGTCGCTGACTGTGGCGTTTTCCCCCAGGTCTTTCCTCTCACCCTCTCGGCAAATGCCGGGATGGTACTTCATTTCAAGTCTCGAGACACCTTCCCAAATTCTTTACCCACACACTACTTCAGTCATCACGAAAACACAGGTTATCAGAAAACAACAACCCAAATACACTGGGCTGATGACCAAGATGTCCCTAGCCCTTAAAATAAATATACAAGAAAACGACTATAAAATAAGGCAACAACTGAACTATATTAAAATGTGCAGATTGAACAAAAAAATCTGAAATAGTTACTTGGCAAAAATACCATCCTTTAGTGGGGTTCGAAATCACCACGTGGTGTTCCGGAAGCTAACACCATACCTCGAGACCATAACTTCACTAAGAGAACCGTCTGCTAAGAGCTGTAGAAGATCTCTGTATTGCGCGTCCGTAACTGAGTTAGTTCTTGTTGTTTTGAAGGGTGGAACAGGGAAACCAAGTCATATAATACTATCGGTTATCTATCTCTCATGTTTTAAAAACAAAATGGATCTGAACGACGTTCTTCTTCCATTCACAGACAGTACGGCAGCATAATATTCCTTCTAGGCGCAAGGTCAAGCAAGATGCTGGGGAGGAATTAGGGGATAAATTAGGTCCAGACCATTAGACATTTGTACCATATGTCACAGTGTTCAATTTCTGAGGAAATTACAGCCCTTTGGTGTCCACATTTTTATCCGATTAATTCTTGGAAATCTCACTTCCCTCACCCGTGATCACCGCTGCCGCTACGGCACTTCATGAAGTGGCGGACTGGATTTCCCGTCAGTTGATGTACAAAATGAATTACACTATGTGACGGCAAAATTGTCATTTCATGAAACCACGCGTCAGATAGTGCAACTGTACCTTTTTACATCATATGCCGGCTGTTCATGAAGTGCCTAGGATTTTCATGAAATGACGGATTTCACTAACTGACTACGACACCCTTACTTCATAAAATTACTATGTTATATAACAGAGGACAGTATGTATTATTTCATTTCATAAGATTTAATTTGAAAAGGGAAAAATTCAAGTCTCTGCTGCAGGATTCAACAACCTTGTACTGTACCTGTCTGTGGATGAACACAACTGAGCCCAGTAGCCTCCAAGTTCCTCCCTGGCGGTCCACATGTAACATTCGCAGGATTTGCAGGAACCGGATACCCCTGATGGCGGAAGTGGCAAATACTTGCCCGTTGGAACCCACAGAGAGGACTACAATGGAAGCGACCACCACTATCAGATCTGTAACATTGAGCAAACAACATGTACATAAGACTCTTGGATACATACAAACTTCAGTCCCCCAAATGAAACAACAATATCTCATTTATCTGGTAAAATTATGAATTAAGAAGAAGACTTTAAAAAGCATTCTCAGTGAGCGATGGTGGTGATTGTCGTTTTAAGGGACAGAAATTCAAGATCATAATAAGCCCCTCGTAACAAAGCTCCTACAATTTTAGGCTTAAAATAAATAAACAAATGAATAAATCAATCAATGGGTGTGGATTCTTGTGGCGATTGTTTGTGTCACCTGGTGTACCATCTGTTAGTGCAATACAATGATGGAACTACCGGGTGAGTTAGCCGAGGTCGTTGCGGCATGACTGTTGGCAGTCGCTCACATCCGGGAGGCGAGGAGATTCGAATCCCCCCGCCGGCAACCTTGAAGATGGTCTTCTGTGGTTTCCCATCTTCCTTCCAGGCAAATGCCGGGGTTGGTCCTTAACTATAGGCCACAGCCGCTACCTTCCAACTTCTCGACCCACCCTTCCAACTTTCCTCCCCAACGGTACTTGTAGCTCACCCATTGGGTGTCCGTCTCGAAGCAGCTACAAAACTGGCGAGCCGAACATGTCCTCGGACACTCCCGGCACTAAAAGCCATACGCTAAAAAAAAAGATGGAACTTACTTTCAGAACTTCCCTCGTATGTGGCGAATTGTCTTAAAGGCTGGATTGAGATCTATATTATCTATAATTATAGATTGTATCTCTTAAGATCTATTATTATAATATGTTATAAATAGTTATTGTATTTGTAATATATACCTGTAAGTTCTTGTAACCTTTCCAGGTCACAAGGGATCGAACCCTCACTTTCAGGACTTACGATTTTCATAATCGTCCATTTATTTTTATTTGATGCCTTTTTATGTTATATAATTATTTAATGAAGTGTATAATATCATGCGATTGATTCCCAATTAATTTGTTTAGGTTTTAAGATATTGTAATTGGCAGGATCCGAGTCAAGTTAGACATGAATATTTTAACATTGTAATAATAATCTTTAGTTCGAGAGTCTGGAATTGTGACCGGCAATCAGGAAGTAGGCTAGCTAGCGCTGGGTTTTTCTCTCGCACGCTCAGTGCACGATGACTCATGCAGGTAGGAGGCTTGGCAACCCTGTCTATGGTATTTTGGAAGAATAAGGAGGCGCTCTTTATATGGTAATGGTTTTTCGGGGTTGGCTGAATCCGTGTAGGAAGTCAAGTAGACCAGTGATTTGTGGAGGGGAGATGAATGATATTAGGAATTGGCAAAGCTTATTTTGCACTCCATGTGGAGTGGCTCTTATTGTTGGTAGGGCTCCGTGAGGGAGTGAATTTTTGGTTTGGATGTGTGTGTGGAGAAGAAGGTATTTCAGACGATCACAAGTATGTGTTCTAAGTTCAATTGCTGAGTTGTTGGCTATACATTCTCAAGGGAATAATGAGCCTAGTTTCAGACAAATCGCCTAGATTGTCAGTCTCGAATCGCATGAAGTATTGTAAACTAAGGTATGTGTACTGAAATGCAGAGACCATAGCGGTAAATTTGTTGTACGACGAATACTAGTTAAATATGCTATGTATTGTTAAACTCAGGAGCGAACTAGTTGCGATAATCCAACACACGGATTTAAAGCATCTTCATACAAACAGATCCACGAAGCTATATATATCGTTGGATTCTGACCACCAATATAATACTGTACGTAATGTTCATAATTGAGAAGCATGCGTGTGAAATAACTAGTAACTGTGCTGCGAGTAATTAGGACTGATTCTCTGGGAGTATCAACCCCAGAATCAGTAGTGTTAGTCATCACAGCTGAGATCAACGCCTGTAAGTACCAGTCATCATTACTTCCGAGGGTCATCAATGTATGTCATAAGTGTGCCTGTGTTAAATATGATAGGGAGTTTACGACGAGGATCCTGCAAAGCGTGTTATTATGTCTGGTATCAGAATAGATATTAAATTTTACCAGATCTATAGTGTCTTTATTTTATGCGGTAACCAGTGTAGTTAAGTGTGAATGTTTATTGCTGCTGTTCATATCGTACAGGTGCTTAACCACCACGCACCCCGTGTAGTAGCTGATAAGTTACAATTGTTGCCCAAGAGGGGCAGAACAGTTACACTTACTTCACTTAATTCCTGCCGCTCCTTCCGGAGCATAGGGCCTTGGCGAAATTTCTCCACGCAGTACGGTTCCTGGCCATTCTCTTCACTTGACTCCAGTTCTTGTCCACCTCTGCAATTTCATTTTCGATCGTCCTCTTCCAGGTCTTCTTAGGTCGACCTCGCTTCCTGGCGCCTTGAGGATTCCAGTCTAGCGCCGCCCTCTCAATAGCTCCGTCCGGCTTCCTTAGTGTGTGACCAATCCAGCGCCATTTCCTCTCCTTGATCTGGATGCTAATCGGTTGTTGATTGGTGATGGTCCAAATATCTTCATTTGAGATTATGTCTGGCCATCTCACATTCATGATGCGACGCAGACATCTGTTAATGAACACCTGTAGCTGGTTGTTGATCGGTTTTGTGACTTTCCATGTTTCACAGCCGTAGAGAAGAATCGAATTTACGTTGCTATTGAAAAGGCGGAGCTTGGTCTTCCTGGAAATGTTTCTATTTCTCCAGATGGGGTAGAGCTGGACAAAGGCACCATTTGCCTTCCTGATACGGCTTCGAACATCTTCCTCTGCTCCCCCATCATTTGTGACTATACTTCCAAGGTAGAGGAAGGACTCAACTCGCTCAATGTCCTTTCCGTTGACTGTCAAACTAGTCGTGATGTCAGAATTTATCCTCATCTCTTTGGTCTTGTTGGTGTTGATCATCAGTCCTGCACGTTCTGCTTCTCTCTGCAACCTCCCCAGCTTATCTTCTATGTCTCGGTACCGTTGTGTCATAAGACAAATGTCGTCTGCGAAATCCAGATCTTCAAGCCTGTCATTTATACCCCATTGAATACCCCTCTTACGTCCTCCCATTACTTTCTTCATCACACTATCCAGGACCAACAGGAACAGAGTGGGGGAATGGACACATCCCTGTCTCACTCCGGAACTGACCTTTATCTTTTCTGTTAATTTGCCTTCGTGAAGAACCTGGCACTCATACCCTTCGTACATCTCTTCCATGATTCTGATGATCTTTGTTGGAATTTTATATTCCTCGAGGGTCTTCCACATGATTCTTTGATTTACGGAGTCGAAGGCTTTCTCGAAGTCAACAAATGTGAGGTAAAGGGTATTCCGCCACTCCACACTCTGCTCCAGGATGATTCGGATTGTGTTGATGAGATCCACACAGCTGCGATGTTGTCGAAAGGACAGTTACATTCTTTTATTTTATAGATGTAATTTCTGATGTGTCCTATATCAAAAATGTATTGTATACATGTAATTGATCAAATGGATAAATACAAATCTAATCTAATACACCCTGCAAAGGCGGTACCAACGGAGCACTTCCTCATACAACGAGGTTATAAACCTTGCTTTGACTTAACTTGTTGGTTGATTTGTACAGAGAGTTTAGGAGAACGTAAAGATAGCTGTTGGAGCGGGCATTGGAACTTTCCCTGCAGCACTAGCAATATGAACGAGTGCGGTGACACAATGTCACACTGTCGTGGCCATGCCCGGTATTGTCAAGGGAAATGTAAAATACTGGATTAAAATAAAAATATAAAAACGCCGATGGATGTCCATAAAGTCGGAAATATCTGTGTAAAATCGGAAGTATGTAATGAAATATCCTCACGGTAGCCGTACACACCACTACACAGTGAACCAGATACGTTACCAGCGGGTGGAATCTCTACATAGTATAAAACAAAGTCCCCGATTCTTGGATGTAACCATTGATGCCGTTTTCACTATTCTGTAAAGGATTTCTCGAGGAAGGTTTCTGTAGAAGAACATTCATTTACGACTAAAGGAAGCCCTGCAGTAACGATTTCAGTGAATCGAGTCGAAGAAAAACCTGCCGTCCGTGCGCCTTTTAAGCGAACGCTGGGTAAACCGTTTAAGATACCGGGCGAAGCCGGGGAGGGTTGCTAGTTGTTCATAAATCAGTTTGAATTCGCGCTAAAATGACAAAAAGGAAACAGGTGACAGCCAAGAATGATAGTCACTACACCACGAGACAGTATTACAATAGAATAGCCCATCTTACCTATTATACATATTGGCTTTCTGACGAAGCGAAATCTGCCACAGCACCCCATATATTTGGACCGGCATCCTGCTGACCATAATCGAACCAGGTACTCCACTCCAAAGAACACCACCAGACATATCTCCTGTGAACACACCAAAAGACAAACGGGTCAATTGAATTATGTAAGTTGCATGGGTGAGTACAGAGCGTCGACATGCTATATAGGCCTACTGTACTACCAAGATGTGTGCATCCTGCTACAAAATGAATGCAGCTGGGTTGCGACACACAGGTTTGAACTTTTCCAAGCCCACATAATATAAAATATCCATCTCTCGAGTGGTCTGGTTTCAAGAGACAAAAAGGTCCCTGTACTCACTATTTGCATCGGCAAATTTACTGATAGTTTATTCACAATCAATCCTTTTGATCTCTTGAGGCTTGTTGAGGGGGAGGTGACACCCAAGCTCCGAATCATAAATAATTGTAGAATTGTCATCCTTATGGTTCATTCCAGTGGCGTAACTACGGGAGGGGGGGGGGGGTGATTGGGGGACCAATTCTCCTACCCCCAAAGCGAAATAATAAAAATATGAAAGCCATTGAAGTTTTTCATTTTGAATAAAACCATTCTTTGGTCTTTGAAAAATGGTTGTTAATTTATATTTTCTAATTTGAAAACTATGTTTTTCACTTGTGTGGATTTCTTACTTGAACTTTAAATTTAACTGAATGAGCGAAATGGTAAGCAGTTCAATTGGCTCGACGGGAGGCAGTGAGTAGTATAATGTCATTTTCGAAAGTGAATAGTATTGCATTAAGTTGTATTGCAAATTAAATCTCTTATATAAAACAAAGTGTCCTGACTGACTGACTGACTGACTGACTCATCATCACCCAGCCAAAGCTATTAAAGTTAGAAACATGAAATTTTGGGGCTATGTTCGCTGTAAGTCGAAAGCGCCCACTAAAGAAGGATTTTCGTATATTCAGGTTCTAAAGGGGTGTTAAGGGGGTTAAACCTGCATTTCATTGAATAACAATATCTCACGAGTGGTTTCATTTGGGGAAGTAATGCTCAGCATATAAACTAATCATTACAAATAAGCAGACATGAGTGTAAGGAGTTTTCGATCTGGTGTATATTATGAGGTGAAAGGGGTGAAAAGTGGGGGTTGAAGGATTCTTAACGGAGCGTGTATCTCTTAAAACGACATAGGCAAAAAGTTAAAATTCAGCGGGAAAAAATCAGCTTAAAAATAAGTGAATAGGTGTTCGACCGTTTTTTTTTCGTAAATCCAATTTAAGGGGCCCATGGGGAAGGGTAAAATTCGGAAAAAAAAGAAAGAAAGTGTCCTAACAGACTGACTGACTCTAATTCATCAAACTCAGGGGGCGTGGTGGCTCAGCGGTCTAGCTGTATGCCTCTCACCAAGGCGGTCCGGGTTCGATTCCCGGTCAATGCATGTGAGATTTTCGAAGTGAAATGCCATGTCCTGTGGTTCGGATTCCACGTAAAAAGGAGGTCCCGTGGCTCATGATCTCGAGATTAACGGTCACGTTAAACTACAAGCTTGCTTTTCATCAAACTCAGGGGAAAGAACGGCTTGAAAATAAGTAAATAGGTGTCTCACTCATCATCGCCCAGCCAAAACTATTTAAGTTATACACATGACATTTTTGGGATATGTTCGTTGTATGTCGAAAACGTCCACGAAGGAAGGATTTTTGTATATTCAGGTTCTAAAGAGGTGTTAAGGGGGTTAAACGTGCGTTTCCTTGAATAATAATATCTCACGAGTGGTTTCATTTGGAGATGTGATACCTGACATATTAACTAATCATTAAAAACAAGCAGACACGTGTCTTAAGAATTTTTCGATGTGGTGTATATTATGAGGTGAAAGGGATGAAAAGTGGGGTTGAAGGATTCCTAACGGAGCGTGTATCTCTTAAACGACAAGGGGTAACGTTCTCGCTTGCTGAGCCCAAGGTTGCAGGTTCGTATCCTGGCGCAGTCAGCTGGCATTTGACGGTGAGCAAATGCGAGGGCGCCGTGTCCGTAGATTTACTGGCACGTTAAAGATCCCCTTCGGGGCAAAATTCCGGCACCCCAGCGTCTCTAAAAGCCAGTGTAGTTAAAAGGGACGTAAAACCAATAACATTATTATTTATCTTAAACGACATAGGCGAGGAGTTTGAAACTCAGAGGAAAACAATCAGCTTAAAAATAAGTAAATAGGTGTTCGACCGGTTTTTCATAAATCCAATTTAAGGAGCCCATGGGGAGGGGTGAAATTCTGGAATAAAAACGTCCACTAAGGAAGGATTTTTGGATATTCACTCATCATCGACCAGACAAAACTATTAAAGTTACAAACATGTCATTTTGAGGATATGTTTTTTGTAGGTCGAAAACGTCTACTAAGGAAGGATTTTTGTATATTCAGGTTCTAAAGGGGTGTTAAGGGGGTTAAACCTGCATTTCGTTGAATAACAATATATCACGAGTGGTTTCATTTGGGGATGTGATACTCGGCATATTAACTATTGTTTAAAAGAATAAGCAGACACATTGTGCCCAACTCTAGGAATGGGTATTCCAAGATTCAGACACCTAGATATCAAGGGAAAGGCTGTAGCCGCTTTTGAAAGTTGAGATATTTGAATATCGCGCTACATTGCTTCTCGAAGCATTTAGAAAGAATTTACCGATAGTTGGATGTCAAGTGACGTAGCGAGTAATAGCAGAGGTGGAGGCTATTTATTGATTAAATAGTTAACTATGGAGTAGAGACTTGAGACTGGGATCAGATTACTGGCACGGCCAAATGAAAGAGAATGCAATTAGTATCAAGTAAATCGGACCAGGGATTCAAGAGATATGAGGATTTCTAGATATCAGCTGATGACGCGTGACCCTGACAGTTTTGAATAAAAGCCAGCTGGTCGAAGCATCGACAGCTCATTCTAACACAAGCAGTTGCCTAGCAAGTTGCTACGACGCTGAGCCAAGGCACATGGTTGCCGGATCTACGCAGAAGTTCTTTTCAAAGTCGTGATAGTCACGAAAAGTGCTGCGCTACGAGTTGGAACTTAGTAAGTTTACGGCGAGGAGAATCACTGAGGTGATTGATTTTCTACAGACATTGGTGGAAATATTTATATTTCTACAAGGACATATGCTAGACTTTGTCTAGAAATTAGTATTTTGTCACAGTCCAGTAATAACTTAATACTTGGATGTTTAAATCCATTCAGTCAGTTTTCATTATTTGTAACTAGTTAACCACTTCGATCTGTCAGTACACTGAAGACTAGTCTATAACGGTGGCGTTCATTAGTCTACGCAAGGGAAACTACAAGTTGCTTAGCGCATGGTAGATGGTGATATAATAAATCATGCCCAGGGAACGATCTTCAGAACAGCCGTTAATTGCTTAGACTGTCAGTGTTTTTCTTGTACTGATAAGATTACCGTGAGTTATGTTACAACTGACATATTTAAGAAGAGATCACTTAGATCTGACCCTATTTAAACAAACTGTTATGGCTTTGATAGAAGCCCATATTAAAATGGAACAACAGTTAATTCAAACGTCGAAAGATACTACCACTATGTCTGACTAGACGGATTGTGGGTATATGATGGCGGCCGATACAAGGATTATACGTGCTTGTCCAACAGGGCATGTCTATGGATAAATCTGGTACAGACCAGGTTTACTACACTTCAAGACCATCAAGAAATGTAAGCCACATTTGAATTATATTATGCCTAGCTAATTGGAACAAACTATTTTTTCTGCAGACGACCAACACATTTATTTTTCGTCGTATTTAAAGCTTGCAATGATTTACGCAAGACTTATTAGAGTTATTCTGAGTATTTTCAGCACTCAGAACAGTTTAGGATCGATGACCGAGCATTTCGAGCATTTATTTGAATATTTCATATTTTTGGGAAATCACGGTAATCAGCCGATGTAACTGTAAAAGTTAAATTTATTTTTGTTGAGGAATGGATATTTTTTCCATATTCGAAGGTTCGAACATGTGGATTCTCACATAATGAGATGATAATTAAACATATTTAAAATAATATAAATAATAATAATAATAATAATCCACTAATAATAATAATAATAATTTTCATAATTTTTCTAAATAATTCTTGGATATTATATTTTATAATAATTATATGTATTGAGAAAGAGCCTATGAAGTAGTTTAATCATTTCTAGTCTGGAACAGGAGATTTTCCGAAGGAGAGTGGTTAACGCAAGCCCGCATTCAACCAACATTTCAGTTCTGGTTGAACAGTTGATATTTGCATTGAGCAAAGTATATTTTTCAGATAACACGGAGAGGCATGAAACGGGAAGCAAATGATATTTGTATCAAATAGGATATTTTTGTATTTATATAAAATCATGACGTAAATACACTCGAAAGTGAAATAAAGATTTTCATATGTATGGTAAATTCACGGGTTGAACTGAATGGTAAAATAAAATAAACTTGTAAGTTTATTAATCTTCCAGTTATGATAACAAGCAGAGGCTTGATTTATTGTATAAATTTTGGGAAGATAATTTATGTGTGGAGTAGTTGAAATGCCATTCCCAGGTGCGCATGTTTAAGTCGCAGGAATGAAGGTTTTTTCGAGCATCAATCAAATAGCAGGTTCGATGGCTCAGGTTTATAGTAGGAGTATTGGAACTACACATTTCGTCGTATGGATGACCCGAAGGTTATTTCTTGAAACCATCAGTTCTTATTTCAACCTTGTTTACGAATTCCATTTAAGACTTTGATTTTGCTAGAACCCGGATTTGTCATGATAGTAGTTTATTCTTCTTCAGAGGAAGACCTTTGCCGTTGTTGTTGTAATATTGTGTTCTTACACAAATTAATGGGCCACTGCCAATTAAAAATAATTCTTTAACCACGAATAATTTGAAGGATATTTTCAATCCTAGTGCCATGAACTGAATGAATTTATTATAAAGCTACAATTCTTATTTCCGCATTCTGTCGAAGAATTGCAAGTTGTGAAAGTTGCTAAAAATGGCCATGAATATAAATATTCCTATAATAATGATTCCAAGTGGAAAATTGAATAGTTGAATGGTTCAACCATTTATTGATCAAGTTGATGATTCAGAAATCATGTATTTTGTTTGGAACTTGAAGTTCATAATCGAGTCACTTCTCGAATGTTTAATGTTAGGAGAACAATTAATTGTTGTTGTGCTTCGCACAGTTCTTCGATGCTATGCTCAAGGTCAAATACTTTTCAGATGTTATTAATATGTGTAAATAATTTGTGTTGCTTCAATGATGATAATATTTTTCGACAATATGTATTTTTGAAACTGGAAAAATAAGTGAAAGTTTAAAATTCTATGAACATTTATTCTACGAGTGTTAATATCATGTAAATATTCAAACAGTGATCTACGATATTTCCAGTATAGACAATTAACTTTGAACTGGAATTAAATATTAATAATTTTGGAACACAGTCTACAGGACTATTAATCGGACTTGTGTTTCCAAAAAGATTGTCAAATGTGTTTGGAAAATTTCTGTATATTGTGTGTAAATAAGTGTGTGGATCGCCACACGTGGATGATGCTGCTTTGAGCATCTTTGCAGTCAATTTTAACTTCAAAATAAACTGAGATAATTTTACCAGATGTGTCATACCCAATTAAATCTCCTTCTATCCTTATTGTTGCATTGAGCCAAAAATCAGTAAAGCATTTTTTTTTATTTGATGTCGTTTTTGCGATTTGCTTTAACCCATCTGGCGCCCCGGGATATTTTGATTCTCGTGCTGACTGATTATTGGTAAAATGCATATGTGGTCGTGCGGACTCCGGTCTAAACGGGCACAACATGTCTAAGGGTTTTTCGATGTGGTGTATATTATGAGGTGAAAGGGGTGAAAAGTGGGGGTTGAAGAATTCTTAACGGAGCGTGTATCTCATAAACGTAATAGGCGAGAAGTTTATAACTCAGCGAAAAAAAATCAGCTTAAAAATAAGTAAATAGGTGTTCGACCGTTCTTTCATAAATCCAATTTAAGGGGCCCGTGGGGGAGGGGGTGAAATTCTGGAGAAAAGATGGAAAGAAAGTGTCCTAACTGACTCACCATCAAACTCAGGGAAAAACAGCTTAAAATTAAGTAAATATATATTCGACCGTTTTTTTTTCATAAATCCAATTTAAGGGGCCAATGGGGAGGGGTGTAATTCTGGAAAAAAGGAAAGAAAGTGTCCTAACTGACTCACTCATCAAACTCAGGAAAAAAACCAGCTTAGAAGTAAGTAAATTGGTGTTCGAACGTTTTTTCATAAATCCAATTTAGGGATCCCATGGGGAGGGGTAAAATTCTGGAAGAAAAACGTCTACTAAGGAAGGATTTTTGGATATTCACTCATCATCGACCAGCCATAACTATTAAAGTTAGAAACATGACATTTTGGGGATATGTTTGTTGTATGACGAAAACGTCTACTAAGGAAGGTTTTTTGGATATTCAAGTTCTAAAGGGGTGTTAAGGGGGTTAAACCTGCAATTCATTGAATAACAATATATCACGAGTGGTTTCATTTGGGGATGTGATACTCGGCATATTAACTATTGTTTAAAAGAATAAGCAGACACATGTCTAAGGGTTTTTCGATGTGGTGTATATTATGAGGTGAAAGGGGTGAAAAGTGGGGGCTGAAGAATTCTTAACGGAGCGTGTATCTCTTAAACGTCATAGGCAAGAAGTTTAAAACTCAGCGAAAAAAATCAGCTTAAAAAATAAGTAAATAGGTATTCGACCGTTCTTTCATAAAACCAATTTAAGGGGCCCGTGGGGGAGGGGGTGAAATTCTGGAGAAAAGATGGAAAGAAAGTGTCCTAACTGACTGACCATCAAACTCAGGGAAAAACAGCTTAAAATTAAGTAAATAGATATTCGACCGTTTTTTCATAAATCCTATTTAAGGGCCCCATGGGGAGGGGTGTAATTCTGGAAAAAAAGGAAAGAAAGTGTCCTAACTGACTCACTCACTCATCAAACTCAGGGGAAAAACCAGCTTAGAAGTAAGTAAATTGGTGTTCGAACGTTTTTTCATAAATCCAATTTAAGGATCCCATGGGGAGGGGTAAAATTCTGGAAGAAAAACGTCTACTAAGGAAGGATTTTTGGATATTCACTCATCATCGACCAGCCAAAACTATTAAAGTTAGAAACATGACATTTTGGGGATATGTTTGTTGTATGACGAAAACGTCTACTAAGGAAGGTTTTTTGGATATTCAAGTTCTAAAAGGGTGTTAAGGAGGTTAAACCTGCAATTCATTGAATAACAATATATCACGAGTGGTTTCATTTGGGGATGTGATACTCGGCATATTAACTATTGTTTAAAAGAATAAGCAGACACATGTCTAAGGGTTTTTCTATGTGGTGTATATTATGAGATGAAAGGGGTGAAAAGTGGGGGTTGATGAATTCTTAACGGAGCGTGTATCTCTTAAACGTCATAGGCAAGAAGTTAAAAACTCAGCGAAAAAAATCAGCTTAAAAAATAAGTAAATAGGTGTTCGACCGTTCTTTCATAAATCCAATTTAAGGGGCCCGTGGGGGAGGGGGTGAAATTCAGGAGAAAAGATGGAAAGAAAGTGTCCTAACTGACTGACCATCAAACTCAGGGAAAAACAGCTTAAAATTAAGTAAATAGATATTCGACCGTTTTTTTTTTCATAAATCCAATTTAAGGGGCCCATGGGGAGGGGTGTGATTCTGGAAAAAAAGGAAAGAAAGTGTCCTAACTGACTGACTCACTCATCAAACTCAGGAAAAAAACCAGCTTAGAAATAAGTAAATTGGTGTCGAACGTTTTTTCATAAATCCAATTCAAGGGGCCCATGGGGAGGGGTAAAATTCTGGAAGAAAAACGTCTACTAAGGAAGGATTTTTGGATATTCAAGTTCTAAAGGGGTGTTAAGGGGGTTAAACCTGCAATTCATTGAATAACAATATCCCACGAGTGGTTTCAATTGGGGATGTGATACGGTACTCGGCATATTAACTAATGATTTAACTAGTAGTTCCGTGAAGAACTATACAGCCTATTTTCATATATCCTACTCATGTTAATTGCCTCTATCAACATACAAAATTTCAGTTTGAAGGTTGTGATTGGCAACTCCAGCTATCTGATATGACATCTAGCGGTAAAAATGAGAAACTTACCAAGTAGGGTACATTTATCACGTGGTGACTGTTTGAATATTGTTTCTTGTATTGGTAAGCAGATCGTGATAAATTCTTCGTGTCTTTATGCATAAGTAAAAAGTTTTACTCGTTGATAGAGTGCAAAATGAGTAAAAGCAAAGTATATTGCTCAGTTTACGGCTGTAAGTCGATGTGTAAGAGGGCTGCGGATATGTTTTCATCACTTTCCAAAAGATGCAAATAGCAATAGCCGAAAGGTGACAATACCAAATAAATACGGGCAACAGGAGCGGGTTGGATTACTCACCACTACACTCACTGACAGCAGCAAGACAGCCAAGCCTACACCAGCCGAGGACAGCCAAGCGTCATCAGTCAGGTATCCTTCTCCACTCCCTAGTTCATTTCCAATAACCCTTCCAACCGCCATCACCTCGCTCTGCGATATCCGAGCCATTCCACTACGAGTCATATAGGCCTAATTTGACTTCGCAGGGTAAATATCTACTCTGCGAGAACCTGCTACCAGTCCGATATTCAACACCAAACCCTCCTGCTAACCATCCAAATCAAGCAATTCCTGTCTCCCCCGAGTTTTAATACAAGTTAAACTCATCCCTTCGCCCTACCAAGCAGCAAATAATTTCAAGAGTCTATGGTACAGTGAGCAAACTCGAATATAGCTTTTAAACGTAACAGTGCCATGACTCGAACTGCACAGAAACAAATACCAGCAGACAACCGATGCTCAATAATATGCAATTGACACATAAAATCCAGTGGAATACACAAATTAGATCACGTGTATCGCACAGTTCTACATATATACGATTAAAAATAATACTGCCATTATTTTAAGGACCACAATTACTGATTATAGCCAAAAAATAAAAAGTGTACCATATCAAACGCGTCTTATTGAGTATTTTTACCCTACGTATCCAGACCGAGCGTAGCACCCCAAGTGTTAGTTTGAGTTGCCAATAGATTCGTAAATATTGAGAACCGTCTAAATATTTCAGATGGTCGCCAGGTTGGATTTTTATTTTTGTACTATTACATTAAGATTATTGTGTACGTGTGGTATTCAAACTTCAATCGCATGATTAGAACACGAGAAGTAAAAACGAGATTTTAAAATTTCGCACAGCTGCCATCTTGTGATTATGCAAACAATTGAAATAAATTAGATGCCAGTGGATTAACATGTGTATAAGCATTTAACGTGCAACGTTTCACTGCACTCGGATGGTTAATTTGCGAGAAATGTCCATTTAAATATTTATACTTCGCGTCGCCGCCATGTTGGATTTGTGCTCACCAGGTTACTGAGAGTCCTATAGGTGAGCATATGTTCATAGCCTCTATGAGCATAAAAAAAATTCAGTTTGATTGCTGTAAAAGATTCATAGATATTGAGAACCGTCTAAATATTACGATGCTCGCCATTTTGGATTGTTATATGATTGTATAGGCCATACAGTTATGTACCATTCAAGGAAAATTATTGCCCAGGTACATTATTCAAACTTTCACTTCGATCGCATGATTACGACACAAGAAATAAAAACTTAATTTTAAAATTTCGCACAGCCACCATCTTGAGGTTACCGGTATGTAAGCAATTGAACAAAATTAGATGCCAGTGCATTACAATATGTAAAATCATTTACTGTACCACATTTCACTGCGCTCAGAGAGTTAAATCGCGAGAAAAGTCTATAAAAATGTTTCAACTTCGTTTGGCCGCCTTGTTCGTTTTGTACTTTATAGGTTCATGATTGTTACATAGATAAACTTGTATCAGAACCCTTTGTCACCGAAACAAAATTTCAGGGTGATATCTGTAATAGTTTCGGAGATATAGAATGTCAGTGAAATATTTCGCACAGCCGCCATTTTGAGGTTATGTAAACAATTGAACTAAATTAAACTCCAGTGCATTACAATGTGTATAAACATTTGCTGTACCAAGTTTCATTACGTTTGGATAGTTAAATCGCGAGAAAAGTCTATTTAAAAGTCTCAAATTCGCTTGGCCGCCATGTTGGTTTTGTAGTCACCAGGTTTTTGAAAGTCTCATAGGTGAACTTCTAGTAGTGCCCTTTATCACCGTACACAATTTCAGGGCGATATCGGTAATAGTTTCGGAGATACTGAATGCTGGTGAAATATTTCGCACAGCCGCCATGTTGGATTGGTGAGACACAATAAAATTTGAAAGGCACGGTCGGGGTCGGCCAGAATAGTGCTATGATCTTACCGAGTTTCATTGTAATCGCTCCAGGCGTTAGAAGTTATTAGGGGGACACACACACACCTCTCACACACACACACACACACACACGCACACACACGGACAAAAGGTGATCTCATAAGCCTATTTTTTCATAAAATTAAAATAGGCTAAAAAATAAGCAGATTTTGTGTATATTATGAAGTGAAAGGGGGGAAATGTGGGCGTAGATGTTTTTTACTTGCGTAATTTTATGATGTGTACTGTTTTCATAGGCATTTAGGTAAATGGATTTTGAGTTTAGTCAGTGTGTTTAATATACTGTTTCACATTTATTTCCTATTTACGTTTGTGGTCGGAAACCGTGTTGTGATTTTGAGTCGAATTTTATACAGGCGATGCGACGTGACGTTGAGGAGATTTTGATATTTATGTGCCATTGTTGTGCTATAGTGTCTTTATTGTGTGATTATTTACGGTCCTTAACAAATTAATATCATTATTATTCAAAATGTTGCGATAAATCAGTCATAGCATTCATGATTGAGACGTTGCTAAGTGTACTCTTTACAACTACAATATTCGCGGGCGAAGCCGCGACGGGTAATGCTAGTATAATATATTGGAAACTGTGGTTTATTAATATTTATAGCCTACTACGAGTATGTCGAGGAAAAGAAAGAGCTAGACGATTTCGCGAAGAATCCCTGAGAACTGGACTTGATAAATTAACATCATCTACAGTACATTAAAGTTAAAAGCCTACATTTGCATTAAGGCAGTGAATAAAATGTCAGTGACGTATTAGAAGCCATTTTTCAGTGTTGCCTAGTTCTAGAAAGCTGTCATGGCAAAACTGTGGAATAAAGTCTGTGAAACTATGGAAGAACATACGTGTGAATTAACTTCTGGATCTGGAGGAACACAGTCCGCCCTCCCCTCCGTGTTGGTTATGATTCTTGAAGCAATAATAGTTTATCAAACCCATTCACACTCATTTAGATAATAAGACAACTTGCAAGACGAAGAAAAGGACGTTCTAAACAGCAAGACTGTCAACCATCTACGTTTAGCCGAAGACTCCCAGGAACTCCTGAACTGGGTCCGCACAGCAACCAATTTCAAATTACACGATACAGTATAACAAGTAGTTCCGTGAAGAACTATGCAGCCTTTTTTCATGTATCCTACTTATGTTAATTGCCTTTATCAACATACAAAATTTCAGTTTGATTGCTGTAACAGTTTCGTAGATATTGAGAACCGTCTAAATATTTCAGATGGTCGCCATGTTGGATTCTGATATATGTAGGCTATAGAGTTATGTACCATATGATTAAGATTATTATTCAATCTTCAGTCGCATGACGAGGACACAAAAATAAAGACATGATTTAAAAATTTCGCACAGCCACCATCTTGAGGTTATGAAAACAATTCCAATAAATTAGATGTCAGTGGATTAAAATTTGTAGTCTATAAGCATTTACCGTACCAAGTTTCACTGCGCTCGGATGGTTAAATCACGAGAAACGTCCATTTAAATATTTAAATTTCGCGTCACCCCCATGTTGGATTTGTGCCCATCAGGTTATTGAAAGTCCCGTAGGTGAACTTATGTTCATAGTCTTTATCAACATACAAAATTTCAGTTTGATTGCTGTCATAGATTAGTAGATATTGAGAATTGTCCAAATATTTCGGATGGTCGCCATGTTGGATTTATTATTATTATTAATATTATTTCCGATTATTCCCCTTCAGGAGAGCGTGAGAGTTTGAGCCAATCACAGCTTCACTTCCTTTTCATCTCTTCTTTTCTTCCCAAAACCTCTTCATTAGTTCACTGTGCTTTTTCTTCCTTTCCTCTGTCCATTTTTTCCCTGATGTTGTAACGTGTTTTTCGAGGGTTTTTTATGCCACTGGCATAAGTCAGTAGGAAGCCATTCTATAATTATTTACGCGGCAAATTGTTCAGCCAAGAGAATTTTTCATGTTAATTTATTATTATTATTAATTTATTATAATTATTGTTAAGGTATTTTCGGAGCATTTTATAAAAATTATTAGCATTCAGATAGGTTTTCTATGTCTTAGAAAACGCTATCATGCAAATTATTACGAACGACGATATCATAGAAAATTATCTGATTACGGAATTTTACGGAGTTTTGTCAGTTAGGGTATTTGAGAGACATGAGTCACTGGAAATTCAAGTACACGCTTAATCTTGTCGGGAAGTATTACGCAAGCGGAGTTGCAGCGTCAAAATAGGCGAATATATGGAACGGAAAACGACTTCTCCCTCTCGCGCGCCGTGTGTAATGAACCAGAGGAGGGGAAGATCGCGTGGTGGGTCAGCCAATCAGTGAGGACCACGTAAGCTAGAAGCCGGCTGAAGAGTGGGGGAGCCGACAGGTGCATATATCGTTCGACGAGCCGTGGAACCTGAACAATCTGTGAAATACTTGAGGAGTATGGGTGCGCGTGCGAGTGGCTCCGATGTTCGGTGGAGTTAGCGACAATCTGTGTAGTTCTTGCCGAGTGTGGTTATACGCGGGAGTGGCTCCGATGTTCGGTGGAGTTAGCGACAATCTGTGTAGTTCTTGCCGAGTGTGGTTATACGCGGGAGTGCTCCGATGTTCGGTGGAGTTAGCGACTATCTGTGTAGAACTTAACGAGTACGGATGCACGCGGGAGTCGCTCCGATGTTCCGTGGATCGGAGGACTAACTTCTGTAAAACTTAACCAGTGCGGTTGTACGAGTGTTTGGGTCCGAGGTACGGACCATAGAATTATCTAATCTACCAGAATCTCATCAAACATCGACGAAGATGACGACATCCAGGAGACTGTGGGAAGCTCACAGCATCATCCAGTACGAGGGAAAGGCTTCGGGCATTTCCAGTGGTAAGCGCTAATGACGCAGAAATACGCAATCTCTCATTTCTCTTGGTTTTATATTTCATATTTCAGTAACTTCATAGCTTGGGAATAAGAGTAAAATCAATAATTTATCAGACTCCGTTTTCACGTAATTTTCTATCGGTAATATTAAAATCGCAACCCTCCAATTCAAATTTTAAACTTACTATTATTATTAATTTTGCTATTCTTGTTTTATATAATAAATTCATTTCTTTTACAATGCAATCTTTGCTTTCAGTAGGTAGCATTAGATATAGACCAATTCCTTCTCCTGATACAATTGTTTGTTGGGTTAATGATCAAATCATACCACGATCTGAGTGAATAGATTCTTGAAGGTGTTCTCCCAGAGCTAGACGTTGTTAAATACAAATTTAGATTTCAACATTGGGTTGAGGTCTTGGCGCCCATTAAAACAACATAGCTTAGGCAAAGGTAAACAGTTACATTTCTCACCCAACAGTTAGGGGCTAGCAAAACGTTTCATTTGTCGCTACCAACATGGGGCACTAATTAACGTTACACTTGTTACGCTCAACGTGGAGCAAATAGAAAACGTTTCAATGTGTCCTTCCTTGAAACTTGTACAATTTTCGTGTTTCTGATTATATTTCTAAATTGTTCTCTGTCCTTAATGTCGTCTTCAGAAATTTTAAGTAATTCCATGTCTTCATGTACTTCTTTTATCCAACTGGTCTTTAATTTACTTGCATTCACGATATTGAAAATTTTCTTAGTGAGTCTGTTCTCATCCATCCTATATATGTGTCCATAGAATTGCAGACGTCTCTTCCTAAATTTATCTATAATGGTGGCTGTATTTTCATAAAGTTCCTTTGTTGGTCTCCTGACCCAAATTCCATTACGGAAAACAGTGCCATGGATTTTCCTAAGAATTTTGCGTTCCTGTTTCTCAATATCGTGAATTCTTGTCATTCCTCTAATGACTGTGGTTTCTGCCGCGTACAAGGCTTCAGGCAAAACAACTGCGTTGTAATAGCGCAGTTTTGCATTACGAGATACTGCTCTTTTGTTATAATGATTCCATGTCAGCTTGTATGCCTTCTGCAATTTTACTATTCTATCTGCATTAGAAATTGTAATAATAATAATGTTATTGGTTTTACGTCCCTTTTAACTACCCTGGCTTTTAGAGACGCCGGGTTGCCGGAATTTTGCCCCGAAGGGGATCTTTAACGTGCCAGTAAATGTACTGACACGGCTCCCTCGCATTTGCGCACCCTCAAATGCCAGCTGACTGCGCCAGGTTTCGAACCTGCAACCTTGGGCTCAGCAAGCGACATTAGAAATTGTGTTCAATCCTGTGGGTTGGATGGCTTCTCCTAAATATTTGAAGTGAGCGAGATTTTTCCATATTGCGTTCGCACGGTGATGTTTCCTGCTGATTTTGAATCAATATACTGTGTTTTTTCATAGGAAATATCAAGTCCCGTTTTACTGGAGATTTCATGTAGTTTGTCTAGCGCTAATATGGCTTCATCCTTGTTGTTTGTTAAGATGACCAGATCATCTGCAAAGGCCAAGCATTTCACAGTGACTCTTTTCCCATTCTCCTTCCAATTTGGATACCTTTCACATGCTTTTCCCATTCTGTGATGATTTTGTCCAGTACGATGTTGAACAAGAGTGGTGATAACCATCCCCTTGTCGGACTCCAGTATGAATTGCAAAAGAGTTAAGAGATTTCTCCCATGAATTTCACTTTTGAGGTAGTTCCCTATAATGTTTCATGGATGATGGCCCTGGTCTTCCTGTCATCTCCTAATTCTTCTAGTCTGTTAAACAAGGTTTGTCTGTCAACCGAATCGTAAGCCTATTTGAAATCCACTAATGTGACTGTAGTGTTCCTGCATCGTCGGATGTGCAGTATGGTCTTGAGGTTCCAGATCTGCTCAATACAGGACCTTCCCTTCCAGAAACCTGCCTGATATTCTCCAATATGGTGGTCCACCTGTGGCTCGAGTCGATTCAGCAAAGCTTTAGAGATAATTTTATAAGCGACTGGAAGAAGCGAAATTCCTCTATAATTATTCGGATCAGTTTTGCTTCCCTTCTTAGGGAGTGGGTGTGTCAAAGCACTCTTCCATTCTTTTGGGATTTTCTCTGTTTTCCAGACATCTGATAGTATTATGTGAATTTTTGGTGTTATGTGGTCATGATCCAATTTACAAACTTCTGCAATAAGTCCATCTTCACCAGGGGCTCTATTTTTTTTTAATGATTTGATTATGTCCACTATTTCTTCATGTGACGGTGGAAGTGAATCAAGGTTGGGCACTGGTTTTGCAAATTGAAGTTCTTCGGAAGGTGCTTCGCAATTAAGGAGTGTACTGAAATATTTAGCTAGAATTTCACAATTATTGCTCGTATTAGTTTCCAGAGATCCATCAGGTCGTTGGAAGCATAAACTAGGTGGTTGAAAGCCAGCTATATTTTCTCTAAAGGTCTTGTAAAAATTTCTGGTGTTGTTCTTAGTGAAGTCCTGTTCTATTTCATTTAGCCTAGTATTATCATAATTGCGTTTTTCTCGGCGAATAATTTTAGAAGTGTTTTTCCGAACCTGGATTTATATATAGGCCATAGAGTTATGTATTATTAGATGACCATTATTGCGTATGTTCATTATTCAAACGTTAACTTCGATCGCATGATTAGGACACATGAAATAAAAACTTAATTTTAAAATTTCGTACAGCCGCCATCTTGAGGTTATGTAAACAATTGAACTAAATTAGATGTCAGTGCGTTACAATGTGTATAAACATTTGATGTACCGAGTTTCACTGCGTTCGGTTGGTTAAATCGCGGGAAAAGTCTATTTAAATATTTCAACTTCGCTTGCCCGCCATGTTCGTGTTGTAGTCAACAGGTATTTGAAAGTCACAAAGGTGCCCTAGTAGTGATATTTATCACCGTACACAAATTCAGGGTGATATCAGTAATAGATTTGGAGATATAGAATGCCAGTGAAATATTTCGCACATCCAGCATGTTGGATTGGTGAGATGTATTGAAATTTGAATGGCACGGTCGGGGTCGGCGAAAATAGTAATATAACCTTACCGAGTTTCATTGAAATCGCTCCAGCCATTTAAATTTCATCGTGGGAGGGGAGGGGAGGGGGGGGGGGGGGGCGCACACACACACACGCACGGACAAAGGGTGATCTCATAAGCCTATTTTTTCATAAACGAAGATAGGCTAAAAATAAATAGCGCTCTATGTTTTAGAGCTGCAAGAACAAACCTCGGCGGCTTCGGTGGCGTAGTTGGTAGCATGCTGAGCTTCTATGCTCAAGGTCGCGGGTTCAAACCCAGCCGAAGTCATCGTATTTTTAAGAGCGTTAAAAATCCCTCAGTATGCCTTCCTTCGGAGTGGAAGTAAAGCCGGTGGTCCCATGTCATAGATTTATTGCGTGAAAAAGAACCTTGCACTAACTACACTTGAGTGAAGCCAAAATTTGTAGGTTAGTTTATTTGATAACGCTATATTAGTTCCAACGTTCGTCACCAGGTGCTGGCTCCGATGGCATCTAGTAGTCAAGTCTGCAGCTAGGTGTCGTAGACGGTAGCATTTGGTAAGGAAAGTAGGAACTACTTGAAAAAATTATCGTCGGCAGTCCTTACCTGAATCACAGATAACACACACACATACAGCCATCACAATTAACACCGGTTATCAGGCAAATTTTACACACACCCAAAGTAAACGGGGCTACATGACCGCGTTGTCGCAGTCCCTAAACTAAGGAACCAAAAAAGAAAAAAACAAACCTCAGTATTATGGTAGAACCATACATTTGCCTTCGTATGCCGAAAGCAGAAGCCTCTAGAAACGAATCAACGACTTATTATCATCCATATGACCTAAATGTCACGCCTCTTAAAACAATAGCCTATTAACTTATCACCACCATCAGTAGAAAACGAATAATTAATTTCACAGATCTATACAAAATATCACTTGTACGAACGGAAGCGAACCACTACGTTTAATATTTGTACGAAATAACTCAGTTTTTTACATATAGACCTACATGCATCAATAATTTAATGTAATGCAAGACACCACACGGGTTGCGAAGGTTGTGCGTCTATGGCATTCTCACCATCCTGTGTTAAACTAGTAGCCATCATATTTATTGTGCATTTTAGACCATCCTCCCTTTTCATTACTTTTAACACCTTAGCTTATTGAAAATATATCATTTATGATACACATATCTTTCTGGGAGTTGTTGGGAGTCGTTTCACAATCTCTTCATACATAAGAACCACTGCTGCACCGCAATAATAGTTATTTCACGGAAATAATGCATTTTCCTTCACTTACGGACGCCAGCTTGGACAGTCATGTGACACCTGAAAGACGATCACGTGACTACGTTACCAACTCGAATAAAGAAATTCACCACAGGCCTTCGCTACTAAGTTAGGCACTGTCTAGCGGAAAATTACTGCTAGTACCACAAGCAAGGGGGTACGGGGCGTAATCCCCAGGTTAGGCTTGTTTTTGTACGTAAAACATTAATAAGATAGAATTTATGTCCGCTACTAGGTTAGTTAGGTACTGCCTGGTCAAAACTTAATGCTAGTAACACAAGCAAGGGGGTCTGGGGCGTAAGCCTCAGGTTAGGTTTGTTTTTGTATGTAAAACATTATAGATACATACATACATAAACGAAATGAAATCCACAGCCTGTTTCCAGTCTCCGACCGGGTCAGGAATGGAATGAATAAACACTGTAATTGAGTTCACTTTCCAGATTTCATAAATCACGTGCGAAATAGTACCAAACGCGTGGGGTTGGCATTACTGACTCAGTGAGAAAGATGGAGGTCAGAACTTCGATTTCAACTATATAAGTCGAGTTGCTATTTGGGCGGGATGGTGGGTCTATGACAGCGGAGCAGTGAACATCTAATACTCAATCCTCTCCTGATATCCTCCCGACTATTAAATCAGGTAATTTCAGTTTTTTAAATTTTGTATACAAAGGATGGCCTAAGATGCACTGTTACCGCAATCATTTATGTAGGAGTGGATTTATTCACTGTTCTTCTAAAATCTCTTCTTCCGGATTTAACTAAATGCTCACGGTCCATATTGCTTGATTCCTATACTGTATCCGTCGTGTCTGGATACCTCGTTTATTTTCCAGTGTTCTTAAAACCCAGGGTCTCCAAACTACGCCCGAGGGCCAACACTGGCCCGCGAGCACCACCAATCCGGCCCACTACTGCTACATGCCTGGTATCCGGTCCGGCATAGTTTATTTTGATTATTCTAATGTTTTTATTTTTACTTAACGATTAATTAAGAAACACAATAACTGGCAAACATAATGAAATTGAACATTCCTAATTTTGATTAATGAGATGTATGTAGCTGTAACCTTCCACTGCAGTTGTGGTTCAAGTTTACTAGTGAAAATTATCAGCAGGGACTACAAATGTTCATCATTTAACTAACTTGGATCTGTAAATATTTTTTGTACGGTATATTTCATTTTGGAGAATGTATTTTCACACCGATAAGAAGTGTCGAAAGCGGAAAAAATGCCATGAGCAAAAGGAGCGGATTCGAACCCTCGTGCCCTGTGCCATAGATATCTCACTCGCCAGCTAGTCCCAAAACCAAAATTTGTGCGTAATTCAAAACTACAGTATGTTGTTATGAGCTAGCTAGATCTTGGCACTTGAGAGTTAGTGGAAGAGTTAGTATGGGCCTTAGGCTAAAAAGTTTGGAGACATCTGCTTTAAACGATTCAGAATAGTTTCTCTGATCCTCATAACGTTTCCTAGGATCACCGGAAACATAAAACCGATATTTAGAGAATTATGTTTTTTTTTGTCGTGTGGTCTCCTGAGAGGCCGAGTGCAGGTCTTTCTATTCGACGCCCGTGGGCGACCTGCGCGTCGGGATGAGAGATGGAATGGATGAGGATGAATGAATCAGGGCAAGGATGTGGAAGGAATCGGCCGTGGCCTATCAGAAGGTACCGTCCCAGCATTTGCCTGGTGTTGAAAATGGGAAACCACGGAAAACCATTTCAAGGACGGCCGACGGTGGGGCTCGAACCCACGCGTCTACCGAGTCAGCAGAGAGCTTGGCCCCATGACCTAATGATGCGCTTTAGCCAGCTGAACCAATGCTGTCGGTTTATGTTAATTAATGTGTGTAAAGGTCTATGACCTATGCCAACTCAAATGCATTACCCATATGGAATGGAATTTATAATCGAGGTGTCCAGAAACGTATAGGTACGTGCATAATGTTATTGCACTTAATTTAATTCGCTGGAAATGGATATCATGAGCCTACATAGTATACATATCTACTACTGACCTGAAAATATAAGTCTAAGTTAAAATTGGATGAAAAATTATTGCCTCCATGCTTGAATTGAACTGTTTGCAGTTTTTTTTAAATTAAGTTTTCCCGAAAATCTTGGTTCTTAGCTTTCGGTTTCCATGGAAACATTAGTATCGAGCCACATGCTAGCGGCTCCAATAACAATACATAAAGGGAGCAATGCCCCCAGAGAACTTAAAATTGACACTACTCAAATAAAAGCACGACAGATGCCAAGTATCGATTTAGTTCTCTGCTAAATATCTAATTTATGATGCAGTACTAAAATAATGATCGTGTACAAATGTATAATAAAACAAAATTTTAAAAATCTCAACTGTCCGCATCGTAGTGTAGTGACCAGCATAACTGGCTGTCACCGTGGAGGCCCGGGCTCGATTCACGACTCTCCCAAAATGTTAATTCTAGTTTGAGGCTTGAACGGGGTTCACTCAGTCTCGTAGGACATAACTGAGAAAAGATGTTCGATTACTACCTCAGCCATCCTGGAAGTTTCTTTTCCGTGGTTTACCACTTTCACTCCAACCGAATGCTGCGATGGTACTGTCCCCGTTTACCCGGATAGTAGGCTGTCAGATATCCGCCCCCTCAATCGGATTGTCAATAATCCACCGCGCCGGCTCAGCTACATCAATGAAAATGGCACTGACAGATACTACCGAGGTTTCAACACAGAAGTTACCAAGAAAATTATTGTGGAACACACCAAAATAGACGGGGTTTCATACTTACTTTTACTTACCTCTTAAAAATAATCTCGGGGATTGGGTTGACAACAGGATCTCTAAAGTATGCTCCCACAATAATCTTGACCATGACATTTAAAAATGAACCAAAACGAAGGCAAGAACTTTGAACTGTACAAAAGCTTTATTTCAAATAAAGAGTATGATTTTAACAACGCAACAAAATAAATGTGGCTATCAGTAGCCCATGTCAATCTGACTATGTCCTCCTAAAGGACTTGCAAAGTTATCAAACAATATGTTAGCTCCCATGAGCTCAAAATAACGTAACATTCAATACACATTTGGATTGGATAAGGAAGTCAGGATACGACACATATAGAGCATTTGGTTTCTTTTAATAAACATCACACTTGTATTAATAGGCGCAAGGCCAGAGTATCAACCTCGCCCGCTGATAACCAGATGTCGAGCCAGCTGGTCTACTCTTCAACCTGGCGCATGCCTGTCAAATGGGGCTCACTCGTCACGCCACACTGCGTAAGAATTCAGCTCCTTTCAAAGCTTTAAATGTCTACAAGACAACTCTTATATATTGACGCAAATCTTTCAAATGCTTAACTCACATACCACTGGATTATTCTGACAATCCCTAAACTTGTTAAGTTATCATCCAAATGTTTAAAAAGCATAGTTTAGAGTATGAAACACACTCTTAAATGTTTATAACAAAATCACATAAATTATTTATTACAATTAGAAATTGTTTATAATATTGTCGAAGATAATTACAAAAATTTTAAACACGCCTTTAACATTACTTTCGTTCCACATTATTGTCAAAGATATTTACATTTATTATTTACAATATTAACATTTAAATTATTTAAATTATTAATTTAAGAAATACATTGAACCACATGTTCATCCGGTTGGTAATTTCATAATCGTGTTAATATAATCGACCAATGAAGGTTAGTTATACATGTTAATGTCACAATCTGGTTTAATAAAGGTTGTAATAATTATTATTATTTGTGACGGTAATCTTCATTCAAAATCTTATCTCAAATTCTTTCAAAACTCTTGTTAATTATAACAGTAAATTCACTTGATTAATTTTCAACGAACTATGACAATACACTCCAGCGGAAAATACTTCGCTTACAAAATAATGCACAAAATTGCATTAAACATAGGCCCAAAATTCATCATATATTAAAAAATATGTGGCATCAAAATCTTCCACAGACTTTACAAAAACCTCCACTAACACAATCTTTATCATCATTAATTACTGTGGGAATCTCCTTCATTTATTTTAGGGCATTATACATCAGCGACTTTCAACATGTCCGCTGCACTATCGATTATACATTCATAGTTCCACTTAAAAATTCTTATAATCATTAATTGTTTCAAAACTGTTGTCATTTAACCTTCGTGGATTTCATTCATGAATCGTAATGAAGTAAAAATTTGCCAATCACAAACAAATTTAACAGTGAATACGCTTATATACGCCTGTCTGGTCTATCAAAATTTAAGATTAACATTTTCAAAGAATTGTAGTATATAAATACTATCATCAAACAAAGTGCGACTAAGCTGCAAAATAGTCTAATAGAATCCAATTAGACTGGGGAATGCAAACATCATTATATAAATCTCTAAATGAGAAAAAACTCCTAACAAAATTTCACGAATTTAATGCATTCAATAATTCATAATTAAAGTTCATCTTTCACAAAATGGTCTATGATGCAATGATCGTTCATAACTGACGATAAATGTCTGTGTTGCAATCAATTCAAATAACGACTAGTATTTCCAAGATCGTCGACAACGTAATGGATTTTAACGCTCTAAAATCATTTAAATGTTCTTCCTTCTTGATGATGACAGAAAATTGGTCAAAGTAATTAAACTGGGGTAGAATTACTTTAATAAAGTGACACGCTGTCTGAATTTAAATCTGCCATAAAAATCATTAACTTACAGTCAAATCGAGACTACAAAAATAAATAAGCAAATTACTGAAAAATCTAAATATCAGTCTCAACTGATCCAAAATCGTTTAACAATGCCCATGACATAACAATGTCTTAATAAAACGTCGAAAAAGGCATAACTCATCAAGGTGTACTGAGAATAGGAATCTCAACAAGAATATCGGGCAAAATACATGAGGACAAAAATATGGGAAAATGGTTGCTCAAATATTGCTAAGAAACTCAAATACAATAAACGTTCACGACTACCTTATCTGCCGATTGACGTTCCAGAGGAAAATTCCCCAAAGAAGACTGTTGATGGATCCATTTCACCAAGTTAAAGCTGAGCTCCATCCTCGAAACAAGAAACAGCACCCTCGGAGAATCGAACTGCTTCCTTCTCCGGAAATTGCACTGCTTCGTGAAGACGAACGACATCCTTCCGGCAATAATCTTCTTTGTGAGTCGGGACAACCCTGACCTCTCTTGAAAAATCCCTGAAGTTCCAGTTGAAAATCGCCATGAAGTTTTTGTAGAAATTTCCGAAGAAATATTCATATTCAGAAAGTATGAAATCATTTCTATTGCTGTTTGATAGTATTCAGCCTTTAATCACGAAACATGGTGTAGATGGTTGTTCACCACATGTTCGCTTGTGTGGAATAGCAATTAGCGAAGTTCCATGCTGCTATCTTACTCCGTTGAAATATGTCCCAATTGCATTAAGTCCTTTAGCCTTCCATCTTCTCTTCGGTTATGGTAATAGAAGAACAAACTGCCATATTAAACTGCTCCATAATACTGTAGCGTTGTGTCACAAAAGCAATCTGAAGTCTCCCTATTTCACTAGCCGTGTCAGCCGTGGCGTAGATTCTGGCTATACAAAGTGCTTCTCATGTAGCGAGAAAATCACTTTTGTCAGTCGTCTAAAACTGCTAATATCTTCCAAAATAATTACTCGAAATTGTTCAACTTTTCTACACTCCTTACTGTAGCGATGCACCAGAGAATTAGCTTATAGGCGACCGCTAACTGTTCACAGCTAATCTCGTAGACGCGTTATAATGTGCGTTTCAACTTCACCTAGATTTACACACAGTAAACCTGCACTGCTTGCATACTCGACTCTCGTTTTAATGCAGTGGCTTTACCACGCGTTATAAAGACGACTTTTTCACTAATAATCTCACTCGACGTTTCACCGAAATGACTATTTGAGATCTGACGATTGAGATATCAGACGATTGATGATCTGAGAGAATGAGGCTCCTCTCTTCTGCGCAAGGCCTTTTATGAACTTCATGAGGGGCGTATCTATCCCTTCCATCGCGTGGCTAGAAGTTCCAACTTCGTTAATACATGACGGATTTTCAAAATTCAAAAACTGAAAATAAATTTCACCAAAATTCCAGAACAATGCCTCTACTGCAAATGGATTTCCACAATTCTGCATTCCAAAAAGTAATAAAAATACCATAGTTTCAGCAATCTCCGTCTTCCTTCAGACTATCGTTCATTGGTTCAAGCCTCCCCTCCAATAGCATAATTTCTTCCTCAGCAGAATTCCACGTTTCCTGCGACTGCGTCGTAGATCTCGGATCTTTCTCGAATAAATGCTGACGTCACTGAGAATCTCAGCTCAAGTAGCCTGCTGGCATAACGTCTGCGTCATCCGTGCTTACGTCATGACTATCCACGTCATAATTATGACAGCCATAACTTTCATTATAATTTCCAAAATAGCCACCGTGGTCTCTATATAATTCAATTACGGGGGCAGTACCTAGATTATGGCCATGTTCCTACGTAATCCCAGCCCAAGTTACAAACACGCACACTAATAAAGCCATCACAATGACACAGGTTATCAGACAGATTCCACACATACACCCAAGAACACGGGGCTATAGACTACAGTATAACCACGATGTCGCAAACTCCCTAAATGAAGCAACAAAACTCTCAACTGATGTTTCTACCCTATTATTAAGGCAAATTAAAATAAGTTCATTGTCAATGCACTACGACTCCATATTTGTCCCTAAATGGTACATTCTATTCTAGTTCGTTGATAATGCACGTACAAATGTTAGCATAAGCGCATGTAAAATATGGGTAAGACTGAATAAGGAAATTTTACAATCTATACTTGACATACACACATAAAAATAAATTATTTATCACCCCTGGGTAAATATCAAAAACCAAACCAAACAACTCTGCTTAGAACTTAGAATATGTAGATTTATTAAAGTTACCTTAACATGTGGGTCTGTTTCTTCGTCTGTGAGTGTATTTAACTACTGTATGAGTGGCAAACACTATCAATAATTATGCGTTTACAAAAGTTTGGTCTTTTCAGTCGGTCAACACGATCAACACGGTCAACACAATAATGTTCAAACACCATAACAATATGCGTTTACTATAATTACGAATATATTAAAAAGCTGATTACAAAGAATCTACATTATATTTTAACACAACCAACGGCCAAAACACCGTAACGAGGGGCCTTCTCCTTGGCTTGTAGGCCAAATTGGCAAACAGGTTTAGGGTTTCTTCATTAGTACAATTTCACTTTCAAGTCAGATTCAACAGCAAGAACACAAAGATAACTAAGACGATCTTTTTTGTATGTCCTTAAATAATCAGCATTGCCAATGTGCGACAGTGAATATTCCCTTGTGGGCGGCTTGAACTTAAATAACTTGAAGTTTAATTCCCAAGCGGTTTTGCACAGTTTTCCAGAAATTTTGCCGCTCCTAAAACCTGCCACCCTACGCAGTTGCCCAGTTTGTCCCTCCGTAAATACGGGCCAGCTCGTCACGAAACTCTATTTGGCATAATGAAAATTATTGGGAACATGGGTTGACAACTTTGATCAATTGTAAAGTACAGAGAAAGGGCATGGACGGTTATAGGTGACACAGTATTTTTTTCCAAATATTTGATAAGTGCGGAAATCAACATGACTACTCAAAATATGTGAGTTTCAAGAGCTTTATCAACACGATGTCGAACTTGAACTGGCGTCCTGATGCTAACTCCATTTTCATGTTGCATGATTTGCTAGGTTATGATGCCTCATATAAGAGAAATAGCAATAAGATATATGTTAGAAGAAAAAAAACACCACACTACGGCATTCTTCTGGCGAGAAGCTTTCTTCATATTTCGAAAGCGTTTCTTATTGGCGTGAGGATCCATCCGGTCAGAGGCCACTTGGGATGCATGCTAATATGAATTGTTTATTATGTCACAATAAATAACAGTGCTCATATTCAACAACATTTAATTATCTCCTGCACCCTTTGAATGTACACGATTGTACACAACATCTGGACTTTACTCTTGGCTTACTCCGTACTCGACGCAAGAGTTAATATTCTAACCTAGATCTGCACTTAATTTACTTCTTTAGTACCGGTGTACAAATATAATATACTACAAAATGGTGCTCTTCAAATTTCAGTTCTGTAGTAATTAGGCTAACTCCAAGAGTCTCCGGGTCTAAAATACTAAAATACTCCTCAAGTAATTTGCTTTCAGACGTAAGTCACCGAAGTCTGACATCTGTAGAAATTACTAAAAGTATTACACTTCATTGGAAATGAAATAGTTTTTCTTAATTTTATATTCTGTCCATTAAAAAACCGGGCGTATCCTGGTTTTTCCGTTTGAAAATATGGGATTCTGGTGAATTTCTAAAGGCCCTTAGGTATGAAGTACATGCACATCTTTCATAATATAACTGAAGGGTGTATTTCCAATGTGACTTACATTCTGAATGTAATAAACATCGGAAATAAGAATTTTTTAAATACATTCTTAAATATTTTAAATAAACAGTACTTATAACTTTTCTCACACAATTCTCTCACCTAAACTTTGGTCTTCCAAATTTACTAGTTGCTTCTGGCGTCACTTCAACTATCGTCTTAAATATTCTGAAGTGACTAGCACGTGGAGTATACGATGTCCATCCCATCTCAAAACCTTTACGTTTTGACAATACATATCTGACTCATACAACATGTTATCTAGTTCAAGTTTGTATCTGTTTTTTTCATGTATCATTTTGTTCTTATAGTCTGAAAATGTATATCAGGATTTTAATTTCAAATATACTAACAAAGATGCCTCTCGTCAGATCTTGACTGTGACCAGGTGTCAAAAGCATAGTATATGACACCACTGGTCTTATTGGAACCTTATGCATTAGTATTTTATTGTTATGGGCATTAATTGGGTCTTAAGATGTTCCCTGAGAATCTGAGATCATTAGCTTCTATATTCCGATACAGACGGCATTGTACCAGCATATACCTGGATTTAAAGCAAGTACGGACAACCATGTCTTCTTTGGTTACGAACGTATCATTTACAAATTCTGGGAGACGAAGTAGAAGCTATGAGGCTGGAAGGGAGCAGGGAAGTTGAGAGTTGAGAGGAAATTAGCGAGTTCATGGTTGGTGTGGCCACCTGTTGGCGTTGGCACACTAATAGCTTGTGTCCTCCGCCCTCTTGTCATCGCTTAAAGGGAATAGTCAGCGAGCCTCTGGAATACGAATTCTGCTTTTCGAGTCTTCGATTGGTTAGTTTATATGGCTAGTTGGAATACTTGGTATCATTCGGGGAAACGGTAGCCAAGTCTGCATTTTAAGTGGTTCTTAACCCCGCGATCATAAGCCACGGAATTCAGGGACACATCGTTAAAGTCACTGTAATAATAATAATAATAATAATAATAATAATAATACGGTAATAATAATAATAATAATAATAATAATAATAAGACATCATGAGGCCCTCCAAGGCTCACAACCGTGGTAGTATTTTGGTCAGTGCGAAATATCACTGACCCCAATCTACAGTTTTACAACTGTTCAAAACATGGAGAAAAATTCAGCAGAAGCTACTACCTCAGGTGGTAACCAATCCACCTTCACCTTGAGTGAAGGAAGCATGCAGGCCTTCGAATTCTGGGCAGCCTGCTCCGACATGCATGGAGGTATCAGAGACTCCAGGAAAGATCAGACACAAACGCCGGAATTTGTTGCCACTTTCAACGCAAACTCACTTCTTAAGACCGGCAACCTCAAACAGGTTACTGCTGTCTTGTCCCGATATCAGAAATTGATCGCTGCAATTCAGGAAACAAGATTCACGGATAAACATTGCTTCGTGTCACAAGGTTATAGAAACTTCAAAGGTAAGACCGGTAAACGTGTAGTAAAAACCATCCCACACTTAGGCACAGGATTTATTGTCAACAGGAAGATTCGGTGTACAAATAGAGTTTACACTGGTGAAAGTACATGCGCCAATCAATCAGGCGAACAAGAAGGACCCGGAAGGAACAGACGCATTCTGGGAGGAGCTAGAACATATCCTGTCAGAGGTACCTGGCAAACATACCATCATTCTGCTGGGGGATTCCAATGGCCAGCTTGGCAAAGAACGAAAATATCAGAAGATTGTTGGAAACTACCCAGCTCACAGGAGAACTAATCGCAATGGACAGAGGCTTGTGGAGTTAAGCAGAGCATTCAATCTGGTCCTAATGTCAACGGCGTTCAAACACCTACCCAGAAAACAGAAGACCTGGATTTCTCCAAACTCCAACCTTGGTGAATTCCAAATTGATAATGTCGCCATTGCACGGAAAGCGCAACGAGAGACCCAGAACGTAAAGATTATGAGAAGTGCCAACTTAGACTCGGACAACTACCTTTTGCAGATCAAAGTTAGACTAATTCCAAGAAATAACAAGAAGATTACTCCAAGAAAAACTGATAAGTTTGACAGAGACAAGCTAAGTAGCAACCAAGAATTCACCCACAAGTTGGAAACTTTAAATTCAAGGAATAGGGAACAATTGCAAGAGGCTATAGTCAGAACAGCAAAGGAGACTGTCCCACTCACAAAATCAAGAAAGCATCCTTGGTGGGATCATGAATGTGATACAGCAGTTCAGCTAAGACAGCTTGCGTGGCATAAATGGAATTGCCACAAAAATGAAAAGAACAGGGTCAACTTAAAACGCAAGAAAATCTGCATCAAAAACCATTCGTGGCGTGAAACGTAGGCTAGGTTTAATAAGGAACAGTTGGTACAGATTGAGCAAGCCTTCCAGAAAAATAACACACGTAACTTCTATAAAACCTTCAAGCACAATCTGAACAAATACAACCCCACAAGTCTACAGTTTAAAGATTCCAACGGGAAATTAGCTCATAATGATAAAGATAATCGTCAGATTCTAGCAAGTTATTTTGAAAACCTCCTCAACTGTGAAGCTCCAGAGACCCCTTTCGTTTATGAAATAAATCCAAACATCCAACCCGATCCATCCCCACCTACGAAGGATGAAATCACAAAGAGCTGAAGGACAACAAAGCAACGGGTGAAGATTTGATAATTTCTGAACTTTGGAAATATGCAGGGGAAAAGGCAATCGACAAGCTTGTTGCAATTATTCAAGAGATATGGGAGAGCGAAAAACTCCCAAGTGGATGGACCTCTGCCGTAATTCATCCACTACATAAGAAAGGGGAGAAACCCGATGTTTAGAATTACTGTGGCATCTCTCTTCTATCAATAACTTACAAGATCCTCTCAAAAGCTCTACAGAATAGGGCGGAACAACAAATCGATCCACAACTGGGGTAATACCAAGGGGGTTTCAGAAAGGGACGATCATGTGTTGAGCAGATTATGAATCTGAAGTCCATCCTTTCATATCTGAAACTCAGGAACAGGGAATTCGTGATGACCTTTGTTGATTTTAGGAAAGCGTACGACTCAATTGATCGATCCACCCTATTGCAAATCCTTGAAGAGTTTGGCTTAGATAACAAGCCACAATCAATTATCCAGCAAACCCTGACCAACACCACCTCCAAAGTGAAGTTCAGAGGAGAAATGTCTGATGCCTTTGAAATCAGGACAGGAGTGAGGCAAGGAGACGGGCTATCACCTCTTCTCTTCAACTGTGTTTTAGAAAAGATCATCTGAGAATGGCGGAAAGAAATGAAAAATCAAAGGGTAGAAAATGGGGTAAGGCTAGGGTACAAGTATATGAATCTTACAATCGACTGTCTAGCCTTTGCAGATGATCTAGAGACCTTTTCAGATTCCATTGATACGGCAGAAGAACAACTTAACCAACTGAAAAATCAAGCACTGAAGGCTGGGCTTCAAATCTCCTTTGAGAAGACACAATTCTTGACAAACATAAAATCAGCGCCCAGGGAACTAGAGGTCTGACTAGGAAAAAGTTCAGAAGGCAGAAAAGTTTAAATACCTCGGTGAATGGATAGAGCCAAACCTATCAGAGAAAGAAGCCTTCGTGTCACGCATTAATAAAATGGAAATGGCGTTCAACCTGACTAAAGACATCTACAATAAGAGATCGATATCCTTAAACGCCAAAATTAGACATTACTGCACTGTTATTCGACCAGAGGCTCTGTATGCGGCAGTGACTCTAATAATAAACAAGAAAGGTCCAATGGAAAAACTAGAGGCTAAAGAAAGGACGTTTTTGAGGAAAACCTTGGGTCCCATCAAGTAAACAGCGAGTACAGAAGGCGTCACAACCACGAATTATACAAGCACGTGGAGAAGATCGTTGACTCGATTCGAAAAAGAAGGATTGCCTTTTATAGCCACGTGACACAAATGAGCCCAGGCAGGATATCAAAACGGATATTGACGTACTTTCAGAAAAGATAAGAAAACCAAAGTTTAGAAAGATCTACGTGAAATGGAAATTTCCCCTAAAGATATCCAGGAGCGTGTTCCATTTCAGGAAAAACTACGTACGCACAAAGGTTTCCAGGAAAAGCCGAAGCTGAAGACAGGGAAAAGAGAAAGTTAGTTAGTTATTGTTATTTTAAGGGCGGAACTACGAGGTCATCTGCCCCTAAGAGAGAAAAGAACAACACCAGAGACGAATGCGGGAACACTGGGTGGTAGTTAGAGCTCGGAAAAAGAGACAGTTGAACTGACGTGGTCCCTAGTTGGACGAATCGAAGAAAGAAATAATAATAATAATATTATAACTCTACCCCTTATTAGTTCCGTTTACAACGGGGTTGGGATAGAGATGCGATGAAAAGCGATGTGGTGGATGGTTTTTACGGCCGGATACCCTTCCTGACGGCAAGCTCATGAGAGAGATGAAATTAATGAAGATGGATGACATTGGGCAAGGAGATGGAAGAAAGCGGCCGTGGCCCTGTATTTGCCTGGAGTTGAAAATGGAAAACCATGGAAAACCTTTTAAAGGACGCCAGCGGCGGGGTTGGAATCCACATCTATCGAGTCCGCAGATAGCTTGGTTCATGGCCTAGAGCTGCGCGTTAGCGAGCGTAGCTATTGCTGTAGATAATAATAATACTGCAATATGGTCCCAGTTACCTGGTGTAGGACGCGTAGATTCTTTGAGTTGGAGCCATCTAGACGGTCTACTCTCACAATTTAACATTCGCTTGCTCTTCCTCCTAGCAGTAAACCCGGAACTCTATTGGGTGACTGGGACAGAGATGTTATTTATTTTGTCTTGTAATCAGTCGCACTAGAGGTATTGAACCCCCATCGTACGACTTGGAGGGACATTGATTTTTTTTTTCGCCCTTCAAAAATCTGACGTCTTCGGCCAAGAATTGAACCCTCGATCTTGAATCCATGATGCGACCACTGTTCCACTGAGAAAGCTTTCATTTCACAAACTTGAAAATTTGCAAATAATTTGTCCCAATTTGTGATGATTATTGTTTTAAGGGACCTAACTTCTAGGGCATCAGCAATTTTTCTAAAAGAGAGCTACTGTTAAGAAAGGAAGCTTGTAGTTTTACGTGACTGTTAATCTCACGATCATGAGCCATGGGACCTCCTTTTTACGTGGAATCCGAAAATTTCTCATTCATTGACCGGGAATCGGACTCGTCCGCCTTGGTGAGAGGCAAGCAGCTTGACCACTGAACCACCACGTCCCCAGAGTTACTGTTAATGATACTGTTTGATATGGGCACAGAGTGTGAGGTGAGGTCAGGATACAAACAAGCCAACCTCGTGAACGTGAATTTGTCGATCTGAAAATTTGCATATATGTTGGCCAGTTCGCAAGCAAAACATATGATGATAGTACAATATAATTATTTTCAGTCGGTCAACATGATTGTGCCTATTATATTAGGCGGGGAGTAAACATATTAAAGCACCCTAAGCTGAAATATATACAGTATTACATGAATTATCACTTAATCAACACCCACTTCAGTTTCAGTAAAAGGTGAAATTTCTTCCAAATTATCTCTACTTACTGTTAGCATAAAACAATGTCCCCGATTCTTGGATGTTTCATGCACCTCGCCATTCTTAAATTGCGTCTGACAAGAATGTGTTGCACATGCATCTCCATGAAAATATAATTAATAGTCCAGTCAGTGATTTAACCCATTATGCCGAGGCGTAAAACGGATATTGGTCGTTGTTCATTGACATTGAAAAAAAAAGCGCTTATCACGTAATGCATTCATACCTGTTCCCGGGCGAAGCCGGGTCGGGTTGCTAGTTTTAACATACAGTATAAGATAAGTTGAGGCTCAATGGGCAATGCGTCATGCGTACGAGGGTGATTCCAAAAGTAAGGTCCGATTCACCGTAAATATTTGAGAGCGGCGCCAAGGGCAAAACACACATGCGCGCCGACTCCTGGCATGCCTTGCGCGGCAAAAGCCGCCAGTAGCGTTGTTACTGTTGCTGTGTGCTGTTGATAGTGTCAGTTCACAATGATTAAGACAATTAATCAGCCCGCCGATTGTGAAGTAAGGGCAGTGATACGGTTTCTGTCTGCAAGAAACATTTCTGCGGCAGAAATTCATCGGCAGATTACTGAAGTATACGGTCCTAACATAATGAGTGACAGTAAAATGCGCAAGTGAGTGCGGGCCTTTAATGAAGGACGGGAAAATGTGCACGATGCAGACCATCAGTGATTTCAGACGAGTTGGTTCATGCGGTTGACGACAAAATTCGTGAAGATCGACGATTCACTATTTCAGGGACAACGATCAATAAAGCCGCCTACTGCTCTACCCCGACAAAACTTCGATGTGCAACCCAGAATAAGCGACGTGGTCGTTTGTCGTCTGGAGTGTTGTTGTTGCGTGACAATGCCAGACCCCATACTGCGAATGGCACGCAAACTCTAATCAAGAAATTTGGATGGGAACAAATGGACCACCCACCGTACAGTCCGGACTTGGCGCCAAGTGATTTCCACCTGTGCTGCTACCTAAAGGAGTTTCTTAGCGGCAAGCGCTTCGACACAGATGATGAAGTGAAAGAAGCTGTTAAAGACTGGTTAGCTTCGCAGGCGGCCGAGTTCTACGACTTAGGCATTCAAAAGCTTGTGGAACGATGTGACAAATGTGTAAATAAGTATGGAAATTATGTAGAAAAATAGAGAAAGACGTAAGGAATGTCAATAAAACAATTGTCTTGGTAACAATTTTGATTTTGGATATTTTTTAAACCAGACCTTAGTTTTGGAATAGCCCTCGTACATAGGCCTAGTGTCTCAGGCCAATAAACGTAGTCGCAGCAGAATCATTTGTTAAGATATTTCAGTTTTAATAAAAGGTGACATTCCTTCCCAATTATTCTAATAGGCCTATATAAGATTTATTCCAATTATATTAATATAGACCACTCCGTTGCGTAGTGGCTGGCACTCCCGGCTCTGCCAAATAGTTTAATTCTGGTCTGATACAGGATTGGGGTACACTCAGCCACGTGAAGCAAAAGTGAGAAGAGGTGGGCTCGATTCCCATCTCAGTCATCTTGGAGGTGGTTTTACGTGGTTTTTCACTTCTACTCCTGGTGAATGCCGGGATGGCTTCCAACTTAAGGCCACGGCCACCATCTTCCTAATCCTCATCTGAATTACAAATACAGTACACGAATACAGTCATCACAATAACACAGGTTATCAGACAAATTCCACACACACCCAAGTACACAGTGCTACATGACCACGATATCGCAAAGCACCTAAATAAATCAACAACATAATTATATTAATATATACGACGAGGTCATTATTTTGATAGCCAGAGCGCAGTGGGCGGGAACCAAGAATATGGGAGACAAATGGTTTCTAATATCCAGAATGGTCCACCAGCCCCTTATTATTTTTGGAGGTAGGTAACCCTACTAACGCGTATATCATAGTCATCCGAAAAACATTAGTACCGGTTCCTTTACGAGCTTAGTACAACTTTACCGTTGAGTACATGCTCGCGAATATAGTAGAAATCAATAGTGGCAGTGTTATTTCAATGACCTCAAATATAATGCATGATTAAAACGATCAGAACTCCGAATAACACCTTCTTACGTTTGGACAGGAAGTGTCTACGAATAGATTCAATACGTACCGGCAATACACCAAGGTTCTCGGTAGCTATGGTGGCTAAATCAAGAATTGCAAGAGTAGCGTCAACTAAGTCATATTGTAGAAGATGATGATGATAATTGTTGTTTTAAGGGGCCTAACATCTGGGTTATCGGCCCCTAATGGTCTGGGCGATAGCGAAAATGACAATGAAATAGAAACCCATAACGAAAATCAAGCTGGACTGAAAATACTTACAAAATGGAACTCAGATTGAAATGGCTCATAAAATGAAGAATTGAAATGCTTATAAAAGGTAAAGGTAATTTAGAAGGAAAATACTCATAAAAGGAATTTAGATTGAAAAATACGCAAAAAATGTAGTTTAGGTTCAAATTACTTGCAAAATGCAATGTAGATTCGAAATACTCAACAAAATGCAATTGAAATTCAAAATATTTACAAAATGCAATTGAAATTGAAAATACGTACAAAATGCAATTGAGGTTCAAAATACTTACAAAATGCAAGTAGAATTGAAAATACACAATGCAAGTGAGATTGAAAAAGGCCGGTTCAGATTCAAAATACTCACAAAGTGCAATTGAAATTCAAAATACTTACAAATTGCAATTGCATTTGAAAATGCTTACAAAATGTATGGTAGATTCAAAATACTCACAATATGTGTATTCCGCGATTCAAAATACTGTACTTACAAAATGCAATGGAGATTGAAAATACTTACAAAATGGAGTTTAGGTCAAAAATACTTACAAAGTGCAATGTAGAATTAAAAAAAAAAAAAAAAATACAAAATGTGGTTGAGTTAAAAAAACTCTCACAAAATGTAAGTTAGAGACACCGGGAGCCAATTCATAAAAACAGGGCGGGAATCATAAAGAGAAAAGGAACTATAATGAAAAGAAGGCTGATCCCACGAAGAAAGAGGGATCAGGAAAGATGAGAGAAGGGCCAATGAAGGCGGGAAAGGAAAAGACTCCCGAGGCCTCGGATACCCTATTACCGTCGGGGTCGGAAGAGAACAAGAGTTGACCAAGTGAGGGTGACAGGAAAGAAGACAGACAGGAGCCCGCACAAGTAAGTGGAAGCAATGCAGGACGCAGCTGGGATCCCGTGGTCGCCAACCCACGTCCCACTAGATGTGAGCCCCTGGGGGATCATTGTAGTGGGTTCGAACCTCGAACTAGTACATATTTTTTGTGCTAAATGTCGTTTATTGTGGATGTATTATGGACGCATATCTATCTGTTCCAACGAGTGATTTTTTATTTGGTCCTGAAAAGGACCGTACTTATCCGATGGTGCCCCAGATTGGACGACGACATAATGATCTGTAGAACGAAAGCAAGGTATCCTGTATATTCATGGTAGCAAGTGTCCGAAATTTTGACCACCTTGGTGGAAAACTCAGACTCACTCAGACGACCCACATAACAAATAGATTTGTTATATGGGTAGGCTCACGAATAAATACATCAGACCGAAACTATAATTTCTTTCAACGGCGTCTGTGCAAAAAGCGCTTGCTACACACATACAGTAATAGTTAGTTTGTGAGGTTTTAAGGGGCAGAACTACGAGGTCATCTGCCCCAAACATACAATTAATACAGATATTTATAACGTTATTGGTTTTACGTCCCTTTTAACTATTCTGGCTTTTAGAGACGCCGGGGTACCGGAAATTTGCTCCGAAGGGGATCTTTAACGTGCCAATAAATCTACTGACACGGCTCCCTCGCATTTGCGCACCCTCAAATGCTAGCTGACTGCGCCAGGATACGAACCTGCAACCTTGGGAACAGCAAGCGAGAACGTCACCGCTGTGCCACGCAGCAAGGCAGTAAATAGAGAACGTGTCATATTATTATTATTATTATTACTATTATTATTATTATTATTATTATTATTATTATTATTATTCTAGGATAAATATTGAACTATCAAAATTCGAATAATCACGAATAGAGTCGCCTCCCTTGCATAGTGGTCAGGGTGTTTAGCTGCCACCCCGTAGGTCCTGGGTTCGATTGCCGGCTCTGCCACGAAATTTGAAAAGTGGTATGAGGACTGGAACGGGGCTACTCAGCCTCGGGTGGTCCAAATTAGTAGAGGGGGTTCGATTCCCACCTCAGCGATCCTCGAAGTGGTTTTCCGTGGTTTCCCACTTCGTCTTCGGGCAAATGCCGGGATGTTACCTACCGTAAGGCCACGGCCGCCTCCTTCCTTCTTCCTTTCCTATCCCTCCCGATCTTACCCTCCCTTCCCATCCCTCAAGAGGCCCCTGTTCGCTTTGCCAGTGAGGCCGCCTGGGTGAGGTGCTGATCCCACCTCCCCAGTTGTATCCCCCCGGACCAGATGTTTCAAGGTCTAGGACACTGCCCGTAGGAGCGGTAATGGTGGGATCCCTCGCTGAGACCGTGAGAAAACCCAACCTCGAGGGTAGAATAGACGAAAAATAAAATAAAATAACGAATAGTATCCATCCATGGATTTGAACAGTATTTAGGGAAGTAACCATTTAAATAGGAAAATAAAACAACTTTCCCAATCGTCTTCGTAGATCATGTGAACAAAACCAAGTTGAAATCTTGCTGTATGAGGTAGGGAGGGTATAATAAAATAGTTTAAAAGAATTTATAATTCCCGCCGTTGGACAGTCTTGAACCCGATATCTTCGAAACAACGAGCGGGCGCGATACCACTCGCACACTTTTCCAACACACTGTGCCGGTTTTTGTTGCACTTTTTATTAACGCGTATGGTGAAATATTCAATTATTACAGGTAGATCTTCAATATTGATTGGAATGCACTCATTCAGTACCTGGCATGTTCTCTAATTTACTTAAAGCAAGTTTCACGAACGCTTTGCGTTAATAAAGCGAATGTACTGCAAATAATGCCCTCAAACGACAGCCCTTCGCTATGTTTTATTTCATACAACTTTGCGTACAAAATGCTAGCGTGTGATACATTTCGATCATATAAGCAGGTGCACTGACGAAGGGAACAGAGTCATACAGGATTTTGTACCAGCGATCACAACAATTTCCTTGCCAGCGAGTGTCGTGTGATATGGGCCTAAAGATATGCTAAGACTTGTTGCTAAAATTTAATAACAAAATAATACCAAGGTCGCCTCCGTAGCGTAGCGGTCAGCATGGTTAGCTGCCGCCCCGGAGGTCCTGGGTTCGATTTCCGGCTCTGCCACGAAATTTGAAAAGTGGTATGAGGACTGGAACGGGGTCTACTCAACCTCAGGTGGTCCAAATGAGTAGAGGGGGTTCGATTCCCACCTCAGTCATCCTCGAAGTGGTTTTCCATGGTTTCCCACTTCGTCTTCGGGCAAATGCCGGGATGGTACTGCCCCCGTAAATTGAATTATATTGAGACCACGGCGGTTGTATTGGAAAATATGAAGAAAGTTATGGCTGTCATAGTTGTGACGTGGATATTCATGACGTAGGCACGGATGACGCAGACTTCACGCAAGTAGGCTGCTTGAGCTGAGATTCTTGGTGACGTCGTGATTTTGTTCGAGAAAGATCTGAGTTTTACGACGCAGTCGCACGGAAACATGGAATTGTGCTGAGGAAGAAGTTACGCGATTGGAGGAAAGACTCGAACCAATGAACGATAGTTTGGAGGGAGACGGAGATTACTGAAACTACGATATTTAATTACTTTTGGAATGCAGAATTGTGGAAATCTATTTTCAGTTATGGCATTGATTTGGAATTTTGAAGAAATTAATTTTGAGTTTTTGAAATTTGAAAATCCGTCAAGTATAGCCAAAGTTAGAACTTCTAGCGATGACGGAGAAACAAGCTATGGAAGGGATGGATACGCCCCTTAAGAAGTTGATAAAAGGTCTTGCACAGCAGAGAGGAGCTCTCATATCGCATATATATCTCATACCGCATATATTTCTGATGTCATATAGTCGTTTTCGAGTGAATAAGTGAAACAAGTTGTCTTTAGCGTGTGTGGTTTAGCCCACCGCATTGAACGAGTACGGAGCGTGCCGCAGTTCCATTTTACGGTGATTGAAACTAGGCGAAGTTGAAACGCACACATTAACGAGTCTACGAGATAATATATCAAGAGTTGACTAATGCCTTTAAGCTACTTCTATTGTGCAGTACTATATTAAAGTGTGTAGAAAGGTTGAACATTTTCAAGATTATACTTTGAAAGATATTGGCATTTTAGGACGACTGACAAAAGTGATTTTCTCGCCACCTGAGAAGCACTTTTAAAATATCACATTCTACGCTACGGCTGACACGTGTAGTGCAACCGTGATATTACATATTGCTTTTGGTGATACAACGCTGCATTCTAACATGGAACAATATAATATGGCAGTTCTTTCAAACTATTATAACGGAAATGGAGATGGAAGGCTAAGAACTTTAATGCAATTGGGACATATATCAATGGAGTGAAATAGCAGCATGGAACTTCGCTAATCGTCTTTCTACAAAAGCGAGCATGTAGTGAACATCCAACTACACTCATGCATCGTTGTCCAACGCTGAATTATATCAAATGGCAGTGGAAACGTATTCATACTCCACAACTATGAATATTTCTACGGAAATAACTGCAATCAACTTCATGGTGAATTTCTACCAGAACTTCAGGGAACTATCAAGAGAGGCCAGGGTAGACCCGGCTCACAAAGAAGAGTTTTGCCAGAAGGATGTCTATCGTATACACGGAGCAGTGCAATTTCCGGAGGAGGAAGCAGTTCTATTCTCCGAGGGCGCTGGTTCCAGGTTCGAGGTCGGAGCACATCTTTTTGGTGAAATGGAACCATCACCAGTCTTCTTTGGAAGATTTTCCTCTGGAACTTCAATCAACAGATAAGGTAGTCGTGAACGTTTCTTATTTTATTTGAGTCATTTAGCGATATCTGAGCAACCATTTTTCCCATATGTTCTGTCCTATATTTTGCCCCATATTCTTGCTGGATATTTCTGTACTCAGTACACTTTGATGATTTATGCTTTTTCTACGATTTATTAAGACATTGTTATGTCAGTGGCATAGTTAAATAATTTTGGATCAGTTGGGACTGATATCTAGATTCTTTCAGTAATTTGCATTATTTTTGAAGTCACGATTTGACTGTAAAGTTAACGATTTTCTATGGCAGATTTGAATTCAGACAGCGTGTCATTTTATTAAAGTAATTCTCTTCAGTAAATTACTTTGACCAATTTTCTGTCATCATCAAGAAAGAAGAATAATTAAAAGATTTTAGAGCGTTAAAATCTATTTCTGTATCGACGATCTTGGAAATACTAGTCGTTTTATGAACATGATTGCAACATGGACATTTATCGTCAGTTCTGAATTACCATTGCATTATAGACAATTTTATGAAATATGAACTTTGATTACGATTTATTGAATACACTATAGTAATGAACATTTAATAGGAATTTTTCTCAATACTAGATTGGAACAATAATGTTTTCATTCCAAAGTCTAATTGTATTCTATTCGACTATTTATGCAGTTTTGATGAACTTTGTTTGAAGATAGTATTTTTATACTACGATACTTAGGAGATATTAATCTCAATTTTGATAGACCAGAAAGGCGTGTATAATCGTATTTGCTATTAAATTTATTTGTGATTGGCAAATTTTTACTTCATATCGATTCATGAATGAAACCCACGAAGGTTAAATAAACAACAGTTTTGAAACAATTAATGAATATAAGAATTTTTAAAGTGGAACTATGGATGTATAATCGTTAGTTCAGTGGACGTGTAAAAGTCGCTGATGAATAATGCCCTTGAATAAGTGAAGGAGATTCCCACAGTAATATTAATGATGTTGAAGAATTTGTAAGTGGAGGTTTTTGAATATATGGTGGAAGATTTTTATGCCATATATATGGAAATATATGATGAATTCTGGGCCTATTTTATGCAATTTTGTGCATTTGAGCGAAGTATTTTCCCGCTGAGAGTATTGTCCAGGTCCTTTGAAAATTAATCATGTGAAATTACTGTTAAAATTAACAAGAGTGTTAAATAATTTGAGATAACGATTTTGAATGGAGGTTACCGTCACTAATAATAATAATTATTATTAAAACTTATTAAACCTGAATATAAGCATAAATATAACTAACCTTCATTGGTCGATTATATTAACCCGATTTGAGTAATTATCAACCGGATAAACGTGTGGTTTAATGTATTTCTAAAATAAATAATATTAATATTGTAAATAATTGTGTAAATATCTTTAACAATAATGTGAAACGAAAGGGATTAATAGAGGCGTGTATAGATTTTTGAATTGTCGTTTGACAATATTATAAACAATTTATAATTGTTATAAACAATTAATGAGTTTTTGTTATAAACATTAAGAGTTTTGTTAATATACTCTAAAGAACGCTAATGAAACATATGGATTATGTAATTAAACAAGTTTTGGGATTATTAGAGTAATCCAGTAACATGTGATTGAAGCATTTAAAAGATTTGCGTGTTAATATTTGAGTTGAGTTGAGGACATTTAAAATGTTTGAAAAGGAGTTAGGCTCAGAGGTTACGAGCATATGCTAAGGCTGACTGGACAGGTGGGTCCATTTAACGACGTAGGCATGCGACGTGATGTAGGGTGGATCGCAGCTGGCCTGACAACTGTATGTTAGAGGCCAAGGTTGATTACATAACAGGCTTGCAGTTATAAATAAAGTGTGATGTTTATGAAAGAGGAAAACAATTGCTACATGTCTCGTTCCAATTCCCTCATCAATTCCAGTGTATTACTATTATTACGTTCTTTATAAGCTAGTGAAAGATACATTTTTGTATGTAACGTCTACAAGTCCTACAGGAGGACAGGATTATATTGACAATGGCTTCTGATTGCCACGTGCATTTTGTTGAATTCTTGTTAGAATCATTCCCTTTATGTGAAATAAATTATTGTACAGTTTAAAGTTTCTTGTTTCCGTCTTGGTTCATTTTAAATATCATGGTGGAGGTTATTGTGTGGGCATACTTTAAGTGATCCAGTTGGCAACCCATACCCGAGATTAATTGGAAGAGGTAAGTAAAGGTAAGTATGAACCCCCGTATATTTTGGTGTGTTCCACAATAATTTCTTGTTAACTGCTGTGCTCTAATCTCGATAGTATCTGTCAGTGCCATTTTCATTGATGTAGCTGTGCCGGTGCGTTTGATTATTGGCAATCCGATTGAGGGGGCGGATATCTGACAGCCTACTATCCGGATTTACGGGGACAGTAGGATTGGCGACCCTGAAACGTGGGGCACGTTCAGCAAAACATTGGATTACCAAGTTATTGCAGGAGAATTGGCACCGCAATTTCGTGGAGTGTTCGAATAACATTGGATTACCAAGTTATCGATGTCAATGGGATTGTGAAGACTCAAATAAAGAGGTTGATTCTTTGTTAGACGTCTTGGCCAATTGTAGAATTTGAGAGTGTGATTATATAGGGATTAAATGTTGTGTTGTATTAGGAAAATTACACTCAGAAAAGATCAGATCTTATACAACTTGAGAGAGGTTAAATAGGCTGGAAACTTAGAAAAATCGCCTATGATCTGGAGTCTTATTTTATTTGACCGGCTTATGACATGTTTAGTCATATTAAAGATAAAATTAAATTATGTGAATTGTAAATGTAAATTATTTGTGTTAGGATATTTTTAAATGAACCAAAGAAATTTGAACATGTGCTTGAGTTTGTTTCAACATGAAGTGTCTACGAAAGTTAATTATAAGGTAATTATAAGTTAGATTTAAGACAGAAAATTGCTCAAACTTTATATATGGTGAAGAATGTTGCTCAGATGTTGTTATTTTGCTCTGTTTGATGTATGTCCCTAAAGCAGTCTATTTTTGAATATTATTGAAATGGCAGATGAGAGTATGAGGAAAATGTTGGAGGAGATGTCCAACAATTTGTCTATTAGGCTGAATGAAAGCATGAAGGAGATGGAAGCTAGGAATACTAGTAGAATGGAGGAGAATATGAAAGTTCTTCAGACCAGTTCTGCAAACTTGGAAAATGATATGTCGCGTTTACAGATCAGTACCCAGGGAATCGAGAATGCTGTAAGTGACATTCATAAAGATGTTTCTGATGTTAAAACTGATGTTTCTAAGGTACAGAAAGATCTTACTATGTTGAATCTTGATGTTGCTAATGTCCGGGGTGATATTTCATGTGCTAGAGCTGAAGTAATTGTTGTTAGGAACGATGTTGCTACTGTACAAGATAAAGTAAAAGAGGTTCAAAGAGAGATTATAAATGTTCGAACCGATGTGTCAAATGTTCAAGTAGACATTAATAACATTCATTCCGATGTAAATGAGATGCAAAGCGATATAACTAAGATACAAGTAGAAGTTAACACTGTTTTTGTAGACATTGCGAAAGTTCAAACTGATGTTAATAAATTAAGAGAAGAAATTGAAACTTCAAAAACACTTTGTACTCGTAACATTAGTGCATTAACAACTAGGTTGGTTGACGAGTCTGTTAGGACAACAGCTTCTTTAGCAGGATTAAAGTATGATGTAGAGGTCATGAGAACCCAAGTATTAGATCATAATCGTTTACTTAAGGAAGACATTGAAGTAGATATTGCGGAAATGTTAACTGCAAATGTAACGGTGTGGAAAGATGAATGGAACAGGTCAAGTGGGGAACATGCCACTCAGATTCAGGACCGAATTGAAAGAAAACTTGCCAGTACACAAGTAGACATAAATAATGAAGTAGTTCAAATTAGGAAAGATTTGAGTATAAGGATGGATTCGCTATCCGAAAAGCAGGTAGAGGATAGAACTCAAATAGGTCAGGACGTGCAAGCATTAAAATCCGCGTTAGAGGAACAAATTCATAAGGTTGTCTCTGATGTTAATGAAACTACGAGCAAACTTCAGAATTTGAAACTAGGAGAAGCTAGCATGATGGAAACCTATAAAGAAGAGTTAATCAGGAAAGTCATCACGGAAATCACGGATAAGGATCCAGAAGGCTTGACTGGTGAAGATGATAGGAATTACGTCAGACGATGTAACCTCGCTACAGAAGAGAGAGATATTAGTCCTGAGGAACGTATATCCAGATTCCGGGAGGAAGAAGAGGATAGGAATATTGAACCTGAATGGAGATATCGTGATAGTGGGAAGAATTACATGGATTCATATCCGAGAAATGTGACAGTCATCCGGAACTTCGAGGACAAACCTCAAAAATTTAGCAATACTGATAGTCTAACACCGATAGAATATATCAGGAACCTGAAAGACTATTTCATTGAAGCTCACATTCCCAGAGAAAGAGAGATGAGGATAGTGGAGAGATTTCTAGCTGGAGGACCCCTTGAACGGTTCAGAGCATTTCGCTACACTTTCAGTAATTTTGACGAATTTGCAGAGGCACTGATAAAACGATTCTGGTCCATCGAAGCACAGAATTCATTAAGAGCTGAGGTATACTCAAGGAAGTATTCAGGTACTCTTCCAACACGGTACGCTGATTTCTTCACGAGCCAGTTATCACGCTTGAGATTTTTGCAACCCCCATTGTCAACAGAGCAGTTGATAGATGCGATTTCTCGTATGCTGCCTGTGGAGGTGAGAAGACTCATCATATCGTCAAACATCAGGGATTTGACCAGTATGGACGAATTATTGAGAAGGCTTGACTACACGAGTCCAATGCCAAATGTGGTACAAAAAGGTCAGAGGCACGAATTCAAAGACATCAATACAGTCTATATGGATCAAGTTCAGCAAACTGACAAGCCCAATGAAGAGAAAACTGAAAATGTAGGTCCTCACAGGAACCATCACTTTCGCAACCACAGATCGCAAGGTTACCGTCCATATCAGCAAAGAAGAGGCTGGAATAATAATAGAGGAAATTATAACAATGGATGAGGTAGATACTACAATAACCAGGGCTACAATAGAAACTACAATAGAAATTACCAGAATCAAAATCAGAATTCTCAAGGTCAGGTTATGACACCCGACAAATATCAGGAAAGAGAGAAAGAAAGTCAGCAGTATCTTAAGGAATTACGGGAGAAGGAAGCTGAAAACCAAAAGAAAAGTCAGGATGTAGTGATCGATCCTGGTCCTTCTACAAACCAGCAGAACTTTGAGATTGGTAACACAAAAAAAAAACGCCGATTTCTCAACGACAGTGAGAAACCATGAATACATTGCCACACCACACCTAATAACCATTAATGAAATTTATGAAGTAACTGATGAGGATTTATTAGAAGAGAGGGGAATCGTCAAAGAGGAGAGACCATGTGCATTACCTATTATTTCTGTACTGATAGACGGCCAACAGTACAAAGCTCTTATGGATACCGGCGCAATTATTTCTATCATTTCTGATGAATGCTATCAAAGTCTGTTAAAAGGAGAAAACATGACAGTTTTACCTGTTTCTACCGTCAAAGTGAGAGGAATTTTCCAAGACAAGGCAGTGAAATGCAAGATCCAAGTGTTGTTGAACTTTGAAATTAATGGAAGGAATTATGAACAGATCTTTATTGTGGTGAACAAGATCCATTTCGATATTGTGCTAGGAATCGATTTTATATCGAAAGTTGGAGCCATTATTGACATGAAGAATAGGATTATTAGCTTTAATGATGGGTACATGATCACAGAAGAGATCGAAGAACAGGACGTGAAGAACAGTCTGGAGATAGACCTTAGGGAAGAGATTTTAAATACCATTATCAATGAAGTGGAGAATCTAACAGAAATACCCAGTAGAAAAACTGAAGGATTTGAAGAAATTCAGGGGGAATTTGAGGATTTGATAAAGGAATTCCAAGATATTTTTGATGAAAAGCCTGGATTGATTAAAGACTATAAGTACAAGATAAGGCTGACCGATGAAACCCCTTACCAAAAGAGAATATACCCCATACCTGAGAAATACTATCAAGAAGTACGAGGGTTGATCAGAAAAATTGAGGTAGACGGGATTATTAAAAAACAGGCGTCGTCTTACATAAACCCCATCACTGTAGTGAAGAAAAGTAATGGTCAGATACGTCTTTGTCTCGATGCTCGGACCATCAACTTGAAGATTCTTCCAGAAAATGACCGACCACCTAAGATTAGAGATCTGCTTCGAAAGTTCAAAGGGAGAGCATGTTTCAGTGTTCTTGACTTGACATCTTCGTTTTACCAAGTTCAATTAGAAGAAGAAAGTATGCAGTACACTGGATTCTTATTTGACCAGACGTCATGGGTCTTTGTGAGAATGCCTTTTGGAATGGTCAACAGTGGACCAGCACTTATTCGAGCACTTGATAGTAAGCTCACTGACGAAGTAAAGGAAAATGTAATCTGCTACATTGACGATTTAATTGTATCTTCACCCAACGCCGCAGAACATTTAGTGCATTTGAGAAAGTTGTTTGAAAATTTAAGGGAGGCCAATATCAAGGTCAATTTTGGAAAATGTCAATTCTTGAAGAAGAAGATCAACTACTTGGGGCATACGATTGATAAGGATGGATATCATCCAAACATGCAGAAAGTAGATGCGATCACAAGGTTCCCAAAGCCAACTAAGGTAAAACAAGTCAGAGAATTTGTAGGCGCATGCCAATTTATCAGCAGTCACTGTCCGAGATACTCTGAAATTATGGCTCCTCTGTATGACTTACTCAAGAAGAATAATAGATGGAAATGGAGTACCGCAGCAGACGAGGCTTTTGAGAAATCAAAGGAGATGCTCAGAAACAACGTTAAACTGGAGTACCCAGACTTTGAGAAGATGTTCTATATTGAGTCTGATGCATCAAGAATAGGCATTAGTGCAGTCTTATACCAAAAAGACGAGGCAGGCAACAAGCACTACATTGCGTTCACTAGTCGAAAGTTAAGGAAACACGAGGAAAACTACTTTACGACAGAACTAGAAGCGTTAGCTTTTGTAACAGGTTTGCAAGCGTGGAAAAAAATGTTGCTGGGACACAAGGTTATCATTATTACAGATCACAAAGCACTTCAGTTTATGCTGCAAACTGACATGTCTAGTGATAGATTGACACGTTGGGCTTTGGTCACCCAACAGTTTAACGCCACTATAGTCCATCAGCCTGGGAAAGACAACTTACTGGCTGATGCTTTATCACGTAACCCTATCAAAAATGTGCAGATACACCATGTACAATTGGAGCAGCAAGATCAAGAGACCGTTAGGAGGTTAGCCCGAATCGGTGTGTCACAGAAGAGACACGCTCCAATCAGGAAAATGTACAGGTTCCTCAAGGGTTACATGGACAATACTGATGTTGACTATGCAGCTACACAGAGAGAATCACGACACTTTGTCTTGAGTGGAGACATCGTATGTAAGTATGCTGACTCTGCGCATACAAAGCTCCGAATAGTCGTGCCACCTAAACTTGTTGTCAATTTAGTGTGGGTAGCTCATCACGCAACTGGACATGCAGGTTTAGATAAGACTCTTGACACTCTTAAAGAGAGGTTTATTTGGACTAACATGCGTTCCAGCATTGCTAATGTCATTCGTTCATGTGATAAATATCAAAGAGCAAAGTATGCTTCCGCTCTATTAAAAGGAAAACCTAAGGCTATGATTCCTTCTAAACCAAATGAACTCATGGCGACGGACATATTTGGTCCTTGTCCGAAGGGATACCAGGGTAATCAGTATCTGTTGGTTACCGTGGATGTCTTCTCGAAATTTGTAACAATGAGTCCCATGCAAAAAGCTAACACGAGGAATGTTGTAAGCAGACTGGATCATGCTGTATTTCCAAAAGCTGGTAAACCAGAATATCTACTATCGGATCATGGAGCTCAGTTTACATCCTTAGAATTTGCTGCAGATATGGAAAGGCTTGGTATTAAGCACTTATTTTCAAGCGTGCGCTATCCGGAATCGAATTCTTCAGAAAGATATATGGCTGAATTTTCGAAATTTTGTCGAATTTTCTGTCCGAATGATAATTCTGATTGGGTGAGATTTGTACCCCTTATTGAGGAGTGTCTAAATTCTACAGTGCAGGAGAGCACAGGAGAGGTGCCAATGAGACTTCATCTAGGAAGAAACCCAGAAAGGCCGTGGGATAATCTTTTTAACCACATTCCTAGAGATCCCGACCTAGGAAGGCAACAGAGAATTGACAGAGCGAAGGAACAACTCCAGAAAGCAGCAGAAAAACGTCTGAAAAGAGTTGCTGGAAAACGTTTTGGTGCTCCCTTAGAAATTGGAAATCTAGTATTACTACGCAGACCTGTCAAGGCTGATGTGAGTAAGAAAATCTATCCCAAGTTTGGAATAGTGTTCATGGGTCCGTTCAGAATTACGAATGCTTTTGGAAACAACTGTTATGAACTCTACGATGATGAGAATAATGTCGTTTATGGCAAGTTCAATGCTGGAAACTTGAAGAAATATTATCCAAGAGTAAGCCAATAATAATTCAATTTCGTGTTCAAGTGAATTCTGATATTTATAACACTGAGTTTAAAAACAATTTGCAACTGTTTTTAAAACGTGGTGAAGGGAGAATGCCCCCGTAAATTGAATTATATTGAGACCACGGCGGTTGTATTGGAAAATATGAAGAAAGTTATGGCTGTCATAGTTGTGACGTGGATATTCATGACGTAGGCACGGATGACGCAGACTTCACGCAAGTAGGCTGCTTGAGCTGAGATTCTTGGTGACGTCGTGATTTTGTTCGAGAAAGATCTGAGTTTTACGACGCTGTCGCACGGAAACATGGAATTGTGCTGAGGAAGAAGTTACGCGATTGGAGGAAAGACTCGAACCAATGAACGATAGTTTGGAGGGAGACGGAGATTACTGAAACTACGATATTTAATTACTTTTGGAATGCAGAATTGTGGAAATCTATTTTCAGTTATGGCATTGATTTGGAATTTTGAAGAAATTATTTTGAGTCTTTGAAATTTGAAAATCCGTCAAGTATAGCCAAAGTTAGAACTTCTAGCGATGACGGAGAAACAAGCTATGGAAGGGATGGATACGCCCCTTAAGAAGTTGATAAAAGGTCTTACACAGCAGAGAGGAGCTCTCATATCGCATATATATCTCATACCGCATATATTTCTGATGTCATATAGTCGTTTTCGAGTGAATAAGTGAAACAAGTTGTCTTTAGCGTGTGTGGTTTAGCCCACCGCATTGAACGAGTACGGAGCGTGCCGCAGTTCCATTTTACGGTGATTGAAACTAGGCGAAGTTGAAACGCACACATTAACGAGTCTACGAGATAATATATCAAGAGTTGACTAATGCCTTTAAGCTACTTCTATTGTGCAGTACTATATTAAAGTGTGTAGAAAGGTTGAACATTTTCAAGATTATACTTTGAAAGATATTGGCATTTTAGGACGACTGACAAAAGTGATTTTCTCGCCACCTGAGAAGCACTTTTAAAATATCACATTCTACGCTACGGCTGACACGTGTAGTGCAACCGTGATATTACATATTGCTTTTGGTGATACAACGCTGCATTCTAACATGGAACAATATAATATGGCAGTTCTTTCAAACTATTATAACGGAAATGGAGATGGAAGGCTAAGAACTTTAATGCAATTGGGACATATATCAATGGAGTGAAATAGCAGCATGGAACTTCGCTAATCGTCTTTCTACAAAAGCGAGCATGTAGTGAACATCCAACTACACTCATGCATCGTTGTCCAACGCTGAATTATATCAAATGGCAGTGGAAACGTATTCATACTCCACAACTATGAATATTTCTACGGAAATAACTGCAATCAACTTCATGGTGAATTTCTACCAGAACTTCAGGGAACTATCAAGAGAGGCCAGGGTAGACCCGGCTCACAAAGAAGAGTTTTGCCAGAAGGATGTCTATCGTATACACGGAGCAGTGCAATTTCCGGAGGAGGAAGCAGTTCTATTCTCCGAGGGCGCTGGTTCCAGGTTCGAGGTCGGAGCACATCTTTTTGGTGAAATGGAACCATCACCAGTCTTCTTTGGAAGATTTTCCTCTGGAACTTCAATCAACAGATAAGGTAGTCGTGAACGTTTCTTGTTTTATTTGAGTCATTTAGCGATATCTGAGCAACCATTTTTCCCATATGTTCTGTCCTATATTTTGCCCCATATTCTTGCTGGATATTTCTGTACTCAGTACACTTTGATGATTTATGCTTTTTCTACGATTTATTAAGACATTGTTATGTCAGTGGCATAGTTAAATAATTTTGGATCAGTTGAGACTGATATCTAGATTCTTTCAGTAATTTGCATTATTTTTGAAGTCACGATTTGACTGTAAAGTTAACGATTTTCTATGGCAGATTTGAATTCAGACAGCGTGTCATTTTATTAAAGTAATTCTCTTCAGTAAATTACTTTGACCAATTTTCTGTCATCATCAAGAAAGAAGAATAATTAAAAGATTTTAGAGCGTTAAAATCTATTTCTGTATCGACGATCTTGGAAATACTAGTCGTTTTATGAACATGATTGCAACATGGACATTTATCGTCAGTTCTGAATTACCATTGCATTATAGACAATTTTATGAAATATGAACTTTGATTACGATTTATTGAATACACTATAGTAATGAACATTTAATAGGAATTTTTCTCAATACTAGATTGGAACAATAATGTTTTCATTCCAAAGTCTAATTGTATTCTATTCGACTATTTATGCAGTTTTGATGAACTTTGTTTGAAGATAGTATTTTTATACTACGATACTTAGGAGATATTAATCTCAATTTTGATAGACCAGAAAGGCGTGTATAATCGTATTTGCTATTAAATTTATTTGTGATTGGCAAATTTTTACTTCATATCGATTCATGAATGAAACCCACGAAGGTTGAATAAATAATAGTTTTGAAACAATTAATGAATATAAGAATTTTTAAAGTGGAACTATGGATGTATAATCGTTAGTTCAGTGGACGTGTAAAAGTCGCTGATGAATAATGCCCTTGAATAAGTGAAGGAGATTCCCACAGTAATATTAATGATGTTGAAGAATTTGTAAGTGGAGGTTTTTGAATATATGGTGGAAGATTTTTATGCCATATATATGGAAATATATGATGAATTCTGGGCCTATTTTATGCAATTTTGTGCATTTGAGCGAAGTATTTTCCCGCTGAGAGTATTGTCCAGGTCCTTTGAAAATTAATCATGTGAAATTACTGTTAAAATTAACAAGAGTGTTAAATAATTTGAGATAACGATTTTGAATGGAGGTTACCGTCACTAATAATAATAATAATTATTAAAACTTATTAAACCTGAATATAAGCATAAATATAACTAACCTTCATTGGTCGATTATATTAACCCGATTTGAGTAATTATCAACCGGATAAACGTGTGGTTTAATGTATTTCTAAAATAAATAATATTAATATTGTAAATAATTGTGTAAATATCTTTAACAATAATGTGAAACGAAAGGGATTAATAGAGGCGTGTATAGTTTTTTGAATTGTCGTTTGACAATATTATAAACAATTTATAATTGTTATAAACAATTAAGGAGTTTTTGTTATAAACATTAAGAGTTTTGTTAATATACTCTAAAGAACGCTAATGAAACATATGGATTATGTAATTAAACAAGTTTTGGGATTATTAGAGTAATCCAGTAACATGTGATTGAAGCATTTAAAAGATTTGCGTGTTAATATTTGAGTTGAGTTGAGGACATTTAAAATGTTTGAAAAGGAGTTAGGCTCAGAGGTTACGAGCATATGCTAAGGCTGACTGGACAGGTGGGTCCATTTAACGACGTAGGCATGCGAAGTGATGTAGGGTGGATCGCAGCTGGCCTGACAACTGTATGTTAGAGGCCAAGGTCGATTACATAACAGGCTTGCAGTTATAAATAAAGTGTGATGTTTATGAAAGAGGAAAACAATTGCTACATGTCTCGTTCCAATTCCCTCATCAATTCCAAGTGTATTACTATTATTACGTTCTTTATAAGCTAGTGAAAGATAAATTTTTGTATGTAACGTCTACAAGTCCTACAGGAGGACAGGATTATATTGACAATGGCTTCTGATTGCCACGTGCATTTTGTTGAATTTTTGTTAGAATCATTCCCTTTATGTGAAATAAATTATTGTACAGTTTAAAGTTTCTTGTTTCCGTCTTGGTTCATTTTAAATATCATGGTGGAGGTTATTGTGTGGGCATACTTTAAGTGATCCAGTTGGCAACCCATACCCGAGATTAATTGGAAGAGGTAAGTAAAGGTAAGTATGAACCCCCGTATATTTTGGTGTGTTCCACAATAATTTCTTGTTAACTGCTGTGCTCTAATCTCGATAGTATCTGTCAGTGCCATTTTCATTGATGTAGCTGTGCCGGTGCGTTTGATTATTGGCAATCCGATTGAGGGGGCGGATATCTGACAGCCTACTATCCGGATTTACGGGGACAGTACCTACTGCAAGGCCACGGCCGCCTCCTTCCCTCTTCCTCGCCTATCCATCCCAATCTTCCATACCTTCCAATCCCTTTCGCTTTGCAGGTGAGGCTACCTGGTCACACCTCCCCAGTTGTATCAATCCAGACCAGATGTTCCAGGCTCCAGGACACTGCCCATAGAGGCGGTAAATACACTAAATAAAAAAATCTTCTTCTTCTTCTTCTTCTTTCTTAGTCGTTTACCCTCCAGGTTGTTGGAACCCACGGACTCAGCGAGGGAACTCACCACTACCGCCTCTACGGGAACATCTAATCGGAGGGGATACAACTGGTGAGGTGGGATTGGCACCTCGCCCAGGCGGCCTCACCTGCAAAGCGAACAGGGGCCTCATGAGGGAAGGTAATGGACGGTCAGGACGGATAGGCAAGGAAGAGGGAAGGAGGCGGCCGTGGCCTTGAAGAAGGTACCCTCCCGGCATTTGCCCGAAGACGAAGTGGGAAACCACAGAAAACCACTTCGAGGATGGCTGAGGTGGGAATCGAACCCCCTCTACTCATTTGGAACACCTGAGGCTGAGTAGACCCCGTTCCAGTCCTCATACCACTTTTTCAAATTTTCGTGGCAGAGCCGGGAATCGAACCCAGGACCTCCGGGGCGGCAGCTAACCACGCTGACCGCTACGCTACGGAGGCGACAAAAAAAACAACCAAGGGAAATTCTAAGGAATACGTATACTTCGATGCAAGCATTGGCGATCAGAATATCCTTCGATATGTTGTTGTTTTGTTTCATTTAAGGGGCTAGAACATCGCGGTCATTTAGCCGTGTACTTGGGTGTGTGTGTAGAATTTGTCTCATAACCTGAGTTATTGCGGGCTTGTAATGATGTGTGTATTTGCAATTAAGGATTGGGAAGGAGGCGGCCGTGGCATTAAGACAGAAACCGTCCCAGAATTTTGCCGGAGTAGAAGTGGGAAACCAGGGAAAACCACTTCCAGGGTGGCTGAGGTGGGAATACAACCCACCTCTTCTCATATTTGCTTCACGAGGCTAAGTGTACCCAATTTCAGTCCTCAGACAAGTATTACATTTCTTGGGAGAGCTGGGAATCGAACCCGGAACTCCGGAGCGACACTTCGATATGTTATGTTAATATCCATGCCAGTTTTTTAAATTTTCGGCCATTACAGGTCACGTGGCATAACGTACCAATTCGAACGTATTCTCTTTATAAATCTGCAAAATTCAACGTACTCTTCACAAAAATACATCGTATGGGAATAAATGTGGCAATTTAGTTACATCCCCACTAAAATGGAGCGTGGGCTTTCGTTCAAAAAAGTATGCATACCACTGGATTCGAAGCACTATTTTACCAGTTCGCGGCCACCACGTACGGTCAGGCTTTAACCCAATCAGCCACCAACACATGGTTGATACCGCGCGCCAAACGTGCAGTAGTTACTGTGGCCGTCCCACCTCAAACGTTTAAGTCAATGTCAAAGTCTTAAATCATGGTTTATGGTGTTGATTTAACTTTCTACTATTACAGATCACGTGGCGTAAGCTATTAATTCGATCGCATTACGTGTATGTGTGTTATTTCAAGGAGCAATAAGTCATATGTTAGTAGAATGGGCCTTAGTATTCGAAGGGGGAACGTTTACGGTCGATTTTTCTTTGCTAGACCCATGACCCAATTACATAGCTGTCACACAGTCGGAGCGCAGAGCAATATCGACCATCGGGAGAAACGCAATGTTAGTTGGGTTACATAAAACAAAATAATAAGGGGCTGGTGGACCACTCTGTATAAGCGTGTACATGTATTTGTATATATTTGTATAGCATGTAATGAAACACCAGCATAACAATTAAACAAAAATTGGCGGGCAAGAAAGTTTACGGAGGTGGGATTCAAACCGCAGAAAATTCGTGACTAAAACACATGGTTTTAGTCGATTTACCCTCTAGGTTGGTGGTTCCAACGGACTCAGCGAGGGAACTCACCACTACCGCCTCTACGGGCAGTGTCCTGGAGCTTGGAACATCTGGTAGGTGTGGATACAACTGGGGAGGTGTGTTCAGCACTTCGCCCAGGCGGCCTCACCTGCAAAGCGAACAGGGGCCTAATGAGGGATGGGAAGGTAAGATTGGGATGGATAGGCTAGGAAGAGGGAAGGAGGCGGCCGTGGCCTTACAGTAGGTACTGTCCCCGAATTCGGATTCTGAACGATCCGGGATCTGATCATTATATTAACCATAAAGTTTTGAAATGTTTGAGGGCTGGAAAAGTGACAAGGAACCAGTTTGGACGACAAGATTCACTGAGAATAGGTGTTGACCTCAGACCAATGAAGATTCGGTTAAGTAGGTGAGTGGGAATATTAAGAAAGATGAGATATGATTGGATGTCCCGGGAAGTGGACTACATTTCCGATGGATTTATTAATCCTAGGGTGATAGCCTGTTGCTAGGTGCATGCCACGGGTTGGTGAGAACCAATGAGAAGGAGTTTGTGATCATGAATATGTATAGTGAACAGCTGATAGTGTGTAAATAGGTGGAATTTACGTTGGTGTAAATACTTTATTATTTTATTCGTCTTATCTATTATAAAATATATAGTACAGTATAGTGAGTTTAAGAATTTCAGGGTCGCAATGTATAAACTAATACGTAGGGATTGTAATAGCGAGAAGGCCTTCGCTAGTAGAGTTTTCTTTTGGTCGTATTCTTCGTGAGTTTAACGACAGTTGCTACGATCCTGAAATCTAGGGCGGAGCAGGAAGTAATAATTTCTGTTAAATTAAATAATTTTATTCATTGTTTTCCAACGTTATTTAGCGATTGGTGAACCAGAGATAAAGGTTTTAGTTTTTATTTGTGTTGTCAACATTTAATTATATTCTGTTTTCTGAATAAATGCCAGCGAGCACGTGTTTACGAATGCTCGTCGTTTTTTTAAATATAAGTTTGTCGTTATGATTTGCGGAAGTGGTGATAAGTAAATGCTATGGCCGGATATCGGAATCTCGAATTCCAGTTACCCATTTATGGTTTCTATATTGCCCGAGATAGAAGAGTTTGTTGTGATCTTGTTATTTAGTGTGTTTGATTCGGTAGTGACGGACCATAGCGTTTATTTGTATAGATTCTACCCTTATATGTTCCATGTTTCCAGTAAGTGATATGTTAGTGGTATAGGTAAGTATTTTAGCCGGGTACTGCCGAATGTTACGATCCATTTTCGATCCTGGGATTTTGGCTGTTACTTAACTGTGAAATTAAGGGCACAGTACCATCCCGGCATTTGCCCGAAGACGAAGTGGGAAACCACGGAAAATCACTTCTAGGATGGCTGAGGTGGGAATCGAACCCCCTCTACTCATTTGGACCACCCGAGGCTGAGTAGACCCCGTTCCAGTCTTCATACCACTTTTCAAATTTCGTGGCAGAGCCGGGAATCGAACCCAGGACCTCCTGGGCGGCAGCTAACCATGCTGACCGCTACGCTACGGAGGCGACTAAAACACATGGTGTGAACGCTAACCGCTAGAGCATGGAATCTCAAACTTTTTCTGTCACGCCCCTCCTTCTGAAACATGAAATATCTAGCCCCCCACCCCACTGCCCCCTATTCTTCTCCCTTTTCTTAGCACTTCCCATAGGCTACTTCGCAAAAAAAAAAAAAAAATACAAACCACACACACACACACACACTCCAACAGATCTTAAGCTTTACAGTATTTGCTTCTGTCTAATTACTGCAACTACCAGTTACAATAAAAATAAGCTAATAATAATAATAATAATAATAATAATAATAATAACACACAATTTACTATTCTTAGGGCACATCAAAGTTCAACAACTCTTTGTAAAAGATTGTAATGGCGTTACTTGCATCAGTTTATTGCAAATCTGGCTAACCACTTCCACTGAACACGCACTAGAATTCATCTGTTCACTAGCTGTCTTTGGACTGACTGCAAAGGTCTGGCTGAATTCGAGTCGACAATAGCAGCAATAGAAGAATCTATTCTTGTAAGGGAGTGGCGGTCACAATGTCAAGCGGATTATTCTCATCAGTGTTTGGTCAGGAAATATCACTGCGGGTGGTGGGTGCAAGAGTGCTGTGTGGGAAATGTTACTCTAAACCTTTTTCTCAGAATTCCTGCTGGCAGGATCTAAATAAGACAGCAAAAGTACGAGTTTATTAGTCTTGAATGGTCGTGGCAGCTTCCTGCCTATGATAGGTGCATGGATATGAGGATAGCAATATTTGTTACAGAATATGAAATATAAGTATTTCAATCAGAGACGGCGCCCCCCTTTATCACTCACTGCGTCACCCCGCAGGGGGCGCGCATCCCGCTTTGAGGACCTCTGCGCTAGACAACCATCACATGACTAAACTACTTCTATTACACATGTCTTAGGGGGCGTTAACCACCACAGTGCATGTTTGATAAAAATATGAATATCTCTGGAACCATACACTTGATGTTCATGAAACTTTAACTGCTTATAGCATATGAGCTATTTGTAGGATGGGCATCGGAAGGAAATCACATTAATATCCTGTGGACTAACTTTATGAAAATTTTAAATAGCGCTGTTGATAAATTTGTCCCATTTAAATTGCTGAAACAAAACCCAGATCCTGAGTATTACACACGAGAAATTAGGAGTCTAAAACGGGAAATTACGAAATCATACAATAAAAGACATGATAGTGACAAGTATATGTTGAAATTTAAGTCCTTATCAAGAGAGCTCGTCTTAAAAAAGAGGGCTGCTCATGACAGTTATATGCAAGGTTTACTTGGTTCGGGAGGTGATGGGTGGATTTTTTTTTACAGTTATGTTAGGAAAAGAAAGGGAAATTCAAATAATTTGTCGATGATAATGTCCAGTGACGGTAAATTAATTACTGAGAAACAGGCCATTGCTAATGAATTAAATGTCTTTTACGGTAGTGTGTTCAATAAATCCAATAGCTGTGTGTTGGACCTTAACGACGAATCAGGGGCTCCCCTGTTCCAAATAAACCAGTCAGCAATTGTAAAGCTAATACAAAAACTACGTTTAAATGTATCAAAGGGTCCTGATAATATTGTTAGTGAAGTACTTAAACTAGGAGGTAGGGCCTGGCACGATACTTGGAAGTGATGTTTAATGTGTCCATAAACAATGCGCAAATCCCAGATGACTGGAAAAGAGATACGGTAGTCCCAATATTTAAGGGAGGGAGCAGACTTGAACTGGGCAACTACAGGCCGGTTAGCCTTACGTCCATCGTTTGTAAACAGATGGAGCATCTCATTTGCGACTACTTGAGGGAACAGTGGGAAACATTATCATGGTTTAATGATAGGCAACATGGATTTCGGAAAGGTTACTCATGCGAGAGTCAGATGCTATCACATTTTCAAGACATTAGCGAATCGTTAGACCATGGAGTTTCAGTCGACGCCGTGGTTATAGATTTTGCGAAGGCATTTGATGTCGTGCCGCATGACATGCTACTCCATAAATTAGCTTCGACGAAGATTGATAGAAGAGTAATTTTATGGATCCAAGAATTTTTGACGGGTCGTTCCCAGAAAGTGAAAGTCGAAGGCATATTCTCGGATGAAATTACCGTAACGTCGGGTATCCCTCAGGGCAGCGTAATCGGAACGTTGTTATTTTTGGCGTTTATAAATGACTTAACAAATGGGATTCACAGTGACTGTCGATTGTTTGCGGATGATTGTGTAATATATCGAAAGATACATGACTCACAAGATAATGCAGTGCTTCAAGAGGACCTGAACCTGGTCTGTAAGTGGGCGATTGTAAATAAAATGAAAATAAACACAAGAAAATGTAGTCTCTTAAAAATAGGGAAAGTGCGAAGGCAGGATTTTCAATATAACATTGGCTCGGAAATACTTGTAGAAGAAGATTCTCGCAAATATTTGGGCGTTCACGTAAGGAATGATATGAAATGGAGTAGTCATGTAGGAGGTGTAGTTTCAAAAGCTTACAAATCCCTGCACTTTGTAATGTGGGTATTAAAAGGAAGTAGTACCTCTGCTAAATAATTAGGCTATTTGTCACTTGTAAGACCTATTCTGGAATATGCCTCGGCGGTTTGGGATCCATATCAAGCAGGGCTCATCAATGAGTTGGAAATGGTACAAAGAAAGGCCGCTAGATTTGTGCTCAGTGACTTTAATCCCAGGAGCAGTGTGAGCCGTATGTTAAAGAAACTTGGGTGGGAATCACTGGAGGCTAGGAGGATGAAATCTAGACTCTGCGCTATGTACAACACGTATACAAATCAACCAGCATGGGGTGAGCTTAGCAAACGATTGGGAAAGCCCACTTACATGGGTAGGAGCGAGCATCCTTTCAAAGTTAAGGGCCGACCACAGCGAACAAATTATGGTAAATATTCTTTTGTAAACCGTGCCATTGATAACTGGAACTCTCTACCTGCCGCAGTCTTAGAGCCTTTTCCCAAACATATAGGTGTGTTTAAGAAAAGACTGACTATTTGTGTAAATACACCAGTTTAATTGTTGTATAATTGTTATTGAATTGTTATGTATAATTATTTATTTGTTATGTATATCCAATTTGCCACCGGGGGACACACCCCCCATTGCAAATAAATGAATGAATGAATGAATGAATGAATGAATGAATGTGTGTAGTAATAGGAGAATGAATTCACAGAGTCCTGGATTCATAAATTCTTTGCGAATAATTATTATCGTTGCGAGTGTAAAACATTATGTATCGGTTCATTATTTCTAAAACCATTCATACTATTAAGCCAAAATTCAGTTTCAGCTTCCGTAGTGTCTGTATTGTAATCCTAACCTACAAAATATTAACATTTTCGGCATGCAATTTTAGGAAAGGAATATATTTTTTAAAAATATTATTATTTCCAATGTTGAGACCTTATTCTATATTTTTGAAGGTTTAAAGCACTGTACATACTGTGCCCAATTAGACACGGCTGACTGGCATCGAACTGGGGTCTTTATCAAAGAAGAGCAGGCCCATGATTCTGCACAGAATCGAATCATTGATCTCTGAGGGGGAACAGCCACAGTGAACCCGAGGAACAATGAGTTATATCTGCATATAATTATAATAGCAGGATTTCACGGCCAGAACGGGAATATTATAGCTTTTAAGCGGAACAACATACTCCAGAAACTAACAGGGACCTCCTGGGGTGCCAACGCAACAGTTCTGAGATCCACAGCCCTAGCTCTTACATACTCAGTTGCAGAATATTGCTGCTCTACCTGGCTTAACAGTGCCCACACCAAAATTATTGACACACAACTCAATCAAGCAATGCGCCTCATCACAGGATGCATGCGATCCACAAACACACATTGGCTTCCAGTTCTAAGTAACATTCCACCTCCACCCCTGAGAAGACTTCAATCATTGCTGAACACATGGAAGAGAATTGAAAACAACCCATCGCTGGCAATACACTCTGAGCTCGCAGTACCTTTACCGCAGCGTCTGAAGTCCAGACAACCATCATGGCGAACAGCAGTCAACCTGCAGGATAATCACTTCAACATTCTAGATGCCTGGAACAATCAATGGCAGGAACAAACTTCCCTGACACATCACCATCTAATTGTGACTCCTTGGGAACGACCTGCAGGTTTTCGTTTACCTCGACGTCAATGGTGCACACTGAACCGGATAAGAACGGGTCAAGGCAGGTGTGCAGCGATACTGAATCAATGGGGCTGGAAGTCCTCCCCTGAATGTGACTGTGGAGAAGATCGGCAAACTATGGACCACGTAGCTTTCGAATGCCCTCTCAGAGCATTCAAAGGGACAATACAGGAACTCCACCAGCTTAATCAAGAAGCCATCGATTGGATTCAACAACTTAAAATTGAACTCGAATTTTACAAACATGAGATCATGTGTATCTTGTTGTATATATTTTTGTACATATTCCTCCTTTCATCATACGATAAATAATAAATAATAAAATAATAAATAGCTTTTAAGGTGGATTATTGCAGAAAATACCAGCCTATGCACGTTTTAGATGCTAGAACGCAAGAAAGCGAGCCAGCTTGACATTTTGACAAAGCGGAGTTGAATGTGGGAGGAGTAGACATGGCGCCAACGTCCTACTTTCGGCGTGGCTGGAAGCTGAAGGGCGTGATTAACGACCGAGAAAATCCCCCTTCAACAAGGAGAAACAGGGGAGTGGAGGCGGTCGCCCACAGAAATTAATTAATTACAGCCAAATGGAGCAATGAATTGAGATGAAACTTACACCCAGATGCATGTATTCTAGGAAAGATAATTTAGGAGTGTTTTCACGCCTAAATTAAAGCCTGCATCTATAAAGGAACCTCTGCACAGACATCATCCGCTACAGAATAAGGATTCGTGAAGGAGCCGAGGGGAATTACCGGAGTAGCGTCATGACGCCGTGGAAGAAAGCAATTAATTATAATTAATTGGCCGAAGCGATTGCCTGCACGCGAGAGATTTTGGAACCTCCACGTATAGACAAACAAGGATCATACTTCACTTTGTCTGAAAATGTATTATATCAAGAAGAGAGTCGTTCCTGGAAATCCAGTGAACTACTTTTCATAAGGAAGCTTTATATAGGAGAAGCTGGAGCAGGGAAGTCAGTCGTCTTGACTCACCCGTGAGGTAACACGCTGCCGGATCACGCAAGGAAGTGCGCGGAATTTATAAAGTATTGACGCTCAAATGTACTAGCGGTGAACAATGAAAGGCATATCATGCAGCTTCATAACAGTAATTATTTATCATATAAGAATTAGTCTACAGCAGACGTTTAGGCAACAGCATACGCGAGTATAGAATCAGTACAGCGTAGAGATAATTTAGGATGATGTTTATAGACAATGAACATAACCAGGAAGTGTTATCATGGGTAAAATAACATATTATTGTAATGATCACTACAGTTACGGGAGCCTGGGAGGCGTCACAAGTAGTCGTGACCTAGGATTGAACAAATTTGCAGTAGAGGAGACATAAACTGTAGGTGACGGGAGTCGAACACACACACGCAAGATAGACTTTCAAGGAGAACAGCGGTTGTCAGGAGTTAGCTGCATCGCATCTCTGAGGTCAGGCGATAGTGGGAATCCGACCAAGGATCCATGTGTGAAAATGATGCGAGAATTGTGTATAAAGTTATATTACAGTAATATTTAAACGTGTTTATGTTTATATGGTAAAAGAATGTGTATTGTGTCAAAGTGAAAATGCTATTAGTGAAAAATATAATTACCATGTGTAAAGTTTATACAATGTGTCGTGTGAATAATATCATGATGGCTTAAAATAAGCATCATGGCGGGTGAGTGGCTGGCATGCTGGACCAACCCAGCTAGAATGAAAGTGAGTACAAAATTAATATGTTGATATGATTTAATAGCTCACCATACAACGAAGCATCACTCTAAGATTAAGAATTAACAGTCATTTATGTACGAGATCACATCCCTCGTATTTTGGTAAAATATGGCTTGGAGGATGATTTGTTTACTGCCATTTAGGCGTAAGACACTGTTGAAAGTAACGGTAACGTTAAATAATAATAATAATAATCTGGGGTCGGTAACAATAATGAATAAACAAGTAGTTCCGTGAAGAACTATACAGCCTATTTTCATATATCCTGCTCATGTTAATTGTCTCTGTCAACATACAAAATTTCAGTTTAATTGCAGTAACAGATTCGTAGATATTGAGAACCGTCTAAATATTTCAGATGGTCGCCAGGTTGGATTTTTATTTTTAGTTGTACTATTACATTAAGATTATTGTGTACGTGTGGTATTCAAACTTCAATCGCATGATTAAACCACAAGAAGTAAAAACGAGATTTTAAAATTACGCACAGCAGCCATCTTGTGATTATGCAAACAATTGAAATAAATTAGATCCCAGTGGATCAACATTTGTATAAGCATTTAACGTGCAACGTTTCACGGCACTCGGATAGTTAATTCGCGAGAAACGTCCATTTAAATATTTAGACTTCGCGTCGCCGCCATGTTGGATTTGTGCTCACCAGGTTACTGAAAGTCCTATAGGTGAACATATGTTCATAGTCTCTATGAACATAAAAAATTCAGTTTGGTTGCTGTAAAAGATTCATAGATATTGAGAACCGTCTAAATATTTCGGAAGCTCGCCATTTAGGATTGTTATATGTATAGGCCATAGAGTTATGTACCATTCAAGGACAATTATTGCATAGGTTCATTATTCAAACTTTCACTTCGATCGCATGATTACGACACAAGAAATAAAAACTTAATTTTAAAATTTCGCACAGCCGCCATTTTGAGTTTATGTAAACAATTGAATTAAGTTAGATGGCAGTGCATTACAAACTGCAAACTCATTTACTGTACCACATTTCACGGCGCTCAGAGAGTTAAATCACGAGAAAAGTCTATTAAAACATTTCAAATTCGCTTGGTCGCCATGTTCGTTTTGTTCTTTACAGGTTTATGAAATATACATAGGTAAACTTGTATCAGTACCCTTTATCACCGTACAAAATTGCAGGGTGATATCTGTAATAGTTTCGGATATATAGAATGTCAGTGAAATATTTTGCACAGCCGCCATTTTGAGGTTATGTAAACAATTGAACTAAATTAGACTTCAATGCATTACAATGTGTATAAACAATTGCTGTACCAATTTTCATTACGTTTGGATAGTTAAATCGCGAGAAAAGTCTATTTAAATGTCTCAACTTCGCTTGGTCGCCATGTTGGTTTTGTAGTCACCAGGTTTTTGAAAGTCTCATAGGTGAACTTCTTGTAGTGCCCTTTATCACCGTACACAATTTCAGGGCGATATCGGTAATAGTTTCGGAGATATTGAATGCTAGTGAAATATTTCGCACAGCCGCCATGTTGGATTGGTGAGACGTAACAAAATTTGAAGGGCACGGTTGATGTCGCCAGGAATAGCGCTATGAACTTACCGAGTTTCATTGAAATCGCTCCAGCCGTTTAGATTTTATTAGGGGACACACACACACACCTCACACACACACACACACACACACACACACACGGACAAAAGGTGATTTCATAAGCCTATTTTTTTCAAAATGGAAAATAGGCTAATAAATCGGCATGTCAGGCCTATAGTACGTACAAAGTGTGTTATATCTAGCGTAAGAATACTGTGTTATTGTAAACAGTAAGAATGCAACATAAATATCGAAATAAAGAGAGCTTTTCAGTGTCATGGAAGTGTTAAATAAATGTTTATTATGGTATATTCTACAGGGTTGTATTTGAGAGCCATTAAGATAGTTAATGTAAGCCAGTAAATTTATACTTGGTTTGGAGCTACGTAGAACTTTGGCTTATGAGTAATTGCATAGAGGACGTGAGTGCTTTAAGAATTGAGTCATCTGTAAGAAATATTGTTTGAGCCGCGATCAGCGAGCATGTAACGTAGAATCAAGAGATTTACGTCAATAAGTTGCGGGGATCATCCAAAAATAGCTTGCGCGTTGGCGAATCTAGTCGGCTAATCTTCGAATCTACGATATAGTATTGCCTTAGAGCATACATGTGTTATTCGCAACAGAGTTGGGACAGAGTCTGTCTGTATCCACTGTTCGCAGAGTTTTCGCCACCAGGGATAACTGTTAGAGACCCTAGGTGAGCCCATATATTAATTGATCTGCCCTTAGAGGTAAGACTAATGGTTCTTCGTATAGGAAACGTCGATTTCCTCTTGTTATAAGCATGCCGTCCAGTGAAAGTACTGTGAAACTCACTTGAGACGCAAGCAAAAGCCACTGATGTCGACTACAGAACGGCAAAGCTATTTCGTGATCCATCCCTTGCCATGAATATTAAGTAGGAGCCGAGATGAGCCCATTATATACTCTAAATGTAGGTATTAAATAATTAGATTGACTCAATTCGTAAGGACACGACCCATTCAGGGTACCTCCAGCACAGCTGCACCAGTGAATGAACTTGACCCTGCGGGAAGTCAGACGGGGTGGCAGGTAGTCCACTAACCCGGCGGCCATCTTGCCGAGGTCAGCCATGACTAATTCATTGTTCGCACGGAAAGGAAGTCAATAGACCTGATCCTTTTATTTTAAAATTGTAGTGGGACACTGAAGAATCTCGATATTTCAAAAAGTAATTAAGATATGCTTGATGTGATAATATCAATTGAATTAAATGCACTATTTCCATACACATGCAATGTGGGAATGTTGAAATCGGATAACATTTGGCCCAGTTATTCTCCGAGGAGGAATTAACTACACCAAATAAATAGAGGCATTTTTGTAAGGTGTATTTGCCCAGTTCACACTAATTTATTCATACGGGTAGCGTAATTTGAATGAGATGACACGTCTGTAACGATAATGTTTTGACCAGACCCAGAAAATCGTTGTATGGTGAAGCTATAAAATATCTATATCCATGTGTATTTTGGAGGGGAATGTGTACCATTTCAGCGTTTGAAACTGATGGGAAAAGAATACGATTCGCACGAGACAACACTTATTAAACAGGCATAAGCTAATGAATTAATGTTATGTAAAGTAAATGTCCCGTGTAAAACGGATAAATGTTTAATAATTGCAGATTTAATGCCATTTAAATATAATTTGTGTTTATTGTGTTGTGATATTCCAGTTTGTGTTAAATTGTTCCACGTGAAGAACACTATGGACACTCGCAAATGTCGAAGAGTATCAATAATAGGATGTTTTGGATAGACTTGAGTGCGGTGAAGCACTAATTTTGAGGAGAAGAGACTCACAGATAATTTTGATTTTTGTTGTGGGAAATAAATGTGAAGTATTTTTTTGTGTTTTATGTTGTATTGCCATGAATTACTATAATTAAATGTTATACTTAGGAATATGTTGTTTCTTTCAAGTAGAGTAGTCACCTGACAGACTCAAATCCTGAATATGTGATCGTATAGTGGGTTGAACGCCCCATACCTCGAAAGACCGTGAGTTAGCTGGGATACGAACACATGTTCCATATGATGAAGATTGGGTACAATACATAGTAGAACTCAAGTTGCAAATTTAATGTCAATTGTGCTGTTACTTCTAGAGATAGTGCACCTTTTGTAAAAAAAAAAAAAAAAAGGGAAAATGACTTCAAAGTGAAGTGTGTACCTGCACGACTTGCTTTCTTGCTTTCTTCTTCTAAAACCTGTAATCTCCTGATCCTGCTTGTTTCTCCTTGTCTTGGTATGCCAACTTCCTTCTTCTTTTCTTTATTCCTAGTCCATTTTAATGATTGTTTACGCATATTCCCAATTACTACACTACACTTCCACTAGCAATATCAATAAGACTATACAGCAAAAGCGGTCACATGAAAAGCACATGTCATATGAGCACTCATAAGTAGCAAAGAACATAAAGCCTCGCCTCCAAGCGCACACTGGTTCTATCTACTGGCCAAAATACCAACTACTGTCAAGCATAGAGAAGCGGTCAATTCGAATCCAGATAATTATGACAAAATCCCGCAAAAGCTGAGAGAACTGGGACTTTTAAACGCCACGCCTACCTTATAAAATGAACTAAGAGCCATAGCAATTAAACTAATTGAGATATCATCATGAAATAAGTTGATTTTGATAAAGCAATATAGTGGCCTATAAATGAGCCAATCAAAATAGATATTGTTTGGTTAACGCCCCCTTAATTGTATGCATAAGCTTCTGATACGGTACCTAATGTCGCCAAGCATTTGCCGTTGATAATTTCGTACTAAATCTGTATGTAATAGTCCTTCCGCTATTAAGATTATACTGTACATTGTTAGGTTTATTTAAATCAGAAATAGCCAGCCTTTACATCACTGGGGCGCTGTGAACCACCTGGCGGTTAAAAGTGGAACATCGAAAAAATAATATTCGCAATTATTTAAATACACGGATGACATAATGTAAAGCCCGTATCACACGACACTCGCTAGCATGGAAGCTGCTACCAGTACGGGTATACACGCTGGTATAGCCGCGTCTAGCACCGTGTGATTTCTACCTTCTATGCTAGATTCTGCCTTCTATGACAGCCTTCATGGCATCTCAGTAACTGGTCCGGTGCTATTTTCGCTGGAAGATTGTATGGAGTGTTCAGCACCTGAGCCAATCAGAATGCCCTTGCAGAGATCCTAGCGGTAGCATCTCCAGATAATCTTGGTTAATCGTTTTCTCGAAAGCAACGTATTTCTACACAAGATGTCACGACCTTGGGCAAATGAGGTTATTTCTTCGCTTATTGAAATGTACGAAAGTAATCCATGTCTTTATAACATAACAAAATTATGCGCCAAGATGCCCTGGAAAAAATAGCACAAGAAATCAGGTAGAAATAGTGCTATTCATTGCTACAAAAATTGTTCAGTTATGTCTGTTAATAATTGCAAAACACAATGTTATTAAAAGGTAGGATTTTTAGGCTCCTTTGATTTTTTTATTTTTACATGGAATGATAACGGCATTAACTAGAATAAACCGTTTTTTTTTCAGTTTTAAATTTCCTACAAAATGTATATCTATGGATAAAATATAGAGATTTTTCTAACCCAATACATTACTGTACAACACTTCGTCTTTACATTGTATTGTTTTATGCCAGATATTTGTAATATCTCCATTAATTGACCTATTTGGAAACTAGTTAAAGAAAGAAGCTACCTTTAAACCACAGACGTTTTACCCAAATCACTTTGTTGGTATTATAATGCTACCGATGCTGTATATAATGTGGCAGTTTAAACCGGTCAATATGCACAGTGCTTCTGGTTCTGGTTGTCTGCATATTGCCAATTACTGTATTAGTGCAGCGGCACCGAGAATCAATCTCCTACGTTCTTCCATATTTGAACAGATGTTTCTGCTATGGAACCTTCCATGTGCTCAGGTACATTTATTTAACGTGTGATACATTTCAGCCACACAAGGAGGCATGCCGGCGAGCATGGAAGGAAACTTATGTCAGGTGATGGCAGCTGTCGTAGCAGCTTCCATGCTAGCGAGTGTCGTGTGATACGGGAAGCTTCTACCCGTACTGGTATACACGCGTCTAGCCCCGTGTGATTTGTACCTTCCATGCTAGGTTCTGCCTTCCATAATAGCTTCCATACAAGTCACGAAATTGAACAGGTGCCATTTTTCCGGCAGTTTTCATGGAAGTTTGAGTACAACAACCAATTGGATTGCTTTTCTCGTTCAGGTAGATATCCTAGGGGCAACACAAACAAATAGATTTGTTATGTAGGTAGGCCTACGAATAAATACATCAGAATGAAATTATATTTTCTTTAAATGGCGTCTGTGTGAAAAGCGCTAGCTATACCCAGTAAATACAGAACGTGTAATATTATTATTATTCAGGGATAAATATTGAACTATTTAAATTCTAATAGTTATCACGAATAGTATCCGTCCATGGTTACAGTATTTAGGGAAAATAGAATTTTAAATGAGAGAAAACAACTTTGCTATCGCCCTCATAGATCATGTACACAAACCAAAGTTGCAATATTGCTGTACGACGTAAGGAGGATATTATAAAATACAGTAATTAAAAGGAAGTAAAAAATTTCGCCGTTGGATAGCCTTGAACACGGCATCTTCAAACCAGCAAGCGAGCGCGATACCACTAGCACACTTTTCCCACTGACGTTTTAGCATTTTGTTGCGCTTCTTATTGGTGCGTATGGTTAAATATTCAATTATCACAGTTAGATATTAAATATTGATTGGAATGCATTCATTCAGTACCAGGCATGTTTTCAAATGTACTTAAGGCACGTTTCACGACCGCTTTGCGTTAATAATGCGAATCGACTGTAAATTTTACCACCAAACGATAACCGTCCTCCATGTTTTATTTCTTACAACTTGGCGCACGAGATGCTAGCGTGTGATACACTTCAATCATAAAAGCAGCTGTACTGACGAGGATGAACAGAACCATACATGATTCTATACCAGCCATCACAACAGCTTCCTTGCCAGCAAGTGTCGTGTGATACGGGCCTAATTAGGCGAAATAAGGCGAGGCTCAATCGATAATGCGTGACGTGAATTTTGTTTTAAGACAACAAACGTTGTCGCAGCACAAATACTCGTCAAGATATTTCAGTTTTATAAAAGGTGTAATTTCTTCCGAATTATTTTATCTATAAGATTGTTTAAATGTGTCAACTCTGTGATTTTCTTAACTTATTATTGTAACGAATTTCAGATAGAATGTAGTCAACACTATTTAGTTAATGTCTGTTTCTATTTAACGTTCGTATTTAACTGTTGGTCTATTATAAAGTGGTTAGTTGGTTAAGGAAGCTAATACATACTGTAATCGCTACAATACACTAGAGTTAAATAAGGTTAAGGAAACTTAGCTGGTATTTGGAAAACGTCTGTACAACGTCCGTATTCACTCACAAATCTCCATGGACTGGCTAATGTAAGCTTCACCAGAATTAAATTTTTGTCAGAGTCAGGAATCGAACCCGGACCTCCAGGCGGGGGCGACAATCCAGAATGCCAGCCGCTACACCACGAAATCCTGGCTATGTGCCTTAAGTACAATGCCCCAGTTCGGTACCTTTCAGTTTCTTTTGAACAGTTCCGTTTGAAGAGGATGTAGCAGTACACTCTAGTGGCAGCTGAATGTTGATTAATGTCGGGTGCACATAGTGAGTTGCTGAATGAATGCTTTCCAGTGTATGTGTAGCACTCTGATTCACGAAGACAATAACATTCCTCCAGGCGCATTAACAGCGCAGGAGAGAGCCGCTGGCATGGAGGGTGGAGTATAATCCGTGCAATCTGGTTTTAGCAAGCAATTCCCGCATATAATCGGATGAGATGCCCTGGGGCTTTCATCACCGCGACCAAACCTCACTGCATATTGACTATAACTGGATGACTGGTACAGGGTCAGGAATCCGCCACGACTATTAGGTGCTCAGCATCTCGCTTCGTCATTCTGGATCTCAAACATTACACGACCACGACCTGGCAAATTCCTCTCAAAGAGAATGATCATTTTAACATGGATTAGCGTGGACAAATTTCTGACACTCGCACGAAATGACTCACCATTTTCTTGTTGAATAAAAACTTTATTGTCAATACAAACCCGAAGACACATTATACTACTGAACAATGAAGAACACAGAAAGGAGAATTGAGTCTTATAGTTCCAAAAGGGGTCTTCTCCAAAACTTATGATTTGTGAGTTAAGTGGCCCATAGACGGTCAATATTATTGCGCAATATTTCGGGTTGTGCAATATTATTGACCGTGTGTAGACGATATTGAAAGGTTGTGCAATATATTGCGTGATTTTCAAAAAGCTGAAAATATATTGTGCAAACGGGAAAATATTGTGCCGTCTGTTGGCAGTTTTGCGCAAGGTTCCGCCAGTCGGTATCCATAAGTGATCGAGTTCGGGTCGTCATTGGTTACAAGAGCCTTCCGGCTCTTTGGGATGTGAAGTGCAAGGATTACAGTAATCGTGCCAAAACGGGGGAGCAATATGATGTGCTCTTAGAAAAATACCGCGATCAATACCCAAACGCGGACAAACAACATGTGGTAAAAAAGAAAAAACTTTGCGTACCAACTTCCGCAGGGAATTGAAACGTATTCGCGATGTTGAGAGTAGGGGAGTGATGCCGGTTCTAAGCCACCCGGCGTTGCTCGGGCGGCGTTCATGTTAAATAATTAATATCTCGCCAACCCATGGTCGAATTTTGACAAATGAGGTGTCATAGCACTCGGGTTGACGCCCCCTTTCCAATGAACCACTTGTTATTTTTTATTTTTTGAAAATGTTTGTTTTAGAAAGGAGGCGGTATTTTGAAAACCAAACATGATAGAACGTTGTGCAATGACTTAAACAAATGGCCTCTATATCCTTTATCGTTAGAACAAATGTTTATTTTTATTTTTTTGAAAATAGTTCAATTTTGAAATTCTTATAGTCTGAAAACTAAGCATTTTACAAAAATGTTTGTTTGGCATAAATGAATGATCCCTGCCCCCTCTACCCCCAAAATAAATTTCAAGTATCTAGGCCAAAAACTGTGCAGTAGGGGTCCTGACGCACAGCCTACTTTCCTACGAAGTTTGCCGATATCTCCCGAACGCCTGTTCGGATTTGGACGTGTGACGTGTCAAATCGCTCGTCTCAAAGCTCTCTTTATTTTGGTAATAGGTTCATGTTTTTGAGAATGAGTGTAACATATTTTTTGGGGGTAAACTATGATTTTAGACTTTTTACTATATCTCGCAAACCAATAAAGCTCGAGACGTGTACGAGGGGTCATAGGACTCGGGTTAACGCCCTCTTTTTGAATATATTTTTGAAATTTTGACAAAGAGCCTAACGATACTTTTGTTGAAAAAAATATTTTTTTAAACTTTATTTTTTTACCTGTTTAAAATGTTCATGAAGAGTGGCTGTTGAGAGAGATGATACCGCTGGGCATGTGTTTCAACGAGGCTATCGCTAGCCACGGTGGTGGTATCCCAATATAGTAATTGCTATTTTGGCGGGGTGGTTTATGACAGGGCGAGGGTTCGCTTTTTCGGATATTTTACCCCCGAAGGGGATCTTTAACGTGTAAACGATGATGTGTTACATGGCAAATGATAATTCTATGATAAGATAAAGAACAAACAGAACTTGGTTATATGTTGGTTGAAGCGAGTAGAGAAAAACAAACTTGCTGAGGGACAGACTAGTAATATGTGAATGTAATTTGAGCTTATTGGAATGCGCTGACCTGACTTGACAACAGATGCAATGGAAAACTACAAAGGGGCAGTGGACACTTGAAGGTCAAACGATCTGACAACCATGGTGAGAGGGGAGATCGAGGATGATGTCGCTGACCACGGTGGCCATGTCCAATGGATGAATCGATATCTTTCGAAGCATTGATCGGAGAGGGTCATGCGACGACTTGTTTCAATTTGGACTAAACTCAATAAGATCAGATTTAATGAACAGAAATCAAAAGTTATGGTCTTGTCGAGAAGAAAAAGAAAAGAAGAAAAAGAGACTAAAATTTATCTTAATTACAAAAGCTTAGATCAGGTGGACACCGTTAAATATCTTGGAATTATTTTCGACCACAAACTTACATTTAGAGAGCACATTAACTATATGACTGAAAAATGTAGGAAACTGATATTTAGTCTCTCAAGATTTGCAAAGCTAAACTGGGGTTTAAAGCATACAGCTCTGAAGGTAATATACAAAGGTGGAATCTTTACCTCTCATTTTGTATGGAGCATCGGTATGGAGAAATGTTATAGAGAAAACTTGCTATAAAGTAAAATTGATAAGAGTCCAAAGGCCGATAAATATCAGAATAGCTAAAGCTTATCGCACTGTATCTAATGAAGCTCTGTGTGATAACAGGATTAATTCCAATTAATATTCAAATTGAGGAGACGGTAGCATACTACGATCTTATTAAAGTTAATAGTAAAGAAGATCGCTCAATTGACATGGACATGGAAGTAAATCAATGGTCTCACCCTGCTGACATTGTTAAAATTATTGACGAAAATTATGAACAGATGCATTCTTTCAATGTTTACACTGATGGAAGTAAAAGTGAGCATGGAGTAGGATCTGGAATTGCCATATACAATGGAAACGAGTTCATTCAACAGCTGCAATATAAACTAGACAAACGATGTTCTAATAATCAAGCAGAACAGCTAGCTATCGTTAATGCATTGCAACATCTAGAATCCATGGACATGGAGCAGAGAATCGCACTCATTTTCACAGACAGCCAAGTTACAATAGATTCACTTAAAAACTACAAAAAACATACATTTCTCATAGAGGAAATTAGAAGAAAAGCAATTGAAACGGAGAAACAGAATTGGGTGATTGTCTTCAGTTGGGTTAAGGCGCATAACGGAAATGAGGGAAATGAATTAGCGGACCAGCTGGCTAAAGAAGCAGCACAAAGCCGTTTAAGTGAGTGCTATAATAGAATTTCAAAAAGTAACATGCTAAAAGAATTAAGTGTGTTTAGTTTGAGAAAGTGGCAGAATGAATGGGACAATACATCCAAGGGCGAAATTACAAATTCATTTTTCCCCAGTGTACAGGACAGACTAAAATTGAAAATGAACATAACGCCCAATTTTACAGTTATGACAACAGGACACGGCTATATTAAATCATACTTATACAGATTTAAAATTATAGATAGTCCAACATGTATATGCAATAACGGTCACCAGACTGTAGATCACTTACTATTTGAGTGTAAGTTATTAGGGAAAGAAAGAGATATATTAATAGCACATGTTTTAAGATCAAGCAACTGGCCTATAAAGAAAGATGAACTTGTTAGAAACTACCTTAGGGAATTCTTTACTTTTGCAAACTCTATCTCATTTGAAACACTAAATAGATAATTTTTATTTATATTTTCTTAACTGTTAATCATTTTAGTGACACAAATTTCATTTAACAGGTCATAGATATAAAATATGTATAATATAAATTGTATAGTTTTAGTCTGAAATGATTAATAAGTAATAATTAAGCATGTAGTATTACTACATTGTAATGGGGCAAGCTGTAAATAAAATAAATATATAAAAAAAGGGTATTCATTTTCGGATCTTTCCTATGGTCAACTCATTGATTGAAATAATCCAAAACTGATAGGGCATGGACCGGATATTTTTTTATAAACCGATAATGGGATTTGAACACACAAGGTTCCCCAGAACTTGACATGACGCCATTCTTTCTTTATGGCTCATGAATATCCTAAAAAGACCTAAAACGACAAGATCATGGACCTTTGTTTGTCTTAATATATTGCAAACCCATAATGCTAGATGTATACTGTGAGTGATGAAACCTATCTAGGTAGAGAAATAATTATTGTAGGCTACATGTATGGTGACTGACACCTCTTTAACCATTGAAACTTGTTTTTAGACTTAATAGCAGTACATAGGGTGTATAGGTTGCAGGCATGGAATGACAAACGGTGTACACAAAATCCAATTTATCGATTCAAGAATTAAGAGTAGACTATCTTTAATTGATTGGTTAAAGAGGCTGACCACATTGAACTTAACTGAACCAATCTGAATCAAATCTAACGGAACCAAACCAAACATAAACCAAACCAAACCTAATCGAGAACAAGCCAAGGGTATAAGTGTTAAACTTGTGAGTGGATGCTGTCGTTGGTGATGTCAAAAGGAAAGGGATAACGCTCTACCTTTAGAGGGTAAGGTAAAGCTAGCGCATTGTGCTAATGCACATTCCCAAGTACATGGAGAACTCACAACTATCCATGCTGTTTTTATGGATTTACTGTTAAAACTTGCTCGGTGGTTACTTGAACAAAATGGTCGCTACACACAACAAGCTTTAAGTACTTGAGGCTAATAATCTATACACGCGCTCGCTTGTTCTAAACTAAACTGTTTTGCTAGTAGTGCTCAGACAGTAGGGGGCGAAACGCTAGCAAGGTTTTGAGTTATGCTGGACATTTTTATCACTTTTAGTGTTAATTATAATGGCTCAACGGACAATATTCCTTTTGTTTCTCTTTCGAGAACTTTTGATTGTATTAAATGCCAAAGCAAGGTTTATTGTTTTTGGAAGTGGAGTTTTTGACTCCGGTGGTGCACTGGCATGCTCTTGACGTGGCCAAACATGTGGCGAGGCGTCTTGCATTGGCCTTCTCAGTATGTACTTGCTACGCGTCTTGGTAGGTGTGCCTTTACCAACTGAAGAGCCCCATTGGCACGCTGGGGCGAAACGCTAGCAATGTGTTGAGTTATGCTGGACATTTTTATAATGGCTCAACGGACAATACTCATTTTGTTTCTCTTTCGAGAACTTTTGATTGTATTCGATGCCAAAGCAAGGTTTATTGTTTTTGGAAGTGGAGTTTTTGACTCCGGTGGTGCACTGGCATGCTCTTGACGTGGCCACACATGTGGCGAGGCGTCTTGCATTGGCCTTCTCAGTATGTACCTGCTACGCGTCTTGGTAGGTGTGCCTTTACCAACTGAAGAGCCCCATTGGCACGCTGGGGCGAAACGCTAGCAATGTGTTGAGTAATGCTGGACATTTTTATAATGGCTCAACGGACAATACTCATTTTGTTTCTCTTTCGAGAACTTTTGATTGTATTCAATGCCAAAGCAAGGTTTATTGTTTTTGGAAGTGGAGTTTTTGACTCAGGTGGTGCACTGGCATGCTCGTGACGTGGCCACACATGTGGCGAGGCGTCTTGCATTGGCCTTCTCAGTATGTACCTGCTACGCGTCTTGGTAGGTGTGCTTTTACCAACTGAAGAACCCAATTGGCACGCTGGGGCGAAACGCTAGCAATGTGTTGAGTTATGCTGGACATTTTTATCACTTTTAGTGTTAACGAACAGTGATGCATTACTAAAACCCATGACACGATACCTGAGAGCTTTTCTAAAATTATTTTAAAATGCCTTTAACCCTATATTAAACACTCAGTTTTGAAGACTCATAACTGCAATGTTATGGAAAAAAAAAAAAATCTACATTTAAAAACGAGCAAGTGGTTGAGTCAATGTATACTGGAAAATTTTGTAAACACTTAAGTGCACAGAACAAATTACATTGGTAACTGTCAGATTCACCGAGTGGTTAAGGCGTTTAACTTAAGTTCAAATTTCCTGTAGAAGGAAGCAAGGGTTCGAACCCCTTACCTGACATAATTATTGCCTGAACATGGCTTGGAGACACTGTATTATTATGATACTTGGTACACAAACCACAGATAGAGTGTATTGTTTAAGACCACTCTCTTTCTGAACATAGGTAGAGACTGTTGATGGTTAACAATGACATTAATAGTAGGACGTGGGGATAGCAATTAAGAAAAACAGAAAATACCCATACAATATTTTTATTTATTTAATGTTGGCTAAGTTCTTGTACAATAGTTACATACAAAATACGTTTCTCTTTTTTCTATTACTATCTAGTCCTTTTTGATTCTCTTGCAATACTACCTCTTGCATATCAATGGCAGATGGCCATGTAGTTCAGCCCCTTAAAACAACAACAACAACAACAACAACAACAACAACAACAACAACAACAACAACAACAACAACAACAACAACACCTTTTGCATAGTCTGTGATGTTGATGACTCTTGAGACGTGGGAGATGGATTAAACATAACTTTTACAACAGGGGTTAAATGTTGCTCAATAAACAATGCACTGTCTTGAATAGCAACATCTTTTTCCCGTACTAGCTTTTTAGCACTGTCATGATTTTTTGTCGATACTAACAGTGTTTTGTCTGGAGCACTACATTGATGAACACTCACACTTAAAACCGCATTTTTTTTTACTTTTCAGATTGCCTCGACATTTTTTGACCTCTGTTTTGAGCATTGCCAGAATATTATTCCTTTTACATTTTGTCGTTTATAGTTATAAGAGTAGCCTTTATAGAGTACACGTTGTTTACCTCGGTTAGTTGTAGTAAGTTCCATAGCAGCAACTAACCTGTCAGTAAGATTTTCACACTGTAGAAAGGTTATATCTGTTCTAATAATAGAATGATTTAACTTTGGCTTTTATATTTAACTAGCGGACCCGTGCGAGAAATCTCGCATGTTTATAAGTCATACTTTCCCCAATAGGTTTATAATGAGTGACTTAAGGAGAAAGGTTGTTACCTTTTTATTTCAACCAAACGATTATAGAACACTATTTACATTTCAGATAGAATTCCAAGCTCTACGTTCTCTAACTTAAGAAGGCAATCACTGAAAAATGGATCATCACTCACCAGTTATTCGATATTTATGAAAGCATCGAGGTCAAGATTTCCTGCTTTATCTTGTTGGCTGAGGAGTCTCTTTCTCCCTTTTCAGGACAGCCCTCGTTGGAAAACTTCTTCACGCCCCGCTTACAGTGAGGCTCCCTTGTTCCTAAGTGCAACGATCAGCGTTAAACGTCTTCACACACTGCCTGCAGGGCAGCTTTCCCGTTCCTGTGTGAGGCACTCGGCGCTAAACTCCTTTGCACGTTAACTACAGGGGTGCTTTCGCTTTCTTGAGTGGAGCGTCAGCATGAGAGCGTGCTGTGCTGGTATCTTTCTGTGAGCATTGTATACTGCTTCCTTGATCTGATTTTCCATGTTTTCCTTATGTCGGGTTTTGATGTATTGTGTTAGGTCCTCGACCTTTTTGGCAAGGGCGGCTATTACCACCCTACAGGATTTATTCATGTTCAGTGCCTCAGGTTTACATATTTCACACTGCCATATCAGTTTCCTGTTCTTTTTGTCAAGGTCTTTGACTCCCTCACCAATGAGGCCAGTACAGTTCTCGTGGGTCTTTTCTCTGCACCTATCGCATTCGATTGTACTGCCCTCATTAGTGCATTGCCTCTGACATATCGGGCAGAATTCATTTTTGTTGCCTCTTTCTCCCTTACCAGGACAGCCCTCGTTGTAAAACTTCTTCACGGCCCGCTTACAGTGAGGCTTCCTTGTTCCTAAGTCCAACGATCAGCGTGGCTGGTTTCTTTTCTTTGATATTTATGAAATTAGAATGCAATTTGTCACTGTTAATGCCATTTGTGTGCTGAGTCCATTGATTGACCGTTTAGCCGTAACACTCTCCGGTTATTCGATACATTAACTTTCAGTCAGAATTCCAAGTAGTACGTTCCCTAACTTAAGAAGGCAATGACTGAAAATTGGATCATCATAACACCGGTTATTCGATTTATGAAATTATACGATTTGAGTATACAATCCATTGATTAACTAATTCTGAAAACCATGGGAAATGATAGAATATAGAAGAGAAACCTATAAAAGAATTAATGTTTAATAGTTCTAAGGTTTTAGACGCCGTAACACTCGCCGGTTTTATGATTTAGAGTACGGCCTACTCAATCCATTGATTTACTGTTTCAGAAATCCAAGCGAAATGATAGAAGAAAAACTGTAAGGGAATTAACGTTCAATAGCACACTTCTTACAAAAAATTATAGGCCTATGTATGAAATTAGAATGCAATTCGTCACTGCTAATTTATGAGGCCTATATGACGATGATGATAGTTTTAAGGTTTTAGACGACAACTCATATTTTAGCATGATACAGCAACAGTATTTCCAAAAAGCACACTTCTTACAAAAATCAATATTTAAGGAAATAGAATGCAGAAGAAAAACCTGTACCCAATCCATTGATTTACTGATTCTGAAAACCACATAAGTTAGCAAAAAGCACAATTCTTACAAAAATCGATATTTATGAAATTAGAATGCAGAAGAAAAACCTGTAAAATAATTAACGTTTATTAGTTTTAAGGGTTTAGACGAAAACTCATAATTGCAGCTTGTTAGAGCATTAGTATTTGCAAATCGCACACTTCTTACAAAAGTTATATTTATGAAATTAGAATGCAAATCGTCACTGCTAATTTATGAAATTATACGATTTGAGTACACATTCCTTTGATTTACTTGTCCTGAAATCCTCCATACAAAATGATAAAGGAAAGACCTCGGAATGTTAAAATGACATGAAACAGGCGTCAAAGCGGCCAAAATGTAAAGTGGACACCAATTATGGAGCGTATCTTCCTGCAGCAACAGTAACTGCAAATCGCACACTTCGTACAGTTTCTTTAAAGTCATTTTTTAAAGAAATGATAGATATTTATGAAATTAGAGTGCAATGCGTCACTGGTAATGTATATTCTCTTACATTTGAATGTTCATTTTTTACGATCGATCGCTTGTGAGCGCCGCAGGAGGGATGCATATTACTGAAATAATATATATGATGATATGTACAGTTTAAAGTGACAGCAAAAGTGATAGCAAAGTGGTAGCAAAGTGATAGAAAATAATACATGTATTGTTAAGAAATAGTTTAAGCAGTTACGTGGATTTATTACATAATTTTGACACGACGAAGCTCATTTTCTATATCCAATAGTTCTTCCTTATATTCAGCCTGACCAGCCTGTTTATAGGCATGCAAGTGCTGAAGCCGTTGGATTAGCTTACTGGGATTGTTCCAGTAAACAAATTTAACAAATGTTTTTTAGGGGCAAACAGAGCATTACCATTATCATTATTATTATCACTATTATTATAATCACCATTATTGTAATCATTATCATTATCCTTAATATCACTAAAATTATCGAATTTTTGTTGTTCCTTTTCCATAGAAACCTCTTTCATAGTCTGCGTTGACTTTGATAGTGTTGAGGGTTTCTTAGACGTTGACAACTGTCCTAACATAACTTTTTGATGACATGATAAATGCTTTTGAACAAACACTGCACTATCTTGAACATTAATATCGTTTTCTTGAACTTGATTTTTAGCATTTTGATGATTTTTTAGTAAACAGCAACCGTGGTTTGTTTGGAGCACTACATTGATGAACAATCACACTTAAAATCATTCCATTTTTACTTTTCAGATTGCCTCGACATTTTGTTGACCTCTGTTTTGAGCATCGCCAAAATATTATTCCACTCACATTTTGACGATTATAGTTATAAGAGTAGCCTTGATAGAGTGCACGTTGGCCACCTTTGTTGGTTGTAGTAAGTTCCATAGTAACTGTAACTGACCTGTCAGTATGATGTTCACACTACAAAGGTTACAATTGTTTTGGTGATGGAGTGACTTACCATAAGCTTATATATTGGCTTATGTATTGGCTTATGTAGAGCCTCCGTGGCTTAGGCGGCCGGCCTCTCACCGCTGGGTCCGTGGTTCAAATCCCGGTCACTCCATGTGAGATCTGTGCTGGACAAAACGGAGGCAGACAGGTTTTTCTCCGGGTACTCCGGTTTTCTCGGTCAAAATTTCATTCCAGCAACACTCTCCACTATCAATTCATTTCATCTGTCATTCATTTAATCATTGCCCCAGAGGAGTGCGACAGGCTTCGGCAGCCAGCACAGTTCATATCCTCGCCGCTAGATGGGGGTTTCATTCATTCCATTCCTGACCCAGTCGGAGACTGGAAGCAGGATGTGGATTTTCATTCGTTTCATTGGCTTATGTATTGGATTTATTTGTGTTGGCTTTTGTGTTGGATTATGTATTGGCTTTTGTGTTGGCTTATTTGACAAGTTATTTTGATAGTAGGCGCGATTGATAGTAGGGAGGATTAGTAGGCGCGATTGATAGTAAGCGCCATTGATAGTAGGCGCCATTGATAGTAGACGTGATTAGTAGGCGCTATTGATAGTAGGCGCGATTGATAGTAGACGCCATAGTATACGTTATTGATAGTAGGCGCCATTGATAGTAGGCGCCATTGATAGGCGGCGCCATTGATAGTAGGCGTGATTAGTAGGCGCCATTGATAGTAGGCGCTTTCAACTACTTTTTAAGGTCTTTCTCCCGAACATTGCCGAAGACTGCCGATAAACACGTATGTTCCCACGGTACACACATGCGGCGCGCACGCACCTACTGCTTCCATCAGCACGATGGGCATATTATCTCAGGACACGAAACATGAAACATGAAATCTGGCGGATACTGATTTTGCCGTTGTGTGGAGGTTGCACAATATACTGCCATTGAGGTTATACGTCTGTGCTTGTGATTGCGCAAAATATTGCACAACGTTCAATGTTGCCTTCACACGATTCAAGTTATTGCACAATAGTATTGATCGTCTATGGGTAATCGTCAAAATATTGTGCAATATATTTTGTAAAATAATATTGACCGTCTATGGGCCGCTTTAGTGATACCAACGTCATCTTCTTGAAAGTCTGCATGGAACTCAGCATAAGAAATGTTCTAAAAAGCACCTATTTCAACGTAATTGCAGAATAAAAATTGGAGTTAGTTCCAAATAGTCCCTTATCCGATATCATGTTGGTTCCATAAGCTTCCTTATCCAGTTTGTTTCAATATGGCTCATATCCCCCATCCTTTATATTTCAATCTGTGAAGCACAGCTGAGTGTTACTTCAATATTATTTGCTTCTAGGTTGGTAGAAGTAACTATAATAGTATTTTAGTTGGTTGAAGTGGACAAAGAAGTGCCTTTGTAATAATTATAGTATATTTGCCATTGTCGAACAGCAAGTCAGTATTCTGAGAGTACCCCTACCTAACGTTTATCGACATGGATGGAAGTTGTAAAATAGTGATCCAACAACCAGCAAGAGGCAGGAATAAAACTATAGATCCAAGTAATTGTGAAAGACACTGAAATATAATATGCAGGCAAGAGCTCCGATAGTATTCAAGTGAAACAAAATAGCAATAACATAATCTACATAGTTTTTATGTCCATTACTTAACTTCCCTACGACAATGGAGTGTTTCAATAGAGACCTTATCCATTTTTGAATCAATATTGTATAAAGAGTACTCACAATCAATTATTTCAATAATATTCATCATTTTTGAAAAAAGATAACCTGTTCATATATATTATTAGCCTACTTTTCACATTTTGAAAAAATGAGGAAAAAGTAGACTTATGAGATCGGGCAAATATGTGTCTGTCTGTCTGCCCTTCTGTCTGTCTGTCTGTCTGTCTGTCTGTCTAGCTGGCTGTGTGTGTGTGTCCCCCCCCTATCAACTCCTAAACGGCTGCAGCAATCGAAAAAAAAATGGTAGGAGTAAAGATCTATACCTAAATATCTCACGACCATATTTGAAAATTATGTCAGTGCTACCAACTGCTAAAAAATTGCAATTGAAATTTGAGCTCCATGTTGGATATCCCGGAAGGTATGAATGGGAGCTATTTCAAAATTGGCACACGTATAGATAACAATATTGCAGTTTAATTTCCAGGAGGCCATACATGGCAGTGTTGCAAAAATGATTATAAGCCTGCTGATAGGTCCAAATTTTAAATGCATATAACTTCTACACTATCAATTAGATTTTAACCAAATTTCGTATGTGCTATGTGTACATAAACAGATATGACTGAGCGTATTCTTAAGAGGCACCAGGGCTGCCAACTGTTAATAAATGCTCTCATTTATTTAAATTCAAATACCCATATATCAGAAAGTATGCAAGCCGACAGCTTTAAACTATGCACACGTATAGTACCTGACATTGTATATTAATTTGGAGTAACTTATATACGTCAGTGCTACCAACATGATTCTAAGCCAGCTGAGAGGTCCAACTTTAAATACATGTAACTCCTATACTATCATTTCGATTTCAACCAAATTTCATGTGTGCTATGTGTACCATAACAGATATGACTATGCGTATTCTTAAGAGTAACCAGGGCTGCCAACTGTTAGTAAATACCGTCTCTATTTTTGTTACCCTAATATCAATATATCAGAAAGTATGCAAGCCAATAGCTCTAAACTTTGCACACGTATAGTACCTGGCATTCTAGATTAATTTGGAGTAACTAATATAGGCCTACGCCAGTGCTGCCAACATGATTCTAAGCCTGCTGATAGGTCCAATTTTAAAATGCATGTAACTTCTATACTAACTAATGGATTCCATTCAAAATTGGCACAACAATAGATCATATTATTTCAAATTATTTCTGACCAATATATGTATGTCACTGTTGCCAACATAATTTTACGCACGCTGTTAGATCCAATGTTTAACTGAATGTAACGTCCATGCTATCCATTAGACTTCAACCAAATTTTGTATTCTGTGCCTTAAGAGATGGTACTAAGAATATATTCAGTCACCAGGGCTGCCAACTGCAATTCTCTATTAGGCTACATTATGCCAAGTATACAGTATTTCGAACTATTTAGAAATGTCGATATTACCAACTTAATTTCGTCATTATTCTAGACAGATCCATATAGATTAATCATTGTCATGAATTTTAAATTTTAAGAAAAGCAGACTCTTTAGTTCGTCACGGAACTTCTTGTTTTTGTATGAATTAATGATATTCAAATATAGAAACAGTTTTTCTCAAAAATCAGAAAAGTCCATAGCATGGGGAAGACCCCTTTTGGAATTATATCACTCAATTGTTCTAACTCACCACATGCCCAATATGGCCACTGTTTCGATTTCTAACTTCCTGAAAACGAACACCGATGTAAGCGATTTCCCCACGACAAACAGGCTTCGGTTCCAATATAGTTCTTTCTCGTACATATTTCTCGTACAGCTTGTGAATGGTTCTATGGCAAGGGGCTCATCTATTACATTCAGATCTAGAATTTCCGTAACATTGTCTGCTTCTTCTTTAGCCTCCTTATCAACCCTGAATACGGTACATATTCTATGGTACACTCCTCATCTTCATGTGTGCTTCTGCCAGTTTTCTTTGTAATTTCTTCCCGGAACGTCTCGTATTCCTCCATACAAACCACCGAGGTCACACAGTTATCCTTCTATGGGGCTTCCTTCAGTTTGTGGGCAGTTCCTTCCTCTTCTTCACGAATATTCGAGAGGTGATAGTCCAATACTGCGCCTAATATGTAGGGGCTGCAAGCCATTCCAAACACTATTCTTGTATATGTATAGACCTTGATTTTCCAAAATTCTTTATCCTCCCACCATAGTAAACACCTTCTGGTGGTATCTCAATCATCAGAAATGCTTTCCTTATATCTGAAGTCACACCAATATTCTTCTCTATGAAGTATTTCAGGGATCATTTGTACATGGTTAGGTCCTTTCTCCAGATTGTCATTGAGAGACACGCCTGCATCTGTGACGCATGAAACATGAAACACCGGTCGCACTTGGGTGGTCAAGCTGTTTGGTTTTATCACAGGCCGACGTGGTAAGAAATGGCATCCCTCATCCATTACCGTCTCGATGAATCCTTCCACCTAGCTTCCGTACACTTAAGTGTAGTCTTCAAATAAGTTGGCTTTATTCAGCTGTTCAGCGATTGATCTTAGTATGTTTGAGGGAAGAATCGCGAAACATTCAAACCAAGAGAGATTGACCATGTAGCGTCCTTCATCACCTTTCTTTAGTGTTTAAACGTTTTGTTTTATCTGGATTTTGAATTTCAATTACTTCCAGATCCTACAACTTCCCAACAGAACATTTACCTCACATGCCATTTAAATTGTGATATTCACAAAATTTCCTTCAACAGTAGCCTATTGTCACACATCTCTCTCCTGCTAAAGTTCCCCCCAGCTCCGTTTCTATAGCTGTGAGTTCATTCGCCATAGGTACACCATTTCATGTAATAATGTTACTATACACGTTTATGCCTATCAGCACTTCTATTTCTGGACAATATCATTAGTCCATATCCCATTCTTTTTAAGATCCTTCATCAGTACCGGTACCTCAGAATTAGAAATTATAGGTTGATCTCTTACTTCTACTTGACATTAGAATTTACCACCAGGTACTGTTAGTTGTATTCTCTATTTCCTTGTGGTTAACTGACGAAGTGTTATTTCCTCCGAAGAGAATATGAGTGACTGTTTCTTCATCACAAGGTTCCAATCCTAGGTCCTTCTCTTTTCTTTGGTAACACGTATGATCGCTGTGAACCAGTGTCTAAAAAGCTCTCACTGTTATGTTTATATTTCTCGCGGATTGTTAAGTTAAGTTTTGTCTTTACTCTTTGCTTTGTTTGATTTTCGAATGTCGATTGTTTCATAGTAGGGAAAATGGCATCCAGAAGTATTAATAAATGGTTCCTTTGAATTGATATCTTCTCCTTATAGAAATAAGATAAGAATCTGCGATACACCGGTGAGTGTAATACTAACACGGATGTTCACCATCCAAACCTGCCGTACCACTTGTTGTACGCAATGTAAATTAGCAAGATCGGACGTCGTCGTTAACTAATCCGTATCTTCCTTTCTCCTTGATTCTTCTTTACAGTAAATAGTCAGCTTAGGGCATATTGCCGTCACGTGCCTATTGCTGCAAATCAAACATTATATTTTATCTTGCAATTATTTGATAGATGATTTTCCCGGGATTTGATGTGTAGCAGAGTTTCTTCTCTTTGACTTTTGCCCTTCTTTGATCAAGTGTCATATTCTTTGGTTTGAAACAATTTTCGCTGATGTGGAATTTTTCACAGACTATACAAGTTTTAAAACTATTATTGAAAAGCGTCGTCACCGTAGGTGAATTTGTTTTATCTTTATTACATACTCTCCGATTTCGACGTATATAACCTCTTCCCGTGTTTTGCTTGCATTTCTAGGCTACCAAATCCCTCCTGCGCCAAGAGAATTTGTTGCTCGTTAAGTACTTCCGATTTGAGAAAATCCATTAAACAATCTAGTCGTGATGTGGGTTGGTCTACCTAAGTTTCATCTTTTTTCAGCTCTTTGACATATCTTGAGAAGTGATTTCGTCTCCATGCTTTTAACGTTTCCTCCGGTAAGCTGGATTCTACTAATGGAGACACACAAGTACTGGGATCCGCACATGGTAGATTCAGAATATTAAAGTAGCGTAGATGTGATTCTAACTTGATAAATAAAGTAAGCAGAGGGAGTTTGTCCTTATGCCTGGCATTGGAAATTACTAGGTTAAACAATTCCCTGATGAAATTTAAATGCTTTTCAGTCTGTCAACACGATTGTACCCAAATTGTAATGGATGTTATTCTCTATACCTGAAAAGAATTAGGCTACATCAGATTAATTAATACACTTGGATGGCTAGTTTCGATCGTCAAGCGATCATCATCGGATCCTTTTTACTCAGGCTATTAATCTCAGTATGCGATAATAAGATAAAATAGACAATATATAGGCCTACATTATTTTAGCCACAGAAGTTTATATGTTCATTTGTCAGGTTTGTCAGTATTATGTCGATTTTTTTATGTTAGTGCCTGTTGACCTACAAGTTTAATAATTGTTTATTGTGATACAGACAACTATAACTTCCTTCAGTATGCACATCCAGGATAGAGCAGCAGCAGCAGCAGCAGCACCCTAGCAGAGCCTCTTACAATATTCCGAACATAACAAATTTATCGACGAACACAGCGATGCAGTTATTTAAAAAGGTAGTGGCGCCAGTCGTTACATATGGAATTGCATTAATTTGGGAAAAACTCAAGATAAGCGACTTGAAAAGAGTTGGAAAAGTCAAGACATTGTTCATGAAACGAGTATTAGGAGTTGCAAAAGCAGCGCCATCACGGCTAGTTTATGAACTAATGAGGGAGACCTACTTTATAGAGGATGTTAGACTACACCACTGGCTGCCATCTATAGGACCCTACTAGGATCTGGTTAACATTAGAGAAAAAAAAAAGAAAATGGAGATAGAAATGGAGTTCTACACCACCTCAGCAATGATAGATGACGGATGGAAGAAGGAATGCCAGTCCCAGAGACATGTTATCACAAGAACTGCAATACATGGATTCCATCACAAGATATGCAATATCAAAACATACCATAAACGGACTGAAGATTGTCAAGGTGTGCTGTGCGGGCAGACCTGTGACAAATATCACTTATTGACATGCGTAAAGAGGACAAAATCGCTTACAGAATATAGCAAAGAATAATCTGTTATTTTAGATGTGTAAATTAATGCTCAACTCGAGCGCACTTTTCTTGTTAATAATAATTGTGATAATCTGTAATGGTTAGCAAATGGTCAGGTTGGTGTTCTAACTTGAATATGGATTAAAGTACTTAGCTGGTTGTTCAGCCAGGTCAAGTTAGCCCAAAAAATATGGCGAAGGTTACAAAAATTCGCATAGAGCTGAAAATGTGTACTAATGGTCTAAACACCATCATAAATGAAATGTGAAAAGTCCCCATCGGTCCGACAACGGCAAAAAAATATATTCAAGGTAAAAGTTCGCAAATATGTTTTTTTGCGTTTTTCAGCCAAACGGTAAGTTTTATCATAAAAATAGATCAGATTAAACTTGTAGATCATGCAATTATCTATACAAGTTGTCTCAACACTTTTCTCCTAAGAGTCACCGTTTTTGAGATATAACGATTCAAACAGTTGAAAAAGTTGTATTCTTCATAATATGCTCACGTTTCCACGCCACCTGTGTGGTTGTGTACTTGGCGGGTTTTTAACGTGGTTTCCCCGGTAGGACTATTCCACTATCTATTGTGATCCTATTTAATTCAATAATATTTAATCATTAGTGTTCGGAAGTTTAAGACCTAAAGAAGTACAAAATATGCAAGCAAATATGCCCTAAAAACTAGCTAAATATGACCTAAAAATAAAATGTGACCTAAAAACTACGAAATATGACATGAATTTTTGGGATAGTTACAGTATCTCTAACATACAGTAAACGTCTTAAGTGCCAAAACGTGATCAGCGATAATACACCAGACACATTTAATCATACAAACTGACAGAGAGCTACAGTACATTAAAATGTTCAACATTCATTCAGTATCATAGCCTTGAGATGCAGTTCATGCTCGGTTTCTCTAAAAGAAAAAAAAAACGAAGTATTAGTATGCTTTATGATTCATGTCGGCGTAAGTTAGAAGACACTGCCTAACAGGAAGTTTATTGCGCCTTCTTGGAATCAGGTCTTCTAAGCCTGCTATCTGCCTGTTCCGGTAAAAGAAAGAAAAATACATCTACTACATTATTCGGAAATCCTGTGTTAGAATTCGACGCAGGTAACACGCACCTTGTTAACGACGCCTCAATTTAACCAAAAATGCTGAAATTATAACCAAATATGACCTTATATCACTCAAATATGACCAAATATGACCAAAACAATAAAAATGGCCGAAATATGCATTTATAGGAAACATCAAATTGTTTTAAACGTGGTCAGGGACCCGTCATTCAAATTTATTTTTCAGTCAAAATGAGCTCGGGAAAAAAATATGACTTTTCCTTAACATCCGAACATTAATTAATTATATACTCTATTATTTCAGTAGTATACAGTAGATCCCTCCTCCGGCGCTTACAAGAGACCGATCGTGAAAAATGAGCATTCTAATGAAAGAGAATAGACATTAGCAGTGACGAATTGCACTCTAATTTCATAAATATCTATACTTTCTTTAAAAAGTGACTTTCAAAAAAATTTACGGAGTGTGCGATTTGCAGATACTGTTGCTGTAGGAAAATACGCTCCAAAATTGTTGTCCACTTCACATTTTTACCGCTGTTACGCCTGTTTCATGTCTTTTTTAAAATATGAGGTATTTCCTTTATAATTGTTCATGGATTTTAGAAACAGTAAATCAAAGAAATGAATACTCAAATCGTATAATTTCATAAATATCGAATAACCGGTGAGTGTTATTATGATCCAATTTTCAGTGATTGCCTTCTTAAGTTAGGGAACGTAGAACTTGGAATTCTAACTGAAATGTAAATAGTGTTCTATAATCATTTGGTTGAAATAATATCATAACAACCTTTCTCCCTAAGTCTCTCATTATAAAGCTATTGGGGAAAGTGTGGTTTATGGGATTTATCGCACGGGTCCGCTAGTAATAAAAAATGGTACTATTGGTTGTGGCATCATACGCAACCATTAACCCGGCTCAAGGGAGATAGGGTCACCTTCCCTATCCTCCACTTGAGTAATTCTTGTTTGGCGCATCCACGCTGCGGGGGTGGGTATCCTCCACATCAGTAGGCCGGTGTGAAGGAGAGCTAAGTTCAGACAGGGACCCAGTCTCACGGGGTATAACGTGAAACCCATGCCCAGGGTACGGGTGAAGACCTTAACAGCATCTTAGGCAGAGAAGGAGACCTTCAGAATGGCGAAGATGGTGGATGAGGCAACCCATCCTCTCTGGGGGAAATTAGAAGAGGAAACCACTGCCTTGTGGAGAAGAGGGATCTTCAAAGGCTAAGGGAGTAAACCCCAAAAGAAAATCCTCAGATGCGTTAGGCTTAGCAAGCCAGCAGATGAGTAAATTTGTAGTTGCTTTCAATTATAATACAAGCCTCGGATCGAAGAAAAACGGAATTGACATGACTCTGACTACAGTTGCAGCGTATGATGGTAATGCTGATGTTTGTGCAAGTGTTAGATCAGAGAACAAAACCCAATTTGGAACAATAAATATTTTAACACTGAATGACAAGGAAAATGAATTGATTGACCTAATGGAGACACGAAAACTCGACATCCTGGGATTAAGTGAAGTGAAACGGAAGGGAAAAGGAATGAAGAAACTAAGTAAGGGGTACACCTTGTACTGGATGGGTAACCGTAAAGAGAAAAGAAATGGAGTGGGCTTTATAGTGAATCAAAATGTTGGACCAATAGCTGAAGTTGAGTATGTAAATGAAAGAATTATAATAATGCAAATACACGTAAATAAGGAACTACTGAAGATAATACAGGTGTATGCTCCACAGACAGGATGTAGCTTGGAAGAAAAAGAAGATTTCCTCAGTGAACTGGAATCACATATTGTTGGAGATGGGATCATGATAATGGGAGATCTAAATGCTCATGTGGGAACTGATAGAATGGGATATGAGAATGTTTTGGGTCCACATGGGTATGGCGATCGAAATGAAGATGGAGAGAAACTGTTGGATTTTTGTGTCAGAAATAACCTGATAATAAAGAACACGTGGTTCAAGAAGAGGAATAGCCATAAGATCAGTCGGTATAGTTGGGATGGACAGTATGGTACTCTCATCGATTTTGTGATAACAGACCGAGAATGGGGAAGATACGTCATGGATGCGAAGATAATCCCCAGTGAAAGTATGGGAGATGATCACAGGTTATTAATAGTGGATTTAAAACGAGTAAAAATCCCTAAAATTGTACTTAAGAAAAAACCAAAGATCAGGATTTGGGAATTGGAGGAGGAGGACAAAAGGATAGCATTCCAAGATAGGATAAAAATGAAGCTGCCTAATACAGAAACACAAAGTGGAGAAGAAGAGTGGAACAATTTCAGACAGACATTTGTTGAAGCAGCAGTTGAGGTATGTGGGAAAACAAAAGCAAAGGTTAAGGAAAAGGAGACCCGGTGGTGGACAGACAAAATAAAGCAATAAATAAAAGAAAGGAACAAGGTGAAGAAAGAAATGGATAAGGAAAAGCAAAAAACGTATCAGAAAGATGAGGATAAGATAGAAAGGTTACATGTGGAATACAAAAGATTAAAACTACAAGTAAAAAGGAGTATCAGGAAAGAAAAAGAGAAATGCTGGGGAGAGTTCACCAACAAAATTGAGCAAGATAGTAGAGGAAATCAGAAACTACTGTATAGAGTAATAAAATCGAAAAGAGCAGACCAAGAAAAAATCAAGGCATTAGAGAGAGAAGATGGTTCCATAGTACATGATGAAAAAGGTCTTCAGAAGGTGATGTCTAAGTATTTTGAAAAGCTTTATAATGGGGATGACTTCCCAGAGGAAGAACGAGATAAGAAAATGGAAATAGATGGAGAAAAAGAAGAGAACTCAATAACATGGTTGGAACTTGAAAGGACAGTGAAACCAATGAGCAAAGGTAAAGCAAGTGGAAAAGACGAATTCAATGCTGATATGATTAAGGCAGCAGGAAGCATTGGACTACAGTGGCTATACAGAACCCTCAATGCCATATGGAAGGATGAAAGGATACCTGAAGATTGGCAACAAGGAAGCATTGTACCACTGTTCAAGAAAGGAAATAGGAAGAAATGTGAAAATTATAGAGGTATAACATTGTTATCACATGGGCTAAAAATAATGGAGAAAGTCATAGGCAAGAGACTGAGGGATATGATAGAACCTCAGTTAGAGGAAGAACAGTATGGCTTTAGACCGAATAGATCAACAATAGACTTGATATTTGCAGTGCGAATGATAATGGAAAAGCATCTAGAAATGAACAAGGAAATCATCTTTATATTTTTGGATGTGGGAAAAGCCTATGATACAGTTAAAAGAAAATATGTATGGGAATGCCTACTGAAAAGGAATGTACCAAAATCACTAATTAACAAGATAAAAATGTTGTATTATGAGAGTAAGAGCAGTGTACAAGTGGGTAGTGGTGATTCTGAAACATTCTATACAAAAAAAGGCCTCAAGCAAGGAAGTGCACTGTCACCATTATTATTTGTTATATTGATGGATGAAATCATAAAACGTGTAAAACGGAGTATCAGTAGTGATGAAGTGAAGGCCTTGGTATTTGCAGATGATGTGGTGATTTGGGGAGAGGGAGAAAAGGAAGTACAAAGGAGATTGGACATTTGGAATGAAAAGCTGAAGGAGTTTGGAATGGTAATTAGTAAAAAGAAAACTGTAGTCCTGCACTGTGGAAAAGAGGAAAAGAGAAGCCAAGTGAACACAGATGGAGAATGGTTAGAGAATGTGGAACAGTTCCCATATCTGGGTAGCATTGTTAACGGAGGTAATGAAATCAACCCTGAAATTAACAACAGACTAAGTAAAAGCACAACATTCTATCATCAAGTCAGAGAGCTTTTATGGGATGACAAAGTGCCCAGGAGAACGAAATTAACACTATATAAACAGTACTTCATACCAATTGTAACATACGGACTGGAAACGCTGGTAACTAACAAGAGACAAGATAGTAAGATCCAAGCAGCAGAAATGAAATTTTTAAGAACATCTGTAAAAAAGACAAGAAGAGATAGAATTCAAAATGTTAAAATCAGAGAAGAGCTAAATGTGGAACCGTTAGTACAGAAGATACGGAAAGCAAGACTGAGATGGTTCGGACATGTGAAGAGAATGGGAAAGGAACGAGCGGCAAGAAGGGAGTTGGAAAGAGAAGTTAAGGGTAAGCGATCAGTTGGAAGACCAAGAAGAAGATGGTTGGATCAGATTCGGAAGGACATCGGAGAAGCTGGATTGGATGTGGAGGAAGTAATGGAGCAGGAAAAGTGGAAGGACAGAAACGAGTGGAAGAGGCTTGTTAACCACACCCGGGCGACTGGAGTGGGACATTGATGATGATTGATGATGATGACTATTGGAAATGATAAAAGCGGTGTGAATTTTAAGAAATTGGAGGAAATTATTCGGAATCATCTAATATTTCTGCTTCCTCATGTTCTTGTTGTTCTTTTTCTTCTTGTTCCTTTTCTTCTTGTTCTTCTTCTTGTTCCTCCTCTTCTTGCTCTTCTTCTTCTTCTTCTTCCTGCTGGATGCAGGTAAATTGTCCTAACAGCGATGAATCAGATGTCCTCGCTGATATCGTATGAACACTCTTCTAATGGCAATCAACATTGGAGCATGACTGGCCTTGACAGCTGGTACATGCTAATGAACAAAATAATCCAACTTTTTTGCAGCCGCATTTAACATTACATCCCTTTTTACAATTGCTGATGCACTGATAATTGAAAGAGCAATAGAACAGTTCAACTTGACAAATACAACTATTGATGTTGGTGAAGACGTTGACTTACTGATATTATTTACTGCTCGAACTCCAACCGAAGAAATTATTTATTTTTTAAAAGCTCGGAAAGCTCAACATCAGTTGGAACAAGAAACAAGTGCAATTACCTTGTCTTCCTCCAACCTCTGCTTCTGCTCATCAACATCTATTTCGGGTATATTATCTAGTTCAAGTGTGGCTTGGTAATCAACTAGACCCAGAAGAGTGGGGTTGGAAGTTAATCGACAATACATTGGAACCAATCCAGACTTTACTCCCACCTACACCGGAAAACTCCTCAACAAAGTTTTTGCAATTGTAAAAAGGGATGTAATGCTAAATGCGGCTGCAAAGAAGTTTGATTATTTTGTTCATTAGCATGTGCCAGTTGTCAAGGCCAGTCATGCTCCAATGTTGATTTGCCATCAGAAGAGTGTTCATACGATATCAGCGAGGAGACATGTGATTCATCGCTGTTAGGACAATTTACCTGCACCCAGCAGGAGGAGGGGGAGGAAGAAGAAGAAGAAGAGGAGCAAGAAGAAGAGGAACAAGAAGTAAAGAAGAACAAGAACACGAGGAAGCAGAAATATTAGATGATTCCGAATAATTTCCCCAAATTTCTTAAAATTCACACCACCTTCATCATTTCCAATAGTACCATTTTTCTTATTAGATATTATTGAATTAAACAGGATCACAATAGATAGTGGAATAGGCCTACCGAGGAAACAACGTTAAAAAAAATGCGCCAAGTACACTACCTCACAGGTGGCGTGGAAACGTGTGCATATTATAAAGAATACAACTTTTTCAACTTTTTGAATCGTTATATCTCAAAAACGGTGACTCTTAGGGGAAAAAGTGTTGAGACAATGTTTATAATGGCATGATCTACAACTTTAGTCTGATCTATTTTTATGATAAAACTTATCGCTGGCTGAAAAACGTAAAAAAAATACATATTTGCGAACTTTTACCGTGAATATATTTTTTTGCCGTTGTCGGCTCGATGGGGACTTTTAACATTTCATTTATAATTGTATTTCGACCATTAGTACACATTTTTAGCTCTATGCGAATTTTTGTAACCTTGCATGTCTAACTTGACCGGGCTAGTTTGGGCGATGTGATGTTCAATTCGTTCAGCTCCGTTTAGGTTGTTAGAGTTATTTATTTTGGCTGTGTATCTCGATTGTTTCCTTTCGATTCACGTTGCATTATTTTTTAAGTCTATTTCTAGGTTGGTGAAAATCATATTGTACATCATACATCAAAGGGAGAACTCTTAACATATATTTAAAAAAAGGAAACAATCAAGACAGACTTAGCCAAAACACATAACCATAACCACCTAAACGAACACACATTCATGGAGAATTCACCTCTCTTCACGCTACTAGAAAATATCCCCAGTAAGCAACGAGAAAAAACATTACAGCACCTTTCATTAACGTCAAACAAACTTTTTCACAAAATTCACCGTTTCCAAAATAATGACAAATTAAAAAACAACAATAAAAAAACAACTCACATTCTTAGCAAACAGGACGAGGTTTAGGTGGGCTAGATAAAGGAGCGATATTAAGGAAAACATGTTATTGGATAGGATGTACTTTGTACCATATCTTAAATTAACTAAGGCCAATATCACGGCAGTATTCAAGAGTTCAAACCATTCCCAATATCCGTTTGTGCTTACTGTTTAGTTTATGCGTGGGGGAATCGAGATTGGTCCTAAATAATTGAGGATGTCCAGAATACTTCAATATACATTTGTCAGGACTATGTAGACATGGCTAGCACAGAAATATCTCAAAAACGAGACGAACAGAGACTCTGAGGAATGTGAGGTCAGACTATGGAAGAGGAGAGATAACGAGGGGCCAGTCCCACAAGAAAACTTCCCTGTCAGTTCATATCGGACAGTGACAGAAGATGAACGAGTATCAACAACTCATCGCCCAAATAACCAGCTAAGTACTTTAATCCCTTTCTAAGTTAGAACACCAACTTGTCCATTTACTAACCATTAAAGATTATCACACTTGTTAATTAAACATTATCAAAACAAACAAAAAATCACATAATACTAACAAACTTGACAAGTTACGCAAGTTTGCATTACTTCGGTAATAAAAATAATGAATACATTGTATTAAACTTAACCCACACATTGGTAGCCATAGATTAGTACCATAGCCTGAGTGTAAAGGAACCGATGATTATCACTTGACGGTTGAAACCAGTCATCCAAGTGTATTAATTAATCTGATGTTTTTTTTTATTTTCTATTTAGGGAATAACACTTATTACGATGTGGGTACAATCGTGTTTACTAAGACAACAATGAAAAATGTCTCTCAACACAATACAATTTTCGGATGTATACTTGAAGTAGCCTATTAAATCGTCACTACCAAACCGTTCTTTCAAAGTTTGTACAACCTTCGGGTATTTTTCGGGGTTTGATTCTCGGTGGTTCTGTCCCTAGTTCCATTGATTGAACTAAATACTGGAACTTATCACTTGCATGTAAGCTATCGTCGTTGTGAATCTTCTGGAACTGTGACCAAAAAACTTAACCATTCTTTCAGCTCACTATTGAATATTAAAAAAAATCTATTTTGGGAACTTTAAATGATCTTCGTCTTCCTTCTTGACTTCCGATGGCAGGTATTTTCATTTTTACTAACCTCACTTACTCCAATTTGTGACAACAATTGTATTTTATATTATTTTATTTTCACAACTTCAAATTCGTCAGCGAGTAGCCTACAATTTCATGTTCCTCGTTATTATCTAACAAAGCATCTATTATATTTGTATTTGCTACCAGCAGTTCATCCATTAAAGTTTTATACTATTTAAATACGATCTTAGTAAAACGAGATCAATAGGAGCTTCTGCAACCATAACTGTTTATATATATATATATATATATATATTTTTTTTAAGTAATGGACAGCCTGATAGGCATCCTACCTTTTCTTAGCTTCTCCATGCTTGCCACGGTGGGTGAGTGGATAGCGTGTCGGTCTACTAACCCCAAGATTGCAGGTTCGCCCCTGACCGTGGTAAGTGATTTTTGAAAGGCGGCAAAAATACGATACGCATGTCATACGATGTTGGCATGTCAAAGAACCCATTTGAATTCAGTAGGCCGAGTTCATAATGGCAACATTAATCTCGGGAGTTTCCGCCAGCACAAAGTTCGTCATTTCTCTACTAGAAAGCGCTATTGTGTTCAAGGAGATTAGATATCTAACATCTAACCTCCTTGACTTTCATAGTCAAGGAACTACGAAATTCGACATGCAAGCTACCCTCTGGGTGTCAAATAGCAAAGCTTGCACCAGGCACCCGAGGCCATACGATATTATTATTATTATTATTAGCTTCTCCAATTTTCTAAATAAACCTGCCGGTACCGGTATTCGCAATATTCTCTTTTGTAGTTCGATTATGACGAGCCCTTGTTCATTTATAACATATTATTTGAACTAATCTTTCACATCACTAAAGGATCTGACTCTATTTCACTCACATTATAATACATCTTTTCTCAAATTAAAGGACATAACACACTCAAACAAATAAATGAATACCACACTGATCAAGTTAAATCATACAGGGTCTTTTTTTTAGGTCGCTCCGCAGCACCACTCAGAGCACGGCACGGCTGGCGCAATGACACTCCGTCCCTAGCTGTATAATGCAATGGTTATCGCTACCGTACTGTATTACTAGTAGATCATCTTAGCCGTCATGACGGGAATATATCTCTCGGCAAATGAGTCACCCGACCGGGCTATCGCTTTCCGTGCATGTTCCCCTGATGCTCGGAGCGACCTAAAAATAGACCCTGTAGTTAGTTATTGTAGTTTCAAGGGGAAGAACAGCGAGGTCATCTGCCCCCAAGTTAAATCTACAAAATATGAAGTTAGTATTTCTTAGTCAACACATTCATAATTTACAACAGGGCCTAACACCTAGGTTATCGGTCCAGGAATGGTTTAGGGAAGAGTCTTTAAGAATGGTTCGCCGAAGGGTGTGTATAGCAATGTTGGATCATGTGCTGGCACATCTGACTAACCCTCATCTGGTTATGATTGTTGTTTCAAGAGGCGAAACAGCGAAGTGATCTGCCCCAAATTCTGATCTACAATGGCGGCTGAGGCCATATAATAATAATAATAATAATAATAATAATAATAATAATAATAATAATAATAATAATAATAATATCGTATGGCCTCGGGTGCCGGGTGCAAGCTTTGTAATTTGAAACACAGAGGGTAGCTTGCATGTCAAATTTCGTTGTTCCTTGAATCACTATGAAAGTCAATGAAGTTAGATAATAGGTATCTAAGCTCCTTGTACACTATAGCGCTTTCTAGTAGAGAAATGAGGAACTTTGTGTTGGCGGAAACTCCCGAGATTAATTTTGCCATTATGAACTCGGCGTACTGAATTCAAATGGGTTCTTTGACAAGCCAACATCGTATGACATGCGTATCGTATTTTTGCCGCCTTTCAAAAATCACTTACCACGGCCAGGGGCGAACCTGCAATCTTGGGGTTAGTAGACCTACACGCTATCCACTCACCCACCGTAGCAAGCTATTATTATTATTATTATTAGGCCCAATAACAAGAATATTAGCCTATTTACTCAAGGCCTTGGAGGTTAGCCTCTCTTAAGCTAGTCTTAACTATTATTAACCGCAAGCACAATACTTTGTCGGTAAACTTATATGTAGATGTAAAGTAAGGACATCCTGGAATAGAATCCAGCCAGATATTGTCATTTACGGACATATAGCAGAGGTTGACGGTGGTACTCAACATAACGAAAGAAATAGCCAGACAAGGCAACGCCATTTTGGTTATGATGAATCAGTTTTAGCTTGTTCTTCCAGGCTTGCATAGTACATGACACAAATGTGAAAAGCGGTACACGTCACAAAAGATGCCCTCACAGCAAACAGAGACGTATGTACACTGTGCTTTCTCTCAACGCTATACCTCTATTTTTGTTTTGCTTTTTTTGTGACAGCTTGGACGATACGATATAGGCCTACACGCACGCTTCACGGTTTCAATGCTTCACATACGAGTATTATTTTACAAATCTGAGCATGCCCCTGAGAATCAGAGGAGGAATATTTATTCAGGCCATTCTCGGTTTTATGGTAAAACAAGAGGTTTTGTGTAGAACAAATCACCTACTTTTAACACAATACCCCCATTATTATCTTTAACATTGCTATTCAGTCAAAATCATTGTTCCTCTTCCCACCTGCATATTATCGGGATAAGAATATATTTAGCAATGTCCAAATACCTCTCCGATATCGAACTTCAAGTGCAACAATTGCATATCCGTAAATGCTTGCTCATCAGCTCTTTATTCCTGAAACACTTCCTGCATCACATAATATTTCTTACTAGACTATATGCTTTCACAGATTACAGAAAGCTCCACCATGTGGTGTAACGGCTAGCATTCTTGGCTGTGACCCCGGAGGTCCAGGTTCGATTCCCGGCTATGCCAAGGAATTTAATTCTGATCTGAGGGTTAGAACGGGGTCCACTCAGCTCTTGTGAGGCAAAGTGGTTTTCGTAGTTTCCCACTTCTACTCCAGGAAAATGCCGGTATGGAACCTAACTTAAGGCCACGACCGCTTCCCACCGAAATCTTACCTCAATTACTAATACACACACACTAGTACAGACCACAGTGGCACAGCTTATCATACAAATTCTACACACACACACACACACACACACACGATTACATGTCCATGATGTCGCAAAGCCCCTAAAATAATCAACATCAACAACATTTGAAATTGTATTAGACAAGAATTTATCGTTAGATAAATTTCTATCCAGGCCTGGGACCTCTACAGCTTTGGTAATCCCTGCAGCAACTCGGAAGCCGCACTATCCACCCCTGGATTGCACGAAGGTAAACTCTTCCAAATGAGGTGCCTGTGCATGAATGAGCCATGCGCACGTAGCCTACCTAAATGAAATGAATTTCTTATTTCCTGCCTCGCCTTTGTAGGCCTGAACTCCCTGCCGTGCTGCGCTGGCACTCATATCAATTCATTTGTCCGTCATAACTCTAGCCGAGGCCCTGCTCGTAAAACAGAGCCATGAATGTTCCATAGCAAAAGTGCAGGAGCTCTCAGTCATAGTCCTGTGATCTTTCTCTTGAGAAAAGAACCTACATGTCTCTCACAACAAACATGTTAGGGAAACCAGGGAAAAACCACTTCCAGCATGGCTGAGGTGGGAATAGAACCCACACTCACCTCAGTCTGCCTTACAAGGCTGAGTGTACCCCGTTCCAGCCCTCAGACCAGAAATTTCTTGGTAGAGCCGGAAATCGGAATGGTTGTTGACTCATTTTAGAAGCTCTGCGACATCGTGGTCATATAGCTCCATGTGGAATCTGTCCGATAACCTGTGTTATTGTGATGGCTATACTGGTGGGTGTATTTGTAAATGATGCTGGGATTTGGGTCTTAATTTAGATACGATCCCAGTATTTGCCTGGAGTAGAAGTAGGGAAACCAGGGAATAACCACTTGCAGCATGGCTGAGTTGGGAATCGAACCCACACTCTACTCAGTTAGCCTTACAATGCTGAGTGCACCCGTTCCAGCCCTCAGACCAGAATTAAATTTCTAGGCAGAGCCGGGAATCGAGACCGGACTTCCAGGGCGACAGCCAGGAATGTCAGCCTCGACACCACGAAAAGAATCATTCTTGTACCAATAACTGGCTCTCAGGAGGTTCAGTTTTCTGTTCAGAAGCACAGGGTCATCGAAAAATAATGCCAACATTAAAAAAAATGATAGCACCGAAACCCTTTATGTTAAACGTGTAATTCTTTCACTGAACGCCAGTTGATTAAAGTAAGTTTTGTTTCGGAGGGGACGTGACCTTGCTATGCGCACACTAGATGCGCAGTAGCCAGGGTCAGCTGGGGGCGCGCGCGCGCCAATGAAGTCCTGACCTCACCCCTTTGGATTTTTTTTGTGGGCGTACATTAAAAACATTGTGTATGCAGAAAAAAATCGGGATTTGGAGCACCTGCGGGAGCGAATTTCTGCCGCAATCTTGACATTTACTCCTGAAATGATTGCACGTACCAATCCAGCCATTGGGAAAGCGTGCGTTCAATGCTGATGTTGGTGGTCGGCCTGGCCTAGATTTTTTCTCTACAGTCCCTGTTTCCTTAAACTGATTAAACCATCGCATGACAGCTTTGTAATCAGGTGCAGTTTGTCGGGCGGTGCAGTCATTGGCACACGCTCCCGGCCGACCTTGGCTACTGCGCATCTAGTGTGCGCATAGCAAGGTCACGTCCCCTCCAAAACAAAACTTACTTTAACCAGCTGGCGTTCAGTGAAAGAATTACACGTTTAACATAAAGGGTTTCGGTGCTATAATTTTTTTAAATGTTGGCATTATTTTTCGATGACTCTGTATACTGTGTGCTCAGTTGAACGGAAAAGACACAAACCATTTCCATTGCTTAATGTACTATAAGGGGTGTTCAAATGAAAAGGTACGAAACGATACTGTGGGTACAATTTATTCGTTATTCAAAAGTGATCACCACAGGCCTGTGCACAGGTGTCCCATTGCTTCACTAGCCGCAGACCGGGTGAGTTAGCCGCGGTTGTTACGGTGTGACTGCAGAAAGTCACTCACATCCGGGAGGCGCGGAGGTTCGAATCCCCCCCGCCGGCAACCTTGAAGATGGTTTTCTGTGGTTGCCCATCTTCCTTCCAGGAAAAAGCCGGGGTTGGACCCTAACTATAGGCCACAGCCGCTACCTTCCAGTTCCTAGTCCTTACATTCACACTTTCCTCCTCAGACAACACTCCACACGCGACGGTACTTGTAGCTCACCCAATGGGTGTCCGCATAGAAACAGCTACTAAATATGGCGAGCCGAACATGTCCTCGAACACTCCCGGCACTAAAAAAAAAAAAAAAAAAAAAAAACAACAACAAAAAAAAAAAAAAAAACACAAAACTATCCGCAGGATTCCCTATTCCCAGAAGTCTTGTGGTTGTGACAGGAGCCAATCCTGTACGGTGTCCTTTAGTCCGTCGTCCGATTGGAAACGTTTTCCCTTGAGACGAACCATTAACAGTGATGTGTATTGTGCGACTCTCTGTAGTCTACGCAAGTCCATCAAGAACAAACGGCCTGGACTGCTCACGAAGGGAGTGATTCTGCTCCATGATAACGCTCGCCCACACGTCTCTAACGTCACACAAGTGGGAGCAACTTGAGCATCCGCCCTACAACCCGGACTTGTCACCCTGCGACTTCCATCAGTTTGTTCCGTTAAAAAAGCATCTCAAGGGAAGACGTTTCCAATCGGACGACGAACTAAAGGACACCGTACAGGATTGGCTCCTGCCATAACCACAAGACTTCTGGGAACAGGGGATCCTGCGGCTAGTGAAGCAATGGGACACCTGTCCACAGGCCTGTGGTGATTACTTTTGTATAACGAATAAATTGTACCCACAGTATCGTTTCGTACCTTTTTATTTGAGCACCCCTCGTATACGGCCGGCCACTGCCTCTCACCAGGAGGCTCCGGGTTCAATTCACGACTCTGTCAGGTATTTTAGAAACTGTCATGAGGGCTGGAACCGGGTGCACTCAGCCTCGTGAGGACAATTGAGTGGTTGATCAGAAAGGCAGCGCCCCGGTCAAGGAAACCAAGATTAACGGTCGAGGGGACCCAACACGTGTCACCCCACAATCTGTAGGCCAACAGGCTCTTCAGGAGCTAAGTGCCACGGGTTTTCTTTTAATGGGCTGTTTAATAGTCAAATATGACCGAAAACTTTAAAATCTGATATTCCGTCTTTCTGGGTTGATATTTGTTCATTCATTTTAGGGGCTTGAGATATCTTGGTCATTATCCTCGTGTACTTGGTTGTGTGGTGGCTGCAGTAGTGTGTGTAACTCTAACTAGAATTGAGGTAGGTGCCCCGGGGCATCACACAATATTTCTGTAGGGAGTGTGGGAAACGCCGGAGATGGCGCCTGTCGGTGTCGGAATTCGAACCTTTGAGCTGCGGACCTCCATCCTCCGTCCTCTCCCTCCGCCAACCCCGCCCCCTCCCGGTAGTTATTGAGTGCGATTTAAAGAGCACGGCTATGCTGTAGAGTCCCCTCGTTTTGCAGCGGACTCATCAAACGTTTGTTAGTTATTGTTGTTTTAAGGATCGGAACAGCTAGGTCATCTGCTCCTACTCATGAATGTATTTGTAATTAATATCGATCACTTTTTTATTTCTAGTTGATTACAATTTCTTCGAAACAAGTCTTTTTTCCTAACTTAGTACTTTCCCCACAAAGACACTCCTCACATTATTCAATAGACCAGGAAGTGCTGCTTCAAGTAGAGTACCGGTAGGTTGTTTTTGTTGTTAATTCATGCTTGGGGATTTGATCATCAGCCCCGCGTACTTGGATGTGTGTTCAAATTGTCTAATGACCTGTGTTCCATTTATGGTGACTCTAGTAACTGTAGGATGGGGAGTGGAGTAAATGCCCACCGACATTTTGTCTGGAGGGAGTGTGGAAAAAACTGGCGGAAACCACACTCAGGTTTGCCACTGTCAGCGCCGGAATTCGAACCTCCGTTCTCCCGACTTGCTGCAACGTGGTGAATGATTTAACGCGTACGGCTACGCCATGAGATACGTAGAATAAGTAAAAGGTCCGAGCAGACTTTATTTTTCTTCATTTCTTGATGGAATTGAACATCCTGAAATGTATCTTACGCAACCAATTACTGGGAGTACCAAAATAGATGTGTTTCTTCAACGAGTTACTGCTGGTTTGACGGAATAAACTCTTTTCCCTCAACAAGCTCATCGCAACATTTCCTTCTGACTCCAAGAGTTATGCTCAATAAAATACAGCAATAAGAGTGTAACATAAAGAAATTGAAGCTGCTGAAATAAGCTACGGCAATAAAAGGAGGCTTTCTAACTCTTGATCCCCGGTGCTGAAGAAGGTTTCATGAATTGTTAACCGGGGGGGGGGGGGGGGGGGGGGGGGCGTAAAAATGGTTTTAACAGCATTGAGGCGTTCCCTCGCTACTTAAATCACGAGCTCATTTTAGCGAGATTAACGTAAACGGGGTCGCGAGATACACAAAGACAAGGTTAATTCTATTAAGCTGCGAGCAATCAGTTAATGTATGCAGTAATCTCATAACACGCTGATACCGGTGTGGTTGATTAGATCCCGGCAGAGCTGTATTATATCATCAGGAGTTTACGAGACAACCACTGTAGCCAGTTGTGTCTTATGAACTGTTCCCCTCTCCGACCTTCACTGTGAGCGATTATGCGTTTTTTTTATTTGTCTTACTATGGGTAGTGCTCAACTACAGTAGTATGATCAAGAATTAAGAGGTGTGAGTCGATAATATCGGCTCGGGATTTAATGAGGAACATAACTACTGTATTTTAAAACTGTGCCAGTCATAGACCTTGGTTGGTTGGTTCCTCAGGTTAGGGGCTGCGACAACGCGGTCATGTAGCCCCGTGTACTTTGGGTGTGTGTAGAATCTGTCTGATAACCGGTGTTAATTGTGTGGCTGTATTAGTGTGTGTTATCTGTTTTTAATTCATGTAAGGACTGCAGACATTCGATTTCAAGTAGTTAACTTTTGCTACCAAACGCCACCGTCAACGACCAACTAGTTCTGAACTTTATTACTAGTTGCCACCGCAGTCGGCTCCTGGCGACGAACGTTGGAACCTAAGAGCGTTAGTCAAATGACCCATAATTTAGCTTCACAGAAGTGTAATTAGTGGAAGGTCCATTCACATGCCATAAATCTATGACTTGGGACCGGCGGCTTTACTTCCCCTCCGAAGTAAATCGTCTAAAATGTATCAACAACAACAACAAAATACATTTTAATAAAGACCACCTCTTGGTTTAGCGTCTATCATGCTTGGTTGTCACCCCGGAAGTCCGAGTTCGATATCTGACACTGCCAAGAAATTTAATTCTGGTCTGAGGGCTGGAATGGGGTACACTCAGCCTCGTGAGGTAAAACTGAGAAGAGGTAGATTCGATTCCCACCTCATCCATCTTGCAAGTGGTTTCCGTGGTTCCAGCCCCCTGCACTTCTACTCCAGGAAAATGCTGGAATGGTTCGTAACTTAAGGCCACGGCTGTCTCCTTCCCAATCCTCGCTTGACTTACAAATACACACTAATACAGCCATCACAATAAGACAGGTTATCAGAAAACTTTCACACACACCCAAGTACATGGAGTTGGATGATTACGATATCACCAAGCCCCTAAATAAATCAAAAACAACTTACAATAGCACGAGTGACTAGAAAATAAATATATTTGGTCATTAATTGAAAGATAAATGGAGGTGTTGGGATTCCTTTGCCGGCAATGCGTTCTTACTTAAAAACTTTAAGCTAAAGAGAGCATGGCGATCGACATCTGGGTCCTGGCCATACCTCTGTTTAAGCTGTCGCTGGCCTCATCATACTCAATTACAGCCTGCTGCTCTATTTCAACTGTTAACTCTTAAGCACGCAATATTCCTTTTATGACCAGCTATTATATTCCAAGATCTCTTAATACACTATCTTTATGATGCTACATATCTCCTTCGCAATCAGCAAATGAATTTATTCTCTTGGCCGTTTTATGGCAGCTCATAAAAACATACCGGTAGCACAGTTGTCTCTTACCTACGAAACCTGGGGTTCGATTCCCGGCTCCGTTAGATATTTCATTCTGATATAAGTGCTGGAACGGGGTACACCCAGCCTTGTGAGACAAAACTAAGAAGATGTGGGTTTGGTTCCCATATCAACCATCCTGGAAGTGGTTTTCCATAGTCTCCCCACTTCTATTCCAGGCAAATGCTGGGGTGGTTCCTAATTTAAAGCCATAGTCGCATCCTTCCCAATCCTCACCTGTATAACAAATACACACTCACACTACAATAACGCAAATCAGACGAATTCTACCAGGTGAATCAGCAGTCCCTAATATTGTTTTACGCAGCCCAACTAGCTTTGTTATCAGCTTTGTTGCATCCCGTACGGTTCTAATGCTCTGTAAGCATATCCTGCAAACGATTCTGAGCACTCTTACTTTTCACTCGATGTGACTACAGACAAATGAGGGTAAAATAATCGTTTCGTTTAGTATCGTTTGCGGCATATGCTTGCAGAACATTAGTAACTTACGGGATACACTCGGAGAAATATCGACCTTCCTGACAACAGGCGTTAGATGGGCTGCATCTGATTATTATTAGGCTACACGGGTCTGATGACTTCGATAACCAGACCCCTCAGATGAAACAACAACACGTGCAATACGATCAACAAGTTAGACCGCCAGCTGGAAAGCATTCGATGGACGTAATGGTGCAGTAGTAATGCTGCTTGCCTCTCATCAAGGCAGACCGGCTTTCGATGCCCACATGTGAGGTTATCGAAGTGAAATATCATGTTCTGTGGTTCGGATTCACCGTAAAAATGGAGGTCCTGTGGCTCACGATCGTGGCGAGATAAACGGTCCCGTAAAACTACATGCTTTCGTATTTAAAAAAATAAAGCATTGACATACAAGCTAACATGATGTAATCTCACTCTGCAACGCGACCGTGCGTGTTAAGTCGCAAACGGGCGTTAATGGCGGCCTTCCTGAGTGTGGTTTACTATCAGTATTATTCACACTCCCTCCAGGTATATGGTACCTTATTTAATTTTCCGGCCACCTACCCCAATCCTAGATCCTAATACTACAGTTACACATTCTACTTATTGTTAGTCACCACAGAAACACAGGTTAGGGACAGATGACCTCGTAGTTCCGCCCCTTAAAACCTCAATAACTTACTAACTAACTAACTAACTAACTAACTAACTAAGTAAACACAGGTTATGAGAAAAATTGAACACACACCCAAGTACACGGGGATGATGACCAAAATGTCCCATCCTAGATCCTAATGAATACAGTTGCACACACTACTACAATTACCACAGAAACACAGGTTATCAGGCAAATTGAACTCACCAAAGTACACTGGGCTGATGACCAATATGTCTCAACCTCGATCCTAATGAATACAGTAACACACTATACTACAGTCATCATAGAAACACAGGTAATTTGTCAAATTGAACACACACGCAAGTACACGGGGCTGATGACCAAGACGTCTCAAGCCCCTAAAATGAATTAACAACAGCGTAGATAGTGGATTGTTACCGGACTACCTCGTGTTGTAGCGGCCAATATGCTTGGCTGTCTCCCCGGAGGTCTGGGTTCGAATCCAGACTCTGCCAAGAAATTTTAATTCTGGTCTGAGGGCTGGAACGTCAGGCAAAACTGAGGGTTCGATTTCCATCTCAGCCCTCTTGGAAGTGGTTTTCCGTGGTTTCCCACTTCTCCTCCAGACAAATGCCGGGATGGTTCCTAACTTAAGTACACGGCCGCCTCCTTCTCGGTACTCATCTGAATTACAAATACACACAGTAATACAGCTGTTACAATAACACAGGTTATCACCCAAATTCCACACACACACTCAAGTACACGATGCTACATGACCACGATGCCGCAATGCCCCTAAGATCAATCAACAAGCATTTCATTTACTTTACTTTATTTGAAATAATTGCCCGGTGGAAAATTGTGCACTTACAGAAAATTACCAACAATATCAAACACTCATTAAGAGTGTGGGAACTACAGGTATTTCATATAAAGTAAGAACGGTGAGCGGCGGCTTTGTTATCCGCTGCTGCAGTGGCCTTGGCCGAGCTTGTGGCGAGCCACGGCCCGCTGCTGTAGTATTGATAGCGCGCGCATAGTATATACTGTACTCGACCTTGCAATAAACGTGCAGGTGTTCAGTCACCAGTCTGAAACTCAGATGTTAGCATGAGACAGTTATCATTACAACATCGTATTTTTGTATGTAAAACTCATTTTAAGTACGAGTCGGCTCGGTGGGTACGTGATGCATTTGTTCAGCAATTTCCTGATGAAGTGCCACCTTCACTAGCACAGATTCACGTAATTGTAAATAAGTTTGACACTACTGACTCAGTGCCCAAAAAAAGCATAAAATTAAAAATCATAAACATTACAGTGGCAGAACCCACTTGCGTCAGCCAGAAAGTGGTTACCAGATACAATGCCTGTATAACCCAGGAAGGACGACACTTACAGTATCTTGTATAAGGTAATATTACATACAGGATTGTACACACGCTTAAAGCAGGGGGTCATGCCGCGCCACAAGCTCGGCCAAGGCCACTGCAGCAGCGAATAACAAAACTGCCTCTTGCCGTTCTTACTTTATATGAAAGACCCCGTATAATAATTACAACGGAGTATTTACACATAATCTTAGTCTTCTCCTAAACACATCAATATGTTTTTTTTTTTTGCGTGTGGTCTCCTGAGAGGCCGAGTGAAGGTATTTCTAGTCGACTCCCGTGGGCGACCTGCGCGTCGGGATGAGAGATGGAATGGATGAAGATGAATGAAATTGGGCAAGGATTTGGATGGAAGCGGCCGTGGCCTATCAGAAGGTACCGTCCCAGCATTTGCCTGGTGTTGAAAACGAGAAACCACGGAAAACCATTTCAAGGACGGCCGACGGTGGGGTTCGAACCCACGCGTCTACCGAGTCAGCAGAGAGCTTGGCCCCATGACCTAATGGTGCCCTTTAGCCAGCATAGCCACTGTTGTCGGTATGTTGGGGGAAAGGCATTGTTACCAAGATGTACTGTAAGGTCCAGCTGCTAGGAACTCAACAATCTGGATGCCGCCTGCTTTAATGGGGAGCGTCTGGCGTTAGTATACGTTAGTACAGTAGCGTATTTGATGTGATTCTGCTAACTCCTCTAGTGTGTATACTTTATTGACGGATGCCATCTAGGGTGTAATTTATTTGACCCAGAAACGTTCGGTGTGGAATTTACTTGTAGGATAAGTGTGTCATAAAAGTTTGTGATCGAGTCTACATGCCAAGGGTATAGCGAATCTCTGTCTCCACAATTTAAGACTGGCCAGACATTCTTGGTGTGAATCATAGTGGTGCCTTGCAGCAACATAATCAGGTCACTGCACACTTCCTTTATTTTGTTATCAACTGTGAGATTTGCTGATGACATTGTCACCTTAGCCGATTCACCAGAAGATTTGAATGAATCTTTATTTGGTATGGATTCCGTTTTGAGGAAGGAATTCATGATGAAAATCAACAAATGTAAAACAAAAATAAGAGAATTCAGCCGAAAAACATCGGAAACACCTACTGGAATCAAATTGGCAGGTGAAAAGCTAAAGAAAGTAGGACAAGTTTGCATCTTAGAAAGCAAAATAACCAGTGACACACGAAGCAAAGAGGATATAAAAAGTAGGTTCGCTCAGGCAAGGAAAGCATTTCTACAGAAAAGAAATCTGTTGACATCGAATATAGATTTAGGTACCGTAATAGAAAGTCATATTTGAAAGCCTTTGTTTGGAGCGTGGCACTCTATGGAAGTTGGCGCAGCAGAAAAGAGGAGAATATAAGCATTTGAAATGTGGTGTTACAGGAGAATGATGAAGATAAGATGGGTAAGATAAGTGACAAATGAAGAGGTATTAAGATGAAAGAGTAGACTGGCGACTGCTGATGAAGAGAAGTTCGTAGGACACATAGACTACTAAAATACCCAGGAATAAAAATCTTAGTTACGGAAGGAAGGGTCGAGAATAAAAACTATAGGGGTTGACCAAGGTTAGAATAATTATGTTAAACAGATTAGCTCAGATGTAGGACAGGGAGGCTTGAAGGGCTCCATCAAACTAGTCAAAAGACTGAGGACGCAAACAATAACGTTTTCACTTCCTCTGCCTACGGTTGCGGGGTCAAATCCCGCCGCAGTCAGTTGGCATTTTAGGGGCTTAAATACGAGGAAGCCTATCAGTAGATTTACTGACACGTTAAAGATCCTCTTCAGAGCAAAATACCGGTACCACAGCGTCTCTAAAAGGTGCAGTGGTTAAAAAGGGACCTGCAACCCATTAAACGGTAAGTTAAGTACCATGATGAACCGAATATTTAATTGTATATGTAGTGTTGTTATTGTTAGGATATGATTGCTTGCAGCGTACCTATCGTTGGCAGGGTCATAACATCAGCTGACTTCAACGCTCGACCCTCTAGCAGACTTGGAATGTAATTTCTTCCTCCCGGACTACATTTCGCGTTTATCTCGATCATTGTATATTGTCGCCTTCTGTGATCTCGGGATGCGCATTGAGACTTCGGATCCAAGGTCCTGGGTTCGATTCCCAGCTCCGCCATGGAATTCAAATTCGGTATGTACACTCTGTTCCACGAGACAAAACTGAGAAGAGGTTGGTTCGATTCCCACCTTAGACATCCTGGAAGTGGCGTTTCCGTGGTTTCCCCACTTCTACTCCAGGCAAATGCTGTGATGGTTCCTAACGTAATGCACAGCCGCCTCCTTCTCAATCCTCACTTGAATTACAAATAAACGTACTGCTACAGGCACCAGAATACATTGGTTATCATACAAATCTTATATAACTTATACACACACCCAAGTACACGTTGATAAATCACCTCGACGTCCAAGCTCCTCAAATGAACCAACAAACAAACATCGGATCCTAATTTAAGGTCACGGTCGTTTCTTTCTTAAACCTACCCTCAATTACAAATACATGCACTAATACAGCCATCACAATGACACAGGTTATAAAAATTTCCTAAAAACATCAACCACAGTTTCAAACTACTGATGGAAGAGCAAAGTCGGAATTGTGGACAGCTAAAGCCCCCCTTCCCTCTGGGTTATTAAGGGTAAGAGTATCTGAAACTTGGAGTAGGAAGATAGCATCAAGTGAAGTGGAGAAGATCAGACTGTGCCAACATTCTGTACGGAAGATGATCTACGTCAGACTTCGGAGAAAGCACTGACAGTGGCCAAGTTTTGGTAATGTAATATAATGTCTGCAACGGTGTATACAGTACTTGGATGTTTCTAACACGAAAATAATAATCAGACAGATTCCAAACACGCCCAAGTACACGGGGCTACAAGACAACGATGTCACAAAGCGCTAAATGAATCAATAACAACGTGTTCCATGGAAGATAATAATGAGTAAAACACGTTTTAAGTTACATTCCTAATACATTCTGTTCTGTTGATTTTCTAAACTAAAACCACCACGTTGAAGATACTATGGTTTAAGAGGCAGTGGTTTCCAACTGGTGGCCGCATGTGCCCGCGACGCAAGTTTTCGTGGCCCGGGAAAGCTTTTATCTTTTTTAAAGGAAAAGTTTTTAAAAGTCATGAAATAATACATGTCATTGCTCGTTTTTAAGTACTGTGTATTTCAATTCGGCAAAAACGAACACAGTAATTTGATAAAGAATTAATGGCGATCCGTTATACAACGTGTCGCAACGCACAATGACCCGAGGAACCGGCAACAGCAGGTCACTGACCACCCTCCCCTGGACATTACTTCATTGGTAGATGCAGCTGATCCCACTAAATCGTCGTTTTACCAATAAATTGTTTTGAAAGTGTTGCTTTAATATATTATTATTTCAGTTTGTCTTTAGATTAATTTTTGTTTTTGTTGCAATTTTTAATATTGATTCAAAGAAAACTTATTACTACCAAATTGTCCTATTGTAAGTATTGTTTTGATAACATTATTAATTTCAGTGTGTCTTCAGTTCTTAGGTTCTGTTTGCCATTCATATATTAATTCAAATAAACTTACATCGTTGAGTGTTCATCAAAACTAATTTTTTCTTGATATCTTCGTATGTTTAATTTCACCCCTTTATGCAATTTATTGTTGAATAGTTCTTTATACAATAAAATCGAATCCCAGTGATTGTTGGAGTAGGATTTTCAGTTGAAAAATTATGTGGTGTCAGTAAGGGCCTATTATTAAAGTACGGCCCGCAATCATACCCAAAGTTACCAATTTGGCCCTCAAGCCCTTACAAGTTGGGAACCACTGGTCTAAGGGAAAGAAACAACATACGACCCTTTCTTAAGGCTAAATGTCCCGTTTTAGCCTACTTTTCACATTTTGCAAGAATGAGGAGACTTATGAGATCGATCCGGGCAAATTTCTGTCTGTCTGTCTGTCTCTCTGTCTGTCCTTCTGTCTGTCTGTCTTTCTGTGTCCCCCCCCCTATCAAGTCCTAAACGGCTGCAACAATCGAAACCAAATTTGACAATGATGTCAGTGCTACCAACTGCGGAAAAAACAAAATTGAAATTTGAGTTCCATGTTGGATATCTTAGAAGGTATGCAAGGAGGGAGCTATTACAAAATTCGCACACATATAGATAATAATATTTCAGTTTAATTTCCAGGTGGCCATACATGACAGTGTTGCCAAAATAATTCTAAGCCTGATGATAGGACTGATTTTCAAATGCATATAACTTCTACACTATCAACTGGATTTCAACCAAATTACGTATGTAATATGTGTACATAAACAGATATGACCGAGCATATTCGTAGGAGCCAGCAGGCTGCCAACTGTTAATAAATGCACTCTCTATTTTTTCATCCCAATAGCAATATTTAAGAAAGTATGCAAGGCGAAAGCTTTAAACTATGCACTCGTATAGTACCTGACATTCTAGATTACTTTGGTGTAACTAATATACGTCAGTGCTACAACATGATTCTATTCATGTTGATAGGACCAACTTTTAAATACATGTAACTTCCATACTATCAATTGGATTTCAACTAAATTTCGTATGCACAACGTGTACCATAACCGATATGACTATGCGTATTCTTAAGAGCAACCAGAGCTGCCAACTGTTAACAAATGCTGCCTGTTATTTGTTTTTCGTAATATCAATATATCAGAAAGTATCCAAGCCAACAGCTCTAAACTGTGCACACGTATAGTACCTGATATTCTAGATTAATTTGGAGTAACTTATATACGTCAGTGCTGCCAACTTGATTCTAAGCCTGCTGATAGGTCCAATTTTAAAATTCATGTAACTTATATACTAACAAATGGATTTCATCCAAACTTGGCACAACAATAGATCATGATATTACAGATTATTTCTGACCAACACATGCATGACATTGTTGCCAACATGATTTTACGCGCTCTCATAGATCCAATGTCTCGCTGCATGTAATGTCAACAATAGCCATTGGACTTCCACAAAATTTTGTATTCTGTACCTTAAGAGATGGAACTAAGCATATATATGCAGTCACCAGGGCTGGCAACTGTAGTGCTCTATTAGGCTACATTATGGCAGGTATATTTCGAATTAATTAGAAATGTCGATATTACCAACTTAATTTCGTCATTATTCTAGAAAGGTCCGTATAGATTAATCATTGGCATGAATCTTAAATTTTAAGAAAAGTAGGCTCTTTAGTTCGTCACGGAACTTATTGTTTAGTTTGTAATTCTGACACCACGTAGCAGCACCAAAGTGAGACAATTTCTTTTTTCAGTTTTCTTTTGAACGAAAGCTCGTATTTGCGATCTGAAAACCACTATGTATACTAGACTGCAATTGAATTGATATCAATTCGATGCATTTTACAAACTGTGAAAAACAAAAAAGTTACTAACAGTTTTTTATATCTCTGCTTAAAACATGAAAAAAAAAAACCTGGTAATACAAAAATGTAGATTTATTTCCTGTTTCCAATGCATTTTTCAGAATTAAAATCGGGTGAATGGAATCGACAGCATTAGTTTGGGAATTGTTTTGAAAAGTGTGGTAGGCGGCGCGGCTCCACATGATCTCTTGCGCAAGGAAAATGATGAACACGCTGACAGGGCGGAGGGAGAAGGGAACAATTTGACGACAGGAAGGAGTTGTCTTCCTCTTGTCACAAATATTATAGTTCGACGAGTTACGTGTACAAGTGCTTAGGCGTGGAACAATATCTGAGAAAGAAAATTATACTGTAGTAGTGTCACAATATGTAACGTTGACACTATGTGTAGATACCTTTCTTACTTCCTTTAACATTCTTATTGAAAATAATACATTGTAGGGGCTTGGGACATCTTGGATATCGGTACCTTTGGCTGGCTGCGTGGCTCAGCGGAAACGTTCTCGCTTGCTGTGCTTGAGGTAGCATGATCGAATCCTGGTGCAGCCAGTTGGCATTTGAGGGCGCGCGAATGCGAGGGAACCGTATCATTAGATTTACTGGCACGTTAAAGATCCCCTTCGGGGCGAAATTCCGGCACCCCGGCGTCTCTAAAACCGCAGTAGTTAAAAGGGACGTAAAACCAATAACGTTATTATTATTATTATTATTATTATTATTATCATAATCAGTCCCGTGTAGTTGATTATGTGTGTAACTGTATTAGAGTCAGGGATGTGGCAGGTGCCCTGAAACTTCACGTACGGTACTATCTCGGCATTTACCTGGAGGGATTGTGGAAAACCGGTGAAAACACACTCAGGATAGATGCTGACAGCGCTTCAATGTTCATGGAGGTAGTAATAAAAGTTCATTTATGTAGGACATTTTATTACAATAAACAAATTGTGAAAATGCATACCAAGAGCAAAATTGTTATGTACTGAACCCGAGGGGAATTAAGCTGACTGGTATCGAAAGTGGATCTCAGAGACTGTGATCTAAGAATGAAGGTTCCACCAGGGAACGAACCCGAGACCTGTTGAGGGAGTTTTAGTTGTAAAAACCCCTAGAGGAAAGTACATAATTAATCACTGGTGTGATATCAACTGGTGCTGACATTATTTATTGAAATAAAGCAGGGAAAATGAGCGGAATACAGCATTATTGGACTACATGGAGTAGGCTATGCTGGACTTGGAACACAGAAGTGGAGAGTTGGGCAGTTTACTAATGGCCCCAGAATTGTAGGAGGAGACTCATGGAGCCATGTCAATCTCGTTGACCTACTTAAGTCGTCTGCAAGAAGGGGGGGGGGGGGGGTTGAATAATGACCGTGTTCTTCCTTCCCCGTTTGAGAATGGAGTTGAGAATGGAATGGGAAGATCCCAGTGAAAATCATTGATTACTCGTGATTGAAGCAACGCAATGACATGAGAGTTGCACACATGTGAATCTTTAGCCAGGAGGCTAATTATAAAGCCTTTAAACTGTGAAATCGAGGCATATTTAGTGGAGTGCGCAAGAACACAGGACTAGGGGTGTTCGCGGCGTGACCTGACTATGTCACCGGGGATTTCCACTGGAAACCGCGTACCCACGCTATGGCAAAGGCAATTAATATTAATTAATTGGCCGATCGATCCTTCAGCACGCAGATAGTTTTGGGACCAGCGAGGAAAAAGGAACCCTATGAGCATTGTTTCGAGACCAGAATCATCCTGGGAGAGGAGATGATACAGCGCGGGAATTCTAGGTCTACTTTTTCGAGTGAAACGGATATAAGGGTGTGGACCCAGTCAGAAGGGGTCAGTTGGAACAGACTCGAGCGCGGAACGTATGTCGCTTTGGCTCAGGAAAGGACGCTCACACAAAGACTTGAACATTTTAGTGTTAATCATTATATTCGCCGTGCAGTGTAATGCACCAAGTGATAATATAATTATGAATAGTCATGAAGCAATAATAAGTACGGTAATCAACGAACTTTATTATGCGAAATGCGTTATCGAAGTCAAGGAAGGAGGCTCGGACTTCAGCTTGGGAAGCCGTGCAGTAAAACTGTTATAATTCTTTTTAGTAAGGACAGTCGTGCTGCATGTGTATAGGCGGCAGTACGAGCAATTGTCAATGTTCACATAGGAAGTGCCGTGTGATATAAGTTGCAGAACTATTGAAGTAATAATTTGTGTAAATACTATGTACAATGTTGAGCGCAGTGTATAATATATTGATTGGTTATACATGTATTAGTCCGCCGGAATGCGCCGGAAGAAACTTTATGATGCATTTGGTGAAATGTCTTAAGAATACCAAATAGTAACGCTCAGGACGAAAAGTAAGCATCTTTATGCACAGCAGGAAGTTTATCGTAGGATAATTGATAGACAGTTGGTGAATCCGTAGGCAGATGATCGAGACTTTCAGTCAGGAGTTGGTAGGAGCATGGAGGATGCCGTCAATACCTGCAATTCTGATATCTTGCCAGGAAATTTCAACCAATGAAGAATGTAAATAGTGACGTGTGTTATGTGGAAATCATATGTAAAATATCTTTTAAATTAATGGTATAACAAGTGTTATCAAGTGTCATGTGTTTTGGAAGCAATAGCTTCATCATAGAAATGGAAAGTGCCGTGTGCTTGGTGAAAGAAATGTATTATAAAATGTGTATCTTCAGTATGGAAATGTCGCGCTAACTCTGCAATGGCAGGCGACACTGGAAGATATGGGTGGTTGGAGCCACCAGGATAAGCCTATATGTGAGTACCCCACAAATTATGATTATATAGAAGTTATAGCCCACTGCATTTAATGTGATTTCAGAATTATAAAAATAATGCCAGTAAGAATCAGTATTAGGAGATTGACCCTCCAGTGTTTATTGTTGTGTTGATTTTAGTAGAGTTGAGATGTTTCTAGACATCAGTGAGTGGATTACTCGTTACCACTATTAATAAAATGGCAAATCAGTTATGTAAACTTAACGTAACGAACACGGATGTTCGATTATTAAGATGGTTATGTTGTGTCGGATTATGGTAATTTATGTCAGTAATAATAATAATAATAATAATAATAATAATAATAATAATAATAATAATAATAATAATAATAAATAATAAAAGGTATAATGAATACATCAGGTAAAATGTCGTAAGTAAGAAATATTTACGCTAATTGGAAGATTTATCGATCCAAGCAGTAAGATTATACAGTAAGGGATGAGAAAAGAGTTTAATATCAGAATATATTGTGTTAATGGGAATATAATTATGCAAGGAAGTGGAAGAGCTTAAGAGTGAATTGAATTTGCAGCTTGTGTAAAAGCTTATAGATTAATTGATAGATTTCTCTTAATAATCAAAGGACGAGATCATAATATCAGGTCATGGAGCCAGGTAATCTATTCGACGTGTGGAATCTCGTATAGCCGTGGGCGTACAGAGATATTTAATTATGCCGGAGTGTATTTAGTGCATACCCTAACTCCGATGATGGATATGGAATGTTCCGGGTTCGAATCCTGTGGTAGGTGAGGGGAGAACATTGGAAACCTCTGCACCATACCTGATCGACCGAGAACTAAGTTATTGAGTGATTCGGCCCTTGTGAAGCGAATCTTGTTGACGGCAGCATGCGACTGACCGCAGCATTTATTAAGATACCGGTTATCCAGATCGACCAATGCTTTTATGAATCTCGTGCCTTCATGTTGAAATGGACCTATTGAGGCCAGTCATTATCATATCCTCAGGTTAGGGATAAATGTTTAAGCTCGTCCAGAACCTATTTGCATACCATTCAGTTTAAATCCATTGGGATATGTGCGTCATTGTGACCACAGTATTGTATTTAGAATCTTACTACTGCTTGGGGAGATATAAGCCAAGAGGCAGGAGGCGAGGTACGGTTTACTGCTGTGACCACCCCACTCCATTCCATTGTATGCGAGCAGCTCTAGGGGCTGAGTTATAAGACGAACCGTGAAGGCTAGCGTTTTGAAAGGACAGATTTGAGACCTTGCTTGTAATGAAAGGAAGCATTGTTATATTGTGTAATGAATGTGTGTGGTTTAAAAGCACATTGGTAATCATAGATAATCCTGATGAGTAAAAATTTTAGCAATCTTACGAATGGTTTGAAGTTGCATTTTGTACTGACACTGACACGAATTTATGATGTTGGGCACTTGACGCCACAGGCTACGCTCGCAAGGGTAGCTTAATAATACCATCCGACACAGCGATAACAAAAGTTTTGAAGATGAAATCACAACGGCATGCAGTGGAACTATAAATAAAGGGATGTGTAGGGGTAGATTTACATGATTATGGAGTTGCACGTAGATTTGTTGTGCAACACATGAATAGGCTAATGCATGAAAAGCATTTGGTGGGAAGAGAGAGACCAAACACACACGGTACACATAATTGTCAAAGTAAGATGAGGTTTAAGAAACAAGTAATTTTGTGAAATTAAAGAAGTCACACTAGATGCCAGAAGAATAAAAGTACAGTTTTGTTTATGAAAGTTGTATGTGCATCAGCGCACTAGAGTGAATTGTGAAGTCAATATCAGGGTAAAGGTTTGAGTTATGATATGAGTTTATTATGATAATATTGTGTGAATATTAGTGGATTGTGGAAGTAATTTTGTTTGATTTTTTTTAATGTTTGTTGGGATTGTTTTTATATGTTTGAAGCCATGATTTTAGTACTGAATTAAAGTCTTAGAATAGAGTTGTGCCTTATAATTGTAGAGTTGATACCTTTTAGTCTCAAATCCAAAATATGCAACTGCTAAATGGGGGAACAGTACACGCCTGAGACCTGACGCTGGCTGGAGGCGGAAGCATATTTTCCATGGAGATTACTCACATGGGTACAGTACATAATAGAATTAAAGTTCCTAAGATATTCTCATCTGCCTATTGTTAGCACAGGCACTAGTACTGCGTACTATAAACAAACAAAAATATTATACCTAATTATTTCCTGTTCTTGAAATCAATGTTTCAATTTTTCCATATCAAAGATAGCGTTTCATGATTTACACACACTCAGTATTTTACTTCACCTCAGGTTCTCTTATATCCATTGATCTGGTCATCCTGGGATCAATGATCTCAGGCAACAAGATTTTATCGCAGCAGAATATCAGTTACATAAGCATTTTTTGTCCCCAGAACTTTTCGTCCCTCTTTATTAGCCTACTTTCGATTTTTGCAAAAAATGAAAGTAGACTTATGATATCAACACAGGGCGAAAAAAGTGTGTCTGTCTGTGTGTGTGTGAGTCTGTGTGTGTGTGTGTCTGTGTGTGTGTGTGTGTGAGTGTGTGTACTCTGAATGTCTGTCCCCCCCTATCAATTCGAACACGGTGAATGCGAATTGAACGAAATTTGGTACAAAGGTAGCACTTGCAAAGGACACCTCAGTGTCATGTTTTATATCGCCACCATCTTGACGGAAACGTAATGGCGGCCACACAAATGTTCAAAGCTTAAATCAAATTACGACTAACCTAATCATCCGATCTCTACCAAATTTTGCAACAACATACCTTTATGGGGGGAGCATCCTTTGACCAAACTAATAAGTCATCAGCGTAATAGTTTGCGGATGGCGGCCATCTTTGTGTGAAAATCGATCCCCCCTATTAATTCGACCACGGTGCAACCGAATGGAACGAAATTTGGTACAGAGGTAGTACTAACAAAAGGCACCTCAGTATCATGTTTTATATCGCCGCCATCTTGACGGAAACGTAATGGCGGCCACACAAATGTTCAAAGCTTAAATCAAATTACGATTAACCTAATCATCCGATATCTACCAAATTTTGCAACAACATACCTTTATGGAGGAAGCATCTTTTGACCAAATAACTAGGTCATTAGCCTAATAGTTTGCGGATGGCGGCCATCTTTGTGTGAAAATCAATTCCCCCTATTAATTCAAACACGGTGAAACCAAATGGAACGAAATTTGGTACAGAGGTAGCACTAGCAAAGGGCACCTCAGTGTCATGTTTTATATCGCCGCCATCTTGACAGAAACGTAATGGCGGCCACACGAATGTTCAAAGCTTAAATCAAATTACGATTAACCTAATCATCCGATCTCTACCAAATTTTGCAACTACATACCTTTATGGAGGGAGCATCCTTTGACCAATCTAATAGGTTATTAGCCTAATAGTTTGTTGGTGGCGGCCATCTTTATGTCAAAATTGATTCCCCCTATTAATTCGAACACGGTGGAACCCAATGGAACGAAATTTGGTACAGAGGTAGCACTAGCAAAGGGCACCTCAGTGTCATGTTTTATATCGCCACCATCTTGACTGAAACGTAATGGCGGCCACACGAATGTTCAAAGCTTAAATCAAATTACGATTAACCTAATCATCCGATCTCTACCAAATTTTGCAACTACATACCTTTATGGAGGGAGCATCCTTTGACCAATCTAATAGGTCATTCGCCTAATATTTTGCGGATGGCGGCCATCTTTGTGTCAAAATCGATTCTCCCTGTTAATTCAAACACGGTGAAACCGAATGGAACGAAATTTGGTACAGAGATAGCACTAGCAAAGGGCATCTCAGTGTCATGATTTATATCGCCGCCATATTGACAGAAACGTAATGGCGGCCACACAAATGTTCAAAGCTTAAATCAAATTACGATTAGCCTAATCATCCGATCTCTAGCAAATTTAGCAACAACATACCTTTATGGAGGGAGCGTCCTTTGACCAAACTAATAGGTCATCAGCCTAATATTTTGCGGATGGCGGCCATCTTTGTGTGAAAATCGATTCCCCTTATCAATTCGAACACGGTGAAACCGAATGGAACGAAATTTGGTACAGAGGTAGCACTAGCAAAGGGCACCTCAGTGTCATGTTTTATATCACCGCTATCTTGACGGAAACGTAATCGCGGCCACCCAAATGTTAAAAGCTAAAATGGAATTACGACCAACCTAATAATCTAGTCTCTACCAAATTTTGCAACACCATATCTTTATGTGGGAAACATATTCAGACCAAACTGCAAGAACATCAGCCTAATAGTTTGCAGATGGTGGCCAAGTATGTGTGCAAATCGATTCCCCCTATCAATTCAAACACGGTGAAACCGAATTGAACGAAATTTGGTACAGAGGTAGCTCTAGCAAAGGGCACCTCATATTCATGTTTAATATCCCTATAGCACGTTGTATTTCAACAAGCTACTACAACCAACATTCAATCATACTCCTTGAAAAGGACAAAGAGTTATAACAATACCCATGCATTTAGGAGAAAGTAGGCTATATGTTCTTTAATGAACATCTTGTTGTTTCTATGTGAATGTCCTTAGGCGTCCATACCACAAAATAACATATTTCCCGCTATGTTATTACCTACTGGCCCTGGTTCTAGAAATAAAAATCATGTGAGTGTTAGAGAGTTATCAATCTGTTCTCTTCTGAAAGGCACTGTTCTTGACATTCTCTAGGCTTTCCTCTTCGCTAACTTTCTGCCAAACAAAATCTCTTTAGCTTTTTGCAGGCATCCAGTATGGTCATATTCCGTTCAGAATAAAGGCACTTGACTTCGACTATAGCGTCGTCTCGTATTAATCCGTCTAGGGCGGCACCCAAACCCATAAGTTTTATGTACGATAAGACCACATTCTTCGACTTTTCTACCGATTTCTTCTGTAAATTTCGTTTTGCAATTCGCTCATTATCACAGTCATACTGCATTGCTTTTGAGTGAAATTCGCCGTACAGGTTTTTTGCTACTGTAGCCCATTTCGAAGTAGGTTTCCTCTTGCATACATATCCAAAATTGGATGCCGTAAGTCAGTCCTTTATAGCTGCGTGCCACTTTTCATTTTTTCTTTGGCCCCTTGTTTCCTTTTCCAGATTTTGTATATGGCCTTCACTAAGCGTTAGTTGCTTGATCTTCTCATCACTAAACTCTCTCAACAGTACCTCATCGAAATCCAATTGCATTGATACGTTTCCATAATCACGTGAGACGGTACGTTTCATTTCATTAGACTGTTGCCGGGACATTCTTTTCCCTTCTCGCGACCAAATAAACCTTTTTCTGAAAGCTGCTCTTCTTCTCTTTCTGATGAGTGCTGTGTCCTTCACTATTGTGGAAGTTTTTATTTCTAAGCTGATTTCATTGTTTTATAGTGCCAGGATGGCCCAAACTGAAAGACCATCCCGGCAGCTTTGGTTCGATGAGTGAAAGAGCCTCGTTTCCCTCGATTGATCTGCTTACCTCCCGTGAATTTTGCAACAAGGGACATATAATTTTCGGCTGCATTACTGGCGGTGTTTGATACTAGCTGGGAAGTTTTGCAATTAGGGGCTGCAAGCAATAACGCATAAGTTTGGTTGCAGTTAGCTGTTTGTCTTCACCTTGCTCGCCGGTAGTTCAAGAGAACTGTTTGCAGTCTTTATGGATCCCAATCCAATCCAGTATTTCCGGAAACCAATTTTCCATTTTCACATTCCCTACGCCTTTATTTTTCCACACAACGCATTGTTTTAATTTGAAGTCGAACTTGCTTCTCTGAAAAAAGTCGTCACTGAATAGTTCGTGATTTTGTGCTCCTACACTTATGTATTAGAAATAAAAAAAACTACACCCGTGGCGAGACAGCCCATGAAGGGCCTAGGCCTACCAAGCAACCGATGCGCTGTTCAGCCATGTAGTCTGCAGATTTCGGGGTGACGTTTAGTCATCCAACTTGTAGGCTACAGGTAAAATATAAGTGAAATCATAACTGCTTAGTGCATTACAGATTCTCTAATGCGAGCGTAAAGAAATACGAGTTAAAATATAAACTAGGAAAAAACTTACGGGGGTGAAGAGGTGTTTTTTATTTTTTAGGGCCTGGCTTCCTTTTCTTGGTACTGTACCCGATACCTAGTTGAGGCTATCGGCTACGCCAGCTGACATTAAGCCGTAGTTGAGATTTATGGGAAAAATTGTAAAGATAGCGCTCACATCGAGTAGAGGAGAATATTAGAAAATGACGTAGAAGGCCAAGGATCAAGAAGGCACTGCCAGTCAGGTAGATGGAATTATGGGAAGAATATTGCAGTTTTATTAAGATCTTTATGGAACATAGTATTTAATAATCTCAGAAGAGAAGAGATAACAAGCATTATATATGATAATAACTTGAAGAAAGACAGATAATCCCTTAAGTTATTGTATAACTTAATAGGCGAGATGAAGGTGGTCGAGATTATATTTGTGACGCACGACCGTAGATGGTGGGGGAGAGCATCACGTGACCGCGCCAGGTAGGAGCTGGTCAATGCAGTTTAGAGAAGTCAGTCGAGTTCAGCCAGCGAGCTGAAGTGGTACACATGCGCAGAGCGTACGGTAAAGTCGAGCGGTGAACAGCACTTGTTACGTAAAGCGAAGGCGACAGTATTACTTAACCAAGCAGAGAGCAGGAAGTAGGTCATTGAGCCAAGGCGAGCAACGCACGGTTGACGGCGAGAAGACCGGTTACGCGGCAGGCTGTACGGGCCGTGTACAGAGGAGAAAGGCCGGGGTTCAGAACAGCATTTTAATACGAGTTTGAGAACTTTATTTCGAGCTGCATTTTATAACGCAGAACAGTATAGCAAAGAGACATGGCGAGGCCGGCTTTAAGCATAGTTCATTCTGGAACAGTGCAGTAGATCCGAGCGGGCTAGTTCCGACTTTTATACGCAGGCAACATTAAAGAAGCTGAACTTCATTTCAACATTCAGTTACAACATTGAGTTGGGACTTGTATTCAGTAATAGAATTGTGCAGACAGATAGTTACAATATACTGTAATTATGAACTTAGATATTCAAATTACATTACGACTATGCATTTCATAACGGAATATGTAGAGCGACCATGGGGTCCAAACAACATTAACGCTTTTAAGCAAACTAACTGTTACAATTATATGCACTTATGAACATTGGCATGTGCATTAATAGAATTCTTTTTTCATGAATGGTCATAAAATATCCAGTACGAACACAGCTACAGGGTGTTTCAAAAACTTATACACTCTCATAAATAAAATTTATTTTCTGCAAGTGAGACAACCGCTGTGGAGATTGAACTTTTAACAAGCAAACCGAACATTGTATGGGACAGTGGCGTAACATAGAAGAAGAACATGGGGTACGCTGCTTTTATGAACTTTTACGTAAGGTTTTGGACAGGATCCATTATGGATAACATGCAGTTCATCATGTCGGAGTAAACGAAGACAGAGACGCGATGGCACCACGGAGCGATGGATTCGATTCCTGAAGAAGAGGAGGTCTAACAGCTGATTCACTTGGAATATGAAGGCGATCGTTATTGCGTGGGTGAAACGATATTCACGTCGATCTTTCGAGAAATTTATTACACATGAAAATAATCGACGATCTTTGAAATATAATAACAGCTGATATGAGAAGGTACTGTAAGAGTTATGACTTTCTAATATGATATTTTCATGAACACTGGGCATACATGTATATATTTTTCTAGTAGGAGTTCTACAATTATTGAGACATGGCTTAAACATTATTTGCTCCGAGTATTGCTAGAATATGGCGTTACCATATGATATGGCAGGCACCATTATACGAGATTCTCACCATTGGTTGGCTTTATTAAGCAGATGTTTGGTCTTTTAGTCATTTTCCAGTAAGGATAGTTTTCCTGGATAGTTAATTTTTTTGTGGCGAGTATTTCGAACTCGTGATCTGCAATTGGATTATTTAAATCACTTCGTCAGTTCATTGCATACTAGCGAGTGTGTATTATTCATCAGTAGGGATTTTTTTCCATTGGATTGTTTGGAGATATTAAGATGTTATTCACTCAAGTGAATGAATATCGCTTTTATGTGACAACTAGAGACTTGTTGATTCCAATCTGGTACATTCACTCATGAGACGACGAGATGGGGCCTTTCGTATTTATACGATTGCGTGGTGGTACACATCTTTACCCATCGTTCAGGGCATTATCATGTTAGACGACAGGGCAAGGCCTTTCGTATTTATACGATCGTGTGGTGGTTACTCATCTTACTTGCCATTGAGGGACTCATTTTTATCATCCGAGTGTACTTGAGATTGTAAGAGGATCAAACAAGGAACTACTAGTCACATATCAGTCGAATTTTGTTAAATAAATTAAAAATACATGTCAGCAGGGTTACATTTTGTAATTCTTGTTTGCCAATCCAATATTTTGTTGCTATACTCTTTTGAGAGTACTTTCAGTTAACAGCTGATACAGCTGATGCTTTTGATAATTTTTATGATTGAATTTGATACCTTTGAGAAGGATTTAAAGTAATTGAATCTTGTAAGATGAATCATTAATGGTCAGATTTATTTTAAGGCAGATCAGTATTGCATATTTCGATGTGAGAGATTATAGCACATTGGTGTTTTTCTGTGAAGTGAATTATGAGAATTTTGAGAGAATTTATGCTATTTGAAAGCAGATCTTGAATTCGATTACGATTACTAAGGTAATATATTTTTCCTAATTGTTTAAGAAGTTGTCTAGATGTGATCAGATTAATTACAGTTATTGGAGATTGTGTGCGTTGATAATTTGAAGCCAGTTATGTATTTTTGTAGATCATGCAACGTGATTAAGTGAAGTTTGTGATAGGCATTTTATGGAAGTTGCCAAGTGGAAGTTGCAATATTGCTAATGTATTTTGAAGCAGACATGAGGTTGTCGAACCCAGTCTAGCATAATTTTGAGATTCATGCTGTGCGCTGAATATTTATGGAGTTTGTGGAATAATTGTGGTATTCAAATGTGATATTTGATGAAGTAAAAAAATATAATGTAATTGTGGATAGTGAGATCCAACGTGAATTTGTGAAGGCAATAATATTTTTTGGCATGATAATTGAATACGAGATTTAACTTGGAAGTGATAAACTGTAAGACAACGTTCAATAAACCATATTAAACAATTTGTTAGGAAATTAAACAAATAAATAATGTTGATAATACAAGATTTTCTGATGATAATAATAATTAATGAAATAATAATCTGAAAAGTAAGCATATTAATGATCTGACCTAATGAAATAAAAATCAGAATGACTAGATGAAATAATAAAAATCTAAATAACCAGATGAATAAAATTTAAATAAGTTGATAAATTAAATTTTGGAATAGATCAATGAATTAAATAAATGGATGAATTAAAGATTGAACAAATAAGCTGATTTAAATAAATTAATAAATGATTGAATAGATTATGAATAACTGAATTAGAAGGTGATAATTAATTAAAGAAGCTGATGATTAGTAAATTTAAATGAATTTAAATAAATTTATTTGAGAAATGTTTTGAAGAATTGCAACTTGTGTTGATGAATTAAACAATTAATTTTGATGATGATGATAATTATAACCAATGAATAGTGGATTTTCTGTGATTCACAAACCAGCAATGATTAATGACAGTGTAAATAGTATAAATTAGTTATTCGATGTTTAGGAGCATTTTACTAACATATTCAGCTTTTGAATAATGCCATGCAAGCCATAAATTATGTGATATTTAAAATATGTGTTTATAATATGTGTGTTTAGACAGATTAATAATATTTTTTACATCCACATTCATGATGTTAATTTAAAGAGAAATTAGGTCTCAGTTATCACGAATGTCAGTGACGCAAAGACATAGTGCTACGGTGATCCTGAGAACCCAAGAGAACTTTAGAAATTTTTCCTATTTTATGTGGATTAAATACACTTTGAGTAGAATGGAGATGGTTCGCTTTTCTGGACAATGACAATTTAACGTTGGCATTCGACCATGCTCTTAGGTAGGATGAGTGTTTAATATGTCTGTCCGACTATCAAAGTTGAATAAATTTGTTTTTATCTTAGTTGTGATCTGATGACGATGTGATTTTCCTATTTTCTTTCCTTGTCTTAATTAAGGCTTAACCAGGAAGGATGTGGTTTGCTAGGGATTCAGTTGATGGCGCCCATTTGTATTTGCATTTTTTAAATTAAATTTAAACCCGTAACGACCCTGGAGATACTTTATCTTGTGTTACCCTCTGCTTTTGAGATATTTCAACTGAATTTACGACACATTCCTTATTTGACTAGGTGTTCATTTAACTCCGCTCTGTCCTGGAAATCCAGGAATGCGATGTAATAGGAGATGGGTCATCGCATCCCCAGGACGAACGGGTACAGAGAGAGAGAGAGGGAGAATTGGCTTTACCCATCTGTGGGGCTTCGATTTTGTTTATTCTATGGAATCACATCAGATTTAGATTACGGAGAGATTGATCTCAATTTCATTTAATGGTGTTATAAAATTTATTAAACTTAGTCAGACAATATACTTGTATGCCCATTCCAGTTATCATGTTAATCATATTAGTGTTATATCATGTTTAGTTATAAGTCATTTTTCTTATACCCAAGTGAATGCAGGAATTGATACATTGTGATGTGTTGTTATCTAACGTCTCTGAATAAAACGTTCATTGAAAGATATAATTATGTTACCGGAAGATTTAGCTAGGGTGTTAGGAGAGTTACAGAATGGCATGTCTAGTATTGCAGTAACTATTTCTAAAATGGAAACGGAAGTTAAAGAGCAGACAAATGAGTCAGAAGCTAGGCTAGAAGCTAGATGTAAAGAAAATGTGGAAGCTTTACAGGCTAGTATTGAAGACAATCTGAAAGATAATTTAAAGTCATTAGAGACTAGGTTACAGTCAAATAGTAAAGATGAGTTGATGTCATTGCAGACTAGTAACGAAAATAATTTGAGATTATTGGAAGAAAGATTACAGTCCAGTAGTAGGGATGAATTGAAGTCATTAGAGACTAGATTACAAACCAGTAATGAAGGTAATTTGAAGGATAGTTTTAAATTATTAGAAACTAGATTACAAGCTCGTAATGAAGAAAATAACACAGAGTTGAAAAACAATTTAACTAGTTTGGAGAATAGATTAACGTTAAAGAATGATGAAATATTTAAGGCTTTACAATTAGATATAAAAGCAGTAGAAATTAAAGGAGAGGTAAATGTGCAAATGTTAAGAAAAAATATTATTGATTTAGAAATTAGAGAAGAAGAAAATATTCTTAATTTAAGAACAGATGTTATGTCTATTCAGAAAGACATTAAATCAGATGTATCGAAGTTGAGATTCGACATTGATGGTTTAGTGGCAGATGTAGGCAAAATACAAGAGTGGTCTACTGAAGTATCTTTCGAAACTAAAATCAAAGGTCTAGAAATGAATCTAGGTAATGAAATCAAAGGTTTAAAGTCAGTAATTGGGACCGTTAAAGAGGAAGTCTTAGGAGAGGTTAATTCTAACTTAAAATCCTTAGAAAACCAATTGCAGATAGACATTAGGAAAATTGATGATGATATAGAGCAGAAAGTTAATGAAAACTTAGCTTTATTTAAAAATAGAGTCGGTGCAATAGTGGAAGAACGGTATAGTGAGGTCGATGCCGAAGCAAAAGAAAAACGTGCAGGGTTGGATGAGAAATTAATCGCAGGTACGGCGAACTTGGAAGTGAGATTTACTGAGAATAAGGAAGCGATGAAGATAGATTCAACTCAGTTTAGGACAGATGTTGATCAGTTAAAGGAACAAGTCGCGTCAGTAAAGACTACATGCGAAGACAAGATAGACAAATTAAAGAACGATTTAGAAGAGAGTAACAGAACGCAGAATGTTACGTCGTTAGATAATTTGGAAACTCAGGTCAAGACCGTAGAAAAAAGAACAGAAGATAGAATGACTAAACTAGAATCTATAATAAATAGTTTCACAAGTCAAAATGTTACAACGGGGGAGGTATCGATAAATAAGACACCGATAGACCGCAGTATGAACAGTCAAGAGGTTAGCGTGGGAGAAGACCGTCAAACGCAACAGAATGTAACATTCGAAAGGGCTAGTTCAACCCCTCAAGATAATCCGAATTCGAATAGGAGTACGTTTGGTACGAGTGAACGATACTCAGGTCCAGTGACCATCATCAGAAATTTGGACGACAAACCAAGGAAGTTTTCAGGAAACACAGGAATCACACCAGTCGAATTTCTGAGGGATATTCGCGATTACGTGGCGGAACATAGAGTAGCCAAGGAAAGGGAACTAAGGATAGTCGAACGCGCCTTAGAAGGGCCAGCGTTAACTTGGTTTCGCGCATTCAGGAGCAATTTTGCGAACATGGAACAATTTGCCATAGCATTCTTAAGGAGATTTTGGAGTGCAGAGGATCAGCTGAACGTAAGAGCAGAAATGTATTCGAAGCGTTACTCTAGGACACATCCAACGCATTATGCTAATTACTTTACTTCGCAATTGGCTAAGTTGCAGTTTTTGATTCCTCCATTGCCAGAAGAAGAGCTTTTGCAAGCTATAGCAAGACAGTTGCCAATTGAGGTACAACGATCACTCATAGCATCGGGAGCGAACACACTTGAGCACTATGACGATATCTTACGACCATTAGATTACACAAGCGCTCAAATCACACCCAGAACTGCACGGAACGAGAATCGAAACACGCAAGAGGTGAATGCGGTAGTTGTCGATAACGCAGCACAGACTGATAGAAGAGATTCCTGGGGAAACAGAAGGAACGAAGGGAATAGAGGTAATATTCACAACGTTCGCGGGAATGATCGATATCGAGGACCATATGAGAGGCCATACGATCAGGACGCAAGAAACAGTAGATACAGGAACTATGATCAGAATTCCAGATACCAGAATAGGTACAATAATAGATATCGAGGTCGATATAACTGGAACCAAGGTCAGCAATCTAATCAGAACGATAGGCAGGATAGCAGAAGAAATGATCCAAATGAAAGACAAGACAATCGAGAATATGGGAGATCAAGGCAAGAAAGTAGACAGCCTAGTGCACCACCCGAAGAGATAACTAGAGATGTTAATCGAGCAAGCACGAGTGGTGAAGGAAAAAAAACAACGACAAATTAATTTCAGAGCAGAATACTAATCATTGGGAATCAATCATCATTGTTGAAACGTATCAGGTCAAGGACGAGGATTTAATTGAAGAGGAAGACGTAGTACATCGAGGGAATAGACATGAATTGCCAGTTATCAGTGTGGAAGTCATGGGAAAGGAAATAAAGACACTAGCGGACACGGGGGCTATGGTGAGTTTGATATCCATAGGCTGCCTGGATGAATTAAAATTGTCAGGATAAATTACGATGTTGCCAACAGTTGTTAGCAAAATTCAAGGGGTGATCCCAGCCAAAAGTAAGAAATGTAAAAGTCAGGTACTTTTAGATGTTGGGATTGGAACCAGATATTTTCAACAGATGTTCCTAGTTGTGGGTCAACTACATTTCGATATGATCCTAGGAGTGGATTTTCTAAGTGAGAGTGGCCTGACCATAGATATGCAGAGTAGGCGCATGTACTTTCAAGAAGGGGTCATAGAAAATCAGGAATCCGAGAGGACATTCTTTAGAGAGAATATATTGGATGAGATAGTATGCAGCATTGAAAGGTCTATACAGGATAAAACTAACACGAAGAGTAAGATAAATCCAGAAATCAAGGAGCAGTTTGATCAAGCAATTTCAGAATATGAGGACATATTCAATGATAAACCAGGTCTCATAGAAAATTTTACCTACAGCATCAAGTTGATGGATGACAAACCATACCATAAGAATTTATATCCCATTCCGGATAAATGGAAGGAAGAAGTCAGTACCATGATAAGCGATATGGAGAAAGATGGAATTATCAAGAAGATGCCGACTGCTTATTTGAATCCTTTAGCGGTTGTCAAGAAACCTAATGGTAAGCTGAGGATTTGCCTAGATGCTAGAGCCCTTAATGAAAGAGTTCTTCCTGAACACGACAGGCCACCTGTTATTCGTGAATTATTGCGCAGATTCAGAGGAAAGAGTTTCTTTTCTACAATTGATCTGACTAGTTCTTATTATCATATAGAGCTAGCAGAAGACTGCAAACAGTATACAGGGTTCTTATTTGATCATAAAACATATGTGTTCAATAGGTTACCTTTTGGAGTAAAAAATAGTGGTCCGGTGATGATCCGAGCACTAGATGAGAATTTATCAGATGCAGTTAAGGAGCATGTAGTGAGCTATATTGATGACCTGATTATAGCGTCTGAGACAGCGGAAGAGCATATCAGGCACCTTCGAATGCTTTTTGAAGATCTCAAGAGGACGAACTTCAAGGTGAATTTCAACAAATGTCAGTTCTTTCATGAAGAAATCGAATTTCTTGGACATAGAATCGATGGAGATGGTTATAGGCCCAATCCAAAGAAGATCATGGCTATTTCAGAATTTCCAACCCCAAGAAAGATTAAAGAAGTACGGCAGTTTTTAGGAATGTGTCAGTTCTTTTCAACACATTGTCCTGAATATACTGAAACGATGGCACCTCTGCAGGATTTACTAAGAAAGGGAAATCGATGGAAATGGGACGACAGATGCAATCAAGCGTTTTTAGCAGCTAAGAACATGTTGATCCAGAATGTAAAACTTGAATACCCAGATTTTGCAAGAAGATTTTTTGTGGAGACAGACGCATCCAAAATAGGCATCAGTGGGATCCTATATCAGTTGGACGATACCAACAAACACAGATATTTAGCTTTCACCAGTCGCAAGCTCAGGAATTGTGAAAAGAATTACTATGCAACCGAGTTAGAGGCATTAGCAGTGGTTCATGCTCTTAAGACGTGGAAGAAGGTGTTGTTTGGACATGACATAACGGTGATCACAGATCATAAAGCCCTTATGAAGACAGACTTAGCAAGTGACCGCATCACTAGATGGGCTCTGTTCTTACAACAATTTAACCCAACTGTTGTGAAATTAAATCTGTTAGCGGATGTGTTGAGCAGAAACCCTTGTGAGGAGGTGATTGTCAACCATATAAATCTAATTCAAGAGGACCAGGGAACTCTAGAAAAGTTGAGGATGTTAGCGCAAACTCAGAAGAGATATGCACCTTTGCGAAGAATTTACCGTTTTTTGACACGCAGGATGGACAACGCTGATCCAGATTTTCGAAGAACTGAGATAGAAGCTAGAAAATATCACATTATGGGAGGTGTTATATGCCAATATATTGATCAGGATCATACTAAACTCAGAGTAGTGATCCCACCCAAGCTTGTCAAACCAGTTATTTGGATGATACACCGAACCGCAGCTCATGTAGGTGTAGACAAGACTTTGGCTCTTGCTCAAGAAACTTTCGTTTGGAGACAAATGGGACAAACGATCCCCGACGTCATAAAGACCTGTGACAGTTGTCAGCGAAGCAAATATTCATCTAAATTAATGAAGGAAGTTCCTAGATCAATATTACCTAGCAAGCCGAGAGAACTTTTCGCTACGGACAATTTCGGTCCTTTTCCTCGTTCGACGAAAGGAAACCAGTTTGTTTTGGTGACAGTAGACGTATTTTCTAAATACGTATCTCTATGTCCTATCCAGAAAGCTACATCCAAGTACGTGATCAACAGATTAGAGAAAACAGTTATTCCAAGTATGGGGAGACCTGAGATTTTGTTGAGTGACCATGGATCACAGTTCACCAGTATGGAATTTTCTACTGCGATGGAACGTTTAGGAATTAGGCATGTATTTAATTCTGTGCGGTATCCAGAGGGAAATCCAGCCGAAAGAATTATGCCGGAAATTAGTAAAATGTGTCGCTTATATGTGTCAAGACAACACCATAGATGGATGGAAGCAATACCCATCATTAGCCAATGCTTGAATTCCACCATACATGAAAGCACAGGACAGATTCCGTCCATGCTTCATCATGGATTGAAACCTGATAGACCATGGGACCGAATCGTGAAGGCACCAGTAGATCCTCAACCTACACAAGAAAGAAGAGTCGAGATAGCAGGAGAGAGACTCAGAAGACAGGCGGAGAAGAGAGCCAGGAGACACGCAGGAAGGAGGTTCCACGAGCCATTTCAAGAAAATGACGAGGTGCTGATTAGGAAGCCAGTCACATCGAATCTTCAACTGAAGATCTACCATAAATTTGCGCCACTGTACGCGGGTCCATTCCGAATTGATGAAACGTACCGAAATAACAGCTATAAGATTGTCAGAATGGATACTAATGAAGTTGTGGGGACTTTTAACGCAGCTAGCATTAGAAAATATCATTATGCTGAATAAGAGGATTATAGAGCTATCGTGTACATATGTTGTGTATAGAATGCCTGAGAGTGTATTTTTTTTCTCAGGCCTGATAAAAAAGGAGATGTACGGGAGAGATGTACCCGATACCTAGTTGAGGCTATCGGCTACGCCAGCTGACATTAAGCCGTAGTTGAGATTTATGGGAAAAATTGTAAAGATAGCGCTCACATCGAGTAGAGGAGAATATTAGAAAATGACGTAGAAGGCCAAGGATCAAGAAGGCACTGCCAGTCAGGTAGATGGAATTATGGGAAGAATATTGCAGTTCTATTAAGATCTTTATGGAACATAGTATTTAATAATCTCAGAAGAGAAGAGATAACAAGCATTATATATGATAATAACTTGAAGAAAGACAGATAATCCCTTAAGTTATTGTATAACTTAATAGCTGAGATGAAGGGGGTCGAGATTATATTTGTGACGCACGACCGTAGATGGTGGGGGAGAGCATCACGTGACCGCGCCAGGTAGGAGCTGGTCAAAGCAGTTTAGAGACGTCAGTCGAGTTCAGCCAGCGAGCTGAAGTGGTACACATGCGCAGAGCATACGGTAAAGTCAAGCGGTGAACGGCACTTGTTACGTAAAGCGAAGGCGACAGTATTACTTAACCAAGCAGAGAGCAGGAAGTAGGTCATTGAGCCAAGGCGAGCAACGCACGGTTGACGGCGAGAAGACCGGTTACGCGGCAGGCTGTACGGGCCGTGTACGGAGGAGAAAGGCCGGGGTTCAGAACAGCATTGTAATACGAGTTTGAGAACTTTATTTCGAGCTGCATTTTATAACGCAGAACAGTATAGCAAAGCGGCATGGCGAGGCCGGCTTTAAGCATAGTTCATTCTGGAACAGTGCAGTAGATCCGAGCAGGCTAGTTCCGACTTTTATACGCAGGTAACATTAAAGAAGCTGAACTTCATTTCAACATTCAGTTACAACATTGAGTTGGGACTTGTATTCAGTAATAGAATTGTGCAGGCAGATAGTTACAATATACTGTAATTATGAACTTAGATATTCAAATTACATTACGACTATGCATTTCATAACGGAATATGTAGAGCGACCATGGGGTCCAAACAACATTAACGCTTTTAAGCAAACGAACTGTTACAATTATATGCACTTATGAACATTGGCATGTGCATTAATAGAATTCTTTTTTCATGAATTGTCATAAAATATCGAGTACGAACACAGCTACAGGGTGTTTCAAAAACTTATACACTCTCATAAATAAAATTTATTTTCTGCAAGTGAGACTTAACCGCTGTGGAGATTGAACTTTTAACAAGCAAACCGAACATTGTATGGGACAGTGGCGTAACATAGAAGAAGAACTTTTATGAACTTTTACGTAAGGTTTTGGACAGTATCCATTATGGATAACATGCAGTTCATCATGTCGGAGTAAACGAAGACAGAGACGCGATGGCACCACGGAGCGATGGATTCGATTCCTGAAGAAGAGGAGGTCTAACAGCTGATTCACTTGGGATATGAAGGCGATCGTTATTGCGTGGGTGAAACGATATTCACGTCGATCTTTCGAGAAATTTATTACACATGAAAATAATCGACGATCTTTGAAATATAATAACAGCTGATATGAGAAGGTACTGTAAGAGTTATGACTTTCTAATATGATATTTTCATGAACACTGGGCATACATGTATATATTTTTCTAGTAGGAGGTCTACAATTATTGAGACATGGCTTAAACATTATTTGCTCCGAGTATTGCTAGAATATGGCGTTGCCATATGATATGGCAGGCACCATTATACGAGATTCTCACCATTGGTTGGCTTTATTAAGCAGAAGATGTTTGGTCTTTTAGACATTTTCCAGTAAGGATAGTTTTCCTGGATAGTTAATTTTTTGTGGCGAGTATTTCGAACTCGTGATCTGCAATTGGATTATTTAAATCACTTCGTCAGTTCATTGCATACTAGCGAGTGTGTATTATTCATCAGTAGGGATTTTTTTCCATTGGATTGTTTGGAGATATTAAGATGTTATTCACTCAAGTGAATGAATATCGCTTTTATGTGACAACTAGAGACTTGTTGATTCCAATCTGGTACATTCACTCATGAGACGACGAGATGGGGCCTTTCGTATTTATACGATTGCGTGGTGGTACACATCTTTACCCATCGTTCAGGGCATTATCATGTTAGACGATGGGGCAAGGCCTTTCGTATTTATACGATCGTGTGGTGGTTACTCATCTTACTTGCCATTGAGGGACTCATTTTTATCATCCGAGTGTACTTGAGATTGTAAGAGGATCAAACAAGGAACTACTAGTCACATATTAGTCGAATTTTGTTAAATAAATTAAAAATACATGTCAGCAGGGTTACATTTTGTAATTCTTGTTTGCCAATCCAATAATTTGTTGCTATACTCTTTTGAGAGTACTTTCAGTTAACAGCTGATACAGCTGATGCTTTTGATAATTTTTATGATTGAATTTGATACCTTTGAGAAGGATTTAAAGTAGTTGAATCTTGTAAGATGAATCATTAATGGTCAGATTTATTTTAAGGCAGATCAGTATTGCATATTTCGATGTGAGAGATTATAGCACATTGGTGTTTTTCTGTGAAGTGAATTATGAGAATTTTGAGAGAATTTATGCTATTTGAAAGCAGATCTTGAATTCGATTACGATTACTAAGGTAATATATTTTTCCTAATTGTTTAAGAAGTTGTCTAGATGTGATCAGATTAATTACAGTTATTGGAGATTGTGTGCGTTGATAATTTGAAGCCAGTTATGTATTTTTGTAGATCATGCAACGTGATTAAGTGAAGTTTGTGATAGGCATTTTATGGAAGTTGCCAAGTGGAAGTTGCAATATTGCTAATGTATTTTGAAGCAGACATGAGGTTGTCGAACCCAGTCTAGCATAATTTTGAGATTCATGCTGTGCGCTGAATATTTATGGAGTTTGTGGAATAATTGTGGTATTCAAATGTGATATTTGATGAAGTAAAAAAATATAATGTAATTGTGGATAGTGAGATCCAACGTGAATTTGTGAAGGCAATAATATTTTTTGGCATGATAATTGAATACGAGATTTAACTTGGAAGTGATAAACTGTAAGACAACGTTCAATAAACCATATTAAACAATTTGTTAGGAAATTAAACAAATAAATAATGTTGATAATACAAGATTTTCTGATAATAATAATTAATGAAATAATAATCTGAAAATTAAGCATATTAATGATCTGACCTAATGAAATAAAAATCAGAATGACTAGATGAAATAATAAAAATCTAAATAACCAGATGAATAAAATTTAAATAAGTTGATAAATTAAATTTTGGAATAGATCAATGAATTAAATAAATGGATGAATTAAAGATTGAATAAATAAGCTGATTTAAATAAATTAATAAATGATTGAATAGATTATGAATAACTGAATTAGAAGGTGATAATTAATTAAAGAAGCTGATGATTAATAAATTTAAATGAATTTAAATAAATTTATTTGAGAAATGTTTTGAAGAATTGCAACTTGTGTTGATGAATTAAACAATTAATTTTGATGATGATGATAATTATAACCAATGAATAGTGGATTTTCTGTGATTCACAAACCAGCAATGATTAATGACAGTGTAAATAGTGTAAATTAGTTATTCGATGTTTAGGAGCATTTTACTAACATATTCAGCATTTGAATAATGCCATGCAAGCCATAAATTATGTGATATTTAAAATATGTGTTTATAATATGTGTGTTTAGACAGATTAATAATATTTTTTACATCCACATTTATGATGTTAATTTAAAGAGAAATTAGGTCTCAGTTATCACGAATGTCAGTGACGCAAAGACATAGTGCTACGGTGATCCTGAGAACCCAAGAGAACTTTAGAAATTTTTCCTATTTTATGTGGATTAAATACACTTTGAGTAGAATGGAGATGGTTCGCTTTTCTGGACAATGACAATTTAACGTTGGCATTCGACCATGCTCTTAGGTAGGATGAGTGTTTAATATGTCTGTCCGACTATCAAAGTTGAATAAATTTGTTTTTATCTTAGTTGTGATCTGATGATGATGTGATTTTCCTATTTTCTTTCCTTGTCTTAATTAAGGCTTAACCAGGAAGGATGTGGTTTTCTAGGGATTCAGTTGATGGCGCCCATTTGTATTTGAATTTTTAAAATTAAATTTAAACCCGTAACGACCCTGGAGATACTTTATCTTGTGTTACCCTCTGCTTTTGAGATATTTCAACTGAATTTACGACACATTCCTTATTTGACTAGGTGTTCATTTAACTCCGCTCTGTCCTGGAAATCCAGGAATGCGATGTAATAGGAGATGGGTCATCGCATCCCCAGGACGAACGGGTACAGAGAGAGAGAGAGGGAGAATTGGCTTTACCCATCTGTGGGGCTTCGATTTTGTTTATTCTATGGAATCACATCAGATTTAGATTACGGAGAGATTGATCTCAATTTCATTTAATGGTGTTATAAAATTTATTAAACTTAGTCAGACAATATACTTGTATGCCCATTCCAGTTATCATGTTAATCATATTAGTGTTATATCATGTTTAGTTATAAGTCATTTTTCTTATACCCAAGTGAATGCAGGAATTGATACATTGTGATGTGTTGTTATCTAACGTCTCTGAATAAAACGTTCATTGAAAGATATAATTATGTTACCGGAAGATTTAGCTAGGGTGTTAGGAGAGTTACAGAATGGCATGTCTAGTATTGCAGTAACTATTTCTAAAATGGAAACGGAAGTTAAAGAGCAGACAAATGAGTCAGAAGCTAGGTTAGAAGCTAGATGTAAAGAAATGTGGAAGCTTTACAGGCTAGTAATGAAGACAATCTGAAAGATAATTTAAAGTCATTAGAGACTAGGTTACAGTCAAATAGTAAAGATGAGTTGATGTCATTGCAGACTAGTAACGAGAATAATTTGAGATTATTGGAAGAAAGATTACAGTCCAGTAGTAGGGATGAATTGAAGTCATTAGAGACTAGATTACAAACCAGTAATGAAGGTAATTTGAAGGATAGTTTTAAATTATTAGAAACTAGATTACAAGCTCGTAATGAAGAAAATAACACAGAGTTGAAAAACAATTTAACTAGTTTGGAGAATAGATTAACGTTAAAGAATGATGAAATATTTAAGGCTTTACAATTAGATATAAAAGCAGTAGAAATTAAAGGAGAGGTAAATGTGCAAATGTTAAGAAAAAATATTATTGATTTAGAAATTAGAGAAGAAGAAAATATTCTTAATTTAAGAACAGATGTTATGTCTATTCAGAAAGACATTAAATCAGATGTATCGAAGTTGAGATTCGACATTGATGGTTTAGTGGCAGATGTAGGCAAAATACAAGAGTGGTCTACTGAAGTATCTTTCGAAACTAAAATCAAAGGTCTAGAAATGAATCTAGGTAATGAAATCAAAGGTTTAAAGTCAGTAATTGGGACCGTTAAAGAGGAAGTCTTAGGAGAGGTTAATTCTAACTTAAAATCCTTAGAAAACCAATTGCAGATAGACATTAGGAAAATTGATGATGATATAGAGCAGAAAGTTAATGAAAACTTAGCTTTATTTAAAAATAGAGTCGGTGCAATAGTGGAAGAACGGTATAGTGAGGTCGATGCCGAAGCAAAAGAAAAACGTGCAGGGTTGGATGAGAAATTAATCGCAGGTACGGCGAACTTGGAAGTGAGATTTACTGAGAATAAGGAAGCGATGAAGATAGATTCAACTCAGTTTAGGACAGATGTTGATCAGTTAAAGGAACAAGTCGCGTCAGTAAAGACTACATGCGAAGACAAGATAGACAAATTAAAGAACGATTTAGAAGAGAGTAACAGAACGCAGAATGTTACGTCGTTAGATAATTTGGAAACTCAGGTCAAGACCGTAGAAAAAAGAACAGAAGATAGAATGACTAAACTAGAATCTATAATAAATAGTTTCACAAGTCAAAATGTTACAACGGGGGAGGTATCGATAAATAAGACACCGATAGACCGCAGTATGAACAGTCAAGAGGTTAGCGTGGGAGAAGACCGTCAAACGCAACAGAATGTAACATTCGAAAGGGCTAGTTCAACCCCTCAAGATAATCCGAATTCGAATAGGAGTACGTTTGGTACGAGTGAACGATACTCAGGTCCAGTGACCATCATCAGAAATTTGGACGACAAACCAAGGAAGTTTTCAGGAAACACAGGAATCACACCAGTCGAATTTCTGAGGGATATTCGCGATTACGTGGCGGAACATAGAGTAGCCAAGGAAAGGGAACTAAGGATAGTCGAACGCGCCTTAGAAGGGCCAGCGTTAACTTGGTTTCGCGCATTCAGGAGCAATTTTGCGAACATGGAACAATTTGCCATAGCATTCTTAAGGAGATTTTGGAGTGCAGAGGATCAGCTGAACGTAAGAGCAGAAATGTATTCGAAGCGTTACTCTACGACACATCCAACGCATTATGCTAATTACTTTAGTTCGCAATTGGCTAAGTTGCAGTTTTTGATTCCTCCATTGCCAGAAGAAGAGCTTTTGCAAGCTATAGCAAGACAGTTGCCAATTGAGGTACAACGATCACTCATAGCATCGGGAGCGAACACACTTGAGCACTATGACGATATCTTACGACCATTAGATTACACAAGCGCTCAAATCACACCCAGAACTGCACGGAACGAGAATCGAAACACGCAAGAGGTGAATGCGGTAGTTGTCGATAACGCAGTACAGACTGATAGAAGAGATTCCTGGGGAAACAGAAGGAACGAAGGGAATAGAGGTAATATTCACAACGTTCGCGGGAATGATCGATATCGAGGACCATATGAGAGGCCATACGATCAGGACGCAAGAAACAGTAGATACAGGAACTATGATCAGAATTCCAGATACCAGAATAGGAATAGGTACAATAATAGATATCGAGGTCGATATAACTGGAACCAAGGTCAGCAATCTAATCAGAACGATAGGCAGGATAGCAGAAGAAATGATCCAAATGAAAGACAAGACAATCGAGAATATGGGAGATCAAGGCAAGAAAGTAGACAGCCTAGTGCACCACCCGAAGAGATAACTAGAGATGTTAATCGAGCAAGCACGAGTGGTGAAGGAAAAAAAAACAACGACAAATTAATTTCAGAGCAGAATACTAATCATTGGGAATCAATCATCATTGTTGAAACGTATCAGGTCAAGGACGAGGATTTAATTGAAGAGGAAGACGTAGTACATCGAGGGAATAGACATGAATTGCCAGTTATCAGTGTGGAAGTCATGGGAAAGGAAATAAAGACACTAGCGGACACGGGGGCTATGGTGAGTTTGATATCCATAGGCTGCCTGGATGAATTAAAATTGTCAGGATAAATTACGATGTTGCCAACAGTTGTTAGCAAAATTCAAGGGGTGATCCCAGCCAAAAGTAAGAAATGTAAAAGTCAGGTACTTTTAGATGTTGGGATTGGAACCAGATATTTTGAACAGATGTTCCTAGTTGTGGGTCAACTACATTTCGATATGATCCTAGGAGTGGATTTTCTAAGTGAGAGTGGCCTGATCATAGATATGCAGAGTAGGCGCATGTACTTTCAAGAAGGGGTCATAGAAAATCAGGAATCCGAGAGGACATTCTTTAGAGAGAATATATTGGATGAGATAGTATGCAGCATTGAAAGGTCTATACAGGATAAAACTAACACGAAGAGTAAGATAAATCCAGAAATCAAGGAGCAGTTTGATCAAGCAATTTCAGAATATGAGGACATATTCAATGATAAACCAGGTCTCATAGAAAATTTTACCTACAGCATCAAGTTGATGGATGACAAACCATACCATAAGAATTTATATCCCATTCCGGATAAATGGAAGGAAGAAGTCAGTACCATGATAAGCGATATGGAGAAAGATGGAATTATCAAGAAGATGCCGACTGCTTATTTGAATCCTTTAGCGGTTGTCAAGAAACCTAATGGTAAGCTGAGGATTTGCCTAGATGCTAGAGCCCTTAATGAAAGAGTTCTTCCTGAACACGACAGGCCACCTGTTATTCGTGAATTATTGCGCAGATTCAGAGGAAAGAGTTTCTTTTCTACAATTGATCTGACTAGTTCTTATTATCATATAGAGCTAGCAGAAGACTGCAAACAGTATACAGGGTTCTTATTTGATCATAAAACATATGTGTTCAATAGGTTACCTTTTGGAGTAAAAAATAGTGGTCCGGTGATGATCCGAGCACTAGATGAGAATTTATCAGATGCAGTTAAGGAGCATGTAGTGAGCTATATTGATGACCTGATTATAGCGTCTGAGACAGCGGAAGAGCATATCAGGCACCTTCGAATGCTTTTTGAAGATCTCAAGAGGACGAACTTCAAGGTGAATTTCAACAAATGTCAGTTCTTTCATGAAGAAATCGAATTTCTTGGACATAGAATCGATGGAGATGGTTATAGGCCCAATCCAAAGAAGATCATGGCTATTTCAGAATTTCCAACCCCAAGAAAGATTAAAGAAGTACGGCAGTTTTTAGGAATGTGTCAGTTCTTTTCAACACATTGTCCTGAATATACTGAAACGATGGCACCTCTGCAGGATTTACTAAGAAAGGGAAATCGATGGAAATGGGACGACAGATGCAATCAAGCGTTTTTAGCAGCTAAGAACATGTTGATCCAGAATGTAAAACTTGAATACCCAGATTTTGCAAGAAGATTTTTTGTGGAGACAGACGCATCCAAAATAGGCATCAGTGGGATCCTATATCAGTTGGACGATACCAACAAACACAGATATTTAGCTTTCACCAGTCGCAAGCTCAGGAATTGTGAAAAGAATTACTATGCAACCGAGTTAGAGGCATTAGCAGTGGTTCATGCTCTTAAGACGTGGAAGAAGGTGTTGTTTGGACATGACATAACGGTGATCACAGATCATAAAGCCCTTATGAAGACAGACTTAGCAAGTGACCGCATCACTAGATGGGCTCTGTTCTTACAACAATTTAACCCAACTGTTGTGAAATTAAATCTGTTAGCGGATGTGTTGAGCAGAAACCCTTGTGAGGAGGTGATTGTCAACCATATAAATCTAATTCAAGAGGACCAGGGAACTCTAGAAAAGTTGAGGATGTTAGCGCAAACTCAGAAGAGATATGCACCTTTGCGAAGAATTTACCGTTTTTTGACACGCAGGATGGACAACGCTGATCCAGATTTTCGAAGAACTGAGATAGAAGCTAGAAAATATCACATTATGTGAGGTGTTATATGCCAATATATTGATCAGGATCATACTAAACTCAGGGTAGTGATCCCACCCAAGCTTGTCAAACCAGTTATTTGGATGATACACCGAACCGCAGCTCATGTAGGTGTAGACAAGACTTTGGCTCTTGCTCAAGAAACTTTCGTTTGGAGACAAATGGGACAAACGATCCCCGACGTCATAAAGACCTGTGACAGTTGTCAACGAAGCAAATATTCATCTAAATTAATGAAGGAAGTTCCTAGATCAATATTACCTAGCAAGCCGAGAGAACTTTTCGCTACGGACAATTTCGGTCCTTTTCCTCGTTCGACGAAAGGAAACCAGTTTGTTTTGGTGACAGTAGACGTATTTTCTAAATACGTATCTCTATGTCCTATCCAGAAAGCTACATCCAAGTACGTGATCAACAGATTAGAGAAAACAGTTATTCCAAGTATGGGGAGACCTGAGATTTTGTTGAGTGACCATGGATCACAGTTCACCAGTATGGAATTTTCTACTGCGATGGAACGTTTAGGAATTAGGCATGTATTTAATTCTGTGCGGTATCCAGAGGGAAATCCAGCCGAAAGAATTATGCCGGAAATTAGTAAAATGTGTCGCTTATATGTGTCAAGACAACACCATAGATGGATGGAGGTAATACCCATCATTAGCCAATGCTTGAATTCCACCATACATGAAAGCACAGGACAGATTCCGTCCATGCTTCATCATGGATTGAAACCTGATAGACCATGGGACCGAATCGTGAAGGCACCAGTAGATCCTCAACCTACACAAGAAAGAAGAGTCGAGATAGCAGGAGAAAGACTCAGAAGACAGGCGGAGAAGAGAGCCAGGAGACACGCAGGAAGGAGGTTCCACGAGCCATTTCAAGAAAATGACGAGGTGCTGATTAGGAAGCCAGTCACATCGAATCTTCAACTGAAGATCTACCATAAATTTGCGCCACTGTACGCGGGTCCATTCCGAATTGATGAAACGTACCGAAATAACAGCTATAAGATTGTCAGAATGGATACTAATGAAGTTGTGGGGACTTTTAACGCAGCTAGCATTAGAAAATATCATTATGCTGAATAAGAGGATTATAGAGCTATCGTGTACATATGTTGTGTATAGAATGCCTGAGAGTGTATTTTTTTTCTCAGGCCTGATAAAAAAAGGAGATGTACGGGAGAGATGTACCCGATACCTAGTTGAGGCTATCGGCTACGCCAGCTGACATTAAGCCGTAGTTGAGATTTATGGGAAAAATTGTAAAGATAGCGCTCACATCGAGTAGAGGAGAATATTAGGAAATGACGTAGAAGGCCAAGGATCAAGAAGGCACTGCCAGTCAGGTAGATGGAATTATGGGAAGAATATTGCAGTTTTATTAAGATCTTTATGGAACATAGTATTTAATAATCTCAGAAGAGAAGAGATAACAAGCATTATATATGATAATAACTTGAAGAAAGACAGATAATCCCTTAAGTTATTGTATAACTTAATAGCCGAGATGAAGGTGGTCGAGATTATATTTGTGACGCACGACCGTAGATGGTGGGGGAGAGCATCACGTGACCGCGCCAGGTAGGAGCTGGTCAATGCAGTTTAGAGAAGTCAGTCGAGTTCAGCCAGCGAGCTGAAGTGGTACACATGCGCAGAGCGTACGGTAAAGTCGAGCGGTGAACAGCACTTGTTACGTAAAGCGAAGGCGACAGTATTACTTAACCAAGCAGAGAGCAGGAAGTAGGTCATTGAGCCAAGGCGAGCAACGCATGTTTGACGGCGAGAAGACCGGTTACGCGGCAGGCTGTACGGGCCGTGTACGGAGGATAAAGGCCGGGGTTCAGAACAGCATTGTAATACGAGTTTGAGAACTTTATTTCGAGCTGCATTTTATAACGCAGAACAGTATAGCAAAGCGGCATGGCGAGGCCGGCTTTAAGCATAGTTCATTCTGGAACAGTGCAGTAGATCCGAGCGGGCTAGTTCCGACTTTTATACGCAGGCAACATTAAAGAAGCTGAACTTCATTTCAACATTCAGTTACAACATTGAGTTGGGACTTGTATTCAGTAATAGAATTGTGCAGACAGATAGTTACAATATATTGTAATTATGAACTTAGATATTCAAATTACATTACGACTATGCATTTCATAACGGAATATGTAGAGCGACCATGGGGTCCAAACAACATTAACGCTTTTAAGCAAACGAACTGTTACAATTATATGCACTTATGAACATTGGCATGTGCATTAATAGAATTCTTTTTTCATGAATTGTCATAAAATATCGAGTACGAACACAGCTACAGGGTGTTTCAAAAACTTATACACTCTCATAAATAAAATTTATTTTCTGCAAGTGAGACTTAACCGCTGTGGAGATTGAACTTTTAACAAGCAAACCGAACATTGTATGGGACAGTGGCGTAACATAGAAGAAGAACTTTTATGAACTTTTACGTAAGGTTTTGGACAGTATCCATTATGGATAACATGCAGTTCATCATGTCGGAGTAAACGAAGACAGAGACGCGATGGCACCACGGAGCGATGGATTCGATTCCTGAAGAAGAGGAGGTCTAACAGCTGATTCACTTGGGATATGAAGGCGATCGTTATTGCGTGGGTGAAACGATATTCACGTCGATCTTTCGAGAAATTTATTACACATGAAAATAATCGACGATCTTTGAAATATAATAACAGCTGATATGAGAAGGTACTGTAAGAGTTATGACTTTCTAATATGATATTTTCATGAACACTGGGCATACATGTATATATTTTTCTAGTAGGAGGTCTACAATTATTGAGACATGGCTTAAACATTATTTGCTCCGAGTATTGCTAGAATATGGCGTTGCCATATGATATGGCAGGCACCATTATACGAGATTCTCACCATTGGTTGGCTTTATTAAGCAGAAGATGTTTGGTCTTTTAGACATTTTCCAGTAAGGATAGTTTTCCTGGATAGTTAATTTTTTGTGGCGAGTATTTCGAACTCGTGATCTGCAATTGGATTATTTAAATCACTTCGTCAGTTCATTGCATACTAGCGAGTGTGTATTATTCATCAGTAGGGATTTTTTTCCATTGGATTGTTTGGAGATATTAAGATGTTATTCACTCAAGTGAATGAATATCGCTTTTATGTGACAACTAGAGACTTGTTGATTCCAATCTGGTACATTCACTCATGAGACGACGAGATGGGGCCTTTCGTATTTATACGATTGCGTGGTGGTACACATCTTTACCCATCGTTCAGGGCATTATCATGTTAGACGAAGGGGCAAGGCCTTTCGTATTTATACGATCGTGTGGTGGTTACTCATCTTACTTGCCATTGAGGGACTCATTTTTATCATCCGAGTGTACTTGAGATTGTAAGAGGATCAAACAAGGAACTACTAGTCACATATTAGTCGAATTTTGTTAAATAAATTAAAAATACATGTCAGCAGGGTTACATTTTGTAATTCTTGTTTGCCAATCCAATATTTTGTTGCTATACTCTTTTGAGAGTACTTTCAGTTAACAGCTGATACAGCTGATGCTTTTGATAATTTTTATGATTGAATTTGATACCTTTGAGAAGGATTTAAAGTAATTGAATCTTGTAAGATGAATCATTAATGGTCAGATTTATTTTAAGGCAGATCAGTATTGCATATTTCGATGTGAGAGATTATAGCACATTGGTGTTTTTCTGTGAAGTGAATTATGAGAATTTTGAGAGAATTTATGCTATTTGAAAGCAGATCTTGAATTCGATTACGATTACTAAGGTAATATATTTTTCCTAATTGTTTAAGAAGTTGTCTAGATGTGATCAGATTAATTACAGTTATTGGAGATTGTGTGCGTTGATAATTTGAAGCCAGTTATGTATTTTTGTAGATCATGCAACGTGATTAAGTGAAGTTTGTGATAGGCATTTTATGGAAGTTGCCAAGTGGAAGTTGCAATATTGCTAATGTATTTTGAAGCAGACATGAGGTTGTCGAACCCATTCTAGCATAATTTTGAGATTCATGCTGTGCGCTGAATATTTATGGAGTTTGTGGAATAATTGTGGTATTCAAATGTGATATTTGATGAAGTAAAAAAATATAATGTAATTGTGGATAGTGAGATCCAACGTGAATTTGTGAAGGCAATAATATTTTTTTGGCATGATAATTGAATACGAGATTTAACTTGGAAGTGATAAACTGTAAGACAACATTCTATAAACCATATTAAACAATTTGTTAGGAAATTAAACAAATATATAATGTTGATAATACAAGATTTTCTGATAATAATAATTAATGAAATAATAATCTGAAAATTAAGCATATTAATGATCTGACCTAATAAAATAAAAATCAGAATGATTAGATGATATAATAAAAATCTAAATAACCAGATGAATAAAATTTAAATAAGTTGATAAATTAAATTTTGGAATAGATCAATGAATTAAATAAATGGATGTATTAAAGATTGAATAAATAAGCTGATTTAAATAAATTAATAAATGATTGAATAGATTATGAATAACTGAATTAGAAGGTGATAATTAATTAAAGAAGCTGATGATTAATAAATTTAAATGAATTTAAATAAATTTATTTGAGAAATGATTTGAAGAATTGCAACTTGTGTTGATGAATTAAACAATTAATTTTGATGATGATGATAATTTTAACCAATGAATAGTGGATTTTCTGTGATTCACAAACCAGCAATGATTAATGACAGTGTAAATAGTGTAAATTAGTTATTCGATGTTTAGGAGCATTTTACTAACATATTCAGCATTTGAATAATGCCATGCAAGCCATAAATTATGTGATATTTAAAATATGTGTTTATAATATGTGTGTTTAGACAGATTAATAATATTTTTACATCCACATTCATGATGTTAATTTAAAGAGAAATTAGGTCTCAGTTATCACGAATGTCAGTGACGCAAAGACATAGTGCTACGGTGATTCTGAGAACCCAAGAGGACTTTAGAAATTTTTCCTATTTTATATGGATTAAATACACTTTGAGTAGAATGGAGATGGTTCGATTTTCTGGACAATGACAATTTAACGTTGGCATTCGACCATGCTCTTAGGTAGGATGAGTGTTTAATATGTCTGTCCGACTATCAAAGTTGAATAAATTTGTTTTTATCTTAGTTGTGATCTGATGATGATGTGATTTTCCTATTTTCTTTCCTTGTCTTAATTAAGGCTTAACCAGGAAGGATGTGGTTTGCTAGGGATTCAGTTGATGGCACCCATTTGTATTTGCATTTTTTAAAATTAAATTTAAACCCGTAACGACCCTGGAGATACTTTATCTTGTGTTACTCTCTGCTTTTGAGATATTTCAACTGAATTTACGACACATTCCTTATTTGACTAGGTGTTCATTTAACTCCGCTCTGTCCTGGAAATCCAGGAATGCGATGTAATAGCAGATGGGTCATCGCATCCCCAGGACGAACGGGTACAGTACTTAAACGCAATCTCCCCAGGATTTTGTGGAACGCCCTTGAATCGGTTTTGGTGGTGGTTCCATTTTTCAACAAAAACGAAAAAATAACTCCACGTGATGACCGCAATGCTCTCCACCAGTTGTAGCCTACCTATATGTACATGTATCTATTCTACCTCCGTAGCGTAACGGTCAGCATGGTTTGCTGCCGCCCCGGAGGTCCTGGGTTCGATTCCCGGCTCTGCCACGAAATTTGAAAAGTGGTATGAGGACTGGAACGGGGTCTACTCAGCCTCGGGTAGTCCAAATGAGTAGAGGGGTTCGATTCCCACCTCAGCCATCCTCGAAGTGGTTTTCCGTGGTTTCCCACTTCGTATTCGGGCAAATGCCGGGATGGTACTGTCCCAATATTTGGAATAGCCCTGGAATACTCAAACGTTTGAGAAACATATTTGGCATTTTTATGTCAACATCCAGTCTTGCAGGCGAGAGCTGTCGCTCGGTTAGGGAAAGGATAGGCAACGCTGCAACGCATCCTAGACCATATGTGTTGCAGAGTAGAGTTACTTCACAATATGGCTGCCTTGAAAGCATGGAATTCATACATACAGTTACAATCTATTACTGAGATTACTGAGGGGATCGACGATTTGGAACTACATTGTAACATAAGAAAAATGATATGAAGACATTTAAGGAATTATTAATACTCTTATTACTACACCAGTTGTTTATCGCAATTGAGCCACGTCAATATCGATTCTTATATCGACTGGACAGTGGTGTTACGGGTGGGATTTTGCCCAGCTGTAAATCGCCCGGCACGGAGAGAGACTCACTTGTATTCTGACTTACAGTCGCGTTAGTTGGCTTCGCCAAAGCAACTATTCCATGTACAAATTTTACCTAGTGCGTTGTGTGCCAGTACGGTACGGTACGGTTCGTCTTGCTATCAGGCAAGAAACGCGAGGTACACTTGGGGCGAGCGGTAACCCAGTGTATAACTTGGTGCAACATGACAGTGGATACAGCGAACTTCACGTTTCGCATAGTTTGTTCTACAACACTATTGCCATTACCGAAAGACTTCTGATTTATCCAGTGATCATTCAACGATACTACATGGATATTAACGTTATGATGGAAGGAATTATATATCAGTCTACTACACGGAAAGCTATGAATTGCTAGGCAATGAATTGAAATGTAACACTATAGCAGAATTGAACAAATAGAAATGATTCTCACTTAATAATGGATCTTACTAGCAGAAGGCTATTCAAGAGAAGGCTGAAGGCAATCTATAATGACACTGATATATGGATTTTCTAGAGAGAATAGAAGTGGCATCTTTCTCGTTTCTACGAAGGGACTTAGTCAGTTTCCATATGATGAACATTGTGATCCGTATAGCAGTTTCGAGCGGAGAGGTGTTGGGTTCGAGTACCGACGGTCCTAACCAATACTTCAACTACTCAACGCTATGGATCAGGATTCGATCTCTACAAGGGATGCATGTTCCAACATACATTACAGGGTTATTCAAAATGATTGTCGGGGTTCCAAAAATTCATAACACACAGTGCAATTGACATACGAAGATGAATCGTGTTTTATTGTGTACTGTAACTTAAAAAGTTTTTTTACATGCATTACAAATGCTCGATATGTGCGCCTCTGGTCACTCTACACACATCAACTCGAAAATCCATCTCATCCCTCACACGCCCCAACATGTCAGTCGTGATGGTGTCGAAGGTGGCTCGGATACGCTGTTTCAGTTGCAGAATATTCGCCAGTAGAGGAGGAACAAATACCTGATCTTTGACATACCCCCACAGGCAGAAGTCACATGGTGTTAAGTCTGGTGACCTTGGTGGCCAGGGTAAGAGCATCTGACCATGTTCCGTTCCACGTCCAATCTATCGTCTTGGAGGTTCTTGATTTAAATATGCTCTAACATGCAGTTCCCTGCTGCTTCTTGTAGTCGATATCTTAGGACTACAGAGATGAACATCCCTGATCCGAATCACGTCTGCTTCTGACACGTGGGACGGCCAAGGCTTTTCCCTTTACACAAGCAACCGGTATTCACGAATTGCGCATACCATCTGTGAATAGAGTTGTCGGAGGGAGGGTATTTCCCGTACGTCGTAGAAAAATGGCGCTGGACTATGGTAACGGACCGGTGTTGATGGAATTCGAGAGTATAAAACGCCTTCTCCTTACCGCTGACCCCCATTTCGTCAAATACTGCTGTTACTGGCATCTGGTGGTTATATATGGTACTAAATCGATGTAGAACAAAACTTTGAGAGTTAGTGTAACCGTTACTGCAACAATAACAATGGTATGTTGTCCACTGTTTCTACAAAAAAATTCACGAAACACCGACAATAATTTTGAATAATCCTGTATACGTTCATCAAGACGACTAAGGTAGCTGGATATCTTTTTATACGTAGACGGTATGAATCATGTCATATCAATAGAATGTCCTTTTCACCAATTTTTATTAAGTAGTTAGAAAATAGATTTGAGAACTAGATCTGATACTTTTATCATTTCTGTTCGATGGTCTATTTTAGGTTTTGGTCCTATTAAAGGATGCACCTACATTGTAATTTCAGTAGTTAATTTTAAACGTAGTTTTATTTCTACAACATTACTTTTTCTAATTTTGGTAATAATTCTGAGCATTATAATTAGTTGAGAAGAAGCACATTTAAGAAGATTTAGGAACAAGACTACGATATCTTTATATAAGTATAGGAATTACGAAGACGATGTCCAACCACGAATACATGAACATTTTTCTGCATTATTTCTGTTTGACACTGAATAAGGAAACAGAATATTTTCGACAGTTCATACTGCATATCATTTAGAATGACTGTATATATTTCGTCGAGCTAGTAATTGACATTTGAATCTACCATGATATTTTAAAGTGGAAAATTGTAGTTTTTGAATTAGGCAATATTAGCCAAACATTTGAATCACGTTTTGAATTTAGATATATTTAGTGAGTTATAGTTCGTTCAGATTTCGATTTTCATTATTCTTTTTGGAATACTCCTGTTTTGATAACGTGTGATTCTAATGGATCATTTGTATTCTACTCATACTAGGCACTTTTCCATGGGGTAGATTCATACGTATTTCTTAAGGGGAGGACCCATTTCTGAATTTGTTTATGCGAGTCTGAATTAATTCTTTAACAGTAATAATTTATAATATCTTGTGATATATATTTGTGAACATTGAAATAAAGACGAAACAAAGTATAATTGAGAATGAAGCTCAATTTCATATACAATTATTTCCGTCATATATCAGAATGACATTTTGGGATAATTATAAATATAATTATTTAATACAGTTTTTGTGGAAGTTAATTAACACTTCGATGCTTGTATAAATTATGAACCATGATATATTTGGGTGTTTGTAAGACTCGTTTATGAATTTTTGAAAAGGTGTGGAGTACTATTAACAGCTATTGAGAGCTACTTTGCAATTTTTGATAATATAACAGTTGTGTTATAATGGAGCTTTTTTAAGAATATTTCGACATCAATGAATGGTCTGAAATTATTTATGGTGTATTTTTGGAATCTCATGTGAAGAGATATTATCGTATTTATTACGAATGATGAGTATTGTGCAAGCTATTGAGCTATCGTCGAAATGTGTTACATGGAAGTGTATTTAAACGTGAGATAGTCACGAACATCGAAACTAGAAGTCTAGTAACTGAATAAACCCACCATTAAATATCTCATTAATGTATAAAACAATTCACTTGAATTTGATTGTTAATAATAACGCATTTATCTAGTGTGAAACTGATCTGAAAAACGTAAGAATAATTGATAAATTTATTGCAATAATAATTGGAATATTTATTCAAGATAAATGAAATATTAATTGGATAGACCACACATTCGATTACCTTAATTGTTCGTCGAATTAGACATATTTTGACAATGAGAAATAATTAAATACTAGTCCTTGGAATGATAGAAATCATGGCGAAATTCAGTAAATGAATTTAAATGTAAATCTTTGTAAATAATTAATTAATGACATAATATTGAGGGTATTTCTGTAAAATAATTTGTAATATGATTAACCATGCTTACATCGTTGACGATTTGAACAGTATTTAATACGGCAACTTTTGCGGTATATTCTAGCCAGCTGTAGACTATTTGCATATTTATTTTATAATATGCCACTATGAATAAGAATCTACATTTTTGTTGAGTGGATGTAGGTTCACAATCCGTATTTTTCAGTTAATAAACTGCTTATTTAATTTTAATTCTAAAATGATTTGGTGATTTATATTAGAAACAGAATGTGCTAGGAGAACCAGTGGGCAGTTTTTGTCAATGCTTGGTCCAAAGCGCGAGATAATTTTAAGAGTTTTCGAGTTCATTTAGAGCTCATTTTTATTTTTGTTCTTTCACCACTGGCATTTTCTTATCGCATTCTTTTATATTGAGATGTCCTTATCCCTGGTTGATCCTAGTTGGTAGAATTTTGGGGGTTATTTCAGCCGGGTACTTCCAAATTCTGCGATCCAGTTTTTCCAGAGGATTTCAACAGGTAAGACCATGGATACGGGTATAGTACCTACTGTAAGGCCACGGCCACCTCCTTACCTCTTCCTTGCCTATCTAGCCCAATCTTCCTTTCCCTTCCCATCCCTCATGAGGCCCCTGTTCTCTTTGCAGGTGAGGCCGCCTGAGCGAAGTGCTGATCACACCTCCCCAGTTGTATCCACTCCGACCAAGTGTTTTCAGCCCTAGGACACTGCCTGGAAAGGCGGTAGTGGTGAGTTCCCTCGCTGAGTCCGTGGGAACCACCAACCTGGATCGAAAATTGACTAAAAAAATCTATTCTACCAGAAATACTGTCCAAAAAATAAAGTGCCGAAAATGGAATACCTAAAGGGAATTTAAAAATATTACTGTTGCAGGTAAAATAAATTAAACAAAAAGTAATTAATGAGATCGATGAACTGAAAACAAGAAGTCGTAACTATGCGGCTTTGGAATCAGTGAGTAAAACTTAACTTTCGTATTATCCGTTTTCTTTCGAATTTTAATCAGATATTTGAAAAACAAACAGCAACTTTTCTGTTTTTGAAATTAAACAGTAAGGAATGAATTAATATCAATTCTGCTACTAGACAGAGTACATAGCAGTTTTCAGATCGCAGATCGGAGCTCCCCATTGATACAAAAATAAATAAATAAATTCAGCTTCGCTTGTGCTGCCATCTGTTGAAATATATTACATTTAGCCTTAACTCTCTCACTCCGAGCTATTTGAAAATATAACTTAATATGAAGCCTGGTTTCTCCCCATTTATATCGAGCGTAAGTACCTACAGTAGTTTATGTGTAGTCTTCTTCCTATAGGGTATTTAATTATCATTAACTCTTTGGTTAACATTCATACAATTTGTACTTCATGTAAATAACACGACCTAAAAGCCTAGTGTGGTATATGCTGTTAACCCTATCCGACATTGGACTATTTCTACCACTTATATATCCCATTTACTATAATGCGGCGTCGGTGATGAGGAAAGGTGAGTTTTCACTTACGTGGTGGATGGATTTGAAGACCAAACTTCTTTTCTGGCGACAACCACATCAGAGGATGGGAGTAGGTAATATAAGCCGGTTCTGGGGCAGGGGCTAATGCGCAAGATGGCCGCCGCGCGCAATCACTCTATGTTATTCTTATGGAGGGGTCAGTCAGAGCTGGGGGCAGGGTCTAATGGGCAAGATGGCCGCCATGTCCTGAGACCGCGGATAATGTCACAGGGGAAGTTCGGCCGTGTAGTCGCTAAATGGAATATTTATTATTCTTATTCTTATTAGTATTCTTATTCTTATTCTTATTCTTAGGTAATTATTGATTAATCGTGCACAATCAAGACCAGTCTTATATTGTCCACTTTTTGGTGTAGTGGCTAGCATTCTTGGTGGTCATTCCTGAGGTTCGAAATCCCGGCTCTGCCAATAAATTTAATTTCTGGTCTCAGGAGTGGAACGGGGTACACTCATCCTTGTGAGGCCAAACTGACAGGAGCTGGCTTTTAATTCATACCTCAGCCATTCTGTCTAACTCAACTTTACCTATCCTAACCTAACCTAACCTAACTTCAAAGTCAGAGCAAATATGAGAGCAAATGTGAGAGCACACATAATAAACTAAGTTATAACCTAACCTAACCTAACTTAACCTAACCTAACCTAACCTAACTTAAAAATGCGAGCAAAAAAAAAAAAGTGAGAGCAAAATATGTGAGCAAAAAAAGTGAGAGCAAATGTGAGAGGACAAATAATAAACTTAGTTATAACCAAACCTAACCTAACCTAACCTAACCCACAGAAACCTCATTTAAAGATTTTAGATTTTACATTTTAACATTCTAGATTTTTGATTTTATTATTTTACATTTTTTAGATTTTACATTTTAAATTTAAGATTTTATTTTATTTTAGATTTTACATTTTTGCATTTTTTTTGAAAAGAGTAAACTACAAGGTCACATACCTAACCTCACTAAACCTAACTTTACCAAACCTAACTTAAGCTAATCCAAAGGCTAATGCACATACTGTACACAAAGTATATAAGGGCACATGCAACTATCCTTATGCTAGTCATATAGGCTACTGTACAACATGATCACTACCCCCACTGGGTATTTTTTTTTCATTATGTTGCTTACACATTTGTCAATTTTCCAATTTTCCATTTTCAGTTTTTTTAAATGTTAGTTTTAAGTTTTTCAATTTCATAATATGGAAACATGGATTTTGCATTTTGTTGTTTACACATTTATCAATTTCACAATTTCCCAATTACAGTTTTTAAAATGCCAGTTTAAAGTTTTTCAATTTCATGATATAGAAACATGGATTTCCCATTTGTTGTTTACACATTTGTCAATTTACCAAATTCCCATTTACAGTTTTTAAAATTTCAGTTTAATGTTTTTTCTATTTTGTCAATATGGAAACATGGATTTTCCAATTTGTGTTTTACATGTTCATTTTGCATTAGGAGTGGAGAGAGGTGGGTAGTAATTAAAAATGTACAAGCAGTGTCCATACAATATTTTTATTTTAAATACATGTACACTATTTACACATAATACATTTTTACATATATTCTTTTTTTTGTTATAAATTGTACAGTTGTTTTTATTGTTTTCTATTTTTTTTTATTATGAATACCATTTTTTGTGTGTGTTCTATTTTTGTAGTGCTATTGTTTTAATTTTTTAAATTGTTTTGTTTTACGTATTTGCTAGGCTCATGCAGAGGATTTTGATATTCAAAACTTAACTCTTTAAGCATGGTCAATGATTGAGTAATGACCATAGGCATGTGTACCTATACCATCAGCATCAATCACTCTTTTATCATCACCAGGACACAAAGCAATTTTGTTTAGTCTTATAGATGATATGTCATGTTGGTTAGAAGCGATAATGTTCATTGGTATTCTTTTTACATTGTTCTTCATGACACAATCCTTATAATCTTGAAAGCTTATACAATTTTTGACAACACCTTTGTTAATACCTTTAATCTTTTTGATTTCTTTACCATTTATGTCTAAAGCATACATTTTAGCTCTAAGTCCAACAAATGCTTTTATAATTTGTCCACAAGCCTCGTCTTTAAATTTCCCCAACGTTTTCTTGTTTGATGTAGAGTAACATATGTGATTAGTAGGATAATCTGATGTGTCCAGGTGTTCTAGGAAATCCAACTTGTCTTGATATACATCTGGGGTGTTAACCAAATAAATGAACGAGTCGGTATCCATATACATGAGTTTAAGATTGTTCATTCCATAATAGGGTAGCAGGACATCATAGTGGTGGGAATACATTAGAGTTTTTGAAATATCCAGTATACACATTCCAATATATATAGGCTTATTGAATACAATGTTACGTTTAGCCATGTGGAAAGCAGCTAGGTTAGGACCATAAATTGTTCTGTCAATAAATGTCGGCTTTGCTATTAGCTTTTCTGCCTTTTTTCTGTCAGTCACAAGACGTATGTCTATTCTTTTACGGATATTTTCCATTGTTTTTCCAAAAATGGCATTGTTGAATAATTTGTACAGATTTTTCTCAAAATCATTTTTGGCTTGTTTTCGAAGGTTGTTATTAAAATCAACGTATGCCTTTAACCAAGGTCTTTGCTTAAACTTTAACACACGATGAATTTTTATCAATTTTATTCCATGATCTAAAGCCTGTTTTAGTGCCATGTAGTGAACAACATATCGCCTTCGATTTCCAAGATGAGGAATTAGTTTTTTCAAAGACGAATCCTTGGGTTGTGTACACTCTGGTAGGAAAGGTAAATCGTTGTGTAGATCATGAAGGTCAGATGGGTAATCAACATCAACGTCTAGAATGTATCCCACAGGATCGTCTTCCTTTAGTTTTTCTAGATCAACAGTATCTGGAGAAACCCACTGAAATCCACCATATGGAAGGGAGTGGCACATAGCCCACCCGTATTGGTTGTTGGCATCATCATAGGTAATAAACTGCGATGGTTTCTCAGAATCATAGGTTTCCATGTATTTATTGTTAGCTTCAGCATACCGATGAGACACTTGGCATATGCCTCCACGTATTCCAGACTCGATTAGAAGAATCTGATCGTAATCCTGTAGCAATTCCAGTTCAATTCCTGTGTAAAGGAGCATTGCCTCGAAACTTAAACCAGGCGAAGTAAAAAAGTGTGCAGCATCCACTCGGCGTGTTTCTAGTGTTTTGTTTCTAAACGTTTCAAAGCTGTCTGCAAGAAGGAGTACATCTGAAGTTAGGTAGAGGTCACTATATTCCCCTAGAGTTTTAATGTTGAACTGATTCCACACATTTTTGGCATGTTCATAGTCTTCTTGACTAACATCTTCTTGACTTAATTTGTTAAAGAATAGCTCTTTTGGAGGTAAACACGTTTCACTTAACTTTTCCCATGAATCAATGTAATCATAACAAAATACCCCTTTACGAATCATGAGCATTGCATTTTCTTTTCCAAAGTACTTGCTTGTTTCAGGGTGTGATGTTAAGTTGGAAACTAAGTTTTCCAAACTACTCGGCATTAACCGAAACGTGTCCACAAATCGAAGCTTAACATTTCCTACATATTTGGTGAAGGAAATGTACTTTTCTTTGGAGTTAGCGATAACATCCACTCTCTCAGTAGTACATCCCAATTGCTTTACAATGAAATTTGCGTCGTAGCCACTCATATTATGTAGAAACACAGGAACGGGGTTACGTGTTTTACACCTCAAATTACAGTTATTGTGAGCACTTCCACGGTATTCCCCTGTAATATGGCAGTGGTCTCGAACTTTCCAGTCCTCTTTGGTGAATGGTTTTTGACACAAATAACAGGTTTCAGAACATTGGAACTCTGCTTCTTGATCCTGAGTTAAGGCCTTTGGAACATTTAAGCTGTAAAGGCGATCAATTTCATTAGCTATTGTGATCAAACAGTCCATAAACTTTTCTGCAGCGTCAGGTCCACGATAAATACTAGGTTGGCTCGGAAGGTTTGTCTTTATGTGTTCCACAGCTGGTGAGGGTTTAACATATATACCAAAGCTCATAGGAACATGACTCTGGTAGGGCACTGTATAACTTGCCTCAGGATTAGGTAGACATGTTTGATAGGGTAACAGTATACTTTCAAAATCTGCATAGATAACGTAACGTAAGGTAACATTTACGAATTTCACAATTGGGTTTTTAATAGGCATTTCAACCCTAGCAATGTCATGCTGGACACACAAAGCTCTATGTTCTTTTAATTTTTCCATTCCTTGTTGCCCATATTGATTATCAAAGTGAGTAAAACACCGTTTACATGTATATATCTTATGTTCACGGTGGGTAATCTGATGTGCTACTAGTTTATCAAAATCTTTGATAAAGACGTAGTGGTTCTGTCCGGATGATGAACTTAGCAAAACGAGGTCGCGATGGTCTTGCAGCTCTTGATCCACAACCTTTAGAGGGAACAGTTTATTGTCTTCTTCCAATCCAAATACATTAATGGATATATCGTTAGCTTTTTCAAATTTGGGAATGTCTGCTAGCGATGTAGGAAATGATATTGTTGAAAAATCATACTTGTTTTCCAGATCCTTGTATTTACTAATGCGTTTAGCATCAGTTTTAACCAGTTTTGCTAAATGGCATACATAAAACACCTCTCGTCCTTAAAGTTTTGAGGATTAATGCAGGCTTTTCTTGCTTGTATAGCTGCTGGTAATGGAATATATGTGCTTCCACGCAAGGGATTATACTTATTTATTTTTAATCGTACTCCTTCCACTGCTAACAAAGCCCAATTACTGCCTTTTAGCTCAGATTCTTCCATTTCAGTAGTTAACTTTGTAAATTGTGTTTCCAAGAAACTACTTAAGTCAGTTTCCAAAAATAGGGCTTGATTTCGTGTTTTAAAAGCCCGATCTGTGATTTCGTTGGTGGACGTATGAATGAATCTACATTCAGCCACAAGATTAACTTTTATTGACTTGTGCATTGCTAGTTCTTTCTGCATAGCTTGTATTATTTGCTGTTTGGACTCTTTAAGGTATGAATTTAAATCCTTACACGTATCACAACGTATGAAAAAGGATTTAAGACGACCTTGAAAAGACGTTTCATATTCAGTAAGTCCATTTTTGTCAGGAACCATTGAGAGCAGATAATGTTTTGTAGGTTCAGTTTTTTGTCTTTTAGCTGCTGACACAACATTACAACATTCTTCATGGCGACGTCCATTGTAGGCATTGTTAAATTTACTGCCACAAGTTTTGCACTCATAAAATTTACCACACGATACTTCGTGACGCTTTCTATCATAGTCCCGAAGAAAAGTCTTTCCACACTCTTTACACATATAGCTAGGCATGGTTTCTTCCATTATGGATGTTGATTTTCTGCAAACAGCTGCTTACTGCGTATCACAAGGCTGTAGGCTGGTCAGTGAGACGGACTTTCACGATGTGAACACTGCAAAAGGTAGTAATCAACTGATTGTATTCCTGCTAAGAGACCTCTTATATAACTTAATCAAGACCAACAGCTACTTACCACGTAGTACACGGCTAGAGCCTACTGGGTGAGACGATCTTTTCACGATGTGATCACTGTTAAATGTAGTAGTCAACTGAAAATATTCTTACACCCTACTGAAGGTTATCAGGTACTTACTGCATATCAAAAGGCTGTACACTCATTTGTTAGACACTCTCTCTTGCTAAGGACCCCTATATTCCCTATAAATGGCTATACATGTTAGTTCTAAACGCTTAATGGTTATTTGTATATTAAATTTATATACACAGCTTATACGAGCACGTTTTCACGCAATAAAACTTAGTCAAATACCCACATGCGACACGCAAAGTATGTTTCCGCTATCTAGCGGTGACTATGAGAACTACCTGAACGACTGCATGGCACCTAGCGCTCTGTATCATTACTGAACGATCAGCAGGCTATCTAGCGGTCGATATCAAAAATTAGTCTACTACCAGCATGCTACCTACCGGTCGATATTACAACCCACTCAACTACTAGTATGGATTCCAATAATGAACACATTTGCTCATATCCACTAACAATACACAGCGGGTTTGCTGTATCGTTTAATACAAATATATCTTGTTTAAATAATGTAACAAAAAGTTACATGGCACAATTGTATGGGAATGTTGCATTACCTAAAATGTAATAGTATGTAAGTGTTTAACATTTACAATAGGCTTATAATGAAGGATTATGGTGGTGGCTTATCGTTGTGGCTTAAGATGGTGGCTTATGGTGGTGGCTTAAGATGGTGGCTTATGGTAGTGGCTTATGGTGGATTATGGTGGTGGCTTGTGGTGGCTTATGGTGGTGGCTTATAGTGGTGGTATATGTTGGTGGCTTATTTTTGGTGGTTTAAGTTAATACCTTATTTGTAATGGCTTATTTGACAAGTTATTTTTGTCAATGTATTTAGAGGATTTTTCTCTTGGTCTTGGAAAGTATTTCAACCCTTTTTTATGGTAGCATAATGCTTACCGCCATGTTTGTAAGCAACAACAACACACTAAAATTCCAAGAATCCAAAGTACTCCAAGGTTAATGATTGTCTCCCAACTCCATTCAACGCCTAGTCAAAAACATTATATATTTTCAAATTTTTCAAAAAAAAAAGGTAAATTGGGGAAGTAGGCTATATGTTTAAACTAAAAATCATATCAAATCATATGCTAACTCCAACACCTACGACTATCCCACTCTCAGTCAAAAAAATATAATATTCTTCAAATATTTTTTTCCAAAACAATATTTGGAAAGTAGGCCATATTTTGAAAACTATTCATCCTATAAAGTCATATATAGACTCAAACCAATGGCTTTTATATCCTTAATCGTAAGAACAAAATATGGAATCGTTGACATTTTTTCCAAAAAAATTTTGTTTTTAAAACGGGGGGGGGGGCTATATTTTGGAAACTAGGAATTTTACAAAAAAGTTTGTTTAACGTAAATGACAGGTATTTACCCCCACTACCCACAAACCAAGTCCCAGGTCTCTGGGATAAAATCCAAAAAAGTTCAATTTGGAAAGTAGGCGATATTTTGAAAACTAATCATCCTAAAAAGTCATATATAGACTCAAACCAAATGGCTTTTATGTCCTTAATTGGTAGAACAAAACTTAACATTTTTTCAGTTTTTACAAAAAAGTCCAATTTTCAAAATTGTTTATATTTTGGGAACTAAGAATTTTACAAAAAAGTTTGTTTAACGTAAATGAAAGGTCTTTACCCCCTCTACCCCAAAAACTACATATCAGGTCCCTAGGACAAAAACTGTGCAGTAGTGTGTTTTGGACAGTTCAAAACCCACCTCCACCTCCCCACCTCCAAGATGGCGGCCGTAGCTTAACTTAACCTAGCCTAACCTAACAAGATGGCGGCCGTAGCTTAACTTAACCTAGCCTAACCTAACAAGATGGCGGCCGTAGCCTAACCTAACCTAACCTACGAGGTGTGATCAAAAAGTTCCAAAATGGCGGCCGTAGCTTAACTTAACCTAACCCAGCGGTTCCCAAACTGGGGGTCGCGACCCCCAGGGGGGTCGCGGGCCGTTCGGAAAGGGGTCGCGAGATGTATACAAATAATGGTGAACTATGCACTTAAACTTAGATGGCCATCGGGAGTTTTAAATTAAATAACTTTGTACATTTACAAAATATCAATATATTTTGCAGATTTTGTCAAAACAAAACAGAAACATTTAATAATTTTGATATGTAATTGTTAATACATTTCTAAGTAAAAAAGACTTCTTTAGTAAGAAACATGGGCCTGTTTTTTGTCAACAAGTTTCTTAAAATTCGGCTTAGTTTTAGATACACATACAATAAGGTCGTCTTCTACGTCCAGTCGATTTCTTGCCTTGGTTTTAATGTTGACCAATGTAGAAAATCCGAGTTCGCAGAGGTAGGATGTTGCAAAGGGCATGATGATTCTCAGAGCCACTGATGTTAAGCTTGGATACTCAGCTCTTCTTTGTAGCCAGAACTTGTCAACATTTTGGGTGCTGAAGGACAGTTGCAAAGTCATGTCACAGGATAGCTCGATGAGTTTGTCATGAATCAGTGGGTTTGAGTCTGCCTCGTTCACAGCCTGCTCGTTGAAGGGGTTAAGCACCCAGTTCCAACCGGTGTGTTGATCCTCGGGAATGTAGCTAAGGATCTGCTCTTTTAGACCTTGCAAGTGAGTAGTAACCAGTTTGGACAGGTTGTCAATGTCGGGATAATATTCATCGCTTCGATCAAGGGATGTGATAAGCTCATTTGTCAGTTCAAAGTTTTCAAATGTATTCTTCTCAACCCTGGTTGACCAAGTGGCTAATTTCTTTAAAAACGAATTGACTTTGCCTTGTGCAAAAAGTATGGTTTTGTCTCTTCCCTGCAAGGAAACGTTGAGATCGTTCAGTTGATGAAATATGTCCGCTATATAAGCAAGTTTTAACAGCCATTCATTGTCACTCAAAAAACCGGCAAGGTCTTTGTTTGCAACTTGAAAAAATGTCTTAAGCTCAGAGCGCAAAGCGAACACTCGAGAAAACACCTTCCCTCGTGACAGCCACCTTGCCTCTGTGTGAAGCAAGAGGCATTTGTACTGTGCCTCCATTTCTTCGCATAACTGTGATAACAGTCGACACTGTAATGGCCAGCTTTTTACAAAATTAACCAACTTAACAGTTTCGTTCAACACTGTTTTTAGCTCAGTTGGCATGACCTTGGTAGCTAATGCCTGGCGATGCAGAAAACAATGAATCCAAGTGGCATTAGGCATGACATTTTTCATCCGTCTCACGAAACCGCTGTCTTTCCCAGTCATTGCTTTGGCACCATCACTGCAGATTGAAATACACTTTTGAAAGTCAATTTGAAGCAAATCGGTTGCAGACATGAACATTTGAAACATTTCCTCACCTGTTGCGTGGTCAGGCAAAGGTTTGCAAAATAAAATGTCTTCTTCCACACTACCGTCACCCTCAAAACGAACAAAGCACATAAACTGCGCCAAACTCGACACGTCCATAGACTCGTCAACTTGAATGGAAAAGTACTCACTTTTCTGCAACTTTGTTTTCAACTGATCCTTTATATCTTGAGCCATCTCGGTAATGCGCCTCCCCACCGAGTTGTTCGACAGAGGAATGGTGGAAAGCTTCTTAGCTGCATCTGGGCTGATCATAGTTGAAACCATATCCTGAGCAGCAGGTAGAATGAGCTCTTCAGCAATCGTGTGTGGTTTACCTTTCTTTGCTATTCGATGCTAGCAAAGCACTTTTGCTCATATTATTTCCTCTTAACTGTACTACTGCATTTTTCTGGTAATCTAAAGCAGTTAATTTACGTTCAAAAAAATCTGCCGGCTGATCTTTAAAACTGGGATGCTTACTTTCTAAATGGCGAATCATCTTGGAAGGTTTCATACTCTCGGCAGATAACAACTCGCTGCAAATAACACACTGTGGCCGATTTCCGAGCACCGTAAATCCATACTTAATATAACTGTCACTATACTTTCTCACCTTTACCCTCTTCTGTTCATGATCATCATGAGAAGTCGAAGGCCCTGCACGCTTAACAAACTTATCCATAGTTAGAAAAAAATCAAACAATACGCGAGCGAACAAAACACAAGAGACGTACAGTACAAGCCAGGCAGCTTGAAGCGCGGCTGACGCATGCGCATACGAGCCCTTCTCCCTCCACACGTCACTAACGTCACAACTACAGTCAAGTGAAGACAGTCGAGCTACTAGGTTCCTTTGTGACTATTTAAAAGCATTTATAAAAGTTAATAGCAGGTTATAGGCACTACTACTTTTCGTTTTTAAAATAATACCCTGGTAGTCTAAAAAGAATTACTACCATTTATTTAAATGGTGGCTTAGGCGGTAGCACGCCGGCCTCTCACCGCTGGGTCCGTGGTTCAAATCCCGGTCACTCCATGTGCGATCTGTGCTGGACAAAACGGAGGCAGACAGGTTTTTCTCCGGGTTCTCCGGTTTTCCCTGTCAACATTTCATTCCAGCAACACTCTCCACTATCATTTCATTTCATCTGTCATTCATTTAATCATTGCCCCAGAGGAGTGCGTCAGGCCTCGGCAGCCGGCACAGTTCATATCCTCGCCGCTAGATGGGGGCTTAATTCATTCCATTCCTGACCCGGTCGGAGACTGGAAACAGGCTGTGGATTTATTATTTATTTAAATATCATTATACTATTGAACCGCCAAATATTATTTTTTGTGTCATATTATTTTACATTTAAGTTTCTCAGTAAACATCAAACAGGTCAGTAACATCAGAATAAGATTAAAATTTTAAAATCTGAACAAAGTAAATAAATAAACATTTAAACGAATAACCTACCGGTCACTTAAGTTAAATTCCAAAGTAATTTTATCCCTCCACTTTGTCCCCCCCCCCCCCCTCACAGACACCTGCGCTAAAACGGGGGTCGCGGCTAAAACGTATGGGCTGAAATGGGTCACGGAAAGAAAAAGTTTGGGAACCGCTGACCTAACCTAACTTAACCTAAACCTACGAGGTGTGATCAAAAAGTTCCAAAATGGTGGCTGTAGCTTCACTTAACCTAACCTAACTTAACCTAAACCTACGAGGTGTGATCAAAAATTTTTCAAAATAGTGGTCATTGCTTAACTGAACCTTGCCTAACCTAACCTAACCTAAACCTACGAAGTGTGGTCATAAAGTTCCAAGATGGAGGTCGCAGCTTAACTCAACCTAACCTAACCCTACGAGGTGTGATCAAAAAGTTCCAAAAATGGCTGCCGTAGCTTAACTTAACCTTTGAGTAATTTTTTTTAACGGGTCCCGGGGGACGGGTCCTTGTTGACGGGTCGCTGTGGGCGGGTCCTTTGGACTGATCCCTATGGACTGGCCCTTCCATTTTATCCAAATTATGTCAAAGGGGACCCGCCACAGGGGCCCGTCAACAAGGACCCGTCCCCCGGGACCCGTTAAAAAAATGACTCAAAGGTTAAGTTAAGCTACGGCAGCCATTTTTGGAACTTTTTGATCACACCTCGTAGGGTTAGGTTAGGTTGAGTTAAGCTACGACCTCCATCTTGGAACTTTATGACCACACTTCGTAGGTTTAGGTTAGGTTAGGTTAGGCAAGGTTCAGTTAAGCAATGACCACTATTTTGAAAAATTTTTGATCACACCTCGTAGGTTTAGGTTAAGTTAGGTTAGGTTAAGTGAAGCTACAGTCACCATTTTGGAACTTTTTGATCACACCTCGTAGGTTTAGGTTAAGTTAGGTTAGGTTAAGTTAAGCTACGGCCGCCATTTTGGAACTTTTTGATCACACCTCGTAGGTTAGGTTAGGTTAGGTTAGGCTACGGCCGCCATCTTGTTAGGTTAGGCTAGGTTAAGTTAAGCTACGGCCGCCATCTTGTTAGGTTAGGCTAGGTTAAGTTAAGCTACGGCCGCCATCTTGGAGGTGGGGAGGTGGAGGTGGGGTTTGAACTGTCCAAAACACACTACTGCACAGTTTTTGTCCTAGGGACCTGATATGTAGTTTTTGGGGTAGAGGGGGTAAAGACCTTTCATTTACGTTAAACAAACTTTTTTGTAAAATTCTTAGTTCCCAAAATATAAACAATTTTGAAAATTGGACTTTTTTGTAAAAACTGAAAAAATGTTAAGTTTTGTTCTACCAATTAAGGACATAAAAGCCATTTGGTTTGAGTCTATATATGACTTTTTAGGATGATTAGTTTTCAAAATATCGCCTACTTTCCAAATTGAACTTTTTTGGATTTTATCCCAGAGACCTGGGACTTGGTTTGTGGGTAGTGGGGGTAAATACCTGTCATTTACGTTAAACAAACTTTTTTGTAAAATTCCTAGTTTCCAAAATATATCCCCCCCGTTTTAAAAACAAATTTTTTTTGGAAAAAATGTCAACGATTCCATATTTTGTTCTTACGATTAAGGATATAAAAGCCATTGGTTTGAGTCTATATATGACTTTATAGGATGAATAGTTTTCAAAATATGGCCTACTTTCCAAATATTGTTTTGGAAAAAATATTTGAAGAATATTATATTTTTTTGACTGAGAGTGGGATAGTCGTAGGTGTTGGAGTTAGCATATGATTTGATATGATTTTTAGTTTAAACATATAGCCTACTTCCCCAATTTACCTTTTTTTTTGAAAAATTTGAAAATATATAATGTTTTTGACTAGGCGTTGAATGGAGTTGGGAGACAATCATTAACCTTAGAGTACTTTGGATTCTTGGAATTTTAGTGTGTTGTTGTTGCTTACAAACATGGCGGTAAGCATTATGCTACCATAAAAAAGGGTTGAAATACTTTCCAAGACCAAGAGAAAAATCCTCTAAATACATTGACAAAAATAACTTGTCAAATAAGCCATTACAAATAAGGTTTTAACGTAAACCACCAAAAATAAGCCACCAACATATACCACCACTATAAGCCACCACCATAAGCCACCACAAGCCACCACCATAATCCACCATAAGCCACTACCATAAGCCACCATCTTAAGCCACCACCATAAGCCACCATCTTAAGCCACAACGATAAGCCACCACCATAATCCTTCATTATAAGCCTATTGTAAATGTTAAACACTTACATACTATTACATTTTAGGTAATGCAACATTCCCATACAATTGTGCCATGTAACTTTTTGTTACATTATTTAAACAAGATATATTTGTATTAAACGATAAAGCAAACCCGCTGTGTATTGTTAGTGGATATGAGCAAATGTGTTCATTATTGGAATTCATACTAGTAGTTGAGTGGGTTGTAATATCGACCGGTAGGTAGCATGCTGGTAGTAGACTAATTTTTGATATCGACCGCTAGATAGCCTGCTGATCGTTCAGTAATGATACAGAGCGCTAGGTGCCATGCAGTCGTTCAGGTAGTTCTCATAGTCACCGCTAGATAGCGGAAACATACTTTGCGTGTCGCATGTGGGTATTTGACTAAGTTTTATTGCGTGAAAACGTGCTCGTATAAGCTGTGTATATAAATTTAATATACAAATAACCATTAAGCGTTTAGAACTAACATGTATAGCCATTTATAGGGAATATAGGGGTCCTTAGCAAGAGAGAGTGTCTAACAAATGAGTGTACAGCCTTTTGATATGCAGTAAGTACCTGATAACCTTCAGTAGGGTGTAAGAATATTTTCAGTTGACTACTACATTTAACAGTGATCACATCGTGAAAAGATCGTCTCACCCAGTAGGCTCTAGCCGTGTACTACGTGGTAAGTAGCTGTTGGTCTTGATTAAGTTATATAAGAGGTCTCTTAGCAGGAATACAATCAGTTGATTACTACCTTTTGCAGTGTTCACATCGTGAAAGTCCGTCTCACTGACCAGCCTACAGCCTTGTGATACGCAGTAAGCAGCTGTTTGCAGAAAATCAACATCCATAATGGAAGAAACCATGCCTAGCTATATGTGTAAAGAGTGTGGAAAGACTTTTCTTCGGGACTATGATAGAAAGCGTCACGAAGTATCGTGTGGTAAATTTTATGAGTGCAAAACTTGTGGCAGTAAATTTAACAATGCCTACAATGGACGTCGCCATGAAGAATGTTGTAATGTTGTGTCAGCAGCTAAAAGACAAAAAACTGAACCTACAAAACATTATCTGCTCTCAATGGTTCCTGACAAAAATGGACTTACTGAATATGAAACGTCTTTTCAAGGTCGTCTTAAATCCTTTTTCATACGTTGTGATACGTGTAAGGATTTAAATTCATACCTTAAAGAGTCCAAACAGCAAATAATACAAGCTATGCAGAAAGAACTAGCAATGCACAAGTCAATAAAAGTTAATCTTGTGGCTGAATGTAGATTCATTCATACGTCCACCAACGAAATCACAGATCGGGCTTTTAAAACACGAAATCAAGCCCTATTTTTGGAAACTGACTTAAGTAGTTTCTTGGAAACACAATTTACAAAGTTAACTACTGAAATGGAAGAATCTGAGCTAAAAGGCAGTAATTGGGCTTTGTTAGCAGTGGAAGGAGTACGATTAAAAATAAATAAGTATAATCCCTTGCGTGGAAGCACATATATTCCATTACCAGCAGCTATACAAGCAAGAAAAGCCTGCATTAATCCTCAAAACTTTAAGGACGAGAGGTGTTTTATGTATGCCATTTTAGCAAAACTGGTTAAAACTGATGCTAAACGCATTAGTAAATACAAGGATCTGGAAAACAAGTATGATTTTTCAACAATATCATTTCCTACATCGCTAGCAGACATTCCCAAATTTGAAAAAGCTAACGATATATCCATTAATGTATTTGGATTGGAAGAAGACAATAAACTGTTCCCTCTAAAGGTTGTGGATCAAGAGCTGCAAGACCATCGCGACCTCGTTTTGCTAAGTTCATCATCCGGACAGAACCACTACGTCTTTATCAAAGATTTTGATAAACTAGTAGCACATCAGATTACCCACCGTGAACATAAGATATATACATGTAAACGGTGTTTTACTCACTTTGATAATCAATATGGGCAACAAGGAATGGAAAAATTAAAAGAACATAGAGCTTTGTGTGTCCAGCATGACATTGCTAGGGTTGAAATGCCTATTAAAAACCCAATTGTGAAATTCGTAAATGTTACCTTACGTTACGTTATCTATGCAGATTTTGAAAGTATACTGTTACCCTATCAAACATGTCTACCTAATCCTGAGGCAAGTTATACAGTGCCCTACCAGAGTCATGTTCCTATGAGCTTTGGTATATATGTTAAACCCTCACCAGCTGTGGAACACATAAAGACAAACCTTCCGAGCCAACCTAGTATTTATCGTGGACCTGACGCTGCAGAAAAGTTTATGGACTGTTTGATCACAATAGCTAATGAAATTGATCGCCTTTACAGCTTAAATGTTCCAAAGGCCTTAACTCAGGATCAAGAAGCAGAGTTCCAATGTTCTGAAACCTGTTATTTGTGTCAAAAACCATTCACCAAAGAGGACTGGAAAGTTCGAGACCACTGCCATATTACAGGGGAATACCGTGGAAGTGCTCACAATAACTGTAATTTGAGGTGTAAAACACGTAACCCCGTTCCTGTGTTTCTACATAATATGAGTGGCTACGACGCAAATTTCATTGTAAAGCAATTGGGATGTACTACTGAGAGAGTGGATGTTATCGCTAACTCCAAAGAAAAGTACATTTCCTTCACCAAATATGTAGGAAATGTTAAGCTTCGATTTGTGGACACGTTTCGGTTAATGCCGAGTAGTTTGGAAAACTTAGTTTCCAACTTAACATCACACCCAGAAACAAGCAAGTACTTTGGAAAAGAAAATGCAATGCTCATGATTCGTAAAGGGGTATTTTGTTATGATTACATTGATTCATGGGAAAAGTTAAGTGAAACGTGTTTACCTCCAAAAGAGCTATTCTTTAACAAATTAAGTCAAGAAGATGTTAGTCAAGAAGACTATGAACATGCCAAAAATGTGTGGAATCAGTTCAACATTAAAACTCTAGGGGAATATAGTGACCTCTAGCTAACTTCAGATGTACTCCTTCTTGCAGACAGCTTTGAAACGTTTAGAAACAAAACACTAGAAACACACCGAGTGGATGCTGCACACTTTTTTACTTCGCCTGGTTTAAGTTTCGAGGCAATGCTCCTTTACACAGGAATTGAACTGGAATTGCTACAGGATTACGATCAGATTCTTCTAATCGAGTCTGGAATACGTGGAGGCATATGCCAAGTGTCTCATCGGTATGCTGAAGCTAACAATAAATACATGGAAACCTATGATTCTGAGAAACCATCGCAGTTTATAACCTATGATGATGCCAACAACCAATACGGGTGGGCTATGTGCCACTCCCTTCCTTATGGTGGATTTCAGTGGGTTTCTCCAGATACTGTTGATCTAGAAAAACTAAAGGAAGACGATCCTGTGGGATACATTCTAGACGTTGATGTTGATTACCCATCTGACCTTCATGATCTACACAACGATTTACCTTTCCTACCAGAGTGTACACAACCCAAGGATTCGTCTTTGAAAAAACTAATTCCTCATCTTGGAAATCGAAGGCGATATGTTGTTCACTACATGGCACTAAAACAGGCTTTAGATCATGGAATAAAATTGATAAAAATTCATCGTGTGTTAAAGTTTAAGCAAAGACCTTGGTTAAAGGCATACGTTGATTTTAATAACAACCTTCGAAAACAAGCCAAAAATGATTTTGAGAAAAATCTGTACAAATTATTCAACAATGCCATTTTTGGAAAAACAATGGAAAATATCCGTAAAAGAATAGACATACGTCTTGTGACTGACAGCAAAAAGGCAGAAAAGCTAATAGCAAAGCCGACATTTATTGACAGAACAATTTATGGTCCTAACCTAGCTGCTTTCCACATGGCTAAACGTAACATTGTATTCAATAAGCCTATATATATTGGAATGTGTATACTGGATATTTCAAAAACTCTAATGTATTCCCACCACTATGATGTCCTGCTACCCTATTATGGAATGAACAATCTTAAACTCATGTATATGGATACCGACTCGTTCATTTATTTGGTTAACACCCCAGTTGTATATCAAGACAAGTTGGATTTCCTAGAACACCTGGACACATCAGATTATCCTACTAATCACATATGTTACTCTACATCAAACAAGAAAACGTTGGGGAAATTTAAAGACGAGGCTTGTGGACAAATTATAAAAGCATTTGTTGGACTTAGAGCTAAAATGTACGCTTTAGACATAAATGGTAAAGAAATCAGAAAGATTAAAGGTATTAACAAAGGTGTTGTCAAAAATTGTATAAGCTTTCAAGATTATAAGGATTGTGTCATGAAGAACAATGTAAAAAGAATACCAATGAACATTATCGCTTCTAACCAACATGACATATCATCTATAAGACTAAACAAAATTGCTTTGTGTCCTGGTGATGATAAAAGAGTGATTGATGCTGATGGTATAGGTACACATGCCTATGGTCATTACTCAATCATTGACCATGCTTAAAGAGTTAAGTTTTGAATATCAAAATCCTCTGCATGAGCCTAGCAAATACATAAAACAAAACAATTTAAAAAATTAAAACAATAGCACTACAAAAATAGAACACACACAAAAAATGGTATTCATAATAAAAAAAAAATAGAAAACAATAAAAACAACTGTACAATTTATAACAAAAAAAAAGAATATATGTAAAAATGTATTATGTGTAAATAGTGTACATGTATTTAAAATAAAAATATTGTATGGACACTGCTTGTACATTTTTAATTACTACCCACCTCTCTCCACTCCTAATGCAAAATGAACATGTAAATCACAAATTGGAAAATCCATGTTTCCATATTGACAAAATAGAAAAAAACATTAAACTGAATTTTTAAAAACTGTAAATGGGAATTTGGTAAATTGACAAATGTGTAAACAACAAATGGGAAATCCATGTTTCTATATCATGAAATTGAAAAACTTTAAACTGGCATTTTAAAAACTGTAATTGGGAAATTGTGAAATTGATAAATGTGTAAACAACAAAATGCAAAATCCATGTTTCCATATTATGAAATTGAAAAACTTAAAACTAACATTAAAAAAAAACTGAAAATGGAAAATTGGAAAATTGACAAATGTGTAAGCAACAAAATGAAAAAAAAAATACCCAGTGGGGGTAGTGATCATGTTGTACAGTAGCCTATATGACTAGCATAAGGATAGTTGCATGTGCCCTTATATACTTTGTGTACAGTATGTGCATTAGCCTTTGGATTAGCTTAAGTTAGGTTTGGTAAAGTTAGGTTTAGTGAGGTTAGGTATGTGACCTTGTAGTTTACTCTTTTCAAAAAAAATGCAAAAATGTAAAATCTAAAATAAAATAAAATCTTAAATTTAAAATGTAAAATCTAAAAAATGTAAAATAATAAAATCAAAAATCTAGAATGTTAAAATGTAAAATCTAAAATCTTTAAATGAGGTTTCTGTGGGTTAGGTTAGGTTAGGTTAGGTTAGGGTTGGTTATAACTAAGTTTATTATTTGTCCTCTCACATTTGCTCTCACTTTTTTTGCTCACATATTTTGCTCTCACTTTTTTTTTGCTCGCATTTTTAAGTTAGGTTAGGTTAGGTTAGGTTAAGTTAGGTTAGGTTAGGTTAGGTTAGGTTATAACTTAGTTTATTATGTGTGCTCTCACATTTGCTCTCATATTTGCTCTGACTTTGAAGTTAGGTTAGGTTAGGTTAGGATAGGTAAAGTTGAGTTAGACAGAATGGCTGAGGTATGAATTAAAAGCCAGCTCCTGTCAGTTTGGCCTGACAAGGCTGAGTGTACCCCGTTCCACTCCTGAGACCAGAAATTAAATTTCTTGGCAGAGCCGGGTTTTCGAACCTCAGGAATGACCACCAAGAATGCTAGCCACTACACCAAGAAGTGGACAATATAAGACTGGTCTTGATTGTGCACGATCAATCAATAATTACCTAAGAATAAGAATAAGAATACTAATAAGAATAAGAATAATAAATATTCCATTTAGCGACTACACGGCCGAACTTCCCCTGTGACATTATCCACGGTCTCAGGACATGGCGGCCATCTTGCCCAATAGACCCTGCCCCCAACTCTGACTGACCCCTCCATAAGAATAACATAGAGTGATTGCGCGCGGCGGCCATCTTGCGCATTAGCCCCTGCCCCAGAACCGGCTTATATTACCTACTGATGGGAAATGAAATGTGACGGAACAATGAAACTAGTTGGAAGGAATCGGTGGCCTATTAGAAGGTACCATCCCAGCATCCAGGAGTAAAAAAAAAAATGGAAAATCATTTCATCGAACCCACTCGTCATGCTATTACGAAGATTGTCTTGTATCATGGACTCCCGCCTTAGCACACTTAGCTACCGCGATCGGTTTGCTAATGAAATAGTAAATAATGTGAGTGATGCAAGTGCGTAGGTTTACACAACATTCACTAAAGAATATGTTATACATAACTAAGACAGGAGAACTTAATATCATACCAGAAATATTAAAATTTACTCCTTAATTGTACATACAGTGCAAACACTCATTTCAGTAGAAAGTTTAGATTTCGACCGTGAAAGAAATGCCCTGCGCTGAAAACTATCAAACACAGTCCATCCAAACGGAAGTTAAATAAATAAATAAATAGGCTAACTAACTAAATAAATAAATAATTCAAGCATACTTACTGTTCTTGCAATGGTACACACTAATGTTGTACTGTACCTATTTAAATTTTATATCTTTTGTAAAAAAACAAGAATATTGCATTTATTCACCAGAAAAATAATAATTTCGTACCGTGAGCCAATTTAGCATTTCATCACTACTTAAATACCACTAAAATCAACCTGTAGGGGTCATGGAACATGAAGATACAAGACGTGACGATACTTGGACAAATTTCGCATTTTAGAACTTGGATGACCCATCCAGTATGACAACGGCGTCTGGCAACAGTCCGTGTATTAGTAGGGACAATACTGTGAGAATATTAACAACTAATCCAACTAGAAGAGAGAACTCACCATCCAGAAGAGAGTCTCGTTGGCGGAATCGGAATAATTCTCTATCGTCGACAATACGCTGAAGATGAGGCACACGAGAACCAGCATGAACCTGCAAACAAGAGAAACACCACGGTAAAGACAATACTATACATACAAAGTTACACGATACAAAGAACATCGGAGATATAGCCTATTAAGTTACATTCAGCTTCCTAAATTGACACAACAACAACCTGACTTAATTCTCGTCACTCCCAGTGGAGCATAGGGTGTCAGAGAAAAACTTCCATCCAGTTCTGTCGGCACGGTGCCCAGGTTCTTGATTTTACTCCACGTCTTTCCGGTGCACAGTGGCCAAACTGTGGACAAAACTATAAATCTTTGTCAATGTAGACAAAAATTGGTATTATTAGGTTTTCGATCTCGCTGTTTACGAATTTGATATTAGAATTAAAAAAAAATCTAAATGCAGATTCTATATGGTGGACCAAATACTAATATTAATAGGATTAATTAGACACAAATTGGCATTGCCATGTTTTTGACCTTGCTGATTACGAATTTGACCTCACAATTTACAAATTTAAAATGGCAGACCCAATATGGCGGCCGAAATTTGAGTGGAAAAAATATATTTTGTGTTATGCGTCAGATCCTTCCTCTTTCTTCGCGTACTGTCCTTACCAAGCTATAGAATTCAATAAATACACAATTCGCATAACTATGGACCAAATTCTATACCTATTTTGTCATCAGTTTTTCCCGCTTGCCATGGTGGGTGAGTGGTTATTGTGTCGGATTACTAACCCCAAGCTTGCAGGTTCGCTCCTGAAGTGATTTTTGAAAGCCGGCAAAAATTACGACACGCATGTCATACGATGTTGGCATGTTAAAGAACCCATTTGAATTCAGTAGGCCGTGTTCATAATGCCAAAATTAATCTCGGGATTTTCCGCCAACACAAAGTTCCTAATTTCTCCACTAGAAAGCGCTATAGTGTCAAGGAGCTTAGATATCTAACCTCTTTGACTTTCATAGTGCTTCAAGGAACAACAAAATTCGACATGAAAGCTGCCCTCTGGATGTCAAATAACAAAGCTTGCACCCGACAACCGAGGCCATACGATATTATTATTATTATACGTTTTTCAAAAAAGCATAAATAGTGACATAAGGCAGTCGTAGCTTCAAGTGTGTCTCATTACCAGAATAAAGCCCAGTAGTTGCTTTTTGAAAATCATTTGTGAGGTAAATTTAGTCCGATACATTACTTATCTCTCCATTTCCATTATATTTTATGTTTTTTTTTTCATCTTTCAGTATAAATGTTGATTAACAAAAACAATAAACTATAACATTTTACAAGTATTGTAAATATATATTTACAATCAAGCACAAACCTTGGGAAACATGCTGCAGCTCTTGAAACATCAAATACATGGCTTGATTTTTAGCTAGTGACAATTATTTTGTTTCTCAATACTTAACATTCTTACATGGTTCTAAGTTATGCAGGCCTTCGGTGTAACCACAAGCGTTGTGTACAATGTGTTACTCGCAACTAATCTGTTGATGGTTCGAATAGTGCAGTTAAAAGTGCTACGGTGCATACAGCGGGAGCAGTGTCTAAATTGTTTAATCATTATCACTGGGAAGTGCCTTAGGGGCAGATGACCTCGTAGTTCCGCCCCTTGAAACCTCTATAACTAATTAACTGCTCTACTACCCACCAGGGGCGTATATACATTTTTCGGGGGGGGGCTGACTATCCTGGAAAATTGTGAGTATTCTCAGGGGATTGACACCGCAAAATATCCAGAAATATCGACCAATATCTTAGAGCAGGGGTCTCCAAACTTTCCAGCCTTAGGGCCATACTGATTACTCCAGTAAGTTCCGAGGGCCAAAACCATATTATCATTGTTGCCGGTGACATTGAAACCCTAGCCCCGGAACTTCAAATGGAAATGATTGAACTACAGTGCAGTGATATAATTAAGAACAAATATCAAAACTCATCTTTGTTGGAATTTTATAAGAGTCTTCCACTGACACAATTTGATAATTTGCATAAATTTGCTCGTGGGCTGTTTTCTGTTTTTGGTACTACTTATTTGTGTGAGAAGACCTTCTCCAAAATGAAGTACACAAAAAATGTTTACAGATCTAAATTAACTGATGAGCATCTTAAATCTCTTTTAATAATTGGTACAAGTAAAATTAGTCCACAACTACAAACTATTGTCAGTGGAAAATCTCAATTACATAAATCTCATTAGTATTTCATATGTCTGCATGTTATACATGTCTTTACTCATTACAATTCTGTGTTTCTTTATCCAACTTATCACAAAAACAATAACAATAAGCCTACAACAATGTTATGAGTAGTTAGCCCATGACCATATCAATGTAGATGTCATATTAATAATTATTCAACATAAAATTAGAATACTTCAGTAAACTAAATTTAATTTGCTATAAAAAAAATGTTCTCTAAAAGGAGTTTTCAAGTATGCTAGCTCTCCGCGGGCCGGACAAAATCTGTCCGCGGGCCGGATGTGGCTCCCGGGCCGTAGTTTGGAGACCCCTGTCTTAGAGCATATAACTTTGTGTAATTATTTTAGATAAGATTCAAAGTGTATATAGCCTACAATTATATGCAATACAAAGAGTTGTAAAATACAACACAACACACAAATAAAATGTTATACTTAATGAATTTTCTATTATGGCCTATGGAGTATGAATGGCAAATATCTAAATATTTGTCAATTTACTAAGCAGAAAGGTAAACAGTTTTTTTATATATTATATTTTTACAAGTTGATCATTTAATTCTCAAAAGTAACGTACTGTGGAATTCACAGTTTTGCCTCACAAGGCTGAGTGTACCCCGTTCCAGCCCTCAGACCAGAATTAAAATTTCTTGGCAGAGCCGGGAATCGAATTCGGATCTCTGGGGTGGCAGCCAAGAATCCTAGCCACTACACACGAGTTAGTCTAATTTCAATCTTAATATTGTTTATAACTTAGCCAATAAATTAAGATTAGGGTACAACCAAATTTACAATTACTTTATGCTCTTACCAAGGCAACACTTTCTTAATTTTTATTGGCTTTTTTCGGAGGGGTCTGGAGCCCCCTCAGCACCCCCTTTAGATACGCCCCTGCTACCCAGCACACTCTCCAGATATATGTCCCTGCGACTTCGATATAATCCCTATGATGAAGGAATCACTTCACACGTGAAGATGTTCATCAGACAACTGACTGCTCTATTCGCTCCATTAACAGATTAGGCAGTGGTCTACCAATGGGATCCAGTGGTTTTCTCATCGCTAGGAACACATTGTACACAACGCTAGTGGTTACGTCGAAGGCCTGTAAAACATAGAACCATGTAAGAATGTTAAGTATCGAGAAAAAATCGTTGTCACTACTTAAAAATCAATCATGTATATTTTTCCGCTCAAATTTCATAACTTTTCAAATGTTGTCCATCATATTGGTCTGCCATTTTCAACTTGTAATTTTCGAGGACAAATCAGTAATCAGCCAAGTCAAAAACCTAATAATACCGATTTGTGTCCAATTAATCCTGCTTTTTTTTTTAGGATTTGGCTCGCCATATTGAATTATAATATCAAATTCGTAATCAGCAAGGTCGAAAACCTAATTATACCAATATTTGTCTACATCGATAAAGATTTTCACGTTTTCATCAATCCGTCCCACTAAGCGGCAACCAGGGCCTCATCTCCTACTGTACGTCTCCTGCTCGCAAGTTTTCTTAGGGCTCTCTTGAATGAAAAGAACAGGCAAGGGGGTTAGGGGTGGAATTTTGTTTTCAACTTCCACTCATCAGAGGTTGCCTTTTTAACATACAGGTGAAATTCTGATATAAAATATGACTAATGACGGTATAAGTAATTACTCATTATGGCTATTTGACCTTTCAGTATAATGCTAACTGTATCGGGCGGTAAATTGAGACTGACTTTATACAATTTAAATGCCTCCACTAATAATTTTAGAATGGTGCCTCTATTACCTCGATATTTCCGTTGATGTGTATTTCTTTAAGGTAGGGAATTATGGGCTTATAGATGCCTTTCTTATCTGAATCCTCTCTACTTGGCTACTCAGCATCATCTTCAAACCTAACTGTGGACCAGAAACTCACATCCCTTTTTTCTGTCAACTGCAATGATACCCACACGGCGCACACAATCCCCTGCAGGAAGGCATTGCACTTCCTCATGCACCTCCAAACCAGATTCTCTTCAGCTATTATCTTCCTGACTGAGTGATGACGTACATTCCTTAGAAGTTCTCCACAGTGGCAAAATCCTAGAGCATGGGCAATGGTTTCAAACTCGTTACAGTACCGACAACGAGATCCATCTTGAGATCTGCCTGGAAAAACTCGGACAGGTCTCTCCACTATGAAGATGTTAGGTCTTTCTTGTCAAACAGCCACCTATTACCAGGCGTATTACCGACAGCAGTGGCTCAGCTGGCTAAAGAGCAGCGTTAGGTCATGGGACCAGGCTCTCTGCTGACTCGGTAGACGTTTGGGTTTGAGCCCCACCGTCGGCCGTCCTTGAAATGGTTTTCCGTGGTTTCCCCATTTTCAACTCCAGGCAAATGCTGGGACGGTACCTTCTGATAGGCCACGGCCGATTCCTTCCACATCCTTGCCAAGTTTCATTCATCTTCATTCATTCCATCTCTCATCCCGACGCGCAGGTCGCCCACGGGCGTCGAATAGAAAGACCTGCACTCGGCCTCTGAGGAGGCCACACGAAAAAAAACAGGCGTATTAATAATCTTGATATAATATGACGCCCACCAACAAAGTAAGTTTAAAAGATTTAAATTATATTCTAAATCTAACCCCTCGAAAATTTGACCCAAGCTTTATCATGGCTCAACATTTGAGCTGTATTGATATAGTGGATTTCATAAGACCTGTGAAATTATACAACATTGGGTGTGGTTAGTACCAGAGCGTGTAGTGGGTGCTGTTAGTAGAGTAACGTAAAAGATCTAACAATCCTACCGTTTGTTCAGCAAGAACCCATTACAGTAGTATGGGAAGCGCTTGAAATGCATCCCAGAGGTTCAGTTAAATTCTGGTTCTTTTCTATTCAATCATCTCTTTGAATGTTCGGTGGCCATACCAAATATAATATTCCGGGATTTTCACACGTACACATTCTGGGAGAGGTAAATCAGCTGTTGATAGTTTTGGTTGAGGCGATGGTTCTAAAAAGGGCAACGGAGCCGTCCAAGAATTTCCTGGAGTAGGTATTGGAAAAGCTTGGAGACGGTCATAGACAAGATTGATACTGTCAGCTCCAAGATTTGAGTTATGAGCCTAAGTGGACTGAAGCTCCCTAGTCCAGCATCCCACCTTGCCACTGTCTTTCCAGCTCGTGCCACCTGTTCATTATGATCTTAACAAGAAGCCTGACCATCTCAACTGCACGAACATTTACATGTGTGCAAATTGTTTTGTTTGTCTTAATGAATGTATGACAACAAAAATGTCACTGTATTTCGACTTTTAAAATGAAGTTTGAAAATGTAAGAATTAAGTTACTAAAATCTCTTAATAAAATTGGTCCTTTCTTTCCTTCCTTCTGAAAGTAAACTTTCTTGTTTCAATCCACTCTTCTGGCCGCATTATCTCGAATGAATTTGTAGGTAACAAGCACAACTTGTTATAGTTCCTCTTCAAAGTCTGAAAAACCGAAGCGGGGGTGAAAATGCTCTAGACAAATTACTCCAAGGATATAGCACTCACAATTGGCATCTATTTTTGGTAAAAGTTGATATTATTATACTAATATTAAGGGTATTTGGAGTATTTCAAAGCACTACACAAGATTTATGTAAGTCTTTATTGGCTTTGCATTCGACACTATAGGCATATTTAATATTACTTTAACTATCTTAAACCTTCCATTAATAACGTGAGTTGATTATGGACTGACGATACTTGACAATCCAAGTTAATTTCACAAAATATTGAACACTAACTGGTTGCCAGTTTTCATACCAGTAAACGTGTACTTGTGTGTATATACACACATCAAAAAAAGTTTTGCATCACCTCGGTTCCCAGATCTCCGGCATATAGACGTTGACTGTGTATATTGTATCCAAGATACAGTCCCTTTGACTGTTCATAGATGTCACTAAAACTGCTCAAAGATGTAAACAACCATGCATGAGCAGGGCCTATTAGACGGAGGGGGTACGACAGCCGATCAGTTCCAGTCATTCCACCAGGACGAAGGTACGCTGCTCATGTTGTCTGTAGTTCTAGCATGCCTAGAAGGTCAATACCGCAGTTCGATCGCGTCCGCATTGTTACTTTGTGTCAAGAAGGGCTCTCAACAAGGGAAGTTTCCAGGCGTCTCAGAGTGAACCAAAGCGATGTTGTTCGGACATGGAGGAGGTACAGAGATACAGGAACTGTCGATGACAGGCCTCGCTCAGGCCGCCCAAGGGCTACTACTGTAGTGGATGACCGCTACTTACGGATTGCCGCTCGGAGGAACCCTGACAGCAATGCCACCATGTTGAATAATGCGTTTCGTTCAGCCACAGGACGTCGTGTTTCAACTCAAACTGTGCGCAATAGGCTGCATGATGCGCAACTTCACTCCCGACGTCCATGGCGAGGTCCAGCTTTGCAACCCCGACACCATGCAGCGCGGTACAGATGGGCCCAACAACATGCTGAATGGACCCCACGGAATTGGCATCACGTTCTCTTCACCGATGAGTGTCGCATATGCCTTCAACCAGACAATCGTCGGAGACGTGTTTGGAGGCACCCTGGTCAGGCTGAACGTCTTAGACACACTGTCCAGCGAGTGCAGCAAGGTGGTGGTTCCCTGATGTTTTGGGGTGGCATTATGTGGGGCCGACGTACGCCACTGGTGGTCATGGAAGGCTCCGAAACGGCTTTACGATACCTGAATGACATCCTCCGACCCATAGTGCAACCATATCGGCAGAATATTGGAGAGGCATTTGTCTTCATGGACGACAATTCTCGACCTCATCGTGCATATCTTGTGAATGCGTTCCTTCAAGATAACGACATCGCTCGACTACAGTGGCCAGCATGTTCGCCAGACATGAACCCTATCGAACATGCCTGGGATATGTTGAAAAGGGCTGTTTATGGACGTCTTGACCCACCAACCACTCTGAGAGATTTACGCCGAATTGTCGTTGAGGAGTGGGACAATTTGGACCAACAGTGTCTTGATGAACTTGTGGATAGTATGCCACGGCGAATACAGGCATGCATCAATGCAAGAGGACGTGCTACTGGGTATTAGAGGTAGTGGTGTGTACTGCAATCTGGACCACAAATGCTGAAAGTCTAGCTGTATGATGGTACAACATGCAATGTGTGGGTCTCATGAGCAATAAAACGAGCTGAAATGTTGTTTGTGTTGATCTCTATTCCCTTTGTATTTAACGGTTCCGGAACTCTTGGAACCGAGGTGATGCAAAACTTTTTTTGATGTGTGTATTACACTCCAAACAGTGATATGGTTCTAACCTGAGTAAATAGACACAGCATCGAACGCGAAAATTGAGCAGCGAGAAACGTGAAGTGGAAGTGGAGGTGTTTCTCCGTGGTTTCCCACTTCTACTCCAGGTAAATGCCGGGGTGGTTCGTAACTTAAGGCCACGGCCACCTCCATCTCAATCCTCATCTGAATTACAAACACACACACTAATACAGGTATCGCAAAAACACTGATTGTCAGACAAATTAGACACACACGCACACCCAAGTACACGGGGTTACAAGACCACAATGTCGCAAAGGCCCCCAATCAATCAACAACAACGAAACAAGAAACATGCACAACAACAACAACAACAACAACTACTACTCCGAAACAGTTTGTAAGTAGAAATAATTATATTACTGTATTATTATAATAATAATAATAATTATGGTATTAATAATAATTTTAGTGTATAAGATTAACTTCACAACTTTTAAATTCAAGTATTATGTTGGAGAACAACCTCATTTTAATGGCTGCATATATTCTGTATCAATGTATCCAATTATTTTTAATGATTGTGGCAGACTGAGCCTAATGGTTTATATTTAATTAATACAAAGGGCTACATAGGCCAGGTCAGGTTTCATGGGAAGAGAAACGAGAAATCAGATTGACGTATTTCTTTCTGGATTCAGAGTTCTGTTGAGAGGGCTTCGCGTAAATTAGGGATCAATCATCTAGGTAGTGTAGAGCCTAACTGTAATTTAAACTTAGGTCAGAGTAAGTTAATGAACCAGAATTTAAAATATCCCCAATAACAAATGCCAAAATAGGCACTGAAGGGTAGCTTGAAATTACCATTAATAAACATCCTGACCCATACACACTTAGGTAATGATATGAAATGAATCATATTAAGAAGGTTTTCTTGTTGACGTTATAATAGAAGTACCATGAGTATTTATTTATTTATTTATTTATACACCTTAGTCAATAAATAGTTTTGAAAATAGAGTATATATTATACCAGTTTCTCTTCAGTAACTGTCTTATAAAATTAATTAAATCTAATTGAATTACGAGCACAGTTGATTAATATTTACCCTGGGTTTCCCTTTCCTTGGTAATATATTTTCATAAAGAGTATTGAAAAAGCGAAGGGAAAACCCAAGGTAAATATTAACGGGAAAGGGAAACTCCAAGATAAATATTAATCAACTTTGCTTGTAATTCAATTAGTTTTAATTAATTTTATAAGACAGTTACTGAAGAGGGCCACAATGTGGCCGAAACTGGTATAATACTGTATATTATACGAGCGGACCAGTGTGAGACCTATCGCATAATGGGTTGTGTGCGCCCCAAGTGTACAGACTACCCACCGGGCTCTAGTGTAATGCCGGCTGGATGCAACACAGTTCTGCCAGGGGCTATCGTCTTGTTTATTTGTTTAAAAGCACTTTATAAACAAATAAATATATTTCCGTTGACTTTTCAAGAAATGCAAGATTTTTCCTGTACTAGTGTAGTGCGGTCTGGATGCGACACAGTTCTGCCAGGGGCTATCGTCTTGTTTATTTGTTTAAAAGCACTTTATAAATAAATATATTTCCGTTGACTTTTCAAAAAATGCAAGATTTTTCCTGTACTAGTGTAATGCGGGCTGGATGGGACACAGTTCTGCCAGGGGCTGTCGTCTTGTTTATTTGTTTAAAAGCATTTTATAAACATACAAGCTGTACCCGGCATGCGTTGCAATGCCAATCATTGGGGTTGTAATTTTGTTTCTTAAAGTGCTTTTGGATAAACATTTTTTTTTTCAATTTCCGTTAAACTGCCTCTAAACTATCGTGAAAAGGATTTACGAATTTAGAAACATTCGTGGGAGCGTGTACAACAACTCACCAAAGTTTCATCACAATCGGATGAACGGCATATGACGCATACGGGTTTTTGTTTAAATGATTCGTGCGCTGTCACTCATTTGTCGAATCTACTCTTGCGCCAACTACTGTGAAATGGATTTACTAAGTTAGAAACCTTCACGTAAGTGTCCACAACAACTCATCAAAGTTTCATCGCAATCGATGAATGGTATATGAACGCATACGGGATTTTGTTGAAACGCTTCGCTTGTCGTCACTCATTTGTTACATCTACTCTTGCGCTACCAATATTGTAAAATGGATTTACTAAGCCGAAGACCTTCCCTGGCGTGTACACAATAACTCATCAAAGTTTCATCGCAATCGGATGAATGGCATATGAACGAACGCATACGGGATTTTGTTTAAACGATCCGCGCACCGTCACTCATTTGTTGAATCTACTCATGCGCTACGTATTCTAAAATATTTACTAAGCCTGAAACCTTCCCTGGAGTGTACTCAACGATTCACCCAAGTTTCATCGTAATCGGATGAATGGTATATGAACGCATACGGTACTTTGTTGAAACGATTCGCGTATCGTCGCTCATTTGGTAAATCTACTCGTACGCTACCTATTGTAAAATTGATTTATTAAGCCAGAAACCTTCCGTGGAGTGTACACAACATCTTATCCAAGTTTCATCGCTATCGGACGAATGGGATATGATCGGATACGGGGCTTTGTTGAAACGCTTCGCGCATCGTCGTTCATTTGTTTAATCTACTCGTGCGCTACCTATTGTAATATGGATTTACTAAGCCAGAAACCTTCCATGGAGTGTACACAACATCTCACCCAAGTTTCATTGCTATCGGACGGATGGTATATGAACGCAAACGGGACTTTTTTGAAACGCTTCGCGCGTTGTCACTCATTTGTTGAATCTTCTCATGCGCTACCTGTTGTAAAATGGATTTACTAAGCCTGAAACCTTCCCTGGAGTGGACACAACATCTCACCCAAGGTTCATTGCTATTGGACGGATGGTTTATGAATGGATATGGGACTTTGTTGAAATGCATCACGCGTCGTCGCTCATTTGTTGAATCTTCTCATGCGCTACCTGTTTTAAAATGGATTACCTAAGCCAGAAATCTTCCCTGGAGTGGACACAACATCTCACCCAAGTTTCATTGCTATTCGACGGATGGTATATGAACGCACACGGGACTTTTTTGAAACGCATCGCGCGACGTCGCTCATTTGTTGAATCTACTCATGCGCTACCTGTTGTAAAATGGATTTACAAAGCCAGAAACCCTCCCTAGAGTGGACACAACATCTCACCCATGTTTCATTGCTATTGGACGGATGGTATATGAATGCATATGGGACTTTGTTGAAACGCATCGTGCGTTGTCGCTCATTTGTTGAATCTACTCATGCACTACCTGTTGTAAAATGGATTTACTAAGCCAGAAACCTTCCCTGGAGTGGACACATCTCACCCAAGTTTCCTTGCTATCGGACGAATGGTATATGAACGCATACGGGACTTTTTTAAACGCTTCACGCGTCGTCGCTCATTTGTCGAACCTAATCGTGCGCTGCCTATTGGGTCCAATTGGGAATCTAAACCATACAGGGACCCACTCTAATATACATACAAAATTTCATCAAAATCGGTCCAGTGGTTTAGGAGGAGTTCAGTCACATATACACGTGTCGAAGAATTGTATATATAAAGACGATATAAAGAAGATAAAAATAATTCCGTTGACCTTTCAAGAAATGCAAGATTTTTCCTGTACTATTGAGACGATTTGGAAGATTTTGGTACAAACCGCACCTTCTAACTCCCTCTGGTTTAGGAGCTTGAGTTTTGTGAATCATACACCTTAGCGTATTATATAATAAGCTAGATTTTGAAAACTATTTATTGACTTATTTATTTATCGTATGGCTTTTAGTACCGGGAGTGACCGAGGACATGTTCGGCTCGCATGAGTCTGTAGCTGCTTCCAGCGGACACCCTTAGGGTGAGCTACAAGTTCCGTTCAATTTCTAGTAGTTTCAACTTTCGCTACCAGATATCAATGATACCTAGTGGTGAACGTGACTAAGGTGTATGTATGAATTTAATCAATACTCAAGGTATATGGAAAAAACATAACATATAGGCTACTGTAATACAGTAAAGCAAAATCGATAACTTTAGGTCAACAAATGTTTGTATTAAAAATTATTGTTTATACTTTGTTTTTGGATATGGTTCAATAATACAAATGACAAAACTGTCAACATAAACGGGAGAATTGCTGCAGGACCAAGATGTCAATGTGCTCTAACAACACACTACACTCTAAAGCCCTGCCTGTCACCACAGAATGAAAATATACAATGCTGTTATCTGCCCAGTGGTGCTGTATAGTTCAGAATGATAGAAACTAGCCAAACATGAAAGGAACAAACTGAATGTTTTCGAACGAAGGGTAATTATGAAGATCTAGGGACCAATTGTGGCGCATGGAGAATTAGAAAGAACACAGAGATTTAAGTTATGGACTCATGAAACAACCTAATATAGTTCAAATCTAAAGAGTAGGAGGCTTCAATAGACAGGACACCAAGCCAGAACGAGAGAAGACACACACGATCATAAGGACACACGACCAATCTCGAACACGATGAAAAGGTGACGTGGATACGGATATCGAAGTCTTGGATATATCTGGGGACTGGAAAAAAGTGGTTCTAGACAGAAACTGATGGAGGTGAATGGTATACAGGATCTGTGAATACTGGATAAAACGTTTTGCATATGCATATCTTGTTATGAAGTTTGTGCTGTGCAGTGAGTTAAGCGTTCGTTTATGGTTCCTGAAGTCATGAATTCAAATATGGTCACAGTAGATCCTGACAGAAATTCAACAGATGCAACATTTTACATGGTTTCGGCATGAAGCGCTAAGAAAATAGAAACTGTATTGATTCTTTGAAGCACTATTTAAACAAAACTCAACAATTCTTCTAGGTTTGTGCCGTGTCTTGTGTGGGGTTTCGCCTAGGACACCAAGCTGGCTCATCGGCGGGCTCTTGGTGTCCTAGGCGAACCCCACACAAGACACGGCACAAACCTAGAAGAATTGCTGAGTTTTAATTCGCCGGCCGTGAAAGCCAATATACCATCTTTTTGGAAGCCTTCATAGGAAGGTTAAGGCTGCTTGAGCTTTTCGTTCTCGCAGGCAAGTGGTGCAGTTGCACCTAATATAAAGGGAGGTGGCGCGCTGTTCGTCACTCCTGAGGGGGTCCGAGCGGGGACACCAAGAGCCCGCCGATGAGCCAGCATGGTGTCCTAGGCGAAACCCCACACATGACACGGCACAAACCTAGAAGAATTGCTGAGTTTATTTCACCGGCCGTGAAAGCCAATATACCATCTTTTTGAAAGTCTTCATAGGAAGGTTAAGGCTGTTTGAGCCATTCGTTCTCGCAGTCAAGGAGTGCAGTTGCACTCTATATAAAGGGAGGTATCGCGCAGTTCGATACTCCTGTGGGGGTCCGGGCGGGGACACCAAGAGCCCGCCGATGAGCCAGCATGGTGTCCTAGGCGAAACCCCACACAAGACACGGCACAAACCTAGAAGAATTGCTGAGTTTTAATTCACCGGCCGTGAAAGCCAATATACCATCTTTTTGAAAGCCTTCATAGGAAGGTTAAGGCTGCTTGAGCTTTTCGTTCTCGCAGGCAAGTGGTGCAGTTGCACTCTATATAAAGGGAGGTATCGCGCAGTTCGATACTCCTGTGGGGGTCCGGGCGGGGACACCAAGAGCCCGCCGATGAGCCAGCTTGGTGTCCTTGGCGAAACCCCACACAAGACACGGCACAAACCTAGAAGAACTGCTGAGTTTTAATTCACCGGCCGTGAAAGCCAATATACCATCTTTTTGAAAGCCTTCATAGGGAGGTTGAGGCTGCTTGGGCTTTTAGTTCTCGTAGTCAAGTGGTGCATTTGCACCTAATATAAAGGGAGGTGGCGCGCAGTTCGTCACTCCTGTGGGGGTCCGAGCGGGGATACCAAGAGCCCGCCGATGAGCCAGCTTGGTGTCCTAGGCGAAACCCCACACAAGACACGGCACAAACCTAGAAGAATTGCTGAGTTTTAATTCACCGTCCGTGAAAGCCAATATACCATCACTATTTAAACACATTTAATATTTCGTCTTGACACTTTTTTTGTCCTCAACTTGAATACGTAACTGACTTTTATGAAATTATGTTTGCTAGTTTTCTACGTGCTGTCGCGCACATACTGTACATACTGACAACCTCGTGGTGTAGAGTCTGGCGTTCTTGGCTGTCACCCCAGAGGTCCGGGTTCGATTCCCGGCCCTGCCAATGAATTTTAATTCTGGTGTGAGGGGTGGAACGGGTTTCAGTCTCGTGAGACAAAACTGAGAAGAGGTGGGTTCGATTCCCACCTCAGCCATCCTGGCAGTGCTTTTCTGTGGTTTTCCGCTTAACTCCATGAAAATACCGGGATAGTTCTATCTTAAGGCGACCTCCTTTCCAATCCTATCCCTAATTTACAAATACACACACTATCACAGCTTATCACACAAATTCCATATACACACACACCCAAATACACGGGGCTATATGATCACGATGTCGCAGCCCCAAAAACAAACAAACAACAACAATAATCTAGTTTTAAGAACACACAATCTAAAGTTTCCGAGGCATACCATTTGATTCCGGAACTGTCCTGACTTTTATTGGACACGTGGCAATCCTGGTTGGTGATGGCGAAGCTTCGAGGTCATTATTCGTTGAAAAGCATTTTAAGATGGAAATTAATTAGCATTTAACAATAACTTATAGTGACTTGTTGAGAGCTGCGAGCGACAAATAGCTGGGATTAATTTCTTTACATGATGAAAAGTTTCGCAGTCTGACGCCTATTGTTCAGCCCCTTTGTTAGAGTCGGAATGAAAATATTGATTCAAGACATGTTCCCTTTTATTACACCTGAACGAGTTTCTCTCCAACAGAGGGACGAAGGAAGAGAAAGCCAATACTACGTCTGAGAAGATTCAACCCGCCGTGGAGTGCATGCTGCTAGTGTTAGCTTTTGTAACACACAGGGCTTCCTTCCAGTTTCTCAGTAGGCTAGACATTTTGGTGATGGATGTGGATTTCTTTTGAAATTACTCAGAATACAAAGTACAACAAATTAAATTGTTGTTGATTCTATAGGGGCTTTGCGTGGTCATGTAGCCCCGTGTACTTGCGTGTGGATTTGTAATCGATATAGGATTTGGGCAGGAAGCGCCGTGGCCTTAAGTTAGGTACCATCCCGGCATTTACCTGGAGTAGAAGTGGGAAACCACTTCCAGAAACATAAGATCTAGCGGCTTCGGTTGCGTAGTTGGTAGCATGCTGAGCTTCTATGCTCAAGATCGCGGGGTCAAACCCGGATGAAGTCGTCGGATTTTTCAACAGCATTAAAAATCCCTCAGTATTCCTTCGGAGGGGAAGTAAAGCCAGCGGACCCATGTCATAGATTTATGGCATGTAAAAGGACCTTCCACTAACTACAATTGTGTGAAGCCAAATTTTAGGTTAGGTTTGATTAACGCTCTAAGTTCCAACATTTTTCGCCAGGTACTGGTTTCGGTGGCATCTAGTAGACAAGTTCACAGCTAGGGTGTCGTTGACGGTAACATTTAGTAGCAAAAGTAGGAACTACTTGAAATTGATCGACTGCATTCCTTACCTGAATTACAGATAACAGACACTAATACAGCCATCACAATTATTAACACCGGTTCCACAGATTGTACAAACACCCAAAGTACACGGGGCTACATGACCGCGTTGTCGCAGCCCCTAAACTGAGGAACGAACCAACCATCCACGCAATGAGGCGGACTAAACAAATTAGATACACACAATAAAGTGGGGATTATTTATAATATATTGATATAATATTATAGCCTGTTTTCATCTTATGAAATATAGGTTGATGAGATGAACTTCTGTCCGTTCATGTGTGTGTGTGTGTGGGGGGGGGGGGGATGCGCGTGCGTGTGTCTGTTAGTGTGTGTGTGTGTGTGTGTGTGCCCATTATAAGGTTTTATTTTCTGGAGTGATTTCAATTAAACTTGGCAAGAACTACTCCATCCAACTCCCACCGTACCTTTCGAATGTCGATAATTGTGAGCACTCCAATAGGAGGCCGCGCGAAATATTTCAGGAGCCCTTAGTATCTCCAACACTTTTTCACCGATTAACGTGAATGTTTGTATGGTGGTAGAAAACCTTTAAATACGTTCAAAAATATTACTTTCAAACAATCTGATAAATAAAAGAAAAAATAACAACATGGCGAACACGTGAAATTCAAATTGACTTTCCTAGTGACCTAATCAATCGAGCGCAGTGATTCTTTGCTTCCAGCTAAATATATTTACATATATTAGTGTTCAATTATTCCAAAATGCAAGATGACGGCTGAAAAATTGTTCGTGACCTATTCAAACGATCGAAGAGAAACTTTGTATAATAATAATGTCACGAAGGCTATGCCGAAAATATTTAGCAGAGGGTGGGAAAAACAACAAATACAACTTTTCAAAATATTCTCCATTAGTACGTACAGTATGAACCATATTTGCTATCATTATAGGCTATTATTAAGCCTCCGTGGCTTAGGCGGCAGCACGCCGGCCTCTCACCGCTGGATGCGTGGTTCAAATCCCGGTCACTCCATGTGAGATATGTGCTGGACAAAACGGAGGCAGACAGGTTTTTCTCCGGGTACTCCGGTTTTCCCTGTCAAAATTTCATTCCAGCAACACTCTCCACTATCATTTCATTTCATCTGTCATTCATTTAATCATTGCCCCAGAGGAGTGCGTCAGGCCTCGGCAGCCGGCACAGTTAATATCCTCGCCGCTAGATGGGGGCTTCATTCATTCCATTCCTGACCCAGTCGGAGACTGGAAACAGGCTGTGGATTTTCATTTTCATAGGCTATTATTAAGATGGGGGAGCCAAATGCATTTTATGACCTACTGCCAAGTGTGAACTAGGCCGCTCCTAACATAGAGAACAGACGCCTTTTGTAGCCGCTCCACTGGAGTACAGACGCTACGGATGTCCATAATGCGTTGGATGGACTCGGTGAAGAATAGCATTAGTAAACGGAACCTGGATTGGAACACCGTGTCCGAAGAGGAATGGTGGAACGACAGAACAAAGTGGAGAGGAACCATATTTGCCCCCACCCAGTGTCAGCTGGAAAAGGGGAAATGAAGATGATAATGATGAGTACGTACAGTATACATTTTTCCTCTCTGAAATCACTTATAAAATGTCTCAGTCCAAGCTTCGTTCGGGATGTCACTTACTGCACTATTGTGCGCTGCAATGGCCTCTTCATCTCTGAGGAAAACCGCTACCCGCGAATTTTTTTCCTTGGTCTTAGGAAACAGAAAGAAGTCACATGGGCCCAGGACAGGTGAATAGGGGGGGGGGGGGGGATGAGGTAACACTCGCACTTTTTCCTTCTCCAAAAAGTCCATTGTCATTATCTACTGGTTCTAAAGCCTATGGTTAACGTTTAATAAATTACAGATGGTGTGCATATAAATACTTCAGGGATGAAATCCTACCTCTACTACAGTCAAATCTTACAAGAACTGTGACCATTTTGGCGTGATGTTTAGGTCACATGCTAAATGAATTGGCAGAATGGAGGAATAATTGGGAAGCAGACACAGGCAACACAAGGGTCCAATTTGATGTGTAGATAGGCGTATCGAGGAATGCAGGAGGACGAAAGAGACTTACAGATAACTGCAACCGAAATTGGGGAACCACGGGGACAACCAGCAAACAAAGGGATCTTTGTTTCACGATAAGAAAGAGGAATGGTGCAGTGAGATAGACACAGCTATTAATAATCCAGTGATCCACATATAGGAAATTGACGTGGATACCATGTGAAAAGGAAAATTTCAGAAACAAATATGAGTTTTTTTTAAAATTAATTACAGGCAATGAAAGTCCCTAGTTAGCTTGAAGGACATCGCTTTGCGCGATCAATGACGACCAATCAGGAGAGACTCAAGTGTGACCAGCAGAAATTAAAAAAAACTAACTTCCTCCTGTATGTGAACAACGGGTGAGTACTCTAACTTCGTTTGTGAGGAACACTCTACTAAATTATTATTATTATTTATAAATAAACAATTCCGGGTTCTGCTTCTGCACTATGTACGATATTTAGACATTTTTTCAACAATATATGTATGTGACACTCCTCCGACGTCCATTTTACAAACGACTCATTCATGTAATCCTGAAATTTGCTCTGACCCGCTCTGATTTCATTGGTTCAAGTGTTGGAGTATCACTGTGTCGAAGATCTAGTTTAAAACCGAAGTGGTCACTAATTCCAGGACCTTTCACACAACTAATATACAGCGCCACAGGTTGTACAAATGAACATATCAAGTAGTATTCCCTCTCGTGGGGATATCAACTACCTGGGAGAACCCCCCCCCCCTCCCTAACTAGCTTGTTTGCTGAAAGTTGAGCTTGGTCATGAAAGGGTTTTTAACATGTCTACTGGCAGGGCTCTCTCTCATTCAAGCACCATCAAATGCCAACTTACTACACCTGGATTCGATCGACCTTGGGCACATCGTCAAGAAATGATTCGATCTCTCGGAAATCTAGGATAGTGAAACACTTCTATAGTCTGAATAACTGGCACTATCTGTAGCATGGTTCGGCTACTTGCTAAAAATGAACATCTCGTATTCATACTCTATTGAACCGTTTACTGTGAACCAGTAGGTTGAACTAAATATTCTGGTACATGAAGATAACACTATATACTGTGCTTGTATATAGCGCCTCATCATATGACGTCGAACACACGTTTTCTAGTACCACATGTGTGTTAATGCGAACTATCTTGAGCATCGGGGGCAGCTTTAGTTTCTGTCGGGGAATGATCTAGCGCCAGAACAAGACCGATTTTCTACCTTAAAATTTGTTTGTTTATAGTTAAAATTTACAACAGTGTTTGGATAATGACTTTTTGAAATTGTTGCTCTAATTTCACAAGCTACATAGGGCAACACATGTAAATCACATTAAATTAAAAGAAGAGTTTTGAGGTGGAAAGAAGAGTAGAAATGATAGGCTATATTAGTTCCGCTCGGCACTACTTGTTTCATTTACCTTCATTGATGCTTAAGTGTGAAAATGGCATACAATTCAGAGCAACTGCAGCTACACTATGTATAATGCGAGGTGTTTCACTGGAATTCAATTGTTCTCCGTCTCTCTGATCACATTTCCCCGATCAGTTTCAATTGTGATATGTGCTCTAAAGTGTTTACATCTGGGTAAAATAGCCGACATATTACTGATATCGGGAAGTGACTTTACAAATAAGTTGGTGGGGAATGATCTGATATCAGTAATGATAATAATAATAAAAATAATAATAATATAGAATTTCTTCTTCTAGTTTAGGTTGCTGTTGTTGTTTCTATTGTCATAGTACAATCATTATTTCATGATTTCACTCTGCGTGACCTCCGATAATAGAGCAAGAGCTGGACTGGATCTGCGCCTGTCATTTTATAGGTAGAATGGATGTCAGAATGAAAAAAAGAAAATGATAAATTTTGCAAGAAAACAATATTTTCTTCCCGATTTTTACGGAAGCATAGTTCCTAAGCTTATTGTACACAGTACTATACAAAATTTCAATGTTCATGCAAATAGCGAATTTTAAACTTTAAAGTATAGCCTATGTTAACATATTGACTCTTCAGAGTGTGCACTCTTGTCCACATTACCGGTAGTGAGAACAGATACACTTGCTAAAGTATATAAAATATACGAACGTTAATGTGCACCACCTTGAGAAAGCGCTTATTCTTTTATCTACCAGTTGTTCAGTATTTTCTATCTAACGACACATTAGTTGGAATCCAATTTCCCACCTTGGTTTTGAGGTAAAGTAGAATTAATTCAACATATGGTCCGTTAATTTTTCCTTCCGTGAATTAATTTCGGACAGAGATAGCTACTAAGACCTTCAACGCAGAAATAGGCGCTATGTATCTCACAACAGAGCGTAAGTAGTCCTTTCCTTGTCCGACAAGAGTTTTGAAGCCATTTTTCAGTGTTGCCTTATTACCGATTCATATTGTAGCTTTCAGTCAGTCAAGACAAAATCCTTCCAATTACTGAAGTGTGTGAAGAATAACCTGAAATAAATTACATGTGATGAATAGTTATATATATTGTTACGGACTATTGAAGAAAAGAAGAAGGAGAATAATAATAATAATAATAATAATAATAATAATAATACTAATAATAATAATAATAATAATAATAATAATAATAATATGAAAGCTACAATATTAATCGACAGAGTTTCTCTCCTAATCCTCAGTCTACTTCAACAATTGATTAACATGTAAATGTAATGAATTGGAAACAATTGGCTCAGATGACAGAAACGAATGTCTTCATACGTACGTATCTCTAGTGATGGTTTTGGTGAATTGAGACCTTAGTACAAGTGTGTTAAACTCAACTATTATAATGGGCCAACTTGAATTGATAAACTGAAGTCAAGGGTCACATGACAAAATGAAAGTACAGATGAGCTCTTGCTCTTAATCACATATTTATCATAACGATCATGCATTATAATAACAGAAAACAATCAACTGAAGAAGTTTGGAAGGGGTGATGTGCCCTCCATAGGCACGCAAGTAGAAAAAGGATGTGAGATTAAGAGGGATATTATGATGACAATTTGAAACGCTTTCACACGGGCATGATGACCAAGACATCTAGCTCCTAAAATGAATTAACAACAACTGTGACGCTTTCATTCAGTGCAAGGGGCTGATGATCTCACTGTTCCGCCCCTTAAAACAACAATAACTAACTCATTCAGTGCAATACAACATATAGCCTTCACGAACTTGCCAAACCATTAAATCAGAAACACATGGTGAAACTTTCAAAATAATTGACACAACTATAAACAAGTAATTTATGACACTTTTGTCTTTTGGGCTGAAAGAAAATTAGTATTCCAAGCAAATTTTATTTTATATTACATTTTTTAGCCTTTTTCATTTTATGAAAAAAAAAAGGCTTATGAAATCACCTTTTGTCCGTGTGTCTGTCTGTGTGTGCGCGCGCGTGTGTGTGTGTCCCAAATAAATTCTAAACGGCTGGAGCGATTTCAATGAAACTCGGTAAGATCACAGCACCATTCTGGCCGACACCGACCGTGCCCTTGAAATTTCATTGTCTCTCACCAATCCAACATGGCGGCTGTGCGAAATATTTCACCAGCATTCATTATCTCCAAAACTATTACCGATATCACCCCGAAACTTTGTACGGTGATAAAGGAAACTACTAGAAGCTCACCTATGAGACTTTCAAAAACCTGGTAACTACAAAACCAACATGGCGGCCAAGCGAAGTTGAGACTTTTAAATAGACTTTTCTCGCGATTTAACCATCCAAACGTAATGAAACATGATACAGCAAATGTTTAAACACATTGTAATGCATTGGCATCTAATTTAGTTCAATCGTTTGCATAACCTAATAATGGCGGCTGTGCGAAATATTTCAGTGGCATTCAATATCTCCGAAACTATTTATGATATCAACCTGAAATTTTGTACGGTGATAAAGGGCACTGCTACAATGTTATCCATGTAACTTTCAAAAACCTGTAAAGTACAAAACGAATATGGCGGCTAAGCGAAGTTGAAACATTTTAATAGACTTTTCTCGTCATTTAACCATCTGAGCGCAGTAAAATGTGGTACAGTAAATGATTATAGATATTGTAATGCACTGGCATCTAATTTAGTTCAATTGTTTACATAACCTCAAGATGGCGGCTGTGCGAAATTAAAATTAAGTTTTTATTTCTTGTGTCGTAATCATGTGATCAAAGTGAAAGTTTGAATAATGAAGCTACGCAATAATATTCCTTTAATGGTACATAACTTTGGCCTATACATATATCAATCCAAAATGGCGAGCATCCGAAATATTTTGACGGTTCTCAATATCTACGAATCTTTTACAGCAATCAAACTGATTTTTTTAAATATTCATAGAGGCTATGAACATAAGTTCAGCGATATGACTTTCAGTAACCTGGTGAGCACAAAGTCAACATGGCGGCGACGCGAAGTATAAATATTTAAATGGACGTTTCTCGATTTAACCATCCGAGTGCAGTGAAACTTTGCACGTTAAATGCTTATACAAATGTTAATCCACTGCCATCTAATTCATTTCAATTGTTTTCATAACCACAAGATGGCAGCTGTGTGAAATTTTAAAATCTCGTTTTTACTTCTTGTGTCCTAATCATGCGATTGAAGTCTGGATACCACACGTACACAATAATCTTCATGTAATAGTACATATAAATAATAATCCAACCTGGCGACCATCTGAAATATTTAGACGGTTCTCAATATCTACGAATCTATCACAACAATGAAAGTGAATTTTTGTATGTTGATAGAGGCAATTAACATGAGTAGGATATATGAAAATAGGCTGTATAGTTCTTCACGGAACTACTTGTTGGATGTGTAGGCCTATTTGCGGCATAGCCTATTTTAAACTTAACTGCAGGGGATGCATTTCGTTATTGTAGGGGCCACATTAGAAGCAATATTTCAGTGTTGCCTACTTCTATACCAGTCTAACACTACGTAGCTAACGCGTTTGTGTTTTCTTAGCAGGCACATATTTGGTAGATCTTCACGTAGTTTAGACTGTGTGAGAGGAGCCATTATTTCTGACATGGCTTTTACTTTGCTCACTATCGATGATTCTGCCTGAATGCACGCAACAACTTCCATTACTAACAAATGGAATTCTCTTCAAAACATCTTTTATATTTTCTTGTAGACCGTAAACTGAACATGCGATAGAAACGCTGTGTAAAGCTGAAAGTGAGTTGAAGTTATAACCGTTTTAAACAGTGGGTAATTATCCCTGAAGCATGTGCGTAATTGGTCTTTTATTTGGGGTATATCTAATGTTTTGATAAAATGCGATGTTCGAGGAGCCAATTCATACTGTTTGATAACATTGATAAAACATACTGTACCTCTATCATTGTTATGGCTACGTAGGGATATGTGATTTTCCAAAGTTGTTGTCCTGACCGATACCACCGTCAACCCGTTGCCTTGACGCAATATTTACACCCACTATTTAATTTTATTGAATTATTAAAATAAATATAAACTGTTGTTGTTGCTTCATTCGAGGGGCTTGGACATCGTGATCATTTAGCCCCCTTAACTTGGTTGTGTATGTGGTCTTATAATCTGTGTTATTGTGATGACTGCATTAATGTGTGTATTTGTGATCAGTTAGAGTCGTCTGCGATGGTTTGGGCATGTGCTACGGTCAGCAGCGGACACCATTGTAAAACAGGGCTACACACTGGAGGTCTCCGGGAAAAGACCAAAGGGGCAACCGAGACAACGTTGGGCCAATACACTGCACAGGGATCAGAAAAGCGTCACCCTACAACCGAGTCAAGTGGAGACAGCGGATTCACATAGCGAACCCTGCCACGAGGCAGGACAAACGCTAAAGAAAAGAAGAAGAGGTGAGGATTGGGAAGGTGGCGTCCGTGGCCTTAAGTTAGGAATCATCCCGGCATTCGTCTGGAGTAGAAGAAACTAAGGAAAACCACTTACAGGATGGCTGAGATGGAATCTAACCCCTTCTCAGTTTTGCCTCACGAGGCTTATTAGTGTTCTAGCCCTCATACCAGAATTACATTCATTGACAGATCGGGGAATCAAACCCAGACCTCTAGGGGCGACAGCCAAGAAATTTTGCCACTAGCCCACAAGGTGGTCTAAATATAAATCGACTAGCAGGTTATCTCTGGACGTGGGAGCCGTTCTTGTAACGGTGTTACGTTATTTCCCATTTTCAACATAAAAATACCGGTACGGTGCCTTCTAATAAACCACGGCCAAATCGCCACTTGGAGACTCACCTCAGGAGCTGGTTATTTGATTCCCTGTCCTTAAAACAACAGTCACCACCACCACCACCAGAGTCATCTCCCCTCATCACGAAAACCATAGAAATGAGGGTAGAAATCCAACCTCGCCCCGGAGGTCTGGGTTCGATTCCCGGCTCTGTCAAGACATTTTAATTCTGGACTGAGGGCTGGAAAGGAGTACACTCAGCCTCGTGAGGCGAAACTGAGAGCTGAGGGTTCTATTCCCATCTGCGTCATCTTGGAAGTGTTTTACCATGGTTTCCCACTTCTATTCCACGCAAATGCCGAGATGGTTCCTAACTTAAAGCAACGACCGCCTCCTTCCCAATCCTCATCTGAATTACAAATACAGACACTAATACAGCCATCACAACAACACAGGTTATCAGATAAATTACACACACACACACACACACCAATACACGGGACTATATGACCATGATGTCGCAAAGCCTAAAAATCAACAACAACGAAATACAACCACAATAACTATAAATTAAAAGAATTACAAATTTATTAAATGAAGCGTCATCTACGGGCAGTCTTAAAGAAATAGAGATTGTTACCAGCGTATTATACTGACGAAAACGTTTGTGGTATCTGCTAGTTGTGATCTTTTCTACAAAAGATTTCCTTATAAACGACCATCACTTGCGTGCAGGCGGAATCTGTTTTTATCGCTCAACACCACGACGTGCCAGGTTGCTTTTATTACGGCGCCAGTCAAGCCGAGAACGTCGATGCCGTGGCTTGAGCGGCAGACGTAGGCATGTGTGCCTTTAGTCACCTTTCCAGTAACTGGTTCCCATTAGTGCTTCGTAGTGACACTTCTAGGGTCACATTTACCCGTATCTGTGATGATTTGGAGGCTGTGCGGTCCCCACAATAGGACGTTCTTGGCGGGACGTCCAGAACACCGTCTACTGGTGTGGGAATGTTAATTTGTCCGCTGTTGCCAGCATTGATGCACAACTGACACTTTGCATCACACTTATGAGGCAATTCTCCAAACGGACCATTCTACCACTCTAAAGCACAAAACTTGACACCCCCTCTGTCAAACTTGCTCAGTTGCTTGTAGAAAGAACGAGTGCGCCTTCCTGGCATGACGTATGATGCTCTACATGTTTGCACCAAAGCTTTGTCAGTACATCCACTCTACCCCAGATGACGTTATACTGTTATCCGAGAGCCGATAACCCAGATGTTAGGCCCCTTAAGACAAATATTATCATCATAATTACCAGCTATTATCCGATCAAATTAGACAGCGTCCCTCCCTCAACGGCATAGTTTCTTATTCCCAGATAAATTTGAAGATGTTTTTGTAAATGGAAAACGGTCTAACGTCTCAAAATACAGTGAGAGAACGGTATTGTAAATGTTAGGCTAAAGAAGAGTAGCCTAGTTTAAAGTGGACTGTATAGATAGGCCTAATTAAGGGTGATTCAATCAACGGATGCACAGGATAACTTTTAACTATGAACAAGGCACTCACACACAACTTACATGCAATTAATAAAACATAAACACATTTACGCAAGTAACATAGAAAACACAGATAACTGAGTAATCTTGAGATAGGTCAGTGCTGTCCAAACCCACTGGCGAGGCTAGCCAAGGTCTGTTCCTTTGTCCCATCACTTCCATCTCGTTATCACAGCATTCTACAGGACTTATTACGACGGACTCCTTGTTACCAAAGTCTGTCCCACAGATTACCTACTACTAGGTCTGTCCAACCAGAGAAGTGTTTTTCGAGTAAGCGCCACTGCCGCTAAACGGTCAACTATTCATATTCGAGAGTGGCCTGTTGCTATGGTAATACGCGCCAAGTTGCCAAATCTGCCGACGCCGTTAACAGGCGGCTTAGGTGGCGTAGTTGGTAGCATGCTGAGCATCTATGCCCAAGGTCGCGAGTTCAAACCCGGCCGAAGACGTCGGATTTTGTAAGAGCGTTAAAATCACTCAGTATGCCTTCCTTGGGAAGGGAAGTAAAGCCGGCGGGCCCATGTAAAAGAACATTCCACTAACTAAACTTGTGTGAAGCAAAATTTGTACTGTAGGTTAGGTTTGATTAATGCTCTTAAGTTCCAACGTTCGTCACCAGGCACTGGTTGTAATGGAATCTAGTAGGCAAGTTCACAGCTAGGTGTCGTGGACGGTAGCATTTGGTAGCAAAAGTAGGAACTACTTGAAATTATCGTCTGCAGTCCTTACTTGAATTAAGAAACAGATACAACACATTAATTCATTCTTCATAATCAACACCGGTTATGGGGAGTGGAGTTGCTCACGTCCGTAGGCCTTAACCTGAAATTACCCTACACGTGCTCCCTGGGTGGTGCTAAACGAGCAACAGTGATCAGGCTGCCAGACTATCTTAGCGATCTCCTGGCTATTGTACATGAAAATGAAAAATCATTCAAATGGTTCTTTTCAGAACCAACAGGCCTACACCTACCTTCGGGCCTACGCTTAAAGTTCTTCATCTAAATATAGAAGGCATACGTAAATCCAAATGCTACTACTTGTCAAAAATCCTACGAGATGAAAACATCGATGTGGTTGCTATTCAGGAAACACATGTGGTGGACGAACATCAATTACAAACCAGAGGGCAAATATCAGGATATGATATCGTAGGTGCGACATACCACCATGCATATGGCACTGCTACATATGTTCGCAGCACCATTGAAAATGCTTCATTGCTCACATCTAGCTCTAAATATGACATTCACACTGTTGTCATCAAAGTTGGAGATTTCATCATTACAAACATCTACAAGCCTCCACTTTCTCCGTGGCCCTCCCAGATGATTCAGGTACAAAACCATCCAGCCAAATATGTGGGAGATTTCAACAGTCACCATGTAGAATGGAATTATAGTGCCACCGATTATAATGGAGACACTCTCATGAATTGGGTCGAGGAACATGACATTCATCTTATATTTGATGCAAAAGATAGAGGTACATTTAGATCTGCCGCATGGAAAAAGGAGTTCAACCCAGACCTATGTTTTGTTTCCAGTGATCAAAATAAACAACCTCTGTTTACTTCACGGAAAGTACTTCAAGATTTCCCATGTAGTCAACATCGTCCTGTGCGTCTTGAGGTTGGAATGCAGATACCTCTGGTAACTTCTTATCCTCGCCCACGATGGAACTTCAGGAAAGCAGACTGGAAAGCGTTCTCGAGTGACCTTGATAAATGTGTCAGATGGATACCGCCAACAAGCAACAACTATAAGAGATTTGTGGGTGCTGTAATTGCCACAGCAAAAAGACACATTCCTAGAGGTTACAGAAAGGAATACATTCCTGGATGGACTGATGACAATGAGAAGCTATACCAAGAGTTCCTTTCCAGTGGCGAACAAGAAATCGGGGATGAACTGCTTCATAATCTTGATAATGCCCGAAGAGAAAGATGGATTGAAACTGTAACATCTATGAATTTCAGAGAATCGAGCAGAAAGGCATGGTCATTGTTACGGAAGCTTGGTGGGGCCACTCCCATTGTTCGTAAAAATCCTGCAGTTACTCCAAACCAAATTGCTGCTCATATAGTTGCTTTGTCTAGGACACCGAGAGACAGAAATCATACAAGAAATATCAAAAAGCAATTAACCAGTCTCAAGGCCACAAGCCTCCTTCATTCGGAATACACTAGACCATTTAGTGTGCACGATATCGATGAAGCTTTAGAAGATATGAAATATGGTAAAGCACCGGGATTTGATGGGATTCACCCCGAGTTTCTGATTAATAGTGGAGAAAATACGAAACTATGGTTATCTAGGTTTCTAACTTACATTCTTCGAACAGGCAACCTACCTCGCTTATTTAAAATGAGTAAAGTCATTGCAATCCTAAAACCAAGAAAGCCTAGTGAAACACCAGAGAGCTATAGACCAATAGCATTGCTCAGTGCATGCTATAAACTACTAGAAAGACTAATCTTGAATAGAATTGCTACAAAAGTGTTCAAAACGATCCCTATTGAACAAGCAGGATTCAGACCACAAAGAAGTTGTGCCGATCAAGTCCTGTCATTAACTACCTTCATCGAAGCAGGATTCCAACAAAGACTAAAGACTTCGGTAGCATTTATAGACCCAAAGGCAGCTTACGACACAGTGTGGAGAGAAGGCGTTATCAGTAAACTCCTTAAAGTGATTCCATGCAGGAGTCTGGCTCACCTTATAAACAACATGCTGAGTGACAGAACATTTCGCGTAGTCATGGGAAGTGAAATCAGCAGATCCAGCAAACTAAACAATGGACTTCCACAAGGATCAGTGCTTGCCCCACTTCTGTTCAATTTATATATTTCAGATATACCCCCCACAAAATCCAGGAAATTTGGTTATGCAGATGATTGGGCACTTGCCACTAACGACCTATGCTTCGAGGAGATAGAGGAAACGCTGACAAAAGATCTCGCTGTTTTGGGAAACTACTTCCGAAAATGGAGACTCCAACCAAGCATGAGTAAAACAGAAGTTTCTTGTTTTCATCTGAACAATCGAATGGCTTCAAGGGATCTCAAGGTACACTTCGATAACACCCTTCTCCGCCACAATAGACACCCCAAATATCTGGGTGTTACACTCGATGGAACGCTGTCGTTCCAAGAACACTTGAGAAAGAGTGCTGCCAAGATTCAGACACGCAACAACATCATTCGAAAACCATGTGGTACTACTTGGGGTGCAAGTACAACTACTTTACGTTGCTCAGCTCTTGGCCTGGTTTACTCTACTGCTGAGTAATGTGCCCCTGTCTGGATAAACAGCCATCATGTGAAGAGAATAGATGTTAAATTAAATGACACAATGAGAATGATCACAGGCACGATCAGATCAACTCCTATTCAGTGGCTGCCTGTATTAAGCCATATTCCCCCACCCCACCTCCGCAGATGCAATGCTTTGATGAATGAATACAAGAAGATCCAGATTAATCAAAGACTGCCCATTCATGAGGATATCCACCATCTACATATAGATAGACTGAAGTCAAGACATCCACCCATCTGCACGGCGGAGAACCTGGCAATGAGTAATTTCAACCTTACTGAGAAATGGTCTAATGAATGGAGACAATTCGCCCCAGCAGAGTCTTTGGAAATGCCATGCATCTCACAGAAGGTACCTGGCTTTGAACAACCTCGGAAAGTATGGTCCAAGCTAAACCGGATCCGAACTAACCATGGTGTGTGTGCAGATCTGCTATACAAATGGAGGAAAAAGTCATCATCTTGTTGCGACTGTGGTGCGGAGAGACAAACTGTGAAGCACATCACCCAAGAATGCCCACTGAGCCGTTTCGACGGAGATAGAAGAGAATTTTTCCTGGGGACGCCACAAGCGATTAACTATGTAAATAGTGTAAATATAGATCCGTAGCTCATGTATACGCCATACGATAAATAAATAAAATAAACACCGGTTATCAGACAAATTCTACACACACCCAAAGTACACGGGGCTACATGACCGCGTTGTCGCAGCCTCTAAACTAAGGAACCAACCAACCAACCAACCTACACTGATCCAGTTGCTATCGTGAATTCGAAATGCACACTGTACTCTGAATCATTCTCATATTTTGTCGAAATTTAATGTTTTTCAGTCGTTCAATACGACTGTACCCAATTGTAATGGATGGTTACCTAATCCTGAAAACAATTAACATGAAATTAATAAATACACGTGGATGACCAGTTTCAATCGTCAAGCGATCATCATCAGATCCTTTACACTTAGGCTATTAAATATATGTCTACAAGTATGGGTTATTATACAGTGCCTTTGTTTCAAGTGGTGGCCAGCCGACTTACAGCGAGACAGCTTCGCCGCCAACAGCGCGCTGCTTGCCTTTCAAAATGGAGTACCGGTACGCCTAGCTGTGCGGACATAACCGGATAGAAGCAGGGTTAGAAACAGTATTGTTCGCCGCCAGATGGCTTCGCTGTGAGAAGTTTTCGGACTGGCCACGACTTGAAACAAAGGCACTATATTTACAATATATACCGTACAACTATTTAGTTGCAGTAGTGATTACTAGGGCTCGGATTTTTAGGTAAATAAATATTTTTTTTATGTAAATACATAATTTAAGCATTTTTTCAACAAATACATAAATTCCTGCTTCTCACTTATTAGCACATAAAAAGACATAATATTTACATTTTTTTTTTTCAAATCAGTATGCTATATCTTTCAGTTTATTGCATTTTTGTTCTTTGTTGCTTGAACGGGGAAGAACCTGTGAGCGATCTAATCTTCATGCAGAGCGTATGTCAGCTTGCAACTGTGCTATTCTTAACTTGTCGCCTCGTACCACTCACTGTGGAAGCAGGGATTTCCAGATAGGCTAATTTTATTTCTGATGGGGGCGTTCAGTTTTGCCAACCATCTGGGAAAGCAATCAAGGCTGAACAGCGATCTCAAGTTACACAACACCTCAAGGGCAAGAAATATATTGCCGCAGTTTCCCGCCTTCAGAAGAAGTGTGTCGCGATAATCGTCGGTCATTTGTGATGGACTACCTGAAGATGTATCCCGTTGTGTATTGTAATACTTCAGTAGTCAGTGAGACATAGCATGAATTGCATTCGTGAGTACTGCATATTGTTTATATTCACATTAATAAACTAAATTATAATTACATATTTTTACTTTTTTTTCACTTATTTCAGGTATTTTAAATACATAAAAAATAAATATTTTCCCCAATTTTTAGCACCTAAAAATCCGAGCCCTAGTAATTACTGATTAAACTAGCACAACTAGTATAAACAGGTAAAAGGTTCCGCCTGATCAATACTTTTATAAAAGTACCAGAATGAACTTTTACATTTCTAGCACAACTACTCAAAATATGTGATATTTTTGTTGAGATACTGATAGTGGTGATTGATCTTCAGGTTTGCTTGCTTGGTGTGATTGTTGTTAAATGGTCAGGTTATTGTGGACTATGCACTTCGCTGTTTCAGCGATGTGGTCCGTATCCACGCAGCTGCCACTTGCCACCTCCGGCTGCCTGCAGAGAACTGGAAGGTATTACCTGTTATCTCTCAACCTCCTTGCCCCCCCCGCATACCTGACTGCCTGTGTTTGTCGAACAATGTAACAAAATTATCCAACACGATAATGTTCATAGTTTGTTGTTATTCATTCGGTTATTTGTAGATATTTAGTTAATTGGTTGGTTAGTTAATTAATTAATTAATTAGTCAGCCAGTGTGTCAGTGGGTTTTATCTTAATGTTCGTAGTTTACATCAGTGTTTTTGTTCTTGTGTTATTTCACGAGTGATAATAATGGCTACAAGGAAATAAAAATCAACGTCCAAGAACACAACTGGACGAGGTGCAACAGTTTGAACCCAGGGAAGGGAGATGATCGATTGCTTATTTGTCTCATATTTTTTAACACTTAGGCCTATCTCCAATATAATGCATCGCGAATAATTGCTTATGATCCAAGTCTGGTTCAGTGGCTTAGATAGCAGGTTAAAACTGAAAAGGTTAGTGAAGTATATTTATGAAACGTGATATTTTTTTATTAAGGGGTAGGTTATGAAATGTTGCGTGAACAAGTAGCGAAAGTGATATGACTGACAGGAGCAGCGAACGAGAGTGTGGCAACGCCGCATGACGTCATACCCCAACTCTCGTTGGACAGATACTACAGCTGGTAATAAACGATGTTCGGTTAATCGATTAAACGAATAATTTGAAATTAATCGAAAACAACTAACCGACTGGCCGTTCTATCGATTAATCGACAAACCGAATAATTGATAAATCAGCTTATCGAAGAATCGATTAATTGATTATTTGACACGAGATAAGAAAAGAAGTTTAAAAGAGAGATCATCGTTTAAGATGAGTTACGTGTATTTTCACAATTATGTATAGAAATCTATAAAAGTTACTTTTTGCCTAAATATACAGTGTCAGTGACAACAGTGGAAGGACAAACATCAAACAAATTGGGAAGGATTTCGAAAAAAGAAAACGAAGAGTTTTCAGCAAAGATTTTAATGCATTCTTGTTCAATTTTTACAATTTAGGACAGGAACTTTTTGGTTTTTTACTTTGTTTTAGCATTGTTTTCACAAAGATGGTACATTATTTAAAAGTATCTGATACAATATATTTTAATTAAATAAATGTCTGATTTTCTTCTGTGAGAGCGTAGTGAAAGGAGCGAAGTACATCGATTAATCAACAAAACAATGAATCGATTATTCGACCAATCGATTAATCGTTATGTGTAGCAATTAATCAATTATTAGATGATGAAAATCCCTTAACGCCCAATAAGGAGGTTCAGTGGGATGCCACAAGAAATACATGAGGCTACAGATGAAGCAGTGAATTGGTTAAACTCGTTGGACATCCATTTGTAATGCTTGTACCTATGTATCCTTTATGCCATACAAAATAATAATAATTATTATTAGATAACTGAAATTAATCTATTAAAAGGTACAGGCCGTCATGTGCTGCCGTGCTGAGGTAAGAATGGTACCGCTGGGTCATCTCCAAACATCGTGTCTCCGCAACTGAGGCTGGTTTCCAGTTGGCCGATAACAGTGTCCCCGTCATGCCTTCGATGCTTATATCTGCAACCATTATTACAGTGACCTTATATTATTACACGCATAAGACGTGTGGTAGTCTATGGAGCATATTAGATAATGCAGTTTAAGGTTGTGTGACTATGTGCCGTTACCGTGGCTCTTGTGCACCTTTTAACGCTTGCGTTATGCTAATTAAGCTTATACTTGTAATAGAATTCCTCGGGTCATGGCTACGTTACATCGTTACGAGCTGTTCTCCTAATTAAATGACTACACCTGGAGCAATATCAGCAAGCCAATCCATATTAAAGGCTTCTTGTGTTCACACTGACCAGTCTCGCAATCTAAAGTAAAGACGAGAAAGAATTAACATCTACCATCTTCTTCGACTGCCTAAGACAAGGATTTTCAACCGATTCATGCTCGAGGGCGATATTTAAATTCGAAATAATTTAGATTCACGGGTTCCATGAGTAATTTGTTAAGATTTACCATTGTTAAGATATAGTCTACTTAAACGTATAATAGGTTTATAATAATAATAATAATAATAATAATAAAAATAATGAAACTTTAAATGAAAAAAATATGACAAATGACAAGCATGGACCAAAATTCCTTGACACGGAGATAGGATGGATTAAAAGGGTCAAAAGTGCAAGTACCTGTGAGAGAATGGGTTAGAAAAAGCAGCTGTTGGAGATCGAATTATAAAAATGGAAAGAGCATTTGGATTAATAAAAAATATCTACAACACGAAGTGCATCTCCTGGAATACCAAAATAAGGCATTATAACACTGTCTCAAAAATATAGCCTCGAAAAACTAGAAGTCCTGGAAAAGAGATTTCTAAAAAAAATATGGGTGCAGTTCGGACTGAATAAGGATGGAAACTGCGAAGCAACAGAGAAGTCTACCAGAACATGGAAATTATCTCAGAGACTATGCGGAAGAGGAGGCTAACATTCCTCGGACATCTATACAGAATGCTCAAAAATATATTCGACCACTCCAACGTGGACTAAGGAAGTTAGGAAAGATTTAAAAAAGTTGAACATGACAGAGACTCAAATGCTAGAAAGTGAATTTAAGAGTAAAGTGAAAAATCTGGAAGGGTTTTAAGATGAAGATAGACCTAAGAGAAGTGGACGAACTTGGACAGAAGATCAAAGGAAACAGGGCCGTGAACGCGTGTAGGAATATTGGAGACCGAGGAAACTCCAGGCAAAGGAAAATAAAGTTGTAGCATGATCCTAAGTGGCCAATTCGCATGAAAAAGAAAAAGAAACTTTGGTGATTGTTGCACACTCTACCGCGAAGGTTTCTGAATAAGTAAATCCATTTCACAATTGGTGGCGCGCGAGTTGTTTCAGCAAATGAGTGTTGGCGCGTGAATCGTTTCAACATATTATCTTTGGTTAGTTGTCGTATGCACTCCCACGAAAGCTTCTGGATTAGTAAATACATTCAGCAATAGGTGACGCGCGAGTCGTTCCGACAAATCGTTTCAACAAATGAACTTTGCAGTGGCTCAGTACACGTGTTATATTATCAGCCAAAAAACCATGATTTCGATGCCAATAATTGCAACATTCTAAAAAAAATTAATAATAAAAAAGAAGAGTATACACCAGGCTAATCGACAACCTAGTTATGTTCATCAATACTGTAATGAACCAAGACGAAGTTATTGATTAACCAATTGTATTCTTGAATTCACTTGATACACTTGATTCGCCGCACGTATTAACATTGAAAATTGGTGTGCCTATCATTCTTCTCTGAAACATCAATCCACTACGACTTTGCAATGGTACAAGCTGCAATTTTAAAAGGGAAATTTAAAGGAGAAGATGTACTGTTGCCACGCAACCTAATGATTTAGACGGATAAGCCTTTTCAATTCAAACGTCTGCAGTTTTCTGTGCGATGACCGTCAACAAAGCACAGGGACAACCCGTACAAGTGTGTCGACTAAATTTGGAAAATCCATGCTTCGTACATGGACAGCTGTTTGTGGCCTGCTCACGCATAGGAAAGACTTCTGATTAATTCATGTACGCATCAGGCGGAAAATCAGAAAATATTGCGTATCCAAACACACTCCTATTAACAAAACTACAACACAAACACTTTCTTTGTTGGGCATTGCCAGGCATGTCGGGTACAGCTAGTAATAATAATAGTGTATAATCTTCAGAACGGTTTTTCGGGTAACTAGGCCATGATAACGAGTGATGGACGAAGCAAAGAGTATATATAAAGTAGGTTGTCTCAGGCAGGGAAAGCATTTCTACAGAAAAGGAATCTGTTGACATCGAATATAGATTTAGGTAATAGTGAACCCATGTACCATTGGCTCAAAGGGTCGAATCCATGTATTTTTGTAAAAGGAAGGAAGGAAATATACAGTCTTCAGAGGAACATAGAAAGATTTCATGCAAGAAGACTAGCATAACGTTGTGTAAGAAGCTGGACCCAGGTGGCCAGGAAATGAGATCATGCCTGACTCATTGATAAGGAGCCAGTCACGAATATAAATAGGAGTGGAAATTTCCAGGCGTGTGACAGAGAGCACGTTTCGGAAATCGCCCTTACCTTGCAGTAAAACGGCAACAGCACAGCTGTGCCAGAAGAAGAATAATTAAATTTAACCCATTTGCAATAATAAAAGTAATTAAATAAATACAGCATTGTGAATCATTTCGGAATAGAGATTTTTGTGTGGAGAAAAAGCTTTTAATAATTGCTTAGAAAAGAAGTGCAAATGCAGCATGACGTAATTAAAAGTTCCCCGAGACCCGAGGAGTGGGGAATTAAAAATCAACTGTAACACCCACACAGCTGAAGACTAAGAATTAATTAATATCTCAGAAATGCACGATCGATTTTCATGTGCAGTGAGGTCATTTTACGGTTAGAAAACGAGCTTTCTAGAGATATAATTTTTATAAGTGTGCGACAATTATTTCAAAAGTTGGTCACGAAAAGGACTAGGATTTTATCTTTTTTTAGCTAAAGAGTATAAAAATCCAGGCTGAGCCAGACCAATCATGCAGTCTACGAGCATCCCTTGAGGGGAAACGCTGTATCACATCGTATAGCCAGTATCCGACAGCCCGAGGGCGTCGCTGTATCAACAACCAACGTGCACCCGTAAGGAGTGGCCGATAAGTATTATTATAGTATCGCCGTGTGGAGAATTAGGAAAATCCTAAATACAGGATCTAGTTCCGCCAGTATCAATCTTACAGTGAAAAGTTCGGAAATTATAGTCAAAGCAGGCTGCGAACTTAGAGCACAGGCGATAGGTCTTCAAAATATAGTTAAATTAAACGACCGAAAGTATCGTAACGTTCTTGAAGTACCATAACAGCGAGATAAACATTCTAGCAACTTTAAAGAACCCAATTAGGGTCGGACAGAATAAGGCTTGCATAGTATTCCGAAAAGATAGGAATTCGAGAACAGAATAATCAGAAAGGAAAAGTAAATTCTAGACATTGTTTCAAGGAAACAAACGAACTATAAAAAGCACTAAGTTACGAAGAGTATTAGATGCTAGAAAGAATAGGTCACCGATAGATTATCTGGGAGACCGTGAATAAGACTGACTTTCACTAGACAAATAATAGGGTCTAGAAAGAAGCAGTTCGAGCTAAAAGTAATAGCCGATCGTCAGGAAACCGGATTCGAAGAAGTACCAGTCCAGGAGGAGGTAGATGGTTCGAGACTTTCATATTGGTTAGAGAGGAAGCCGACATTTACGAATTTCACCCTTGGAGACGGGAAGTAAAGAAATCACGTGTGGAAGGCATAATAAAAGCCTTAGTGATTAGAATCTGTGTAGTGTAAATATATAAAATTTGTGTTAAAGAGTAATATTTTTAGTGATTTTTAGTGTGTATTATAGAAGAATACACCAGGGTAATTTAAAATGTTACCAGTGTTTAATGTATATGAGTTATATGTGTGTCAAGATATGTCAGTATATGAAATGAATTTGTGCAAGATGGTGTAATCACACATTGTGGGCGAGATGAAACATCGTTGGAAAGTACGGTCGTGGACCGATTTGAACATGTAAGTAGCTAATTTCATTATGTTATGTGTTGGGAATTTGTTTGTGTACAATCCACCTGAGTTTGAGAAATAGGGATGTTTTTGAATAACAAATAACAGAATAAGGGCGCGGTCTGAACAAATAAAAATTGAGAAATTATAAAATAATGGTGTGAAATGAATAAATCCTTTAGAGGAAAAGTATGAAATAAAATATCAGTGCATTTGATAAATGTTATAAAAGCAAGCGTAATAATAATAATAATGAAAAGTATATAAATGAAGATTAATTTGAATTATATGAAAGAAATAGCTTTTGAGCTTTTGTAAGGAATAAAGACATGATATGAATACATGTTCTTAAAGTATAGTGATTATTGTCACGGGAGAGGATAAATATAAAAAAATTGAGATGTAGATCAAATGTTGATTTTGAATTTATCAGTTCATTGGAAGACGCTAGGCTTTAAAGTAATGTATAGCGCATTGTCACGCATTAAAGTAAATTATCACGCTAGGAAGGCGTTGAATCTAAATATACTTGGTAAATTAATTGTGAGGGACAGTTGATTGCGGTAATTGAGCTATAATAAGTCCTCCAGTATGGGATTGGTTCCCGAGGCCATGTGTGTTATATAGTATTAAATAATAGGGAGCGTATTTGTTGTATTGATGAGCGCAGGTTAGACCGAGGTCGCCTTAAACGCTGAATTGTTGTAAGTCCTCCAGTATGGGATTGGTTCCCGAGGCAGTTGAGAGAGTCGAACCTAGACTCGTATAGTTGTGGAAGCCCCTAAATATCGTCGTTGTATTGAATTATTCTTACCCATCAATGATGACACTTCATAATTAATAAATGCCAAGGTTACGAAAGTGGTCTATGAACATATAATGTTGTTAAAAATGAATGAAAGAAACGCCAGGTCTGTTCAAAGAACTGTGGAAAGGAAATAGCTGTTTTAAAAGCATGAATGTAGCTGTCTCGAGACGAGACATAGAGCCTCCCCTCCCTGGCCATAAATCACGTCAAGTGTTACGGTTAGACCCCTTGTTGTGGTAAGGTCGGAGTAGACCGTCTGCTGGAAGTAATGATACACCGTGAGTGTTTAGAATTTGTTAATGACCCGGGATATGAACCGAGGTCCTTGTAGATTAAAAGTACCGCTTGCCAGTTCAGATCGTAGCATTCTTATGTGATAATGGTCTTTTAAGACAAATAAATAAAAATCCCTAATGTAATGTTGTATTGATGTAGGATTTCACGAGTCCACTGAGGACAATTAGATTCCGGGAGTAATCATAATTTTTGACTTTGTTGAAGTAGTCTTCGGTAACTCTGGAGTACACAAGTATTTTCCCGATCACTGTAGTGAATTTGTTATCTTGAGAGAGGTGGTAACGTTGAGAACATTGTGGAATGCCCCAAAAATTTAAGTAAAGGAATAACATGTACTTTAAATACCATTATGTATTGTTTTGATTATAAGAAACTCATAAAATAGATATGGAGGTGTGTAAAAGAATGACACCGTTTATATTGAAAGGTATCGAGCCATTGGAGCTCGTGATTATATTGAATTTTTAAAAAGGGATACTTTATGGAAGTGAAAAGAATTATAAGTTGTTGGTTTGAAAGAAACCATGTATTTTAATATAATATTTGTTTGATTTTTATATATTCCTTGTTCACTTTGAGCAAGTTTAGAAGGATTGGTCAATAGTTTATTTGTTTTATTTGTTTGTAGCGCCATAATTTTGGTTAATTAAATGTTTTAAAATAGGAGTTGATTTTGTTTTTATTTTTGGAAGTGTATCCTCTATTTAATCCAAAATGTGTAAGTCACAGAGTGGGAGAACGTACCAAAACCCCGAAAATCCCGATTTGAGCATTGCTGGCATACTGTGATTTGCATATTTCTTACTAAAAGGGCACAGGGGGGCATAGAAGTACTGTGCTTGGATTAATGATTAGAGGAACACTTAAGACGGTCATATCATGTAAAGTAAAGTAATGATAGGAATAGCTACAACATATAATATTAACTGACCGCATGGGTCCCTAGAAACTCACACCAAGCAGCCCTGAAATAACCCCCCCTAGCAAACCATAGATTTTGGCGCCCAGTACGCAGGGCTGAGTTTTCCTAGGGAAAACCCGAGTTTTCTCGAAAAATCAAAATTTTCATAAAAAATGGTTTTTCAAAATTTTGAATTTTAAATACTTCCATAAAGGTTTTGACATTGAATGAGTATATCAAAAGGGTACGTCTTAGTAAACACCCGTACCAAGATAAGATTTTGAAAATTGGGACACAAGAGTTCGGATTACCATCTCTCAAGCATGTACCAGCGATGTGGCATAGTAGCCCACTGTATTCTAATAAGATGGCATTGAGTGAGGAGATGCAACGGCTCTTGGAGGCCATAGACAATAAGTTGGACAGCCAACTGAGTGAAAGTAACATCAAGTTAGAATCCATAAATCAGAGTTTAGGATCCCTTAAAACTAACAGTGATAACATGGGGACTAAATTAGAAGCTATCGAGGCCGACAGTAAAACAAGTAATGAGATACTGAAGGCTGAAATTGAGGGAATAAAAAAGGGGTCAAATGAACTCTGAGAGAGCATAGAAGGGACAATGAATAACAAATTTCAAGGTTTTGACACTGAGTTTGGGAAGAAGTTAACTGAGTTAAAAGGGGAAATCGCAGGGGAAATTCAAAAGGAAAATAATGTACTTAAGTCAGAATTGCAAAGCCAAATAAAGACCTTAGAGGATAGTACGGTAAAATCCCAAACTGAATGTCAAGAAAATTTTGGAATTTTGAATAAACATTTGAGTTCCATGGAAATTAAATTAAGTAATATGGAGAAAAATGTAGATGTATGTAAAAATGAATTTGTAACCCAGATCCAAGGGGGGCGAACAGAGTTATGGAATCAAATAGAGTCAAATATGAAGATTTGTAAAAAATCCCGGGAGGAGATAAAGGAAAGTTTTAAGGAATTAGGAGACAAATTTAAAGGGGTAAAGGACCAAGTAGAAAAACTCGAGGGAAAGGTCGATGGAGTTCAGGAAGAAGTAAAAGAGATGAAAAATCAAAATCAAAAGGACGTGCAGGATATGAAAGGTCAATTTGAGCAATTTACCGGGTAGGTAGATGATAACTTGAAGAAGTACGAGAAGGAAATAAATGAAAGATTAGGTACATACGAAAAGCATCTCCAGAAAGAAAGAGGACAACGAAATGAAGAAAATAAGGAAAATACCCAGAAGATAGATGAAATAAGTAAGGGTATTAATGAGGTTCAGGAAACCATAGGAACATTAAAAGATCAAGTAGGAAAAACCAATACCGAAGTAAACCAGGTCCAAGAGGAATTGACGATAGTGTCTAAGAGCCAAGGGAAAACTGAGGAAAAGCTTGAGGGAATTAAAGTAGATATGATCAAAGGACAAAAAGAAATGGAGAAGAAAATAAAGGAGATACGAGAAGACCTAGATACCATAGGTGACGTTAAGCCAGAAATTATAAAAGAACAGGTCATGGTCATCAAGAAAGAGGTAGAAGAACACTTAAATGAAATCAGGGATAGTTTCAGGGATGAGAAGTTCCAACTCAAAAAGGATCAAGAAAGAATTCAGAATGAATTAGGATCCCGGTTGGAAAGGACTGAACATAAGAACAGTCAAATGGAAATTCAACTCATGGCTAATGAAGAAAGTGCCCGAAGAGAAAGGAAGTTAGAATTTGAGAGTCAGGATGAGTTTCCAAAGACAGGATGGGTAGATCCCCATGAACGAGGCACAGATCCAGAAAGGGACTTAGGAGGGGAGAGCCCTTATAAGAACCCAGGATATCCGATGGCGATGTCAACCCCGTACATGAACCAAACAAATGGTCAAATAATAAATATCATCAAGTCAAATGAGGACAGACCGGTGAAGTTTACGGGTAATAATATGTCAATTACTCCTAAATACTGGTTGAAGGAGGTCGCAGGGTACTTGAATGAAATGAAGGTTCCTCAGGATCGGAGACTGAGAGCAATTGAGAAGCTGTTGGCAGGTGATTGTCTCACCTGGTTCAGGAGTTTCAGGTACACATTTGACACGGTGGAAGGTTTTAGAGAAGCGTTTCTGAAACGATATTGGGAAGCAGATGTCCAAGAGAATCTGAGGCTAGATCTGTACTCTAGGAAGTACAGCACAAATGCCCCAACTAAGTACTCAGAATTTTTCACCGCTCAGCTGTGTAAATTCCGGGAACTTGACATTGCTCCTGCTGAGAACGACCTGTGTGCCGCCATTGCAAGACAATTTCCATATGAGATCCAGAGGTTGTTAATCTCATCAAAAGCCAGAAGCGCTGTGGAAGTGGAGAGCGTTTTACGTCAATTAGACATGACGACTTCACACGTTACTCCCAGGCATCCAAGACAGACTGAACAGGTACATATGGCCAGCAGTCAAGAAAACAGAGAGAAACCATCGACTAGAAATCAGTCCACTAGTACTGATACTCAGGGACTGGGACGAGAATATGGACATCAAGAGCCTAGGGGAATACAGCCATACTATAGAGGAGGATATCGAGGAAGGAATCCTAGAAGTACGGGTTATAGGCAACAAGAGAGTCGACCCTATAACAATAACAATCAGAGGCAAGATCACCGAAAGAGATGGGAAAATTTTCCCAGAAGGAACGTAAGGCCAGAGGATAGGGATGATGAATATCGGGCCGAAATAGAAGAGAGATATCAGGAAAGTCTTCGTTACATGAATGAACGACCAGACGAACCTGAAAGGCAAAAAGTCCGTTGGAGTGAGGCAATAAAGAACCGAAAATCACCCGACCGACTAGAAGGAGCTCAAAGCTTGGAGCTACAAGCTCAATTGAAGAATGAGGGGAAAGGAAGCCCTCAGGAAAAAAAACTTCAAAATTAAATCATCAAAAGTGGAATCATACCAGGAGCTGGGAGGAGGTAGAGATTGTGAATTGGATAGCAAGACCAGATGAGCTAATTAACGAGGATGTGGAGGGAATCCCACCTATTAGAAGAGAACTACCTATCATCATGCTAAGGATAGAAGGATTACTGGTCAGGGCATTAATTGATACTGGATCGACCGTAAGTTTAATTACGCAAACCCTCTTAAATGAACTGGAAACAAGAGGCCGCGTATTGAAAATTCCCACATCAAGTGTGAAGATTAAGGGAATTATTCCTGAAAAATCTTTAACATGTAAATTTCAGGTATACATTGATTTAATCATGGGTAACACTGAAATTTCGCAATGCTTTTTGCTGGTAAATCAATTGCCATATAATGTCATATTAGGTATTGATTTTATCCGTGAGAACAAGGTCATCATAGACCTAGCACAAAACTGCATTAGGATTCAAAGAGAGGATGTGGATGAACAAAACATTAACCTACAGGAACAGGATGTGGAAATAGGAGAACAAGTATGGCATGTGGAAGAAGTAACGGAAGAAGGTGGTAAGGACATAGAAAAGATATTTGAAGTCCTAAATATAGAACTTGAAGATAATTCGGAAACTGAGTTCGAAACCAACCTGTCAGGAAAAATAGAGGAAGCTAAAGTTAACCTCGAAAATAAGGAACAATTAAAGGAATTACTATTAAATTTCAGGGACGTATTTGATTCCAAGCCAGGGAAGATTCAAAATTTTAAATACGCGTTCCAAGTAAATGATTGGGCACCGTTCAGACAAAAACCATACCCGGTTGCAGAAAAACATTACCCACAAACGAAGAAAACACTGCAGGAGATGATGAATGCAGGTGTGATAGAAAAGATGGCGACACCATATGTTAGTCCATTAGTAATTGTGAGTAAACCGGATGGCTCAGTAAGGGTGTGTTTAGATGCCAGGAATTTGAATGCAAAAATCATACCGGAAATTGATTCGGCACCACCCATAAAAGAAATACTGAGGAAATTTAAAGGCAAGAAGATTTTCACAAATATTGACATGACTTCTTCGTATCATCATCTCGAACTGGAAGAGAAAACCAGTCTTTTAACTGGATTTCAGTTCGACCAACAAACATACTGCTTTAGGAGATGTCCGTTTGGTTTGAAGACCGCGGGATCTGCCTTAATAAGAGCGCTTGATCGAAACCTGTCAGAGGAAGTGAAAGATTGCACTATCTGTTATGTGGATGACATTTTGCTTACCTCGGAAAACATTGAGGAACATTTGGAAAAGTTAAAGAAATTATTGGAAGATTTAAGAAAGGCTAACTTTAAGATTAATTTGAAGAAATCAAATTTTTGTCAGAGACAAGTAACATTTTTGGGGCATGTGATTGATAAGGATGGTGTTAAACCAAATCCATGCAAATTAGAATCGATAAGAGATTTTCCCAGGCCTTTGAAGGTGAAAAACGTTCGCCAGTTTTTGGGATTGATTGGATTTTTCTCAGGACATTGTCCATCATACACCAAAACTGTTGCACCACTACAGGACCTTCTGAAGAAGGGGGGCAAGTGGAAATGGACGGAGGAAACAGAAAAAGCATTTATAGAGGCCAAGGAAATGCTCTTAAACTATGTGAAGCTAGGATATCCTGATTTTAATCAGAGATTTATTATTCAAACAGATGCATCCCAGATTGGAATAGGGGCAATGCTATATCAGGAAAACCCGGATAACCCTGAGAAGAAGAATTATCTAGCTTTCACAAGTCGGAGACTGAAACCACACGAGAAAAATTATACAATCAGCGAGATCGAGCTGTTAGCGATATTGCACGCGTTGCAATATTGGCGAAAGATCGTATATGGGTTTCAAGTCACATTAAGGACGGATCATAAAGCCTTAACCTTTTTGATGAAGACTGATCTATCCAGTCAAAGGTTGATGCGTTGGGCTTTATACATTCAACAGTTTGACGTATATATAGAGTACTGCCCAGGAAAAGAAAATGTAGTTCCAGATTATTTAAGTAGACAGCCAGAGTCCACAGAAGAGGAAGTAATGGCTATTGATTTGGAAGACAGGGATCAGCGTACTCTGAATGAGTTGAGAAGCATTGGTCAACGACAACGTGAGGATCCATGGATGAACATGCTCATATCCTTCCTTGAAGGGAGTTTGATAAGGGGAACACCGGCGTACACGGAAGCTAATAAGATAGCTCAAGATTACACATTCTATAATGGATTGTTATATAAGTTTGTGGACTCTGACCATACACGATTGAGGATCGTTGTACCTGCGATTTTGCAGAGAAAAATGGTATGGTTAGCCCATAGATCGTTCGGACATATGGGAGTCGACAAAACAGTCTCGATGCTGAAAGAAGCATTTGTATGGCCGAGACTGAGAGAAACTGTAAGGGATACGCTCATGACATGTGATCTATGTCAAAGGATTAAGCCAAATGCGTTTTTGATGAGACAAAAGCCAATACCATTGTTGCCCGAGAGGCCAGGTCAAATTATTTCTATTGACAATTTCGGACCTTTGCTAAAGGCTAGGCGAGGAAACAGACACATAATGGTGGCTATGGATGTTTTCACAAAAATGGTTGTCCTTGCTCCCATACAGAAGACTAGTACCAAACAGGTGTTAAAACGACTCAAAGAAAAAGTGATACCTATTCTGGGAAAACCCGAGAATTTGTTGTCGGATCACGGTAGTTGTTTTACAAGTGTAGAGTTCAGACAGGAATTAGAAAGACTTGGAATACGTCAGATTTTGTCAAGTATTCGCCATCCTGAGGCAAATCCTGTGGAAAGAGTGATGAGGGAGACGGCCAAGTATTGTAGGATATACTGTGCCGAAGAAAATTGGAAATGGATAGACATCCTGGATATTATCGAATTTTGTATAAACAACACAATCCATGAATCTACGGGAGAGATACCAATAACGTTACATCGGAATGAGCAACCAGAGAGACCTTGGAGTCTGGTAATTCCTAGGCCAGCAGATGCTCAGCCTGGAAGAGATGTACGTATTAGAAGAGCCTTTGAGCATCTAAAAGCTCAAGCTGATAGAAGGCAAAGAAGAAACAGGCACAAGAGGTATCATCGACCACTATTAGCAGGGGAAATGGTGTTTGTGAAAAGACCAGCCATTTCGGATCCAGGGAACCGCGTGTACAAGAAGTTCCAGAAAATGTACCACGGACCGTTTCAAATAATAAGAGATTTAAGAAATAATGCCTATAGAATTCGGCACTGTGAAACGAATCACGAAGTGATCATGAACTCCGCGAATTTAAAAGTATATTACCCTCCCGAAGACTTCGATGAAGCAAATGAACAAGCCCTGGTTATGGAACAATTTAGAGATGATGAATCCACTTTTGATAGAAACGAGAGTAAGGTAGAAAAAGGAAACAGAGCTCAACCATTCGAGTGCGAATGCGAATTAGAGAAACTGTATTATGAGATAAGAGAAATAATTGATTTTGTTGAAAAGGAAAATCTCAATTTAAGAAGAGAGAATGATGAAATAAATAAACGGGTAGGGATAGACCACACCCGTAACGAAAATTTATGTTCTGGAAACTTGTAGTCCAGACAAATAAGAAAGAAAGAAAGAAAGAAAGAAAGGGTAGGGACAGAGCGTACCCAACCTACAATATTACCGGATATGACTTAAAAGGTGGAAAAACCCAAATTATCGTGGGATTTTAAAGGAATAAAGATCAGAAGGTACGGATAAACGTTATGATGGCTTCGACAATTCTTATTCTTATGTGATAATGGTCTTTTAAGACAAATAAATAAAAATCCCTAATGTAATGTTGTATTGATGTAGGATTTCACGAGTTCACTGAGGACAATTAGATTCCGGGAGTAATCATAATTTTTGACTTTGTTGAAGTAGTCTTCGGTAACTCTGGAGTACACAAGTATTTTCCCGATCACTGTAGTGAATTTGTTATCTTGAGAGAGGTGGTAACGTTGAGAACATTGTGGAATGCCCCAAAAATTTAAGTAAAGGAATAACATGTACTTTAAATACCATTATATATTGTTTTGATTATAAGAAACTCATAAAATAGATATGGAGGTGTGTAAAAGAATGACACCGTTTATATTGAAAGGTATCGAGCCATTGGAGCTCGTGAGTATATTGAATTTTTAAAAAGGGATACTTTATGGAAGTGAAAAGAATTATAAGTTGTTGGTTTGAAAGAAACCATGTATTTTAATATAATATTTGTTTGATTTTTATATATTCCTTGTTCACTTTGAGCAAGTTTAGAAGGATTGGTCAATAGTGTATTTGTTTTATTTGTTTGTAGCGCCATAATTTTGGTTAATTAAATGTTTTAAAATAGGAGTTGATTTTGTTTTTATTTTTGGAAGTGTATCCTCTATTTAATCCAAAATGTGTAAGTCACAGAGTGGGAGAACGTACCAAAACCCCGAAAATCCCGATTTGAGCATTGCTGGCATACTGTGATTTGCATATTTCTTACTAAAAGGGCACAATAGGAAGTCATTTTTGAAAGCCTTTGTCTGGTGCGTGGCACTCTATGGAAGATAACTTGAACTATTGGTGCAGCAGAAAAGAAGAGAATTGAAGCGTTTGAAACGTGGTGTTACAGGAGAATGATGAAGATCATATGGGTAGATACGGTTACAAATGAAGAGGTATTAAGCCGAGTGGGAGAGGAGAGATGTTTCTGGCGAATGCTAGTGAAGAGAAGAGATGGGTTGGTAGGACACATACTAAGACACCCAGGAATAGCAAGCTTACTTATGGAAGGAAGGATCGAGGACAAGAACTGTAGGGGTAGACCAAGGTCAGAATATGTTAGATTGCCTCGGCTGTAGGGTGTGGTAGCTATGTAGAGATGAAGCGATTAGCTCAGGACAGGGAGGCCTGGAGAGCTGCATCAAACCAGTCAAAAGACTGAAGACTCAAACAACAACAGGCCATGTACAACGTTTCTTGATATATGAGGTTAATATAGGCCATTAGAATGTTCCCGAAATCCCATGAGAACATTCCAATAGCCGATACAAACCTCAGACAGCGCCACTTCAAGCTATTTAGAACATATCTTTGAAAATGCCAATCGCAGTTGTTGGTGAAACGTCAGATATTGATGTCTATGGTAGTATGGCAGTGACTAGCATTCTTGACGCTCACAGCAAAGGTCCGGGTTTAATTCCCGGGCCTGCCAAAAATTTGCGATACCTAATCTCGCTATTTACTCACGCTCGCTGATGGCATAATACGCTAGGTTCTAGTTAATTTTACTGTTTTTGCCGCAGAACTTACTACTTTTAAATATCATTCGATCCTATGGTAAACATATTTTTTTTTTGGTTGTTTAGGTTGTGTTTTAGCAATTTCCTGAACTACCTTCAGTCCCCCCCAAAAATAATTATTTTAAACCAATTATGTAGGCCTTAAACAACTTTGCGTTGAATGTGGTTGGTTGGTTGGTTCCTCAGCTTAGGGGCTGCGACAACGCGGTCATGTAGCCCCGTGTACTTTGTGTGATGGCTGTATTAGTGCGTGTATCTGTTTTTAATTCAAGTAAGGACTGCAACTATGCATTTTTCAAATAGTTCCTACTTTTGCCGCCAAACTCCACCGTCAACGACTACTAGGCCTAGTTCAGAACTTAGCTACTAGACGCCACCACAGTCGGCTCTTGGCAACGAACGTAGAAACTTAAGAGCGTTGTTTACATTCCTAACCTATACAATTTAGCTTCACACAGGTGTAATTAGTGGAAGGTTCTTTAACAAGCCATAAATCAATGACATGGGACCGCCGGCTTTACTTCTCCTCCGAAGGAAGGCATACTGAGGGATTTTTAACGCTCTTAAAAAATCCGACGGCTTCGGCCGGGTTTGAACCTGCTATCTTGGGCATAGAAGCTCAGCATGCTACCAACTACGCCACCGAAGCCGCCTTACTGTACTGTAAGATAATGTTTTAGACTATGATATATTATGTTTATGATATCTATGGGCTTTTAGTGTTCTCCCCGGCCAGTCAAATGCCATCCCAGGCGTTGAATGTGATTTCTTATATTTTGAGCCGGCAAGAGTGCCAGTAGCCGGTATAATAATATCGTTGTCATCCAGGAAAGAGCCAATTTGTTCGGTTTGCTGATCATGCTTGTTAGGTTAGGTATTGATTCTGGGTGAAATGTTTTTGAATTTTAGTTTACTTTGTAATTATATTAAATCTGTATGCAGGGGTTTTCACCCAGGCATAAAAACGGAAAGTTCACATTTTAATTCAAGAAATCTTCAGAAATCTAGCAACATTTTCAAAGCCACCTGTTAAATGTTTACAATTATTTGGTGTGTTTTATTTGTTAATATGTTAGTTGTGTTTGTAAACAGTGTAATATAATAATTTCAGTGCACTAATATATCCTTGAATTTAAGGTCAATAGTAATTATACTAAACCGATTACTAACACTTACGAAATTATGCCCGTGAAGAAAGACACGAAACGCTACCTTTTGAACTTAAAATTAAAAAAAATTGACAAACAATTTAGTCGTTTTCATACACCTCTATTAATAGGTCAGAAATTGTTCTCAAATCTCAGTAAACGTTGAGATAGTGACAGCCATTCTCTTGAGCCTTTAAGTTATCTAAATACGTTTTACTGTAGTCTACAATATTTGAATATTTGAGAAGTGTCCCCGAGAGGTGTATTCATATTCCAAGTGGGCCATGAGAGGTACACTTGCCAGTGTTTGAGAGGATCTTAATGGCACTGCCGGCTGAGAGCTCTTCAGGCCAGCTACAAGAGCACCAAGTGGGGAATTAAAAATTCTCTCCGCTAACATCGGGTGGGCTGAGTGTGCTTACCTTCCACTCGGCAAGGGCGCTAGTTACCGGACTTCACAACTCATCTTCGTTGTGAATCAAAGTTTTCACCACACTACAGCTTCATACGAGAAAATTCTTCCTGAAACAGAGCTTTCACTCTCTGGGTTCGAAAAACCCTTGGACTCAAAATTAACAAGCATGTAAATTGATTCCAGTCGACCGCATAGTCACGGAATTTCATTCAGTGCATTTTAGTCTACTAGAACCGTATATGGGCCTCATATGCTCAATTCAAAAGAACAGCCTCGGCAAATATTCTAGATGGTGGGTGAGCGTACTAAAAAAAATAATAATCAAAATCCCTAACTCTGGGTTCAATTGCGCAATTAGCACGAAACTTTGTAAGAGAGGAGTATCATATAAGGGATCTCACTAGCGTTAGTCATAAGACTATCAGTCTGCATATAGTACGCAGTCATTAATATCCACAATACAATATTTAACAATGTTTAACACAGAAGTTAAATATATTGGGGGAATTTTTATAGTGTTATGCTTGGAGAAGAAGTGGGAAACCACGGAAAACCACTTCCAGGATGGCTGGGATGGGAATCGAATCCTCCTGTACTCAGTTTTGCCTCAAGAGGCTGAGTGTACCCCGTTCCAGCTCTCACACCAGAATGGAAATTTCTTGGTAGAGCCGGGAATTGAACCCGTAGCTCCGCGGTGATAGCCAAGAAGGCTATCCGCTACACCACGAGGTGGTTGTATATCTTTTATTTAATCTTTAGAATACCACAGGGATTTGACTAATATTGTATCACACAATTAATAACAATAGTTCCATTAAATAACAGTGTTTCACATTCCCTGTATTGAAATGTATTTACATGGAAATACTAAACCCCCGAGGGAATTGAGAGCCTATAGAGGATACAAATATATTCACGAGGAGAGCCGAATTGTTCCAACATGTGCATTCCATAGCGGGCCTGCTCGAGGGAGCTGGTAGTTCCATATGACTGCAGAATATTTGATGGCTCTCAACCACAGCAGCGAGTAGCAAATACAAATATAATCTGTTGTATAAAGGTACAACATTTTCCTGGGGATATATGCTTCACCAAACATATCTAACAGCCAGCAGTGTAGCCGTGCGTTGAGTCACACACCACGACCGCGATGGGGACCTGGACATGCCCGAAAATTAGACGTCCGAATTCCAGCGCTGACACCAACTATCCTGAGTGTGTGGCAGTAGCGCTATTCAGGTGAAGAGAGTGAAGAGCCTCTTCACTAGCCATCTCTTAAATAAAATAAACATTATTTTTCCTTATTTAAATAAAAATGTTGTCATTGTCTTGGGCTACTTTTTCATTTTGTGTACTGTTATTTCTACACTCCATCGCTAGATGGTGCGCAAGCAAGGCAGCATGACGTCCTTGTGGCAGTTGTACTCCCTGTTGCTAGATTGTACTGCCGTAACTTGGAAGGAAATCTGCAGAAGACGAAGTATCTTGTTTATGTCAGCCACATCGTCTCGTTGCCATGGTAACCTGACGTCAGCTGTGACGTCATTACCTGCCGTTAGACAGACGAGTGAAGATGTTCCTGTGTCGGCAAGGCAATACGTCTAGTTCATTTGACGAAAGTTTACATTACAACAGGCTTCTTTTTCTTTAATCTTGAGGCTTCTATTTACTTTACCAATACATAGTATATATTTATAACGTTATATACACTGTTGCTGATGAAAGTTGATGGCTTTTAGTGTATAATGTTTGCAGTGAAAGACACGTTAATAATTTTATTAGAAATTCCCTTCAGTATGTGAAAAGATGAATACAAAAGGGATTTATTAATTAATTTATTAATTTGTGGGCGGCCAAAGAATTTAATAGAACTGTGCACTAAAGAAATAAAACCGGAAAGTTCTATAGCCTTCATTGCAAGGGATCTTGGTTCGAACAGTTCCCATAGTTGTGCAGTAGTTATAGAACTGTTCTGCTGGCCTTGCTTACTTTACAGTAACAGTAACAAATTTCCAAAACATTACGCGCGGGTTGAACAAACACAAAGACAGTGAGCAACATTTAAAGAACCAGTTACCACTTAGAACACGCACACAAGCATTATATCTGACACTTTAAGGGAAAATGCAAGACTAAGTGCACTTAAATGTAATGTGAATGTGACTTTAAATAGGCAGATCCTGGGACTTGTGATTAGAGTTGTTCTATACTTAAGTTTACAGGAACTCTCTTCTAGAGGTCTTGACGAGACCTCTTTAAACCGTGTTCGCTTTAAGGAATATTATTGAAGATACTGATATCTAAAAAGCCCTTAGAACCTCAAAATTATTAAAATAAAATTCAAAGTGTGTTCCCTGGAAATAACTGATGCAATATCAGAGTACATCAGAGATCATATTAAGGACCGGCTTAATAATGTTCCGCTTTTTTCTATGCTAACGCATGGCTGTGATAAATTACAATTCTTAAATAAGTCTTATTAGATTCCGACAAATTTGAGCTGTATAACAAACATATTCATCAATACCCCACATTTAAGAAATGAACTGTCACTATTTTATGCTCATGAATCCTAGGCCTACAAAGTAAAAATAGTCGGGAGAAATACATCAAGAACTCCGTAAATAGAAGAGACTTACAAACTTTTGCTTAATTGGGTACTGGCAATACCTTCTACAAGTGCATCAGTAGAACGCAGTTTCTCTTGTCTGAAAAGATTCAATACTTTTGCATGTAACACAATATCTTACTCCAGACTTAATCATTGGCTATCTCCATTAGCCGTGAATTGTAGTTGAAATTGATTGAAGACCTTCTATGAGGACATCATAGATAAGATTGACGACCTTAGGGAACGGAGGATTCATTTAAGCTATAAAAATAAGCGAGTTTGAATTTTTAGTACGATAGCTTATGTTTGGTTTGGTTTTAATTGTTAGGCTTTAAGTAGATATTTTAGCATTAAAATACGAAAAAGAATGTCAATATTCACAAACGCAAACATCATGCACTGATGAAATTAGGAGTTTGGCTCTTCTCCTGATATTTCATCTACGAGCCGACACTGGTGTGTGGTTTCTCCTCAGGTTTTTACATTCTCCTTCCAATCAAATAGTACCTTATCTCAAGTCCCAGAGCATCTACCCCACCCCTGTCCCTAATATATATAGTTCTCTCACTTCCCTCGTTAACGAGCGGCTTGCCTTTGGAACCTAGCTGCGTGGATAATATGTTTATATTCCATGTCTGCGGGGAGCCAAGGCTTTCCCAGCTCGAGGCTCAGTGATGTCAACTATAAAAAATGCGAAGCTTGTAGTTTAACGTGACCGTTAATCTCGAGGTCATGAGCCACGGGACCTCCTTTTTACGTGGAATCCGAACCACAGGACATGGCATTTCACTCCGAAAATCTCACATGCATTGACCGGGAATCGAACCCGGACCGCCTTGGTGAGAGGCATACAGCTAGACCGCTGAGCCACCACGCCCCCTGTCAACTACAGAGCCGGATTTAAGATTATGCCGTCTATAGGCTAAAGTCCATTTGCCGCCCCCGCTATAGCTCATATTTGCTTAATACTTTTTTCTTATACAACAAAAGGATGGATTTCATTGGCGTTTTTATCTTTTTTAAAACATGAAGTTCATTTAGTTTATACTGAAATTAGTCATCTGCTTGCCTTTTCTTACTTACTTCTTTTAAGATTCGTTAAAAAATGAAATGGGTTTCGAACTTAATAAATTAATTTGTTCTTGGAGATCTGTGATCACTATTTTACACATATTTTTATATTTTAATGCTAATGACTGTCTTTTGCGTAATTGAAGAACTGTGTTCAATTTGAATTAAGTTGTCCTACATGGTGAAATGAAATTACACAAAATGGAGTCAATTACTGGTTTATTTGTTGAAAAATATACAAACTTCTCTAAAACAACTCACCCTATGCAATCTTGATTTTCAAATTTACATAGCGTTCTTGCGAGATTTCATAATGGCAAACTCGTTAATAATGTCCTCATATGAAAGTGATTTTGTTGTATTTGCCACATGCAAAGTAGGCTACCGTAATGAAAGTGAGTTTAGCCATATATCAGAAATACTAGCTCGTAGATAGTTCTTAACTCTTCTAATGTAGGAAAAACTGTAGAAGGACTAAAACATAGTTTTAAGTAACATGTATTCTTAAATTCGTACGGAAAATAAAATTAACGTCTGAAATACTTCATTTGAATGAATTGAAAACTGCCGGCCCTGAAAATTTGCCGCTCTAGGCTGCAGCTTACTTAGCCTATTTAGAAATACGGTCCTGGTCAACTATCCACCGTAACCACTGAGAGCAAACAGTTAGGCTGGACAGAACTGCGTGAAGCTGTGCAACACTGGAGATCTGAAACGCGAGCAGGCCGCCAGTGCCGGACTCTGGTCTCCACGTGGAGAGATAGAGCAATCATGCTATTGGTCAACATCCATCAGTTATTGGTCAGCAGCGAACAATGGTTATTGTCAGTGCGTGCTACAGCCTAACGTTTGTCTTAGATCGTTAACGAGGAAAGTGAGAGAACTATATAGCTATACATACTACTACAGTAATATAACAGGAACACAGGTTGTCAGACAACTTCAACACATACTCCGGAACACTCGGTTGATGACCAAGCCCCTAAACTGAATTAACAACAACAAAAACAACAACATATTTCATTTCTTTGTTTGTTAGTTATTTCTATAATTCAGTATATTGGTGTAGCCTTTTACGGCAGGGGTAGAAATCTTCAGAATGGCTTTTCGACCTTGTTTGCTATTTACTATCCGAAGTTTCCCCAACAAGTACGCCTAACATCTTAAAGTTTCTGAATAAACTACTGTAACTTTAGTGACGTTGCTAGTGTTACCAGGAAATTATCCTATCAATCCGTTGTTAGTTTCGTTTACATTTGGATTTAATCATTTAAAAAATAAACTTATGACTTGTTGATTTTGTTAACTTGAACCATTTTAGAGTTTAACTTTTGACTTTAATATGTTAGTTTTGCTTGATTTGAACGTTAATAATTATAAACGTTAAGTTTTGACTGAAAAATGATTAATGATTTAAGTTAAGGAAAACTGACATATTAAAGTCATAGGTTGAATTTGTAAATGATTAAAGTTTTATCAAAAGTTGAACTTATTTACAAGTTGAACTTTTGACTTTACTATGTTAGTTTTATTTAACTTAAACTTTAATCACTTACAAGTATAACGTCTGGCTTTAATATTTTAGTTTTGTTTAACTTAAACAATAATCATTTGCAAGTTTAACTTTTGACTTTAATATTTTAGTTTTGATTAACTTTAACTTTAATCATTTACGAGTTTAACTTTTGACCTTAATATGTTAATTTTGCTTAACGTTAACATAATTACTTAAAAGTTTAAATTTAAATTTTAATATGTTAGTTATGATTAACTTTAACTTTAATCATTTGCAAGTTCAACTTTAACTTTAATCATTTACAAGTGTAACTTTTGACTTTTATATGTTAGTTCTACTTAACTTTATCTTTAATCATTTGCAAGTTTAACTTTAATCATTTACAAGTTTAACTTTTGACTTTAAAATTATGGCTTTGCTTAACTTTAATCGTTACAAAGTTAAACATTTAACTTGTTATAGGGTCTTGACTGTGCGAGTGATTCACTTTTGAAAACCTGTTGATTGAATTGACTTTGGGCAGCCCTTACGACGCAACGTCTGGTCGTCCACGTTCATACACATTCAGCATACAATGGCATTAATAGGGCGATGGCATTGCCAGTTTAATTAACCTAAAAGAAATTATAAACGGTGAGATGGAAAAATGAGTGGTGAGGTATTGGAAAAGTTTCAAAGATAAAACGAGTCTAAATAATGTTTTCTTTTTTTAAATGTGCATAGAGTAGAATACACAATGAAGTTAAAAACGAGTCAGACGAACAATACAAATGATCAGTATCAAAGCGCGTGCTTATTGGCTGGCGGACAAGACCCACCTCATTCTCATTGGATGCTCTTGTTATCTGCCGTCTGGTTGGTGACGTCATGCCTATTGACGTCACGGTTAACCCGAGCGCCTCCAGGGGGTGCGCGTGCACGAGTTACAACCGCAAAAAACATCCCTCCCGCTACTGAACCGTATATTAATATTATGCACCACAATAATTTTTGAACGTTCCTATTAGTGTTAGCACGGTATTTTAAGGTACCGTACTGTTTTATATATGCAAGCCTCGTTCCATTTATTTTGAGGTCAAAACATACACGTGTATGTGCTGGATTTTATCATGCATTTCCTAACTTTAAGAAATTACACAATGCTGGTTAGGCCTAGGCCCAGGCGCGGATCCAACCTCTGAGTTAGTAACTGTTGTTTTAAGTGGTGGAACAGCGAGGTCATCTGCCCTTACCAGTAAGTCAGTATGACACAAAATTTATAGGCTGCCCGTGCCCACATCTAAAGAAGGATATTATTATGTGGGTGAGTGGTTATCGTGTCGGACTACCAATCCCAAGCTTGCAGGTTCGCTCCTGGCCGTGGTAAGTGATTTTTGAAAGGCGACAACAATCTTGGCACGCATGTCATACGTTGTTGGCATGTTAAAGAACCTATTTGAATTCAGTAGGCCGTTTTCATAATGACACAATTAATCTCGGGATTTCCGCCAACACAAAGTTCCTCCTTCTCCACTAGAAAGCGCTATAGTGTCAAGGAGCTTAGATATCTAGCCTCCTTGACATTCTTAGCGCTCAAAGGAATGACAAAAATTCGACATGCAAGCTGCCCTCTTAGGTAATCTCTCCTCCTTTCCTTCGGAGGGGAAGTAAAGCCAGCGGTCCCATGTCATAGATTTATGGCATGTTAAAGAACCTTCCACTAATTGCACCTGTGTGAAGCTAAATTGAATAGGTTATGAATTTAAACAACGCTCTTAGGTGTCTACGTTCGTTGCCAAGAGCCGACTGCGGTGGCGTCTAGTAGCTAAGTTCTGAACTTGGCCTAGTAGTCGTTGACGGTGGCGCTTGGCGGCAAAATTAGGAACTATTTGAAAAATTCTAAGTTGCAGTACTTAAATTAAAAAAACAAAACAGATAACACACACTAATACAGTCATCACAATTAACACCGGTTGTCAGACAGATTCTACATGCACCCAAAGTACACGGGGCTACATGACCGCGTTATCGCAGCCCCTAAACTGAGGAACCAACCAACCAACCAATCTCTCCTCCCCCATTCTCTTCACATGAACCCACCATTTGAGTCGGCTAATACGAACAGCTTAATCTAGCGTGTTCATTTCTAACTTAGCCTTCATATTTTTAATATGAAATGCTCTCATTTATTTGTCCAAACAATCATTCGTCTACCCTAATATCAGTTACCTCTATCTTATGTATTAGATACCCTGAATAGATGTTAGGCCCCTTCAAACAAGAATTATCATCATCATCATCAGATATCCTGAATCTACCCAGCTCTCACTTTCATACAGCAAGATCGGTATAATACTGATCGATGTGTCACTGTGATGTCTATAGACTACTAGTGTGTATATTTGTAATCGAGGTAGGGTTTGGGTAGGAATCGGCCGTGGCCTTATGTTAGGTACTATCCCGGCATTTGCATGGAGTAGAAGTGGGGAAACCACGGAAAGCCACTTTCAGAATGGCTGAGGTAGGAATCGAACCCACCTCTTACAGTTTTGCCTCACGAGGCTGAATGTACCCCGTTCCAGTCCCAGACCAGAATTCAATTTATTGGCAGAGCTGGGAATCGAACCCGAGCCTTCGAGGTGACAGTCAAAAATGTTAGTCACTACGCATCGAGGCGGACTCATCCCATTGTATTTTGGCTCTGGGCGGGTGAACTAAACAAGAAAGAAAGAAAAAAAGGAAGAAAAACTGGGTATCTCTATATTATATATATAAGAATGAAAGTTTGTCTGTTTTTTCTGAATTTCCACGGAAATTTGCGATATTTGCGCGTTACAGACTGTTTTATGATGAATGCGCGCAAAAATAAAATAAAGGGCCCCCGAAAACCACATTTTAAGGCCCTAAAACCAACAGTTTTTGAGATATTCCCAGAAAACTAATTTCACTTAATAAATTAATGAAAGAATGCATGCCGGTAACCATGGCAACTGAATCTCAGAAGTCCATCTATTTCTGTAAGACGCAATGCAGTTCCATTTATTACATTACTGTGAAGGTTTGCAAACGGCAATAAGGTTATAACGGACCCAAATTAAGCTGAAATATTCATCAATACGTACAATGCGCTTAAGGGGTCAAGGGGTACTCTAGATTTTTTTTCACGCGATTTACACGTGCAGGTGTGGTACGGAAGGTCTATTATATCCCTTCTCTATTATATAAAAATGAATGTTTGTCTGTTTTTTCTGAATTTCAACGGAAATTTGCGATATTTTCGCGTTTCAGACTGTTTTATGATGGATGCGCGCAAAAATATTTTTTTTGTCTCTCTGTCTGCCTGTTTGTCTGTGGACAGTATTTTGTGTCCTTATTACTCGAGAACGGCTGGGTGGATTAACGTAAAATATGATGCAGATATCCATCAGAGGCACGACACTAATCATTGATGTAACTCTTCTCCGTACCTCTCATAACAGGGGGCCTACCCCCTTAAAATACATGCTGAAATAAGCGTGGAAGGGTGAGACAAAGCTCATTTTCAGCCCTTCAATGTGAGAAACGAAACTCGGGGGCCCTAAAAGAACCCCGAAAACCACATTTTAAGGCCCTAAAACCAACATTTTTCGAGATATTCCCAAAAAACTAATTTCACTTAAAAAATTAATGAAGGAATGCATGCCGGTAACAATGGCAACAGAATCTCAGAGGTCCTTCTATTTCTGTAAGACGCAATGCAATTCCATTTATTACATTACTGTGAAGGTTTGCAAACGGCTATAAGGTTATAACGGATCCAAATTAAGCTGAAATATTCATCAATATATATAATGCGCTTAATGGGTCAAGGGGTACTCTAGAATTTTTTCACGCGATTTACACGTGCGGGTATGGTACGGAAGGTCTATTACAGTATATCCCTATCCCTATATTGTTATATTATTATTATTACTATTATTTTAATTATTATCATTATTATGGCGTACAACGACGAGACAAAATAATTTTCAAACCCTTGGTGTCAGAAAGAAAACTCGGGGCCCCTCTAGAGCCGTATAGGGTCCCCAAAAACTATATTTTAAGGCTCTAAACCCAACAGTTTCTTAGATATTCCCAGAAAACTAATTTCATTTAATAAACTAAACAAGGAATTCAAGCCACTAACCATGACAACAGTATCTCAAGAGGTGGCATCCAACTTTCCATCTATTTCTGGAATAAGTAATGTCACTCCATTTATTACATTTCTGTAAAAGGTTGCAAATGGCTATAAGGTTATCACGGAACCAACTTAAACTGTAAAATTCATCAATGCGCTTAAGGGGTTCAAGGAGTACCCTAGATTTTTTTTCACACGACTTACACTTGCGATATGTCGTACAGAAGGTCTATTATATCTCCAAACAGCAACATTATTTTCAAAAATTCCTGATTTGAAATAGTAGACTGTTTTTTGCTGATTAGGAATTTGGGCCATTGGAGGCTAAAGAAAACTGAATTTCCATGCACCACAAGCCTTTATAATTTATAAAAGGCGTCTTCCTGTAGTTGGGCACTTGACACAACTGTTAGGGTCAGTTCGTATGTGACGTGTATTGCGATTCGTCTACGAGGTTTTCAATTTTATTTTCACGCCAGGAAGAACACGTCAAGTAAATTTAGTTTGAGAGCACATTTTAGCTAATCATTTTCTTTGCCAATAAACAGGTTCCAAGCCCCTAAACATTGCAACAGTAGATCAATTGATAACATCTGGTTATTAATACCGAAGACCGTTCGAAGAATGGGTACTTCTGCTAGTCTTATTATAAAATACGCTAAGGTGTATGTTTCACAAAACTCAAGCTCCTAAACCAGAGGGATTTAGAAGGTGCGGTTTGTACCAAAATCTTCCAAATCATCTCAATAGTACATGCAGGAAAAGTCTTGCATTTCTTGATAAGTCAACGGAAATATATTTGTTTGTTTATAAAGTGCTATTAAACAAATAAACAAGACGATAGCCCCTGGCGGAACTGTTTTGCGTACAGCCCGCCTAGCACTAGACCCAGGCGGGTAGTCTGTAAACATGGGGCGCACACAACCCATTATGCGAGGGTTGTAGCACGGGTCCGCTAGTTTATAATTAATGCGTTCATTTTTTTGTTTAGATGACTATACACTAGCATTGTTGCCGGTTCTGCTGAGGATGATGTACACATGTATTGACAAGCTGCTGATCGTGTTGTTGCTCGGGGCCGTAGCAATTCTCAGCGCTTACATTACAGTAGTGTCACAAAGTGAACAATCAGCCATTCTGTTATAGAAAAAGACCGAAGCTTTGCACGTTTATGAGCTGACACATCCATTGTACAGAGGATTGCTAGTCTCCATACGTAGAGAACCTTTTACATTTCCCCATGATGACAGGTTTATGAAGGAAGATCTATTTTGACAACTACTGACATATCGAGCGGTTCTCTTTCAGAATCCTTGTTCCGTCATTTCACTACTTTCGGACACGTGCCAGAGAAGCTTAGGTCATACTTATGGCCTCTTTTGCTCGGGGTTCTCATAACTTGCAACAACAACAACAAAAGAGATGTATAACACTGATTTCCACAACGCTGAATGCTTTATGAAAAAAAAAAATACAGGTTAACCTTAAGGTTCAGTAGCCAGCATTCTTGGCTGTCATCTCTCAGGCCAGGGTTCAATGCCCACCTTTGTCAAGAAATTGAATTCCGATCTGAGGACTGGAACGGAGTACAATTAGCCTCATGAGATAAAACTAAGAAGAAGAAGAAGAAGAAGAACTCACCAATTTTAGAAGTAGCTGTTCGTGGTTTTCAATTTCTAGTCCAGCCAATCCCGGGATGGTGTCTGGCTTAGACCAATTGCAAATGCACATACATTATGATAAGAGGTAACCAGACAAATTCTACATACATCCAACTACATGAAGCTAATGTCCACGATGTCCAAACCCCTAAACGAAACAACACACACGTTACATACACACGTGTCGGCATTTCTGGCTTATTTGCTTTAGTGCCGGATTTCAAAACCTAAGATCGCAAGCTCAGTCCGATTTCTATTACGGGAGCTTATGGTACCTACGCCGGCCCAATGGTGTAGGGCTAGCACGCTTGCATCTTGCCTAGGAGGCCTTGGGTTAATTACCAGTTCCGTCAAATATTGAAGATCTGACGTGAAGGCTAAAACGGGGTGCACTCAGCTTCGTCAGGGCAATTGAGTAGCTGATTGATAAGAGAAGTAGCGCCCCGTGACCAAAAACCAATGTAATGCGGTTGAGGGAGTCGTTCCGCTGACCACACTGGCTATGAGCAGGGTAGCAGTCATTGTGCTTACGCGGTTCTCGACCCAAACACGTGGTTAGTTGGTTTGTGATACTTACAAGAAGAAAGTATGTCAAAAATGTCCTCGTCTTTGTTCCATATAGGATCTGGGACATTGCAAACAGCGAGAAACGAAGATCTTGCTGCAAGCTTGGAGGTTGCCTCTTTGCCGTGAACAGTTTCGAGGATACCTACACAGTGTAGGTGTCACTATCACGCTGACTATTATTATTATTATTATTATTGTAATTAATATTTCCCAAAGAAACTGGATTTTTTTTTTCTTGCATCAAGAAATGCAGGAAGTCTTTTCACACGATAATTCTTCAGTGTGATGGAAATTTGCTCACTAAAGATAGTACGTGTCTAGGATGATAGTTTTATGCATGAATAATGCACTGTTGTCGATCTGAAGATCCTTGAGGTGTAGTGTTGTTGTCAAAGGAGCAATTAATCTACGCTTTATCATGATAGTATGTGCAATTACAGTATAGCCTATATTGATCGTCAGGGCGTGGATCTTGGATATATTTTCATTGAGCGGAATTATTATTATTATTATTACTGTTTATATTAATACGCCCTTTCATTTCGGTACAGACTACAGTGAGTGTCTATCTCAAATTCAATTTGAATTTTCAAAGACTGGATAGTTGTAGGCTAATACTTGTTCAGTATAGATGTAGAACACACTTACTAAGGCCGGTATTACACTATCAGAGAAGTTTGTCAAAGAAATTGGGTAAAACTGAACTTTTATAAAAGTTATACAAAGCAATAATCACACCATTACACTACACCAAATATGTTATCATAGTTCAGCAAAATGGATGAATGACAGTTCCTTGTTTACTTGACTGGATTTTCATTTTTCATTCAGTTGAAATTCTGTAGTGGCGATACCAGTATGTAAAATAAACGGAAAGATAAACTAAACGTTTGTGGGTTAAACCATGGGTCGCCCACGAGACAAGAAAGATATTTATACGAGTAAAATATTGGTGAACGAGCTGCAGTACAAGGACTTGAAAAATTACATTAATATTTAATTATTAATAATTATGATGAAATGAATGATGGTGACGTTCAAAACAACTACTGCCCGAGCAAAGAAAATTGAAAGATACGAAGTAAAAATTATGCATTAGGTGGGATTCGATATCTGGTCCTCTCGTTCCAGAGTCGAGCATTGTACTCATTTTTTTTATTAGCTCTCTACAGAATTACAGAATTTTCAGATAAGATAAATATCAGACAATTACATCACAAGTGGCCATATTTGTCGTACAATTGTCCACTTTCACTAAGCTTCCATCGCTTCTTCTGCAGGTGGTACATGAGATCCAGTAGAGAGAAATATTTATCATTGTCCATCACAAAGTTTACATACGGTACATTATCCACACAATGGCAGTCTGTTTAATTTGTGGGAAGGCGGTCACCGACAAACGAATCAACTTCCTGTCATCAAGGTCACTCGTGGGCACATTTAGTAGTTGACATACCTGCCGCTTACACCACAGCCATGTTGTGAAGCGATGTATCGCCGTATCAGTTTGACAACATATTGTACACCATGGCACAGTGGGTCAAAATCGAAGTCTAGGAGGACAACATTATTTATTTTCACTCTGCGTCACTTTCTACTTAATGTTAAAATGTAGATAAAGTCTTGTAGTTTATGCCTGTTATAAGATTTTTTGCATCTTTTTGCAACTTAGTTATTTTACGTTTTAGAAGATGCCACGCAACCAGTTCTCACACGTTTACAAATATTTGAAGCACTGGGTTCGACGATTATGTCAAAAGTGGAACTTTGTGACTTTGTTAAAAGTAAATTAGGGTTAGAAAATTGTTCTGAAGAGATAACTGAATGCTCTATCCAACTCCTAGTCATAGACAATTTCTTGCATGTGTAGACGTAGCTTAAAAAGGTCGTAACTGATGTTTATTATAAAGTAAACAAATTATATACGTTGCTTTCACTCTAAATTCATGATCAACACGTAAAAATAATTTTGTCCCCCTAGATTTCGATTTTGACCCATTGTGCATGGATAAGATTCAAGATGGATGTTATATCTCCGTAAAGCCGATGGGATGAGATTGTTGAGGAAGATAGAAACTTGGGAGTGTACAGCAGAAGAATTTTCATAGCACCAACATTTTTCCAGACAGTGGGCCAATGGACTTGCCGCAACATTTTATAAATATTTTTAGTCGTTGGAACAGTCCCTGAAGGCAGTTGGCGAACAGTTTCCAGAAGGTGCTGTTGGTGGTCTCTAAGTTTCTTCGGCAAAGCTCTGTCACAACCACGGGCTGTGTTTCGAACATCTTTGTATAGCTCATTCCTAAAAGTGTTATGTTGGGAAAGAATGTTGATATCATTCTTGCAGAGGAGTGCACGGCATTTCATTCCATGTGCTGTTAGCCTAGCCCGCCTTGCCATATAAACCAACCTGAATATTTTGACATTTGGCTCTGAAACATTTTGGGAAGTGGGAAAATTTGTGCGATATACCATATTTTAGAGAAAGCATACACGTTGAAGGTCATGATCCTTTGCACTAAATCTAGGTTTCTTTGACCAAATTTGGCCAAATTGGATCAGCACTCCCTAACTTTGGCAATGACCTTACTCCAGTTTGATTGCACTGTGTCCGGAAGCGATTGCTTCCAGGTAATACCAAGAATTTTCACCTCATTAAGTATTCGGAACCAGGGCTGCTTGGTATTCACTGAGCTAGTATTGAGCTGAAGCAAGGCAGTTTTCTTGGAGTTCGATTGTGCTCCAGAAGCGACGTGGTAGAGCTGAAGGACGCTATCGATGTGAGAGATCTCTTCATTACTGCGGATCAATATTGATACGTCATCATCAGTATAGGCGCACATGCCGAAAACATGTGTGGACAGTTTGTAACCCTGTAGCTTCGCCTGGGTAGTCGGATTGAACGGTTCAAGGCCAATGACAAAAAGTAGCATGGAAAGGGGACGTCCTTACCTGACTGATCTTTTTATTGGAATCAGAGGGGAGAGAAAACCGTTGACGATCACTCGAAATGTAGAATTACAATTTATCTTACGAATGTAAGCAATACTGATGGCGGGAAGTTCAAAGTGCTGCAAGACCATGTACAAGTATTCATGACTGATGTGATCGAAAGCTTTATCAAGGTTAGAAAGCTCATTGGCTCAGTAGGGAGCGCTTCGGCTTTTAAGTGTAGGTTCCACAGCATCGCTAAGTTCGTTAACAGAGTTCTTCCAGGAATACTACAACATTGTTCAACACATTTTTCGGCCAACTAGGCACTTACTTATGGCGGTTGGTTACATGTATTACCTACCGGTAAAGATAAAGTGCTTATTTACACTCGCTTGTAATACCATAAAAGAAATTAACGAATTATAATACAAATTATTATATCATAAAAACACTACTATTCACGGCTTATTTCAGCCTATTGAACTATTTAATTCCTATTTATGTCCTGAAATGTGCGCCCTTTATGCGCAGCGCTTATAGCCTCGGCTATTTTTACCTACACTTTCTATCTGTTATTTATGTTTTACATTGTACACCATTCTTTTTGTAACATATTATGTAACATTTCATGCATTTCACATTCTGATATGAGCTTCTTTGTTGTGGTAATATTCCAGCTGTTATGATCCGCCATTTTGGTTTGAATCTTTTATCAAAGATAGCATGAGGCTCATACATTTTATAAAATAAATTTTATAAAACCACCTTTTATAAAAGACTAGCAGTAGTGCCCGGCTTCGCCCAGTGGATTTATTTGTTTTATGGAAGATAATGAATACTAGTACAGAAGTGGCACATGATACTTACACTGCCGGTAAAAGAAAAAAATATTTTAATAATATAAATTTTTGTGGTGGTTGTGGTAGTGGGGGACGTACCATTCGGGTCATTTTCCCTTAATGGTAATGATAATAATGAATAGGGAGACGGCTATTTACTAACTACAGTACTGACACATGTAATTTACAAACGAATTGAAAAATATGATTAGAAAGAGGAATATGTGAAATAAAAGACACTGCCTAGGGCCTATATCTCATTGGCTGTTAGAAAAGTAGAGATCAATAATGTCGTCTTCTGTCACATAGCGCCGTAGGAAAATAATCAGAGCACTTTGAAATACTTCGGCTGACCCGAGCTCCTGAGGTAGCAATAGTGTCATTTATCGCCACATACCGGTCAAGGATTAGGGTCGGAATAAATGAAAGTAAATTTAAAAGCACCAACGCTTATTGCAGCTGATAACCTCTATGTACTGCATCTGTAACGTGTTTTTCGAGGGTTTTTTATGCCACTGGCATAAGTCAGTAGGAAGCCATTCTATAATTATTTACGCGGCAAATTGTTCAGCCAAGAGAATTTTTCATGTTAATTTATTATTATTATTAATTTATTATAATTATTATTAAGGTATTTTCGGAGCATTTTATAAAAATTATTAGCATTCAGATAGGTTTTCTATGTCTTAGAAAACGCTATCATGCAAATTATTACGAACGACGATATCATAGAAAATTATCTGATTACGGAATTTTACGGAGTTTTTGTCAGTTAGGGTATTTGAGAGAGATGACTCACTGGGAATTCAAATACAAGCTTAATCCTGTCGAGAAGTATTACGCAAGCGGGCTCGCATCGTCCAGGAAAGGCGAATTGTTGGAACGGAACCCTCCCGCCGAGTGTAATGACCCAGAAAAGGGGAGTATAGCGCGTGGGGGGTCAGCCAATCAGTAGAGGACCACGCATGCTGAAGACGGCTCCGGAGTGGGGAGCCAACGGGTGCATATATCGTTCGACGCGGCGTCGAACGAGGACAATCTGTGAAACACTTGAGGAGTACGGTTGTACGCGGGAATCGCTCCGATGTTCCGTGGAGTGGAAGACTAACTTTGGTAAAACTTAACCAGTGCGGTTGTACGAGTGTTTGGGTCCGAGGTACGGACCATAGAATTATCTAATCTACCAGAATCTCTTCAAACATCGACGAAGATGACGACATCCAGGAGACTGTGGGAGGCTCACAGCATCATCAAGTACGAGGGAAATGCTTTGGCAATTTCCAGTGGTAAGCGCAAATGACGCAGAAATACGCAATCTCTCATTTTCGTTGTTTTACATTTCATATTTCAGTAACTTCATAGCTTGGAAATAAGAGTAAAATCAATTTATCAGACTCCGTTTTCACGTAATTTTCTATCGGTAATATTCAAATCACAACGCTCCAATTTAAATTTTATACTTATTATTATTATTATTAATTTTGCTATACTTGTTTTATATAATAAATTCATTTCTTTTACTATGCAATCTTTGCTTTCAGTAGGTAGCATTAGATATAGACCAATTCCTTCTCCTGATACAATTGTTTGTTGGGTTAATGATTAAATCATACCACGATCTGAGTGAATACAGTCTTGAAGGTGTTCTGCCAGAGATAGACGTTGTTAAATACAAATTTAGATTTCAACATTGCATTGAGGTCTTGGCGCCCATTAAAACAACATAGCTTAGGCAAAGGTAAACAGTTACATTTATCTACCAACAGATAGGGCAATAATTAACGTTACGCTTGTCGCTCAACGTGAGGGCAAAGGAAACCGCCGCATTTGGCGCCCAACGTGGGGATGAAAACCTAATAACATTTGTGGAAGGAGAAGGGTATATATTTCTGTGCCCGTATTTTGGGGGTTATTTGTCTGTATCAGTGTATATCATTATGGGGGATGAGAAAGAAAGACAGATGAGGTTACGTAGTGGTCATCAACGGGAGAGTGATGATACGAGCAGTATGTCGAGTGATGGTAGTACCGGGGTAGCGGAGGTAAATCCCGATACTGAAACAGGGAGTGTAGGCGGCCAACCAGAATTAAAACTTTACTTCTCGAGTTCATGTATCAGAACAGAGTTAGTAGTGATGCCTTAAATGCAAAATTAGAACAGAATAATGCAAAATTAGAACAAAACAGTAGGGAAAATAAAGAAAGTACAGACGCTTTAAATGCTAAACTGGAACAAAACAACGCTAAATTAGAACAAAACAGTAGGGGAAATAGAGAGAGTAATGAAACATTAAACGCCAGATTAGAACAAAACAGTAGGGAAAATAGAGAGAGTAATGAAACTTTAAACGCCAGATTAGAACAAAACAGTAAGGAAAATAGAGAGAGTACTGAAACTTTAAATGCTAAATTAGAACAAAACAGTAGGGAAATGAGTGACAAATTCGAACTGATTAGAGGTGAGATCAGGGGGGTGATGGAAGAAAAGGCTAAAGAGATTATTGCAGATGTAGACAGAAAATTAGGAAAAGTACAGGAGGAGTTGGAAATTAGAATCAGTACACAGGCTGAAAATTTAAAAGAACTAGTGCAACTGGAAACACAGCAGGTCAAAAAGCAATTGGGGGGAGACATTGACAAAATTCAGGTAGCTACTAAAGAGGTTAAGGAACAGCTGGGGGGTAGAATTGAGAAAGTCCACTCGCAAATAGTTGCAGAAGTAAATGATTTAAGAGAGAGTAATAAAGAGAGCATTAGTAAGATTGAGGAGAAACAAGCAAAGCTATATGATAAAGTAGAAGAATCAGAAGGAAACATTAAATTAACAGTAAACAGTATTGAGAGGAAGGCTGAGGAGAAAATCGCAGAATTAGAGTTAAAATTAAAAGCTAGGATCAGGCAAGAAAATAGTCAGAATATGCCAGTTTTTGTGAATAGCACACACAGGGAGGTAGAACTGGGTAAGTTCAGCAATCGACAGGGGTGCCCAATGGAGTTCATGAACACTATAGAAAATAAATTCGGGGAAAGGTTGGAAAATGGTAGTATTGAGTGGTGCCAGGTAGTTGAAATTTTAGAACAAGTGTTTGTGGGGGAAACGAGGAATTGGTTTGCTGTCTACAGAGACAAGTTTACTGATATCAATGATTTTAAAATGAAATTCTGTGAAAAGTTCTGGAATGAGGTTATTCAGTCGCAGCATCGTGAGGGAGTAGTGTGTGGTAAATATAACCCTAAAGGAAGCTTCACCATGACCGAATACTTTTTGGGGCAGGTATTAGTGTGTAAATATCTGGATGGCTTGAAGGAGGAAAGTGATGTGGTGAGGTTGCTACTTAGGCACTTTCCCTATAGGATCAAGGAGGCTGCTTGTATCCAGAATGTAAAGACAATATCACAAGTAGAAAATTTGTTAAGCACATTTGATGCACTAGGGAGAGGGGGTTATGAGGACAATTTCAATCGGAACCAGGGTAATAATAATAATAGACCTAATGAAGCCAGGCATCAGGAAGTTCAAGGGAACGGTGGCGAAGGGGCCAACGCTCAAAATAGAAATAACAATAATCAGCTAAATCAGAACAGAGGAAATGGCTATGGTAATCAGTATCAAGGGGGGGAACAATGATTTCAGGGGAAATCAAGGGAGGAACAATGATTACAGGGGAAATCAAGGGAGAAACAATGATTTCAGGGGAAATCAAGGGAGAAACTATAATGACAATAATTACAACTAGAATAGGGGTCAAGGAAGAGGACAGCCTAGTGGTAGTAATATACAGCCAAACAATGACAACACAGCCCAGAACAACCAGACCAGTTCAGTAGTTAGTAGTACTACGGCCAGCTTTAGCGGTTCTTTAAACGCGAACCAGGCTGCGAAGTAAGGTCAGAATCTCAGTCTGTAGCATGCCCTGTCCATACAATTATACAGGAACCCTATGACCTAAATGTAAGAAATGAATTATTACATGAACTAAATGATGAAGGTATTATTCAGGAAGTGGTTACTAAGAGCCCCATAGTTAAATTTAACGTGTCCGAGGCGTACACAGATGTTTTAATTGATAGTGGTTGTATGAAGAGTTGCATAAGTAGTGCATTTTATGATAAAATGAAAGGAACTGGAGTAAATTTTGAGGAGATGCCAATTAAAAGCACTTTTGTTATCACAGCTGTTGGGAAGAGGTCTAAAGTAATTTCTAAGCAAGTTTTAGTAGACATTAAAATTAATAATCATGCAGAGAAGCAGATTTGTCTTGTAATTCCAAATTTAGTATTCAGTGTTATCTTGGGATCAGAGTGGCTAAGTAGAGTGTCTGGTAACTTATGTTATGATGTAGGGAGTTTGAAATTTAAATGGGGAGATTCTGAAGTAGAAGTAGCGTTCAATGACCATATTCAGAGGAGTAGTATTGTAGGTGTGATTTGTACTTTAAATGAGATATCGCCAGCCGTAGAGCGGGGTTCTCCATGTTTTGTGGGCAGTGTGATTACGAACGGAAGTCTAGAGGACTCGTTACGTGATGCTGCATTTCTGGGAAATATAGAGGTGGAACAATGTGTTCGGCTCTATGATGTGTTATGGTGTAATAGGAGAGTTTTTGAGGATCGCATTGGTATGGCCAATTGCTATACACATTCATTGAACGTTATTGATAGGTCAGTATTCACAGGACATAGATATCCTGTACCTTTCGCTTATCAGAGTGCAGTTGAGGCACAAATTAACCAGATGCTTGAAGATGGGATTATTGAGCACTCTAACAGTCCATATGTTAATTCTTTGATCACGGTACCCAAGACCGACGACACTGTTCGTATTTGTTTAGACGCTCGTTTGGTTAACAGTAGAATTAGTTCAGATCAGCTGAAATCTATGTCAATAGAGGAATTAATGCAAACATTTGAGGGGAAGAAGTATTTCACTTGTGTAGATTTGAGTTCCATTTTTTGGCAAGTGCCACTTTTGTACGAAGATAGACCATTTACAGCTTTTAGTCATACATATAACCTTTATCAATTTTGTAGAACACCTTATGGGTTAAAGAGTAGTTCAGCAGCTTTAATTAGGGCTTTAAACATCGCATTAGGGGATGACACAGGAGAGTTTGTAACCATTTACATTGATGATATGGTAATTAGTTCACGCAGTTTTGAGGAGCATCTACGTCATTTAAATATAGTTTTTCAGAAGTTAGATCAGGCAGGGTTCACTTTGAAGCTGTCTAAGTCGTCATTCTGGCAGTCAGAAGTGACATTTTTAGGTCATAGAGTGTCAAGTAGAGGTGTGACACCAGAGGAAAGTAGGGTTAATAAGATACTTAACGCAGAGGTGCCACAGAATGTTAAACAGTTAAAAACTTACCTGGGAATTTGCAACTTTTTCAGGAGGTTCGTTCTTAAATACTCTGGGTTGGTAGAACCATTCAGGGAATTGCTTAAAAGTGGGACTCGGTGGAGATGGGAGTCCAAGCATGAACAGGCTTTTAGAGCGCTGAAGGAAGGTTTTGAGAAAGCTGTAGTGCTGAAATATCCGTTAAAAGATAAGGAATATGTGGTTATGACAGATGCTTCACATATAGGCATTGCTGGAGTATTATGTCAGAAAGATGATGAGGGTAATCTGTGCATTGTATCTTTAGCCTCGCGAGGACTGACAGCAGCAGAGAAAAGGTACACGATTACTGAGTTAGAGCTTTTAGGTATTGTTTTCAGTTTAGGGAAATTTAGAATGTATTTAGTAGGGGGGAAATTTGAGATCCACACAGATCACCATGCATTACTGTATATGAGAACTTGTAAACTCAGTTCTAACAGAGTTAGTAGGTGGATTCTTGCTCTGCAGGAATACGAATTCACAGTAAAATTTATTAAAGGTAAAGATAACATTCTTGCAGACATGCTATCGAGGGACACTAATTTATGTAGGGATTATCTTGTGGTTAAAGCAGAGGACGGTATTTTAATATGTGCATGTGTGGACAGTAGCAACAGGGCATCGTTACAGACACTGAGAAATATGCTAGTGGAGCAACGTGATGACGTTAAGTTAAAGGAGCCACTGGCTAGGTTGGAAATAGGTGAAGAAGAGTATGTGAAAGTAGGACGGTTCACGTACAAGATGCAGGATGGGCTTCTTGCAAGGAAATGTAGGAATAATCGGTGGGCAATATGTGTTCCTTCCACTTTGCGGGAGGAGCTAATTTGGTTCATTCATAGGGAATTAGGACACTTTGGTGCTGCCAAGGTCTTCTATGAAATTGGTCGTGACTTCATTTGGAGTAAAATGGGAAGGGACGTTAGGAGAATTTTAGCTAAGTGTGACACCTGTCAAAGGAGTAAATATCCAGTTAAATATTTAGTGGGGGAGAGATCTGCAGTTCTCACCAATAGTCCCGGCGAACTACTGTGTGTGGATTTATTTGGCCCGATCGTTAAAGGACAGTACGGCTACGAGTACATTTTTATAGTTATTGACGCTTTTAGTATGTCAAGCTATATCCGCTAAGGAAAGCCACGGGACTAGCGTGTAGCCGTCTGATCATTAATAAGTATGTACCTGAGTTTGGCATTCCTCTCAGGATACTATCTGACAGTGGACCACAGTTTACTGCAAAGAAATGGAGAACCAGTATGCAGGAAGCTGGTATAACACACGTTCATTCCTCTGTAAGGTACCCTCAGGGTAATTCTGCAGAGCGTCCATTAAGGGAAGTGGCTCGTCTTTTTCGGACTCTAGTGCATGACAAGCATGCGGCCTGGGTTGGACATCTTCCCAAGGTCGAGACTTGGCTGAATTCTGTCCAGCATGAGAGCACGAAATTGACGCCATACGAAGTTCACTTCGGAAAAAGGCCACAAAATGAACTAGCGAGGGTGTTGGGATTAAATGAGGGTAAGCAACCGGGGATGGATTACATTGTCCAGTTGGCGAAACAGAATTTATCTAAGTCAGCACAAAAGAGAATTCGCCAACAAAAAGAAACTAAATTTGACCTATTCGAGCCGGGAGACAGAGTCTTACTTAGAGTGCCGAAACAGTCAAATAAGCTAGAGAAAGTCATGTCCAAGTTCTTTTTATCTCTACGAGGGTCCATTTATAGTTTCCAAACGTATTGGAAAAACAGCATATGTGCTGGAGGATAGTAAGAGAAACAGATTATACGGGACGTATAATATACATAGTCTACGAAAATATGTGTCATAAAGTGAGTGTGTTTAGCTGGCGAGCCAGCCTATCAAATGAGTAAGTGTGGTGTCTGGTGCGTGGAAGATCTGGTCTTCAAGGCAGGCGTATCAGAAGTCGCACAGGGGGGTAGTATGTAAGTAAATGAGAGTTTTTAAGGTACAGGGAAATATGACGGGATTGTCGGATGCTCTTGAGCACTAAAATGTCTCGATACACCAAGGCCAGAATTTGGTAGCGCTGGTGAATTCCCATTTGCCTCCTAGAGATGGGTGAGCGCTTGTACATGGTATTTTTGCTTAAGGCGTCCACGAGGCAAAAGATGGGCCATCAGAATGCGAGACAGTCCTTCATGAAACTCATACATATCAGCACACGTGATTTCTGTTTACGGCCTCGCCATGTAAGATTTGTAAGTGTGTAATTTAAGATAATTTGTACAAAGGTATTATTTGTGTGAGAAGAATTGATCTGTGTTGAGAACTAGTATTAAGTAGAATATGGTCTACGGGAACTTAACAAGACAGGGCGATTGCGGCACAGAAATATTTGGTGTTATATGTAATGCACATTTACTGTTTTTTTTTTCAGAAGTCAATATTAATTTAATCATCTTTTATAAAGAGAGATCATGTATTATGGTCACGATGCGCTGCCACAATAGTGTGATCGTGTGCTCAGTGATAAGTGGAATTAAATGTCACCATAAGGAAGGGACCTCCAGTGAAATTAGGAAGTTCTATGGTGATATAAATATATCAGAACACCTTCAATGCGTGTGATATGACATCATAAATACATAGTGCTCACACATTAATTATGTCTATTTCTCCAACATAGAGGAATTTGAGAGGCGGAAATATCCGTGGAACACTATTTTATATGAGAAACATTGGACTGGTTGCAAAGTGCAATCCATAGTGACAACAAACTTTGACGCAAAGTGCGTGAAGAAAAATTATGAGTGTATATATCTGTAATTTAGGGAGATTTAATTTATGTAATATGTATTTTGGATGGGGTTTATTAACGTGTCTGGGATAATCGGATAATGGACCGTCGTCACGGTAAATCATCCGATGATCCGAGGCGAATATGTAACTTGTTTTTCGAGGGGTTTTTATGCCACTGGCATAAGTCAGTAGGAAGCCATTCTATAATTATTTACGCGGCAAATTGTTCAGCCAAGAGCATTTTTCATGTTAATTTATTATTATTATTAATTTATTATAATTATTATTAAGGTATTTTCGGAGTATTTTATAAAAATTATTAGCATTCAGATAGGTTTTCTATGTCTTAGAAAACGCTATCATGCAAATTATTACGAACGACGATATCATAGAAAATTATCTGATTACGGAATTTTACGGAGTTTTTGTCAGTTAGGGTATTTGAGAGAGATGACTCACTGGGAATTCAAATACAAGCTTAATCCTGTCGGGAAGTATTACGCAAGCGGGCTCGCATCGTCCAGGAAAGGCGAATTGTTGGAACGGAACCCTCCCGCCGAGTGTAATGACCCAGAGAAGCGGAGCATAGTGCGTGGGGGGTCAGCCAATCAGTAGAGGACCACGCATGCTGAAGACGGCTCCGGAGTGGGGAGCCAACGGGTGCATATATCGTTCGACGCGGCGTCGAACGAGGACAATCTGTGAAACACTTGAGGAGTACGGTTGTACGCGGGAATCGCTCCGATGTTCCGTGGAGTGGAAGACTAACTTTGGTAAAACTTAACCAGTGCGGTTGTACGAGTGTTTGGGTCCGAGGTACGGACCATAGAATTATCTAATCTACCAGAATCTCTTCAAACATCGACGAAGATGACGACATCCAGGAGACTGTGGGAAGCTCACAGCATCATCAAGTACGAGGGAAATGCTTTGGCAATTTCCAGTGGTAAGCGCAAATGACGCAGAAATACACAATCTCTCATTTTCGTTGTTTTACATTTCATATTTCAGTAACTTCATAGCTTGGAAATAAGAGTAAAATCAATTTATCAGACTCCGTTTTCACGTAATTTTCTATCGGTAATATTCAAATCACAACGCTCCAATTTAAATTTTATACTTATTATTATTATTATTATTAATTTTGCTATACTTGTTTTATATAATAAATTCATTTCTTTTACTATGCAATCTTTGCTTTCAGTAGGTAGCATTAGATATAGACCAATTCCTTCTCCTGATACAATTGTTTGTTGGGTTAATGATCAAATCATACCACGATCTGAGTGAATAGAGTCTTGAAGGTGTTCTGCCAGAGATAGACGTTGTTAAATACAAATTTAGATTTCAACATTGCATTGAGGTCTTGGCGCCCATTAAAACAACATAGCTTAGGCAAAGGTAAACAGTTACATTTATCTACCAACAGATGGGGCAATAATTAACGTTACGCTTGTCGCTCAACGTGAGGGCAAAGGAAACCACCACACATCAACTCCATCGCACCTATACAGAGGCATAATCTTTTCATGATAACTGTTTTAAGGGGCTCAATAAATATTTTTGCACTAATTATCCTCCGTGACTCCAATTTATAAGCACGCAAGATGTACCTATTTTCGCAATTCTCTACCAGAAACTGGTAGGGGTGACGTGAAGCAACTCGCATTGCCAGCCAACAATAGACTAATTGAAATAATCTTGCAGTAACACTACTACGGACATGAATGGTGCTAGGGCCTTAAAACGTGGGTCTAAACTTCATTTTTTCTGTTATTCTACATGCAGGGATTGGAGTGAGTTGTCTAAAATATCAAGTGGACAGTGTTACCCGCAGAGTTCCAAAGGGTAAGTACATTAAGTTTGGTTCAGATCGGTGAAACGATGTAGATTTTGCCATAGGGCCTAAATGCAGGGAATCGAGTGGTCTGTCCGAAATTTCACGTAGACATTGTTACTCGTCGGGTTCTAAAGGGTAAGTAGCCTATTGTGCCGATATGAGCAAGGCTCAAAGGGCACGATCTAAGGACCACATGATATTCTTAAGGACATTAAAAGAGTTGAAAGAACTCAGGACCACTTGATGGTAGGCGAAGAAATAGCCGAGATATGAGGTCCACGGTAAATAGGAATTGAATCCCGTAAAATTAAGAAGGAACATAATACTTTTTAAAGACTTCATTTAGAAGCTGGAGAGAAGTCTGCATATTGACTCAGAGCACTCAATCTTGAAGGGATGGAAATAAGATGACGAGATTCACACACGTGCGCGTTGATTAACTCACCATAAGTTAGATAAATCAGCTGGCAGAGGGAATCATACAGTGACTAAGAACCAGCAAATGAAGAAGGGAAATCCCCGTTCTATGATCACGAAAGCAGTATTTCAACGATATTAGCAGTGGGAGGACCCTACAACGATGTGAAATAACCATGATTTTTAGAAATACGCAAAATTATTTTACATTGAAGTACGCCAAAATGACTGATAATTAGAAAGAGAATTTTCGAGAATATAAAATTGTCTAATTATTGAGTAGGAAAGAAGTGCCAGGTAAGCCTTCGCGGAAGAATCTGATGAAAGAAAATCAATAGTGAGACCCGCCCACATGTAATCAAATTACTTTGGTATTTTTTTAGAGAAGAACTGTTCGATCGATTTTTAAAACCAGAGATATTTTTCAAACCTAGATACTCTGGGGAGTACAGGGATACTTTTTCCAGCTCGGTACGAGCATTATTGCAGACGTTAGTTTTGAGAAGGACAAGAATGCACTATATTCGGGTCATGTTGAATAAATAGCCAGTCTGCCGAAGCAGATACATGCAGTCTTCAGAGAACCTCTGTGGAGGTGTTGCTGCGTCACCAAGTATTAAGAATTCAGTCTTAGCAAGCCCGAGGAGGGTGTTGCGCTGTTTCAACCGACAACGATATTCAGTTCTAATCGATCTTCAGTGGAGATCGTGCTGTATCTATAAAGTGACCGTCGCGTCAATATACGCCTAGTTGGGTCATAACGTAAATTTCGACAATCTAAACTTGCCCGTGTATGGGAAGTTTCAGATACGAGTGACAGTCCGCGGGACATTAGTTCCAAATAGTTCATGTCAACAGTAGCAGTAACTGTTTGAAACTAGTTAAGTTTCAGAACATTTAAAGTGATAGAATCCGAGTAAGGTGTTCAAGCGAAGAACATTGTAAACGTAGAAGTAGAGTGGAGACCCACATAAAGCGCAGTGCCAGTTCGAGACTAGACTGCGACTCTAAAGAAACGTTAATTAATCGAGAAACACGGCAGAGTACATTAGTGTAGTCGCACCGAGAAATATCGCGCCCGTACAAGAGGTCAGTGTCGATAGGATGACCAGAGATAGACAGTGAAAATAGGACTCACCGAAGTGAACAGGGAACCACGGGTAGCAGTCAGAGACTTTCAGTCATTCAAGCAGATGTTAGGAACAGCTGTAAAAGCACGCCAACGTCTACATTTCTTGGATAGGACGATTGAGGAAAGTGTAACACGCGTGGATTAGGGAATATAATCACATTGTGTGTGAAAGGCATTATTTCATGCCAGAAGTAAAAATGTGTATATGTAAATATTTTTCAAGTGTTATAAACATTTTCAAGTGTTTTTATAAATATTTTCAAGTGTTACGAGTGTTAAATTTGTAATCTTATATGTTTAAATACCCTCAGAAAGGGAAATTCACTGACATTTGTAATGTGAAATTTGTAAATCATGGTATGAAAACGTGTATGGAAAGTGTCACCATGATGAGTATGAAGGGTTAGGATATCACCATTATGTTAGGCCCCTTAAAACAACAATTATCATCATTAAAATCATCATCGATATCACTATGGTGGACGAAATGATCCATCACCATTGGAAGGGTCCACCTGATGCGTAAGTACTTATTTTACATTAAAGTGTGTATATACCGTATTTTTTTTTGGGGGGGGGGGTCGTGCATCCTTAAAAGCAATATGTCACCAGTTTAGGGGAAAATGAATTAATATGTGAGATAATTTGGTGCGTTGGAAAACGGATTTGGATCGATATTAGCAGAACAAGTGAAAATTGTAAATTGTATTATGATAAATATTAATTGATTGTGATAAGGGTAAGAATCCCTTAAGATAATAAGTTGTGAAATTGATATGTTCAAGAGATATAAGTTATAGAAATTGATTGTTAATAACAGACTAGCTGTTATCCGCGGCTTCGCCCGCAATAACATTTGGAATCCCGTTACAACATTAGTTATATAGATTTTTCCTGTAGTGGAAGATAATGACGGCAACATGGAGCGTTGAAATTGAAAATCGGGTGCAATATACAACGGGGAGCTTTGATTTAAGGCTGGTCCGCTAGCCCTCTGCCATGTCTATCGAGAGTGTTTTAACGCCTAAGCACTTCTCGGTAAACTACATTTCTGGTCTTTCTCTCAGACTGCAGAATGACTAAGACACCAGAAGAACTGACTCTGGAGCATGCCACATACAGTTGACCATGTGCGAAACAGTCACTTCACAGATCCACACCAGCTACTTTTAAACTCTGCCCCTGAGCCTTGTTAATTGTCATGGCGTAGCAGACTTTCAAAGGAAACTGCAGACGTTTGAATTGAAAATGGTAGTCTGATGGGATTAGAGGAATGCGGGGTATGAAGACAGTTTCGCCTTGGCCAACACCTGTAAATATGGTGGCTTCAATCACAAATTTATGCAGAGCTTTAACCTGCAGCCTGGTTCCATCGCAGAGTTTAGGAGGGTTTAGATTGCGCAATAACATGACAGGAGCACCAACCTTGATGATGAGGACATGAGGCGGTATTCCGGGCGGGTTAAGAGTGTTTAAAAACTCCACAGGATAATGAACTGCATCTTCAACCTCTACAACTGAGTCTACTGATTCGTATACCATTTTTGTTGTTGATAACTTCTTAACGATGGCGATATTTATACTATCAGCAGAGTCATTTGTTGGGGTAAGAATAGCTCTTTCTTCCATCCATACATTATCAAGGTTGGAATTTACAAACACTTGGGGATAGATCTTTTCGATCAAATTCTCTAAACTGTCAACAACCTCGCACAGTTGAGCTGGAATAGTTATTTTTCCGTCATTTTCCTCCAACTTTCCATCGCCAATGCTTAGAAGGAGACGGGAAAACTCCTCAGCCATAAAATCACCATGGAGGTGTATGCGCATGTTGACAGTCAAGGGAATTGATCTGACTTTGGGCCATATGTAAGACGATTTTAGACAGGCATTTACTTCGTCAGCCCGTGTTCCACGGGGTATAATAGGGAGGGTCTGTCTAAAGTCACCGGCAAGAAGTACTGTGACTCCACCCATAAGTTGGTTGTTACCCCTAATGTCCCTAAGTGTTCTGTCCAATGCCTCGACTCCTCCTTTGTGCGCCATCGTGCATTCATCCCAAACAATGAGTTTTGTCTCTCTCAGCACGCGAGCTCTGCCACTTTGCTTAGAGATGTTACAAAGGGCAGATGCAGCGTGACTGAGGTTAAGAGGGAGCTTGAAAGCAGAATGAGCTGTTCTTCCACCATCCAGTAGGGTTGCTGCAATACCCGAGGAGGCGACTGCGATGGCAATGTTCTGTCGACTTCTAAATGTACTGAGCAGGAGATTAATGAGGAAGGTTTTGCCAGTTCCGCCTGGTGCATCTAGAAAAAAGAGCTGACCACATTCTGAAACAACACTTTGAACTATTTCGTCATAGGCCAATCTTTGCTCGTTGTTCAATTTTGGAACATTATCAGCAACCACTTTGGACAACTTAATTGTGTCGTAAGATAGTTCACTGACATATTCCCGGTGAACAACGACGGAGTCTTGTTCTCTAGAAGGCGACGGAAGTCCAAAGCGTTCCAGTTGTTGACCAGACATTTTTAGTACTAAATCCTCAAGAAGCACCAGACACCTGTTGTAGATAACACCCATGACCAGGTTGACATCAGCACACTGCCTCTGAACCTCTCTCACCACATCTTCCGCGAGGCTGTCTTTGTGTATTTTCCAGAGCATGATGGGATCACTCACTTGACAAAACACCAGTAAGATGGCAAACAGCTCACGAATCTTGTGGGGAGAGTCGGTGGAGGACGCTTCCTCTAGTGTGCGGTCCCAGTGCGCGTCATCCTGTAGCAAGCCAAGTGCTCTACATGCCGCTTGAAATGTTGGTTGAACCACCCCTGCGACGGTTTTGAGGTCAGTAAAAGACTGAGGGCCAGGGATTTTATGTAAAAGGAGGCGTAGGTAATAGCACTCGGCATTACCAGGGTGAACGGTGTAAATTCTGCCAAGGGTCTGATCTTTTTTCACACCAGGATGGCCTGGGACTGGCTTTCCTTGTTTCCTTCTACAAAACTTATTACCTTTCCAAACGAAATAGGATGGAACTTCACAATATAAAAGTGTTGAAGCAAATTTATCGGATCGGCATAGTTCGAAGAAAGCAAGAAGAGTTGTGTTTGGAGGGCTGTTAAACTGATCACGAACGTCGTCTTCATTAAAGTAAACCCGCTGGCCGTTCTCGAGGTGGACGGCAAGTTGCATGACCGAAGAATAGCGTTCATGTATGAGGAAGCAGAATATGCGCCAAGCCGCCTCTGAGCTGCTGATGTAGCGTCCTGATTCATATCTCGCAACTTCGTCAAACTCTCCGATGCTAAAAGTAGCTTGGTCGGAACCTTTGTTAACATACTTGCAAATGTATTTTATTGACTTTACAGAGTTGCAGTACTCAACATTGATATGAGCTGAGAAGGTGCGAGATAGGACGGGGTTATAGGGTACCACCCAGCTATTGTCAATTTCCACTCCCTTTTTAATAATAGAAACTCCACCCTCCGAAGTGGGCAGCCTGCGATATTTGGGATACCCATCTTCCCCGGTTTGGGTTTCCTTGATGAGTGATCTGGGGTACTTCTTGGTGCATACTCCTTCCACCATGCACGACGAACTCCTGTTGAGAACTCCACATGGACCGTGGATCATGGTTGCCTTGACAATTTCATGGAGAGCAGGGTCAAGATTTGGGTCAGGAATCTCAGCACTGATCACCTTGTCGATGTCTTCAGGCCTTAGCTTTTCTTCCAGCCACAGAAGTATGTGAACGTGAGGTAATCCTCGCTTTTGCCATTCAATGGAATACATGTGACACCTTGAAGGACCAAAGATACAACCCTTAGTAAGAAGTCTTATCATGTGGTTAACTTTCAAATGGAATACCCGCGCTACCAAATCATGCCTATCTTGAGGTTGTTGACCTTGTTTCAGGTGCTCGACTACTTCGGACCATTTTGGATTGCAGGTGAATGTTATAAAAAGATCAGGACGTCCAAAATGGCGCACGTAAGTCATGGCATCCTGAGTGCGTTCATGCATATAGCGCGGGCCTCCAGTGAATGTCGATGGCAACACGACCATTTTACCGATATCTGACAAACGGCTGTCAGCTTTACTCATTGCATCCTTCAGGTGCACATATTCCTCACTTCTCAACTTTTTCTGATTGATGCGAATCCAAAGTAGTCTCTCTGTCTCAATCTTTGCATACATATCAACCAGAACTGATTGAGACGATTGCGAAATAACAAAAGATAAGAATTATCACCCTCACGCTCAAATATTCTGAAGCTGTAAAAGTTAGCGACAGACACGGTCTTCTTCAAAAGTGCTTGAGTGCTGTTGTGACGTTGAGGGATATTAATGCAGTAGCCATCTTCTCCACGGCAGAACATAAGCGGATATTGCAGAGCATCATACGCGCGATGAGTTTCACTAATACGAAGCAACCTGCTATCTCTGCCGTGGAGTACAATATCCCTTTTCTCAAACTACTGACCAACAATTAAAACCGCCACTTCCTTAGTGCTAGGGGCGTTATAGCGGCCTTTGTGCTCGTCAAGAGGTCTTTTGTCAGCTTTGATAACCACCCGGAAGTCTTGATTGCCATCAGGAACTGATTCCATTGCTGTTATAAAATCCTGAATGTATCTATTATGGTTGTGTAACAGATCCTGCAATTGGAGAACTATCTGAGGTTTAACGTCAGGGAAGATGCCACATCGGATGTTTTTTTTCTATGTCTTCATCTACAACAAAGTAAATTTGTAGAAATTGAGGCTGTTGTTCAGATGATGGTAATAAGCTCCCGATTCGATGGTATACCTGCCCTTGCACTTTAAACGTTGGCATGAAATAGCCTTCTTTTACTTCCTTTGCACCAAAAGATGTCATTTGAAAACAACTATTATATTTACGTGTATTATACAGGAAGTGTTCTGATTCTGGGTGCTGATGGTTAAGGAGGCTGTGCAAGGGTTCAGGATATTGTTGGATCGGGGGAAGCTGTATTTTTCCATTACTGCAACACATTCCAGGAGATTCATCCTTCCATTTCTTGGCTTTGCAAAATTTACAAACTACCTGGTAGCCAATATTCAATGTTTTGTTCGCAGAATAATTAGTTTGTGGATTATATTGAAAGCCGGACATTTTTAGTTCTGTCCATGGAAGAATCTTGACTTGAGCTCTTTTAAAATTATGTGTAACAACAGCCTTTCTATTTACTTCTGGGTGGCTCTTTATATATTTGTCCACTGCATCCCTATTTACTTCTGGGTGGCTCTTTGTATATTTGGCCACTGCATCCCTATTTACTTCTGGGTGGCTCTTTGTATATTTGTCCACTGCATCCCTATTTACTTCTGGGTGGCTCTTTGTATATTTGGCCACTGCATCCCTATTTACTTCTGGGTGGCTCTTTGTATATTTGTCCACATCCCTATTTACTTCTGGGTGGCTCTTTGTATATTTGGCCACTGCATCCCTATGTACTTCTGGGTGGCTCTTTGTATATTTGGCCACTGCATCCCTATGGACTTTATTATTGCTTTCAACATACTTCTTAACTGCCCTAAGGTTTACTTCAGGATGTTCTTTCGCGTATTTGTTAACAGCTGTATTTAATTGTTTTTTACGGATGTTGTTAGTAAATCGTTTTCTACGTTTTGAACCTCTATTTGATTTAGTTTGAGGCACTGACTCGAGGAGGATTTTCGCGGTAGAAAGAGAAGATGTTAATGAAGAATGCTGAATGAGAAGCGGGTGTTCACATTGTAAAATTGTAGGCGTGAATGGCTCGTAAACATCAAAATGTCCCTGCGTGAACTCACCCGTAAACCTTAACCTTTTAACAGAAGCTGCAGAACCATACGTATTTCCAGTTCGGAGTACACGATTAAGGAAGACCTGGAATTGGAAAGGATAAATCTCTGCCGCTACTTGCAATTCGAATGATGTACCGTATGTGTAAGGCATAGACATAACAGATACATATTCAGCCTTGTTTATGTAAGGCTGGCAATCTCGTGTCATAGAATACACCTGTAGTCTTTCCTAGTTGTTAGAGGCGTGTCTGACGATATCAACACGGACTGTACGTGCCTGTGATATGTTGCCATACATTGCGTAAGATAGAGCAGAGAAGAGACATGCACCATCTCCGGGAATTTCATAGACTTGGTGGGGAACTTGGGTGCCATCCACCTCTAACATTTCTACTGCAGCCATCGTGAAAACAATCAATGAACAGCAAGTACAAAAAAATAAAAAGAAGAAGAACCTCCCTTGAGTAATAAAAAATGGAATACACCTAACGTAAAAACAAATCTCTACTTAAAAAAACTGATACATGTAGACCTAGCCTAACTTAAAACGTAAAAACCAATCTCTTCTTAAAAAAACTGATAAATGGAATAGACCTAGCCTAACTTAAAACGTAAAAACCAATCTCTACTTAAAAATACTGATAAATGGAATAGACCTAGCCTAAATTAAAACGTAAAAACAAATCTCTACTTAAAAACTGATAAATGGAATAGACCTAGCCTAACTTAACAAAATTAACGTTGGTAGAGCTAATTTACTTTTAACAAAATCTACTTTTCATTATAACTAACTATGTACTACCAAGAAATATTGAAAAACGCCGAATCTGATCCAACAAAGGAACTCTACAGTTACTTCAACTAAGGGCTAAAAAATGATGGTGAAAGTATAAATTACAGAGAAATAGTGTTTGAACAGAGAGATAGGGTAAAGCTCCGGAGCGAAGACAACAATGACCTGCACGTTATGACAGTGAAGAACACACTGAGCATTGCCACACAGCTCAAGGCCTGCAAAGCGCCTGATTTCTGGTAGGGGCGACGTGATGCAGCCCGCAATACCTGGCAACAATAGACTTTAATGGCGGTTTTCGCGGCTTGACCATGATCCCGAGTGAATTTGTTGAAACCCGTTCTTAGCGAGCACCTATGTCCCTTGAGGAAGCTGCATACCAAATTTCATTCCAATCCGTTCGGTGATGAATGAATGAATGAATGAATGAATGAGTGAGTGAGTGAGTGGTATTTGACAAATATAAATTAGATTTTTAAGCTGATTGATATCCTCCGAGTTTTCAAACTCCTCCCCTATGTCGTTTAAGAGATACACGCTCCGTTAGGAATCTTCCAACCCCCACTTTTCATCCCTTTCACCTCATAATATACATCACTTCGAAAACCATTAGACATGTGTCAGCTTATTTTTAATGATTAGTATATATGCCAAGTATCACATCCCCAAATGAAACCACTCGTGAGATATTGTTGTTCAATGAAATGCACGTTAACCCCCTTAACACCCCCTTTAGAACCTGAATATCCAAAAACTTCAATAATTTTGGCTGGGCGATGATGAGTAAGTCAGGACATTTTCTTTCATTTATTTTTGAGAATTTCACCCCTCTCTCCCCCAGGGGCTCACATCTAGTGGGACGTGGGTTGGCGACCACGGGGCCCCAGCTGAGTTCGGCATTGCTTCCACTTACTTGTGCCGGGCTCCTCTCTGTCTTCTTTCCTGTCAAACTCCCTTGGTCAGCTCTTGTTCCTTTCCGACCCCGACGGTATTAGGGTATCCGAGGCCTAGGGAGTCTCTTCCTTTCCCGCCTTAATTGGCCCTTGTCTCATCTTTTCTGATACCTTCCTTCTGCGAGGGGTCAGCCTTCTTTTTCTTTTCCTTTTACCTCCTGCCTTTTTCTCAAGGCCCTTAAGGAGGCCGGGTGTATGTAGCCCCACCACTTCTGGTACACCCTAGATAATGCTACACCCTCAGGGGCTCACGGCTGGTGAGTTCGGGAGTTGGCGACCCCGAGGGATTCCTGAGCTGGGTCCGTTTTCCCCTTTTGTCCCTTACCTTTGGGGCGGACCCTCTCCTCTCTCCCCTCTCCTCTCCTCTTTTCATTATATTTCCTTTTCTCTTTAAGATTCCCGCACCTTTTTGTAGGTATTCTTAATCTACGTTGCATTTTGTAAGTTTTTTCGATCTAAATTGCATGTTGTGAGTGCTTTTCAACCTCACTTGCATTTTGTAAGGATTGCCAAACAAAATTGCTTTTTAGTAAGTCTTTCAATATAGGGGGGTCTTTTTGTGAGTATTTTGAATTTCAATTGCATTTTGTATTTTCAACCTACCCCGCTTTGTTCAAGTAGTTAAGCCTCAATTGCAATTTTGTGAGTATTTTGAATCTAAATTGCATTTTGTGCGTATTTTCAATCTCATTTGCATTTTGTAAGTATTTTGATTTCACTTGCATTTTGTCAGTATTTCGACTGTACGTTGCATTTTGTACGTATTTTGGACTTTACCTACATTTTGTGCGTATTTTTCAATCTATTCCTTTTGTGAGTATTTTCGTTCGAAATTCCCATATGTACGTATTACCGCTCTCCATTCGGTGAGTAGTTTCAATCTGAGTTCCTTTTTGTAAGTATTTATCCTGCTACATAAGGCATAATTGTTGGGGCTTACTGTCTATTTTATCTAAACCATTTTCGTTTCATCCATAGCAGTGAGCTGTTTTTTTTATCTTCATCCTTTCATTTCACGCCATTTCATTTCATCAGGGGCTGATAACCTCGAGGTTAGGCCCCTTAAAACAACAATTATCATCATCATCACATCACCCCTCTCATGAACCCCTTAAATTGGATTTATGAAAAAAAAAACGGTCGAACACCTATTTACTTATTTTAAGCCGTTTTTCCCCCCGAGTTTGATGAGTGAGTACGTGAGTCAATCAGTTAGGACACTTTCTTTCCTGTTCCCCCCCCCCCCCAGAATTTCACCCCTCCCCATGGGCTCCTTAAATTGGATCTATGAGAAAACGGTCAAACACCTATTTCACCTCATAATATACACCACATCGAAAAACCCTAAGACACGTGTCTTCTTATTTTTTTAATGATGAGTTTATATGCCGAGTGTCGCACCCCCAATGAAACCAATCGGGAGATATTGCTATTCAATGAAATGCAGGTCTACCCCCTAACACCCCTTTAGAACCTGAATATCCAAAAATCCTTTCTTTGTGGGCGTTTGCGGCCCTTGAGGAAGCTGGATACCAAATTTCATTCCAATCCGTTCGGTGGTTTCTGAGATTTCGTGATGAATGAATGAGTCAGTGAGTGGTATTTGAGCTTTATATAGTAGAAGATAGATAAGCATGGGTCCTAGTGGAAAATAATTCTATCGCCTGAAACCAAAAATGCATGGGACGAAAAAAACACATCAAAATATCATGTTGGTTTCGGACCCTAAAAGACGTGAAAAATATAAAAGTATTAAAAAAAACTATTTTTTGAAATTTCATTGTCTACAACATAGGCCATGTATAATTTTACACTCAGACATATTACGTCCCCCCCCCCATAATTTCACCCCTCCCCATGGGCCCCTTAAATTGGATTTATGAAAAAACGGTCAAACACCTATTTACTTATTTTTTATGCTGATTTTTTCCCGCTGAGTTCCAAACTCCTCGCCTATGTCGTTTAAGGGATACACGCTCCGTTAGGAATCCTTCAACCCCCACTTTTCACCCCTTTCACCTCATAATATGCACCACATCGAAAAACCCTCAGACACCAATCGGGAGATATTGCTATTCAATGAAATGCAGGTCTACCCCCTTAACACCCCTTTAGAACCTGAATATCCAAAAATCCTTTCTTAGTGGGCGTTTGCGGCCATTGAGGAAGTTGCATACCAAATTTCATTCCAATCAGTTCGGTGGTTTCTGAGATTTCGTGATGAATGAATCAGTCAGTGAGTGAGTGAGTGAGTGGTATTTGAGCTTTATATAGTAGATGAGTTATTCATTGTATTGTTAAAGTAAAGTCAGCTGTGGGAAGGTTAAGAACGGCATGGAAAGAAATAATTCTTCATCGAAGGCTTTAAAGGAAATATATGAATTGATATCGATGAAATAAGCGAAAGTAATAGTAGAATCAAGTTATTTGCTAACAATAATATCAGGAATATTCAATTATGAGCGTAGTCGCTTTAGAGGTCTGCCTAAGTACCGCTCTTAGTTTCAAGAAATTGAGAGGTCATTGAGTAATTCCGCTCTGATAGTTAGAAGGACTGGCATGCGTTCCGCTTCTAAAGTATCTTCGAATCATCTGGCAGAAGAGGTTGGACCCTCGGATTGGATTCCATGTTAAGCAGTGGGAGGCTTGTAAAGTTGAGTAGCCCCTTAAATTAAAGACCGCATATCGTATCATACAATGCTGATGCTCAAAGATTGATTCAATTACCTGTATGAGCTAATTGTGGCTAAATAGTACTGTCAAATAATAAGCAGTGGCGTAGTTGGTAGCATGCTGAGCTTCTATGCCCAAGAAAGCGGGTTCAAACCCGGCCGAAGCCGTCGGATTTTTTAAGAGGGTTAAAAACCCCTCAGTATGCCATCCTTCGGAGGGGAAGTAAAGCCGGCGGTCCCATGTCATAGATTTATGGCATGTTAAAGAACCTTCCACCAATTACACCTGTGTGAAGCTAAATTGGATAGGTTAAGAATGTAAACAACACTCTTAGGTTTCTACGTTCGTTGCCAAGAGCCGACTGCGGTGGCGTCTAGTAGCTACGTTCTGAACTAGGCCTAGTAGTCGTTGACGGTGGAGTTTGGCGGCAAAAGTAGGAACTATTTGAAAAATTCTAAGTTGCAGTCTGTACTTAAATTAAAAAAAACAGATACACACACTAATACAGCCATCACAATTAACACCGGTTATCAGACAGATTCTACACATACCCAAAGTACACGGGGCTACATGACCGCGTTGTCACAGCCCCTAAACTTAAGAACCAACCAACCAACCAACCAATATAACATCAATCATTGTGCCAGACAAAATATAACAGCTTAAATTATGCAGGCATATTATGAGTTACGTAAATACGTTAGGAAGCAATTCCAGACGCAGTGACACTTAAAAGGTTGGGAATCTCTGCTTATAAGACAGTTGTGAATTGTTGAAGGCAGTAGTGGGACACACTATCACCTGGTGAAACTCATAACGTCGAATGTTTTGCATGAAATGATATAAAACCGTACATTGCTGCAATGAAAATAATATTAATATAACATTAATATGAGATCGCAATGTGATCTGTGCATACATATAGATTAGAAATGAATATAAAAGTTGGACTCTATCGGCATATTTGACAGAAATAATTTGTCATAAATATTGCAGTACATTGCTGCATGCAAATTATCTAAAAATGTGGAATGATAATAGTAATAATAATAATAATAATAATAATAATAATAATAATAATAATAAGTAATAATACCACCTTGTGGTGTAGCGTAGATAAGAGTTTGACAAGAATTTAATTCCGACCTGAGAGCTGCAACGTGGCACACTCAACCTCATGAGGTAAAACTGAGGAGACGTGGGTTCGGTCCACACTTCGTCCATCCTGGAAATGGTTTTCCGTGGTTTTCCCACTTCCACTCCAAGAAATGCCAGGATGGTTCCTAACAGTTAGGCCACGGCCGCGTCCTTCCCAATTCTCACTTGAATTACAAATACTCACACTGTTACTGCCATCACAATAACACAAGTTATCAGACAAAACTACACACAAAATCCCAAGTTCACATGACTAAATGATCACGATGTTCAAGCCCCTCAAATGAAACAACTACAATTATTATAATAAAAATGACATCCTAATACCTAACTCTATAGTCGATGTCAACAGATTCACGACTCATGATTTACGAAAAGTAAGCTACTGAATTTAATTCCATTAGATGATGGTTACTATTATAGCTTGTCATAGGAATCTTCTCTTCGATCGCTTGAATAGAATAAGAGAAATGAAAAAAATAAAGTTTTAAAATTTCGAACTGATGCCATCTTGAATTTTTGGAAAAATTGAACAACTGAGGTTCCTCTATATTAAGCGGTGAATTAAGTTTCGCTGTCCCAAGTTTCATTGCTCTAGGGTGATTAGATTAGCAGGAAAGTCACTTTAAATATTTCAAAATTACGTGGCCACCATGTTGTTTTATAGTTTCTCACAATTTTGACAGTCATACATATGTACTTACTTACTAAATGTGCTTCAGTGCTAAATAGTTTCGGTGAAACGTATCGCAAAGACGCCAAGTTGGATTGTTTTATATACAAGCTATATAATTATAGGCCTATGCCAGCATATGAATATTATAATGATGGTTCAAAATACCACTCTTAACTTCGATTGATTGTTTAGGACGCGAGAAATAATAACGTGATTTTTATATTACGGACAGCCACATTCTTTGATTGTTCGTAAAAATTGAATTAAAATTGTATTCATTGTCATAATTGTATGAAGATTTACCGTGCCAGTGCTCGGATGATTATGTCGTGAGAAAAATCCATTAAAATATTTAAATTTTGTATCGCCGCCATGTTGGTTTTGTGCTCATCGGATTATAGGTGAGCTTATTTTAATGGCCTGTCACCGACGTACTTCTATCGTTTAAATAATTGCCCTTGTAACACCCGGGAGTACAAATAAATACACTCATTCAACATACTACGAGTTTTTTATATTTCTTTCTGCACATCAATTACAATTACACTTCCTTTTTTTTACGATCTACCCCTCATAGTTCATGTTGTCGCCACAACCAAGGAGTATATAATAAGCAAGCACAACATCCTCCCACCAAATTTAACTGATAAAGTTAAATTAAACAAAAATTATACACAAAATTGAAGCCAATATAAAAATGTTCAATCTAAATATTTCCTGGGTAATTTGATGACTCTCCCTCCTTTTGTCACAATCGTTTCACTTCTTGAGCCAGTCTCTGAGGAACATAATTGGGTCGTCTCACCTTAGCAGCACCTTCTTTCACCTTAGCTCGCTCCATCAACATCTCCCTTGTACCGGTACCAGTTGAACTATTGGCTTCTTCTTGAGCCTCAAGTAAAGGGTACAGTCTCTGAACTGGGCGTAAGAACTCTCCTGATGAGGTCCGAAGTTGTACAAGTTTTACAACACCAACCCTTCCGGGCAGTAACTCTGTTACTTTCCCTAAAGGCCAGTCCAACCTTTTATCTCTGTCATTGCCAACCAAGACTACATCTCCAATTTGTATTCTTGAGCAATCCTTTTCTCCAGTTTGTTGTTTCAGTTGTCCGAAATACTCGGCTCTAAAACGCTTCCTCAAATCTTCCCTTAGTTTTACTCTGTACTTCACCCTTCTGTTCAAGTCAGTTGCCTCGATTACATCACATTCAGGAATTCCTCTTCCCTGACATCTTGAATAAACATTGCAGGTGATATAGGAGTAGGCTCCAGAGTATTATCTGACATAAAAGTTAGTGGACGAGAATTTAGGATGCTTTCGTAGTCACAGAGGAGAGTTTCCATCTCAACATAGTTGAGTGAAGATCCAAGCACCTTCCTCAACAATCTCTTCGTCATACCCACAATCCTCTCCCTCCATTTTGACAGAAGTAGTTGCCGTCCAGAACAGCCTCTATATGGAAGATCGGCGGGATTTTAAACACCAGGTACAAAATGCCACTGCTCAATCTTGGTCAATTTTATTATCTCTTCCACTCTATTCCAGACAAATGTGCCCCATTGATCTTCCCTACATAACCATGCTAACACCGTACAAGAGTCAGTCCAGAAATATTATGCTTTACACAGGAAGTTGAAGGACTCAATAACAGATGCGTACAGTCTAGAACCAATAGTTGCCGCCAACAACTCTAGTCGAGGTATTGCAATTTTCTCGACAGGAGCAACCCTTGTTTTCGCCTGAATCAGTTGAACCGTTACACTGTTCTCCCTTTCCACCCTTAGGTACACAACAGCAGCATATGCCGACTCACTAACATCACATAAGGTATGAATACTCCACTTATCAGTAGGATCAGCTGATCTAGGCAACCATCTGAGGACTTTGACGTCCGAAAGGTAAAACAAATCCTCAGTCCACAGTATGAATTTTGATCGAATGTTTTCACCTACTTCTTCATCCCATCCCACTTTCGACTCCCAGGCTGTTTGCAAGAGAAGCTTTGGCAGTAGGGTAACAGGACATGAAAACCTTATGGGAACAAAAACTTTATGCACACATGAAAGAATGATCCTTTTAGTGACTTTCTCATCACATTTTATACAATTAGGATTTAGTTGAAGAGTATCATGCTTTATATTCCAAACTAAACCAAGCACCATGGTCTCGGTACTTTCCATTTCAGGATCAGTTTTCTCCCAATCTAGCAAGTCAAATTTGCAAAGATTCATCAGGTCACTGGATTTTTGAATGAACTTCTCAACTTCGCCACTGTTGTTCAAACCTGTAATGCAGTTGTCTACATAGAAACTGTCCATGAGAATTTCTATAGTTGACAAGAAAAACCTGGTATCACCCTGGAGACATCTTTCTCGCAATTGGAAGAGATGGTAATGTATCACTGCTCCTAGTAGACTGCAAACAACTCAAAAAACAACTCTTTGATGGTGAAAAACAACCAAATTATTGTCCTTATCTCTCCACAGAAATCATAAGACATCTCTGTCACTTGGGTTCAAACTTATCTGTAAAAATGCTCTTCTGGTGTCGGAGACAATTCCAACTCCTTTTAGACGAAACTGCAACAAAAGTCTAGGAACTGATTCTATTAAATTCGGCCCTTTATGTAAACAATCATTAAGTGATGGTGCACGCTTCTCATGAGCCGACGCATCAAAGACCGGTCTGATTTTAGTAGTACTGGCTTCTTTCAGAATATGTCGATGAGGCAAGTAGTGTCTTCCCTTATCAAGCTCAGATTCTAGTATCTTTTCGATCACTCCTTTATCAAGCCACACCATCAAACACATTTTGGTACTGATCATAACAATTATCAGCGTTCAACCGTTTGATGGTTGAATCCAACCTTTTCATAGCTAAATTAAAATTACTTGGTATTGGTGGATGTCCTTCCAACCAAGGCATATTACCTTCATACCTGCCATCAGGATTAATTTCTACAATTTCTACAAAGTGCTTTTGTACTTCAGCTTGCAATTCCAGTTTGGTTTTCTTTTCTGAAGGATCTGTAATACCGATCAGGTCCTATTTCCATAGATCAGCTACATTCATATAGTTCACCAGCATAGTTGTTACCAACATAGCTGCATTAGTGTTGGTAGTAGGGAAAGGCACTTTACCCATTAGAGTCCATCCTAATCTAGTCTCTACAGCCACTAGCCCACAGGACAGATGCTTTACATTACCGGTGTAGAGCTTGCCTGCCACATCTGCACCAATATGAATCTCAATGGAGCCCGCATCTTGATTAACATCAGAGAGTTTTACATCAGTGCCTTGAGTTCTGCCATCCAAGGCCCCTTGGGAATACAAGGTAAATTCCCACATATATTATCTTGATCCAGGGCCTCAAAATTACAGAGGTATTCCTTATTACAACTTGCCAGATGAATTCTGAAGATATTGTGAGTACAGTTACCGGATTTTTGTCCACCGAAAAGGGAGTGCACAATTACTTCCTCTTTGGCTGGTTGATATCTCATCTCAAGAGCAGTCTGTTTTAAGATATAGGATCTTTGTGACCCTGTGTCAATGATGGCCCGTGCTTCACGCTGAACGCCATCACCCCTCACCTGGACCTTCAGGGTGGGAAGCAATACTCCCGTGTCACATGTGAGATTAGCAAATGCATTTTTCTGTACAACTGATTCAGATTTAGAAGTGTCTTTAACAGATAAACTCTTCCTATTCTTTTCAAGATCTGGACACATGAGAACTACATGTTTTTTTTTTTATCACAAAACACACACGATACCCTATTTTTACACTTTTTGGAGATATGGTTTGGTTTGAGGCACGTAAAACAGCACTTCCTGTCTTTAATGATCTGCATCTTTTGTTCTAACATCATGCCCCGTGCCTTATAACAGTCTAGACTACTATGGCTAGAGGAATCACAAAATATGCAATCAGTAGATCTGCCATGCTTGTGTTCTTGAGTGGTTAGGAGTCCCATAGCAGTATATGATGTTCCTTGGTCATAAGATTGTGAGTCGCTTCTTTGGTTTGTTTTAAGATTATTATCCCTATGATGTGACAGTCCAAAACCTGGCATGGCAAGTGATATGTGCTCCTCATTTTGTACTTCTGCCTTCATGAAAAATGAAAATCCACAGCCTGCTTCCAGTCTCCGACCGGGTCAGGAATGGAATGAATGAAGCCCCCATCTAGCGGCGAGGATTTGAACTGTGCCGGCTGCCGAGGCCTGGCGCACTCCTCTGTGGCAATGATTAAATGAAGGACAGATGAAATGAAATGAGAGTGGAGAGTGTTGCTGGAATGAAATTTTCACAGGGAAAACCGGAGTACCCGGAGAAAAACCTGTTTGCCTCCGTTTTGTCCACAGATCTCACATGGAGTGACCGGGATTTGAACCACGGACCCAGTGGTGAGAGGCCGGCGTGCTGCCGCCTAAGCCACGGAGGCTTACTTCTGCCCTCATAAATGTCATTAATCTACTTAGACGAATTTCAGCAGTTGTCACACCAGTTGCACTTGCACTTATCTGCCAGACTCTAAGAAAATCCTCTGGCATACAGGTACAAGACTCTAAAAGTGGACATAATACAGAGGCACATTTTCCTTTTGTTCCACCTAAAGTCTTCAAAGAATTTAAATAGCCTTCTAGTTTATCATATAGCTTGGCTAGGGGTAGTATAGTGCTTGAATTTTCATTTTGAAGGATCAAACTCAGCAGTTCTCTTATATATACTTCAATCAACAAATCATCACTGCCAAACCTAGCCTTTAGGGCTTCCATTACTTGGCTGTAATTATCTCCAGAAGGAGGATAACTTTCCACTACATCCCTGGCTCTAGAACCTTCCACTGTGGCCTGTAACAAGTACTGGAATTTATCTTCATTTGAAAGACACTCATCACTATGCACCTACTTGAACTGGCTCCAAAAGGGTATCCATTCCTTAACATCACCATTGAATTTTCGTAACTCGATGGGAGGGAGTTTGAACTTTCTGTGATTAGATATGTTAGGCCTACTTACTGAATTAGATGCTTCTTCAACTTTTGTCCTGGCATCGATAGTTTCTAAGTCTTGAACTTGAGCCTTCAAAGTTTCATACCTACATCTATATTCATCTGTTGACGATGACTCAGCTTCGAGTTCCGTATAGCTGGAATCATCCTCGAGAAGAAAATCCATGATCTTCTCATCCATGTTGCGAAGTTTTTCCCAGTCGGTATGCAAAACATTGAGGTTAGCACGTAACTTTTGTAGATTGACATGATCGGACTGAATTTCCGTGATCAAAGCGTTGTAATGTCTTGTAAATGAGCTTCGATTTACTCCTCTGAGTTTTACGGCTTTATCCATATTAGCATAAGAAGTAACACAATCGATGTAAATAAATTCTGCCGCAACGTTGGACGCCAAATGTCACCGACGTACTTCTATCGTTAAAATAATAGCCCTTGTAACACCCGGGAGTACAAATGAATACACTCATTCAACATACTACGAGTTTTTTATATTTCTTTCTGCACATCAATTACAATTACACTTCCTTTTTTTTACGATCTACCCCTCATAGTTCATGTTGTCACCACAACCAAGTAGCATATAATAAGCAAACACAACAGGATCATACAGGTGAACTTATTTTAATGGCCTCTATCAAAATAGAAAATTGCAGTCCCGTGGCTTATGATCTCGAGATTAACGGTCACGTAAAACTACAATCTCCCTTTCCTTTCCTCTGTCACAATACGGTTTCGGAGATATAGATGCCAGTGAAATATTTCGCGCGGCGCCATGTTGGATATACGAAACGTGTTAAAATTTGAAGGACACAGTCGAGGTTGGACGAGGTAGTAGTATGTCCTTACCGAGTTTCATTGGAATCGTTCGAAGCATTTTAGATTTTTTACGGGTACACACACAAAAGGTGATGCCATAAGTCCTTCATAATTACTGTATGATGAATAAAGGCTAATTATATATTTCAAATAACTTAACACTTTTTGTGTAATTGACATACAGGTGAAAAACAGCTAAGTCGTGAAACTGTATGTGGGGTCACGTTGAAACAAGTTGCACGTTTGAGGGATATAAGTAATGCCGCCCGCGTGTAAAGTCTGACTTGGGAGTGCTCTGGGACTCTTAGACCAGCCCTTGGCTGACATATCTCACTCGAAACAAGGCAGCGAGACGATATGTCATGGTTCCTAGGTCACTCGGGAAGGAGTACATCGATCACTTCCTCCCAACATCCCAACACCATCTTTACACACATAGATATAGGGTGCCCCCTGCATTCATCATGGCGATATGCGATTAAATAAACACGATATGCCGAGAATGCTGCAAAGGTCAAGCAAATTAAATATGTGGTAATGGGTTTGGATGGTAGTGGCTCTTAAGTAGAATCGAAGTGGCTCGTGTCACGTTTCTCCACATTAACATCTTGATCATTGATCGTTGTAGCATAGATCGTTAATGCAGACATGTAGTACTACAATTTACCCTTAAATTTTACTATTTCCTATTAGATCGGTACGTTTTAATTTAGTCTTTCATAGTTAGTTAGTTAGTTAGTTATTGCTGTTTTAAGGGGCGAAACAGTGAGGTCATCTGCCCCTTTTGTGGTAATTTGCTGATTTTTTGTAATTCTAATGTTTTTCAGTCAGTCAACATGGTTGTAATGGGTGATTCCCCAATCCTGAAAACATTTACATGAGATTAATAAATACACTTAGATGGCCAGTTTCAATCGTCAAGCGATCATCGTCAGATCCATTACACTTTGGCTATTAATAAATCAATGTCTACAAGTATGAGTGATGGTATTTACAATATCTACACTTATTTAGTTACGGCAATTAAACTAGCGCAACCAGTCAAGATTTGTTAGTTATCTATGTGTTTTTGTTGTTAAGATAGTGTTAGTGATGATTGACTTTCAAGTTTGCTTGCTTACTGTTAGCGTGATATGTGTGATTGTTATTAAATGGTCAGGTTGGAGTGGATTGTGACCTTAGCCGATTGTTTGAGCGATGTGTGGTCCGGTCCTGTGCAGCTCCTCTTACCACTGCCTGCACTGAACTGTATAATCGCTGTATTTTAACAGCGTATGTGTTTCGTGTCCATGGTAACCAACTATCCATGTAATCAATGTTGAGAGTCTGTTATTGTGTTCTATAGCCGACTCGGCCCATTTCTTTGCTCCCTTCTAAGTGGCCTTGGCGTCGTTGTTAATTCATTTTAGGGGCTTCGGATTGCTTGATCATAATCCCTGTCTGCTTGTTTACCTATGTGTTGAAATTTGTCTGATAATCTGTGTATCAGAATATCAGTAATAGGATTTTTATGAATTTTCTTTGATCCACCCGCCCCTAATTTCATACATACCGGATTGTAGAGGGGAAACTGAAAGTTAAATCAACACGCAGTATAATGTCAGATTTGATAGAGTTTTAATTTGAAATTAGTGTACTGTCATCGCATTATATCTCTGCCGGTGAGGACCGTTGCATTTCGGAGAATTTAAGCCGTGAACTCCTCTACTCCTATTCATAAGACATTATCCCACAGTGTGGGGCTCGGGAGTTCTGATGGCCGACTTAGCATAATGCACTCGGCACACTCATTAGTGCTTGCCACGCTATTGTTGATGTGCCAATTTGAGAAATGTCTTTGTTGAGGCTAGTACAGTAATGTAATGGATGTAATGACGTAGCTCACCGGCACCGGCAGAGATGTAATGCGAGGACAGTACTTACCAACTCCAATGCCAGTAGAAATCTATTTAAAGTGAGGTTATGTTAAATGTAACCTGGCGACAAATTGTCCTCAGCTCCTAACTGCAATCAAGTTGGAAAATATTATTGTTACTACGAAGAACTGCGTGCAGAGTTGAAAAGACAATACCCTACTCCCTTGTCTACAAACACTTCAACTGTACAACAACGTTAATTATATATACATTATAACGTATGGTTATTCAAGAATATGATGAGGAACCAAAAAAATATGTAATACACGGGTAACACATCACCGTCGCGATCTTTTCTGAAGCAGTTGAGCCGATGACAATGATGTTCCAAGCTGGTCTTCCAAGTTGATTACTGAAGAGACAGCATCTTGCGTCCGATGTTCACAGCTCAAAGGAAGGCAGCCTTCTGCATCATTTGCTTGTGGTATTTGATGACATCAAGTTTCTTCATGGGACTTCCCGAGTTTCTCTCGACAAGACCATTTACTGATACAATTATAGGGATGAACGAAAGCTCAAGCAATCCGTATATATGAATGAGCTCGACAAGTGGCTGGTACTTGCACTTTTCTCAGCGTTTTTATCATCGATTATTATTCCCTTCTGAACTTGCAGTCACAAGATCTGGTCTGTTGGCTTCTTCAGAGTAATCTGTTGGAAACCCATAAAATCTTCGCCATTTCATTACATTACATTACATTATGCGAACCGGCCAAAACTTAGGACCACGCAAATATCATTTCAATTCCTTCTCATAGTTCTTTCTTCCTTTCTCTTCCTCCACACTTCCTTCATTCTTTCAGAGTGTTGCGCCTTTCTCTCTCCTGTCCATCTTCCTCCCCTGCGTTCTCTCTTTTCTCCCACAATAACCTTTATGATTGAAAGTATTTCCCTGAATTGTGTTCTGTCTCGACAATCGTCATCTGTAATTCCTAGCCTCCGGAGTTCTTCATCTGCTTGGAGTAACCCCCTTGGCTCTTCAGAATATAAATTTAATCAAAAATTGGTTTATTTATTCTTGTTGGATCCATTCTAACCATTCGCCATTATTATTATTATTATTATTATTATTATTATTATTATTATTATTATTATTATTATTATTATTATTATGTATTTTAATAAAAATCGTGCCTTGACTTTCCTACTATTTCATATTTACTTATTCAACATTGAACGTACCCTTCATTTTACTGTCCAGTTTTACATGCATCGGTGAAAGGAGCCCAAGGCACCCGGTATACCATATCTCCACTACCCTTTATTCGGAGCAGTGAATATTTTAATTACAGATATGCTGCTTATCCTCCAGCTCTACAGGTTATGCTCGAGTTTTAAATAACGATATACAAGCGACAGTGATATTAATACCCTCCGTTTTCTCTACTCACTTCACAACATGAAATTGGAAATTATTTTACAATAATATTAAATATCAAAACTAGCATATACCGTATATATGTATACAAATATATGAATATATCGTTCGCTATCAAGATCTCAATCAACATCACCAACTGTGTTGCATCAAACTATACGAAGCTATTCTCCACATGAACACAAGTCTTCTCGACTGTAGGCCTACATTCTCGCTGTTCGGCAGTCGGCTTCGGTGGCGTAGTTGGTAGCATGCTGAGCTTCTAGCCCAAGATCGCGGGAGCAAACCCGGTCGAAGTCGTCGGATTTTCTAAGAGCGTTAAAAAACCCTTAGTATGCCTTCCTTCTGAGGAGAAGTATAACCGGCGGGCCCATGTCATAGATTTATGGCATGTAAAAGAACCTTCCAATAACTACAATTGGGCGAAGCTAAATTTGTAGGTTAGATTTGATTAACGCTGTATTAAGTTCCAACGCTTGCCACCAGGTTCCGGTGGCAACTAGTAGCCAAGTTCACAGCTAGGTGTCAATGACGGTAGCATTTGGTAGCAAAAGTAGGAACTACTTGAAATTGATCGTTTGCAGTCCTTACCTGAATTACAGATAACACACACTAATACAGCCATCACAATTAACACAGGTTATCAGACAGATTCTACACACACCCAAAGTACACGGGGCAACCCATTAATTGAGGAACCAACAAACCACTGTTCGGTTAATAGTTTATTTTTAAAAATCTATTTCATCCGCTTCCCAACCTCATTGACACCCGGATAATAAGCGGTAGAAATACACGAACAAAATTTGTATTTATCCTTGACGAGATGCGCAATGATCGAATGTAGAATATGGACGGTACGTGGTGAGGCCTCAAGGTCGCGGTACAGTATGAGTGTTGGGGAGCCGGAGCGCAGGAGGAGACACACCTCACATAACTGAGAAGAGCTCAAGACGATTACATGCACAGATTTTAAGCATTAGCACGCGATATCGACAGAACTATCACTGATGTCGCTACTCCCCCACCACCGAAGCGTGGCTGGAAATCTGTCTTCCCAGAGCGGTCAGCTTGACCTTGAAGTCTCATCACATACTGTCCGTACTCTAACCTTAGCTTAACTGGTGTCTATTTGCCTGTCTACCGGGTTGTTTGTTATGGGTTATCGTCAAAACTATAGCAGGATTTGACAAGCAGGTGTCCCCGTAAGAAAGCTAGCCTACAAATTACTTGGATAATACTGAATGTCCAGAGGAGAAGAGCACGGCTTAGACAACTTTTTGTGTTTTTTGCCTACTTTCGATTTTTGCAAAAAAAAAAAATGAAAGTAGACTTATGAGATCTACACAGGGCCATAAAATTGTGTGTGTGTCTGTGTGTGTGGGTGTGGGTGTGTGAGAGAGAGAGTGTAGGCTATATCTGCCCCCATCCCCCCTATCAATTCAAACACGACGAAATCGAATTGAACGAAATTTGGTACAGAGGTAGCACTAGCAAAGGGCATCTCAGTGGCATGTTCTAAATCTCCCCCATCTTCACCAAAACGGAATGGCGGCCACCCAAACGTTCAAAACGTAAAATCAAATTACGACTATACTTATCATCCGATCTCTTCCAAATTTGGTAACAACATACCTTCGTATGGGGTGCGTCTTGCGACCAAACTACAAGATCATCTGCCGTACCATTTCAATACGGCGGCCATGTGAATTATGCAAACATTATAGTCTATAACTTAGATCCCACCAGTTCCGATTATCGAACCGAGAATGGTTTAAACTGTCTTAAAGGACGTGGCCCGTTCGATATTTTAAGTTCATATTATAATATTACACGGCAGCAGTGACTTTAACAATAGGAGCCTCTCGGTTACAAGACAAGATGGCAGCTGATATATTGTCCCTGACCTATATTTCACTAGTTTGAGTATTCCTACTGATAGAAATAATATAAACTTTGTATGGAATGCTTTATAATAAAAATATACTCCACTGAAGAAATCGGTGAGTCCAAATTATTATTTGATAAGACGTTGTGTTGTTTGAATCTTCAATCTTTTGACTGGTTTGATGCAGCTCTGCATATCTCCCTGTCCTGAGCTAATCGTTTCATCTCTACATAGTTACCGCACCCTACATCCGAGGCAATCTGTTTAACATATTCTAAACTTGGTCTACCCCTACAGTTCTTGTCCTCAACCCTTCCTTCCATAACTAAGCTTGCTATTCCTGCGTGTCTTAGTATTTGCCCAACCAACCTATCTTCATTAGCAGTAGCCAGAAATATCTCTCCTCTCCCACTAGTCTCAATACCTCTTCGTTTGTAACTCTATCTACCCATCTGATCTTCATCATTCTCCTTCAAACGCTTCAATTCTCCTCTTTTCTGTTGCACCAATAGTCCAAGTTTCACTTCCATAGAGTGCCACGCTCCAGACAAAGGCCTTCAAAAATGACTTCCTAATACCTAAATCTATATTCGATGTCAACAGATTCCTTTTCTGTAGAAATGCTTTCCTTGCCTGAACTAATCTACTTTTTATATCCTCATTGCTTCGTCCATCACTGGTTATTTTGCTTCCTAAGTAACAGATTTCTCCTACTTCCTTTAGCTTTTCACCTGCCAATTTGATGTCCATAGAGGTTTCTGGTTTATTTCGGCTGCATTCCAATATTTTTGTTTTACATTTATTAGGCCTAATTTTCATCATGAATTGTTTCCTCAAGACGGAGTCCATACCATTCAAAAACTCATTCAAATCCTCAGGCGTGTCGGCCAAGATGACTATGTCATCGGCAAATTTCAGAGTTGAAATTATTTCTCCCTGAATCTTCACTCCCACTTTACATTATTCTCCAATTGCCTTCATTGCTTGTTCAATGTGTAACGGCTACCATCGTCTTTGGATATCGCTCTACAAGTTGGACGATCATTTATAACGTTTCTATAGATATTACACTCAAGACTCCTTAAAACCACCTCATCGTTCTTATTTAGCATTGGCCTGTCTAGACAGAAGACATACACTTTATTAATTTAGATTTACTGGGCGCCAGTTATCGTAAAGATAACACATTAAAATTTTATTTAGCCACTGCCGCTCCCTTCCTTGAGCCAAGATCTATCATCGGAGCGAAGGGCAATAAACTTGCTCTATGAGATACTCTTTGCATTCCAACTATCCTATATATTCAACTCCCAATGAACAAGACATTTTAACTAATACTGGTTTATTTACAACAAAATTATTAATAACATTTGATCTGAGGTTTCGAGCTGTGTACAATATGTGCATTAATATTCCCTAATTGCTGGGCAATATTGACTGTCTTCTCGCTAGTGCTGATCTTCTGTGTTGATAATAACTCGGTCCACATACCTGGTGCCTTGTGGTTCAAAGTCCATCTCGTTGGTCTGCTTGTAGTCTAATTTGAGATCTTACGCCAACACGCGTTTATTGACCTTTGAAAACATATGTTTTCACTTTGCTAACTGTACTTCGTCTAGTTGTTGTTGTTGTTGTTGTTGTTGCTGCTTGTTTCTGAGTTTGATCAACATGGTAAACAAATTTGAACAAACCAGGCTAATTGAATTCACTAAGTCCCATCTTACTGAGGGACTGACAGAGTCTACGACTCACAAAGTCAATGAGTGAGTTCGTGATCGAATAAGTGAGAATCTATAGATTTGAATAGCCAGTGCTGAAGTCGCTCTGGGCTTATATACACTCTGAATGGTCCCGATGTTTCGCGGCATAAATTTGCCCGCGACCCATCAGACCAATTATAGCAAAGCATTTCTCAGTCCTCAAGCGACGCTGTAACTTCTCCGAGCGGGAATACAGGCCCGCGTACTTCAAATATTCCACTCAGAACCCGCTATTCCTCTCGTTGCGCATATATATTTTCCGCCCAAATCTTTCTCCAAGCCCTTGTCTCCTGTCAGCTTGGCTTCGTTCCAGAAATACATTTTCTTGCAATATGTTGCTTCACCGTCCATAACTTCTTCCAACCATGCCCGTCCTGTCTTTACAATTTAACTAATAAAACAGCCCTAGACCTCTATAAAAACCCTGTTTCTAAATCTAAACACTTGACAATATTATATATGATTATGGTAATGACGTGAATATGGTATGGCCCCTCCCTTGATATTAATGGGTGAATAAAACGATATAACTTCGATATTTCAATAATAATAATAATAATAATAATAATAATAATAATAATAATAATTACACAATGACTTTAATAATAATAATAATAATAATAATAATAATAATAATAATAATTTGTAACGTAATCAAGATTACGTTACAAAACGTCCCCATGGTTTCATAAAGAATGTAATGAATGATGAAATCACAAATCTTCCCTTTAAAACTTAACAGGAAATACACTGAATATACATATATGACCCTTCAAATTACATACATAATGATTATACCCTTTTCATTTTCTTTGATTGATCTGCACTCTTCTTGCAATGTTACATTAAACATTCTGATTGTCCTGTGCATTCATACAGGATTTACATGCTACATTTGTTCTTGTAGTCCCTTACAATAACAGAACGCAATATATTGCTTCTTGTTTCACGCAACACAAGTGATTTATCTCACTTCCACCAATTCCTTAGAGCCACGACACGACTCTAATTATACGTTAGTTACCACACGGCAGTCTGCCCTTCTTGCTGCACTTGCTCTTTTCTATGATATTTCCTCAGATTGTAAATGTTATATGTACCTATGACACAATTTTCCTGATCTTTCAATAAGTAGGCATTCTTTCCTATCCTCTTCGAAACGACATAAGGTCCAGTAAACAATAAAAACAGCTTTGACATTTTCCCTTCCAATGCACAAGATGGCAACGGCTTACGTAACAATCGTTGCTACAAACTTCCATGTACTTCCTACCTCTCAACAAAACACTGACTAGTCTCGATAACATCACATGAGTCAACAATACATACCTGAAATAACTACCTAGTGTCCTACCTAATTTCCTCACTAACGTTGAGCAACTACTACTAAAATCTACTGTTGAGAACCACTTCCGCCCCTGAAAACGTTGAACTAAATCCTCCACTGCTTCAGTTCTCAGCTGGTCGCTTTCGACCCTAGTATTTAGCATTCTGCCGTCTATGCACAGTCTCACTGAATTGTCTTTCTTGGCTACTACAACTAATGGATTTAAACAATGGCTAGCTGAAGGCTCTATTATGTCGTTTTCCAACATTAATTCTATCTGTTCTTCGACGGCTTTCATATATTTAGTTGCGACAGGATACCTCGGCTCTACGAAACTTCTTGTGTCTTTAACGACAAAACTATGCTCATATAAGTGTGTTGCTCCGGGTTTTGTGCTGAAAATTTCCTTATATTTTATTAATACCTCATGTAACTGATGGCCTTGCACCTCATCAAGCTTACACTGTGACAATGCATCATGGATCTTACTCTCAAGTTCAGACTCCATTGCAACCTGACACACCTTAAAAACTTTGCTCTCACTAGCATCTCCGCGGTCTACCTCATTTACTTCAGGAAACTCATCACTCACAACCACGTTGCTTTCTTCCTCAAACATACACACTTTCAACTGTTTGTCAGTCTTAGACACCTTATACGTAACCTGAACTTCTTTATCCTGCCAAAATGAAAATCTAATTTAACTTGATGTAATGATAACCATTCTGCACTGAGAATCACCGGATATACTAAATTTGGAACTGCCAAACAGGGCTGAAATTTAACTAACTCACTAATGTTAATTGGAACTGCGACTTGCTTAGATATTTTCTGAGACCTACTACCTACAGCTGTGACAATGAAAGTGGACTTAACTGGAATTATATCAACATGAATACCTTCTCTCATTACATCTTCCAAAAATCGTAAATTTATACAAGAGTTTTCGCTTCCACTGTCCAATAAAACATCAACTTCTTTACCCCACACATTAAGTTTAATTACTGGTGACATAATCTCATTCTCAACATTGTCTAAATTTCCACCATTTAGGTCATAAAGCAGTTCTTCTCTAACATCTATATTAAAATCTCCTAAATACTCAATATTCCTAGGACATTGAACTGCAATCACTTCGGGCTGTCTGTTGACCTCACTGCAACCCGTTATTCGTTTAAATTAGGCCTACTTGCCCCTGGTGTAGATTGTTGTTGTTGTTGTTGTTGTTGTTGACCTGTACGTCTGTCTGGCCTAGTACCTTCCCCTCCTCTGTTCAAATTCTCGTTCCTCGTATTTGCTGTGCGTCCCCCATTGTCAAGTCGTCTTTCGTAATTCGCATTCCTGCCTTGTTCTCTTCCCCTCTCTCTCTCTCTCTCTCACTCACTTTGCACGAAATTATCTCCTCTACTTATTGGCTTGCGTTCGGTCCTACTATTTTCAAGAGAGCCAAAGTTTTCCAATAGCTTCTCGAATCCGTCAATAGTAGTAATATTCTGCATGAAGAATGCTTCTTTATTATTATTAATAATGTTTTAATTACCTGTGATTCAGTCTCTAAACCTTCTAAATTCTGGCATATAAGTACATGCGCTAAGAAATACTCTGTGTACGAAACACCATCTCTCCTTTGGTACTTTCCAAAAATAATGTAACATCTTTCTCTTTCTTGCACATTTTCATTCCAGTACTTGGCTATGAACTTCTCTTTAAATTTTCTAAAACTAGTCATCTGGTATTTATACACACTGAACCATGACCTTGAATGCCTAACAAAAGATTTATCTAGCATCTCAAGTACTTGTTCCCATTGAACGATCCCCTCTTCTAAATCTTTAGCGAACTTCTTTTCTACTGTTTTTAAGAATTCCATTGGGTTATATGCCTTGCCTGTGAATACTGGCAAATCTGCCTCTTTAGTTTGAAATCTACTTGAAATGAAAATCCACAGCCTGCTTCCAGTCTCCGACCGGGTCAGGAATGGAATGAATGAAGCCCCCATCTAGCGGCGAGGATATGAACTGTGCCGGCTGCCGAGACCTGACGCACTCCTTTAGGGCAATGATTAAATGAATGACAGATGAAATGAAATGATAGTGGAGAGTGTTGCTGGAATGAAATTTTGACAGGGAAAACCGGAGTACCCGGAGAAAAACCTGCCTGCCTCCGTTTTGTCCAGCACAGATCTCACATGGAGTGACCGGGATTTGAACCACGGTCCCAGCGGTGAGAGGCCGGCGTGCTGCCGCCTAAGCCACGGAGGCTCCAGAAATCTACTTAAATTTCCTAATTGTACATTACCGCTATTTGTTGCTATTTGCTTCTGACATCTCTGAAATTTCACCTCCATTTTATCTGTTTTACTCGCTACTTGTTCACTGATACTGTTAAATTTACTGTTAACCTCTTCCCTAATTTCTTGATTATCGCTCTCTAGTTTATTTTCTAAATTACCTATTTTAGCAATATTATTATCACACTTGACCTTCATGCTGTTGACTTCTCCAAGTCAACCCTAACCTTACTACATTTAATTTTCACTTCCTCGTCAATTTTGTCAACTCGCTCCGACACTTGTTGCATTCTGGCGCCAACCTTAAGTGACCATGATTCCTCCACCTCAGTAATCCTGTTTTCTAACTTATTGTGAAATTCTCGGCCTACTTCTTTAATTTGTCTATTGAAATTCTCTGTAGCTTCATCAAACTTCTTACGTTGTTCATCTAGCTTCTTACTATGCTCAGTGAACTTAAGATCTATTGCTTTTTCTAATTGATCACTACGCACGTCAAATTTCTTACTTTGTTCCGTTATCAGCATCGTCAGGTTTCGAAGCCAGGAAGGATTCTCCCCCTCATTAATCTGGATGTTTGTAGCCCCGTCTTGTTTATTTTCCTCAGTTTCCTGATTTTCGCTTACTTTTGACATCTCATCATTAGTACCCTGCACATCTAATTTCGACATTTTAACTGATCTTATAATACTACGGTTTCTCAAATGTATATTCCCCAAATTATCCCTGTTACTCATTACCCAAAAAACAACTCATCAAAAGAACACTCCTAATTTATAACCGTAGTTCCCTAACTTGATATATGCCTCTTTATTGAAAAACTCGGAATGAATGCAAAGAGTACTCGTTTATATCGTACATGAAAACAACTTTAAACTTTAACATACTTGAAATAAACTGGATTTATACATAATATCCATTCACTACAGTACGATATTTCGTAGCCCCACATTGGTTGTGCCATTTGTAACGGCTACCTTCGTCTTTGGATATCGCTCTACAAGTTGGGCGATCATTTATAACGTTTCTACAGATATTACACTCAAGACTCCTTAAAACCACCTCATCGTTCTTATTTAGCACTAGCAGTAGTACCCGGCTTCGCCCGGTGGAATGATGATAATGTATCAAAGTCTCCTTAGAAATATAATGGACATAAAATCTAGGTCATTTGCCCCCCCCCCCCCCCAAAGACAATGAGGGCGTAATATCTAGGTCATTTGCCCTTTTGATAAGGATGATAATGAAAACTACTAGTAGTGGAGTGGTGGCGCTTCTGCCCCACTTCAGAACATACATGTCGTTACTACTAAGCCTCAGCCATGTAATATTTGTTGATATCTCGCGAACCCATGGTCGGATGTTGACATATGAGGTGTCGTTGAACTCGAGCTGACGTCCTCTTTCCTATTGACCATGTATTATATTTTTCAAAAATTCTTTGAATTTTTTTGTTTTCGAAAGTTGGTGATAGTTTGAAAATCAAAAAATGATAGAACGTTGTGCCATAGCTCAAACGAATGGTCTTTATGCCCTTTATTTTCTATAATGAAACTTTTTTACTTTTATGTTTTTTTTTCAAAACACTCGAATTTTGAAAATCCAATATTTTGGAAACTAGGAACTCTACAAAAACGTTTATTTGACATAAATGAAAGGTCCCTATGCCCTCTACCCCCAAAATAAATTTCAAGTCGCTAGAGCAAAAATTTGTGTTTTGTAAGTAGTGTGGTAAGGGGAAAGCTGGACCACTTCTTATTGAGCCACCCTCGTATTTGCCCCGAACTTGATATCTCGCTAACCAAACATGGGATTAGAACATACAGGGTGTCCTAGCACTCGTAGTGATGTCCCCTACTTTCCTATAGCCTCTTTATTTGATTAAAAGACCAAAACTAAAAGGTCATGTGCTTTTAATATCTCGCGAACCAATCATGCTAGAGGCATGTTCGACAGGTCCAAGGACTCGGGGTGACGTCCTCTCTGCTATGGACCACTCGTTATAATTTTTAATAAAATTGGAAACTCGATTTTGGGGTAAACACATGTTTTTGTGATTTTGCCGATATCTCGTGAACCAATCATGCTAGAGGTGTGTTCGACAGGTCCAAGTACTCAGGGTGATGTCCTCTTTGCTATGGACTACTCATTGTAATTTTAAAAAAATTTGGGAAACGCGATTTTGGGGTAAACACGTGTTTTTTGTGATTTTGCCGATATCTCACGAAGCAATAACGCTAGAGGCATGTACGATGGGTCCAAGGACTCGGAGTGACGTCCTCTTTGCTATGAACTACTCGTTATATTTTTAAAAAAAATTTGGAAACGCGATTTTGGGGTAAACACGTGTTTTTTGTGATTTTTGCCGATATCTCATGAACCAATAACGCTAGAGACGTGTACGAGGTGTCCTAGGACTCGGGCTTTCGCTCCCTTTCAAATGTGGTAGATATTTTTTTTCCAAAAAATAATTCACAAAGGGCCTAACGCCATACATGTTGAAATAACGTTTTCTTTTTCTTTACTTGTTTATAATGTTTATGAAGCGTGGCGGTTGAGAGAGAGACGATACGGCTGGGTGTGTGTGTTTCAACGAACCTGTCGCTAACCACAAGGACCATGCTTAATAGAACAATCGCTATTTCGACGGGTCGGTGTATGACAGAGCGAGGGTGCGTTTTTCTGATATTTTACCTTTGACTTGTAAACGGTGATGAGAACTTGATTCTATGTTGGTCGAAGCGAGTAGAGAAAACAAACTTGCCGAGGAGGTGAAGGTCATTTGAGCTTATTGGAAGGCGTTGATCTGATTTGACAAAAGGTGCAATGGAAAAATGATCATCGTGGTGGCAGGGAAGTGCGAAAGGCGTGCACACATGTGTGAAACCACAGGCATGCTAAACCAGTGACATTCTGTCTTGCTTCGTACGTGACAAAATGCAAGTTGACGTGAAATTTGATCTACCGCAGGTGTTCGCTTGGGACGTTATCTATCTACATGCGCGATAACTGTTAACAAGTTACATCCTGTCTTGCTTCGTACGTGACAAAATGCAAGTTGACGTGAAATTTGATCCGGCACAGGTGTTCGCTTGGGTGTTATCTGTCCACGTGCACGATAAGAGAATGTTCAAAGCGTGGGAATCGCTGAATCAGTAAAAAGTATGATGCAACTTGTCTGAATGATGTCACAACCAATAGATAGGCAAGAGCTGCAAACAGCAGTGGTGGGAGGTGAAGGGAGGGAGAGGGGAGGGGGTAATGTATGAGAGAACACAGGAGGAAAGGGAAAGACAAACATGTATGAACATGCATGAAGCGCGGAGCACTGTACACATAGAGCTATAGGTGGTGTACAACATGTGTGAATAAATAAAAAGTACACAGGTTCACACAACATGTAATTTATTGATCCGAGAATTAAACGTAGAGTTAAACCCTAACCATTTGACGTAGAGTTTATTTCCTTTTTGTTTCAACACTTTTTCCACAAGATAATGCTGAGGAAATGCTGTTTTCTGAAGTTCATGGAGATAAAATCTACCTTTTATGGGTTGATGGTTGAGGTCCTCGAGTAAATAGGTGACTGGAGTGTCCAAGTTGACTTGACGAATTCGAAATAGTTCAGTCCCCCACTGAGGCGTGTAGCCCTTATTGAAGGCAGACTTAAATTTGCTCACACGAACAAAATCCCCAATGTTCAGTCGGTGACGTTTAGGATCGGCTGTTTTTATGGGGTTGAACAGTTTATCCAATCGCTGAATATTTTTAGTTACGAGACGTGGCTTGGTCCCAATCGTTCTATGTTTGGTGTAATTGTAACGTGACACTAGCTCAGGTAACATGTCCAACCAGCGATAACTGCCCTGAGCGGTAAACGCTTTCCACATATGGGTTTTCAATGTTCGGTTGAACCGCTCAACCACACTGGCTTTGAGATTGCTGTACGTGGTGTAATGGTGAATATCCTTAGATTTGAGGAAACTGGAGAAATCCTTGTTGAAAAATTCTTTCCCCTGGTCGGTTTGTAGCAGCTGAGGTTGACGTTGGGAGTGTTGAATAATATGTTGAAAGGCCTTGGTAACTAGTGGACCAGACTTGCGACGCACAGGTTCAACAAAGGCCATTTTGGAATAGACATCAATGACGGTCAACATATAGCGTACACCGTCGTTAACGCCAGCATAGGGTATCATTTCAACCAAGTCAGCCTGCCAAAGTTCATCCACACCTCGTGAAATCACCTTGAGTCGTGGATAATGACGCCTAGCTGGGCGATGCAACTCGTGAGCAATACCCATTTTAATGGGTGAGGGCTTAAACAATAATTTTGGCATTTCGAAGTTCTTGTTCAATTTCTTGAATTTCCCAATCGTGACCGGTATGGCCAGCTTGACGTGAGGCATGCAACAACTGTAGCCGCTGGACGAGCTTATTGGGATTGTGCCAGTAGGTAACATCCACAAGGGGTTTTAATGGTTTAAATGTCACTCCCGAAGCGGATGCTTTACGACGAGTACTTTGACTGGTGGGAAACATTTTTGCAATGATGGTTTTATATTTTTGAGATATATTGGCATTCACTTGTTGCGTGGGATCATACTGTCTTTTGTGAGCATGGGTATCCAATAAAATGGATTTATATTTGTCAAGGTCCTCTGACGTATAATCATGGGAAGAGGGGGTCCGAGAAAAGAGCAGCTTTAACAGTCCTGGCGTTAATTTATAGTTGATGTTTTTAATGACAGCTTTAGTACGAGCAAATTTAATGGATGAATCGCCAATTTTAAAACTATCATCCTCATAGCGAACACCATACGTGGTATCTGTGTTTCCAATAAATAGATCGGTGAAATAGGGTTCCAATGTTGATCCATAATATTTTATTAAAATGGTTTTCAGTTGAGCTTTATGTTGAGGGGTGGCCAAGAGTTGTGAAAACGGAGACGCCCTGGAAGGGCAAGGTGTTTCGACCATGGCCAAGGATTTCTTTTTTCTCAAAAACTCTGCAAGGGGTGCGGCCTTTTTTTGAGGCGTAAACACTTGTTCCTCCTCATCCTCAACTTCACTAACACTAGTCAAATCTTCCTGTTCCTCTTCCTCTTCCTCAGGGTCCTCGTGCAGCGTCTGCGTGGCTTGTGAAACGGTGGGTAGAGTTTCAGATGGCTTGAAAGAGGGTTTCAACATGGCTTTTAGCGGAGGTGCTAAATGTTGTTGAATAAACAAAGCATGATTGGCACGTGATTGTTTCAATTGACGAAACTTTTGGAGAATAGTATTTTTTGCTCTAATAATATGCTTTTGCAATTGACTCTCTGCTAACGCCATGGTGTCTTGACAAATGACTTGATGGGGAATGAGACAAGGCCTTAAATAGCAATAAAATGATCAAACCCTAAGCGATACCGTCCTTGGTTGAGTTCACTTTGTTTGTCAATCACTAAACAGGCATGACGTTGAGTGTTCCAGCACTTGGCACACAATTCTGTAAACATTTGAAAGGTCATATCCGGATTCACATGTTCTTTATAAATGTGACGACTGTTCCTCTCGTCCTGACGAAATAAAACAATGACATTGGCATTGTCACGAATCAACTGTTTGGACATTTTAGAATACGTTTGCCCAAGATAGAAGCAATCGATATGTTTGTGTCGACCCATGCTGAAATAGCTTTGAATGATGCCTTGACGTTCAGTGGATACATCATCGAAAATCATGAGTGAATCAGGCTTTACCTCATCCGGTGAAATCACATTTTCTTGCATGGAAAATGTAAAATAACCCATATTCTCTTTTTGTAATCCAGACATGACTTGATCCAGAAACACGTAGAGGGGTTGGTAGAGAGATTTTGCAAAAATATACATATTTTGAAAACGCAGACCATTGGGCGCTGTAATGAGCGTTAGCAAAAGATTAGTCTTTCCACAGCCGGAAGGCCCCACAATGATGCAGCGAATGGAAGATGGAAACAGTGAACCATGGCGTTGTTCACGTGATGTGGGACAGAGATGGGAAACCATGTACCCCACGGGGAATGACTCTTGCTGCTTAATAATCTTCATGTCAACTAAGGCTTAGACAGGCTAGCCGGCTGTCTATATACAGGACACCGAACCTTGTCATAGAAACAGTAGACTGGTACTACAGGTTGACGATGGATGTCTTTGGACGTGCGTTGATGGCCAAAGGTAGACCTGTCTCCATACATGATCCTAAACAAGAAACAGATCCTGCTAATAAACACTATGTGGATAGGTCAGTAGTGCCACGCACAAAACAGGGAGATTATGACTTTAAGGGAAAGCGGTTAACCCATCTAAAACATCCTCAAGTGTCTACAGACGTTACTACGAAAAAGTATGTGGATAACAAAGTGTATGAGTTTTATGACAAAGTGCCCCAGCTTATGGTGAATGGCTATAGCGCTAATCACCATCGGATTATTCACGTGGAAGACCCACAAGACGAAGACGATGTTTGTACCAAGCGTTACATGACCTATGAAATGAAAAGGCTTTATACATTTATCCCATCTGTGTTTTTAGTGTATCTGACAAATGAAAAACCTGTGAATGACAGAAACCATTTACCGCTAGTCCATGATCAGCACTTGACCTATGTGCTCGCTTCGGGTTTAAGCCACTATCGATTACACTATGATGGAACCATTCACATCAAATATGCCATACCTGATGAGAACCATTTACAAATAAAGATAAATGGTCATAGGATGTTGGTCCATAACCATGAAATGGTCAATGCTGGTGACGAATTATCCTTTCACCTCATGTTGACATGGGATGAAAAGCAAGCGGGAAAAACCATAAACGATTTCCCACTTTATGTGGAATTGGAATATACAGCCATGAAATAACCATCTGACGTTAGTTGTGATTTAAACTTTCTTGTGAAAGGTTGTGGGTCATTATCATCATGGTGAAACAAAGGTATGCAGTGAGAAAGACTAAAAAAAGGACATTGTCCTTGGAAAAGCCTGGGCTTACAACATTCGAGGACAAGCCCTTGCGAAAGAAAAAAAGAAAAAATAATGTATTGACCATAAGGAAAGCCCTTCGAGCAGCACAGAGACAGGTTATTCCAAAACGTCGGCGACAGGTTTCAAACCAAGGGCGAGTGATTCCCGTCCCCAAACGAGCGGGATTTTTACCTGCATTATTTGCTGGTTTGGCTGCTCTGGGCTCACTTTTGGGCGGTGCCAGTGCAGTGGCGAAAACCATTAAAGCCGCGCAGCAGGGCAAGCAACAACTCAAAGAAAGTCAGCGACACAATGAAACGATGGAAGCGATTGCCATGGGGGCTAGAAATGCCAATTTAAAGCCAGCCTTTTATCAACAAGGATTTGGGATTTCACCATTTCAAAATATTTAAAAAAAAAAAAATTTAACCTCTGCCATAGCGAGACATGCCCTGACGCATCAACAAGTGGAAAGCTATGCTAAACAACTAAAGCTTTCTCATTTTCGAGGTGTGTTTATGCGAAACCAATTACCCCCACGACCCTGGAAACAGGAATGTGCTGTTGTCAATTTGGATGATCACCGAGGACCAGGAACGCATTATGTAGCTTATGTCAAAGAGGGATCCACGGTATGGTACTTTGACAGTTTTGGGAATTTGCCCCCGCCCATGGAACTAGTGACCTATTTTGGAAACAGGATAAAGATATATTATAATGTGAAACGAGAGCAAACGTTTAACAGCCAACAGTGTGGACGTTTGTGTTTAATTTTTTTATATAAGACGCTGCGTAAGCAAAAACGCCACCAGTATGTCGGCAGAAAGTAAAACGTTTACAGTGCATGGACGTGGACCTGAAGTCAGCCTAGACTTCTACCCGCCAATCGAATTGAGTGAAAAACCCTATGGTTTAGGACTTGTTTCTCTTGAAACGTACAATCGAATATACAACATACGTGAAAATGTGAACAACAAGTTTTACTATGATGATTCTGTGCTCACCTTGAACTCTGGTGGATACACGATCGATGATATTTATGAACACATTTATGTGGTGTTGATCAATCAATATGGTTTAAAGTCATTTCTCGACGGAACGCACAAGTTTGAACTTGTAGGAAATACCAACACTCATCGCTGCAGTATTTTCTCCTCATTCAACGTTGACTTTAAAACACACCCCGATTCCATTGGTCCATTACTAGGATTTAAACCACGTGTGTTGGAACCCAACAAAAAACATGAATCAGACCATGAAGTGAAATTCATTGAGGACCATCATGTGTCAGTGACGTGTAATATTATTAGCCAAGTGTACACCAATCAGGAACCATCGCATTCACTTTATGACTTTATTGTGACATCGCCCAATGGCTATATTATTCGTGAAAACCCTCCAGTGGTGCTTTTTCATTCTGTGGCTGTTGATAGTATTAGTAATATAACATTAAGACTGATCAATAGAGATCAACAACTCATTGATCTAGATTCTACCACACCAGTGACTTACAAGTTGGTGCTAAAGCCACTATGAAGTTTGTGTATAAAGCAACAACACCGTCTAGGAATGGTGTTAGTTGTTTGCCACGTGAATACACGTTAACATCTCAGAACAAGCAGATTTTACAGCATTTGGGTTACCACGTCAACCCTCATGATGAATTCTATCCTAGAGATAGCGAACCGCATCGAGGAGCAACCAGGAGTGGTAAGAATTGATCTCCATTCCTATCAAGCTCAAACACCTGGACTCAATAACAATGATGAAATTCAATTTGTTATCAACAACCAAGATATTTACACCCTACCGCATGAAAGTGTCATTCAGATTGAAGGTCGGCTCACTAAAGCCGATGGCTCTACACCCACCACATCCAAGTTGGCCAACCATGGTTTGGCCTTTCTGTTTTCTGAAGTGCGGTATGTCATTAACGATATCGTGGTGGATAGCACTCGAAATGTGGGCATTTCCAGTGTCATGAAACTATACCCCTCTTATAGTGAGGAAGACGGTAAAACACTTTGCATGGCAGGTTGGTGTCCTGACTCGACCAATGACTGGATGGTACACACCGATGGAACCTTTACTGGATATTTACCTCTTAAACTAATTCTAGGCTTTGCTGAAGATCACCAACGCATTGTGGTCAACGCAAGGCAAGTGCTTTATCTGGTGAGAGACAGGAGTGATAACAATGCACTCAAGGGAGCTGACAATGCCCCCATTGATTCAAAAGTTCAACTACAACGCTTGCTATGGAAAGTGCCTCATGTGACCCTTAACGATAGCAAAAAACTGGACATACTCAAAATGGTAAAGAGAGATATGCCTCTACCCATGGAATTTAGAAGCTGGGCACTCCATGAGTATCCGCTATTGCCCACCACCAACACACACAGTTGGTCTGTAAAAACAGCTCGCTATACAGAGAGACCTCTCTACCTGATCGTGGGATTTCAAACGAATCGCAAGTATCAACAAACCAAAGATGCCACGCAATTTGATCACCTGCAATTGAGAAATGCACGTCTTTTCCTCAACGGAGCTGTGTTTCCCTATGAAGGACTGGATTTGGATTTTTCAAAAAATAAGTTTGGGCCCCTGTACGACTTGTTTTCTAAATTTCGATGGTCGTATTATCAAAAAGAGAACGGCCCCATGCTACTACCCCAAGCGTTTAAGGCAAGAGCACCACTGATTGTTTTTGACTGTTCATACCTGGAAGAGTCTGTCAAGCCATCCAATATCGACATTCGACTAGATTTTGAAACGCATGACAATGTACCAGCCAATACGACGGCCTACTGTTTGATTATTCACCACAAACAAGTCAACTATTATCCACTGTCCAACCAAGTGACGAGTGTATAAATAACAGGTCATCCCACGTCAAGCCGCTCAGTCATGTCTTGCTTTAAAGCCTCAAGAGACGTTACATCCATGAATTTAAACTCTGAGGAACAACGTTTCAAGACTTTTGCCACATGGCCAGTGCCTTTCATAAACCCTCAAGCCTTGGCGGCCGCTGGATTCTACTATTTAAAAACAAGAGATGAAGTGAAATGTGCCTTTTGTCCCATCATTATAGACCAATGGCAGGAGGGCGATGAACCCATGCAGGAACATCAGCGCTGGTCACCCACCTGCCCCTACCTGTGCAGAATGAAAGTGGGAAATATACCCTGTCATTCAAGCTATCCCTCGCTTGTGTCTTTGGGTGATGAAAAAAAAACAAGTTACGATACGTGTGGACCGTATGGTATCCATGGTGCTTCGGTGAGCAGCTCACCATCAAAAACGCCTAGTTTAGAGACATTGGGACATCATCGGTGTTATGGACGTTACAAACACAAGAGACTATATTGTTGTATCAGTTGCTATCGTCCTTATCCTAAAATGAGAAAAGCCTGTAAGACGTGTTATGATAATAAAATGATGTAATTCTTAAATTCTAATTTTTGCATGTCCCCCCCTGTCCTACCCTAACCTTCTTTTTTGAAACTAGCATGGCAGGTAAGTCCATGCAATGATCACACCTGATCGTCCGTCAGTCGTCAGTTGAACTTGGTCCAGGCAAGCGTCAACATGTTGCGCACACTCATTGTGGATTGTCAAGGGTTTAAAATTGGTGACAACAAATTTATATTTAAACAAGTGGCCATGATCGATTGTACCACGTTTTGGATATCACAAGCTACGCATTTGCTATTTAAACCACCCCATGCTTTTGATTTGTTGTGTGAAAAAGACCGTAAACAAACCCAGTGGATTGAAAATCATAGGCAACTAGACTGGAATCAGGGAACCATTTCCTATAAATATTTGGACGTGGTCATGAAAGCACACTTGTCCTCGGCCAATGTGGTATTTGTGAAAGGTAATGAAAAACGTCAATGGTTGCAACCATTTTTGGCGTCTTACTGCCAATGTATCGACCTCATGGAGTTGGGCTGCCCCTCCCTGCAAACGCTCATGGATACTTGTTCCTGTGGCAACATTACCCATACAGCCCTATCGCATGCGTGGCATCTCTTTCATTGGTTAACCACTCATGCCTGCTGGGAGTTGTTGAACAAAATTATAACTCAAGATTTACCTGTGAATGACGTCAGTGAGATTTCTACAAGCGACGTGTAAACATCTACAGCACGTGATACCATGGAGAACGGCAATGCTACGGACAAAGCCATCGGCAAGTTCTTTGTGTGCAAAAAGAAACTAGACAGTTTTACCAAAGAGGAACTCTTGGCGCTGCCCAAGTCGTTCATTTATTATGTGGCCGCCAACGCGGTCAAAGAAATCTGGCAACATGTACCAAAATCATGGACTCAAGATCCTGTGTTGAGTGAATTGCAACCCTGTACGGATTACGATCACCATAAGCAAGTGGCCATGGCAAAAATACCGTCTATGCGTCAGTGTGCGACTTGCCAGCTAGTGAAACTGTATCACGGTCATAAAAGTCCATGTAAAGACTTTGTTGAATCATTCCACGGGTGTCATGGCGAGAAAAAGCAACAACAACAACAACAACAAACACAAACATCGTCCACAGAGGAGGAGGAAGACCAAACCTTTTTACCATCAATGGAAAAGGATATGCCAGACCTGTACTGGCAATGGCGTCATTGACAAAGTGATTCAATACTTACCTTTCGAAATCCATCTTCCAGGTTATCGTTTTTGTGGCCCTGGAACTCGTCTCGAAAAACGTTTACAACGTGGTGATGTACCCATTAATCTTTTGGATCAAGCATGCAAGGAACATGACCTTTCTTATCGCCATAGTCATCCTGGTTTAAGACATGTGGCAGATAAATTGTTATTGAAGAAAGCTAAACAACGTTTCACATCCAGTGATGCCTCAGTAGGTGAAAGGATGGCAGCCCTAATTGTCATGAGTGCTATGAAAGGAAAGTTGATGATGCATGGACATAAACATTGAGGAGTGAGGAATTGGGATTTGTTTGTATTCTATTTTTCTTTTGTCAATTCACTATGACTATGAAATAAAAACAAAAGTTTTCCAGAGCACGATGTTTTGTTATTTTTAATTTTAAGAAATCGTGATGTTGATGGCTGATTTTTTCATTTTACACATTTCACACATGATGAATTCCACACACTGTCATTTGCCAATTTGCAATTTACAGTTTTTGAAAACGTTCGTTTCAAGTTTAACGTTTTTGATGATATGGAGTTTTCCATTTTGCTAATGACACATTTTAAACAATGTCCGTTTGAAGTTTTTGAATTTTCAAATTTCACACATGGCCATTTCCAGTTTTTAAAAATGTCCGTTTTAAGTTTTGCTGTTTTGGTGATATGGAAACATGGAATTTCCATTTTGCTGTTTTCACATTTTTCCATTTGGTGTATGTCGAAAGTTGAGATTTGACAATGATGTTGATGCGAGTGCTTGACCTTGATAATACTGCAATGTGTTAATGTGTGTTTGGAGAAACGTCGAGGTCTACGACTACTGCAGGTAAGACTGTTTTTACAAAAATAATGTCTATTGACTGCCACATTTCAATGAAAAAACTAAACTATTTAAAACAAAATGAGTATATAAGTGACCATTTACCCCCCTCCCCACCCACCCACCCTACCTCACCGTGTTTGCTCTGGTCAATCATACACACCAGTTTTCTCTCTCCACTCATACATTCACACCTGTCTTTGGGAACAAACACAACCACTTTATTTATTCCCAAAAGCACATTCTCGACATGCACACTCATCCCAAAAGAACTTTTTTTAGTTTATCATTTACATTACGAAAAATAATTAAATACTAGTTATTAAAGTTACTAAAAATCTTACTTATTTCATATTTACAAAAAAAAACTCAACTTTGTACAGCGTTAAAAGAATCACACTATTTACCAATCAAAAAATTAAAAAAAAATAAGGTTGCATAGAACTTTTAAAGAGCAAAAGGTCCAAGTGGATTGCAACTATTTTACAAAATCTATTATTTACAATGACAAGAAAACAATATTTACAAAATACTAAATCTACAAGTTACAAAAAGCCATGTCCCATAAACGATTAAACAATGAAATCACACCTTCTCCTCCTTGCGATCATAACCCCAGGGCAGGCTGGTGAGCAGGTCATCAGCCCACACACGCTTGTTATCCATGGAGGCTAGAGTGCGTTTTCTCTGTTCCACAAGATACAAATGATGGTTGCTGGATTGTATCCTGCACTGTGTATGAGACATAGCTTTGCCAGTGCGTAAAACCGCTAGATAGTCATCAACACGTAGCGATTTTACCACTGCCCTACCTACACCTTTTGCTCTTTTGGCTTCCTTACAGTCGAGTGTGCGGTAAGCATACATTTTTGAAGCCAAACCTACGAATTCCGTCATAATGGAATCACCGCATTCATCTTTTAAAACGCCCATTTCCTTCTTGTTTTTTATGGGCAGCTGAAACACATTGTCAGCGCTATAGCAAGAGGTGTCGAACCAGTCACTATGTTGCCTCATGACGTCATAGGGGTTGCAGTGGCGAATGTGGTAAATGAATGAGTCCGTGTCCATATACAAAAGAGAGACGTCCTCAAAATGGCGTTTGGCAAACTCATAGTGGAATCGATACATGACCGATTTAGAAAAGTCTAAAATGACTTGACCCAAGTAAATGGGCTTATCCATGGTCACGCTGGTCTTACTCATTTCAATAGTAGCCAAATCCTCATCGATAATTTTGATCGATTTGAAATTTGGCTTGGCAATGTACCGCCGGGCACCCCACTGCCCCTCCCAGACATTCACCAATTTAATGTCACGGTATTTGCGGACATTCTCCATGGATTTGCCATAGATGCAGTTGTTCATTAATTAAAAAAAAATAATTTCAAACTGCTGTGTTGCCATTTGTCGGTGCTCTGTGTTGAGTCGCATGTATGGCTCAAGCCATGCTTTTTGAGCAAAAGAAATACCCCTGTGGATTTTCTTCAACACCAAGCCTTGGGCGAGGCATTGCACCAACGTTTGGATATGTAGCACATACCGATTTTTGTTGTAAAGTGTGCCCATGAGTTTTTCAATTTTCACTTTACTGTCAGGGGGAACCATTTGCTCAAGACAGAATGGGAAATCGGCATGTTCATCATACAAGGATGAGGGATATTCAATATCCACTTCTAGCACATATCCACGGCCTGTTTCTTGGCTAGCCTTGATCACATCAAATTCTGACACTTGTTTGTCTGTCAGCCAAGCAAACTTCCCATAGGGCAAAGGCTGACTCATGGCGTAACCGTACAAATTATTCACGTCATAGTACATTAAGTACGATTCTGGTTTGTCTGGTGAATAATCAGGCATGTAGACATTGTTCGCTTTGGCATGGCGCTGGTTAAGTGACACAAATCCGCCACGAATGCCCTTTTCAAAAAATAGAACCATGTCTACGTCAGTGAGTAAATCCAATTCCACTTGAGTGTATTTTAAAGCGGCATCAAACGAGAGTCCAGGACTCGTGTAATAGTGAGCCGGGTCAAGACCGTAAATGTGTTGACACAAGTTACGGAATTTTTCAAACACATCAGTGAGCAGCAATACATCCAGTTTTAGGTAATGCAAAGCATATTCACTTAGCGTGTTCATGCCAAACACTCGCCAAACTTGACATGCATGTGCATAGTCTTCATCGGAAATGGTACTGCGTGTTAGTTTGGAGTAAAATTTCTCTTGTGGTGGGAGTTTTCTTTGCTTTAACACGTCCCAGCTGTTGCAGAAATCATACGGGAATATACCTTTCCGAATGCACAACTGAAATTGCTCAGGATCATTAAAATGCATTCTAGTATTTTTTAATTCCTCCTCATTCAAGCCATTCACAAGGCTGTCTAGCGAGGATGCCATAAACTTAAAGGAATCCAAAAATCGAATGCTAAAGTCGCCCAACCACCATGTCAGGGCTGTAAAACGCTCATGGTTTTGGGGAATAATGGTAAACGAGCCCTTGTTGACATGACCCAATTCACGAATTAAAAACTGAATGTCATAATTCGCCAGATTGTGGAAAAAGACAGCGATGAAACGAGGAGCTGGAAAGTTTAAGTTGCATTTGCTGTGCGCAGCTCCACGAAACTCCCCCGTAAAGTGCGAGTGGTCTCTGACTTTTTTCTCTCCACTTAAAATAGGCTTTTCGCAAATATGACATGTCGTGGCATGCTCATACTGCTGCTGCTGTTCTGGAGATAGGCTCATGGGTACTGGGTGGTTTAGTAATTCCTGTACATGATCGACCAACTTGACAAGTTCATCCAAGAACCATTTGGCACAATCTGGCCCCTCACGGTATTTGTAAACGGATTGTGTGGGGTCATAGGCACACACCACATTAAATCCTATGGCAAAGGGTTCATGTTTTTGAATGGGTGTGGTTGAGCTGATGGTGGGATCTGGTTCACATCCCGCCATGGGTGTGGTGAGTGCTTCGAAATCTGCATATACCACATAGGGAACAGTGTCACGCTTATGAATGTCTTTAAAGTTTAACACAGCCTTGTCCCCTTGTGGCAATATCAATTTCACCGCTTCCTGAGAAACGCAATCCACCCTATGACGTTCCAAAAGCGTAGGGGTTTTAAAATATTGCAAGCATCGATCACAAATATGTTTTACACAAGTGTGCTTAGACACTTGTCTGCTTAGCAATCTACTCAGGCTTTTAATTAGGCAATAGTGATTCACCTCTCCTACAGATAAATATAAAAGATGAATGTGGTGTCGTTTCGGTTCTTTTGTGGCATAAAAAGGACCCACAATCTCATCACCATCAAGGCCATACACTATGAACGAAAAGTCCTGGTTGTCTCGTTCAAACCTATGGATCTCGGTTAAGTCGATAGGGAACGATACTCGAGTTAAATTTAACGTTTGTTTTAATTCATCAAACTTGGCCTTGTACTTTGCTGGTCTGTTAACATGACGATCTTGAGCTGGCTGCAAGTACGCAGCCACAGCCCACAGAAAGCAATCATTTTCATGGTTCTCAATATTCACCACAGCCTTTTTCGAAGCTATTGCTGGCGGTGTTTTAATATAGCTAGACCCAGCATTCAACGGGTTGAAATGACAAATGTTGATTTGTAAATGATGAATTTTGTCTAAGGCTAGACCACTCGGTCCTTGTTGCAGTTTATCAAATTTTGACAGCAAGGCATTCACCACGTGGGTTTCATACCACTGTTCCAAATTATGGGCTATGAATAGCTCTTGCATTTTACTGCAAATATAGAATGTCTCTTTATGCTCTACATCCTTCTTTTTATATACGAAATCGCACACTAGTTCTGTATTCACCTTTAAAGCCGTATGCAACCTTTGCGCTGTACAAATTTCAATTTTAAAAATTTCAAAACAAGATTCTAAAAATTCTTTGGGAATCGAACTTTTTCTAACATTCACTATGCGGCCAGAGCACACACGCGATTTGAAACAACTGTTTAGGGGTTCCCAAGTTAACGTATCCGCAGCAGTAAAAGACATTATTTTGAAAGAACACTCTCACCTGAGTTTTCAGCTGTAGACTGCTTGACAATGGTTCCACTCTAAAGCCACTTGGTTTTCAACTGTATTTGCTATAGCAGTGAACCCTTTTTTTTCCAAATATCTAAAAAGAAATAAAATAAACCACCATAAGTATATCCATTCCATATAGTTTATGCATTTCATAAACAAAACAAAATCAAACAGGTTATATATTTTAAAAAATATATCTCACCTTCACGTGTAATGCTTTGCTATATTCCCGTCTCGTGGGCTAGTGTGGAAATGGTTTCCCCTTCTATCGGTCTGTCTTTCTCTTTCTTTAATATATTTCCCACAGACACACGACAGGTAGGCTATACACGTTATCTGCAAACAAATAGCAGGTTCGAAACCTGGCGCAGTCAGCTGGCATTTGAGGGTGCGCAAATGCGAGGGAGCCGTTTCAGTACATTTACTGGCACGTTAAAGATCCCCTTAGGGGCAAAATTCCGGCACCCCGGCGTCTCTAAAAGCCAGTGTAGTTAAAAGGGACGTAAAACCAATAACATTATTATGCAAACAAATAAATAAATAAAATCATTAATTACCTAATCAATAAATAATTGCATGTATTTATATAAAAATCGATAAATATATAAATAAATATATACCTACCCCACAACAAGGTTAAATATTTTCCACCAACACCAAAACTGATAAACGCAGTGTGTTCAAAGGTAGTCACCTAAGTGAGCGTGGAAATGATAACGACATGTCTTTATATATGCTACGTTGCATGTATAATCTTTTTTTTTTCCCACGCTTTGACCATTCTGTTATCAGGCACGTGGACAGCTAACGTCCCAGGCGAACACCTGTGCCGGATCAAATTTCACCTGAACTAGCATTTTGTCACGTACGAAGCAAAACAGGATGTGACTTGTTAACAGTTATCATGCACGTGGACAGATAACGTCCCAAGCGAACACCTGCGGTAGATCAAATTTCACCTGGACTTGCATTTTGTCACGTACGAAGCAAGACAGGATGTCACTGGTTTAGCGTGCCTGTGGTTTCACACATGTGTGCACGCCTTTCGCACTTCCCTGCCAGCACAATGGTCAGATTATTTCACCTTCAAGCGTCTTGGTCATTTTTTCCATTGCACCTGTTGTCAAGTCAGATCGGAGCCTTCCAATAAGCTCAAATGACCTTCACCTCCTGTAAGTTGGTTTTCTGTACTCGCTTCGACCAACATAGAACCCAGTTCTCATCACCGTTTACACGTCAAAGGTAAAAGGTGTGAAAAAACGTACCCTCGCTCTGTCATACACCGACCCGTCGAAATAGCGATTGATCTATTGAACACAGCCACCATGGTCAGCGACAGGTTCGTTGAAACACACACACACAGCCGTATCGTCTCTCTCAACCACCACGCTTCATGAACATTATAAACAAGTAAAGAAAAAGAAAACGTTTTTTCAACATGTATGGCGTTAGACCCATGTGAATTATTTTTTGAAAAAAAAAATATCTACCACATTTGAAAGGGAGTGTTAGCCCGAGTCCTAGGACACCTCGTACATGTCTCTAGCGTTATTGGTTCGTGAGATATCGGCAAAAATCACAAAAAACACGTGTTTACCCCCAAAATCGCGTTTCCAACATTTTTTAAAATTACAACGAGTGGTCCATAGCAAAGAGGACGTCTTCCCGAATCCTTGGACCCATCGTACATGCCTCTAGCGTTATTGCTTCGTGAAATATCGGCAAAATCACAAAAAACACGTGTTTACCCCAAAATCGCGTTTCCCAAATTTTTTTAAAATTACAATGAGTAGTCCATAGCAAAGAGGACATCACCCTGAGTACTTGGACCTGTCGAACACACCTCTAGCATGATTGGTTCACGAGATATCGGCAAAATCACAAAAACATGTGTTTACCCCAAAATCGAGTTTCCAATTTTATTAAAAATTATAACGAGTGGTCCATAGCAGAGAGGACGTCACCCCGAGTCCTTGGACCTGTCGAACATGCCTCTAGCATGATTGGTTCGCGAGATATTAAAAGCACATGACCTTTTAGTTTTGGTCTTTTAATCAAATAAAGAGGCTATAGGAAAGTAGGGGACATCACTACGAGTGCTAGGACACCCTGTATGTTCTAATCCCATGTTTGGTTAGCGAGATATCAAGTTCGGGGCAAATACGAGGGTGGCTCAATAAGAAGTGGTCCAGCTTTCCCCTTACCACACTACTTACAAAACACAAATTTTTGCTCTAGCGACTTGAAATTTATTTTGGGGGTAGAGGGCATAGGGACCTTTCATTTATGTCAAATAAACGTTTTTGTAGAGTTCCTAGTTTCCAAAATATTGGATTTTCAAAATTCGAGTGTTTTGAAAAAAAACATAAAAGTAAAAAAGTTTCATTATAGAAAATAAAGGGCATAAAGACCATTCGTTTGAGCTATGGCACAACGTTCTATCATTTTTTGGTTTTCAAACTATCACCAACTTTCGAAAACAAAAAAATTCAAAGAATTTTTGAAAAATATAATACATGGTCAATAGGAAAGAGGACGTCAGCTCGAGTTCAACGACACCTCATATGTCAACATCCGACCATGGGTTCGCGAGATATCAACAAATATTACATGGCTGAGGCTTAGTAGTAACGACATGTATGTTCTGAAGTGGGGCAGAAGCGCCACCACTCCACTACTACTACTGTTGAATTGATACGTCAAACTTACAAACTACCGTAATAGAAATACATATTTCAAAATTCACAGGCGAGGAAGACTTATTGTGTGTGGTGATTAATGGTGTAATGGGCGTAACATCTAGGTCATTTGACCTTATGATGAGGATGATGAGGGAAACTACTACCTGTATTGAATTGACACTTCAACTTATAATGTACACAATGTACTGTAATAAAAATAAATATTTTAAAAATCACAGTCGAGAAAGACTTTATGCGGCGGTGATTAGTGGTATGATGCGCGTAACATCTAGGTCATTAGCACTTATGATGATAATAATAAGGAAGGACATAAGAGAGAAGCTGGTATTCAGAAAGGTGTAAGGCAAGGCTGCAACTAATCACCCATACTTTTCAATCTTTACATTGAACAAGCAATGAAGGAGATTAGAGAAAAATGTAAAGTGGGAGTGAAGATTCAAGGAGAAATAATTTCAACTCTGCGATTTGCTGATGACATCGTCATCTTGGCCGACAAGCCTGAGGATTTGAATGAGTTTTTGAATGGTATGGACTCCGTCTTACGGAAAGAAATCATGATGAAAATTAATAAATGTAAAACAAAAATACTGGAATGCAGCCGAAATAAATCAGAAACCTCTGTGGAGATCAAATTGGCAGGTGAAAAGCTGAAGGAAGCAGGAGACTTCTGTTACTTAGGAAGCAGAATAACCAGTGATGGACGAAGCAAAGAGGATATAAAAAGTAGGTTGGCTCAGGCAAAGAAAGCATTTCTACAAAAAAGGAATCTGCTGACATCGAATATAGATTTAGGTATTAGGAAGTAATTATTGAAAGCCTTTGTCTAGAGCGTGGCGCTCTATGGAAGTGAAACTTGGACTATTGGTGTAGCAGAAAAGAGGAGAATTGAAGCATTTGAAATGTGGTGTTACAGGAGAATGATGAAGATCAGATGGGTAGATAGGGTTACAAACAAAGAGGTTTTAAGCCGAGTGGGAGAGGAGAGATGTTTCTGGCGACTGCTAATGAAGAGAAGAGATAGGTTGGTAGGACACATACTAAGACACCCAGGAATAGCAAGCTTAGTTATGGAAGGAAGGGTCGAGGACAAGAACTGTAGGGGTAGACCAAGGTTAGAATATGTTAAACAGATTGCCTTGGATGTGGGGTGTGGTAGTTATGTAGAGATGAAACGATTAGCTCAGGACAGGGAGGCATGGAGGGCTGCATCAAACCAGTCAAAAGACTGAAGACTCAAACAACAACAATTAAAAAATGACTACTAAACGAACATGGTGTAATTTACAACTGATATAGGTAATTCAGATGTCTAGCTTCGATGTCTTCCAAAGTCTCAACCTTATTTTCTGGCTTAGGCCTGTACTCGATGAGTCTAGTGAAAGAGCTTATGGCGTACTGCTCGGCAAAGAAAATGGGTCCAAGCTGCACGAACCTGAGATGATCGTAGATGATGACGAAATATGATGACACAAGTTCGAGGTTTCCCGTCGTATTTAGATTGGCCGGGGAATAACTCACTCTTTCGCAACACCACAGTGGCTTGAGCAACGGCCCTGTGCTGGCATCAGTATATACAGCCCTGGAAAGTCCTCTCATGTACCTCGCGATGAATTAGCAAGCTATTCTCACAACTGCCTCCCCCAGAGTCTCACAACTTGTGGGACGTGGGTTGGCGACCACCGGACCCCAGCTGAGTCTGACATCTCTTCTACTTCCTGGTGCCAGGCTCCTTTCAGTTCTCTTTCCTGTCGGCCTCCCTTGGTCAACTCTTGTTCTCTTCCGACCCCGACTGTATTAGGGCATCCGAGGGCTAGGGAGTCTTTCAATTTCCCGCTTAATTGGCCGTTGTCTCATCTTTCCTGATGCCCTCATTCTTCGAGGGGTCTGCCTTCTATTCCGTTTCATTATATCTCCTGTCTTCTGCTCAAGGCCCTCAAAGAGGCAGGGTGTGTGTAGCCCCACCATTTCTGGTATACCCACAAGGGCTCATGGCGGGTGAGTTAGGAAGCTGGCAACCCCGAGGGATTCCTGAGCTAAATGCAGGGAATGGAGAGGTATGTCAGAAATTTAAAAGTGGACAGTGATACTCGTTGGGTTCCAAAGAGTAAGTATACAAATTTTGATCCAGATTGGTGAAACGATATAGATTTGTGACAAAGGGTCTAAATACAGGGAATGGAGTGCTCTGTCCGAAAGTTCAAGCAGACAGTGTTACTCGTCGGGTTCCAAAGGGTAAGTAACTTACATAAAGATTGGTTGAGATGGGTGAAACTATGTAGATTTTTGCCAAAGAGCCTAAATGCGGTAAATGGAATGGTCTATCCGAAATTTCATGTAGAAAGTGTTACACGTCGGTTTCCAAAGGGTGAGTATGTAAAATTTGGCTCAGATCGGTGAAACAGGGTAGATTTTGCCAAAGGGCCTAAATGCAGGAAATGGAGTTGTCTGTCCAAAGTTTTAAGTGGACAGTGTTACTCGTCGGGTTCCAAAGGGTAAATATACAAATTTAGGTTCAGATCGGTGAAACGATGTAGATATGTGCAAAAGGGCCTAAATGCAGCGAATGGAGTGGTCTGTCCGAAATTTCGAGTGGACAGTGTTACTCATCGGGTTCCAAAGGGTAAGTATACACGTTTTGTATTCGATCGGTGAACGATGTAGATTTGTGCCAAAGGGCCTAAATGCGGGGAATGGAGTGGTCTGTCCGAAATTTCGAGTGGACAGTGTTACTCGTCGAGTTGCAAAGGGTAATTATTTGAGATCGGTGAAACGGTGTAGTTTTGTGCCAAAGGGCCAAAAAAGCAGAGAATAGTGTGGTCTGTCCGAAATTTAAAGTGAACAGTGTTTGTTACTTGTCGGGTTCCAAAGGGTAAGTATGTAAAATTTGGGTCAGATCGGTGAAACGGTGTAGATTTGTGCCAAACGGCCTAAATGCAGGGGTTGGAGTGGCCTCTCCGCAATTTCAAGCAGACTGTTACTCGCAGTGTTCCAAAGGGTAACTATACAAATTTTGGTTGAGATCAGTGAAACAGTGTAGATTTGGGCCAAAGGGCCTAAATGCAGGGAATGGAGTGGTCTGTCCGCAATTTCAAGCAGACAGTATTCCTCGCAGGGTACCAAAGGATAAGTATCCGAATGTTGGTTCTGATCGGTGAAACGGTGTAGATTTGTGCCAAAGGACCTAAATGCAGGGAATGGGGTGGTCTGTCCGAAATTTTAAGTGGACAGTGTTACTCGCAGGGTTCCAAAGGGTAAGTATACAAATTTTGGTTCAGATCGGTGAAACGGTGTAGATTTGTTCCAAAGGGCCTAAATGCAGGGAATGGAGTGGTCTGTCCGCAATTTCAAGTAGACAGTGTTTCTCGCAGGGTACCAAAGGGTAAGAATACGAATTTTGGTTCTGATCGGTGAAACGGTGTAGATTTGTGCCAAAGGGCCTAAATGCAGGGAATGGAGTGGTTTGTCCGCAATTTCAAGCAGACAGTATTACTCGCAGGGTACCAAAGGATAGGTATCCGAATGTTGGTTCTGATCGGTGAAACGGTGTAGAATTGGGCCAAAGGACCTAAATGCAGGGAAATTTTGAGTGGACAGTGTTACTCGCAGGGTTCCAAAGGGTAAGTATACAAATTTTGGTTCAGATCGATGGAACGGTGTAGATTTGTGCCAAAGGGCCTAAATGCAGGGAATGGAGTGGTCTGACCGCAATTTCAAGCAGACAGTGTTTCTCGCAGGGTACCAAAGGGTAAGAATACGAATGTTGGTTCTGATCGGTGAAACGGTGTAGATTTGGACCAAAGGGCCTGAATGCAGGAAATGGGGTGGTCTGTCCGAAATTTTAAGTGGACAGTGTTACTCGCAGGGTTTCAAAGGGTAAGTATACAAATTTTGATTCAGATCGATGAAACGGTGTAGATTTGCGCCAAAGGGCCTTAATGCAGGGGATGGAGTAGCCTCTCCGCAATTTAAAACAGACAGTGTTAGTCGCAGTGTTACAAAGGGTAAATATACAAATTTTTGTTAAGATCGGTGAAACGGTTTAGATTTGGGACAAAGGGCCTAAATGCAGTGAATGGATTGGTCTGTCCGCAATTTCAAGCAGACAGTGTTACTCGCAGGGTTCCAAAGGGTAAGTATACAAATTTTGGTTCAAATCGGTGAAACGGTGTAGATTTGGACCAAAGGGCCTAAATGCAGGGAATGGGGTGGTCTGTCCGAAATTTTAAGTAGACAGCGTTACTCGCAGTGTTCCAAAGGGTAGGTATACAAATTTTGGTGCAGATCGGTGAAACGGTGTAGATTTGTGCAAAAGGGCCTAAATGCAGGGAATGGGGTGGTCTGTCCGAAATTTAAAGTTGACAGGGTTACCCGCAGGGATCCAAAGGGTAAGTATACAAATTTTGGTTGAGATCGGTGAAACGGTGTAGATTTGTATACATAACAGACAGACAGACAGACAGACAGACAAACTTTGTGCTTTATATATATAGATTGGCCTGTCTAGACAGACGACATACACTTTATTAATTTAGATTTACTGGGCGCCAGTTATCGTAAAGATAACACATTAAAATTTTATTTAGCCACGGCCGCTCCCTTCCTTGAGGCAAGATCTATCATCGGAGCGTAGGGAAAAAAACTTGCTCTATGAGATACTCTTTGCATTCCAACTATCCTATATATTCAACTCCCAATGAACAAGACATTTTAACTAATACTGGTTTATTTACAACAAAATTATTAATAACATTTGATCTGAGGTTTCGAGCTGTGTACAATATGTGCATTAATATTCCCTAATTGCTGGGCAATATTGACTGTCTTCTCGCTAGCGCTGATCTTCTGTGTTGATAATAACTCGGTCCACATACCTGGTGCCTTGTGGTTCAAAGTCCATCTCGTTGTTCTGCTTGCAGTCTAATTTGAGATCTTACGCCAACACGCGTTTATTGACCTTTGAAAACATGTTTTCACTTTGCTAACTGTACTTCGTCTAGTTGTTGTGGTTGTTGTTGTTGTTGTTGTTGTTGTTGCTGCTGCTGCTGCTTGTTTCAGAGTTTGATCACCATGGTAAGCAAATTTGAACAAACCAGGCTAATTGAATTCACTAAGTCCCATCTTACTGAGGGACTGACAGAGTCTACGTCTCACAAAGTCAATGAGTGAGTTCGTGATCGAATAAGTGAATGACAGAATAGAATCTATAGATTTGAATAGCCAGTGCTGAAGTCGCGCTGGGCTTATATACACTCTGAATGGTCCCGATGTTTCGCGGCATAAATTTGCCCGCGACCCATCAGACCAATTATAGCAAAGCATTTCTCAGTCCTCAAGCGACGCTGTAACTTCTCCGAGCGGGAATACAGGCCCGCGTACTTCAAATATTCCACTCAGAACCCGCTATTCCTCTCGTTGCGCATATATATTTTCCGCCCAAATCTTTCTCCAAGCCCTTGTCTCCTGTCAGCTTGGCTTCGTTCCAGAAATACATTTTCTTGCAATATGTTGCTTCACCGTCCATAACTTCTTCCAACCATGCCCGTCCTGTCTTTACAATTTAACTAATAAAACAGCCCTAGACCTCTATAAAAACCCTATTTCTAAATCTAAACACTTGACAATATTATATATGATTATGGTAATGACGTGAATATGGTATGGCCCCTCCCTTGATATTAATGGGTGAATAAAACGATATAACTTTGATATTTCAATAATAATAATAATAATAATTACACAATGACTTTAATAATAATAATAATAATAATAATAATAATAATAATAATAATTTGTACCGTAATCAAGATTACGTTACAAATGTAAAGATTGAAAAGTGTGGGTGATAAGTTGCCGCCTTGCCTTACACCTTTCTGAATACCAGCTTCTCTCTCATGTCCTTCAGCTCGAATGACTGCTGCCTGGTTTCTGTATAGATTGTAGATCACCCTCCCATCCCTGTACTTTATTCCAATCGTTTTCAAAATGTCAAACAATTTAGTCCAATCATCGATATCAAAAGCCTTTTCTAAGTCTACAAATGCCATGAACGTTCTCTTATCTTTCCTTATTTTACCTTCCAAAATCAGCCTAAGACTTAGTACAGCTTCCATTGTTCCTACATTTCTCCTGAAACCAAACTGGTCTTCACCCAACTCCGTTGTACGTAAGTCAATTGATAATGATGAATTTCGGTGGACATATTTGGCTCAGTGGTAAAGAATTAGTCTTTTACCCGTTTGGCCGGGGTTCAAACCCTATCAGAGTTGTTATTTTTTTGCTTGATTTTTTAAAATATTTATTGTTTTTAATTACTCAGACGTTATAAAATTAAGCGTTATATTGTGCATTTTGCAATGGAAAATATATATTTAATTAAAACAAAGTTTTTCACCGGATCTGCTCGAGAGAAATCTACCACCAATGAGATGAACAATGCGTTGCCAACCACGGCCGACTTGATGCGATCTGCGCTCTACACCAGCCTGTTGAAACCCATGCCAAAGATGTAATCCAAAAGTTTCCTCTTGTGGCCGTTAGAATGCGCTCGCCACCAAGGATAGCCGCGAGAAAAAAATCAGCGGTATAGTAGGTTTCAAAGGCTCATTGTCTAGACCGGTAGAGGGGAGCGCAGCTCGCATCGTCAGCCTCGATGCCAACTTTGTGGTGGCCCATGCGATACCATGCATGGGCATGTAAAATGCATATAAATATCTTTGACGAAATAGGGTGATCTTATACTAAACTTTTCCGCCAGTTATCATGACTGTTCTATATGGGACTCCATTGGTTTGTCTTCCGTTCACATTCTATACGCATCGAATTCGAAGAATGACATAATGACGTTCATAATACGATAAATGGTTATTTTAAAGCATTTTTAACAGACTATTGTGTGTTATTTGCAAATGTTATTTGATCTAAAGAGCAAAACAATCCCACATAATACCTGTACGCTATCTGTTGGTGCTAGTACAGGATATTCCTAGTCTGTGAAAGTGAGATTCTGTACTTAACTTATGCACATTGATAAGGACAAATAGTTATAACTATACCCATACATTTAGGAAAAGGTAGGCTATATGTTCTTTGCTGGACACCTTGTTTTTTTTTCTATAAAGAGCGTGATTTAATGTAGAAAATGCATAAAAGGATATTAAATGTTTAACAACATTAGGTCTTATGAAAGGTTTTAACGAGTTGACTGGGATAATTGTATCTGGAAGAAAGACCATTACATAAACTATATATTTAGCCTATTTTCATTTTATGAACAAAAAATAAAAAAATAAAAAATAGGATTTTGAGATCACCTTTTGCCAGTGAGTGTGTGTTGCGTATGTGTGTGTGTCCCCTTAATGAAATCTAAACGGCTGGAGCGATTTCAATGAAACTTGGTACGGTCTTAGTACTATTTCGTCCGACCCCGACCGTGCCCTTCAAATTTCATTACATCTCACCAATCCAACATGGTGGCTATGCGAAATATTTCACCGGCATTATCTCCGAAACTATTACTGATATCACGCTAAAATTTTGTACGGTGCTAGAGGGCACAACTAGAAGATCGCCTATGAGGATTTGAAAAACCTGTTAACTACAAAACGAACATGGCGGCCAAGCAATGTTGAAACATTTAAATATTTTTTAAAAGCGCGATTCAACCATCCAAACGTAGTGAAACTTGGTGCAGTAAATGTTTATACACATTGTAATGCACGAACATCTAATTAATTGTTTTCATAACCTCAAGATGGCGACTGTGCGAAATTTTCAAATTAAGTATTTATTTCTTGTGTCCTAATCATGCGAACGAAGTGAAAGTTTGAATAATGAACCTACGCAATTATGTTCATCTAATGGTACATTACTCTTTGGCTAACATATACAGGGTCATCGAAAAATAATGCCAACATTAAAAAAAAATATAGCACTGAAACCCTTTATGTTAAACGTGTAATTCTTTCACTGAACGCCAGCTGGTTAAATTAAGTTTTGTTTTGGAGGGGACGTGACCTTGCTATGCGCACACTAGATGCGCAGTAGCCAAGGTCGGCTGGGGGCGGGCGCCCGACAAACTGTACCTGATTACAAAGCTGTCATTCGATGGTTTAATCAGTTTAAGGAAACAGGGACTGTAGAGAAAAAATCTAGGCTAGGCAGACCACCAACATCAGCATTGAACGCACGATTTCCCAATGGCTGGATTGGTACGTGCAATCATTTCAGGAGTAACTGGGAAGATGGCGGCAGAAATTCTCTCCCGCAGGTGCTCCAAATCCAGAATTTTTTCTGCATACACAATGTTTTAATGTACCCCCAGAAAAAATAATCCAAAGGGGTGAGTTCAGGACTTCATGGGCGCGCGCGGCCCCGGACGACCTTGGCTACTGTGCATCTAGTGTGCGCATAGCAAGGTCACGTCTCCTCCAAAACTAAACTTACTTTAACCAGCTGGCGTTCAGTGAAAGAATTACACGTTTAACATAAAGGGTTTCGGTGCTATCATTTTTTTTAAATGTTGGCATTATTTTTCGATGACCCTGTATAACAATCCAACATGGCGACTATACGAAATATTTAGACGGTTCTCAGTATCTACTAATCTATGACAGCAATCAAACTGAAATTTTGTATGTTGATAAAGGCTATTAACATAAGTTCACGTATGGGACTTTCAATAACCTGGTGAGCACAAATTTAACATGACGGTGACACGAAATTTAAATATTTAAATAGACATTTCTCGCAATTTAACAATTCGAACGCAGTGAAACTTGGTACGGTAGATGCTTATACAAATTTTAATCCACTGATATCTAATTTATTTCAATTGTTTTCATTACCACAAGATTGCGGCTGAATGAAATTTTAATATCTCGTTTTTTATTGTGTCCTAATCATGCGATTGAAGTTGAATAACCACCTACACAATAATCTTCATGTAATAGTACATCACTCTATGGCCTACATACATAAAAATTCAACATGACAACCATCCGAAATATTTAGACGGTTCTCAATATCTACGAATCTATTACAGCAATCAAACTGAAATTTTGTGTGTTGATGGAGGCAATTAACATAAGTAGGCTATTTAGTTCTTCACGGAACTACTTGTTTTTTTACTACTACATCCACCACAATAACACTGGTTATCTGACAAATTCTACTTACACACACCCAAGTACTTGGGACTAAATGAGCACGACGCCCAAGTTCCTTATATGAAACGACAAGAAAACAGCAACCCTCATTACTGTATATTGCAGGTGTGTTCAATCCGGACCAAGCTCTTGATAAATCGTTAATTTTGAGTGTACATAATAAAAAGATGAACTAGATGTGGAGAAAGTCCAAGATTTGTTGTGTAGATTTAACAGACATGCTGGTACAACGACTAACTTATGCTTACATAACGATGCTGGAATCATTGCAGTCTAGGAGAACGCGAATACGGCTATTAATAGAATATATTCATTGGAACCGGTTTGGAAAGAACTCCGGAGAAATTGGAGAACAGGAATGATTATGCTAGACCACATCAACATTTCAAGATTAAGAATAGGAAACAAACGACGGATTTGAACAAGCATTCGTTGATAAATTATTAATTATCTCAGTGACATTTTGTGGAATTTTTAAGCACACTTGATCGCTTCTCAGTTTCGATATGGAAATGAAGGTCCAAGAATTGAATAGATCTAATAATGCGAGAGCAATGAAGCTTGGCACAGCGAGTATTTATTCATAGCTTAGTATAGATTTCCCATGTTCAATTGTTTCCAAAATATACAAGGAATACACTTCGAAATTTTGAAACCTATTTTTTTTTATTATTTCTCGAATCCTACTCAAGCAATCGAAAAGAAGATTCGTATGGTGGGCTATTCAAATCATTATACATGGGTTGGTTTTCTAGTTTTGCCACCAATGCTTCAGTGCCAAGTTGCAACAATGTTGGGCGCTGCCACTTTTACCGACGGTTGCTGCCCTGCATCCCCTCCCTCAGAGCACATAACCTCGCCCATCCTAACCACCGCTCGTGCGCAGTCGCGCCTGTTAGATGAGTAGTGTGAGACCAGCGCTCGCGAAAGACAGTCGCAATGTTTTCCAAGCAGGAGCCGAGAACGTGGATACAAATTCAGTGTGCTAGGGGTCGCAGTGCTAAACAGTGTTACCGAGGATTGCAGGAATCGTGCGGTGCAGCTGCGTTACCGTTCAGGACGGTAGCAAGATGGGTTGCACCTTTCGAGATGGGCGCAAACGTGTGGAGCACATGCCTCGATCTGGTCACCTACCAGTAAGTGATGACAATGTACAGATGGTGTCCGCGTTAGTAGAGGTGGATCGGAACGTAACGATTCGCCAATTAGAGCAAGATACCGGACTGGCGCATTCAACTGTCCTCCACATCCTGAAGTACTTACTGAAAATGAGGTAGATTGCGTCCAAATGGGTTCCGCATGACTTAACCGACATGCACAAATGGCTGCGATATGACGCTTGTCGTATGCACTTGCAGCGTTATGAGCGCGAAGGAGAGTAACGTATTTTACTTTCTTCTATTGAGCTTGTCTCTGGGTAAGTATATCATTCCGTTGTATTGTATTCCTGTATTGTAGATAAGCCTCAACGTGTAACTTTGGACACAGGTGTGTTGAGGTGAGTTATCTTGAGTAAGGTGAGTTAGCCGTGGTCGTTATGGCGTGGCTGCAGGCAGTCACTCACATACGGGAGGCGAGGAGGTTCGAATCCCCCCACCGGCAACCTTGATGATGGTCTTCTGTGGTTTCCCACCTTCCTTCCTGGCAAATGCCGGGGTGGGTCCCTAACTATAGGCCACAACCGCTACCTTCCAACTCCTCGTCCTTACACTCAAACTTTCCTCCCCAGACAACACTCCACACGCGACGGTATTTGTAGCTCACCCCATGGCTGTCCGCATAGAAACAGCTACAAACTGGCGAGCCGAACATGTCCTCGGACACTCCCGGCACTCAATGCCATACGCTAAAAATAAAAAATAAAAAAATCTTGAGTAACAATGATAGCTTTGTTTTAAGACAGGACATGCACTAGTACCACAGTAAGACCATTTTGCTTTCTTAAAATATTATTTTTTAATGTTTATTATCTGAAATGACTACAACTTATGGATATTGAGTTTTGAGTTTGAAATTGTTATTCTATAGCCTACTTTATCACAACGAAGGTCGTGTACCAGAAGTACATCACATGGAAGATCCTTTTAAGAGACGGGAGAGATTTTAAATGGAGAAGACCAGTAGGGTATTTGAAAACAGACTATTTAGTTCTTCACGGAACTACTTGTTTTTATTTCAACACGAATTGTACGCTGCAATAAATATCATATCCGTCTTCTAGATGTGAAAGCAAATGGGGAGCTTCTTTCTATCTGGCAAGGAGCCTTCCGAAGCTGCCAGCTGTACGCAACAGGTGGAGGATTTACATATCGACAGCGGACCCACATAAGAATTACGACCCGACTCTGTGGCATTACTACAAGGGATACTAACTAAACACCTTGGTTAAATGTAGTACGGTAAGAAGCTAGAAAGAGATATTAGAGCTAGGCTACTTACAAGAATTTATTTCACCATACGGGGTAATGGTAAAGTTGCGATGTGGAGACCTTCGCTGGAGATGCGTGCAACGCGAGCATTGATACTGTAGTCTACTGCTGCAACAACACATTTGCAACGGTTGTCGTCAGACCAACAACTATAGTTACATTGATCTCAGCTCAGGGACACTGGGACTGAGTTTTCTAATTCCTGTAAATATTAAGGTACAATCTTGATATTTTGTTTGCTGGTAGTATGCGGTAATATAAACATGTGTGCCAAATTTGATCAATGTAGCTTCACTAGCTGCATAGAAATTAATTATTTTCCAATATTAATATGCAAATTATTCAAATATTCAAAATGTCAAGCGCGTCAAACTAATGTAGATAGCACAATTTCTTTTTCTTTTTCTAGTACCTTATTCTTATACAAATAAAATAGTGCATCGAATTTGATATTGTATTGTTTACTCTGAAGATATAATTTTTTTCCCCAATGAAGTTTATTTTTTGTAAAATTCTTGAAATTTGAAGGTTTATTTTTTCTTACAGGCAAACCAGAATCCAAACCAAAAAGTAATGCACACGTTTGTGGAAAAAGTACTAAGGAACATGCATGTTAATTTACAAGAAAATTGCATTACATCTGTAACGCGTACTAGATTTTATACATAAGAAAATGTGAAACTGAGAAAACTGCATTTTTCTAAAAACATGCATATATTTTAATATTTTCACTCAACTTTCCCATTAGAACTCTCCTGCAGCACAAGTAACACCTTCCTCCTTCTGTTTTGCAGCCTCCTTCTTCATCTTTGTGACCTTGGTCTTGTGTGATGTGTGTGTGTCCCGCCCCCCGCCCCTAATAACTTCACAAACACAATAAATTTCGAAAAAGTACTAGCCTAGCGTCCAATAACTTGTTTATAAACAGAGCATGCGAACACTTCTAAAGTCAACACAAATATCAAATAAAGATAAATTTTGCATCTACTGTCATTCTATTAGCGACTAGAAACTCTCATGAAATTAGAAAATACAATATAAATGCAAAATTTCATAATGTCGACCGTTTGAGATATTTATTTATTTATTTATTTATTTTCAAAAATTTGAAGTATTTGTAAAGGTTACGTAGTAAATAGTGTCAATATTCATCGGTAGATAGTAGCACAATGCAGAGCCAGTAGTACAGAGGGAATTTCAAATCCGTATTCAAACTACTCCGATAAAAAATGCATAAATGCGTGTACAGGATAATGTACCAAGAGAAAGGGGCGTTTAAAAGGCAGTGCGGCCGGCATTTAAACGTCTCGCCGTGCCTCAAAAAATGGCGGAATGTGGAAAATGATATCGCTAATTGATCCGTTATGGTCAGGGGTACAATAATATGTCAAACTCGAAAATTTGAATTTTTTAATAAAATATGCTTAAAACTCAGCCCCAGTGTCCCTTATGCAATTTCTCATAAAAACATTTCCCTAAACCACAATGGCTGGTGTTTGTCTCGCGTACCGTACATCTCAACAATAAAATCGACTCGGCCGCCTTTCATTGGTTCGTCGTTGGACACGACTGAGACAATTCATGCTATTCCTTCGGCCCAGTGTGTTCTCTCCCGGTGTCCTGGTGTAGCCGCTAGCATTCTTGGCTGTCACCCCGGAGGTCCGGGTTCGATTCCCGACTCTGCCAAGCCAGTATTGAATTCTAGGAGTTGGTTGAGATTGGCATATTTGAGGGACAGTTCCTTGTATTATTATTATTTTTATTATTATTATTGCCGACCGTGGTAGGTACTCTAGCAAACGCGCAGCGCAAGGTCATGAACACAAACTACAGTATCTCCGGACTAGGTGGACGATTGAGTTCGAACCTACACCGTCCCCGTCGGCCGTCCTTGAAATAGCTCGCCGTGGTTCCCATTTTTAACTCCAGGCAACCGGCCACGCCAGCTTCTCGCCCGGTTTCAATAGATCTTTCATACGATTGGCCTCAGAAGGGACATCCGGCTGTATAAACCACTCACCACATAGAAATTCATCGCGTTTCATCCCTGACCCCATTGAAACGGGAATGATACATTATTAACTACTGCACTTTCAGAACAGCACCTGCTACCATACAGGGCAACTACTCAGATTAAAAACAATCGGACCATAGGAACTATAGTTAAGATATACTCGTAATTTCACTAATTTAGTAACATTTTAACTGTTCTGGTAGTAGGGATGACGACATTAACTTGTACATATTTATATCTAAATCAAGTTCTTTCAATACACGTAGTAGATTTGTTGGAACAACTCCAGCACTTGAGAGGATAATACAGGGTCTTTCACTCAAAGTGGGGCCGGCCTCTTGGCTGGCGCAGCGCTGCAGGTAGAAGGTCGAGCCAAAGGTCAGACGAGCTGAGACAGTTGCGACGCAGAATTTGACGAGTAAAGTTGACTTCGTTATTTCGTTTATAGCCTATTTTAAGTTACAAGTGTTATGAGTTTATAACGTGTGTACGTGGTTATTGATTAATTGTTATTGTGTTTCTTATTTTTATAACGTGTTATTGCTAAGTCTTAAAGCCTATTGCTTCAATTTTTATTTATAGGAAAAATTGAAAAATAAGGTTTATGCAACAAACCCTCACACTCCAGATGAACTCAAAACTAAATATCACGAGAGAAATTGAGGCTATCTCGGTAGATGAACAAATGCGTGTGAATGAAAATCTCCCTAGAAGATGCCAGAAATGTGTAGATGCAGGTGGAGAACATTTTCAACATCTTCTGTGACAATGATTTTACATTGATTTTGTGTGCTTGTTATTTACATGCGATTCGTACGGGCGCTCTCTCGACCCCAAGCTCAGTGAGTTGCCATGCGCACGTCCAACCCTCCACCCGCTGCGCGGCCGGCCCCACTTTGAGTGAAAGACCCTGTGGGTACGATTTACAGCTGCTAGATCTGCCATTGCTTCCTGATAGGTCTATATACTTCGAGATCTTCTCATCGTGCTTTGTTTTCTATTTGTTGCTGATAGGAACTGCCACATCGATCAGGACGACTTATTTTGGCAATAGCTCTTCAGTCGGTCAACACGACTGGGCGGGGCACAATGTACCTATATATACATGCCAATATGTAAATAACACTCTTGGAAAAAATACATGTATTAGTTTATGATGCCCCATTATAATTTTTTTCCAGACGTGTTATTTCCCGCCTAGTCATTGGGCAAATAATTCAGCAAGTACAGTGTTATTGTACGGTCCCAGTGCAGACGATACTTTTCATTTTCGCTTATGTAGTGTGGGAGATATGTTTGTTAGTGTTCTTGGGGCAGGATTTTAGCTACTGGATTATGTATTCGTTTGCATTCTGTACCCGATAGCATCCGGACGTAAAGTGTTGAGTTGGTTTTGTCACCGACACATGACACCAATAGCGACATCTATCTTATTTTATAGTTCTATCACGATAAACTTCAAGTACTGTAATTCCACGTTGGAATGACCTGATCTTGAATGTCCATCATAAATGATTCAGGTTCAGCAGTCAGCCAAACATTGTACGCTACCATGTCGACATGGGCTTCACTCAATTCATGTGGATGACTCCCGTGCAGTTACTGTATTTCTCCATCCAAGCATCCTGCTTTAAAAGACTAATGAGTTAAATTATGATCAATATGTTGATAACTCAGCTTAGTGGCGTCAAATCATTATCTTCTCAGATCACCTTGCCAAGGTGGGTGATTGGTTAACGTGTCGGTCTACTAACCTCAAGCTTGCAGGTTCGCTCCTGGCCATGGTAAGTGATTTTTGAAAGGCGGAAAAAATACGACACGCATGTCATACGATGTTGGCATGTCAAAGAACCCATTTGAATTCAGTACGCCGTGTTCATAATGGGAAAATTAATCTCGGGAGTTTCCGCCAACACAAAGTTCTTCATTTCTCTACTAGAAAGCGCTATAGTGTTCAAGGAGCTTAGATATCTAACATCTAACCTCCTTGACTTTCCTAGTGCTTCAAGGAACAACGAAATTCGTCATTCAAGCTACCCTCTGGATGTCAAATAGCAAAGCTTGCACCCGGCACCTGAGGCCATACGATATTATTATTACCTTGTGTAATTCAGACTTGCTTCGGCGAAGTAAAAATTTAAAAAATGCTCGCAAAAACATGTATCTCCCTTTATTCTGTGCCTGCGAAATGGCAACAACTTGATACGATGTGCTGAACTGTCTCAGAAGTTGGACAATAGTATTTTGCGCATAAGCATCCTCAATAATGAACTTCAGATAGTTTTTTATTGTTATTATGATTTTTATTACTATTATACAATTCTTTATTAAAGACCAGAATCTCAACGGGCTTGCCATTATACACCGGTACTGTATAGTGAAACAAATGCACTTTTGAGTGTATAAGCAAACCCTCTAACCGCAGCGTGATTGTTGTTAGGTAACATTTTGCAAGTTAGAAATATTATTATGTATTGTTGGTTCTCACTTATTTCGAAACGGGGTGTATAACTTATATTCCTCCTTTCTCTACCAAGGGGCAGCGAGCAGTCTATACAGTCTGCATTTGAGTTCCTCTGCGATGTTTGCCCTCTTTGATGCGAAGTTTTATGTAAAGCAACTGTCGTACGTGTTGGTCAGATCAAAAGACAGAAGCAATACAGTGGCGAAAAGTTTACCACCACAACTTTCTCCGCGTGGGAGGAAGAAATAAAAGTTAATACCGTAGCTTAAAACTTGGGCCATGTAAGTCAGGGAGGTGGCAATCACAGGGCAGAAACTTCTTCCTGACAGGCAGAAGTCATTTAACCGGAGAGATGTAGCAATCTGCGGTAACACTTTATTACGTAGGATACAGCCACACAGGGGCGGATCTAGGAGAGGGCGAGGAGGGCGACCGCCCAGGGCCCCGCGGTCTGGGGGGCCCCGCACCATGGATTTTAAAAAATTAAATTAATTAATTAATTATACTTTTCAAACTAATCTATAATTCTTTTCTTTTTCAGTGCAGCTATGACCTCCCGTGACCGTTTAGCAAGTTTAGATTTCAGTGAAATAATAGAAGACTTCAGCCGAAAAAAAGTCGCAAAGTAATATTTTAATATTTCATAGTTTACATAATCTTCTTCAAGGGGACTTACAGGGTTCTTTCATTAAAAAATGTACTATAATGTATTCAAAATATAGTAACCATTCTTTATTTTATTATTACAAAACTACTTTACATTTGATTTGGTATTCTTTAATTTCCTATTGTTGTGGGCCCCACCTTACCATATCGCCCAGGGCCCCGCAAGGCCTGGGTCCGCCACTGCAACCGCAGGCCAGGGGTGGTATACGTACGAGGATCCTCTTCTTTACGTGCTACGATGTCATCCTCCAATACAAAAGGTATGAATGTTTTGGTCTCGAACTCAATATTATTTATGGTTACGAAGGATACGAACCGAAAGAGAGAGATTAGATTGATTCCTAGCTTATAAGCGGCTTCGTTGGCGTAGTTGGTAGCATGCTGAACTGCTGTGCCCAAGATAGCGGGTTCAAACCCGGCTGAAGTCGTCGGATTTTTTAAGAGCGTTAAAAATCCTTCAGTAAGCCTTCCTTCGGAGGGGAAGTAAAGCCGGCGGTCCCATGTCATAGATTTATGGCATGTAAAAGATCCTTCCACATACTAAACTTGTGTGAAACAAAATTGTTAGGTTAGATTTCTCGGAACGCTCTATCAAAGTTCCAACGTTCACCATTAGGTATCATTGATATCTGTTGGTGAAACTTGGAACTACTTGAAATTGAACGGAAATTGTAGCTCACCCTAAGAGTGTCCGCTGGATGCAGCTACAGACTCAGGCGAGCCGAACATGTCATCGGACACTCCCGGCACTGAAAGCCATACGATAAATAAATAAATAAATAAATAAATAAATAAATAAATACATAAATAAATTCCTAGCTTATTCCAAACTTATGCATATTGGGATTATTTTAAACGTATAATGTAGTCAACTATTATTTATGAACGCATCAAACATGGGTGTTTGGCACTGCCGCATAATTTACCACATTTCTAAGAGCAAGTTAGAATAGTTGAGAGCCGTATTAACCAACTTACAACTTGAATTTGAGAAGTGAAGATTTATACAATTGATCTTATAGGCCTACATTATAAAGATTGATTTTCATGTTAAAAAAAAAATAACTAGTGAGCGACGAATTATGAACATTTTATTAGCTTTATTTTAAGGTGTTGTTAAATCATAGAGGGGATTTGCTACATCGTGGTCATGTGGATGTGTGTGGAATTTGTCTGATAACCTGAGTTACTGTGATGGCTGTGTGTAGTTGTAATTCAGATGAGGATTTGGAAGGAGGCAGCCAGGGCCTTAATTTAGGAACCATCCCGGCATTCGCCTGGAGTAAAAGTGGGAAACTATGGAAAGCCACTTCTCAGTTTTGCCTCACGAGCTCACAAACCAGAATTACATTCCTTGGCAGAGCCGGGAATCGAACCCAGGCCTCTGCGGTGACAGCCAAGTGTGCTAGCCACTACGCAACGAGGTGGACCGTCTATTTTCAGGTGTTATGATATGATAACTCAAGGTAAAATTTGATTATATTTATTTACTAGCTGACCCGCCCCGGCTTCGCACGGGTAGCCTTTCATACTAAATATCTTCGTGTGTACTACGTTACGTGACTCCATCTGGAGCCAATACAATTTTTCTTCGGAAGTAACACGCGTCAGGGCTACGTACTGTAGAGTTAACCACGAGAAAAACATTCAACCTTTTTCCACAAATAGATTCTACCACTTTACTTATCTCCGGCAAAGCGTCGTTGAGAATATTGTCAGCGTAACTAATCTCATCTGATTAACACTTCTGTCCCCTGCGGTACAAAATGTTTTCAGCCATATTCTCACTATGACTTTGCCCCAGAGTAAGGACGTCCATAACTTGGCAATGTGCTATCAGAATGATTGGGGTATATTAGAAACACGTTCTTTTCCCCTTTGGGGAATCATCTTCTACCAGAGCTATTGCATTAGTGAAAACTTCAATAAAATCCGTTCAGTACTACCTGGGATTAGCGATTTCAAACAAACAGAGAAAACGGACCGGTTTACTTGGCAGCGCCAAGGGTCGATATGGGCAGCGCCAGAACTACACGACTTAAGGACTCACTTGACGTAATCAGTGACAGCTTAGATAATACAATAGTACATTATGCAACGAGCCTATAATGGCTATAATTAAGACACGAGTATTTTTATAAAACGAGCGTATGCGAGTTTTATAATTTCCATACGAGTGTCTTAATTACCATTATAGGCGAGTTGCATACGACTGTTTATGTTCGACGATAATTATAACTTTATTATATGTTTTAACATAAATATTCATAAATATCTGTTGAGAGTCAGCTACGGTACTTGAATTTTGTGATCGCAGAGCGAGCGTTGGGTGTTATATCTCTGTCTTTCAAGATCTTTGAACGACCGACGCATGCGCTCTGTGTGCTTGCAATGCCATATGCAGGCCATATGTTTACATCAGCCGTCCCTCAGTAATATTGTCACCGGTGTCATTTGAAGACAATGCGCTGTGCAGAAATTAGCGTTGGTGATTTTAAGGTACAGTGCTATTGCTTGTCTCATATTCGCCAGTTTATTTACGCGAACATATGGACGGTGCGTATTCCATGTCAGTAATTTATTATAGTTCGATGTTGTGTTTATGTCCGACATGTTGGATTTTGAGCGCATGCGCGAAGGTATCGTTACCTAATTGGTCAATGAACGAGCTCTGATTGGCTGGAGAAACTGTATCATAATGGAAAACAGTGTTATAATGACCATCATTAGGATACAGTTTTCTGACACGTAATAGTGAGGGTCGAACATAAAACATAGAGTTGGCGTTGTCATGGTAACGTTCGGGTATTCCTTCATCAATTTCGTAGACGGGGAATAGATTTCTGGATATATCTCCTAAATCGTTGTTATAGGGCCTTAATTGTACACATAAATAATAGTAGATGCATACTCTATCTATTGGTTAAAACTTGAATGGAATACGTTTAGTACTTCCTGAGGTTATCAATTTACAAGTACTTTAATTAGGTTACGTTTTTGTTCGTATTATTATAGGAGAGTTCAAATGCAATGAGATAGATCTTTTAATTTAAGTTGTTTTTGTTTATCTGTGTTGAAGAAGGGTACACTATACCCGAAACATGTTCACAATATATAATTAAGTTTTTTATTGTAAATAATAAAACCTTAAGTTTTATAAGAATATTGCAAGTCGATTCGTATTTCTCAGTTCTATAGAGAAAATAAAGCTTATAGAACCTGAGAGTACACAACCAATCTACGTGTTGGAATAACAACATAAGCTAAGTTCATGACGGTAGTGATCTTTGCACGGTCAATCCTCCCGATCCATTTTTAACTCAAGAAAAGTAGGCTAATGACAATGTAGCCTACGTGTTTATTCATCCAATTACAGAATTATATATTCAAAACATATTAAAACCATAGAAAGAGTAAATAATAATAATAATAATAATAATAATAATAATAATAATAATAATAATAATAATATTAATAACTTATAACATTCAGCTTCCATGGTAGGGAATCGAATCCATGATCTTTGAATCACGAGAGGAAGCTGTATGGCAGATAACTGCAGTAGACTTTCAATCGTGATATGTAATTCTTAATGTAAATACATTACTCATAATCGAATATTCTATGAAATTATTGATTTTCAATCTGTCAACATGTTGACGGGAATCCAATGACATTGGGCCATTTAATATAATATTCTATAAAGACCCTCAGAATATAAAAAGTAAACACACAATTAATTTAATGAATTAATGATGATGATGATGATGAGAATTGTTGTTTAAGGGGGCCTAACATCTAGGTTATCGGCCCATTAATTAATTAAGTATAAACATAATATAATTAATTAATTAAGGTCTGCAGTCAGTGGATACCCCGGGCGTTGAATGCTGAACAAAAAGCACACCGGATGGCTGTTTGCCTGCAGCACCTGATGCGTTCAATGTTGAAGGGAACACGTTCATGGAGCGCACTGTTGCAGGCGACGAAAGCTGGTGCCACCACTGGGAACCGGAATCGAGAGCGTCGATAATGCAGAGGTGTCATCCATCGTCCCATCGTGTCAAGAAGTTCAAGAGCCAACCATCCGGTGGAAAGGTGAAGCTCATCCTGTACTTTGATTACCGGGACCCATTGGTTATTGATTTCAAGGAACTTGGTGTCTCCATCACTGGGGAACGGTACTGCGCAACACTGGAGAAATTAAGGCGTGCAAGTAAAGGCCAAACGTCCGGGAAAACTGCGACAAAGGTTTCTGCTGCTGCTTCATGATAACGCACATCCCCATACGGCAAAGGTCGTAACGCAGAAGGTACGTCAAAAGTCGGAGACACTCGAGAAACCGCCCTATACTCCTGATCTCTCCCAAGCGATTAACATGCCTTAGGTTCCCTAAAAAGGACCTTGAAGGGTCGGCAATTCCTGTATGTCGAAGGATGTGCAGCAGACTTCTTCACGCAGCAGGACACGTTGTTTTACCACACGGGGATCTACAACCTGGTGCGTCAGTGGGATGAGTGCTCAATGCTCACTGTGATTTTGCCTGATTGGTGCACCAATTCTAGACTGTACGGAAACTATTGGTCACGCCTTATACCACATCATTCTAAAGGTTTTTTTATTTTATTTATTCATCGTATGGCTTTTACTGCCGGGAGTGTCCGAGGACATGTTCGGCTTGCCAGAAGCTGTAGCTGCTTTAAGCGGACACCCATAGGGTGAGCTACAGGTTCCGTTCAATTTAAAGTAGTTCCAACTTTCGCTACCAGATGTTATTGACACCTAGTGGTGAACGTTGAAACTTTGATAGAGCGTTAGAACGAAATTTAACCTAGACATTTAACTTCACACACGTTTAGTTAGTGGATGGATCTTTTCATGACATAAATCTATGACATGGGACCGCCGGCTTTACTTCCCCTTCGAAGGAAGGCATACTGAAGAATTTTAACGCTCTTAAAAAATCCGACGACTTCGGCCGGGTTTGAACCCGCAATCTTGGGCACAGCAGTTCAGCATGCTACCAACTACGCCGCCGAAGCCGTTATTCTAAAGGTTTTTTTTTGTCGTGTGGCCTCCTCAGAGGCCGAGTGCAGGTCTTTCTATTCGACGCCCGTGTGCGACCTGCGTGTCGGGATGGAATGGATGAAGATGAATGAAACTGGGCAAGGATGTGGAAGGAATCGGCCGTGGCCTATCAGAAGGTACCGTCCCAGCATTTGCCTGGTGTTGAAAATGGGAAACCACGGAAAACCATTTCAAGGACGGCCGACGGTGGGGCTCGAACCCACGCGTCTACCGAGTCAGCAGAGAGCTTGGTCCCATGACCTAACGCTGCGCTTTAGCCAGCTGAGCCACTGCTGTCGGTATTCTAAAGGTAATTAGAGTATATTATATTATATGAATATTAACCGCCTAAGATAATTGGATTACCGTCAACATGTTGACCGACTACAAAGAATCTATCATGACAATACTGTATTCGAATATGCCTTCTAAGTTCTATGTAATCGTATAATCGGGAATTGAATTTTAAGAGCGTTAAAATCCCTCAGTATGCCTTCCTTCGGAGGGGAACTAAAGCCAGCGGGCATATGTCATAGATGTATGGCATGTAAAAGAACCTTCCACTAACTACACTTGTGTGAAGCTAAAATGTGTAGGTTAGATTTGATAACGCTCTATAAGTTCCAACGTTCGTCGCCAGGTGCTGGTTGCGATGGCATCTAGTAGCCAAGTTCGCAGCTAGGTGTCGTGGACGGTATCATTTGGTAGCAACAGTAGGAACTACCTGAAAATTGATCGTCTGCAGTCCTTACCTGAATCACTGATAACACACACTCATACAGCCATCACAATTAACACCGGTTATCAGACAAATTCAACACACACCCAAAGTACACGGGGCTACATGACCACGTTGTCGCAGCCCCTAAACTAAGCAAGCAATCAACCAACAAAATACTCATCTTTGCTAGTTGTGATGGTGTTCAAAGAAGAGGACAGTAGCTTGAGAAACTGTCGTTGCAACATCTAATAGAGCGTTAAAGTAGCCAGGAACTCCACACATCTCTAGCTGAAATTACTTCCGCTCCACGCGACCGAATTTCTTTCCTACAATTACTATTTACCTCTCTAACTTCTACGTCCGAAGTTTGGAGCTCTCTCACACGGTCAGTAATTGATGGGGACAACGCAGCGTCAGCACAGTTTGTTCTGTGATGTTTATTAGTGTATGTATGTGAGTAAGCCTATGTATTTTTCCGACTGGCTGCGAGGTGTAGCAGTAACATTCTCGCCTGCTGTTCCCAAGGTTCCAGGATCGATTCCTGGCGCAGTCAGTTGGCCTTTGAGGGTGTGCAAATGTGAGGGAGCTGTATCAGTATATGTACTGGCACGTTAAAGATTCCCATCGGGGCAAAATTCCGGAATTCCAGCATTTCTAAAAGCCTCAGTAGTTAAAAGGGACGTAAAACCAATGGTGTGATTAGTTAACACGAACCATTGGATCAACCAATTAAAGGTTTCCATTATCAGACAGAATTCTGAGTGTGCTCAGAATCGAAAAAAGTTTGAGCGTTAAGGAATATGAAGGAGATATTAACATATGCAAAACAAGAAAGAGAGAGAGAGCATGTTGCTTTAACATATGTATATATATTTTCAACAATAGTATAAATGAATAACAAATTATTACAACTGAATTTTGACACTCAACGAGTTAGCACAAACTAAAAACATTTTTTACATTGAGTAGGCTTTGCTCCAATAATATACGGTAACAAATGGCAGAGAAGAAATGATGTAGCTAGCTTACACACATATGGAACACTTTGAGTTTTTGATCCAAAATTGGTTTAACATGAGAAAGGAAAAGGGTGAAACACCTTCCTATAAAGAAAACCTTTGTGAAAGGTACACAGATCATTTGGTATGAAATAAAAGAATAGAAACATAGCCTACTATGACGGTCAGGGCCTCACTCCTGCCGCACCTTATGAAAGAGAGAAAGGAAAAACTGTGAAAGCAGTTACAAGAAAAGGCATAGCTTATAGAAGGAGCTATAACGGTCAGGGCCTCACTCCTGTCACACCTTATGAAAGAGAGAAAGTTATGAACGTTATCATAATTTAAATGAAAGCAAGCCATGAAATATTTCCAAAAAAAAAAATGGCTAAAGCAAACCGTTACGTTAATTTTTCGTCGGAAAACATGAAGAAAGTTATAGTAACTATGACTAACAAAAGGTCACAAAAGTCAGTAGATTTAAGAAAACCATGATGTGAAAAAGGCACACTTGAACAGTACATAAATTACATTATGCAGTTTACTTAGCTTTATAGTTTTGAAGTTTAGCAACCTTAGCAGAATTCCGAACAGCTAATTACATTAGGTATGTCACACGTGTTACACTTGAGTACGCAGGATGGTTGAATCACTTGTAGAATTTTATAGCATTCACAAAAAGAATAGCTTTCGAGAAAAGCCATTGAAGACGAAAACATAGGTAATAAACCTATTCACGTTGTAGTAGGTGCGTAAAGACAGTTTCTCGTCGCACAAATGATGTGAAGTTCACACATGAAGAATTTTCATTTTTCAAACATGTCGTTTGAAACACGAAGATTGTGATCAAGGATAGATCACTAAGTTAAGATGTCTTAAAGAAATTGCGAAGAGTAGTTATTACTTCTTGATGCATAATTTAAGATGATACATTATGACAAACTTGAATTTTAAGTCCGGTAAACAAGACTGGTGAACAGCTTAACCACTGCAAGGAAAATCACAAAGATCCGAGCTGGCCTGCCGTTTAAATAGCCAGCAGGAAGATGTTCTCAGACATTCCATGGCACGTAGTGAAGAAGACGTGCGGTGATTGGCCGAAGCTTGGAGGCCGGCCAATGAGAGCGAAGCTATGGAGTCCAGTTTGCGTTTGGAACGAACGTAATGTCACTCTAAAACACTTGGAGAAATGTCTTAAAAGCGAGCATGGCTTCTGAAATAATACATAAGTAATTTACAATATACTTAATTTGAACTAGAAGCATTAATACAAAATAAAAGATCACGAACACGCGGTGACCGAATAGGTTATGAAAAAAAATCTGTCTGACTGACATAAATTACGTAAACTTGCAAAATTAATGAATTAATTTATTCGCAAATGCGAACAACCAAGAACATTATTATTATTATGTATTTTTCCCGTGTCTACGGGATCGGGAAGGGGTGGATGGTCTCTACAGCTGGATGTCGACGATGTAATGATAATAATGATTGTTGTTTTAAGGAAGTGAAGATCTGGTGTAACGTTTCGGTGCCAACCTCGCACGTGAATATACATATATAAGAAGCTCCACAGTTGGGCGTCCAAATGTAACGTTCCGGCTAGTACTTCTAAATGACCAAACGTTAAATTCCTGACGGGTCTCCAATATTGTGTTCTCCTGGATTACCGTAGAGAAAACTCAACAAGAATACACACCGCCTTACACACACCTCCAACAGTATACTTACTTCTTACCTGCTCGTTATCATAGATTATGATCTGCTCGTGTGGGCGCCAGGACATCTAATACCTTAGATGTGCCAAAGTATTTAAATGAATTTGAATGTTAAATAGAGCACTTGAAACCTCTTTCTCCCAAGCCGTGGTATAGCTGTGCCATTAACCAATTGTTTTATCGTTACGGGGAGAAGGTATGCCTTATGTTTAAAGCTAGCTACTGGAAATGAAAGTCCTACCATTACTTAAGAACAAAATTAAATTAATCAAAATTAAAGCAGCAAAAAGACGTGAAAAGAGAAACAAATGAATTTACAAAAAACATCTGGAAGTTACATTAAATTGGCGAAAGCTACAAAATGGAACGTGAATTTAATGAATTTAAACGAAAGCTGGAATCAAATTTGCCCAAAAAAATTACAGAGACTTGATCGGAACTTTGTATCGGACTCACTTTCTTCTGCTTCATTCTGGTCGTGATGAATTTCCTCTGCTGTCATATGGAATGTAGATAGCTCGTTCTTCAAATCTTGTAGATTTTATCTTATTGAGGTCGGGAACTAATGAATCCCATTTCCTGGCTGACTGGATTGAATGGTAAAAACCCACATTTCACCTTTGTGAATGTGATCCAGACACTAATCAATTTCACGTCAGACATAGTTCTAACTTTTAAACTTGGTAACTAAAAGGTTGACATTCTAACATACGTGCAATATGTAGATTATGTCACTGCTCTAAAAGTCAATGACATAAGTCAAAGTAAGAGTCCTCTCCAGAGCGGATGAACAGCGGTTTTATGTGACTGCAATACTCCCTCTTCGCCGAAGCTCTTCTCCAATCATATTTGGGGTAGGGATGACGTATCTTCCCTCTCCATATTCACAAGTTGACAATTTCCTCCTTCATTCGTTAATTCACCCACGTGGTATAGCTTCGGTTGTAATTTCAAAATCGGCGTCATTGTCTCCGAGCCTCGCATCACCCGGAAAGTTTGTACATAATTCTTGGAAGTCATGTCTATATTCGGCAGACATCCTGTGGCGAAGCTGACGACACGCTGAACGAAACATATCCCAATCAAGTCTTGTATAAAATATAACCTACCATGAATCTAACTTAAATTTCCATTTTATAACTTCCGCTAAACAATAATTAAAACCCTTATATATATAATGAAATTATGGAATAAATCCAGAATCTATATGATAATTTAAATATACACAATAATAATAATAATAATAATAATAATAATAAATTAATTTTGCTGCTTATAAAACATATAAATTAAGGGGAAGTATTCGGACTGTAACACTACTGTAGGTCGCCTCCCCCTCGTAAAATAGTTAATAATACAAATCCATTGCTTAATTTAAAACATGATATGAACGCCTAAATAAGAAAACAGCCTATTGGAAATATAATAAAAAGATTAAAAACAAAAACAAAACGAGAGTGGAGAACGTAAAATAAGGCGGGTGACAGAGAGCGTTCTGTGCAGAGTGAGACACGATCATTCTCTGCGATGTCGCCAGACTGCGTCTCTCACTGCCCGAGCTAGGCTCGTCACGTACTCAACTGTTCTCTCCTGGCATTGGGCAACGCACCACAAGACCGACTACAATATCTCAGACCGTAACATCAAATCCAAGATGGCGGAAATCGTGGGGGAACAGCTGTAGCGACTGGCGGGCATAACGCCATCGAAATAGCGGCAAATTCGAAGACAAACATTCGCATAATTGATTAAATTCTACCAGAAATTACAGGTTTTTATGTAATAAGGCACAAATTCAATATGAAACCCTGACGTACTTCGCTACAAGCAACGCGAACAGACAGTAGCTAAAAATACAGACATAAATAAAGCTGAGGTAAGACATAATGTTAAAAAAATGCAAATACTTCTAAATGGAACTACAAGAATAGTCAACCAACAACAAAGTCAACCCCTGACACTATACAGCCCATGAAGGGCCTAAGCAAATATAAAATGCAAATATAAATGGTTGTTGCTTATATTAGGGGCTACGAGATCGTGGTCTTGTATTTGTGTGTGGAATTTGTGTCTGTGTTATTGTTATGGCTGAACTAGTGTGTTTGTAAATTGGGGATTGTAATGGGAAGGAAGCGGCCATGGCCTTAAGTTAGGAACCATCCTGGCATTCGCCTGGATTAGAAGTGGGGAAAATATGGAAAACCACTTCCAGGATGACTGAGGTGGGAATTGAACCCTCCTCTACTAAGTTGCTTCAAGAGGCTGAGTGCACCCCGTCCCAGCCCTCACTTGAGAATTAAATTTCTTGGCAGAGCTGGAGAATCAAACCCGGACCTCCGGGGCGACAGCCAAGAACGCTAGGCACTACACAACGAGGTGGTCTAAAACAGAATGGTAGCACTGAATGAAAGTAGAACGAGCGATAATATTCTCTATAGTACATGAATTAGCCAAAATACCTTATCAAACAACGAGAAGTAAATCAGGGAATGATGTTTTAATAGATGCTTCCTCCTCCTCTGTATGTAACCCACCCAGCCATCGCCAGTCCGGTCTGAACCCCGGCAGCGACCGGTTCGCTGCGCTCTGCTTCGTTGTGAGTTACGTATTCGAGTGTCTAACTTTCAAGTCTTTTCAAGTACAGTCAAAATGGCAACCAACAGTATTAGGAAAAACACCATAAAATGTGCTTTCTCCGACAAGGCCAATAAACCAGGCCCTGCAGAAATACATGAGTGGATTCAGTACACCCTAAAACTCAACGTGGACCAATTAGAAGCCATTCAACTAGACAATCTGGAAGCTGCTGTTTTCATCAAGTTCACCAGCAAACTACTGATGGAGAAGGTCCTCAACAGTACCAACGGAAAATCCCAGGTACGGAAATTTAATGGCTCTATATCTGAGGTAATTATAACTTGTGCGGATGTTGACAGCAAACTCATCCGAGTCATGACCCTTCCCATTGAACTGCCGAATGACCGGATAATGTCGTACTTTAGTAAGTACGGGAATGTTCGTGAAATTAGAAACGAACGATGGTCAGCTATTCAATATTTTGAGTGGTATTCGGGCTATGCGGATTGAACTAAAAACTGCAATTCCACCCATTATTTCTATCGATGGCTACAAAGCACAGGTGGTGTATGATGGACAACCTCGATCATGCTTTTATTGTAATGCCACTGATCACTTTAGACAGGAATGCCCAGTGAGGCGCGGTGAAACTGAAAATAAAACCGGGCCTAAGCTTCTCAGTGAAATTGTAGCCAACAAGGACAGTGACATTGTCTCGCCTGCCTTATCGGCACCTTGTTCATCTAACGTCAGTATTTCTGCCGAACAACTTGCCCCACTTGATACGTCAGCTGTAGCACAAGACACAATGGACGTGTCGCCTTCTCACTTCACCGCCTTATCGCCGCAACCAGCTGGGCCATTGACCTCCACTAGTAAACATCAACATACTCTCACATCACAACAGGAACTCCACGGGCAGCCAGCGTTGCCAGGTTTGTCTGATACTAGCCAATACACCAATGGCAGTCTAGGTAGGGCGGCCAATTCTCTAGTTCCTAAAACTGACCAGAAACCTGACACTAGCACTGCCAGCCCTGATGCGGTCACAGAAGGCGTGACCTCAGGAGACAATGCTACCAGTATGCCACCCTCAAACCAGTCCATAGTTAGTTGTGAACCACAGACCGCTGGTATACGTTGGTTGGATGAAATAGAAGACGACCCCTCCAGACACATGGATACAGAAGAGACGGGGTCACGGGACCAGGAGATCATGGACAACAAGGAACTAACTCCTAAAGAACAGGCACCTTTGAAAACCTCCTCCAAAGCTAAAACAATCCGGGCGTCAAAAGAGGGAACGCACAAGCCTTATGCGGGTGTCAGGGACCCCCGACTACAAGGCGGGAAGTCGAGTGACAAGCGTTAAAGACCACCCCATCTCCATCTTGTTTATTTCGGTTAAAAAAAACATGTCTATCTATCTGACGATGTTGTTGACATACACGCTAATGACACTCAATGTAAATTGCATTCAAACTGCTAGTAAACAGTCGCTCTTACGCAACCTTATACGAGACCAAGATGTGGATATTGTTCTGTTGCAAGAAGTGGCTACTGAAGACCTCCTTACCATCTCTGGCTATGATAAAATAGTTAATGTCAATGAGCACAAACGTGGTACAGCTATCTACATTAAGGACCATATACCATAGGCGGATCCAGTCCAGTTAGTCAACTCACGCGGAATCAGTATCCGTATTCGAGATCTTTTGATCGTCAATGTATATGCTCCCTCTGGTTCGCAGGCCAGGATACAACGCCGGCTCTTCTATACCACAGATATTCTCCCACTTCTCCATAATCATACCGGCAATATAATCCTCGGTGGGGATTTTAACGCAGTGCTATCGCCCAAAGACCAAAGTGGCCAATTTCAGGGCTGCCCTGCACTATCTGCGTTAATACAAGGGTTACGCTTAAAAGACACATGGGAACTGAAGCCGTCGGGGTCAGCCGGTTACACGTACTACTACCATAATGGTGCTTCTCGACTGGATAGAATATATGTCAGCGGGGAATTGAAAGAACACGTGAGAGAAACAGATGTATGCCCGGTGGAGTTTTCAAACCATTGTGCGTATCTGTGCAAGATTCGCCAACCAGAACTGGGACCTCGCCGTGGGAGAGGAACATGGAGGTTAAATGATTCTATTCTGACACACTTGGACATGAAAGATAGCTTTGCCACTGAATGGCATAACTGGAAACGCCACATTCAACGGTTTCAAGATACTCTTGAGTGATGGCTGAAGTATGCGAAACCCAGAGCTGTTAGGTTATTGAAGGCCTACAGTGCCGAGAGAAGACGCCACATCCATCAGACGACAGATTTCTACTATAAATGTTTACGACAGTTATACAATGAAGACCCTACCAACCCTAATACATATCGCCGAATAAAGAAAATCCGAGCGCAGCTCCTCACGCTGCAGCGCAAAGCATTGGAAGGACTCAAACTTCAAGCACAAGATCATCAACATCTGGCATCAGAGGCACCCTCCGTTTATCATTTTATACGGGCGTGCCGCAAAGGCCGTCAGAAGTACATCAACCGCATTATGACACCTGAGGGACAAATGGTGACTAGTCATACCTTAATCACAGAAACGGTAGAGAACTTCTTTCAGTCCTTGTATACAGACGACGCCCCAGTCCCACTTCACCACCAGCATCCGTTCTTCGATGGTGTACGAGGAAGACTTTTGCACAGAGAACAAGAGTGCTTGACCCAGGACATCACCGCCGAAGAAATATATACCTCCATACGCCACAGTGCGCCAAACAAGAGTCCTGGTCCTGATGGCCTGGGGAGAGCTTTCTACATGACGTTTTGGACCACCATTCGCGATGAACTTACAGCCATAGTGAATGATGCTTGTCGTCCTGGACGAAATATCGACACCCTGAAAGATGGCCTGGTGGTATTAGTCCCAAAAATTACACAACCAACACAGCTCAGGGACTTTCGCCCACTGACGCTTTTAAACTTTGACTACAAGATCTTCACGAAATGTATGAAAACGAGACTTCAGGCCTTTATGGAGGAAGCCACATCTCGCCACCAATCGGGTGGGGTACCAGGCAGGTGCATTGTCAACACTACATGTGCTATTCGCGATGTCATTAGTGAGTCGCTGGTCGTCAATAAGAAGAAACTGTTATTATCACTGGATTTTGACCATGCCTTTGATAGGGTAAACCATAAATACATCGTTGCGACTCTTCAAGCTATTGGCTTCGATATGCGGTTTATTGCCCTCGTGAGCAAAATTCTTCATGGTGGATCTTCAAAAGTGAGTGTAAATGGGTATTTCACACGGCCGCTCCTCATCCATCGTGGAGTCAGGCAAGGGTGTCCGATGTCCATGCTTCTTTATGTTCTATCTCTGGAACCCCTTCTTTGTAATCTCCATACATCTTTCAATGGCACGGAGATCAGTATTTTTGCATATGCGGATGATGTCACCCTTGGGGTGGATCGAACCGTTGACATGCAGCAATTGTTCACGGACCTAGATGAGTACGGGAGATATTCTGGTGCGCGGCTGAACCGACGAAAAACAAAGGCGATGTGGATTGGGAAATTGGACCGCGTCCAAGGGGTTCTCCCGGCGTGGGTAACGATCGCCTCAGAACTCAAAATATTAGGCATATCTTTCTTGAATAGTGTACACCAAATGATTAAAAAGAACTGGGACGTTGCCCTACATTCTGTGCGTGGTGCCTTGCAACAAGTGCGGTACCGCTCCTTCCTCTTACACCAACGAACAATGTACGTGAATATGTTCAGCTTAAGCAAAATATGGTATCTCAGTCAAATTCTTCCTATGCCAAAAATGGTGGGTACACGTATTATTTCCGCCGTCGGATGGTTTATTTGGCAAGGAGCTCTATTACGTCTTTCCCGCAGCACATTAACATTGCATAAATCCCAGGGAGGTCTGGGACTCATCGACGTTGAAAAGAAAGCTAGAACCTTATTCCTCAAACGACACCTGCAACTGCTTACAGGCTTCGGGACCGATGAGTCACATAACTTCCTACGGAGATGGTGTAGTCCCTATGACTGCTCGAACCCACCTGCTTATTATGATATCAATCATCATGCACCTCATGTCCGGTATCTGAGAGTTGAACTCAGCTACGTGCCACAAGACGTCATCAGGTCTATCTCAACGAAAAATCTGTATCGTTCTATCATGGCACAACAGTATGTTGCCCCCAGAATTATGCAATCCGCATTGATCGTCAACTGGAATCGAGTCTGGAGGAATGTCTCCAATCGCATTCTTCCCAGCGCAGCGAAGGAAAGTTGGTATAAAGTAATCCATGACCATATACCAACAAACAGCAGACTCCATAGTAGTAAGTGTTTGTTAGACTCTAAATATTGCATCATCATGACCAGAAATTGCGTAATCCTGATGACGTCATGGGATGACGTCATGGGTCCTTAGAGCGAGCACGTGGTCCAGGAGCGAGCATGTGCAGTGCACGTGTTAGCGTGGGAAGAGGTTGACCCTTTGGCTTGTTTGTGCGATGGTGATAAAAAGTTAATGGGTGTTGACGTCATGGAGGATGTTTATTAGGATGCTAACTGTCATCTGACACCCATGCGAGTGTGAGCACCAAAACAAAAGGTTATTCGCGGGTAGTGGGGTAGTGTATGTTCTCTTGCAAGTCGCGTGTGTGCTTGAATACGTATGGCTATGTTGGGAAATGTTTGGTGGCGGGCGAGGACTAGGGTTGAGTGAGGGTTCGTTTAAATGCTATTTTTCCCGCTCTATTTGATGGTGAGGTAATTTTTTAAAATGGGTGGAATTTGGAAACGCAATTTGAGGTAAACGTGCTTTTTTGACATTTTGGCGAATTTAATGAGCTTGTAAGGCTAGAACGATGCATATAGGGTGTCGTAGGACTTGTGGTGAACCACCCCTTGCTATGGACGGGAGTATATCCACCCCAAAATAAATCTACCCTTACCCGGAGGTTAAGTAGTGGTTATTTTTGTATGCATGCGCACTTGAGGGCTTTTGTAAGAGAGCGGAATTTTTAAAAGATTCTTTATAGATGAGGCTTTTTAAAAAATTTATTAAAAAAACAAAAAACTAATAGGTCATTCGATTTTTAGTATCTCGCTAACCAATAATGCGATGTAAACATATGGGGTGTCATAGGACTCGTAGTGAATTCTCCTTTTGTATGAATGAGGTATGTCAACCCCCAAAATAAAAACTACCCTTACCTGGGGTGAAAGAGCAATTTTTGTATGTATGCACACCGGTGGCTTTTGTCAAAAGGGTCTAACTACACATTTGTTAATATTTTCTGAACCCAGGATGGGATTTTCCCATAGGCAGTATCCTATCACTTGGGGTGACACCTCGTTTTTGAAAGTATCATTCATTTATTTTCTTGTCAAAAGGGCCTAACTACACTTTTGTTAATATCTCGTGAACCAATCATGCTAGGGACTTGTATGAGGGGTCCTAGCACTTGGGGCGACGTCCCCCTTTATGGGGTGAAACTACCCCCCCAAAATTGAAAACTCAATATCTTGGAAACTATGAACCCTAAAATTAGGCGTTATAGCTTTAAAAATAGGTGATGACATAGGCTTTTACCTGGATTGGTCATTTCACCCCTAAAACAGTAAATAGTCATGTTATGGGGAAAAAACGTGTTAAACACCTAAAAATGATAAATGAAACTAAGATCTTTTGTTTTTGATGAAAAATAGCAGGGGGGTGAAAACTACCCCCAAATTGAAAAATCGATACCTTGGAAACTAAGAACCGTAAAATTATGTGTAATAGCTTAAAAAATTCGTTGTGACATAGGCTTTTACCCGGATAGATGATGTCACCCCTAAAACAGTAAATAGTGATTTTACAGTGGGGAAAAAGGTTTTAAACGGGTAAAAATGATAATTGAACCTAAGATCTTTTGTTTTTGATGAAAAATAGCAGGGGGGTGAAAACTACCCCAAAATTGAAAAATCGATACCTTGGAAACTAAGAACCGTAAAATTATGTGTAATAGCTTAAAAAATTCGTTGTGACATAGGCTTTTACCCGGATAGATGATGTCACCCCTAAAACAGTAAATAGTGATTTTACAGTGGGGAAAAAGGTTTTAAACGGGTAAAAATGATAATTGAACCTAAGATCTTTTGTTTTTGATGAAAAATAGCAGGGGGGTGAAAACTACCCCAAAATTGAAAAATCGATACCTTGGAAACTAAGAACCGTAAAATTATGTGTAATAGCTTAAAAAATTCGTTGTGACATAGGCTTTTACCCGGATAGATGATGTCACCCCTAAAACAGTAAATAGTGATTTTACAGTGGGGAAAAAGGTCTTAAACGGGTAAAAATGATAATTGAACCTAAGATCTTTTGTTTTTGATGAAAAATAGCAGGGGGGTGAAAACTACCCCCAAATTGAAAAATCGATACCTTGGAAACTAAGAACCGTAAAATTATGTGTAATAGCTTAAAAAATTCGTTGTGACATAGGCTTTTACCCGGATAGATGATGTCACCCCTAAAACAGTAAATAGTGATTTTACAGTGGGGAAAAAGGTTTTAAACGGGTAAAAATGATAATTGAACCTAAGATCTTTTGTTTTTGATGAAAAATAGCAGGGGGGTGAAAACCACCCCAAAATTGAAAAATCGATACCTTGGAAACTAAGAACCGTAAAATTATGTGTAATAGCTTAAAAAATTCGTTGTGACATAGGCTTTTACCCGGATAGATGATGTCACCCCTAAAACAGTAAATAGTGATTTTACAGTGGGGAAAAAGGTCTTAAACGGGTAAAAATGATAATTGAACCTAAGATCTTTTGTTTTTGATGAAAAATAGCAGGGGGGTGAAAACTACCCCGTATATGAAAGGAGTGTAGACTTATTGATGTTGCAGATTGGAAACAGTGAAAGTTATCACTTTTGTTTAATTAGAAATCTTGCTCGCCTTGTGCGTTCAAGCATCACTAGCACTCAGAGAAGGATTTATATATGTAGACGTTGTTTGTCATATTATCTTCTTGAGGATGAGTTAAATGTTCACTTTGCAGACTGTAAACAGTTTCCTGTTGCAAAAAGCATAATGCCGACTGATGAACAAAGATTTGTTAATTTTACAGAATTCCGAGTTAAAGATACAGTTCCATTTATAATATATGCAGACACTGAATGCGTTTTGTCTCCAATTTCCTCCTGTTTTCCAAATAGTGACATTCATAACTCTACTTTAACACATAAACATATTCCTTACAGCATTTCTTTATACCTTCATTGTAATTTCGATAGTGAATTGTGCAGTTTCAAGCTCTTTAGGGGAAATAATTGCATTGAATTGTTTGTAAAGGAACTTTATAGTATTGTGGATAAACTTCAAACATATTACTTATCGGTTAAGCCAATGTTAAAGATGACCGAAAATGAAGAAAGATTATTTTTGTCAAGTAAAATGTGTCACATTTGCGAGAAACCGATTGCAGTTAATGAACTCAAAGTACGCGATCATTGTCACTTAACTGGAAAATATAGAGGAAGCGCACACAATAGTTGTAATTTAAATTACAAAGTAACAAAGGTTTTGCCTATAGCATTTCATAATCTAACCGCCTATGATGGACATTTTATAATTAAAGAAATTTGCGAGAAACGTGATGGAGAGGTGTTACATAATCCTGGTCATATAAAATTGTTAGCGATGAATATGGAACGTTACAAAGGGTTTACAAAGTATGTACGGGCTAAGAATGGATTCATTCAGTTAAGATTTTTCGATACATATAATTTCTTGTCCTGTTCACTAGATCAATGTTCATCTTCGTTAAGCGAAGATTCAAAGCAAATAACACGACGTTATTTTAATGATGATGCACAGTTTCGACTTACTGCGAGAAAAGGTGTGTTTCCCTATGAATACGTCACGAGTATGGATGTTCTTAACGAAACTAAATTACCTGAAATATCCAAGTTTTATAGCAGCCTTAATGATCAAACAATATCGAATGAAGAGTATGAGTTTGCTCAATCGGTGTGGGAAACGTTTTCCTGTCAAACATTAGGAGAATACGCAGATTTGTATTTAAAAGTTGACACACTTCTTTTGGCGGATGTCTTTGAAAATTTTAGATCGAATGGCATGGAAACTTATGGCATTGATGCAGCTCATTTTTTACACTGCTCCATCTATGTCTTGGTGTGCTATGAAAAAGATAACCAACGTTCAACTTGAATTGCTTCAAGATATTGATATGTTACACTTTTTTGAACGATCTATTCGAGGAGGAAATGTTCAGTGTATAACACGACATGCGATTGCTAATAATAAGTATATGAAAACTTATGATGAGAAAAAGCAAGAGTCCTACATAATGTACTTTGACGTTAATAATTTGTATGGATATGCGATGATGGAATATCTTCCAACGGGTGGCTTTAAATGGATTGCAAATGTTGAAGGCTTTGATGTTTTAACTATTGATGATACTTCAGAAATTGGATATATTTTGGAAGTAGATTTGACTTATCCTCAAGAGTTACATGACAAACATTCAGATTACCCTCTATGTCCAGAAAAGTTGACAAAGCTAATGGCTACCCTAGATAATAAAGAACGTTATGTTTTGCATTATAGATTGTTAAAGCAATGTATTCAACTAGGAATGAAATTAGATCGTATTCACAGAATAATTGAATTCAATCAGAGCCAATGGCTAAAACCATATATTGATGTGAACACAGAGAAACGAAAACAAGCCAAAAATGATTTTGAAAAGAATTTTTATAAATTGATGAATAATGCAATTTTTGGTCGTTCACTGATGAATGTGAGGAAGTTAAGGGACATCAAATGGGTCACCAAATGGCATGGAGCTCGTGGTGGTAGGTCTTTAATAGCTAAGGCTAATTTTAAACATAGAATTATATTCGATGAACAATGTATGGTCATCGAGATGAGTAGACTAAAGATTTTTCACAATCAACCAGTATATGTTGGTGCATCTATATTAGATTTGTCTAAATGTAAAATGAATGACTTTCATTACAATGTTATTTTAGCAAATCCTGAATCAAATGTGAGGTTGTTATACACAGACACCGATAGTTTTATGTATATATTCTATTATGATATTTATGAGTTCATGAAACAACATTCAAATTTGTTTGATACTGGAAACTATGAAACAAACAATCCTTTTGGCATTGTGAGACAAAATAAAGGTGAAATTGGTTTAATGAAAGATGAAAATGCTGGAAGGATTGTTGAAGAATTTGTGGGGTTACGACCCAAAATGTATGCAATAAAATTGTGTGATGAAATGAATAGCTTGTGTAAGGCTAAAGGCATTAAGAAGAGTGTGAGTAAAAGTATGAATATTGATGAGTATCGAAAGTGTCTTTATAACAGAGAAAAAGTCAACAAAGTTCAAGTTTGTATAATTTCAAAATCTCATTCTGTATTTACTGTTCGGCAAAATAAGTTGGCAATTTCATCAAACGAAGATAAAAGACACATAACTGAAAACGGAATTGATACTTTACCGTTTGGTCATTTTTCTCTGAAAAATGATTAGAAACAAATTGAGATTAAAGCAGTTCATCTCACTTACTTTATTTCTTTCACACACACACACTTTTATGCTGGTAATAATACTAATTTTTGTGTGTTCCTTTGCTTATGAAATCCTAGACTAGGAGTTCCACATTCGACATGATAGTGGAGTTTCATCTCCCATAAACTCGTCTCTGAGGTGGGTGCCAGAAAAGGCATCCAGCTGTAAAAACCACACCCTCACATAGACTTTCATAACTTCTTACGTTGAGGTTCATAACACTACGTTGATTGATTTATCGGTTTCCTTTTCACAATTCCTGTCTATACATTCCTCTTGAAGGTTGCAAGATGCTTGCAAGGTTCCTAAAATGCAATTAAATTTAATAAATACCTTAAGATGGTTTGATTTGTTTAATGATATGGTGTTAATAGTATTTTTAGGTTTTGACTGGCTTTGCATTAAGAATTGACTAACCAAACATGAGTTACCTATCAGGGAAACATTTTGGCCACTATGTTGGCTATTGACCAGTGAGTTTAGCTGTTTATCATTTTTTTAAATCATAAACAACAGAGGGTTAAACGTATAGATAAACCGTGTGACCATGTTTGTTAAACAAGACATTATACCAGAGACAATTAGAATACTTATGTAGAGTTTACCAAAAATAATGTTGTGTAACAGTAAATGCTAGTCAACAGTTATACACTTCTAAAAAAAAATCATCATACAATACCTGAGAGCTCTTCTAAAATTATTGATGTGTAACATGATTCCACTAACTTGCTATGTATTTTTTGGCTTGGGGGTGATTTTCAAGAAATGCAAATGGAACTGAAATGCAATACAAACAATGAGCGTGCCTGGTGGCTGAGATTGATACCACGACGTACTGTCGGTTATGTAGCTATGTGGAATGTATATCAAATATGGTTTACTTCAAGGTCTGGAGATCCCTACAATTCCTACAATAAATGATCTTGAAATGGTCATCCTATGGTGTGAAAATATTTATTAGGTATATATATATTTACTGAAAACAATTATGATTTATTAAATGTTTATATGTTTACAGTATTGTTATTTAATGTAAGCACTTGAGGCACTACCGACCAATGGGAAGCAAAAAGTGGGAGCATATATGGGATGAAATGTGGGAGCAAAGCAAATATAAAAAGTGGGAGCAAATATGCTAACTTGAATTGTGTATATACTTTACTTTCAACTATCTTGAATTGTGTATATACTTTTGCCGGCATATTTGTTGACATATTTGAAATGTGGGAGCAAAGCAAATATAAAAAGTGGGAGCAAATATGCTAACAAATATGTCAACAAATATGCCGGCAAAAGTATATACACAATTCAAGATAGTTGAAAGTAAAGTATATACACAATTCAAGTTAGCATATTTGCTCCCACTTTTTATATTTGCTTTGCTCCCACATTTCATCCCATATATGCTCCCACTTTTTGCTTCCCATTGGTCGGTAGTGCCTCAAGTGCTTACATTAAATAACAATACTGTAAACATATAAACATTTAATAAATCATAATTGTTTTCAGTAAATATATATATACCTAATAAATATTTTCACACTATAGGATGACCATTTCAAGATCATTTATTGTAGGAATTGTAGGGATCTCCAGACCTTGAAGTAAACCATATTTGATATACATTCCACATAGCTACATAACCGACAGTACGTCGTGGTATCAATCTCAGCCACCAGGCACGCTCATTGTTTGTATTGCATTTCAGTTCCATTTGCATTTCTTGAAAATCACCCCCAAGCCAAAAAATACATAGCAAGTTAGTGGAATCATGTTACACATCAATAATTTTAGAAGAGCTCTCAGGTATTGTATGATGATTTTTTTTTAGAAGTGTATAACTGTTGACTAGCATTTACTGTTACACAACATTATTTTTGGTAAACTCTACATAAGTATTCTAATTGTCTCTGGTATAATGTCTTGTTTAACAAACATGGTCACACGGTTTATCTATACGTTTAACCCTCTGTTGTTTATGATTTAAAAAAATGATAAACAGCTAAACTCACTGGTCAATAGCCAACATAGTGGCCAAAATGTTTCCCTGATAGGTAACTCATGTTTGGTTAGTCAATTCTTAATGCAAAGCCAGTCAAAACCTAAAAATACTATTAACACCATATCATTAAACAAATCAAACCATCTTAAGGTATTTATTAAATTTAATTGCATTTTAGGAACCTTGCAAGCATCTTGCAACCTTAATATTGATGAGTATCGAAAGTGTCTTTATAACAGAGAAAAAGTCAACAAAGTTCAAGTTTGTATAATTTCAAAATCTCATTCTGTATTTACTGTTCGGCAAAATAAGTTGGCAATTTCATCAAACGAAGATAAAAGACACATAACTGAAAACGGAATTGATACTTTACCGTTTGGTCATTTTTCTCTGAAAAATGATTAGAAACAAATTGAGATTAAAGCAGTTCATCTCACTTACTTTATTTCTTTCACACACACACTTTTATGCTGGTAATAATACTAATTTTTGTGTGTTCCTTTGCTTATGAAATCCTAGACTAGGAGTTCCACATTCGACATGATAGCGGAGTTTCATCTCCCATAAACTCGTCTCTGAGGTGGGTGCCAGAAAAGGCATCCAGCTGTAAAAACCACACCCTCACATAGACTTTCATAACTTCTTACGTTGAGGTTCATAACACTACGTTGATTGATTTATCGGTTTCCTTTTCACAATTCCTGTCTATACATTCCTCTTGAAGGTTGCAAGATGCTTGCAAGGTTCCTAAAATGCAATTAAATTTAATAAATACCTTAAGATGGTTTGATTTGTTTAATGATATGGTGTTAATAGTATTTTTAGGTTTTGACTGGCTTTGCATTAAGAATTGACTAACCAAACATGAGTTACCTATCAGGGAAACATTTTGGCCACTATGTTGGCTATTGACCAGTGAGTTTAGCTGTTTATCATTTTTTTAAATCATAAACAACAGAGGGTTAAACGTATAGATAAACCGTGTGACCATGTTTGTTAAACAAGACATTATACCAGAGACAATTAGAATACTTATGTAGAGTTTACCAAAAATAATGTTGTGTAACAGTAAATGCTAGTCAACAGTTATACACTTCTAAAAAAAAATCATCATACAATACCTGAGAGCTCTTCTAAAATTATTGATGTGTAACATGATTCCACTAACTTGCTATGTATTTTTTGGCTTGGGGGTGATTTTCAAGAAATGCAAATGGAACTGAAATGCAATACAAACAATGAGCGTGCCTGGTGGCTGAGATTGATACCACGACGTACTGTCGGTTATGTAGCTATGTGGAATGTATATCAAATATGGTTTACTTCAAGGTCTGGAGATCCCTACAATTCCTACAATAAATGATCTTGAAATGGTCATCCTATGGTGTGAAAATATTTATTAGGTATATATATATTTACTGAAAACAATTATGATTTATTAAATGTTTATATGTTTACAGTATTGTTATTTAATGTAAGCACTTGAGGCACTACCGACCAATGGGAAGCAAAAAGTGGGAGCATATATGGGATGAAATGTGGGAGCAAAGCAAATATAAAAAGTGGGAGCAAATATGCTAACTTGAATTGTGTATATACTTTACTTTCAACTATCTTGAATTGTGTATATACTTTTGCCGGCATATTTGTTGACATATTTGTTAGCATATTTGCTCCCACTTTTTATATTTGCTTTGCTCCCACATTTCAAATATGTCAACAAATATGCCGGCAAAAGTATATACACAATTCAAGATAGTTGAAAGTAAAGTATATACACAATTCAAGTTAGCATATTTGCTCCCACTTTTTATATTTGCTTTGCTCCCACATTTCATCCCATATATGCTCCCACTTTTTGCTTCCCATTGGTCGGTAGTGCCTCAAGTGCTTACATTAAATAACAATACTGTAAACATATAAACATTTAATAAATCATAATTGTTTTCAGTAAATATATATATACCTAATAAATATTTTCACACCATAGGATGACCATTTCAAGATCATTTATTGTAGGAATTGTAGGGATCTCCAGACCTTGAAGTAAACCATATTTGATATACATTCCACATAGCTACATAACCGACAGTACGTCGTGGTATCAATCTCAGCCACCAGGCACGCTCATTGTTTGTATTGCATTTCAGTTCCATTTGCATTTCTTGAAAATCACCCCCAAGCCAAAAAATACATAGCAAGTTAGTGGAATCATGTTACACATCAATAATTTTAGAAGAGCTCTCAGGTATTGTATGATGATTTTTTTTTAGAAGTGTATAACTGTTGACTAGCATTTACTGTTACACAACATTATTTTTGGTAAACTCTACATAAGTATTCTAATTGTCTCTGGTATAATGTCTTGTTTAACAAACATGGTCACACGGTTTATCTATACGTTTAACCCTCTGTTGTTTATGATTTAAAAAAATGATAAACAGCTAAACTCACTGGTCAATAGCCAACATAGTGGCCAAAATGTTTCCCTGATAGGTAACTCATGTTTGGTTAGTCAATTCTTAATGCAAAGCCAGTCAAAACCTAAAAATACTATTAACACCATATCATTAAACAAATCAAACCATCTTAAGGTATTTATTAAATTTAATTGCATTTTAGGAACCTTGCAAGCATCTTGCAACCTTCAAGAGGAATGTATAGACAGGAATTGTGAAAAGGAAACCGATAAATCAATCAACGTAGTGTTATGAACCTCAACGTAAGAAGTTATGAAAGTCTATGTGAGGGTGTGGTTTTTACAGCTGGATGCCTTTTCTGGCACCCACCTCAGAGACGAGTTTATGGGAGATGAAACTCCGCTATCATGTCGAATGTGGAACTCCTAGTCTAGGATTTCATAAGCAAAGGAACACACAAAAATTAGTATTATTACCAGCATAAAAGTGTGTGTGTGTGAAAGAAATAAAGTAAGTGAGATGAACTGCTTTAATCTCAATTTGTTTCTAATCATTTTTCAGAGAAAAATGACCAAACGGTAAAGTATCAATTCCGTTTTCAGTTATGTGTCTTTTATCTTCGTTTGATGAAATTGCCAACTTATTTTGCCGAACAGTAAATACAGAATGAGATTTTGAAATTATACAAACTTGAACTTTGTTGACTTTTTCTCTGTTATAAAGACACTTTCGATACTCATCAATATTCATACTTTTACTCACACTCTTCTTAATGCCTTTAGCCTTACACAAGCTATTCATTTCATCACACAATTTTATTGCATACATTTTGGGTCGTAACCCCACAAATTCTTCAACAATCCTTCCAGCATTTTCATCTTTCATTAAACCAATTTCACCTTTATTTTGTCTCACAATGCCAAAAGGATTGTTTGTTTCATAGTTTCCAGTATCAAACAAATTTGAATGTTGTTTCATGAACTCATAAATATCATAATAGAATATATACATAAAACTATCGGTGTCTGTGTATAACAACCTCACATTTGATTCAGGATTTGCTAAAATAACATTGTAATGAAAGTCATTCATTTTACATTTAGACAAATCTAATATAGATGCACCAACATATACTGGTTGATTGTGAAAAATCTTTAGTCTACTCATCTCGATGACCATACATTGTTCATCGAATATAATTCTATGTTTAAAATTAGCCTTAGCTATTAAAGACCTACCACCACGAGCTCCATGCCATTTGGTGACCCATTTGATGTCCCTTAACTTCCTCACATTCATCAGTGAACGACCAAAAATTGCATTATTCATCAATTTATAAAAATTCTTTTCAAAATCATTTTTGGCTTGTTTTCGTTTCTCTGTGTTCACATCAATATATGGTTTTAGCCATTGGCTCTGATTGAATTCAATTATTCTGTGAATACGATCTAATTTCATTCCTAGTTGAATACATTGCTTTAACAATCTATAATGCAAAACATAACGTTCTTTATTATCTAGGGTAGCCATTAGCTTTGTCAACTTTTCTGGACATAGAGGGTAATCTGAATGTTTGTCATGTAACTCTTGAGGATAAGTCAAATCTACTTCCAAAATATATCCAATTTCTGAAGTATCATCAATAGTTAAAACATCAAAGCCTTCAACATTTGCAATCCATTTAAAGCCACCCGTTGGAAGATATTCCATCATCGCATATCCATACAAATTATTAACGTCAAAGTACATTATGTAGGACTCTTGCTTTTTCTCATCATAAGTTTTCATATACTTATTATTAGCAATCGCATGTCGTGTTATACACTGAACATTTCCTCCTCGAATAGATCGTTCAAAAAAGTGTAACATATCAATATCTTGAAGCAATTCAAGTTGAACGTTGGTTATCTTTTTCATAGCACACCAAGACATAGATGGAGCAGTGTAAAAAATGAGCTGCATCAATGCCATAAGTTTCCATGCCATTCGATCTAAAATTTTCAAAGACATCCGCCAAAAGAAGTGTGTCAACTTTTAAATACAAATCTGCGTATTCTCCTAATGTTTGACAGGAAAACGTTTCCCACACCGATTGAGCAAACTCATACTCTTCATTCGATATTGTTTGATCATTAAGGCTGCTATAAAACTTGGATATTTCAGGTAATTTAGTTTCGTTAAGAACATCCATACTCGTGACGTATTCATAGGGAAACACACCTTTTCTCGCAGTAAGTCGAAACTGTGCATCATCATTAAAATAACGTCGTGTTATTTGCTTTGAATCTTCGCTTAACGAAGATGAACATTGATCTAGTGAACAGGACAAGAAATTATATGTATCGAAAAATCTTAACTGAATGAATCCATTCTTAGCCCGTACATACTTTGTAAACCCTTTGTAACGTTCCATATTCATCGCTAACAATTTTATATGACCAGGATTATGTAACACCTCTCCATCACGTTTCTCGCAAATTTCTTTAATTATAAAATGTCCATCATAGGCGGTTAGATTATGAAATGCTATAGGCAAAACCTTTGTTACTTTGTAATTTAAATTACAACTATTGTGTGCGCTTCCTCTATATTTTCCAGTTAAGTGACAATGATCGCGTACTTTGAGTTTATTAACTGCAATCGGTTTCTCGCAAATGTGACACATTTTACTTGACAAAAATAATCTTTCTTCATTTTCGGTCATCTTTAACATTGGCTTAACCGATAAGTAATATGTTTGAAGTTTATCCACAATACTATAAAGTTCCTTTACAAACAATTCAATGCAATTATTTCCCCTAAAGAGCTTGAAACTGCACAATTCACTATCGAAATTACAATGAAGGTATAAAGAAATGCTGTAAGGAATATGTTTATGTGTTAAAGTAGAGTTATGAATGTCACTATTTGGAAAACAGGAGGAAATTGGAGACAAAACGCATTCAGTGTCTGCATATATTATAAATGGAACTGTATCTTTAACTCGGAATTCTGTAAAATTAACAAATCTTTGTTCATCAGTCGGCATTATGCTTTTTGCAACAGGAAACTGTTTACAGTCTGCAAAGTGAACATTTAACTCATCCTCAAGAAGATAATATGACAAACAACGTCTACATATATAAATCCTTCTCTGAGTGCTAGTGATGCTTGAACGCACAAGGCGAGCAAGATTTCTAATTAAACAAAAGTGATAACTTTCACTGTTTCCAATCTGCAACATCAATAAGTCTACACTCCTTTCATATACGGGGTAGTTTTCACCCCCCTGCTATTTTTCATCAAAAACAAAAGATCTTAGGTTCAATTATCATTTTTACCCGTTTAAGACCTTTTTCCCCACTGTAAAATCACTATTTACTGTTTTAGGGGTGACATCATCTATCCGGGTAAAAGCCTATGTCACAACGAATTTTTTAAGCTATTACACATAATTTTACGGTTCTTAGTTTCCAAGGTATCGATTTTTCAATTTTGGGGTGGTTTTCACCCCCCTGCTATTTTTCATCAAAAACAAAAGATCTTAGGTTCAATTATCATTTTTACCCGTTTAAAACCTTTTTCCCCACTGTAAAATCACTATTTACTGTTTTAGGGGTGACATCATCTATCCGGGTAAAAGCCTATGTCACAACGAATTTTTTAAGCTATTACACATAATTTTACGGTTCTTAGTTTCCAAGGTATCGATTTTTCAATTTGGGGGTAGTTTTCACCCCCCTGCTATTTTTCATCAAAAACAAAAGATCTTAGGTTCAATTATCATTTTTACCCGTTTAAGACCTTTTTCCCCACTGTAAAATCACTATTTACTGTTTTAGGGGTGACATCATCTATCCGGGTAAAAGCCTATGTCACAACGAATTTTTTAAGCTATTACACATAATTTTACGGTTCTTAGTTTCCAAGGTATCGATTTTTCAATTTTGGGGTAGTTTTCACCCCCCTGCTATTTTTCATCAAAAACAAAAGATCTTAGGTTCAATTATCATTTTTACCCGTTTAAAACCTTTTTCCCCACTGTAAAATCACTATTTACTGTTTTAGGGGTGACATCATCTATCCGGGTAAAAGCCTATGTCACAACGAATTTTTTAAGCTATTACACATAATTTTACGGTTCTTAGTTTCCAAGGTATCGATTTTTCAATTTTGGGGTAGTTTTCACCCCCCTGCTATTTTTCATCAAAAACAAAAGATCTTAGGTTCAATTATCATTTTTACCCGTTTAAAACCTTTTTCCCCACTGTAAAATCACTATTTACTGTTTTAGGGGTGACATCATCTATCCGGGTAAAAGCCTATGTCACAACGAATTTTTTAAGCTATTACACATAATTTTACGGTTCTTAGTTTCCAAGGTATCGATTTTTCAATTTGGGGGTAGTTTTCACCCCCCTGCTATTTTTCATCAAAAACAAAAGATCTTAGTTTCATTTATCATTTTTAGGTGTTTAACACGTTTTTTTCCCATAACATGACTATTTACTGTTTTAGGGGTGAAATGACCAATCCAGGTAAAAGCCTATGTCATCACCTATTTTTAAAGCTATAACGCCTAATTTTAGGGTTCATAGTTTCCAAGATATTGAGTTTTCAATTTTGGGGGGGTAGTTTCACCCCATAAAGGGGGACGTCGCCCCAAGTGCTAGGACCCCTCATACAAGTCCCTAGCATGATTGGTTCACGAGATATTAACAAAAGTGTAGTTAGGCCCTTTTGACAAGAAAATAAATGAATGATACTTTCAAAAACGAGGTGTCACCCCAAGTGCTAGGATACTGCCTATGGGAAAATCCCATCCTGGGTTCAGAAAATATTAACAAATGTGTAGTTAGACCCTTTTGACAAAAGCCACCGGTGTGCATACATACAAAAATTGCTCTTTCACCCCAGGTAAGGGTAGTTTTTATTTTGGGGGTTGACATACCTCATTCATACAAAAGGAGAATTCACTACGAGTCCTATGACACCCCATATGTTTACATCGCATTATTGGTTAGCGAGATACTAAAAATCGAATGACCTATTAGTTTTTTGTTTTTTTAATAAATTTTTTAAAAAGCCTCATCTATAAAGAATCTTTTAAAAATTCCGCTCTCTTACAAAAGCCCTCAAGTGCGCATGCATACAAAAATAACCACTACTTAACCTCCGGGTAAGGGTAGATTTATTTTGGGGTGGATATACTCCCGTCCATAGCAAGGGGTGGTTCACCACAAGTCCTACGACACCCTATATGCATCGTTCTAGCCTTACAAGCTCATTAAATTCGCCAAAATGTCAAAAAAGCACGTTTACCTCAAATTGCGTTTCCAAATTCCACCCATTTTAAAAAATTACCTCACCATCAAATAGAGCGGGAAAAATAGCATTTAAACGAACCCTCACTCAACCCTAGTCCTCGCCCGCCACCAAACATTTCCCAACATAGCCATACGTATTCAAGCACACACGCGACTTGCAAGAGAACATACACTACCCCACTACCCGCGAATAACCTTTTGTTTTGGTGCTCACACTCGCATGGGTGTCAGATGACAGTTAGCATCCTAATAAACATCCTCCATGACGTCAACACCCATTAACTTTTTATCACCATCGCACAAACAAGCCAAAGGGTCAACCTCTTCCCACGCTAACACGTGCACTGCACATGCTCGCTCCTGGACCACGTGCTCGCTCTAAGGACCCATGACGTCATCCCATGACGTCATCAGGATTACGCAATTTCTGGTCATGATGATGCAATATTTAGAGTCTAACAAACACTTACTACTCTCCATCGCATTCACATGGTGGAGAACGCCTGTAACGTGTTTTTCGAGGGGTTTTATGCAACTGGCATAAGTCAGTAGGAAGCCATTCTATATTTATTTACGCGGCAAATTGTTCAGCCAAGAGAATTTTTCATGGTAATTTATTATTATTATTAGTTTATTATAATTATTATTAAGGTATTTTCGGAGCATTTTATAAAAATTATTAGCATTCAGATAGGTTTTCTATGTCTTAGAAAACCCTATCCAGCAAATTATTACGAACGACGATATCATAGAAAATTATCTGATTACGGAATTTTACGGAGTTTTCGTCAGTTAGGGTATATCGAGAGACGTGACTCACTGGGATTTCAAGTACACGCTTAATCTTGTCGAGAAGCATGACGCAATCTTGGGTCGTAAGGTCTAGAAAAGACGAATTGTTGGAACGGAACCCTCCCGCCGAGTGTAATGACCCGGAGGAGGAGAAGATCGCGTGGTGGGTCAACCAATCAGTGAGGACGACGTAAGCTAGTTGGGACTGAAGAGTGGGGAGCCGGCGTGTGGTTATATCGTTCGACGCGCCGTGAAACAAGGACAATCTGTATAGTTCTTGCCGAGTGTGGATATACGCGGGAGTCGCTCCGATGTTCCGTGGGAGGAGGACTATCTGTGAAATACTTGAGGAGTATGGATGCGCGTGCGAGTCGCTCCGATGTTCAGTGGAGTTAGGGACAATCTGTGTAGAACTTGCAGAGTACGGTCGCAAGTGCGTGTCGCTCCGATGTTCAGTGGAGTTAGCGACGAACTTTTGTAAAACTTGGTTGTACGAGTGTTTGGGTCCGAGGTACGGACCATAGAATTATCTAGTCTACCAGAATATCATCAAATTCCGACGGAGATGACGACGTCCAGGAGACTGTGGGAAGCTCACAACATCATCAAGAACGAGGGAAATGCTTTGGCAATTTCCAGTGGTAAGCGCCAATGACGCAGAAATACGCAATCTCTCATTTTCTTTGTTTTACATTTCATATTTCAGTAACTTCATAGCTTGGAAATAAGAGTAAAATCAATTTATCAGACTCCGTTTTCACGTAATTTTCTATCGGTAATATTCAAATCACAACGCTCCAATTTAAATTTTATACTTATTATTATTAATTTTGCTATTCTTGTTTTATATAATAAATTCATTTCTTTTACAATGCAATCTTTGCTTTCAGTAGGTAGCATTAGATATAGACCAATTCCTTCTCCTGATACAATTGTTTGTTGGGTTAATGATCAAATCATACCACGATCTGAGTGAATAGAGTCTTGAAGGTGTTCTGCCAGAGCTAGACGTTGTTAAATACAAATTTAGATTTCAACATTGCGTTGAGGTCTTGGCGCCCATTAAAACAACATAGCTTAGGCAAAGGTAAACAGTTACATTTCTCACCCAAGAGTGTGGGCTAGCGAAACTGTTACACTTGTCGCTACCAACATGGGGCACTAATTCCTGTTACATTTGTCGCCGACAACTTGGGGCTGAAAACCTAATAACATTTGTGGAAGGAGAAGGGTATATATTTCTGTGCCTGTATTTTGGGGGTTATTTGTCTGTATCAGTGTATATCATTATGGGGGATGAGAAAGAAAGACAGATGAGGTTACGTAGTGGTCATCAACGGGAGAGTGATGATACGAGCAGTATGTCGAGTGATGGTAGTACCGGGGTAGCGGAGGTAAATCCCGATACTGAAACAGGGAGTGTAGGCGGCCAACCAGAATTAAAAACTTTACTTCTCGAGTTTATGTATCAGAACAAAGTTAGTAGTGATGCCTTAAATGCAAAGTTAGAACAGAATAACGCTAAATTAGAACAAAACAGTAGGGAAAATAAAGAAAGTACAGAAGCTTTAAATGCAAAGTTAGAACAGAATAACGCTAAACTAGAACAAAACAGTAGGGAAAATAAAGAAAGTACAGAAGCTTTAAATGCAAAGTTAGAACAGAATAACGCTAAACTAGAACAAAACAGTAGGGAAAATAAAGAGAGTAATAGGGAATTGAGCGATAGTTTAAACGCCAGATTAGAACAAAACAGTAAGGAAAATAGAGAGAGTACTGAAACTTTAAATGCTAAATTAGAACAAAACAGTAGGGAAATGAGTGACAAATTCGAACTGATTAGAGGTGAGATCAGGGGGGTGATGGAAGAAAAGGCTAAAGAGATTATTGCAGATGTAGACAGAAAATTAGGAAAAGTACAGGAGGAGTTGGAAATTAGAATCAGTACACAGGCTGAAAATTTAAAAGAACTAGTGCAACTGGAAACACAGCAGGTCAAAAAGCAATTGGGGGGAGAAATTGACAAAATTCAGGTAGCTACTAAAGAGGTTAAGGAACAGCTGGGGGGTAGAATTGAAAAAGTCCACTCACAAATAGTTGCAGAAGTAAATGATTTAAGAGAGAGTAATAAAGAGAGCATTAGCAAGATTGAGGAGAAACAAGCAAAGCTATATGATAAAGTAGAAGAATCAGAAGGAAACATTAAATTAACAGTAAACAGTATTGAGAGGAAGGCTGAGGAGAAAATCGCAGAATTAGAATTAAAATTAAAAGCTAGGATCAGGCAAGAAAATAGTCAGAATAGACCAGTTTTTATGAATAGCACACACAGGGAGGTAGAACTGGGTAAGTTCAGCAATCGACAGGGGTGCCCAATGGAGTTCATGAACACTATAGAAAATAAATTCGGGGAGAGGTTGGAAAATGGTAGTATTGAGTGGTGCCAGGTAGTTGAAATTTTAGAACAAGTGTTTGTGGGGGAAACGAGGAATTGGTTTGCTGTCTACAGAGACAAGTTTACTGATATTAATGATTTTAAAATGAAATTCTGTGAAAAGTTCTGGAATGAGGTTATTCAGTCGCAGCATCGTGAGGGAGTAGTGTGTGGTAAATATAACCCTAAAGGAAGCTCCACCATGACCGAATACTTTTTAGGGCAGGTATTAGTGTGTAAATATCTGGATGGCTTGAAGGAGGAAAGTGATGTGGTAAGGTTGCTACTTAGGCACTTTCCCTATAGGATCAAGGAGGCTGCTTGTATCCAGAATGTAAAGACTATATCACAAGTAGAAAATTTGTTGAGCACATTTGATGCACTAGGGAGAGGGGGTTATGAGGACAATTTCAATAGGAACCAGGGTAATAATAATAATAGACCTAATGAAGCCAGGCATCAGGAAGTTCAAGGGAACGGTGGCGAAGGGGCCAATGCTCAAAATAGAAATAATAATAATCAGCTAAATCAGAACAGAGGAAATGGCAATGGTAATCAGTATCAAGGGAGGAACAATGATTACAGGGGAAATCAAGGGAGAAACAATGATTTCAGGGGAAATCAAGGGAATTATAATGACAATAATTACAACCAGAATAGGGGTCAAGGAAGAGGACAGCCTAGTGGTAGTAATATACAGCCAAACAATGACAACACAACTCAGAACAACCAGACCAGTGCAGTAGTAACTAGTACTACAGCCAGCTGTAGCGGTTCTTTAAACGCGAACCAGGCTGCGAAGTAAGGTCAGAATCTCAGTCTGTAGCATGCCCTGTCCATACAATTATACAGGAACCCTATGACCTAAATGTAAGAAATGAATTATTACATGAACTAAATGATGAAGGTATTATTCAGGAAGTGGTTAGTAAGAGCCCCATAGTTAAATTTAACGTGTCCGAGGCGTACACAGATGTTTTAATTGATAGTGGTTGTATGAAGAGTTGCATAAGTAGTGCATTTTATGATAAAATGAAAGGAACTGGAGTAAATTTTGAGGAGATGCCAATTAAAAGCACTTTTGTTATCACAGCTGTTGGGAAGAGGTCTAAAGTAATTTCTAAGCAAGTTTTAGTAGACATTAAAATTAATAATCATGTAGAGAAGCAGATTTGCCTTGTAATTCCAAATTTAGTATTCAGTGTTATCTTGGGTTCAGAGTGGCTAAGTAGAGTGTCTGGTAACTTATGTTATGATGTAGGGAGTTTGAAATTTAAATGGGGAGATTCTGAAGTAGAAGTAGCGTTCAATGACCATATTCAGAGGAGTAGTATTGTAGGTGTGATTTGTACTTTAAATGAGATATCGCCAGCCGTAGAGCGGGGTTCTCCATGTTTTGTGGGCAGTGTGATTACGAACGGAAGTCTAGAGGACTCGTTACGTGAGGCTGCATTTCAGGGTAATATAGAGGTGGAACAATGTGTTCGGCTCTATGATGTGTTATTGTGTAATAGGAGAGTTTTTGAGGATCGCATTGGTATGGCCAATTGCTATACACATTCATTGAACGTTATTGATAGGTCAGTATTCACAGGACATAGATATCCTGTACCTTTCGCTTATCAGAGTGCAGTTGAGGCACAAATTAATCAGATGCTTGAAGATGGGATTATTGAGCACTCTAACAGTCCATATGTTAATTCTTTGATCACGGTACCCAAGACCGACGGCACTGTTCGTATTTGTTTAGACGCTCGTTTGGTTAACAGTAGAATTAGTTCAGATCAGCTGAAATCTATGTCAATAGAGGAATTAATGCAAACTTTTGAGGGGAAGAAGTATTTCACTTGTGTAGATTTGAGTTCCAGTTTTTGGCAAGTGCCACTTATGTACGAAGATAGACCATTTACAGCTTTTAGTCATAAATATAACCTTTATCAATTTTGTAGAACACCTTATGGGTTAAAGAGTAGTTCAGCAGCTTTAATTGGGGCTTTAAACATCGCATTAGGGGATGACACAGGAGAGTTTGTAACCATTTACATAGATGATATGGTAATTAGTTCACGCAGTTTTGAGGAGCATCTACGTCATTTAAATATAGTTTTTCAGAAGTTAGATCAGGCAGGGTTCACTTTGAAGCTGTCTAAGTCGTCATTCTGGCAGTCAGAAGTGACATTTTTAGGTCATAGGATGTCAAGTAGAGGTGTTACACCAGAGGAAAGTAGGGTTAGCATGTGTGGACAGTAGCAACAGGGCATCGTTACAGACACTGAGAAATATGCTAGGTAGAGCAACGTGATGACGTTCATTTAAGGGAGCCACTTGCAAGGTTGGAAGCAGGTGACGCAGAAACATTTATGGTTTCCAAACGTATGGGAAAACAGCATATGTGCTGGAGAATAGTGAGGGAAACAGATTATACGGAACGTATAATATACATAGTCTACGAAAATATGTGTCATAAAGTGAGTGTGTTTAGCTGGCGAGCCAGCCTATCAAATGAGTAAGTGTGGTGTCTGGTGCGTGGAAGATCTGGTCTTAAGGCAGGCGTATCAGAAGTCACACAGGGGGGTAGTATGTAAGTAAATGAGAGTTTTTAAGGTACAGGGAAATATGACGGGATTGTCGGATGCTGTTGAGCGCTAAATTGTCTCGATGCACCAAGGCCATTTTGGCAGCGCTGTTGGGTTCCCATTTATCTCCAAGAGATGGGGGAGCGCTTGAATAGGGCTTGTTAGCTTAAGGCGTCCACGAGATAAAAGATGGGCCATCAGAATGCGAGAAAGTCCTTCATGAAACTCATACATATCAGCACACGTGATTTCTGTTTACGGCCTCGCCATGTAAGATTTGTAAGTGTGTAATTTAAGATAATATGTACAATGGTATTATTTGTGTGAGGAGAAATGGTCTGTGTTGAGAACTAGTATTAAGTAGAATATGGTTAACGGGAACTTAACAAGACAGGGCGATTACGGCACAGAAATATTTGGTGCTATATGTAATGCACATTTACTGTTTTTTTTTTCAGAAGTCAATATTAATTTAATCTACTTCAAAGAGAGATTAAGTATTATGGTCACGAGGCGCTGCCACAATAGTGGGATCGTGTGCTCAGTGATAAGTGGAATTAAATGTCACCATAAGGAGGGGACCTCCAGTGAAATTAGGAAGTTCTAGGGTGATATAAATATATCAGAACACCTTCAATGCGTGTGATATGACATCATAAATACATAGTGCTCACACATTAATTATGTCTATTTCTCCAACATAGAGAAATTTGAGAGGCGGAAATATCCGTGGAACACTATTCCATATGTAAAACATTGGACTGGTTGCAAAGTGCAATCCATTGTGACAACAAACTTTGACGCAAAGTGCGTGAAGAAAAAATATGAGTGTATATATCTGTAATTTAGGGTGATTTCATTTATGTAATATGTATTTTGGATGGGGTTTATTAACGTGTCTGGGATAATCGGATAATGGACCGTCGTCACGGTAAATCATCCGATGATCCGAGGCGAATATGTAACGTGTTTTTCGAGGGGTTTTATGCAACTGGCATAAGTCAGTAGGAAGCCATTCTATATTTATTTACGCGGCAAATTGTTCAGCCAAGAGAATTTTTCATGGTAATTTATTATTATTATTAATTTATTATAATTATTATTAAGGTATTTTCGGAGCATTTTATAAAAATTATTAGCATTCAGATAGGTTTTCTATGTCTTAGAAAACCCTATCCAGCAAATTATTACGAACGACGATATCATAGAAAATTATCTGATTACGGAATTTTACGGAGTTTTCGTCAGTTAGGGTATATCGAGAGACGTGACTCACTGGGATTTCAAGTACACGCTTAATCTTGTCGAGAAGCATGACGCAATCTTGGGTCGTAAGGTCTAGAAAAGACGAATTGTTGGAACGGAACCCTCCCGCCGAGTGTAATGACCCGGAGGAGGAGAAGATCGCGTGGTGGGTCAACCAATCAGTGAGGACGACGTAAGCTAGTTGGGACTGAAGAGTGGGGAGCCGGCGTGTGGTTATATCGTTCGACGCGCCGTGAAACAAGGACAATCTGTATAGTTCTTGCCGAGTGTGGATATACGCGGGAGTCGCTCCGATGTTCCGTGGGAGGAGGACTATCTGTGAAATACTTGAGGAGTATGGATGCGCGTGCGAGTCGCTCCGATGTTCAGTGGAGTTAGGGACAATCTGTGTAGAACTTGCAGAGTACGGTCGCAAGTGCGTGTCGCTCCGATGTTCAGTGGAGTTAGCGACGAACTTTTGTAAAACTTGGTTGTACGAGTGTTTGGGTCCGAGGTACGGACCATAGAATTATCTAGTCTACCAGAATATCATCAAATTCCGACGGAGATGACGACGTCCAGGAGACTGTGGGAAGCTCACAACATCATCAAGAACGAGGGAAATGCTTTGGCAATTTCCAGTGGTAAGCGCCAATGACGCAGAAATACGCAATCTCTCATTTTCTTTGTTTTACATTTCATATTTCAGTAACTTCATAGCTTGGAAATAAGAGTAAAATCAATTTATCAGACTCCGTTTTCACGTAATTTTCTATCGGTAATATTCAAATCACAACGCTCCAATTTAAATTTTATACTTATTATTATTAATTTTGCTATTCTTGTTTTATATAATAAATTCATTTCTTTTACAATGCAATCTTTGCTTTCAGTAGGTAGCATTAGATATAGACCAATTCCTTCTCCTGATACAATTGTTTGTTGGGTTAATGATCAAATCATACCACGATCTGAGTGAATAGAATCTTGAAGGTGTTCTGCCAGAGCTAGACGTTGTTAAATACAAATTTAGATTTCAACATTGCGTTGAGGTCTTGGCGCCCATTAAAACAACATAGCTTAGGCAAAGGTAAACAGTTACATTTCTCACCCAACAGTGTGGGCTAGCGAAACTGTTACACTTGTCGCTACCAACATGGGGCACTAATTCCTGTTACACGCCTTATGCACTTCACGTTCCCATCAGGATACAATCCTGCACCGATTTACGCAGTGTGATCCGATTCGATCGACCTGGAACCGCTTCACCCGGGTCCTGAATAGCTTCATGAACTGTCCTACTACCTCCATCACTCCTGAATGGGTGATCCGACCAACATTTAGCCTTCAACCGCCCCAACTGAACAGTGCGGTAGTGTTACTCCTCGGTTGCTATGTGCACTGTGTGCTGAAAACTACGGGGCCATATACAGAACTCGAAATGCTGTCCGAGGTAAGTGAGTGTGTCCTCACGAGCCTTCGCTGTACTACAAGAACTCGCCGGCTGGGGGACTATGCCCAGCAGCTCACCCGCATCATGTTACTGACAGGGTAGACGCAATCTCAGTTTGAAGACCTAGAATTTCTACAATCCATATCACTGCTATGGCAGGTAATATCACAGATATATTATCAGAGAGGGTAATCTCATTTATATATGCAGATGACATGGTGCTCGCTTCAAGTTCACAGGTCGAATTACAATCTGCTCTCGACGCTTTAGAATGATGGGCGTTACACAATGACCTTAGGTTAAACAGAAACAAGACTAAGGGTGGAATTCAGAGACATTTCTTGAGGACACCTTGAGGAGACCTTGACTAAGGAGGCCTTGAGGCTTCCTCCAATCTGACTAGTATAACTAGACTAGTATAACTGTGATAAACGCATCAATATCCATGATTGTTATTCATCTACCACCTCACAATCACCTATGTACCTTAAATATATGAAGACATTAAACAAGTTTCCTTAAAAAAAAAATAAAAAAAAAATAGCATTGCGACTCACAATTTGGCTTCAGGAGAAGAAGATGCATAATCCAGGCAATTCTAGGTCTTCAAACTGAGATTGCGTCTACCCTGTCAGTACCGAAGGGAAAGTTACAATCCATATTCATTGACTTCTCTAAAGCTTTTGACTCGATTAGCAGGAAGAAAATATTGGAAAAACTAGACAGACTATTGAGAGGTAACTTAACAGCTACACGAAACGTCTTATCAAAAGTATTTTAGGCTCTAACAATATAGTCATTAACGATGGCATTACAACATCAAGCCCAATAGAGCAGACTACAGGCGTGCTACAAGGAGACCCATAAAGCCCTCTGTTATTTATCACTGCTATGGCAGGTAATATCACAGATATATTATCAGATAGGGTAATCTCATTTATATATGCAGATGACATGGTGCTCGCTTCAAGTTCACAGGTCGAATTACAATCTGCTCTCGACGCTTTAGAATGATGGGCGTTACACAATGACCTTAGGTTAAACAGAAACAAGACTAAGGGTGGAATTCAGAGACATTTCTTGAGGACACCTTGAGGAGACCTTGACTAAGGAGGCCTTGAGGCTTCCTCCAATCTGAAGGTCTCCTTGAGATTGATTTTGCCGTCAGAGTCATTTCCTTAAGGTCTCCTTACTCAAGGGATGCTCAAGGCTTCCTCAAGGCTTCCTCGAAAGTAAGATTCACTGGTACCAATCACATACGAAAAGTTTCACTAGTGTTATTCGAATAAGAATTAAAGCTGACGTGTCTTACAATATAATCTGATGTTCCATGATATTAACGTTGATATGTTAAACATTATAATTGATTGTCAGCTAGTCACATATGATACATGTGTGATTAGAGCGTACTTATTTCAATGTAACTTTTTGAGATTTTTGGCAACGGTCAGTGTAGCTTTTGTTTCCAGACAAGCTATGAAGCAATCTTCGCGGCCCGGTATTTCAAACCTCATGGAGTGTAGAGTGGAGTAATACAGAAATTGTGGTGTGTAGAGGATATACATTTTGTTGTGCAAATCGTCCTCCAGTATAAAAATATACTTGAAAATAAGAAGACGGACGAAGTTGCCGTGGAAAAAAGAAGATAATATGTCAAAATATAACGGAGGCGTTCAATTGCGTGCCTGAGCACAAGGTAAGATTTCCTCAATTTTCGTATTATTTCTGTAGTAAGACGCATCTGTTGATTATTTTAAAGCACCAATACGTCCAATGGGCCTACTGACTAAAAGGAACATAAATTAAAGAGTAGCAAAAACGTAAAGTAGTAGCCTACTTTTAAGGTTACCGTACCATAACCTATTAGGGCCTACGCGCAATAAGCAACCAAAATCCGGAGGTATGCACAAAGTTTTAAATCATATAATGAAATGCACACAGACTATGAAAGTATGTTACTTTTTATGAAAATCTTGTTTCATTGTATGATTATCTCCATTCAAGAACGTGGTATCTTCTCAGCTTGATAGCTGCATAGTTCAAAGACATGCCAGACAATTTGCCACTCATTTTGTTTATATGGGTCTGATGTCGTCATGTACAGTAGATCAGGTGTTTTACATGTTTAGGCCTATGGAATAAATATTGTTTTAGAATGTTTAAATAATGTTGATTGGTTAGGTCTGGTGGATACTAAAACCATAACATGATAGTTAATCTTACTATTACCCCCCCCCCCCCCCACACACACACACACACATTTGAAATTGGTGCCGAAACAACTATTGTCCAAAAATTACTGATAAGTGACAGGATAGGTGAGGACTAAAGATCCACTGAAAATTACTGTCACAGTGACTCCTATGTTCCCCCCTGCCTATATCATAATGGTGCCAGCATAATTGTTCGATGTTCCATTGAATATTTTCGGTCTTATTAGGTGTGTAATAAGTGTACCGAGATAGGAATGCTGGCATATCGAGAGCCTCCCAATTGTATAACATGGTATTCTGTGGACTATTTTTGCCATCGAAGGACAGTGGCAGTAATGAGCAACTTAATTGCCACTATGGGCTAGCCAACACAGGAGTACAGTACAGAGGAAAGTATTGGGGATCACTGTGGAGAGAAAACCACTACATAGACCTATCCACTTGTGGAGCATGAGCATGGTTAGGACAAAATAGACCCATTTTGCAAGGGGGATTCTGAATTAAAATGTTTCCTACTCGGATAGATTGCAGATTGTACTGCATAAGTGTACATACGATGGTAGGCACACTGTCACACATCGGAAAACCAAGGGTACTTGGCCTACTCACAATATTTGCTAGATGCACATAATATTGTGATGAGACTGTACAAATTGTAGCAGACCATAGCTTCTCAGCTCATGAACTGCACAAAAAAAAAACATAACTATAACATTCATAGAATAATAACGATACCATAGTTATTTATTATAATGAACATTAAAGGAGAGGGAACTATTGTAAATAAAGTTGTAATGGACTTCTAATTCTGATTAAAAATAGAACCATGACAGTTTCTTGTAATGAAATTACTGCTTTATGAAAGCAGTGCCATAAACTTGACTCTACTTTTACTAGTTAATGTAAATGGTTATAATATTTATCCTTTCTTTCTGATATTTTTAATTGGTGTTTTTTTCTTGAATGTTACCTTAACATAATGAATTTTCTTTTCAGAAAATGGTTGAGCAAATAAACAAAAAATTGGGACAGCGAGAAAAGCATTTGTGTGACGAAAAAACAGAACATGACCCAGCGGTGCATGCTCTCTTGGGGCAGGTGTATATCGAAATACCGTTTGCCCTGGACAGTGATACGTTCACATAAGATAGGCAGGTTGAAGAGGCAGCATCAATATAAGAAGAGCCTATCATCGAGCTGGTCATAGAACCAGTACATCGAATGATGAAAGTCCAACAGGTTTGTCAGAGAGATAGTTTTAAGACAGTTTGCAGAACAATGTTCTCCTATCCGATATTATTCTCATTTCTATGGAGTCTGGGATTTGTAAAACAGAGAGCCATGTAGCCTTATGTCATCACGCCAGGAGATGGCAGTTCAACACGCTGCGACGGGGTAAGGGGGTCTTGCAGTACGCATGCGCAGCCCAACTATTCCAAACCTAAATATATCGGTTGGCAGTCAGTTGCTGCTACTTCCTGCATGATAATTTGTTACCTTCTTACTTTCAATAGGCTATTCTTATAAGTCTTTGTGTTTACTTTTAATAATGTAGCAGTATCAGGTACAGTAATAGAAACAGTGACCAACTTAATGTTTTTGGAATGCGCGATACGCAGTGAGAGGGAAGACAACTGCTGTTCAAACCCAGCTGCCTTCTCCTGTCGAGATATCAGTAGGTTATACATTATGTGAACAGAAGTATCTGAACACTTACATGTGAATGCAGGTGAAGTTTGGACCAACCATCGCTACTAGCCGTGGCTGTCAAAATGCTACTTTTCATGTGTATGGTAACTTTCACCTGCAGTCAAGGCTCAGAGGGAGGGTGTATCAGCTCCATGCCCGGCTGTCTTTGCTCCCAGGAATTACCCAGGTACTCATTTCTGGTGTAGGCTGAGTGAACCCCAGGGCTATTTGCGTTTCCAATAGTGGTAGTTTTGTTTCTAAAATCCACTACCTGGGTGGGGATCGAACCCACTCCCTTTCAGTTAGAAGCTCAGCGACTCGACCGACTGCGCACGCACCCCCTCAAGTGTAGTTAGTGGAAGGTTCTTTTCATGCCATAAATCTATGATATGAGACCGCAGGCTTTACTTCCCCTCCGAAGGAAGGCATACTGAGGGATCATGTTTATTTTGACATGGAGGATGCTAGTAACATGCTATAGCCTCCTAAATGTCCAGAATATCTGGCAGATGACTGTGCCGTTGATGGTTGTCAGTACGTAAATAGCGGCTTCAGTGGCGTAGTTGGTAGCATGCTGAACTGCTGTGCCCAAGATAGCGGGTTCAAACCCGGCCGAAGCGTTAAAAATCCTTCAGTATGCCTACCTTCAGAGGGGAAGTAAAGCCGGTGGTCCCATGTCATAGATTTATGACATGTAAAAGATCTTTTGACAGACTAAACTTGTGTAAAGCTAAACTGTTAGGTTAGATTTCATCGGAATGCTCTATCAAAGTTCCAACGCTCGCCACTAGGTATCATTTTTTTAAATTAATGCAGCCAATGGCCATGTACTTTTCTTTTCAGGACGGGTCAGGGAAGGGATATTGGAAGGAAATCGGCCGTGGACCTATTGAAAGGAACCGTCCCGGCATTTGCCTGGTGGTGAAAATGGGAAACCACGTAAACCAATTTCAGGACGGCCGAGGTGGGACTCGAACCCACGCTCTCCCGATGCCAGCGAGACACGAGATAGCGCTCTCGGCCACCGCGGCCGGTACTAGGTATCATTGATATCTGGTTGATATCTGGTAGCGAAAGTTGGAACTACTTGAATTTGAACGGAATTTGTAGCTCACCCTAATAAGGGTGTCCCCTGGAAGCAGCTACAGACTCAGGCGAGCCAAGCATGTCCTCGGACACTCCCGGCACTAAAAGCCATAAGATATATAAAAATAAATAAGTACGTAAATGAAACAATTCGGTGTATTCCTATGCAAATAAAATCGTTTTACATGAATCATGCTGTAGTTGGTAGTGGTAAGAAATCTAACCATCCTCAAAATTAGGGGCTGATGAGGTGAAATGTGCTGGCTTGGATTCCACATAACAAGGACGTCACATGGCTTATGATCACAAAATTAGTGGACTCGTAAAACAACAAGCTCCCTTTTTTCCTGATAGGCCACGGCCACTCCCTGTCCAGTGAAATCGATTTGAGTTCTACCTGTAAATTAAGTAATTACAATGTTACCTTTCATGGCTTAATTCCACACAAAGCAGTCTGTGTTGTGCATTATATTATCTGATTTGTATTTTAGAGAAATGAGAATTTTCAAAAAAAATCTATTCAATGAACCTCTTGAGAGTATTCTCATAAATTGTACTTGCCAGAAACTTAAATAGAGCGCAACCTTTAAATTACTTTTGTAAGGGCGGTGAAGAGGTCAAACTCTTTCAACAGTAAAGAGACTCATCACACCACATTCCTATAAAGATTTCACCACATATCCATGAAATTAATTATAATTATATCACAGTAAAATGTTTTCTTTATAACAATGCCCATTTAATATAATCTATAGATTACATGAACCATCAAAGGAATTCCAGACCTTGTTCATAATGAGTTACATGTAGGTTTTATGTGTTTCAGAGCCATTTCCAATGAAGAAAAGTTGAGAGCCTCATGCAGTGGCTCTAAAGATAAAACTAGCATACAAGAAAGGTGTCTTCGGATACAAACCCTGTTTGCGCAAGAAAAAGAATTACATGTTAAGCAAGTCAGGGAAATAATATCAAGTTAAAGGAGCAGGAATTAATTCTGAAACAGCAGACTTCCTGTCCCAAATGAAATGTATTTATTAATTGTACAGTACAGTATGTGAATAAATACCTATGAAAATGAACCCTTGCATCATGTATTTAAAATAAAAAGTAAACTATGGAACATTGCAAACAGCTGCTGAACTTGTAGGCTATTGTTGTCGATGTAACTTAGACGGTAGAATAAAAAGATAGGGGCACATCCCGTTGCTGTCCCACCTCTTTAAACAATAATAGTAATCAGAATAGGAAGATGATTACTCACAAATAGTTATTTTTTTATCCCAAGATGATTTGCCATTGTTGCACTGTGACTGATTAAGGCCCTAGCCTTTTTTGTAGCATGTTGATAGAAATACGAGATTGAGATACAGAGTTTTTTTATTCATGTAATTTACTGATGGTTATTGGTTAGGAGGCAGAACATTGAGAAAAACTGCTCCTTGAAACAAGTTAAATTTAAATATTGATTATTTAAAAATGTTGAGACAGATGCCTAATTAAGAAAACAACTTACTATAAATGAAACTAACAATAAGATAATACAGTGAAACCTCTATTAAGAGACCAGTGACGGTTCCATGGAAAACTGGTCTTTTAGAGGGGTGGTCTCTTAACAGGGGTAGGCATAAAAATAATATTATACTGCATATTAATAAAGTACAGTTGGAACACATACTTGATTACAATTTATCTGCATTGGTTCACATTTAGTACAAATTAATTACAATTAGTTATTTTCTGAGCTCTGTCATTTAAAAAAGTCACCACTTGATCTCTGTTTCAGATTAGCACATCTTTTTTTAACAATTTCACTTTCTAGTGAGTTTGAAAGTCCATTAATTTGTTCTGGGTTTGAAAAATCTTCTAGGAGAGCCGTGTTTTGTATTTTTTATACGTTACATAACACTCTATGGAAGTGAAACTTGGACAATTGGTGCAGCAGAAAAGAGGAGAATTGAAGCATTTGAAATGTGGTGTTACAGGAGAATGATGATGATCAGATGGGTAGATAGGGTTACAAACAAAGAGGTATTAAGATGAGTGGGAGGGGAGAGATGTTTCTGGCGACTGCTAATGAAGAGAAGAGATAGGTTAGTAGGACACATACTAAGACACCCAGGAATAGCAAGCTTAGTTATGGAAGGAAGGGTTGAGGACAAGAACTGTAGGGGTAGACCAAGGTTAGAATATGTTAAACAGATTGCCTCGGATGTAGGGTGTGGTAGCTATGGAGAGATGAAACGATTAGCTCAGGACAGGAAGGCATGGAGTGCTGCATCAAACCAGTCAAAAGACTGAAGACTCAAACAACATAACACTTCCTCTATTGACATTCTATGCTGATGCAGTTCTGTGCTAACAGAACTATTGTTTACATCATCACCATCTCCAATGGGAAGGCAGACGAGAAGTGGTCTTTTGAAAGAGGTCAGACTGAGAAAATGCCTGGTCTTTGGTCGGGGAGAGGGGTGGTCCTTAAATAGAGGTAACAAATACATAGACCTTATGTGGTTTTAAATCGGTTCCAAGAAAAATCGGTCTTTAAGAGGGGTGGTCCTTTAGAGAGGTTTCACTGTAGTAACATTAAGGCGTTTCCATAAGTGTTAAATCCAGGATCGGATCCTGGTTCTGGCAGCGACTGTCCTGCCCAAGGATCATGAAATTATTAGTTCAGTCGGCCACTCTTGTATAAAAACGTGCCTAGAGACGAGGCCACCTCAGGTTATGTTGCATTCTGGCAATTCTGCCAACACAACGACACACTCGGGATTGAGCCTGTTGTCCTCATTGCTGGGTGCATGTGCGTTTCTGCTGCGGTTAGAAGAGATAATCTCTGAAGCACTACAGAAGTTAACCACTGAGCTGATAACATTCTTATTTACAGCAAACGCCATGCTAAACACCGGCATATTTTTTACTTAACTCCATTATAGATTCTATATTCTTTTGTGTCCATTACTTCGTTGTCCTGATATTGTGTTTCTTGCAATGCCTGTATTGATATGTTATGTTCTTGCATCATCGTCGTCAGTTCTTTGTGCTCACCAAACTTGAGTAGTGAGTTAAAGTTTAGTATCCCAAAGTATTATTTTTGCTTCGTCCTGAGTTTTGTACGTTTAGACATAGAATTTCTAAAAGGTTCATTTCCCCTAAGCATCTAATTGATGCATGCTCCCCAGAATCCTAAGACCTACTTGGACATTCATTGAATCTTAACTTGATGAAGCTGTTTTGAATATTCTCGAATCATGAGCTCAATGTTTAGAGAAAAGGAACCTTCATTGTTTCTATAGACTTCTGCCATTGGTCCACCGTGGCTCTTGATAGGTATGTGGGTACAGTCGTTGCACCTTCTGATTTGTTGAATGCCCCCATGTGTTAGAATTTCCTCTGCCTCCTATCATATTTTTCCTGAGAGTTCAGGATTCTTACATACTGTACGTTCGAAGTTGCTTTGCCAAATGCTCGGATATAAGACAGCCTTTCATGCGCTAGATAGGCTTACTCAGCGAAGGTCACCACATACAGTCAAAAAAGAAAGAGGATGAGAGCCTAGTTACAGTATTGTTTTTGTACGATTCAGAGTTTAATGACACGGTTTCATTTTGGTATGCATAGCCTACACATGGTCAATAAAATTTTATTGTGTCATCTATCAGAAAGTTATATTTTTGTGGTAAGGAAGATGAGTCCCCATTCATTTTCTCAGATAATGTATATTATCAACTGGAAGTTTTATGTAACTAGTCTGTAAAATAGGCTAGCTTTTTTGGTGGAGCACTGAAGTCATCTTCCCCAGAAAAATATCCCATTGAACTACTGCTCGGGTCTAAGCTGCGTGAACCTGAGATGAATGTGCATCGCGGACTATGAGATGTGGTGTTGACGAGTGATGAGGTTTCTCGGTCTGTGCATAGTACAGTACCAAATACATTGGTCGGTGACTCACTCACTCATTCGTAATACCACAGTGGTTTGAGCTACGGCCCTATGTCAGCAGTATTGGAATAGAAATGAATACCAGATATCACGGCGGGCTGTTGACAGACCCTTCTCTTCTCGCCTGACCCTTCCCTGCTCTTTTCCCTCACCCCACAAGTTCACAGAGCTTGGACCCGAGCAGGTTATTGATCCATTGACCTGTGGTATATGGAACATGGCCTTTGGATTAGCCTAAAACATCTGTTATACTATTTTAATGTATAGATGAATTGGAACATCTTGGGGTATGTACTTGGTCAGAACCTAGTTTCTAAGGCTTTCTAATTCTCGACTGTGGGTTGAAACAAGGTACTCGCGCCTTATGAGGAAGAACAGAAGAGATGGGTTCGATCCCCATGTAAGCCATCTTAGAAGTGGTTTTCTGCGATTCTCCAATTCAATTCCAGGGAAATACTGGCATGGTTCCTATAAGACCATAGCCACCTTCTCCTTAACTCTTATCATCAATTACAAATACACAGACACAATAACCCATTCGATATCAAACAGATTATCCACATAGCCTACCGGTAAGTACATGGGGTTGATGACCATGATGTTCAAAGTCCTGAATGAAATAGTAACAGCCTGTTTCATGACTTTCACCTAGGCTATTAAGACACTCATTTTTCACAGGAAATTCAAAGACTGGTACTCTCCATTTATTGTCTGGGATGTGTCTCCAATTAATGCAGTCAGAAGCAAAATTGTAGGGTCTTGGTAATCAGCCTTGTGCAGCAGATTGCGTATTATAGACCTATCAGTAGTGTGCATGTATGTATCTAATCAATTTTAACCCAGTATTGAGGCCAGAAAACCGGATTATTACGAGATGTCATCTAATGCGTGTTTCTTGCGTACGTATTCCTAAGGGCTATTAGGCTACTTTACATTACCGGTATTGTAGGTTATTTAGGGCCGTGTATCAGTACTGGAGGTATGAAAGTCTTGCATCAAAATAAGCTAACAGGCTAATCATGTAACTTATGTATAACCTAATTAATAATAACCACCTAGGCCTACATATCAGTCTGATACGATACGGTACCGGTAGGCCTATGATATAAATTACGGCTCTTTTCCTGTGGAAAATACAAACGGACGGGAGCTAAATTATTGTGGGTGATAAATATTAATATCTTTAAATAAACAAATAATAGTCTACACTTAAAAAAAAACTAACCTACACTGTAGTACCGTACCTAACCAACAAAAGTATGGGGACTTAAGGCACCGTACTTATCGTACCGCTATTTGGTTTTATTTCGAATGTCCCTATTACCGATACCTGAAAGTTTATCGTGGCATAAAACCGTAGACTAATAACTAAAATCTGTAATATTGGAGAAAGTGGAAGTCATCTTCTGCTTTCAAACTGAACTAAAGGCAAAATCACGTTTGTCACATGTTTTGAAAAACGGCAGCTCAGAAAATATTTTCTATGGATTCTAGAAATCTCTTATATATCGTCTTCGTACGTATTCGTCTTCAAATAATGCTTTAGTATAATCAAGATAGTCGTCGTCCGCCAAGAATACGCCATTTTTCTTGTGATAAGGATTCCTTAAGGTAGCTTGTCCCCTACCTTAGCACACGGCAAGTCGTGCGCAGTCGCGAAGGAGTCCTTGAGCCCAAGGCTTCCTCAAGATATGTCTCTGAATAGTATTTCTGCTCAAGGAAGCCTTGAGGTCTCCTTAAGGAAGGCTTGAGGTCTCCTTAAGGAAGGCTCAAGGGAGCCTTCAAATGGCTTCCTCAAGGAAGCCTCAAGGAAGCTCTCTGAATGCAAATGGCTTCCTTAAGGCTTCCTCAAGCCCAAGGTCTCCTCAAGGTGTCCTCAAGAAATGTCTCTGAATTCCATCCTAAATCTATGACCTTTAGGAAAGGGGGAAAGCCAGAAATTTTTCACATTGCAGGAAAACCGCTTGAGAGTGTATCACCTTACAAGTAGTCCTACTTAGGTCCTACATTACAGTCAACTGGCAATGTTTTCACACTGCACATCAAGGATAGACCCAGCGTCGCTACCAAAGTCATCAACGACATAAAACATTTGACTAAGCTATCTATAAAAACATCCTTAAAACTTTAGCAGTTAAAAGTTACCCGTATTGTGACTTCTGAACTGGAGAGCATTTGGACACATTTAAATATGAAGTATTTGGAACAATATGGAGCAACTGAAGGCAACTTACATAAAGAAGGCCTTGGGTGTATGAAAATATACACCTTCAAGACCGGTGTAAGAGGTGACTTGCGAGGTTTATAATGTAGAAGAACTCCGACTTCAAATGTTGCTACCTTCTACTCCAGGATATGTAAAACTCATAGACACACTAGGGTCAAAGGACATTTGGTAGGATTTTTGCGCCACGGACGCTATGGTTTTTGACGATTGGAAGAGTGGGGGGTACGAGCTGAGACCATTGAACTGTAGGTACCACTGGAACAACTCCTCCCATGGTAACCCTCGCTGAAAACTGCTTCCTGGTGCACTACCAGGCGTAACTAGTCGCACCAAAAACTGTCATACCATTTAACTCTAGGTTGCAAGTCAGCTGGTATGTCGTGATTATTTTCATATATTTGATCGTACGTACCTCTGTGCAACGTTATATGTATGGTATTGTATAATAATACGGTAGGTTTACGGTCTACTTTATTTTAGAATTGAGATTTGTAATGAAGTAGCCTATTCTGCGTTTATGGATACGACTTACATCAAATTTTGACATAGGCCTAAATAGCACATGACAAATACACGTAGGCCCTATTGTAGGTTATAAGTCATTAGTCACAGAATTATAACCTACGCTTATATTACAGATTTCCATGGAAACGCCCAGATGTAGGCCTATTAAAGAAATGGGTTATAGCTGTGAACACTTTTATAAACATGCTACTTGTTTCATTCAAATAGAAACAAACCACTGCTTAAAGATGATGCGAAGCGGTACCTGCAATTTGCAATTTCCCACAGCATCGACTTCAGCCACCCAAGAAAAGAGCGAGAGTTATTGAACGACAAGTAGCCTAATATTTACTGTTACTTTCTTCATCAGCATAGGCATAAAATTTCACATTTTCCAGTATACTTTTATGATGTCAGTCTTGGAGACGATAAAAATAATTCGGCTTAAGGGATCTTCCCTGCAGGACCTGTTCGTTTGCTGTATGACTTATGTGAGGTCTAAGTTTCGACCTACTTTGAAGAAAAAGAAGCTTGTAGTTTTACGTGACCGTTAATCTTGTGATCATGAGCCAAGGGACCTCCATTTTACGTGGAATCCGAACCACAGGACATGGCATTTCACTTAAAAAATCTCACTTGCAATGACCGTGAATCAAACCTGGTCCACCTCGGTGAGAGGCAAATAGCTTGACCACTGCGCCACCACGCCCCATTACTTTGAAGAATACTGAACATGTGGGTGTTTTGTATAAATAAAGTAGGCTATGTATTTTTGTTCACTAAGAATCTATTTAATTGTTTAGTTGTAGGCTTATGCATATTCACACACATATGAATGCTGCCTTTGAGTTAATAAAAATGTTGAATACCAATTACATATTTTTTTCTTTATTCTTAGTCATTCCCAGCCTAACCTTATTTTTATTTTATTTTAATGTACGTGCGGCTTGTATTTTTTGCCAGTAGGCCTATAGTTATTGTGTATGCTGCCTTTGATCTAAGGATAAAATGATGAACAATCAGGCTGCAATATAATATTTTATGTTGGCGTATATTCCTAGCCATTTTAAGTATCAAATTACTACATGATGATTTGAAATATGTATTTCGGCGTTAAGTCCCGTTTAGTTTACCGTTCGCCTAAATGTTCAAAAGAACCTCTTTTACTTGTATCTCGTCGTACGTACATCATCCTTTCGTTCGTATACGTCAAATTCTCCTCCTTGACATGCACTACCAGGAGTAACTAGTCGCACCAACAAACCACACTTTCCTCCCATACAGTCGGCATTCCAGTTCAATGGCTGAGACATATTCTCACGCGCGTTGCCATACATGGTTTCCGTTATAAACTGTGTCGCACCAAAAAGTTCCATCATCCGTGTGACGAATGTTTGTGTGAGCGCTGTGGAGAACAATGTGGATGATCCCACGCTATATTCTGCACATTAAGTCATGAATCTTTGATATTCCTAGGGAATAACAATTAGTTTACTGTATGATTTAGATTTTATTCATTATATGCATAGCCAATGGCTGCAATAATCCCTTATTATTATAGGCTATAGACGAATTTCCAGCTGTGGATGCCATTATTCACATCAACCATCATCAGAACAGTACTGCCAACCTCACCGTTTTGGTACTATGCCGCACCAACACCCGACCATTCTAATCTCCGTTTTGTCCAATCCAATGGTTACAGCCTAACACGTCCAGATCAATGGTTTTGTGTCAACCTGCCCCAATAGCTGCGAGCGGTCAAAGCGGCAATCGCACCAGACCATTCTATCCTTCGATTTGTTATCCAATGGTTTTTGACAATGGTTACAGCCTAACGCGTTCCGATTACTGCCTTTTTTTAACAACAGTGATCTACTAATAGATGTTGTCTCCTCCCCTGTCTATAACCCACCCACCATCCCCATTTATAACACGACTTAGGCCTATATAGTGACATTTCAGTTGTGTCGGCCATTGTAGGCGTGGCTTATTTGACAAATAAGATATTGCCAACCCTACGTATACCGTAAACACGGTCGTGTGTTGTTTGTTTTGAGCGGAGAGAGCTATTAGAGCGCACTCGCTTCTATCTGTTGTATAGGATAGGGGCAACCTGAACTAGCTCCAACAGATGGCACACAGGTACTATCATTTTGTTCTTTATTTCAAATAGCATTTGCCAATAACACTCAATTGACTGTTACAAACTCTTTAAAATGAAAATTTACTGTATTATCAACTTGTCATTCTTCAAATTCGATGTGTATAGAATTCCAACGGAAGGCAAATCAGTTGGTTCTTGAAGGCTTTATATATAAAAACCTAACCTAGTAGCTGACATAAATCCTATCTTATTAGGTAATGTTTTACATACAAAAACAATCCTAACCAGCGGCTAACGCCCGAGACCCCCTTGCCTGTGGTACTAACAGTAATTTTCGGCCAGGCAGTAGGCCTACCTAACCTAGTAACGGACATAAATTCTATCTTATTAATGTGTTATATACAAAAACGAACCTAATCTGGGGTTAACGCCCCAGGTCCACTTGCTTGCGATACTAACAGTAATTCTATTTACATACCTGTCGCATTTTAAAATCACTGCTTCTATCAGACTGCAGTATCCAATTCAATTTGCCCACAAGCACACAAAGATTCTTGATTCACGATTCTTATAGAATACATTACACTTAAAGAATTTGGCACTTTAGAACACACTGACACTCATGGTATGTCATTAAAACTACCATCATCTACTTTAACAAACAGGAGTTGTGTGGTAGGACGGTTGATTTGTGAAAATTGGCGGAATGGCCAACACCACCTACTGGAATGGCATCAGGGGGCTAGGGAATATTCCTAACCACAACATACAACTGTTTTAACTTCGAAAATTATCCCGGAGAATATTTCTTATCCACTTCTCTTTCTTTAGGAAATTTAAAAATTGAAGTATCTGCAGCAGTATTAAATTTACAGCCGGGTTCACAGACAATAACAATGAACAGACAATAATTCTCATATTAGGTATCACCGGAATTTATAATTATTCACAGTGCACTACTTAAGGTACACTATTACAATAAATAACAGCACGAAATCACTTGAGATATGCGACATTTGAACGAAATTCTGGCAGCAGACAAACTAAAATGTTGGTTCAACCAAGACCTTCAACAAATGTAAACAATCCACTACGATTTCCGCCATGTTCTACGGTATCGATAGTGGCATTGCGGTCTGATTTATTGTAGTCGGTCTTGCGCACCACGAACTGCAATGACGTAAGTGAAACGACCAACTGCGCCTATTAGCTGGCGACTACGGCATGCTTGTGTCCTGCCTAGCTAGTGTGTGTGCTCCTCACTCCAATAAGAATAATAGCCGACAAATTGGTCGGTAGACGGGCGGGTTTGAAGCCCACCATCAGCCATCCTTGAAAGGATTGTCCATTGTTTCCTCTTTTGAACTCCAGGGAATTGCCGGGACGGTACCCTTTAATGGACTAAAGCCACGTCCTTCAAACTCATTTCCCAGATTCATTCATCTCCATCCATCTTGATTGATTTATTCTCATATTACTTCCTCTCTAGAGGCTGGGGTTAGGAAGCGCATCCGGCCATAAAAACCACGATGAAAAGTCATCGCAACCGACCCTACTGAAACGGGAAAACAGGGATATAAATATATATACACATGCAAATTAAGGAAATCTTGTACTTTAAAGCGACCATTATTTTCGCGATTATAAACCACGAGACCTCAACTTTACACGGAATCCGAACCAGTGGACGTAACATTTCGCCTCAAAAACCCACATGCGTTAACCGGGAATCAATCCCGGCCCACCTTGGTGGAAGGCAGGCAACTTACTGCTGCTCCACCACACCCTGCCACATACATACATACATACATACATACATACATACATAGGTCTACATATGTACATCATATGTGTCAGCATCGACGCGATTACATAAACTTTTATCGGCTATTTTAACGGGACGATTATCGACAAGTGACTACTCAACAACTCCGAGCCCTTCACGCAGTCTAGTCAGCCGTCGTGCTCAATTGACTGAGACACTCGCCTCCCGTGTCCAAGTTCTCGAGATGATCGAATCTCGGTACAATCGGTTGGTATTTAAGGGTGATTAAATACGAAAAATCTGTTTTACTAGTACGTCAAAAATTCCCTTTTAGAACCAAGCCCGACTTTCTAGCGTTGTTTCTTTTTAACCACAGCAATTAAGCAAGACTATAATAGCTTAAGACGAGGAAGAAAATGGGCATTTGAAATGTAGCAATGTCTGAAGATAACAAGAGTGATCATTGTGACTTCGAACAGTACATACAAACGAAAAGAGCGTGCGGTAGCGCAAGCATTGGCCAACTCATCTTGGGAGTAGTAGCCAGTTGGGAGGACTTGCAGGCTAAGAAAGTACATACTGTACTGCGCACATTGACTTAACAGATGTAAAGTCGGTCGAATTTGCCAATCAATAGCGGTAGATAGAGACAAGCGTACAGTCTCGTATTGACTCGTCACAAGTTAGTGTGCGGCCTACCTGCACCTAATTATAGCCCGCAATACAACTCATTTACTGATTGTCATCTTCCAATTCATTCTCTCAGAGGCGTATTTACGAATAGAATGATAGGCCATAATCCAGGGCGGTATCAGTTCATAAGAGTTAATAATAATAATAATAATAATGGTGATGATAATAAAAATGACGATAGTAATAACATTTTATTTTTTATTTTTAGGGGAAGAAATGCATTTATGCACATAGTGTCGGGCTCCAGAGTAGCAGACTACCGACTAAAACTCCCCCGTTACTTCTGAACACTAACCTGGAACTGTTTATCACATTACTTCAGGCTAGAGTCATTTTATATTTGCCCGTAGGGCACTCCTCCTCAGATAATTATTTTCAGTGGCGATCCAGATCCGTCTTCTTTGTTCGGAGGATATCTTCAACAAAACATGCTACAAGTTTCCAATGTTCTTCATTTTGTAGCATTACCGCAACAATATTGTCCGGAGATATCTCTACATCAATGTGATCTTGAATAGACTGCCTATTTTTGACCCACCGTCCACAAGAGAAGAAAGTGTGATTAGCATTATCCAGCTCATTAACACAGTAGATACAATCTGGTGAATCCACTTTCCCCATCTTCTTAAGATAAGAACAGAAGTACCCATGGCCAGTCAAGAACTGAGTGAGATAATAACCAACCTCACCATGTTTCCTCTCTGTCCAAACCTGCACCTGGGGCATCATTCTCTTAGTCCACTGGCTTCGGTGTCCTTGCTCCCATATGAATTGCCAATTATGAAAGGTTTGTACTCTTGCTGTTCGTCTTGCATTTTGTAAACCTACTTCCGATTTCCTCCAGTAAATGTACTTGCATTCTTTCGCAAGATAATAAATTGGAATTATCCCAGCAAAAAACAAGAACTGCTTCTTCAGAGACCGTGCGATAACAGATGCCACGCGCAAAGCACCCAGCCTTTGCACTTGTGCTAGTGACTTCCTATCAATTTCCTTATTCAGGACTTCCCCCCATATTTCCGCTCCATACAGCAGAACTGAATGGATTGCTGTCATCAGCAATCTCCTCTTACTAGATTTTGGCCCACCAACATGGCCATTAGCCGACTGAGAGACGTTACTCCTCTTGCCGCCTTATCTGCAGTCCATCTAATTTGTTCTCCAAAATTAAGTTTATTGCCGATCATGATGTCCAGATATTTTGCTGCTGGCCGCATCTCTACTTGAATGTCTCCTACCTGTATTGGGAGTATTGTCTGAATTCTCTTCTTTGTTAGTATTATAATTTATGTCTTACTAAGTACTAAAGACAGACCATGTTTCTCCATCAATCTATTGATTGTACGCATTACCATATTGAGTCGCAACTGTGCCTGCTTGACACTTCTTCCTGCTACAAGAGCAGCAACATCATCTACATAACCTACTAAGATAGTTTCATCAGGGACTTCAGATCTCAGCAATCATATATCATATATCATATGTGATATTCCATAGATCTGATCCTAAAAACGAACTCTGTGCTGCTCCGGCTGAGACCCGTACCCTGCGTTGTCCTTCTGTCGTGTTATAAAGCAACGAACGATCTTTCAAGTAGGAATTTATCATCCGTAAGAGATAATTTGGAACATGAAATGTTTTCTCCAACGCATTCAGCATGTCACTCCACTTGACAGAGTTGAATGCATGTCTTACGTCAAGAGTAACAAAGAGAACCACACGACGAGAGTGGTGATTGTATTTCTCCGCCCTCTGGACAGCTGCAACAATTTCTTGTATGCATCCAGGGTCGATCTTCCTGTTCGAAATACATATTGTCTTGATGATAAGTCGCCCACTGCCATGGTCGCTTGGCGCAACCTGAATCTCAGAAGCTTCTCAAAGAGCTTGCCTGTTGTATCGAGCATACATAGAGGGCGGTATGATGATGGTAAATCCGGGTCGCCCTTTCCCTTATTAATGAGCGCCAGACGACAGACCTTTCAGCAGATGCTGAACACTCCTGCTTTTAGACACTCGTTGAACATTCTTAATATTAATTGTGGATGTAACTCGATTATTAATTTGAGAACCTCATTTGAGATGTCATCTGGACCAGGGGATTTTTTGCTTCGTAGATACTGTTTAGCCCTACTCAACTCATCCTCAGTAAAAAAGGAATTTCAAATCTACATAGAAATTCTGCTCAGGGATTGTTGGATGTGTTGGGAGAAGAGTTTTGACAATAATGGCCATACTATTTGCATCCATGATACACGGGATTCTTTGTGACCCAAGCTCCTTTCTGACAACTTTATAACCCGATCCCCATAGATCAGTGTCAATATCCTCACATAGCTTCCTCCAGCTCTCAGCTTTGCTTTGGTTTATGGTTTTCCGAAGTAGCTTCTTTGCATCTCTATGTTCAGCTGATAAGGCATTGGCATCTTCCGATTTCTTGTCCGTTGTGCGGCAAGTCAGAGTCTAAGGCAATTCCGCCTTAGTTCTGCAATTTCATGTATCCACTAATATGCAGGGCTCTTCCGATCGCGTGATCTTAAACTTGGCATTGAGGTATCACAAGCCAATGTAATAAGATTCATAGTTGAGGGAACGAGAGTCTCAACATCATCCTCTTCGTTCGGCTCCATATCCTCAATTAGTTCTACACCACTGGCTAACGCCTCCTTAAAAGAATCAAGATGGATCTTATTCAAATTCCATCTGCGTTGTTTCTGAGTAGATAAGTTCTTCCCCCTTATATTACTGCACACATCAAAATTAATATACTGATGATCACTACCAGTGTAGTCTTTCGTAACCTTCCATTCCTTGATGTATGGTACTAACGTCTCAGAAGCCATGGAGATATCCGGAATGGTCTCTGTATAACCCGGACGCCGAAAGGTTGACACTGCACCTACATTTAAGATCAAAAGCCCTGTCCTTGATGCCATTACCAGAATGAATTTACCTCGGGAATTGGTATTTGGCATACCCCATTCCACTGCTCTGGCATTGAAATCCCCAACTACAATGATTGCTCCAGTTGTATTAAGAATGGTATCTTTCAGAGAGTTGATTTTCTGACGAAATTCTCCCATTGATTCATTTGGAGTAAGATATACACTAAAATAGGTGACTCCTCTACTCTTTAACCAAACGAATCCGTTCCCGCTCCCATGTTCTTTTATTGGAATTTTTCCAGGGTCTAAGATCCAAATAGCAGAGGTGCCTGCCTAATTGGTCTCTAAGACAGAGAGGTGACTCCTTATCTTGGTACTGATCACTAATTAACAGCAGATCAGTTTGTTTCTCGGCAGCTAGCTGGTACAACAGATGATGGGATTTTTATATTAGATTGTAGAACTCGATTCATTTTCTTTCAGGTTCGTCGCTTTCTCCAGGGCCTCTCTGAACACCTTACATTGGCCCGATCCAGCCACATGACACAAATCCTGCTGCGTAACGTCATTGTCCTCGCATAAGACACACTTCTTTGGGTTGATACAATCCCTGGCTTTGTGATCATTCTGTCCACAATAGAAGCAAGACTTGCTTCTGTCAGGACCCTCACAAATTTTGGCAATATGACCATAACTAAGGCATCGGTAGCACCGAAGAACTGATATTCTCCGCCTCACTCTACAACTGACCCATCCTACTTGAACCAAGCCTTCCCTTAGAAGATCATTTGTAGCTTTTTCTGGTAGAGTTATAACAGCCATTCTCTGTTTCCGACTGTTAGTCTGCGTTACCATAATCCTAAGACCATCCGAGAGTTCTTTAATAATGTCCTTAATGGACTCTTAAACTTCATATTTGGTCGTGAGAGCATCAAGATCTCAAATCTCAATTGTCACCTTCGGCTCAAGACTGCGGAATGTCGCATCTTGTCCCAGGATATTCGTCAATGAGTCGCTAAATGCCGCATTATCTCGATTGCTTTTCCCGAGAGTAACAAGAACTTCACCGGCTCTAGTCTGTGTTATAGACCTAACTTCTGTTCCTGTGTCAGCAGGATTTGCCTTCTGACGAATCTTCCGTAACACATCGGCATACGACTTGCCTTCTGCTGGCTTAATTAGCTCAGCTGGCAGTCGAGACTTTGTTGGTTGCTTCTTGAGCATTTGACTCTGTCTCTTGCCTGGAGAATCTTCCCGCTGCAATTCAACCTGCTTTTGAGTTCTTTTCTCTCGTGGTTTCTTCCTGGACACAACCTTAGTCCATGACTCTACTTCTCCTCTTTCCTTTTCTTCCATTTCTCTTTCGTCATCAAGAGAGTTTGATTCTTGTGCTCGATCAGTTGTTGTGGTTGTTTCCCCTTGTACCTAGTATTCATACAGAAGACAATGCTGTCAAAGGACTCCTCCATCTCTACAATTCAATCCTTCACATCCTTAGACATGTCTTTCTGTTTCGCCGCAGTAAGCTTCATCTTTTGGATGATATTATAGCATTTTTGCAATGCCTTTTCTTCCGTTCTCCTCAATTTGTCGAGATGTTGAGATGGGAGAAGTATTGTATTTTCCGCAACTGCCCCATCACTCGATGACTCTCCCGTTTTATTCACCATAGACAATCGAGGCCAGACCTCATTTTTCCAGTTCGCATCTCTTCCTTGGTTCGTTAGAAGACGATTCATGTTCCGAAACTGGTAAAGCGAAGGTCAGGCCAGTGGTGTGGGAAGAAAATGGCGCTGACTCCAAGGATTCCAGACCCTCGCTCTCCTCCTAACAACAGGACCTATAAGCTTACTACTACTCCTTGTTCTAGATGGTTGTGGATATTAAAGGCCTAGATTACAGTAGCTGTTTCCAAGGAGTAATAGCCTCACACCCGTCTAAAGTAATTAATGACGAATGTTATCACTGTCTGTTTCCAGAGGTAATATCAAGGTCTATTGTTTTTTAATCTAACCTCAAAATGTCGATGTCAGTCTACTTATCTATTGAAATAGGTTAGTAATAGTTATATTGTCCACACTCACCAAACGTTGCGTAATAACAGGAATGTATACACAGCTGTAAAACAATTGTAAGTCCTATTTTCCTCACTTTCTTCGTAATTTCAGACGCACTTCATAGACCACACCATATGCCAATCATGGCCACCCAATAATAATAATAATAATAATAATAATAATAATAATAATAATAATAATAACAATAATAATAATAATAATAATAATAATAATATCCCAGCGGGAAGCTGGGTCGGCGAGCCGATCAGTGCTGGGGACTCCAAGGCTCACAACCTTGGCAGTACATTGGTCAGTGTGCAATATCACTGGCCCTCTATCTACAGTTTTTTCAACTGTGAAAAGCATGGAGGAAACGTCTGATGAAGCAACTACCCCAGGTGGTAACCAATCCACCGTCGTCTTGCACGACGCATGCAGGCCTTCGGACTCTGGGGAGCCTGCAACGACATGCTTGGAGGTATCGGAGACTCCTACAAACAAGATCAGACACAAACGACGCAACTTCTTCGCAACATTCAACGTGAACTCCCTTATGAAGGTCGGTAAATTGAAACAACGGATTGACACCCTACAACATCATCAAATCCTGATCGCAGCAATTCAGGAAACAAGGTTGGTTGATGCAGAAGCTTTTGACTCCCAGGGGTATAGAATCGTCAAAGGTAAAGTCGGAAAACGTGTAGTAAAATCCATCCCCCACCTTGGCACAGGATTTGTGGTCAGTAAGAAGATTTTAGAGTCCATCACCAACTTCACGTCCCCCAACAGTCGAGTCTCGATCCTTTCGTTTCGAAGCACAAATAAAATCTACACCATGGTGAACGTCCATGCCCCAATTAATCAAGCTAACAGAATCGATCCACAAGGGACGGAAATATTCTGGGAAGAGCTTGAAGATATTCTATCCAAGATTCCCAAGGAACACATCATCGTCCTTCTTGGGGACTTCAATGCTCAGCTCGGTAAGGAAAAGAAATTCAAGAATATTATCGGAGAATACCCGGCCCAAAGAAGAACAAACCGCAATGGAGAAAGGTTAGTGGAGTTGTGCAAGGCGTTCAACCTAGTGATGAAGTCAACCGCTTTCAAACGACTTCCTGCAAAACAGAAAACATGGACATCCCCAAATCCCCATCTCGGCGAATTCCAAATTGACCACGTTGCTATTTCTCGTAAATCTCGTAGAGAAATCCAGAATCTTGACTCTGATCACTATCTTTCAAAGATAAAATTAAAACTTCTTCCAAGATCCTCCAAGAGATTTCAGGGAAGAAAGATCAACAGGTTTGATGTGGAAAAACTGAAAACACAAAGCGAATTCAGTCAGAAACTTGAAACACTTGAGCCACAGAATTGGGAACAACTCAAAGAAGCAATTCTTGAAACGGCACAGGAAACCATTCCACTGACAAAGTTGAGGCGGCATCCTTGGTGGACTAATGAATGTGACGATGCCATTCACCAAAGGCGGTTTGCCTGGTTGCGATGGAACAAACAGAATAATGAAGAAAACAGAGAGAGATTCCTGGTCGTGAGAAAGCAGGCTGATAAAACCATACGCGGGATAAAACGAGCATTCCAAAAAAATCAGATGGCACAGATAGACCAAGATTTCAAAAAGAACAACACCCATGATTTCTATAAAACCTTCAAGCAAAATCTCAGTAAATACACACCACCCAGTCTTCACTTTAGGAATCCCGATGGGAAAGTTGCTTACAATGACAAAGACAACTGCCAGATCCTGGCGAAATACTTTGAGTCCCTTCTCAATTGTGAGGCTCCAACATCGAAATTTTCCTTTCACAGTAATGTACTCGTCAATCCAGACTCAAGTCCACCAACTAGGGAAGAAATCAAGCAGAGCATTCACTCACTAAAGAACAATAAAGCACCAGGTGAGGATTCAATAGTTGCCGAACTCTGGAAATACGCAGGTGAAAAACCAGTCGACAAGCTAACGGATATCATCCGGGAGATTTGGGAAACAGAGAAACTGCCCAGTGATTGGACATCGGCCCTAAGTAGTGGAGTGGTGGTGCTTCTAACTCACTCCAGAACCCCCCTTGCTCTACTACTAAGCCTCAGCCATGTTAAATATCTCTCGAACGCATGGTCCGATTTTGACAAATGAGGTATCGTTGGACTCGGGCTGACGTTATCTTTGCTATGGACTATTCGTTATATTTTTAAATTTTTTTTTGAAAATTTTTGTTTTTGAAACTAGGTGATAGTTTGAAAACTAAACATGATAGAACGTTGTGCCATAACTCAAACGAATGGTCTTTATGCCCTTTATTTTCTATAATGAAACTTTTTTACTTTTATGTTTTTTTTGAAAACACTCGAATTTTGAAAATCCTATATTTTGGAAACTAGGAACTCTACAAAAACGTTTATTTGACATAAATGAAAGGTCCCTATGCCCTCTACCCCCAAAATAAATTTCAAGTCTCTAGGATGAAAACCTAGTAGTGTGGTAGTGAGAGAGCTGGACCACTTCTTATTGAGCCACCCTCGTATTTGCCCCGAAGCTGATATCTCGCTAACCAATGGTCGGATTTGAACATACAGGGTGTCCTAGCACTCGTAGTGATGCCCCCTACTTTCCTATAGCCTCTTTATTTGATTAAAAGACCAAAACTAAAAGGTCATGTGCTTTTAATATCTCGCGAACCAATCATGCTAGAGGCATGTTCGATAGGTCCAAGGACTCGGGGTGACGTCCTCTCTGCTATGGACCACTCGTTATAATTTTTAATAAAATTGGAAACTCGATTTTGGGGTAAACACGTGTTATTGTGATTTTGCCGATATCTCACGAACCAATAACGTTAGAGGCATGTACGATGGGTCCAAGGATTCGGGAAGACGTCCTCTTTGCTATGGACCACTCATTGTAATTTTAAAAAATTTGGGAAACGCGATTTTGGGGTAAACACGTGTTTTTTATGATTTTTGCCGATATCTCACGAAGCAATAACGCTAGAGGCATGTACGATGGGTCCAAGGATTCGGGCAGACGTCCTCTTTGCTATAGACCACTTGTTGTAATTTTTTAAAATTTTGGAAACGCGATTTTGGGGTAAACACGTGTTTTTTATGATTTTTGCCGATATTTCACGAACCAATAACGCTAGAGACGTGTACGAGGTGTCCTAGGACTCGGGCTTTCGCCCCCTTTCAAATGTGGTAGATATTTTTTTTCCAAAAAATAATTCACAAAGGGCCTAACGCCATACATGTTGAAATAATGTTTTCTTTTTCTTTACTTGTTTATAATGTTTATGAAGCGTGGTGGTTGAGAGAGACGATACAGCTGGGTGTGTGTGTTTCAACGAACCTGTCGCTAACCACAAGGACCATGCTTAATAGAACAATCGCTATTTCGGCTGGTCGGTGTATGACAGAACAAGCGTGCGTTTTGTGATATTTTACCTTTAACGTGTAAACGGTGATGAGAACTTGGTTCTATGTTGATCGAAGCGAGTACAGAAAACAAACGAGCAGGAGGTGAATGTCATTTGAGCTTATTGGAAGGCTCCGATCTGACTTGACAACAGGTGACGCTTAAAGGTGAAATAATCTGACCATTGTGCTGGCAGGGAAGTGCGAAAGGCATGCACACATGTGTGAAACCACAGGCACGCTAAACCAGTGACATCCTGTCTTGCTTCGTACGTGACAAAATGCAAGTCCAGGTGAAATTTGATCTACCGCAGGTGTTCACCTTGGACGTTATCTGTCCACGTGCATGATAACTGTTAACAAGTCACATCCTGTTTTGCTTCGTACGTGACAAAATGCAAGTTCAGGTGAAATTTGATCCGGCACAGGTGTTCGCTTGGGTGTTATCTGTCCACGTGCACGATAAGAGAATGGTCAAAGCGTGGGAAAAAAAAAGATTATACATGCAACGTAGCATATATAAAGACACGTCGCTGACATTTCCACTCGCACTTATGTGACTACTTTTGAACACACTACAGCGTTGTGTGAAACACTTGGCCTTGTTTAGCAGTTTTGGTGTTGGTGGAAAATACTTAACCTTGTTGTGGGGTAGGTATATATTTATTCATTTATATATTTATTGATTTTATATAAATACATGCAATTATTTATTGATTAGGTAATTAATGATTTTATTTATTTATTTATTTGTTTGCAGATAATCGGTATAGCCTACTTGTCGTGTGTGTGTGTGTGAATGATATTAAAGAAAGAGAAAGGCAGACAGATTGAAAAGAAAACCATTTCCACACTAGCCCACGAGACGGGAATATAGCAAAGCATTACTCGTCAAGGTGAGATTTGTTTTATTATATAATATAACCTGTTTGATTTTGTTTTGTTTATGAAATGCATAAACTATATGGAATGGATATACTTATGGTGGTTTATTTTATTTCTTTTTAGAGTGTTGGAAAACGCTTGACCTCTGTGAATAACCAGGAACGTGTGTGTTTGGGACCATTGTCAAGCAGTCTACAGCTGAAAACTCAGGTGAGAGTGTTCTTTCTAAAATAATGTCATTTGCCACTGCTACCGATACGTTAATTTGGGAACCTCTAAACAGTTGTTTTAAATCGCGTGTGTGGTCTGGCCGCGTAGTCAATGTTAGAAAAAGTTTGATTCCCAAAGAATTTTTACAATCTTGTTTTGAAATTTTTAAAATTGAAATTTGTACAGCGCAAAGGTTGCATACGGCTTTAAAGGTGAATACAGAACTAGTGTGCGATTTTGTATATAAAAAGAAGGACGTAGAGCATAAAGAGACATTTTATATTTGCAGTAAAATGCAAGAGCTGTTCATAGCCCATAATTTGGAACAGTGGTATGAAACCCACGTGGTGAATGCCTTGCTATCAAAATTTGATAAACTGCAACAAGGACCGAGTGGTCTAGCCTTAGACAAAATTCATCATTTGCAAATCAACATTAGTCAATTCAACCCGTTGAATGCTGGGTCTAGCTATATTAAAACACCACCAGCCATAGCTTCGAAAAAGGCTGTGGTCAATATAAAGAATCGTGACAATGATTGCTTTCTGTGGTCTGTGGCTGCGTTTTTGCAACCAGCACAACATAATGGTTGTCAACCAGGAATGTACAAGGCCAAGTTTGTTGAATTGAAACATACTTTAAATTTAACTCGAGTATCGTTCCCTATGGACTTAACCGAGATCCATAGGTTTGAACAAGATAACCAGGACTTTTCGTTCATGGTGTATGGCCTTGATGGTAATGAGATTGTGGGTCCTCTTTATGCTACAAAAGAACCGAAACGACACCACATTCATCTTTTATATTTATCTGTAGGAGAGGTGAATCACTATTGCCTCATTAAAAGCTTGAGTAGATTGCTAAGCAGACAAGTGTCTAAGCATGCTGGTGTAAAACATATTTGTGACCGTTGCTTGCAATATTTTACCACTCTTACGCTTTTGGAACGTCATAGGATAGATTGTGTTACTCAGGAAGCGGTGAGATTGATATTGCCACAAGGGGACAAGGCTGTGTTAAACTTTAAAGACATTCATAAGCGTGACACTGTTCCCTATGTGGTATATGCAGATTTCGAAGCACTCACCACACCCATGGCGGGATGTGAACCAGATCCCACCATCAGCTCAACCACACCCATTCAAAAACATGAACCCTTTGCCATAGGATTTAATGTGGTGTGTGCCTATGACCCAACACAATCCGTTTACAAATACCGTGAGGGGCCAGATTGTGCCAAATGGTTCTTGGATGAACTTGTCAAGTTGGTCGATCATGTACAGGAATTACTGGACCACCCAGTACCCATGAGCCTATCTCCAGAACAGCAGCAGCAGTATGAGCATGCCACGACATGCCATATTTGCGAAAAGCCTATTTTAAGTGGAGAGGAAAAAGTCAGAGACCACTCACACTTTACAGGGGAGTTTCGTGGAGCTGCGCATAGTAAATGCAACTTGAACTTTCCAGCTCCTCGTTTCATTAGTGTCTTTTTCCACAATCTGGCGAATTATGACATTCAGTTTTTGATTCGTGAATTGGGCCATGTCAACAAGGGCTCGTTTACCATTATTCCCCAAAACCATGAGCGTTTTACGGCCCTGACATGGTGGTTGGGCGACTTTAGCATTCGATTTTTGGATTCCTTTAAGTTTATGGCATCCTCGCTAGACAGCCTTGTGAATGGCTTGAATGAGGAGGAATTAAAAAATACTAGAATGCATTTTAATGATCCTGAGCAATTTCAATTGTGCATTCGGAAAGGTATATTCCCGTATGATTTCTGCAATAGCTGGGACGTGTTAAAGCAAAGAAAACTCCCACCACAAGAGAAATTTTACTCGAAACTAACACGCAGTACCGTTTCCGATGAAGACTATGCACATGCATGTCAAGTTTGGCGAGTGTTTGGCATGAACACGCTAAGTGAATATGCTTTGCATTACCTAAAACTAGATGTATTGCTGCTCACTGATGTGTTTGAAAAATTCCGTAACTTGTGTCAACACATTTACGGTCTTGACCCGGCTCACTATTACACGATTCCTGGACTCTCGTTTGATGCCGCTTTGAAATACACTCAAGTGGAATTGGATTTACTCACTGACGTAGACATGGTTCTATTTTTTGAAAAGGGCATTCGTGGCGGCTTTGTGTCACTTAACCAACGCCATGCCGAAGCGAACAATGTCTACATGCCTGATTATTCACCAGACAAACCAGAATCGTACTTAATGTACTATGACGTGAATAATTTGTACGGTTACGCCATGAGTCAGCCTTTGCCCTATGGGAAGTTTGCTTGGCTGACAGAGAAACAAGTGTCAGAATTTGATGTGAACATGGCTAGCCAAGAAACAGACCGTGGATATGTGCTAGAAGTGGATATTGAATATCCCTCATCCTTGTATGATGAACATGCCGATTTCCCATTCTGTCTTGAGCAAATGGTTCCCCCTGACAGTAAAGTGAAAACTGAAAAACTCATGGGCACACTTTACAACAAAAATCGGTATGTGCTACATATCCAAATGTTGGTGCAATGCCTCGCCCAAGGCTTGGTGTTAAAGAAAGTCCACAGGGGTATTTCTTTTGCTCAAAAAGCATGGCTTGAGCCATACATGCGACTCAACACAGAGCACCGACAAATGGCAACACAGCAGTTTGAAATTAATTTTTTTAAATTAATGAACAACTGCATCTATGGCAAGTCTATGGAGAATGTCCGCAAATACCGTGACATTAAATTAGTGAATGTCTGGGAGGGACGGTGGGGTGCCCGGCGGTACATTGCCAAGCCAAATTTCAAATCGATCAAAATTATCGATGAGGATTTGGCTACTATTGAAATGAGTAAGACCAGCGTGACCATGGATAAGCCCATTTACTTGGGTCAAGTCATTTTAGACTTTTCTAAATCGGTCATGTATCGATTCCACTATGAGTTCGCCAAACGCCATTTTGAGGACGTCTCTCTTTTGTATATGGACACGGACTCATTCATTTACCACATTCGCCACTGCAATCCCTATGACGTCATGAGGCAACATAGTGACTGGTTCGACACCTCTTGCTATAGCGCTGACAATGTGTTTCAGCTGCCCATAAAGAACAAAAAGGAAATGGGCGTTTTAAAAGATGAATGCGGTGATTCCATTATGACGGAATTCATAGGTTTGGCCTCAAAAATGTATGCTTACCGCACACTCGACTGTAAGGAAGCCAAGAGAGCAAAAGGTGTAGGTAGGGCAGTGGTAAAATCGCTACGTGTAGACGATTACCTAGCGGTTTTACGCACTGGCAAAGCTATGTCTCATACACAGTGCAGGATACAATCCAGCAACCATCATTTGTATCTTGTGGAACAGAGAAAACGCACCCTAGCTTCCATGGATAACAAACGTGTGTGGGCTGATGACCTGCTCACCAGCCTGCCCTGGGGTTATGATCGCAAGGAGGAGGAGGTGTGATTTCACTGTTTAATCGTTTATGGGACATAGCTTTATGTAACTTGTAGATTTAGTATTTTGTAAATATTGTTTTTTTGTCATTGTAAATAGTAGATTTTGTAAATAGTGACAACCCACTTGGACCTTTTGCTCTTTAAAAAAAGTTCTATGCAACCTTATTTTTTAAATTTTTTGATTGGTAAATAGTTTGATTCTTTTAACGCTGTACAAAGTTGAGTTTTTTTGTAAATATGAAATAAGTAATATTTTTAGTAACTTTAATAACTAGTATTTAATTATTTTTCGTAATGTAAATGATAAACTAAAAAGTTCTCTTGGGATGAGTGAGCATGTCGAGAATGTGCTTTTGGGAATAAATAAAGTGGTTGTGTTTGTTCCCAAAGACAGGTGTGAATGTATGAGTGAAGAGAGAAAACTGGTGTGTATGATTGACCAGAGCAAACACGATGAGGTAGGGTGGGTGGGTGGGTGGGGAGGGGGTAAATGGTCACTTATATACTCATTTTGTTTTAAATAGTTTCGTTTTTTCATTGAAATGTGGCAGTCAATAGACATTATTTTTGTAAAAACAATCTTACCTGCAGTAGTCATAGACCTCGACGTTTCTCCAAACACGCATCAGCACATTGCAGTATTATCAAGGTCAAGCACTCGCATCAACATCATTGTCAAATCTCAACTTTCGACATACACCAAATGGAAAAAAATGTGAAAACAGCAAAATGGAAAATCCATGTTTCCATATCACCAAAACAGCAAAACTTAAAACGGACATTTAAAAAAAACTGGAAATGGCCATGTGTGAAATTTGAAAATTCAAAAACTTCAAACGGACATTGTTTAAAAAGTGTCATCAACAAACTGGAAAAAATCCATCTCATCAAAATCGCAAAACTTGAAACGAACATTTTTAAAATCTGTAAATTGCAAAATGACAAATGGCTGTGTGTGGAATTCATCATGTGTGAAATATGTAAAATGAAAAAATCAGCCATCAACATCACGATTTTTAAAAATAATAAAAACACAAATCATCGTGCTCTGGTATACCTTTGTTTTTTATTTCATAGAGAATTGACAAAAGAAAAATAGAATACAAACAAATCCCAATTCCTCACTCCTCAATGTTTATGTCCATGCATCATCAACTTTCCTTTCATAGCACTCATGACAATTAGGGCTGCCATCCTTTCACCCACTGAGGCATCACTGGATGTGAAACGTTGTTTAGCTTTCTTTAATAACAATTTATCTGCCACATGTCTTAAACCAGGATGACTATGGCGATAAGAAAGGTCATGTTCCTTGCATGCTTGATCCAAAAGATTAATGGGTACATCACCACGTTGTAAACGTTTTTCGAGACGAGTTCCAGGGCCGCAAAAACGATAACCTGGAAGATGGATTTCGAAAGGTAGGTATTGAATCACTTTGTCAATGACGCCATTGCCAGTACAGGTCTGGCATATCCTTTTCCATCGATGGTAAAAAGGTTTGGTCTTCCTCCTCCTCCTCTGTGGACGATGTTTGTGTTTGTTGTTGTTGTTGCTTTTTCTCGCCATGACACCCGTGGAATGATTCAACAAAGTCTTTACATGGACTCTTATGACCGTGATACAGTTTCACTAGCTGGCAAGTCGCACACTGACGCATAGACGGTATTTTTGCCATGGCCACTTGCTTATGGTGATCGTAATCCGTACAGGGTTGCAATTCACTCAACACAGGGTCTTGAGTCCATGATTTTGGTACATGTTGCCAGATTTCCTCACTGCGTTGGCGGCCACATAATAAATGAACGACTTGGGCAGCGCCAAGAGTTCCTCTTTGGTAAAACTGTCTAGTTTCTTTTTGCACACAAAGAACTTGCCGATGGCTTTGTCCGTAGCATCGCCTTTCTCCATGGTATCACGTGCTGTAGATGTTTACACGTCGCTTGTAGAAATCTCACTGACGTCATTCACAGGTAAATCTCGAGTTATAATTTTGTTCAACAACTCCCAGCAGGCATGAGTGGTTAACCAATGAAAGAGATGCCACGCATGCGATAGGGCTGTATGGGTAATGTTGCCACAGGAACAAGTATCCATGAGCGTTTGCAGGGAGGGGCAGCCCAACTCCATGAGGTCGATACATTGGCAGTAAGACGCCAAAAATGGTTGCAACCATTGACGTTTTTCATTACCTTTCACAAATACCACATTGGCCGAGGACAAGTGTGCTTTCATGACCACGTCCAAATATTTATAGGAAATGGTTCCCTGATTCCAGTCTAGTTGCCTATGATTTTCAATCCACTGGGTTTGTTTACGATCTTTTTCACACAACAAATCAAAAGCATGGGGTGGTTTAAATAGCAAATGCGTAGCTTGCGATATCCAAAACGTGGTACAATCGATCATGGCCACTTGTTTAAATATAAATTTGTTGTCACCAATTTTAAACCCTTGGCAATCCACAATGAGTGTGCGCAACATGTTGACGCTTGTCTGGACCAAGTTCAACTGACGACTGACTGACGATCAGGTGTGATCATGACATGGACTTACCTGCCATGCTAGTTTCAAATTAAGGTTAGGGTAGGACAGGGGGGACATGCAAAAATAACAATTTAAGAATTACATCATTTTATTATCATAACACGTCTTACAGGCTTTTCTCATTTTGGGATAAGGACGATAGCAACTGATACAACAATATAGTCTCTTGTGTTTGTAACGTCCATAACACCGATGATGTCCCAATGTCTCTAAACTAGGCGTTTTTGATGGTGAGCTGCTCACCGAAGCACCATGGACACCATACGGTCCACACGTATCGTAACTTGTTTTCTTTTCATCACCCAGAGTCACAAGTGAGGGATAGATTGAATGACAGGATATATTTCCCACTTCCACTCTACGCAGGTAGGGGCAGGTGGGTGACCAGCGCTGATGTTCCTGCATGGGTTCATCGCCCTCCTGCCATTGGTCTATGATGATGGGACAAAAGGCACATTTCACTTCATCTCTTGTTTTTAAATAGTAGAATCCAGCAGCCGCCAAGGCTTGAGGGTTTATGAAAGGCACTGGCCATGTGGCAAACGTCTTGAAACGTTGTTCCTCAGAGTTCAAATTCATGGATGTGACGTCTCTTGAGGCTTTAAAGCAAGACATGACTGAGCGGCTTGACGTGGGATGACCTGTTATTTATACACTCGTCACTTGGTTGGATAGTGGATAATAGTTGACTTGTTTGTGATGAATAATCAAACAGTAGGCCGTCGTATTGGCTGGTACATTGTCATGCGTTTCAAAATCTAGTCGAATGTCGATATTGGATGGCTTGACAGACTCTTCCAGGTATGAACAGTCAAAAACAATCAGTGGTGCTCTTGCCTTAAACGCTTGGGGTAGTAGCATGGGGCCGTTCTCTTTTTGATAATACGACCATCGAAATTTAGAAAACAAGTCGTACAGGGGGCCAAACTTATTTTTTGAAAAATCCAAATCCAGTCCTTCATAGGGAAACACAGCTCCGTTGAGGAAAAGACGTGCATTTCTCAATTGCAGATGATCAAATTGCGTGGCATCTTTGGTTTGTTGATACTTGCGATTCGTTTGAAAACCCACGATCAGGTAGAGAGGTCTCTCTGTATAGCGAGCTGTTTTTACAGACCAACTGTGTGTGTTGGTGGTGGGCAATAGCGGATACTCATGGAGTGCCCAGCTTCTAAATTCCATGGGTAGAGGCATATCTCTCTTTACCATTTTGAGTATGTCCAGTTTTTTGCTATCTTCAAGGGTCACATGAGGCACTTTCCATAGCAAGCGTTGTAGTTGAATTTTTGAATCGATGGGGGCATTGTCGGCCCCCTTGAGTGCATTATTATCACTCCTGTCTCTCACTAGATAAAGCACTTGCCTTGCGTTGACCACAATGCGTTGGTGATCTTCGGCAAAGCCTAAAATCAGTTTAAGAGGTAAATATCCAGTAAAGGTGCCACCGGTGTGTACCATCCAGTCATTGGTTGAGTCAGGACACCAACCTGCCATGCAAAGTGTTTTACCTTCTTCCTCACTATAAGAGGGGTATAGTTTCATGACACTGGAAATGGCCACATTTCGAGTGCTATCCACCACGATATCGTTAATGACATAACGTACTTCAGAAAACAGAAAGGCTAAACCATGGTTGGCCAACTTGGATGTGGTAGGTGTAGAGCCATCGGCTTTGGTGAGCCGACCTTCAATCTGAATGACACTTTCATGCGGTAGGGTGTAAATATCTTGGTTGTTGATAACAAATTGAATTTCATCATTGTTATTGAGTCCAGGTGTTTGAGCTTGATAGGAATGTAGATCAATTCTTACCACTCCTGGTTGCTCCTCGATGCGGTTCGCTATCTCTAGAATAGAATTCATCATGAGGGTTGACGTGGTAACCCAAATGCTGTAAAATCTGCTTGTTCTGAGATGTTAACGTGTATTCACGTGGCAAACAACTAACACCATTCCTAGACGGTGTTGTTGCTTTATACACAAACTTCATAGTGGCTTTAGCACCAACTTGTAAGTCACTGGTGTGGTAGAATCTAGATCAATGAGTTGTTGATCTCTATTGATCAGTCTTAATGTTATATTACTAATACTATCAACAGCCACAGCATGAAAAAGCACCACTGGAGGGTTTTCACGAATAATATAGCCATTGGGCGATGTCACAATAAAGTCATAAAGTGAATGCGATGGTTCTTGGTTGGTGTACACTTGGCTAATAATATTACACGTCACCGACACATGATGGTCCTCAATGAATTTCACTTCATGGTCTGATTCATGTTTTTTGTTGGGCTCCAACACACGTGGTTTAAATCCTAGTAATGGACCAATGGAATCGGGGTGTGTTTTAAAGTCAATGTTGAATGAGGAGAAAATACTGCAGCGATGAGTGTTAGTATTGCCTACAAGTTCAAACTTGTGCGTTCCGTCAAGAAATGACTTTAAACCATATTCATTGATCATCACCACATAAATGTGTTCATAAATAGCATCGATCGTGTATCCACCAGAGTTCAAGGTGAGCACAGAATCATCATAGTAAAACTTGTTGTTCACATTTTCACGTATGTTGTATATTCGATTGTACGTTTCAAGAGAAACAAGTCCTAAACCATAGGGTTTTTCACTCAATTCGATAGGCGGGTAGAAGTCTAGGCTGACTTCAGGTCCACGTCCATGCACTGTAAACGTTTTACTTTCTGCCGACATACTGGTGGCGTTTTTGCTTATGCTGCGTCTTATATAAAAAAATTAAACACAAACGTCCACACTGTTGGCTGTTAAACGTTTGCTCTCGTTTCACATTATAATATATCTTGATCCTGTTTCCAAAATAGGTCACTAGTTCCATGGGCGGGGGCAAATTCCCAAAACTGTCAAAGTACCATACCGTGGATCCCTCTTTGACATAAGCTACATAATGCGTTCCTGGTCCTCGGTGATCATCCAAATTGACAACAGCACATTCCTGTTTCCAAGGTCGTGGGGGTAATTGGTTTCGCATAAACACACCTCGAAAATGAGAAAGCTTTAGTTGTTTAGCATAGCTTTCCACTTGTTGATGCGTCAGGGCATGTCTCGCTATGGCAGAGGTTAATTTTTTTTTTTTTTTAATATTTCGAAATGGTGAAATCCCAAATCCTTGTTGATAAAAGGCTGGCTTTAAATTGGCATTTCTAGCCCCCATGGCAATCGCTTCCATCGTTTCATTGTGTCGCTGACTTTCTTTGAGTTGTTGCTTGCCCTGCTGCGCGGCTTTAATGGTTTTCGCCACTGCACTGGCACCGCCCAAAAGTGAGCCCAGAGCAGCCAACCCGGCAAATAATGCAGGTAAAAATCCAGCTCGTTTGGGGACTGGAATCACTCGCCCTTGGTTTGAAACCTGTCGCCGACGTTTTGGAATAACCTGTCTCTGTGCTGCTCGAAGGGCTTTCCTTATGGTCAATACATTATTTTTTCTTTTTTTCTTTCGCAAGGGCTTGTCCTCGAATGTTGAAAACCCTGGCTTTGCCAAGGACAAAGTCCTTTTTTTAGTCTTTCTCACTGCATACCTTTGTTTCACCATGATGATAATGACCAACAACCTTTCACACGAAAGTTTAAATCACAACTAACGTCAGATGGTTATTTCATGGCTGTATATTCCAATTCCACATAAAGTGGGAAATCGTTTATGGTTTTCCCCGCTTGCTTTTCATCCCATGTCAACATGAGATAAAAGGATAATTCGTCACCTGCATTGACCATTTCATGGTCATGGACCAACATCCTATGACCATTTATCTTTATTTGTAAATGGTTCTCATCAGGTATGGCATATTTGATGTGAATGGTTCCATCATAGTGTAATCGATAGTGGCTTAAACCCGAAGCAAGCACATAGGTCAAGTGCTGATCATGGACTAGCGGTAAATGGTTTCTGTCATTCACAGGTTTTTCATTTGTCAGATACACTAAAAACACAGATGGGATAAATTTATAAAGCCTTTTCATTTCATGGGTCACGTAACGCTTGGTACAAACATCGTCTTCGTCTTGTGGGTCTTCCACGTGAATAATCCGATGGTGATTAGCGCTATAGCCATTCACCGTAAGCTGGGGCACTTTGTCATAAAACTCATACACTTTGTTATCCACATACTTTTTCGTAGTAACGTCTGTAGACACTTGAGGATGTTTTACATGGGTTAACCGCTTTCCCTTAAAGTCATAATCTCCCTGTTTTGTGCGTGGCACTACTGACGTATCCACATAGTGTTTATTAGCAGGATCTGTTTCCTGTTTAGGATCATGTATGGGGACAGACCTATCTTTGGCCATCAACGCACGTCCAAAGACATCCATCGTCAACCTGTAGTAGCAGTCTACTGTTTTTATGACAAGGCTCGGTGTCCTGTATATAGACAGCCGGCTAGCCTGTCTAAGCCTTAGTTGACATGAAGATTATTAAGCAGCAAGAGTCATTCCCGGTGGGGGACATGGTTTCCCATCTCTGTCCCACATCACGTGAACAACGCCATGGTTCACTGTTTCCATCTTCCATTCGCTGCATCATTGTGGGGCCTTCCGGCTGTGGAAAGACAAATCTTTTGCTAACGCTCATCACAGCGCCCAATGGTCTGCGTTTTCAAAATATTTATATTTTTGCAAAATCTCTCTACCAACCCCTCTACGTGTTTCTGGATCAAGTCATGTCTGGATTACAAAAAGAGAATATGGGTTATTTTACATTTTCCATGCAAGAAAATGTGATTTCACCGGATGAGGTAAAGCCTGATTCACTCATGATTTTCGATGATGTATCCACTGAACGTCAAGGCATCATTCAAAGCTATTTCAGCATGGGTCGACACAAACATATCGATTGCTTCTATCTTGGGCAAACGTATTCTAAAATGTCCAAACAGTTGATTCGTGACAATGCCAATGTCATTGTTTTATTTCGTCAGGACGAGAGGAACAGTCGTCACATTTATAATGAACATGTGAATCCGGATATGACCTTTCAAATGTTTACAGAATTGTGTGCCAAGTGCTGGAACACTCAACGTCATGCCTGTTTAGTGATTGACAAACAAAGTGAACTCAACCAAGGACGGTATCGCTTAGGGTTTGATCATTTTATTGCTATTTAAGGCCTTGTCTCATTCCCCGGCAAGTCATTTGCCAAGACACCATGGCGTTAGCAGAGAGTCAATTAAAAAAGCATATTATTAGAGCAAAAAATACTATTCGCCAAAAGTTTCGTCAATTGAAACAATCACGTGCCAATCATGCTTTGTTTATTCAACAACATTTAGCACCTCCGCTAAAAGCCATGTTGAAACCCTCTTTCAAGCCATCTGAAACTCTACCCACCGTTTCACAAGCCACGCAGACGCTGCACGAGGACCCTGAGGAAGAGGAAGAGGAACAGGAAGATTTGACTAGTGTTAGTGAAGTTGAGGATGAGGAGGAACAAGTGTTTACGCCTCAAAAAAAGGCCGCACCCCTTGCAGAGTTTTTGAGAAAAAAGAAATCCTTGGCCATGGTCGAAACACCTTGCCCTTCCAGAGCGTCTCCGTTTTCACAACTCTTGGCCACCCCTCAACATAAAGCTCAACTGAAAACCATTTTAATAAAATATTATGGATCAACATTGGAACCCTATTTCACCGATCTATTTATTGGAAACACAGATACCACGTATGGTGTTCGCTATGAGGATGATAGTTTTAAAATTGGCGATTCATCCATTAAATTTGCTCGTACTAAAGCTGTCATTAAAAACATCAAATATAAATTAACGCCAGGACTGTTAAAGCTGCTCTTTTCTCGGACCCCCTCTTCCCATGATTATACGTCAGAGGACCTTGACAAATATAAATCCATTTTATTGGATACCCATGCTCACAAAAGACAGTATGATCCCACGCAACAAGTGAATGCCAATATATCTCAAAAATATAAAACCATCATTTCAAAAATGTTTCCCACTAGTCAAAGTACTCGTCGTAAAGCGTCTGCTTCGGGAGTGACATTTAAACCATTAAAACCCCTTGTGGATGTTACCTACTGGCACAATCCCAATAAGCTCGTCCAGCGGCTACAGTTGTTGCATGCCTCACGTCAAGCTGGCCATACCGGTCACGATTGGGAAATTCAAGAAATTGAACAAGAACTTCGAAATGCCAAAATTATTGCTTAAGCCCTCACCCATTAAAATGGGTATTGCTCACGAGTTGCATCGCCCAGCTAGGCGTCACTATCCGCGACTCAAGGTGATTTCACGAGGTGTGGATGAACTTTGGCAGGCTGACTTGGTTGAAATGATACCCTATGCTGGCGTTAACGACGGTGTACGCTATATGTTGACCGTCATTGATGTCTATTCCAAAATGGCCTTTGTTGAACCTGTGCGTCGCAAGTCTGGCCCACTAGTTACCAAGGCCTTTCAACATATTATTCAACACTCCAAACGTCAACCTCAGCTGCTACAAACCGACCAGGGGAAAGAATTTTTCAACAAGGATTTCTCCAGTTTTCTCAAATCTAAGGATATTCACCATTACACCACGTACAGCAATCTGAAAGCCAGTGTGGTCGAGCGGTTCAACCGAACATTGAAAACCCATATGTGGAAAGCGTTTACAGCTCAGGGCACGTATCGCTGGTTGGACATGTTACCTGAGCTAGTATCACGTTACAATGACACCAAACATAGAACGATTGGGACCAAGCCACGTCTCGTAACTAAAAATATTCAGCGATTGGATAAACTGTTTAACCCCATAAAAACAGCTGATCCTAAACGTCACCGACTGAACATTGGGGATTTTGTTCGTGTGAGCAAATTTAAGTCTGCCTTCAATAAGGGCTACACGCCTCAGTGGGGGACTGAACTATTTCGAATTCGTCGAGTCTACTTGGACACTCCAGTCACCTATTTACTCGAGGACCTCAACCATCAACCCATAAAAGGTAGATTTTATCTACATGAACTTCAGAAAACAGCATTTCCTCAGCACTATCTTGTGGAAAAAGTGTTGAAACAAAAAGGAAATAAACTCTACGTCAAATGGTTAGGGTTTAACTCTACGTTTAATTCCTGGATAAATAAATTACATGTTGTGTGAACCTGTGTACTTTTTATTTATTCACACATGTTGTACACCACCTATAGCTCTATGTGTACAGCGCTCCGCGCTTCATGCATGTTCATACATGTTTGTCTTTCCCTTTCCTCCTGTGTTCTCTCATACATTACCCCTCCCCTCTCCCTCCCTTCACCTCCCACCACTGCTGTTTGCAGCTCTTGCCTCTCTATTGGTTGTGACATCATTCCGACAAGTTGCATCATACTTTTTACTGATTCAGCGATTCCCACGCTTTGAACATTCTCTTATCGTGCACGTGGACAGATAACACCCAAGCGAACACCTGTGCCGGATCAAATTTCACCTGAACTTGCATTTTGTCACGTACGAAGCAAGACAGGATGTAACTTGTTAACAGTTATCATGCACGTGGACAGATAACGTCCAAGGTGAACACCTGCGGTAGATCAAATTTCACCTGGACTTGCATTTTGTCACGTACGAAGCAAGACAGGATGTCACTGGTTTAGCGTGCCTGTGGTTTCACACATGTGTGCATGCCTTTCGCACTTCCCTGCCAGCACAATGGTCAGATTATTTCACCTTTAAGCGTCACCTGTTGTCAAGTCAGATCGGAGCCTTCCAATAAGCTCAAATGACATTCACCTCCTGCTCGTTTGTTTTCTGTACTCGCTTCGATCAACATAGAACCAAGTTCTCATCACCGTTTACACGTTAAAGGTAAAATATCACAAAACGCACGCTTGTTCTGTCATACACCGACCAGCCGAAATAGCGATTGTTCTATTAAGCATGGTCCTTGTGGTTAGCGACAGGTTCGTTGAAACACACACACCCAGCTGTATCGTCTCTCTCAACCACCACGCTTCATAAACATTATAAACAAGTAAAGAAAAAGAAAACATTATTTCAACATGTATGGCGTTAGGCCCTTTGTGAATTATTTTTTGGAAAAAAAAATATCTACCACATTTGAAAGGGGGCGAAAGCCCGAGTCCTAGGACACCTCGTACACGTCTCTAGCGTTATTGGTTCGTGAAATATCGGCAAAAATCATAAAAAACACGTGTTTACCCCAAAATCGCGTTTCCAAAATTTTAAAAAATTACAACGAGTGGTCTATAGCAAAGAGGACGTCTGCCCGAATCCTTGGACCCATCGTACATGCCTCTAGCGTTATTGCTTCGTGAGATATCGGCAAAAATCATAAAAAACACGTGTTTACCCCAAAATCGCGTTTCCCAAATTTTTTAAAATTACAATGAGTGGTCCATAGCAAAGAGGACGTCTTCCCGAATCCTTGGACCCATCGTACATGCCTCTAACGTTATTGGTTCGTGAGATATCGGCAAAATCACAATAACACGTGTTTACCCCAAAATCGAGTTTCCAATTTTATTAAAAATTATAACGAGTGGTCCATAGCAGAGAGGACGTCACCCCGAGTCCTTGGACCTATCGAACATGCCTCTAGCATGATTGGTTCGCGAGATATTAAAAGCACATGACCTTTTAGTTTTGGTCTTTTAATCAAATAAAGAGGCTATAGGAAAGTAGGGGGCATCACTACGAGTGCTAGGACACCCTGTATGTTCAAATCCGACCATTGGTTAGCGAGATATCAGCTTCGGGGCAAATACGAGAGTGGCTCAATAAGAAGTGGTCCAGCTCTCTCACTACCACACTACTAGGTTTTCATCCTAGAGACTTGAAATTTATTTTGGGGGTAGAGGGCATAGGGACCTTTCATTTATGTCAAATAAACGTTTTTGTAGAGTTCCTAGTTTCCAAAATATAGGATTTTCAAAATTCGAGTGTTTTCAAAAAAAACATAAAAGTAAAAAAGTTTCATTATAGAAAATAAAGGGCATAAAGACCATTCGTTTGAGCTATGGCACAACGTTCTATCATGTTTAGTTTTCAAACTATCACCTAGTTTCAAAAACAAAAATTTTCAAAAAAAAATTTAAAAATATAACGAATAGTCCATAGCAAAGATAACGTCAGCCCGAGTCCAACGATACCTCATTTGTCAAAATCGGACCATGCGTTCGAGAGATATTTAACATGGCTGAGGCTTAGTAGTAGAGCAAGGGGGGTTCTGGAGTGAGTTAGAAGCACCACCACTCCACTACTGCCCTAATTCATCCCCTGCACAAGAAAGGTGATAAAGCGGACGTAAACAACTATCGTGGCATATCACTCCTCTCGATAACATACAAGATTCTCGCGAAAGCGCTTCAAACGAGAGCGGAAGCACCTCGATCAACACCTGGGCGAATACCAAGGTGGATTTCGAAAGGGGCACTCTTGTGTTGAACAAATCATGAATCTAAAATCAATTCTATCGTACATGAATCTGAGAAGTAAGAAATTTGTTGTGACTTTTGTTGATTTCAAGAAGGCTTACGACTCGCTGGATCGAAGTACCCTGATCCAGGTTTTAAGAGAATTTGGTTTAGATAATAAGACAAGAGCAATCATTCACCAATCCCTATTGGATACGGCTTCCAAAGTGAAATTCAGGGGAGAGATTTCTGAATCCTTCGCAATACGGACAGGGGTGAGACAGGGAGATGGGCTCTCGCCTATTTTATTCAACTGTGTTCTTGAGAAAGTTATTCGAGAATGGCGTAAAGAATTGTGTAAGGATGGTATAGAGAATGGGGTCAGACTAGGTTGTAAGAACAAAAACCTGACAATCGACTGTTTAGCTTTCGCAGATGATGTTGCAATTTTCTCTAATTCTCTTAACACAGCCACACAACAAATCAATCAATTACAGGTGCAAGCAGCAAAGGCAGGTCTTCAGATTTCGTTTGAGAAAACGCAGTTTATAACGAACATCAAGTCGGAACCCAGAGAACTTACGGTGAATGGAGGACAAATAACACAGGTAGAGAAATTCAAATACCTGGGTGAATGGATTGAGCCCAACATTCGTGAAAAGGAAGCCTTCGTGGCACGGATTAACAAAATGGAAATGGCTTACCATTTAACCAAAGACATTTACAAATCACGATCAATGTCCTTCAAGGCCAAACTGAGGCACTTCGTTACCGTTATTCGCCCGGAGGCGTTACATGCATCAGAATGCCTGGCGATGAATAAGAAAGGCCTGGCAGAACAACTCGAAGCCAAAGAGAGGAAGATTCTGAGAAAGATCTTGGGCCCGGTCAAGGAACGAGGAGAGTATAGAAGACGACACAACGATGAACTCTATCTACATGTGGAGAAAATAACGGACACCATTCGCAAAAGAAGACTCTCCTTTTATGGCCATTTAACACGAATGAAGTCCGGAAGATTGTCCAATCGAATCTGTGCCTACTTTGTGGGAAAGAAAACCAAAGGGATCTGGTTTACAGAGGTGGAAAAAGACCTACAAGAACTGGGGATATCACATGAGGACATCTTGGAACGTGACTCTTTGAAGAAGAAACTTGGGGAGATACAGAGTTTTCAGCCAAAATCTATATTGAAAACCGGCAAGAAGTGGACCGAAGAACGAAGGGAAGCTCACCGAAGAAGAATGCGCGAATACTGGGCCAATGAGAAAGAACGAGGGAAAAGGCAGTTGAAATAACGTGGTCCATAGACGACCGAAACGATTAAAAAAAAATATAATAATAATAATAGAAATAATAATAATAATAACAAAGCTTGTAGTTTAACGTGACCGTTAATCTTGAGATCATGAGCCACGGGACCTCCTTTTTACGTGGAATCCGAACCACAGGACATGGCATTTCACTTCGAAAATAATAATAATAACAATAATAAAGACTAGCACAGCAACGGAAGAAACCAGAAAATGCCGAGCAAAGTCTAACTCACGGTTGGAAAACTCCAGAACGGCGAAGAAACTAATCAACATCATAACAAAGAGTAATTGCGGCACGGAATAATAATAATAATTTAATAATTAATAATAATAAATCGTATAGCTTCAGCTACGTGGTGTTGCTTTTTGAGATAGTAGTTAATTATAGGGCCTTGGGACATCATGGCCATCATCCCCGTGTAGTGGGGTGTGTGTTGAATTTGTCTGATAACCTGTATTTTTGTCATGATTGTAGGAATGTGTGTTGCTGTATTAGAGACAAGGTAGGTGCCACGGGGCTTAAAACAGGGTAGCCTACTATCCCGACATTTGCTAGAGGGAGTGTGGAAAAATCCGGGGGGAAACCATCTTAGGATAGCCGCTGTCAGCGCCGGGATGGAAATTACAATATCCGTAGCTGCCTATGCGGTCAAGGTGCACGATTTAACGAGCACGGCTCCTCTGCGGGGTCCTTGAGATAGAACCATCCACAGTATCTACGCTCAAATTTCATCGTTTTCTTTGTATTGCCATCTAATGGAGAAACCGGAACAATGTTGGGCGGCTTGCGACAGAAATTTAATTAATTTTGTCTATATATAGGCTATTGTATAGGAGCTTTATTGGCCCCGTACTTCCTAATGTCTGGGTTGTCTTAAACACTAAGTACAGTATAGCGCTGCAACTAGAGTCTGCAAAATGACTGCCTTCCAAAATGTAGGAATGCATTGTTAATTATATTCAGTGACAATGATTAGGTATATCCTTTCAGAGCCATCATCGTGATCTTCTTTAGACCTCATGGGTCAAGGGAGAAAGATATCCAAAATACAGCGAGGTGTCCCGGAATGGTCCTACGCTCTCCCATCATCAAACCAATAAACGCTATTTCTTCAGGTTCTACTTTATCCGGCAATAATGAATTGTAGGTTCGTAAATTTGTCGTTTGTCTACGTGTCAAATATGATTTAGTCAACATCATAAGACTCAAGAGTGCCATACATATTTTCCGCCCTTCGAAAATGGTGGTGGAAAAAACACGGAGCGGAACGCTGAGCCTTGAGTGGGAGCTCCCACTCGAAAGAGAACGGGCTAGATTTAACCACAATCACCTTATTCAACATATCGAGTGTGGAGTTTGTTCTTCTTCTTGTTTCATTTGAGGTGCTTGGACATCATGGTCATTTAACCCCATGTACTAGGCTGAGTGTACAAATTGTCTGATAACCGGTATTATTGCGGTGGCTATAGTGTGTATATTTGTTTCTACATCAAATGAGGATGGGAAGGAGACAACCCTGGTCTCAAGTTAGGAATTAACCCGGTATTAGCCTGGATTAGAAGTGGGAGACCACGGAAAACCACTTCAAGGAGAGCTGAGGTGGGAATCGAACCCACCACTCCTCAGTTTTGCCTCACTAGGCTGAGTGTACCCTCAGACCGGAATAAAATTTCTTGTCAGAGCCGGGAATTGAACCCGGAGCTCTGAGACGACAACCAAGAATACGAACCGTTTCACCAGCGTTTGTTCTTGTGCTTCTCAGGAAGATTCTTTTTAGAGGCTCCGGAATGCCCAAGATCTTCAAAATTATCAACATTTTGTTTATGCACCATATTATAATCTACGGACTTTTAGCTTTCTAACATCGACAACGGTAGCTACGCTCGCTAAGGCGCAGCGAGGGTCATGGGGCCAAGCTTTACGCCGACTCAGTAGACGTGGGTTCGAGCCCGACCGTCAGCCGCCCTTGAAATGGTTTTCCGTGGTTTCCCCATTTTCAACTCCAGGCTAATGCTGGGATGGTACCTTCTGACAGACCACGGCCGCTTCCTTCCACATCCTTGCCCAGTTTCATTCACTCATGTCATCTCTCATTCCGGCATGCAGGTCGCCCTCGGGCGACTAGAAAGACCCGCACTCGGCCTCTGAGGAAGCCACACGACAAAAAGAAAGCTTTCTAACGGTACATTTTTTCATAGCTCATTGAAGAGGCCACTTTCCCACAATCGTGCAAACCCACCAAAGTACATTTATTTCTATTAGACGATAGATACAAAAATATAAGAAAAAGGCTGCGTTAAAAGCAAGAGCAAAGGGACATGGATCAACAGCAAAATGGATGTAAGTGCTTCAAATGGAAGAAGAGGAATCCTGTGGTAATGACATGCTCTAAATACCATAAACAACTTTGATTTCAATATCTTTATAAATAGCGGCTTCGGTGGCGTAGTTGGTAGCATGCTGAACTGCTATGCAGCGGGTTCAAACCCAGCCGAAGTAGTCAGATTTTTAAGAGCGTTAAAATACTTCAGAATGCCTTCCTTTGGGGGGGGGGAAGTAAAGCCGGCGGTCCCATGTCATAGATTTATGGCATGTAAAAGACCCTTCCACAGACTAAACTTGTGTGAAGCTAAATTTCTAGGTTCGATTTCGTTGGAACGCTCTATCAAAGTTCCAACGTCCACCGCTAGGTATCAGTGACATCTGGTAGCGAAAGCTGGAACTACTTGAAATTGAACGGAACTTGTAGTTCACCCTATGTGTGTCCGCTGGAAGCAGCTACAGCCTCTGGCGTGCCGAACATGTCCTCCACACACCCGGCACTAAAAGCCGATAAAATAAAAAAAATAAAAAAATCTTTATAAATGTTTTCCTAGGTACAAATTTTCCTATTTTTAGGAATTTTTCAACACACCGAGCTGAATATTTAGATATAAATCCTCCTTATTTTGTGTTGTATTTTGACAAGTCTGCTTTTCAAAATTTATTTTAGCTTAATTTTGCCAGACGGAAATGTTCATGAAAGTGCTGTTAAAATTATGCTATTTTAAAAAGATTCATGAAAATTCAAAAATACATTTATTTTCAGAAATCATGTGTCAAAGTAAGGAGAGAGTCTTGAAGAACATCTCTGATAAAAATCGATTAGTTCCTGATTATAGTTTCTATGAAAAAGGTAAATAAAAAGATGGAATTTGACATGACCCTTAACAGGGATATGTTTTCGTGCTGGGGGTCTATCTGTGATTAGCGTGGACAAAAATCCGACAAGGGGCAGATGACCTCATAGTTCCACCCCTTAAAACAACAATAACTAACTAAAAAACCGTCAGTTTGGTTACCATAGCAACACGATTTCGTCATCTTTGCCCATGCGTTCTAGTTCGTTGCATTGACTAATTACCAACAATTATTACAGAAGTTGGTTGGTTGTTTCCTTAGTTTAAGGGCTGCGACAACGCGGTCATGTAGCCCAGTGTACTTTGGGTGTGTGTAGAATTTGTCTAATAACCGGTATTAATTGTGATAGCTGTATTAGTGTGTGTTATCTGTGATTCAGCTAGAAGGACTGCAGACGATTAAGTTTTCAAGTAGTTCCTACTTTTGCTACCAAATGCTACCGTCCACGATACCTAGCTGCGGACTTGGCTACTAGATGCTATCACAGCCAGTACCTGATGACGAACGTTGGAACTAATATAGCGTTATTAAACTAACCCAAAAGGTTCAGTTTCCGCAAGTGTAGTTAGTGGAAGGTTCTTTTTCATGTCATAAAGCTGTGACATATGACCGCCGGCTTTACTTCCCCTCCGAAGGAAGGCATACTGAGGGATTTTTAACGCTTTTAAAAATCCGACGACTTCGGCCGGGTATGAACCCGCGATCTTGGGCATAGAAGCTCAGCATGCTACCAACTACGCCACTGAATCCACCGACAGTTAGTTAATGTGGCAATAAGGACAAGCATGCGCGATACGTAGCCCATAATATGAATGGACAAATAAGAACATATACACGATTCGATGATTTTCAGTGTACTGTGGCGTTGGAACTTTTATTTTTGGCATCGAACTTACTCACGATTACGAGCGATATCTGATGATGTTTAATTCACATTGTTACAGGAGACGAGTCATGGGTGTCCCACAACCTGGATCGAAGCAGCAATGCATGGGGCGGAGGCATTGAACATCACCAGCAGAAAAAGATTGGTGGCCCGTTATAAAAATAAAGGAAATCTGTAATTTTACGTAATCGTTAGTTCAGCGATTATACACCACGTGACCTCGTGTTTTAAGTAGAATATAAACCACCGGACGTAACATTTCACCTTGAAAATCCCAAACCCATTAACCGGTAATCAATCCCGGTCCGCCTTGGTGAGAGACAAGCAACTCAATCGGCTATCATGCTGCTTGCCCCGTTATGACCAAGTGACTCTATAAAGGTTAAAACTATTTTGAGAAATAATTCAAGGTGAAACTTGTAGTTTTACGTGACCGTTAATCTTGCGAGGATGAGCCACGGGAGCTTCTTTCTTACGTGTAGCTTTAACCACAGGTCATGATATTATTGCTCTATATACGAGTAGTTTAAGGTAAGTGCAATCCAAAAAATAAATATTTTCATAATAATTTTGTATTTATTTCGGAAAAGAATGCAGGTATTTATTCAAAAAACGCGCCTCGTAGATCAAAAGTGAAAAGTATCATAACACCAACCATTAAAACATATGGAAAATATACAGTATTGTGTAAATAAATCAAGTGAAGAAGTAGAATCAATCAGATGTGTTAGTTTGACCACTTAAGGACACATGAAATGAAAATCCACAGCCTGCTTCCAGTCTCCGACCGGGTCAGGAATGGAATGAATGAAGCCCCTATCTAGCGGCGAGGATATGAACTGTGCCGGCTGACGAGGCCTGACGCACTCCTCTGGGGCAATGATTAAATGAATGACAGATGAAATGAAATGATAGTGGAGAGTGTTCCTGGAATGGAATTTTGACAGGGAAAACCGGAGTACCCGGAGAAAAACCTGTCTGCCTCTGTTTTGTCCAGCACAGATCTCACATGGAGTGACCGGGATTTGAACCACGGACCCAGCGGTGAGAGGCCGACGTGCTGCCGCCTAAGCCACGGAGGCTTCACTTAAGGACACATACTGTACATAATTTCTGAGTAAGCGGTGGTTGACAACAAATCACGTTAAAACATTCGCTACATCTTGCGTGAGAGATGGCCATAAATATAATAAAAATATTATTCTCTGTCTGGCAAAGAATGAAGCTTTGTTGTGGAGGAAATGAAATATTCTTGACGACTTTGTGATTCAAAGGAAAGCGCATATGAATGATTAAAACAGAATTGAAGTAGTGAGAGACAAAAGACAATCTCCCTCTCTCTCTCTCACACAAACCCATGCAATATATAAAATAATATTGAAACAAGATTCGCTTGACTTCTTTCACCACGATGAGTAGCATACAAAGATAGAAGGAAACGAGAGTAGTTTGTTTCATTTGGAGATTTATGACTTATCAGTACAGCCACAGATTATTGGTGAAAACAAATTGATCATTTCGTTAGTTAATAACAGGGGTTTCAAAACGTTTTAGTATTACGACACACCTAACCTATGATATTGTTTTCGCGGGATACTTTTTAAATGCTGTTTTCATTGTTGAACTATCGTCTAATATTTATGTTAAGTTTAAGTTTTGAATTAAAATGCTCAATAGTGGTGGTGTCAGAGACGCTATCACAGTGGTTTTCCTGACACGGTGTATACGTGGTTCAGTTTGGTTCATCAGGCGCACGTGTCAAGTACCCCGGTTGGGATTTCGCGCTCGGACAGTTGAACCCAACTTGGCTACCCAGGCCTTCTTGTAACTCGGCAGGTTCAATCCGCTTGTTCCCGCAGCACTCGGGCATGGTTGTGGTTCCTGTACTTGCTTATAATCTGGTGAACTCCCTCCGATTCTGGGACCGTTCAGTCCAAGTTTCTGGTCATGTTCGAAGTCCCTCGGCCTCTTCACATTGTTTCTGGCGCATAGCGGTCCGTCGAGAAGGCGCCACAGCCGTAGAAATCTGAAATCTTATTTTAAACTTATATCCACTATAACTTTTGATGAGCATCCACTTGGATAGTTTTATTAACTCATGTCAAAGAAGCTCACGAGTTATACCGAACGCGACCAATACCGAATAAAATAATAAATACACTGACGAACTATCCGCGAAAGTAACGTCAAGTGAGCGTCTTTATACTGTATATGCCTACTGTATTTCAAGTTGCGACGCACGTTCGCGTCTGGCTGCGTGAGTCTGTAAGTAATGGCTCTTTACTCTACCCAGTGGTTCCCAACTAGAATTGGTAATAATCGATTTTCAATTAATCGATTAATAATCGATTAATCGATTAATTTGAAATTAATCGGAAACGATTAATCGATTAATCGAAGCTCCTTAACACCGATTAATCGATTAACCGTTTAACCGAATAATCGATTAATCGATTAACCGATAAATTGATTAACTGATAGTAGACACGAGATAAGAACATAAGTTTTGAAAATGGTTTAAATGAGAAGTCATCGCTTAAGTTGAGTTAGGCTTATTTCGGAATGATGTATAGAAATCTATAAAAGTTACATTTTGCGTAAAGATACGTGTCCTTCCTTGTTTATGTTAACAATAATCAAATAACAGTCAGTGACCGTGGAAGGACAAACATCAATCAAATTGGGAAGGGTTTCAGAAAAGAAAACGAGGAGTTTTCAGCAATGCTTTTGAATCTAGTTCAATTTTTGTTGGAAAGGCTGTTTACAATTTAGGACAGGAACATTTTTGTTTTATTCTGGTTTAGCCTAATTTCCACAAAGACCTGTAGGTTGTAACTCTTCAGGCGGTCAACTTGAATTTGCCCAAAGACTGGGCGGAGTCGAATGTATAAACTATATGAATTATAAGTAAATAACACTCCTAGGAACATAACATGTGTTAGTTATGATCACTATTACAATCACTATCACTAATACGTCGTCACACTAGAATGCTCCGAGTGGGTAAGAGATTTCACGAGCCCTTCATCCAGGAAAGCCACCAACAGCAATGAGGTTCAGTCATGTTTTGGGGTGGAATCATGTTCGGTTGACGTACGCCTCTAATTCCTATCCACGGTAACATGACTGGTCTGGTGTATACAGACAACATCGTTACAGGATTTGCTACCACAATGGGCGAGGGCTTTACACTAGTGGACGATAATGCTAGTGCCCATCGAGCTAGGGTGGTCAATCAGTTCCTTCAGATGCATGTCATACAGAGAATGGAGTGGCCTACCTATTCTGCGGACATGAACTGTAATGAACATGCCTGGAAAGAGCCCAAGAGGGCAATTTCGCACCGTCCCAATCCTCCAACAAACAAAGAGCAACTGATTGAAGCTGCTTTCCAAGAGTGGGGGAATCTGCCCCAAACCACGTTGTATTCGTTGGTGCTCAGTATGCCTCGTCATCTGCAAGCATGGATTAGAGTTCGTGGTGGCCATAAATGGTATTGATATGCCCCAACATGAAAAGGACAGTTGTGTGCTCAGTCCCACATTATCACTTCTGTTATTCGTCGCGTGTTTCTGTCTCTTTTGCAAAGCAGATTGTGTGTGGTTTTTCTTAGTATGTACCCTATATTGTGTATAATATGATAACATACACATAGCAAAATAAACAAGTTACTGAATCACAATATGCGAGACCTTTTTTGAGCATTATATAAGTTTAGTTTGTTTAATAAGGGTTTGTGAATTATTTATGAGTATTATGATCGTGTATACAAATAAGAATAACACAATATAATAAATAAAATAAAATTAGAGCATGCACTTGAATTCTATTATGCATAAGTTTACATATCTCAGCGGAGCCTTGGTCGAACAGTTGCTACGCTTTAGCCTGCCTACTCCGCCGGGCTCATTGTGATCATAACTAATACGTGTAATTTTTCAAGGAGTTCATTTACTTATTACTCATATTTTATATACATTGCATCCCGCACAGTCAATGGACAAATTCATGTTGACCGACTGAAGAGTTACAACTGACAGTTTTTGTATAGGCAACACTGAAACAATGGCTTCAACAGTTCACAAACAAGATGCATTATTTAACAAGAAGTTCCGTGAAGAACTATACAGCCTACTTTTCATGCCAATGATTATTCTACAGAATATGAACCTATCTAGAATAATGACGAAATTAAGTTGCTAATATCGAAATTTCCAATTAGTTCGAAATACTGTATACCTGGCATAATGTATCCTAATAGAGCACTACAGTTGGCAGCCCTGATGACTGAATATATTCTTAGTTCCGTCTCTTCAGGTACAAAATACAAAATTTGGTTGAAGTCCAATGAATAGCATGGACGTTACATGCAGTTAAACATTGGATCTAACAGCGCGCGTGAAATCATGTTGGCAACTATGTCATGCATGTATTGGTCAGAAATAATCTGAAATAATATGATCTATTGTTGTGCCAATTTTGAATGAAATCCATTAGTTAGTATAGAAGTTACATGCATTTTAAAATTGGACCTATCAGCAGGCTTAGAATCATGTTGGCAGCACTGACGTATATTAGTTACTCCAAATTCGTCTAGAATGCCAGGTACTATACGTGTGCAAAGTTTAGAGCTATTGGCTTGCATACTTTCTGATATATTGATATTAGGGTAACAAAAATAGGGACAGCACATATTAACAGTTGGCAGCACTGGTTGCTCCTTAGAATACTCATAGTCATATCTGTTATGGTACACATAGCACATACGAAATTTGGTTGAAATCCAAATGATAGTATGGAAGTTACATGTATTTAAAGTTGGACCTGTCAGCAGGCTTAGAATCATGTTGGTAGCACTGACGTATATAAGTTACTCCAAATTAATATAGAATGTCAGGTACTATACGTGTGCATAGTTTAAAGCTGTCGGCTTGCATACTTTCTGATATATTGGTATTTGGATAAAAAAATTAGGAGCATTTATTAACAGTTGGCAGCCCTGGTAGGTCTTAAGAATACGCTCAGTCATATCTGGTTATGTACACATACAACATACGAAATTCGGTTGAATTCCAATTGATAGTATAGAAGTTATATGCATTTAAAAATTGGACCTATCAGGAGGCTTATAATCATTTTGGCAACACTGCCATGTTTAGCCTCCTGGAAATTAAACTGAAATATTATGATCTGTACGCGTGCCAATTTTGAAATCGCTCCCATTCATACTTTCCAAGATATCCAACATGGAGCTCAAATTTCAATTGCGATTTTTTAGCAGTTGGTAGCACTGACATCATTTTCAAGTATGGCCGTGAGATATTCAGGTATAGATCTTTACTCCTACCAAATTTTGTTTCGATTGCTGCAGCCGTTTAGGAGTTGATAGGGGGGGACACACACACAGCCAGACAGACAGACAGAAGGACAGACAGACAGACAGACAGACAGACAGACACACATTTGCCCGATCTCATAAGTCTACTTTTTCCTCATTTTTGCAAAATGTGAAAAGTAGGCTAAAAATAAATGTGACAATATATTTCAATAGACGGTCTGTTTTGGTGCAAAAATACTAGCAAGTACTCATTTTCTGGGACGAGGCAGCTCCGCTTTGCAGTCACAATGTTTCCAGCGGGGAATATCAAGTATTTTGTTGCTAGTTTAGCGGGCCATTGATATATTGTTTATTCATTTTCCACCTGTGAAAAAGGATGAGTATGCAAGTCAGGCGGTGAATTCCCAAGATAGATGTCCAGCTCATCTTTTGCAATGATTGCAATATTTACGCTACATCTACAAGATTTCCTATTTTTACCGCGCTTTTTATAACTGCCCTACCATGAGATCATTGAGTTTGTATCGAACTTGCCTAAGTGTTGACTTTAGACATACCTTCGTTCGTAAGACGTCACATTTGTATCTTGGGAGTCGAAATTTAATGTTTTTCCGACGGTCAAAAACTTTTTACATGAGATTAATAAATACAATTAGGTGACCAGTTTCGATCGTCAAGCGATCATGAGATCTTTACATTTCGGCTATTAATCTGTGTCGACAAGCATGGGTTATGATATTAACAATAAATACACTTTTTTAGTTGCAGTAGTAATTAATCTAGCACAAATAGTAAAGATATGTTATTTTCTGTTGAGATACTGATAGTTGTGATTGATCTTCAAGTTTGCTTGCTTAGTTCCATTATGTGATTGTTATTAAATGGTCAGGTTATTGTGTCAGCATAATCGTCCTCACGCTGTGCACAAAAACGGACCACACATCGCTCAAACTGCGAAGTGCACCATTTAATAACTATCAGTATCTCAACAAAAAGCACATATCTTTAGTTTGGTAGTTTAATTGCTACTGCAAATAAATAAGTGTATATATTGTAATTTTCATTCCATACTTCTCCATATACAGTAGATTTAATAGCCTACGTGTAAATGATCTGATGATGATCACTTGACGATCGAAACTAGTTATCCAAGTGTACTTATTAACATCATGTAGTATTTTTTCAGGATTAGCGAACAAATTTTGATTTCTAAGGCAAGCCTGTAAAAGGGCTTCCAACACGGTAATCCTTGGAGTGAAGTTAAATGAAACCTCAAAGCAGGCGTTGAGCAGTGGCTAGCATTCTTAGCTGTCCCCACAGAGGTTTGGGTTCGATTCCCGGCTCTGCCAAGAAATTTAATTCTGGTGTGGGGGCTGGAACGTGTACACTCAGCCTCGTGAGGCAAAACTGATAAGAGGAGGGTTTGATTCTTACCTCAGTCATCCTGGAAATGATTTCCCATGGTTTCTCATTTCTACTCCAGGCAAATGCAGGGATGGTACCTAATTCAAGGCCACGGTCGGTTCCTACCCATATTCTACCTGAATTACAAATACACACACTGGTACAGACATCGCAGTGACACATGTTATCAGACAAGTCTTAAACACACCCCAGTACGCGGGATACGTGACCACGATGTTGCAAAGCCCCTAAAAGAATCAAAAACATCATCCATCATGGGACTGCCCCGGCTAACCATGTCGAGTGATTGCATTAAGAAACCAAGTTGTGTCATAGTTGGTTGATTCTATGAGAGCGTAGTTAAAAATGTGAAATACATTGATTAATCGGCAAAACAAATCAAAAACCGATTAATCGATTATTCGAATAACCGATTAATTGATTTTTCTGAAAACCGATTAATCGACTAATCGATTAATCGTTATTTACGATAATTAATCGATTATTCGGTTTCGATTAATCGATTAATTGAAATCTGAAATTAATCGATTAAAAGTAACAGCCCTATTCCCAACGTGGGGTGCCTGATAAGGTTTCAGGAGGTCAGTGACGTAATTTTAATTTTGATCAGAATAATTAAATTCTCCTCCGATTATTATGTCGTGAAATTCAATTTTGTAATATATTCATTTCTAGAATTAAATGTTATCATGTTTTTATTTTTCTATAATTTAGTTTGATAATATAATATGTTTGATAGGATGATCCAGTACTCGATTGCCTAGCGGCTAGCCGAATCGTATTGTCAAACATCACTGAGCGTATTGCTAAAAAGAACCTTCACTAAGTTTGATGTAATTTTTCAAGTTTGATCCTTTTGATTATAAACATAACACATTTTTATTATTTAATAAATAATTAAATAAATAATTAACATATTAATTCAAAAATAATAATCTTGTGTTGAGTACTTTCTGTAGTGAACTCATTTTACGAAAATTATGAGGTCATTGTGATATTCTGCAGTCCACATACGGTTTATTATTATTATTATTATTATTCTTTTTGCGTTTTGCCCATTATAGAGCGCGCTTGAACTTGTTTTTCGGCTTGATGATATTCGCCTTCCTATCTTCCCAAAATCTCTTCATGAAGTCACTGTGCTGCTTCTTCCGTTCTTCTGTCCACTTGGTTCCAGTCCTGCCACTAGTTTTCACCCTAAACTTGTGCTTTGTTACTGCGGTCCTGAAGACTTTGCGGTTTCTCAGAATATTTTCTCCGATGTTCAACTCTTGCAGGTCCTCTCTTGATTCATCCAGCCAGGCTATCCTTGACTTCTGAGAATTTATTACATTGAATAACCTTTTTGTAAGTCTATAATCGTCCATCCTGAAGAGGTGTCCATAAAATGTTAAACGTCTTCTTCGTACAGTGTTGCTGAAACTATCTGTGTGACGGTATAGATCTGAATTTCGTCTTTTAATCCAAATTCCGTTTTCTTGTATGGGGCCGAATATTTTTCTAAGAATTTTACGTTCTTGCTTTTCTATATTTGCTATCAAGAGTTTAGTGCTTTTCAGTCGGTCAACACGAATGTACCCAAAAGAGATGGGTTATGCCCTAATCCTGAAATAAATTACATGAGATTAATAAAACACTAGGATGACCAGTTTCGATCGTCAAGCGATCATCATCAGATCCAATACACTTAGGCTATAAAATCTATGTTTGAAATACAGGTGAAAATATTTACAATATGTACAATTATTTAGTTGCAGTATTGGTACTGCAACTGTCAGTGTATGCTAAATGCAGTATATATGTTAGGTGAAATGCTAAATGGTGATGGCTATCCGGAGATTGTACTTTAGAGAGATTATATGGTTGTAAACTATGGTTAAACTATAAAATTTTAGGCTAACTACTTATCTGATTGTCTTCCGTACTACAGCTATTCGCAGTTTCCGTGCTCACTTGAACTCGCTGTGCGGTCGACTGCGGTGGTTATCTTAACGACTGGTTTTTCCCTGCCTTCCCCCCCTGTCCCTACGTGCTGTGGGGAGTGATCGCGATGTGTTTATGTGAGGTGTTGCCAACCTAGATAAGATGTATGTTATTGAATGAGGTGGATCTACAACTATTAAAGACCGTGGATTAGTCCTCGCCACGCGTGGAGCATAACCCATTCGAACTAAGCGTTGACGGTCTTATGAGGACGTCCCGGCACCTTTAATACTGCCTCTAATATGGGCCTTGGTTTATTGCAGAAGAAAAGTACATCGTACACCTGATCCAGATAACATTTACCTATTAAAAACCCCCTAATTTCCCCCCTTTTTTATCTAGCTTGGCTGTGTCGCTAAATTGTGTTTTGTTTCCGACAGGGTGTGTTTTTTAGTAGCGTGAAGAGGGGTGAGCTCTCCATGAACGTGTGTTCATTTAGATTGTTGGGATTGTTGGGATTGTTTCGTTTGGCTAGGTGTATCTCGATTGCTTCCTTTATGTCAAGAGCTCTGCCTTTCGATTCGTGATGGATTATTTTAAGGTCCGACTCTATGTTGGTAAAGCTATGCCCTGCGTCACACATATGTTCGCACACGGCTGAATGTGTTCCGTATCTTATCGCATTTCTATGTTCATTATAACGTGTGTCTACTCGCCTTCCACTCTGCCCGATGTAATTAGCTTGACAATCGGTGTCTTGGCACGTTATAGAATATTTGCGCGTTTCAACTATGTGAATGCGAATACATATAAAATCACTAACCTATTCAAAAAGCAAGGCATAAAGATAGCTTTCACGACGAAAAACACAACCGCTAGGCACCTCCTAAATAGTAATCTAAATAAACGTGACCCGTATTCAAGGTCAGGGGTATATTCTATAACGTGCCAAGACACCGATTGTCAAGCTAATTACATCGGGCAGAGTGGAAGGCGAGTAGACACACGTTATAATGAACATAGAAATGCGATAAGATACGGAACACATTCAGCCGTGTGCGAACATATGTGTGACGCAGGGCATAGCTTTACCAACATAGAGTCGGACCTTAAAATAATCCATCACGAATCGAAAGGCAGAGCTCTTGACATAAAGGAAGCAATCGAGATACACCTAGCCAAACGAAACAATCCCAACAATCTAAATGAACACACGTTCATGGAGAGCTCACCCCTCTTCACGCTACTAAAAAACACACCCTGTCGGAAACAAAACACAATTTAGCGACACAGCCAAGCTAGATAAAAAAGGGGGGAAATTAGGGGGTTTTTAATAGGTAAATGTTATCTGGATCAGGTGTACGATGTACTTTTCTTCTGCAATAAACCAAGGCCCATATTAGAGGCAGTATTAAAGGTGCCGGGACGTCCTCATAAGACCGTCAACGCTTAGTTCGAATGGGTTATGCTCCACGCCTGGCGAGGACTAATCCACGGTCTTCAATAGTTGTAGATCCACCTCATTCAATAACATACATCTTATCTAGGTTGGCAACACCTCACATAAACACATCGCGATCACTCCCCACAGCACGTAGGGACAGGGGGGGAAGGCAGGGAAAAACCAGTCGTTAAGATAACCACCGCAGTCGACCGCACAGCGAGTTCAAGTGAGCACGGAAACTGCGAATAGCTGTAGTACGGAAGACAATCAGATAAGTAGTTAGCCTAAAATTTTATAGTTTAACCATAGTTTACAACCATATAATCTCTCTAAAGTACAATCTCCGGATAGCCATCACCATTTAGCATTTCACCTAACATATATACTGCATTTAGCATACACTGACAGTTGCAGTACCAATACTGCAACTAAATAATTGTACATATTGTAAATATTTTCACCTGTATTTCAAACATAGATTTTATAGCCTAAGTGTATTGGATCTGATGATGATCGCTTGACGATCGAAACTGGTCATCCTAGTGTTTTATTAATCTCATGTAATTTATTTCAGGATTAGGGCATAACCCATCTCTTTTGGGTACATTCGTGTTGACCGACTGAAAAGCACTAAACTCTTGTTTACTAAGGCAACACTGAAAATATGGCTTCAAACACCACAATATATTTGCAATTTTAGAATGACCTCCTAATGCTATGGTTTCTGAAGCATATAGAGCTTCCGGTAGTACAACTGTTTTGTAGTGTTTCAGTTTTGCATTATGTGACATTACTCTTTTATTATAGTGATCCCATGTTAGTCTGAACGCTCTATGAAGTTTTGAGGCTCTTTCTGTGTTAGCCAAACTGTCCAATCCTGAAGGAAGAATTATTTCTCCAAGGTATTTAAAAAATTCTACTTGGGATATTGCTCCATACGCTGTTTCTATTTTTTCTTTCTTGTTCTTTTGCTGAAAATTCTGCATGTACTTGGTTTTTTCAAATGATATTTGAAGGCCTGCTTGTGATGCTATTATGTATAATGTCTCAATAGCATGCTTAGTTTCTTCTTTGTTCCTAGTGATAATAGCTAGGTCATCTGCGAAAGCCAAGCATTTCACATTGATTTTGTTTCCAGCAGTTCCTATGCTAATGCCTTTGATGTTCTTTTCCCACTCTCTGATGACTTTATCTAGAACCAGGTTAAATAGAAGGGGTGAAAGTCCGTCTCCTTGGCGAACACCTGTTCGTACTTCAAAAGAGTCAGAAATTTCCCCAAGAAACTTCACCTTCGATGTTGTATTGGTGAGAGTCTGACGAATCAGTTCTCTGGTCTTCCTGTCCACTTGAAGTTCTTCTAGCGTCTCAAACAGGGTCTGCCTGTCCACAGAATCATATGCTTTCTTTAGGTCCACAAAGGTGACAATTGTGGGGTTGGATCTGCGGATCTTCAAAATCATCTTCAGATTCCATATCTGTTCAGCACATGAACGCCCTTTCCTAAAACCCGCTTGATATTCACCAATCAAATGGTCTGTTTGTTTCTCTAGTCTGTTCAGAAGAGCTTTAGATAGGATTTTATAGGCCACAGATAATAGGGATAAACCTCTATAGTTGTTTGGATCAGTTTTGTTACCTCTCTTGTGCAATGGATATATTATTATTATTATTATTATTATTATTATTATTATTATTATTATTATTATTATTATTATTTGTGTAAATCTCAAGGGGTCCGTGAAAATATTTAAATTTTCGAGGGGGCTCGTAGTCTGACAAGTTTGGGAACTTTTGTTTTACACGATACTTAAATGAATCTCGCACTTATAGAGCTACAAGCGTCACAAAGGCAACATGTTTTCGTTGCATGCTGTTTCAACACGTTTACTCATTCCAAAGTGAAAAACTTCATTGCACAGAATAAAACATATTACAAATTACATTAGTGGTCAAATAATTTTAAAAATGTGCGCAGTATAACCGAAAGTTACTTCAGAGATGAATAAATATACCCTAAAACAGTCTAATGACTCAGCTCTTAAGTGATATAGTGAGTACATGCATCCCTTGAAATCATGTTTCTTTTTTTGGTGCAATTTAGATCATTTAGCTCCAGAGAAGTTAGCAAAAATTCAAAACAATAATTGTATTTAGGAATGAGGTGAGATTGCCATGAGATTAGTATTGATGTTACTGAATTATAAACATTCATTAACATTTGGTGTCCACATCATTACATAGGCCTATTTAATGAAGTATTTTATGCATTTACTCTGTCATCTTTGACAGAAACATATCAGTGCTGTGTGAATAATAATCAATAATATGTTGAGGTTGTTGGAATGTCGGATGTTATATTTAAAAAAACTCGGCATAACACGAACCTTCACATGCAAGTTTTCCAACTATACATGATTGTAATCAGAACATCACAAAATAATAGGGAGACTCTTAATGAAAATCTCTACAATAGTAGAAATAACATTTTATTCTAAACATTTGGCAACGTCTGTACAAACACCTTGAAAACATATCTTTGAAATAGTTACATCAATGTGACAATCAAGATTGATGTAGCTTGTCAATCCTGGGTCGTATTGTTTGAACTTGCAACCCGTAAATCAGCTTCAACGTTAGACAGACGAATCCAGAAAATTGATTTTATATTGCTCAATGGAAAAATTGCCTGATCACACAACTACGGTATGATTGAACGGACGGTGTACGTAAACAGCATTGAGAACATACAATAAATCTTAATACAGATTGCTGCAATCATCAAAACAACTTCACGATTATGCAATGGCTCAAAGAACTTTACATGTCAAACTATCTTACAAGAAATAATGTGTAACAACTTTGATACTGTCAAAGGCTCTGATCTGTGACCTCCCGCACAAACCTACTCAATCTATCTGGCCTACTATCGGATAGTAAGAAGGCTAACTGAGAGTGAACTGAATTATGTACGAGTAGTGGATTCTCAGTGGCCTGAGTTAGGATTGTGTCGTAGTGGACGGATATCAATTTAAATGGATGTCTTCTAGGGAATCGAACACGCAACTCCATAAATCTCTCTGGCGGTCTTGGAAATGTAATTTAGTTAAGAGGATAGTCAATGACGTAATTCGGTAAAAAATCGGGACGATGAACAGAAGGCTACGAGAAGCCACACTCGCGAGAGTTAAGCAAGGTTTGCGTCACACCAAACATTTCGCTAATTATCTAAATTATTCAGTGACAGGAATGGCTACTGATTACGCAGCTACCACTGCCAACTGTGATACACTCGCTCGGGCTCCTCTCCTGCAAGACCTGGACTGCACGAGTCATGATAGCGCTACTTATCGGGGATTCTTGCGGGAGGAGTCTTAATCACCGATATTGAAAGCTATATATTCTAGCACATAACTTCTCATTGTGATGATATTGGTGAAGACATAGGTCGTGAACCAAAAGCTACTTAGTATGTCACATGGAAAATCCTTTTAATAGGCAAGAGAGTTTAATGGCAAAGACCAGCGGGATATGTGAAAATAGACTGTTTAGTTCTTCACTTTCTTTATATCAATACTTCTTTCTTTCTTTCTTTCTTTCTTTCTTTCTTTCTTTATTATTATTATTATTATTATTATTATTAATGTATTATTATTATGCTTGCCACAGTGGGTGAGTGGTTATCGTGTCGGACTACCAACCCCCAAGCTTGCAGGTTCGCTCCTGGCCGTGGTAAGTTTTTTTTTGAAGGCGACAAAATTCACGATATGCATGTCATACGATGCTGGCATGTTAAAGAACCCATTTGAATTCAGTAGGCCATGTTCATAATGGCAAAATCAATCACGGGATTTTCCGCCTGCACAAAGTTCCTCATTTCTCTACTAGAAAGCACTATAGCGTCAAGGAGCTCAGATATCTAACCTCCTTGACTTTCATTGTGCTTCAAGGAGCGATAAATTTCGACATGAAAGTTGCCCTCTGGGCGTCAATTAACAAAGCTTGCACCCAGGCCGAGGACATACGATATTATTATAATATTATTATTATTTATTTACCATCAATCTTATAAGAAGTATGGAAGGCCTAGTGAAGCCCCACATACATATTTCATGCTTCACTGGCACAATTTACATCTACATTTGTTTTCAATTACCGCAATCTTGAACACAGTTGGCAGTTTATCATTTAATTATTTCTTCAACATAACGATAATGGAGAGTATATTTAAAGAAAACATTTGCTAAGGTAAAGCCAAGCTATCAGAATGTCGATGTTGCGGATTGAGACATATAAACTACAAAATAAGATTGATTTCTTAAAAGTAAAAATTACAGAATTGTGTTTTTACATGAACTCTCTTAATGTCATTCGTCTCATTCGTTCATGTTAAAAAAATATATTTGGAGGAAAAGCGGAAAAAGGTATTATGGGACAAAAGATGAAATGAACAGAAAGACAAATAAAATATCAGGCAAGGATTTGTGTGTAAACTGACCATCATGACTCATAAAAACTGGCAGAAAAATGCAAAAATTATATTATTGAATAAATATAACAAAAATTCAAGTCAGCTGTATGATCAGAAAAACAATATTTAATTGTATTGTATTTACTGTATATTGCAAAATCTAATCTAATGTGGTGGAGGAAGTGTGCAACCACCTGGAAGGCTTCAATATGCGTGTGAAGTTCTTGGCTGTCCCTACTATAGAGCACGTAAACAAACAATCACACGCACACTCACACACAGTAGTCTAATTAATGGATGTAGTTGTAAGCACAAAGGCTGTGCCATTCCAATCCAATCCCGAAAAGGAGGACAACGCTCCGTGAAGCACAGCACAGTAATCTGAAACCGATAATCAACTGGGTTGTGGTAAACACGTCGTAACTCACCCGTTAAGCTGCCCCAATACAACTCTAGAACACGAAAAGGTGTTTAACAGACATTTTCCCTCATATGTGTTCGTAGTCTATTCTACTGCCATACCTATCGATCAGCTAAGAAGCCTTCACACGAGTATTTTTCTTTTCTGTCAGTAAAGTTTATATCGGGGATGCCACATTTTGTGTTCAAGAAGTAGACTACGTATTGTGGCTCCAGTCTTAAATGTCCGAGGTTCAAATCAAATTCCTCCTGAGGAAATACAGTATGAGCACAACGAGGGTCTGATTCCAAACAAAGCGATCCTAGAAGTGGTTTTCCATTTCTACACCCACCCAAATGCCGGGATGGTTCCTAACTTGCGACCATCTACTTCCCAATCCTAACTTCAATTAGGCTACAAGATCACATACTACTACAGACACCACAATAGCACACGTTATCAGACAAATTGTACACGTATACAAATACACGGGGTTGATTATTACGATACCCAAGCCACTAAATTAAATAACGCACGTGACGATAATTATTTACGCCAGTTTTTAAATGAGAACATATGCTAACTCTAATTGGACAAGTAGTGGCTTCGGTGGCGTAGTTGGTAGCATGCTGAACTGCTGTTCCCAAGATCGCGGGTTCAAACCCGTCGGATTTTTAAGAGCGTTAAAAACCTTCAGTAAGCCTCCCTTCGGAGGGAATGTAAAGCCGGTGGTCCCATGTCATAGATGTATGGCATGTAAAAGATCCTTCCACTAACTAAACTTGTGTGAAGCTAAATTTCCAGGTTAGATTTCGTTGAAACGCTCCATCAAAGTTCCAACATTCACGACTAGGTGTCAGTGGCATCTGGTAGCAAAAGTTGGAACTACTTGAAATTGAACGGAACTTGCAGCTCACCCCATGGGTGTCCGCTTGAAGCAGCTACAGTTTCTGGCGAGTTGAACTTGTCCTCGGACACTCCCGGCACTAAAAACCATACGCTAAATAACTTTGACAAGTGAACTAGACATGCTCGAATGTAGATAACTTTGAAGTCATTTTTTTTTCAGTGTTTCCTTATTGACAATTAATATTTTAAATATGGTAAAAATAATAATCTGAAAAGTTTTCAGTAACCAACTCCCTTTATAAAAGCTCATCAAATTCAGAGAATTAATCTTCAGACGAATAATTTGCAAGTATTTCTGCATAAGTATAGCACTTATCTCACATGCTAGCAAAGTCATGCTTAAAATCCTACAAAATAGACTACGCCAGTATGTAGACCGAGAGCTACCTGAAGAACAAGCTGGATTTCGTAAAGGAAGAGGGACCAGAGATCAAATCGCCAACGTACGATGGATAATGGAGAAGGCAAGAGAATTCCGTATATTTTTGTTTTATTGATTATGCTAAAGCTTTTGACTGTGTTGATTATAATGAGTTATGGAAAGTACTAAAATACATGGGAGTACCAGAAAATATCATTAACCTCATCCGGAACTTATACTCTGATCAAGAAGCTACAGTGAGAACCATATATGGAACAACTAAATGGGTTAAGATTCAAAAAGGAGTACTGTGTCCGTTTAGACCGGAGTCCGCACGACCACATATGCATTTTACCAATAATCAGTCAGCACGAGAGTCAAAATATCCCGGAGCGCCAGATGGGTTAAAGCAAATCGCAAAAACGACATCAAATTTAAAAAAAATGCTTTGCTGATTTTTGGCTCAATGCAACAATAAGGATAGAAGGAGATTTAATTGGGAGTAACACATCTGGTAAAATTATCTCAGTTTATTTTAAAGTTAAAATCTGACTGCAAGAATGCTCAAAGTAGCATCATCCACGTGTGGCGATCCACACTCTTATTTACACACAATATACAGGAATTTTCCAAACACTTTTGACAATCCTTTGGAAACACAAGTCCGATTAATAGTCCTGTGGACTGTGTTCCAAAATTATTAATATTTAATTCCAGTTCAAAGTTAATTGTCCATACTGGAAATAACGTAGATCACTGTTTGACTATTTACATGATATTAACACTCGTAGAATAAATGTTTATAGAATTTTTAGACTTTCATTTGTTTTCCAGTTTTCAAAAATATATCGTCGAAAATATTATTATCATCGTAGCAACACAAATTATTAACACATATTAATAACATCTGAAAAGTATTTGACCATTGAGCATAGCATCGAAGAACTGTGCGAAGCACAACAACAATTAATTGTTCTTCTAACATTAAACATTCGAGAAGTGACTCGATTATGAACTTCAAGTTCCAAACAAAATACATGATTTCTGAATCATCAACTTGATCAATAAATGGTTGAACCATTCAACTATTAGATTTTCCACTTGGAATCATTATTATAAAAATATTTATATTTATGGCCATTTTTAGCAATTTTCACAACTTGCAATTCTTCGACAGAATGCGGAAATAAGAATTGTAGCTTTATAATGAATTCATTTAGTTCATAGCACTAGGATTTGAAAATATCCTTCAAATTATTCGTGGTTAAAGAATTATTTTTAATTGGCAGTGGCCCATTCTATTATCTGTGTAAGAACACAATATTACAACAACAACGGCAACAACGGCAAAGGTCTTCCTCTGAAGAAGAATAAACTGCTATCATGACAAATCCGGGTTCTAGCAAAATCAAAGTCTAAATGGAATTCGTAAACAAGGTTGAAATAAGAACTGATGGTTTTCAAAGAAATAACCTTCGGGTTATTCATACGACGAAATGTGTGGCTCCAATACTCCTACTATAAACCTGAGCCATCGAACCTGCTATTTGATTGATGCTCGAAAAAACCTCTTCATTCCTGCGACTTAACATGCGCACCTGGGAATGGCATTTCAACTACTCCACACACATAAATTTTCTTTCCAAAATTTATACAATAAATCAAGCCTCTGCTTGTTATCAACACTGGAAGATTAATAAACTTACAAGTTTATTATATTTTACCATTCAGTTCAACCCGTGAATTTACCATACTTATGAAAAGCTTCATTTCACTTTCGAGTGTATTTACGTCATGATTTTATATAAATACAAAAATATCCTATTTGATACAAATATCATTTGCTTCCCGTTTCATGCCTCTCCGTGTTATCTGAAACATATACTTTGCTCATAGCAAATATCAACTGTTCAACCAGAACTGAAATGTTGGTTGAATGCGGGCTTGCGCTAACCACTTTCCTTCGGAAAATCTCATGTTCCAAACTAGAAATGATTAAACTACTTCATAGGCTCTTTCTCAATACATATGATTATTAGAAAATATAATATCCAAGAATTATTTAGAAAAATTATGAAAATTATTATTATTATTATTAGTGGATTTTTATTATTATTATTAATTATATCATTTTAAATATGTTTAATTATCATCTCATTATGTGAGAATCCACATGTTCGAACCTTCGAATATGGAAAAAAAATATCCATTCCTCAACAAAAATAAATTTAACTTTTACAGTTACATCGGGGTTTTCCGTGGTTTCCTTAAAATATGAAAAATTCAAATAAATGCTCGAAATGCTCGGTCATCGATCCTAAACTGTTCTGAGTGCTGAAAATGCTCAGAATAACTCTAACAAGTCTTGCGTAAATCATTACAAGCTTTAAATACGACGAAAAAATGTGTTGGTCATCTGCAGAAAAAATAGTTTGTTCCAATTAGCTAGGCATAATATAATTCAAATGTGGCTTACATTTCTTGATGGTCTTGAAGTGTAGTAAACCTGGTCTGTACCAGATTTATCCATAGACATGCCCTATCGGACAAGCACGTATAATCCTTGTATCGGCCGCCATTGTAGACCCACAAATCGTCTAGTCAGACATAGTGGTAGTATCTTTCGACGTTTGAATAAACTGTGGTTCCATTTTAATATGGGCTTCTATCAAAGCCATAACAGTTTGTTGAAATAGGGTCAGATCTAAGTGATCTCTTCTTAAATATGTCAGTTGTAACATAACTCACTGTAATCTCATCAGTACAAGAAAAACATTGACAGTCTAAGCAATTAACGGCTGTTCTGAAGATCGTTCCCTGGGCATGGTTTGTATATCACCATCTGCCATGCGCTAAGCAACCTGCAGTTTCCCTTGCGTAGACTAATGAACGCCACCGTTATAGACTCGTCTTCAGTGTACTGACAGATCGAAGTGGTTAACTAGTTACAAAAATGAAAACTGACTTGAAATGGATTTAAACATCCAAGTATTAAGTTACTACTGGACTGTGACAAAATACTATTTTCTAGACAAAGTCTAGCATATGTCCTTGCAGAAATATAAATATTTCCACCAATGTCTGTAGAAATCAATCACCTCAGTGATTCTCCTCACCAGAAACTTACTAAGTTTCAACTCGAAGCGCAGCACTTTTCGTGACTATCACTTGAAAAGAACTTCTGCGTAGATACGGCAACCATGTGCCTTGGCTCAGCGTAGACGCAACTTGCTTGCCAAGTGCTTGTGTTAGAATGAGCTGACCATGCCTGCTCCAGCTGGCTTTTATTCAAAACGGTCAGGGTCACGCGTCATCACCTGATATCTAGAAATCCTCATATCTCTTGAATCCCTGGTCCGATTTACTTGATACTAATTGCATTCTCTTTCATTTGGCCGTGCCAGTAATCTGATCCCAGTCTCAAGTCTCTACTCCATAGTTAACTATTTAATCAATAAATAGCCTCCACCTCTGCTATTACTCGCTACGTCACTTGACATCCAACTATCGGTAAAAATCTTCGAAATGCTTCTCGAAGCAATGTAGCGCGATATTCAAATATCTGAACTTTCAAAAGCGGCTACAGCCTTTCCCTTGATATCTAGGTGTCTGAAACTTGGAATACCCATTCCTAGAGTTGGGCACATCCACCCCACACCTAGCAAAAAATAAAAATTGAAAATTTTTTATTTTTCCTATCTACACATTAAATCATCTGGTTCTTGAATAATAGATCTTCAAATTCGATGCATTATAAGTTCCCACGATGTTACCAGTTCGTGTATTGGCTACTTCATAGCTTCCATTATTGTTTACTTCCACAATGTTCAAAATCTTCAATTTCACCAGGTTTAATATCAAAAATATCTTGATACTCTTCCAAAATCTTCCCTAACTCTGGGGACTCCTTCTCAGTGTAGACTTCTCTTCCTTCGGCTTCATGAAAAATCAGAGACCATTGAGCATCTCCCTCAATGTCTTCTTCTTCTTCTTTTCCCTCGAAGCTAATCTCTTCGGTATTCTTGAATTTAATCGTCTCTGTCTTCATATCTATCACTGCTTGATATTTCTGAATGAAATCTGCTCCCAATATCATGTCAAAAGCCATGTCCTTCATTACAACAAATACATGTCGGAAATCATGTCCTCCAATCGTAATACATAAGTATAATTGTGTTTTACACAGAGATATTTTATTTGGTATTATTCCTTGGATCTTAATTCCTGATACTGGAATCTCCTCTAAATTCTCTTTGAGCTTCCACAGAATATAAAGCTTCTCACTCACCAGACAAAGCATAGCCCCAGTATCGATCAAAGTATCGACAGGCATACCGAATACTTCGCATGTTATGATTGGCATTCTAATTCTGGTACCCATTTCTTTTCGTTCGTCATTCTGTTGAATTAAGTCATCATCCTCTGCTTGCCATTTAATAATTCTGGAAGTGAAAGTATTCAAAATTCTATCTTCTACTGTGAATTCGAAGTTTTTTTTTTTCATTACCATTCCCCCGGGATTGTTGTGTTCCCGATGGACCTGGATCATTGGGCCTCTGCTCCAAAAACTGCAAGTTATCTTGGTGTCTTGCTTCCAAATTTTTCCTCGTCTCCTTGTTAAACTCTTCATTGGACTGACGAGTATCCACATTCCCTCTGTTATTGTAGTTGTTTCTACCATAATATCTTCTTTCCTGGTACCTTCCTTGAGTATCACGTGGTCTTCTCCATCGAGTATTGTATCGATTACCACCATCCGGTCTCGCATATGGCTTGTAACTGTATCTGTTACTGTACTGGTTCCATCCTCTCTTATTGGAATCTTCCCTCGGCGTTTTCTCTTCTCGCTCCTCTCGAATCTCTCGAGGTGTTTGAGAATAACTATCAGCCATAACAGCATACACAGCGTTATTATTCTTTACTCCCTTCTGATGGAAGAATTGAGCGTTTGTATGATCCAGCTTCTGTAATACTTCATCAAATTGTTCCATATTATAGATATCAGCAGCGATCAAAGTCCTCTGGACGTCTGCTGGAAACTGACGTATCAATGCAGTAATCAACTCGTTATCTGGAATCGGCGGATCTAAATGTTGAAGTTTAGACAGCTGTCCAGAAAAGTACGTAGAGTATCGAGTAGGTTGTGACGTCGAGAATCTCTTCGAATATAACTCTGCTCTGACTTGCTGTTGGGTTTCCGGGGACCAAAACTTCTTCAATAGCCCACGAGAAAACTCCTCAAAAGTGGTTAGAGTGGATCTAAATGCTCTAAACCAAAGAAGTGCAGGACCTTCCAAGAACTTCCCTATCACTCGGATCTGTCTTTCTTTAGGGATCTTAGAATCTTTCAGGTAATCACCTGCTTCTCTCAAAAATTCCACGGGTGTTACAGAATCTCGCCCTGAAAATTTAGAAGGCTTATCCTCTATATTCTTAAATACAGTTATGGGGTTGGATTGAAATACTGTCCTGACCTCATCCTGTCTATCAGTCTCTCTAGCTGCTCCTAGATTTATCTGTATCTGTTCCTTTCCCCTTACATTTGGCATTTTAAACAGATGATCAGACTGTTTCTCATCCTTTATTTGAGTTTTCATAGCCTCAAGTTCCTTCTGGTTTTCTTCTGCCATCTTCTTAATTGCTTCAGTTTCTTTACAATTTTCCTTAACATCAGTGGATATCTGGTTCATAACAGCCTCATGACTTTTCAATGACCCTGTCATATCTGATATGTCCTTCTGAGTTGCTTGGATATCTTTGGCAATTACTTCAATATGGGATGACAAAGATTCCCTAATCTCCTTGATTCCCTCTTGGTTCTCCAGCTCGAGTGTGTCTTTAATTTCATTGACAACTGTGGTCTTGATTTCAGTTTGCAATTCACTAATCACACCTTCCCTTATTTCTCCCATGACAAGTTCTTTGAATTGTTCCGTTAAACGTTGAACAACTAGAATTCCCATCTCGTCACTCTCCTTCTTCACTCTGACTTCCAGGTTGACCATGTCTTCACCAACTTTCCTAAGACCATGTTCTATCCTATCAGCTAAGCTTTGAGATCGAAGATCGGCATCGCGAAATTTATCGTCCATTAAACTTGCGTTAGTAGCTAATGAAGTTTCGAGCTCATGTGTTTTATCGCATAATTTATTCATTTTACTCTCAAGTGTCATTTTCAAAATTTCAGAATTCTCTTTAAATTTACTTTCCATTGAATTAAATTTACTATTTAAATTTTCTTTCAAATTACCCTTTAAAGAATCAGAACTTTCTTTAAGTTTATTTTCCAAAGAATCAGAATTTTCTTTAAGTTTGTCATTCAAATTTTCTCTAAGTTTATTTTCTAAAGAATCAGAATTTTCTTTAAGTTTATTTTCTAAAGAATCAGAATTTTCCTTAAGTTTTTCATCTAAACTTCCTTTCAAGTTATCTTTTAACCTACTTTCTAAAGAATCAGAATTTTCTTTAAGTTTCTTTTCCAAAGCCTCAGTATTTTCTTTCATAATGGCTGCTACACGCAGTCCAGCCTCTTTTGAACTCTCCTCCAAACTCCTCATCATCCTCATCATTTCTTCCATAATTTTCAATTATTATTCAAACTTAGGGGTATACAACAGTGGCAAACACAAGCTTATAACTAGAACAAGAAATATGAATAGCTAATTGGAACACTATAATAAAATGAGATTTGTCCTAATGTCGACGTGATGGAAAAACAAAAGTCTCTACTTTTACGAATTACATTTACCATAATATCACAAGAAAGATATGCAAGTTCTCAAATATCCTCCACCTGGATTCTAATAATGTGTATGTCCAGTCATCGAACGTTTACTACTGAATTTACTTGACGCCCTAATGGTTAGGCCATTATCAAAAATAATCAAACCCATTCTAATTATTAACCAAGTTAAATTTTTAATTTTCCCCACTAATTGGGTTTCCTACTAATTTATTCATCCAAACCAGACATCTCTCAACTCCCAAAATATTTCTATAAAAAATTATCACAATTTCAAATCGGCATGCGATTGACCATGTCTAAATCGGGACCCACGTTCGAAGCCATTTCTCTCTCTATCTTATTTTATGTGCCCGTTTAGACCGGAGTCCGCACGACCACATATGCATTTTACCAATAATCAGTCAGCACGAGAGTCAAAATATCCCGGAGCGCCAGATGGGTTAAAGCAAATCGCAAAAACGACATCAAATTTAAAAAAAATGCTTTGCTGATTTTTGGCTCAATGCAACAATAAGGATAGAAGGAGATTTAATTGGGAGTAACACATCTGGTAAAATTATCTCAGTTTATTTTAAAGTTAAAATCTGACTGCAAGAATGCTCAAAGTAGCATCATCCACGTGTGGCGATCCACACTCTTATTTACACACAATATACAGGAATTTTCCAAACACTTTTGACAATCCTTTGGAAACTCAAGTCCGATTAATAGTCCTGTGGACTGTGTTCCAAAATTATTAATATTTAATTCCAGTTCAAAGTTAATTGTCCATACTGGAAATAACGTAGATCACTGTTTGACTATTTACATGATATTAACACTCGTAGAATAAATGTTTATAGAATTTTTAGACTTTCATTTGTTTTCCAGTTTTCAAAAATATATCGTCGAAAATATTATTATCATCGTAGCAACACAAATTATTAACACATATTAATAACATCTGAAAAGTATTTGACCATTGAGCATAGCATCGAAGAACTGTGCGAAGCACAACAACAATTAATTGTTCTTCTAACATTAAACATTCGAGAAGTGACTCGATTATGAACTTCAAGTTCCAAACAAAATACATGATTTCTGAATCATCAACTTGATCAATAAATGGTTGAACCATTCAACTATTAGATTTTCCACTTGGAATCATTATTATAAACATATTTATATTTATGGCCATTTTTAGCAATTTTCACAACTTGCAATTCTTCGACAGAATGCGGAAATAAGAATTGTAGCTTTATAATGAATTCATTTAGTTCATGGCACTAGGATTTGAAAATATCCTTCAAATTATTCGTGGTTAAAGAATTATTTTTAATTGGCAGTGGCCCATTCTATTATCTGTGTAAGAACACAATATTACAACAACAACGGCAACAACGGCAAATGTCTTCCTCTGAAGAAGAATAAACTGCTATCATGACAAATCCGGGTTCTAGCAAAATCAAAGTCTAAATGGAATTCGTAAACAAGGTTGAAATAAGAACTGATGGTTTTCAAAGGAATAACCTTCGGGTTATTCATACGACGAAATGTGTGGCTCCAATACTCCTACTATAAACCTGAGCCATCGAACCTGCTATTTGATTGATGCTCGAAAAAACCTCTTCATTCCTGCGACTTAACATGCGCACCTGGGAATGGCATTTCAACTACTCCACACACATAAATTTTCTTTCCAAAACGTATACAATAAATCAAGCCTCTGCTTGTTATCAACACTGGAAGATTAATAAACTTACAAGTTTATTATATTTTACCATTCAGTTCAACCCGTGAATTTACCATACTTATGAAAAGCTTCATTTCACTTTCGAGTGTATTTACGTCATGATTTTATATAAATACAAAAATATCCTATTTGATACAAATATCATTTGCTTCCCGTTTCATGCCTCTCCGTGTTATCTGAAACATATACTTTGCTCATAGCAAATATCAACTGTTCAACCAGAACTGAAATGTTGGTTGAATGCGGGCTTGCGCTAACCACTTTCCTTCGGAAAATCTCATGTTCCAAACTAGAAATGATTAAACTACTTCATAGGCTCTTTCTCAATACATATGATTATTAGAAAATATAATATCCAAGAATTATTTAGAAAAATTATGAAAATTATTATTATTATTATTAGTGGATTTTTATTATTATTATTAATTATATCATTTTAAATATGTTTAATTATCATCTCATTATGTGAGAATCCACATGTTCGAACCTTCGAATATGGAAAAAAAATATCCATTCCTCAACAAAAATAAATTTAACTTTTACAGTTACATCGGGGTTTTCCGTGGTTTCCTTAAAATATGAAAAATTCAAATAAATGCTCGAAATGCTCGGTCATCGATCCTAAACTGTTCTGAGTGCTGAAAATGCTCAGAATAACTCTAACAAGTCTTGCGTAAATCATTACAAGCTTTAAATACGACGAAAAAATGTGTTGGTCATCTGCAGAAAAAATAGTTTGTTCCAATTAGCTAGGCATAATATAATTCAAATGTGGCTTACATTTCTTGATGGTCTTGAAGTGTAGTAAACCTGGTCTGTACCAGATTTATCCATAGACATGCCCTATCGGACAAGCACGTATAATCCTTGTATCGGCCGCCATTGTAGACCCACAAATCGTCTAGTCAGACATAGTGGTAGTATCTTTCGACGTTTGAATAAACTGTGGTTCCATTTTAATATGGGCTTCTATCAAAGCCATAACAGTTTGTTGAAATAGGGTCAGATCTAAGTGATCTCTTCTTAAATATGTCAGTTGTAACATAACTCACTGTAATCTCATCAGTACAAGAAAAACATTGACAGTCTAAGCAATTAACGGCTGTTCTGAAGATCGTTCCCTGGGCATGGTTTGTATATCACCATCTGCCATGCGCTAAGCAACCTGCAGTTTCCCTTGCGTAGACTAATGAACGCCACCGTTATAGACTCGTCTTCAGTGTACTGACAGATCGAAGTGGTTAACTAGTTACAAAAATGAAAACTGACTTGAAATGGATTTAAACATCCAAGTATTAAGTTACTACTGGACTGTGACAAAATACTATTTTCTAGACAAAGTCTAGCATATGTCCTTGCAGAAATATAAATATTTCCACCAATGTCTGTAGAAATCAATCACCTCAGTGATTCTCCTCACCAGAAACTTACTAAGTTTCAACTCGAAGCGCAGCACTTTTCGTGACTATCACTTGAAAAGAACTTCTGCGTAGATACGGCAACCATGTGCCTTGGCTCAGCGTAGACGCAACTTGCTTGCCAAGTGCTTGTGTTAGAATGAGCTGACCATGCCTGCTCCAGCTGGCTTTTATTCAAAACGGTCAGGGTCACGCGTCATCACCTGATATCTAGAAATCCTCATATCTCTTGAATCCCTGGTCCGATTTACTTGATACTAATTGCATTCTCTTTCATTTGGCCGTGCCAGTAATCTGATCCCAGTCTCAAGTCTCTACTCCATAGTTAACTATTTAATCAATAAATAGCCTCCAACTCTGCTATTACTCGCTACGTCACTTGACATCCAACTATCGGTAAAAATCTTCGAAATGCTTCTCGAAGCAATGTAGCGCGATATTCAAATATCTGAATAAGACAGACTTTCACTAGACAACTAATAGGGTCTAGAAAGAAGCAGTTCGAGCTAAATAAAATAATAGCCGATCGTCAGGAAACCGGATTCGAAGAAGTACCAGTCCAGGAGGAGGTAGATGGTTCGAGACTTTCATATTGGTTAGAGAGGAAGCCGACATTTACGAATTTCACCCTTGGAGACGGGAAGTAAAGAAATCACGTGTGGAAGGCATAATAAAAGCCTTAGTGATTAGAATCTGTGTAGTGTAAATATATAAAATTTGTGTTAAATAGTAATGTTTTAGTGATTTTATTGTGTATCATAGAAGAATACACCAGTGTAATTTAAAATGTTATCAGTGTTTAATGTATATGAGTTAGATGTGTATCAAGATATGTCAGTGTATGAAATGAATTTGTGTAATATGGATTAATTACACATTGTGGGCGAGATGAAACATCGTTGGAAAGCACGGTATTGGACCGTCTGAGCATGTAAGTGGATATTTTCATTATGTTTTGTGTTGGGGAAGTGTTTGTGTACAATCCACCGGAGTTTGAGAAATAGGGATGTTTTTGAATAACGAATAACAGAATAAGAGCGCGGTCTGAAAAAATAAAAATTGAGAAATTATAAAATAATTGTGTGAAATAAATAAATCCTTTAGAGGAAAAGTAGGAAATAAAATATCAGTGTATTTGATAAATGTTATAAAAGCAAGCGTAATAATAATAATAATAATGAAAAGTATATAAATGAAGATTAATTTGAATTATATGAAAGAAATAGCTTTTGAGCTTTTGTAAGGAATAAAGACATGGTATAAATACATGTTCTTAAAGTATAGTGAGTATTGTCACGGGAGAGGATAAATAAAAAATAAAAAATTGAGATGTAGATCAAATGTTGATTTTGAATTTATCAGTTCTTTGGAAGACGCTAGGCCTTAAAGTAATGTATAGCGCATTGTCGCGCATTAAAGTAAATTATCACGCTAGGAAGGCGTTGAATCTAAATATACTTGGTAAATTAATTGTGAGGGACAGTTGATTGCGGTAATTGAGCTATAATAAGTCCTCCAGTATGGGATTGGTTCCCGAGGCCATGTGTGTTATATTGTATTAAATAATAGGGAGCGTATTTATTGTATTGATGAGCGCAGGTGAGACCGAGGTCGCCTTAAACGCTGAATTTTTGTAAGTCCTCCAGTATGGGATTGGTTCCCGAGGCAGTTGAGAGAGTCGAACCTAGACTCGTATAGTTGTGGAAGCCCCTAAATATCGTCGTTGTATCAGGATTGTATCATCTGCATATCTCAGGTTGTTTATATTTAACCCAGCTATTTTGATTCCTGTTTCTTCGTCTAACCCCACATTCCTTATAATGTGTTCTGCATACAGATTGAAAAGGTAAGGTGACAATATACAGCCTTGCCGTACTGTGCCCAACTCTAGGAATGGGTATTCCAAGTTTCAGACACCTAGATATCAAGGGAAAGGCTGTAGCCGCTTTTGAAAGTTGTATTGAATTATTCTTACCCATCAATGATGACACTTCATAATTAATAAATGCCAAGGTTACGAAAGTGGTCTATGAACCTATATAATCCTGATGGCTGAAACCGAAGAAGATTTAAAAAATCTCTTACTGAAAGTGAAAGAAGAAAGTTCAAAGGCTGGACTAATGTTGAATGTCAAGAAAACAAAAATTATGACAACTACAACTGTCAATTCATGGCCAGAAGGAACGTAAGGCCAGAGGATAGGGATGATGAATATCGGGCCGAAATAGAAGAGAGATATCAGGAAAGTCTTCGTTACATGAATGAACGACCAGACGAACCTGAAAGGCAAAAAGTCCGTTGGAGTGAGGCAATAAAGAACCGAAAATCACCCGACCGACTAGAAGGAGCTCAAAGCTTGGAGCTACAAGCTCAATTGAAGAATGAGGGGAAAGGAAGCCCTCAGGATAAAAATAACTTCAAAATTAAATCAGCAAAAGTGGAAACATACCAGGAGCTGGGAGGAGGTAGAGATTGTGAATTGGATAGCAAGACCAGATGAGCTAATTAACGAGGATGTGGAAGGAATCCCACCTATTAGAAGAGAACTACCTATCATCATGCTAAGGATAGAAGGATTACTGGTCAGGGCATTAATTGATACTGGATCAACCATAAGTTTAACTACGCAAACCCTCTTAAATGAACTGGAAACAAGAGGCCGCGTATTGAAAATTCCCACATCAAGTGTGAAGATTAAGGGAATTATTCCTGAAAAATCTTTAACATGTAAATTTCAGGTATACATCGATTTGAGCATGGGTAACGCTGAAATTTCGCAATGCTTTTTGCTGGTAAATCAATTGCCATATAATGTCATATTAGGTATTGATTTTATCCGTGAGAACAAGGTCATCATAGACCTAGCGCAAAATTGCATTCGGATTCAAAGAGAGGATGTGGATGAACAAAACATTAACCTCCAGGAACAGGATGTGAAAATAGGAGAACAGGTATGGCATGTGGAAGAAGTAACGGAAGAAGGTTGTAAGGACATAGAAAAGATATTTGAAGTCCTAAATATAGAACTTGAAGATAGTTCGGAAACTGAGTTCGAAACCAACCCGTCAGGAAAAATAGAGGAAGCTAAAGTTAACCTCGAAAATAAGGAACAATTAAAGGAATTACTATTAAATTTCAGGGACGTATTTGATTCCAAGCCAGGGAAGATTGAAAATTTAAAATACGCGTTCCAAGTAAATGATGGGCACCCGGTTGCAGAAAAACATTACCCACAAACGAAGAAAACACTGCAGAAGATGATGAATGCAGGTGTGATACAAAAGATGGCGACACCATATGTTAGTCCATTAGTAATTGTGAGTAAACCGGATGGCTCAGTAAGGGTGTGTTTAGATGCCAGGAATTTGAATGCAAAAACCATACCAGAAAATGATTCGGCACCACCCATCAAAGAAGTACTGAGGAAATTTAAAGGCAAGAAGATTTTCACAAATATTGACATGACTTCTTCGTATCATCATCTCGAACTGGAAGAGAAAACCAGTCTTTTAACTGGATTTCAGTTCGACCAACAAACATACTGCTTTAGGAGATGTCCGTTTGGTTTGAAGACCGCGGGATCGGCCTTAATAAGAGCGCTTGATCGAAACCTGTCAGAGGAAGTGAAAGATTGCACTATCCGTTATGTGGATGACATTTTGCTTACCTCGGAAAACACTGAGGAACATTTGGAAAAGTTAAAGAAATTATTGGAAGATTTAAGAAGGGCTAACTTTAAGATTAATTTGAAGAAATCAAATTTTTGTCAGAGACAAGTAACATTTTTGGGGCATGTGAATGATAAGGATGGTGTTAAACCAAATCCATGCAAATTAGAATCGATAAGAGATTTTCCCAGGCCTTTGAAGGTGAAAAACGTTCGCCAGTTTTTGGGATTGATTGGATTTTTCTCAGGACATTGTCCATCATACACCAAAACTGTTGCACCACTACAGGACCTTCTGAAGAAGGGGGCAAGTGGAAATGGACGGAGGAAACAGAAAAAGCATTTATAGAGGCCAAGGAAATGCTCTTAAACTATGTGAAGCTAGGATATCATGATTTTAATCAGAGATTTATTATACAAACAGATGCATCCCAGATTGGAATAGGGGCAATGCTATATCAGGAAAACCCGGATAATCCTGATAAGAAAAATTATCTAGCTTTCACAAGTCGGAGACTGAAACCACACGAGAAAAATTATACAATCAGCGAGATCGAGCTGTTAGCGATACTGCACGCGTTGCAATATTGGCGAAAGATCGTATATGGGTTTCAAGTCACATTAAGGACGGATCATAAAGCCTTAACCTTTTTGATGAAGACTGATTTATCCAGTCAAAGGTTGATGCGTTGGGCTTTATACATTCAACAGTTTGACGTAAATATAGAGTATTGCCCAGGGAAAGAAAATATAGTTCCAGATTATTTAAGTAGACAGCCAGAGTCCACAGAAGAGGAAGTAATGGCTATTGATTTGGAAGACAGGGATCAGCGTACTCTGAATGAGTTAAGAAGCATTGGTCAACGACAACGTGAGGATCCATGGATGAACATGCTCATATCCTTCCTTGAAGGGAGTTTGATAAGGGGAACACCGGCGTACACGGAAGCTAATAAGATAGCTCAAGATTACACATTCTATAATGGATTGTTATATAAGTTTGTGGACTCTGACCATACACGATTGAGGATCGTTGTACCTGCGATTTTGCAGAGAAAGATGGTATGGTTAGCCCATAGATCGTTTGGACATATGGGAGTCGACAAAACAGTCTCGATGCTGAAAGAACCATTTGTATGGCCGAGACTGAGAGAGACTGTAAGGGATACGATAAAGACATGTGATCTATGTCAAAGAATTAAGCCAAATGCCTTTTTGATGAGACAAAAGCCAATACCATTGTTGCCCGAGAGGCCAGGCCAAATTATTTCTATTGACAATTTCGGACCTTGGCCAAAGGCTAGGAGAGGAAATCGACACATAATGGTGGCTATGGATGTTTTCACAAAAATGGTTGTCCTTGCTCCCATACAGAAGACTAGTACCAAACAGGTATTAAAACGACTCAAAGAAAAAGTGATACCTATTCTGGGAAAACCCGAGAATTTGTAGTCGGATCACGGTAGTTGTTTTACAAGTGTAGAGTTCAGACAGGAATTAGAAAGACTTGGAATACGTCAGATTTTGTCAAGTATTCGCCATCCTGAGGCAAATCTTGTGGAAAGAGTGATGAGGGAGACGGCCAAGTATTGTAGGATATACTGTGCCGAAGAAAATTGGAACTGGATAGATATCCTGGATATTATCGAATTCTGTATAAACAACACAATCCATGAATCTACGGGAGAGATACCAATAACGTTACATCGGAATGAGCAACCAGAGAGACCTTGGAGTCTGGTAATTCCTAGGCCAGCAGACGCTCAGCCTGGAAGAGATGTACGTATTAGAAGAGCCTTTGAGCATCTAAAAGCTCAAGCTGATAGAGGGCAAAGAAGAAACAGGCACAAGAGGTATCATCGACCACTATTAGCAGGAGAAATAGTGTTAGTGAAAAGACCAGCCATTTCGGATCCAGGGAACAGCGTGTACAAGAAGTTCCAGAAAATGTACCACGGACCGTATCAAATAATAAGAGACTTAAGAAATAATGCCTATAGAATTCGGCACTGTGAAACGAATCACGAAGTGACCATGAACTCCGCGAATTTAAAAATATATTACCCTCCCGAAGACTTCGATGAAGCAAATGAACAAGCCCTGGTTATGGAACAATTTAGAGATGATGAATCCACTTTTGATAGAAACAATAGTAAGGTAGAAAAAGGAAACAGAGCTCAACCATTCGATTGCGAATGCGAATTAGAGAAACTGTATTGTGAGATAAAAGAAATAATTGAGTTTGTTGAAAGGGAAAATTCCAATTTAAGAAGAGAGAATGAGGAAATAAAGAAACGGGTTAGGATAGACCACACCCGTAACGAAGAATTATGTTCTGGAGACTATAATCCAGGAAAATAAGAAAGAAAGAAAGAAAGAAAGAAAGAAAGGGTAGGGACAGGGCGTACCCAACCTACACTATTACCGGATATGACTTAAAAGGTGGAAAACCCAAATTATCGTGGGATTTTAAAGGAATAAAGAACAAAAGGTACTGAGAAATGTTAGGATGGTTTCGACATGAAGACAAACAAGAGTTTTTGAATAATTGAAATAAATTTCCTCAAAATTTTTCGAAAATTTATTTACCTAAGGAGGGGAGAGATGAACCCATGTACCATTGGTCAAAGGGGTCGAATCCATGCAGCTGTGCCAGAAGAAGAATAATTAAATTTAACCCCTTTACAAGAATAATATTAATTAAATAAATACAGCATTGTGAATCATTTCGGAATAGAGATTTTTGTGTGGAGAAAAAGTTTTTAATAATTGCTTAGAAAAGAAGTGCAAATGCAGCATGACGTAATTAAAAGTTCCCCGAGACCCGAGGAGTGGGGAATTAAAAATCAACTGTAACACCCACACAGCTGAAGACTAAATTTTATTTAATATCTCAGAACTGCACGATCGATTTTCATGTGCAAAGAAGTCACTTTACGTTTAGGAAACGAGCTTTCTAGAGATATAAATTTTATAAGTGTGCGACAATTACATCAAAAGTTGGTCACGAAAAGGACAAGGATTTATCTTTTTTTTTTTTAGCTAAAGAGTATAAAAATCCAGGCAGAGCAAGACCTATCATGCAGTTTACTAAGACTCCTTGAGGGGAGACGCTACATCACCGAATGCAGTCTACGAGCATCCCTTGAGGGGAAACGCTGTATCTCATCGTATAGCCAGTATCCGACAGCCCGAGGGCGTCGCTGTATAGACAACCAACGTGCACCCGTAAGGAGTGGCCGATAAGTATTATTATAGTATCGCCGTGTGGAGAATTAGGAAAATCCTAAATACAGGATCTAGTTCCGCCAGTATAAATTTTACAGTGAAAAGTTCAGTAATTACAGTCAGAGTAGGCTGCGAACTTAGAGAACAGGCGATAGGTCGTCAAAAATACAGTCCAATTAAACGACCGAAAATATCGTAACGTGTTGAAGTACCATAACAGCGAGATAAACATTTTATCAACGTATAAGAACCCGATCAGGGTCGGAAAAAAATAAGGTTCGCACAGGGTTCGGAAAAAATAGGAATTCGAGGACAGAATAAGCCGAAAAGAGAAGTAAATTCTAGACATTGTTTCAAGGAAACAAACGAACTATAAAAAGCACTAAGTTACGAGGAGTATTAGATGCGAGAAATAATAGGTCACCGATAGATTATCTGGGAGACCGTGAATAAGACAGACTTTCACTAGACAACTAATAGGGTCTAGAAAGAAGCAGTTCGAGCTAAATAAAATAATAGCCGATCGTCAGGAAACCTGATTCGAAGAAGTACCAGTCCAGGAGGAGGTAGATGGTTCGAGACTTTCATATTGGTTAGAGAGGAAGCCGACATTTACGAATTTCACCCTTGGAGACGGGAAGTAAAGAAATCACGTGTGGAAGGCATAATAAAAGCCTTAGTGATTAGAATCTGTGTAGTGTAAATATATAAAATTTGTGTTAAATAGTAATGTTTTAGTGATTTTATTGTGTATCATAGAAGAATACACCAGTGTAGTTTAAAATGTTATCAGTGTTTAATGTATATGAGTTAGATGTGTATCAAGATATGTCAGTGTATGAAATGAATTTGTGTAATATGGATTAATTACACATTGTGGGCGAGATGAAACATCGTTGGAAAGCACGGTATTGGACCGTCTGAGCATGTAAGTGGATATTTTCATTATGTTTTGTGTTGGGGAAGTGTTTGTGTACAATCCACCGGAGTTTGAGAAATAGGGATGTTTTTGAATAACGAATAACAGAATAAGAGCGCGGTCTGAACAAATAAAAATTGAGAAATTATAAAATAATTGTGTGAAATGAATAAATCCTTTAGAGGAAAAGTAGGAAATAGAATATCAGTGTATTTGATAAATGTTATAAAAGCAAGCGTAATAATAATAATAATGAAAAGTATATAAATGAAGATTAATTTGAATTATATGAAAGAAATAGCTTTTGAGCTTTTGTAAGGAATAAAGACATGGTATAAATACATGTTCTTAAAGTATAGTGATTATTGTCACGGGAGAGGATGAATAAAAAATAAAAAATTGAGATGTAGATCAAATGTTGATTTTGAATTTATCAGTTCTTTGGAAGACGCTAGGCCTTAAAGTAATGTATAGCGCATTGTCGCGCATTAAAGTAAATTATCACGCTAGGAAGGCGTTGAATCTAAATATACTTGGTAAATTAATTGTGAGGGACAGTTGATTGCGGTAATTGAGCTATAATAAGTCCTCCAGTATGGGATTGGTTCCCGAGGCCATGTGTGTTATATTGTATTAAATAATAGGGAGCGTATTTATTGTATTGATGAGCGCAGGTGAGACCGAGGTCGCCTTAAACGCTGAATTTTTGTAAGTCCTCCAGTATGGGATTGGTTCCCGAGGCAGTTGAGAGAGTCGAACCTAGACTCGTATAGTTGTGGAAGCCCCTAAATATCGTCGTTGTATTGAATTATTCTTACCCATCAATGATGACACTTCATAATTAATAAATGCCAAGGTTACGAAAGTGGTCTATGAACCTATATAATGTTGTTAAAAATGAATGAAAGAAACGCCAGGTCTGTTCAAAGGACTGTGGAAAGGAAATAGCTGTTTTAAAAGCATGAATGTAGCTGTCTCGAGACGAGACATAGAGCCTCCCCTCCCTGGCCATAAATCACGTCAAGTGTTAAGGTCTGACCGCTCGCTATTGAAAGGCGGTAGGTCGGAGAAGACCGTCTGTGGAAGTAATGATACACCGTGAGTGTTTAGAATTTGTTAATGACCCGGGATTTGAACCGAGGTCCTTGTAGATGAAAGCACCGCTTGCCAGTTCAGATCGTAGCTTTCTTATGTGATAATGGTCTTTTAAGACAAATAAATAAAAATCCCTAATGTAATGTTGTATGGATGTAGGATTTCACGAGTTCAATGAGGACAATTAGATTCCGGGAGTAATCATAATTTTTGACTTTGTTCAAGTAGTCTTCGGTAACTCTGGAGTACACAAGTATTTTCCCGATCACTGTAGTGAATTTGTTAACTTGAGAGAGATGGTAACGTAAGAACATTCTGAGATGCCCAAAAATTTAAGTAAAGGAATAACAATTAATTTGAATAAGATTATATATTATTTTTATTATAACACTCATAAAATAGACATTGAGGTGTGTAAAAGAATAACACAATTTATAGTGGAAAGTATTGAGCCATTGGAGCTCGTGATTGTAGTAAAATTTTAAAGGGACACTTTATGGAAGTGAAAAGAATTATAATTTTTGTTGGTTTGAAGGAAACCATGTGTTTTAATATGATATTCGTTTGATTTTATGTGTTTTTGTTCACTTTGAACAAGTTTAGAAGGATTGGTCAGTAGTTGATTTGTTTGTAGCGCCATAATTTTGGTTAATTAAATGTTTTATAATAGGAGTTGATTTTGTTTTTATTTTTGGAAGTGTATCCTCTATTTAATCCAAAATGTGTAAGTCACAGAGTGGGAGAACGTACCAAAACCCCGAAAATCCCGATTTGAGCATTGCTGGCATACTGTGATTTGCATATTTCTTACTGAAAGGGCACAATACTAAGCACGAATGTACCAACGGGAATGGTGAAAGACTAATTGACTTTTGCAGAAACTTTGAACTTAAAATCATGAGCACACAATTTCAAAAACCTCCACACAAGTTAACCACATGGAGATCACCCAATATTAGACATGGTAAATACCAAATTGACCATATCGCAATTTCCAAGAAAAACACAAAATAAATTTTAAACGTCCGAGCTCGCAAAGGTGCCTTTGAATCAGACCTTCATCTTCTCCAAATTAAGACGAAATTCCTACCCAATAGAAAGCAAAAAGGCCCACCCAAAAGTATCAAACCAGATCCAGAGTACGTGAAACTCCACAAAGAAGAAATCATAATGCAAATTAATCAGGAGACATCAACAGACTGGCAGAAAATAACGAAGAAAATTCAGGAAGTCATGAAACTAGGACAACCTCCTCGCACAAGGAATGCAATTTGCGATCGGGCAGTTGACAACCGAATTACTGCGTGAAAAAAGTTTAACAGTCACAAAACTGAGGAAAACGGGGAGAACTTTCTTAAAGCCCAAAAATATGCCTCCAAAACAATTAGAAAAGAAAAACGAGGATGTGACAACAACAGACTCCATGAAATACAGCAGGATTTCACCCAACATAATACTAGAAACTTCTACAAGACGTTTAGAGAAAACTTAAAGGGATATCAGGCGCCCAGCCAGTGCTTTAAAAAATCCGATGGCACGTTGGAAACTAACGCGAAAGAAAACTGTAAAATATTAGCCCAATACTTCAACTCCCTTCTTAACTGCGATCCACCCCAAGATAAACTTACCTTCACTCCTCCGGTTTCCACATACCCGGACTCACAAGCCCCTGACCTAGAAGAAATTCAGGAGATCATCCAAAAGCTCAAAAATAACAAAGCACCAGGAGAAGATGGGATCATTGCTGAATTCTGGAAACTGAACGATCCTACACTTACGCAGAAACTTCATCACGTCATTTCAGACATATGGATGATGGAGCGAATACCAGAAGACTGGAAATGTGTTCCAATTCATCCGTTACACAAAAAGGGTGATAAAACAGACATTGCTTATAAAATCCTTTCCAAGGCACTTTTAAACAGGCTAGAACTCCAGGCGGATCCACTAATTGGTGAATACCAAGCCGGATTCAGAAAAGGGCGATCATGTGCAGAACAGGTGTGGAGTTAAAAACAATATTACAAATGAGAAAATGTAGAAATACAGTTATAGCATTCATCGACTTCAGAAGACTTCTGTAGACCGTGAAACCCTTTTTATGATCATGAAAGAATTCGGGATAGACAGAAAGACCCAAAAAATCATTGAAAATATGCTTACAGGAACTATGTCCAAAGTGAAATTCATGTTTGAAATATCGGAGCCCTTTGTCATCAAAACAGGAGTTCGACAGGGGGACGGATTATCCCCAATGCTCTTTAATATTGTTCTAGAGAAGATCATTAGGGAATGGGAACCTCATGTGAAAGGCATTCAAATTGGTATAAAAAAAAGAGAACCGTCTTACAGTCAAGTGCCTCGCTTTTGCGGACGATATTGCCATTATCACTATCACCAGACATGAAGCCATACACGCAGTGGAAAAATTACATGAAATTGCGCAAAGAACCGGACTACAAATTTCTTATGAAAAACCCAATATGGAAAGACGGCCAGAAAATAACTCATCTTTAATCACACAATACGGTAAAATAACACAAGTCCCCCATTTTAAATACCTTGGTGAAATCATACAGTCCTCGGGACAAAGAATCACCAAACTACAGAAGGCCTACAAGCTAACGTGGGCTCACTACAACAAGAAGTGCATCTCGCTAGACGAAAAATTAAGACACTATACAACGGTGATTCTTCCGGAAGCAACTTACGCAGCCGAAACAATGGTGATCGACGGTCATTCCAAAATTAAGGATATAGAAAAACAGGAAAGAAAAATTCTCAGAAAGATTTACGGGGCAGTTAATAATAACGGTATTTGGATGAAGAGACCTCAAAGCGAACTCTACCAAAAGATCCACACGATAACGGAAGTAATCAGAAAACGCCGAGTACAGTTTTATACACACATGTACAGGATGGAAAATTTCAGAACGGCGAAGAAATTGCTCAACGTTATAACACGGAGTAAGTGTGGCACGGAATGGCTGACAGAGGTTCACAGGGATCTAAAACAGGTCAACATTGAAAATCTTGAGAACCGTACCGAGTGCAGGAATAAAATCAAAAATGTTAAGTTTGATCAGAGACCGTACGACAGCCTGGAAGAAAATGGACAGCTGAGCGGAAGAAGGAGCATTCTGAGAGGATGAAGAGATTTTGGGAAGAGAAGCGGAAAAACGCCAGGAGATGAAATCATGTATTCAAGTTCACTCGTTCTCCTAAAGGGGAACAATCGATTAAATAATAAAATTAAAATAATAGTCTAAAGGCTGAAAAAACAATTTTAAAATTCAGATCTGTTACAATGTGTTATAAAATGAAAGATATAAATCGTGATTTAAAAAAACCAGTTTGACGTTGAAACAGTGAAATGGTTATTATATGTGCATGGAAATTTGTAGGTTAAGGACTGACGTGAACATGTATGTGAGCGAATATATACAATTATGATGTAACTGTGAAAATTATGATAGAAGAAATTGAGTAATCGAATGTATATTTACTGTGATTAAAGTACAACTGGTTATTGACCTAAGGTTTCAATTTACTGAATAGTTAAACTTCGACAATAAGGACAAGGGACGATTATGAGGTCACGATGGAAAATAACTCATTCAGCGTTCCATGTTTTGAGAACTGGGCGGTAATTTCGCTGAATTTGCTAGCATTCCAGCAACGCTTCGGTTTGCCCCCGGTCAACGGTGAGCTGCCCGTTCCGGAGCCTGGAAACCCCTGTCATATTCTTGGCTTTTCATAATTAAATGTGCAGGTGATGTCGGCATTATTTGCAATGCACGCCAAGTAACGATGCTATTAGGCATCAGCTGATGGTGACAGCGATCTAAATAGGGGTATGAACCATCTTTTGATCAATCACAATGCGATACTGAACGTAACATACGAGGACTTGTAGAATGCGCTGTTCAATACGTCCTGTTGTTCAGGCCCGACGAGAGGGGGGGGGGTCAGGCAGGGCTGGTGCCCCGGGGCCCGACCCTACCAGAGGGCCCGGCGTCCTAGGAGGATGGGCCCGATTAGGCATTGATTTATTATTGCCTTTATGTGACTTGAATTTTCTACTGGCAATGAACTGTCTGTGAACAAAGTTACAAGGATTGAAAAACTTATTCTGTCAAGTGGACAATATTTTCCGTTACAAAGCGCTTGTGGGAAGAACAACTGTCTCAAAGCGGTCAACTTAGGCGATGGGGATTCTAAATTTAGCTTATTCGGCTTATGTACCAATCCTTCAAATAACTTTCTCATCCCTTCACTTATTTCGCCAAGGCCACGAGAGCCTGGGCTGCCCTGGTGTGTTTGGTCAGCTAGCTCAAGAGTTTCAAGTTAGGTGCGTCACATCGAGCTTAGATATTTAGAGGTGTTAGTGTCTGAAATGTATGTATTGTCTAGCTTGACATATCGTATGCCGTGCAGGCAGTTGCTGTAAGTGAAATAAATTTTAAAGTAGCGTCCACACAGTAATTCACTTTATAGTTATTGTTGATTTAAGGGGAGGAACAGCGAGGTCATCGTTCCCTAGTAATTCACTTTCGCATTATATGAAAAATTATCATTGTTGGCTAAATATCATGCGAAAGGGTGGGATGATTCTGTTGTCAGACGTAGATAGAAGAAATTCATGCGAAATTGTTCATCTTCTCGAATACTGAATTGAGGAAACCAATGCTAACATTTAAATAATCTGTATGTTTAGGTGCTGTATAATTATTATTATTACTGGTTCATTCAATACGATTAACAATCCTAGGTACTTGGGTTCGTGTGCAAATCATTTCTAAATAAGGGATTTATTGAAACCCTATTACCATTGGTACTAAAGTTGGAAAATGTATCCAAAGGCTGAAACTAAGGTAACATTCCAGTATTTTTCTGGACTGAGTGTTTGATTAACCAGGAGAAAAATGACAATTAAGCTAGAGCACTGAACTTTGTTTTCCAATTCCTCTCATGGAACGTCAGTGGTACGGGCAGATGACCTAGCTGTTCCGCCCCTTAAAACAATAAAAAGTAACGTCAGTGGTGTGTATGGCGATGGAGAAATTAATATATTGCATGTAGGCAACCGCGCAGATTTTCCTAAGACCAAATATTCGAACTCTGCTTAATTTAGAAGAAAATTAAGCTGAAGTATTGCCACGGTGGGTGAGTGGTTAACGTGTCGGACTACCAACCCCAAGCTTGCAGGTTCGCTCATGGCCATGGTAAGTGATTTTTAAAGGCAACAAAAACCACGACACGCATGTCATACGTTGTTGGCATGTTAAAGAACCCATTTGAATTCAATAGGCCGTGTTCTTAATGGCAAAATTAATCTCGGGATTTTCCACCAACACGAAGTTCCTCCATTCTCTACTAGAAAGCGCTATAGTGTCAAGGAGCTTAGATATCTAACCTCCTTGACTTTCATAGCGTTCCAAGGAGCGACAAAATTCGACATGAAAGCTGCTCTCTGGGTGTCTAATAACAAAGCTTGCACCCGGCACCCGAGGCCATACGATATTATTATAATATAAATACAATTTTGTTTTGTGCTGGTGCAGGGGCTATTATTATTATTGGACATTTCTACGCCGTTTATTCCAAAGAGCACCGTCGATCTGCAAAGCACTTATATTTCAGGACGCGAACAGATACTTTCCCTTGCAAATCAAGCCCTTCCGTGATACGCTTTAACGTCTCAATACTGTTAAACATAAAATGAGTTGCTCTCTTTATCTACGACTTAGAAATGGCACCGGGTCCTGACGAAGCCGCGGCAGAAATGCAGGATTCGGCTTCCCGTCTGCGGTGTCATTCGTAGTCTTACTCAACAGTTAGTAATAGGCCTATTTGTCGTTACAGTTATTAATTCATTTAGGGGTTTACGGCATTTAACCCGTGTACTTAGTAACTAGTGGGTCTAGTATCACTGGCGGGTAATGAACTATTGTCGCTCCGTTGGGAATCGTTTGTATCAACTAGTAGCCTACTGTAGATATAATTCCGTATTTGCTGACGCATTAATTTTCCGGTTTGTTTCGGAAAGCCTCTACGTTATTGAATGAAGTTGACTGTAAAGCAGTAGTTTTCACAATTATTATTGAAGTATATTACAAGATTCTCAAACAACGAACAGAATCGCAAACAAACAAAAAAACGTTCGAATTGTGTAGACTGAAGAGGAGGCTAGTGGTTGTCGTATAACAAGAGAGGTGTATTGGCAACATTGTTGTAACTATTTGTCTTGGAGAGTAGAAACTTAGATCCTCTTAAAACCACCCACTGCTGGACGAAAAGCAGGGTATACACTGTGCTGTGCTATGGCCTCTGTGACATGATCAATCGCATGCCGTATTCTTAGTTGCCGACTGGGAAAGTGTTAGCCGTTGCGACTATTACTGTAATTATTAGGGTGTCCCTGGACATGAAATATGCTAGCCTACTATCCCAGCATTTATCTGGAGGGAGTGTGATAAACCACACTCAGGATAACTTCTGTCAGCATCGGGATTCAAACCTCTAATCATGTTTTCATTATGAAAAGAGATTACGTCATATGTCACAGAGGCCGTAGTACTGCACATTGTACAGTATAAACTTTCCACCTCTTTTAACATGCAGGTCAGTGAACTGAACTTCCTGTTGATTAAGTTTTGGGTCTGAGGACGTCGTGGTCAACAGTCCTTTCTACTTACTGTGCGTGTAGAACTCTGTCCGACAATCTATATCTGAAGTTAATAATATATTTTTAATTAATTTGGGATAGAATTGGGGAGAAAATGAACGTACGATGGTGCAACTGCAGCCTTTGGCTATAGGGTTAAAACGATGATTCATGGAAAATATGCTTAGAATCACTGACGGTGGAATTCGAACCCATCTGTTTCCGAGTTCATGGACAACAGCTTTTTTCATTGTGAATTTTTATTCCAAGTTAAATACTGTAAAAGCGATGAAATAACGGTCCGGTAAATGCATTTTCTTTTCATATTTGTGTACTACAAACGAGCATATTGCTTTTACGAGTATCACTGAAGTTCTAAAATTATTGATATCAAAGAGGATCTGCAGAACTTTAAATCTGAACACTGTGCATGCTTACAGGGTTACCTCATCGGGGCAAATTTAGATCTGTCAAATGCCAAAACTAAATAGAATAGTGAACTAATGAAAATTATTATCTAGTTTTCGATGGCTTTACTCTGATATTTATTTTTGTTAATTCAAAATAATGCATTGGTAAACGCATGTCAGGTATAAACATTTATTTTTTATTATTTACATAGATTACGCCCACATTGGAGCACTCAAATCAATCCATATACACTACAGTCTTTACAATATTAGTTGTAATGGCTTCTCAACTTCCTCTTCACCTTCCAGAGCTTCTTTAATCTCTCCGAACTGGCCGCCCTCTCTTCATTTGTAAAGGTGTACTGTTTTCGTTTGACTGTTTTTTATTTCAATCTAGTATCCCTACTTCTCAGAATCCTCTTCTCTTTTCTCTCTGCAATTTGTTTCATTGTAATATTTAGCTCATCTAAATCACTCTGGACCTCAACGAACCAATTGTTCTTGGTTTTACTTTTCCAAAAGAAATTGAATAATTGTTTCAGTAGTCTGGTGTCTGGTAGTCTTACTATGTGGCTGAAAAAGGCAATTCCCCTTTTTTTTGCCTTTTTTCCGCCTTTTAATACAATTTAATAAATTATTATTATTATTATTATTATTGCTTGCTGGTTTTAATGTTCTTGAAATTGATTTCGTGATGAACATTTTGTGCAAAAAAATGCGCAAAATCAGTTTGTGCAAATTTACGAGGATTATAATTTAAATTTACAGAATTTTGTTAAAGAGGGGGGCCCCGGGAGATTCCAGCCCCAGGGCCCGTCGCCGCTCTCCACGGCCCTGCTGTTGTTGGGTACTAAAACATATCCTCTTCGCAAAAGAAGAATCCTGGAGGTACACGATTTTGTAATATCCGATTGCATTAATGTTTTTTTTTAAATCATGTTTTCATACGAGAGATTAATTGTCCCTTAAAATGTGAGTGTTATAGCCACTGTAAGTAACATAGAATGTTAGTGTTGGAAATATAACTTAGAAGTCCTCTCGAACATGTACATCAATCATTCAATCAAAATGTTGGTGCTAAATATCAAACAGCTAACCTAACTTAGTTAGTGCTCGACATGTAGCTGAGGCCTCCCGGAAATAAATTGTACGAAATGCTTATTGAAATCTTTGATTTCTACTTTTAGTTGTTGGAGTCTGTAGGGATTAGGCATGGAAACCATATTTATGTTAGCGACATTGCGGTCGCATAGCCCCGTGTATTTGTGTGTGTGTGTGTGTGTGTGGGGATTTGTGGGATAACCTGTGTTATTGTGATGGCTGTACTAGTATGTATTTGTAAATTGGGGATAGTATTGGGAAGGAGGCAGCCGTGGCCTGAAATTAGGAACCATCCCAGCATTTTCCTGGAGTAGAAATGGGGGAAACCGCGGGAAACCACTTCCAGGTTGGCTGAGATGGTAATCGAACCTTCCACTAATCAGTTTTGCCTCTCGTGGCTGAGTGTACCCCGTCTCAGCCCTCACACCAGAATTAAATTTTCTTGGTAGAGTCGGGAATCGAACCCGGACCTCCGGGCAGCCAAAAACGCTCGTCGCTACACCACGAGGTGGTCAGGCAAGACCCTAAAGGACAACTTAATATTTCACTTGGTATTTATTTGATACCAGGTAGCTCTTTCAAGTAACATAACTAAAATGAAGATATGCGTATGTAATAAAATAAACCTTAGAGAAGGAATCTATGCATTCCACCTAATAGCCGCCGCTTATTCTCAGACTCAGAGTAATATCGATTACTACAGTGACATCACGCCGATACGATCCACGGCCACCTATACATAATTGTCCTGGAGGGCCCTGGATTCTGTCCCGTATTCTTTGTCCTGCTTATAAATATTCCTTGCTATTGTCAGATTGTTTACAGGAGATGCACTTGGAGTAATCGAGAAATAGTTCACTCGTATATTGTGACTTGTCTTATCAAAGTGCGTGTGCTACATAAGAAAGTGTGTGAAATGTTTAACACAGTTGAGAATATTAAGAAAACTCTGTCGTACTGGTATTTTCGGTATGAACTTCTCACTTATTTCTATTTGTTTGAACCATGGGAAAAACTACTACTCCATTCTATTTTCTTCCTAGTTTTTATGCTGATACTGTTGTCTTCATACGTCTATGTGCCGCGTTATACGCTCTCCTTATTGACTGGGCTCCTTTCCTGATTTGATAATTTGAACAATAGTGAAAGCTAAGGAACTGTACTCTGGAACATAATCTGGAGCTTGTGATAGTTAAGTGATAAAACAACATGAAGTTATTTCGTGAAATACGTCCACTCTCAAATATGTATTATTTGTAACGTACCGAAGTTATAAGAGCCTGAGTATGTTGTGCAATAACTATTATGAGCATTTTATTCTAGTATTATAATATTATAAAATTGTAAAACGAAAGTGTTGGCAGCCTATTAATAATATTAATTATTGGGAAGAGGTACTCCTCCCTTCTCACAACTTTTACAAGGCAGATTATTGGAAATGTATTATTTATGATGTACATACCTTTCTGGGGGTGTTTAAAGATCATTTCAATTTGAATTGTCCCTGCTGCACCGGAAATATTTCTTTTATTACGTAAATAAATCATTTTCCTTCTTGTTAATTTGACAACCACCGCCATGACACATTGACGTCCTACATTACGTCGTACCCGTTGCCAACATGTCCGATACAAAAAAAAACACCACACGACACGTATTATCGCAGTGGTACGATGTAACCTTCAACAGGTAGGGTACAACATCACCCTCAAAATGGAGAATAAAAGCACCGGTGTCGACGCTGTCCTCTCCAATCTTCCGGGGAATGCGCCTAATCTTGGTGACGCCTCTCTTCCCCAGATCCCGCAACAATTCCGCATCACGATTATGAGGTCACGATGGAAAATAACTCATTCAGCGTTCCATGTTTTGAGAACTGGACGGTAATTTCGCTGAATTTGCTAGCATTCCAGCAACGCTTCGGTTTGCCCCCGGTCAACGGTGAGCTGCCCGTTCCGGAGCCTGGAAACCCCGTTATGATTTCCAAATTTCCCATCGGTTTCCTCGGAAAACATTATGGATTTCACCAGTTTAAAATCAACCCCGTCTGCCCTGGTAGCTACCAGGTAGTGAGGTGAATTGTCAACGGAGAAACGTGCGTTAACAGTTTAGTTTCAAGGTGAATTCCCAAGGTGTATACACCTTGCGATTGATCCGAATCTCAAGAGAGGGCTTTTTAAGGGGCCACAGTCTGATTATTTTTAGAACGTTTATGGGCCATCCCGTTAACAACCTCTATGAATGCTACCTACTCCGAAAGAGGTCCATCACAGTAGGTGATACCCAGTCAAGGCAATACCAACCTTGTGATAGTAAGTAATGCCCGGGGTCCTAGTGCCTTCAACAGGCACATGCCCCTTGGCATGGACAGTGATTCATTCGGCGCAAGTATTCGGCCGTGCAGGGATCTCCGTTGTGAGGCAGATACCACTGCAAGGGTACATGGCGCTCCTAACTGTCAGAATGGGGCATACCGTCTATCTTCTTCTTCTTCCTCCTAGCGTTGTCCCGCTGGTGCAGGGTCCGCGTTTTTGGCCATTGACCTCCATTTTGTCCGGTTTCGTGCGTCAGCTGGATTTAGGCCGGTAATTTTTAAATCACCATTATTTTATTGTGTCTAGCCAAAGCTGCTTCGGTCGTCCTCTGGGGCGTAGGCCTTCAACCTCTACTTAGTATAAAACAAAGTCCCCAATTCTTGAATGTCACAGGTAATCTCGAGAACCACTGGATGGATTTTGATGCGGTTTTCACCATTTTGTAAAGGATATCTCGAGGAAGGTTTCTGTAGAAAATAATTTATTTATGATCAAAGGAAGCCAAGCAGTAACGATTTCAGTGAAAAGGCCGGAAAAAACCTTTCGTCCGTGCGCTTTTTAAGCTTACGCTGGTCAAACCGTTAAAAATGTTAATATACTATATGAGTGTAAGAATTGTTAAGCATGAAAAGTTCTACAAAAAAGTCCGCGAGAACATATCTCTATCTTCAATACATCGCCCACTGTAAGTGTTTTTAGATTGGACGGAAGGAGGATTTGTGTTTTATCATGACGAATAGAAGGAACTAGTGTGAGGACTCCGCCATTATAGCACGGTAGTTTGTGGTCCCGCCGCTACAAGCACTGCAAGCGATAATCTCCATCAACCTGTACCAGGGTTGTAGGCACTACAAGCACGCCATCAAAAAACAGCAGTTGAAAAACAAGCAACAACTCCATAAACCCATCCCCTCACTCCTCTCCCTCTCACCAACACTTCCCCCACGCAATCCTAGCACTCTACATCAAATCCTACAGCTTTTAATCACGCCAGCAGCACAATAAACTTAATAAATCCGGGCTACAGAACAGACCAAAAAACTACACTTTAAGCTAAACCAAATTCACTTCTCAGCTCGACATAAGCCATAATACAAGTTAAAACCTATACAAAACACACTCTCCCTACTGTTTTACAACTATTAAACTAACTATTCGCACTCAAAACCTCCGCATATGCATTTCAGGGTGTATGTAGCCCCACCAGTTCTGGTGCACCCTAGATAATGCTACACCCTCAGGAGCTCCCGGCTGGTGAGTTCGGGAGTTGGCGACCCCGAGGGATTCCTGAGCTGGGTCCGTTTTCCCCTTTTGTCCCTTCCCTTTGGGGCTGACCCTCTCCTCTCTCCCCTCCCCTCTCCTCATAATCCTCTCCTCTTTTCCTCATATTTTCTTTTCTCTTTCAGATTCTCGCACTGTTTTTGTTACTTGGTTCCCCGTGTATCTAAATTCCCTTTTAGGATTTTTTTTGTAGGTATTTTAATCTACGTCGCATTTAGTAAGTCTTTTCGATCTAGATTGCATTTTGTGTGTGTTTTTCAATCTCAATTGCATTTTGTAAGGATTGACAATCTAAATTGCTTTTTAGTATGTCTTTCAATATCCGGGCCGGGGCTTTTGTTAGTTTTTAGCCTACTTTCGATTTTTGCAAAAAATGAAAGTAGACTTATGAGATCAACACAGGGCGAAAAAAGTGTGTCTGTCTGTGTGTGTGTATGTGTGTGTGTGAGTCTGTGTGTGTGTGTGTCTGTGTGTGTGTGTGTGTGTGTGTGTGTGTGAGTGTGTGTACTCTGAATGTCTGTCCCCCCCCCTATCAATTCGAACACGGTGAATGCGAATTGAACGAAATTTGGTACAAAGGTAGCACTAGCAAAGGACACCTCAGTGTCATGTTTTATATCGCCGCCATCTTGACGGAAACGTAATGGCGGCCACACAAATGTTCAAAGCTTAAATCAAATTACGACTAACCTAATCATCCGATCTCTACCAAATTTTGCAACGACATACGTTTATGGGGGGAGCATCCTTTGACCAAACCAATAGGTCATCAGCGTAATAGTTTGCGGATGGCGGCCATCTTTGTGTGAAAATCGATTCCCCCTATTAATTCGAACACGGTGCAACCGAATGGAACGAAATTTGGTACAGAGGTAGTACTAACAAAAGGCACCTCAGTGTCATGTTTTATATCGCCGCCATCTTGACGGAAACGTAATGGCGGCCACACAAATGTTCAAAGCTTAAATCAAATTACGATTTACCTAATCATCCGATCTCTACCAAATTTTGCAACTACATACCTTTATGGAGGGAGCATCCTTTGACCAATCTAATAGGTCATTCACCTGATAGTTTGCGGATGGCGGCCATCTTTATGTCAAAATTGATTCCCCCTATTAATTCGAACACGGTGGAACCGAATGGAACGAAATTTGGTACAGAGGTAGCACTAGCAAAGGGCACCTCAGTGTCATGTTTAATATCGCCGCCATCTTGACTGAAACTTAATGGCGGCCACACGAATGTTCAAAGCTTAAATCAAATTACGATTAACCTAATCATCCGATCTCTACCAAATTTTGCAACTACATACCTTTATGGAGGGAGCATCCTTTGACCAATCTAATAGGTCATTCACCTAATAGTTTTCGGATGGAGGCCATCTTTATGTCAAAATTGATTCCCCCTATTAATTCGAACACGGTGGAGCCGAATGAACGAAATTTGGTACAGAGGTAGCTCTAGCAAAGGGCACCTCAGTGTCATGTTTTATATCACCGCTATCTTGATGGAAACGTAATCGCGGCCACCCAAATGTTAAAAGCTAAAATGTAATTACGACCAACCTAATAATCTAGTCTCTACCTAATTTTGCAACACCATATCCTTATGTGGGAAACATATTCTGACCAAACTGCAAGAACATCAGCCCAATAGTTTGCAGATGGTGGCCAAGTATGTGTGCAAATAAATTCCCCCTATCAATTCAAACACGGTGAAACCGAATTGAACGAAATTTGGTACAGAGGTAGCACTAGCAAAGGGCACCTCATATTCATGTTTAATATCCCTATAGCACGTTGTATTTCAACAAGCTCCTACAACCAACATTCAATCATACTCCTTGAAAAGGACAAAGAGTTATAACAATACCCATGCATTTAGGAGAAAGTAGGCTATATGTTCTTTACTGAACATCTTGTTTGAATTTCAATTGCATTTTGTATTTTCAACCTACCCCGCTTTGTTCAAGTAGTTAAGTTTCAATTGCAATTTTGTGGGTATTTTGAATCTCCATTACATTTTGTGCGTATTTTCAATCTCATTTGCATTTTGTAAGTATTTTGATTTCACATGCATTTTGTAGGTATTTCGACTGTACGTTGCATTTTGTACGTATTTTGGACTTAACCTACATTTTGTGCGTATTTTTCAATCTATTCCTTTTCGAGTTTTTTAGTTCAAAATTCCCTTATGTACGTATTACCGCTCTCCATTTGGTGAGAAAGTTTCAATCTGAGTTCCTTTTTGTAAGTATTTTCCCTGCTACATAAGGCATAGTTGTTGGGGCTCATTGTCTTTTTTATCTAAACCATTTTCGTTTCATCCATAGCAGTGAGCTGTTTTTATCTTCATCCTTTCATTTCACGCCATTTCATTTCATCAGGGGCCGATAACCTCTATGTTAGGCCCCTTAAAACAACAATTATCATCATCATCATCATCGCATATGCATTCATAACTTCACAATAACTTCCAAATTACGACTAAGTGAGCTATCTGCCTGAGTAGTTACAGGTGTTACCGGCTTTCCTGGGACGATGGGTCACCAAACCGGTATTTAAACTCAATTATTAAGCTTTAATTAACCAAATTGAGAGGAAACAGATCAGACCAAAAACGTACACTTTAAGCTATACCAAATTCACTTCTCAGTTCGACATAAACTTTAATTCAACTCAAAACCTACACAAAACATACTCTCCTTACTCTTTTACAACTATTAAACGAACTATTCGCACTTAAAACCTAAAAACCCTGAAAAGGGAGCTAATTTAAAAACGCAATAGCCTAGCCCGATTACTTCTCCGGCAGTGCTACCGCAACTGCATTCATAACTTCACAATAACTTTTGTATAATTTGGTGCAAAATGATGGGTTTTAAAGCTATCTGGATTCAGTTTTTCAACCTATTTATTGTGATGTTTTATGTACGGTATGGTTAATGTCAAACGCAACTAATACCATTTTATCCATAATGTAGAATCTTGGGCTTATGCCGTGTTTTATTTATTCAAACTCGACGCGTTTCGAAAGAAACCATGTCTTTCTTCATCAGGAATAAACGGAAATACGACTAAATTGTTGCTAAGAGAAAGCAACAAAGAAACTAAAAAAGGTGCCCTAAGATGAACAATGAAGTGTATCTAACACGTCCTTCGAGAAGTGTATGTGGCATTCTTTTCCAGGCCGAGAAAGTAATTACCGGAAAATTAAACTCAAAATCGATGTGGAGCGAAATATTTATGATTGTATCGATTCCAAAGGAACAATTTCAGTTGATCATTCAGGAGCTGGCTGCTGTCTTCAGCGTGTCATGGATATTATCCCTAGACTTGTTTATTTTGGGTGCCGATTCATCTTCAGAACGAAGGAAATCCGCCGAGATTTGCAATCTCGAACATCCGCCAAGTCTTCACGCAAGCTTTCGAAAGTTCAGTACCGTAGCTGACAAAATGAATTGGTTAGTAGAGAGTTACTTTAAATAGTTTATGTGTGCTTGTTTTAATATGCTGGGGATTAGCCGTGTTTTTATCTGTTTCTGTATACTCCAGGAATCTGTGCGTTCCGTAACATGCAATGAAGACCGTAGTTCTTATTTTCATGAATTATATTTTCCATTGTGCCCTGCCGTGCTATTTTAATTGTAACAGCTAATTACTTTTTAAAAGAGTACTAGTTACAAAGTAATTCGTTTCCCTTAGCACCATCCCTAAGACCAGCTGACCCCGCCAGTGTGGAACTTACCCACTCTAGCGCTGCCTGGCGGGGCGCGCTTGAACTTCAGGAGTCTTCTCACTTTCTCCTTCTATTCGTCATGGTTTTATGCATCTCGCCATTCTTAAATTACGTCTGACAAGAATTCGTTGCACATGCAACTCCTTGATAATATAATTAATAGTCCAGTCAGTGATTTTAACCCATCATGCCGAGACGCAAAACGGATATAGGTTGTAGTTCATTGACATCGAAAATAAAAGCATTCATAACTGTTCCCGGGCGAAGCCGGGGTGGGTTGCTAGTAAAGAAATAAAAGCAAAACCATTGGCCTTGATAAAGATTATTGATGCGTGACTAACCCCACTGTGCGTGACAAAAAAATAGGGGTGTTTGCTACCTAACCATTATTGGATTAGGCAAAAGCCATGGGTCTGGATGAAAATATTGGTATAGGGAAAACCATTGGCCTGGATAAAGATTATTGATGCGTGACTACCCCCACGGTGCGTGACAAAAACCAGGGGTGTTTACATAAGCTAACGCGGCCCGTAGGACCGCACTACCTAACAATTATTGGTCTAAGCGAAAACCATTGGTCTGCCGGGTGCGATATAGTAACGAATGCGTGGGGTTGGCAATACGTTACATGATGCTAAAGAAGATTGAATCAGCTGGAATTTTGCCTATATAAGTCGTGTTCATATTTGGGATGGCTGGGCGGGTCACAGAAAGCGGAGGAGTAAACATCTATTACTACATCATCTCCAGATATTTTCCCGACTATTAATTCAGGTAATTTGGTTAATTTCAGTACTTAAAGAATTTTGTACCGAGGAGTACCTCTTACCAATTTTTACCTTAATAATACCATTATACCCAGGTACACATACAGTAAGCATTCGAATCCATGAGTGATATATGAAACACTTAACTTAAAAAAGAGATCCTAGGATCATCAGAAATATCGATATCACGATGGTCTTTCCCACTCGAATCCTCCAAGACAATCTATCAGCGTCTTTCAGGGTGATCCCTTGAATCCCCTTAATAGCCACAGCAGATGTTATCCAGTGCGTGGCCTCAGAAAACCTGAAATGTATATACTGTAGGCATATCATAATGTATTTATTGCAGCCAATGGCCAATATAGCCTACACAGAGTAAAACAGAAAATAACGAAGAAAACTTGAAAAACATATGTATGCGGATGACCTGGCAATAACAGCAACGTCTTAGGAAACGCTTCAAAAACCCTTCACTGATAGAATTGGCAGATACAAATGAACTCTATCTTAGCGAGGATAGAACCGTGCCGATGTCTTTTAGAAGAGGTGGAAAATCTTTCTACACAAGTCAAGACAAGTTTCTACCGTGACCCAGTTTAATTATTTAGGCGTCAAATTCCAAAGTCGTGGAAACTCATTTACTTTACACATGAAAGACGAAGTACAGTAAATGCAACATTACAATCAATGAACGACATAAAGCAGCTCCGCCAACTGTCCCTCGAAACATCTATTCAACGTAAAGGCAGGGCGAATCTCTCTATATATAAGAATGAAAGTTTGTCTGTTTTTTCTGAATTTCTACGGAAATTTGCGTTATTTACGCGTTTCAGACTGTTTTATGACGGATGCACACAAAAATAAATGTTTTGTCTGTCTGTCTGTTTGTCTGTCTGTGGACAAAGTGGTTGTTCCCTTATAACTCGAGAACGGCTGGGTGGATCAACGTAAAATTTGGTACAGATATCCTTCAGAGGCACGACACTAATCATTGATGTAACTCTTCTCTGTACCTCTCATAAAAGGCGGCCTACCCCCTTAAAATTCTTCCTGAAATAGGCGTAAACGGGCGAGACAAAGCTCATTTTCAGCCCCTCAATGTGAGAAACGAAACTCGGGGGCCCTCCCCGAAAACCACATTTTAAGGCCCTAAAACCAACAGTTTTTGAGATATTTCCCGAAAATTAATTTCATTTAATACAATAACGAAAGAATGCAAGCCGGTTACCATGGCAACGGAATCTCACAGGTCCATCTATTGCTGTAAGACGCAATACAATTCCATTTATTACATTACTGAGCTAGTTTGCAAACGGCTATAAGGTTATAACGGAACCAAATTAAGCTGTAAAATTCATCAATGTCATATAATGCACTTATGGGGGTCAAGGTGTACTCTAGATTTTTTCACGCGATTTACACGTGCGGGTGTTGTACGAAAGGTCTATTATATCCCTATCTCTATATTTTCATATTATTATTATAGTTATTATTATTATACTACGGCCTACAACGACGAGACAAAGCTTATTTTCAGCCCCTTGGTGTCAGAAACAAAACTCGGCGCCCCTAAATAGCAGTCAAGGGTCCCCGAAAAGTACATTTTAAGGCTCTAAAACCAACAGTTTCTGAGATATTCCCAGAAAACTAATTTCATTTAATAAACTAATGAAGGAATGCAAGCCAGTAACCATGACAACAATATCTGAAAAGGTGACATCCAACTTTCCATCTATTTCTGCAAGAAATAAAGCCACTCCATTTATTAAATTTCTGTGAATGTTTGCAAATGGCTATAAGGTTATTACGGAATCAACTAAAACTGTAAATATGTTCGTATTTCCTTGAAGATTTGATTCTGTTATTCACCACTTGCTTCGCATTTAGTACAATATTTATTTTAATAAACGAGCCAGACTGACCTCCACCTGCACATCCAGGCCAAGGAACGCTAGTACCACCTAGCGGCGGAAATGGTCAATCACCGGAGTTCCACCACTTATTACTCTTCGCCCAGGTGAAAGTATCACCCCCAGCCATAGTTACATATGCCCTAGTAGACATAATTATATACATTTTTTTAAAATTGTTTTCATCTGCCCACGTCTCAAGTTTGAATATGATTCTTTGAAGTTTGAAGCAATTTCCCCAAACCTACACTCTAATAATTACAGTTACATACACTACTTCAGACACTACAAACACATAGGTTGTCAGAAAAATTCAGTACACATCCAGTTGCACGGGGCTGATAAAAATGATATCCAAGCCGCTAAATTGAATTAACAACAACTACCGAAACTCATATGAAACAGAATCACATCTAATCGGCGCTTACAACTTAATGGTACGGCCCCATTGAGTTGCTCGTAGTGTAGTTTATTGTTCTCAACTGTCTGTATCAACATCTGTCGAGTGTTGGAAAGAGAATGAAGCGCTGAACCTTTGTGTAGATGGCACGCCCAAGTTGGAGCTGTTTACACCAACTTGGAATCAAGACGACTAATCGGAACATCAATAGCTGTACAGTATTTGCTTTCTGATGGGACAACTGGCAAATGCTTCTCTTGAGCTAGCTCATAAAGGCATTTTTCTGAAGGTTAACGAGTGGCTCGCAAGTCAATGTGATCCATTATACTGCATTCAGTGATAAAAGTGTTAGTTTTGTTTTCCATACTTCTGACAATGCTTGAGCTGAAAGAAAGAAAGAAAGAAAGAAAGATTTTGCGACAAACATTTCTATTTGAACCAAAGAACATGAAGCATAAAGAAGAATCCTGAAAGTTATCACATTTTAAACGCTATTACTACCACTACCATCATCTCTACATAGTATAAAACCAAGTCCCCGATTCTTGGATGTAACGAGTAACCTCGAGAACCACTGGATGGATTTTGATGCGTTTCCACCACTCTGTAAAGGATTTCTCGAGGAAGGTTTCTGTAGAAAAATATTCATTTATGGCCAAAGAAAACCGAGCAATAACGATTTAAGTGAATCGAGTCGAAGAAAAACCTGTCATCCGTGCGCCTTTTAAGATTACGCTGGGTAAACCGTTATAATTATATATCGTAAGAATTGCTCTGCATGAAAAGTTCTACAAAAATTTCCGCGACAGCATATCTCTATCTTTAATACTTACGTTTTCCTTTCATCCAACAATCTCCATTCAGTGGAAATTTAAATTACTAGCTTTGGAGCGAGCGAACCTATCACCCCAGCTTCGGCCAGCATCAAACTGTCGAGTCGTGTCAAGTTAAGACTTCAGAGAAGGAGTTTCACTGTTCACCTCGGCTTTTGTGAATATTGTGTCTGGGACCGTGCGCCTTTTAAGCTTTCGCTAGGTAAACCGTTAAAGATACCGAGCGAAGCCAGGGCGGGTTGCTAGTTACTAATAATAGTCGTATGGCTTCAGTTACCTGGATAATTCTTTTAAATTATGCCACTTAGCAGAGAAATAAACTATGTAGGTGACATGTGGTTGAGATTTACAGTAGTTGGAAATCATTTTTCACTATTGCCTAGTTCTATTAAAGAAAGCTTTCCAGTCGGTCAATCAATCAATCAATAGCAGTCGTTTCATTCCGCCGCAGGGCGATTGCCCCTGCGGCGGCGGGCCCCCTTAAACGGTTTCGCCGTCTCTTCGGGCCAAGGAGATAAGGTTTTTGGGAGAGGTGTAAATTTTGGTGATGGGGGAGTTCGGTTTATAAATTTGGATGAAGGGGTGTTGGGATTTTTTTATTTGGGACATAGCGGTGAAATTCGGAGATGTGCTGTGAGGCAGGGAGATTTAGATGTAGGAATGGGGATGAGGGGGAGACACGGAAACAATCGTTGCAATTGCCAAAAGTAGATTGAGTAACTTATATTGCTCGGGGGTTTTTAAGTTATTAGGTTGTTGGGAAGTAATTAAGTGAGGTGATTAAGGGGTGTATTTACGACGAGATCATAAGGTGGATGGTCGTGGTGAAGATGATGTGTGAATGAAGTATAGTTCGGTGTAAAGGAGTCGGTCAACACAAATTGTGCTCAATTACATTAAGCAGGAAAACAAGTAGGCCTATCATAAATAACAGAATAGTGTAGACAATATCTTTTCTTACGTTCGTCACAATTATAAGTCAATAGATCACAGGTTAACATACTTAAAACTACATTAGCCCGTGCTTCTCCCGTCTATAAACGTTGCATTTTTTTTCATATTCCCTATTCGATTTCGAGTACCGAGTCGATCTCTGGCATGTTCTGCCATCTATTGGACATTATGTAGTACTAATTGAGTTTGGACTTTTGCTTCCGGAACTAACAGAACATTGTGTAGACGTCTATCCTCGACAGGTGGAGTTCATATGAGATGTAAACATGCATGGCGGAATAAGAAGCAAATCCTTCACGTCGCGTTTGATTTCGGATCAAGGCATATCAATTTTTGTGCTACTAGGGATCAACAAGTATTACTTTCCTACTGATTTTCATCATCATCATCTACTGTAAAGGCTAGACCTTGCCGCTGCTAACACATTGGTCTCTTACTTGCTGAACGTTTTAAGTTAGCATACTGTTTAAATTCAAGTCCAAGCAACAGAGAATCCAGATGAGCCTTCCGTGGTCTTCCTCTTCCTTTCTTCCCCAGAACGTTTCATTCCAGTATTGTGGTCAGGAACTCATTATGACGTAAGGTGTGGCCAACGAATTTTGCTTTCCTCTTTTCTATAGTAGTGATCAATTTTCTTATTTGGTCTACTTCCTTGAGGACCCATTCGTTAGTCTTTTTCTTCGTCCAGCTTAATTTCAGCATCCTTCTCCACATCCACATTTCCGCTGCTTCCAGGAGTTGTATGTCCTGTTTCCTTAGAATCCAAGTTTCGAATCCGTATAACGAAACACTCCAGACAATGTTTTTAGGAAATCATTTTATTTAGGACCCTTTACCTGGTATGATGATGCAAGCGTTGCGTTGGTGCAATAATTTTAATTTTGATTTCTCTCAAAATAAAAATGTATATAAACATAGGATTTTGAATTTACATTTAGATTAATAAAGACCCAAAACCTATAGACATTTAAATCCCCCCCGCCCTCCCCTTGATAAGTTAAAAAATATTATTTATACAATTAAAAAAAAATGCGAATGAAAAAACTCAGCACTTAAAAGGTTTTAATACGGCAATCACTATAGAGGTGCTTCAAACCGAATGAGCAATAATATCTGTAAAATATCGTGTTGGAAGCCATTTTTCATTGTTGCCTTAGCAATCGAAATTTAATGTTTTTTAGTCGGTCAACACTATTGTAGGCTACCGAGTTGAAATGGGTGGTTCCCTAATCAAGAAAAAAATAATTACATGAGATTAATAAATACACCATCAGATCCTTTACACTTAGGCTATTAAATCTATGCCTCCAAATAAGGGTTATGATTACGATATTTACAATATATACACTTTTTTAGTAGCAGTAGTAATTAAACTAGCACAACTAGTCAAGATACTTGTTTTTGTTGTTGTTGAGATACTGATATTGGTGATTGACCATCAAGTTGATGTTTTTCAGTCAGTCAACACGATTGTACCCAATTGTGATGGGTGGTTCCCTAACCCTGCACCAGTATAGTGTAGGCAGCGGTAGGTGGCAGACCACACATCGCTCAAACAGCTAAGTGTACAATTCACAATAACCTGACCATTTAATAACAATCACATGCACTAAGCAAGCCAACTTGAAGGTCAATCACCACTATCAGTATCTCAATAACAAAAAAAACCTATCTTGCACTCAGATCTGTATTTAATTTCTTGGCAGAGCCGGGAATCGAATCCTCCGGGGCAACAGACACCACGAGATGGTCAATACATGTTGCTATGGGCCTGCGGGATCTCTGGTGATTACTATCCAATCATTGTCTAATTTTATCAACTACGCATTACTTCAGAGCGGCAGATGATCTCATTGTTCGGGACCTACAACAATCATCTGTAGAAAACGGAATTCAGGCAATAATAATAATAATATCGCATGGCATCGGGTGTCGTGTGCAAACTTTGTTGTTTGACACCCAGAAGGCAGCTTGCATGTCGAATTTTGTCGTTCCTTGGCGCACTATGAAAGTCAAGGACGTTAGATATATAAGCTCCTTGACACTATAGAGAAAGGAGGAAAATCCCGATATTAATTTTACCACTATGAACACGGCCTACTGAATGCAAATGGGTTCATTAACATGCCAACAACGCATGACATGCGTGCCGAGATTTTTGTCGACCTTCAAAAATCACTTACCACGGCCAGGAGCAAACCTGCAAGCTTGGGGTTGGTAGTCCGACACGATAACCACTCACCTACCGTGGCAAACCTTAAGCAACATATTAACTAACTAACCTAACCCCGTGGCACTACAGCCCTTGAAGGGCCTAGGCCTACCAAGCGATCGCTGCCCAGCCAATTGGCCTGCAGATCTTGGGGTGACGCGTGGTCAGCGCGTCGGGTCCCCTCGGCCGTTAATCTTGGTTTTCGTGACCGGGGCACTGTCTCACTGTCAGACAGCTACTCAATTGTCCTCACGAGGCTGAGTGCACCCCGTTCCAACCCTCACGTCAGTTTTTTAAAATCCCTGACGGAGCCGGGGATCGAACCCGGGGCCTCCGGGTGAGAGGCAGGCGCGCTACCCCAACACCACGGGGCCGGCTTAAGCAACATATTACACACCATAATTGGTTAGAATTATTACCAGAGATAGCTGCAACATAAAATACTGTCTGGTTGACCTATGCTCGTTGTAAATTATATCTAGAATATCAATTGCTATGCTCTGTACATGGACGATTTCTTTATAAGAGAGCGGGCAGTAGGACATGCGCATTTCAGGACCTGGTGAGACCTCTCAGGGCATTCATATCATCAATATCTAATTGTAAATCGACCATCACGAAAACACTATTGAAAGTTGCCACACGAAACATTCCTCTGCACCACCGAAATGTCAAGCCAAACGCAAGCAAGGTATTTGTGGCATCTACTGTAAACAGCGCCAGGTTATGTGGGCGGTACCATTTGTTCTTCCTATTGTTGTTGATTCATTTAAGGCTTTAGCGACATCGTGGTCATGTAGCCCCGTGTATTTGGATGTCTGCGAAATCTATCTGATAAATTGTGTCAGTGTGATGGCTGTAATAGTGTGTGCATTTGTAATTATTGATGTTGTTACTGTTGATTGATTTTGAAGCTATGCGACATCATGGTCATGTACTCATGGAGAATCCAATGGGAGTAGTCTTCAGTGGTAAATAAACATTTAGTTGACAACCCTTCTAACCGGATACAAGAATTCCAACTCCCCAGGCGCCAGTGGAGGATCGTCAACCGGATTCGAACTGACAAGGCAGATATGGCTATCTACTGCACAAATGGGAATAGGCTTGCTCTGCAAATTGCGACTGCAGTGCATTATCACAGTCAATCCATCATATTATTGCTGACTGTCCTTTTCAATCTTTCAAAGGAACAATAATGGATATTCATCTTACATCGGATGAAGCAGTTGAATGTGTCAAATAACTAGACCTAGAGTTGTAAGATCATACGAACTTGTGATGATGCACATTTGTCCAGAAATTATTTATATAGTATACACAGTACAGTATGTACATACATTCATCATACGATAAATAAATAAATGGTCATGTAGCTCCGTGTACTTGTGTGTCTATGTAGAATTTGTCTGATAATCTGTGTTATTGTTATGGCTGTATTATTGTGTGTATTTGTAATTTAGATGAGGATTGGGAAGGAGGTGGCCATGGCATTTGCCTGGTGTAGAAGAGGGAAACCACGGAAAAACCAAGATGACTGAGATGCGAATCGAACCCTCCTTTCCTCAGTTTTGCCTCAGTGAGGGACAGTTCCAGCCCTTAGACCAGAATTAAAATTTCTTGGTCGAGTCGGGAATCAAACCTAATTGTACCAAGAATGCTAGCCACTGCACCACGACGTAGTTTCGTACTTCCTACAGTGGTGCACTGCCTAAACAAGACATAGTACAATATACCATGTCCGACTTCGCGGCTAAATGAATAGGCCGCTTAGGGCTCCCGGTTCGATTGCCGACCAGGTCATGGGACTTTAATTTCATATGGTTAATTCTCGTGGCTTGGGGACCGGATGTTTGTGACGTTTTCATCATTGATTTCATCTTCATCACGACGCGCTCCGTAGGCCTCTAGTCGTCATTATAATAATAATTATTATTATTATTAACGTATATCATTACAATATGGAATTAATACATACAATTAACAATTACAGTCTATGTTTCTCTTTCCACAATATTAATGAATAGGGCACTATGCATAATTTGAAAGTATCTTTTGAAAGCCAAAATAGTTAATTCAGAATATACAGGGTCAGCGAAAAAGGTTGCAGCATTAAAAAAAATCATATCTCCCGTTATACGTGAGATAAATTAATAATTTGACCTGAAAACTACTGTGGACCAAAGTATTATGTGCACTCGAGTTTGAAGGTTGTTTGTGAAGTAACCAATAGGCCTACATTGAATTCAATGACATCATAATTTTTTTCGTTCTATTTTATGTTAGCTCATGTAGGTTTGGAATTTTTAATTTATATTTTAATACTTTTTTTATCGCAGTTGGAACACAAAAAGTGCCCGTTTTGAAGCATGTTCCAACGATGCGTCACATTTAAGAATTATTATCTCAAAAACCCCTCATCACAGCGAATCCAAATTTTAACACAAAATACATTGGAATGTTTTATATCTGGTTTATTAATTTCAAAATATTCTGTGTCCATGAAACAACGTTGTTATCATTTTGGGCCCATCACCTCCGAGTGAGGCGCGCCATGACGCGTGATGGGCTCCATCTCAGCAACTCTATACAGCTTTCGCCGTATCGGCTAGCTGCGGAACCATGCCTTATTTTCCCCTACAAATACGAACCGATATAAAATAAGTGAATTAATTTACTTATTTCACAGTCATACAGCATAATCTTTTGAATTATAAGGATTACAACGCGACCAAGAACTACATTTTCCAAACACCCCGTGCCGAGAAAAAGTTAAAGACTGAAGACTCAAACAACAACAACATTGTGTTAGAATTTAGATTCGCTGGGATGACGGGTTCTTGAGATAATAATTCTTAAATGTGACGCATGGTTGAAACACGCTTAAAATTGGCACGTTTTGTGTTCCAACTGCGATAAAAAAATATTAAAATATAAATTAAAAATTCCAAACCTACATGAGCTAAAGTAGAACCTAGACTTCAGGGGTGACAGCCAAGAATACTAGCCACTGCGCCACAAGGTGGCCCTGGAGAATAGAGATAACTCCTACCGACCATGAAAAAAACCTTGCATGTACAGGATATTGGATCCCACCATTACATCTACAGTAAGATGAACTTCAATCGACCAGGAGAGGTCGACGCAGAGTGATCCATATGCAAACCAGACAGGTGCGTAGCCAGGAGTACTATTTTTTTTGGAGGGGGGCAGGAGGGGGGAGGGGGCAGAATCCATGAATATAAATCTATAGCAATCATAAATTTAGAGATTCATGACCCGTGATGAATGTTTGAATCTCACAATGAAATCAATACTGTGGACAGTACATCGGTTGGGAGGGGGGCCGTGGTGGCTGTTTGCTCTCACCAAGGCGGGGTTCGATTCCCGGCCAATCATTTCAGATTTTCGAAATGATATATCACGACCTGTGGTTCGGATTGTTCCACGTAACAATTTAGCTCCCGAGGCTCATGATCGCGAGAATAACGGTTACGTAAAACTACAGTTTTCCGTCCTTTTCAGTAAGCAGTTTTGAAATATTAGTGCTATATTATCAGTTATTGTTGTTAAAGTGGCGGAACAGTGAGCTCATCTGCCCCTTAACGCTACATAATATGCAAGTAAAAGGAAACAAAATATTATGAATTCCTATTTTCGAAAACCTGAAGAGTATGAATAAATAATAAAGAGTTGTTTCTTTTTGTTGCTTATTTTAGGTGCTGTGAGTTATATAGCCTCGTGTATCTGTGTGTGTGTGTGTGGGGGAGGATTTGTGTGATAACCTGTGTTATTGTGATGGCTGTAATCGTGTGTGTATATTATGTAAATTGGGGAAGGATTGGAAAGGAGGCGCCGTATCCTAGCATTTGCCTGGAGTAGAAATGGGGGGAACTACGGAAAACCACTTCTAGGATGGCTGAGGTGGGAATCGAACCCTCCTCTTTCACGGACACATGCACTATCATCTTCAAGTTTTGTGATGACTTGTTTTAATTCATTGGAATTCTCCTGATAAAATGAAAAATGCATAAAATACTGTTATGTTCGACCCTCACTATTATGTGTCAGAAAACTGTATCATAATGATGGTCATTATAACACTCTTTTTCATTATGATACAGTTTCTCCAGCCAATCAGAGCTCGTTCATTGACCAATTAAGTAACGATACCTTCACGCGTGCGCTCAAAATCCAACATGTCGGACATAAACACAACATCGAACTATAATAAATTACCGACATGGAATACGCACCGTCCATATGTTCGCGTAAATAAACTGGCGAATATGAGACAACAAATAGCACTGTACCTTAATATAATTTCTACACAGCGCATTCATTGTCTTCGAACAACTCCAGTGACAATATTACTGAGGGGCGGCAGATGTAAACATATGGCCTGCATATGGCATTGCAAGCACACAGAGCGCATGCGTCGGTCGTCCAGAGATCTTGAAAGTCAGAGATATAACACCCAACGCTCGCTCTGCGATCACAAAATTCTTGTGGCTGACTCTCAACAGATATTTATGAATATTTATGTTAAAACATATAATAAAGTTATAATTATCGTCGAACATAAACAGTCGTATGCAAATCGCCTATAATGGTAATTAAGACACTCGTATGGAAATACTCGTGTCTTAATTATAGCCATTATAGGCTCGTTGCATAATGTACTATTATCTCATTATCTGTTACTCAGAAAGTTGCTTACAAGGGATGTCCAACACGCAAGCGAAACCAATTTTGATCGAGATGTTTTAAATTATACTTAATTTCATTTGTATATGCTGAAATATGCTGTTAGGTTTGGAATATGCAGTAAATTCAATAAACCCACAAAAATGCATTTTCAAAAACTCCGGTCTCTACTTATGACATCTCGCGAGTGAACCATATCAGTTACATTGTCTCTATTTTATTCCCAGATTATTGCGATATCTTAATAGGCAGTAAAATGCAAGGGGGTCGGTAAGCTGGTGTGTACTGTATGTGACACAGGGTTTATGACGGCTGCATTATTCATCAAGAAGCTCGAGCCGAACCCGTGCTATAAAATTGAAGTTACCAGCAGTAAACCAGAGCTGATGCCACTTCTTCTCGGTATGAGCCTAAGTCTACACCGTTCATCTCACAGACCAATTCTAAATATTTTACAGGAGCCGAAAATCGTACCCATAACCTCTTCGTGACCAGTCTGTCCGCTCATGCTTGCCACAGTTGGTGAGTGGTTATCTTGTCGGGCTACCAACCCCAAGCTTGCAAGTTCGCTCCTGGCCGTGGTAAGTGATTTTTGAAAGGCGACAAATTCACGACACGCATGTCATACGTTGTTGGCATGTTAAAGAACCCATTTGAATTCAGTAGGCCGTGTTCATAATAGAAAAAATAATCTCGGAATTTTCCGCCAACACAAAAAGTTCCTCCATTCTCTACTAGAAAGCGCTATAGTGTCAAGGAGCTTAGATATCTAACTTCCTTGACTTTCATAGCGCTCCAAGGAACAGCAAAATTCGGCATGCAACCTGCCCTTTGGGCGTCAAATAACAAAGCTTGCACCCGGCACCGAGGCCATACGATATTATTATTATTATTATTATTACCGGTATTATTATTATTATTATTATTATTATTATTATTATTATGTCCGCTCATAACATTGCCCCGTGGCGTAGCCTTGCACGTTAAATCACTAATGCAGCAAGTCCGTCGGTGGTTCGAAACCGGATGCTAACAGCGGCTATCCTGCATGTGGCTTTCCCTCGGATTTTCCACACTCCCTTCAGGCACATGCAAGGATAGTAGCTTATTTCAAGTCCCTACCTCATTCCCGACAGTTATATTATTAGTTACACAACCGACAGTGGTGGCTACGCTCGCTAAAGCGCAGCGTTAGGTCATGGGGCCAAGCGGTCTGCTGACTCGGTAGACGCGTGGGTTCGAGCTCTACCGTCGGCTGTCCTTGAAATTGTTTTCCGTGGTTTCTCCATTTTCAAGTCCAGGTAAATGCTGGGACGGTACCTTCTGACAGGCCACGGTCGCTTCCTACCACATCCTTACCCTGTTTCATTCACCATCATTCATTTCATCTCTCATTAACTCCTCTCATGAGGTTGGCGTCAGGAACAAAGACTTCCATCACATCTCATCCCCGACCCCATTGGAAAACGGGAATAATACAATATACACACACTAGTATAGTCACCACAGAAACACAGGTTAACAGACAAGTTGAACACACACACAAATAAAAGGGTCTGATAACCAAGATGTCCCAAGCTCTTAAAATGAATTATCAACACCACCAACAATAACAACACAGCTAGTAATATCACTTATCCACACAACATTCGGGATTGGTCAACAGTTTCTTGTGAGAACATCGCTGGCTCCTCAGAGAAATGTCCACCTCACCTCACCTCACCTCACCTCACATCATATAATTTTCCCTCCGCAGCGAAGCAGAGCGAGTTGTCACGAAAGCACGTGGGAGCTGGAACTTCGGAGATAATAGGTTTGAATCCCGACGCTGAGTGTGATTCTTCGTCGAGTTATCCAGACTCTTTCCAGATATGACACTTTTCTTCGACTCCCGGGGCACCTGCCCCATCCCCAACAGCTACACACATTACTATAGGGGGCGGGGCGTGGTGGCGCAGCGGTCAAGCTGTTTGCCTCTCACCACTGCGGACCGGGCTCGATTCCTCGGTCAATGCAGGTGACATTTTCAAAGTGAAATGCCATGTCCTGTGGTCCCGTGGTAGCAGGTAATTATTCGTTTAAGATAATAATTCCGTGGCTCATGATCGCGATATTAACGGTCACGTAAAACTACAAACTTCCTTCCTTACATTACTATAGTCACCCCAGAAACACAGATTATCAAACAAATTCAAGACACACCCAAGTACGCGGAACTCAACATGTTCCAAGCACCTAAAATGAATGAAGGAACTTTTTTATTACAGGTTCAATCCCCCCGGGGCTCACAACTAGTGGGGCGTGGGTTGGCGACCACGGGACCCCAGCTGAGTCCGGCATTGCTTCCACTTACTTATACCGGGCTCCTCTCTGTTATAATTCCTGTCGACCTCCCTTGGTCAACTCTTGTTCTCTTCTGACCCCTACGGTAATAGGGTATCCGAGACCTAGGATGTCTTTCATTTTCTCGCCTTAATTGGCCCTTGTGTCATCTTTCCTGATACCTCATTCTTCGAGGGGTCAGACCTCTTCTTTTCTCTTATATTTTACTTGTGTTACGAGAGGCAGATGACCTCTCTGTTCCGCCCCTTAAAACTAACTTACCGGTTCAATACTATAATATAACAATGCACGGTTTAGCAATTTGTGAACAGTTTGTCATAAGCAATAAAATAATAATAATATTAATAATATAATAATAATAATAATATCGTATTGCCTCGGATGCTGGGTGCAAGCTTTGTTATTTGACACCCAGAGGCTAGCTTGCATGCCGAATTTCGTTGTTCCTTGACTATGAAAGTCAAGGAGGTTAGATATTAGATATCTAAGCTCCTTGAACACTATAGCGCTTTCTAGTAGAGAAATGAGGAACTTTGTGTTGGCGGAAACTCCCGAGATTAATTTTGCCATTATGAACTCGGCCAACTGAATTCAAATGGGTTCTTTAACATGCCAACAACGTATGACATGCGTATCGTATTTTTGCCGCCTTTCAAAAATCACTTACCACGGCCAGGAGCGAACCTGCAATCTTGGGGTTAGTAGACCGACACGATATCCACTCACCCACCGTGGCAAGCTAGCAATAAAATAAAAAGTATACATTGTGATTCTTTACAACAATGTCTCCAAGTATGACCTTTACCTTCGTCTTTGAACACTAATCCCCAACAAGCCAATCCACTTAATGGCGTAGTGACAAGCATTATTGACTGTCATCCCTGAGGTCCGGGTTTGATTCCTGGCTCTGCCAAGAAATGTAATTCTGGTCTGAGGGTTCGTGAGGTAGAACTGAGAAGAGGTGGGTTCGGTTCCGACCTCAGCCATCCTAGAGTAGATTTCCGTGGTTTCCCACTCTACTCCAGGACGAATGTCAGAACGGTAACTAAATGAAGGCCACGGGCGCCACTTGACTCTTGAGTCTGGAGACTACCTGGTCCCATAATCATGCGACTTAGAATGCATAATTGCATAGATCAATAATAATAATAATAATAATAATAATAATAATAATAGTCTAATAATAATAAAAGTACGAAATGACATGAAAAGGACCATGTTTGCCCAAATCCTTATTGACAGAGTTTAATTGTGATAGCAAACGATATCTTAAGTGAATAACATCCATTATTTGGGTACGCTGTACCGGTTTCGGTTATATTATAACCTTCTTCAGCAGATACGATATCAATGAAGTTGCAAGTGGTGTAGTTGGTAGCATGCTGAGCTTCTATGCCTAAGGTCGCGGGTTCAAACCCGGCCGAAGTCGTCGGATTTTTAAGAGCGTTAAAATCCCTCAGTATGCCTTCCTTTGGAAGGGAAGTAAAGCCGGCGATCCCATGTCATAGATTTATGGCATGGAAAAGAATCTTCAAATAACTACACTTGTGTGAAGTCAAAATTTGTAGGTTAGAATTGATAATGCTCTATTAGTTCCAACGTTAGCCGTCAGGTGCTGACTGCGATGGCATCTAGTAGCCAAATCCACAAGCTAGGTGTCGTGGACGGTAGCAAAAGTAATAACTACTTGAAATTATTGTCTGCAGTCCTTACTTGACTTAAAACAAATAACACACACTAATACAGCCATCACAATTAACACCGGTTATCAGACAGATTCTACACACACCCAAAGTACACGGGGCTACATGACCGCGTTGCCGCAGCCTCTAAACTAAGGAACCAACCAACCAAAATATGGAACTGATGTTGTAATTCAATTGAGAAACTTAGAGGTTGGGATTCATTGTGAAACGTATAGTGACTTATGTTCAGGCCCGACGAGAGGGGGGGGGGGGGGGGTCAGGCAGGGCTGGTGCCCCGGGGCCCGCCCTCCCAGGGGGGGGGGGGGGGCGGCGTCCTAGGAGAATGGGCCCGATCGGGCATTGATTTATTATTGCCTTTATGTGACTTGGATTTGCTACTGGCAATCATTTAGTGAATGCAATGAACGGTCTGTGAACAATGTTACAAGGATTGAGAAACTTATTCTGTCAAGTAGACAATATTTTCCTCTACAAAGCGCTTGTGGAAAGAACAACTGTCTCAAAGTGGTCAACTTAGGCGATGGGGCTTCGCTATGTATTGTTCTCAGAATATACCGGAAGACAGAGAGAACATTTCATTGTTCTAAATTTAGCTTATTCGGCTTATGCACCAATCGTTCAAATAACTTTCTCATCCCTTCCCTTATTTCGCCAAGGCCACGAGGACCTTGGCTGCCCTGGTGTGTTTGGTGCGTCACGTCGAGCTTACGTTAGATATATTTAGAGGTAAAAGTGTCTGAAATGAATATATTGTCTAACTAGACGAATCGTATGCAGTGCAGGCAGGTAAGTAAAATAAATTGTAAAGTAGCGTCCACACAGTAATTCACTCTCTAGTTATTATTGATTTAAGGGGCGGAACAGCGAGGTCATCTTCCCCTAGTAGTTAACTTTCGCACTATGTGAAAAATTATCAATGCTGGCTAAATATCTTGCGAAAGGGTGGGATGATTCTGTTGTCAAACGTAGATAGAAGAAATGTATGCGAAATTGTTCATCTTCTCGTATACTGAATTGAGAAATCAATGCTAACATTTGAATAATCTGTAGCCTATGTTTAGGTGCAGTATAATTATTATTATTGCTGGTTCATTCAATACGATCAACAATCCAAGGTACTTGGGTTCGTGCGCAAATCATTTCTGATTAAGGGATTTATTGAAAACCTATAGGCCTATTACTATTGGTACTAGAGTTGGGAAATGTATCCAAAGACTGAAACTAAGGTAACATTCCAGTGTTTTTCTGGACTGAGTGTTTAATTAACCAGGATAAAAATGACAATTAAGCTAGGGAAATTAACCACTCAATTTCTTTTTTTCCAATTCCTCTCATGGAACTCACTGGTAGGGGCAGATGGCGTAGCTGTTCCACCCCTTAAAACAACAGTAAGTAACGTCAGTGGTGTGCATGGCGATGGAGAAATAATTAATATATTGCATGTAGGCAACCACGCAGATTTTCCAAAGACCAAATATTTGAAGTCTGCTTAATTTAGAAGAAAATTAATATGAAGTATTGTCGATTATAAATACAATTTTGTTTTCAGCTGGCGTAGTGACTTATTATTATTGGACATTTCTACGCCGTTTATTCCAAAGAACAGCATCGATCTGCAAACCACTTATTTTTCAGGACGCGAAGAGATATTTACCCTTGTTAATCAAGCCATTTCATGATGCGCTTTAACATCTCAGTTCCGTTAAACATAAAATGAGTTGCTCTCTTTTTCTACGACTTGGAAATGACTCCGGGTCTTGACGAAGCCGCCGCAGGAAATGCAGGATTCGGCTTCCCGACTGCGGGGTCATTCGTAGTCTTACTCAACAGTTAATAATAGGCCTATTTGTCGTTACAGTAGTTGTTAATTGATTTAGGGGCTTGCGACATTTAACCCGTGTACTTGGTAACTACTGTAGTAGATATAGTATCACTGGCGGGCAATGAACCATTGGAGCTCGGTTGGGAACCATCTGCATCAAATAGTACTGTAGATACAATTCAGTGTTTGCTGACGCGTTAATTTTCCGGTTTGTTTCTGAAGGCCTCTAGATTATTGAATGAAGTTGACTGTAAAGCAGTAGTTTTCACAAATATTAATGAAGGAAATTATAAGATTCTCAAACAGCGAACAAAATAGAAAACCAAGAAACGTGCGAATTGTGTGCACTGAAGGGGAGGACAGTATGAATAACTTCAGATATAGATTGTCGGTCAGAGTGGAGAGTAGAAACTTAGACCCTCTTAAAAACCACCCCACTGCTGGACGAAACGCTTGGTATACACTGTGCTGTGCTGTGCTATGGCCTCTGTGATATGTTCAATCGCATGCCGAATTCTTAGTTGCTGACTGGGAAAAGTGGGAATGCGTTGCCCGTCGCAACTATTACTATAATTATTAGGGTTAAGAGTAGGGTAGGTGTACCTGGACATGAAATAAGGAACTATCCGGCATTTGTCTGGAGGGAGTGTGAAAACCCACACTCAGGATAGCCGCTGTCAGTGCCGGGATTCGAACCTCTGATCTGCCGACTTGCTGTAGATCCCCATCACGGTCATTGGTGTGCTACACCGTGGGGTCTTACTTGAAGGTGCTAGAGCTTTTACTTCAATACCGGAGAGTCTTTACTATAGCCACTAAATGTCAATGGTCACCAAATGTTTACTCCAAAATATCACAAATATAATCACCCAAATGGCCTACAACATAATAATTTAAACCTAATTTTTGCACATTTTTCCGGAGGAGGACCCCCGGACCCCACTGTGACCTTGGTGATATTCCATACCCCCTGATCCCAGGTGTGTCCACTACCCTATAATCTTGGCTTAAATCCGCCCCTGATGGTCACCAGTCATAGATGGGATAGGGGATTTTTAGGAGAACCTGGCTCTAGTTTTGCTTACTACAAAGCAATATTAAATTATAAGAAATCCACTGACTGCAAATTACAAAACGTAGTTCAAATTCACATTTTCTTCTTTTGTGAGAACACTCACTGATGAGTTGCAATCTACTGATAGCACATAATAACTTGACTTACGTAAGAGTATACCTATGGTTAATTATTAATATATTTTGCTTTGTTAATGTAAAAATACAGTATGTGTGATCGCCGTTCAACCAAAACACTTATCAATGTTTAGGCTTAGACCCAAGGGCGTGGCTCTTCAAGGGCAGCAAGTTTTATGAATGTCAACATAAAACACTATATGTAAAACAAATTTTAAAATACCGTACGTCTTGACTTTGTGTAAAAATCATGTTTTCATTATGAAAAGAGATTACGCCCTATGTCACGGAGGCCGTAGTACTGCACAGTGTACAGTATACCCTTTCCACCTCTTTTAACATGCAGTTCAGTGAACTGAACATCCTGTTGATTTTTGGGGGGGGGGGGGGGGGGGTCTTAGGACGTCATGGTCATTAGTCCTTTCTACTTACTGTGCGTGCAGAACTCTGACCGACAATCTATATCTGAAGTTATTCATATATTTTTAATTAATTTGGGATAGAATTAAGGAGGAAATGAATGTACGATGGTGCTATACGGTTTGGCTATAAGGTTAAAACGAAGAATCATGGAAAATAAGCTTAGAATCACCGACGGTGGAATTCGAACCCCCCTGTTTCCGAGTTCATGGACAACAACATTTTTCAATGTGATTCATTCCCCAAGTTAAATACTGTAAAAGCGATGAAATTACAGTCCGGTAAATGCATTTTTGTTTTCAAATTTGTGTACGACAAACGAGCATATTGCTTTTACGAGTATCACTGAAGTTCTAAAATTATTGATATCAAAGAGGATCTGCAGAGCTTTAAATCTGAACACTGTGCATGCTTACAGTGTTACCTCATCGGGACAAATTTAGATCTGTTAAACGCGAAAATTGAACAGTATAGTGAATGTAATGAAAATTATTAGACTACCTAGTTTTCAATTGCTTTACTCGTGATATTTATTTTTGTTAATTGAAAATAATGCATTGGTACCCACTTGTCAGGTATAAACATTAAATTGGCAAATAATTTTGCATGCATTCCTCCAGTTTCACTGTTGTAAATTTTACATACCAGAAATTCACTTATTTATATTGATAGTAATTCACGCTCTGCTTATGATAATAAATATAGCCTGGATTTAGTGGAATATATCATTGAAATATTATTAATACAGTAATGTATTATTTTAAAGTATTTATTGCAGCCAATGGTCATATTAGGACATGTCAATTGAACGCCCGTAAGATCCTCAACAAGTTCAATTTCAAGTAGTTCCGACGTTGGATACCAGACGCCACTGTCACTGACACCCAGCGGCGAATGGTGGAATTTGATAGAGCGTTTCTAACCAAATAACCTACAAATGTTGGCTACACACTAACAATTGTAGTGGTAGGTTCTTTTACATGCCATGGTAAGACATGGGCCCACCGGCTTTACTTCCCTCCGAATAAAGGCATACTGAAGGATTTTAACGCTCTTAAAAATCCAACGACTTCGGGCATAGCAGTACAATTATTATTAATATTATTGCTTGCTGGTTTTTTATGTTCTTGTAATAGATTTCGTGGTGAACATTTTGTGGGGGGAAAAAATGCGCAAAATCAGTTTGTGAAAATTTACGAGGATTATAAATTAAATTTACAGAGTTTGATTATAGAGGGGGGCCCGGGAGATCCCAGCCCCAGGGCCCGTCGCCGCTCTCCACGGCCCTGCTTGTGTTTACGTTGTATTAAAAGGTCTTATGGTACAGTGTAGTGATAAGAGTTTGTCAAAAAGCCTTTTCTAGCTTTCGCCTGATGAGTCGCACTTGGAATATTGTACGTCCGGGATATAGTTGGTTGGCAACTAGTTCGGCACGGTTCTCTAGCAACTACTGCTGATGCTTTGCGTACTCGCATACAACCCGCGTGGAGGGAGATTCTCCCTTATCATATCCAGCCCTCTTTGATTCCATGCCAAGACGTTTAGAAGGTCTGATTCCAGCACATGGACCTTCGCACTTTACAGAATTTATTAAGGTCATGGATCATGTTCAGAACAGTTCTGTAATCCCTTGTATCCTACTTGCAAACAATTTTCACAAATGTTACTGTAATTAACTTATGCACTAGTGTGTGTGATATTTATTCCACATCTTAAAATATTATCCGACAATTTTTGTTGTAGTTTCCTTTAGTAGGTTAGAGCAAAAGTTTGGTGCTTTTCAGTCGGTCAACACGAATGTACCCAAATAGAGCTGGGTTATGCCCTGATCCTGAAATAAATTACATAAGATTAATAAATACACTAGGATGACCAGTTTCGATCGTCAAGCGATCATCATCAGATCCATTACACTTAGGCTATAACATCTATGTTTGAGACTACAGGTGGAAAAATATATAAAATATGTACAATTATTTAGTTGCAGTGTGGTAATGCAACAGTCGGTGTATGTTAAATGTTGTATATGTAATGTTAGGTGAACTTCTAAAATAGTGATGAAAATCCGGAATTTGTCTGTTAGGGGTGATTATATGGTTTTATAAATCACCTATGGTTATACTGAAATAATACAAGCTTATACTTATCGAGTTGTCTCCTTAACTGGAACTTGAAGCAATTGCGTGTTTCCTTAGGCACCAGTTATAGTCGACTACCCGGGTGTTAGCTGGGCGGAACTGGTTTTCCCCTTCCTCTCCCTTTAGTTGCTATGTTCTTTCAGAGGTCAGTGCCATGTATATTTGTGTGACGTTGCCAAGTCTAGATAAGAGTGTATGCTCTTGAATACAGGAGTCTGCAACTATTAAAGACCGTGGAACTATCTTCGCCACGCGTGGACTAAAAAGCCATTTAAACTAAGCGGTACACGGTCTATTGAAGACGTCCCGGCACCTTTAATACTGCCGCGCATATCGGCCTAGGTTTATTGCAGAAAAATGTACATAGTACACCTGATCCAAATAACATTTACCTATAACCACCGCTATTTACCCCCTTTTTTATCTAGCTTGGCTGTATCGCTAAGTTGTGTCTTGTTTTCGACAGGGTGTGTTTTTTAGTAGAGCGAAAAGGGGTGAACTCTCCATAAAAGTGTGTTCATTTAGATTGTTGGGATTGTTTTCTTTGGCTAGGTGAATCTCGATTGCAAAAGATACGTAGATGATGTAATTTGCATCTACGATACTGAATTAACAAACGAAGAAACAATTCTCCAATCCATTAATAGCCTACACCACTCAATCAAATTCACTAAGGAATCCGAAACAGATCGAAAATAAATTATCTCGACATAACTATTGAACGTAAAGACAACGAGCTTTCATACTCCATATTCCGAAAAGCTACACAAACCTCGCATGCAATCGACAATCAGTCTAATCACCCCAGTACGCATAAATTAGCGGAGTTCAATTCAATGGTGCACAGGGCTTTAAACATACCCATGTCAACAGATAATTATAATAAGGAAATAGGAACCATTAAACAAATAGCAAAGGAAAACAATTTCCCGCCAAGCAAAATAGACCAAATTGTAGCCATACATAAAAAATAAAGATAAAATGATTCCAAAAGCGGCCATTAATGGAAAAAATTTGCGCGCTTCAACTATGTGAATGAGAACACATATAAAATCACTAATCTATTCAAAAAGCAAGGCATAAAAATAGCATGTACCGCTTAGTTTAAATGGTTTTTTTAGTCCACGCGTGGCGAAGATAGTTCCACGGTCTTTAATAGTTGCAGACTCCTGTATTCAAGAGCATACACTCTTATCTAGACTTGGCAACGTCACACAAATATACATGGCACTGACCTCTGAAAGAACATAGCAACTAAAGGGGAAGGAAGGGGAAAGCCAGTTCCGCCCAACTAACACCCGGGTAGTCGACTATAACTGGTGCCTAAGGAAACACGCAATTGCTTCAAGTTCCAGTTAAGGAGACAACTCGATAAGTATAAGCTTGTATTATTTCAGTATAACCATAGTTGATTTTGTAAAACCATATAATCACCCCTAACAGACAAATTCCGGATTTTCATCACTATTTTAGAAGTTCACCTAACATTACATATACAACATTTAACATACACCGACTGTTGCATTACCAACACTGCAACTAAATAATTGTACATATTGTATATATTTTTCCACCTGTAGTCTCAAACATAGATGTTATAGCCTAAGTGTAATGGATCTGATGATGGATGCTTGACGATCGAAACTGGTCATCCTAGTGTATTTATTAATCTTATGTAATTTATTTCAGGATCAGGGCATAACTCAGCTCTATTTGGGTACATTCGTGTTGACCGACTGAAAAGCACCAAACTTTTGTTTACTTAGGCAACACTGAAAAATGGCTTCAAACCTCACAATGTAGGTTAGAGCATTGTGGTCATCAGTTTCGTGCACATTGGTGTGCATGTGTGGAATATATCTGATAGCGTGTACCATTGTGGTATTTGTACGAGTGTGTGTTTTTTGGGCTAATGACAGACACGCGATACCGTGGGTATTTAGAGCATTAATGTGAGGTAAATGCTTCTTAGAAGAACAAACTCGTTTGTAATTGAAATAAATCGCATAATTACTCTAACTGTGTATGTCATGTCCAAGCCGCGCCCTTACATTAACAGAACACAAAGGAAAATTACGCTCTACCGCATCCCCGCTGTAAATCGATTAATGCTGTTATAAAAAAATTAATAAATAAATAAAAATAAATAATAAAACAAATAAAAATAAATGAACAAATGAATGAATAAATATATAAATAATTGATGAATAATTAAATCAATTGACAGGATTTTTACAGTAACATTAGTTTACAGTAGAGTCTACAGTATATTGGATACATACTGTATCTTAGCATTGGGCTTATCAAGTTGTATCCCATACAGTGGAGAATTACCTCACTGGTGTACCATTGGATTGTACAAGAAAATTTACCTATCTTATGTGTGTGGGGATAGTAATACGAACGCACGCATACTCCCAGATGAAATTATTTCAAACTGTTTACCCCTATAGTTTTTTTTCTAGCTGCCTATGTAATCAAGGGACACGTAATGCGACTTCTAACCAAAAATTAGTAAATTACGGCCATGCCTAACCCTAACTAAATCCTAGCCCCAATTACAAATACATACAGTAGTACAGTCATCACTCATCACAAAGACACATGCTATAAGACAGATTCCATACTCACCCAAGTACATGACCACGATGTCACAAAGCCCCTAAATGAATCAACAACAACAACAATAACAACAGCCAAATTTAGTTTGATACCAACCTTTGACAGGAAATGTGATTTCTAGGCCGAATGACTCGTGGAGATAACTGAGAAGAGATGGGTCTGACTCCTTCCTCAGTGATCCTAAAGATTTTTCGTGGTTTCTCACTTCTACTACAGTCAAATATCGCCGCGGAATGGTACCACACCTAAGATCACGGCCGCCTCCATACTAATCGTAGGTGTTGATGGGGACGGAACATCGAGGTATTGTAAACCTGCGTGTTGGCGCAACGGTCAAGCTATTTGTCTCTCACCAAGGGAGACCGGGTTCGATTCCTGGTCAATAAATGTAAGATTTTTGAAGTGAAATGCCATGACCTGTGGTTCGGATTCCACGTAAAAAGGAGGTTCCGTGGCTCATGATCGCAGGATTAACAGTCACGTAAAACTAGAAGCTTTCTTCCTTTTACTCCTGAAGAAAGATACCAACCCAGCATTCACTTGGTACATCTTAAAAAAATAGCCTATATATATATATAAACGATATGATATACAGGATGGTTGCTTTCATCGATGGGATGTGAATCCTGGAACCTCGAACGATCCCAGCATTCGCCTGGTGGAGAAGTGGGAAACTACGGAAAACCACTTCCAAGATGGGTGAGGTGGGAATCAAACCCGCCTCTTCTCAATTGTGCATCACGAGCCGGAGTGTACCCCGTTCCAGCCCTCAGACGAGAATTATATTTCTTGGCGGTGCCGGGAATCGAACCCGCACCTCTGCGGTGACAGCCAAGAATGCTAGTCGCTACACCACGAGGTGGCCCACAGAAGACAGTTAAACCCTAAATGTTGAAGACATCCTGTATAAATCAAGACAGGAATTGCAACAAATAAACAACATATCTTCAGTAAATGAACATGCATCTTTATCTAACAATAGTATTGATAACATCATGCACGGTACCGGCAGCTCTAGACTACGATGATGAAGAGACAGACAAACTGTTTTCATAGCCAGCAATCCCGAGAGAAGCTACTTGTAATATCTGCAAACGCTATCGTCAAAGAGTAAGTCAATTACCAAGAACTGACAGGCCAATGAAGTATAGAGCGAAAATCCTGAGTACGTGGGGAATTAACAAAGCTACAGTAGCCTATAGACTGAAAAACTCAAAGTCATACCTAACGGCTGTGTGGCACGGCTAATTGGCATTTGAAAATGCTTAAATGCGACAGCATCCCGGCGTCTATGAAGCCACGAACGTTAAAAGGGTCTTTCAGCCCATAACATTATTATTATTATTTTAAATGATTATTATTATACTGTTCCGTCTTCAGGGGGAAGTAAGAAGGTCTGACTTATTTGGCGACGGTGACCATTAGAGCCCTACTGCCTTGGGTATGTATCAACCACCATCTACTTGATAATAGATTCTCGTGTTCAGCAAACAGACTTTTAAAATTATGGATGATATGATGAACTTAATCCCCATAGATGAAAGGCATATGATATGTCACTGTATGGCCAGAACCCCTCTGTCTAGCGGCAATGGGAGCATGAAGATTGCGACACCTATTAGCAATGTTGTAGAGCGCCTGGTGGAGTTCCTGTTATTGAGGAACAGTCAAGAAGAGAGCATTGGGAATCTTCTACCGAGTGTGGAAGATGTATTGCAAGGGTGTCGAAATATGCTCAGTAAGATGAAGCTTGCAGCTGACAGGCAGCGTAATATGTCCAAAGATGTAAAAAATGGCATAGTTGAACTAGAAGAGGTCATTGATACTATAGCCTATTGTGGACGTACTTCACATGCGGTACAAGACGAAGCTCACACGGTTGTAGTGAACGCCCTACCGAAGGATATGCCCCCTATTCCTAACAACCGGAAAGAAGCCAATTTGGGCACTGCCCCTGCTCTGGAGGCGGACAAGAAGAATGAGACAGAAATATGGACTCATGTTACATCGAGAAGAGATGAGAAGATGCAGGAGGATTTTGCTGATAAAGTTGGCATATCTCCCCATCAAGCAGCCCCAAACAGACAGAAGAGAACTAGTAGGCCACGACGAGCAGCCTTACTAATCAGACCAGCTGAAGGCAAATCATATGCCGATATTCTGAAGGAGATTCGCCAAAATGTAAACCCTAATGATACAGGAACCGAAGTCCGGTCCATTCGACAAACTAAAGCGGGAGACGTCCTTGTCGAGATGGGAAATTCCAGGGACAAAGCAGCTTTTGATAATTCTCTACGAAATGTTCTGGGATCTAATGCTACAGTCCGTAGGCTTGAAGCGAAGGCAACTGTTGAAATCAGAGACTTTGATGCTCTAACTACTTCCGAAGAGGTCGTGGAAGCTATCCAATGAACTATTCCAGAGCTCTCTCCAGATAATAAGGTGCTGGTGACGAGGACGAATACGAAGGAAGTGAAGATGGCTGTTGTCACATTAACAACTAGTGATGCAGATGTACTTGAAGCAAGATCATATCACCATAGAATGGGTCAATTGCAGAATTAGACGGAGGATCATGTTATCTCGGTGCTACAGATGACTCGAGTATGGACACGGCGTCGCTAGCAAGGGCAAAGGCACGAATAGAAGTAAACTATCCTACAGTTGCAGAGGGACTGATCATAACTCTAGAGGATGTATGGCCTCAAGGAAATGTGTTCTTTGAGAAGAACGAGGTTTTGACAAAGAGTATTTAGCACATACTGTACTGTGGGATCTGGCCAGTGTAAGGTCTCAGAGAAGCTTTAGACAAAGAAACGGCTCTGAGGTTCAAATGATTCCCGTACTTCAAGCCAATCTACATACTGTAGAAGTAAAACAGCCAATGATCTGCTGTATCAGCTAGTTACAGAGAAGCAAAGTGATCTCTTGTTAATCAGTGAACAGTAGCCTATAAAGAAAAAGATAGTTGAGGACAAGTATCCTAGCATATGGACCTAGCCTGAAGTATTGTGTTTAACGGTTCCAGGCTAGGTTCCAAAAGTAACTGGGGGAGTTTTAGTCGGTAGTCTAGCGGCTTCGGTGCTGAACTGTTGCGCCCAAGATAGCGGGTTCAAACCCGGCCGAAATCGTCGGATTTTTTAAGAGTGTTAAAAATCCTTCCTCCGGAGGGGAAGTAAAGCCGGCGGTCCCATGTCATAGATTTATGGCATGTAAACGATCCTTCCACAGACTAAACTTGTGTGAAGCTAAATTGTTAGATTTCGTCGGAACGCTCTATCAAAGTTCCAACGTTCACCACTAGGTATCATGGATATCTGGTAGCGAAAGTTGAAACTACTTGAAATTGAACGGAACTTGTGACTCACCCTAAGGGTGTCCGCTGGAAGCAGCTACAGACTCAGGCGAGCCGAACATGTCCTCGGACACTCCCGGCACTAAAAGCCATACGATAAATAAATAATAAAATAGTCGGTAGTCTGCCACTCAGCAGCCCGAGACTATGTGCGTAAGTGCATTTATTCCCCTAAAAAAGAAAATAAATAAAAAAAGAATATTTAATGTAATAATTTCTCTCACTAGAAAAGAGATCATTTGAATGCAGATATCAGATAACATACTCATAACTAAGTACATGGGACTGATGATCTAATGTTCGTGATTCGTGGAACCGAACATCAACAATAGCTTAAAATTACAAGCTACTTCCCCCCTCTACATTCACACACATAACAACTAAATACGCGGGACTGATGTTTCTAGGCTTAACAATAGCTTCAAGTTTCATGCTACTTTTCCCTGTCTTGCTCTAGTATGAAATCACGAACACCAAGCTAATTACGTGGCGGGACTGCTGCAAATTCGAGTGGTAATTCCTGGAATGCTGTAAGGCACGGATAGTTGCGTGTTTGAGTCGTAACCCCGCACCTCCGTCATGTACCTCTATATTCAAATCCTTACGTGTTCTCTACCCGTACTTCACCTCTGGTTCCAAGTACTCATTCATTTTACTGGATTATGAGAAGACTAACTAATGCAACGTTCGACCCATTACGAAGGGGCCGGATATTTGTATTGTTCCTGAACAACCTCCCCCCCCCCCCCCAAATACACTTACAACTTGGGGGGGTGATCAACTATGGTCTCCCGAGTAGCGTCATGCTCCCTTCTCTTTCATTTTATACATCACCTTAGTCAACTCTTATTCTCTTTCGACACCGACAAAGAGAAGTCTTTCATTCGTTTGCTATTTTTTCAGTGTCGCCTAGTTCTATTAAAGAAAGTTTTCCAGTCGGTCAACACAAATTGTGCCCAATAACATTAGGCGGGAAAACAAGTATTTAAACGCCCTAACGCGAAAGATATCCTACATGAGATATTTATCACAAAATAACACGCTTTTATGTACAAAACTTTCTTGTAGCAAAAGTAATGTAATGTAGCAAATTTTAAATTTAGTTTTTGATGTGTAACATCTTTCCACTCGGTTGCTAGATATTTGTGGGAGTGATTTTGTAAAATGGGACGGAAATGGATCGGATGATCCAGCTGGCAGTGGTGGATCGAACGGAAGTGTGTAAGACGCACTGCCAGCTGGATCGCATTGCTGAACACTTTCATTCTGACGGTAAACGCTCATGCGAACTCTGGTGTCAGGTGATTGAAACAAAGCACATGGCACATGTTCGAAGTCTTCGTATCAGTATTTAAATGATAAAATGCTTTAATATCAAACATTGTAAGTAGTCGGCATTGCCGGTATTAAGTTTCTGCACAACGGATATTCAAATATTAACCACATAAAGGTAATGCAGTCATCAATATAATATAATCGTTGTGTTTAAACGAGAATTGAGCAAGCCTTCATGAACTATTGCTGAATGCATTCTCTTTACTCACAAGAGAGCCTATTCATAAGGCATTTTAAACTCAATTTCACACAGGAACATTATAAAAACAAGCAAAATATAAATGAAACTTAATTCCGTAATGCAGTATTATTGGTACGTGAAAATAAGTCCCCATCTTGTACCTAATAATCGTGTGGTCGAAATAGCTGTGAGGTTAGCGTCATTGACTGTGAATCTAGAGATCTCGGGTTCGAATCCCGGACGGGTTAGATATTTTTGCTACCAGATTATCGTTTTAAACGATATTTATCATATCTATATGACTCATTTTAACAGAATCCATATGAAATTACGTGTTGGTCTATGAATCAAGAGGTCCGGGAACTGGGCAAGCCTTTCATGATCTACTGCTGTGCACATTGCATTTACTCGCAAGCTGGCCTATTTATAGGAAATTTAAGGTAATGAGCGGTGTCGCGTCTATTAAACTAGTTGATCCATATCGTATTCTTTATTTAGGCAAGTACTGGTGGAAGCTACAAAACCTCTAATAAAATGAGTTCCGTATTATAAACTATCTGTAAAACACTCCCTTTTACAATAGATTAATATTTGTGCCAAAAATATTATAAAATACCTGTGTATCAACAATTTGCCGTCCTTGAAATGGTTTTCCGTGGTTTCCCCATTTTCAACTCCAGGCAAATGCTGGGACGGTACCTTCTGACAGGCCACGGCCGCTTTCTTCCACATCATTACCCAGTTTCATTCACCATCATTCATTTCATCTCTCATTAACTCCTGTCGTGAAGTTGGCGTCAGGAAGGGCATCCGGCCGTAAAAACCATCCGCCACATATACTTCCATCGCATCTCATCCCCGACCCCGTAGGAAAATGGGAATAATAAGGGGTAGACATACAATAGCGGTGTATCAACAATGTCATGTGAGGTTTCTTCTATGTCAGATGTTACACATCATATGCGACTACTGTAAGGCTCGCATTTTTTTTTTTTTTTTTTTACCATTACCTAGTTTGTTAGAATTTATGGACATCAGTTTTCTCATGTTGCCGCGGATCATGATGAGTGAATGATGGGTGAACATAAATCTATTTATAATCGGATGGGAAGTGAAGTCGGCGGGCCCATTTCATAGATTTATGGCATGTAAAAGAACCTACCACTGCAATTGGTAGTGTGCAGCAAAATTTGTGGGTTATATTTGGCTGGTTATAAACGCTCTATCAAGTTCCAACGTTCGCCGTTAGGTGTTAGTGGCAGTAGCATCTGCTAGCCAAAGTTGGAACTACTTGAAATTGAACTTGGTTGGTTGGTTGCTCAGTTTAGGGGCTGCGACAACGCGGTCATGTAGCCCCGTGCACTTTGGGTGTGTGTAGAATCTGTCTGATAACCGGTGTTAATTGTGATGGCTGTATTAGTGTGTGTTATCTGTTTTAATTCAAGTAAGGACTGCAGACAATAATTTCAAGTAGTTCCTGCTTTTGCTACTAAATGCTGCCGCCCACGACACCTAGCTTGTGGACTTGACTACTAGATGGCATCGCAGTCAGCACCTGGCGGCGAACGTTGGAATTAATAGAGCGTTATCAATTCTAACCTACAATTTTGGCTTCACACTAGTGTAGTTCGTGGAAGGTTCTATTTCATGTCATAAATCTATGACATGGGACCACTGGCTGGGTGTACTTCCTCTCCGAAGGAAGGCACACTGAGGGATTTTTAAAGCTCTTAAAAAATCCGACGACTTCAGCCGGGTTTGAACCAGCGACCTTGGGTATAGAAGCTCAGCATGCTACCAACTACGCCACCGAAAGCAGCCAAAGAATTGAACTTGTTTGGAGCCCACGGGCGTTCAAATAAAATACCCTGCTATGGCCATTCAACTGCAATTCATATATAATAATAGCAACGAAACAAAATCCAAATATTACTCTTTCTATCCATGTTAGCTGACAAGCCTGTTTAAATATTAATTTGAAATATATTACAGAGATATAATGTCCTTAAAATCATTGGCGTTTTTGCTCGAGATAATCCTGGCTAAAGAAGAGCTTAGCGTGTTCGAGCAGATGGAATGAATAACGTCTGTGTGCCGTATTTTGTTTCATTCACCTTCCATGAATTTAACAACAAAAATAGCGGAGTATAAAATATTTGTGTAAGAGCCACACTGGCGGATAAAAACAGAACTGAAATTCTGTAAAAGGTTTGGATGGAAACGGAACAGCATTTGCTATATTGATGTGAAGTGAACAGAAGGAGAGAAAGGAATGTTAAAGAGGATCATCCTACTTACAGTTTGCCTTTGGAGGATCATAGCGGAATCTCATGTGTCTTTTCTCCAATTTCCTCACGGGGGGAGTCCGTCATTTTATGCAGATGAAAGTTAGGTCCTGCAAGGTCCTACCAGTCGTGCCAGATGAGAAGAGAAGACCCACTCTTTACCTGTGGAGCCGTATTCACCGTAGCGCACATTTTAACCGAGTGTGTGGATCTTGCTCGTCCTGTGTTCCAAATTCCACGTAACACTGAAAGCTTCGCAGCTCATGACCACGAGATTATTGGTCACGTACAACTACAAGCTTCCTTCCTTTTTTAAAGGATCGATACTCTAGGTTTGGTTGTACGAAGTAAAGTGAACTAAACTGCATTCTTCTGTATCCTACATATTCAGGAAATTACTGATGCTCGTGCAGGGTGTGAAATTGACGTTCCATCTCTCACTGTTTCATTGTTGTTGATTCATTTAGGGGCTTTGCAACATGCTGGTCATGTTTCCCCGTGTACTTGGGTGTGTGTAATATGTTTGTTAACCTGTGTCGTTGTAGTGACAGAACTATCGTGTGTACTTGTAATTGGGGCTAAGATTTGGATATGAGGCGACCGTGGCCTTAATTTAGGCACAATCCCAGTATCGCCTGGAGAAGAAGAACCATTTCTGGGTGAGATAGGAACCGAACCCACCTATTCTCAGTTGTACCACACGAATAGAGTATACCTCGTTCCAACCTTAAAAGGAGAATTAAATTTCTTGGCAGAGCCGAGAATCAAACCCGGACCTCCGCAACGACAGCCAAGAATTATAGTCACTTGGGACTGTTGGGAAATCCTCAGCCCCAACGATAGCTGCAGATGTAAAATATTGATAAGTGTCGCTAAATTCTTTCCAACTTTTGTTAGCGTAAGATTCTTTTCAATCCTTTATTGAAAATAGTTAATCCATCGAGAGTTAACAAACCATTAGTGAAGGGCAAGGAACAGCAGCCGTACATTGCCAACAAGTTTTACCTAGTGGCTTAAAATTAATTATTAATTTGTAAAATATATAAGCTTCATAAAATAAGAAGCTGGCTAAAATGACATAAATGCCAAACCATGCCTTATTGGGCCAACATGCAAAGACTGCCATGCCCTCTCGAATTCATCTTAAACCCCTTAATTTGCCACGAAACTTGCGAATACTAATGGAGCAATATTTCTGCCTTGCCAGGAGAGACACAATTTCATTAAAATTCTTGTTCAAGTAATGAGATAATTAGCAATCATAAAATACACTCCTGAGTAGGCCTACATTAAAGTATTTTATTTAAATAGACTTGTCCTACAGGTCTGAGGCTTTCTCAGGGATAACTAGTAGTTCCACGAGGAACTAAATAGCCTATTTTCATATATTCTACTGGTCATTTCCATTTAAGAGTTCTCTTGCCTGTTAAGAATGTTTTCTATTTTATTTATTAAACAGCTTTTGGCACACGACCTGCATTGTGATAAAGTATAGATCAACAATTTAAAACTCTAAACTCAACATCCATAAATTGTTGTCATTTAAAACAATACACATAAAAATAATATTCTAAGGCAAAATGGACTTACTATGGTGCTGGTGCATGCCCTGTCTTAAATCAAAGCTTTCACCGTTCCTCAATATAACTCACACCAACACACCTCCAACACTGGGAAATATGTGTCCAAAGTTACATGATACATACATGATACATAGAACATAGAACATCAGTAAATGAATTTCCTATTTAGAAATTAACAAACGTATAATATTTAATTTGCGATACCTACATTAGAAAATTGGAGTAGATGATCTCAGTGTTACACCCCTTCAAACAATATCCACGGCCCTTACGATGAAAATTTACGTGCTAGAATATATAACTTTCCGTATCGGTAATTATGACTTTTCGTAATAGATGACATATTGTTATGACGCGTCGCGCGATTTGTAGCCGTCATACGAATCTTCTCTTCCATTGCTTAATTAGGACACAAGAAATAAAAATATGATTTTATCATTTTGAACTGTATACAGATTAGCTGGGTCAAGTTGCACTGCTCGGGTGATAAGATTGCGAGGAAAGTCATTTTAAATACTTGATAATTACTTGACCGCTATGTTGGATTGTTTTACATCAAGGCCATAGAATTATATGCTAGCAGATGAAGATTATAATGGTGAGGTTCATTATACAATAGTGCATTATGCAACAAGCCTATAATGGCAATAATTAAGATACGAGTATGTTTATAATTTCCATTAGAGTGTCAATTACCATTAGAGGCGAGTTTCATACAACTGTTTATGTTCGACGATGTCGAAATGTAAATATTATATGTCAGAAAACTGTATCATAATGAGGGTCATTATAACACTATGAAAAAGTTTCTCCCACCAATCAGAGCTCAAGAAACAGTTGTGTGACCAATTAGGTAAGGATAGCATCGCATCTGCGCTGACTTCCACGGCCTCATATTTAAATTCCACTGCGTGGCTCGTATCATAGTGAGGTATTTGAGGAGGTCATGGTCAAATACAAGGTATTCTCTGCGTCCCATGCGCTCTGTTCAGTACATAAAACTGGCGAAATCTCGACAGATATTTATGAATAGTTATGTTCGAACATAAAATAGTTATAATAAATATCGTCGAACATAAATAGTCGTATACAACTCGCCTATAATGGTGATTAAGACACTCGTATGGAAATTATGAAACTCACTTCACTCGTTTTATAAACATAGCCTACTCGTGTCTTAATTATTGCCATTGTAGGCTCGTTGCATAATGTACTATATTTTAACAAACATTTTTTTATCGTATGGCTTTTAGTGCCGGGAGTGTCCGAGGACATGTTCGGCACGCCAGAGGCCGTAGCTGCTTCAAGCGGACACCCATAGGGTGAGCTACAAGTTCCGTTTCATTTCAAGTAGTTCCAACTTTTGCTACCAGATGTCACTGATAACTAGTGGTGAACGTTGGGACTTGATAGAGCGTTCCAACGAAATCTAGCATAGAAATTTAGCTTCACACAAGTTTAGTCTGTGGAAAGATTTTTACATGCCATAAATCTATGACATGGGACCACCGGCTTTACTTCCCCTCCGCAGGAAGGCATACTGAAGGATTTTTAACGCTCTTAAAAATCCGACGACCTCGGCCGGGTTTGAACCCGCTATCTTGGGCAAAGCAGTTCAGCATGCTACCAACTACACCACCGAAGCCGCTTAACATGGACAGAAGGTTATCATAACCTCAATGTTGTCACTTGCGTCCGACATGTTTGTTTTTGGAAACAAGTGCGTAGAGCGCAGGTGCGATGATATCCTTATCTAATTGGTCAAACAGCTGTATTGTAATGAAAATCTTGAGCTCTGATTGGTGGAGAACCTTTACCGTAATGAAACTTGAATTATAATGGGCCTCATTAAGCTGCAGTTTTCTAGCATATAATATTTATATTTTGGCATGGTTAAACTTAAACTTTATTTCGATCACTTGCTTAGGAGGGTGTCCCGCGGAGTAGCTGTGCTCGTTAAATCGTGCACCACGGCTGCGAAGGCAGCTGCAGCAAATTCGGAGATCAAAGTTTCACATCCCGGTGCTGACAGCGGCTATTCCGAATATGGTTTTACCCCGAGGATTTTCATACTCCCTCCAGGCAAATGCTGGGATAGTATCATATTTAAAATCCCAGGCCACCTACCTCATCCCTGTCCCTAATGTAGTTACACACGCTAATCACATAAATACAGGTTATCAGACAAGTTCAACACACACCCAACTGCACGGGACTGGTTTCCAAGATGTCTCACGCCCCAAAAAATTAATGAAAAACAATAGCTTGTTTAGGACTCAAGAAATTAAGTTTTGCACAGCCGTCATTTTGTAGGCCTGATAGAAATTGAATTTAAGTATAAGCCAGTATAGGCTATAGATTTACCGTGCCAAGTTTTACTGCACTCGGATGATTAAGTCACGAGAAAAGCCCAATTAAAAATTATAATATTTGCGTCGCCGCCGTGTTGGTTTTGTGCTCATCAGGTTATTGAAAATCCCATTTTTTTTAATGGCCACTATCAACATCCACTATTTCCGTTTGATTGCTGTAAGTCCGCCTTGACGCGTAGTGGCTAGCATTCTTGACTGTCACCGCGGAGAACCGGGATCAATTCCCAGCTCTGCTAAGAAATGTAATTCTGTTCTGAGGGCTGGAATGGGGGACACTCAGCCTCTTGAAACAAAATTGAGAAGAGGTGAGTTCGATTCTAACCTCAGCCATCCTGGAAGTGGTTTTCCGTGGTTTCTCACTTCTACCCCAGGAAAATACCGGGATGGTACATAACTTAAAGCCACGGACGCTTCTTATCCAATTCCTACCTCAATTACAAATACACACACTAGTACAGATATCATAGTGATACCGGTTATCAGACAAATTCAACACCCACCCAAGTACACGGGGCTACCTGACCACGATGTCGAAAAGCCCATTAAAGAATCAACAATAACTGATTGCTGTAGTGGATTCGTAGATATTGAGAACCAGTGAAATATTTCGCATGGCCGCCATGTACACTGATGTCCACGATATCGCAAGACCCTACATGAATCGACCACAATAGTCGTAGGCTATATTCGTGTTGTTAAATTAATGCGTGGGTTTAAGTGCTGTGTGCTCTGATTTCATACGACCTTTAATATACATGATTCTAACCAGCAACTTGATCTATCAGTCTGTTGCGTTTCATCATCGTATTCAGTTTCCCAGCGCTAAGGGTCATAGTCTGGTTTATTTGTTCTGCTAGAATTTTGTGTTAGTGATACAATTGATATATTCACATGTCCCCGCACTAGTAAACTACCTGGATGTTAGGTTAGCGTGACCACAAAGGGCAAAAGTAAAATTTGCTCCGGTACGTACTCGTTAATGACAACTGTTCTTGCCAATATTGAAACATTTTGGGGATAAAATATACACATTTCTTGCATCATCATGAAGAAATACATATCGAAATTTGATGTTTTTCAGTCGGTCAACGCGATTGTACCCAATTGTGATGGGCTATTTCCTAATCCTGAAAATCATTTACGTGAGATTCATAAATACACGTGGATGACCAGTTTCGATCGACAAGTGAACATCATCAGATCTATTACACTTAGACTATTAAATTTATGTCTAAAAGTATGGGTGGAAATCTTTACAATATGTGCACTTATTTAGTTGAAGCATTAGTTAAAATAATGCAACTAGTCAATAACTTATGTGTTAGTTTTAGTCCATGTGATGTTTTGTTAAGATACTGGAAGTGGTGATTGGCCTCCTAATTTGCTTGCTTAGAGTGAATATGTGATTGTTGTTAAAATGGTCAGTTCAGATTGTATTGCATTTAGCTGGTTGAGTCATACGCGGTCCGGATGAGAGCAGTTAACTTCGTCACTGTTTGCACTCAACGATCGAAACTGGTCATCCAAGTGTATTTATTAATTTCATGTGTTTTTATTTTCAGGATTAGGGAATAACCCATCTCAATTGGGTACAATAGTGTTGACCGACTGAAAAACATCAAATTTCGATGACTAAGGCAACACTGAAAATGGCTTCAAACCCCATAATAAAAAATACATAGTCGACATAAATATTTGGATAAAACGATTCTTTTGATGCTACCCTTCAGGTGACCACAGGGCTTCGAACTACAGTAGGTCTGATGCCCACTTATTCGTGTAGGGGTCATCTCTTCTATGGTTCCTGTTCTATCGCTCCTGGCAAACTTTCATCCTCTTCCTATCCCGAATGTGTTAGCTTTTTAGGGCTATGGCGTCTATTAACTTCGCCTTTCTGGCTCTTATATTTCATATCCTTTTTCTCCATTCACCGGTTAGGGCCGTCAAGCCCATCGCATTATTTATTCTTCACATCGTCAGAATACTTGTTTCCTTCTTTCTTACATAACGGGGACATGGTCTAGTGATGATCGTTGTTTCAAGGGGCAAATTATCCATGTCATCAACTTCTAATTTCATACTCGCGTCCATCAGGCAAATGCTACCAGTTTTTAGCTCTGTGCACGATTCAACTATCAAGCACTGCGCCTTGCCAGGCGAGCGTGACTTTCTTTGATTATTCTTTGGCGTGATGGTCTATACCAATCCACAGGCACCGGGCACTTGTTCGGCTCACTCACATCTGATCAGCCCTAAAGCTGGGGTTTCCTAGGTGCGGAAGCGGAGAGTGGAGTCGGCTCTCATCTGGTCATATGTAATTTTAATGGTACTGTTTTCCTAGAAGCGGAGCGAACCGCCGCTTGACGAGCGGAACTCGCTCCTCCGCGTTCCTCTGCTCCGAGAGCAGACGAGTCCGCTGTCGGCTGGCGGTGTGGCTGGGCGTCTGTACAAGTTGTGTGTAGTTTTATTCAATTGTGTCCCTTGTGTGTTTAGTATAAAGTGTGTGCACCATGAGTGTGTGTCGGTTTACTGCTCTCTGTTATAAACCTGCGATTTTAGTTCTTCTACATCTTTTATTTCTTGGTATAGATCATAGAACTCGTTTTTGGTCAATCGAAAGTACTGTTTGAATCTAATTTCGTCATCAATTAAATGGTTATTTATAAGAATTTTAAACACTCCCTCATATTCACGCGTTTTAAATATGTAACTTGCACATTTTCGATCCTTCAATAAATGCAGTAGTAACTCTTCCTCCTCCTCCTCCTCCTCTTCCAAGTGTAATAAAATAGAAAGTCTAGATTCCACGTCCATATCGACCTCACCTTACCACTCCTAGTATACAAATGAGCAACGGTTCCGCTCTCCGCCAGAGGACAACTCCGCGTCTAGGAAAATACAATTCAGCTAGCTGATGACTCACGACCGCGCTCCGCTCTCCGCTTCCGCACCTAGGAAAACCCAGCTTAAGTCGGCCAGCAGACAGTTGAGTTGGAGAGCCATGCCCTAGATCAAGGTTAAGCAGGTGTCGCTCTGCTCACAGTCTCATGGCAAGCAATCGTTCCGCTCTCTTGTTGTAGCCACAGCACTTCCCCTATCTGACTCCAGCTGCCTAACCTCTCCACAGCGAGGTGTTTAGGAGGGCACATGGGACAACTTGCTCATATTAGAGTCTCTACATATTTTAATAGTAGTACTTATGAAGCCCCCACAAAAACGAAACAAAAAAATCTTAAGATTTGGTTCACGCAATGCATTTTGCTTCTTGCCACTGCTCATTTGTCAAGCCCAACCGTCACAGCTTACGAGGGGCGCTCTGGATATACATTTATCTCACAGGGAAGCCAAATAGTAACCCACATACTAGCCCAAATAACCGCCAATTACAGCCCACCACAATAACAGTTAAGCAACCTCGAGCGTGGTTAACACAAACACAAATAAACAACCTCAAATCACATAATTCCAACAATAAACCACACTTAAATCCAACACAAATACCTCAAACAAGCCAAACAACATCAACTAATCACAGCACACCATATTAAAAAAAACACCACGCAGATACGAAAGCAGAGTTCATTAATGACTCCTATGGCTTACTGCTAGCTGAGCCCCACACAAACAATAGCCCACAACATCTGATGTCACTTCTATCACTACAATCTGATAAAGGACCCCAAAGCAAAATCCATAATTGGTATCAACTATGGGATTACATATGATGATATGACCAACAATTACACCATGCATGGCGCCGACGGATCACCTTAGGCAACTCTAACCATAGGCCACAGTAACCTACTGCTGCCAAAAAAAAAAAAAAGTAGCAATCAACACCATACTCCATTGCGAAGTAAAACTTATAGTGTTGGTACAGCAGTGAACAGAATTTAAAATGTGTTGTTACAGGAGAATGATGAAGATCAGATAGGTAGATAGAGTAACAAATGAAGAGGTATTAAGACGGGTGCGAGAGGAGAGATGTTTCTGGCGAATGCTAATGAAAAGAATGTATACTGAAGGTTGGTGGGGCACATAATAAGGCAACCAGGCGATCAAATTGCGGAACTATGGGGGACTTGTTTTCCACTTAGAAAACGATTGTCTTTCAATTTCTTTGATGCTAGTCGTTCATACGAACCATCTAGCTATACTAGTGTGTTGCTGAAGACGTTAAACTATCTTAACTCATTCACTGCCGTGCCTTGCTGTTTCTCCATCCAATCTTTTTAGCGGAGACGAAAAGTGCGTAATTACACAATTTCGTTGTTCCTTCTCAGCGGATGTAATAAGTTTTATGGCAGTGCGGGCTAAAGTAGTTAACATGGGTTACAGCAGTCGTTAACCAAGTTTCTCTTATCTCATCTGTCCATCAGCTACTTCCCGCGACATGCAATAAAGACATACTCCAGGGGATTAGCTAATTTCTTTCAAGAAATCGGTACAGTCCGTTACTTCTGCATTATGTTGCCAAGATGCTATATGGTTAATTTAACTTCATCTCCTGCTACGTACTGCATAGAGTGAGAGAGAGAGATGGTGACGTGCATTTATCCTCTTGTACTGTAAATAACTCTATAACTATTTAACGAACTATAACTCATTACACAAAACAAAAACGCAGTAAAACGGTTTACTTATTAAACATCAACGAACATATCTACTGTGACATGGACTATTTTATGATGACTTTGGAGGACATGACTGTTTCTTTTGAGACTTCAGTCCACAGACTGGTTTGATGCAGTCCTCCAAGCTTCTCTGTCCAGATCTAATCGTTTCATCTCTACATAGTAACCACACCTTACATCCGAGGCAATTTATTTACCTTATTCTAACCTTGGTTGAATTCTAACCTTGGCCTACCCTTACAATTCTTGTTCTCGATCCTTCCTTCTATAACTAAGTTTACTATTGATGGGTGCCTTAGTATGTACCCTACCAACCTATATCTTCTCTTCATTAGCAGTCGCCAGAAACATCTCTCCTCTCCCACTCGTCATAATACCTCTTCATTTGTTACTCTATCTACCCATCTAATCTTCATCATTCTCCTGTAACACCACATTTTAAATGCTTTTATTCTCCCGTTCACTGCTGTACCAACAGTACAAGGTTTACTTCCATAGAGTGCTACCCTTCAGACAAAGGCTTTCAAAACTGACTTCTTAGTAGCTAAATGAATGAGTTACTTCAGATAAACCAGACGTAAAATATTACAAACACTCAAAATTCGAATCAGAATCCTTCAAAGCCAATATTTATTTATTTATTTATTATTTATACTTATTTATTTATTTATTTATTTATTTATTTATTTATTTACTGGTGAGGATGAACAATGCCAGATTGACGAATAGGATTTTTGAATTCTTCAGGTAGAGGAAGACGGAGCCGAAATGGTTTCGGGAAGTGAGATTGGACTTGGATCGGATGAGGATGGGGGTGAAAGAAGAAGACATAATGGACAGAGAGCGATTTAGACGGCTGGTTAAGGAGTTTTTAGGTTTCTAGGAGTCAGGGGAGTTGTCAGTGAGGAAAGGAAGATCTTGCACGGAGGAACAGAAGAAGGAAGTGGGAGAGAGGATGAAGAGATATTAGCAGAGAGTGAAGACAACAAATAATGTAAAAGCTGTCAAACGTGGCCCATAGTGGCCGTAACGAATAAATAAATATATATATATATTGTGCCCATGTGGATGGCACAGGTATCGAACCCATATTCTTTTATGTTAAGAAAAGAAGAAATGTTACAGGAGTTTTGTATAGTTTTAAAACGAGCATAAGGGTTAAGTTGAGATCACCCCTGTGTGACGCACAAGTGGTGAGGTAACGTTGGTGCAATGCCCGCAGCTGTGCGTGAGATCATCCGCCAGCTCAGCCGAAAGAGGCTTGCGCATGAGACTAAAATAGCCCAACGGGATATTCCACCGGAGTGAGAGAGATGGAAAATACACTGAGAAGGCCTTAGTCAGCTTTAAAATGACAACACTGTGTGAGAGGTGTGGCCAGGAAATTGGTAAATTAATTGAAATTAGCCAGAAACGTGCAAAAATCTTAAGAAATCTCTCCGCCAATGTTAATCATTTTGGAAAATAGAATTTTGAGAGTTATAAAAGTTAATAATAATTGCATAGTGTAGAAAGGCAAAGTCAGCATTACGTAATTGGGACTTCGCCAAGCCAGTAGTCTGGGGTGGTGGAAAAAACAAATGTACGCCTACGTGAACGCGGGAGCTTATTTTAATGAATATTAGAGTATCCGTGCGATCGATTTTCGGAAATTTTGGTATATTTGATACATTTAGATCATAAGCTTCAAGGAGGTATTTTTTATAATCGTGCGACGTTTACTTTAGAAGATAGTTTTGGAGAAGAAGCGAAACTGATTTATTTTTATCAGAATCAAATAAATAGGCAGCGAGTGTAAGGGAATTCATTCAGTCTTCTGTGTCCTAAGGGACGTTATACTGTTTCACAGTCTACACAGTACTCCTTAAGGGGAGGTGCTGCACCAGTTACTATTCAGCGGCGTCGCCGTGCATTGAATAGCTACAATCCTTGTTAAAAGGAAAACTATCGCCGAGCTTCGAACATTATAATCAGTCTTCGGACTTAGACAAAATAGTACACTTTGACTCGACATACTTATAGCCGGCGAACGCAGTGTCAAGCGCCTAAATATCAGTATTGAAACAGCAATCGTAACATCTCGATAGTAAAACGAAACTTCGAAAGAGTAGTGAAACTCTACATTTTTATCCAGTGCGTTAAATAACCGCGTCAGGGTTAAACGTAGGATAATTGCATAATCTGCCTATGCCTAGGAGATTATAGCACAGTGCCGTTAGATTTGATAAATCTACAGTATAGGCATCAGTTGCCAAGTGAAACGCAGTAAAAGACTTTGGAAATTATTCCACAAGTAAAGACTACATACAGTCTTCAGAAATAAAGTCCAAACGTGGACCAAAGAAAAGCAATTGTTAGAGTGCAGTAGTACCAGATACAGCGACTCTAGAAGTGAATGTCAAATTATAGACAGTTTGCAAAACGAACATTTGCGTACCGAACGAGAGATAATATCGTGCATTAGCTCAAAGATTGCCGATAAAGTACAGTAACCAGAATAGGAGAGGGGAACGATCGAACGAGACTTTCAATCATCCTGATAGGAATTAGGGAGTCAACGTTGATAGCTGCACCCCTAGGAGGCGGAAAGAATGAAATGCCAGAAGTGAAATGTGTAAAAATAATCTGTTAGTGAAATTTAAGTGTTGTATAAATATTTTTGTGATTTTTCTTTTTAGTGACAGTGAAACCATAGTACATTTCCTCAAACAAAGGTAAATTGTGTAGGCAATATAAAATGTGTAAGTTTGAGGAAAATTTTACGTCTGTTGATGCGTGTGTCAAAATGGTGTAAGCTCAAGATTGTGGGCAAAATGTCACTTCATTGGGATCCAGAGAGCCTTGCTGGATAATCATGTAAGTAACCAAATTTGATTATGTATTGTGCCTCGGAAGAGCTCATGTAACAGTAAATATGGAGGAGTTATTCTCAAATGTTGAATATGCAGGGATATGTGAAAACTGTGTATAATGATAAAATACGGGATCTGAACAATAACCTAATGATTAATTTAACCAATTAATTGTGTTAATAAATGATCAGTGAAATAGTATTCATTGGAATACTAGTAAATAATTAATAATATACTATTTGATACAAGCAAGATAAGAAAATAATACTTCATGAATAAATTAATTGTTTAATTAATTTTCATATAATGAATAATGGAAGCCGATAGGTTCCTTGAGCTGATAATGATAATCATAATGATAATGACGAATAGTGAACTACTTGAGTTCTAGTAAACAAGAGTTTAGTGCTTCAAACACCACAAAGTTCTAGTAAATATAATGTCAAGAATTGTTTATTAAAGGCAAAGACTATTTTTGGGACGGAGATAAATTAATTGAGTTGGAATAAATATTCTTACTTTGGGAGGCATCATGGATACTAATGTAATTGACGCTAAGGAGCGCATATATTTTAATTGTCACGCTAGGCATGCTGTGAAATATGCCAGGAGGAAGTAATTGTGGGGACCAGTTGGACGCGGTAATGAATTATTGTGTGTGTTTGCTAAAGGCAAATTTTGAAGAGTGCTAATTTATATTATTGTTGATAGCGCAGCAAATAGTGCATATGCCACCCATAAGGCGCTGATATAGGACAGTTGGTTAGATGCCATCGTGCCTTTTGTATGGTCCTAAGCCCGCAAAAATTTGGAAGTGTCCAAGAAGCCGGCCGAGGAACGAGCTAGCGTTCCAATACTTCGAAAGCCCCTTATATATTGTTGGTTCTATTGAGTATCTTACCCGCCAATGCGAAAACTCCACAGTTATAATCTCACCTGAGCCAAATGATCAGGTTATAATAACCGCATAATGTATTTGTTGAATGAATTTAACGTGTTGCCTTCCCAAGTTTAAGACGCGATAAGCGGTTAGCAAGCAAGCTGTAAACGTCCCGTACCCGCCAATGCGAAAACTCCACAGTTATAATCTCACCTGAGCCAAATGATCAGGTTATAATAACCGCATAATGTATTTGTTGAATGAATTTAACGTGTTGCCTTCCCAAGTTTAAGACGCGATAAGCGGTTAGCAAGCAAGCTGGAAACGTCCCGACCGTGTGAGGAAGCACTGAGTTTCCCCCCACCGTCATAAATTTTTGCTTGAAGTGCTCTGACAAGCGAGTGACCCCTGTGTTGGGATAGGTCCTTAATGAACCATATGTTTCTGTGGTTAACAGAAGTAAATAACGTTGTAGAATGGTCCAGTAATTGTACTGAGATCCATTTATTATAATTATTCTTGCTTGATGAAGTTCAGATCCGTATTTAATAATGATATAATTGTCATGGAGACAATACTAAAAATCCCGTTGTTGTTACATTACATTACTATTGTTCCCGAGTATGGTGGAAACATTAAGATAACCTGGGAGTTTATCTTGACTTGATTTAATCAGTAGTTTCCAAAACTTGAGGATACATGAGTTCTTCCAGGGCTAGTACAGTTTGGTAGTGTTGGATAAGAGAGATGATACTTTTGAATATCATGTGGATCCAATGAATGGCAATTGTTGTTACCATTATAAAAATTAACACAGTTTAATAATAATACTCCAGTTGAGGGTAACTAATATGTTTTAATCATGAAAATGTATGTAAAGATAAACATCGAGCCATTTGGAGCTCGCCTGTACAAATTTAAGAAAATGCTATATGGAAATGAAAGCTGTTTGACATTTTTTTCAGGTTTAATGAAACCTTAAAATAGTGATTTTGTAAGCTATGTTTTAGTGATTCCTTGTTCTTCCTAGAAAAAGTGTGAAGTTTTTCAGTTTTATATTTTGTTTTGTAGCGCCTAATTTAATTAAATAATTTGTATAGTTGGATTTTGATGCTTATTTTGAAGTGTTATCCTATGCTTGATCCGGAATGTGCGAATCATACCGTGGGAGAATATACTATGCCTCGAATATCCTACTGAGCTAGTGGACTATGATTTGCATATTCTTTTTCCAAAAGGGCACAATATATATATATATATATATATATATATATATATATATATACATATATTATTTACTTATAGGGGCAGATGACCTCGTCGTTCCGACCCTTAAAACAACAATAACTAACTAACTAACTAACTAACTAACTAACTCACTTATTTATTTTTGAGTGGGAGCATTCTCGACTGTAACTGTCCCTATTCTTTACAAAAATTGAACCACGCTTATCAGCCCAAGTGTGGTTTCGACGTCGTTGATTTTAAGCCCGGATGCTGTTGTCGTCCTGATCATCTGGACAGCTCATGGCTGGAAAATCGGATTCCAGTCAAATTGAATATCATGCTAATGTGTTTTGCACGTCTTCCTAACATGCGGTATACTAAATAGTTTTTAACAACACTTATACATCCGCCTTAGTCAATACATTAACGAAAGGAAATATAATTAGATTTGCTCCTGGTACATGTTTCAGGGATTAATAGCTTTTATCCCCTTCATCAGCCAAGATTAATATCTGAAGAAAGTTATAAAATAGCGTAGCGTGCACCATATAAGTAGGTCACAGAAAAATATTGAGCAAAACTAAAAAATATGAAACGGTGATGATATTTAGCCATCAAACACAAGCGAAGATAAACGTAGAGAACCAGTGGACAGTTCATTCACATATCTGCTCCAAAACACAGGTCGAAGCTTGAATTGGCAAAAATGGGACCATAATACTTCACCATATGTACACAACCAATGAAGAAGCCTTATGCTTAACAGGTCCACAAGCCAAATCAAATGCCTGCATACAAACGAAACGAACGTGGGAGGAAGAACTTCATATACCAATGAGGTTAGCTCAATGCATAACTTCAGGTTAAATCAAGGTAACAATTATGAAAAGATTTGTCTTATGTTTGGATATCATGGAAACTACAGCAATTTAAATAATAGAATGCGGTATACTAACAAAAGTACAAGGGGCGTTACAAATATAAGTGTTATCCGTTTATTTCAGAGAGAAGCTGTGTTACGAAGTGGAAAAAACACATCACCATGACAAACGACAATCTTTCCTGAGTTCAATTGATAATGCAACTTAACTTTAAAGAATAGTACCAGGACTCTCCATAGACCACACGTCGTTATTATTATTATTATTACTATTTGGAAATATATAAGACTCAACTAAGACATGCGGAGCACTTAAATTTTCTTTTTGGATAATTCAAAGTGTTTGTACACAATAATAATAATAGTAATAATAATAATAATAATAATAATAATAATGTTGATAAAGACATTGCATATACTAAGAACAAAGTTCCAACTGGTTCCGCCTCGTGAATACTGTTTATTAAAATGTCGTGATACAATCACCTGTCTTTTAACACATCACATGGTACATGTTTCAACGTCTAACTCGTATTGACGTCTTCATCAGTCTAAATATTTGTGCAGCACTTAAAACATTCCCTTTATCTACTGGGTGTAGTTAAAAATTGTACATAAAACACACATGGATCACTGTAACACATTAAAAGTTGTTAAAACATTTTCTTATGTTAAAAGCTTAATAAAAATCCGCAACCGGGCTTGGCAGTCTTTCTTGGCTTATATCTAATGTTGGCTTCCAAAAGCCCAAGCAAGGGGTGACCATTCCCAACTGGAAAGAAATGAAACTGTGTATGAGAGAAAGAAGTAGTAGATAAAATAATACTTTAAAAACCCTAAATGTTATATAAAGACTTACGATGTAATGCGGCAATGAGCTAACAGGGCCGTGCTGAGTCGGACGGAGACAGTGCTGTACTGAAACGGTGTGTCAACATGGAAGCAAAATGCAAGACAATAGGGGCGGAAGAGGAGAGGGGTGAGAGTTCGGGAGTGTTTTGGTTAGGAGTGGGGAAGGGGGGGGGTGTATGGAGTAAGTTTAGGGGAAGGTAACATGGATCAACGGTTGTGGATTTAGTTTCTATGGTGGTTTATATTTTGTTTTGTAATGGATTAACGTTTCATAGAGTACGTTGTTTTCGAAATGAATCTCATTAAGATTCGTTAGGGGGGCGGTCTTTTGGGCTAAATCGATTTCAATTTCTTCTAAGATGTTCATTGTAGTTCCTTTATTTGCTCGATGTAAGATTCTCATATCGTTGTTAATGTCTGTGAACTCATGTTTGGTATCTTTCATATGATTTGCCATGGCGGAAAATTTATTGTATTTAATGGCATTGAAATGCTCACCATATCTTGTTATCAATGCTCTACCTGTTTGTCCACAATAATTAGCGTCGCATTTAGCACATTTCAACATATACACACCTGATTTACTGAATTTGTTCGTATGGTTAAATTTATTAGTATTGAATAAAATATTATTGTTTGTGTTGGAAGTTCTATATGCTATTCTTAGTCCACACTTTTTGAAAATGTTTGAAATACTATAAGTTTTGGTGCTGAAATACGTGAAAGTCGCGTATTTGGGCTGCTCTTTTTGTTCCGGCGTTAGGCGGGTGACCGGTTTGTTTTTAAGCTTACTGATAATATTGTTGACAAACAGGGATGTGAATCCGTTTACCTTGGCAATCTGTTTAATGATTTTTATTTCTTCGTTTAGATCTGTTTTGCTTAAAGGAAGGGAAAAGGCTCTGCTGATCATACTATAAAAGGCGGCTTTCTTTTGATTGCCCGGGTGGTTAGAGTCTTTTCTTATTGTCGTGTGGGTCTGGGTTGGCTTTCTAAAAACTTTATAGGTTAACCTGTTATTATTTAAACAAACTGTAGTGTCAAGGAAGTTGATTTTACTGTTTACGGCTGATTCAGAGGTGAATTGTATGCTTTTATCCAAACCGTTCAATTTTTGCACGAGTCCTTCTATATTTAAAATAGTATCATCGATTATTACAAACACGTCATCCACGTATCTACCCCAGTAGCACTCTCAGAGTCAAAAAGAAAGAAAGACATTGCATCCAAAAGAACCTGGACGGAGGAGCGCAGATAGAGCCATTGCGGGAAGATGAAGAGATTTTGGGAGGACAAGAAAGAAAGATCAGCTAAACAGGTTCAATCGCGCTCCTTAGACGATCATAACACTGTAAAAAATAATAATAATGTTGTGGGTTTTACGTCAACAAGGCAACACTAGAAAATGGCTTCTAAGTTAAGTTGAGGACAGTAGACGACCTGGGCATTGTGATGAGGATGAAATGAATGTGAAGACTTCACAAACAAGCTGGTATACCATGGATAACATTGAGCCTGAAGATTTCTTCCTTTATGGCACTGTAATGAGTACTCTTGTAGCTGTGATCCGGATTAATACTTACGTGTCGTGAATGGAAAGTCAGATGGTTGTAATATCTGATGGAAATTTTTTCAAAGCACTTATAAAACGAGTGAAGCGAGTTTTATAATTTCCATACGAGTGTCTTAGTTACCATTATAAGCGAGTTGCATACGACTGTTTATGTTCGACGATAATTATAACTTTACTATACGTTCTAATATAAGTATTCATAAATATCTGTCGAGATTCTGTCAGTTTTAGAAACTCAATTTGTCATTTGAGAGTCGTCCTACAATCTGATGTCTGCGATCGTCATGATGACCCCATACTACGGCTCCCCGAGAGGTTGTGCCCGTTGGACGAGGTTATCTGTTTACCACCAACCGTAATGTGGCCTCCCGGATGACCCCTTCCTCGAGACACATTGCCGGAGAGGATCGGAATGCACTTCTTATGGGACTAGCCGGCACAAGACTCTGCTTCCCTAAGGATCAGGTTCCCATCACAGTGATTGTCATAGACACCCAAAGAAAATGCACCCCCAAAAGGTCAAAACTACTAAATAATTAAATCCAGACTTATGACATACTCATGGTGTGTTTATTTGAAATGTCAAACCCCTGTCCTACGGTCTGAGGGTTTGCTAAAACGGCTATTCCGTAGCTAATAAACAAAGAAAAAAAATAAACAACTCCTAAAGTTTACGTAGAATCCCCTCGACAGGTCCTAAATACAGCAAAACAAAAGCAAAGCTGGGGAAATGGTACTGCAAGAAAAATAGTTATACAAGAAAAAAATGATGCTTCTAGGAAGAAGGCATCATGTCATCAAAGTATGTCAAACATGACAGCAAAATTAAAGGACTGGTACCATCCCATATTTACATTTAAACACTAAATAATTTGAACTAAGCCTGCTTTAAGCTGATCAACGGCGTTAGACGTCCGTGATAAACAAATTAAACAAAAAACTAATGATTGTCAGTCATCATTTACAGTACAATGGTACAATTATATACAACAACAAAGATATTATATTACAAGAGACAGTAGGGTAACAGTGGGAAAACATATCAGTAAATAAATAAGTTGCACACACAAATAATCATCTTATTATTCCTGCCTACAATGGGATGAACAACGGTTTGTTGTCCACCGTCATCTATCAGTGTATTTGAACTTGAGAATCCAACTGCGCAAGAACAGCATTCTCCCAATCGGGTCACGACCCACGAGTTCTGAACTTTGGGTTTGCGTGATCTCTGTCAAAAGTCTATCAGCGTTAGCTACTAAACTTACAAGTAAGAACAAACGAAAGCTCAGTGCATTGGTCCGCTCGACTAAAGAAACAAGATCAAGATTTAACAACGATTAAAGTTTAACTGTATTATTAGCATCGTAGGTTTAGGAAATACATTGATGGTTCATGATTTAGTCCTAAGTTTAATGCCGTAGATTTATGAGTCCATTATTATTAAGATAGTTGACCAAATGCAAGGCTTCGCAAGAGCGTGCTACCAACACGTGGTACACCTCAACAAAGAATACGTGGCTCGCACGTTAACAATAACACAATCGGTACTCGTAAGAGACCATACCTTTCCTCCTCGGTCAAACTTGTTCTGTAACATAGATTTGCCGGCATTCACTAATAAACATGGTAACCAACCCGATGGCGTGTATTAAAACACGGTAAATAATCATTCACTTACAAGTGAGAATACACAATGGCCTTAAGGGTCCAACCTATCAAATAGTTACTCAAATTAAATATAAATCATGACAAAACATATTGGGCTCGCTCACAAATACCTGCGAGTATATTAAATATTTAGCATTACTTATTAGTACACCTGTACCAGAACAACTTTACAAAAATCGATACTTAATCAAGGTCAATAGCATGAGCATAAACAAAGCATGGCCCGTAAGAACATTCCTAGCAAGGTCTAGAAATAGAAAGAAAAATGAAGTCGTTAGTCAATTGTCTCACAAGAGAGATCGTAAATAACCTTGGGCAATGTCATCGGCGTGAACTGGACAAGCATCTGTCATTATGTTTCCAGCGCCCTGCACTATGCGTTATAGCGTGTCAATGAGTTCTCAAAGAAATGTCTTTCACTGATATTTAAAACACATTAAATTCACAATAAATGTAGGCTGGGTGTTCTGAGCATTCACTCTATAAGATTATACACATGTAAGAAAGATTATGATACCATTAAAGACGAATAAATTACAATAAGAATGATATGTTTGGCTTCTAAAATCCAAATAGACGTAGCGGAAAGATATCTCTCTCCCTTTGAAAGGCTTTGACATTGTGTAGCGCCACTGAAGCTCACAGCAAATGGGTGCTGCGTACAAACACGTTTAAAGGAAAATAAATACTGGTTTCACACCTTGACCTTAGGTGGAAATAATCGAAATGATACGAATATCGTGTAACAGAAAAATTTATGAGTAAGTTCAAAACATTACTTGACTTATGTACAGCGATGTGAATTACCTGAATTCTGGTGGCAAACTGCTCACTCTTTAAAAATGTACATTACAATAACAATCCATTCCATGCCTAAACGATACGCCATAATGTTAAATAAAAGACGTCAGTGGCGTACAAAATAATAGACAAATGGGGACTTCAGAAACTTGGACAAATAATCAGCTGGAGCTGACTTAAACATATGCCCCTGTCACGAATTGACTGAATGATCTTCCGTCATGCGGAATTACCTTTCAAGAACAATATTGCACCGTGTGAACGCACACAATCAGGTGACTAACTCAGTGTCGAGTAACGAAATGCAAAGAAGCATTTAGAAGCGTGAAAATCACCTTAAGAAGGTGGTCAAAAAGAATGAAAGAACCCTGCCTTGATGACTGACAATAAGTTACGGATGCTACAAACTAATCCACCCATGACCATCCACCGTACAGAAATAGATTAGAAAATCATGACTCACAGCTATTGCAGTTTATTATCCCAACACGAGGATTGAGGATTTTGACTTTCGTCCTGGCAATCCACAAATATCTTCTCTGCTTGGCCATAAGCATGGTTATCCACTGGTGGTTCTCCATAGTCGTAGTGTGGCTTAGGTGTTCGGCATTCCTCCCATTTGGATGTTTAAGCCATAGTCATCTTCTTCTTAAGTATAGGACTATTATGCCTCAGCACATGGTTAAATGAAGGCATCTTGTAGAATCGTAGAAATTTGTAGAATAGTAGACACTGCTTCTAGCGTATTTTAAATTCACAGCTTTTACACCTTTTCGCCAGCGGACTATATTCAAAAATGGCCTTGTCTACTAAGATCACAGAAACTAGCTTTGACACCAAACACGTGTCTTTCCACTGAAGCTAACAACTTCACACGCTGTAGATATCTTATCTAAGTGTATCAGCTCAATCTTATTCGTTTTACATTCGGCCTTTGCACGGCTCGTAAATATTTCACTGAAACTGCTGAATACTTCGGCTAGATTCTCCACTCGTGTATTGCTGGTACACAAATCACTTGTCACACTGGTCAGCCATTAAGCATGCTGCAACCATGTGGTCAATCACTTCACTGAGTGGAAATATAACAAAATTCAAGATCTTGGACGGACTTTTCGCGTCACCAGTACACTTCGTGCTATAATAAATACTTTAGTCGTATTCACTTCAAAAATTTGAATATCGATGATACTAATACTCGGTCACCTTGGACCTTCACAATTTAACGTCTGCTCGCCATGCGAGCACGGATTAGAGTCGTTCCTTCACGGAAGTAGGTGTGCTCAGTTCGATCACTTCCGAGTCATTTAGCGACTAAGATCATTCCTTCCACGTGTCTGCGGTGGTATACCTTCAATAAATATTATCAGCCCATGAAAATGTGGCTAATTAAGCTGAATGACTTCTTATTATAAATTCTAGATTGCAAATCAAAGAAAACTTCTTTGATCATGTAGGGTAATTTTCCATAGCATCTTAATGAAGTCAAAAGAACATCTGATGTAGTGGCATACATCTGTGGATGCGTTCATAATTCTTGAACATATTAAATTCATTGGTTCGTGTACAAGCTATCACCAGCATGAGTTATTCGAGCTCAAGGTGGAGAATCCAAAATTAAAGAAACAGGGAAGTAAATCTGCAAATCCATCAGGAAACCGCTAAGTGAAATGTTTCAGTTTTAAATTGTACAATTAGATGTATCTCCATGTGAACACGATAGTTAATTTGCGCTAATGCCCAATTTCGCCAAGATAAATCGCCAGGAAACATCAAGAAACAAATATCGAGTACCGGTAACATTTATACCTTCTGAAATAGATAGTACTCGTATTTGTTCGACTGCCAATTTGTTGTTGATTGTTGTTTTAAGGGACGGAGGAGCGAAGTCATCTGCTCAATCTGTTGTAAACATCCCACTTGGTCATTCGTGTCTTGCACCATGATTTTAACCTGACCATTGTATCTGTGAGATGAAACTAGACCTCGTCAGAAATATATTGTATTAATCATAAGTGTAAATGGTGTCACAAGTAAAAACGTTAAGGAGGTGTGGGATTTTATTTTAAATGGGGTTAGAATCGCGATAGTTTGTCATTGTTGCTGATGTGTGGCGCGTTGCGTTCAGTTTATATTCCGAAGTACGTAGGCTAGTCTTATTGTAATGAAATTACCCGAGATACGAAATAAGTAATTTTGAAACAAGTTTACAAGTCAGATAAAAATCATACTGCAAGGCGCAAATGAACATGTCTTATGATGTGGAGAAATGGTAGGAATCTTTGTTCTATGCGCTGTAACGTCAAGGTCATCTGCCTCTCTTGTCAGTTTGGGAATACTTTATCTTAAATAGTATACTTGAAAGAAAAGGTACTGTATTTTTCAACACCACCTAGAGAGAAAGCCTTGCGATATGATTTATGACGTCATAGCCTTCCGGCCGTCAGCGAGCGCGCTACCCAGCGCTGCTGCTATGAACAACCTGTGAGGAAACGCGACTGAGTGTTTATGTAACAAATTACGTTCTACAGACGCGAATAAATAAATAAATAACGTAACCATAAATTAAACATATGGTCAGAAGTTGATGCGATCGATACATTACTCTAGCTAATAAATCAACGTTTTCGATCATAATCGATAAGTATGCATTTCGAACCTTGCGAGTGTGAACTTGACCGAAAACACTGATGTCTCAATAAATGCGATATATAGAAGAATTCAATAAAAAACTTGACAAATATTCACCCCATTTTAACGTGAGATGTCGACTACACAACGAGAAGAAAAGACACAACAACAAATAACCAATTAATCTGTAACAGTTAAAACAGAAATTAATATCTACAGTATAGTCAATCATATCTGTCCAAAGGTTGATTCCCATCTCTGCCGAGAAATATAATTCTAGTTAGTTATTGTTGATTATTGTTGTTTTAAGGGGCGCAATTACGAGGTCATCTGCCCTTAAAAATACAATTCTGATTTGATTGTGAAACGAAATTCACTCAGCCACATGAGTTAAAACTGAACTGAGAAGAAGTGGGTTCGATTTCTCCTTTCTCCTCCAGGTAAATGCTGGGATTGTTCCTAGCAGAAGACCATGGTCACCTCCTTTCCAAGGGCAGATGACCTCGTAGTTCCTCCCCTTAAAACTACAATACCGTACCTAACCTTCCCAATTCTAGCATCACAATACATACATACAAACAAATTCTACCCATATCCAAGTACACATGGCTGATGACAGTGATGTCATAACCCACTTACAAAACAACAACAACAACAACAACAACAACTAGCCACATAAAGTTTTCATGCATGATGTGAAAACAGGTAGTAATGGCATGCCTATGACAGAAAAGGTTACCTACTGAAATGGAACAGAGCAGCAGTCATGAGACATGAAAACATTTACAAAAGAGGAAAATTTTTGTTGTTGATGATTCATATAGGGGCATGATGATGTGGTAATAATTTAGAAACAAACACTTGATATAGAGTAATCCTACAGTAACAGTTTTCATATGGCAATATTTGCAATATCAGGCATGGCATAAGCTTACCCGACAATCCATAAAACATGCTAATTACCAGTGATCTTAGCACTTTGTTCTCAACAGAATACAGTGAGTCATCTGCAAAAACATGTTGTTCTCATATTTTCTATGTTACACAAACTGTGCTGTTTTGTAAAAAATAATAATAACTAAAAGATGACCATCCTTCACTAGTTAAATAAATATCCATATCCAAGTACACATGGCTGATGACAGTGATGTCCTAACCCACTCACAAAAAAAACAAGTAGCCACAGAAAGTTTTCATCCGTGATAAGAAAACAGGCTAGCAATGGAATGCCTATGACAGAAAAGGTTACCTACTGAAATGGAACAAAGCAGCAGTCATGACACATGAGAACATTTACCAAAGAGGAAACTTGTTGTTGATTCATAAAAGGGCATGATAATGTAATAATTTACAAACAAACACTTGATATAGAGTAATCCTACAGTAACAGTTTTCATATGGCAATATTTACAATATCAGGCATGGCATAAGCTTATCCGACAGTACATAAAACATGCTAATCACCAGTGATCTTAGCACTTTATTCTCAACAGAATACAGTGAGTCATCTGCAAAAACACGTTGTTCTCATATTTTCTATGTTACACAAACTGTGCTGTTTTGTAAAAAAAAAACTAAGAGATGACCATATCTATCCTTCACTAGTTAAATAAATATAGCCTTTTCAAAGGATCCTTTCCACTTTTCAATACAAAATTGTTGTATTCCTTATTATAACGGTAGCACTGAATGAAAGTAGAACGAGCAATAACATTCTCTATAGTACATGAATTAGCCAAAATACCGGTACCTCATCAAACGACAAGAAATAAATCAGGGAATGATGTTTTAATAGATGTTGCCTCCTCCGCTGTCTATGACTCACCCAGCCATCCCAAATAGGATCACGACTTATGAAGGCAGAATTCCAGCTGTGGCCACCATTGTCCACATCAATCATCATCAAACCGGTATTGCCAACCTCGCCCTTACGGTACTATGCTGCACCAACACCCTTCGATTTGTCCAATCCAATGGTTTTTGACGCGTCCAGATCAATGGTTTTTTCAACCGTGCCCCGCTGGCTGCGCTTGGCCAAAGCCGCTCCTACACCGACCATTCTAACCTTCGTTTTGTGGTATCCAATGGTTTTTGACAGTGGTTACATCCTAACGTGTCCAGATCAATCGTTTTGTGTCATCCATGCCCCGCCAGTTGCGCGCAGCCAAAGTCGCACCTGCACACGACCATTCTAACCTTCGTTTTGTCCAATCCAATGTTTTTTGGCAATGGTTACAGCCTAACGCGCACAGATCAATGAGTTTTGACAATGGTTACAGCTTAATGCATCCCGATGATTTCTTTGATCAACAGTGATTTTGTATCTCACATGTTGGGAACAATGTGTGCGCCCCGGTGCATGCAGCTAGAGTGAGCCGTGATGACAGTTGAACGAGATGCAAGCGCTGTAGAAACATGGCAGCCGTTTTTAAAATAGCAATAATTAAAAACACATATTTATGAACTTTAGCACATATATGAGGTTCAGTTGTGACAATTCAAATTGAAATCAACGGTAGCGATGAATGAAGATAGAACGCGCGATAAAATTCGATAAAATTCTCTACAATACATGAATTAGCCAAAATACCTTTTGAAACGATGAGAAATAAATCAAGGAGCGATGTTTTAATAGATATTTCCTCCTCCGCTGTCTGTGACCCACCCAGTCATCCCAAATAGGATCACGACTTATGTAGGCAGAATTCCAGCTGTGGCCACCATTGTCCACATCAATCATCTTCAAACCGGTATTGCCAACCTCGCCCTTACGGTACTATGCTGCACCAACACCCTTCGATTTGTCCAATCCAATGGTTTTTGACGCGTCCAGATCAATGGTTTTGTGTCAACCGTGACCCGCTGGCTGCGCTCGGCCAAAGCCACTCCTACACCGACCATTCTAACCTTCGTTTTGTGGTATCCAATGGTTTTTGACAATGGTTACATCCTAACGTGTCCAGATCAATGGTTTTGTGTCAACCGTGCCCCGCTAGCTGCGTGCAGCCAAAGTCGCACCTGCACACGACCATTCTAACCTTCGATTTGTTCAATCCAATGTATTTTGGCAATGGTTACAGCCTAACGCGACCAGATCAATGAGTTTTGACAATGGTTACAGCTAAATGCATCCCGATGATTTCTTTGATCAACAGTGATTTTGTATCTCACATGTTGGGAACAATGTGTGCGCCCCGGTGCGTGCAGCTAGAGTGAGCCGTGATGACAGTTGAACGAGATGCAAGCGCTGTAGAAACATGGCAGCCGTCTTTAAAATAGCAATAAATAAAAACACATATTTACGAACTTTAGCACATATATGACGTTCAGTAGTGACAATTCAAATTGAAATCAACGGTAGCGATGAATGAAGATAGAACGCGCGATAAAATTCGATAAAATTCTCTACAATACATGAATTAGCCAAAATACCTTTTGAAACGATGAGAAATAAATCAAGGAGCGATGTTTTAATAGATATTTCCTCCTCCGCTGTCTGTGACCCATCCAGCCATCCCAAATAGGATCACGACTTATATAGCCAAAATTACAGCTGTCAGCGCTATTGTTCAAATCAATCGTTATCAAAATATTACGATGACAGTTCAGCCGCTAGTGCGCACCACTTAGTTCATTACATCGTGTACCGAATTGAATCGTTTATTCACCATGGATTGTGGAAATTGCCTCATAACGATCTGTAATTTGAATCGGCGATTCTATGATCAACTGTAGTAAATATTTGTGTTTTTTTTCCGCACAACTGTGGTTTTGAAAATGTTTACAGCCTAACGCACTGAGCGTTTTATGTCAACCGTGTCCCACTAGCTGCGCGCGGCCAAGGTCGCACCTACACCCGACCATTCTAACCTTAATTTTGTCTAATCAAATGGTTTTTGACAATTGTTACTGCCTAACGCATCCAGATCAATGGTTTTTGACAATGGTTACAGCATAACACGTCCCGATGAATGTTTTTTTTAATCAACAGTGTGTGCTGCTAGAGTATGCCTTGTTGACAGTTCAACGAGATGCAAGCTCTGTCAGAACATAGCAACCGTTAATAAAAAGAGCACTAAATATAAATACATATTTATGTACTTTAGCACATAACTTATATGAGGTGCAGTATAGACCAGGTTTCCTAATTTCAATGTTGATGCAAGTGTATAAGCCGCATTCTACTTTCTTTTAGAATTAATATTATATTATTTACAGGGTGGATACATTTTTAGGCATTTGCACCTTCAACAGTCCTTATGCGAACAGTTCCTAAAAATACTCTCTAGCACATATGTTACATTAGATTAAAACTTTTAAAATAGGCCTACATTAACGTTCATCCAATGAAACTAGATGTAAAGAAACTTGCAAGACTTCATTCAGTCCATTGTTAAAAATCTGAACAAATAAAAATTTGTTCCAGTGAAACATTCTTCAGATTGTGTTCCATTTTATCTGTGAAATTGAAACAAAAGCCCTCTTAGAAATTGCATGTTAAAATTGCATGAAATATCCCATTTAAAGCGTACACTTACCTTCTCCATTCTAACCTTCGCTTTACAACCAACATTCTCCAAAACACTCTGCTGGTTGTAGAGCTATTTACCACTTTCTGGACTGGACGTTTAATGTGACTGTACACAGAGGTTATTAGTTGCATTTTAAACTGACATCTCCACTATAGGACAACTTCTTGCAACCAGTTCAACGTTTGGTATGCTAACACTACATGCCTAAATAATTTCAAGAAATGGTCACCTATTGAAAATGCCAATTCATTGTTCATCCTATACTTCAGTGGCGGCCGGTAATAAGTTGCAGTGATACGCAACGACCAGATTAATTCAATAAAAACAATTAATACCGTAATAATATTTTTAGTAATAAAAGCTGTACGTTTACTTTTATATGCATAGGAATTCATAATTCTGTTCTTTAATAATTCAGGAACTCTTATAGTAAGTTACTGTGAACTGTCTGAGAAAGCAAAGCGCGCCAACCGTTTAGGAGTGCTCGTTACCAGGCCCGAGCACCGACCAGATCTCAATAGTGAAGGGTATGGCAGAGATGCTAGACCGAGTAGGTCCTATCCCAATAGTTAACTTGGCTGATCGTTGCTTGCTGATTGCAACAAGGGAGCCGAGGAGCGGACGGAGACATTTGAGATGCTCCGTCAACTGCCGATACCATGTCTTGCAGGTTTTCATGTAGCCTAACTATTTAATCCGGTGATCCAGTGGCAATGTGATGTTTTCTGAACTGCGGCATTCGTGATGAATGAGGTACATCCGTTTTACCGCACAATTCAATACAGTTTTCTTTGATATCAAGCAGTCTTTTATCCCCCCCCCCCCTTATGGAAAAGGACAACACCCATAACAATTATCCACCAGCCGCCACTGCTATACTTACAGATTAGTAATTAGCCATGTAAAGAAGTGGATCAAGTAACACAATATTAATTGAACCAGAGGGTCATTATCATGGTGCGCCCTGGAAATCGCGGCAAACTATGGCGTCATTTGGCTGGTCAGGTGCGGAGCGAGTGGACCTCGCAATACCCTGCTCCGCTGACTCATATCGTTAGATCACACGTGTTTTGTCATTTATATGGATGTGTATCTGCAAAGCTTAGAAGTTAGTGTTGCACGTTTAGTGAGTATTGTGATTACTGTGATTGTTGGTCATGCCTAAACACCAATTGACACAGCGCGAACGTGTGTATATCCATAATTCGTATATGAAAAGCAGAAAGTCTTGTTCTTAAACAAGATTAAAATGTCGAATCAAGTTTCCAAGAAGACCTGTGCGTAATGCCAGTACAATTAGGAGGCTCGCCAAACTATTCAAGAAAACAGGCACGGTAAATAATAAACATTTTAACAGACAACGTTGTGTTCTTACAGAACGGGGACACCAAGAGCCAGCTGAAGAGCCAGCTTGGTGTCCTAGGCGAAACCCCACACAAGACACGGCATAAACCTATCAGAATTGCTGAGATTGTTGTCCATTCTTTCATCAGAAGATGTCAGGTGTGTGTTACAAGAGAGGGAGGACATTTTCAGCATCGACTATGAGCACTGTACATATTATTGAACATGGTTGGTAAAAGTGCTCAAGTGTGCACCAACCACTGACTGAACATTGTACGCGTGCCCGCGATCAGCGCCAGTCAACGCCGGCTTAGCTTGCCGTGTTTACCGGGGCGCACAATGATAACGACACTGTACATACAATGAAAGAATATTGTAAAATTCTTAATTTCTACTGAACGGTCATGAACAGTTATTGGACAAGCTTCCTCCTCTTATGCTGAGCCAAAGTTTTGGGTGAAAACCTGTCGTTAACATTGTGTACAAAATTATTAATCAAGATATTACTGGCAGTACCCAGTACAGTCTTTTCAATTAATGCCCTGGCATGCTTTGGGCAGCTGTGCCCCATAAACAGTACAGTGGGCAGACATCTTTGTGTTACATTCACCAAAACACTCTGCTGGTTGCAGTGATGCAAAAATTCTGTCTTGTAGCTATTGAGTAGCTTACTCATAACAACAAAAGTAAATGCAGCACAGTTGACTACATCTGCATGGGGATAGCATAGTCCTCCTCGGTTATTGGCATTTATTAGGCTGGCGTGATCACTCTGGCCTGCCTCATCGCAAAGAAAGACTTTGCAATAATTGCAATCATATCGCATTAAAAAAACATATGAGCAATAACCACTGATATAGTGTAAGAGAGGCCAATACTCATCTTGTAGGACTTCTATATCACTATCATCAGCAACACAAGCATCAAAAGCACTTATGTCACATGTCTTGTCTTCATCAAAATACTCGCTCACTGCAGCATTGAGATCCAGGATGCTCTGAAGGCGCAATTTATTCTCCACCTCAAACACTTGCCTCAGGGAAATATTGTACTGGCTCCCTGCCAGTTGGCGATATTTTCCAAATCGAGCTTCTAGGTTATCTGTCTGTATTTTGCCTGGTAGGAAGAAGCTATGGCCTTTCTCAGAGAGACAAAATTGTGCCATTTCAATCATGCACTTGGTAGAAAGGGTAATTGCCGCATGTGTTTCTTTGTTCAGCTTTCCAGGCGAGTCAATTGTTTTCCACCTATCTAGCCATGACACGATTTCCTGGAGGCACTCGGTATGAGAAGAGTTGGTCGTTATTGGTTCCTGAAGAGGATTCCTAAGGCGTTTTCCTTTCCATAGGGTCTTAACGTTCATGATGTCCCACCATCTGCAAATCAACTCAATAAACTGTGCAGTACTGTCCCAGGAGGGCAAGTTCTTCTTCGGCCCAATCTCCCTTATTGCCACAGCTAGTGGTTTATTAAAAATTTGCAGAGCTAGTGGAACATTCTGTCGTTCCAAATTGGTAGGGTACAGGGATTTCAGAGTCAAGGTAAATCCATATTTCAGGAGATTGTTCTTCTCTAACACATGCAACTCCTTCAGTGAACCAAATGATGCAATCTGTAGTCTGTCATGCTCTGTCAAATCTGGAAAATGCAACTCTTGGTGCTTTGCATTCAGCCAGTTATTTCTAATACATTTGAGAATGTGCACAGTGTCAATTGCAAAGAAAAGCTTTCTGTGTGCATCTTTGGGGTGACTATAAATGTAATTTAATTCAGGTGGATCGCTCAGGAGAGATACAGCTTTCCTATTAATAGCACTGTTGTCTGAAATCAGTGCTAGAACTTCAAATCCGACTTCTTCCTGTCCAAGAATGACTTTCTTCATCATATTGAATAATGCCTCACCTCGAATGTTCACAACGGGCATGATGTGAGCAACATCCTTGTATGAAGAAAGCAAGCTGTGGACCATAAACACATAAGCACTTGTTGCACACTCATCGCTATTTACAGCACTACCTACAACCCTACCCTTTTTGTAGTCTAACTGGGGTTTAATGTGAACCTCATCCATCGAAAGGAGGACTAGTTGATCTTCTTCTGATAAGAGTGAAAATTTCTTTCTCATATACAAAAGAAAATTATCACTTTGCTCCCGTATAGGATTCGTCAAAAGCTTGGAACACACTAATTTCAAGGTGCGGGGTGCAGGAAGAGTGACATTTCCTGAACCTCTTATAAATCTATAACAGTGAGGAGAAATAGAATGAACCAGCGATGAGAATACAAGCAATTCCCAGGAATAGTTTTTCACTTTACGCTTTGTTAGCAAGTGAACTTGCTCTTTTAAGAAGTCTAATGTATCCTTCTTCTCAGGGAACTTACTCTCCAAGTTCTTAAATAAACTGTCCATAACAGGTACAGTATCCTCAACACTTTGATGTTCATATGCATCAGGATCAGCATACACTGAATGGGCATTCCTTATAAGTTCTTCAATTTCTAGCACTGTACCTAACTGTCTTGGTAAAGACATGTTATTACAAAGTTTCACTTCTGTATTCGATACATACAAGGAGGCACTCAAACCTTCTGTTATCTTAATGCAGCAACGAAAGTGTGGACTAGGATTTTCCTTCATTAAAATAAAATATATACAAGATTCCTCTCTAATACAATTCCACTCAGGATGAAGACTCACACTGTTTAACTTCACCTTCAGTTCCTGAAAGTTTCTAAATGAAACTGCTTCCAGATTCTCCGCCAATGTCTGCATACTTTCAGCGAGAGCCTTCGATAAACTTCCATTATCAATCCTACGCCTCCTATCATCTGGATCTTCTCGGCAGACAGTTGCAGTGTCAGTTAAATACTCAGGGCAGTTGGGGAACTGAGACGGGACTGCTCCTAGGAATTTCATTCGAACATTAACTTATGATACAATCATTTTATCACCTTGCATTACATTAATTACTCAATTTATTCTAAATTTATGCAATCTCCAACCTGATTCACACACACCTCTTCCCCCACCCCAATAAGAAATGTAGCCTAATGAATTAGATTACTGCAATAGAAAAAAATAGATTAATCAGGGCCTGCTACAGGTTATCGGTCTCTAACGTCATGCAGTTAGCTTGCAATTTAAACCCCAATATAAATGTGAATACTATCCATATTAACACCCACTTATACCTCCCACTTGAAATTGATAGCCCCATAAAACAAATAAACCTAACCTACAACATTAGCCTGTAGTACATAATTTAGGTTAGAAAATTCTGACTTCTACATCTAAATGAATTTTCGTGAACAGAAATTTAGGGGTAGGACTATTTGATTACTAACCTTTAATCAGTCTCGGTTTATACAACGGAGCAGTAACTAGCTTTCCATTCTTTTCATCATACATACTAGTGGTCCATTGAATTTCATGTGGCTTGAAATGGATGCCACAGACCTACAAGAAAAGAGACTTGGTTACAAAGTTCCTTCCTCCCATTACACTAAACTTGTGAGAATTGGAGCATAAGTATTGATTTAACACGTACCATGGAATATTTCGTAGGAATAAAATCCTTGCGGTGAATGGCTCGTATCCATTTCGACTTTTCACCTTCATCATTAGGAAAAGAGAAAACGTTTACTTTCGGTCCATTGGCGTAATTGCCTTTACAATTTGGAATAACATATCGTAGTTCAAGGCGTGTCAGATTATAGTAACTGAAATGCATAGGCTATTGGAAACACACTCGAAGAAAATGCATAGTAGGTATCTGACTGGAGTTACTCTTCTCGTTATTGTATACTATCTTGATTGTGTATACTGGCTTGCCAAGGTGGGTGAGTGGTTAACGTGCCAGTCTACTAACCCTAAGATTGCAGGTTCGCTCCTGGCCGCGGTAAGTGATTTTTGAAAGGCGGCAAAAAATACGACAAGCATGTCATACGTACGATGTTGGCATGTCAAAGAACCCATTTGAATTCAGTAGGCTGTGCTCATAATGGCAAAATTATTCTCGGGATTTTCAGCCAACACAAAGTTCCTCATTTCTCTACTAAACGCGCTATAATGTTCAAGGAGCTTAGATATGTAACCTCCTTGACTTTCATAGTGCTTCAAGGAACAACGAAATTTGACATGCAAGCTACCCTCTGAGTGTCAAATAACAAAGCTTGCACCCGGCACCCGAGGCCATATGATATTTTTATTATTGTGCATACTTCGTGGTATAGTGGTTAGCAGCTTTGGTTACCACGAGGAAGGCCCGGGTTTGATTCTCGCCTCTGCCAAGAAATTTAATTGTGGCTTGAGGTACGGGAATGGTATCGTCACCCAAGTGATGTAAATTTCATAGACTTGCACCAGACCAGTGGGCTACACGAGTTAACTTCTAACTTTATTGTGGCAAGGGTACGAGGATCAAATATGCCGAGAGAGCATCTGATTACTATGATGTGTTTATGGAAGTCACCGCGGAGGCCTGGGTTCGATTCCCGTCTCTGCCAAGAGAGTCTGAGGGCTGGAACGGGGTACACTCAGCCTCGTGAGGCAAAACTGAGAAGACGCGGGTTTGATTTCTACCTCAGGCAACCTAGAAATGCTTTTCCGTAGGTTTTCCACTTCTACTCCAGGCAAATGCCGGGTTTGCACCTAATTCGAGGCCACGGTCACTTCCTATCTCAATTATCTACCTCAATTACAAATACACACATTAGCATAGACATCAAAGTGACACAGGTTATCACACAAATTCTTCACACATACCCAAGTATACGGGGCTACATGACCACGATGTCACAAAGCCCCCAAAGAACCAACAACAGAATTGCGTTCAAAAATAGAACCAATTAATATAATTATAATGGATTGTTTTAGGGGCTAAGAAGTCTTTAGAATTTCAGAAGACCACCTCGTAGAGTAGCAGCTAACATTCTTGACTGCCACCCCGGAGGTCCGGGTTCGATTCCAGGCTCTGTAAAGGAATTTAATTCTGGTCTGAGGGCCTAACGGGGTACACTCAGACTCGTGAGGCAAAACTGAACACCTAAAAGTAGCTTTCCGTTGTTTTCCCATTTCTAGTCCAGGCGAATGCCTGATAGTTCCTAACTTAAGGCCACGACCGCTTCATTTCCAAACGCTACCTCAAATACAAATACACATACAGACATCACAGTGACACAGGTTATGAGACAAATTCTACACACACCCCAGTACACGGGGATACATGACTACGATGTCCAAAACCATTAAAAGAATCAACAACAACAGCAAAGAAACAAAAACGAACTTTGAATTTGAAATGTAGGCTATGGTTATCAGATGATTTAAAATTCAATATTCCTCGAATAAAAATTTTAAAAAATCGGTTGTAGGTTTTGCATTTTGTTGGAAACTCAACGTAAGTTCGAACTGCGCCTGGCATGCCTCCACCTCTCGAAACTAGGGCGCTACATAGCACTGGGAAGGCCACTAGTTAAGAAGCAACAGCACTGACCTGGTTCTGGTTGCATGTTGGAATAAGAGATAACTGGCCGGCACACGGGAAATTATTGTTCAAAATTGTAGATTCAGACTGGCAGTAAATTATGAATATATTTGCATGTTTCTCTGGATTGCTTATCCATGGTTGAGATACACATTTGTAAGTGCGCTCTATATTAAGCTTCATGGACCAGGCTAGTATTAGACCACTTGGGAACACAAGTACGATATTATATCCTTCAATTTACTTTGGAAGCACGAAACTTTACGGTTAACTTACTCATGGCTCAAAAATGGTCAGAGTAATATTAAGATCGGATAGCCATTTTTTGTGAAGTGCAACACAATCTTCGGCAAAAAGTTGCTGAAAGTATAACAAAACATTACTATGAAATTTTGGTGACATTGATTGGTACAATTCCATACTTTTGCACAGCATCGCAGTTCTGGAATCAATTTTGATTGCCAAAAGTGAAATAGGGATATTGTTTCCGAGAATCAAGAATGGCGACGTGTTGATTAATAATAATAATAATAATAATAATAATACTAAGACGAAGAGGAATGGAAAGTGGCTCGTATACATCCTTTACACAAGGAAGGTAACAAACAAGATGTTAATAACTATAGAGGTATATTCCTTTTGCCAGTGGCCTATAAGATATTCTCAACAATATTACTGAACTCTTGATCATAATTTGGGTGAATATCAGAGTGGATTTAGGAAAGGCAGATCTTGTTCAGAACAGATATTCAACCTGAAGTCCATAATCGGTCACAGGCGAATGAACTCTAAAGACATAGTAGTGACATTTATAGATTCTAAAAAGGCTTTTGATTCTGTTGATAGGGAAACTCTAGATAATGTAATTCGTGAATTTGGAGTTAATTCAAAATTGGCAAGCCTGATCCTTGACACCCTCACAGACACTATATCAAAAATAAAATTTCAGGATGAAATATCTAAACCATTCAAAAGAAATACAGGTGCAAGGCAAGGTCACCACACCTCTTCAATTGCGTCCTGGAGAAATTAGTAAGAATTTGGAATGAAAAACTGGAAGAACAAAAGCTATCACCAATAACAATGGGAACAAAGCACAGAGGTATTGAAATAAACTGCCTATCATTTGCAGACGATTTTGCCATACTTTTTGAAAATCTGGCAAACGCAGCAATACAAGTCAATCTCTTAGAAGAGATAGCCAACAAAACAGGTTTAAGAATTTCTGTGTAAAAAATACAAATTTATGACAAACATAAAAAATGCTCCAGAAATCCTATTAACAGAAATTGGTCAAATAATGAGGGTAAGGAAGTTCAAATATTTGGGGGAAATCTTTCAAGAAAATGGTTTGGAAAAATCTGCTGTAGAAGAAAGAATACGAAAGATGGAAAGAGCGTATGGCATAACTAGGAATACCTACAACAAAAACTGTTGGTCTACAGATCTTAAAACACAGCACTACAACACCTTAGTCAAACCGGAATGCCAGTATGCGAGTGAATGTCCCGTACTGAACTACAAATTGGGTAAGTTAGAAGTAGCAGAAATAAGAATTATACGCAAAATACTCGGTCCTTTAAAACTGCAGAATTCTGGACATTAATTAATAATTATTAAATATATCGAAGCGGCTTCGGTGGCGTAGTTGGTAGTATGCTGAGCTTCTATGCCCAAGATCGCGGGTTCAAACCCGGCCGAAGTCGTCGGACTTTTTAAGAACGTTAAAAATACCTCAGTATGCCTTCCTTCGGAGGGGAAGTAAAGCCGGCGGTCCCATGTCATAGATTTATGGCATGTTAAAGAACCTTCCACTAATTACACCTGTGTGAAGCTAAATTATATATAGGTTAAACATTTGACTAACGTTCTTAGGTTCCTACGTTCGTCGTCAGGAGCCAACTGCGGTGGCATCTGGTAACTAAGTTCTGAACTAGTTGGTCGTTGACGGTGGCGTTTGGTGGCAAAAGTAGAAACTACTCGTACTTGGAAAAATTGAATGTCTGCAGTCCTTACTTGAATTAAAAGAGATACACACACTAATACAGTCATCACAATTAACACCGGTTATCAGACGGATTCTACACACACCCAAAGTACACGGGGCAACATGACCACGTTGTCGCAGCCCCTAAACTAAGGAACCAACCAACCAACCAAATATATCGAAAAATAGTAAACATATCAGCAACAATACGGAAGAGAAGATTACTATTTTTTGGACATTTGTACAAGATGGAAGACAGTAGGTTAACCAAGCAGGTCTTCACATTCCTGTGGAACAAGAAATCAAAGAATTTAAAAATATATATCAGAGAAGAAGATACCTGGGTACACCACAGAGATATATTTTTAGGCAAAAAGTACTAAAAGTGGAAGGATTCCAAGGGAGGAAGGGAAAGATAACCGGCTCGAAATGGTCCGAGGAAAGGAAGAGAAAACATAGTGAGATGATGAAAGAATACCGGAAGAAGAAGGAACAGCAAAGGACAAAGCATTGAAATTGGCTCGTGGTCCCTAGTCGACCGAAACGATAATAATAATAATAATAATAATAATAATAATAATAATAATAATAATAATAATAATAATAATAATAATAATAATATTTTAAGTACTTAGGTTGTGCATATTCTGAGGATGGTAGTATTTGGAAGGAAATAGAGTGGAGGTGCAGAAAAGCCAATGCACTGAGTTGTCAGTTGCGATCTACAGTATTCTGCAAGAAAGAAGTTACTGTAAAGACGATTTGCATTTTGACCAAAGTCCGTACAATATAAGTACACAGAGTAAAGGGTGGTACCAACTTAAAGATTAAAAATGAATAACTCGTAAAGTACTTACCAAATTCTGACTAATCTTCCTATATGTTAGGGGCAGATGACCTAGCTGTTCCGCCCATTTAAAACAACAACTAACTAACCTTTCTGTATGTAAGAAAAGTACTCCCAACACAAATATTTTTATTTGTCGATGATACTATTGCTAAGCAAAGCTTAATAATTATTAGCAATCGCCCTAGAGCCTAGAGTGACTGTACAAGACTTGCTTGGTATCCCCTTATTGAATATGTGTAATTAAAACAGTATTGTATGTGCACTTTTAATATGGAGTCAAAATTAAATATATTTAGGTGATGTATAATGCTTTTACCGAACATTACGTAAGGGTTTGGTCGTATTTTATCATTCTGTGCATAAACAGTTTGTCAAGAGCTTTGGAGTGAACAATTTTTGGACGAAATATTTAACTCTTTATACTGTAGATGTGGAAAATTGGTTTATAACGGAATATCTGGTTTCAGTATTATTTGTATGGGACTTCTCTCTTTTTCCTTTTGCTCGGAGACATTATAGTAATGGATACCATTGCAGGCACTGTAACGAGTTTGAAACCCTTGCCCATGTTCTACGATATTGCCACTATGGAAAACTTGTAAGGATTGTACGTAATTAATTAGTCACGAAAATAATAACAGATGACTTAAGGAACGACTTGGAGGTGCATGAGGTAGTTCAATATCTTGCTACAGGTGGTGGTATGCGTCGCGGGGGTATCATTGCAGTTCACCGAAAAGAGAGGTGTGTAGTTTTTGATCAACATGTAGGTTTGAAGATGTTGCTGAACAGTTAAGTAGAGTGGATTCAGAAAATAAGGGGACACGCCCACAATTTCCTACCCCGAAAGAAAATACATCAATGGAAATATCGAGGTTGTAGGGCTAATGATAGGTCCAAGAGGCACCTTTCAAAAATTATTGGTGGAGGTATTTAAATTGTATAAAGTCAATCTCAGTTTACCGCCCGATGTAGTTACCGCGAGTCCGTGACACTGAAATGTTCAATAGCCATAATGAGGAATCACTTATGCCGTTATTAGTCTTGTGTTTTATTTTGAGAAATTTACCAGTACGTTTTAAATACTTGCTGTAATATCATGCAACCACTGATGAGTGAGAGTTGAATAAAAATATAAACTTGTACATTTTACTTGTGACGGTCTTTTCTTTTAGTTTTTATTGAAGAAGTCGATGACAATCAACTTTAGTATCTATCAAGTTAATGATAAGTCGGATTAGCAAAGTCATTTGTTATTATCCTAAACACCACATCGACCTTTGTTTTTGGGATATAAGTCTCCGCGCAGTTGATAAATATAGAATTTTCCCATAGCGATTTGTTTCACTCGACTACCACCAACTGAGCATTCTAGTGGGCTAATTATTCGCCCACGCAAGGGCTAGTTATGCCGCCTATCACATACATATGGATTGGAAACCATGGGGTTGTGGTCACTATTGACGTATGCATGATTGAATTCCATTGGTATAAAGGGCAATCATTTCATGCTATAGCGGTAGCGAAAGGAATGTAGGAATACACTGGATTCACCAATAGTATTGCATTAAATTCTGAATATTAAAAAATTACATATTATTTCCAGAAATGATTTTTTAACCAAGATATTTGCTCTCAGTTACATCGCCAAGTATAGGCATCCTCGGAAACTCAGTGGCAGGAACCAGTGAACTGAGAGAAAGGGAACTACTCGCGTGTGGTGGAGCTCCTTCCAGGTGCGGAGAAGATCGCCATATTTTGCAGATTAAGGATATGATATGCAAGGTCCACCCACTCGTACATGATGAGAAGGAAAGACCACCTCCACTTTGTACCTGTGGAGTCGTATACGGTACACAGTGGGTCACATCTCAACCGAGTGTGCAGATCTTGCTTATCTACGAAGAAAACTTGGTTTGCAGGATACGCTCAAACTTATACAGTATTAGCCGATTACACCTATGGCTTTTTTTTAGTTCCGTTTGGGCCGGCTGTGGACCACGTGGTTCTTATCTCTGGCAGCTTTCCTCCTAGCCCAGTATTCCTTCATTCTGGCACTGTGAATGTCCTTCCGCTCCTGAGTCCATTTCACACCTACTCCTGGACGCACTGCTTTTGCTGTTAGTGACTGGAGAGAGTCTGATGTTCTGACTAAAGTCCTGTATTTATTCCTGTCATAGATATTACTGGGGTCAATATCCAATTGTTCAAGGTCTTTTCTGACTAGTTTCGACCACTTGGCGTTAGTTGCTTTCCCTCTAGAGACAGTGTTGAAAATTCTGGAGGTGAGCCTCTGATTATCCATTCTCACAATATGACCATAGAAGATCAGCCTCCTCTTCCTCATAGCTGTTGTAATGCTCTCCACTTGTTCATAGAGTTCATTGTTGTGCCTGATTCTATACTTGCCTTCCTCTTTAATAGGGCCCATGATTTTTCGTAGAATCTTCCGGTCCTTCAGCTCCAATTTCCGGAGTTGTCCTTTTCTGACCATATTTAGGCATTCTGAGGCATATAGTACTGATGGTCTCACTACAGTACTGTAGTGTCTGAGTTTGAAATTCATTGAGAGGGATTTTGATTTGTACATATTCTTGCATAGGTGGTAGGCTCTCTCCAGTTTGATGCATCTGTCGTTCATGGCCAGGTCTTCATTGATGTTTGGGGTTATCCATTCTCCTAGGTATTTGAAGGAGTTAGTCCTTTGTACTACTTTGTCCCCCAGTGGGATTGACTCGGGCGCATCTCTGATGTTGCTGATAAACTGTGTTTTGTTGATGGCGATCTTTAAGCCTACTTTAGCTGCTATATAGTTCAGAGAGGATAGTTGATGGTTAGCTTCCTCCACACTGGACGCTAGGAGTGCAAGGTCGTCTGCAAAGGCTAAACAGGGGACTGTTAACTTGTCTATGACTTATAATTTTACATCATCATAAAGAGCGGAAAATTCTCTAAGAGACCACGCAAACATTTTCTTAGATTTAACACTTTGCATTACCGGGAAATGGCAACTTAGCCGGGGTAGAAGAGGACGAAGCTAATTGCAGGACATACTGTATGAGTGCGAGTGAGAGGCAAATAGGGAACTAAATCCATACTGTTTTTTGAGGTAGAGACGTTCTAGAGTGCCGTTTTGTTGGCCACAACGGGCATGCTCAATCTAGGCTTTGTGGTGTTTTTCATGGATCTGATATGATTCGTCTCATTACCGGCAGCTATTTGGCCGGTCTACACTGGCATTCTGGAATTTAGGTCGTTCATTCTCCATGGATGATATCCTGGCACGCAAGAGGACATAACGATCGCATGGTAATGAGGTTTGGTCTCTATGTGAAACAATTCTAGCGTGTTTGACAAACCCTAAAGGTTATTATAAGGAATGGCTTGTGCTTGTAAGGGATCTCCTACAAAAGAACATGACGGACAGAATCAAAACAGAGGGGATGAAACGTACTCATGTATGCTTTCTTTTTCCTTATTTCTTCCATAATATGTATCGAGGCTCCGGTTACTTAAGCCCTGGATCGATTCCTGGCTTTGCCAAGAAAGGAAATTCTGGTTTGAGGGATGTAAAGTTGTACACTCAGCCTGTGAACTTAATCTCATCGAAATGGTATGGGCGCAAGTGAAGAACTATATAAAATTGAACAACGTCTCATTAAAAAAACAAGAGATGAAGAATTAATTTCGGCTGCATACCACCACGTGACACACAAAGTTGGGCAAACTACGTGAACCACACCAAAATAATCGAAAGTGAACTGTGGAAAGCATATGTGATTAAGATGACGAGGAACAATAATTGATACGCTTGTCATCTTCATCATCATCATCATCTTCGTCTTCTTCCACTTTCGAATGATCGCCTACTGGTTCCGATTCGGCTGAAACTGGACCATCCAGGGACACGGGGGAATTTATTAAAGGGTTAACACCACTACCAGAGGATAGCGGGCAGGCCTGAAGGTATGTGTATTTTTTTTCTCTTTTTACTTTCAATTTTCTGATATTATTATTCGTGGAAAATGTCATATATATTATTTCAGTAGGATAGATCCCTCCTGTGGCGCTCACAAGCGCCCGATCGTGAAAATGAGCATTCAAATGAAAGAGAATAGACATTAGCAGTAACGAATTGCACTCTAATTCCATAAATATCAATAATTTCTTTAAAAAATTACTTTAAAAAATGTACGAAGTCTGCCATTTGCAAATACTGTTGATGTATGAATTATTATTATTATTATTATTATTAGAATTATTATTATTATTATTATTATTATTATTATTTTTGTTTTTTTTTAGTCTTTTACCCTCCAGGTTGGTGGAACCCACGGACTCAGCGAGGGAACTCACCACTACCGCCTCTACAGGCAGTGTCCTAGAGCTGGGAACATCGAATCGCAAGGGATACAACTGGTGAGGTGGGATTGGCACCTCGCCCAGGCGGCCTCACTTGCAAAGCGAACAGGGGCCTCATGAGGGAAGGTAAGGGATGGTGAGGATGGATAGGCAAGGAAGAGGGAAGGAGGCGGCCGTGGCCTTGAAGAAGGTACCATCCCGGCATTTGCCCGAAGACGAAGTGGGAAACCACGGAAAACCACTTCGAGGATGGCTGAGGGGGAATCGAACCCCCTCTACTCATTTGGGCCACCCGAGGCTGAGTAGACCCCGTTCCAGTCCTCGTACCACTTTTCAAATTTCGTGGCAGAGCCGGGAATCGAACCCAGGACCTCCGGGGTGGCAGCTAACCATGCTGACCGCTACGCTACGGAGGCGACTTATATGTATGAAAATACGCTCCATAATTTCAGTCCACTTCACATTTTGGTCACTGTGACGCCCGTTTCATGTCATTTTAACATTATGAGGTTCCTTTATCATTTTGGATGGATTTCAGAAACAGTCAAGAGTACCGGTACTCAAATCGTATAATTTCATAAATATCGAATAACCGTATAGAGTGTTACAGCACACTCAGAACACAAATGACATTATGAGTGACAAATTGCATTCTTTTTTTTTGGGGGGGGGGGGGTAATTTCGGCCATCAATGGACCACGATGTTCTTCACTCATATAAACACTGTAATGCTTGTTTTCTTGTCTGTCAGTAGATCTTCATTCTTGACGAATGTTCAGCTCTCCTTTCTTCCGTCCACTTGCAGTGAGGGCGAGGCATCACAGATGTTAAAGGGTGTAGATTACTGGCTGATTTAACCGCCTTTCTGAACAGGTTCCTATCCCAAACCAGAGCTTGATAGATTCGAGCTTCTGTTAGGTCCTTTTTAACTTGCATCGACCATTTACAACATGATTTTTTTTTAGAGATTGATGAGTGTATTCGATATGAAAGTCGATGATGCTCCATCCGTTCCAAATGTCCCAAGAAAGACATTCTCCTTTTTCTCATCACACTCACCAAATCTTCTATATGTTCAAATAATTCATTGTTATGTATTCTTCTGTAAGTACCATTATCATTAACAGATCCTAATATTTTCCTTAGAATTTTCCGATCCTTAAGTTCTAATTTTCTCAACGGGCCTTTGTTTGTCATCTGTAAGCATTCTGCGGCATACAGTGCTGACGGCCTAATTACTGTGTTATAATAACAAAGTTTGACATTCCGGGACAAGCTTTTACTTTTGTAAATGTTTTTGCAGGTTTGAAAGGCACCTTCCAATTTGTTATATCTGCTCTCAATGGCAGCTATTTCTGAATTATTAGGGGTAATCCATTCCCCTAGGTATTTAAATTTTCGGATTAATTTCTTAAATATCAATTTATGTAAGAAGTGTTCGATTTGCAAAACCTATTGGGGAAAGTGTGGTTTATGAACACGCGAGATTTCTCGCACTTGTTCGCTAGTCATATTATAATTTATTATAACCTACTGTATGATATTCGAGAAAATGTAATATTCTAACATATTATAATATTATCATATTCGTGAATAATTGATATTTATAAATTATAATGTGTGCATTAAAATTGCGCTCTGATGTTTGGTGTATCATATATATGCATTTTGTACCGTCGTTCGCTGCAAGACATGAGGTACAGTTATATAAAACAAACACATATTTCGGAAATATCCAGAGTTTTGCATAAAACCACCCTTGTATACGAGTTGCGTCACACCATGTGCCTGGCCTTGTAGAACTTTGTACTGTATATGCAGTAGATATGGCATCAGCGCGCCCCCTTTAAAACGTACTGTCTTTTAAGGTAGAGACGCACTATAGTATCATTCCAGTTACTGGATGAACTTCAAGTTACTGATTTTCCAAACATTTAGAGGAGCAGCAGCCTTTCTTGGCAGCCTCTAGCAGTAAAAACGAATCGAGGTAAATCTGTCCCTCACTATAATCAAACAGTACATGATAGGTAGGAGCGTAAGAGCTGGCTGAGATGGTAGGGCCATGGTGAGAAAAGGTAGAAGAGCTATAGAGCGTGAGAGACGACTATGGGCCTGCTGTCGACCAAAATATTATGTGCACTCGAGTTTGAAGGTTGTTTGTGAAGTAACCAATAGACCTACATAAAATCAAAGAACATCATCATTTTCGGCGTTCTATTTTACGTTAGTGCATGTAGGTTTGGAATTTTTTATTTATATTTTAATATTTTTTATCGCAGTTGAAACACAAAAAGTGCCCGTTTTTAAGCGTGTTTCAACCATGCGTCACATTGAAGAATTATTATCTCACAAATCCGTCATCAGATCGAATCAAAATTTTAACACAATATACATTGGAGTGTTGTATAACTGGTTTATTAATTTCAAAATTTTGTGTGTTCAATAATGAAAGTTGTTATCATTTTTGTAAGGTAACTTTTTCTCGGCTCGGGGTCGTTGGAAAATGTAGTTCTTGGTTGCGTTGTAATCCTTATACATCAAAAAGTTATGCTGTATGACTGTGAAATACGTACATTAATTCAGTTATTTTATATCGGTTTGTATTTGTACGGGGAAATAAGATATGGTTCACCAGCTAGCCGCTCCGGGAAATGCTGTACAGCGTTGCTGATATGGAGCCCATCACTTCCAAACGAGGCGCGCCATGACGCGTGATGGAGCCCATCTTAGCAACGCTGTACAGCTTTCACCGGAGCGGCTAACTGGTGAACCATGTCTTAATTTCCCGTACAAATGCAAACCGATATAAAAAAGTTAATTAATTTACGTACTTCACAATCATACAGCATACCTTTTTGATGTATAAGGATTACAACGCGACCAAGAACTACATTTTTAAACCACCCCGAGCCGAGAAAAAGTTACCTTACAAAATGATAACAACTTTGTTTCTTGGACACACAACATTTTGAAATTAATAAACCAGTTATACAATATTCCAATGTATATTGTGATAAAATTTGGATTCGATCTGAAGACGGGTTTGTGAGATAATAATTCTTAAATGTGACGCATGGTTGAAACACGCTTAAAAACGGGCACTTTTTGTGTTCCAACTGCGATAAAAAATATTACAATATAAATTAAAAAATACAAACCTACATGAACCAACGTAAAATAGAACGACGAAAATGATGATTTTATTTGATTTTATGTAGGTCTATTGGTTACTTCACAAACAACCTTCATACTCGAGTACACATAATATTTTGGGCGACAGTAGGTGCAATAGTGTTCTAACAACAATTCTGCAAAACGTGAAACACATCCTATTTTTTCAGACCGCTGCGTGGCGCAGTAGCTAGCATTCATGGCTGTCACCCCTGAGGTCCGGGCACGATTCTAATCTCTGCCAAGAAATTTAATTCTGGTCTGAGGGTTTCAACGGGGTACATTCAGCCTCGTGAGGTGGGTTCGATTCTCAATTCAGCCAAACTGGAAGTAGTTTTCTGTGGTTTCCCGATTCTACTCCAGGCAAATCCCGGGATGGTTTCTAACTTAAGGCCACGGTCACCTCCTCTCCAATCCTCACCCGAATTACAATTACACATACTACTGCAGATACCACAATAATACAGGTTACCAGACATTATCTCTCTCTCTCTGTGCTATATACATAGAGCTAAATGACCACGATATCCAAGCCCCTCAAATGGAACAACAACACAGTGTTCCAGTCCCTTTAACACTGTAGAACTGTAATTATTAAGAGCACCTCGTGGTGTAGCAGCTAGCATTCGATTCCCGGCCCTGCCAAGGCATTTTTAATAGTCAGTAAATTTGAATTGGATGCCTGAATTACAATAAAACGGAATGTGATTTGTGAATTGGCCAGTGGCGATACTAGGTGTTTGAAGCAGGCGATACACCAATATTAAACTTCAATCTGTATTATAAGAGTCTGCTGAAGACCAACCAAAATGTTGAACTCTTATAACTCTAACATTTTATATAAATTCTATGGAGCAAATAGATACTTCACTTGCCTAGTCAGCTATCAGGTCTGGAGCTGAATTGACTTGACAGCTGCACCATCACGCCTTTATTTTTTTCGACTAATCTCGTATGGACCGACTACAATATCACATCCATTTATTTCGTTTTCGACCATTTTTTGGAATTAAATTAAGAGGCAATGTCATGACCGGGAAAGCCCCTTGTAATCTAAAATGTTCATACCTACAGCCCACCACTCTGAACGATGTTAAGATGCGGTGTTGGATGTTAAGTTTCAGCTCTCACTTCCCCTCCCCCCTAATTTGAGGAAAAAAGGCAGTCTTAGTTAAGTATATTAATTCTTTGTTCTGATTTATATTATTACTGGAAGCATAGCATGCTAAAATTTACCCGCAGCCACAGTCGGATTAAAAACCCCACTATAAATAAAAATAAAACTGACTGCCCCATAGAGATTAACTGGCGATGCTGGAATGCAATCTGTATAAAGTTAAGGAGCTTGCCTAACTCAATACATTACAAATAAGAGGCAGTGTCATGACCGGGAAAGTCCCTTATAATCTAACATTTTCATACCTGCAGCCCACCACTCTGAACGATGTCAAGAGACGGTGTTGGATGTTAAGTTTCAGCTCTCACTTCCCCCTCCCCCCTAATTTGAGGGTATTTAATTGATGAGTTCAATCATTGTAAAATATTAAATTTCTTATCCTTGAAATGTGATCTCTTGGGGAAATTTCTGATTACCCTAATGCTGTAGGCTATTACGCTCTGCTTGTTGTAGTCTAGTCTCTATAGGTTCAAACTCCAGCTTCCAGTATTCATAAGGATTGGAAGGTAGGTCACGTGGTAGGGGTCGCAGCATGTCCCACCCGCTACAGTCCAACTGATACTGTGAACCTGGCGTAACTAAGCCTACATTACGAGATGCATCAGCTGAGGTCTATTTAAGGCGGGTGACAGATTTACAGGCAGTACACTCAGAAAGAAAAAAAAGCTTACAATGCCGTTGAATTGTCTTAATACTAATTCGTATACGGTTATCATTCGTTCGTATTTTAGTAGGGAGTCTCATCCTTCGCCACTGGCATTTATAGGATAACTAGCTGAAGTACCCGTGCTTCGCTACGCGTCATAAATAAATTAAAATATGAAGGTGACAGTTAAAACAGGGGATAGGCGAGGTGCTGCGCAGAGGGAGATTAAGGATGGAACATTTTGTCCAACTACACCGCTCGGCGTTGACCGTGTTTTATAGCACAAATTTAGGTTTTACTCGCTAACGGTTGGAGATACCTTTCGGATAGAAAAAGTAATTTGTAACCTCGCATATACCATCAAAAGTTTGCTATTTCTTAGCGTTCTCTTTGTATTTGAAATGGAAATATGAAAGTTTTAAACCAAAGGGTGTAGTGAAGTCACTAAAATGGTCGCCATCTTTAAATAGTACAAAGTATTGAAATCAAAAGTAACCTATATGTTAACCAGGTAAATCAGCTACTTCCATGTAAAATTTATGTAAATCAGACCAGTGGTACTTGCGTGATTGAGTAATACATAGACGCACATCATCTAATTTTTAGCCTCGCTTCGCTCGCGTCATAGTCGTGTCATATTGTTATTCAATGAAATGCAGGTTTAACCCCATTAACACCCCTTTAGAACCTGAATATCCAAAAATCCCTCCTTGGTAGACGTTTTCGACACACAACAAACATATCCCCAAAATATCATTCTTCTAACTTTAATCGTTTGGGTTGGTCGATGAGAGTGAACAGCCAAAAATCCTTCCTTAGGGGACGTTTTTCTTCCAGAATTTCACCCCTCCCCATAGGCCCCTAAAATTGGATTTATGAAGAAACGGTCGAACACATATTTATTTTATTTATTTATTTATTTATTTATTTATTTTTAAGCTGATTGATTTCCTCCGAGTTTCAAACTCCTCGCCTAAGTCCTTTAAGAGATACACGCTCCGTTAGGAATCTTTCAACCTCTACTTTTCATCCCTTTCACCTCATAATATACACTACATCGAAAAACCATTAGACATGTGTCAGCTTATTTTTAATGATTAGTATATATGCCAAGTATCACATCCCCAAATGAAACCACTCGTGAGATATTGTTATTCAATGAAATGCACGTTTACCCCCCTTAACACCTATTTAGAACCTGAATATTCAAAACTCTTTCTTTAGTGGACGTTTTCGACATACAACGAACATATCCCCAAAATTTCATGTTTCTAACTTGAATAATTTTGGCTGGGCTATGATGAGTGAGTGAGTCAGTCAGGACATTTCCTTTCATTTATTTTTGATAATTTCACCCCTCCCCATGAACCCCTTAAATTGGATTTATGAAACGAACGGTCGAACACCTATTTACTTATTTAAAGCTGTTTCCCCCCTGAGTTTGATGAGTGAGCAAGTGAGTCAATCAGTTAGGACACTTTCTTTCCTGTTTTTTCCCCCCAGAATTTCACCTCTCCCCAAGGGCCTCTTAAATTGGATTTATGAAAAAAAAAACCAGTCGAACACCTATTTACTTGTATTTTAAGCTGTTCTTTTTCCGCCGAATTTCAAACTTCTCGCCTATGTCCTTTAAGAGATACACGCTCCGTCCAGAATCCCTCAACCCCCAATTTTCACCCCTATCACCTCATAATATACACCACATCGATAAACCCTTAGAGAAATGTCTGATTATTTTTAATGATTAGTTTATATACCGAATATCACATCCCCTAAGAAACAACTCATGGCATATCGTTATTCAATGAAATGCACGTTTACCCCCTTAACATCTCTTTAAAACCCGAATAAACAAAAATCATTCCTTAGTTAACGTTTTCGACATACAACGAACATATTCCCAAAATTTCATTTTTCCAACTTTAATAGTTTTCGCTGGGCGTGATGAGTGAGTGAGTCAGCCGGACATTTTCTTTCAATTATTTTTACCAGAATTTCACCCCTCCCCATGGGCCCCTTAAATTGGATTGATGAAAAAACGCTTGAACACCTATTAACTTATTTTTAAAGCTGTTTTTTTCCCTGAGTTTGGTGAGTGAGTGAGTTAGTCAGTTAGGACACTTTCTCTCCTTTTCCCCCCCAGAATTTCACCCCACTCCATTGGCCCCTTAAATTAATTTATGAAAAATCGGTCGAACACCGATTTACTTATCTTTTTAGCTGATGTTTTTTCGCTGCGTTTCAAATTTCTCGCCTATGTCGTTTAAGAGATAGGCCTACACGCTCCGTTAGGAATCCTTCAACCCCCACTTTTCACCCCTTTCACCTCATAATAATACACCACATCGAAAAACCCTTAGACACATGTCTGCTTATTTTTAATGATTAGTTTATAAGCCGAGTATCACATCCACAAATGAAACCACTCGTGAGATATTGTTATTCAATGAAATTCAGGTTTAACCCCCTTAAGACCCCTTTAGAGCTTGAATATCCAAAAATCCTCCCTTAGTGTACGGTTTTGACATACAACGAACATATCCCCAAAATGCCATGTTTCCAACTTCAATATTTTTGGCTGGGCGATGATGAGTGAGTGAATGAGTCAGGACATTTTCTTTAATTTTTTTTCCTTCAGAATTTCACCCCTCCCGATGAACCCTTTGAATTTGATTGATAAAAAAACTGTCGAACAGCTATTTACTTACTTTAAAGCAGTTTTTCCCCCTGAGTTTGATGAGTGAGTCAGTCAGTCAATCAGTTAGGACATTTTCTTTCCTGTCCCCCCCCCCACAGAATTTCACCCCTCCCCATGGGCCTCTTAAATTGGATTTATGAAAAAACGGTCAAGCACATATTTACTTATTTTTAAGCTGATTTTTTTCCGCTGAGTTTCAAACCCCTCGCCTATGTCGTTTAAGACATACATGCTCCGTTAGGAATCTTTCAATCCCTACTTTTCACCCCTTTCACCTCATAATATACACCACATCGAGAAACCCTCAGACACGTGTCTTACTTTTTAATGATGAGTTTATATGCCGTGTATCACATCCCCCAATGAAACCAATCGGGAGATATAGTTATTCAATGAAATGCAGGTTTAACCCCATTAAGACCCCTTTAGAGCCTGAATATCCGAAAATTCTCCCTTAGTAGACTGTTTTGAAATACAATGAACATATCCCCAAACTGTCATGTTTCTAACTTCAATAATTTTGGCTGGGCGATGATGAGTGAGTGAGTGAGTGAGTGAGTGAGTCAGGACATTTTCTTTCAATTTTCTTTTTTCAGAATTTCACCCCTCCCCTTGAACCCCTTAATTTGATTTTAGAAAAAAACTGTCGAACAGCTATTTACTTACTTTAAAGCAGTTTTCCCCCTGAGTTTGATGAGTGAGTCAGTCAGTCAATCAGTTAGGACACTTTCTTTCCTGTTTCTCCCCCCCCCCCCTCCAGAATTTCACCCCTCCCCATGGGCCCCTTAAATTGGATTTATGATAAAACGGTCAAACACATATTTACTTATTTTTATGCTGATTTTTTCCCGCTGAGTTTCAAACTCCTCGCCTATGTCGTTTAAGAGATACACGCTCCGTTAGGAATCTTTCAATCCCCACTTTTCACCCCTTTCAACTCATAATATACACCACATCGAAAAACCCTCCGACTCGTGTCTTCTTATTTTTAATGATGAGTTTATGTGCCGAGTATCACATCCCCCAATGAAACCAATCGGGAGATATTGCTGTTCAATGAAATGCAGGTCTACCCACTTAACACCCCTTTAGAACCAGAATATCCAAAAATCCTCTCTTAGTGGGCATTTGCGGCCCTTGGGGAAGCTGCATACCAAATTTCATTCCAATCCGTTTGATGGTTTCTGAGATTTCGTGATGAATGAATGAGTGAGTGAGAGGTATTTGACAAATATATAGTAGAAGATAGTGTCAAGTCTTTGTTATGCTAAACTCGGTTGACAGTGCTGTGTTAGAAGTTGAGTAACTAACGTGATTTCAAGTAAAGATCCTCATTTTCTATACCGGTAGTGCAGAGCGCAAATGGCTTCCAGTCGGCCGTGTCTCGACTTGAGCTATGTTGCCATGGAAACTATCCGCCTTGCCATTCCTTCATGAGTATATTTTATGATTTGATTAGCATGTGCTGGAGTGCAAAAGGGTCGAAATCAGAAGAATGAGAAAGACTATCGAAAATTCATGTAGCCAGCGGTTCCTTCTGGGTCCTAAACTATGTGTATGCAAAATTCGGTTGAGATTGGTGTAACGGTGTAGATTTGTATACGGAACAGACCCACCCACATACCCACATACATACATACATACAGACTTTCACTTTTATATATAAGATAATGTTCTTGGTTTTACGTCCCTTTTACAACTGCGGCATTTAGAGACGCGGAGGTGCCGGAATTTTGCCCCGAAGGGGATCTTCAACGTGCCAGTAAATCTACGGACATGGTTCCCTCGCATTTTTGCATCCTCAAATGTCAGCTGACTGTGCAAGGATTCAATCCTGCAACCTTGGGGTTAGCAGGCAAGAACGTTAACGCTGAGTCAGGCAGCCAATAGAATTTATTGGATGAGGAGGGATGGATTTAGTGCGTTAATGCAAAGTTAATTGGAAATGTATAGAAAAAAACTATATAGTTCAAAGCAGTTTGGAAAGGGGGAGGGAAAGGGGGGATTGTTCCATTCCGACCTTCAAATCAACTCCATGACAAACGTTAATACTGGCATTAATTACTGCCAATTGGGGCGCGTATTTCATATGTACAGCGTATAGGTTTATCCAGAATGTTTGACACAAACACCTGATTGCAGTGCTTAATGTAAATACATAAATAAATATGAGACCTGGTGAAAAGACTGACCAAGGAAGAGTTAGAAAGAGTTCTCGGCAGGATCCAAGCAACCTCTGAGTTGGTTAATGATCACGGACAGATCTCAGTACATGCTTCCTTCCCATCCAATAATTATATCAATACCCATTCACTGTGTCTGTATTTCCTACTTCTTGATACGATTTCTCTAGTTCAAACACATCAATCTTATTTCATCCCCGTGGCCACACAGCCACCACTCCCTCTTGAATGTCTACCTGGGCAACCAACCTTTAACTCTCTCTGATATACGAGACCAAGCCTCACTTTCAATTCGCATACGACCACATTCCAGAATACACTCCCTCGTGCAAGCATCGTACACACAACTGATATCTACCAGCTGTTCTCTACATCCGGGGCGTCTCACTAGAATATACTGTACATTGCAGTTTTAGAGAAAAAGATATTTCGTTCTTGTGTTTGGATTGAAAATAATTTTCTGTTACATACGCCTTTCATGCGATTTTACATTCAAAAGTAATGATTGTATAAGTTGTAAAGAGCCTATATTTTTAGTCGACTTTCGAATTTTGTAAAAGTTGAAAGTAGACTTATGAGATCTACATGGGCCAAATGTTCGTGTATGTGTCGTCTGTCTGTGTGTGTATGTGTGTGTCACTGCCCCCCCCCCCCCCCCATTCAATTTCGAAACTAAGAAACCGAATTGTTTCAAATTTGGTACAGAGTAGCACTAGTAAAAGGCACTTCAGTGTCAATTACTGAATAAATTAATGACCCTTAGGATCTCAGAAATATAATATCGAAATTCAGTAATAAGGTAGAACTTTATAAGTTGCTTGATATGCCCAAAAGAAAAAAAACCAGTGGTTCCATGTATTCAAGATGGCGGCTAGGCGTAACTTACTATTGACATGTAAATTCACTCAGGAAACAATTGTACAATTTTGACGAAACTTGGTAGAAGAACAGAAGCCTATTTTATATGAAACCTGAATAGGAGGAAGAATGCTTTTCCGTGACCATAATTCTCGCGACCATGAGCCACGGGACCTCCATTTTACGTGGAATCCGAAGACAGGACGTGATTTCACTTCGAAAATCTCACATGCATTGGCCGGGAATCGAACCTGGTCCGCCTTGATGAGTGCCAAGCAGCGTGACTACTGCACCATCACGCAGCTCCCCAATAAATGAAGCCGTTATGCAAAAAATTAGCAGAATGAAATCGCCAGATAATGATTCCCTAACGTTAGGTTCTGAATGATCTTCCTCTCACCACACAACGGGTAGCTCGCATCTTCCAAGCGGCTTTTAATTTTCATAGGGAATGTAATGAGGATTACAAAAATACACTTGCTTTTATAGTGACCAGCCAAACTAGAATGAATGTTCAATGCAATACTGTAAATTCTCGTGGATGTACAGTATTACTTGTCAATTATCAGCCCCGTTACTGTGTTTTAATATACCGTATTCAGAAGAAAACGATATTGCTATTGTTCATTGCCAACAAATGAACGTATGTTTACATAAGGAAATCAATAAAACGGAGCAATAAACTTTCACCCAGCGGTGGAGCCGTACGCTTTGAATTGCTCATTACGGCCGCGTTGGGAGTTGCAGCAAGTCCGGAGATCAGAGGTTCGAACCTTGGTTCTGACAGCGACTATTCTATGTATGGTTTCTCCACACTCCCTCCAGGTAAATGTCTGAAGAGTACTTGGGGCTGCTACTCCATCCCCGAGTTTAATAATTACAGCTACACACACTACTACAGTCACCACAGAACACAGGTTGTCAGATACATTGAACAAACACCACATAAGTACACGGAGCTGATGATCAGAGATATCTCAAGTTCCTAATACGAATTAACAACAATAAGAACATAAAACCACTAACCCTTTGGCATTGTTCTCTGTGAAGAAAAAAAGAACGACGGCAAACAAAAAGGAAGATATAACAACTTAGACTTTCACGGCCGGCGTTCATATCTAGGTAACATTTTCTTCCGGGCTTGCAGTCCTACCTGGGCCACGGTCTGCAAGCCCGTAAAACAGGCGGCTTCGGTGGCGTAGTTGGTAGCATACTGAGCTGCTATGTCCAAGATCGCGGGGTCAAACCCGGTCGAAGTCGTCGGATTTTTTAAGAGCGTTAAAAATCCTTCCGTACGCCTTCCTTCGGAGGGGAAGCAAAGCCGGCGGGCCCATGTCATAGATTTATGGCATGTAAAAGAAGGAAGATTGTAGTTTTACGTGACCGTGAATCTTGTGATTATAAGCCACGGGACCTCCGTTTTACGTGGAATCCGAACCACAGGACATCGCATTTCACTTCGAAAATCTCACATGCATTGACCGGGAATCGAACCCAGTCCACCTTGGTGAGAGGCCAACAGCTAGACTGCTGCGCCACCACGCCCTCCCCTGGCATGTAAAAGAACCTTCCACTAACTATACTTAAGTGTGAAGCAAACATCTGCAGGTTAGATTTGATAACGCTATATTAGTTCCAACGTTCGCCGACAGGTGCTGGTTGCGATGGAATCTAGTAGCCAAGTTCGCAGCTAGCTGTCGTGGACTGTAGCATTTGGTAGCAAAAGTAGGAACTACTTGAAAATTGATCGTCTGCAGTCCTACACTAATACAGCCATCGGTTACCAGACAAATTCTGCACACACACAAAGTACACGGGGCTACATGACTGCGTTGTCGCAGCCCTTAAACTAAGGAACTATTCAACCAAGCCCAGAAAACTTGTACCTACAGTAGTTAAAAAGGAAGGTGTGATTCGAACTCAGTGCTTTGTTATCTAAATATAGATCTAATTGGCTTTTTTAATCAAATTATTACACGCTAGTCAATGTATGTGAGATTGTCGAAGTGAAATATCACGTTTGTGGTTCAAATTCCACGTAAAAATGGAGGTTATGTGGCTCATGATCGCGAGATCTACGGTCCCGTAGAATTACAAATTTGTTCCTTCCTCCTTAACTCTATTGGCCCAAATGAGTGATTTAATGAGTAGAATAGAGAGCTACTATGTATGGATTTACTTATGATTATGTTGTTGCTTATTTTAGGGGCTGTGACATCGTGGTCATATAGCCCGTGCATTAGTGTGTGCAGGGGGAGAGGAATTTGTGTGATAATCTGTGTTATTATGTGTGTATTTGTAAATTAGAAGGAGGCGACCGTGGCCTTAAGTTAGGAATTAACAATTAATATTGTAGCTTTTAGTCGATCAACACAAAAATCATTCCAATTACTGGAATATGTGAACATGCATCATCAGAGCCAAATATGCAAGACAAATAGTGGTCTGTAGAGCTATTGACTTGCATATTTGGATCTGATGATGCTCGCTTGACAAGCGAAACATGTCATATATTAGTTTTCTTCTTATTATTATTATTATTCAATAGACCGTAACAATATATTGATAGAGCCCTGCGTGGATAAACTTAACCTTATCCGCATTCGCCGCGCATCCGCACGACTGTTATCCGCATCTGCACGTTTGTTATCCGAATTCGCTGGCATTACAATAATAATTTTAATTTATTACATAAAGAATTGAAGCAACACCTTTAGACATTTGAGGAGAAAGTCGTTCCCCTAGGCTATGTGCCATGTGCTATGTTTGATATGAATGTTATACAGCCAGAATTGCAATACATTTCTGTTCGGAGTGTTAATTATGCTGAATGACATAATTTGATTGAGATTAGCATAAATCATCATCTTATATTTGCCATGGAAAAAAATGATACGTCATATACATCCGCGTCCGAGTTCAGATTTTAATCTAAATACTATCCAAAAATTAACTTCAAACATTAGTCACATCTTATCCACTATCCGCACAACAATGCAAACCATATCCGCAAGACGAAAAATTTTGCGGATATCCGTGGATATCCGCATCCGCGCAGGGCTGTATATTGACTATATATAAATAGTAATGTGACAGTTGGTCTGTCACAATAATTCTACTACCCCATAATTGCGTCAATCGCCAAAGCCCGAGCCATGGAAAACAGTGTAATCTCTGAGAAGGTTGGTAATCTCCGAGAAGATTGAAGATGTGTGATCTCCTTGGTTTTGTTAGTGAACGGACATACAGAGACTCAAGTGTGATATCTTTGTTTTTACTAGTGTTTGTCTAAGGTTTGTCTACTTAAGTTCCTTGTTTTAGGTAGATTTCATTAGAAAGCTAACTATTGCAATGGGTCCCATGTTTCGACTTCCGGAAAATTTCGAAATATCTTCGCGTTTCACACCCCCCAGACCCCAAAACCACCGTCAGTTCAAAAGTTTATATATAACTAGAAGACCCGTGCTGCTCCGCAGCATTCACTTCAACTAACCTACAGCTCTTTTGTCCATACGACATTTGCATGTCTTCATGCTAGTGACCTGAACAGACATTTACGGCACCGTCGCTTTTGGGTAAATGATGCAGTAGTCTTATGAGATCAAATGTGTGGATGTCTGCCTGTCCTCTGTGTGTGTGCCCCACTATTTACCCTGCGTAAGCTTAAAAGGCGCACGGACGTCAGGTTCCAGACGCAATTCTGAAAAGCCAAGGTGAACAGCTAACTCCAAACACATAAGCTATACTCTTCTCTGAAGAAATAACTCGACACGACTCGGCAGTTTGATGCTGGCTGAAGCTAGGATGATAGGTCGCTCGCAAGCTCGTAAACTCACTCTGAAGCTAGTAATTTAAATTTCCAATGAATGGAGATTGCTGGAAGAAATGAAAACGTAAAAACACTTACAGTGGTCGATGTGGGAGCTGTCGCGGACCTTCTTGTAGAACTTTTCAAGCTGAACAATTCTCAGAGAATATCGATTTTTTTAAAAGACACATGGACGTTAGGTTTTTCTTCAACTCAGTTCACTGAAATCGTAAATGCTCGGCTTCTTTTGGTCATAAATAAATGTTTTTCTACATAATCCTTCATCGAGAAATCCTTTACAGAATGGTGAAAACCGCATCAAAATCCATCAAGTTGCTCTCGTGATTACCCGTTACATCCAAGAATTGGGAACTTTGTTTTATACTAACTTAAGTATATAGAGATATCCACACAATTTAAGGCTACAGCGGTACAATTTGGTGTTTTGTCTACTTATGAACAATGGTATGAATTTAAAATAAAAGATGGGTCTCTTATATTTGAATTTAGAGATGTAACTCTTGGTTAACATATAGAGGTGTGCAAATTAATAGAATTAAATAAATAATTTTAATTGGCCATAATTACTTTTATTCAAAATCATTTTATTAACCAACTTCTTTTGTTGTCCTTCTTAGTAGTGTTTCCTCTCCCGTGGAATTACACCTTTTCCCATAAGGAATTGCGTCTGAAAACTCTCAGATTATTGGATTCCGAGGGATATCTGAGATGGGTCCATTTTCAATTTTTCATTGATTTTAGAATTCAAGTCAGGTGATTGCAATGCATAGTTTATGAATCTTTGAATAGTTCAATAGCGTCCATTAGTTAAAAGTCCCCAAATCCCTCCGCTCTAAATTCACACGTAAAGTAGAGTGAAGTAATAAAAACGAAACGTGTGGCATTTTGCATTTGCAAGGCTCCTCTGTTAGTGGAAATTCTAAAAAATCATTTTAATTTGAGTTTCTTAAATGAAAATATACTTAGGGGTCTCGGTTAAACATTTGAAGTCATTTCATCGCCTTGTAAACATACTTAGTGCATTAAACCGTGAAAAGTAAAAATGCAATTTTGGAAAACTGACATCGAATCTAATAATTTTGCACATCTCTGTGAAGACAGCTATCGCCTCCACGCTACAAATAGAATAGTAAGTAAAGGCGATTGATGAGAAATGAAAAGATAACTCACACAGAAGGGACTAATATTTATTAAGCTGTAAATTTGATTGAGTATATCTTTGTTATAGAACTGAGGGAATGAAATAACAGGATGTAGGATAGTAATCACCGATGTAGGACAATAGTAAGTTTGTTTACCATTACCACAGGACAGTTATCGTATTAGGGATGCGGACGTCCTTGTATAATTGTTATTTAATCTGTGCCCCGTTTGCTGAGGTCTGTGCTCCTCCGCAACATTCGTTTCAAAATTCTAATAGTACTTCCTTCCATTCAACTTTGACGTCATGAAAGGATTTTGCTCGCGATTGTGCGGCATACAGTAAAGTTGTCCGTGACTAAACACCTGTTGAGGTAAATAAATGCCTACTTGATCTAGTGTTTGAGCTTGAGCTTTATTGATAGTTATACAAAAAGCCAAACATACTGGAAACTGCCTCCTTTTGAAGGAAAAAGGCATAGAAGTATCTGATGTCGTTAAGTCAAGGCGAGGGAGTAGGACATTGTTTCCAACATTTACGCCAGTAATAATTTCCAGGTGTAAGCAATTGTCATGCATCTTCCAAACCAACAGTCTAGTACCGTTCAACAGACCTTGGGTAACATTAATATTTCTCAACAAAATCACAATTGAGCCTTCTTTTAGTCGAAGGATATGAGGTGGCAATCCACTTGTGCCTATGCTGTCTAAAAATTCTATTGGGAATTGTAGAAGTTCACTCTCATCTTCAGTAATCAAATTATTCACACTGATGTAAGTTCTCGATGATCCTGGGATTAGGCCAAAAACTTGTCGTTAATTTCTTTACAATATTCATTTTTAGGTGCTAAAATCGCTATTTTTGAAAAGCATGAAATATTTTTCTGTGTGGGACTAATTCTGAATTTTCTCCATCGACTTGAGGGTATTCACCGTTACCAATTTGTATCAAGAAGTTTGCAAAGTCACGTTGATCTGTATCCACTCGCATATTTTTGTTGAGTTAAAAAAAATCAATAATGGCCACTAAGGAGAAAACCTTACTGACATTTGGACTGATGCTGCTTTAGATGCGTGAGGCATAACAGGCAATACCTGCCTAAAATCTCCACCTAAGATGATAATTTTTCCTCCGACAGGCACATCGTTATTTATGATGTTCTTGAGCAACCGATTTACACACAACAACGCGTGCTTATTAGCCATAGAGGATTCATCCCAGATGATAAGTTTTGCTGAACGAATATAAAAAGCTTCCTTGCTGCTAACTTTTATTCCTGATACAGAACTTTCATGTAAATGTAGAGGTAACTTGAAGTGGCTGAGTACAGTGCGCCCCTGAGGAAATAACATTGCTGCAATACCAGTCCATGCAACAGAAACTACATTTAACCATAAATTTGTGCAACTGTGAATCAAGCATTGGTAAATAAATGTTTTCCCGGCGCCCCCTGGACCGTCAATGAAATATGCTTTACTCATCCTTTCATTGCTGTTTTGGACTAACCCCAAAATTTCTGTAATTATAGCCGTTTGGTTTCCATTTGCTTGGTTTATCATCCGACTTAATTGATCCTCAATAAGTTTTGGATAATTCATTGTTAAATTTGTCTGAGGGAAATTATCAATAATAGCTGGCAATTCGAGAGAAGTAATGGGAGACCATGGAGCTTTAATGTATTAGAAATTTGTATAAGAGTGAACTGATATGCACTGTTAGGTTCGTGAAATTGCAGGTAATCTTCTGATAATGAATGAATTCTCGAAAATGTCCCATAACTATCTTACATTTGAAGGGGTCTGAAAGATACTTATGTAAGAAAACAGTTGTCGTAACTGAGAAGGCATCTGAAATTGTGACGCTTCTGCCAAACAACGCTGCCATTCGGAATCGTCAATCAGCAAACCTCGCTCCTTAGCTGTTTCCTTAAAAGTAGAATAGACAACTGCTTTGTATGTTCGTAGATCCTGGAAGCTGGTAGCACCTATGACGTGAAGCAATAACAGGCGTAAATAATACCTTTCTGTTTTTGTAGGCGAAACATTATACATTCTGCCTATAGTTTTTGAAACATATTTTCTTTTTTGCCACTGGCAGTTGCTCTTATTCCAGACGTAATGTACTGGTGTTTCAGGATATATATATATACGGACTTCTGGCTTGCGAATCTTGATTTAACTTGAACCACGCTTGTAATTCCGTGTTGCGCAACTGTGCTTGAAGTAAAATATCAGAGTTATCATTTTTAAAATAGATATTTTGTAAGTTTGGCAAGTGAACTGGTAATCGCACGATCGAATGTGACTGTTCATGCATGTGAAATGAAAATATTCTGAATGCGGCTTCTGTTGGACCAACATAATATCTAGCATTTAGGAAAGAAGTAATTTCATCGTAGTTCACCGTTTTGCCTTCAGGGCATATTTTAACAATGCAGCAGTCATGACCTTTATACACATACTTGTGGATTTTAATATATAAGATACTTGTGGATGTATTTAACACTCCGAACTCTTGAGCATATTTCAATTAATATGAGCTTGCAAGTAAAGTAAAAGAAATGGATTGTAGGGAACAATGAATCGACTATCGATTTCAATGTCAATGCCTCGAATTGATTTTATAATAATCCGTCCATTATTTATTCTCTTATACGAAGGATAACCATTGGCATTATCTTTGGTCTCTTCCTGAAACTGTTTAGGGAAATCTTTCTTACATACGCCATCTTTCACACAGACTGAAGAAGGAATCAAAGATCCGCGAGGACCATGTACCATATGACGCCTTACCAACTCGTATAGCGCTTCATCCTCGAGATCTGGTATTTCGGCAGACACCACACTGTCAATGTCAGAAATTTCTCGAAACTTACAATCTTCCGTTAATGTTAAGAGTAAATGGATGTACGGAAGACCTCGTTTTTGAAATTCCACTGTATATAGATATGCTTTTACCGAAAATTTCCTTAACATTAATCAATCGTAGCAATTCCATTACTTTGCAATGGAAAACTCTCACTTCAATATCAGGCCTATTATCAGCCGTTTCCCAGAGATGAATGCTGTTAAGTATTTCTGGCCAGTCCACATTATAGGTGAACGTAATGAATAAATCTGACTTTCCAAACTTTCTCACTATCGCCATCACACCCTGATAATTTTGCAATATTTTCCTTGGGCTACCTGTAAATGAAGATGGCAAAACTACAATACGGCGGACTCTGATATTTTCATTTTCTGCCCGTACATGCAAGCCGTCTGCTAAACCAGCATATGTATCAACTCGTAACTTCGTTTGTTGATGACGTATATATTTTAACCGGTCACCTTCCATATGACAGTAGTAATCCACGAATAAATATCCATTTTGCAAACTTGAGCAGCGACAACTAACTCAACACGACCTCCATGAACACCATTCATAGACATATACATTTTGTAATCATCGCTGGTATTGATAGCAGTTTCGTACTGTACCCGATACCTAGTTGAGGCTATCGGCTACGCTAGTTGAGATCGAGCCATAGTTGAGATTTATGGGAAAAGAAGAAAAGATAGCGCTCAGATCGAGTCGAGAAGAGTGGTAGGAAATGACGTAGGAGGCCAAGGATGAAGGAGGCACTACCAGTCAAGCAGATGGAATTATGGGAGGAATATTGGAGTATTATAAAGATCTATATGGAACGTAATATTATATAATCTCAGAAGAGAAGGAAATATATCAAGAAATCTATGGTGATAACTTGAAGAAAGGCAGATAACTCCTTAAGTTATGTTATAACTTATTTGCCGATATAATTGTGGTCGAGATTATAGTTGTGACGTATGACCGCAGAAGGAAGGGGAAGGTCACGTGACAGCGCCGAGCGGAGCTCATCGCACCGTCTGAGAACAGCAGTATGAGTCCAGCCAGACAAGATGAGCAGAGCACATGGTGCGCTAGGAAAACGACAGTATTAGTCCAGCAAGTTAAGCTGATAGCAACGTGCGCCGGGAGAACGAAAGTAGGTCAGTCAGTTAAGTTGAGCGGAGCACGGTGTGCAGTGCGAGAAACAGTTAGCAAGCCAGGTTACGCAAGCCGTGGAAGTGAAAGGGAGCCGGTGTTCGGGCAGATGTATTTTCAACATCGTGGTTACAATTATGTGAAACAGCAATGCTTTTCCAATGTTACAGTTCGTTAAAGTAATACGCAGCATTGTGATAGAACTGAGAACATTATTTCGAGCTACATTCTTAATACAGAACAGCACAGCGAAGTGATATAATGAGGCCAGTTTTCAGCGTCGCATTATACGAGAACAGTGAGGCGGAACAGGTCGTGCTGGGGCCGACATTTTACAAACAGGCGACATGCAAGCAGCTGAACATTATTTCGACATTTTGTCAAACTTAATAAGTTTGGACTTGTGTTCGACAGTCCAATTGTGCAGGCAGATAGCAATTATCTACTGCTATTGTGAACTTCTAAATGGACTTAGATATATTTCAACGGTATTACGGCATATTAGATGATGCATTTTAGACCGGAATATTTAAGGCGACCATGGGGTCCGTCCAACATTACTGCTTTTAGGCAGATGAACAGTTACGAGAATATGCACTTTGTGAACAGTGGCACGTGCAGCATTATAGTTGCTTTTCATGAACAATTATGAAATATCAGTTACGAACACAGATACAGGGTGTTTAAGAAATCTATACACTTTTCTAAATAATTTATTTTCTACTCGTGAAATTCAGCCGCTGTGGAGATTAACTTTTTGTCATATGCAAACCGAACATTGTATGGGACAGTGGCGTGACATATTTGAAGAGTATGGGGTACTCTACATTTTTGAACTTTTACGGAAGAGTTTGGACAATATCCGTGATGGATAATATTGAATTCATCATGTCGGGCTAGGCGAATACGGAGACGTGATGGCACCACAGAGCGATGGATTCGGTTCCTGAAGAAGAGGATATCCAACATCAGATTCACTTGGAATATGAAGGCAATCGTTAGTTCAGTGGGTGATACAATGTTTTCGTCGATCTATCGAGAAATTTGTGGCACACATGAGGATTATCGGCGATCTTTGAATTATATTAACAGCTGAAATAAGAAGGTATTGTAAGAGTTATGACTTTCCTGATATGATTTTTTCATGAACACTGGGCATACTTGTATATATTTCTAGTAGGAGTTCTACGACTATTTTTGACATGGCTTGGATATTTTTTGCTCCATTTGCTAGAATATGGTGTTACCATATGATATGGCAGGCACTACGACGTTCTCACCATTGGTTGGCTTTATTAGGCAGAAGTTTGGTCTTTTTGATATTTTTCAGTAAGGATAGTATTTCTTGGATAGATATTTTTTTTTGTGGCGAGTGTTTCGAACTCGTGATCTGCGATTGGATAAATTATTTCGTCAGTTCATTGCATACTAGCGAGTATGTATAATTCATCAGTAGGGATTTCTATTGGATTGTTTGGTGATATTAAAATTTTATTCACTCAAGTGAATGAATATCGCTTTTATGTGACAACTAGAGACTTGTTGATTCCAATCTGGTACACTCACTCATCAGTCTACGAGATGGGGCCTGTCGCTTTATGCGATTGCGTGGTGGCACTCACCTGACCCATCGTCTAGGGCATTATCATGGTAGTCTACGGGGCCGGGCCTTTCGCTTTAGGCGATTGCGTGGTGGCACACACCTTACCTGCCAGTCGAGGGCCTCATTTTTATCATCCGAGTGTACTTAAAATCGTAAGAGGATTAAACAAGAAACTACTAGTCACACATTAGTCGAATTTTGTTAAATAAATTAAAAATAAATGTCAGCAGGGTTACATTTTGTAATTCTTGTTTTGCCAATTCAATATTTTGTTGCAATACTCTTTGAAAGTACATTCATTTAGCAGCTGATACGTTTGATACTCTTTTATGAGTAGTTTGATACCTTTGAGAAGGATTTCAAGTAATTGAATCTTGTAAGATGAATCATTTATGGTCAGATTTATTTTGAGGCAGATCAGTATTACATATTTTTGATGTGAGAGATTATAACACATTGGTGTTTTTCTTTGAAGTGGATTTTGAGAATTTTAAGAGAATTTATGCTCTATTTAAAAGCAGATCTTGAATTGGATTACGATTACTAAGGTAATTTTTCCTTATTGTTTAAGAAGTTGTCTAGATATGATCAGATTAATTACAGTTCTTGGAGATTGTGTGTGTTAATAATTTGAAGCCAGTTATATATTTTTGTAGATCATGCAACGTGATTAAGTGAAGTTTGAGATAGGTATATTTTTGGAAGTTGCCAAATGGAAGTTGCAATATTGCTGATGAGTATTTTGAGGCAGACATGAGGTTGTTGAACCCAGTCTAGCATATTTTTGAGATTCATGCTGTGCGCTGAATAGTTATGGTGTTATGTGGAATAGTTATGGTGTTATGTGGAATAATTATGGTATTCAAATATGGTATTTGATAAAGTGAGAGTATATGATGAAGTTTTGGATAGTGAGATCCAACGTGATTTTGTGAAGGCAATAATAACTTTTTGGCATGATAATTAAATACGAGATATAACTTGGAAGTGATAAAACTGTAAGACAACGTTCTATAACCTATATTAAACAATTTCTAGGAAATTAAATAAATAAATAATTTTGATAATACAAGATTTTCTGATAATAATAATTCATAAAATAATAATCTGAAGTTTAAGCATATTAATGATCTGACCCAATGAAATAAAATCTAAATGACTCGATGAAATAAAAATCTAAATAACCAGATGAATTAAAATTTGAATAAATTGATAAATTAAATTTTGAATAAATCGATGAATTAAATAAATGAATGAATTAAAGGTTGAATAAATTAACTGAATTAAATAAATTAATAGGTGATTAAACAGCTGATGAATAACTGAATTAAAAGGTGATAATTAATTAAAGAAGCTGATGATTAATAAATTTAAATGGATTTAAATAAATTTAAATAAGAAATATGATTTAAATAATTTGATGAATTGCAACTTGAATTAATGAATTAAATAATTTAAATGGATGAATTGAGATGATTATTCTGACTTGAATATAATGAGATATTGAGATGAGAATGTGTGGATAATTGAAGAATATAATGAAGTGATGATTATAATATTCATTTAAATGATTTAATGGTAATAAATTAATTATTCTGACTTGAATATAATGAATATTGAGATGAGAACTAATGTGAGAGATATTTAATTTTTGATATGATGATGATGATAACTAATGATTAGTGAAGTTTCTTTGATTCACAAATAAGCAATAATCAGTGACAGTGTAAATATAATGTAAATTAAATGTTAGATTTCTAGGAGCATTTATTGAGATTTTTGCATGTGAATAATGCCATTCAAGCCATAAAAATAAGTTGATATTTAAATATGTGTTATTAGAATAATTTGTTTAGACAGATTCATATTTTTTTGACATCCACATTCATGATGTTAACTTAAAGAGAAGTTAGGTCTCAGGAATCACAAATGGTCAGTGACGCATAGACATAGTGCTACGGTGAACCTGAGAACCCAAGCGAACTTTAGCACATTTTCATATTTTATGTGGATGAAGTACACTTTTGAATAGCATGGAGATGGTTCGATTTTCAGGACAATGACAATCTAACGTTGGCATTCAACCATACTCTTAGGTAGGATGTGTGTTTAATATTTCTGTCTGACTATCAAAGTTTGAATACATTTGTTTTTATCTTAGTTGTGATCTGATGATGATGTGGTTTTCCTAATCCTTTCCTTGTTTTAATTAAGGCTTAACCAGGAAGGATGTGGTTTGCTAGGGATTCAGTTGGTGGCGCCCATTTCTATTTGTATTTTTTTTAAAATTAAATTTAAGCCCGTAACGACCCTGGAGATACTTTATCTCGTGTTATCCTCTGCTTTTGTGATTTTTTCAACTGAATTTCGGACACATTCCTTATTTGAATTCATGTTCATTTAACTCCACTCTGTCCTGGAAATCCAGGAATGCGATGTAATAGCAGATGGGTCATCGCATACCTCGGACGAACGGGTACAGTACATATCGCTGATGTCAATAATAAAGGAATAATAATTATTCCACTTGTCTGCAACATGTTTTACAATTCGCTTTCTAACCTGTGTAAATAAACTCTGATTGTTGTACTCACAATATGCCAATGACCTGAACAGACAATTACCGTCGCCTTTAATCTTTATAACATTTGTAATTGAGTGTCGCCTCTCATTCATCATAATATGATTCATTGCATTGATTGAGCACACAACCTCTAAGGACGAATGATGAAACGAAAAGAAGACAGTTTGTAGCTGGTGAGACCAAAGACTATAATATAACAGAAAGATCGGATACACAATACAAAATAGTGGTTCCAACATTCGACTGTAGCGGCATCTTCGTGAAATTAGTTGTCATTCGTATGCAGTATTTATTGTCATTCAAAGAGATGTTGACATTACAGTGTCATTAGCAAAATGACTGCTGATTGTGCATGAGCGTTTCAGTCTCAAAGTAATCCATTCTTTGAGAAGTTTTAATTAAATTCTCTCTCTGTGGTTAACAGCCGTGAGGCTGGTTGGCAGCAGCTCGCCATTCTTCCCGTCTCTCAGTCTTCCTCTTCAGTTCACAGTATGAGCCACAACCCATATCTTGCAGTATTTGACTCATGTACTCCAGTCTGGGTCTTCCTCTACAATTCTTGCCGTCTACTGTTCCCTCGATTATAAGCTTAATCAGTCCATTGTGTCGCAGTATGTGGCCCACGAGGTGATTCCTTTTTCTTTTTAAATATTTAAGGAAACATCTTCTCTCTCCCACTCTTCTAAGACTTCCTCATTTGTGACCATTTCTTTCCAACTGATTTTCATAATCCTTCTATAGCACCAGGTTTCAAATGCTAGTAGTCTTTTCCTCTCTCTCTCTCTCTCTCTCTCCTATTGTCCAAGATTCGCTGCCATATAGCGCGACGCTCCATATATAGGTCTTCAACATTAGTTTCCTCACATCAAGACTTATGTTCCTTGCAGTAAATAGGTTCTTCTTTTTATAGAAAGCGTTCATGGCTTGGGCAATCCTACTTAATATCTCTCTGCTGCTTCTTCCATCATTCGTTATTTTACATCCCAGATAATTAAACTCATTCACTTCTTGTATCTTTTCATTTCTTAACTCTATTGGTGTCTGGTTTTCGCCATTTCTACTGCAGACCAAAATTTTTTTTATTTGTATTTATTCTCATATTAAATTCTTCCTCCATTATTTTGTCCATCTTGCTCAGGATCTTTTGTAAGTCTTCTTCACTTTCTGCAATTAACGCTATGTCATCAGCAAACCTTATCATGTCAACTTTATCTCCATGAATATTCACTCCTGTGGCAAATTCTTCTCTTACTTGGTCGATCGCCTTTTGTACGTATATATTGAATAGGTATGGTGAAAGGGAACAACCCTGCCGTACACCCTTTCTGATGTGTGCTGTTTCTTCCTTGCTACCACAACAAACTATTCCAATTTCTTGCTTATAGATATTGTAGATGAGTCTTCTGTCTCTAAAGTTGATACCTGTTTGATGAAGAATGCTGAATAGAACATTCCAGTTCACATTGTCAAACGCCTTTTCAAGGTCGACGAACGCTAAGAAGGTAGGTTTGCCTTTCTTCATCTGCTTCTCTATCACTTGCCTCACTATCACTATCACTTAATTAAATTATGTGCACAGAATCCCCTTGTGCTTATTTATGGACACATGCGACATTAGCGCCCGAGTGGAACAGGTATAAGTTAACGATATAATGTATGGATACATGCGACATTAGCGCTCGAGTGGAGCAGGTAGAAGTAAACGATATCATGACGTAATTAGGGAACTCTCTGTTAATATCATGTTAGATTTATTATTGCGGCGGCGTTGAATATCATGATACAGTGTTAGTCGTTGTCACCTAGCGACAATATGTCCGTCAAGTCATTCGATTCTATTTTCGTGAGACCTTGAAGGAAGTAATATTCTCAATTATTTTAATACTCGAATGATATAATCAAGTAAGATGGATATCAATCGACGGTGCTTGACGGGCATTACATTTTAAGATAACAAACGTCGTCGTAGCGCAAATACTTCCCGAGATATTTCAGTTTTAGTAAGGGGTGAAATTTTTTGAAAACTATTTTAATATATAAGATTTATGTATCTTTGTATAGATATCAGTTTCTTGTGGACACGATAACTGCCGTAATTTTGCACCAATCACTTTGAATTTTTTACATAATATGTATCCCCTTAAAATCTCGGTCGAGTTAGTTAATGGGCTAAATCGGTCAAAGGGGGTGGGGAAACTGATTTGGGGAGGTCGTTAGATCTGGTGCACGAGAAATTGGACGAAAATAAGGAAACCCTGCGGAAACAAGCAGAAACTATTAAAGATTGCAGGCAAGCAATTGCAGAGATGCATCAGGAGAACCTAAAGTTAAAGAAAGAAAACCTGGAACTAAAATCAAGACTTACTGATTCTGAGCAATACTCAAGGATCAATATGATAGAAATACATGGTATACCGTCAAATCCTGCAGAGGACACAAGCAGGTTGGTTCAAGAAGTCGCGCGAACACTCCACGTGGAACTGAAAGAGGAACATATTGACGCTTGCCACAGACTTCCCCCTCGTAACAATTCCCAGATTGCGCCTATAATCGTGAAATTTACAAGACGTCACTACAAAGAAGAAATCCTCAGACAACGGAGAATTAAACGTAATCTGAGTACCCTTGACCTTGGATACACCTACAACAACCCGGTGTATATAAATGAAAGCCTTTGCGGGGAGCGGAAAAAACGTCTAGCAAAGGCAAGGGAAGTGAAACGAGCGAAGGACCTAAAGCACTTATGGACAAAGAATGGCAGAATACTCATGAGGAAACACGACCACTCTCAGGTAATCTCCATCAACACTGAAGAGGACCTTGACAAACTTTAACCTGAACATTGAAGATGACTCATAAGAAAAAAGAAACCATCATTTACTACCAGAACGTAAGAGGACTACGGACCAAATCCAATACTTTATTTTTAAATACACTGTCAAATAACTATGATATTATTTGTCTTTCAGAAACATGGCTTCTTGAGGGTGTAAGCAGTTCTGAGCTCTTTGATGACAGATATATTGTGTATAGGAAAGACCGAGATTTTTCTTTAAGTTCCAAGAAAGATGGTGGTGGAATTTTAATAAGTGTTAAAAGTACAATGCATTCGAAGAGAATGCCAATGTTAGAATCGGATACCGAATCATTATGGATTAAAGTTTCATTCCATACTTTCCGCCGAATTCCAATATAGAAGCATACAAATCATTTTATGAGAAAATAGAAGAAAATATGCAGTTATTTAAAGATTACGATATTTGTATCATTGGTGACTTTAATTTACCGGAAGTAACTGATAAATCTTACAATCTATTGAAGGGTTCAAACAAATCCAAAGAGTTACAGAATTGTTTGCACCTGCTGAATGCCAGGCTGTTTAACGATATTAAGAATGTTAATGGGAGAACTCTTGATTTAATAATCAGTAACATTGACCAGTTGCATATCCAGGAAGAAACCGACCCCTTAGTCCGATTAGATGAAAATCATCCAGCATTGCAAATTATATACAAACAGGGGAAAATAACCAGATCACATGAAAGTTCAACCTATGAATATAACTTCCTCAGGGCAGACTTCTTAAAATTGTATGAATTAGTGAAAAAATGCAATTGGGATAACATGAATAATTGTAGAAATGTAAACGAAGCTGTTGATATCTTTTATGACAAAATATACTCTATAATTGACCAGTGCGTTCCAAAGACTAAAAATTACAAGCGCACATATCCTGTTTGGTTCACTCAGTCCATAATATCAAATTTAAAGCTAAAGGAAAAATATAGAAAAAAGAAAAATTTATCCGAATATTACTTAAATAATTATACTCAACTTAGATCTAAAACTAAAATAGACATAAAAAAAAGCATATGATGACTATGTAGCTCTTACTGAGCGGAACATGGAAAAAGATAGCAACAGCTTCTGGAACTTTATAAAAAATAGAAAGGAGCGTAAAGGATCAGGATTGGCGATGGAATATGAAGGTAAAGAATATTGTAAATCACTGGAAATTGCCAATTGTTTCGCTGACTATTTCAAATCAGTATATTCGCAAACTATTCCCAACTATAATTTGAACACAAACAGCAATAACGTAAAGCAACATTATTTTCAAAATTATTTGGTTATATCTGAAGTCACCGAGGATATGGTTGAATTCGCCATTAAGAAACTAAAACCAAAAAAGTCAGCGGGGCCTGATGGGTTACCACCATACCTCTTTAAAGGCTGTAAGGAATATATTACTAAACCACTGACTATAATATACAATCTCATACTGAAGACCAGCACATTTCCAGATAAATGGAAACATACAAAAGTAACACCAATTCTAAAATCCGGAAACTCAGTTCAGATTAAGAATTACAGACCTGTAGCTGTATCGTCATCTCCGGCTAAGATATTTGAGAGTATTTTGTATAGTCATATTTTTCAACATGTTAAAGTGATCATTTCCCCAAATCAGCATGGATTTATACCAAACAGGTCAACCGTGACTAACCTTATTAATTTTACGCAATTTGTATCCACGGAGCTAGATCACAAAGGCCAAGTAGATGTAATATATACTGACTTTCAAAAGGCATTTGACAAAGTGGATCATGACGTACTCATCACTAAACTATCAACGTATAATTTTTCTGAACCACTGTTTCGTCTGCTGATTTCATACCTGAAGAACAGAACACAAGTTGTGAAATATAAAACCCAACTATCCAAAGCATTTCCCACCAACTCAGGAGTTCCTCAGGGATCTAACTTAGGACCATTACTATTCTTATTATTTTTAAACGACATCTCTGATAAAGTTCAACACTCCGAAATTTTATTATTCGCAGACGATATAAAATTATATAAATCAATACGTGACCCTTACGATTGTATCAAACTTCAAAATGATTTAAATGAACTAAACCTATGGACGAAAGAAAATAAATTGCCATTTAACATCAGTAAGTGCAAGCAAATTAATTTTACTAGGCGAAAAAATTACATAAAGTTTCACTATGACATTGACGGGGAAGGCTTACTAAAAATTCATGAAGTTCAGGATCTGGGAATTGTATTTACCAATGATCTGAATTTTCAAAGACATATAGAGAAAATTGTCTCTAAAGCACATAAATGCATGGGATTTGTAATAAGAAATTCATTTAATTTCTCATATGGGATTTTAATATTGCTCTTTAATGCCTTCATCAGATCACAACTAGAATATGCTTCAGTTATATGGAATCCATACACATTGAAACATAATAAGCTTATAGAGAACATCCAAAAGAAATTCTTAAAATATGTATATTACAAAAGATTTGGCTATTATCCCTCTTACGAATCTTACACATTTATATTACAGTCCTTCAATGTCAGAAAACTATCTCACAGGCGAAATTGTCAGGGCCTGCTTTTTCTCTATAAAATAGTAAACAATAAAATTGACGACGCTAAAATTCGAGAGAGAATTACGTTATATGTACCAGCTGTGAAACCTAGTAGATTCCGAAACATTTTCTTTATTCCGAGAGTTCACACAGACAACCATAAAAACTCGCCGATTAACAGAATTTTATCCCACTATAATAAAGTTCATCATCTTGACTTAGATATTTTCAGTATGTCAGAAAACCAGTTTGCAGCGTCCTATGATAAACTGCAAGATGTCTTGTAATATATTGTACTGTATTCAGCCCATTTCCTTCTCATACCTAACCTTCATTTTCTTCTTATTATTATTATTATTTATAACGTGTTTCTCTATCTATATCTTCTCTTTATGTATCTTTTGTTTTTCTATTTATATATTGTTGTATATTATAATGATTCTAGTAGTGAGCAATGTAATTGGGGCTTCCTGTAATGTTCACAACATAAATAAATAAATAAATAAATAAATAAATATGGGAGGCTTTCTTCGATAAATTGAAATATCGCTATAACTCTCTTAATATCTGAAATATTGAATCCATTCTAAGTTCATACTATGTGTCAGATAAGGCCCTAAAATTTATGTTTGAAAAGTTTTTTATAGCACCAACCATTGACCAAAGGGGTGGGAAAAAGTGGGTTTTTCGGGAAACATTAATCATATCTCTGTTAATAGGCACAATATCAAAACCGTACAAAATGGACAATATTCCTCCAATAATTACCTAAAACTTTTGTCTGAAAGAATCTTCGATATGACCCACCATTATTACGCCACGGGGTGATCAAAATGATTTAAATTATAAGAAAATGCCAAGTGCTAAGAGAGGTTGCCATAACAACTTTACTTTTAATTGATAAGGGATGAGCCATCAGCAGTTGCTATGATAACGCCACTGCACGAGATCACATTCAGTTTTCATATTATGTCTGTGGGAAGCGACTTCGGTACCGGAACTGGTAGCATGCTGAACTTCTATGCCCAAGGTCGCGGGTTCAAACCCGGCTGAAGTCGTCGGATTTACTAAGAGCGCTAAAAAAACTGAGTATGCTTTCCTTCGGAGGGGAAGTTCCAACGTTCGTTGCGAGTTGATGGTTCCGGTGGCATCTAGTAGCCAAGTTCACAGCTAGGTGTCGTTGATGGTAGTATTTTTTAATTATGTAGCCTATTTTAGGTAGATTTCATCAGAAAGCTAACTATTGCAATGGGTGCCATGTTTCGACTTCCGGAAAATTTCGACATATCTTCGCGTTTCACATCCCCCAGACCCCCACACCACCGTCAGTTAAAAAGTTTATATATGTGTGTTTATATATATGCATACAGGGTATATATATCAAAAAAACAAAAGTTTGGTGCTTTTCAGTCGGTCAACACAAATGTACCCAAATAGAGCTGGGTTATGCCCTGATCCTGAAATAAATTACATAAGATTAATAAATACGTATGTATGTATGTATTTATTTATTAATCTTATGTAAATTATTTCAGGATCAGGGCATAACCCAGCTCTATTTGTTTACTTAGGCAACACTGAAAAATGGCTTCAAACCTCACAATGCATATATATCAGTTTCTTGTGGACACGATAACTGCCGTAATTTTGCACCAATCACTTTGAATGTTTTACATAATATGTAACCCCTTAAAATATCGGTCAAGTTCGTTAATGGGCAAAATAGGTTGAAGGGGATGAAAATGGGGGGGCTTTTTTCTCTCGAAAAAGTGAAATATCGCTATAACTCTCTTAATACGTGAAATATCGAATCCATTCAAAGTTCATAATGTGTGTCGGATAAGTGCCAAACATTTATGTTTGAAAAGTTTTTGATGGCACCAAACAATGACCAAAGGGGTGGAAAAAAGTGTTCTTTTTTCGGGAAAAACTAATCATATCTCTCTTAATAGGCACAATATCAAAACCGTACAAAATGGAAAATATTCCCCTAATAATTACCTAAAACGTTGTCTGAAAGAATTTTTGATCTGACCTACCATTACGCCAAGGGATGAGAAAAATGATTTCGGAATTAAAGAACATGCCAAGTGCCATCAGAGGTTACCATGACAACGCTTCTAAATTGATGAGGTTGAGCTATCAGAGGTTGCCAAGACAACGCCATTGCACGAGATCACATTCATTTTTCCATCTGGCTGTGGGAAGCGGCTAACTGGTAGCATGCTGAACTTATCTGCTGGTTCAAAGCCGGTCAAAGTCGTCGGATTTTCTAAGAGCGCTAAAAATCCCTCAGCATGCTTTCCTTTGGAGGAGAAGTTCCAACGTTCGTTGCAAGTTACTGGTTGCGGTGGCATCTAGTAGCCAAGTTCACAGCTAGGTGTCGTTGACATTAGTATATGGTACACAATTAGGAACTACTACTTAAAATTGACCGTCTGCAGACCTTACTTGAATTACAGACTAGTACAGTCATCACAATTAACACCGTTTATCAGATTCTACACACACCTAATGTACACGGGGTTACATGACCACGTTGTCGCAGCCCCTAAACTGAGGAACCAACAAAAATCTCTACGGGAGATAAAATTTTGCGTGAAGAAGTAACAGACTGTCAGATAGTTACACAGTTCCAAACCTTGCATAATAGTGCAGGAATATTAGACAGAATATGGTCAAAGTGAGGAAAATTAGTTTATCAAGCTAAAAATTGGTGGAGAGGTTCCTTGAATAGCCTGGATCAAAATACTAAAAGTCCCAAAAAATCCCTCTTGGGGAACATGCCGCCATCTTGGAAAAATGGCCGGCATCTTGGATTTCGTATCCAGCTTCGCATTGAACGTCATAACTCGGTACCTAAGGGTGATAGGGACATGTGGTTTGGTCAGGATAACTTACCAGAATGCAGGCTATCATTTTGACACTACTTAACCTAGATAACAATCGAAATAGTTATTATAAATCACTTAAACAAACTCTCATAGGGTAGCGTTAAAAGCCATCTTTATGTTCAATGTCGATTTTTTACCTTTTACAGTCATGGCATTGAAAAAAGTACTAAAATAAATGTTGTTAAGCACATCAAAACGCACACAAATATGTAATCAGCACTTTCGTAAACCAAAAATTACGGGTGTGAGAAGTTGTCAAACATGCGCATGCAACTCAAGGAGCGGCGCGCCGAGGGGGAGGGCTTCTCAAAGCCGGTGCAACTGGTGAAGTAAACATATTCTGTAGGCGCAACTAAGCCCCTTTTTTAATGATAAGTAAACATTTGACACTTTTATATAGAAGGATAGCATCTTATAACCTAATAAATAATTTTAAAAAACAATAATTAATTTGTTAATACAGTAACTTTTCACGCGTTGCCGAGTGACATCCCTGCCGCTGCGCCGTCAGAGCGCTCCCGTTCCCCCACTCCACCTTCCCTGTGTTGTTTAGCAGTGGCGCCGGCCGCCCGGCCGGCCGAAATGAACGTCTTTTCGGTAATGTTTATCATAAAATTTATCTTAAACGGTACGCCACAGAAAATAACCATAAAAGCAAAAAATGTGTTTCAGTTTGAACTGTCCCTTTATGCTTATTTTGCCGAGGTTCACCATCCGGTTTAAAAGTTAATGCCGTTTCCTATACTTTATAAATGTCCTACATCAAAAACGATTTTACCATTAAATTCTATGCAGCACGTGGAACTTGGGCAACCTTGCCAAAGGCGAGAGTTCAAGCACCTCGAAAAATTCACAGAATGGCTACGTATACATTCTCCTATCGACAAACCTCAGGATATTTTGGTGTCCTAATCAACCGGTGTTATAGGTGATGAAACGGTGACCTGCGACTCAGCTTGGGAGATAGGAACCGCGACTTCGAAAAAACTGGAAGGGAAATCGTTCGCCGAAGTTAAACTCCAACGAAAGGACAAAGTTGTCACTCTTGCAGCTCTTGTTGTACGAGTTGAGACCGTGCCTGTAAATCCGAACTAGCTATTTCATCGAATTGCGTGTGTCGCTCGCAATGAAGAGGAGCTTGAATCTTGCTTTGAATACGAGTTGGCTTTATTGTCGCCAGCGCTGTTCGATGCTTCAACTATCAGAAAAGGTACAAAATCAACTTTACGGACAGTGATAGAGAAGTTATGTGCACCAATGACCTGTCTTCCCGAAGGCCTTGCCTACGTGTTTGACGGTGGAGATCTCCTGCACCGGGTGGTATTGCCGAAATCGGGAACCTTCGATGATGTTTGTAAGAACTACATTTCGTACATCAAGGCGAACTATCAAGGAAAAGCTATTGTAACTTAGTGTTCGACGAAAGACGTGGAGCATGAGACGACGTGCAAAGACGTCATCTTCTGAAGTTTTGGTGGATTTGGAAGTGCAAGTGGTCTCGTCGCAGAATCGGTTCCTAGTCAATACTTCAATCAAATCAAGATTCGTCGCCATTTTAGGTCGTTGTTTCGAAGAAAAGGGGATTCCAGCTATTCATGCCAAGTCTGATGCGGATCGTCTCATCGTGACAACAGCGATCAAGGAAGCAGTGAAGGGAGGTCATGTGGCAACTGTTGGAGAGGATACTGATTTGTTGGTACTTCTTTCGAGCCTCGCAGAACGCGATAGAAATGTCTATATGCTGGTTCCACCATCAAAAGCCCATCCGAAGAAACTCTTCGGCTCTACGGAATTGCAGAAGGCTCTTGGGGACATGACCGACACTCTTCTCTTCCTCCATGCCATATCCGGTTGCGACACAACTTCGGCTCCCTACAAGAAGGGGGTACACGCGTTCAAGACTTTAAACAATAACCCAGGTCTTCCCCAAAGAATTGCTGTTTTTAACAGCGCGGACGCTGCAGTGGTCGAGGTCGTGAAGGCAGGGGAAGAATTCTTCGTAACGTTGTACGGAGGTAGAACTACAGATAACCTAAACAAGACAAAGTATAATCAGCACCTTAAGACCACTGCCAAACAACATCTCCATTCAGACTTCGACCTCTCAAGTCTTCCACCAACATCAGCAGCATCTCTACAGCATAGCCTAAGATTTTACCAAGTGCAGGAATGGCGCGGAATCTCTCTTCCACCTACATACAGAGTGGAGATGAAAGAAGAACAGAATCGGCAAATTTTTACCGATTCCAACAGAATCTCCTCCCGCACCAGACTTCCTCCTAAACCTTATCAGCTGAGAGTGCAAGACAGGATGCGGCAGCAGATCTTGCGGTTGCCGAAGACAAGTTCTCTCCTGTTCAGCAATGTGCAGCAATTGCACTGGTGATGGTTGTTCTAACATGCCAGAGCCAGATACTCTTGACGATATGGTGAGTGAGGAACAGGAGGACAACCCCGAAGAATTGCCATGCAGATCCTCGCCACCTCTTCGCCGCAGAGTAGACTCTTCTGAAAGTTCAACCTTACCAAAGAAAAAGCGTCAAGATTAAGGCAAGTGTCACGTTTTTTTTACCAACACATGACCAATATTAAACGCGTACGATATAATTAATAGTTGGCTTTATTCCATTACAGGCACACCGCACTACAGCGTCCCGTGGCAGCAGAATATCCTCTTTCCGTGTTTTTCGTGTCTGTATAAAAGAAATTGTAATGTGCTTAAACGGTAGTGTGTTGAAGGTGTGGTATAAGATAGCAAATAAGCAAATAGCTGCTTAATTTATTTTGTAATAGTAACGTTTATCATCATTCCTTTTCTATATAAATATAATTTACGTAGCTAAGAAAGAGAGTTTTAAAGCGCTAAGTTACTGTATTAACAATTTTTTTAAATTATTTATTAGGTTATAAGCTGCTATCCTTCTATATAAAAGTGCCAAATTTTTACTTATCATTAAAAAGGGGCATAGTTGGGCCTACAGAATATGTTTACATCACCAGTTGCACCGGCTTTGAGAAGCCCCCCCCCCCCCCCTTCACGGCGCGCCGCTCCTCGAGTTGCATGCGCATGTTTGACAACTTCTCACACCCGTAATTTTTGGTTTACGAAACTGCTGATCACATATTTTTGAGCGTCTTCATGTGCTTAACAACATTTATTTCGGTACTTTTTTTCAATCCCATGACAGTAAAGGGTGAGAAATCGACATTGAACATCAAGATGGCTTTTAACGCTACCCTATGATAGTGTGTTTAAGTGATTTATAATAACTATTTCGATTGTTATCTAGGTTAAGTAGTGTCAGAATGATAGCCTGCATTCTGGTAAGTTATCCTGACCAAACCGCATGTCCCTATCACCCTTAGGTACCGAGTTATGACGTTCAATGCGATGCTGGATACGAAATCCAAGATGCCGGCCATTTTTCCAAGATGGCGGCATGTTCCCCAAGAGGGATTTTTTGGGACTTTTAGTATTTTGATTCAGGCTATTCAAGAAACCTCTCCACCAATTTTTAGCTTGATAAACTAATTTTCCTCACTTTACCCTATTCTTCTTACACTATAAGGACAGTGTGATCACAAGTATAAAAATGAACCCCAAATGACAAGAAGGTTACCATCCTCATAAGACAATAAAATGATACAAATATGCATACAAAAAAGAAAAAAAAGTTTATTAACCTCTAAATCTAAAATACTTTCTTGCAATCAATGAAGTCTGATCCTCCTACGAAAATCTGCATATTTTGCCTATTATAGCCTATCCCCTAGTTTGCCCGGTAAAATCTACCTCCGCCTTCCGGCGTGCCGAGAGGAATTTTTTAAATTCTGTATTATAACAATTGGATGGTGACGCCATTAAGACTTGAGATATACTGGATTACGCTAGCACACGAAAATGAACTCCCCGTCTCGCTTAATGTCATTATATTATACGGTTATCCAACCGAGGTGACGGATTTTCTTTTAATTGTTCAGTTTTCCAATAATTTGCTTGTCACAGTCCTCCACGTATATTTTGGTGATTTATTTATTTATTTATTTATTTATTTATTTATGTCTTTTGCAGTGGCGAAGTTAGGGCTCGTGGCCCTCTCTTACACTTACATGTATTTTCCTTTTTCTTAAATATAGGATATTTTGTCTGCATTATCTATTTTATATAGTAATGGATTTTAAACCACCCTCTTCGCCCAGAGCCACTTCTACTCTAGATTTTAAACCGCCCTCTTCGTCTAGGGTCCACTTCCACTCTCGGAGCAAGTTCTCCGTTATCCCTGTTTACCTCCTTTCTTTCTGAGTCTCTTTATTCGGGGGCGGATAAGATAAGGGGCGGTACAGTAGTTTTGATAGAAGTATAGTGTAGATACGTTTCAGTAAATCTGGAGTTAGATAGAGGGAGTGTTGGGGGTTATATTTACTTTTGCCCTTTAATGAATAATATCACACCATCCATAACGATGAGTAATCGGGAAATTGAGATTCAACATCTATCTGATGAAGAAGTGGAGTATGAATTACTTCTGAGAAACCTTAATGTGCCGAGCGATCCAAGAGTTGCTAGAGAAAGTCTTATTTTGGGAGCTGCATTCCCAGTGTCCTTTCCTATGTTACCTGAAGCGGAATATCATTTGCCTGAGTCAAGGTTGTGTAAATCTGAGTGATATTGTCAATGTAGTTAACTTCTGCTTTTCAGAAGTAAAGTGTAACTCGGCGCAGCTAACCAAATTACGGGCTCGAATCCTGTACCTATACCTCCAGTGTAATGATTTACTTAACGCTTCTGAAAAACGACCTATTAGTGTTTTGAAAAGAGTATTAAAGGCTCGGTTGCAATTAGTTGAATGTTCGGAGATATTGATGAGTGTGAATTCATCGATTGAAAATGAGAGTGTGATAAGGTCTTCGCCTATTGACGATGTGGACGTTTCAGTTTCAACAGTGAATCAAATGGGGAATCATGTCAATATTCCTTGTGTTGTGAAAGATCAGTTGGCCTTAACTCAACAACGAAATTGTGTTGGCCCTACTGTTGATATTCCGACTGTTGTTGTCGATTCTAACGTTGGATTAATCTCTAAGTCATTGCATGAGGCGACAGATGGCGCTTTGGCTAATATGAATCTAATCCCGGAAACAGCTGTGTCTAATGTAAGTAATATGCCTTCTAAAAATGATTGTTTTATGATGCCGTTGAATTCAGATGTTGTGCAAAATATTTTAAAGCCTAGTATTGAGAATTGCAAACACTACGAGTACCGACGTGAGAAATAATATGTCGTGCATTTCTAAACATTTGGCTACGAATGTCGTTCAATGCCACAATACCTTACCGTCTGTTGAGTTAACTTGTAATTGGTACGACTCAAATGTTGGTGGTGATAAAGTTAGGTTATGTAATGACCATGTTGTACAACTTGGTGTTTCGATTGCTGGATCAGTACCTAAGTATACCGTTATGTATTGTTCTCCACCTTCGGGAGAATCTACCGCTGTAGGGTATGAAATATTGTCTGAGGGAAATATGGTTCGGCACGTTCCTAAGAATAACAAAGAGAGTGTATCTTCTTCTGAGGTTATTACGTCAGAAATGAATAGATTGCCAACTATGACTAGGGTAAATGGTCCTACACCGAGGCATAATACTAGTCAAATTCTATCGCCTGTAAGTAATGACGTTGGTTGTAGGTTAGGTAACCCTAATGTGCGTTCAGTGTCGTGTTTCTGTGAAAATTGTTCAACGCGAAATTTCGTATCTAGTACTTCGGTTTCATTATCAGGGACTGAATTAAGAAGATGTAGTAATGTTGTTCCAGTTCCATTGATACGTGACGAGGAATTAAATGTTGATGGTAATAAGGGAGGCCTGTTTGCCATCCCTTGATGAATGCAGTACATTTGCATTTGTCTGTTGGCACAAGTTAGAGTAAAAGGTGGCTTTTCACCGATGTCTCAGTCTCACTCATGGCTGTGATTATATGGAAGCTACTGAGGTATGGGTGGTGCTTAGTAATGACATTTGGGGCATAGTCAGTGCCTGTGGATGTTGTGAAAGGTTCTACTCATAGGGTTAGTACTACTGTTCTGACTCAGTGAGGAAAGCAATGACAAACTACCTCACTCCTCTTTTTGCCTAGTACGCCTCAATACAGCGCTGCCTTGGGTTTTTGTGGGTATCTACTCACATAACCTAACGGCGGTACTGTTTGAGGATCCAACCAGCCTTCGGGCTGCCTACCTAACAGACAGACGGTAATAAGGGGTCTCTTGGTTCGACACATGTTACGGACCCGAACCATATTGTACAACATTGTAAATTTTCTAACGGTACTAAAGGACAAGTAGGTCATCAATTCCGTGCGGACGATCGAAAGATTTTCTCTTCTGATGAGATTAATTTGAAAAATGAATCTCAGGGGAAGGGGAAAGAGTGTTTTGATGTACGGTAAGGCAAAATGGTAGTGGCATAAGTATAAAAGATTTTATTGCCGTAGTATTAAGGGTATTTGTGCCTATGAAGTTATTAGATCGGATGAAGGCATTATACTTGTACCGTGGGCAGAATTTAAATGAATCGTTAAATTCTTATATTGCCGATATTACCAAATATGTTAAGGATTTTTGGGTAAATTTGTCTGGGAGGGATATTATTTCTCTTATTTTATCTGGGATTACTCCTGAATGGCTTTCATGTGTGAGTGCGGGATTTCGCCCGAATGCGATGGGGGAGATGCGTGAGGCGGTAGTGCAGGCTGTTTCGGTTCGTTTAAAGGATGTAGAGGTTGGGATTGTGTTTGCGAGCGGTTCCAAAATCTGGGTTTTAGGCTCCGTGAAACTTAAAGTGCGAGTCGGAAATTTCTCTTGGAAATGTTTATGGTGGGTAGTGATTCTGTGTGTTTTACGCTGTCGTTCTTTAGGTGATGTGACGTGTCTTATTTTGGTGAACGTTAGTTGTGGTGATATGTGTTTTGGGTTAAATCGGTTGGTGATTGGCTGTAATGCTGAATTAGGGACTGTTTCAGAGCTACTGGTTGCTTGTGCTGTGTGTTTTATGGGTGAAAATGAATGTAGCCTTCAGTTGTAAAGAATTTTTTTAAATTTTAGCGTATGGCTTTTAGTGCCGGGAGTGTCCGAGGACATGTTTGGCTCACCAGTTTTGTAGCTGCTTCGAGACGGACACCCAATGGGTGAGCTACAAGTACCGTTGGGGAGGAAAGTTGGAAGGGAAGGGCGAGGAGTTGGAAGGTAGCGGCTGTGGCCTATAGTTAGGGACCAACCCCGGCATTTGCCTGGAAGGAAGATGGGAAACCACAGAAGACCATCTTCAAGGTTGCCGGCGGGGGGATTCGAACCTCCTCGCCTCCCGGATGTGAGCGACTGCCATTAGTCATGCCGTAACGACCACGGCTAACCCACCCGGCAGTTGTAATGAAGATTTGTTGTTAGAGCAGTGTTTTGAAAAGGTGTGAACTGCGGTCTTAGTATTGTTTTAGTGTTCACACTGGAGTTGGTGCGAGAGTTGATTGTGTGCTGTGTGTGTGATTCTGTTTTGTGGAGCCAGTACTCTGCCTTGAATGTAGCCTTAGAGTCCTGAGTTCAGTTCTCAGCTCAAGATTCGGGAGTATGTGTGCGTGTAATGCGATTTTGATAATGCTCCAGTTGTGGGTCGAGTTAGTGTGGTTGGAGCGTTGGCGCGGGAATTGCATATTGTGATAGGAGGTGTATTTGTTTAGTACTTCCTTGTATAGTATTATCTTACTTCACATCACGGAGCTATTTGCTTTTAATCGATGATGTGAATGTCCCCTACCTGGTATGAGATGAGGTTTGTTACAGGCGGATACACTTACATTAAGTTTTTTTTTACCGGAAAGATTGTTTTGTTTGAGTCTTCAGTCTTTTGACTGGTTTGATGCAGCTCTCCATGCCTCCCTGTCCTGAGCTAATCGTTTCATCTCTACATAGCTCCGACACCCTACATCCGAGGCAATCTGTTTAACATATTCTAACCTTGGTCTACCCCTACAGTTTTTGTCCTCGACCCTTCCTTCCATAACTAAGCTTGCTATTCCTGGGTGTCTTAGTATGTGTCCTACCAACCTATCTCTTCTCTTCATTAGCAGTCGCCAGAAACATCTCTCCTCTCCCACTCGTCTTAATACCTCTTTGTTTGTAACCCTATCTACCCATCTGATCTTCATCATTCTCCTGTAACACCACATTTCAAATGCTTCAATTCTCCTCTTTTCTGCTGCACCAATAGTCCAAGTTTCACTTCCATAGAGCGCCACGCTCCAGACAAAGGCTTTCAAAAATGACTTCCTAATACCTAATTCTATATTCGATGTCAACAGATTACTTTTTTGTAGAAATGCTTTCTTTGCCTGAGCCAACCTACTTTTAATATCCTCTTTGCTTCGTCCATCACTGGTTATTCTGCATCCTAAGTAACAGAAGTCTCCTACTTCCTTCAGCTTTTCACCTGCCAATTTGATCTCCATAGAGGTTTCTGATTTATCTCGGCTGCATTCCAGTATTTTTGTTTTACATTTATTTATTTTCATCATGAATTCTTTCCGTAAGACGGAGTCCATACCATTCAAAAACTCATTCAAATCCTCAGGCTTGTCGGCCAAGATGACGATGTCATCAGCAAATCTTAGAGTTGAAATTATTTCTCCTTGAATCTTCACTCCCACTTTAAATTTTTCTCTAATTTCCTTCATTGCTTGTTCAATGTAAAGATTGAAAAGTATGGGTGATAAGTTGCAGCCTTGCCTTACACCTTTCTGAGTACCAGCTTCTCTCTCATGTCCTTCAACTCGAATGACTGCTGTCTGGTTTCTGTACAGATTGTATATCACCCTCCTATCCCTGTACTTTATTCCAATAGATTTCAAAATGTCAAACAATTTAGTCCAATCAACGTTATCAAAAGCCTTTTCTAAGTCTACAAAAGCCATGAACGTTCTCTTATCTTTCCTTATTCTACCTTCCAAAATCAGCCTAAGACTTAGTACAGCTTCCCTTGTTCCTACATTTCTCCTGAAACCAAACTGGTCTTCACCCAACTCCGTTTCTATCTGGCTTTCAATCCTCTTGTAAATTATTCTAGACAGGATCTTTGAAGCATGAGTAATCAAGCTGATTGTACGGTAATCTTCACATCTGTCAGCTCCCACTTTCTTTGGTATAGGGATGATTACATTCTTCTTGAAATCAGGGGGTACCACACCTGTCTCATAAATCCTACACACCAAGTGAAATAACCTGATCAGACCTTCATCTCCTATGCAGCGTAGCAACTCAATCGGTATATCATCTATGCCTGGTGCTTTGTTCCTGCTTAAGTCTTCCAAAGCTCTATCAAATTCTGATCTCAATATTAAATCTCCTTTCGCATCCTCATCAATTTCCTCCTCCCTTTCCATTACATGATTCTCAATCTCCTTTCCCTTATACAAACTCTCTATGTAAGCTTTCCATCTCTCAACCTTTTCTTCCCTATCTGTTAGAGGCTTTCCATTTGTGTCCTTAATATTACAGCACTTAGTCTTCTTTTCCCCAAAAGTATTCTTAATCCTTCGATAAGCTGTGTCTACTTTTCCTAATTTCAGACAATTTTCTATACCTGCACATTTCTCTTTCAACCATTCTTCTTTCGCTTCTTTGCACTTCTTGTTAACCTCATTTCTCAGACGTCTGTATTCTGCTTTCCCCTTGTCATCTCTTAGATTCTTGTGTTTCCGCCTTTCATCCATCAATTCTAGTATATCCTGAGTGATCCACGGTTTTCTACCTATCCTTTCTTTCCTACCAATGTTTTCTTCTGCGGATTTGGTTATTTCATTCTTCAAAAGTGCCCATTCGTCTGCAATTGAAGTTTGTTTAGGGTTTTTCATTAGGGGAATTTTGAGTGCTATTCTCGTAATTCATGCCTTGCGTTACACTGGCGAGTTGTTCCCTAGTCCGTAACTTGTATGGTGATACCAGCACCTTGGCATAAATGTAAGTATTATGCTTTTATTAGAGGGTCAATCGTTGATTGGATTATGCTGAGTGAATATGGTTATAGAGAGGAGTATCTTGTTGGATTTCTGATATGTATATCGTGAACGCAAATTGAGGGATTCTGGTACGTTGTATTCGGTTTTTTTTCTGCCTTCGGATGGCCACTGTAGGCAGATAGGAGCAGTAGTTGGTTGCGATGTGCAGAGTTACCTTTATCTAAAAGATATAACTCAAGACAAGCACGCAAATGATTTAAGCTATAGTGAATCTTTAAAAGGTCATAACAGAATTTTGATTAAATAATGGATGGATTACGAATACATTTAATCTATTGTATCGTTCAATATGTTGGTGCTACGTCTAGATGGAGTTGAAACTCGGTGGTTGATAAATGATAGGGGGAAAGCTGATGAGTTTGACCTTTCTTCTTCTTTAAGATTATCTTATGGGATGGTTTGATTTTTTTTCTTCCCTCTTGTCTTATTATAATTTTATTCTCATTTTTTTCTTTCTTGTGTTCTGTTTTACGATGTCATTTCCCAGTTTCTTTTGGGTATGTTGGTCCCTATATTTTTTTTTTACGGTTCCTGCTACCTAATTGGATAATCCGTAATGAGACATAAAAGAAAAACAAGTTCTATGAACATCAAAAACCTTAAGTTGAGACTTCTTCAAGCTGAATATGACAGCAAAATCTATCTACTCATTTTGTTGCATGGAAATTACAACCTTAATATTTGGATCTGGTCTAGTACGACGTTTAGTACGACCAGATGTGAAAAAAAATTAAAGTCTATCTCGCTCGAACAAAATATTGTTTCCAGTGAAGGAAACTTAATGTCTTGTCACCAAGGGTGGTGTGAAACGCCGATGTGTGCTGAGGGGCACTTTAGTTCATCCTACGATTGTCAGAAAGGGGTTGCGGGTAATCAGATTTCACCTACTACGGTACATATTACTAAAAGGTGCTACCAATCTAGGCCTGGATTGGAAGTACCATTTCTCATCATCGATGGCATCTGTAATCTTGTGGAGGCGTCTTCGAGTTCTGCTGGCGGACCTGGAGGTTCTCTTCCCGATTGCCATGGTGGACAGCGAACAACATTTCCTTATCATCAACCCCACCGTCTTGGTTGGAGGGGGGAGATCTGTGACAGTTGGTCTGTCACAATACTTCTACTACCCCATAATTGCGTCAATCGCCAAAGCCCGGGCCATGGAAAACAGTGTAATCTCTGAGAAGGTTGGTAATCTCCGAGAAGATTGAAGATGTGTGATCTCCTTGTGTGATATCTTTGTTTTTACTAGTGTTTGTCTACTTAAGTTCCTTGTTTTTAATTCTGTATTATACCAATTGGATGGTGACGCCATTAAGACTTGAGATATACTGGATTACGCTAGCACTTCCACTCTCGGAGCAAGTTCTCCGTTATCCCTGTTTACCTCCTTTCTTTCTGAGTCTCTTTATTCGGGGGCGGATAAGATAAGGGGCGGTACAAGTAACCACATGTAATTTATTTCAGGTTATTTTTCACATATTCCAGTTATTGCAATGTATTTTGTGTTGACCGACTGTAAGCTACAATATTGTTAATGAGGCAACACTGGAAAATGGTTTCAATGCTATCTTTACTTAAGTTAGGAACCATCCCAGCATTTGCCTAGAGTAGAAGTGGGAGAAACCACGGCGAACCACTTCCAGGACGCCTGGGAAATCGAACCCACTTCTTCTCAGAATACCTCACACAGCTGAGTGTACCCCGTTCAAGCTCTCAGACCAGAATGAAAATTTCATGGCAGAGCCAGGAACCGAACCCGAACCTCCGGGGGGAAGGGTGGGGTGGGGGGTGGGGAAGCCAAGAACGCTAGCCGGTGGTCATAGACTAGTGATTATTAATACATAATAGCCAATACAATCGCAACAATCACGCGCTAAAGAAAATAACGTACGTTGACGTTAATCAAAGGCCGGCCCCGTGGTGTCTGTCTCTCACCCGGAGGCTCTGAGTTCAATTCCCGTCTCCATTAGGGATTTTATTAACAGATTTGAGGGTTGGAGCGGGACGCTGTAAGGACAGTTGAGTAGCTGTCTGACAGCGAGACAGCGCCTCGGTCAGGAAAACCATGAACAATGGCGGAGGGAAACCACACGTCACCTCACATTCTGTAGGGCAAATGGTTGGGTAGCGGTCGCTTGGTAGGCTAGGGTGTATGTGGTGTTACCCATTCAACTTTTGATTGCCGCTGAGCGTGGCTGCGCCAGCGTTTGTTGTTTATTGTAGTATGAGCCCCGCGGGGCGAAGCGGAGACCACAGCGATGACAGAGTGCAGTCTGCACATAAGTCAAGCAGCATTGCGTCAAATAAGCGTCACATGAGCTCATGTTACCACGGACAACGATGACTGAGCCTATTGGAGCTGAGTCATATCCTACTCGCGCAACTGCACCTGTCAACGAAGCAGGCTGACGTGTGACACAAGTAAACAAAGAATAGTTCCCATCTCGACCGCCGGCAATCAATTCGTGAAAGGGTAACAGTATATGTACAGTATTTGTAATTTAGGTTAGGATTGGGAAGGGGGCAGCTGTTGCCTTAAGTTAGTAGGCGTAGTAGATTAGAAGTGGGAAACCACGGTGGCGTTGTTGGTGGCATGCTGAACTGCTGTGTCCAAGATCGCGGGTTCAAACCCGACCGAAGTCGTCAGAATTTTTAAGAGCGTTAAAATCATTTAGTATGACTTCTTTCGGAGGGGAAGTAAAGCCGGCGGTCCCATGTCATAGATTTATGGCATGTAAAAAAAGATCCTTCCACTAACTAAACTTGTATGAAGCTAAATTTCTAGGTTAGATTTAATTGAAACGCTCTATCAAAGTTCCAACGTATACCACTAGGTGTCAGTGACATCTGGTAGCGAAATTTGGAACTACTTGAAATTGAACGGAATTTGTAGCTCACCTCATGGGTGTCCACTTGAAGCAGCTACAGGCTCTGGCGAGTCGAACATGTCCTCGGACACTCCCGGCACTAAAAGCCATACGATAAATCAATAAATTACCACGGAAAACCACTTCAAAGATGGCTGAGGAGGGATTCGAATCCATCTCTTCTCAGTTTCGCCTCACGAAGCTGAGTATACCCTGTTCCAGCCCTCAGAATAGAATTAAATTTCTTGATACAGCCGGGAATCGAACCTGGACCTCTGGGGCGACAGCACGATGAGGTCGAAAGCCGCTTCTTTTCAATTTTGCCACACAAGGCTGAGTGTATCCCATTTCAACTCTCAGTCACAGTGAAATTTTCTGGCAGAACTGGAATTTTGACCCGGACCTCTGAGTTAATAGCCTAGAATGCTAGCCACTACACTACGAGGTATTAGCCGTAAATGCTCGTGGTTTAATATTCTTCTCTCGCCTATTCACATGCAGGCTTGTCAATAAACACTGTCGGAGCCACGCCATGGGGAATTCAATGGAGCCAGGTACGAGCGACTCCGATACCGCTAAAACGAAATCAAAGAATGCTTCTTTCTCCCTCGCCATCTGGGAAATGAGAGTCGCTGAAAGCATTGCACCGCAGTGCTGTGTCGTTAAATTGACTTGCTTCATTTAATGCCGTGATTTGAATTCTTAATTGAATTTCCTTGCTTGTCATATTATGTGCAGCTTCGGCAGTGAATCAATATCTGTTATCATATCGATGACTGGTTTTAATGCTAGGACTTTATCAACTTTCATGCTGCCTGCACGTATAAAATGGAGATTTTTTATTGTACCATATAGCCTATCATTGACTGGGTGATAACAACACAAAATCCCACAGACATTATTGCTTCTTTAAGGGAACTTAATAAGTCTTGAATAAATAATTGATGTAGCGACTGACTGTGTGGTGCAATGTGCAAGGTGCCTAATCTCTGTGGGCAAGGCAGCGAGTTCGAGACACAGTACAGTAGGTTGTTTTCTAAAGGTTTTAAAATGACAGGAAACCGCATCATTAGATTTGCTGTTATGTTAAAGATCCCCTTAGGGGCTTATTTTGGCATTCGGTGTCTCTAAAGCCCCCCCCCCCCCCCCCGGAAAGAACGGGGTAAGTCCATTTATTTCGGCAATGAGTTTATGGCGCATTCTGGTGGCCAGCCATCGTCACTACAGATCAGTTGAAATTAATTTCAAATAAAGCGGAATGTCACCAAGATACAGAGGTTTTCATTTTTAGTGGAAACGGAAAGAACGTCCCATATCCTCTCACTTTTGATGTGTAACATCTTTCCGCTCGGTTGCTGGATAGTTTTGTGGGAGTGATTTTGAAAATTGGGGACGAAGTGGATCGGAACGTTCGAGCTGGCAGTGGTGGATCGAACGGAAGTATGCACTGCCCGCTCGATCGATCGAACGGAAGTATGCACTGCCCGCTCGATCGATCGAACGGAAGTGTACTAGCTGGCACTGGTGGAAAACGGAAGTATGCACTGCCCGCTCGATCAATCGAACGGAAGTGTACTAGCTGGCAGTGGTGGAAAACGGAAGTATGCACTGCCCGCTCGATCGATCGAACGGAAGTGTACTAGCTGGCAGTGGTGGAAAACGGAAGTATGCACTGCCCGCTCGATCGATCGATCGATCGATCCAGCGGGCAGTGGTAAGACCCAGCTGGCAGTGGTACGAGAAACAATTGATACCATGACGTACTCTCGGCCATGTAAAATGTATGACATAAGCCTACTGAACGAAAACGCTCATGCGAACTCTGGTGTCAAGTGATTGAAGCAAATGACATGGTACATGTTCGAAGTCTTCGTATCAGTATTTAAATGGTAAAATGCCTTAATATCCAACATTGTAAGTAGTCGGCATTTCCGGTATTATGTTTCTGCACAACGGTTATTCAAATATTAACCCACATAACGGTAATGCAGTCATCAATATAATATAATCGTTGTGGTTATACGAGAATTGAGCAAGCCTTCATGAACTATTACTGAATACATTCTCTTTACTCACAAGTGGGCCTATTCATAAGGCATTTTAAACTCAATTTCACGCAGGAAAATTATCTAAACAAGCAAAATATAAATGAAACTTAATTCCGTAATGCAGTATTATTGGAACGTGGAGACAAGTCACCATCTTGTGCAAAAAGATTGCGTAGTCGAAATAGCCGTGGGGTTAGTGCTTATGACTGTGAATCTAGAGATCTTGGGTTCGAAACCCGGACGGGGTAGATATTTTTGCTAACAGATTATCATTTTAAACGATATTTATCATATCAATATGACTCATTTTAACAGAATCCATATGCAATTACGTGTTGGTCTGTGAATGAAAAGGACCTGTTTATAAGGAATTTATGGTTATGAGCGGTGTCGCGTCTATTAATCTAGTTGATCCATATCGTATTCTTTATTTAGGTTAGTGCTGGTGGAAGCTACAAATCATCTAATAAAATGAGTTCCGTATTATAAACTACAATATCTGTAAAACACTCCCTTTTACAATAGATTAATATTTGTGCCAATAATAGTATAAAATACTGGTGTATCAACAATTTCACGTGAGGTTTCTTCTATGTCAGATGTTACACATCATATGCGACTACTGTAAGGCTCGTTTTTTTTAGCCTATTTTCAATTTTGATAAAATAGGCTTATGAGATCACCTTTTGTCCGTGTGTGTGTGTGTGCGTGTGTGTGTGTGATTCGTCTGTGTCCCCCTCCCCCCCTAATAAAATCTAAACGGCAGGAGCGATTTCAATGAAACTCGGAAAGATCATAGCACTATTCCCGGCGACCTCGACCGTGCCCTTCAAATTTTGTTACGACTCACCAATCCAACATGGCGGCTGTGCGAAATATTTCACCAGCATTCAATATCTCCGAAACTATTACCGATATTACCCTGACATTTTCTATGGTGATAGAGGGAACTACTATAAGTTCACTTATGTGACTTTTGAAAACCTGGTAACTACAAAACGAACATGGCGGCCAAGCGAATTTGCGACTTTTAAATAGACGTTTCTCGCGATTTGACCAACCAAACGCAATGAAACTTGGTACAGTATATGTTTATATACATTGTAATGCACCGACATCTAACTTCGTTCAATTGTTTACATAATCACAAGATGGCGGATGTGCGAAATATTTCACCGGCATTCTATATCTCTGAAACTATTAGCGGTATCTCCCTAAAATTTTGTACTGAGATAAAGGGCACTACTGGAAGTCCATCTATAAGATTTTCAAAAACCGGTTAACTACAAAACGAACATGGCGGCCAAGCGAATTTGAAAATTTTAAATAGACCTTTATCGCGATTTAATGTTCCAAGCGCACTGAAACCTGGTACAGGAAATATTTATACACATTGTAATCCACTGGTATCTAATTTAGTTCAATTGTTTACATAACCTCAAGATGGCGGCAGTGCGAATTTTAAAATTAAGTTTTTATTTCTTGTGATGTAGTCATGCGTTCGAAGTGAAAGTTTGAATAATGAACCTACGCAATAATTTTCCTTTAATGGTACATGACTCTATGGCCTATACATTTAACAATCCAACATGGCGACCATCCGAAATATTTAGACGATACTGAATATCTACGAATCTATTTTAGCAATCAAACTGCATTTTTTAATGTTCATAGGGGCTATGAACTTAAGTTCACCTATAGGACTTTAAATAACCTGGTGATCACAAATCCAACATGGCGGTAACGCGAATTATAAATATTCACATGGACGTTTCTGGCAATTTAACCATCCGCGTGCAGTGAAACTTGGTACAGTAAATCTTTATCCGAATGTTAATCCACTGGCATCTAATTTATTTCAATTGTTTCCATAGCCTCAAGATGGCAGCTGTGAAAATTTTTAAATCTCCTTGTTTTTTCTTGTGTCCTAATTATGCGATTGAAGTTTGAATACTACACGTTCACAATAATCTGCATGTAACAGTACATAACTCTAGGACCTACATATATAAAATCCAACATGGCGACCATCCGAAGTATTTAGTCGGTTCCCAATATCTACGAATCTATTACAGCAATCAAACTGAAATTGTGTATGTTAAATAGTGGCAATTAACGTAAGTAGGATTTATGAAAATAGGCTGTATAGTTCTTCACGGAACTACTTGTTTATAATTTAACTATAGTTGTTATTTGTTTACATGTACTTCCTTTATAACAAATAAATTTAGCAAGAAAAACTATATTGCTTACACTCAATTGGGGTGTTCGAAGTATTTCATTTTAGTGTTGAAAGTTTAAATTCGCTCTCCTGAAAAATGTACAGAATGTGACGTACCCCGTTTTCCCCGTGGAGTCTTCAATTAAAAATGACACAAAATGCAAAGTCGGTACAAGGTGTTTTAGAAACACTTTTAACGAATATCACAACAAATATATATGAAGGAATAGAACAGAATCAGTTCAAGTGGTAAGTACTTCGTTTCGAAAAAATACGTCCTTTGAAAAAATGTTACATGGGTGGCATGTGGTTTTGGTTGTGTTTTGTATATTGTGATCTGATGTTTCTCACTTGTTGAGTAAAACATGTCATCCAATCAAACCCCACCATTTGTTAGAGAAGTCCGTTAAGGTATCAATAACGCATGTGACATTTCTTTCAGATAATAGGGAGATAAAACAATCATCATATTCCTGTGTTGACCGACTGAAAATAAATACTATTGATTGACTTGTAATACTGACGTATGCGGCAGATACTCGTTGTTATTTCAACATACACCATTTCTATCACAAGCAGAAGTGGTGTTCAAGCCGAAGAGCCTTACCCAGCATACGGTTACACTTGTTTCGGACGGCCGACATACAAAGGACGAACGGAGGGGCAAACGGAGCTGTAGCCCTGAAACCCAAGCCCAGACTAGACAAATTCACTGGATTTAATTTAAAAATAAATTTGAAAGTTTCTAATAGTTTTATATTCATAATAAATTAATCCAGTTAACAAACTAAAAAGTTGGTGCTGTCGATGATTCATTTAGGGGCTTTGCGACATTGTGGTCATGAACCCCGTGTTCTTGGGTGAATGTAGAATTTGTCTGATAACCTGTATTATTGTGATGGCTGTATTGGAATGTGTAATTGTAATTCAGGCGAGGGTTGGGATGGAGGCGGGCGTGGGCTTACGTTAGGAGCCATCCCGGAATTCGCCTGGAGAAGTGGGAAACCACTTCCAGATGGTTGAGGTGGGAATCGAACCCACCTCTTCTCAGTTGTGCCTCGCGAGGCTGGGTGTACCCCGTTCCAGCCCTCAGACTAGAATTAAATACTTGGCAGAGTCAGGAATCGAATCCGGACCTCCGTTTTCAGAAGTGTTAGCCAGTCTAAGAAGGCAAACATGGACCCTTCGCGCCTACTACAATCTACATTTAAAGCAACATGATCGGTCCTCATAAAAACACTGTGATATTTGCATTAACTATTGTAAAAGCTATTTGGAAACTAAAATTATTATATCAGATCATTCTTGAAAACTCTTAAATCCCTGTAGGCCTACTCAAAACGTAGACTACAGCACATGCACTGCATACACGCAATCCCAGGTATGAATCCCGGGCGAAATCAACACTAGTTTTTTCTACTTTTAATATTATCGGAATTGGTTTTAACGCCAGTAAGTTGAACTGCTAATGTAATGTCTTCACCACATTGGCGGTATGGAAAGCTACTTGGTCAACGCCGCTATTACCGAAGCAAGTGGAGAACGCTCCAAGCCAACGACCCCGCAGAGGATTTAATTTATCGTCTATGGGACTCTGCTCCCCATGCTCTCCGACCATTAGGAATGATATCTCCAGTTCCTAGAACCAATTACAATAATCGCTTCTGCTTATTTCATATAAGGATCGTGATCAACTACTACAGGAATTGATTACTTCGATGATGATAATAATAATAATAATAATAATAATAATAATAATAATATCGTATGGCCTCGGGTGCGGGGTGCAAGCTTTGTAATTTGACACCCAGAGGGTAGCTTGCATGTCGAATTTCGTTGTTCCTTGAATCGCTATGAAAATCAAGGAGGTTAGATATCTAAGCTCCTTGAACACTCTAGCGCTTTCAAGAAGAGAAATGAGGAACTTTGTTTTGGCGGAAACTCCCGAGATTAATTTTGCCATTATGAACACGGCGTATTGAATTCAAATGGGTTCTTTGACATATGTGTCGTATTTTTGCCGCCTTTCAAAAAAAAAAAAAACACTTACCACGGCCAGGAGCGAACCTGTAATCTTGGGGTTGGTAGACCGACACGCTATCCACTCTCCCACCGTGGCAAGCTATTACTTCGATTAAAGTTGTACGGTTATTTTCTGTTTTAATTTTGGGGCTAGAGACATTATGGACATCAGCTTCTTGTACTTGGACATATGTAGTATATGACTGATGACCTCTGTAATTGTAGTGCATGTAACTGAAATTATTAAATGCTAGGATTAGTGTGGTGCTCCTGGCAAATTTTATTTAGCGTATGGCGTTACAGATACAATAAGTAATTTTCCACAGAATAAATAGTATACACTATAGCACATCCTTGAAAACATCTCTTTTGAATCTTCCCTTTTTCAACAACTTACAAAGTATTCCAAGTAATGCTATTAATTTGGTGTTACACATTTTAAAGCAACAAAACAAACATATATTGCTGAAATGTATATTTAAAGATCATCAATTCACACAAGGGCACTTCAATAAGTATGACCTCCAACTTGAAGTTTTGGCGTCTTGCTGCTTTAAAAAGCCAAACAGAAGCAACTACAGTATTTAAATTGATAAAGTTCCGACGGCGTCGTCACTGGCGGTTCTTTGGTGATATTCCATGTTCAGTATTGTATCTTGATCGGGAGAGAGGGTGCTTCTGGTATTGAAGTGAGATATAAATCAGTATTTACCTGGATCATCCAGGATGGCAGGATTCAAGCCTCGGAACTTTCAGTTTGCCTTTGGATTCGTAGAGGGTAACTTACCTCGCTCGGCTACGCTGTAATAGCCCTGGACGGAACGTGATTTCGGTGGTTTTAAGATACATAATCATGGCTTAATACGGCAGCTTCTGTGACGCGGTCATATTTACTAAGAAAGTAAGGGCGGGGAGGAAGATCATAGCCTATGACTGATTTCCCATATTTTGTTGTTGCAAAAATAGAAAGTTGGCTAAAAATGAGACCACTTTTGTGGCTTGGCGCGAATCTTCTGCACGCCAGGCAGATTCACAGAACTTCTGCACCTTACCGGTTTGCGTCGAAGTAGCTTACAACTCTTTATATTAATGGTTCACTGCACAATAGCCGACTGGAGAACGATCGAGATCTGGCTAGGTGACACAGGTGCACTCAAGGATATGAGCTTTCTTTGGACACACAGAATACAGAAAACACACCTGCCAAGCAAGTAGGAGATTCAGATTCAGGTCCCGACTTGGGCGTATTTTCAAAACACATCGCACATTAAGAGGGGCTATCCTCTAACCTTCTATTGTGGGAAGTAGCGGATTAATAGAAATTGTCCGCTGAAGTATTTCTTGTGCTGTAATCTTTCTCTTCATCGGAGTTTGCTTCTGGTCAATTCGGATTTCAACTTCAATTTTTGTAATAGTAAAATAACTGGTTGTTACTTCCTGTTTGTATCTTTACAATCATAGGATCACACGGATCGTTCAGGTGTAATCTTCTATATTACTTAACTTCAATCCAATTGGTAATCAATCGTTATTGAGAAGTCTAGTTGCCTTGCGCAGTCATGCGCTATTGATTTAAGTATTTGTAGCAATTCCGGAGAAAGAAAGTTCGAATCCCAATGCGCTGATAGTGGTCACTCTAATTGTGGTTCTCCCCTCAGGCTTTTCCACACTCACTCCAGGAAAATGCCGGGATAGGACCTTATTTAAAATCTCGGGATACCTACCGCAATGCTAAGTTCAAATAATTACCATCACCACAGTTTATCAGACAAATTAAACACAGACCCAAGTACACGGGACTGATGACCAAGATGTTATTGTTTTACGTCCCTTATAACTACTGAGGCTTTCAGAGACGCCAAAGTGCCGGAATTTTGCCCAGAATGGAATATTTAACGTGCCAGCAAATCCACTGACACGGCTCCCTCGTATTTGTACACCCTCAAATGCCAACTGGCTGCGCCAGGATTCGATCATGCAGCCTTGGGCACACCAGGTGACAACGTTACCGCTGTGCCTCGCAGACAGTGTAACGGACGCCTCAGCACCTGCTACTGGAGTAAAACGTAACTCTTGCCACCATATTGAAACGGTAAAACATTTCGATACGGCAATATTCCTATTTCCTTAACAGGCATAAGATCTACAGTAGTCTATGGTCAAAACTTCATCTTAATCAGTTGAGTAGTTTTAGCGTGAAAGAGTAAGAAACGGACAGACTTACTGTATATTAGGATAAAAATATGGAATATTTAAAAAGATTTCCTCGCACGTCACGCACAATAAAAGAAAATACATCAATTTGTTGGCTTAACTCTTTTCACGAGTCTTCTCTTCTCTCGTAGTTACAGAGGCTCGGCATGTACCTTTGGTCACGGAATATATTACATACTTATAATAAGAAGTGTCTCTCCCGAAAGACTAAAATGAGACACTACCGACAGTTATACGTCCTGAAACCTTATATGCTTCAGAATGTCTAGTATTCAACCGGAAGGAACTCACGGACAAACTCGAAGTAGGCTACAGGAGAGAAAGATATTGGTTGGTTCTTAAGTTGAGGGGCTGCGACAACGCGGTCATGTAGCCCCGTGTACTATGGTTGTGTGTAGAATCTGTCTGATAACCGGTGTTAATTGTGATGACTGTATTAGTGTGTGTTATCTACAGAAAGGTAATGAGGAAGATATTGGGGCCTGTTAAGGAAGGGAATGAACACAGAAGGCGACCTATCAGCTTAACACGTAGGCCTACTGTGAAAGAATCACGGATGTTACTAGGAAACGACGTCTAGCATTTTATGGACACGTCTACAGCAGGGGCGGCTACACTGTATGTGCTGAAGTGCTGCAGCACATTGTTTTATTTGAAAATTAATTACTTTAGTAATATTATCTACAATCAATTACAGTGCATTAAAAAGATGCTAGTAAAAGAATTGGAAATATATCAACTCCCCTCACAACGAGTCGTGCGCTCCATTCCACGTCTGACACTGGCTGTGCAGATCACAGCTCAGCGAGAATTTCTATGTTTATTGGCAGCAAACATGAACCTTGCGTTTTGCTCATGCGTGCCCACCTTTTCCGTTGTGCTGTTGGGACAACAGCCAAGACCACTGGCCAAGACCTCACAGCAATTCTTCGTTCGAGCACACAGCGGCAGCACTGGTCACACGAAATGAGAACGTAGCAGGTGGTTCCTTCTAGACTCAGCGGCAGCATTTTAGAGGGAATCGCTCAAAGCAAACGGTGGAGAAATATAGAGGAAGCCATCAGCTGTTCCCGCCAGAAGGTCATGCAATAGTCCCAACTTACCTATCCCATAGCCACATTTTGTTAATCGATGAACTATAGTTTGTTCAGTATGGAAAACTCAGTGAAGAGCCTCTTAAGTGTTACTGAGTGAGTGTCTCCATAAATAATGTTTCTAGTTATTTTATTCCTTGGTGGGGGGATGGGTTACAGCACACAACTGATTTTCTGAACCAGCCGCCACTGGTCTACAGAATGCATCCTACCAGGTTGACCAACCAGCTCCTCGGTTACTGGCAAAAGCGGAAGACCAAGTCACCATGGTTGTGGGAAGTGAGCAAAGATCTGCAAGAACTTGGAGGGACGGAAAGAGACTTAAAAGACTGGACATCTCTCAGGAAGATGCTTCCTGAGAGATGTCCGGAAGCAATTGAGGATCCAGGACAAACCACCAAGAAAGAAAACAGGTGCCCTCTGGACACATGAGAGGAGGTAACAACACAGCCAGAGGATGCGTAACGACTGGGCAAACATCAAAGCCCACTCCAAAAGTAACAGTTGAATGTCGTAGTCCTTAGATGGTCTATACGAAACAACAACAACAACAAGAATATCGTGTGGCCCCGGGTGCCAGGTGCAAGCTTTGTTATTTGACGCCCAGAGGACAGCTTGCATGTCGAATATTTTGTCGTTTCTCGGAGCGCTAAGAAAGTCAAGGAGGTTAGATATCCAAGCTCCTTGACACTATAGCGCTTTCTAGTAGAGAACGGAGGAATTTTGTGTTGGCGGAAAATCCAGAGAATATTTTTTCCATTATGAACACGGCCTATTTAATTCAAATGGTTTCTTTAACATGCCAACAATGTATGACATGCGTGCCGAGAGTTTTGTCGCCTTTCAAAAATCACTTATCACGGCTAGGAGCGAACCTACAAGCTTGGAGTTGGTAGTCCGACACTATAACCACTCACCCACGTGGCAGGCTATAATAATAATAGTAATACTAATTAATGTTATGTATCATTATAAAGAAAAACGGCTTCCGGGGAGGTCTGGCTCCAGGAAGGGCATCCAGCCGTAGTCTCTAAATACCACCACATAGGAATTTATTGAATCACATCACGAACCCAGTTGCAACAAGAATAACGATGGGCAAACACATATTTCCCTTTTACTCCGCGGCGTAACCGTGCGCGTTAAATCGTTCGCCATGATCAGGATGAGAAGTTGCAGCAAGTCCGAAGATCGGAGGTTCGAATCCAGGCGCTGACAGCGGCTATCCTGAATGAGGTTTTCCCCACACTCCCTCCAGCCAATAATACTTTAATTCAAGTCCTGGGACACCTACATTCCCAAACCTACACACTACAGTCACCGCAGATACATAGGTTATCAGGAAAATTGGACACACACCTAGGTGTATGGACTGATATCGAAGCTGTCCCAAGCCCCTAAAAAAATTAACAAACAACAACTGTTATTATTATTATTATTATTATTATGTTATTCATCAAACAATTTGGATTTTATTAAGAAAATAACATCGGTACAGCAAAAGGCACAAGACGTCTCTTTCACATAAACCTTCTTCACTCAGGTAGAAATCTGAAGATTCTTATTGGGGTCAAAGGAACAATTCCAATAGCCGACATTATGATGGGAAGTATCCTAACCTTGACTATTCCTCATTTCCTTAATTTCTTCAGCTAAATCTTTATATTTGTTGACCTTTAGGACGTAGGTTTTGGATACATATCCATTGAGAAATTGCCGATGGCAGGCGAAGGGATATTAAACTGGTAGAATCAGATAAAGTAGTATGAGCGTGTACCCGTGACTAGCTGCGAGTAATGTGAGAAGTGCTGGTTACGGCGTATTCAGTCAGCTCGAATGTTTGTAGGCGACCGAAGAAGGTGCTTTATTATCAGCTACTCACGAACATGGGGATCTGACAAAGACGTATGGTGTAATTCAATTTAGACGCATATGTCTGCATATTCAGAGAATGTTCTTACCGTCAGAGCTCCACACAAATATAATATGGAGGATTCTTACACCATCCGTGATGTAAAAAGGGATCCTATATTGCAGTGTGGTGTGACATCGCTCAGTAAAACGGCATGGATTTATAGACACTAAAATGTAGAATAAGCAGCTAGAGGGAGCTATAAAAATATCAAAATCACGTCTAAATATGCATTAAAATTTAACTTGGAAGCTCGTAATGGGCAGTAAAAGGAATGATTTTACCTACTTCTATAAACGTCTTCCATAAACCGATTTTATTAAAAAAGAAGGGTGGCATACATGTCGCCTGCGTTCACTAAAACCAGAGTTGCATACCTATCCTACGCTCTAAAACATCCATTCATTCATAAATATAATTCATAACTCCATCCATTCATCCATTCATTCATTTATTTCCGTTAGTTAAATTCCACTAATTCAATCATTCATACGTTCATTCATTTCCATTAATTCATTTCTTTTGACGGTAATGGAGACAAAGATTAACGGCCGAGGGGACCCGACACGCTGACCACGCGTCACCACATAATCCGCAGGCCAAATGAGTGGGCAGCTGTCGCTTGGTAGACCTAGGACTTTCATGGGCTGCAGAGCTACAATTAAAATAAAATAAAAACACTAAGTCATTCATTTCCATTAATTAATTCATATCTTTCCATTAATTCGTTCATCCATCCCTTCATTTATTCCATTAATTCATTCCTATTTCTACTCATGCATTCATCAATTCACTTACAGTATATCCATTAATTCAGTAATTCATTTCTTTTCATTAAATAATTTATCCATATGTATTCATTCATTCAGTCATCCATTTATTCAGGCATTGATTCGTTACTACCATTCATTCATTCATTCATTCATTCATTCATTCATTCATTCATTCATTCATTCATTCATTCAGCCATACAATCATACGCCTTGTCACTGCAATTAAATGTGTGTCAGATTGCCGACTATAACTCGCCCCGTTACTACTGAACACTAGCCTGGAACGGTTTATCACATTACTTCAGGCTGGAGTCATTTAAACTTTGCCCATAGGGCACACTTCCGTATCCACTGGCTTACGCCTCCTTAAATGCATCACGAGTAATCTTATTCAAATTCAGCGGCTTCGGTGGCGTAGTTGGTAGCATGCTGAACTGCTGTGACCAAGATAGCGGGTTCAAACCCGGCCGAAGTCGTCGGATTATTTAAGAGCGTTAAAAATCCTTCCTTCGGAGGGGAAGTAAAGCCGGCGATCCCATGTCATAGATTTATGGCATGTAAAAGATCCTTCCACAGACTAAACTTGTGTGAAGCTAAATTGTTAGGTTAGATTCCGTCGGAACACTCTATCAAAGTTCCAATGTTCACCACTAGGTATCATTGATATCTGGTAGCGAAAGTTGGAACTACTTGAAAATTGAACGGAACTTGTAGCTCACCCTAAGGGTGTCCGCTGGAAGCAGCTACAGACTCAGGCGAGCCGAACATGTCCCCGGACACTCCCGGCACTAAAAGCCATAGGATAAATAATAATAATGTATGTCCATGGTTACTGCACGCTCCATGTGTAACATATTTGTATTAGATAATGAAATTAACCATATCTGAAGCAAATTGGTCCTTGAATTGAAATCTGAATAATATTAAATAAAATCACCAATAGTCAGTAGTCAATAAATATTATAAGTCGTTGAATATAACAGGACTAGTTTCGAACACAGTGTGGTCATCATCAGCAATCTTAAGTTGTGGGAAGAAACTATTAAAAATATAAAGTTGAAACTACGTATATGGTAATTTTGTGATGCTCTTAAAATATTAAAATATTTCAATACTATCAAAATCAGATCTGTTACAAAGTAATTTTTACCAAGTTATATAATTATATTCTAAGGGGAGCGTGGTGGCGCAGTGGCTTAGCTGCTCGTCTTTCACCCGGACGGCTGGGGTTCGAATCCCGGTGATAGTGGGGTGGAATTTTCACCTGAAAAATCACGTGGCGTCAGGAAGGGCATCCGGTCTTAAATCCCCGGCCAAAACCGAAATGAGCCTGGTTGGCTCTGGCGACCCCAATTAATTGGGATAAGCCGAAGAAAGAATACAAATTATATTCTAAAAACATTTTTTTGTGTTGCTCTCAAGATTTAAATTCGAGAAGAATTTGTAATTTTTACAAATAAAATGAATATTAATTATGCGTTAAAATCAAATATAAATGTTCTTCTAATATTTATGCGTTGGATGAGTAATTGTTTTATTTTAATTTGTAATTTAATGATCCCATGAAGGAATCCTAATCCTCCAACCTTCCCCTTCCCCTTCATTACTTACTTGAAATGTTCTCCTTCAAAACTTGACGCAAGAACCTGTTAAAGGCTAGTATGACCGATGACTTTTAAATCTACATATTATTATAACTATTCGTCCATAGGTACGATTCAAGACCGAATGAGTAGCTGTGCACTCAGAGATTCTAGTTTCAAATCCCGGGACACACACTTACTTCAGGCAAATACCAGAATTGTATCATTTTTCATATTAAGAGGCACCTTAGATCTAGACACAAATAAGTAGGCCTACTGTTATTAACCTTTCAAGATACGACTGCCGCTGGACTTGACTGCGACAGCGTTTGTTGATAATAATAGCAGCTGGAGCCTTCCGCGACGAGCAGGGGGACACAACGATGATGGACTGCAGTCTCCACATAGTCAAGCAGCATTGCGCGCGCTACTTGTGTTAGACAGAAGTTATATTGTGAATATTGTGAACAAAAACATTAATAATAATGGCTGTATTAAGAATGGTGCGTTTCAACACGACAGTTAGCTTAATAGGAGCTCATGTCACCACGAAGAGTCAAACAATGAAAAGCTACCGGACGTGAGTTATATCCTACCCGCGCGACTGTACCTGTCAACCAAGGGGTAATACCGAGCTGCACTAATGAGCTCTCTCCACGGGGATCAATTAGGAAAATCCTAACAGGGGAAGTTGCGTAAGGCGTGTTTCACCGCCCCCTCCCCCCCACTCCAAACTGGACGTGAAGGTAAATATTGACAGAATGTGACAACCTGCACTGATCTTCACTATCTACTCTAGTTATCAAAGACGTATTCAATACTATCCATTAGCAGGTTTTGGCATTATTCCAGATTCCTCGATTTCTTTAGCCTTGCACTTAAACTCAACTTCCGTCATTTTCTTTGTGTTTCACAGATACTGTTCAGATCTGCACATCTTAATATTTACATTGCAGCATCGTAAAAAAAAATGACTTCGTATGCAATTTATAGTCTGCACTATGAGCTTTAAAACGATATCGTGGGAACCAAGTATTCTGCCACAAGACAAGATGCATCTCTACTTAGTATAAAACTAAGTCCCCGATTCTTGGATGTCACGTGTAATCTCGAGAACCAACGGATGGCTTTGATGCGGTTTTCACCTATCTGTAAAGGTTATCTCGAGGAAGGTTTCTGTATAAAATTATTTATTTATGATCAAAGGAAGCCAAGCAGTAACGATTTCAGTGAAACAGTTGAAAAAAACCTGGCGTCCGTGCGCTTTTTAAGCTTACGCTGGACAAACCGTTAAAAATATCAATATACTATGAGTGTAAGAATTGTTCAGCATGAAAAGTTCTACAAAAAAAAAAAGTCCGCGAGAGCATATCTCTATCTTCAATACATCGCCCACTATAAGTGATTTTTACGTTTCCATTTCTTCCAACAATCTCCATTCAACAACTGAGGCGATGTTTGGAGTTTCCCTAGAAGTACAACTCAGCTTTTCTTCATTTCGCCTGTGAAATTTTCGTTCCGCAAAATAGGCTACACAGTCAAGTTAAGATTGGACGGAAGGGGGATTTGTGTTTCATGCACTTCGCCATTCTTAAATTACGTCTGACAAGAATTCGTTGCACATGCATCTCAATGATAATATAATTAATAATCCAGGCAATGATTTTAACCTATCATGCCGAGACGTAAAGCGGATAGTGTTGCTGGAATGAAATTTTTGACAGGGAAAACCGGAATACCCGGAGAAAAACCTGTCTGCCTCCGTTTTGTCCAGCACAGATCTCACATGGAGTCACCGGATTTTGAACCATGGACCCAGCAGTGAGAGGCCGGCGTACTGCCGCCTAAGCCACGGAGGCTCACTGCTATGATACATATAGTCCCTAAATATAGCAAAAATAACAAATAAGCACACAACTTTAAATTTACAGTAGCCTATGTTTAAGTGCGAAAGTGGCTGTAGGGCAAATACCTCCTTCAGTTACAGATGCATGAAGAAGTTGAAGGCGGGGAGAAGTTACGTTATGGTACTGCAGCTACTGTCATTGCACGCAGCGGATCATTAGTAGCGCCTACATTAAGAGTAACGTCCTGCGATTGCAGCCAAACTTTATGTAACGCACTATGGAATTAAAATGGCGAGGAGAAGAGAGACTTGCTGCAAAATGGTCTCTATCTCACAGCACAGGCATATCTGGTAACTGGAGCGTCACGGTAAGAGCCCTCTAGTAATGTTTTGAAGAGAGGAATTTCGTAAAATTCGTGCTACTCTCTACTGTAATGTTAAGGACCCTCAACTGCGATAGGGACGTGCAGTAAGATTGAGGTTCGAATCTTGGCCATCCTGAGTTTGATTTTCCCTCAGATGTTTTCACACTAACTCCAGTAAAATGCCAGGATGGTATCTTATTCGACTGGCTGCGTGGCTCAGCGGTAGGTAACGTTCTCGCCTGCTGAACCCAAGATAGCGGGATTGAATCCCGGCGCAGTCAGTTGGCATTTGAGGGTGCGCAAATGCGAGGGAGCCGTGTTAGTAGATTTACTGGCACGTTAAAGATCCCCTTCGGGATAAAACTCCGGCAGCCCTGCGTTTCCAAAAGCAGCAGTAGTTAAAAGGGACGTAAAACCAATAACATTATTATAGTTACTGTATCTTATTCTTATTTCTTAGGGCACCCAACTCAATTCTATACACTTGCAATTACAATTACACACTCTAATACAGAAACACAGGTTATCAGGCACACAAGAGTACACAGGGCTGATTATATCCCAAGCAATGAGACGCAACTTCTCAATTCAAGCAGCTACTGGATTTTCCTCACGAGGCTGAATGCTCTTCGTTCCAATCCTCAAGGCAGAATTTAATTATTTTAACTAGGAACTGTATCCTAGCCTTAAATGAAAAAAGCCTTAATATTAACGCAACTCAAGGCATCAACAGTATACATTGTTTGTTTTTGTCGCTTCAATTAGGGGATTTGGTTATAAACTCCGTGTGTATGGTATTTTTCTGATAACCTGTGTTATTGTGGAGACGGTAGTAGTGTTTGTAAAAGTAAACCCCACGATTGGACCTCAGGGCAACGCAAGCACAACTCCCATCCAACCTTAATGTCAGGCAATGTGTCGCAACGTCTCATATAAAGTAGCTACTCAACGTTCCTCACGAGGCAGAGTGTTGCCCGTTACCTGCAAACCAGAATTTAAATCCTAGGCAGAAACAGTATCCTGGTCTCTCAGAACAAAAAAAAAAAAAACCTTAATACGTTCCCTTGGACCACAAAAGTGGTCAATTATGAATAAAGAAATTTCTCCAGTATTAATTGGTTAAGACGAAACCTACTTCAAGAGGCGTGATGGCGCAGCACTAAAGCTACTTACCTTTCACTAAGACGTATCGGATTCTATTCTTGGTTAAACACATGTGATATTTTTGAAATAAAATGTCACTTCGGATTCTACGTAAGAAAAAAAAAAGACTTCCAATAGCTTATGACCACAAGGTTAGGAACCACGTGAAACTACAATCCATATTCCCTTTTCCTTCCGCGGCGTAGATCAACCCCGACCCTAATAATTACCGCTACACACACACACTACTAGTCACCACAGTAATACAGGTTATCAGATGACCAAGATGTCTCAAGCCCCTGAAACGATTTAAAAACAACTAACCTTATTCCTTTAAAGTAATTCTTTAGAAGAAAATTACAACTCGAAATCCTGTAACGTTTCGTAGACATTGTATTACAATTTTCACGCTATAGTGTTGAATGTGGTTTCACTATTACGCTGGAAAATTATGGTTGAAACACAAGAGGCGGATTGAGTGAATAGTGTTAACACATTCACAAATGTATTCGATTATATTAGACAGTAAGTGGTCATGTACTGTTAATATTTCGTATCCAGCAACCTAGTTTAATGCGTCAGTTACGGGTCACGATTACAAAGGGAAACAGCTACAAGTTCGTGGATCCATGGTTCAAACCCAGGTGGAGACAGTGGCCATTCTGAGTGTGGTTTCCCACGGTGTTTTTCCATACTCCCTTCAGGAACATTTCAGTATGGTACCTTATTTCAACTCCCAGAGCACCAATATTTAACCATAATAATTATTAGGTTATAAGATTATTCTACAAGAAAAGAGGCGCAGGTACACTTCATAAAAAGGAAGGTAGCACGTAGTTCGCTACTTCTGTGGGGGTCCGGGTGAGGACACCAAGAGCCCGCTGATGGTGTCCTAGGCAAAACCCCACACAAGAAATGGCACAAACCTAGAAAAATTGCTGAGTTTTTTCTCCCTCCATCGCTCAGTATTTGGACTGAACTTGCTGTATGGGTCGATTCAGGATATCTAATACATAAGCTAGAGGTACCTGATATGAGGGTGCTGATACAAATAGATGGGAGCAATGGAAGGAAGGTACTAGTAATGAAGAGAGAAAGGCTAAGTTAGAAATGAACACGCTAGATGAAGCTGTTCGTACGATCCGACTCAGTTGGCGGGGTCATGTGATGAGAAAGGGGGAGGAGAGATTACCTAAGAGGCTAATTAGTTTGGCTGTAGAGGGTAAGAGAAGCAGAGGTATACCTAGGAGGCGATGGTTAGATGCAGTGTTGAACGATTTCAAAGTGAGAGGTGTAGAAACAGAGGAGACCGCAGTGTTAACTGCTAATAGGGGATCATGAAGGTGACTATTAGAGGCTTGCAGACTGGACTGGACGCTGAAAGGCAAAACGATCTCAAATGAAAATGTATGTATTTATTTAGGATTATTGTAATTATAGTTGCTGATGAGAGTGGCGGAATCAGTTATTCTGTAAGGTGCAGAGATTTGGTCGGTAGCTCTTGGCTCTGAGATGTATATGAAGCGGATAACCTCTGTTCACAGAAGAGCTGCCCTCAGAATAACTTCTGCCTATCGTTAAAGCCCTGCGCTCAAGCGGATAGGCCTTATCCGCAACATTTTTCGCCACGCGGATATAGTTTGCATGGCTGTGCGGATAGCGGTTAAACTGCGGATAATGTTTGGAGTAAATTTGCGGATAGCTTTTAGAATCCAATCCGAACTTGTTGAATATGATTAGGTAGGACCCGGATGTTTATGACATAGCTAGCCTATCATATATTCCCGTTATATTTTTTTCATGACAAATGTAAGATGATGATTAAAGCTAATCTCATTCAAATTATGTCATTAAGCATATTTTTTTTTTTTAGCGTATGGCTTTTAGTGCCGGGAGTGTCCGAGGACATGTTCGGCTCGCCAGTTTTTTTTGTAGCTGCTTCGAGACGGACACCCAATGGGTGAGCTACAAGTACCGTTGGGGAGGAAAGTTTGGAAGGGAAGGGCGAGGAGTTGGAAGGTAGCGGCTGTGGCCTATAGTTAGGGACCAACCCCGGCATTTGCCTGGAAGGAAGATGGGAAACCACAGAAGACCATCTTCAAGGTTGCCGGCGGGGGGATTCGAACCTCCTCGCCTCCCGGATGTGAGCGACTGCCATTAGTCATGCCGTAACCACCACGGCTAACTCACCCGGTATTAAGCATAATTAACACTCCGAACTGAAAAGGGTTGCAATTCTAGCTGTATAGCACTCATTTTAATCATAGCACATGGCATACTCATAGCCTAAGGAAGCTATTTTCTCCTCAAATGTCTAATGTGTTGCTTTAATACTTCATGCTCTACCTAAAAATATTATTGTAATGCCAGTAGATTCGGATATCAGTCGTGAGGATGCGAGGCGGTGTGGATAACTGTCGTGCGGATGCGAGGCGGTGCGGATAATTGTCGTGAGGATGTGAGGTGGTGCGGATAACTGTCGTGTGGATGCGAGGCGGTGCGGATACAGTCGTGCGGATGCGGATAACGTTTTGTTTATCCGCGCAGGCTCTACGGCTATCATACAGTGCCTGGACCGGCAGTGCTAGTAATATCTGGGGTGATACCCATTCACATCCTGGCCAAGGAAAGGCGCCGAATATACTTGCGCAAAGACGAGCACTCTAAGATGCGCGTGAAGAGAGAGGAAAGAGATAGATCTCTTCTGGAATGGCAGGAAGAATGGGAATGTGAGCATCGTGACAGATGGACCACCAGGCTCATCAAGCATCTGAAGCCATAGTTGTCGAAGGAATATGGTGAGATTAATTTTTACATTACTATGTTTCTCTTTGGGCATCGTCATTACGAAGCATACCTCAATTGATTGGGAATATCACCGAGTTCACTGTGTCGATATTGTGGTGATCAATGGGATGACGTTCAGCACACGTTCTTTGTATGTTTGAGGTACAGAAATCTCCGTAGACTTCTAGAGACACAATGTGGTGGACAAAATGCTCAGGAGAGAGAGTTGGGCACAGATTGCTGTCTACATCTCTGAGCTGCTAAAAACAAAAAAGAGGAGGAACCAAGAAGATTGGTTTTTGAAGACAGTGAGGATGATGATGAGCAATTTCATTTTCATTTTTGGAGTCTGTCTTTTGAAGATTACCCTGCAGCAAAAAAACAAAAAACAAACACGCCACACTAGCTTACAAGATTCTGTTAATCATAGGCACGCATACAGTACTGGTTGATCCCAAACTATCGTACATTATTAGTCTACCGTCCTAGTCTAGACACGTCGAGGCGCATTATGTAGCGTGCAATCAGAGCTGTTAATTCAAATCAGCGTGACAATTGGCATACACTTATGGCTATATAATGATTAATTTACAGCTTGCCACGGTGGGTGTGTGGTTATCGTGTCGGATTACCCCCCCCCCCAGCTTGCAGGTTCGCTCCTGGCCGTAGTAAGTGAAAGGCGACAAAAATCACGGCACGCATGCCATACGTTGTTGGCATGTTAAAGACCCCATTTGAATTCAGTAAGCTTTGTTCATAATAGCAAAATTTATCTCGGGATTTTCCGCCAACACAAAGCCATTCTCTACTAGAAAGCCCTAGTGTCAAGGAGCTTAGATATCTAACCTCCTTAGATATCTAACCTCCTTGACTTTCATAGCGCTCCAAGGAACGTCAAAATTCGTCATGAAAGCTGCCCTTTGGGCGTCAATAACAAAGCTTGCACCAGGCACCCGAGGCTATACGATATTATTATAAACATACTTCTGGTACTATGGTCCTAATATCTAGGGAAAAAATACTGACATATTTGGTCTTTTATAAAAAATCATGGCGGCTTCGGTGGCCGAACAAAGACTCCGATGGTATGGCCATTTGTTGAGAGCAAGACGTAACACTGTGGTAGATATTGCCTACCAACTGAAGGTTGATGGGAGATGACCAAGAGGAAGGCCCAAACAACGGTGGAAAGACACTATCATCACCGATATGAAAGCTGCAAATCTCCAACTGGAAGATGCAGCTGACCGAGTGAAGTGGCGCTCCATGATCCGAAAAACGCACCCCATCCCAATGGGAAAACGCTAAGTAGAAGACAGTATAATAATGGGGTATTATGGGGTATGCTACACTATTTTTGCGTGCACTGAAGAAGCTCCATCTGGTCATTGACATTCTCAGATCTTCCCGTCTGCCCTTCAGTTGTACAGTATGAATGTTTTACTAACCCTCTTACTGCAGCAACACAGTGAACACAAAGTTGGCTGCATGCGACACGTCAGCTGAAGGAAGCTGGAAGTGACATGCAATGGGAGTTGCCCATACACAAGGGTATGTCAGGGAACAAAGAGTAGGAAATGAAAGAACCAATATTGACAGTGTGTTCATATTGTAAAAGTGACGATCCGAGAGCATTATATAAGCGCCGAGATTAGCGTGCGTCTGCTGACATTCCCTGTCATTTGACAGCACGGCACGGTAACAACCAAAGTGGTAGTCACTGACAAGGTCTTGATTTATATATCGACTGTGATATACAGGGTGTGCCATCCTCTATTATTCCTATTACAACGGATTCGGGGACGAGTTTTTCTGCGGCGAGTGATTTTTATGACCGATGTCCTTCCTGCTGCCAACCTCAGCACGGGCGTTAATGAGAAAATAAATCCATGAAATTAGGCAAACGTAAGTCACCTAGCATTGCACACCAACTCAAAAACATCCTTCAACCAACAAACACAACTATAACAAAATTTCACTACCAACCTGGCTGCACAAGACGAAATACAAAGGTGGGGCGTGGTGGCACAGCGGTGAAGCTGTTGGCCTCTCACCAAGGTGGACCGAGTTCGATTCCCAGTCAATGCATGTGAGATTTTCGAAGTGAAATGCCATATCCTGTGGTTCAGATTGCACGTAAAATGGAGGCACCGTGGCTCATGATCGCATGATAACGGTCACGTAAAACTAAGAGCTTCCTGATTCCTTACGAAATACCAAGTATCCGCAAAATCACTGTAACGGTGCGTCCGTCTGATTAAATCAAAACCACTACGTACATCGATAGGGCGTCCCGATAACGTTGAAACACGACCTAACGATGTACAGCTACATGAATATTAAGCAAAGTTATTGCTATTTTATACGAAGAAAATTAAATAAGGAAGTATTTTTATTATTAGAAAGTATATTGAATTAAATAAACAAGTATACTCTGTTTCGCTTCGCAACTTGTGATGTTAATGTCACATATGGACAGAAAGCTAAATAACCGGGCCATACCATTGTGTTCAGCACTCCAAAGCGTGGAAGCCCAAAACATGAAACAACATCTCCCATTCAAAATGTTGTTAATACCATTTCAGATCTTGGGACATCTTGGTCATCAACCTCTTTTGGGCGGCTTCGGTGGCGTAGTTTGTAGCATGCTAAGCTTCTATGCCCAAGATCGCGGATTAAAACCTGACTGAGGACGTAATGTTTTTAAGAGCGTTAAAAATCCATCATTATGCCTTCCTTTGGAGGGGAAGTAAAGTCGGCGGGCCCATGTTATACATTTGCGGCATGTAAAAGAACCTCCCACTAACAACAATTGTGCGAAGCTACATTTGTAAATTAGATTTGATTAACGCTCTATTAAATTCCAACGTTCGACACCAGGTATCTGTTGCGGTGGCATATAGTAGCCAAGTTAGCAGCTAGGTGTTGTTGACGGTAGCATTTGGTAGCAAAAGTAGGAACTGCTTGAAATTGATTATCTGCAGTCCTTACCTGAATTACAGATAACACACACGAATACAGCCATCAAAATTAACACCGGTTATCAGACAGATTCTACACACACCCAAAGTATGACCGTGTAGTCGCAGCCCCTAAACTGAGGAACCAACCAACCAGCCTCTGTTGGGTGTGTGTTGAACTTGTCTGATAACCTGAATTTATGAGATGACTGTAGTAGTGTGTGTAGCTGTATTGGGGACAGGGATGATGTAGGTGCCCCGGGACATGAAATAAGGTACTATCCCGACATTCGCCCGGAGGGAGTGGGGAAAAACTTGGCGGAAAACAACACACAGGACACTCTCTGTCAGCGCCGGGATTCGAACCAGTGAACTTTGGACTTGTTCGCTGTCATGGTGAGCGATTTAACACACACTGATACGCCGCGGGGTGAATTAATATGGTCTGAAGCAGGGGGTTCATGTTTGATGTGATTTGATATTTCGGAAAATAAAACCTTGAGCGAAGAGCATGCTAGTTTTCTTGTTATTTAACGTTTTTCTTTTATTATAATTTTAACTAGCATTTATTTATAAGTGAATGAAATGACAATCTTCTTGTAGTAAGGGGATCAGTACAGCTTAACATCTTCAAACGTTAACAATTTTAAACAATATTGTTATCTCTGATTCTACCATATATAAACCAATGAAACTTATTACCTCATGTGTAGTATACATGTGCAATTATTAAAACAGTGACAGCACAGGTAAACATACAAAAAATTCAAAATGGCGAGTGTTATGTTAAGTGTCGGGTTTCACAGTTTCCCTCATAAGTCAAATATTTATTAACCTATTTTTCCTCTGTTTGTTGGAGGTTGCTTTGTAAGGTAACAGCTACAATACTGACCTCTTTCAGAACTCTGTTATTAAATTGATTATTTTTAATTATTTGATAAATTCACAAAACATACATTTGCATATTGTTTTCGTGGAATTATACTTTTTTTTTTTACAAACAACCATCCAATCAAGGTTGACGATTTTGGTCATTTTTTTAGACCCTATCCCTTAGAACACGTGAGAAAATATTCATTGCGGTACGCCTTCTTCCGGCCCCGTGGTGTTGGGGTAGCGCGGCTGCCTCTCACTCGGAGGCCCCGGGTTCGATTCCCGGCTCCGTCAGGGATTTTAGAAACTGACGTGAGGGCTGGAACGGGCTGCACTCAGCCTCGTGAGGACAATTGAGTAGCTGTCTGACAAGATTAACGGCCGAGGGAACCCGATGCGCTGACCACGCGTCACCCCGATATCTGCAGGCCAAATGGCTGGGGAGCGGCCTAAGCCCTTAATGGGTGGGCTGTAATGCCAGGAGTTAATACGCCTTATACTGTACTTAAGCAGTTACAAGGGAAACGGATTTGAAAAATTCAGTTTTGAGCAAATGAACGATCAAGTTATTTGACTCCTTAAATAGCCTGTGGAATGCGTAGCTTTTAAAAGCATAGCCCCTAAACGTATGCAGATAATTATAAAATTCTTTCACCAAAAATAAAAGAGTAGCCTAGGGTTATATTTAAAAAAATGACAATCAGAATTTTTCAAGGTGATAAGCAATACCAAGTACATTTTTCGGGAGAGACTCAAACTGGCAAGAGCACATTAAAATAGTATTAATGTACACTATACGAACTGTAATGTCTATAGCGTGTTACACTATTAATGAAAGCCTAAACACTGAACCCATGTGCTGTACGGAGCAAGTTGTTATAACCCAACCCCGTTGGGACATGCCGGGCAGTTGCCTAGCTAATGCTGTTTTTGTACCGGTGTGTACACATTCCCTGAGGCCAGGATGTCAACTGTGGGAGGATGGTTGTAAAAATAAGACTTTGTTTTGGAGCAGCCCGCATTCAAGTGACGGATTAAAAACAAATAACCCCAAGTGAAGTTATCTCCAGGTCAGTCTGCGGTATGCTGGGGTGAAAAAAAAAACATTTTGTTTCAGCTTTGTAATTCGATCTGAGGGTTTGTTTTTAGCCTACTTTTCACATTTTGCAAAAATGAGGAAAAAGTAGACTTAGGAGATCGGGCAAATGTGTGTCTGTCTGTCCTTCTGTCTGTCTGGCTGTGTGTGTGTGTCCCCCCCCCCCTATCAACTCCTAAACGGCTCCAGCAATCGAAACAAAATTTGGTAGGAGTAAAGATCTATACCTGAATATCTCACGGCCATATTTGAAAATGATGTCAGTGCTACCAACTGCTGAAAAATCGCAATTGAAATTTGAGCTCAATGTTGGCTATCTTGGAAGGTATGAATGGGAGCTATTTCAAAATTGGCACACGATTAGATAGTAATATTGCAGTTTAATTTCAAGGAGGCCATACATGGCAGTGTTGCCAAAATGATTATAAACCTGCTGATAGGTCCAAAATTTAAATGCATATAACTTCTACACTATCAATTGGATTTCAACCAAATTTCGTATGTGCTATGTGTACATAAGTAGATATGACTGAGCGTATTCTTAAGAGCCACGAGGGCTGCCAACTGTTAATAAATGCTCTCAATTTTTTAAAATCCAAATACCCATATATCAGAAAGTATGCAAGCCGACAGCTTTAAACTATGCACACGTATAGTACCTGACATTCGATATTACTGTATTTTGGAGTAACTTATATACGTCAGTGCTGCCAACATGATTCTAAGCCTGCTGAGAGGTCCAACTTTAAATGCATGTAACTTCTATACTATCATTTGGATTTCAACCAAATTTTGTGTGTGCTATGTGTACCATAAGAGATATAACTATGCCGATTCTTAAGAGTAACCAGGGCTGCCAACTGTTAATAAATACTGTCTCTATTTTTGTTATCCTAATATCAATATATCAGAAAGTATGCAAGCCAATAGCTCTAAACTTTGCTCACGTTTAGTACCTGGCAGTCTAGATTAATTTGGTGTAACGGATATATGTCAGTGCTGCCAACATGATTCTAAGCCTGCTGATAGGTCCAATTTTAAAATGCATGTAACTTCTATACTAACTAATGGATTTCATTCAAAATTGACACAACAATAGATGATATTATTTCTGATTATTTCTGATCAATAGATGTATGTCATTGTTGCCAACATGATTTTACGCGCGCTCTTAGATCCAATGTTTAACTGAATGTAACGTTCATGCTATCCATTGGACTTCAACTAAATTTTGTATTCTGTACATTAATATCGTCATTATTCTAGATAGATCCATATAGATTAATCATTGGCATGAATCTTAAATTTTAAGAAAAGTAGGCTCTTTAGTTCGTCACGGAACTTCTTGTTTCTTATTCCCTCGTATCATTTTATTTCCACAAACGAAGTTGTAGTTTTCATCTGACCAGCTTAGAGAGAATCACGACTGGCGTACAGCGGTATTATTTTAAGAGTCGGAAATTTACTTCTGATCTGAGGGCTGGAACGGGGTACACTCAGCCTTGTGAAGCAAAACTGAGAGGAGATGGGTTCGATTCCCACCTCTGGCATCCTATAAGTGGTTTACCGGGGTTTTTCACTTCTAATCCCGGCGCTGACATCGGCTATACCGAGTGTGGTTTTTCCACATTCCCTTCAGGCAAATGCAGGGATAGTACCTTATTTCAAGTCCCGGGGCACCTACCGCATCCCTGTTCCTAATACACACTTTGCTTTAAAAAGTGTAAATACACCCAAACCATGGAAATCCATACTAATTGGGGCTTTTGCCTGTTTGGATTTGCCCAAAAATCCATAATATGTATGAGGAATGTCCTATAAGGTTAACACAACACTAGTTACGTTGTACACATTTACATTTGGCCCAGGCTCACATTTGTGGAAGCACAACTTACATCACAAGATGATGAAACTGGCTCCCTTCAACTTGTTCGAAACATACTGGGACGGGATGATGTAGAACCAAGATGTCTCCAGGAATGGGCAGAACTCAATAACGATGAAGAATTCAGCGAACAAGACATAGTGTCCATGGTTCAAAAACAACAATCTAGCTGACAGCGAGGGAGAAGCCCCGAAACATCTTGTGACCTATTCTGATGCTACCGTCGCTCTCGACATCGCGTTGTGCTACGTAGAACAACACTCTGCTTCCACACCAAACGATGTCATGTCCATGCGACGCTGGCACAACATCGTATCCTCGGGAAGGTTCACATCACTTCGCCAAATGAAGATCACCGATTTCAAGAGAAAAATGACTGTCATTATACGTCAGTCTACAAGATTTTAGTACCGGCCGCGGTGGCCGAGAGTGCTAACGCTACCTCGTGCATGGGTTCGAATCCCACCTTGCTCGTCCTGAAAATGGTTTTCGTGGTTTCTCATTTTCACCACCAGGACAGTCCCTTTCAATAGGTCCACGGACGATTTCCTTCCAAAATTTCTTCCCTCACACGTCTTGAAAACTAAATGGTCATTGGTTGCATTAATACAATTATACAATATTTTACTTCAGGCCTACTTACGTGTTCATTCATGTGTGATGCAGTGATGTAAGCTTTCTTTATTAGAATTAGGCAACACTGAAAAATGGCTTCTCTCACTACAGTTTATAATTTGTTTACCAATTTTTACATTTCGATCTTATTGCACAGTAGGCTAACTGTATTTGAATACCAATTCAGTACTTTAATAACATTAGACTCATTTTTGAAACAATGAAATTATTATATATGAATTGCAGCTAATGGTCATAGCTGGGTAGGCTCCCAGCAAGTTCAATTTGAAGTAGTTCCAACTTTGGCTACCAGATACTACTGAAACCTAGCAGCGAACATTCGAACTTGATAGAGCGTTTCTAACCAAATATAACTCACAAATTTGGCTACACGCTGCCAATTGTAGTGGCAGGTTCTTTTACATGCCATAAATCTATGAAATGGGCCCACCGGCTTTACTTCTCTTCCGAAGGAAGGCATACTGAAGGACGGCTTCGGTCGGGTTTGAAACCGCGATGTTGAGCATAGCAGTACAGCATGCTACCGACTACGCCACCGAAGCCGTAGTAACACAATGAAATTATGTTACACACTAATATTACTTAATAATACATTCTTCTTTCAGTCGATTATGTTTTTCGGATTTCCCAGGTTTTCGGATTTGAGAGGTTTAGATTTCAGGGATTCCACTGTACATCTATTTAATACAAAATATTCTTATCTTTCCATTAATATCTACAGTATATATTGCCTCTTTAAAAGGAAAATTATCATTGTATTTATTTCACTTAAATGTATTTCTGGACGAAGAGAATGATTGCCTACAGAGTGGGAAAGCCACTACGTGAAACATTCCCGCATTTTCCAGGAGCCTCAGTTCGGCCAAATACATAATAACAACTCTCAGGTAGGTGGCAGGGAACAACGTTATAATAAAACAACACAACAGACATCGAGACTCTGTTACAACTCGTCAGCTATAATTGCATTTAGATAGAGTGCTATCGATTTTCAGTGCAGTCTGAGGAGCCTACCCCTATTTCATAGACTGACACGAGTTTCATCAATGTGACGAAGCAAACATAACAGCATGAAAGGAAGATATATATAAACTTATTTCCTTTTACCCATTTCCTTTTAGCACGTTGTAGGAGCATGAACTAGTATTTCAAGTAATGATGAATGGTTGACGCAAATGGACGACATGCATACCAATTTTTAGCATATTTTCATCATACTGTATGAAACATAGGCTTATGTGAGCATCTTTTGTCTGTGTGTGTATGCGTGTGCGGTGTGGGTGTTCCTAGTAAAATCTAAACTGCTGGAGCAATTTCAATAATAATTTGATTAATGCAGCCAATGGCCATGCACTTTTCTTTTCAGGACGGGTCAGGGAAGGGATATTGGAAGGAAATCGGCCGTGGACCTATTGAAAGGAACCGTCCCGGCATTTGCTTGGTGGTGAAAATGGGAAACCACGAAAACCATCTTCAGGACGGTCGAGGTGAGATTCAACCCACGCTCTCCCGATGCCAGCGAGGCACGAGGTAGCGCGTTAGCACTCTCGGCCACCGCGGCCGGTGGAGCAATTTCAATGAAACTCTGTAAGGACATACTACTACCTCGTCCAACATCGACCGTTCCTTACAAATGTTATACCGTTCAAGAATTCAACATGGCGGCCGCGCGAAATATTTCACCGGCATTCTATATCTATGAAACTATTACTGATATCAACTAGTAATTTTGTGTGGTGATAGCAGATACCAATATAACTTCCCCTATGGAACTTTCAAAACCTGTTAAGTACAAAACTAACATGGCGACCAAGCGAAATTAAAATATTGAAATGAAATTTTCTCACGATCTAATCATTCGCGCATTGAAACTCGGCACGGTAAATGTTTATACAAGATTCAATCAAGTGGCATCTAATTTATTTCAATTATTTTCATAAGCTCAAGATGGCGGCCGTGCCAAATTTTAAAATGAAGTTATATTTTGTATCCCAATAGAAGCGAAAGTTTGTATAATGAACTATCACAGTCATCATACTATGCAGGCATATAAATCTATGGTCTACATAATATAAATCAATCCAACATGGAGATCATCCAAAATATTTCACCGGTTCTCAATATATACAAACCTACATCAGCAATCATTGTTGTTATTGTTTTAAGGGGCGGAACGACGAGGTCATCAGCAATCAAACTGAATTTTTTTATGTTCATAGAGGCCATTAAAGAGTTCACCTATGGAACTTTCAATAACCTGATGAGTACAAAACCAGCATGGCTGTGACACAAAATTAAAATATTTAAATGGGTAATTTAAATGGATAATTCACGCGATGTAATCATCCGGGCATTGTGAAACTTGACACGGTAGAACTTCTTACAAGGTTTAATATATTGGCGCCTAATTTAAATCAATAGTATGAACACTTAAAATGGTGGCTGTACGAATGTAATACGAGGGCTGTTTTTTAAGTAAGGGCCGTTTTTTAGGCTCGTAGTTAGTGCGCTCGCCGCAACAAGCGTGCGCGCTACTTCCCAGCATCTTTTGCGAACAAGCAGGCGTCAGTTGCAGTTGTGTAGCTAACCTGTACGCTGAACTGTGCATCTTTACAATGTTCAAGATTATTGATTCGCCCGCCACGTGTGAGGTACGATCTGTGATACGTTTTTTGAGTGCAAGAAACATGTCGGCTGCAGACATTCATCGTCAGCTTTGTGAGGTGTATGGTGATAATGCAATGACGGAAGGTAAAGTGCGAAAATGGGTACGCGAGTTCAAAAGTGGCCGTGAAAATGTTCATGACGATGGACGCTAATGTCTGTGATCTCAGATGACTTGTTGACTGCAATTCACACGAAAATTCACGAGGACCGAAGATTCATGATACCCACTCTATCAATGGATTTTCCTCAAGTGTGGATTCTTGGTTGTCAGAGCAGGAGGCAAACTTTTATGCAGAGGATTTCAGAACTTTGTTTTAAGGTATGACAAGTGCCTAAATAAACAAGGCAACTAAGTAGAAAAATAGAGGAAGGTATGTAAAACCAAAAAATAAATGTGATTTCAAAATAAAAGGTTCGGTTAATTAAAAAAACGGCTCTTACTTAAAAAACAGCCCTTGTATAATGTTTGTATTTCTCGCGTCCTAAAGAAGCGATCGAAATGATCCGCTGGCATATAACTTTATAGCCTATATATAAAACTAGCAGGTACCCGCGGCTTCGCCTGCGATCAAGACAATGGGGACGATGCATTATTGCTGATAATTGGTCTATTCTATTACAGCAATCGCGGCTACAGGTGGGTCCATTCTAATTCTGAATATTCTGATACATACAGTATATTGATATGAGCAGCAAAGTGGGAATTTTACAGAGTTGTGAAAGTCTGCAGGGTTCGATGTTACATAATGTTATAACATTTTAAAATTACGTTTTTGGTTTTGCCATCTTCTGCTGAGACATAACGATTTTGTTGTCCAGATGCTCGCGAGCACGCCACATACATGAAAAAAAGAATAGTTTTGTCTAAATGTACACGTGCTCCTGGTAAGTGTGTGTCATTGCGCTTTGTTAAAGAAATTGCGAATATTGTTTGAAGAGGGAACTGCACTCTCGCGCACTGGAATGGCAAATCTATCGGAATATGGGGAATTAAAAGTATTCATCCTTAAGCTATTCTGGGTGTATATTTGACTTACGTATTGATGATTTGAACGTCAACATATCGCTATTAATAGACCTAGAGTAAAATATCTCTCACCTTGGCCGCTGATGTACATTATGCAGTCTCTTCCAGTGTTACATCCCAGGGATTGAAATTCTCCAACAACCCTTTTGCCTCACATGCCTCTCTAAGAAATTAAAATTCCTGATAGTTGTTGTTTGAGTCTTCAGTTTTTAGACTGGTTTGATGCAGCCCTCCATGTCTCCCTTTCCTGAGCTAATCGTTTCATCTCTACATAGCTACCACACCCTACATCCGAGGCAATCTGTTTAACCCTGAGTAGTATAGGCGGCGGTATGGGACAGACAATTAAGTGTGGTTAAAAGTACCATTATATTTTCTTCAAAGAAATTATGGATAAAATGACCTTAAACTTCTTGAAAAAATTTGTCCAAAGAAAATATGGTTATCTTAACCATTACATTTTTTCAGATAAATTATGGTTAGGACTAACCATAATTTGAATTACCTTTTATGGCTAAAGATAACCATAAAAAGTACCTATAATTTCATATGAAATTATGGCTACAACCAACCATAAAACACTATCACATTTATGCTTAAAATTAACCATTTAATGTTCACCAACTTTTAAAGAAATATGGCTACTACTAACCATAAAACGTAATAAAAAAATATTGATAGTAATGATGGTTAAAACTAACCATAAAACACTATTTAATTTGTGGTTACTATTATCCATAAAAATTAACCATAAAAATAATAAAAAGTTATGGATAACGTAGCCATAAAATTACCAATGTTATTTTTAATAAAATATGGTTAAAAGTAACCATAAAAATGACTCTAATATATAAATGACAAAGTTATGCTTACCTCTACCTATAAAACGAAACACAAATTGATCCTACAAACACCTAAAATAATGGATAAAAGGAACCAGTAAATTTTTAAAAGAATTAAGGATAAAATAATGGTTAAAACAAGGCTAAAATTATCAGTAACATTTTTAGAAATTAGGGGAAAAGTAGTGGTTAAAACAAGGCTAAAAATTCTGACGAATGTTTTAGAAACAATGGATAGAATAATGGTTAAAATAACTAGTGACTTTTTAAAGAATTATGGAAAAAATAATGATTAATACAAGGGTGTAAATAGCTATAAAAATGATGTGTACACTATTATATTTAGTACCCCCAAGGAAGTGTATCAATTATGTTGTCTTCTTCTTCCAGGATCATACGCTTGTCGTAGTCGACTTTAAATTCTTTGGCAATATTTTTATTTACAAGGTTTTTTGTTTTCTTATCTCTTGTTATCATGTTATTGCTTATAACAACCTTATTATTAGAACCTTGTATTAAGTCAGTCATTGTCTTCATGTTAAGTTTTTTGGCATTTTCGTGGTTGAGAGTAAATCCTTTGATCTTGGTAACCTGTTTGCCTTTATATGTTTCGTACGCATAACTCTTAGGACCTGTGCTTATCCATTCAACCCCGTAATCATCTTTTCCGAATTCGTCAGTCCATTCGCCGAGCATACAACCGATCTCTACGGTGTTTGTTCCATCATCTATGTAAACAATACTATCAGTGTCATAATAAACTACTGCCTTTCCTAATCTATCAAGCATATCCATACCTGCCAACTTTTGAAAAGGGCTATCAGTAAAACTCACGCGCGACAAAAAAATCTAACGATTTTCGACATACCCCGGCTTGACGAAAATAATAATACTTCTGGGCTACAAAATACAATAATTCATGCTTTAAACAGGATACTTCAATGAAATCATATCTACTTACATGATTTGTAGATGAACAAAACAATCAAGAAGAAATCCATGTTAATCAGCAGCAGGCGTGGTGAATATTGTTTTGGAGCAGACATAACAGGACTTCCTTGATAGATTAAGCTGATATACGATAATTGAAAAAGGCTTTAAACAATAAAACTTGTTTAACGTAACACAGGCAAGAAATAATATAATACACACTGCAAATCACATGCTAGTTCGACTTTTAAGTCATGGTTGTGGCCTTTTTAGCTTCCTCCAAACAGTCTTGAGAAAATGTTTTGTCATAACAGGGACCAGAACTCCTGGTCTTCAAAATAGAAATAGACTCCAGAGATTCATTGGACATGGATGACCTGAACTGTGTTCTATTTTTCTTCACAAGGCTAAAAAAAACGTTCACATTCTGCATTGCTATGGGGTATGGTGAGAATAGAGAGCAATACTCTAGAAATTCGGTTATACTTAAGAAGTCCAACGGCTCCACGAATTCTTGATATTTGTGCCCAACTGGAATCACTTGCAGCATCTTGATGTGCAGCCAAAGTGTCATCTACCTGAAGAGCTGTGAACTGCCTCTGAAGCTCATTCACCACCTCATCTGTAGTTTCATTCTCTTCCTTGCATAACATGATAGGAAACTTTTCCAAGAAAAAACGAATGGAAGATAACTGAGCATCTTCAATTTTGTCGAACCTAGCAACTTGAGCATTCTTTAACACGTCATCCTTGAGTGGAAACTTGTTGATGATGTAGTCACAGGCAGTATAAAAGTAGTTTCTCACTGATGAAAAGAAAAGGGATTTATCTGTATCCGGTCCGTTCTGAAGGCACTTAACAACTTCAGATGATGCATTTTTTTGCCATTTTATTTACAATACATGTCGTATTCGTGCGACCACAACTATATTTCTTTGCAACTTCTGATGTGGGAAACATCTTCTTAAATAAAGCACCAGCATGATCAGCCGCACTTAAGGGCACATTGTGTTCCACCAAAAAGGAAGTAAACAGACACTCGGCCCTAATTACGTCACTGTCAACGTTTCCAGACTTAGCAAAAAAGGTGTTGATTTTCTTGCTATCTTCCTTCGATTTAACATAACTAATGTGTTTACCGCACTTCACATGATTACTTAAATCGTTTTTTCCACCATGTGCAATATTAATATCACACCCACATACCGTGCAAAAGGCAAATTTTTCTCCCTTTCTTGATTTTAGTATGCACGGAAAATCAACCGAGTATGATTCTTTAAATGTCTGGAAGTACTGTTTCTTGTTGGATTTGTTCATTCTCGATATCTACTAAAACATCGAAAGGAACCTGGATCACTGAACGTCACATAAAATTATAACATAAAACACTTAAGACAGCCAACACTTCATTAAAACATGTCAAAACACACAAAGTCTTAAACCATTAAATGAACACGACGCCAACCTCGTGAAGAAAGAATATGCACATGGTAGAAAAAAACACACACACACACGTGGAACGAATGTAATTAGTCCAAGGAATACAGGAAACTGCAAAGCACGAAGTTATAGCACAAAAACTTGAACGCTTCATTAAAATATGCCATAACCTTAAAAGACAAAAACATTCAAGGAACGCCAACTTCGCGAACAATGAACAACTAACGTGGTCAAAGAATATGGTTTAAATCACAACGAGCGAACGGAGCGGAACAAAGAATATGCGAAGCAGAGCCTGTCGACACTTAAGATTCACTTGGAAGAACGATTATCCCGGCTTCAAATTCAATTACAATGACGACCCAACCATCACACGGTTAAAAGTACGAATCATATCAAAGAACGAGTTATCGACTATCGTGGACTTGCCTTCGACCCACGCAAACAATCGATTGTACGGAAGTGGGCGGTATTATAGAATGTAAATTATCGTTTCAAATTTTTGTCCGCGAAATCGTAAAATGACACCGTTCATCCGTAAAACCGTAAAATGCTGCAATTTCCGTAAATTTTACGGATAAACCGTAAAAGTTGGCAGGTATGCATATCGTATAATCTTATTCTAGCATTGGAAGTGGTGAAAGCTGCCACAATTATGTTAGTATTTGTGCTATTTTCTACATAGAAATCATTGTAGTGGTATGTTACCTCAATTACTTCATCATTGATGTACATTACATTAGTAATTTCTATCTTATCGTCTAATAGCAATTCGTACCACCTCTTAGGGTCATCAATGAACTCTGTTTGTGACATGTTTTGCCTCTGACCGAACTTTCCCCAAAGAGAATTTAAGCATATTTTAGCAACAGCTCGCTTACCAGCGTTGGGTTTAATTTTCTCAATATCAAGCTTTATACCTTGTTTTTTTCTTATTACTCGGGCATATTCTTCTTTAGATTTGTAATCACCATCCCAAGGACTAGTTTCTAGCTTAATTTTCATAAAGGTTTTAATATAGTCCTTGAAAAGCTCATTACTTTTCTCTTCAAAATGCCATACTTCGTAAATTTTCTGGATTTTGTAGCCTTTCTCAAGAGCCTTATTAAGTTCGATTGTAGGCCAAGTTCCAAGAAGCGCCCTCTCTTCATTACTATGATTACAGCGGCCGACCTTTTCTTCTGCACACTTCGCGCACAGAGAGAACATCAGCTTATCTAGCTTCACAGGAAGGACTGGATGATAAAGACCTCTTGGAGGAAGAACTTTACATTTAACTAAACCAAACCAGTCGGTATTGTATTTTTCTGGCATAAATATTTTTTTAGGGTGCCTTACAGTGTACATGTCGTAAAACATGACTGTTGGGTATAAACTGCATATATCTATATATCTCAGCTTTTTTCCAGAAACTTTCAACTTTGTGGCATTTGTCCTACCACCGAAGAATGCGTCCCTGGGGTTTAGAGGTTCTACAACATCTTTTGTTTTGTTTAGGCTTTCCTTATAAGCTTTAGAATTTTTCCATTTACAGCTCCACATCTCTACAACCTTGTACCCGGCATTTTTAAGAGCTTGTGTTCGCTCTATAGTTTTTGTAAGCAAGTCATCCATAGTTTCATTGTTGACATTGTTAATGGTATCGCCTGAGTAGCAGTCGGGACAACCATGCCAAAAACAACCATGATACTGATACACGGTTTTAGTCTTATAGTCGTACCCATCGACTTTGGCTCTACAAATTGTGACCTCGCCACCGTTTAATGCGTGTCGAACATTAGGGAACGAACTTAACCATGCTATAGACTCCTTACTGAACATTTCCTTTTTTTGCTCTTTGACTACAGCAATCGTGTCTTCTTTAAGGAATTTTGACCTGTAAATTGCCATACAAACACTGGCTATAGTTATGTATTGGAAGGGGTCTATATTTGCTATTTCTAAAAATGACTGTCTAAAGGCGAGGCAACCTCGCCGTAATATATCGACATCAGAATGGCAATACTCGGCTAATTCTTTCTTAAAGTCAAACACGTAGTTTTCTTTCACTTTCTCAGCGTGCCATTCTAAGAATACTTTTCTAGCATCAGGTTTCATTGTATCAACACCATAGTATTTAGTAGCTGGAATGGACCCTACGTAATTTTGATTTTCTTTTTTGTTGAAAAAGTGTGGAAAATACCCTTTTTTAGTTCTTTTAATCCAAATGTTTTGGGAAAGGATGCAAGGCCTCCTTGGATAAAGTTTATGCTGTCAATTATTCTAAGCCTTAGGGTGGGTATTTTGAGCTCCATAATTTTAGACCCTTGGTAAATAGTTTTAGGCTTAATGCCATTATTGACGCAATATTGTAAAATAAAATGCGCATCATAACCTTTTGCATTGTGTGCTATACACGTAAAACCTTTGTGGTTGTCTGATATTAGCCACTGACAAAATTCGTCATTTTTTAGGAAAACCCGCCTAACACCATTAAAGTCATAAACGGATACAAAGTTTGGGACGTGTACTCCGGTATCTTGTTCAGCTTCGTAATCGAAAAAGTAGTAGTTTTCCGTGTAAGTGCACCATTTATATCGCTTATCAGCCTTTCCATTGCAAATACAATCTTCCATACAGTATCCCCCACGGTTTTTCTTTCTTGCATATAACATTGGTGCTCGTCTCTTTTCACGATATCATTACAATTCCAACACTTAGAGTACCCACAATTGTGCTTATCACTTCTGTTACATATCTTATTACACGTTTTGCACTTGTAAGCTACCTCACACACTCTCTCATGGTTATCAACGCAATCTTTACCAAAACAATATCTATTGCACTTTTTACAGTATACTCGGGGTCGCATACCTTCTGGGAAATCATGTTTTGGGCACAAACACAAATTACACACATTTTTATCTTTTTTACACGAGTGCTTGTCCTGATGATCGTAAGGTATATCACATTTTTTGCAGCAATATGAACTTCCATAAAAACCTCGTATATTATTAATGGAATCATAATGGTCGTTATGCAAGTACAAATAAATTGTTATCGCGTCATTTACACCTGAGGCCTGGATTACTTTGTTAAAATGGGCAGCCGAAACAACCTTAATCCGAACACCCATGAGATATGCAACACTTCTAATATCGTCTAAACTAAACCCATCTTCACAGTTCATTCCGAATCTTGTGCATAACTCTTTCGCTAATTTTTCTTGCAAACTCCGTCCTTTCCTAATGTAGGTAATTTCATTATCAGTTAATGTCCTGTCAAGTATATTTCTAGTTTCATACGTGAGGGCTCTTGGCCCGCACAGGTTATCGGTGTTGGTTATTTTGTTTATGCTTCTTTTAGCCATAGCATCTTTAGCAATATTGATTATTTTCTTACGCTTTGCTCCTTTGCCTCTGGGTATTTTGTAAACCTCGAAGTGAAAAGTGGTATTGTTGATATCTACATTTTCATTAGATGTTATTATTCTTTCAATCTGGTCAAGTAGATGTGAAGCATTAACTTTTCTTTTTCTTTTTGATGAAATCATATGGTTAAAATTATTATTTTCTGCAACTACTTTCATCTGATCACCTGGCTTAAAATCAGTTAGTTTTCTTACTTCTTTTATGGCTGCATGCACACCTTTTCTGACCGCTTTCATTTGTTCTATTGGTTTTCCTTGCAAATCTTTTATGTGTATAGTATATGCTGTCTGCCATACGTTAAACTTTTTGATCAGCACAGTACGAACACCTTGATGAATTTCGAAAGGTGACTTTTTAGCTACTGTTTCATTAAATATATTTTTCTTAAAAGGAAAAATTTGGCCCAATTTTTGCTTCACAATTTTTAAGTCCTTAGATTGAACAGGTTTTGGTTCCTTTTTAATTTCAAAGAGGTCTTGATCGAATCCAAAATGCCTGATTTTGTCCAAACGTTCCTTTTCTTCCGCTATCAAATTTAGCAACCCTTTCTTTGAATTAATTACTGAGTAGCCCTTAATTTTGTTTTCTCTGGCGACTTGTTTTAGTTCACGAACGCTCTTCTTAGGCAGCTCTGATTCTTGATACGTAAACAAAGCACTATCTCCGGCATTACTCCAAGCACTGCTTACAGCTTCAAGAAGAGCAGCCTTCTTCATCTTGTATACTCCTTTTAGTTTGAGTTCCGTTGCCAGAACCCTTAGTTCCTTTACAGTTGCACCGGTTCGGTGCTTAATATTTTGTTTTAAATCCATTTATTATATAACTTTTTTTAATTAAAAATTTCATTTTTTAAATAAAAATAATTATAAGACATTACTCTTTTGGGGCTCGAGAGAAATGATAGTAAAATATTTATATAAATAAATAAATGAACAGAATAATTACATTTTGCATTATAATTGTTACCCTAACAAAGGTTCAATTAGAAATAATATCTCATGAAAATCAGAATCAATTTGCTATCAACTATCTGCGTAATTTTGGATACTTGACTATAGACGAACATGAAATTTCAGAAGTAAATGAAACAACTTTCCAATCTGCATTAAAATTGTTACAAGAGTACTACAATCTCGATATCACTGGTGATTTAGATGAATGTACTTTACAATTAATGAATACATCGCGATGTGGTATCACCGATGACGATATAAATTTTACTACTCGGCGGTATAAATGGAATAATAAAAATATAAAATGGCATTATGCTTTAGCTAATCAAGCAATGCAAAGTGTAGCTAGAGCCGCTTTCGATGTTTGGAAAAAACATACAGATCTCTCATTTGAGAACGATTTGAGGAATCCAGATATAATTATATCAAATAAACGTGGTAGCCTTCATAGAAATCACAAAATAAGTGGGCAATGTTTCAGTGGATTTGATGGAAAAGGTGGAGTTTTGGCTCATGCAAATTACCCAAATAGCATTAATTCACCTGTTGAAATTCATATCGATCAAGATGAATCTTGGTATTTAAATACCGATGCTAATACTCCTCAATATCAAACAAATTTACTTTCTGTTATGATACATGAAATAGGCCATGCCTTAGGTATTTCTCATTCAAACAATCCAGATGCTATTATGTATGCATACGCTAACAATCAAATAGAGCTACATCAAGATGACATTTTAGCTATTCAAAGTTTATATGGTAAAGTCACAGAGCCTAACGTACCGGATAAAACACCAACTCCAGATACACCAAAGCCAGAGCCCAATTTATGTGATTTGAATGTCAACACTATTTTAATTGTTAATCAGTTAATGTATGTCTTTTATGAAAAATGGTTTTGGCTTTTAGATCTTGATAACTCAATAGCCTTAAAAAACAAACGACCCCAGTTTATTACAGATTGGTTAACCTTTTTACCTCAAGATTTTAAAACTATTACAGTTGTTTATCAAAGACCCTCTGGTGAGATCGTTATGATTATTGCCAACAAAATCTACATGATGGATTATCCGAGCTTAATATTGGTAAATGGTTATCCAAAAGCCATGTCCATGTGGAACATTAGACCAGATTCAATAATTCATGCGTTGTTAAACACTTACTCAGGCCACACTTATATTTTTTACAATGACGCTTTCTTTTCGGAAATAGACGAATGCAGCTTTAAACCCAAGCAACATGGCATATTATCAAGACGTTTTCCTGGTTTACCGCCTGCAATGGATTCAGCCTTTAGATATATTAACGGAATGCTGTATTTTTTTAAAGGTAGACAAGTATAACAATACAATGAATTCACGAATTATTTGGTTAAAGCTCAAAAATTTGATCTTTCAATGATTGGTATAGACTGTCCAAAAAGGTCATCTTCGTTTATGGAAGTAATAAAGAGTTTGAAAAATACTGTAGCTCAACTAGAGGAAATAAAATAATTATATTAAATATTTAAAAATTTAAATATTTAAAAAATTAAAATAATTTTTTATAGGTAATAAATGGAAGTAAATCAATTTCTCAAGACGCTCAACAGCATCAACGAACAAAAGACGTTTAAAAAACTCAGTGAGTTAGAAATAGGGAACGAATACCTTATAACGAATGTAGATGGTATAAATACAAAATATGGAAATAAAACTTTTCTAGAACTTGATAGTGAATTTAAGGTTATATTGCCTGACAAATACAACAAGGTGCTAAGTTGTGGAAAGGAAAAAAAGAAAATGATAGGGTTGAAAATGGTATACCACGGCACAAAAGAAGTCTATGGTGGTTGCAAAGCGCACAATCTTGAATTCTTTTAAACATTTTCTTAAATTTTCGTAACTCCCCGACAAATTTTAAGTAGAAAATTTATGGTTTTAATGGTTAGTAACCATTAAAATCAAATACCAGAATTAAAGTAAAATTAAGGATTCCTTCGTAGCTTTATAAAAGCTGTAACAGCTATCTATGTCATCACCATTAAGTTCAAAAAGATAATCTATACTATCCTCAGACAACTGATTTATAAATACTTCTACATTTTCAGTAGGATGTAGTAAAAACAGGAAGAAAGAAAGGGTTATTCGCTTTACTCGGGCGTCCATTTATATATACAAAAAATTATAATATAACATTTTCTTTATTAACCCAGCTATTGTGAGAATTATCAAAGCCCAACCATTTGACATATACCCGATTTCCTTTCTTTCTTAAAACTTTTTCAACAAGATATGCCTCTGGATACTTTGTTTTCTGTAATTCTTGCTCATAAAAGTTCCCCTTTATTTCTTCCGCATTTACATCTTTCAATTTGTACGTAATAGGGTCGGAATAAACGATATCTTTTATTTCAAATATTTCAGTCGACCAATTTCCTGTGTATCCTTTTTCAAATATACCTTTTAGTTTACTAATTCTGACTTGATCGCCAACTTTAAATTTCGCTTTTTCTTCCGCTCCTACGCTTACAGTGTAAACATTTTTCAACAAATGTTCTTCATTAGCTTTGTTTACGTTTTTTGGCTTCATATTTATAGTTGTGTGCGTCGTATTATTGTAGCCATTAATTAACTTTGGTAAAATGCCAACCCAGCAGTAGTTTCCTTGAATATCAAACTGCTTCCACATTTTCTCTTTTAAGGTCCTATTGAATCGTTCTACAACTGAAGCTTTTACTTCAGTAAAAGTCGAATAATGATTGATATTAAATGTTTTCATTAATTTTGAAAATTCTTTATTGTAAAATTCTTTACCGTTGTCTGTTTGAAGATTTTTGGGTTTTCTGTTTTTTAAAATACCATCAAACGCTTCAGCAACACTTTTACCCGTTTTATCTTTGACTGGTACACCCCAGGCATACTTTGAAAATACATCAATGACTGTTAACAAATACTTGTAGCCTTTATTAAGCTTCGATATCCCCTTTATTTTTCCAGAGTCCATTTCTACCAAATCCGCTTGCCAAATGTCATCAATGCCGTGAGTTGTAACCCTCCTTCTCGGAAAATTCTTCCTCGTGGGTTTATGAATTTCGTTTATAATTTCCTCCCGAATGCTAACGGGTGGTTCTCTAATTTTGGTAGAACCCCCTATTTCTACACTCTCATTAACTTTTTTTTTCAAACCTGCTTTTCTTACTCCCACACTCGGAACATAAACCTTCGATTCTAGTTCGACCATTTTTTGTCGAAAGGGTGCGAGGATGCAGAGTTTGAGTAAACGTTTTGCACTTTAAACACCAAATGTGATTATTCATTTATTAACTAATTAATTAATTAAAATTAATTATAAAATAAGCATTGGTTTTACTCAGACACCCAACATTGAAGAACGCAAACTATCTTACAAGAAACAAGGGTCTACTACGGGATAATTTTTGTCGTTGTTTAGTTGTTCCCAAATGAGAGGTATAAATAACCTTAGTTGCCCATTTTCTAAATTTTTGAACTATAGGATTGCCTCTAGAGCTGTAAATAACCTTTAATAACCCTTCGTGTGTTAAAAATGTTTAAAGCGAACCATTTTTTCTATTATCCACCAACTCATCATTGGTCAATTGGTGGATAACAAAATTTTTATAATGTGAAGGTGAAATATAACCTTTATCTTTATGTCTTAAAACAGATATTAAGTTTGGTATATCAAATATTTTAGAGATATCTTTAACCTTAAAAAATATTTTATCCTCATTTCTTTCGCCTCTGGTTTCAACATTAAAAATATTGCCTTCATCATCCATAAATTTTTCAAAATCTTCAAGCTGAATTAATGGTGGTAAAAGATCATATTTATAAGATATAGTGGTATTAATTTTAGGAACATTTTGTTTAACCCAAGCCCTTTGTTGAGGAAATTAACTTTTTTATATTTATATTTATATTTATATTTATATTTTAATTAATTAATTAATTAATAAATGGAATCAATTACCGATATTCTGAACAGCAAACTTGTCTATAATAGCAAACAAGTGGTTATTGCTATTGATGAAAATAACGATTCATGGTTTAAAGCTAAAGATATTGCTTTAATATTGGAGTATAGAGATACAGATAAAGCAATTCGAAAACACGTTGCTATTGAAGACAAAGGTACATTCGATACCTTAAATAACCCCGCCGTTTTGGCGGGGTTAAAAAATATACATCCTCAAACCATATTTATTAATGAATCTGGTTTGTATTCGCTTATTTTATCATCTAAAAAAGAGGAAGCTAAAAAATTTAAGAAATGGGTAACGAAAGAAGTCCTTCCATCAATTCGAAAGTACGGAGAATACAAAATTAAAGAAGAATATAAGAACCAACTAGTTGGGTTAATGCAGAAACTTCAAATAAAGGAAGCAGAAAACGAATCTCTTACCCCATTAGCCACACCTCTTGCACTTAAAACTAGTAAGAATAATTGTCTGCTTATTATAGATAAGCATGAACCAAACGAAAAGTACAGATACTATGCAATAAGGGCGCAGAGACAACAGGTGAATCAAGCAATCAAAAAAATATGCAAGCGGCACCCCGATTGTGAGATAGTTTATGAAAAATATAATGATCCTAATAGCGTAAAGTTGTATGTGCTTATGAAAGAACAAATAAAAATTAGCTATTCGGGAAACCATTTTAATATTCCATTTACTCCTGATCTTCTTAAAGGAACAATAGAGATGTTGTATAAAAACCTGTTACATTAGACTGTTTTTAATGGATATTTTCTCCATTAAAAACTAAAACATTTTAACATTAGTGTTATTCGACCGATTCATCAGGATGAGGTTCATATGCATCAAGTATTACTTCACCAAACATCGTCACACTAACATTTATTGGAAGTTTTAAAATTACGCTGCCCATTTTATTTTTAAAGCATAAAGCATCACCAGATTTAACGTTGAAGGGCTTACTAGTATCTACCATAATTTTTTCTTCTTTGGAACGTGCAATATAAACGTCTAATACTGTTTTAATAGCGTCATCTGTATATGAAGTAAATACTTTATCTGGGTCTACGATACGAACAAATACTTTCCTAATCGTTGCGTTGTATGTAATAATATGCTTAATTTTATCTTTCTCTGCAAAAAGGTCCTTTTGTAATATTATCCTATCAAACACCTTTCTTTCTAAGTTGTCAACCTTTTCTGTTAATGTTGATACTGGTGCAAGACAAGTAGTGACATATTCCGAGAACAATTTTTCTATTTCTTCTTTCGTGAAGTAGTTATCTTTAGGAAAATCCCCTTCAGTAGTAAGTGGTTTGAGCTTTTCTAAGAGATATTGCTTATTAACTACATCTTTATTGTTGATTGGATCTTCAATATTCGCTATACTTTTACCTTGAAAATCAATCCATGTTTTTGAAACAAAAAAAAGCTCACCAAGGCGTTTATTTAGAGCCGTAACTAGCCTTGAAAATCGTTTTTCTAAATCATCCTTTGTGTTAGCTTTAATATTTAATGAACTACCCTCTCCGTTTATAATTTTATTTCCAAATATGTCCATTTATTAAATCTATAATTTCGTTAAAATGAGCGGGATTAGGGGTACCCAAATTCGAAAACAACTTTAAAACAAGGACACATAAATGACCACATATATATTCATCAAACATTTGAATTCTTTCGGCGTTATAAAATAGGTTGCTAGCTCCCAAATAATTTACTAGTTTTTCAGGAACATCTCCACCAAATGAGTCAAAGACGAATTTTTGGTTACCCTTTTTAAAGTAACAAATCCAATGAGTACCTGCATGATGCGACGTATCCAAGTTTACAATTCCTGATTCACAATCATTAGGTTTTGTAGGCAGTTCATCAATCATAAAAACATTTCGAAAATGCTTTATGTTCATTTCGTGTATTATTTTAAGTATATCGAAATTACTTAAAGGGTGCTTATAGTTGGAAAGTATATCACTCAATATCGATGAAATTTCTCTTTTTTTTAAATTTTAGTTATTCCCAAACAACCTTGTCCAGTCTTTTTTTCGATCACCAGATTATGTCTAATTTGTTCAGCCAATTCCGCATCTTCTTTTTGCTTTTTATGAACAGCGCTTGTAATGGCTGCAGCGCCACCTGCCAGCGAACCAATGGCACCCAATGCAGCTAATATTAATGGCAAAAATCCTCCTTGGTGTTCATTAATTCCAGAACCTTCTTTCTTCCTACTGAGATATTCGAATATTTTCTTTACAATTGGAATGGACAAACTTATAAGTAAGCTACCACCTTTTTGAATTTTTCTTGCTTTCTGCTTCTTTTGTGTATCTGTCAAGTACTCATCTAGATAGTCATGCTTTTTCAGATTTTCGTTGGAGAGTTTTATTTTAATAGCTTTGGGTTTTAGTTTCCCTTTTTGGAAAACGTTGTAATCAATACTAAATCCTTTCATTTATTTAATGAAAAAATTATAAACAAAAATTTTACAAATTTATACTCAGACGCCCCAACCATTTTCATCTAACCCCATTCCCATTTTTCTTTTTCCATACATTATTCCAGTAACGGCTGTAGCTGCTAGTCTCTCACTCAAGTTAGCATCTTTACTGAAGATTCTTTCTTTTGCAGCCTTTTGTAATTCTTTATCTGCTTGATGTCTGTGCTCTAATTTTGTATGGTCGCGGTATGCTATATCATGTAATTTACATGCTTCGTCTAATGGGTTGGACCCCTGAACACCTTCGGCTAGTTGCTTGTCTAATGGATTACCAGGACCACAAAATTTATATCCCGGGAGTGTTAAGTCAATATTATTTTCACCTATTTTATTAATCATCCAATTAACTAATCCTTTACCATGTTTTTCAGATTCCCAGAATGTATGGGGAATGTTATTTAAAAACCTAATTAGATATGGAATACCTTTAGGATTATTAACAATGAAGTCATTAAACTTACTCGTAAGCATCTTCGTTATTCCAACCTTTTCATTGTGATAGACGTTGTTTCCAGCATTTTCTTCGCCATGAATTACCATTAATCTGTCTATTAATTCCCTTACATCATCCATCCACACATATTCAATCGGTCCTTTTGAATATTTTTTTACAAAACCAAATCCTGATTTAGGAGGAGTGGTTAGAGATGCAGCTCTTTCTTTTCTACTAACTTTTTCTGAAAGCCATATATCCTTTATCAACGTATTATATTTTTTGCCAACACTGCTTTTAGGTTTAGTGCTATTTGGGTCATTGTTTTGATACATAGCATTTGTAATTTTTAAAATAGTCTTATATGTGCTGCGGTCTTCGTCTGTATACTCATCATCGTTAGGTATATCATTTAAGGTTAAAAATAGCATTAAACCCTTTGTAGCTTTAAAATTCTTACCCTTAATTATAATATCGTCATTACTGAATTCAACTTTTGAGTCACCTATATAATAACCCTGATAGTTCTTATCATACCTTATTCCAAATTTAGGGTCACTAATTCTAGGTAAATATTTTGAAATTATTACCCCTAAGTGGACCGTAGAATAATCAGTTATGCCTTTCCTCTTAACATTTTCTTCACTTTTATCATACTCTTCATCGGTCTCTTGAAATAAACTCCTCCCCTTTTCTTTCTGAAGTTGCGACTCTAAATTCTTTCTGACCTTTCTTGCCGATTTTAAAGCTTCTTTTTGCTCATCAGTGACATCATATTCATCCAAGAAATGGGAACCTTCGGAATCTGAAGGAAAGTCTTCTTTATAGTCAATTCTGTAAGGAATTAATTGTTTCTCCACTTCTCTATTTTCTTCTATAGCTTTAATAACATTTTCACTGATGTCATTTAACTTGTTGCCTAAAACATTAACAGCATCGATAACAGGTTGATCTTCTTTTTTATACTTCTCGTATTCCGTTATAGGCTGCTTCTTCCATATTCGAAATTCGTCTTTTAATTCTTCAAATTTCTTCCTATTCCTTCTTGCTTGTTGAACTACCTTTTGATCGTATTTCGCAAACATCTTTATTATAGGTGAAATTTAAAAAAAATGACGTTTGATGCTAACATTGACGTTTGACATTTGACGCTGACATTGACGCTGTACGTTGTACGCTGTACGTTGACGCTGAAGTTGTACGCTAACGATGTTGGTGTTAGAATACTCAACCCAAAACCTGCCAATACCCCTGGAGTAGTTACCCAACATTTAGAAACGTTTTAATTTTATTCCTATATTTACCATCGTTAGCTTTGCGATTCATATCAATAGTAATAAAACCAAACTCCTCATTCCAACATTTGCTGCAAATATTCTTAAAGTCTTCAAATTTCATATCGCCACCAACAAATTCTTGATAAATATGATTTAAATTGGTATTATCTTGCCTAAATATGTTTAAGAAGTTTAAGTTATCACGAACTAATTGTTTTGGTATTTTTGAATACGTTTGAGCTAAGTAAAAACAGTCAATCCCTTTATGTCTTCCTCGTGTAAAATATTCTCGAACTATGTCTTGGTTTTCCAGTATGAAATCGTCGAAAATTACAACTGACCTATCTTCACATTTATCCAGGGGCATTATGCTTTCATCGTCATGAATAAATTGTGCAATGGACTTTCCTAACTTCTCTTCGATTTTATTACATTTTTCCATAAACTGTTGATAATTAGATTGATCTAAACTTTTAGAGAAGATGTAAAGGTTGTTTATTTTTTCCCAGTTTAACCATCCAGGTGCCAAAATATAATTGTCAATCATTAAGGTTGTTTTACCACAATTACTGGGGCCTATTATAGCACAACGAATGGAATTCGGTAATAATTTGCCATGTTTGTTCTTTACTTGCTTTTCTACAAGTCTTACTTGTGGGTCCCAATCTACAACATTTCGTTTACTCATTTTCGTTTATTTTATTAATTAATGAATGAATTAATAAATGAAGAGAATTTTTGAACTAAGTGGTAAAACTTCGGTTTTAGAGAAAAGGTTAAATGTTCCATTGCGAGATGAATTTACAAAAGTTGGATTAATAGGGTTTTACTCAACCTTCCTAACACCAAATATTACAACAAAAAACAATAAAATACACTATGAAAAAGTATCAGGTACGATAACTGAAATGTTTATTCCACCAGGTCAATATAATGTAGAAAATTTACAAAAAGCTATTCAAAGTCAAGAACCTAAGATTAGTATTGAACAAAATAAAATTCTAAACAGATTGGAAATAATTAGTGATTATAAAATATATTTTGACCAAGAAGAAAGTATTGGTTCGGTTTTAGGTTTTAATAATCAAATTGTAGAACCAAAAAACCAAAACACTTGCTCGGAACTTACCTAAAATAATTCCGTTCGAAAATATCCGCGTTCATTTCAATTTAGCGGATGGAATGTTTGTAAAAGACTCTGAGCATTTTCACCGTGAAACGAATATTATTGCATCATTTAAGCCAGCCCTAGAATTTAGTGCTCCAATAATTTATGAGCCGAATTATCCTGTATTTTGCCCAGTTTTCGATAAAATTCAGAATTTAAAAATTACTGTGACCAATGAGAATGACGAAGTAATAGATTTCAACGGCGCAACAGTTACTGTAATTTTAGAGATGAGTTAATTATTTCCGCTTCATTTAATTTTCTATTATTTTTCTTATAATAAATGAACAAAGTAGAAAGTTACCAGTGGCAGTCTTTTCCTGTAAATGAAAAGACTAAAAACAATTTAAATTTGCCAAACAAGGACGTGGAAATAGATATTAAAGTTGGTGATGGTTGGATTGATAATAATGCGCACCTGTATATTACTTTCGATGTAACTCATGCTGATGGAACTGATTACACTAACTATGAAGGAAAGTCAAATGTAAAGCTAATTGACAATTACCCCACTCAATTTTGGAGCACTGTAACCGTGAAAAAACGAGGACACACTATCTATCGAATTGACCATCCAAATATATCTTCAACGGTTCTGTTTAATTTAACAGCCTCTTATAGTGATAAAATGATATATTCAGGTAATTTTCTTAATAATGGTAAATTGCAGAAAAAATCAAATGAGTTAAGGTACCCTTTAAGTCTTCTTGGTGGCTTTTTTAAGGATTTTAAAGAGATTATGTGGGAAGGAGATTTAACTGTTACATTTACATGGAGTCAAAATGCGACCGATGCTTTGTATAGATGGTGGACTAAGAATACCGATGGGGGCAATGTTGCTGGAACTCTCCCGGAGGAAGGAAAAGTTACCGTAAAGTCAATGGAGATAAAAATTCCTGTTGTTAAATACGAACCAAATTATGAGCTTGAACTGAGAGAGAAAATACTAAAAGAACCACGAATTCCTATATCATTCTTTGACCTTCAAACTCAAGAAATTTCAGGCCTAAGTGGGAAAAGGAATTTTGAAATAGATATTACTAATTACTACAATTCAATGGAGTTTGATCTGCCATATTTTATTTTTGTTGTGTTTCAAACTAATAGAAAAGGTAACCAAGATATGAATAGTTCCAAATTTGATCATGTTCAGCTTCAAAATATTTACATGAAAAACGGAAGAAATGAAATGTTTCCGGAAGAAATGTGGAATATCAATCCTCCTAATACTTATCTAAATGCCTATTATGCTTTTAGGGACTTTAAGCGTATAACTGAGCTGAAGTATAATGTTGTTGTAACCCCCACAGAGTTCATTGCTTCTTATCCTATTTATGTTATCAATATAAGTCGGCGTAGAAATGTAGTAACACCTCAGAAAACCAGTATGAAATTGGTAGCAACATTTAATGCCAATATACCAGAAAATACGCTTGCTTATATAATTATGTACGGTAAAAAGAATTTAACCTATGATGCTAAGCATGGAATAGTTACTGAAAACTTTTAAATATGAGAGTAGTTGTTATTCATTTTAATAAATTAGTAAGAGTTTAGTTTTTAAGTTTAATTGAACTTAAAAACTAAGAATTAAAAAATGATATTTTAGGTGAAAAGGCAATTAAATCTGCAAAATTTTGTTATTTATAGATATAAAAAGCAGTTAATAAATATGGAACCCGAATATAATATAATGCCTTGCAGCCTGACAAATATTTTAAAAGGGGGTTGTGTTTCAAATACACCCACCAAAGTAAATAATGTGCCTGAGTGTATTAAGAAAATAGTCTTTGATTACTACCTTAAGCTGCAAAATTTTCAACTGACAATCTTAACACGCGTTAGTGATGACAGTGATTTCATGGAAATTGGTGATGCCTTAGAGGAATTAGAAGAACAAGTGGACAAATTAATAGTTTCGGTTAAATAACTATTGTTATTATTTAATTAGTAAGAGTTTAGTTTTTAAGTTTAATTGAACTTAAAAACTAAGAATTAAGAAAATTATATTTTAGGTGAAAAGGCAATTAAGTCTGCAAAATTTTGTTATTTATAGATATAAAAAACAGTTAATAAATATGGAACCTGAATACGCCATTATCGTCCGTTGCGTCGACGTAAATAATGTGCCTGAGTGTATTAAGAAAATAGTCTTCGATTACTACCTCAAGCTGCAAAATTTGCAACTAACTATCTTAGCACGCGTTAGTGATGAAAGTGACTGTGTAGAAATTAGTGAGGCATTAATGGAATTAGAAGAGCAAGTAAAGAAACTTATAGTTTCGGCTGAGCACAGTGCGAAAGAAGAAGGAAAAAGTTAAAAATAAGTTATCAGTGAACTTGACCAGGAAACTCCGGTAGCCTTGATACACTCTTAGTCGATAAGATAACCTCGCTATCACTCTCTCTTTGTGCCATCCGCTCACTCGCATGGAAGTGATGTGCTAAATTAAATATTACTTAGAACCCAGCTGTTAGTCTTGTTACACCGGAAGTACTAGTAGCAAAGCAAGAAACTACGTAGTATGTGCAGCGCGATCTATTAGCAAACAATAAAAGCTCTTCGTAGTGCACTTCTCGTAAGCAATTGCACCACATAAAGCCGCAAACGCGCTTATTATTCGCTTTCCTCGTAGCTCAGGAGGACAAGTGTTAGGAATGTTGAGGTTTGTTCACTTAGAAGCGGAGGCGCCCTGCTTCTATGGTTCGAATCCCACTCAATCCTTTCAAAAAATAACTGAGTCATTAATGGAGAGAGGACTAAAGAGCAAATGCTCTCCAGGCACATAAGGGAGCCTGAGAGATGCAAAGTAAAAAAGAGTGGCCACTCAAGGAGCGAGAGAAGGAGAACAAAGAACAAAGAAAAAATCCCCAGGGGAAACAACGAAGAGAAATTAAAAACCAGCGCTGGCTTCGAAACACCCCTGGGGGTTTCTCCGAAATGTCGGAGTTTTGCAAAAATTTGGTAACTGTAATTTTATCCATAATTCTTTAAAAAGTCACTGGTTCTTCTGCCCCAAGAAGAGATATGTCACTATAATTTACAGCCTTGTTTTAACCATTATTCTATCCATTGTTTCTAAAACGTTATTGGTGATTTTAGTCATTATTTTAACCATTATTCTTTCCCTAATTTCTAAAAATGTTACTGATAATTTTAGCCTTGTTTTAACCATTATGCTATCCATAATTCTTTAAAAATTTACTGGTTCCTTTCATCCATTATTTTAGGTGTTTGTAGGATCAATTTGTGTTTCGTTTTATAGGTAGAGGTAAGCATAACTTTGTCATTTATATATTAGAGTCATTTTTATGGTTACTTTTAACCATATTTTATTAAAATAATATTGGTAATTTTATGGCTACGTTATCCATAACTTTTTATTATTTTTATGGTTAATTTTTATGGATAATAGTAACCACAAATTAAATAGTGTTTTATGGTTAGTTTTAACCATCATTACTATCAATATTTTTTTATTACGTTTTATGGTTAGTAGTAGCCATATTTCTTTAGAAAGTTGGTGGACATTTAATGGTTAATTTTAAGCATAAATGTGATAGTGTTTTATGGTTGGTTGTAGCCATAATTTCATATGAAATTATAGGTACTTTTTATGGTTATCTTTAGCCATAAAAGGTAATTCAAATTATGGTTAGTCCTAACCATAATTTATCTGAAAAAATGTAATGGTTAAGATAACCATATTTTCTTTGGACAAATTTTTTCAAGAAGTTTAAGGTCATTTTATCCATAATTTCTTTAAAGAAAATATAATGGTACTTTTAACCACACTTAATTGTCTGTCCCATACCGCCGCCTATACTACTACCCTGATTTACCCCTACAGTACTTGTCCTCGACCATCCCATCCATAACTAAGCTTGATATTCCTGGGTGTCTTAATATGTGTCCTACCCTCCTATCTCTCCTCTTCATTAGCAGTCACCAGAAATATCTCTCCTCTCCCACTCGTCTTAATACCTCTTCATTTGTTACCCTATCTACCCATCTGATCATCATTCTCCTGTATCAACACATTTCAAAAGCTTCAATTCTCCTCTTTTCTGCTGCACCATTAGTCAATTAGTACAACTCAGCAACTTTTCTAGGTATAAGGCGTGCCTTGTGCGGGGTTTCAATGGCAGTGAAACACAAAATACCAACTTGAATGAAATTAGTTTGCCTAATTCCTCAGTAAGAGTAATTAAGAAAAAAATATAATTTAATGTCACATCCGGTAGAATACGACACATTCGTCTGTGAATATGGGTTGCAGATCACGGTAAAAACGAAAAAGAGCAGATCAATATTGGCAAACAGAAATATTCAGTTAACAAAAAACAAATTTATAAAGAAAATGAAAGCATACCGTGCAAAATAGAAAGCATCTTAGCATTGTAAAATAGCGTAAATATCCGAAAGCTCGCTCACAATAACCAGCTCAAAGAGTATAAAATTAGACTCAAAATCACGCTCGTATCCGACATTAAAAACCACCATTATACATAAAATATATCTCATTTTACGGGTATCAATGCGAGGAACAATGTTCGTGCTTTCCCCTTCTACGAACCCCGCGTTTTAAGGCCCTAAAACGAACGGTTTTCGAGATATTGCCAGAAAACTATCCCCGGTCTGCGAAATTGCATCGGTTGCCATAGTAACATTGATCTGTTTCTCATAGGGAACACAGTTATTTGGAAATATCTCCGAAACCGTTCATTTTAGGAACTTAAAAAGTGTGTTTCTGGGTCCCTACAGGACCTCCGAGTATTGTTTCTCGTATCTGGCGGCTTAAAATGAGCTAAATCCGAACTTTGTACCGACTGTCCTTGCTCACTGCCAAAGGGCCGAAAAAAGTCACTTACAAATTGAATTTTCAAAAACCGTTTCTTAGTGAGCCTCTAAATACTTGGATCAACCAACATGCAAAATTTCATCATTCTAGGTCTAGTGGTTTGAGCCTGCGATGATGAGTCAATTTTGGATGCTCAGTGCCAAAGGGCCGAAAAAAGTCACTTACACATAGAATTTTCAAAAACCGTTTCTTAGTGAGCCTCTACATACTCGGATCAACCAATATGCAACATTTTAGCTTTCTAGGTCCAGTGGTTTGAGCCCTGCAGTGATGAATCAATTTTGGATTACATATAATAGATGAGACTTTCCAAGTCGATTTGCTCGTAGAAATATGGAATATAGCTCATTTTGAGCGTATCAATGCGAGGAGCAATGTTCATAGTCTCCACTTCTAAGAAGTGGGAACCCAACCCCGCGTTTTAACGCCCCAAAACGAACGGTTTTCGAGATATTGCCAGAAAAATATCCCAGGTCTGCAAAATTGCATCGGTTGCCATAGTAACGTTGATCTGATTCTCAGAGGGAAATCAGTTATTTGGGAATATCTCCGAAACCGTTCATTTTAGGAACTTAAAAAGTGTGTTTCGGGGTCCCTACAGGACCTCCGAGTATTGTTTCTCGTATCTGGCGGCTTAAAGTGAGCTAAATCCGATCTTTGTACCGACTGTCCTTGCTCAGTTCCAAAGGATCGAAAAGAGTCACTTACAAATTGAATTTTCAAAAACCGTTTCTTAGTGAGCCTCTAAATACTCGGATCAACCAACATGCAAAATTTCAGCTTTCTAGGTCTAGTGGCTTGAGCCCTGCGATGATGAGAAAATTTTGGATGCTCAGTGCCAAAGGGCCGAAAAAAGTCACGTACAAATAGAATTTTCAAAAACCGTTTCTTAGTGAGCCTCTACATACTCGGATCAACCAATATGCAACATTTTAGCATTCTAGGTCCAGTGGTTTGAGCCCTGCAGTGATGAATCAATTTTGGATTACATATAATAGATGAGTTTCCAAGTCGATTTGCTCGTAGAAATATGGAATATAGCTCATTTTGAGCGTATCAATTCGAGGAGCAATGTTCATAGTTTCCACTTCTATGAAGTGGGAACCCAACCCCGCGTTTTAACGCCCTAAAACGAACGGTTTTCGAGATATTGCCAGAGAAATATCCCAGGTCTGCAAAATTGCATCGGTTGCCATAGTAACGTTGATCTGATTCTCATAGGGAAATCAGTTATTTGGGAATATCTCCGAAACCGTTCATTTTAGGAACTTAAAAAGTGTGTTTCGGGGTCCCTACAGGACCTCCGAGTATTGTTTCTCGTATCTGGCGGCTTAAAGTGAGCTAAATCCGATCTTTGTACCGACTGTCCTTGCTCAGTTCCAAAGGGTCGAAAAAAGTTACTTACAAATTGAATTTTCAAAAACCGTTTCTTAGTGAGCCTCTACATACTCGGATCAACCAACATGCAAAATTTCAGCTTTCTAGGTCTAGTGGCTTGAGCCCTGCGATGATGAGACAATTTTGGATGCTCAGTGCCAAAGGGCCGAAAAAAGTCACGTACAAATAGAATTCTCAAAAACCGTTTTTTAGTGAGCCTCTACATACTCGGATCAACCAATATGCAACATTTTAGCTTTCTAGGTCCAGTGGTTTGAGCCCTGCGGTGATGAATCAATTTTGGATTACATATAATAGATGAGACATTCCAAGTCGATTTGCTCGTAGAAATATGGAATATAGCTCATTTTGAGCGTATCAATGCGAGGAGCAATGTTCGTAGTTTCCACTTCTTGACGTGGGAACCAAACCCCGCGTTTTAACGCCCTAAAACGAACGGTTTTCGAGATATTGCAAGAAATCTATCCCCGGTCTGCGAAATTGCATCGGTTGCCATGGTAACGTTGAACTGTTTCACAAAGGGAACACAGTTATTTGGGAATATCTCCCAAACCGTTCATTTTAGGAACTTAAAAATTGTGTTTCGGAGTCCCTACAGGACCTCCGAGTTTAGTTTCTCGTATCTGGCGGCTTAAAATGAGCTAAATCCGATCTTTGTACCGACTGTCCTTGCTCAGTGCCAAAGGGCCGAAAAAAGTCACTTACAAATTGAATTTTCAAAAACCGTTTCTTAGTGAGCCTCTACATACTCGGATCAACCAATATGCAAGATTTCAGCTTTCTAGGTCTAGTGGTTTGAACCCTGCGGTGATCAGTCAATTTTGGATTATATATAATAGACTAGCAGGTACCCGCGACTTCGCCCGCGATCAAGACAATGGGGACGATGCGTTATTGCTGATAATTGGTCTATTCTATTACAGCAATCGCGGCTATAGGTGGTCCCATTCTAATTCTGAATATTCTGATGCATACAGTATATTGATATGAGCAGCAAAGTGGGAATTTTATAGAGTTGTGAATGCCTGCAGGGTTCGATGTTACATTATGTTAACACATTTTAAAATTACGTTTTTGGTTTTGTTGTCTGGATGCTCGCGAGCACGCCACATACTGTTGCCCATGGGAAAAAATGGTTTTTGTCTAAATGTACACGTGCTACTGTTAAATGTGTGTCATTGCGCTTTGTTAAAGAAATTGCGAATATTGTTTGAAGAGGGAACTGCACTCTTGCACACTGGAATGGCAAATCTATCGGAATATGGGGAATTAAAAGTATTCTTACTTAAGCTATTCTGGATGTAATTTGGCCATACTTATTGATGATTTGAACGTCAACATATCGCTATTAATAGACCTATAGTTAAATATCTCTCACCTTGGCCGCTGATGTACATTATGCAGTCTCTTCCAGTGTTACATCCCAGGGATTGAAATCTCCAACCATACTTTTGCCTCACATGCCTCTCTAAGTAATTACAATTCCTGACTGTTGTTGTTTGAGTCTTCAGTTTTTCAACTGGTTTGATGCAGCCCTCCATATCTCCCTCTCCTGAGCTAATCGTTTCATCTCTACATAGCTACCACACCCTACATCCGAGGCAATCTGTTTAACCCTGGTTTACCCCTACAGTTCTAGTCCGCCACCCTCCCATCCATAACTAAGTGTGCTATTCCTGGGTGTCTTAATATGTGCCCTACCCTCCTATCTCTTATCTTCATTAGCAGTCGCAAGAAACATCTCTCCTCTCCCACTCGTCTTAATACCTCTTCCTTTGTTACCCTATCTACCCATCTGATCATCATTCTCCTGTATCACCACATTTCAAAAGCTTCAATTCCCCTCTTTTCTGTTGCGCCATTAGTACATTAGTCCAACTCAGCAACTTTTCTAGGTTTAAGCCGTGCCTTGTGCGGGGATTCAATGGCCGTGAAAGACAAAATACCAACATTATTCCTCAGTAAGAGTAATTAAGAAAAAATAATAATTAATGTGACAGCCGGTAGAATACGACACATTCGACTGTGAATATGGGTAGCTGATCATGGTAAAAAACGAAAAAGAGCAGATCAAAATTGGCAAACAAAAATATTCAGTTAACAAAAAACAAATGTATAAAGAAAATGAAAGCGTGCCGTGCAAAATAGAAAGAATCTTAATATTGCAAATTAGAGTAAAGTTCTGAAAGCTCGCTTACAATAACCAGCTCAAATAGTATAAAATTAGACTCAAAATCATGATCGTATCCGACCCCAAAAGCCACCAATATAAATAAAATATATCTCATTTTACGGGTATCAATGCGAGGAACAATGTTCGTGGTTAGAAGTGGGAACTGAACCCCACGTTTTAAGGCCCTAAAACGAACGGTTTTCGAGATATTGCCAGAAAACTATCCCCGGTCTGGGAAATTTCAGCGGTTGCCATAGTAACGTTGATCTTTTTCTCAGAGGGAACACAGTTATTTGGGAATATCTCCGAAACCGTTCATTTGGGAACTTAAAAAGTGTGTTTCGGGTACCTACAGGACCTCCGAGTATTGTTTCTCGTATCTGGCGGCTTAAAATGAGCTAAATCCGACCTTTGTACCGACTGTCCTTGCTCAGTGCCAAAGGGCTGAAAAAAGTCACTTACAAATTCAATTTTCAAAAACCGTTTCATAGTGGGCCTCTACATACTCGGATCAACCAACATCCAAAATATCGGCTTTCTAGGTCTAGTGGTTTGAGCCCTGCGTCGATGAGTCAATTTTGGATGGTCAATGCCAAAGGGCCGAAAAAATTCACTTTCAAATTGAATTTTCAAAAACCGTTTCTTAGTGAGCCTCTACATACTCGGATCAACCAACATGCAAAATTTCAGCTTTCTAGGTCTAGTGGTTTGAGCCCTGCGATGATGAGTCAATTTTGGATTATATATAATAGATAATCCAACACGGCGCCCATGTGATACATTTCACTAGTTCTCAATATCTCCGGAATTATTACAGCAAACAAACTGACATTTTGTGACTTTTAAAATTCTGAGATACACAAAAATAACATGGCGGCCAAGTTAGTTTGAAATATTTAAAATGACTTTTCTGGCGATCTAATCACCTGAGAGCAGTGAATCTTGGCACAGTTAATATTTAGTCAGAGCTTAGTATAGAGATATTTCATGTTGAATTGCTTTTAATAATTCAAGATGGCATCTGTTCGGAATTGTTAAATCTTATCTTTATTTCACTTATCCTATTCAAGAGATCAAAAAGAAGGTTCTTATGATGGACTTCAGTAATAATCATTATATAATGGCACTAAATTCTGTAACATACTTTATGTTCGACCCTCACTATTATGTGTCAGAAAACTGTATCATAATGATGGTCATTATAACACCGTTTTTCATTACGATACAGTTTCTCCAGTCAATCAGAGCTCGTTCATTGACCAATTAGGTAACGATACCTTCGCGCATGCACTCAAAATCCAACATGTCGGACATAAACACAACATCGAACTATAATAAATTACCGACATGGAATACGCGTCCATACGTTCGCGTAAATAAACTGGCGAATATGAGACAAGAAATAGCACTGTACCGGTACCTCAATATCCCCAAAACCAATTTCTACACAGCGCGTGGTTTTAACACGACTTCAGTGATAGTTTTACTGAATACTGGTGCGCAATCTGAACATATGGTATGGAAGCACACAGAGCGCATGCGTCGGTTGTCCAGAGAGCTTGGACAAGAGAGATATACTACCCACCGCAGCACCCGATCACAACATTCTAGTGACCGAACAGATATTTATGAATATTTATGTTAAAACATATAATAAAGTTATAATTATCGTCGAGCATAAACAGTCGTATGCAACTCGCCTATAATGGAAATTAAGACACTCGTATGGAAATTATAAAACTCGCATACGCTCGTTTTATAAAAATACTCGTGTCATTATAGCCATTATAAGCTCGTTGCATAATGTACTATTTCGTAAACCATAAGAACCGTGCAATTGACTTTTTTTTATCACCAGTGACGCGATTTTTCTATCTCGTGAAAGGAGTCATAATTACCGATACTGAAAGTTATATTCTAGCACATAATTTCTCAATATAACGGTGGTGATTTAGGTTGCTTTAAGGGGTCATCACCAAGGTCATATACCCCAATTTTCTATAACAGGCATCGTGCATTTTGGGTTAGGCCTATACGCTTGTTCATGCCTGAAAAGAACGTATTTTACAGTGTTCTATTGAGCCTGTATCTCGGTAATTTGATAAACCAGTCCTTAGTGTTGTATTCATGTAATATATAAGTCTCATCGTGTAACTTTGGACACTTATTTTCCAGTGCTGGAGGTGTGTTGACGTGAGTTATCTTGAGTAACGATGAAAGCTTTGATTTAAATAGGACATAGTAAGACCATTTTGCTTTCATTTTCAAAATATTATTTTAATATTTATAGTATAAAATGATTATAATATTCGGATATTGAGTTTAGAGATTGAAATGTTTGCTCTAGGCTATAATTTATCACAACATAATTCATGTACCAAAAGCTACTTAGTATGTCACATGGAAAATCCTTTTAATAGGCGGGAGAGCCTAGTGGAATATATGAAAACAGGCTGTTTAGTTCTTCAATGAACTACTTGTTCTTACAATAATATATGAGACATACCATTGTAGTCTTAATGACGGCCTCGTGATGTAGGGGAGGTTCCGTGGGCGATTCTGAGCCCCGTGAGGGATTTTAAATCTGACTTGCTCTGATCTGATCGGAGGGGGAGCGATCTTGGTCAATAAAGCTAAGATTGACGGAATACTTTTAATGGCCGAGGGGGCACGTTGCGCTGACCACACACCACCCTGCAATCTGCAGGCCATTAGAATGAGCAGCAGTCGCTTGGTAGACCAAGTCCCTCAATGAGCTGTAGAGCCATAGGTTATTTAAAATATTGTGACTTTTAATCATTTTTGGGCTTTTTTGGTATATTGACTTTCACGGCCAAGTAATTAAAACTCATCAATTTTATTTTGTAGACACACACATGAAATAAACAAGCTGAAGCCAAGATCCAAAAAGTACGAAAATTTATCTACACACTGTACATTATAATGCGGAGTGTCCTATTACTGTGTAGTGTAGCCGAGAGTGTTGCATGACCTACCAGTGTTGTTGTTTGAGTCCTCAGTCTTTTGACTGGTTTGATGCAGCTCTCTATGCCTCTCTGTCCCGAGCTAATCGTTTCATCTATACTTAGCTACCACACCCTACATCCGAGGCAAGCTGTTTAAAATATTCTAACCTTGGTCTACCCCTACAGTTCTTGTCCTCCCCTTCCTTCCATAACTAAGCTTGCTATTCCTGGGTGTCTTAGTATGTGTCCTACCAATCTATCTCTTATCTTCATTAACAATCGCCAGAAATATATCTCCTCTCCCACTCGTCTCAATACCTCTTCGTTTTTAACCCTATCTACCTATCTGATCATTCTCCTGTAACACCACATTTCAAACTCTTCAATTCTCCTCTTTTCTGCAGCACCAATAGTCCAAGTTTCACTTCCATGGAGTTCCACGCTCCAGACAAAGGCTTTCAAAAATGACTTCCTAATACCTAAATCTATATTCCTACCAGTACTGTAAGTGAAAGCTGGAGATGAAGGCTCGAATCACGGCGCTAACAATGGTTCATTGCACTCCCTCCAGGTCTGGTGCAGGGCTTTCGAGTTAACGCCCGTAGGTGGACCGTGCACAATGAGGCGGTATAAAGTGGTTTAGGGACTGTTATCTTCTTAAGACTGAAAGTGAAACCTACACTAGGATTTAAAGACACAGGGCAGAATGCAGTATGTACTGTAGATATTTTATGTGCAATATCAGAGGTAACAAGAATGTTGATCTACACTAAAAGACAGGGGAACACTCAATAGACTACTAATACTTGCTTTAGTTCTACTCACTGTTCCTAATATCAGGTTGTCAAAAGAAGTTCCTCGTACTTACCTAGAAACAAGAAAAATAACAGTTATTACAAGAACTGGTGATTTTCACAAGTGCAATCAATTCTAGTGAAGTATTTTCCCTTGTACAGGGCCATCCATGTATCGTGCCACTCTAGCTGAGGGCGGTGGCCCGGGTTCGATTCCCGGCTCTGCCAAGAAACATCATTCTGGTCTGAGGGATGGAACGAGGTATACTCAGCCTCGTGAGACAAAACTGAGAAGAGGCGGGTTCGATTCTACTCTCAGCCATCATGGATATGGTTTTCCCTGGTTTCCCACTTCTACTGCAGACTGATGCCGAGAAGGTTCCTAACTTAAGGCCACGGCTGTCAAATTCCTAATCCTCACCTGAATTACAAATACACGCACTAATACTGCCATCACAATGAGACAGGTTAATCTAACACATACCCGAGTACACGGGGCTAAATGACCACGATGTCGCAAAGCCCCTAAATAAATCAACAACAAGACTCTAGCTGAGATACGGGGCCCCACTCGGCCGATACAGACTGCGTTGCGAGACTGTGAATAAACCAGTTCGCCGCAGACCGCTCCTTCCCCCCGCAAATAAGAAATGATAGCTTATCAGCCAAGTGGAAACCAGTCACAGCTGCGCGGACATGGTATCTAGATGGCTCAGTTTAATAAGATATAATATTATAGTGTACTGAGTACCAAAAAGCTGGGAAATTGGGGGGGGGGGAATGATCTCGATGTTCCGCCCCTTAAAACAACAACAATCATCATCATCATGATCACTCACAGGACGTTCCACAAAACATTCAACATTTCATTACTCCAACTTGGTGTATTCCTTGGAATACACGTTTAATTAGAGTTAGCAGTCACTGCTCTTTGCTTTTTCTCTTTTTCATTAGTTATTTTACTTCTCTTTTCGCAGACGCCAACAGCGACCTTTCAGTATTCCCGTTTCTTTGAATATATGTTGATTTTGTGTGTAAGTCTGTTTCAGTTGTGTATTCCCTGCAATTACGAACGACGCCACACGCGGTAACTTGTCGAAGTTTTGATTTCAGCAACTTCAAGAATGGTTTCAACCCACGCAAGCAGATGTCGTCCTTGTCGTTATCTGCAATCTCCATGAAGATTTATACTATGTACCGTACTGAATTTGTATTGTGTTTCCCATGTTCCCCACATTGCTTAGCTTCTTTTGTCCCCCCCCCCCCCTTCTCCTCCTCACGCTTGCTTTCGGAGTGCCTTTAACCCTTCTCACTTTTCGTCCGGACGCTTAATTGAAAAGTTTAGTCCTCTCTCAAGAGGCTCGCCTCCTTCATCAATGAGGTGATTCAAATCGACGCCATGTCTGAAAGTTGTGTCTAACGGCTGCAGGAAACATCATATCCACCATGGAAAGTTACGTAACTACATTCAAGTGATTTTAACCATGTTTTTCAAAGTTTTAATCTAAATCAAGAAAGATTTAATGAATTTAATGGGCAGTATTTCAATTTCGTAATATTGTGCAATCTTTCTATAACTGCCCCACGCGGGAACTGTCATGCTTAGCCAACTAGGCTCGCTACTAAAGTTATGAAATCTAGCATTTCTTGCACTAAATAAAGGGGATACCTTTCCTGCAACGAGGGATTTATGCCAAATTCATAACTGTCTAAAACGTAACTTGTCTGCCTACGAGGGATCTCTGTTTACTCCTTTAAACTGTAACTACAGTTCTGGAATATTCCATTCGCAATAGACTCTAAATTGTGAAGAACTATACTCAACAAAGTCAAAATTACTGCCAACTCTAAGTTAAATTGAACCTTTAACTGCAACCTAAAACTCTATAACGCCAAAAAGCTATTAAAGTTCAGCTCAGTGCATATCCATAAACTGCAATAGGAACAGTTTTCTCATGTTCTACAAACTTTCAGTGCTTCAAAGTGAATGTGTGGCTACCTTCCGCGTCGCGGTTCGCTCGAACTAGTAAAATCTGCCAGGACTCTGATTCCCCATTCCTATACTCCCAATTTTCTTTACTAACAATTTAGGGTATATTTAAATTATTTTCTTGTATCTCAACGAGTCTTAGCCTTAATAGGCTCCCTAACAATTTTTCTTGTATATCATTTAGTAATTACTGTTTAGGGTACAGGGGAAAAACGATGAATGTCACAAAACTACAAAAATTGAGATTTCTTATTGTTAATGATTGTACTGTTCTCTAGTAGCATTCAAGAGCCTAAAACTGGTTAAAACATTGAGGGTCACGATTTATGAGGCTTTGAAAAGAATGTGTGCTTTTGCACTTTTTTTGGGCCAGAAAATGGACATTCATCGTTTATGCACGTTAAATTCTGCAGTTAAAGAAAATAATATAAAAAATTAACATTTAGGTACACATTGTTGGATGAATTGTTACATAATTTACAAACCTATATAATCCTTTCCGTACCACATAAATTTCAGATAACTGTAAGCAATATTATAGGAGTTATAGCGTTTGAAAAACTAAAATTCATTCATCTCAGGTTGAGATTCATGTGAGATTCATCGTTTTTCCCATGTACCCTTCTTATCTATGTGGTTATAAACCCACATTTTAATACGTATTTTTTCCTGCTGCGTCCAGGAGGTTATAATTGTCCAATTGTTAAACGTTTATATCCAATTTTGTTTAATCCAGGCTTCGTTAGTGAGACCTGCCCTATTTGAATTTAGCATATCTTAAAGTCTGTATAAATATCCTAGTGGTTATTAATCCACTTCTTAATCCACTTTGTCTTCCCCTGCTGTGTCCAGGAACTTAAGATTGATTATTTATAGCCTTTTTTCCCACTACAGATGCATTCTTTAAATATTGGTACTCTACCTAACCAATCTAAAACAAAATATTTAAACCATTTGCAAACATTTTTATTATTATAGGTCTAAAACCTTTTAATTGTATGCATAGTTCGAAAACCCTTGTAAGGTTTTTATTGTTTGTCATAGGACTGAGACCACCAAATTTGTTCAAAATTACTTCAAATTTGTAAAGACTATCACAAAATCTATTATTGTTGAAGCGATTAAAATTGCCACAAGTTTTCTGAGTTATTATCTTGCTCGAAGAGCTGTTAGGTACGACCTTTCCTTTCCTACCTTTCCTTTCGAATTACTTCATATTCAAATAAATAAACAAAATCACCGAATGTTAAGTTTACTACAAACTCAATCACTTGTTGCGTTTAGAGGAAACTTCTGCTAAAATCACTCAAAAAGTTTATTTTAGCTATTCTAGCTAATTCTAGTGAATTATTAAGGCAAGTAAGTATAGCTCGCTCAGTCAGCTTCCTACTTGAAGAGATTTTCACTCTGTCCTGTGATTCACTGTTTATAATTTTGGTTTGTTCAAGTTAGGTTGGGTTTCTAACCCGTTCTAAACTTTTAGTCGGCACTCCGCTGGGTAAGAGTTTAGCTTTCCTTAAACTCAACAATTGGTTCTCTCTAATAATTTCTACTGCTAATAATAAAAATCTCACTAAAATCTCTGAAGGCGCTTTATCTCTGTCCACTCTGGGGGCATTTGATCTTTCTGTTGGGGATCCGAAAGTGGCGGGTAATAAGAGTATCCCGGCTAATTTAAATCTTTCTAGCATTTCAGAATGCTTTCTAAAATCTCACCCTTTTGAAGGGAAAGTACATAAGTCATTTTCATCTGGCATACCTTTGTTCGCCAGTGCACTACGCTCATATATAGTACCCAAAGTAGTGCTCGTGAGGGAAAGAGCACTTAGCGACAGCCTGCCGGTAACCTCAGCTCACGCTGTTCTCTCCGTTATTCTCGCTCAGGCACCCGCTTTTTCACCTTTCTTCCACAAGTCTTAAGCAACATAACTTTTTTTTCTCACTATCTAATTAATTATTTTGTCTTGGATTCTTTTCCTTTCTGCCTATGATCGTTTCCACTCCAAAACCTGTTTCCTTTTCTTTTCAAATCAGGTAGTGTCTGAGCTCAGGCTTAACCTACCACAACTGACATAGGTAATGGAAGTTAGTAACGTTCCACCCTCATCCTCCAGACGGTACCCAGTGCCCCAGTGATGGAATGGCTGGCGATCTCATTATTCCAGCAAATCACTCTTAAATGAACCTAAGATTGTATAACCTTAATAGCAGCTCAGCTATTACAGACATATTTTGTACGAAATTATCAAATGTAAATGCTTGGCGACATAACGTGTCATATCTGAAACTTGTACAGTTCACGCCACAGTTCCGAATGCACATTCGTACAGAGGACAGGTAACTTCAGGCATGTGCAATTGATACGTGAGTTACTTTCCACGCAACTGAAAACTCACGTATCAATTGAACATGCGTGAGGATCGCAAACTATCCTCTGTATGACTGTGAAACCGGGACTGACCGGCCAAAAGCAGTGGCGTGAACTATTCTATGAAGTTATGTTACACAAGTCTTATCTAAAACGTGTTATGGTGGTCTAGGACAGTGTTTCCCAATTTTGTTTGTTTGTGTACCACTTTAAGATATGAGAATCTCTCGCGTACCACCTAATGGTTGGTGGATATAGTAACTATAACCCACCACCACCACCACTACGTAGCAGACCAAACTATGGATTGTAAATTGTGTTTGTTAGAGTTAGACTGTTAGAGTTAAAGTTCAAATAATAAAAGGAGTGTCCAGTTATTTTTTATTATTTATTGCAATAAGTATTCAATTCAAACATTCAGAAATGACACTGTACAGACAATATTAATAAAAAAGAACTCTTAATAATTAAACATAAAAACCAAAGTTCAACTAACAACTTCAATGTGAAGGGTGAGCTTGAAGATTCAAAGCCAACTTACGAATGCCTGGTTTAAGATTGCTGAGTCTTAAACGAAGATCGTTCTCCACTGTAAGAGCCTATTCCGCTATTTATTCATAAGATAAACAAGTGAAGAAAATACAGTCTCACACAAGTGCGAGGTAGTGAAAGGCAGTAAAAATCTAACTGCTTTGTCAGCTATGTGTGCATAGTCTGCACGCCTCTCAACCCAAAAGTTCACAAGAGTCATTTTTGAAAAAGTTTGCCTTAGTTCTGAATCACAATTCAATTCATAAAACTGCTCCTTATTTGGCCTTAAAGTCCTTTGGCAACATATCAATGTGTTTATATTTTTAAATTTTATATTATATATTTTTCGTAACGTATGTAATATATTTTATATTTTTCGTAACATCACCGCGTACCACTACAGGAGTACCGACAGCATTGGCTACGCTCGCTAAAGCGCAGCGTTAGGTCATGGGGCCAAGCTCTCTGCTGAATCGGTAGACGCGTGGGTTCGAGCCCCACCGTCGGCTGTCCTTGAAATGGTTTTCCGTGGTTTCCCCATTTTCAACACCAGGCAAATGCTGGGACGGTACCTTCTGACACGCCACGGCCGCTTCCTTCCATATCCTTGCCCAGTTTCATTCATCTTCATCCATTCCATCTCTCATCCCGACGCGCAGGTCGCCCACGGGCGTCACCTAGAAAGACCTGCACTCGGCCTCCCTGGAGGCCACACGAAAAAAAAAAACTACAGGAGTACGACCGTACCACAGTTTGGGAAACGCTGGTCTAGGAGATAGCATGGTTAACATTTGATGAAGGTATCAATTTCAGGCGGTGGGTTCGAATCCCACCTCAGCATATTTTTTGCCTGTCAGTGTTTGTTTCATTCTTATGCTTGGTGTAGTTTCATTACATTTTATTTAATTATAATATACACATTTCTGTGCGCGTTTTATATTAGGATTGTGTACCAAATCCTTGTTTCACCACTGAGAGGTGTGTTGTTTGAGTTACGGCATTGGAATTGGCATCTCAGCCCCATAGAAATTACTCTTTCATTACTGCGCTCCAGCTATCAAATGGCCTCATTCATAATTTCCAAACCGGTGGATATACCCCACTTGGTTTGCAAGCAGATTCCATTACAACGTCGAACATTGTACTCACAGAAATTTTGTAAAACACGTCCGAGTCTCAATCTACATTGTGCTCAATTTCAATTAAATACGTTTCCAATAACAACTGGCTCTTTTAAATGGGATTTCTGGTCACGTTTCATTGCTCTTACGATAAAGTGGGCAAGTTTTGCACGAGCTCACTAGTTAAAATTTAGTTTTACTATTACATATTTCAATTAGGCAGTCTCAGGCGTTCGACGCTCGGCTGAGATTTTATTGTCTGGACCATTTTGTCATACCTTGATCTCAACTATAGAATTGCAATTCCCGTCGATATTAGAAACGATAAAACTATAAAGAAATGTAAACCCTCATGCCGAGTTACCTGTTCAATACTTAGGGGCAGATGACCTCGTAGTTCCGCCCTTTAAAACAACAATAACTAACTCAATACTCCTGACTGTCTTCGGTAGGATGTATGATTGCCCTAGGACAATATTTAAGATATTTCTGAAATGTTTGTAACAGATTACATTTCTATTATTATCGTGTCGGACTGCCAACCCCCCAAGCTTGCAGGTTCGCTCCTGGCCACGGCAAGTGATTTCTGAAAGGCGACAAAAATCACGATACGCATGTCATAAGATGTTGGTATGTTAAAGAACCCATTTGAATTCAGTAGGCCGTGTTCATAATGGCAAAATTAATCTCGGGATTTTCCGCCAACATGAAGTTCCTCATTTCTCTACTAGAAAGCGCAATAGTGTCAAGGAGTTTACAGTAGATATCTAACCGCCTTGACTTTCATAGCGCTTCAAGGAGAGATAAAATTTGACATGCAAGTTGCCCTCTGGGCGTTAATTAACAAAGCTTGCACCCGGCACCCGAGGCCATACGTTGTTATTATTATTATTATTATTATTATTATTATTATTATTATTATATTATTATTATCACGTTGAACGTAGCTTACATACATTGTACTTCATGTAATTGCTTAGTACTTCTTTAAATATAGAATATAACTTGGCTAAGTACAAGAGAGGGCCATGAGCTCCAACGTCACCACTGCCAAATCAATAAATTAATAAATAAATAATTAAATACAGTAAATAATAGTAAACAAACAAATACATTAATTAATTAATTAATTAATTAATTAATTAATTTATTAATATATTGAATGACTGAATGAATGAAAGAATGAATAAATAAATAAATAAATAAATGAGTGATTCATAGATGAATGAATGCATAAATTAATGAATGCATAAATGAATTAATGCATAAATGAATGAATGAATATATGATTGACTGAATAAATAAATAAATAAATAAATGAAGGAAGACCTAAGAGAAGTGTACGAACTTGGACAGAAGATCAAAGGAAACATGCCAGTGAACGCATGGAGGAAGATTGGAGACATGGGAAACTCCAGGCAAAGGAAAAGAAAAAGAAATCAAGTTGTTGCGCGATCCTAAGTGGTCAATTCGTATGGATAAAAAATAATGTATGAATACATGAATGAATGAATGAATGAATAAGGTAATGAATAAATGAATGAATGGATGAATGTGAAAGAATGAATGAATAAATAAATAAATAAAATGAACTATGAATGAATGAATAAATAAATAAATGAATGACTAAATAAATGAATGGGTGAATGAATGAATAAAAGAATGAATAAATAGATGACTGAATAAATGAATGAATGAATGAATGAATGAATGAATAAATGATTGAATGAAAGAATGAATAAATGAATGAATGAATAAATGATTGAATGCAAGAATGAATAAATGAATAAATAAATGAATAAATAAATAATAGTGCAACCAGTTGAAGGGTAGGTCAAGTAATTGTTTGCCATGTAATGAATCAGTATTGAAATGAACGCTGTAAGATATAGTCCCCGTGAAGTACGATGAAGAGCGTACGCACGTCCAGGGCTCTTGTGTACAACTCTACGCAAGGTACGGTCCATCGCTCATGTATTGCCCCAAGCAATCATCATATCACTAACAACGGAAATGTTGGTGATACTGAGAAAGCGGCCGAATATCGATGCTATACTCTTTATTATTGTCGTATTCACGGGGAGGAGAGTCAGGTGAAATGAGTCTACGACCGTACGCCCTTTCAGATGCCAACCTCATCAGAGGAGTTATCGAGAGATGACATTATTGGTGAACGAACCTGGGTAAGAAGTTAGGAGGAGGCAGCCGTAATCTATTACAAGGTAACTTATGATTCGGACATTTTCCTCGAGTTGAAAGTAAGAACAATTTCAAAGTCGATTTCAGGTGGGTTTTAAACCCAATCGTCGCTGATTTCAAGTAACGGTATACTCCAAGGGAAGCAAAAGAGTCTGCTTGTTCACTACTACTGATTAAATATTGTTTGAAGTTGAATTCGAAAAATATAATGATATGCCTCAAAATTACGTTTTACATTCTAAGTGTGGATACAACTTACCGTGTTTAGTATACAGACAGTATAATAGTTGACCACCTCGTGGTGTAGCCGCTAGCATGCTTGGCTGTCACCCTGAAGGTCCGGGCTCGATTCTCGGCTCTGCCAAACAATTTAATTCTGATCTGAGAGCACAAACGGGGTACACTCAGCCTCGTGAGGCATAACTGAGAAGAGGTAGGTGCGATTCTTACCTCAGCCATCTTTGAGGTGGGTTTCCGTGGTTTCCCAATTCTACTCCAGGTAAATTCAGTGATGGTTCCTAACATAAGGTCAGGCGGCTTCGGTGGCGTGGTTCGTAGCATGCTGAGCTTCTATGCCCGAGGTCGTGGGTTCAAACCCGACCGAAGTCGTCAGATTTTTTAAAAGCGTAAAAAAATCCTGCGGTATGCGTTTCTTCGGAGGGGAAGTAAAGCCGACGGGCCCATTTCATAGATTTATGGCATGTAAAAGAACCTTCCACTAACTACACTTGTGTGAACTAAATTTATAGGTTAGATTTGATTAACGCTCTATTAGTTCAAACGTTCGGCGCCAGGTGCCGGTTGCAATGGCATTTAGTGGCCAAGTTCACAGTTATGTGTCGTTGACGGTAGCATTTGTAGCAAAAGTAGGACTACTTGAAATCGATCGTCTGCGGTCGTTTTCTGAATTACAGATAACACACACTAATACAGTCATCACAATTAACACAGGTTATCAGACAGATTCTACACACACCCAAAGTACACGGGGCTGAATGACAGCGTTGTCGCAGTCCCTAAACTGAGGAACCAACCAACCAACCTAACTTAAAGCCACGGCCATCTCCTTCCTAATCGTCGCTTGACTTACAAATACACAAACTAATACAATCATCACAATAAGACAGGTCAGACAATACCAAACACACCCAAGTACACTGGGTTACATGACCACGATGTCGCAAAGCCCCTAAATAAATCAACAACTACAGTATAATAGTTTATAAGATGTTTAAATAACTCTGAACAACGACTTCAAACACTTGGCGCCTGCCTTTTGTCTTGAGGTTGTTGTTGATTCATTTAGGGGCTTTGTGACATTGTGGTCATTAACCCCGTGTACTTGAGTGTATGTAGAAGTTGTCTGATAACCTGTGTCACTGTCATGTCTGTACTAGTGGGTGTATTTGTATTCGAGGTAGGATTTGGGTAGGAAGCGGCCGTGGCCTTACGTTAGGTACCATCCCGGCATCTGCCTGGAGTAGAAATGGGAAACCACGGAAAACCACTTCCAGGATGTCTGACGTAGGACTCGAACCCTCCACTTTTCAGATTTGCCTCACGTGACTGAGTGTAACCCGTTCCAGGCCTCAGACCAGAGTTAAATTTCTTGGCAGAACAGGGAATTAAACCTGAGCCTTCGCAGTGACAGCAACGAGGCGGGGACACTCGTTAGTATAGCCAATACAAAGACACATGTTATCAGCAAGATTTCACACACACACATGGGACTATTAGACCTAAATGAATTAACAACAAATACCAGTGTCATCATCAAATTTCAAACATTCGGAGAAAAACGAATTCTGGGTCCTTCGGGAAACAGATATTCCAATTCCAAAACACCAGTGTATCATTCAAATTCTGTCCATGTTCTACCCAGTATGAGCGTGCCATGTGTGTAGTTTTGTTCTCAAAATATAACCACTCACACGCCATAACTCACTTCTCGCTTTGCCATGGAAAGGGAATGTTGCGTGTTCGTATGTGATTATGTGTGAGCTTATTAGTTCTAGGAACAGATGGCAGATATTAATCACTCAAAGATGGTTTGAACGACAAGCGTGCAACGTTGCAGTTTTTTCTGGATATGGTATGATAATATCTACCGATCGAGTTAGCGGGGAATCACAGATGCGATGAATGTGCATGATATGGGCACACATAGAGGAGCCTTCAAGGGTGAATCATAGCCGTGCAGCTGTCAAGATACTGTAAATAAAACAGTAATGCTGCCCTTTTGAGCTTTGATGGCAAACTGAGTTTCCTACCGTAACACTTCAGACCTAATTAAGACGAATAGTAACGTCTGTCTGTTTCTTCTTCTCGCATAGCCAAATGTCGTTGTGTTTCATTTCGGGACTTGGGACTTCGTCGCCAATATTCCCATGTACATGTCCCATGTCTGACAACCTGTGTTATTGTGGTACTGCACTGCGACTATGATTGACTATCCCAGCATGATATTTGCTTGAAGTAGAAGCAAGAAACTACGGCTGGCTGAATTGGGAATCAGACTTTTTAGGTGTATATAGACTCTCGTATCTACCACTTATCTCTTCTTAGTTGTATATAGCCTATGTAGCTAGGTATCTCTACCACTTATCTCTTCTTAGTTGTATATAGCCTATGTAGCTAGGTATCTCTACCACTTATCTCTTCTTAGTTGTATATAGCCTATCGTATCAACCGCTTAATAGCGGACGCTGCAGCTAGGCGGGACAAACGCTAAGGAAGAAGAAGTATTTGCCACTTATCTCTTCTTAGTTGTATATAGTTTATCGTATCTACCACTTATCTCTTCTTAGTTGTATAGAACTTATCGTATCTACCACTTATCTCTTCTTAGTTGTGTAAAGCTTATCGTATCTACCACTTATCTATTCTTAGTTGTATAGAACTTATCGTATCTACCACTTATCTCTTCTTAGTTGTGTAAAGCTTATCGTATCTACCACTTATCTCTTCTTAGTTGTATAAAGCTTAACGTATCTACCACTTATCTCTTCTTAGTTGTATAAAGCTTATCGTATCTACCACTTATCTCTTCTTAGTTGTATAAAGCTTATCGTATCTACCACTTATCTCTTCTTAGTTGTATAAAGCTTATCGTATCTATCACTTATCTCTTCTTAGTTGTATAAAGCTTATCGTATCTACCACTCATATTTCTTAGTTGTATATAACCTATGTATATCTATGTATACTTATTATTTCCGCTTCAAAGGTGTAAGAAATAAGATGGATTTACGTTTTGGGCAGATGGCTTATACGGCCCAGTGCCCTCCTGCCGCCAACCTCATAAGAGTTGTTGTTAAGTCGTTTTAGAAGCATGGGACATCTTGATCATCATCTTCGTGAACTAGGATATGTGTTCCATTTGTGTGTGTTTCTGTGGTGTCTGTAGTAGTGTGTGTAAAGGTAATTTGAGGGGCCGCGAATGGCATACGTGACCCAGGACTAGAGGGCATTTCCGTGAAAAATCCACACTCAGAACAGCCGTTGTCAGGGTCGGGATTCGAACCGCCGATCTCCGGACTTGCTGCAGCTCACCACCGCGGTCATAGTGCGTGATTTAACACTAAAGGCTACACCGTGGGGTAACCTCATGAGAGAAGTTAGTGAGTTGGAAGGAAGCGGCCGTGGCCTATTAGAACGTACCGTCCCAGCATTTTCCTGAATTTGCAAATGGGAAACCACAGAGAATGATGTCAAGGACGGCCAACGGTGGTATTCGAACTCGCTCGTCTACCAAGCCTGACTTCACTAACCAGCGCCAAGCCTCGGTAAGTGTAGCTATCACAGTCGGTGCACCTCTTCTTAATTATCATACTTGTTCGCCTCGTTGCGTGGTGGCTAGCATTGTTGGCTGTCACCGCAGAGGCCAGGGTTCGATTCCCGGCTCTACCAAGAAATTTAACTCTGGTCTGAGGGCTGGAACGGGATACACTCAGCCTCGTGAGGCAAAACTGAGAAGAGATACGATTCCTACCTGAGCCATCCTGAAAGTGGTTTTCCGTAGTTTCCAACTTCTGCTACAGACAAACGCCGGGATGGTTTCTAACTTAAGGCCACGGCCGCCACCTTCCCGATCTTCAACTGCATTACAAATACACACTAGTACAGACACCACAATAACACAGGTTATCACACGAATTCTCCACACACCCAAGTACACGGGGATAAATGACCACGATGTCGCAAAGCCCCTAAATGAATTAACAACAATAAGTATTATTCCAAAACATTCTGATGGGACCGACGATATGATCACAATATTAATAATAATAATATCGTATGGCCTCGGGTGCAAGCTTTTTTATTTGACGCCCAGATGACAGCTTGCATGTCGAATTTTGTTGTTCCTTGAAGCGCAATGAAAGTCAAGGAAGTTAGATATTTAAGCTCCTTGACACTATAGCACTTTCTAGTAGATAAAGGAGGAACTTTTGTGTTGGCGGAAAATCCCGAGATTAATTTTGCCATTTTGAACATGGCCTAATGAATTCAAATGGATTTTCTAACATGCCAACATCGTATGACATGCGTGTCGTGATTTTCCCCGCCTTTTAAAATCACTTACCACGGCCAGGAGCTATTTTGCCTTGTATAGATTTGGATCTGATAATGCTCGCTTGATGGGCAAACATTTCATCCCTTAGTTTTCTTCCACCGTGGCGATATACAGGGAGGATCCGTGATGATGTTACAAACTTTCAGGGATGCAGGCAAATTGATACATTTGAGATAAGGACCCATAGTCCGTAAACGATCGAGTCAACAGTTATTAATAATCGTAGTTGTTTAACGTCCGTCCTCAATTCTACTTCCTACTTCCCAACAGCCGTCGGGGTGGCGGAATTTCGTCCCGCAGGTGTTCCTTAACGTGCTGGAAGCCAACGACATGGGGTTGGCACGTGTAAACACCCGTAAACGACACCAACGTGTGCAGGTAAATGGTATTAAATGATTTGGCATTTTCCTAATCATAATATCGTATGGCCTCGGATGCCGGGTGCAAGCTTTGTTATTTGACGCCCAGAGAGCAGCTTGCATGTTGAATTTTGTCGTTCCTTGGAACGCTATGAAAGTCAAGGAGGTTAGATGTCTAAGCTCCTTGACACTATAGCGCTTTCTAGTAGAGAATGGAGGAACTTTATGTTGGCGGAAAATCCTGAGATTAATTTTGCCATTATGAACGCGGCATAATCCTAGAAAACATTGCTGAGTTTTAATTCCATGGTCTTGAAAGCCAATATACCATCTTTTTGGAATCCTTTACGGGGAGGTGAAAGGCTACTTGAACTTTTAGCTCTCGTAGTAAAGAAGCGCAGGTGTGCTTCATAAGAAGGGAGGTAGCATCCAGTTCGCTACTCCTGTGGGGGTCCGGGCACGGACACCAAGAGCCCACTGATGAGCCTATCTTGGTGTTCCTAGGCGAAACCACACACACGACACGGCATAAACCTACAAAAAATCTGAGTATTAACAGTGAATGTAATGTGCATGTTACACTGGAGGTTACATACTTACAACTGAACCAGTAAAAGTCAAGGAAATACTCAAGAGATATCACGCAGAACATTTTCAAAAATCGGTATATCAAAGATGAAGAATGTTGTTTTAAGAGGCGGGACAACGAGTCATCTGCCCCACAACAAAGGAAGAATTAATGCAACTTTACTCTTACCGGTAGATACATTTTATATAGTAGTACATGATTAATTATACAAATGTTCGCTTCAATCGCTTAAATACAGTAGAATACAAAAAATAAGTGTTTCTTTAAATTTCGCATTGCTACCATATTTAACATAGTGATAACAATTGAATATATATATATATATTGAACCCGCTGAGCTATGGTTCATGTGATATTTTTTTATGACAGAGCATTTATGATGGGATGTTGTACTTTTGAACACACCCAGGAAGCCACGTGAAGCTGAGAGATCACGCGATACTTTGAAGTAGCGGTGAATCGCACTTTTGACTTTGGTGTAAACTGCTAATTATTATCTGAGGTCTTATTAATTATTTTTATCTTTCCTACGAGACTCAGAATATTCCATTTCGTCATGCTGCATTATTAAAACATTTTGGAGAATGTTTATTTTTACTTTAGGTAAGGTAATACCCTTGCAGATACGCAAAAAGGAACGTAAGTAGTCGCTCAACGTTTTCGTTTTGACGACCTACTTTCTAGAGACACCCAGTACCGGAGCACTGCGTCTTGAGAATCCGCCTTGTGTAGGCGTGGAATTACATTTGTCCTACGAGACGTAGAAGAATATCCGCTGTTTAGCGTTAAAAGTGATTATAAGGTGCCATCGAGCAAGCAAATACTAATATTCACTGTCGACGAAGTCCAGTGAATTAAATAAGAAGCTTGGGAAATAATTATTGGCAAGTATAGTGTATTGCACAACATTGCTGTGACATCACATATTACCCACGCGTATGTGGAGGGCAGATGCCTAGTGGAAATATACAGGTAATAGTGTTACAATTATCCTGAATAAGTGTGATTATAATAGTATGAGATATTTAAATTGCCAAAGTGGAAATTTCATCTTTGAAACGTCGTATAATTCACGGATGCTGCGTGATACAAAAGTAGCGTCACTAGCACGTGCAGCATTATAAAATAGTATTAGCTCACATGCTAATCCACATCTGCAAGATTAAGGCTGTGTCGTATTTTATAATTGAAGCCTATAATAGTCACGACGGACATTATAATTTTGGAAGTGAGAGGATGAATAATCACGCAACTTATTTCGCTACCCACGTGATTGGACTTTTATTCACCATGGTTGAAGCAGTCACCATGGGCTAATACCATCCCAGTATGGGGGGGTGACGTTTCTACAGGAACCAGCATGATGGTGGAACTTCCAGAACGATGAACGAGAGGGAAGGAGCCAAAATGCCATTTCCAGGCATATCCACGAAGATGTCGACAGGGACAAATCGAACCCTGGTCTTTGGGGGAGTCCAGATGGGAATCCTGATGAGGAGGATACCGATCCAGAGAGCCAGAGAGGTTTATGTACAACCCTTGTTGTGGAATAGAGAGCTGAGTGAGAGCTCCTCCATTTCGTGAGTTTTTGTCACACCCCTTCTTTGTTCTAGTTTCTGGTGGTATAGTAGTTTTAATGTAGTTTGTGAATCAACCACACTCAGTGTCAGCCATTTTTCTAGGTAGGGATGTAACTAGATTAGTTAGATGTCATTTATTTCAGTTTAGAGTGAGACACCCTTGGGGTCAGACATTTTGGTCAGCCCTGGTGCAGCTTGGTGAACGTCGTGGAACGTCAATGCCTACTTTTTTGCTGAACCTGATCGTAGTCATTTTGAGGCTATTTTGTTCAACCCTACTTGGGGTAATTTTCAAGTCTTTGCTGACTGTAGTTATGGCAATCAGATGCCTTGGTTATTAATTGACTGCATTCTTCGCAGCCATCCTTTGTTACACCCCTGACTGTCGTTAGAACGGTCGTATCATTTAGGTAGTCGACAGTAACTACCAGTTTGTAAATGCATTATATTTCATTTTGAATAAGCTCAGAAGCTATTCTTGGTCATGTTTGAACCTAACAACTAGAAGGAATGTTTCGTTGCCTAGCATCGAACGCGGTTCCCAACGTATCATTAAGCAGATCTAGTGTGTGAATCTGTGCCACATTTATCATATTTTTCTTGTGTCGTGTGAGACACGTTTTTATTTGATGTTCTAGCAACTACTGAGTTGCATTTTTAAAGCAAAGAGCTTCAGTTATTGTAAGTTTACTTTCATTTAGACGTCTTTGGTAGAAAGACGGAATTGTATTACTATACTCAGATTTATAGCGTGCATTTGATACACGGACTCTGTAGAGATCCGTAACTTATGGTAAAGTTTTTTATGAACCGGCCAAGTGCAGGTTTTGTATTGATTAAATCGCCGGCCTTGAATAAACTGGTTATGTAACCCAGTGACCTAGAGCACGCCTGCTTCATTGTGAGACAAAACTACTATAGACGAGGACAGAATACAATTTGTATTCGCTTTTCCTTTCATTGCTATTTTGCTTATGGAAATCAGTTTCCACTCTTGTATTTGATCACTTGTTTTATGGATCGGTTTTTGTTAGTTTAGCGCTCTGTTGCGTGTATTGTCGTATGACAGGTACAGTTATGTAAGGTTTTCTATAGGATGGTGAAGTCTACCCTGTTATAGCAGGATGTTATTGTATGCTTTGTCCGGGGATGATCCCGTTGACCAGATGTTACTGGAAGGTAACTGTTGTACAGGCCTATCCCAGAGTTATTGAACGCGAGCTTAGCGCCGCTGGTAACCCGTGTTATTGTGTGTCCGAGTTGTTATACTCGTTGATTATATTCCGACTGTTGAGTCGAGGCTTTTTGGTGGAGAATGATCTCAGTTGGAGACACTCCGTGCCCAGGCTATTGTCAATGTTATTCGCCATAAACCTACGATAAACCTATAAACCGACATTCTAATAATAAAATGCATAATTGTTGTAAAACAAGCCTAACTAACGATTCTTTCTATCTAACTTTGTTCTTTGCATTCTGGAACTGTTGACATAGCCGTGCAGTTGAAGATAATTTCCTTGTGAGGAAATGACTAGGACAGTTGACATTTTTGTAGCGACCTGAAGCATGTGCGAACCTAGAGTTCGTAGCTTGTGGAGCTCAGGCCATGCGATGTCAGACGTGGTCTCAACTGCGCATTCGTCACCGTAACTATACACATTAGATGACTATGGTTTACAAAGAGTAAACCAAGGTGTAGGCAGGAATTTTTAATAAAACTACTGTGTCTATTTCGTTATTAATTTATGATGTCAAGTGTATTAAACCCTACATGTTACTTTATTGTGTGCTGTTAGCACATAGTTATTAAGCATAATTAAATTGTTTGTTTTTCATGGCTGTACACTTAGCTTTTGGATGTAATTGTTTTCTTTTACGGACGTCATCGCCGTAAATTTTGTTAATTGATAGGACTTAGCTAGTTGAATTAATGTTAAATTTAAATGTCGAAATGGTACCATCCTAACCTAGATTTGTTTTGCTACCCTGTTAAATGTAAATTCAGATATTAGCTTGATCTTGTAACTTGAACTAGGGACTTGCGTCGTGCCATATTCCTAGCGTTGCTGTTGTTGCTTTATCATTGTGAGTTAGATCTTTCGCGAGGGTTTTCAGTAACTTCTCAGGTAGGGGACCTGTTCTTTATCTTAGTTTATTTATTAATTTGCGGACTAGCCGATTATAACCCTCCGAACTAGGCTAGGGGCTTGTGAATTTTAATAAATTTTCACGGTGATTTACATGAGTCTGGATGTTTATTTTCTCAGTCTAGTTTTAAGGTGAACCTTTCTTTAGGCGGTCTATGACCATCGTCACCATGTACCACGATCCCTGTGGACTACGGACTCTCGTGCCGCTTTAGCCTTTTTGGAAGGTCACCTGATCCTCACGGTACTTTTTATTCGATTTATGTGTCGTTAGTTGAGTCATCGTGGTTGTTGACATCAACTAAACGGTCTCATAAAATGGCGCACAACGTTGTGGGCGGACTTGGGCTTCATAAAATGGCGCCCAACTCATGTGCCGACGTTAACGTGGTGACCCTCAGTACCATGTTATTTTTTTGAGGATCCTAATGTTGATTAATGGTAAATTGACAGGACTGGGACGAACTTAGAAAGTCGTACTGCAGATCAATTGACCGCATGGCATTCATGTTTGATAGAAGTCCATGGGGTGAGGCTTTAGTGTTGAATAAATGAAGGATAGGATTTTCTTTGATGATGCCTCATCCTAAGTAAATGTAATACTTTGCTTTGCTCACCGTTGTCTTTGTAAATGTAGAAGCACTTAGTTTGCATACTCCAGCTGTACTCGTGATATTTATATAAATGAAGCAAGCTTTATACCACCAAGTAACTAATCATAGCTGTAAGTTCCAGTAGAAATTGATCCCTCACTTTCTCATATATTTCTTATCTATGGATGAGGAAACTATTCGTCGTGTGTTTGGAGAGATGATGGCAGGTGTGAATGCCAATCTTCAACAGATTACTGCTGACTTAGGTCAGAATACTCAGGCTGTAAATACTGTAAGTGGTCATGTGGACCAGGTTAGACAGGAAGTCAACAATGTCAGTGGTCATGTGGACCAGGTTAGACAGGAAGTCAACAATGTAAGACAGGACTTAGAGATTAACACTCAGTCTATGAACAATGTAAGACAGGACTTAGAGATTAACACTCAGTCTATAAACAATGTAAGACAGGACTTAGAGATTAACACTCACTCTGTAAATAATGTTAGGGCTGATTTAACTCAAGTCAGGGCAGACATGGACACATATAGGATCGAAGCGAGAAATGATCTGACGACAGGTTTAGCAGCTGTTAGGGTTGATGTCATACGACACCATCAGGAGGCTAACCAGCGCGTAGATTGCTTAACCGACCAGATGAATAGAGCTAGGGAGGAGGTGCAAAACCGATTGGAGGAGCACACAGCTCAAATTCAGACAACCTTGAATAAAGTCCAGATAGACATGAGAGCAGATCTGGAACATACCAGGGAAGAATTCGGGACTCGACTAGATCACGTCGAGGGATTTATCGGAAATGTGAAGAAGGACATGGCAACCATGAACGTTGGTTTAATCTTGATGAGAGGAGCTGCCAATGCCGTTAATAACAACGTGAAGACTATCGTTGATGGCATGATGGAGATTAAAGAGGAACTTAACACCAACAGGAGAAACATTTCTGAATTGACGGAAACCGTAGCCAGTCTACGTGAGACAGTTGATGTTCATCATGAGGAACACAAAATTGACCTCATGTTATTGAGAGGTGACCTCAACGAACACGAAGCTACAGTCGAGGCTAAGGTAGTCGAGGTTAGAGACGATGTGGGTAAAATCCAAGAAAATATGTCCAGAGTTGAAGGAGATATCGATTCCTTACAAAAGAGATTTGAGGAAGTCGCGGTGACCGAGAGGTTAGACCTCAGTTATAACCTTAGGACGGCCATACGCGAGGTAGACACAAACCTCAAGGGAAAGGTTGACAGGATCGAGCTGCAATTGAACGACTTAGGCAACAAAGTCGCGGCCAGAACCATCCCAGGTCTTGAAGTAATAGAAAGACGCCTGGACAGACTCGAGACGACTCCAAGAGAGAGACACGTACACCCACAGATGGGAGAATCTCAGGAAACGCCTATATCTCAATCAGGAGGAATGATGCCTACCCATTTCCAACCCAGCGCGCCTATGGAACCGCAACCGTCACAATTCACTAATTTAGCGCAAGGTCAGACCTTGAACTTTAACGCTCACCCGTTTCAACCAGCATCTAATCGAATTAGTCATGAGACTAACACTCCAACGCAGAGTTACATGCAAAATACTTTCAGACCCGCGAATACGCAGGGAAATGTCACCATAATTCGTTCAAGAGAGGAGCAACCAGCTCGCTTCTCGGGAACTGGGAGCGGTGTTACTCCAGTGGAATTCCTAGCAAATGTCGAAAGCTACTTACGTGATACTATGGTAACTCAAGAGAGGGAACTAAGAGTTATAGAGCGACTGCTTGAGGGACAAGCCGGTACCTGGTTCAGAGCATTCCGATACTCATTCACAGGCTACCAAGACTTTAAGGAAGCGTTATTAAGAACATATTGGTTGAGCGACATCCAGCAGAGCATCCGAGCTGAGATGTACACTCGAAGGTACAGTTCCAATACACCTACTCGTTATGCGAATTACTTCGCAATACAGCTCGCGAAGCTCCGTTGTCTTCAGCCTCCGTTGTCCGAACAAGATTTGGTGAACACAATTGTTTGGCAGTACCCTGCGGATGTACAACGTGTGTTAATCGCTGCAGGGGCATCCACTTTCCAGCAGTGTGACCAGATACTGCGAAGGTTGGACGCTAACACAGAACAGTTTCCTACACACCGTCAGCAGAAGGCTGATAGGCGCGAGGATAGACATATGAATCTGACGACTGTTGATAAAGTGAGCCAGACGCCACAACAAACACAAACCACAGAGGATTCTGGGCGACGTGATAACAATTACAGTTATAACAGGAGAGAATGGAACAACACTCCGTATACTCGAAATCAACATGATGACCGGCGAAGTCATTGGGACCGGCGATTCGACCGAAGGACGGACGACAACCGACGTCATGAAAACAACCGCCGAGGGAATGAAGGAAGAAATCAGCAACACGGACGTATCCGTAGAGACTATCGATATAGTGGGGGTTACGACAGAAATCGAGACCCTAGATACCAGCCAGACAGGGATTGGAAAGGAAGAGCGCGGGAGAGCCGTGAGTACCTCCAACAATTGAGAGAATTGCAGATCCAAGAAGAGGGAGAACGGAACCCTACTTCGAGGGAAAATAGACATTCGGCGCAGGAGACGGAGCAGAACCAGCCCAGTACTTCCCGCCATGACAGAAAAAAAAACTCCGAAAAATCAATAGATTCTTGTTTGGTTGAGCACCGAGTAACTGCCTCTATATTACTCTGGGAGCCAATCCAAGAAGACTTGTTGGACGAACGACGAACGACGAACCACAATTATGAATTAACACGTCTACCCAAGATTGTAGCCACCTTGAATGAAGTCAGTGTAGTCATACTCATCGATACTGGAGCGATGATTAGTGTAATTTCCGCCGATTGCCATGCCAGACTTAGAGCAAACTCTGAGGTGACGGAGTTGCCCATTTCAGCTATAAGAGTCAGAGGTGTCATACCTGACCGCGTTGTAACGTGCAAAATCCAGATTTTGTGTACTGTGAAGATTTCGAGCCACGTGTACTTGCACGAATTTCTCGTAATGAAGGGCCTGCATCATGATGCCATTTTAGGCGCAGACTTCATTAGAAAATATGATGGAATCATTGACATGGGACGGAATACGGTAGAGTTTAAGCCGAACGAACCCATTCAGATGAGCCTAATTGAAGAAGAACCGGAATTCCTATCCGAAGTAGACGTAGTCGAAGCATTAAAGGGCAAGGAAATTGAGGCGACACTAGATGCCGACGAAGAGGCAGAATCGTTATCAGCACCCACACATGAGGATCTTGAGGCAATACTGAACGAATACCGAGATATATTCGACACCACACCTGGTGAGATATTAGACTACGAGTATGATCTTGTATTACTGGACGATTCCCCATTCCAGAAAAGGATCTATCTGATTGCCGAGAAACATCTCGAAGAAGCTGCTAAGAAGATCCATGAGATGGAAGCAGCAGGTACAATCAAGAAATCACCGACTCCTTTCTTGAATCCCATAATACCTGTGGTTAAGGTAGATGGAAGCTAGAGACTTTGTCTTGATGCCAGAGCCTTGAATGAACGCCTAGCTCCTGAGCACGACAGACCGCCCAAGATTAGGGACATTCTCAGGAAGTTCAACGGAAAAAGGATATTTTCATCATTAGACTTGGTTCAGTCTTATTACCATATCAGATTATCTGAGCATACTCAGAAATATACTGGATTCTTGTTTGATCAGACTACTTATGTATTCCAAAAACCACCATTTGGATTGAAAAATGCCGGAGCCGCATTAATCAGAGCACTTGATGCCAAGCTGACTCATGAAGTGAAGCAGAAAGTAATATGTTATGTGGATGACATAATCATAGCTTCGGGAACAGAAGAAGAGCATTTAAAGACATTGTGCCTTGTTTTTGAGAATCTCCGACAGGCAAATTTTAAGGTCAAGTTTGACAAGTGTCGATTTTTTCAGGAAGAAGTGAAATTCGTAGGACACATAATCAATGGAGAAGGATATAGACCGAATCCGGCAAAGATTAGAACTGTTGCTGCATTTCCAACACCAACCCGTGTGAAACACGTGAGACAATTCTTAGGAATTCTCCAATTCTTTGCTGCTCATTGTGAGAAGTATTCCGAAACTGTTGCACCACTGCAAGGATTATTGAAAAAGAACTGCAGGTGGAACTGGAATGATGAATGCGAGATAGCTTTCAGGAGAGCTAAACAGATGCTTGTGGACTCAATTCAGTTAGAATATCCAGATTACTCTCGGAACTTTATTCTAGAAACTGATGCATCTGCCATTGGTATAGGAGCCATTTTACTGCAAGAAGATGATGAGAAGAAACGTCATTACATCGCTTTCTTAAGCCGACGTTTAAGAGCACATGAATCTCACTACTTCACGACCGAGATAGAAGCACTTGCAATTGTTTACGCACTTGAATACTGGCAGAAACTTCTGTTAGGTCAGAGGATTATTGTGAGAACCGATCATCATGCGTTGACCTTCATCTTGAGAACAAGACTGGCAAGCGACAGGATCACACGTTGGACGCTGTTTCTCCAACAGTTCGATTTGGAAATAGTTTATCGACCAGGCAGAGAGAATGTGTTGGCCGACATCCTCAGCCGGAATCCTGAAGCTACTGTTAATGCCATAGACATCGAGGGAGAATGCGAGGAACACATTCGCCGATTACGTCATTTACCTGAAGGACAGCGACGTGAGGAGGAACTCAGACATATTATCCGTTTCCTAGAACGAAGAATGGATCCACAGGATGATCATTATGCAAGGATTGCTGCCATTGCAGATGATTATTTGATTTATCATCGTGTCTTATACAAGTTTGTAGACGAGGACCACACTCAACTGCGTGCAGTTATTCCTAGGAGATACCAAGAATCTGTTATTCTTATGGTACATTTATCCATTGGACATGGTGGAACAGACAAAACCATTGCAACTATCAAGGAGTCTTTCACATGGAAAGGGTTAGGAGCCACCGTTAGACAGTGTTTACGTGCTTGCGACGCATGCCAGCGGAACAAATACACGTCACACTTGCTGAAGGAACAACCTAGACCAATACTACCAACTCAACCTAGAGAGTTGTATGCACAGGACCTGTATGGCCCAATACCTAAGGCTCGTCGTGGGAATCGATACATCGTTGTAACGGTGGATGTGTTCACGAAATATACGATGCTTCATCCGATTCAAAAAGCTACTGCACATCAGATTATTCAGAGGATTAGACGTCAAGTGATACCGGAGGCAGGAAAGCCACAATTCTTGTTGACTGATCACGGATCACAGTACACCTCAGCAGAATTTGCCAATGCCATGAATGAGCTTGAAATAGGTCATGTTTTATCATCTATTCGACATCCAGAGAGCAACCCAGCAGAGTGCGTGATGTCTATTATCGCAAAATTCTGTCGATTATATTGTCAAGAAGAACACTGGCGATGGACTGAAGTCCTTGTTATTATGGCAAAATGTATTAATTCAACAGTACATGAAAGCACTGGTCAAATACCTATGGTCTTGCATTTGAACCAGATGCCGCTGAGAATATGGGATCGTGTGATTGTAAATCCACCTTGTTTACAACCATCACATGCCAGCAGACTTTTAGCTGCAAGAGAGACTATGGACTGACAAGCTGCCAAGCGCTTGAGAAGAACTAGACGCCAGAGGTTTAGAGAACCACTAGTAGAAGGAGACCTTATCCTTATAAGGAGACCCGGAATTTCTAGTCCTATAGACCGCATATATGGGAAATTTCTATCCTTGTATTATGGCCCTAGTCGTATCCGACAGCCTTTAAACAATGGAAGTTATGTGATAGAAGACATTAGGACAGGAGAACGCATTGGAACCTTTAATGCAGCCAATCTAAAAAAATATCACTCTTGAATGAATTTCAAAGCAAATAAAAATGTTATCCCAACATTTTATTTGAAACGACAGAGAGGCAGATGAACCCGCTGAGCTATGGTTCATGTGATATTTTTTATGACAGAGCATTTATGATGGGATGTTGTACTTTTGAACACACCCAGGAAGCCACGTGAAGCTGAGAGATCACGCGATACTTTGAAGTAGCGGTGAATCGCACTTTTGACTTTGGTGTAAACTGCTAATTATTATCTGAGGTCTTATTAATTATTTTTATCTTTCCTACGAGACTCAGAATATTCCATTTCGTCATGCTGCATTATTAAAACATTTTGGAGAATGTTTATTTTTACTTTAGGTAAGGTAATACCCTTGCAGATACGCAAAAAGGAACGTAAGTAGTCGCTCAACGTTTTCGTTTTGACGACCTACTTTCTAGAGACACCCAGTACCGGAGCACTGCGTCTTGAGAATCCGCCTTGTGTAGGCGTGGAATTACATTTGTCCTACGAGACGTAGAAGAATATCCGCTGTTTAGCGTTAAAAGTGATTATAAGGTGCCATCGAGCAAGCAAATACTAATATTCACTGTCGATGAAGTCCAGTGAATTAAATAAGAAGCTTGGGAAATAATTATTGGCAAGTATAGTGTATTGCACAACATTGCTGTGACATCACATATTACCCACGCGTATGTGGAGGGCAGATGCCTAGTGGAAATATACAGGTAATAGTGTTACAATTATCCTGAATAAGTGTGATTATAATAGTATGAGATATTTAAATTGCCAAAGTGGAAATTTCATCTTTGAAACGTCGTATAATTCACGGATGCTGCGTGATACAAAAGTAGCGTCACTAGCACGTGCAGCATTATAAAATAGTATTAGCTCACATGCTAATCCACATCTGCAAGATTAAGGCTGTGTCGTATTTTATAATTGAAGCCTATAATAGTCACGACGGACATTATAATTTTGGAAGTGAGAGGATGAATAATCACGCAACTTATTTCGCTACCCACGTGATCGGACTTTTATTCACCATGGTTGAAGCAGTCACCATGGGCTAATACCATCCCAGTATGGGGGGGGTGACGTTTCTACAGGAACCAGCATGATGGTGGAACTTCCAGAACGATGAACGAGAGGGAAGGAGCCAAAATGCCATTTCCAGGCATATCCACGAAGATGTCGACAGGGACAAATCGAACCCTGGTCTTTGGGGGAGTCCAGATGGGAATCCTGATGAGGAGGATACCGATCCAGAGAGCCAGAGAGGTTTATGTACAACCCTTGTTGTGGAATAGAGAGCTGAGTGAGAGCTCCTCCATTTCGTGAGTTTTTGTCACACCCCTTCTTTGTTCTAGTTTCTGGTGGTATAGTAGTTTTAATGTAGTTTGTGAATCAACCACACTCAGTGTCAGCCATTTTTCTAGGTAGGGATGTAACTAGATTAGTTAGATGTCATTTATTTCAGTTTAGAGTGAGACACCCTTGGGGTCAGACATTTTGGTCAGCCCTGGTGCAGCTTGGTGAACGTCGTGGAACGTCAATGCCTACTTTTTTGCTGAACCTGATCGTAGTCATTTTGAGGCTATTTTGTTCAACCCTACTTGGGGTAATTTTCAAGTCTTTGCTGACTGTAGTTATGGCAATCAGATGCCTTGGTTATTAATTGACTGCATTCTTCGCAGCCATCCTTTGTTACACCCCTGACTGTCGTTAGAACGGTCGTATCATTTAGGTAGTCGACAGTAACTACCAGTTTGTAAATGCATTATATTTCATTTTGAATAAGCTCAGAAGCTATTCTTGGTCATGTTTGAACCTAACAACTAGAAGGAATGTTTCGTTGCCTAGCATCGAACGCGGTTCCCAACGTATCATTAAGCAGATCTAGTGTGTGAATCTGTGCCACATTTATCATATTTTTCTTGTGTCGTGTGAGACACGTTTTTATTTGATGTTCTAGCAACTACTGAGTTGCATTTTTAAAGCAAAGAGCTTCAGTTATTGTAAGTTTACTTTCATTTAGACGTCTTTGGTAGAAAGACGGAATTGTATTACTATACTCAGATTTATAGCGTGCATTTGATACACGGACTCTGTAGAGATCCGTAACTTATGGTAAAGTTTTTTATGAACCGGCCAAGTGCAGGTTTTGTATTGATTAAATCGCCGGCCTTGAATAAACTGGTTATGTAACCCAGTGACCTAGAGCACGCCTGCTTCATTGTGAGACAAAACTACTATAGACGAGGACAGAATACAATTTGTATTCGCTTTTCCTTTCATTGCTATTTTGCTTATGGAAATCAGTTTCCACTCTTGTATTTGATCACTTGTTTTATGGATCGGTTTTTGTTAGTTTAGCGCTCTGTTGCGTGTATTGTCGTATGACAGGTACAGTTATGTAAGGTTTTCTATAGGATGGTGAAGTCTACCCTGTTATAGCAGGATGTTATTGTATGCTTTGTCCGGGGATGATCCCGTTGACCAGATGTTACTGGAAGGTAACTGTTGTACAGGCCTATCCCAGAGTTATTGAACGCGAGCTTAGCGCCGCTGGTAACCCGTGTTATTGTGTGTCCGAGTTGTTATACTCGTTGATTATATTCCGACTGTTGAGTCGAGGCTTTTTGGTGGAGAATGATCTCAGTTGGAGACACTCCGTGCCCAGGCTATTGTCAATGTTATTCGCCATAAACCTACGATAAACCTATAAACCGACATTCTAATAATAAAATGCATAATTGTTGTAAAACAAGCCTAACTAACGATTCTTTCTATCTAACTTTGTTCTTTGCATTCTGGAACTGTTGACATAGCCGTGCAGTTGAAGATAATTTCCTTGTGAGGAAATGACTAGGACAGTTGACATTTTTGTAGCGACCTGAAGCATGTGCGAACCTAGAGTTCGTAGCTTGTGGAGCTCAGGCCATGCGATGTCAGACGTGGTCTCAACTGCGCATTCGTCACCGTAACTATACACATTAGATGACTATGGTTTACAAAGAGTAAACCAAGGTGTAGGCAGGAATTTTTAATAAAACTACTGTGTCTATTTCGTTATTAATTTATGATGTCAAGTGTATTAAACCCTACATGTTACTTTATTGTGTGCTGTTAGCACATAGTTATTAAGCATAATTAAATTGTTTGTTTTTCATGGCTGTACACTTAGCTTTTGGATGTAATTGTTTTCTTTTACGGACGTCATCGCCGTAAATTTTGTTAATTGATAGGACTTAGCTAGTTGAATTAATGTTAAATTTAAATGTCGAAATGGTACCATCCTAACCTAGATTTGTTTTGCTACCCTGTTAAATGTAAATTCAGATATTAGCTTGATCTTGTAACTTGAACTAGGGACTTGCGTCGTGCCATATTCCTAGCGTTGCTGTTGTTGCTTTATCATTGTGAGTTAGATCTTTCGCGAGGGTTTTCAGTAACTTCTCAGGTAGGGGACCTGTTCTTTATCTTAGTTTATTTATTAATTTGCGGACTAGCCGATTATAACCCTCCGAACTAGGCTAGGGGCTTGTGAATTTTAATAAATTTTCACGGTGATTTACATGAGTCTGGATGTTTATTTTCTCAGTCTAGTTTTAAGGTGAACCTTTCTTTAGGCGGTCTATGACCATCGTCACCATGTACCACGATCCCTGTGGACTACGGACTCTCGTGCCGCTTTAGCCTTTTTGGAAGGTCACCTGATCCTCACGGTACTTTTTATTCGATTTATGTGTCGTTAGTTGAGTCATCGTGGTTGTTGACATCAACTAAACGGTCTCATAAAATGGCGCACAACGTTGTGGGCGGACTTGGGCTTCATAAAATGGCGCCCAACTCATGTGCCGACGTTAACGTGGTGACCCTCAGTACCATGTTATTTTTTTGAGGATCCTAATGTTGATTAATGGTAAATTGACAGGACTGGGACGAACTTAGAAAGTCGTACTGCAGATCAATTGACCGCATGGCATTCATGTTTGATAGAAGTCCATGGGGTGAGGCTTTAGTGTTGAATAAATGAAGGATAGGATTTTCTTTGATGATGCCTCATCCTAAGTAAATGTAATACTTTGCTTTGCTCACCGTTGTCTTTGTAAATGTAGAAGCACTTAGTTTGCATACTCCAGCTGTACTCGTGATATTTATATAAATGAAGCAAGCTTTATACCACCAAGTAACTAATCATAGCTGTAAGTTCCAGTAGAAATTGATCCCTCACTTTCTCATATATTTCTTATCTATGGATGAGGAAACTATTCGTCGTGTGTTTGGAGAGATGATGGCAGGTGTGAATGCCAATCTTCAACAGATTACTGCTGACTTAGGTCAGAATACTCAGGCTGTAAATACTGTAAGTGGTCATGTGGACCAGGTTAGACAGGAAGTCAACAATGTCAGTGGTCATGTGGACCAGGTTAGACAGGAAGTCAACAATGTAAGACAGGACTTAGAGATTAACACTCAGTCTATGAACAATGTAAGACAGGACTTAGAGATTAACACTCAGTCTATAAACAATGTAAGACAGGACTTAGAGATTAACACTCACTCTGTAAATAATGTTAGGGCTGATTTAACTCAAGTCAGGGCAGACATGGACACATATAGGATCGAAGCGAGAAATGATCTGACGACAGGTTTAGCAGCTGTTAGGGTTGATGTCATACGACACCATCAGGAGGCTAACCAGCGCGTAGATTGCTTAACCGACCAGATGAATAGAGCTAGGGAGGAGGTGCAAAACCGATTGGAGGAGCACACAGCTCAAATTCAGACAACCTTGAATAAAGTCCAGATAGACATGAGAGCAGATCTGGAACATACCAGGGAAGAATTCGGGACTCGACTAGATCACGTCGAGGGATTTATCGGAAATGTGAAGAAGGACATGGCAACCATGAACGTTGGTTTAATCTTGATGAGAGGAGCTGCCAATGCCGTTAATAACAACGTGAAGACTATCGTTGATGGCATGATGGAGATTAAAGAGGAACTTAACACCAACAGGAGAAACATTTCTGAATTGACGGAAACCGTAGCCAGTCTACGTGAGACAGTTGATGTTCATCATGAGGAACACAAAATTGACCTCATGTTATTGAGAGGTGACCTCAACGAACACGAAGCTACAGTCGAGGCTAAGGTAGTCGAGGTTAGAGACGATGTGGGTAAAATCCAAGAAAATATGTCCAGAGTTGAAGGAGATATCGATTCCTTACAAAAGAGATTTGAGGAAGTCGCGGTGACCGAGAGGTTAGACCTCAGTTATAACCTTAGGACGGCCATACGCGAGGTAGACACAAACCTCAAGGGAAAGGTTGACAGGATCGAGCTGCAATTGAACGACTTAGGCAACAAAGTCGCGGCCAGAACCATCCCAGGTCTTGAAGTAATAGAAAGACGCCTGGACAGACTCGAGACGACTCCAAGAGAGAGACACGTACACCCACAGATGGGAGAATCTCAGGAAACGCCTATATCTCAATCAGGAGGAATGATGCCTACCCATTTCCAACCCAGCGCGCCTATGGAACCGCAACCGTCACAATTCACTAATTTAGCGCAAGGTCAGACCTTGAACTTTAACGCTCACCCGTTTCAACCAGCATCTAATCGAATTAGTCATGAGACTAACACTCCAACGCAGAGTTACATGCAAAATACTTTCAGACCCGCGAATACGCAGGGAAATGTCACCATAATTCGTTCAAGAGAGGAGCAACCAGCTCGCTTCTCGGGAACTGGGAGCGGTGTTACTCCAGTGGAATTCCTAGCAAATGTCGAAAGCTACTTACGTGATACTATGGTAACTCAAGAGAGGGAACTAAGAGTTATAGAGCGACTGCTTGAGGGACAAGCCGGTACCTGGTTCAGAGCATTCCGATACTCATTCACAGGCTACCAAGACTTTAAGGAAGCGTTATTAAGAACATATTGGTTGAGCGACATCCAGCAGAGCATCCGAGCTGAGATGTACACTCGAAGGTACAGTTCCAATACACCTACTCGTTATGCGAATTACTTCGCAATACAGCTCGCGAAGCTCCGTTGTCTTCAGCCTCCGTTGTCCGAACAAGATTTGGTGAACACAATTGTTTGGCAGTACCCTGCGGATGTACAACGTGTGTTAATCGCTGCAGGGGCATCCACTTTCCAGCAGTGTGACCAGATACTGCGAAGGTTGGACGCTAACACAGAACAGTTTCCTACACACCGTCAGCAGAAGGCTGATAGGCGCGAGGATAGACATATGAATCTGACGACTGTTGATAAAGTGAGCCAGACGCCACAACAAACACAAACCACAGAGGATTCTGGGCGACGTGATAACAATTACAGTTATAACAGGAGAGAATGGAACAACACTCCGTATACTCGAAATCAACATGATGACCGGCGAAGTCATTGGGACCGGCGATTCGACCGAAGGACGGACGACAACCGACGTCATGAAAACAACCGCCGAGGGAATGAAGGAAGAAATCAGCAACACGGACGTATCCGTAGAGACTATCGATATAGTGGGGGTTACGACAGAAATCGAGACCCTAGATACCAGCCAGACAGGGATTGGAAAGGAAGAGCGCGGGAGAGCCGTGAGTACCTCCAACAATTGAGAGAATTGCAGATCCAAGAAGAGGGAGAACGGAACCCTACTTCGAGGGAAAATAGACATTCGGCGCAGGAGACGGAGCAGAACCAGCCCAGTACTTCCCGCCATGACAGAAAAAAAAACTCCGAAAAATCAATAGATTCTTGTTTGGTTGAGCACCGAGTAACTGCCTCTATATTACTCTGGGAGCCAATCCAAGAAGACTTGTTGGACGAACGACGAACGACGAACCACAATTATGAATTAACACGTCTACCCAAGATTGTAGCCACCTTGAATGAAGTCAGTGTAGTCATACTCATCGATACTGGAGCGATGATTAGTGTAATTTCCGCCGATTGCCATGCCAGACTTAGAGCAAACTCTGAGGTGACGGAGTTGCCCATTTCAGCTATAAGAGTCAGAGGTGTCATACCTGACCGCGTTGTAACGTGCAAAATCCAGATTTTGTGTACTGTGAAGATTTCGAGCCACGTGTACTTGCACGAATTTCTCGTAATGAAGGGCCTGCATCATGATGCCATTTTAGGCGCAGACTTCATTAGAAAATATGATGGAATCATTGACATGGGACGGAATACGGTAGAGTTTAAGCCGAACGAACCCATTCAGATGAGCCTAATTGAAGAAGAACCGGAATTCCTATCCGAAGTAGACGTAGTCGAAGCATTAAAGGGCAAGGAAATTGAGGCGACACTAGATGCCGACGAAGAGGCAGAATCGTTATCAGCACCCACACATGAGGATCTTGAGGCAATACTGAACGAATACCGAGATATATTCGACACCACACCTGGTGAGATATTAGACTACGAGTATGATCTTGTATTACTGGACGATTCCCCATTCCAGAAAAGGATCTATCCGATTGCCGAGAAACATCTCGAAGAAGCTGCTAAGAAGATCCATGAGATGGAAGCAGCAGGTACAATCAAGAAATCACCGACTCCTTTCTTGAATCCCATAATACCTGTGGTTAAGGTAGATGGAAGCTAGAGACTTTGTCTTGATGCCAGAGCCTTGAATGAACGCCTAGCTCCTGAGCACGACAGACCGCCCAAGATTAGGGACATTCTCAGGAAGTTCAACGGAAAAAGGATATTTTCATCATTAGACTTGGTTCAGTCTTATTACCATATCAGATTATCTGAGCATACTCAGAAATATACTGGATTCTTGTTTGATCAGACTACTTATGTATTCCAAAAACCACCATTTGGATTGAAAAATGCCGGAGCCGCATTAATCAGAGCACTTGATGCCAAGCTGACTCATGAAGTGAAGCAGAAAGTAATATGTTATGTGGATGACATAATCATAGCTTCGGGAACAGAAGAAGAGCATTTAAAGACATTGTGCCTTGTTTTTGAGAATCTCCGACAGGCAAATTTTAAGGTCAAGTTTGACAAGTGTCGATTTTTTCAGGAAGAAGTGAAATTCGTAGGACACATAATCAATGGAGAAGGATATAGACCGAATCCGGCAAAGATTAGAACTGTTGCTGCATTTCCAACACCAACCCGTGTGAAACACGTGAGACAATTCTTAGGAATTCTCCAATTCTTTGCTGCTCATTGTGAGAAGTATTCCGAAACTGTTGCACCACTGCAAGGATTATTGAAAAAGAACTGCAGGTGGAACTGGAATGATGAATGCGAGATAGCTTTCAGGAGAGCTAAACAGATGCTTGTGGACTCAATTCAGTTAGAATATCCAGATTACTCTCGGAACTTTATTCTAGAAACTGATGCATCTGCCATTGGTATAGGAGCCATTTTACTGCAAGAAGATGATGAGAAGAAACGTCATTACATCGCTTTCTTAAGCCGACGTTTAAGAGCACATGAATCTCACTACTTCACGACCGAGATAGAAGCACTTGCAATTGTTTACGCACTTGAATACTGGCAGAAACTTCTGTTAGGTCAGAGGATTATTGTGAGAACCGATCATCATGCGTTGACCTTCATCTTGAGAACAAGACTGGCAAGCGACAGGATCACACGTTGGACGCTGTTTCTCCAACAGTTCGATTTGGAAATAGTTTATCGACCAGGCAGAGAGAATGTGTTGGCCGACATCCTCAGCCGGAATCCTGAAGCTACTGTTAATGCCATAGACATCGAGGGAGAATGCGAGGAACACATTCGCCGATTACGTCATTTACCTGAAGGACAGCGACGTGAGGAGGAACTCAGACATATTATCCGTTTCCTAGAACGAAGAATGGATCCACAGGATGATCATTATGCAAGGATTGCTGCCATTGCAGATGATTATTTGATTTATCATCGTGTCTTATACAAGTTTGTAGACGAGGACCACACTCAACTGCGTGCAGTTATTCCTAGGAGATACCAAGAATCTGTTATTCTTATGGTACATTTATCCATTGGACATGGTGGAACAGACAAAACCATTGCAACTATCAAGGAGTCTTTCACATGGAAAGGGTTAGGAGCCACCGTTAGACAGTGTTTACGTGCTTGCGACGCATGCCAGCGGAACAAATACACGTCACACTTGCTGAAGGAACAACCTAGACCAATACTACCAACTCAACCTAGAGAGTTGTATGCACAGGACCTGTATGGCCCAATACCTAAGGCTCGTCGTGGGAATCGATACATCGTTGTAACGGTGGATGTGTTCACGAAATATACGATGCTTCATCCGATTCAAAAAGCTACTGCACATCAGATTATTCAGAGGATTAGACGTCAAGTGATACCGGAGGCAGGAAAGCCACAATTCTTGTTGACTGATCACGGATCACAGTACACCTCAGCAGAATTTGCCAATGCCATGAATGAGCTTGAAATAGGTCATGTTTTATCATCTATTCGACATCCAGAGAGCAACCCAGCAGAGTGCGTGATGTCTATTATCGCAAAATTCTGTCGATTATATTGTCAAGAAGAACACTGGCGATGGACTGAAGTCCTTGTTATTATGGCAAAATGTATTAATTCAACAGTACATGAAAGCACTGGTCAAATACCTATGGTCTTGCATTTGAACCAGATGCCGCTGAGAATATGGGATCGTGTGATTGTAAATCCACCTTGTTTACAACCATCACATGCCAGCAGACTTTTAGCTGCAAGAGAGACTATGGACTGACAAGCTGCCAAGCGCTTGAGAAGAACTAGACGCCAGAGGTTTAGAGAACCACTAGTAGAAGGAGACCTTATCCTTATAAGGAGACCCGGAATTTCTAGTCCTATAGACCGCATATATGGGAAATTTCTATCCTTGTATTATGGCCCTAGTCGTATCCGACAGCCTTTAAACAATGGAAGTTATGTGATAGAAGACATTAGGACAGGAGAACGCATTGGAACCTTTAATGCAGCCAATCTAAAAAAATATCACTCTTGAATGAATTTCAAAGCAAATAAAAATGTTATCCCAACATTTTATTTGAAACGACAGAGAGGCAGATGAACCCGCTGAGCTATGGTTCATGTGATATTTTTTATGACAGAGCATTTATGATGGGATGTTGTACTTTTGAACACACCCAGGAAGCCACGTGAAGCTGAGAGATCACGCGATACTTTGAAGTAGCGGTGAATCGCACTTTTGACTTTGGTGTAAACTGCTAATTATTATCTGAGGTCTTATTAATTATTTTTATCTTTCCTACGAGACTCAGAATATTCCATTTCGTCATGCTGCATTATTAAAACATTTTGGAGAATGTTTATTTTTACTTTAGGTAAGGTAATACCCTTGCAGATACGCAAAAAGGAACGTAAGTAGTCGCTCAACGTTTTCGTTTTGACGACCTACTTTCTAGAGACACCCAGTACCGGAGCACTGCGTCTTGAGAATCCGCCTTGTGTAGGCGTGGAATTACATTTGTCCTACGAGACGTAGAAGAATATCCGCTGTTTAGCGTTAAAAGTGATTATAAGGTGCCATCGAGCAAGCAAATACTAATATTCACTGTCGATGAAGTCCAGTGAATTAAATAAGAAGCTTGGGAAATAATTATTGGCAAGTATAGTGTATTGCACAACATTGCTGTGACATCACATATTACCCACGCGTATGTGGAGGGCAGATGCCTAGTGGAAATATACAGGTAATAGTGTTACAATTATCCTGAATAAGTGTGATTATAATAGTATGAGATATTTAAATTGCCAAAGTGGAAATTTCATCTTTGAAACGTCGTATAATTCACGGATGCTGCGTGATACAAAAGTAGCGTCACTAGCACGTGCAGCATTATAAAATAGTATTAGCTCACATGCTAATCCACATCTGCAAGATTAAGGCTGTGTCGTATTTTATAATTGAAGCCTATAATAGTCACGACGGACATTATAATTTTGGAAGTGAGAGGATGAATAATCACGCAACTTATTTCGCTACCCACGTGATCGGACTTTTATTCACCATGGTTGAAGCAGTCACCATGGGCTAATACCATCCCAGTATGGGGGGGGTGACGTTTCTACAGGAACCAGCATGATGGTGGAACTTCCAGAACGATGAACGAGAGGGAAGGAGCCAAAATGCCATTTCCAGGCATATCCACGAAGATGTCGACAGGGACAAATCGAACCCTGGTCTTTGGGGGAGTCCAGATGGGAATCCTGATGAGGAGGATACCGATCCAGAGAGCCAGAGAGGTTTATGTACAACCCTTGTTGTGGAATAGAGAGCTGAGTGAGAGCTCCTCCATTTCGTGAGTTTTTGTCACACCCCTTCTTTGTTCTAGTTTCTGGTGGTATAGTAGTTTTAATGTAGTTTGTGAATCAACCACACTCAGTGTCAGCCATTTTTCTAGGTAGGGATGTAACTAGATTAGTTAGATGTCATTTATTTCAGTTTAGAGTGAGACACCCTTGGGGTCAGACATTTTGGTCAGCCCTGGTGCAGCTTGGTGAACGTCGTGGAACGTCAATGCCTACTTTTTTGCTGAACCTGATCGTAGTCATTTTGAGGCTATTTTGTTCAACCCTACTTGGGGTAATTTTCAAGTCTTTGCTGACTGTAGTTATGGCAATCAGATGCCTTGGTTATTAATTGACTGCATTCTTCGCAGCCATCCTTTGTTACACCCCTGACTGTCGTTAGAACGGTCGTATCATTTAGGTAGTCGACAGTAACTACCAGTTTGTAAATGCATTATATTTCATTTTGAATAAGCTCAGAAGCTATTCTTGGTCATGTTTGAACCTAACAACTAGAAGGAATGTTTCGTTGCCTAGCATCGAACGCGGTTCCCAACGTATCATTAAGCAGATCTAGTGTGTGAATCTGTGCCACATTTATCATATTTTTCTTGTGTCGTGTGAGACACGTTTTTATTTGATGTTCTAGCAACTACTGAGTTGCATTTTTAAAGCAAAGAGCTTCAGTTATTGTAAGTTTACTTTCATTTAGACGTCTTTGGTAGAAAGACGGAATTGTATTACTATACTCAGATTTATAGCGTGCATTTGATACACGGACTCTGTAGAGATCCGTAACTTATGGTAAAGTTTTTTATGAACCGGCCAAGTGCAGGTTTTGTATTGATTAAATCGCCGGCCTTGAATAAACTGGTTATGTAACCCAGTGACCTAGAGCACGCCTGCTTCATTGTGAGACAAAACTACTATAGACGAGGACAGAATACAATTTGTATTCGCTTTTCCTTTCATTGCTATTTTGCTTATGGAAATCAGTTTCCACTCTTGTATTTGATCACTTGTTTTATGGATCGGTTTTTGTTAGTTTAGCGCTCTGTTGCGTGTATTGTCGTATGACAGGTACAGTTATGTAAGGTTTTCTATAGGATGGTGAAGTCTACCCTGTTATAGCAGGATGTTATTGTATGCTTTGTCCGGGGATGATCCCGTTGACCAGATGTTACTGGAAGGTAACTGTTGTACAGGCCTATCCCAGAGTTATTGAACGCGAGCTTAGCGCCGCTGGTAACCCGTGTTATTGTGTGTCCGAGTTGTTATACTCGTTGATTATATTCCGACTGTTGAGTCGAGGCTTTTTGGTGGAGAATGATCTCAGTTGGAGACACTCCGTGCCCAGGCTATTGTCAATGTTATTCGCCATAAACCTACGATAAACCTATAAACCGACATTCTAATAATAAAATGCATAATTGTTGTAAAACAAGCCTAACTAACGATTCTTTCTATCTAACTTTGTTCTTTGCATTCTGGAATTGTTGACATAGCCGTGCAGTTGAAGATAATTTCCTTGTGAGGAAATGACTAGGACAGTTGACATTTTTGTAGCGACCTGAAGCATGTGCGAACCTAGAGTTCGTAGCTTGTGGAGCTCAGGCCATGCGATGTCAGACGTGGTCTCAACTGCGCATTCGTCACCGTAACTATACACATTAGATGACTATGGTTTACAAAGAGTAAACCAAGGTGTAGGCAGGAATTTTTAATAAAACTACTGTGTCTATTTCGTTATTAATTTATGATGTCAAGTGTATTAAACCCTACATGTTACTTTATTGTGTGCTGTTAGCACATAGTTATTAAGCATAATTAAATTGTTTGTTTTTCATGGCTGTACACTTAGCTTTTGGATGTAATTGTTTTCTTTTACGGACGTCATCGCCGTAAATTTTGTTAATTGATAGGACTTAGCTAGTTGAATTAATGTTAAATTTAAATGTCGAAATGGTACCATCCTAACCTAGATTTGTTTTGCTACCCTGTTAAATGTAAATTCAGATATTAGCTTGATCTTGTAACTTGAACTAGGGACTTGCGTCGTGCCATATTCCTAGCGTTGCTGTTGTTGCTTTATCATTGTGAGTTAGATCTTTCGCGAGGGTTTTCAGTAACTTCTCAGGTAGGGGACCTGTTCTTTATCTTAGTTTATTTATTAATTTGCGGACTAGCCGATTATAACCCTCCGAACTAGGCTAGGGGCTTGTGAATTTTAATAAATTTTCACGGTGTTTTACATGAGTCTGGATGTTTATTTTCTCAGTCTAGTTTTAAGGTGAACCTTTCCTTAGGCGGTCTATGACCATCGTCACCATGTACCACGATCCCTGTGGACTACGGACTCTCGTGCCGCTTTAGCCTTTTTGGAAGGTCACCTGATCCTCACGGTACTTTTTATTCGATTTATGTGTCGTTAGTTGAGTCATCGTGGTTGTTGACATCAACTAAACGGTCTCAATATATATATATACAGTGAAACCCCTCAAATCCGAACCCCAGAAATCCGAAATCCCGGGTAATCCGAACGAGTTATTTTCGACAATTTAGAGTAAAAAAAAAGAGAAACTTATTTTAGTCTTCAAACAATTATATATTCTACAATATAACGTTATTTTAAATAATTAGTTGAAAATTTAACAAAGAAGTACAGTTAGCATACCTAACAAAGTGTAAATGTGCCTACGCTACATACGTATCTCACCCAGGATTGAAAAACGGAAAAGTTGGTTATTGCAATTCCTTAGGTTAATCACTTTACAAAAACAAATGAAATAACAATAGAAAAACACAAAATATCACTTAATCTTTCACTTGAAATCAGTTATCTTCAATTGTCGAAGCGACGAAAACATTTTCGCGGTGGCAATCGTACGCCTGCGTCGTATGAACATGACATCGTTTGGCGTGACTACTACGAAGCGCAATGCGATGTCAAGAGCAGATGCAGCTTCAGTATAAGTTATATTGTCGAAATTTCTTCTTCCTCACTGTCGCTAGCTCAACGTACAGTCCTATACCGTAACGAGGGCTGGTTATTATGTTATGGATATTTACGGCTAATCCGAACAAATTGAAATCCGAACAGGCTACAGCCCCAATTAGTTCGGATTTCAGGGGTTTCACTGTATATATATATAGTTATAAATAAATAAATATTTTCTACACCAAGTTTCACATCACTCGGAAGATTAGGTTGTCAGAAGAGTGAATTTTAATATTCTAAGTTTGCGTGGACGCCATGTTGGTTTCTAAGTCACATGTATGATCTCACATTACAACCCTCTAACATCATACAAAAGTTCAGTTTATTCGCTACAATAGTGACTGGTATTTTTTTTGGCGCATCCGTCGTATTGGATTGGTGACTTGTTGAAATTTGAGAGGTACCGACAGAGTTAAACGAGATGGTAGTAAGTCCTCGACAAGTTTCATTGAAATAGTTCCAGGAAATGAAAATTTACTACGCGGGGAGGGGGGCAGACACATACTCATAAAAGGTGGCTATTTTCCATATACCGTAATTATGAAGAGAACCATAATCAATAAACTTTAGTGTTCTGTTAATAATACAGCGATCTAAATCACTAGTGTGTTTGTTGAGAATTTAACCTCACCGGTCGTCGAAATATTGACACGCGGTAGACAGTTTGACTTTCCTACCACTACGAGCGCTAGTGAGAGTCAATGTCGAGTTTCACTTAAGTCCATATAACTACTTCCGGTGTGATGATTTGTCAAAAATTCAAAAAATTCCTAGGAGTATTGAACCAAGGAACACATTAAAGGAATAATTATGTAAATAAGTTAATTTGCCTAGGATTTGAATAAAAATGAAAAGGAAGAAAAAAGCGATTTTAGGCGTTTTTTTCGGAAGTGCATTTAGGCCAGAGGTGATTTTCGTAATTTGGTGTTGAGTTTGATACAGAGAGGTTAGTTTTTTTTATGTATCGGAGACCCTCGCTAGCCCGCTTGCCCGCGGCGCGAGCCTGTCTCCCGCCACGCACTTTGCCGTTATGCGGCGCCGGCCCGGCACTGAGTCATTGAGTATAGGAATTTGTACTTACCTAGTTCACAGCTGGTGCTGAAAATGTTCGCCATGCACTGCTACACATCGCTGGCACCTTTTTTTTTTTTTATGAAACTGGCATGTACTCTCTGAAGTTCCTCAGCACCGATTGACTGTATTTCAGCTGTAATATAATGTTTGAACTTTTTTGCTAGATCTTTTATTGTTTTGACGCTAGGCACGGGTCTATTTGGAAATTTCTGACGGAATTTTCGTCCTGTTTTCGCACAAGATTTCCTGTACGGTACTTTATGAAGGTATTATACATATACACACGTTCACGTAATGAAAATCGCATTGGAACAGCACACTGAGCACTAAACACGTGAACAATTGACTAAACTGAACCTCACGCTGTTAACGCTCTCAGCAGACTGCAAAGGAGGGCAACTTGTGGCGCCAAGAAGCAGATTACGGCCAAGTGCGTGGCGGGAGACAGGCTCGCGCAGCGGGAGAGCGGGCTAGCTATGGTCTCCGATACCTTACATAAAAACTAACCTCTCTGTAGAACTCTCCAAGACTCACAATTTGAAATCTTTCCGGTTCCTTTAGCCCTTCCACGTTTGGCACTATTGAGGAAATCGCTAATTTTACGTTTTTGCTAAGATGGGGACCCCGAGATCCTTCCAACGGACAATATACCGGCATGCATAGGTTAGTATGTGACAACTTTCCTTTTGTCATCTACCCCGCCCATTGCCAGGCAGAGTTTAATCAACAACAATCAGTATTACGTTTTGTTGGCCTCTTTGATATACAATTCTGTGGGCAATTTCAAGTCGATAGGGTGAGTGGTTCTAGAGATAAAGGGTCGTTACAAGCACGCTAACGGACAACCGAGTAATGAATCGTTAACACCACAAATTAGCTTTTACTTCCTCCTACTGAAACAAAACAGGTGGGTAGATTATAGGTTAGGGAATAACCCACCCACCAAGGGAAGATGATGAAAAGAAGGAAGTAGATTTTGGAATTGGAAAAGAAGGATAGAAGAATAGGAGGAGAGTCCCACAAAAGTAATAAATTTAGTGTAAAACACACTTAAAGGTAGTTGCCAATGGAAATTAACTCTAGGATACCTAAAGTAGGTACGAGCTTGGTCGAGGCTAACGGGAACCGCAGCTAAGACTTGGGCGGTTTGCAAGAGAGAGGCCTTAGTACATTTCCTCCCAAGCATGTATAAATGTACTATGGGGAAGGGTGATGTTCTGGCAAGACTTAGAGGAACAAATTTACTGTATGTTTTCTCAAGGAGATTAGGTTTTGCAAAGTAATTCGAAGAATGCCGATGATTTAACTCAAGCTTGGTATTTTCAATTTCCAAAATTATGGAGTTCCTGTAAGGGCGACCAAGTGTCTCTAAGAAGGAATATGATAAAGGATTATACCTTATTGGGTAATCTTGGTAAATAAACCAATGGTTGCATTGGGCAATGGCTAAGCTTTTACTCAGCGAGGAGCCGGCTAAAAGTTTAGACAAAAAGAAACACTTATTTTTTAGAAAACTGACCATAAGTTTTCGGAGAGGGTCTCCACAAGCAGGTAGTTGGCTTAGCGAACTTTACTTGCCTTACTGGCCAATTAGAATTAGCTATTATCGCTAAGAAGAACTTTAGTAAGGTGAAAATTAAGAGTTCTTGCTCAAAGGCAACAAATGGTGAAAGCCCTATTAAAGATTTTAATATCATTGAGTGAGGAGAGTCAAGGAAGACAGGATTTTGCCTAAACTTTATATTTGCAAATGAAAAAGAGAAGGGAAAAGATTTGTTTATTTTACAATTAGAAAAAATTTGATGAAATTAACAATTATGCAATATAAATTTAATGAACATGGTTCATTTGAACCTTTTAACAAATAGGGTCGCAGACCTCTTAACATCAAACAGTTGCTCCAGGCAATTGACAATTTTTAAGGTTTTTTAAACCGTGTATTAAAATCTTGGTAAGATTTCATAAATAGGCAAAATGGAATAATTAAAGTTTTGACATTTACAGGAGTACAAGCAGTGTACTTATATGAAACCTCTGAAAGAACATTCTAACGAGAATAACAACTTCGAAGATAACAAAATGGAAAACATAAGGAATAAAAAGGAAGTTCCTACAACTTCTTATATTTAAACAGAATTACTTTGTGAGATTTGTACAAAGAGAGCAGGTCACTTACTGTGAACCTGAAAAGTTAATCAGAAGGAAGGTTCTAGACCTTTTATACTTTGAATAAGACTCGCCAGTCAAATGAGGCAGTTTTCATTTAGCGAGACCAAAAAATAACTCACTCAGGAGTTGAGAGAATTGTTTTCCCTGCTTTTGAAGGGAGGAACAATGTAAATTTAAAACTTGTATCACACAAGAAATTATGCAGAATTTAATTAATGTTAAACTAGCAAAATTGGAAGGGCACTTCGTAAGTAACACCTTATAGAAAGTTACATTTTTATAAATAATGGTTGTTAGTAGAAGGTTAAGGAAAGATCATTGGGATATAGGAACAATGTTCATGGCCGTATTTAATATAACCGGACGATCGCGACGCGGTAGAAAAGTGGAGCAAGCACTGATTAACACTATAGTTTGTAAAGATGGATGCAAAGTTCACTAGAGAAACACTGAAGTTTATGAGAAAAAAAGTTATTGCAATTATGGAGATAACTGATTGCACTATGTAGGTGAAAGTCTATTTCTTGAAAAAGCTGTAATTTACAATCAAATGCGCCGTAGAATTTTCCAGAGGTTCCAGCGGAGGACGAAAATTCACTATTGTAGTAATTTAGTTTTAAACAGGATTCTCCCAAGTACGTGAGAAATACATGATGACAGGACTCGCAGATAGAGAACAAGTTCTAGAAGGTTCCAGAACGACCTTAGCAGAAAATGGGGTTTGAAAAAATCCAACGGAGGAAATAGTTTCAAAATTATAGGCAGCGGGTATTAGATAATATCCCACGTAGCGAGAGGATTTCTCGTTTGAATCGCTTAAGAAAAGCTCTTTTATAGTAAGGTTGGCTTATACAAGTAAAAGCTCAACATGGCAAAACCCACGAAGAATGATTATTGCCCCAAGTAAATAATTTCACACTGCCCACAATTAAAAGCACTTGAAAGTTAAAACCATGAAGATGAGGTTAAAACTTTTTAAAAATGGTACTTATCTCGATTTCATGTTGAAGTCGGAGTTCCTTATGAAGACTATCTAGCCAACATGGCGTAGAAGAGGGTGTGCCTCTTGGTTTGAGGAGGCTAAGCTCGAGCGGAGCTTTGACTGAACGAGTCAACTGCAGACGTAGAAGTGAGTGAGGCTCAGCGGAGCACGGAGGGTCCAAGAAAAAGGGGAAAGAGAGGGGGTAGGAGACAAAAGGAGAACATATAAACATAGCCAACATTACAACAAAAAATTGATCTTCTCTTGCTGAGCTGGTCTTCAAGGAGTTGATAGATGATACTAGCGCAGCATGGTGAGCAAAGAAGTAGACGTAGTCCTCTTGCTCAAGGAGAAAATAGCTGACGATGGTAACGAGATCTGGTAGCCAAATGGTTAAGTAAGTCCTCTTGCACGATGAGGAATTGAGTAGCTTCAGAGGTTCGCTACTAGATAGCGCTAGGTGGATCACAGAAGTTATATATCTGAAACATACTTATGAAGACATAAGAGACATGCTCAACAGGGAGAAAACAGATGATCACTGTTGGTGTTTGGCAAGGAGGAAGGAAAAAATGAACATGCAAAGAGCAATAGGCATTATATCTCTCGTACCGTGTATTCAAAGAATACACCAACAGGCATGAAATCTAGGTCTGTAGGATCGATAACAATAGCTAATATACAAGGTGTTTCTGAAAATTTGGTCTTTTAAGAACATGGGAAATTAATCTTTGAACGAAGTAAGGACAAAATATCAAAAGAAAAAAAAAGATACGAGCCTTACACTAGTCGCATATGATGTGTAACATCTTACATGTTATCCTACTATGAAATTGAGATGAAATGTATGTGAAGTTATCTGACATGTTATCCTACTCGTATACTACACAGCTTGGACATTCTTAAAATGTTAATTTACGCTCCGAGTTCACACTGGTGCTATGATGAATGTATAGATTGGATTGGAGATATGCTACTGTCACACTTGTTTGAACAAACATCACATATTATATTGTAAATTAAGAGGAGGAATGAAACCATATTCTCTAGTCTATCTATAGACTACTAGAAATAATGTTCAATACAATCAAATTTCCCAACTCCTGCTTGGTGCAAACCATTGTAATTAAAATTAGATAAATCGTAATTTTATGTAGATTCTGTTAAAATGACGCATAATGTTATGATAGATGCCGTTTAAATTGATAATCCGGTTGCAAAATTAATTGCCGGGACTAGTGTTCGAACCTGAGACCTCATGATTCGCAGACCAAGATGCTATCCACGCAGCCATTACAACCACATAAATTTTGAGTACAAGATAGGTACTCATTTTCACGTGCCGGTAATAATATGGAAGTATTTTTTAATGCTCCGTTAATATTTTACTTTTTTTTCGATAATGTTCCTGTGTGGAATTGAGTTTTAAATTCGTTACGAATACGCCCACTTGACAGTAAAGGGAATTTCTATAGTGGTCTATGAAAGGCTAGCTCAGTTACCGTATAAAAACATCGATATATATTACATTGATCACTGCATTACCGCAATGTGGGTTAATATCTGAATAGCCATTGCGCAGAAACATAATACCGGCTTTGCACACTAGTTGCAATGCTTCAAATTAAAGCATATCATCATTTGAATACTGATACGAAGACTTTTAACATGTGGTTTGTGTTTCAATCAGTTGACACCAGAGTTCGCATGAGCGTTTACCGTTCAGTACGAAAGTGTTGAGCAAAATTACTCGGGAAGTGTATGCTTACCACTTTTATCCAGAGATTGAAACAGAGTCTCTTAATAAATCATAATTGTTTTCAGCAAATATGATATAGCCTAATGAATATTTTTACACCAAAGAACGACAACTTTAAGATGATTTATTGCAGAAACATCTGTAATGGCGCCTCCAAACCTTGAAGTAATCCCTGTGTTATTTACATTCCACATGGTACCACTGTTAGCAGCCAGGAAGGATGTGATCCAGCTGACAGTGCGTCTTACACACTTCCGTTCCATTTTTCAAAATCACTCACACAAACATATCCAGCAACCGAGTGGAAAGATGTTACACATCAATAAGTCTGTTTCCTAAGAGAAGGGGTACGTATTTGGTGAAATCCATTCTCTGACAACATATCTCATTACAGTAGTCTACTAATATACTGATTTCACGGCAGTCGAGTAAATTTCAGGGTGTTTTTTTTTTTTTTTTTTTTTGTTACTAGGCCGTGTGGACCCTTCCTTCATATCTGACGTTTCCCCAATAAGTGAGGCTGGTACAGTGTTTTCAAATTTTAAAAACAACGTCAATAACTTAGAATGTATTGCAATCGTATAGAAATAGTTCAAGATGCATGTGAAATACGTATACGGGTACAGGAGATGGTTTCCTAAACTATAAAACTTAGTTAAAGTCTAGGATAGCCTCTCCGTATCAACTAGGATAAGATTAAGTTAGTACATAATTAATAGCCATTGTCAGTGTCTTGATAATTGGTTATAACATTTAATACAATGTAAATTAGTTGTAGGTTTGTGACTTATTTTTAAATTTTATGTTGCGATGTATTAATCTTACGGAGAAGGATTTTTGTATTAGGCTATCGGAGAATCGATGTAAACACTGTACTAATCAGGTGATGGTTGTAATAAATAATACTCTCGTCCCAATCTCTGGTTATCCGAGATTTCGAGCAGAGGGTATTCTATTCTATATGCATAGTTCCTTTTTCGGATGCTAAATGCGTTAGTATATTACCAGTAAAAGTTGCCACACCTTGTAAGTTTTTGACGGTTTCTTGTTTTTGGAGGGCAGTGACTGTTAGTGGGTGTCATTGTAGGTTTAGTAGTGTTTTGTAGAGTTATTTTGTCTTGTATAGATTTGGATCTGATAATGCTCGCTTGATGGGCAAACATTTCATCCCTTAGTTCTCTCCCTCTTCTGTAGTCCAAAACAAATATATATCTTTTAATGTCATGTTTTTTTTCAGGCTATTTTTTGCATGTCCCAGTAATTGGGATTACATTGTGCTGACCGACTAAAAAGGTGTAATATTAATTATCAATAAGGCAATACTGAAAAACGGCATCCAATGTATCTATAGATACAGTATGCCTTCCTCCGGAGGTGAAGTAAAGCTGGCGGGCCCATGTCATAGATTTGTCCCATGTAAAAGAACCTTCCACTAACTAAACTTGTGTGAAGCAAAAATCTGTAGGTTAGGTTTGATTATTGCTCTTAAGTTCCAACGTTAGTCACCAGGCGCTGGTTGCTGTGTAGTAGTAGCCAAGTTCACAGCTAGATGTCGTGGACGGTAGCATTTCTTAGCGAAAGTAGGAACTAGCCTACTTGAAAATCTCGTCTGCAGTCCTTACTTGAATTAAAAACAGATGAATGAAAATCCACAGCCTGCTTCCAGTCTCCGACCGGGTCAGGAATGGAATGAATGAAGCCCCCATCTAGCGGCGAGGATAGAGACTGTGCCGGCTGCCGAGGCCTGACGCACTCCTCCGGGGCAATGATTAAATGAATGACAGATGAAATGAAATGATAATGGAGAGTGTTGCTGGAATGAAATGTTGACAGGGAAAACCGGAGTACCCGGAGAAAAACCTGTCTGCCTCCGTTTTGTCCAGCACAGATCTCACATGGAGTGACCGGGATTGGAACCACGGACCCAGCGGTGAGAGGCCAGCGTGCTGCCGCCTAAGCCACGGAGGCTTGAATTAAAAACAGATAACACACACTAATACAGTCATCACAATTAACACCGGTTATCAGACAGATTCTACACACACGGGGCTACATGACTGCGTTGTCGCAGCCCATAAACTAAGGAACCGATATCTATAGATAGAAAGGTGTATGAGACATAGTCTTTGGCATGGTTACCTTACCACTGGCCATATCTTATCAGTTTCCAACAGCGGGGTTCGTTCTAGAGTAGAAATATTTCGGGAGCGGTCAGATTTAGGGCCATAAAATGTGATTTTCATGCTGGTTTTCTTTTTTCTTTGGGACCTGTCGAGTACTGTTTCTCGCACTAAGGGGCGTAAAACAGCTGTGTCTGGTCCTTTGATAACAACTGATATTTTTATCCAGCCGCAATAGAAGAATATATTAGGCTATATTTCGAAATTTAAAAAAAATCTTCATCCAACATTTGAAGTCCACTTCCTGGTATAGCGGCTAGCATTCTTGGCTATCACCCCCTGGAGGTCCAGGTTCAATTCCCCGCTCTGCAAATAAATGTAATTATGGCCTGAGAGCTACCTCGTCTGGCAAAATTGAGAAGAAGTGGGTTCGAATCCAACCTCAGCCATCTTGGTTTGTCACTTCTACTCCAGGCAATTACGGGATGGTTTCTAACTAAATGTCTAAGCCAGTCAAATTAAACAACAGAAAAATTTGAGTTTAATCAGTGGATGGATTAGATTGTGCATGAAAGAGTAACAGTATAGATTTGTACTCTAATTTATTTAAGTTACATATTGAAATGTACGAAGTTGCATGGGTTTAATACAAAGAAATGAAAGTCGACATATTAAGTTATTTACGGAACTACCTATTTTAGAGAACAAAGATAATATGCGAAACCATTACTCATGATAAGTAATGTTAAGTCATAGGATTCGTATTGAGATCTATAACTGCCTTAGTTGAATGATACCATAATCAATACTAAATAAGCAAATCATGCCAATTAACCTGTTGAATGCTACGCCCGTCTGTAAACAGTGCACGAGAACTTTCATTTTTCTCATATTCCCTGTTCGCTCTTTAAGTGCTGAGTCAATCTCTGGCATTTTCTGCCATCTGTTGGGCAGAACTAATTGAATTTGGAGTTTTACCTCCAGGAGTAACTAACAGATCACTTTGTATAAGTCTCAAGTCTGTCCTTTGCAGCTGGAGTTTATCTATGATGTAAACAAACAACAAGCAAGTTGTGTTCGCCTGTTGTGAATTTGGATCGATAAGGATTTTTCTATTAGGCCTAGTAACGTATACTAGTTGCCTATGGATTTTAGGAAATAATTTTATTTTAGGCTCTTTACCTATAATGAAGATGATGCAAGCTTGGACCAAAAAAATATTTTTCTCAAAATAAGAATTAATATAAGCAAAAGATTTTGAAACTCAGCAATTCTTCTAGGTTTTGAATTTGCAATTTGATTAATAAAGACCCAAAATTTTTAGATATTTTAAGACCCCCGTTTGAGTTAAAATTTACGGCTTCTACAATTAATTGGTTGGTTGGTTCTTAAGTTTAGGGGCTGCGACAACGCGGTCATGTAGCCCCGTGTACTTTGGTTGTGTGTAGAATCTGTCTGATAACCGGTGTTAATTGTGATGACTGTATTAGTGGGTGTTATCTGCTTTTTAATTCAAGTAAGGACTGCAGACTTATGAATTTTTCAAATAGTTCCTACTTTTGCCGCCAAACGCCACCGTCGACGACTACTAGTTCAGGACTTAGCTACCAGACGCCACCGCAGTCGGCTCTTGGCAACGAACGTAGGAACCTGAGAGCGTTGTTTACATTCTTAACCTATACAATTTAGCTTCACACAGGTGTAATTAGTGGAAGGTTCTTTAACATGCCATACATCTATGACATGGGACCGCTGGCTTTACTTCCCCTCCGAAGGAAGGCATACTGAGGGATTTTTAACGCTCTTAAAAAACCGACGACTTCAGCCGGATTTGAACCCGCGATCTTGGGCATAGAAGCTCAGCATTTTACCGATTACGCCACCGAAGCCGCCTCTACAATTAATTGTTTTTACATGCGAATGAAAATTTTCAGGACTTAGGTTGCAAACCGGTAACTCAGCGCTTAAAAGGTAAATCGTGTTTATCGTAATGGTTTCAGCATTCAATGGTGCCATCTTCAGCGAACAAGTGTAATTGTATATTTATATGTATCCTTAGCTTGATTTTCACTTGTTGTCTATGTTCCCTGAAGATGGCGCTATAGAGTGCCGAAACTACAGTAATACGATAAACATGTACGGTATATATTAATGGACTTTATTCTTTAGTATTGATTAAGGGGTATTATTCACCTAATTCAGTCAGAACAAAATATATTCTAACATTGTTCGATAATGAGTTCAAATGAGGGGCAGATGACCTCGTAGTTCCGCCCCTTAAAACAACAATAACTAACTAACTAACTAGAGTTCAAATAGTATTGAGGAAGGTTTTGTCATGCGCTAAATGTGGTAAATACACTAGAATAGTTTATACAGGAAGACTTCGGAAGAAATGTAAACTCGTATAATTTAGTGAGCTGGTTATTAAGGGGTTGATAATGTTAATGTCAGCTGGGAAAATATTACCCCACAGTCCGTGTTTCAATGCATTATTGAATATAGCAGCTGCAGGATCGGGGTTTAGTCGTGGTGAATTATTAACCTGATCGTGCTTCTCCGGGGGTTCAAGCACACACAGCCGTGGTCTCTCTGAGGGCAGACCGATCTCTTCACAATTAATTAACTGTAGCCACTGTGGGCAATAAAGCCTCTCTGCTAGATACATACTCGAGACCAACCAGCCTTTGCCATCACAGTATGCCCTTAATTAGTCTACTGATTATAGCAATAAATTATGGTGTCTAAATACCATTTTACGACAAAAACAAAAGTTTGGTGCTTTTCAGCCGGTCAACACGAATGTACCCAAAAGAGTTGGGTTATACCCTAATGCTGAAAACAATTGCATGAGATTAATAAACACACCCGTATTCAAAGGTATATTCTATTACGAGCCAAGAAACTGGTTGTCAAGCTAATTACATCGGGCAAAGTGGTAGAAGAGTAGATACAGGCTACCATGAACATAGAAATGCGATAAAATACGGGACACACTCAGCCGTATGCGAACATATGTGCGAAGCGGGACACAGTTTTACTAACATTGAAACCGATTTAAAAATAATTCATCACGAACCGAAAGGCAGAGCTCTTGACATAAAGAAAGCAATTGAGATGCACCTAGCTAAAGGAAACAACCCCAAAAATCTAAACGAACACACTTTTATGGAGAGCTCACCCCAGTTCACTCTACTAAAAACACACCCTGTCGGAAACAAGACACAACATAGCGATATAGCCAAGCTAGATAAAAAAAGGGGGGGGGGGGAATGGGGGATTTTAATAAGAAAATGTTATCTGGATTAGGACGTACGATGTACTTTAATTTCATCAATAAACCTAGACCATTAATCACGGCAGTATTAAAGGTGCCGGGACTTTCTCAAAGACTGGGTGCGCTTAGTATGAATGGCTACTAGTCTGTGCGTGGCGAGAAAGGTTCCACGGTCTTTAATAGTTGATGACCTTCCTGCATACAGTAACATACACCATATGTCTAGTCTTGGCAAACCACCAAGTATACTTGCACTTGACACAAACAACATTTAGGAATGCGGGGAGGGGGAGCAGCCCTGGGAGATACCAAACCAGTTCAGTCACCGAGTGAACAGCGCGCTGCCGAACTGTACAAGTCTCCTAACCAGATAAGTAGCCTGCCTAATACTTTACATTCAGAATGGACCATTCACAACAACCACATAGTCATTCCAAAAACAGACAAATTCCGGAGTTCTATCTCACTAAAACATCAGATAGATTACAACTAACAAATATCGACAAGTTGCTTTACCAATACAAAACTAAATAAGTGTAGCCTACATATTGTAGATATTTGCACCTGTATTTTCAGACATAGATTTGTAGCCTATGTGTAAAGGATCTGATGATGATCGCTCGACGGTCGAAACTGGTCATCCTAGTGTATTTAATAATCTCAGATATTTTTTTTCAGGATTAGGGTATAACCCAACTCTTTTGGGTACATTGACCGAGTGAAAAGCACCAAACTTTTGTTTACTAAGGCAATACTGAAAAATGGCTTCAAACCCCCATAACATTTTACGATGTGCAATCATAAGTTACCTTTCCTTTTGAATAAAACATTGGCAATAAATAATCTTTACAACAATGCAATCTTGGTTCAGATTTCTATAAACTTGAAGTATTATTTAACATTAGTAAAATATGGTTTTATATTAATGAATCATAAACCTTAATAAATGATCACATCACGAATTTAGTGTGTCATGCTGAACTTATTACTGGCAATTGTAGTGGTCCAAAGTGATTGCCAGTGTATGGCTGTAATGTGTAGTTCCAACTTTTGAAACTGGAAGGCTTCAATGTAACGACTTATTTAATAAACCAACTATACTGTGGCCTATATCGTTAATTTTCACAAAATGACTCTATAGTTGCAGTTATGTGACAATAATGAAAGTTGTAAAATGTCAGCATCCAGAACTTATCGATTGCCAGCAGACACGTTTTGTTATAATTGTGGAAAGTACAGTGCATTGAATCCGAAACAAGTAAAACATGAAACTGCGTTCGTCACAGAATTCTGTGAGGCGTACTATGCTTATTTCACTGTACATGTTCAAGACCAAAATATTCCATGGACTCTTCATGTGACATGTGACAGCTGCCGGTCTACTTTCGAGAGATCAAGAAAGTGTATGCATTTGCAAGTCCGCGAATATCCAAGACCCAGCCTATTAGCACGACAACTGTTACTTTTATATGGGCCCCGCGGCGTAGCCAAATCGTGCACCAAGTCCTGGGGGCACAAGCAGCAAGGCCGAGGATCGCAGGTTCAAACTCCGGTGCTGACAGCGGCCATCCTGAGTGTGGTTTTCCATGGGGTTTTCCACACTATCTTGAGGCAAATGTCGGGATTGTACCTTACTTCAAGTACCCGGCCACCTACTTCATCCCCGTCCCTAATAGGTCAAGAATTGCACACACTACTACAGTTATCACATAAATACAGGTTAAATACACACCCAACTACACGGGCTGATGACCAAGATGTTCCAAACTCCTAAAATGAATTAACAACAAACAACAACAACATTTATATGCTGGCTATTTTCACATTTGAAATATGGTGTTACAGGAGTATGATGAAGATCAGATGGGTAGATAGAGTAACAAACGAAGAGGTATTAAGACGAGTGGGCGAGGAGAGATGTTTCTGGTGACTGGTAATGAAGAGAAGAGGCAGGTTGGCAGGGTACATACAAAGTCACCCAGGAATAACAAACTTAGTAATGGAAAGAAAAATAACAAAAAATAACCCCTGGCACTACAGCCCTTGAAGGGCCTAGGCCTACCAAGCGACCGCGGCCCAGCCATTTGGCATGCAGTTACTGGGGTGAAGCGTGGTCAGCGCATCGAGCCCCCTTGGCCGTTATTCTTGGTTTACGTGACCGGGGCGCTGGCTCACTGTCAGACAGCTACCCAATTGTCCTCACGAGGCTGAGTGTACCCCGTTCCAGCCCTCACGTCGGTTTCTAAAATCCCTGACGGAGCCGGTATCGAACCCAGGGCCTCCGGGTAAGAAGCAGGCGCGCTACCCCAACACCACGGGCCGGCCAATGGAATGAACGGTCGATGATAAGTACTGTAGGGGTAGACCAAGGTTAGAATATTATCAACAGATTGCATCGGATGTAGGATGTGGTTGCTATATAGATATGAAACGATTAGTTCAGAACAGGGAGGTATGGAGTGCTGCATAAAACGAGTCAAAATACTGAAGGCTCAGACACAATTCAAACTTTTCACAGGTTTCAAGTGTTCCTCTATGTTGTTCCTCCATGTTGGAGGGGTTTCGAACGCTTTGACCACACAGAACTAGCTAGTCGATAGTTGAACGATGCTTAAGCTGCAGTAGTACTGTATAATTTAATGGACTTTCTGCCTGCTCATTGTAAAAGTGACAGCACTCTACAGCACCAGGTGCTCATTGTTCGGGTTCACAGGGCATGAAGAGCCACAATACAGGCTCGATGAGGGATTACATCATCATTACACTTCGTTAGGTCTCTGATTACCAGATAATACTGCAGCTAATGCGTGCTTGTCAACACGCTGCGACATCCCCTAGGCCAGGCGTGTCCAACCTATTTTGGAAAAGGGCCACTGTCGTTAAGGTGAATTGGTTTGCGGGCCACATGATTCGATTTCTTCTATCGTATTAAATAGGATCTAAATTCTTAGATAAACCAATAAAAAAGCTAATATATTGTATTTTATTTTTATTAAACTATTAATCATTTATTAGTTAAGTTATTTTAAAAATTAAATTAAATATATATGTTATATTAAAATAATTGTATTACCGTAATATTTTACCTGTCAATGCGACACCTGGCACTACTTCTTACGAACAAGGCGTCCAATATCTGGTTTGTTTGATGTTGTAGCAACTCGAAGCGAACTCTCCAGATGACTGTCGGTGATTCGCGTTCTCGTTGTGCACTTTACATATATCATCCTGAAGAACACTTGTTCGCATATGTACTGTATGTGCTACCGAAAAGTGATGCGAATCGAAGTGCATGTCTATTAATGCCCGGATTTTTTTTTCTGGGAAAGTAGTCGAGATACAATTGTAACAAGAGGACATTGTTAAACTTATTCTTTAGGTCTGACGCACATTGAAAATCAACGCACTCCATTTGCAGATCCTCGGGAACCTCGTCTATGTTAATGGAGAAAGGGGAAGAAAACATATTATAACATTCTCCTTGAAGTCTTGAAATCTAACGCGGAATTCGGTTCTTAATTCTGATATAATTTCTGCGTACTTTTGTGAAGTTTGATTATCACAGTTTTGTAGGGCTGGGAAATGCACAAAGTTGTTGTTTTTTATTTGTGATTCCCAAAGTCGCAATTTTGATTCAAAGGCCATCACGTGATCAAACATAATAGTAATAAATTGGTTCTTACCTTGAATTAAATTAGTTCAGTTCAGTTCTACCAGAGAGGCAAACACACATCCATTTTGCGTCTTTAAATTCAACAATAACTTTGCCCTTCTCCTCCATAAATGATTGTATTTCGTTTTTCAGATCAATACTTACTTCAACATTACAGTATAATGAACAATATCTTCAAATTCTGAATCGAGATTTTGTAAGAAATTTCGAAATTCTCTATGACGCAAACGAATGAAATTCACTACTTTTACAACGACTTTCAAAACACTATCTTATTGTATGGATTTAGCACAAAGGTTTTCTTGGTGTATTACGCAGTGGTATTCGATTACAGAAATGTTTCCTACTTTAGCTGCCGCTGCTAGCAAGTAATTTAACTAACCCTTCTGTAATACTGAAATATTCATCAACTCCCCTTAAGAAAATTCCTAATTGGGCAGTATCGCTAGCATCACTTCTCTCATCAAGTGCCAGAGAATATAACTGTAAATTTGTGGCTCGGTCTTTTAAAGTTCTCTATATTGGACGCTAATTCGTCAATACGGCGAGCTACAGTCTGTCGCGACAAGCTTAATTTTGAAAAGTGCGCTTTTTTTTTTGTCAGGAGAAAGAATATCAGCAACACTCTCAATGCATTCTTTAACAAACTCGCTATCTGAAAATGGTTAATTTTTTTTTGCAATAATTTCTGCTACTGCGTAGCTCGCTTTCACCCGAGATTCAGTTTGAGGTAACACTCTCTTAGAAATTAACTGTTGTCCCGAAAGGTTAATGTTAAGTTCGAATACCTTTTCTTCGCGAAATTTGACCCTCAATGTATCATATGAAGACGCATGTTTGGTGTCGTAATGTCACTTTATCTTATACTCCCTTAAACACAGAAACTGTTTCACTGCAAATTAAACGCACTGATGTCTTGTTTACTTCAGTAAAAAGGCACTGATTATTCCACTTTATTTGAAATGATCTACCTTCGACTGAAACTTTTCTTTTCTTGCCGCTACGCTTAGAAACCATGATTATCACTTATAAAATATCACAGAATTAATCATATTCTTCAAACCTCTCACTAACACTGACACTACAATGTACAATGTGAGCGAACAGCTGAAAACTAACTTGAAAGTTCTACAATGTAAGGATAATAAAACATCTGGCACGCACTCGACTTTGAAAGTACTTCAGTACCGTTACCGCGCGGTCAACAATGCACGGAGACTTCAAAGCGATGCGCGGTAGGTGGGATCATAAATAAAAATCTGGGCTGGGTATTTCTTTAAAACGGATGTGATTTCCCCATGTTTTGAGTAGGAGGATGACTGATGAACTTTCGCACACACATGTGTTTGAAATGGAGAAAGTCTTGCTCTTTCAAGTTTATCTTATTCCAAATAGAATTACTTATTTCATAAATAATATTATAACTTACAAATATAACTGCGGGCCGCATGCGATGGGATCGAGGGCCGCGGGTTGGACACACCTGCCCTATGCAATCCCTGTTCCCCTAGGAGAAGTAAAATAGTTGTGTGTCAGCTCCGTCATCTAACCTTAACGGGGACAATATACCAAAATATTGATTTTATTAGGATTGTAAGAATGTGTTTTCACAATATTAGCATTAACCATGTGCAACAGCCGGCCTTCGGGCCGTACCCGGCCGCCTGATCAGTTATTGAAAATTTATTTCTTACGTAATCTTTCAAACTGAAGGACTGTAGTGTACACATTGTTCCAACTCTCGACAATGCAATGCGAAAGTTTTCTCTCTGGGCTTGGCAATTCTGTTAAGACAAGCCCTGGCGCCAAAGATAGTACCCCACCCCATCTCCCACTCAACCTTGCGCCAGAAAATTGGTAAGCGTGTCGCAAAGTTTCTCATTAATATGAGAAGACCGGCCGCGGTGGTCGAGAGTGGTAACGCGCTACCTCGCGCCTCGCTGGCATCGTGTGAACGTGTTTTCGAACCCCTCCTCGGCCGTGCTGAAAATGGTTTTTGTCGTTTCCAATTTTCACCACCAGACAAATGCCGGGACGGTTCCTTTCAATCGGTCCACGGCCGATTTCGTTCTAAAAAATCCCTTTCATGACTCGTCCTGAAAATAAAATAAATGGCTGCGTTATTGAAATTACTAATATAGAAAGTAAATACATGTGTAGCCTATTTCCTTATTTTCTTTAGTAAATACAATTTTTGGTTATAGCCAGAGGGCCGTAGGGAGCGATCATGGGTCTCACGACAATGTCATCCGGACCTCCTCCAGTTTTATTCAACCTGTGACATAATTTTGGAATTACCATATCAAGCTTGCATATTTAACCCTCCCCTCTAAAAAAATAACTGAGAAAGCTCCATGTAATTTAGCTGCTCAACTCAATCTTAGTTTTTAGTTATTCAGCCACTCTCCTTTTCTCACTCTCGCCCATTAGTTGTTCCCCCCCCCCCCCCCTTAATAAAATCTAAACGGCTGGAGCAATTTCAATGAAACTCAGTAAGGCCATAGTACTATTTTGGCCGACTCGTCGTGCCTTTCAAATGTTATTACGTCTCGCCAATCCAACATGGTGGCTGTGCGAAATAATTCACCGGCATTCTATATCTCCGGAACTATTACTGATATCATCCTGATATTTTGTACGGTAATAAAGGGCACTACTAGAGGTTCACCAACGTGACTATCAGAAACCTGTTAAATACAAAACCAATATGGCGGCCAAGCGAATTTGAAACATTTAAATTGACTTTTTTCGCGATTTAACCATTTGAACGCAGTGAAACTTGGTACAGCAAATGTTTATACACATTGTAATGCAATGACATCTAATTTAATTCAATTTCTTACATAACCTCAAGATGGCGACTGTGCGAAAATTTTAAATTAAGTTTTATTTCTTGTGTCCCAATCGTGCGATCGAAGTCAACGTTGAATAATGAACCTACGCAATAATCTTCATCTATAGTACTGTACATAACTCTATTGCCTACATTATTAAAAATTCATCATGCTAACCATCCGAAATATTTAGACGGTTCTCAAAATCTACTAATATATGACAGCATCAGACTGACATTTTGTATGTTGATAGAGGCAATTAACAGAAATAGGATATATGAAAATTGGCTTTAGTACTTCACGGAACTACTTGTTGTTGTATCTGAACGCTTTCAGGCACCACGATAAAAAGCCATACTCCTTTCAGAAATGTATGAAGTACTGTACCCGAATCGCGGAATGCCTCCGTGATATCATGACATATTTTGAAAGGAAGCAGCGGAGTTTGAATAGCGCGCTACGCGTCTTCTAGAACAAATGGAAGGTCATATTGAGTGTCTGTGGCGCGCACCTCGACCAACATAAAGCATGATTACAATTATCCTCTGAACTACGATTTCGAGGTTTGAAAAGTAGCACACCTTTCCGGCAGTGGTTTTTGCCGAAGTTTGAGCCATCTTTGAAGAAAATCCGTTCGCTAAAAGCCGAGATATGATGGAAAGATCCAGAAGATTATCGCTGTGACGTAAGGAGTCAATGACGCGAGAACCCTGAGCGGTATAAAACAGCCCGATTTTCTGCCAAGAGCCTGTATTACTTTCAAGCAGTTGCTTGAGTAACATCGCGGCTACGTTGCAAATCTACAACGCTACAAGACTGTTATTATCATCGAAGGGGAACTTAGTCCTTGTGACTATGGTTCAGGACTTTGTAAATTCAGTGAACGAAGCACTTGTACTTTTTTCACGAGTTACCCATCTGAAGTGGAACTTAGCCTACGATTTTGTCCCATCTGTTTTACAGATTGTGGTATCCAATACACCAGTTATTAGGAGATTAGAGAGAGCTATCTACCCAGTAGATATGTATTGAGGTGCCTCATTACCCGAACACAGGTTAGCCTTCGTTGCGAGACAAGCATTGCTTTGCGAGGTTGTTACAGAGCATATCTGTTTACTCGCTTAGGTTTGATTATAATAGGAACTCTACGTTATCCACATATTCAGAATGTCAGGGTATACTCGATGGAATTCAAGTTGCTAAAGTTAACACTGTCATACATGGTTAAACGTAGATCAGTTAAATCACACAGTTTACGGATGAACTTTTATGAAGTGAACGCATCGTGTTCATACGCAGAACATTTCTTATTGACAACAGTCAAAATGTCGAACAGTGAAAAGAACCGACGTGAATTTTATCCATGCGTATTTACAAACGCTGGTATGTGTCGCTAAAATCGTGGAGGGATAGGTCTACAATGGATGGAAACGAAGATGAAGCTAATGGGAGAGCTGATGACCGCAGGAGATCGCCACACTAATGCGATGGTTGTGAGACCATTAGTTAATGACGAACACCAAGAACTCGCCACCATCACATCAAGAATGAAGTAAGCTGAATTCTACATGTATTTTCTTACTAGTTTAATGTAATTGAGAAATTCCTTTTTACCCATTCAATTTATAGAAGATCAACACTACCTTCGTATCGATTTTACATATTTGTGTCTAGCATGACAAATGGAGAGCAACTACAGCTTATAATGCTTTAATATGTGATTTTCTTTACTGTCAGAACAGTTATAGTCGTGTCAGGAAGACATGCTGAATTTATTTAAGGAATAGGAATATTTTCACAGCATCGAGGAAGCTCGGATTATTCAAAATAATTCCGTATTCATTTCTAATAATAATTTACTGTGACATAATAATGTAATAATAATTTATAGATGTTTACAATTAAATAATTTAAATTATTTGAATCATTTAAAGGTGATTGCACCATTTAAATAATTTAATTTACACTATTTAAAATCTGAGTTGATATTAAATAATAATCATAATGTGAGATTTATTATAAATAATTGGTGATAGATGTTAAATAAGTGTGAGGATTAAATAATTTGTTTAAATATTATATTTAACTATTTTGTGAATAAGGTCTAAATATTAATTGTTTAAAAGTTGTTAGAAGGAATAATAATAACAATGGTTATTTAAATTATTGATGAACAGGGATATTAATAAAGAGAATGATTATTCATTTAAAATATTTATGAAGCAGGATTAATATTTATGAACAGGGTTAATAATAACTGAGTTTGTTTAAATGATATTTTATGGCAACATTAACAGAGTTAGGCCATCAGCAATGAAGAATAAGTTTAGATGAAATTTCTGAAAGCACTAAGTGAAAATAAGGGAAAGGAAACATAGTAATGGCAGGTAATATAAAAATGTATCAAATAGGATGAGATTTTGTTAAATAGAAACAGGGAAGATTTTGACCACGTAGGCCACCTACCATGGAAACTTTATAAATTCCAAGTACACAAGGTCATTTGTATGACAGAATAATACAATGTTGAAGAAAAAAATATTAAGAATCACATGTGGTGATTGATGTAAAAAAAAAGAAATGTTATGCGATATGAGTATCGGCTTTTATATTGTGGTTATGTGGAGACTGAGTGTCGTTCATTAGGAATATATTTCCGGAATTGTGGAAGGAGTTAGTTGGATCATGTGTTTGCTCATAGTAGTTGTAAAAAGACGGGTGAAGCGATATGGCTGCCCCATATTCCAGTCCAATTCAAAACCTGTAGAAATGGATGTTAGTTTCAACACACCTGGGTCAATTATCTATATTCCCGATATTAAGCTGAATAAATAAAAGAGATAATTATTTGATTTGATAAACCTGACCAGATATTATTAGTTGCAAGTGCATAAACTAAAAATAAATATTTGAGAATTATTTTTACTAAATATTTATGAGTGCATAAGAAAGTAATAATTCTAGAATCAGTCAACTAACTTACATGAAAATGTTCATAAAACAGATCACGAGGTAGGAGTGATACCTGTTATAAACAATTGTGAAATAATAATAATAATAAATGTTGTTAACTCCGCTATACCGGTCGCAAGCCCGGGGCCTCTTCTTGCAAGAGTCGAGGAGGGAGGAGCGGGAGGAGTAACAACCTCGTTAAAAATCTAGGGTTCAGCTGGCCCGGCTGATAGCACCCTGTAAGGGCCCCTGCCTAGGGTACCGGTGGAAAATGGTCAACGGCTTCTGAGGCGGATGAAGATGGTTGGCATCGTCTCAACGGTAAGGAAGGCGGAAGAACCAATTCGGGGAAGATTGGTCTCCTCAGTCTTGGAAGGCAACCAATCTACAGGAGACAACCCTGATTCAACCTACTGGAGCTCACAACCTCGGTAGTAACTTGATCAGGGAGTTAAACCTGTGATCCCCCTAACCAATCTTCAACTAAAGCATGGAAAGTAAACGCACGGAATTAACTACCCCAGGTGGTATCAAATCCACCTCCGCTGTCGGCGCTGTTAGTGGGCCTTTGGAGTCTGGGGAGCCCACTCCAACATGCTTTAAGGACGGGTCGGAGCGTCCTGGAACCACTAACAACAAGATCAGACATAAACAACAGGACTACTTCGCCACATTGAACATCAACTCGCTACTTAAGATAGGCAAACTGAAGCATTTAACAGACACTTTGACTAATCACAAGATACTGCTCACAGCAATACATGAAACAAGGTATACTGATGAGCATGCTTTTGATTCGCAGGGCTATCGTATTTTAAGGGAAAATGAAGGAGAATGAAGAACGTCCCACACCTAGGGACTGGATTTATCATAAGCCACAAGATGCTGGACTCAGTTATTGAATTTAGCTCACCCAATAGCCGAGTGTCTCTACTAACCTTTCGGTGCTCAAACAAGATTTACACCGTGGTAAATGTTCACGCACCTATCAACGAGGATAACAAGCGTAACCTTGAAAATACAGATCAGTTTTGGGAAGAATTGGAGGATGTCATTGGCAAGGTCCCATAGCGACTTACAATAATGCTACTTGGTGATTTTAACGCTCAATTAGGTAAAGAGCGCAAATATAAACACATTGTGGGAGAATACCCAGCCTATTTGCGGACCAACAGGAATAGAGAGCGACTAGTGGGACTCTGTAAGGCCTTCAGCTTGATGATGAAGTCGACAGCCTTCAAGCGACTACCAAGGAAGCAGAAAACCTGGACATCACCCAACAACCTCTTGGGAGAATTCCAGATAGACCATGTAGCCATCTCAAGAAAGTCTCATAGAGAGATTCAGATTGTAAGAGTATTAATAGGAGCAAATCTGGACTCAGACCATTATCTCTCCAAAATAAAACTCAGATTCCTGCCTAGGAATACTAAAAGGACTAAGTCAATGAAGCTTACTAAGTTTGACTTAGAGAAACTTTCAACTTGCAACCAATTCACAGATAAATTAGAAGCATTGGATTCTAGCAATTGGGACGAACTGAAGAACAATCTAGTGAAAGTTGCCACAGAGACTGCTTCGTTTGTAAAACAGAAGAAACATGCCTGGTGGACAACTATGTGCGAGGAGGCGGTCGCCCAGAGACAGATAGCCTGGCTAAAGTGGAACTCACAGAAGACTCAGTTCAACAGGGATAAGTTCATGGAGCAACGGAAGTTAACTGCCAGAATCATCAGACAGGTAAAACGTCAGTTCACAAAAGACCAATTGACACAGTTTGACGAATACTTCAAAAATAACAACTCAAGGAACTTCTACAAAAGCTTCAAACGCAATCTCAGCCGCTATAACCCACCAAGTCTCCACTTCAGAGGACCAGATGGAAAGATGGCCGTTAATGACATAGACAACTGTAACCTTTTGGCCAAGTACTTCGAGAACCTCCTTAACTATAAATCACCTGACACCTTTTTTACGTATAAGGACTCCATCAAACAACCCAACTCTCAACCACCTAGCAAAGAAGAAGTGATAAAAATAGTTCAGTCCCTGAAAAACAACAAAGCATCGGGAGAAGACACAATAGTAGCAGAACTATGGTAGCAGGCTGGAGACAGGGCAGTCAGTACATTGACAGAGAACCTACACAACATTTGGGAGACTGAAATACTTCCTAGTGACTGGACTTCGGCTTTGATTCACCCATTACACAATAAAGGTGACCTAAGCGACATAAACAACTATAGAGGAATCTTTTTGATACCCGTCACATACAAGATGCTCTCCAAGGCCCTGTTAAACAGAGCCGAACCTCAACTGGATCCACAAATTGGAGAATACCAGGGAGGATTCAGAAAAGGACGCTCCTGCGCTGAACAGATACTCAACTTAAAGACAGTGCTAAGACAAGTAAAAATGTCAGGCAAGAAGTTTGTCGTCATCTTCGTTGACTTTAAGAAGGCGTACGACTCAGTTGACAGACCAACTCTCATGAAAATCCTTCAGGAACTTGGACTGGACCAGAAGACACTTAACCTTATCCAACAGACTTTAAATAACACCACGTCACGAATAAAGTTCAGAGGAACAATCTCAGAAAGTTTTGAAATCAAGACAGGAGTAAGACGGAGATGGTCTCTCACCTCTCCTCTTTAACTGTGCACTGGAAAAGGTTATTAGAGAGTGACGAAAGGAGATAGCTAAACAGGGGATCCCAAGCGGTATCTACCTTGGACACAAACGTGATGGACTCATTGTGGACTGCCTGGCATTTGCCGATGACCTGGCACTTCTATCCGTTTCAACAGAAACATCAGTGAAACAATTCAATATTCTCGGACAAGAAGCGGCGAAGATAGGACTGCAAGTGTCATTTGAGAAAACACAATACATCACGAATATCAGTGAAACTCCTCATGAACTACTTCTAGAACAGGGAAGGATCAAGAAAACCAACAAATTCAAGTACTTGGGAATGGTTGACACCCATTCTCTTCGAAGGAACAGCATTATCAACTCGAGTAAATAAGCTAGAACTGTCATACCGACTGACTAAGAACATCTACAATAAGAAGTGTCTCTCCCGTAACACCAAAATGAAGCACTATCAAACGGTCAGCCACCCTGAAGCTTTATATGCCTTTGAATGCCTCATATTAAACAGGAAAGGACTCACGGACAAAATAGAAATACAAGAGAGGAAGATAATGAGGAAGATATTGGGTCCAATCAAGGAAGGGAGTAAATATATTAGACGGCCCAACCAGGAGCTCTATAGTTACTCTGAAAGAATTACAGACGTGGCCAGGAAGAGACGTCTAACATTTTATGGACACATCTCCAGGATGCATCCAACCAGGCTGACCAACCAGCTACTCACATACTGGTAAAGAAGGAAGACCAAGTCACCATAGCTGATAGAAGTGCACAAAGATCTGCTTGAACTGGGAGTTACGGAAAAGGACATAAAAGATCACACGTCTCTCAGGAGTAAATTAAAGCAAATAAAGTTCCAGGAAAACCCCCCAAGGAAGAAGACAGGTGCCCTCTGGACAAAGGAGATAAATGAACAACACAGCCAGAGGATGCGTGACTACTGGACAAACATCAAGGCCCACTCCAAGCAAAATAGTTGAATATTGTGGTCCGTAGTTGACCTTACGGAACAAGAAGAAGAAGAAGAAGAAGAAGAAGCAGAATAAATGTTGTTATAAATATTTTTAAACTTAAATATTGTGGAAATTAAATAAGAATGAAAAATTAATCATTTGGAGAGAGAGTTAAATTTTTGATTGATTGAAAAGATTACAACAATTTTCATTGTTTATCAAAAAATATAATTCGAATATTTTATCGTCGGATAAAATATAAATAATTCTTTGGTGATGTCATGCCAATTGAGAATGAAAAATTAAGAGAAATTTAAGATGTTATTTTAAAACAAAGTGATAACATTTAATAACAAATTGTTCTTTGGAACAAAGTTACAAATGCAAGAAATATTAACATTTGACCATTATGTTAGTCAAATATTAGCATTGCATGACTGCATAGCACCACAAAAATTAAATTTGTGCAATTATTCTATTTTTGGAAATCACATTTCCAGAGACTATTATATAACAATTTTCTATTAAACATAATATTGTTTAAATACTTGAAAAATCTAAATCGATCTACGGAAATGGAAAACTAAGTGTGATAATTTTTTGTGTGATTTTGTTTTGTTAGGAAACAAAACAAATGTATAGATAGGGATCATATGAACTCTTAAATTAGTCATGATCACCTCAAGTGTGTAAATAACATACAATTTAGAATACATGATACCAGATGGACTATCAATTTCTGGATATCATACTACGAGTGACAGGAGTGTTTATTTTTGAAAAGTTTTGATCTTTTTTGTTGAAGGTTTATTTATTTTGATGATTTTTCCCAAAATTTTAACTTTTAATTGTTAATAAATTGAGATATTTTAGGAAATTGTGCTATTTTCGTTGTTCCTTCTTCCTACCTTGCTTGCATATTGCCGATATCAGTGAAGCCAGCTTTTACGTAGTTTTCGCCCAGATAGACCCTGAGATAGCTGATATCTCGTGCTGAACTGATTTCGGGAATTTGCAAAATGGGGCCGTTGGACTCTGTCTAAACGGGCTCAGTACAGAGTCAATTTCTTTTTCTGGTTGATTTAGAAACTTTATGTTCCACAAAGAGCTCTTGAACTTTACCACGTTAGGAATTAAATCGACAACTTAGGCAACTTTGCAATTCGCCTCGAAGAAAAAATGAAACGAATTGTATGTTGTCTTTGTAATGTTTTGGATATTATTCACTGGCTGCGTTTGCATCGAACAGAGGCATATCAGAAAAAATCATTTAGACATTAAATTAAATTAAATCGTCCACTCCAAGTCCTTTTACCACCTCGGGCCTCAGCAAATCCTAGCCCAGGGCCTACAGCCCCGCTTGCCCCTCCCACTCGTTGGGCCTAAAAACGATTTCGTCAAATCGTAGTCTTTAATGTGTTTAGGCATAAGGCGCTGTTAATACGAATGTTTCAAAGGATCTCTTTCACTAACCACCTTCTGTGGTCTCGTTTTGCGTATTGACACTCAGGTCCCAAAGGTTCTGGTTTTGATTCATGACTTTACCAAAACAAATTAATTCTAGAGTGAGGGTTGAAACGTGGAACACTCAGCCTCGTTAGGCAAAACTGGGTGTGATTCCCACCTCAGCCATCCTGGAAGATGTTTACCGTGGTTTCCCACTTCTAGTGTACTCCAGACAAATACAGAGAATTGTTCATAACTTGAGTTCACGGTCGCCTCCTTTCAAATTCCGGTTTCAATTACAAATAAATACAGTAACACAGGTTTTGAAAAAATTCTACATGCATCCGGTCCACGTGGTTAATAACTACGATGTTCAACACCAACACCATTTCATTACCTGCCTCTCACCTGAACTCATAGTCGGAGCGGGAAATGTTCTCTCACGTCATTTTTGCTATGTTATCGATTCCTCTATCAAAACGCCAATCGCAATTCAATTATATTCGTGGGGCTCTTCAATTATCAGACTTCATCAACTCCGTTACAACCACAGTTTCTATTACTACCCCATTTCTTTGAAGGGGCGGATATTAATCCTTCACGGAACGTCGCAGATAACAAGATTCAGTACACCAATTACACTCTAAAGATCTTGTTAATTTGTCTCGTGGGACATCACTACCGGTAACTTTTATCGCATTGCTTTCAGCAAACTGATGCAGTCGATAAAGCTAGCTAGGGCCTTGCCACACAACTTGATCTCGTGACAGCCCTGCGCGGATAAACCAAACGCCATCCGCCACGACTGTTTTCTACATCCACCCCGCATCCACACTAGTTTTATCCGCATCCACACGTTTGTTATCCGAATCCGCTGACATTACAATAGGCTAATATTTTTAGCCTATTCACATTTATGAAAAAATAGGCTTATGAGATCACCTTGTGTCCATGTGTCTTGTGTGTGTGCGCGCGTATGTGAATGTGTCGTCATCATCGTCGTCGTCCCCCCCTAATAAAATCTAAACGGCTGGAGCGATTTCAATGATACTTGGTGAGGTCATAGCACCATTTTGGCCGACCCCGACCGTGTCCTTCAAGTTTTATTACGTCTCACCATTCAAACATGGCGGCTGTGTGTGAAATATTTCACCGGCATTCTATATCTCCGAAACTATTCCTGATATCACCCTGAATTGTGTACGGTGATAAAGGAAGTTCACGTATGAGACTTTCAAAAACCTGTTAACTACGAAACGAACATGGTGGCCAAGCAAATTTGAAACTTTTAAATAGACTTTTCTCGCGATTTAACCGTCCAAACGCAATGAAACATGGTACAGCAAATGTTAATACACATTGTAATGCACTGGCACCTAATTTAGTTCAATTGTTTACATAACCTCAAGATGGCGGCTGTGCGAAATATTTCACCGGTATTCTATCTCTCCGAAACTATTACTGATATCACCCTGAAATGTTGTACGGTGATAAAGGGCACAGCTACAAGATCATCTATGTAACGCCTGTAAAGTACAAAACGAACATGGCGGCCAAGCGAAGTTGAATAGACTTATCTCGCGATTTAACCGTCTGAGCGCAGTGAAATAAGGCACAGTAAATGTTTCTACACATTGTAATGCACTGCCATCTAATTTAGTTCAATTGTTTACATAATCTCAAGATTGCGGCTGTGCGAAATTTTAAAATTAAGTTTTTATTTCTTTATCATGCCATCGAAGTCAGCGTTTAAATAATGAACCTACGCAATAATCGTCACCTAATCGTACATAACTCTGGTTGGCTCCTTAGTTTATGGGCTGCGACAACGCGGTCATGTATCCCCGTGTACTTTGGGTGTGTGTAGAATCTGTCTGATAACCAGTGTTAATTGTGATGACTGTATTGGTGTGTTATCTGTTTTTAAATCAAGTAAGGACTGCAGACGATAATTTCAAGTAGTTCCTACTTTCGCCACCAAATGCTATCATCCACGACACCTAGCCGTGAACTTCGCTACTACTAGATGCCATCGCAACCAGCGCCTGGTGACGAACGTTGCAACTTAAGAGCATTAATCAAGCCTAACCTACAAATTTTGGCTTCAGACAAGTGTAGGTAGTGGAAAGTTCTTTTGCATGCCATAACTCTATGACAAGGGACCGCCGACTTTACTTCCCCTCCGAAGGAAGGTATACTGGAGGGATTTTAACGCTCTTAAAAATCCGACGACTTCGGCCGGGTTTGAACCCACGACCTTGGACATAGTAGCTCAGCATGCTACCATCTACGCCACCAAAGCCGCCGTACATAACTCTATGGCCTACATATTGAACCCTGAAATATATATATTTAAATGGACGTTTCTCGCGATTTAACCATCTGAGTGCAGTGAAACTTGGTACTGTAAATGTTTATACACATTGTAATGTACTGACATCTAATTTATTTCAATTGGTTTCATAACCTCAAAATGGCAGCTGTGCGAAATTTTAAAATCTCGTATTTATTTCTTGTGTCCTAATCATGCGATTGCAGTTTGAATACTACACCTACACAATAATCTTCATGTAATAGTACATAACTCTAATACCTACATATATAAAATCCAACATGGCGACCATCCGAAATACTTAGACGGTTCTCAATATCTACAAATCTATTACAGCAATCAAACTGACATTTTGTATGATAATAGAGGCAATTAACCCAAGTAGGATATATGAAAATAGGCTGTATAGTTCTTCACGGAACTACTTGTTAATTTATTAGATTAAGCAAAAACCATGAAGTATTAAACAACACTTTTAGGCATTTGAAGACGAATTCCCCTAGTATGTTAATCGCAAGGCAATTTTGACTGTGTTTCGTAACAGCAAGTAAAACAGAGGATGGCTAATTATAGCACCTAGTTGTCGGATATACCCACGCAGGCAAGCGCAAGTATAAAGGACTTTTTTTGCATAAGTCAACACTAGTTGTGGGTATTTCCATGACTAGCTTCTCTCACTTGTCTATTATTGTCATACAACCGCAGCTAAAGCAACTAGGGAAATAACAAGAAACGTGATAGACGCAAGTCTTAGCAAAAACTATAATTATTTAAAAAAATACAGTCAGTCTGAAAGACTAGACGTTATATTATTTCAAATGACGCATGCTACAAATGCTACAGATGTTAGGCTTCCCGCACGGGCACCTCTTTAGGAGTCACCCTATATTCTTCTCTGCCATCTTGTACACCTCTTTAAGAGTCACCTTGTATTCTTATCTGGCATCTTGTATATCTCTTTATGAGTCACCCTGTATTCTTATCTGGCATCTTGTACTGTATTTTGCTCTGACATCATGCACACCTTTTTAGGAGGCACCCTGTATTCTTCTCTGCCATTTTGTACACCTCTTTAAGAGTCACCTTTTATTCTTATCTGACATCTTGTATATCTCTTTAGGCTTCACCCTGTATTGTTATCTGGCATATTGTACTGTATTTTGCTCTGACATCCTGCACACATCTTTAGGAGGCACCCTGTTTTCTTATCTGGCATCTTGTACACATCTTTAGGAGTCACCCTGTATTCTTTTCGCTTCGCTCAAAGCCCCAGGTCGCTCGACGCCCCAGGACTCTTTCAACAGACTCCATTAACCATTAGCGTCAGCTTCCCGCGTGGCTGCATGACGTCACGCACTCGCTTCCCGCGCGGCTGCATGACGTCACTTCCGTCTCCGTAACGCATAACTTAAGACTCAAGCATAACGACGAAGTCGACAAGATCATTTGAAATGATAAAAAATCAGTTCAACATTGTATTCTATCTGCAAATTTACTCGAAACATTATCCGCAGTAGTCTTGTGTAGTTCGCGAACGAACTAGTTCGGAAGAGCGGGTCCCACAGACGAACTACCGAACTAGTTCCCAGATCCCTCGCTTGTTAGTTCGTTCGATCCTTTTAACAGCGCGAGAGCGTGGGACCGCCGTAGCTCGTCACATCACCACTCATTGCACAATCACATGCGCTTTGGTTCGTTCAGTCAGTTAGTTCGGTGCAGTTGATTGGGTGTATCTATTGTTAGTTGCAAGATTGTCAAGTTTCGGCGCGGTGCGGCGAATGTTGAATGTTGGTTTATAATTCAGTAATAACAGCATAACACACTACTAGTGCTAACACGCTAACAGGTAATAACTACCTTATATTTGTAATGTAATACAGTGGCGGTTCATAAATTGAAGTTACTGATAGTTAACTGATTTAGATGTGGGGATAATTCCACGGTTTTATTTAACTTGGTCATACGGGATTATTTGAAAATATCTCCATTTATTTAGAAAATTGGCGAACTATATTTCACTTCGGCAGGAAAATTCTCAGAAATTTGGCTTAAAGATTCAACTATCAGCATCTTTGAAAGCACAAACTGTCCTTATGACAGGTGGTTAATATAGAGACTAACTACTATCCCATAAAGGGTTATTAATATTGGTAATATTGCTTGTGCGGCATAGCCTACTTAACCTGTACCCAATAGTAGAAGTATTTTTGTTACCATATATAATGGTATTTTTATTTACTAAAATAAACGTATTTAGAATATTATATAAGTAATATTTCTTCAAACGGAAATTTAATCCGGCAAATGAAAACAAAACACGCTTCCATCCAATTAACAATTGAAAGACAAAATAAAGAATTTAAAAAATTAACAAATCCATTTAAAAATTAAAATACTACGAGTACGCTCACAATGTATGTAAAGTAAAAAACAAGTAGTTCCGTGAAGAACTATACAGCCTATTTTCATATATCCTACTTATGTTAACTGCCACTATCAACATACGAAATTTCAGTTTGATTGCTCTAACAGATTCGTAGATATTGAGAACCGACTAAATATTTCGGATGGTCGCCATGTTGGATTTTATATATGTAGGTCCTAGAGTTATGTACTGTTACATGAAGATTATTGTGTACGTGTAGCATTCAAATTTCAATCGCATGGTTTGGACACAAGAAGTAACAAGGAGATTTTAAAATTTCGCACAGCTGCCATCTTGTGGTTATGGAAACAATTGAAATAAATTAGATGCCATTGGATTAACATTCGTATAAGGATTTATTGTACCAAGTTTCACTGCACTCGGATGGTTAAATTGCGAGAAACGTCCATGTGAATATTTATACTTCGCATCGCCGCCATGTTGGATTTATGATCACCAGGTTATTTAAAGTCCTATAGGTGAACTTAAGTTCATAGCCCCTATGAACATAAAAAAACTTCAGTTTGATTCCTATAATAGATTCGTAGACATTCAGAGCCGTCTAAATATTTCGGATGGTCGCCACGTTGAATTGTTAAATGTATAGGGCATAGATTCATGTACCATTACAGGAAAATTATTGCGTAGGTTCATTATTCAAACTTTCACTTCGATCGCATGATTACGACACAAGAAATAAAAACTTAATTTTAAAATTCGCACAGCCGCCATCTTGAGGTTATGTAAACAATTGAACTAAATTAGAATCCAGAGCATTATAATGTGTGTAAACATTTCCTGTACCAGATTTCATTGAGTTTGGAACATTAAATCGCGAGTAAAGTCTATTTAAAATTTTCAAATTCGCTTGTCGCCATGTTCGTTTTGTAGTTATCCGGTTTTTGAAAGTCTTATAGATGAACTTCCAGTAGTGCCCTTTATCTCCGTACAAAATTTCAGGGCGATACCGCTAATAGTTTCAGATATATAGAATGCCGGGGAAATATTTCGCACATCCGCCATCTTGTGGTTATGTAAACAATTGAACGAAGTTAGATGTCGGAGCATTACAATGTGTATAAACATATACTGTACCAAGTTTTATTGCGTTTGGATGGTTAAATCGCGAGAAACGTCTATTTAAAAGTCGCAAATTCGCGTGGCCGCCATGTTGGTTTTGTAGTAACCAGGTTTTCAAAAGTCACATAGGTGAACTTGTAGTTGTTCCCTTTATCACCGTAATAAATTCCAGGGTGATATCGGGAATAGTTTCGTAGATATTGAATGCTGGTGAAATATTTCGCACAGCCGCCATGTTGGATTAGTGAGACGTAGCAAAATTTGAAGGGCACGGTCGGGGTCGCCTGGAATAGTGCTATGAACTTACCGAGTTTCATTGAAATCGCTCCAGCCGTTTAGAATTTATTAGGGGGGACACACACACACCTCACACACACATACACACACACGCACACACACGGACGAAAGGTGATCTCATAAGCTTACTTTTTTCAAAATTGAAAATAGGCTAATAAGAACAGAATAGCAGAATATGCCATTTTACATTTTGTGTAAATTAGGCTACTGATTTATTTTCCCATTTGATGTTTAATTACCCAAAATACGGGTAATAACCCAGGCATTGACTGCACTGATCGTTATAAAGAAACTGCTATAACAAGCAAAAGAGCGCGTGCAGTAGCAGTAGCAAGGCGAGCGAACGATCTGTCTTTCAGGGCTCGTGATGGGAACTAACGAACTAGAAGAGCGACCTAGTTCGCTAAGGAGCTGCGAAAGTGCGAACTAAACTGATCGCTCCCAGCCGCGAACTACTACGCGCACCAGTGCCTGACGAGTAATGAGTGGTGACAGACTGCTATAAAAAACGAGGAGTGCGTGCAGTAGCAAGGCGAGCGAACGATCTGTCTTCGAGATGGGAACTAACGAACTAAAAGAGCGAACTAGTTCGCTAAGGAGCTGCGAACTAAACTGATCGCTCCCAGCCGCGAACTATTATGCGCAAGACTAATCCGCAGCTTATCCGCTATCCGTACAGCCATGCATACTATATCCGAATGGCGAAAAATTTTGCGGATGTCCGCGCAGGGAAACTACAGTGACTATATAGACAAATTTACCCAAAGTGAAAGGGGCGTGGTCAAACTCCTTGACTCTTACCAAGGCGAAACCGGTTTGTTTCTCGGTCAACGCATGTGAGATTTTCAAAGTGAAATAGGCTATCACATTCTGTGGTTCGGATTCCACGTAAAAACGGAGGTTCCGTGTTTCATGGTCGGGAGATTAACACATCTAAAACTACACGCTTCCTTCCTCCACTATAGAGGAGACCAAACGAGACGATGGGCATTTACGTCACTCGTTAGCTCGTGACTGGCATCCACTACGAACACAGCTCTTCGCTATAAGTTGCTGGTAAGATGTCTCTCAAGGGCAGCTTGGGGGTAGAGGGATGCCATTAGAGGCATGCAGCTACTGAGGCAAACAATGAACGTCTGGAGTAGACTATTGCAAAAAATGCACTGCAAGCTTAAAAAATATAGGTAATGTAACAAAAACACTCATGGATGACATACTCCTCGTGTTCGGGTATTTTACCAGGACCGAAAAAAGAGATGGGCCGGCCCCGTGGTATTGGCGTAGCGCGGCTGCCTCTCAGCCGGAGGCCCCTGGTGCGAATTCTGGCTACGTCAGGAATTTTAGAAACTGACTTGAGGGCTGGAACGGAGTAAACTCAGCCTCGTGAGGACAATCGAATAACTGCCCGACAGAGAGATTGCGTCCCGGTCACGAAAACCAAGATTAACGATTGAAGGGACCCGACGACGCGATGGCCACGCATCACCTGCAGATTGTGGGATGATGCGTGGTCATCGACATCGATGCCTTGCTGTACAGCTGAAACAAGTGTTTGGACAGATTGGTGACTATGCTGAATAGTGAAGTGTATCGGTGTATAAAAAAAGTTCATGTACTGTAAGTTTGCACTTTTTTGACACCTAGGGTTGCCAACCTTCATAAGGAAAGACTCAATTTATAACCTGTAGTCCATAACAAATATAGGCTAGGCTATACATGTTTTATTCACATGTAAGTTTTTCAGGTTATTTTTTCGCTTGTCCCAGTAATTGTGAATATATTGGCAACATATTCTGTCGGCCAGACGGAAAAGTTGCATTATCAAACTGAACTGCCACGTGCTCGTGGGATGGGCGTGCGGTTGGTAATGGACACTTTACTGTGTTCATCCGCCTGAGAAAATAACGTGTTAATTATATTAAATAATGATAATTATAATTGATAATATTGCGCAAAGTTGTCTAATAGTATTATTTCCATTGGAACGCGTGTTCATTTTTCAGATAAATATACTGTATAGTGGTAGCAAATTCACTTGTAATCAATCACATAGCAGTAAATAACAAGAAAGTTAAAATAGTGAAGCAATTTAAATACTTATAGGAGAAATTATAACTTACAACTTGGATGACAAACCTGCATGGCAAGAAAGAACTAATAAAATGATAAAAGCCCAAAAATTAACATGGTCTACATATAAAAGAAAATGTCTATCAATCACAACAAAATTAAAACATTACAAGACGGTGGTTCAACCAGAGGTGACCTATGGAAGTGAAATTCTTTTTAAAGTTACTCAGAAAAACAGAATCGACAAAATTTTAAAAGTAGAAAGAAGAATAGCTAGAACATGGATAAATAAAAAATATCAGAAAGATGGACAGTGGCGGATAGTACCAAATGAAGTGGTATGCATAGAACTGGAGCCCATCACTGATACTATTCGGAAGAAACGGATTTCTTTCTTTGGTCACATCATGAGGACACCAGAAACCAGATTATCTAGAAAAATTTTAGTGAAACTTTGGAATATGAAACAACAAGTAGGATGGATTAAGGAAATTAGAGAAGATATGAAAGAATTGGAAATAACCTTGGATGACATGCAAAACAAAACAACAAAATTAAAAAAACTGAGAGATATAAAAATAAAATTTCTGGCTAAAATAGACAAACGTAATACAGTAAAAAGGGTATTTACAGATGAGGAACGCCTAAGAAGATCAGAGCGAATGAAGAGCTACTGGACGACTCGGAAAGGAAACTTACTGAAGAAGAGGACCAAGAAATGATTGACTGAAGTGGTCGAATGAGGCCGTAAAAGCAGAAGAAGAAGAATAAGAAGAAGAAGAAGAAGAAGAAGAAGAAGAAGAAGAAGAAGGTTATCTTAAATGTTGAGTACTGAGATGTCTCCAGGTCGGACATCTTTGTTTTAGGTAGATTTCATTAGAAAGCTATTTTAGGTAGATTTCATTAGAAAGCTAACTATTGCAATGGATACCATGTTTCGACTTCCGGACAATTTCGACTTATCTTCGCATTTCACGTCCCCTACACCCCAAAACCACCGTCAGTTCAAAAGTGTATATATAATTTATGTATATATATCACTTTCTTGTGGAAACGATAACTACCGCAATTTTGCACCAATTACTTTGAATTTTTTACATAATATGTATCCCTATAAAATCTCGGTCGAGTTTGTTAAAGGGCACAATCGGTCGAAAGGGGTGAAGGTGGGGGGCTTTTTTTTTCTTCGAAAAAGTGAAATATCGCTATAACTCTCTTAATATTTGAAATATCGAATCCATTCAAAGTTCATACTATGTGTCGGATAAGGACCAAAAATTTATGTTTGAAAAGTGTTTTGATAGCACCAACGATTGACCAAAGGGGTGGGAAAAAGTGGGGTTTTGGGAAACATTAATCATATCTCTCTTAATAGGCACAATATCAAACCCGTACAAAAGGGACAATATTCCCCTAATAATTACCTAAAACTTTTGTCTGAAAGAATATTTGATATGACCCACCATTACGCCAAGGGATGAGAAAAATAATTTCGGAATTATAAGAAAATGCCAAGAAAAAGTGAAATATCGCTATAACTCCCTTAATATTTGAAATATAGAATCCATTCAATGTTCATACTATGTGTCGGATAAGGCCCAAAAATTTATGTTAGAAAGGTTTTTTGATAGCGCCAACCATTGACCAAAGGGGTGGAAAAAAGTTTTTTTTTTTGGGAAACATTAATCATATCTCTCTTAATAGGCACAATATCAAACCCGTACAAAAGGGACAATATTCCCCTAATAATTACCTAAAACTTTTGTCTGAAATAATTTTTGATATGACCCACCATTACGCCAAGGGATGAGAAAAATGATTTCGGAAATATAAGATAATGCCAAGACCTATCAGAGGTTGCCATGACAACACTACTAAATTGATGAGGGATGAGCCATCAGACGTTGCCATGACAACGCACTTGCACGAGATCACATTCAGTTTTCCATCTGACTGGTGACGTAACTGGTAGTATGCTGAATTTCTATGCCCAAGGTCGCGGGATAAAAGCCGACCGAAATCGTCGGATTTTCTAAGAGCGCTTTCCTTTGGAGGGAAAGTTCCAACGTTCGTTGCGAGTTGCTGTTTGTGGTGGCATCTAGTAGCCAAGTTCACAGCTAGGTGTCATTGACGGTAGTATTTGGTAGCTTGAAATTGACCGTGTGCAGTCCTTACCTGAATTATAGACTAATACAGCCATCACAATTCACACCGTTTATCAGACAGATTCTACACTCACCCAACGTACACGGAGTTACATGACCGCGTTGTCGGAGTTCCTAAACTGAGGAACCAACCAAAATCTCTGCGAGAGATAAAATTTTGCGTGAAGAAGTAACAGACCGTTAGATAGCTACACATCAGTGTCGAAACCTTGCATAAGGACAGTGTGACCACAAGTATGGACCCCAAATGACGAGATAGTTACCGTCCCCATAAGACAATAATATGTTTGAAATATGCATAAAATGACGAAAAACAAAGTTAATTAAGCTCCAATTATAACATACTTTCTCGCAATAAATGAGGTCTGATCCTTCTACGAAAACCTGCATATTCTGGCTATTTTCGCCTATCCCCAAGTTTGTCCGGTGAAATCTACCTCCGCCTCCGGCGTGCCGAGAGGGCTTTTTAATATCGAGTCTGAAGCAGATACGGAATTTTTTGTTCAAGATATTTATTTTATTTCCTTCTCTTTGAAGGTAAAAGAAAAGTCAGCAGAACTATTTATTTCCCCAAGGACATTGGCCAGGTGAGTAATTTTCATATGCCATGATTTGTGCAAAAAAGTAGGCCTAAAATATGAGTTGTTTTTTAGGCCTATGAAAGTTAACTTACATGGTGAAATGTTTCGTACGTTTTATTTTAATATCAATCCAACAGGTCAAGTAATGATCGTATCGTCTTAAGGACACCTTACACCATACCTTAGTAAGCATTTTCCTCGAGCAGTGAAATGATGGGCCTAAAATAATTCCACGCTCACATGTAAGTTATCAGCTGCTGTGTCATAGCCAAGGTCTTGGTCATAGCGCGTCCAATGATGTAACATTATTCTGCCAGCGAGCCATCAGTGGGTGTGCTGTTAGAACGATTATTTGATAAATGCCACAAAGAAATACAAGTTTGCTTTAAAAAGGGCAATGCATTGATATCGCGAGATGAATGTAGGTTTAGGCAACTCATAACAACTGTTGACACCTTGATGGAATACAGCGGCCATTGCTGGCTGCCAAGTGGGTGATAGCTCATTGGCTGGAATGCACGTGGTAGAGGCGGAATGATATGTTCTGTAGGAGTATTCGTTCCCGCAAGAACTGTCAAAAAAGTGCAAACTTACAGTAGATGAACTATATCCTACTTCTGTGTATCTGTAAGTTTCCCCGTAAAATGAAACTGGGTGTAGTATAGATCGCGATTTCTTACACTACAAAATTCCCATGGACACAAATTGGCGGCATCAATGACATCATGGACGACACTTAAGGTTTAAACCAGGGGTGCACAACCTTTTTAAGTGGGGGCCAAGTTTATTTTTTCATGATTCAGTAAGTGGCTGGCTGCAAGTTACCTTTCCACATAGGCACTTGCCAAACCCTAATTTTACTATTAACTGAATAACCTATTTTACCAGCAGAAAAAAATGAGTTTCAATACTATTTTTGTGTCCTCTAAATGGTTTAAAATCATTTTTGAAGTTTTTTTTGGCAAATTGCGTTATTCAATCAATCAATCAATCAATCAATCAATCAATCAATGTCTAAAGGCAATCAATGCCCTGTCGAATCAACCATTGTCTTCTGTCTTCAGCTTGTCTTTTCATCTCACAGTAGGAACCACATCCTACGTTTTGCAGCAATACTTGAAGGATTTGCTTCCTAGGTCTACCTCGTCCCTTCTTTCCTAAGACATTTCCTTTCAGTAGATTGGTTAGAACGGTATTATGACGTACGGTGTGTCCAATGAATTAAGCTGTTCTTTTATGTACTGTTACCATCAGCTGTTTCTTCCCCTGGATTTCTCGCAATATACCTTCGTTTGTTCTTTTTTCTGTCCAACTGACCGTTAGCATTCGCCTCCAGACCCACTTCTCAAACGCTTCAAGCCGTTTCCTATCCTGTTCTCGAATTGTACAAGATTCACATCTATATAAGAGTACGCTCCACACAAATGACATCACAATTTTTTTTCCTAATCTCAATATCTAGAACTAGATGTATATTGGTCAGAAGAGTTCTTTTGTTGCTGAATGCTTGTTTGGCAAGCCCTATTCTTCTTCTTATCTCTTTGCTGCAGCGGTTATCATTTGTGATTAAACTTCCGAGGTAAGAGAAACTAGTGACTTGTTCCACTACTTTGTTAGCAAGCCTGATGTTGGTGTGGTAATTGCGTTATTAAGTTATCAAATTACTCACTTACAATCCACTTAATCCTAATTCGAAAAGGTTTAGGGGCATATAAAATAAAATAATACTATCACAAGGTTGTATAATTTTTATTTTTACAAAAAAAAAAAAAAAACAGAATTGCAAGAGTGACTCCAGAGTCAGTCTGAAGCTTGCAGCAGTCTGGTTATGCAAAACTTAGATCTTCCAATAATTGTTTACTTTTTAATTTATTTTCAACGAAAGATTTTTATAATTTCCTTATTTCAACTGGGGCCTACAATAATGGGTAAAATCTCATCATTCACAATATATTGTACCCAATTGTCATCATGTGGAACATGTGATTGTATCCCAGCTAACTCACGGTCTTTCGAGGTATGGGACGTTCCTGCCCACCATACGACCACATGCTCAGGATTTGAGTCTACCAGGTAACTACTCTACATGAAAGAAACAACATATTCCTAAAATAAAACATTTACTGATATAAAATCATTGCTATACAACAAATACAAATAAAGGATAATTTACATTTAATTCCCACAATTAAAATCAGGGTTATTTTGTGAGTCTCTTCTTAATTAGTGCTACACTGCACTCAAATATATTTCTAGCATCCTATCATTGATACTTTCAGACCTCTACGAGTCTCCATAGTGTTCATCATGTGACATAATTTTACATAACTGGAGTATCACAACACAAAAGTCACATATCACATCAAATGACATTAATACTGTAATAATAAAACATTAATCCGTTTCCTACGGCATTTACTTTCATTAGCATAAATTCATTATTTTATGCCTTAATTAACAAATATTGTTGTTGTGTCGCGTGAATCATCTTCCTTCTTTTCCATCAATATGAAACTCTTAAAAAGTGGTACGTTTCCCTTCCAAAATACACATGGATAGAAATGTTTATAGTTTCACCATACAACGATTTTCTGGGTCTGGTCGAAATTATTATCGTTACAAACGTGTCATGTTCTTAGAAATCACATACCCGTCTGCATAAAGAACTACACATACAAGAACGAACAGCAGCTGCAGCAAAAGCAATATATGACATACCCAAATTACAACTACTGTCAGTTTCAACAGCAATGGCACTATTCAAGATCAAAGTCATGCCGACGGCCACCTATGGAATACAACTAATCTGGAACTACCTGACGGTCGGAAATCTAAGAAAGCTGGAAAGCGTTAAATCTAGCTTCCTCAAAAGAGTGTTATCCATCTCAAAATTCACAAGAAATAGTTATGCTTATATCCTTGCACAGGAATCTCTCTTCGTGGATGACATAAAACACTGCTTTAGTTTATCGGAGACACAAGCATATGCAACCTTCATCGAAGAGAGGAGCAGCAAAGCAAGACAGATACCGGAGGGGATTAGAGAAACAGACGCAATGACATCAGACAGCTGGAAAGGACCAAACTTCCAACTCCGACACCTGTACACACGATTTGCAGTACACGGCTTTCATGGAAAGATTTGCACAGAAAGCACCTACCATGATCCTAAGGACAGCTGCATCTGTAAGCTATGTAATGAACGGTGCCCGAAATATCACCTGCAGGAGTGTAAAAATAGGACTGTTTCACTAATTGAGCTATCTCAAGATTGGTGAAATCACGACAATGTAACTTTTCATTTTTATTTTATTTTTTTCTCTCAGTACACATTGTGTTTAATAAATATAATATAAATTAGTATGAACTGGGCAAAAGTGCACTTTAAAAAGATGCCTAACAATTTATTTGGTTCAGTGTTCCTCCTCAGAGAATAACTGGGCCAAATATTATCTGATATCAATGATTCGACAATGTATGTGTGTTGAAACACATCATTTAATTCAATTGGCATCATCATAACAATCATATCTTAATTACATTTCGAAATATCGAGATTCTTCAGTGTCCCACTCTGCTTTAAAAATAAAGGAATCAGGTCGTTAAACCTCCCCATCCAAGCAGGCAATAAAATTAGTTCCAGCTGGCCGAGCAAGATGGCCGTCGCACTAGTGGTCTACTCCCACTCCCTCTCTTGGTTGCAAGCAAGGTCAACTTTGTTTACAATTGCAGTACAATGGAGTTACGCTAAGTGTTGTTCTCAAGTAATTGAGTCATTCTAATTATTTAACACCTATTTTTATAGTGTAATGGGCTCAACTCGGCTCCTTAATTAACATTCATGGCTGGGGATGGATTCTGTAATTGCCTTGCCGTTCTATGGTGAATACTAGTGGCTTTGGACGCGCATCACAATGAAAATACAAGATTTTCACCAGCAGCTGTCTCAATAATAACATAATAAGGAAATCTGCGTTTCCTAAACGACGAACTTTGATTCTTACCTCTCAGGGCAGATCATTTTATACATGTGCTCACGGAGTCTCGAAGGACATCCCTTGTGGCAACTATTCCTGCAAGCGATGGATACAGACAGGCTCTGTCCAATTCGCTGCGAATAATAAAAGTATGCACAACGGCGATACTAACTCGTAGATTAGCCAACCTTTCACCTAACGTGCAAGCTATGCTAGTTTGGTCCCCGCAACTTTATTTACGTAAATCACTGGATTCTACGTTACTTCGCTCGCTCTATGCGGCTCAAACAATACTTCTCATAGATGACTCAATTATTAAGGCACTCGCGTCCCCTCTGCAATTACACTTAAGCCAAAGCTTTAAATAGCTCCTAAAAACAAGTATAAATTTACTGGCTTACATTACTTTAATGGTTCTCAAATACAATCCTAAGAATTGACCATATCAAATATTCATTCAACACTTCACTTGACACTGAAAAACTCTCGTGTCTCGCTATATTCCACGTTACTTTCTTACTGTTTACCAAAATACAGTATCTTTATATTAGACATGACACACTTTGACCGTTATTTAGGCCAAAAATGCCTATTACTTTACTTTACTGTTACCGACCCCAGATTATTATTATTATTATTTATCATTTAACGTTACCGTTACATTCATCACAATTTTAGGCCTGACTGACCCTAAACAAATCACCTTCCAAGACATATTCTATTCAAGACGAGTGGTGAAAACTCGTTCATAAGTGACTGTTACATCTTAGTCTCAAAGTGATGCATCGTTGTATGGTGAACAATTTAGTTAGAATAACATTGTAAATTGGTACTCACTTTTTCATTTTCGCTGGATGATACCAGCATCCCAGCTCCGGGCCTACCATGACGCTTGATTTAAGCCATCATGCTATATCTCACACGACACTTGATTTCACATATTTCCCACATGATAACCATACTCTTATCAGTGGCTTCTCTCACTTTTACACAATACATACTAATCACAATACACATAAACACTTTTTAAATCACTATAACAAAATGTATGTACACTTTTTCACTATTTCACAGGATGATCCTTAATCGGACTCCTCCTAACGCCTGACCTCAGAGATGCGATGAAGCTACGACATCCGCTGGTCTCCGTGAAAGTCTATCTGCGTGTACGTGCGTTCGATTCTCGTTCCCTTCTATACTGTTTATTTTACCATCATGATTACTTGTGATGCCTCTCGGCTCCCATAAATGTAATGATCCTGACGATACTGCGTCATTTATAAGTATGACCATACCTCCTGGTATTCAGTGTCCAAAACCATCCAAAATTATTGCTACGCTGTAGCAAATTACACTTGCGTATAATAATGGATGAATATCTTCTGTAAATTAAATCTTATACGATTCATGATTACTATTAAGAAGCTGGATGATGCTTCCATTGTTCTTCAAATATACTTTAACATTTCGCGCACTTATTGGTAGCGTTTAGTTTACGTGTAGACTGCTAACGATGAACTCACGACGAACTGAAGAAGACTGGAAGACAACTTGAAGACAACTGGCTTGGTCTGCACTGCTTCCCCTATATAAAGGTTTCTCGTAAAATGTAGTCCACAGGACACACGAGAGCGACTCCTTTCTTGGAATAATGTATTTCCATTCAAAATGACGTATACACCTTGTTTATCTAGATGTGGGAGTCACATAATCACTTGCGTGCAAGCGATCGCTTCGGCCAATTAATTACAATTAATTGCCTTATTCCATCGCGTCATAACGCCACCATGGTGATTCCCCTCTAGCTGGTCACCTAATCACTCCTCTCGAGCGTAGGCTCGGTGTTAACACGCTCATTTGGAGATATAGGCTTTAATTTAGGTGTAAAACCACTCCTAAATTATCTCTCCCAGAATATATTCACCTGGGTGTACATTTCACTCC